>CM068369.1:455395596-458345596 GCA_034769895.1 Magicicada septendecula | reverse complement strand
ATCTTAAAAAATGTCTTGCTTATTCGGTTTCCATTAAAAATCAACAAGTTTATTTTTATAAAAACGGGTTTCTATTACAAAGTTACTGCTGCAAAACTCTAATTCTCATAAATGTACGTTACAAAGATTTTGTGGAACACATATTAATTGTAAGATATCCGAATATGTATGTCAGAATTAACGGCTATACATAACCAATTGAGACGATTATGTTTAAACTAACGCACTTAACCTCCTGGCTACAGAGGGTAATAACAGTCTGCCCCTAGCTTATATGAACAAGACTGTAACTGCATATGTCAAACAGATATATGTGGCACTGCCATCCAAACACGAAAATGATAATCTGAAGTCATTTTATATTATCCTTTCTTGAATTCCAAGTCTCTGACAGAATTCGCACTTTAATACTGTGTTTTGATGGTGTTCACACAAACATATCGAGGCATTTCATGCCCTACTACACGAATCCATATAAACAATTTTTCATTAAATAATTTGCAATCAACTTCCTTTAAAACGGTCAGTACAGACAAGGTATTGTAGAAGCGAAGATAAATTTTCTATATTCACTATATTTTTAAATAATATAAGTTAAAACCAAAGTGTAATTATTCTCTTGGCAGATTGAGAAGATGATACTTGGATCTTAATTTGTAACTCAAGGCGCAGAACGTAGTGAACAATCTAAAAATATGAAATATGACAAAATTAGTACAACTGAATTACATTATATTGCTATAGAACGTGGAGGAAACCGTTATACTCGCCCACCAGGAAGTTATTGGTATTTGTGACGGCAATACCCACGCACAATATTCGCGTTACGTGCGCATGCGTAAATGAATTCAATGTAGCACTACGATTTCGGCACATAAATAAAGAAATTAATCTGTTATGCCTGCATGACTAATTAATATAAACGACAAAAACACGGTATTTCACAAAATTATTAAAATGAATGTACCTATAGAAGATTGCGGGAAGAGGAAAGAAGAAATTGAAATTAATATAATTTGAAACTGAAGTCGATTTGGCTAAGCGACAATGATCAAACAAAGCATTAATTTGCTTAGACAAAGACGGTAACCTGATTTAAGAAAAGAAATCTGGAAGGCTTTAAGATTATTTTATATGAAATTGGTGTTTAATACAAAGTGTGTAAGATTGCAACTTACAATAATATGTATAATAACCTTTTTATGTGTGTATAATGTTATGTACGATAAGTCGTAGTTGTATAATGTAGTTTTATTGAATTCAATCAAGGCCAGGGATGATATCCGCGTTAAGTAGGGGAGAGTGGGGGAACTGTGTGCATCATTATAACGAAATTTCTAACGGCCATAGACGTCTCCAGTTGGTGCTGAAACCTAGCGGTAGACAAATAAACTACCCCGCCGCAGTGGCTTTCCGCCAAACCTACTGTTGTGGCCATTAGTGCTGTATTATTGTTATGTGTGTGTGTGTACTGTTGTTATTTGACTTCCTTGGAAAATTAGAAGGTATGCCTTCCACAATGTTTTAATTACTTTAGCTATTCATATTTATAATCTATGACTCTTTATTAACATCTACATGTGTACTAATGTAGATGTTAGCCAATAATTTTGATAGGGTAGAGCAATACATTTCTACGTACATGATCGGGTAACTGTGCGCGGTGGTGCGCATGATTCCCCCCCCCACACGATTCAGTGCTAAGTACTGAGTATTACATTTCTCTTACTTTTCCATTGCAGATGCCGAGAACGTATGTTAGGAAGACGGAGATTAACTCTTACTCACTTGAAACCCTGCATAAAGCACTTCATGACATTCGTGAAAACCATAAAAATATTAGAGAAGTAGGGAGAAGTTATGGAATTCCTGAGTCGACTCTGCGAAAGCAGCTGTTATTAAAGAAACCCTGTGTAGAACCACTTGGTTGTAGACCTCTGTTTTCAGCGGAAACTGAATTAGAGCTTAAAGATTATATTTTAAATCTTTGCAACTTATTTTACGGATTAACACCTAAAGAGTTGAGACGCTTAGTTTTTAAGTACGCAGAGGCAAAACAAATTAAAAATAGTTTTAACAACGAACTAGGTCTAGCTGGCAAGGACTGGCTGTACTGTTTCTTAAAGAGACACCCGGAAATTAAGCTGCGGTAGCCAGAGGGCACAAGCATAAATAGGATAGCAGCCTTTAATAAAGAAGAGGTGGGGCTTTTTTTATCAAAATATTGAAGAGATTTTTAAAAGGCATCCTGTCTTCTCCCCCCCACAAAATATACAACCAGGACGAGACTGGCATCACTACTGTTCAAAAGAAATGTCCAAAAGTTTACTGACCAAAAGGGGCTAAGAAAGTAGGGGCCGCTATTTCAGCCGAAAGAGGTCGGAATATTACGGCCTTGTTGCTGCTAATGCAGCGGGAAACTTTATCCCACCTCTGATGGTCTATCCTCGCAAAAGGATGTCAACTCAGTTGCAAAGGAATGGTCCAATTGGAGCTTTCTATACTTGCTCGTCAAATGGATGGAGCAATGAGGAAAGTTTTTTACAGTGGTTGGCTCATTTTAAAACGCATGCTCACCCCACTGAAAGTGAGCCTGTCCTACTTATTTTGGATAATCACAGCAGCCATGTCTCCCTTGACATTTATAACTTCTGCAGGGCAAACGTCATCCACATGGTTTCTCTCCCTCCCCATACTTCCCATCGGCTACAGCTTTTAGATTTGACATTTTTTGGTCCCTTAAAAAACGCCTTATACCGTGAGTACGATTGCCATTTGACAACAACAGGCCATCAAAAAGTAACTGAATACGATGTAGCTGAGCTGTTAAATAAAGCTTTTATGAAGACAGCAACAATGAAAAACGCTATTTCTGGGTTTAATGCAGCTGGAATCTTTCCTTTTGATTCAAACAAGTTCTCAGAAAATGAGTTTGTCTCAGCAAGCACACCAAATGATCAAGAAATCTTTGTGACTAGCTGTGAAACTCCACAGAATGGTATAAATCTAACGGAACTCACAGAAATTTCTAATGAAGATGGTTTGGATAATTCTAACTTGTGTGATGTTCCCAAAAGTGGAGGGCTCATTCCCCGGAATATCATCTATGGCAACCCTAAGCCGTCTACCTCAAAGGACAAATCTTTCCTGGACTTTGCCCCCGTGGCAGTAAAGAAGATGAGGCCTATGCCTAGTGACAAAAACAGATTCGTCGTGAGAAACAACGTTCAGAACTACTTACCTCCACACCAATGAAAGTAAAACTACAAGAAGCCGAAAGAAAAAGGAAAGTAAGTTTAAGCAAGAAAAAAGAACGAGAGATTAGAAAAGCCGCACGAATATTAAATTTGGAAGGAGTGTAACCCCTCTTTCCTTTTTATGCTTTTATTTATTTTTATTTATTTTTAATTTTCTATTTCCTTATTTATTTTTTTTTTTTTTGAAAGAAAGGCCACAAGTTATTTAGAACTAGGCTAGAGCCTAGAGAAGCCAAAATTGTGCTGGGTCCAGTATGATGGGACTTGCAAATGAAACACTGATCTTAAGATAACAACAACAATATTTATTGTGCTCTGCTTGTACAACATATGCGCCCTTAAGGCAAGATAATTAAGTATTTCACAATCAGAAGCGCTCATTTCCAAAACCCTTAATTGTTGCTACAAGTCCATCAATATATGCATTGCCAAAAAGTTGAACAATAAATAATAAATTATTAACATCAATAAGTATTGAATAAATAATAAATATCTGAATAATCATTGAATAGTAAATCGTTGAATGTCACATAAATGATAATAATAATACAATTGTAAAATGGCACACAATCTCGACCTGCAAGTAATTGCACATTTCCTAAAATGATATAAATATATAGAAATATACACATGCATAATCAAATATAACAATGTAACAATCATATAAGACACAACACACACATATAATTGACATAGAAAGACATTTACAGATAAGTAACACATCACATGTTCACCCCGGTTAGCAGCGTATATTAGTTTCTTTTTTTTTTCTTTTAATACACCCTTAACCCCCTTATTCTGACCAAGTATCCGGCCCACCTCAATTTTCACTTAACAATTAACTACACCCCAAAAACCTCAATTAATATATCCCAAGGAGTGGAGCAGACATGCCCAAAAATTTTAATTATATAAGTAGTAATCTAAATGTACTATGTAAGCATTGCAGCCTGCGCCCACATACCACGCAGGTGTTTAATTATCAATTCCGGATCTCGTCAATGATAATGATGAAGAGTGCCATCACGAGGTTAACATGGATGCCCGGTTGCCTAACTGCATTTCATATTTCTTTTTATTTTCTTAACAGAATTTGTGAAAATAGTGGAACGTGACCACCATGAATATTGATAACTGATACTGATTAATCTTGTATTCTTTAATGGTTAATTAATTGGTATAGTGAGCAATAAAAAGTTAACCGTTACAAAATTTACTATGGTAAAATACAAACTGTGACAATATTTAACTGGCTATGGCAAAATTTAAAGTGTACAAATTAGCTGAACAGTGGAACAAAATTTTTGCAAAACGGAATCTATGTCATGAAGGTACTAAAACCAGCTTACAGTGTTCATAAAAAAAACTTGACTACCGGCCGGGTCAGGCGTCCGGGCGAGATCCAGCAAAATCTGACATATACAGACCTGCAGTGGAAAGCCCCTACGGGAGTCGCCCACATGTTAAAACATCTCCCAGATCTTTAATTAATAATAAAATACATGAGCCCTCATTAACCAAAAGATTAATTAAACATAAATTTCCCAACGTGGACGGATACATCCGTCCAGGCATGCTTAAGACAGAAACAAATTTAGATCCGACCCTATTTACCGAAACTCCCCTCGACCCGGGTGGTGCGTGACCCTGGCCGAGTTTACACTCTCAGAACGAGATAGACATAATATTGATAGAGGAGGCGTAAGCCTTACAAATTACAAAATATCATATGACACCCATTGTCCGTAAATAATTGTCCAAACTGGAGCGTCTACACGAGAGTCTCAAAGAGTTTATCGGCCACAAGATTTAGGTTTAATAAGGTTAAATTTCACCTGGTTAGTAGCGTGGAGTTAGAGGGCTCCGTTGGGTGTATCCAGTCCATCCTTCCGGCCGACATAGCTGACGAAGGTGTTTGAAACTACAGCATCTGAGGCAGTTGTTCGGCCGTCCTTCCAGAGCGGGGCAGATTTCCGTCTACATCAGAAACCCGGAGGTCACGTAGGCTTCTACTTATCCATAGAAATAGCTGGAAGACGAAAAACTTTTACATCTACTCTGTCAGCCGGGGACCAGATGAGAATGCGCCGAGAGCCAAAGTCGAACTGCCCAAGACGGCAATTAAACAAACAGTGCCTAATCTCCGACCGAGAGAGCGCACGAGTCGCCAGCCGGGAGAGAACACATAACACAAAGTTCAACCGTACGTAATTGTTACGTACACTTCGCGCAGTCCAATACGTAAATTTTACTCATTCCGCGATATAGAGGTACACCGCCGCGTTTTTCCCAAAACACGGCACACCCCCACCCCAAAAGGGCAACTTGGTTGCCTTACAGCTAAACGCCGGAAGGGTACGCTGCAGTGTACCCCACTTCCCAAAACAAGCTCGTGGACTTCGTGGTTATGGTGGCCCAGCAGCACTTGCTCTCAGGAGAACAGACATCCCCATGCGACCCTCTCCGCTATGCCCACCCCACGGGACCGCCCCAACACGTCACCCTCTCCGGTGACCATCACCTACTCCCACCGGTCCCACTCACATACTCGTCCTAAGACCAAACAAGATATCTCCCACCTTGATATGTGAGCGACCGTTCTACTTCTCGTCCATCTCTTGGACCGACCAGCCACATGCACCCACAAGGCATCTCCATCCTTGCCATATGGCTGGCCCACTTCCCTACACAAGGGCGGACGGCCCCGCCTAGCCAGACAGAGAGGACCGCACTAAGGGCACGCGAACATTAATCTTATCTCAACTCTTACTTCACCAAAAAGGCCATAACTATATGGGGGGGGGTTTACTTCACCACAGCACCGTCGATACACCATATATATATATATATATATATATATATATACACACACACAACCCTCTATCTCAACAAAAACACCAGGGAAACAACCGGAGAATGCGGCATGCACCGACCCAACACTAACCAGAAATCAAAATCCACCACTCTGTAGAAGGAAACAACAGCACACTATCACTCTCCATCTTACTTTTAAAACAGGGGAACTGACGATCTCCAAGACCACGACAATCTAAGGGCACTCTCCAACTCTCTAACTATCTCCATGATAACCATCCAGAATAGGGGAAACTAACAATCTCGAGGACCACAATCTAAACACTTCCGGCAAGTCTCTCTAACTCCGTATTGGTCGTTTTTTTTTACTAAAGGGGAGGGGTAGGAAAATCGGGAAGATGAAACGGGGCAAGGATCATTAAAAGGTCAATAGCTAGGAGTAAGGTTGAGGACATGGCTCCCTCCGGAAATAAGGATGAATGGAGGAAACCAAGGCTCGCGTGGGCAGGGGCGCAACCCTGAAGTAGACGAACACCACTGGGACTGTGGGGAATATCTACCCGCTACCCGTTAACCTCTTCTTCTTACCTTTCTATGACTGACCTTGGGTATTCGTTGCTTTCGCACACCACTCTCAGAGAAATTATTTCGTGTTGAGCTGTACGGATTTGTTTCTTCTGAATCAGAATCAAGGCAACTTACTTCACTCCTTTGACTCCGCTTTGGATTATGCTCATCATCTAACTCCTCTGCTACAATTTCTTCCTTTTATACTTCTTTCTTTTCTTCTACAATTTCCCCTTCTTCGTCCCCATAATCCAAATCACCATCACGACACTGCATATCCTCAGCATCTTCCAGTTGCTCCTCAGATCCATCTTCAACCACATGTTCCCTCAGCTCCTCACCAATTTCTTCATCACATTGGTCACCAGCCGCTTCACAAACTTCTTCACTAACCTTCTCTCCCATCTCATTTTCCTCAACACCTTCCTCGTCAACATCATCGCCATCACATCCACTACCACCATCCGAACACTGCACATCTTCATCCTCTAGTTGCTCACCTGGTCCGCGTGAAACTTCTCTCCGTTCCTCAGAATCCTCAACACTACTTACAGAAGGCGTCTGCACCTCTTCACACACTACATCATTCTCACTCACAAACTCTACAACGCTGCCACCAAATTTCTCCTCAACTTCTACCTCATTTGCGGCATGAACTCCCCTTGTCCATCCACAACCTCAGAAACACTTGCAGCCCGGACATCCCTGTGTCCATCTGCAACTTCAGACTCTACAGTCTCCCTAACACCTACAACTATACCTTCCTGTGCAGCATCCGCAGACCGCTCTTCTGCCTCTTCTGTCGATTCCACTCCTTCACCACTTTCAGCAACTACAACGTCCTCAACATTTTCCACCCTGGAATCCAGCTGTCCAGGCTCATGTGCAATGACTAAATTAATTTCTACTGGCGATGGTAAAGCTACACCATCAAGTGACTCCTCATATCCCGGCGTAGGCGATGACGATATTACCGGATCTGGATCCGTCACGAACCGAGATGGAAATACCGGAACAAATTCTGCGGCCTCTGGATTCAACCATGACGTCCTCTTCGAGGCCTGTAACTCAGTATCAACAGCTGTTTTCTTGTCGTGCTGTATCGATCCACAGAAGTTATTCCGCTTTTCTTCTTCTGCTTCACCTTCTTCATTCACTACTCTATTAGGCACTTGCGCTTCATCTGGAACTTTTAAACTCTCACTTTTCTGCAAATAAGAATAACGCCTAACTACAGGCTCCCTACTTGCCGATGTTTGTTCCCTAATATAATTTCTTCTTCCCCGTTAATTTCGTATTTCTTTGTTTTCCATGCTGTAGCTGTTGTTACCGTCTTCCCACTTGCCACCCCCTTGTAGCCTCCGTCACTTCCGGAATACTCAGGCTTTCTGACAGTCTCTTGCGTTCTCCTCCAACCACCATGTTTGTCCTTTTTGGCTCTTCCTGATGAACCACTGGAGCATTAGACATCTGTAGCATCTCTTCCCCGGGACTCGTCAACCTCCTGGACCGTTCTTGAAACCACACACAGCCGTTCAAGGTCCGCAAAACAACGTGGACGGTCCGCGAATACCAAACGAGATCTCTCTTGGGGATGCAGTCCTTCCAGAATCGCTTGTATAACTTCGGTCTCGGGCAACCCCAACCTTAACACCCGGGCAGCTTTCCGTATATCGTGCACGAAGTCCCCTAATGCCTCTCCGTTGGCCTGTAGGCGATAGAATTTTTCCAACTTAAGCTGGGCACGTCGTCGAATGGGTAGGAAGAAGTTCAACACCTCCCCATGGAAAGCATCAACACTGTCACCCCGACGCAGAGTTTTGGTGACCAGCTCAGCCAACGTACCCCGGCAATACGGGTATATAAGAGACAAGACCTCCCCATCGGACACCCCCGGGAAATCTGCCACCTGCAGGACCAGGTCCAAGAAAACCAGCAGCTAGTCCTCATCAAATCCATTCACCACCGGAAATTTCTGGAGAACTCCTGAAAGAGGGTGGGGCAATTTCTGATAGCATACCGCCGCCAGAATTGCACAATTCAAAACAAACAATAACAAACATAAATTCCTACGAACAACCTAACACAAAACATGACTTACAAAAACATATTCACAAGAATCAGAAAAACCCAAGTACTGTCCTTCCTTTGAGTGGACCCCCGGGTTTCCTAGCGCTGCGAAAACCTGACCCGCTCCAGAACTAACTCTCCGTCAGTCGCCAGACTCAAAGAAGAAACAACATCAGACACTAACACCAACATACAATCCACACCACCAACACTAACCACAACAACGACATTTCGACTAAAACATGATCACGATTGCAGTCGGACGGTACCGACTTCCAGTCGGGCCACACCGCATCCCACTAACCGCACGCGCTATTACCTTCATAGAATAAATAAGGGGACCCATCCCCACGCGATCTCCGGCAAGGTCCAATTTCAAAACAACAAAACCTAACTACAACACTTGCCCGTGGCAGCCTCAGGTTTACAATTCAAAACACCTAACAATAATTCATAGAAAGTACATATATACACCTACATGTTATATCAACTATTATAGTGCCACCTTATTCAATTATTAACTGCCATTATATTTGCCAAACTATTTCCGAGTTTGCAAGCCCCATCACACCAACGGACCCCAGGGTTCAACTATAGAATGAACCACGCTCTCCGCTACCATTTGTAACCCCTCTTTCCTTTTTATACTTTTATTTATTTTTATTTATTTTTAATTTTCTATTTCCTTATTTATTTATTTTTTTTTGAAAGAGTGGCCACAAGTTATTTAGAACTAGGCTAGAGCCTAGAGAAGCGAAAATTGTGCTGGGTCCAGTATGGTGGGACTTGCAAATGAAACACTGATCTTAAGATAACAACAACAATATTTATTGTGCTCTGCTTGTACAACATACGCGCCCTTAAGGCAAGATAATTAAGTATTTCACAATCAGAAGCGCTCATTTCCAAAACCCTTAATTGTTGCTACAATTCCATCAATATATGCATTGCCAAAAAGTTGAACAATAAATAATAAATTATTAACATCAATAAGTATTGAATAAATAATAAATATCTGAATAATCATTGAATAGTAAATCGTTGAATGTCACATAAATGATAATAATAATACAATTGTAAAATGGCACACAATCTCGACCTGCAAGTAATTGCACATTTCCTAAAATGATATAAATATATAGAAATATACACATGCATAATCAAATATAACAATGTAACAATCATATAAGACACAACACACACATATAATTGACATAGAAAGACATTTACAGATAAGTAACACATCACATGTTCACCCCGGTTAGCAGCGTATATTAGTTTCTTTTTTTTTTCTTTTAATACACCCTTAACCCCCTTATTCTGACCAAGTATCCGGCCCACCTCAATTTTCACTTAACAATTAACTACACCCCAAAAACCTCAATTAATATATCCCAAGGAGTGGAGCAGACATGCCCAAAAATTTTAATTATATAAGTAGTAATCTAAAAGGTCACGTAGGCTTCTACTTATCCATAGAAATAGCTGGAAGACGGAAAACTTTTACATCTACTCTGTCAGCCGGGGACCAGATGAGAATGCGCCGAGAGCCAAAGTCGAACTGCCCAAGCCGGTAATTAATAATTAAACAGTACCTAATCTCCGACCGAGAGCGCGCACGGGTCGCCAGCCGGGAGAGAACACATAAGACAAAGTTCAACCGTACGTAATTGTTACGTACACTTCGCGCAGTCCAATATGTAAATTTTACTCATTCCGCGATATATAGGTACACCGCCGCGTTTTTCCCAAAACACGGCACAGGAGAAAATAAATCTAAGATTTCAAAAGGCAAGAAACCTACGGCTAAAAAACAAAAAGGGAAAAGGTCAAAGAAAACCATTGCGGAGGACGAAAATTCTGATGAGTCTGAGGTCGATATGAAATTTTTATGTCAAGATCAAGATACAGACGTTGACATGACCGATATTGTAGACCCAAATGCAGTTGAGATGGCTTCAGCAGATCTTTGTTCTGCGTGTAATGATGTAGGGAAAGATGGGGAATTGTGGTACCGATGTGTATATTGTTCTTCTTGGAGTCATGCTGCGTGCACTGGATGGGACTCTCCAGAGAATTACATTTGTGATTTTTGTAAAGTAGCCCAAATTTGTTAGATTAAAATAATAAAATTGTATCAATATATTTTATAGTAACTGTAAAATATTATTAAACCTGTATATGTATCATTATAATAACTATATGCAACTTTGTAGAAATAAAACTTCAGTTTAAAAGAGTAGCATCTCCTTATTTACCCAGAATTGTACTTCCCGCGCACAGTTACCCCACCATATGCGCACGGTTACCCGAGGGTCGGGAAACCGTGCGCAAATGCATACTTGTAGATTTGTGATTATGTAAAAATAACAGCTGCTATGATTGAAATGATTTTTTAACCTAAGAAACTAGACTAAATAAGGAAAGGTTTGATAGGTTTAGTATTAGTTTTCATATGAAAATTTCGGTGTTATTATATATTTTTCTTAGGTGCGCACAGTTCCCCCACTTTCCCCTAATAAATGTAATTCAGGAGATGCAGGAAGAACAGAAACAGAGGAAAATTTATCTACAATTGCAAGGAACTCCTTTTTAAAGAAGGAATTTATCTTGTTAAAGGAACTCCTTTAATTGTAAGAATTGAAGAGAATACAGCATTTGGAGAAAAATCTGAAATAAGTACATACGTACGTATTTGTCCTAGATTAAACATACGTTTAAAATATTAACAAAAAACATAACAATAAAAGTTTGTTACTTTTTAAAAGTTTTACCGCATAATTAAATTTGTCCTTTGAATTTTGTAAATAAGAACGAACTAATAAAGTAAAGCCATCTTAGAGTTTTAACAATTATTTTACTGCTTTTCATTTCTAGTATGAATGTGCGACGCGCGCGCGTGCTTTTGTTTTAACTTGCACCCCTTTTTACGCTTTATGAAGATTATTTAATATATCCAGCTCACATAAAGAGCAAAAAGATCTACGCACGTTTATAGAGTAACAACATTGCTGTTCCACGGAGTGAGGCAGTACACACCCATGTAGGCCTATACAATTTTAGTTAGTTCTACGACATCAGAACAACCGAAACAAAAACCAAAGCATGTCTAATTTTGTTGCTTCCCTGCTATATACACTTTTTCCTCGAACGAGGCCTTTCAGTTTCGCAACCATTATCAAGTTCTTCCTACAACAACAAAGTTCCTACAATTTGTAAAGTTGTTGTAGGAAGAACTTGATAGTGGTTGCCAAACCGAAAGGCCTCCTTCGAGGAAAACGTGTATATAGCAGGGAAGCAACAAAATTTGACAAAGTTGTTATGAAGACTGCTAACATAGAGAAAATAGCTGACAAAGCATGTCTAGTATTTCGTCATCTCAGGAGCACACTGCATATCTATTTGAATTTTTAAGTGTTATTTTTATTAATCCATAGGACCTTACATTTTAAAAATTTAATGTTTGAGAAACAATTAAAAATTAAATGATCGAAAGGGTGGATGTTTTTGACTTCGTAAAAGGTTTCTTATATTTGTTTATGGTCGATTGTCAATAAATTCACTAAACCCAACTTCGTCGTGCTTATTTGCTAAACTGCTAAATCCCATGTTCTGGACAATGTCTTTCAGTGTCTCCACTATTTTCAAGTCCTAAGGAAAGTCCCGAGACCTTTCAGTGTTTCCACCAAAGATTCACTAAGGATTGTCTGTTGCTTGTGTCTGACAGCTGCACTGGTAACACTTTTACCTTATTTTGTCTTTTAATGGAGTTTTCATTACCTTAAGTGCTTTGTCAGGTGCTTAATTTTTGTATTTGTAATTGTAAATATTTTTTTGTACTTAAGATTTTGTTAAGTATCTTAATAAGCCGTTGATAATATTGCTTTGTGGGTTGCGAATGGTAGGTGAAAATGTTTACTTCTTATGTTTATATTTTGTTTTTTATTTTTATTTTATACTTTATCTTCTGTATTTTTTAATTTTTAATTTAATTTTTTTGTATTTTTATTGTACGTTATTTTATTTTAATATTTATTAATTATTAGTTTCATTTGCTAAGTGGTACGTAATTTTAGTTTACAAAAATTAGGTTGAAATTCTTAATACCTGAAGATGATCACAGATATTAAGTGATTGAAATGCTCGTTTACTGATATTTTATGATGAATAACGTCAGATTCAGTAATATACAGTACGATACTATACTGCAGAAAATTGTGTTTAAAGATCGTACATAGGTTATAGCTTGAGAAACGTCCGTGCCCTGCACGTCGTGTTTCGTTGAGCATAAGGGTGTTAAGATAACAGGTCCTCCCTACACCTTACTGGCGTCAAGGCAAGGAAATTGTTCGTCACAGAACAGTGACTAAACTTAATACATTAAATAGTACGTTAAATTCGTACGTTTAATTGTTAAATATTAGTTACTACATAAAATTCTGTGACACCTTGTGCAATAATAATTCACTCAGACACTTAACAGTAAGCGTATGAAGATGTTGTTCACTGATTAGTGCCACTGATGTTCGTTAGTTTATAACTCACATGGACATTAATTCATGTTGAAATTTGTAGTATACAAGTCCTTTTATAGCTACGTAAAACAGCCTGTGATGTTATTGATTTAACTTTGTCTTTTACAACTGTTCGCTGCTGTTACACACGTAGAGCTAGTTTTCTCGTGTCTGCAGTTGCACGACGAGTACCGTAATTTAATTTACAGTTTGTCGCATAGCCCAGACTTTTATTACTCCAGTTCCACCTACAAGCAGGAGTTAATGTGTTTTATTTAAATTTGAGTTATTTCTACAACTTTGAAACACGAGTAAAATTATAACTTTATATCACGAAATGATAGATAAGTGATATTAATAGATGAATCTGACTCCATCTTTGTAATTGAAAGACATGTTTGAAATGGTATCCAAGTCACTTATTGACAAATTCTGTATAATATTTACCTTATTTCGTCGTGTGACTTCGTTATGCGTTTAGGTTTACTTTACGCGTTTCGAGACATATGTCCCGTCATCAGAAAATAAAATAAAAATTCACTCTTACGAGGTCGTTATACATTAAAATACAAATATTTGAAAACGGTCAATGTGTGTAATACAAGTAAAGCGGGCATGTGTGTAATCGTTTTCAAATATTTGTATTTTAATGTATAACGACCTCGTAAGAGTGAATTTTTATTTTATTTTCTGATGACGGGACATATGTCTCGAAACGCGTAAAGTAAACCTAAACGCATAACGAAGTCACACGACGGAATAAGGTAAATATTATACAGACTTTGTAATTGACTTATTCGTTTATATGGATTATATGGACTTAGTCGGTTTTTCCTAAGAGATTTTCTTCTCCGATAAACTTTATGCAGTAAAATTACTTATAACGATTATAGTGGATGTAAGCCTCATAAACAACTTTTTCAGCTGCAGTGATCTAGTATTTTCACTAGAATCTTAAAAGTGTCATGAGAAGAATAAAAATTTGAATTGAAACTGAAATATTACTATCTATTTGTATATACCACAGAATTACAGCCAAGAATTATTTTCATTGATGGATCTAAACCTATCTTTATAGTGGGGTTCTTAGTAGTCTCGTTAATATAGTATTGAATTCTCACTACCGGATGTCTTCTCTGCCTATAGCTTAATTTAAAATCCGATATCTCTCGCTCCGTGTATACTTAAAATATTCCTGTACAACTTACCGCTTGCTTCCAACAGTAATGAACTAAATAAAATTTTATTATTCTGTTTAAGCTATTGTGCCATTTTTGTCCTATTGAATAAGAGTTTTCTTAACTAACTTTTTAAGTATAAATTACTGCGTATAGAATTTCTGCACAGCATCTTATTAAATAGTTTAAGTCTTGTATGTCATCCACCAATCGGCCTTTCTTTGTTGCTACTCATTTTCTTTTCCTATAACATTCATTCTAATTGGTTACGAATTTCTTCAAAGTCCCTATTTACTAACAATTTTATCATTGGCCTATCCAATTACCTACTTCTTCCAGGTTCCCTTCCGTTCTGAACATCTTTCCAGATTAACCTAACCATCTCCCTGTTGCAAAATTCTCCACATTCACATGTAGACATGGAATTGATCTACAGTTCCCTACATAATTCTTTGTTAGCACAAAATTAATATATTGTTGGCAATACCACAGATGATTATTTATTACTTTCATTGCCAAAACTGATTCAAACAAACGTCATCAGGTCTGTACTCGGTGAACAAAATAATAATAAATTGCCTAAAATACATTATTCAAATTCAATGAAATATCTAAAAAATTACTTGAAAACTCTTATATTTGTTATGAATAATTTTTATCTTCTTTCGTAAATTTTGGTAAATCTCAAAGTCGACAAAAACTGTAATAGTCTATACGCGTATACTTATATTGTCGTTTATAACAAACCGAATGTTGTAATCGTTTTGTGAATAACGTTCTTAAAAATTTCCTTCCTTTTTCAACAAACTTTTGACGAAACCAAATTACATGCTGGTGGCCGGCATGACAGTAAGCTGCATTCTGCAGATTAAAATTAAATTGCTGGCTAAACACAAGTATTGTTTTTCCGTTTAATTGGTTTAAATATATAAATAAATAAATATGTAATCAACCCTTATTCAGTAGGACAAAAATTGGTAATGGGACAATAGCTTAAACAGGGTAATAAGGTTTTATTTACTTCATTACTGTTTGAACCAAACGGTACAGGAATATTTTAAGTATACACAGAGCGAGATATATCGGGTTTTAAATTAATTTACTGTAAACGGATATACTTAAATGAATGCAGGAGTTCTCTGACCCAAAAATTCCACCCGCTACAAACACAAGTTTATGCTTTAAAATTAACAATTGTTTCTAACAGCATGATAAAACAAGTGAACAAGTCGGATGATCCTCTTTGTTCTATCGCAAGCGGGCCCTTATGACGCAACGAAGAAATCTTTCAAGCCAAGTACCTTGTTTTGTGTTCGTTCGTTACGCCGTGTATTAGAGTATGCTTCATATTTCTGAAAGGAAAACTACTTGCTACAAGAAGAGTTACATGCATAAATTAGAAGCAAGTAAGATAATTCCAGGGGGGATACGAAATTCATTCAAACATAGGCTTAAAGTTATAAACGCTGCCAACAAAATATTTGCTTCATAGACATCGTCATAAACGTTTTCGTTATTACCAACTCCTTGTCAACATATTAATTACAGTCATCTGACACATTAATACATTTTGGGTTAGAGTTCACAAAACGTATCGTGTACCGCAAGTTCTATGATCAGATCAGTCGCATTAAGCACTAGATATTTCTTCCCATACCTACTTCCAGTCAAAACATATAAGAATTTGGTGGAACAGATTGTCATAGTGCTAACCGTAGTATATACATCAAAACAGAAATAAGTAATTTCTATCTAAATTTTATTCCGATTCAACGATATATCCACCAACAACAGTTCAGAGCAGTGCTTCAGAATGTATTAAAATTCACGAAACAGTTAGCTCTATAATTATTACGTGTTGTATATTACATAATAAAAACTCTACACTGTCACTTTAATATTCGTTAATCAAATAAACTTAAATCCCAATTAACAATTCGTACATAACCGTGTATCTTGCTGATGAAAATATATAGCACTTTTAACAATAAAATATTTTCCAACTGTACTCTGCAGTCTGTGTGCGCTGAAGTAAATGTCTAAGAATATGGTTAGAATTCTCATGTACATATCTGTGTAATGCATTTATTAGTTTACAAAAAAAAAGTGTCTAAATATTTCTTCTTCCTAGATGTTTGTTTCTTGAGAATTTCTGTCTTTCATTTTTTATTAAAACGATGGAATATTCTTTTCGTTAATGTCTGCGGGTTCATCTGTGTCCACCAAAATGGAGTCCTTTGTTTCTGGACAGTATTCAAACGTTTTTTTAATTTTTAGATACAGTTCTTTATCACACACCACTGGTCACTGTGACACCGATTAGCGCTTTCGAACGTACCCGTTCATCATCAGATGCCGTGGCAGTTACGATCTGATGATGAACGGGTACGTTCGAAAGCGCTAATCGGCGTCACAGTGCCTAGTGGTGTGTGCAACAAGTTGAGTGTAAAATAAATTATTTAACCACTAATAAAATATGTAGTTTAAGTTCTTTATCGTTTCTTTTCCTCTAGTTACCTCCACTTTTCTTTGGGCCAATAACTTTTGTTAGTAAGGCTTTACTTTTAATCTTCCCCATTTAGAACTAAACAATCTAATGCATAAAGCTATTACTTTTTGATATCTGTATTGTAATGTTACGTATTTGCTCTTATCGGGATTTGTTTTTCTTCTGTATATTTTCTGCTAATTGTTAAGCTGAAGTAGCAACGTTTATTGAAAAATTGTTACAAGTAAAATAAAATCGTATACATTACATTACTAACGCTTATTATCGCATTCAGAATAATATCAAAACACTACAGTTTTTACGCGTATACGGTACAGATGCAGGAACGGTATCGGTACGTATAGTGTCGTTTACGGAAACAGTGCACTTGGTACATAACCGCTAATTGGTAAGCTGCAGTACTGTTACCTGGGTCATTCTGTTTGCTTCCGATAGGTCAATATTTACAAACGACAGCGGTGCTACAAGCACAGAAGGTTAACATTCAACATGCATAACATCGGGCCGAGAAACGCGTATTTATTACTATCAGGTTTACTAGAAAGCTAGACTTCATTTCTCATAAAAATACGAACTTTATATCTGACATCGCTACACATTACGTTAGTAAAGGAAATCCGGCGACAGATTTGTAGAAAGCTGTAAATGTTAAATTAACTAGCCAGTTGTACAAAAATCACCAAAACATTGAAAATTCGACAAATTTAATGTAATCAAAACGATAAATCATGAATTAGTTAAAATATAAATTACGTAGCCTACCTACATAAAAGCATCTGTGCCAAGAAAAACCTGCGTTTGCAGAGATATAAAATTAAAACCATTCGACGAAAAAATTTGAGTTTCACAACAAAGAGCTTATTATTTCGTGTTTTTTATGGTGGTTTATAACATATCGTCCTATGAATATGCAGCAGTTACAAAAGCACAAGCAAAGCGGGAGTTACAAAGCACAGGAGTAAGCATAGACCTATCCCGTTTTTTTTTAGCTTACTTTTCCGTTAGTGAACATTCAACGTTACATAATTTCTGTACGGCAGTATACAAATATCGGTATGGAGAACCTAAGATTTATATTTTAAATCATTTTCGAAATGAAATATTTCCATAGAATCTGCTTCTTTCTACTTATTGCTTCAGCCTTAACCACAGTACTGTGGTCACTAACGTATACCACCTCACGTTATCGCACTCGATTTTCACTGATGATGGAAGTCGATGGCACTGCCGAAAGGTCTGGTTTTGCAGAAAACATTGAACGACGGCCAAACAGCTCGGGAAGGAGTTTTAACAACAAACTACTTCTTTGTTGCCGATAACGTAGTGCACATAAAAATATCGGTATGGAGAACCATACATGACTTCCATGTTCTAAGATTTATATTTAAAATCATTTTCGAAATGAAAAATTTCCATAGAATCTACTTCTTTCTACTTATTCCTTCAGCCTCAACCACAGTACTGTGGTCACTAACGTATACCACCTCACGTTATCGCACCGGTGTTCACTGATGATGGCAGTCGATGGCACTGGCGAAACGTCTGGTTTTGCATAAAACATTGTATTACGGCCGAACAGCCCGGGAAGGAATTTTAACAAAGAACTACTTCTTTGTTGCCGATAACGTAGTACACATATACAAAATTCTCCCCTCTCCCTTCAACTATAATTTTCATTTATAGAAAATCACTCCCACCCCGTTCACCTAACCTCTTCATTTATAGATATTTCATCTACGTTTCTACAGTGGATTATTATGAGCTTCTTATCAGGATACTTTATTTATCAAAACTAAGTACTTTACTCTTGTTAAAACATAAAACTTTGCAGGTAAAGTACCCCTATCTCTTAACCGATCTTCACTAAAATCAATAGACCTTCAGTCCTCTACAATGCAGGGATGCATGCAAAAAAATATTTGATTCTGTTTGAATGTGCGGCAGTTATCGTTCATCATGGAAACATTTCTCTTGTTACAACATAAAATGTTGCAGGTAAACTACCCCTTCCCCTTAACCGATCTTCAACAAAATCAATAAACCTTGAGTTCTTTTTAATTCAAAAAGATATGCAAAAATGTAGTTGATTCTGTTTGAATTTACGGCAGTTATCGTTCGTCATATAAAAAATTACCCTTGTTAAAACATGAAAACGTTGCTGGTAAACTACCTCTTTCCCTTAACCGATCTTCACCAAAAACAATAGGCCTTGAGTTCTCTACAATTCAGAGCTGTATGCAAAACATTATTTGATTCTGTTTGAATTTGCGGCTGTTATCGTTTGCCATAATAAAATTCTACACATAGAATTGACATTGACAGACAGACACACAGACACACGCACAGACGCTTTTCAAAAAATGACTTTTCTTCATGTTTTGAGGGTAGTACAATCAGAATCAGCCGTTATCTCGAACATGATTTTTTCGCCATGACCATACTTCCATTTCCTTATGGAACATGGAAGTAAAAATAGGTATTAAAATGTATTTAAAACCAGAGGTCTCTCAACTATTAACGCACAGAGAAAAAGGAATTTTGAAGCACAGTGTTAAAAATTAGCTACCATTTAAAAAATATTTTCTGTTTCGGTTCTCGGTGAGCGTAGGAAAATAATTTTTCACCGTAAACCTCTTATAATAATAATAATACTGTTATGGAACGTGAATAGTTTTACCACTTGAAATAATAAAATTGAAACTAGTTTTATAATAATAATATGCTTCAATAAATAAACATTTTTCTGCTTCATGAAGAAATTTTTTTTTAAGTAGGCCTTACTCATCGTGTAGCCCTGCAAGGGTAAGTTCATTACTATGTAAAACACTTTACGTATAAGCTTCTATTGCAAAGCATGTCTTATTATAGCTGTCGTATATTTCCAGAGATGACAGACAGAATCGAAAGGAATTTAAGAATAATATTTATGTTGAATAACGATGTGACGAATAGGAAATTAAATGTGTAAAAGTTCTTACCAAAACTTATTGGCATACTTCAAAACACCCCCTCCGCGTTTGTAATCGTAGAATATAGGCTTAATTTCTAAAGTTTTTTTTATTGATGTAGTGACATAATATACAAGAATGATAAATAAATAAAACGTTGTTCAGTCTTGAAAAAAGAAATTGTTGAAACTGAAAAGCGTATTGAAGAAGTTGGGTGGTTATAAGATTTCAAAGATTCGAAGATTCCGCCGTCCAAAGCATAGTTATGTCGATGTTAGAGCTAACATTATTTTCTGTACCTTTTGTTGTTAAAACATTGATTCTTATCGTTTTATGTAACAAAACATACACTGGCAAATAAACAGGTTACACGTATAATAGAATCATCCTGTCAGATATTAAAGACCTAATTGTATAACGCAATGATTGGATCAGTGACAAGGAAAGACAATTGCTGTGGAGTAAATGCAGACCGTAACATACGTATATAATTATGTTACGTGTCCAATTAATGCACATAAACTAATAAACGATCTGGTCTGTGTACAGCGGTATAATTGTATTTAGGGGGAGCGACTGCAAAACTCTGCCAACTTCCTAACCAGTGCATTCTGTAAAACAATTAACAATCTGTAGACCTGCAATCAAAACAATTAATTACTTGCGACAATTAATATTTAAATATTAAAGCAGTGATTACTGCTAAAGCAAAGGAATTTTTAATAAAATACATTATTCAATAAATATACGTAATACCAAGTCATCAATAATTAATTGTTATTAATTTTCTTATTCCCGCCGCTTTCTCTTTTCTCTTAATTTTTTTCATGTAGAACACAACCTAGCTTTTAGTACAGTTGACTCCTGTAACATCTCTTGAGCAAATTATGTTATTGTTAGCTACGATATTGCATTGAAAGCTAGCCATCCGACCTGATGATGACAAATGGCTTGAAACCATTAATCTAAAGTCACTAGACTACTGGATATCAATAAATTGGGTTCTACTAAATAAGCTGCAATCATTCTTTTTTGTATCCAACACGTACAACATAAATATAACAAAATGGTGGTTATAAATACAAACCCCATCTACTAATACAAGTATAATTTAACTCTATCAAAAATGGTTGCGCATATAATGGGTATTATTCTTTAGGCCTATATCTTACGTCTTTACAAAGTATTAACATTTGTCAAAATATATAATCACTGTCAACAATAAAAGACTGTACATACGTGATAATAAAAATAGCAACCTACAATCGCTACCTCTTTATAACCCCTATCGTGGGTATCCTTAAGTTATTTAGCCATCAGTTTATCGCCTTCAGTTCTATGTTTCTGAACCCGTTCTGTACCAACATGATTTATGAACTTGCCTTGGTCTCTCCTAGCAAATTTCCCTCTAATACAGAAGTTATTGGTTTGGAATGTATAATTATATATTAGGCACATAATGGCGTGAAAGGGTGTCTTCTCGTGTTGGCACTTTACACCCATCTTTTTCATTCATCAAGTTAATTTTTTAATGTTTTTCCCATTATCCTGTAATAAAATGTGACAGATTATTCTGTAGCGTCATGATTCATAATCACTACAGTTCTTGTTTAAACTGTTTTCTGTAATTTGAGATTAATTATTAACATCTTGCTTATATTTACTGTGACGATAAGAGGGTCTTCCCTTTCATAAAAACTATTTCCATCATTGGTAAGATAGATGTGATGTGCATAAATTAAACCTCTCGTACAACAATAATGTTTGTCATATTTTGTAAATTTCATAAAATTATACAACATATTTAGTTGATACTTATGTGACTTTTTCTTTCAAAGACTCGTTTCCACCCATAGGCAGTGTGCCTCTGTAGAAACGATTTCTTTAATTCTTTGTAAACACTTATATTTAATTTGAAAAGAAATAAATAAGTGAAATAATATTTGTAAGAAAAAGAGCTTAATAAACGTAAATAGTCACAAATGGAGCATCAATACTTGCAACGTTAAATTATTTTGTACAGACTGCAAGGCACTGTTATTTGCAATAATTACACAACTCTCATCTACAGGACAGTACAAACATCGTACTTTGATAAACTGTTAGAGATTATAAACGAAAAAAAAATTTTCTTTTGCATATGGGATTGTCAATAGGAAATTGAACATGGGTATCACCTCTATAAATATCTGCACAATAGTTCTACGTTGTAAATGACATAGTAGCCTATACTTCTGCAAAACTGACTTAATAGAATGTCGTTACGTACATGTGACGACAAGGCAGGCAAAGTAATGTCGACACTTTCTTATTTTTTGTGTAACGTAGTTGTATAACAACAAAATGAATTTTATTTTGAAAAAAAAAAGATTCTGAATGATTTAGGAGCAGTTTGTAGGACTCTGATCTTTATGTTATGTTGTCAAAAGCAATGTAGGCCAAGTTCTTTGTGATTTGTAATATCATGGATGTTTACTGTGTCGTAAATCACGTAATTGGCTTAAACGTTTAACAGTAATAATCTCACACATGTACAAAATATATTTTATTAATGCAGGCAAACATTGAGGCTACAGACAGTGAGGTTTATACGTGCTGAGAGTTTGTAGCCAATTACAGAGCATCACACATGGTATGAGTTGAAAAAAGGATATTCCATGTCATTACTCCTTAAACTACTATCCCGCAGGGACGTCAGTGAGCGATCGTTACCTTGTGACAGTCCATTATTGGGACCTGTACTTGCATGACTGTATAAAGTCACGAAGATTCGTTTAAACGCGTTATAATTCGTGACATTGTTTAAGTATTTTGTCCTCTCTTGTTACTACTGTACTGTGGATCTTTTTAACGTAACTTCGCTACACACGCGTAACTTCCGGTGTGTGTGGGTGTGCGTGTTTATGCATTTCATCGTCTTCATTTTAACAACAAAGCTGGAACTGATTTTCGCCCCTCGGCATAAATATCTACTTGACGTTTATCTACTTGCACACACTCTAATCAGTAGATAACAAAAAGATAAAAGTCTAAAATACTAATAAATTTTCCTGTTAGATGTTACTGTTTATAGCTTCCTGGTAGATAGGGTGCCGTCGTGTTAGAGTAACCCACTTCTGTGGGGGTAAAAATTTGGACATTACTACACACTTAACTACATGTATTCATTGACAAAATAAGATAAAATATTCAGAACTCTGTAATATTTAGAAACCTCAATACAAATATCCTTAATGTAGATTATTATGACATTACAAAATATAATTTGATGCGCTCAATTTTGTCGTCAGATTGGATTCTGTTTACTATATGAACAAAGTATGTGTGTGACTTTACGTAAAACATATTCTTCACATACATATAACTATCTTCTTTATTATAAATACCATCAGTTTTTACTTCCATGTTCCTTAAGGAAATGGAAGTATGGTGATGGCAAAAAAATCGTGTTCAAGATTATTGCAGATTCTGATTGTACTACACTCAAAACACGAAAAAAAGTCGTTTTTCGAAAAGTGTCTGTGTGTGTATCTGTGTGTCTGTCTGTCTGTGTGTCTATCTGTGTGTCTGTCTGTCTGTAAATTTTTTTTCTATGGCAAACGATAACAGCCGCAAATACAAACAGAATCAAATAATGTTTTGCATACAGCCCTGATTTGTAGAGTACTCACGACCTATTGTTTTGGTGAAGATCGGTTAAGGGAAAGGGGTAGTTTACCTGCAACGTTTTATGTTTTAACAAGGGTATTTTGAAGAAGTTACTGTTAATGAATTATAACAATATACACAATTAATTATTAAAACAACAGCACAATACAAAATTCTTTTGTACAAAGCAGAATAGTTAGCAAAGTCAGCAGAGTGACGCAATTTTGTAATGTCTTAACAAGGGAGACGTAACAAAATTGCGCCACTCTGCTGACTTTGCTAACTATTCTGCTTTGTACAAAAGAATTAGTATTGGGACATTGCCGTAATAAACAAGTCATCGCTGTTAAATTTTTCATTTTAAACCTGTCGGTATTGACAAGCTGTTTCATGTTAAATGCGTGTCGAGAAATGTAAACTCTACCCTTTGTACGTATAGAGCATCCCATACAAAACTCCCCTCGCACACATAACAGACAATTCAGAACAGGAAAGAATCGTGTTTAGGAGTGTCTGAATCACCCTACCTTGTTAAAACACCCTATGCAAACAATAAGACTTCCCAAAACAGCTGACCCTTTGTGCTATTGTTAAAGCAATGAACTTTTCGTATGTGAAATTTCTCTCCACTATAAAATGATATTAGCGTTTTGTTTTGACTTATTATATATGACAGTACAGAAAATTGAATTGTTGTGAGATAAGTTTAATTTGATTAATTAGTATAAGATTCTATGTGTAATAATAGATATATATGTGTGTGTTTAAATGAATTCAAATTTTATAAGTGTTTGATATAAAATAAATAATAAGTACTTTAAATAAAAAGGTTTAATAATAGCTTAAATAAAAATAACGTGTAATAAAAGTGTAAGGTGTAGTAGTAAAATAAGTAAAGAGAATATAATATTAAAAGTATATTTGAATCGTGTAAACACCCGATCATGGCCTGTTCAAAAATAATTACCCCAGCTTGCCAGTAAGAGACAAACTCGTTCGTGCAGGAGATAATCATGTTGAATATTGTAGTAACCCACCCCCTATTGTTATAAATGGCAGCATCGCTAAACAATAAACACCACCCCAGTGTATAATACAATGCGTCTAGTGTAAAGTGCCTGACCCCTCTGGCATTGTAACAACTGATTGTTTAAAATAAATAAAAATTCCCTTCGTGAAATTCCGCTTATCTCAGTAGAATAACCAATTAGAGTTAAGAAAGGATCTAAGGTCGAGTATGGGATCGACTTTAGATTACCTTAGTAGTATTAAGAAATAGAGATAAGAAACGTAACAAAGTCACAGTGGCGCCGCACTGAAAAAGTTCTTTACAAGGGTTAAAGAAAGTTCTTTACAAGGGTTAAAGAAAGTGCAGAAAGCTAACCAATATAGTTAGAGTATGCAAACGTAATCAGTCGGGCCACGATGTTGTGAAGTTACGGAAACTAAGAGTAATAAATAGATAAATAAAGAATATTTATTTATATGTAAATAATATTAAGGTAGTAGTTAAGAAACGAGAGAAAGGGAAATTCACGAAAGACAAAGATTTCACTGTAGTTTTCATTTATTACCCCACCACCCTGTCTTCATCGTTAGGTGCAGGAGGATGTGACGATTTAAAAAAAGTGTTTAAATAGCACAAATGAAATTTTTGCTTTTACAACAAGTAAGAGTATTATCCACCCCTTACCTGTACCTAGATTCCTGCATCAACGTGCAAATTGTCCCGTACCAACACGCAAAGTACGGTGTTATTTAGCTAAAAGTAATAATTCCGTTAATTAAATAAAATACGTACTAAATAAATAAGGAAATTCATAATTCATAACCAAAAGGTAACATAAAGTATTACGATTTAATTAATGAATAATTAATACCACTTAAAAGAACAAACTATTTTCTCAGCGCGTAAAACCGCGCCAGCTTACAGACCCCTCGCCGCTAAACAATGCACACATTCGCCGGAGAAACTTCGACATGTAAGGATGTCGCTACTGTGTTGCCAATATACACGTAGGTGTATACCGTTAAAAAATATTCAATCAAGTTTGTAGTGATTTCGATTTGACCCAATGTAGCGTAGAAATAATAATAATAATAATAATAATAATAATAATAATAATAATAATAATAATAAATATAATGTAGTGCGTGAAGAAATATGTAATAAAAAAAGGTAAACTTAGCCGACACATCTCTTAAAAAAATTGTAAGTGGTAAGATATGTTACTTACCAGATTTTAGTGCTGCTAAAATAAGAACTGTAATTAAAATGTAAAATGTGAACAACCGACTCCAGAAGAAGAAAACACAAACAACAACCGTATGAATGTCTAGTACCAAAATCCAAACGTCTGGAACGAGACTACCAGAAACAATCAACCTAATGGAGCATCAACAGGAACCGTGTATCACACCCTAGAGGACGACTGAAGATGACCATCATGGACCCCACAGCAAACTCATGTTATATTCAGGTGATATCAAAACATAACATTTGTAAAAATTTGTTTCAACAAGAGAACTAACAAAAGAACAGTAAAAAGCTTTTGATAATTTAAAGATTAACATATATATATATATATATATATATATATATATATATTTCAATCACCTTCTGCTACAGTCCGTTTCTTGATGTATATAATACTATAATATATAAGTTATAAGTATTATAGTAATATATATATATATATATATTTGTAATCTGTGTAATGAAGTAGTAATAACATTACGATGTTTAGATGTAAGGTAATTCTAAAATTTACACCCAAGCTTATTCTTCAAATAATTTGGTTAAAGTTGTGATAAATTAAAACATAACAAAGTTGAGACCCGGATCCAAGGTACTTAAAACAATATCTAGCTGAATGCTTTTGAGATAAAAAGAATAAGAAGTAAAATTTTTCAAAATATTAAACGCAGAATTTATTAGAGTACTTCTTTAAGAGTAACGTAAACTATGACATATAAATATAATAATAAAGAGATGTGTTTGCTAACACCCAGCGAGTGAATAAATTTATGCAATCCTTGATAAATTCCTAAATAATAATGTGTTATAATTTGTTAGTGAGTAAGGTTTACTAACAACGGCAGCTAGTTTAATTAACAGGTAACAAGTTGAACTGGTTCCCGACTTTTGTAATGTCTTAACAAGGGAGACGTTACAAAATTGCGCCACTCTGCTGACTTTGCAAACTATTCTGCTTTTTACAAAAGAATTGTGTATTGTGCTGTTGTTTTAATAATTAATTGTGTATATTGTTATAATTCATTTACAGTAACTTTGTCGAATATAAATTTATTCACTCAGGAATCGAGAACAAATAAATGAGTTAAGTTTTAATTAAGATATAATAATATTAGTATTGGGACATTGCCGTAATAAACAAGTCATCGCTGATAAATTTTCCATTTTAAACCTGTCGGTATTGACAAGCTGTTTCATGTTAAATGCGTGTCGAGAAATGTAAACTCTACCCTTTGTACGTATAGAGCATCCCATACAAAACTCCCCTCGCACACATAACAGATAATTCAGAACAGGAAAGAATCGTGTTTAGGAGTGTCTGAATCACCCTACCTTGTTAAACCACCCTATGCAAAAAATAAGACTACCCAAAACAGCTGACCCTTTGTGCTATTGTTAAAGCAATGAACTCTTCGTATGTGAAATTTCTCTCCACTATAAAATGATATTAGCGTTTTGTTTTGACTGATTATATATGACAGTACAGAAAATTGAATTGTTGTGAGATAAGTTTAATTTGATTAATTAGTATAAGATTCTATGTGTAATAAGAGATATATGTGTGTGTTTAAATGAATTCAAGCTTTATAAGTGTTTAAAATAGATGACATAAGATTTGTCCTACGTAATACTTAGTTTATTTAAAGGTCATTATTAACAAAAATGGCTCAATTTAACCCCGACTTGTTGTTGAAGGCGAATTAAGCTATGAAGCCTTGTTGCGTGGTCTTCCATACTCAAATGTAACTGTCGCGGAACTTCGCAAAACGTTACGTGAAAATAAACCGGACAAACCCTCATTGTTAAATCGTTTGAGTGTCTTAGACTTTGAAAGTGAAAGGGAAACATGCTATCACAAGTATACAGAACTCACTTCGATCGCACAAACCCTGTGTGATGAAAAATCCCCTGCAGTAATTTTACGCACCGCCCAAAGAATCGAACATCTGACCCGCCGTATCACCAATTTGTTGAATTGGCCCTGTGATAAAGTTACCCCACCGGATGCGCAAAAATTCGCGGAGGAAGCATTTACAACAATTACCCGAGATAATGCGCGAATTACGTCGAAGGTCCGAATCGTTTAGATTAGAAGAGATTGAAGAAGCAATGACGAACCTAAGTATTTCCCCTACCCAATCTCCTACTCAAGAACAGCAAACCGGTACTGTAAAATTTCAGTTTCTGCAGGAATCCAATATAGATCCATTTAAAGAACGGTTAACTGATAGACAAGTAAATATACAACCCGTAAACGTTACGTTACTTCCTAATGAACTAGAGAATATGACTCGTACCTACGATTTACCTCCTCACTTGCTGACGAATCAATCTGCGGAAAACCTAGAATGACGACTCAATTAAATCTAACTACCGAGCTCTATGGAAAAATAACCCACCCTGTAGAACGTATTTTGTCTGACATACCAACCACTGATGGGCTGAATATTACAAAGCTCCTAGATTTTCTCAAGCATCTTTTACAATTAAAGGATCTGTGACAACTAAGAGATGACCAGATTTTACAAGTAATTTTACCTAAATGTAGATCTCCTTTAAAAGATCGTGCGTTAGAATCCCTAAGGTATAATCACCCTGTAGAAGAACTTCATACCACCCTAATAAAACATTTCATTCCCACCGGTATCTACGAAGAATTGAAGCGGAATCTAGTACTTCGTGTACAAGGAGCATACGAGAGATTAGCTCATTATATATCTGAAATAAGGGAATCTGCTTTATTGCTACAAGTTAAATGGAGTGAACAACATTTAGTAGACACTATCTTAGTAGGACTATCTCCCGAGGAGCGATCTCGCCTAGCACTCATGAAGCGACCAACAACTTTCACCGAACTAGAACTATGTTGTATACATTCGTCCAACCTCTGGTATTCTGACCAGAATAGACGCGTTTCTATGTCCCAGACTCAACGCAGAGATTCATTCCAACCTCTACCAATTGGAACTGATACCCGAACCTACCGCGATAAGCGATTCGTAAGTACATCTAAAACCCAAAGCTACCCCCATATTTCATACTCTAGATCAAAACCCCGACAACATGCGAGCGAAGTCAATGAGGAAAGAAGATGTTATAACTGTGGAAAGGCCGGACACATTAGCAAGAATTGTAAACAAAAGCGCTACCAGCAGAAAACCGACCAGTCAAAAAACATGTGAAGCTGGAAGAACAAAAATCCTACGTCTTCCGCAGCACCAGAAGGTAAAGTAAAAACAATAATAATCATAGAGTAAAAATAAATAGAACTAAACGCATAGACCCTTACTTAACAAGATTTATTGAGAAGTGCAACTCTATTGGTGCATGCAAAACAAGTATCTGCCAACTACCCTACGTACAGATAGACCTTGGAGCAACGAATATCCTTGGTTTAATTGATTCCGGATCTACCCGTAGTATAATTAGTCAACAGTTAGCCACCGTATTAGCTAATCATAATCTGATTAAACGTAGCCAAAACGTGAACATAAAGTGTGCCACCGCAAATAAACAAAACCTAAATATATCGCGCAGTATTACGGTGAAATTAAAAATAAAGAATTTTACTTGGTATGTTCCCCTACTAGTAGCTGAAGTGTTAGGACAAAAATTAATACTAGGCGCTGATTTCATAAGTAAAACTGGCTTAATCCTTGATATATATGCAAAACAATAATTCTTCAGATTTGATCGTACTCGAAAATATCAGTTCGACTCCGAGTTAAGTAACGACGCTAATTGTGAAACCTCAACTATTCAATCAGAGCATCAAGAATCTAGTCTGAGTCATTTAAAAGGAAATGAGCGACAAAGAATTCAAAAGTTAATAAAGGAATTTTCTACTGTACTCACGCCCAAGTTAGGATTAACCCACTTAATCGAATATAAAATAAATCTTAGTGACAACAAGGTAATACGCCTTCACACATACAAATTATCGCCGCCCAAGATGGAAATAATGAGAAACCACATTAACAAACTCATTGAGCAACACGTCATAGAACCGCCAACTTCTCCATACTCATCACCTGCATTCCTAGTACCAAAAGTAACTGACAAACATAGACTAGTCGTGGATTATAGACAGCTAAATAAGAGTATAGAATTTGAATCGATACCCCTGCCCGACATTCACAGCGCGTTTCACTATTTCACAAAAGCGAAAATCTTCACCATAATGGATCTCAACCAAGCATTCCACCAAATCCCACTAGCTGAGGAATCAAAACATCTAACTGCTTTTGCTGTCCCATTTAATCTATATCAATTTACTAGAGTACCATTCGGTATATCACAAGGAAGTTCAGTATGTAGCAGACCGTTAGATAAAATTTTTCATGACGTTAAATTTAAATTTGTATATCACTATCTTGACGATATAGTAGTATATAGTGAGTCAATGGATCAACATATTGATCAGTTGCGTGAAGTATTATCCAGGTTAAAGAAAGCTGGACTAACGGTAAACCCGAGTAAAGTTAACTTTGCAGTAAAACAATTCTCCTTCTTAGGTCACATAGTATCTGCCGAAGGTAAGGTTAGCATCGATCCCGAACGTACACGCGCAATCCGAGAATTCTTACCGCCGAGAGACGCCAAAGGTATAGCTCGATTTTTAGGTATGATTAATTATTTTCACAAGTACATACCCCACCTAGCGGATATAGCAGCCCCATTGAATGCATTAAGAAAGAAAGGAACGAAATTCGAGTGGGCTACTCGGCACCAAGACGCGTTTGAAACACTTAAAGAAAGCATAATATCCCCACTGGTATTGCAGTTAGCAGATTTCAGTAAACCATTTGTCGTACAGACCGACAGTTCGAGTGTAGCATTAGGAGCCGTAATATACCAGGAAATCAATAATACTAGACTCCCGATCAGCTATGCTTCCCGTACATTGACCGAGCAAGAAAGGAAGTTCTCAGCCTACGAACTTGAATGTTTAGCCGTAGTATTCGCCTTTGATAAATTCAAACCATTTTTGGAACATAAGGAATTTCTACTAGAAACTGACAATCAAGCTTTGTCATGGTTATTGAACCACCCAAAACAGTTAGGTCTTATCGGAAGATGGGTATTAAGATTAAATTGCTACAAGTTCAAAGTACAACATATTCGTGGTACTCAAAATGTAGTAGCCGATACTCTATCCCGCATGTTCCAACTACCCAATACTAGATCTGGCGAAGACAATGTTGAAACCACTACCGTTAATACGCTAATTACTAACTTTCCCCTTGCATTTAAGGATATAGCATATCACCAACAACAAGATCCGAAATTGTGCAAAATAATAGAACAATTAGAGAAAGGAAATTATTCTGGCAAATATACATTGAGTAAACGAGTACTTTGTTTTAAAAGGGCTAACGGAAAATTACTGAGAATAATCGCCCCGGAAATAATCAAACCTATGCTAATGGAATACTACCATTCATCGACCATTGGAGCTCATATGGGAATTAGGAAAACTATACATCGTATTCGCAAGGAATACCATTGGGAAAACATGAACAGTGAAATAACAAAATTCGTGAAAGAATGCGAAATCTGTGCCCTGAGCAAGCCAGCAAGAATCAGTCAAGTCGGAAAATTAATCTCAGAAATACCCACAACTCCCTTCTCGAAGATATACATAGACTATTCTGGACCTTATCCCCGTTCTAAATCCGGAAATACTATGCTATTAATTTATGTGGACTCTTTCACTAAATTCGTATGGATGTATCCTATGAGACGTGCCTTAGCATCTACGACAATAAAAATTCTCCAAGAAAGACTATTTAAAGATTATGGTACACCCTTACACCTAATATCTGACAATGGACCTCAGTTTAAATCGAAAGAATTTAATGACATGTGTTTTAAATTAGGGATAAATCATATTACAGTGACCGAGTACAGACCGCAAGGAAACCTAGCAGAAAGATACTTGCGTAACTTAAAATCAGCCTTAATATCTTATCACACTAAAGACCAGACAACCTGGGATCAAAATGTATCATGGATACAATTTGCTTTCAACTCAGCGTATCATGAAGGACATAAATCAACACCATTTGATTTACTGTACAAGTATAAACCCAACCATCCTTTAACCACGAAGTGGAAAATCCATGAGTTATTGCCCCGCGACATAAATGGGAATAACGTAAGAAAAATATGGAACGAAGCTCGTGCAAATTTGAGAGCGAATTTACAAAAATCACGGAAATATCATGAGCAGAATAATAGGCAAATAGAGTATAAAGTAGGTGATTTAGTAATGTATAAAACTCATCCTATGAGTAAAGCCGTTGATAGGACCACTTCCAAACTATCATACCGATGGTGTGGCCCCTACAAAATTCATAAGTTCATCACCCCCGTTACTGTAGCACTGTATGAACCCAATACAGAACATTACGTTCGCAGAAGCCATCTGTCTCAAAAAAAGAAATTATTTTCGTGTCAAAATAAAGAAGCACGACCACGAGAAAGATAGTAAACCGAGAATACTACTTAAGTATTGAGAATAAAATATGTTGTATATACTTATACAGGAATACGATAAGATTTTGCAACATCCTATATCGTAAGTGAGTATAAACTCAAAACCCTCGTAAGAATACTAGCGAGGCCTGATCAACCTTAGCTAATGTCGTGCGAGAATGATATAAAGAATGAGAAGTCAGCTGACGAGAAAGAAAAAAAATAATCCCTAGCACAGTAAACTAAAAGTAATTCGATTGTTATTACAATACGTGATTATTATTAGTAACCTACTAATGAGTATAACTCCGTAAAACGAGTGATGAAATCAAGCAAAAAAACCGGTAGTCGATGTAAGACTTCAAAATAAGGTAGATTTATGTTTTTGTGTATTTTATGTGTAGTAGATGTATTAGAATTTAAGTACTTTGTATAAGTTGTTAGATAATCAATTGATGGATAGAAATAATCTGAGAGAGATAAATTTCAGTATGAAGTTCTGTGCCCAAATGTAATTGTGTTTATTAGATTTTCTATTATTACCCCACCATCCCGTCTTCATCGTTAGGTGCAGGAGGATGTGACGATTTAAAAAAAAAGTTTAAATAGCACAAATGAAATTTTTGCTTTTACAACAAGTAAGAGTATTATCCACCCCTTACCTGTACCTAGATTCCTGCATCAACGTGCAAATTGTCCCGTACCAACACGCAAAGTACGGTGTTATTTAGCTAAAAGTAATAATTCCGTTAATTAAATAAAATACGTACTAAATAAATAAGGAAATTCATAATTCGTAACCAGAAGGTAACATAAAGTATTACGATTTAATTAATGAATAATTAATACCACTTAAAAGAACGAACTATTTTCTCAGCGCGTAAAACCGCGCCAGCTTACAGACCCCTCGCCACTAAACAATGCCCACATTCGCCGGAGAAACTTCGACATGTAAGGATGTCGCTACTTTGTTGTCAATATACACGTAGGTGTATACCGTTAAAAAATATTCAATCAAGTTTGTAGTGTTTTCTATTTGACCCAATGTAGCGTGGAAATAATAATAATAATAATAATAATAATAATAATAATAATAATAAATATAATGTAGTGCGTGAAGAAATATGTAATAAAAAAAGGTAAACTTAGCCGACACATCTCTTAAAAAAATTGTAAGTGGTAAGATATGTTACTTACCAGATTTTAGTGCTGCTAAAATAAGAACTGTAATTAAAATGTAAAATGTGAACAACCGACTCCAGAAGAAGAAAACACAAACAACAACCGTATGAACGTCTAGTACCAAAATCCAAACGTCTGGAACGAGACTACCAGCAACAATCAACCTAATGGAGCATCAAGAGGAACCGTGTATCACACCCTAGAGGACGACTGAAGATGACCATCATGGACCCCACAGCAAACTCATGTTATATTCAGGTGACATCAAAACATAACATTTGTAAAAATTTGTTTCAACAAGAGAAGTAACAAAAGAACAGTAAAGAGCATTTGATAATTTACAGATTAACATATATATATATTTGTAATCTCTGTAATGAAGTAGTAATAACATTACGATGTTTAGATGTAAGGTAATTCTAAAATTTACACCCGAAATTATTCTTCAAATAATTTGGTTAAAGTTGTAATAAATTAAAACATAACAAAATTGAGACCCGGATCCGTGGTACTTAAAACAATATCTAGCTGAATGCTTTTGAGATAAAAAGAATAAGAAGTAAAATTTTTCAAAATATTAAACGCAGAATTTATTAGAGTACTTCTTTAAGAGTAAAGTAAACTATGACATATAAATATAATAATAAAGAGATGTTTTTGCTAACACCCAGCGAGTGAATAAATTTATGCAGTCCTTGACTAATTCCTAATTAATAATGTGTTATAATTTGTTAGAGTAAGGTTTACCGTTACTCACCCAAAGCCATAGCAAATGATAACAGCCGCAAATTCAAACAGAATCAAATAAGTTTTTGCATACAGCCCTGATTTGTAGAGTGCTCAAGGCCTATTGTTTTTGGTGAAGATCGGTTAAGGGAAAGGGGTAGTTTACCAGCTACGTTTTATGTTTTAACAAGGGTATTTTCTATGGCAAACGATAACAGCCGCAAATTCAAACAGAATCAAATAAGTTTTTGCATACAGCCCTGATTTGTAGAGTACTCAAGACCTGCTGTTTTCGGAGAGGATCGGTTAAGGGAAAGGGGTAGTTTACCTGAAGTATTTTTTTATCAAGGGTAATTTTTTTTGGCAAACGATAACAGCTGCAAATTCAAACAGAATCCAATAATGTTTTGCATACAGCCCTGAATTGTAGAGTTCTCAAGACCTTTTGGTCTTGGTGAAGATCGGTTAAGGGGAAGGGGTAGTTTACCTGCAACCTTTTACGTTTTAACAACAGTAAAGTACTTGAAAATTCATTTAAACTTTTTCAAACAATGGTAATTGTTAAAAATAAAATAATTTTGTTGCCAGGCAATAAAATTATAATTTTTTCATTTTATTGTAAATCATGTATGAGAGAAAATATATTGTTCGTGGCAGGCAAGCATATCTCAATTATGTACTGTTTACGTTTCCATTTTATTATTATGATTACTGCAATAAAAAGGCAGGGAACACACACACACACACACACACACACACACACAATTCGCGTTATTTCTGGCCTCACTCATGTTTATTTTCTTACATTTGCACGCTTTTTAAGTGGAAATTGCCGAAACCCACACCAACATAACGCGTGCAAGCCGAAAAATTGTCCAGCGTGGATAGCGATTTGCTTCCTGTGGATCGCTGGGCAGTTTACCTGCACGTGTTTACAGAGGAAAGATTCATAGACAGAATTTTCGTCTTTAGGGAATGAACCCTCTGCAAGATGCTGAGGGTCCATGAGTGACTTCGGAGCGCTCCTTCTTTTCCGCGTGTTTGTTCTGTGAAACGTACACTGTAGATTCGCAGCTTTACTCTAAGCAACGCTCAATAGGAAATGTTGGAAAATTTTTGTCCACGGTGTACCCTCATACACACTAAACCTGCTCTGATGTTTTAATTACGGGCATCATAATATTAAAACTTTGGAAACTTGAGCACTACTTAATGGAGATCAAACATTAACTTATACAAGCCATTAATTTTATGCATATTTTTTATATATATGTGTACAACGTTATCGGCAACAAAGAAGTAGTTTTTGTTAAAATTCTTTCCCGGGATGTTTGGCCGTAGTCCAATGTTTTCTACAAAACCAGACGTTTCGGCAATGCCATCGACTTACATCATCAGTGAAAATCGAGTGTAATAACGTGAGGTGTTATACGTTAGTGACCACAGTACTGTGGTTAAGGCTGAAGCAGTAAGTAGAAAGAAACAGTTTCTATGGTAATATTTCATTTCGAAAATAATTTTAAATATAAATCTTAAAACATGGAAGTTATGTATGGTTCTCCATACCGATATTTTTAATAACAAATTCAAATTTTAAATGACACGAATATTACCGATAATAATCATGATGCGTAATGTAACGGCGTCGGAATCGTTCGTCTTCTGTTTATGTTGGCTGATTAGTGTGTTGAATTTCTTCACTTGTTTCGATTTATGATATACAAAATCTATAAACCTGTTTGTCTTTCTTTTTCTCCCAAATTCAAATATTTTTCTACATATTTCCGACAATTGATTTTTCTCACTTCTACACTAAAGTCTCCATGACTATTGTGTACTTCATTTCTTTGTGTTTACCAATCCAAGTGAATTATTTCTACCTTCTTGTCTTTATTATAATTGGTAGGGGAAAAAATTGGATGAACTTGTATAATTCAAGTATATTAATACTTGTATAATTCTCTGGTATGTACTACAACGTGGTTCACGTTTAGTCATCCTATAGTCATAAGTTATCTTGTTTTGACTTATATTATTCAGTTGTATAAAATAATTATTAATTATATCAATCACCTTGAATTTAGTAATTTACTAAAGAATAAACTGCTAAATTTACGAAAAGTTTCCTAAGTATTTTCGACTCTCTAAATTAAACTATTACCAGTTCACATATCTTGTGCTAAGTGAAAGACACGATTTAGAAGTATTGTATATTTATGAACTTTTATTTACAAAAATACAATAAAAAAGTGAGTAGTGATTGCAGATTTTTAATCCGAGATGAAAATAACGAAAACGAAATGAAGGAAACATCTTTTGCGAAACTTAAAAAGGCGTGTAATTGTATGAAATTATCTACTTAGAGGTTTTTGGTGGTGGATAGTTAAAAATTTAACTAAAGTACCAAATATAATAGGCACGGGCAGTGATGATGCACTTCTGGTGTATAAGTCATTATCTAATTGTCTGTGTATGAAAACAATGAAAAGGTAATTTAAGTTGATACATAGGCTTATGTTAATTTCATAATTTAACTTTTTAACAAAACACTGATTATCTCAAAATTACAAAGATTGTTCAGTTCTCAGGTACAGATATCTAAGCACATTTTTAGATACTTATTACATAACTTATAACTTATATTTATTATATATATTTAATGAGATTTTACAGTATTAGATAACCATTGTAAATATAGGATACTTGTATTAAATATCTTAGTACTAAATAATAGTAATATTAGTATATTAAATAAAATAATGTTTTGTAATAATAGTAGCTAATGTGTAGTATTTAATATAATTGTAAATAATATGCTAGTAGTATCTCGTACCCTATTTACAATTAGGCCTATTAACAACATTAGTGTATTAAATAGTCCACAGTTGACAATAACAGTAATTTCCATAAAAATTTTAAAGTTTCTAAACCAACTTAATTAAATTTTTTTGTAAATCTCATCACAAAGAACTTTAAACCCAAAGGAACAGCTGGCAGCTGGCTACTTACATATTTTATTAAATAAAAGTACACATACAGTATATTATAGCTAGTATAATAGAACTCTGCAGAATTATTATCTTTTTTCAAAATTAAAACAGTATCTGATAATGTTTTTCATAATCTTTTACAAATTATGTAGGCTATGTAATGCTAATTTGTATATTATTAATATAAATTTTTATATGTGTTCTTTCTCTATTTAATTTAAAATTTAAAACAGTAAAACATACGAGGTTTGATTGAAAGTTCGTGCACTTTTGTTTATTTGAAAAATTATACCTTGGTTCAGTGAAATTTGCATTGTCTTATTCAATGTAGTTTTAGTCGGATATAACACGATTATACTGACTTTTAGTCTTTAAAACGTTTCTTGACTGCACTGTCTGGTATAATCTTCAGCTCGTTCAGCTATTTTTGTTTTACGCCTTCAATAGTTACGAAATGTTCTCCTTTATACTTTTAATTATTGGAAAGACAAAAGACTGCAGTGGCACGTATTCTGAGAATACGATGGTTACGGTGTCGTTACAAAATATTCGTAATAAGCAATGACATGTGTCCTGGTGCATTGTTGGAATGCATTCCATTGGGTTCCAATTTCCATAAATTATTGTACCGTAAATCTGACCTTTCTCTACCAACAGGTTCACAGAAGTAGTATAACATAGCTAAATAGTACTCTTTATTTACCAAAGCAGCTATTGATAGAAATTCATAGAACACTAAACCACAATCTTCATCTACCTATCACGACCTTCAATTTATTCACGACAGTCTTTAAAACTTCTGTAGCATTTCTAAACTGCAAACCAGACTCGCCAAAAGCTTTCTGCAACACTTTTATCATAATAAAGAAATTCATTTTATTTTTTACACAAAATTTATTCAGTGTTCTTCAATCTTATATTGTAAAATGTTAAAAAGAATCGCCTAATACACCGAAACACAGCTTAGTAAATTACATATCAGATCTAAACTATGAATCTATTACGACTAAAATTTTCAGGTAATTGTGGCGAACGTGTGTAACATCACCACGTACAAACAGTTTTTTAATCAAACACTTATATAGTGGGACATTCAAAAACTGCAAGAAAGTTTTGATCAAACTTCGTGCTTCTAAACACAAAGTTCCTTTGTCCTTGCGTACGAGCTAGACGCAGCTTTTTCGAATAAGCAAGGTACTGAACATGCCAATTCTGTAGAAGCAGATATAATAAATTTTCACCTTTGGATCCCGGTTACGACAATTCAGCGTTTCTGGCAGCTGACCCAACAGTCTAAATCGCTTAAGTTAAAGTTTCGTTTACCCATTTCTGATCAGGTTTTGGGAATTTCGAACCAACGTCCAGTAATGATACAAGTGCAACAATCATTTCCGTGCTAACTCGTAGTTGTCTGACAACAAGTCAAAGACATTCAAGGAAGAACGAAGGGATGTCATAAATTAATAATGAATTGGATACTTGTGCTGATGTGTAAAGTATCTCAAGTCTAGACCTTTTTTGTTATGTCTTTCACAGTTGCTTACCTAAATATTTTTACTGTAAGACTTACTCCGAATAGAAGTTAACGTCAAAAAATGAAATTTTAAAATGTAACATAATAATAATGGCTCCCATGTATACCACGGAAATAGCTTAGGAGTGTACATAAAATTATAATTCTGTGTAGATGAAAATACGTCCACACAATGAATGTAAATTAAGATTTTATGTATTCTCTTCAGCTGATTTAATCAAAGCAATTATCTAACAGATTTAGCGAATGTTGAAAACGCGGCAACTTGCTCAGAGATAATCGACAGACTGTAGCTCCCATAATCTTAATAACAATCGTATCATCGGGTTTAAACATTTTAAAAATTTTACGTTGGACAACAATGTACATGACTCACGGATTATGTACTCCGAAGCCAGAGAAAGAATGGATGTACAGTTACTGTGGTCCTGGTACGAGAGGTGGGAATACAGTGCGTGTGGCAAGGTAACCGCTAATTTGCATACGACCGACCAGTTCATTGTTAGCTGGATCGGCCAACTAATACCACCAGATCGATACTTGAATCAACAGCGGTTTAGAGAAAACACGTCATGATGCATACTAATCTTTATATGTAATATATAATTAATTAATCGTTTTTTCGTATTAAGAGTGTGCTAGCTGTCACTTTGAATAACTGCTGATTGTTATTGAGAAGCACTTATTAAGTAATAAAGGTAAAACGGATTATATAAATTATATAGTGTCCAAGTTAAAGTCCATAACGCTGTAGCCATAGCATTTTCATAAGAAGAACTATAAAAAATTAGTTATGGCAACCTTATAAACTGAAGTTACGTGGCACGAATGTGAGTTGTAACTAGCGTTAGTCAGAGAACACAATTCTCATTTATTTGCAACGAGAACAGTAAGAAACAAAGGGAATTTGCCTTAATTGTAGGACTCACGTAATAGAATACACGGCATTTCATACTGCAGATTTCTGCATAATGGTTATTTCTGCATACGTGAAGATAGCTCATGTTTCATGTTAGGTGTTATAAAACTTGCTCTTTGGCAAGTTAAGTTTGTTTCGTCTAACGATTAAAGCTTTTATTCATTACCTAATGACTGTGTTGTTTCTTACCAGACCTACCGTTGCATTATTTGATGTAATCTTTATTATCTGTGCCAATCAAAAAGACCAAAGAAAGACTAGTGACCACTATTAGAATTTGGCATTCTGAGTACGGGTGCTCTGAACACGAAGCCACGAAAACTTATGTTTTTTACTCTACAACCAAGACATGACAAGTGCAGAATTTTACGTTTGTGTCTGCAATATATATATATATATATGTGACAAGAAGCAGAGCTAGATATGGTGACAAAACATGAAACAAGTGGATGCTTGGGTTCTGAAGAAATGACGTATCAGCTAAAATGGTACCCCCATGTCAGGTGGGTGAAGATTATCCCCAAACTTTGTGAAGGACTGTACTTTTAGAAAAAATGTTTACGAAGAGAAGATCCAAAGGGAGCTATGATCTGATTCCTGTAATGGATTTAGACTTTCGCTACGCTTTATCGGCCGAGGGTGAATGATGTCTATACTGTTATCAAAGTCTTTCCGAAAAATAACTATACTAGTCATTATTCGGTTTTTAAAATTGAGTCTTTCCTTCCATTCGTCTTTTGATTTTCTGTGCAACGATTCTGTTTATCCGTATAATTATATAATTTCTCATAAAAGCATTTGTTCCTCAATTCGTTTGTGTCTTCTGTTTGTTTAACATTCACCATTCTGATCCATGTTGGGCTACAACGGTATATTCCACATAGTCTTGTAAATAACAAGCTATCAGGGAGGTCAAAATATTTTCCAGCAGGGGCAAAGAATTTTTCAGAGGAGAATTCTTATATCATAATGGAAATAAGTACATAGATTGTATTAACATATTAAAACATTTATTGCTTTAAATATGCAAACATTTAATCTTTCAAAATATGCATCAGATTTAAAGGGCTTGTAAAAGTTAATGTTTGATCTCTATTAAGTAGTGCTCACGTTTCCAAAGTTTTATTATGATCGCCGTAATCAAAACATCAGAGCAGGTTTTAGTGTGTATGAGGGTCCACCGTGGACAAAAATTTTCAACTTTCCCTATGGAATGTTGTTCAGAGTAAAGCTACGAATCTACACTACAGTGTACGTTTCACAGAACAAACGCGCGGAAAAGAAGGAGCGCTCCAGGGTCGCTCATGAACCCTGAGTATCTTGCAGAGGGTTCATTCCGTAAAGACTAAAAGTCTGTCTATGAACAGTTCCTCTGTAAACACGTGCAGTTACACTGGCCAGCGATCCACAAGAAGCAAGTCTCTGTCCACATTTTCGGCTTGCATGTGTTGTGTTGGTGTAGGTTTCGCCACTTTCCATTTAAAAAGCGTGCAAACGTAAGAAAATAAACATGAGTAAGGCCAGAATTACGCGAATTGTGTGTGTGTGTGTCCTCCCTGCCTTTTTATTGCGGTAGTCACAATAATAAAACTTTGTAAACGTAAAAATTACATAACGGAGATATTCTTGCCGGCCAGTAACGGCAACCTTCATGCATAGATGATTTAAATTAAAATAAATTAAAATTTTATTGCTTGGCAACAAAATTATTTGATTTTTAACAATTATCATTGTTTGTAAAAGTTTAAATGCATTTTCTTTTTATTTAATTTTGTCAAACTCATTAAATCAATACCAAAACGGGAAAATATTACCCCCACCCCATTCAAATACCCTTTTCATTTATAGATATCTCATATACTTCAGTGATTATTATGACCTTTTTTTCAGGATACTTTATTTATCAAAATTAAGTACTTTACTCTTGTTAAAACGTAAAACATTTCAGGTAAACTACCCCTCCCCTTTAACCGATCAATCAAAATCAATAGACCTTGAGTCCTCTACAACTCGGGGACATGTGTGTGTGTGTGTGTGTTTTAATACATTTATTTTATCAGCATACTCCATTACAAATAAAGTAATACTACATGCTATATATAAACTTATTACAAGCTAATTATCAATACATATAAAGACAACTCCATTATTACAACAACAAAACAACAATTACAAAGATTCAAAATAAACAAGAAAAATAAAAATCAATCATTTACAATGATACAATGAATTAGTACTACATTATTAACATGTTAAAACTGTATGTATGTATGTATGCATGATGAAGCTGTTCAACCAATATGTAAGTTAATTCATAATAACAAATGATTCAAAATAGACAGACAAGCACAATAACAATAAACACTACAAAGAATCAAAATCAATGTTATTAACGTATTTAATAAACTGTCTAACATATTTTGAAGTTAATTCACTTCTATTTGGAGGCCATCATCCACCACTGCTTAGTACACAATTTTTGAAAACCCGTCTTTCTTCATTCAACATATTGCACTCATATAACAAATGTTCCACTGTTTGGTCACCGTCGTTACAGACACATATTGGATAATCTTTTATTTTGAAACGATAGTAGCAGGCTCTAAGCCTGCCATGACCAGTCACCATTGTGGTAAAATTAGGAGACAGTGCAAACCTTGAGGACAGTCTGTGCTTCACACCAGGGAAAAACAACTTAGTCAGCATTCCATTTGATGTTTTTTCCCACTCACTTTGCCACCCCATTAGGCTCACCTCACGGAATTTGTTAATCATTGCACTTTTTGGTATTCGTTCATTGCACACCATACTGCTAATGGACGCAGCTTCTTTAGCCAGATTGTCAGCCAGTTCATTACCATAAATACCCACATGTGCCCTAACCCAACCAAAATCTAGTCCCAACTTGACCAGTTGTCCCCCTTTAAACTTCTTAACTTACTCCTTATTTCTTTTATCAAGTAGTTATGATTCCTCGAGCTCCTAAGTGAGTCCAGAGTTACTCTGCTGTCGGTGTAAACAGCTGCCGTTCTCAAATTAGTTATAATATAATTTAATTCAGCTATCTTTTCCAGGGCCATCAAGACAATTGCTCAGCCTGATTATTAGAGCGCTCAACAGCCAACTTATACTGCATCTCATATTTGAGCTCACCATTAATAAACAAGGCTATACCCGACCCAACCCCATTGTTGTGCTTACTGCCGTCTGTATATGCTTGTACTGTCTATACTTTCATGGCTCAAGTTTATAATAACTGTATCTGCCGGATGAGGCCATTCCTTGAACGGAATTACTATGTCCATCAAAATATTAGCACCATCACAACCTCTAGCAACTCTGTAAGCACTAACGATCTTTCTCAACTTTATTATTATTGGAGTCAGTCCTGTCAACATGCACAAAGCTTCATGCGACACTGTACGAAAAGCCTTCGCAATTTTAATATTGATGAGACGTTGCAATCTTTTAAACTTCATCTGATTACTTTTCCTTTCTAATGCGTCTATCCATACGGGTGCTCCATATGATAAAAGGGGAAGAATTACCCCTTATATATTGTTTGAAGTGCCTCATGTCCCAACCTCCAGTTTAATTTTGCAGATCTTGATAGCATATGAATCAGATTTGTACACCTCTCGACTACATACTGGATATGATCATTAAAATTGAATTTTGTGTCAATAATGAAATCCAAATATTTTAACTTATTAACTTGTTGAGGTTTTTTAGAATTAACGTAAAAGCTTAATTCGGAATTCAGAAGTCTTTTACGATAAATCAAGAGTATTTTTGATTTTCGTTCGTTAAAAGAAACTTTGTTATTTGTAGCCCACTTTGAAATGTTGACCATCTCTAAATTGGCATAATTTTCAGCTTCTAAGAGAGACTTTCCACTTGTTAACACAATTAAATCATCTGCAAAAGCTATAACTTTTGTAAATTTAGTGAAGTCTAAATTGAGCAACGTGTTATACTGTATGTTCCAAAATCCTGGCCCACAACAAGATCCCTGAGGACAACCTTTACTGACATCCCTTTCCGTTGATGTATTGTGAGTAGATAGAATTGCCGTTCGTCCACCAAAGTAACTTTGTGAGAGACAATACAAGTTCCTAGGGCACTCGAATTGTTTAAGAGTATTCATAATACACGGCCACCACGGTGGATCAAAAGCGCCCTGGACATCAAGACTAACGAGAACAACAACCCCTTTATCCACCAAACATCTTTCAACAAATTCCTTAACTGCCATAGCTGGATCCACTGTACTTTTCTGGGGTGTAAATCCATACTGATTAGACTGCATTAAATCTTCAAAAAAACACGTGGTGCATAATTCTGTTTGTAAGTAATTTTTCCAATATTTTCGCTCCTACATTCAATAAACTGATAGGGCGAAACTTCGAAAATTCAGCACTGTTCTCCCTGCCCGGCTTAACTATTGGCACTATTTTTGATCTTTTCCATAACTTAGGAAAGACATCTCTTCTTAGACACTCATTATAGACTGCTGTTACAAACCGAGGAAATTTCATAAAAACCCGCAACAAAATGTCACTTGTTATTCCATCCTCACCAGGACACTTTTGAGGGTTCATGTTTTCCAAACTTGCAAAACTTCTTCTGTGAAAATTCTCTGTCATCTTGTACACCTATTGGATCCTTAATCTGATTCCTAATATGCCTATGATACTCATTATCCATTATGCCGTCATCCGCGGAAATAAAGTATTCCAACATACAATTCATAGTACCTTCCAAATCAGTTGTGAAGGAGCCATCCGGTGTTTGCAAAGTTCTTAAAGTGTAACACTTTCTCATTTTTCCAGCTGCCAAGCGATAAACCGCATTCCAGGGATTCACTGATGTTGTTAAATACATTATTGTTTCCAAGAATGTATTTTTTCTCTTTTAATACTTGATTGATACTTCTTCTTTTTCTCAAAGTAGTACATTTTCCGACATTCTCTCAGGACATTGTCGTTTCTAGTCCTTTGGTTTCTAGGGTTTTGGTTTGGTCCTTTGGTTTGGTTCTTAATGCACTAATTCTTTTACGCATGACTGTGAGTGTATCTGACCACCACGGAACCGATCTGCCTCCAACAGTCTTCTGTAATGTTGTACGCTTCTTAAAAGACTTGTCACATGCTGTCTTTATGGTAACCTCAAAATTTTTCACGACTTGATTCATATCTTGTACCTCCGAAACCTTATAATGTAATACAATGTCCAGACTTCCTAAATAATTATTGCACGTAGAAACATAAAATTTTTTAAGTATTTCTTGAAGCAAATTCCGATCAAAAGCTACATAGTTACCTTCATTGAAGACATATCGCAACCCCTGATACTGAAATTCCGCAATATCATAATTTCCATGTACTATATTGAAAGTAATAATTCTATGGTCAATATTAACAGCTCTCTTCTTCACTGATCTTCCAGTCCTTAACTAGAGAAACCAGCTGATCATTAACTATAGTTAAATCAATATTACTTTTACCATTCCGTGATTCAAAAGTTGTAAAATTACTTTCATCATTCATTAAAAACAGTTGGTTTCCCATCAAAAATTCTTGTATCGCCCTACCTCTTCTATTGGTTAACAAATCATGCCACATTGTTGATCTGGCGTTACTATCGACAGCAATCAAAATGCCACTACCCATTACAAAACTGAGAACACTTTCAATTTTATTAATATTAATTCCGACATCATCATACATACCAAAATACATGCTCCCCAAAAAGAAGTTTTAACCAAAATAAATTAAATGTAAAACGACAGTATCTTCATCTCATAGTTAATCATTAGGTTAATCATTAAAAATGTAATTAGATCATTCATAATTACAACTGCGGCTCTCTGTTTACCCGTACCAGCAGTAAACGTTCTACAATTACTTGGTATCCCGACAACGTTATTTAAAATAACATATGGTTCTTGAATAAACAATACGTCCACCCTTTGTTGTCGTATTATATCAACAATGTTATCTGTTGCCTGTCTTGAATGCTGTAAATTGGTCTGCACGCATCGAATTATGTTGTTCTTATCTAGATGTGTTGACCTTGCATTAGCAGTCAGTAGAAATGGCATTAATAATGAATGTGCTGTTTATAGTTCCTTATCAGTTGGTGCAAACAGAAAGAGCTCTTATCGAAGGACGAATGACGCTCATTAACCTTATTATCCTTTATACGCTTATTGTAATTAATACAATTGATACATTTAAACTCATTAGTTGATGCTTTACATTCACTCAGCTTATGGTTTCCAGCAAACAAGGGGCATGTAAGATCCCCTCTGCATTCCTGAGCTTTATGGTTATACTCACTACATTTAAAACGTCGCTTAGCAACCAGATAATCATCCACGTTGCATAAGTCCCACCCGATTTTTAACCTATTACTTAAAAGCTTTTGTCGTGTTTGGGAACTAACTTCAACTACAAGATTCCTTATCTGTCGTTTATTTTTAAAGATAAGCTTATGTCGCAAGTATTCTTCATGTAGATTTAATTCAAAGTTTTGCATTATAATAACATCCCGAGCATTTTCTATGGAAATATCATCCGGTATATTGTACACAATCATTTCGGGATTACGTAGTTTAGGGACCGATGCTTCCAAAATACTTCCACATGCCTCATTAATACCATTGGTAATAATGTCATTATCATTTTTACTACCAGATTCTATAACAACTCTACCGACCCTAAACGACCTTACAGCCCCTATTCCGACTTGCATTTGTATTTGATTAATTTTTGATTTTAAAACAGCTTTAACTGATTCAGCTGATTTGTTAAATTTAGATTTAACGTCAACTTTAAATTTCTTATTTGAACCCTTCTCCCTACTACGCGTAACGTCAGAGTAAACTTTGGAGTTTGACCAACAGGTGGCGTAGGCTGTACACGCACCGACACTTCCTTCATAAAAGATACTCTTTCCGTTTCCATTTTCTTAACCTCACATTCCAAAACGTTAATTGTCTTCTCTTTCTCTTAAAACGTCCATAACATCTGCAAAAACTTTTCTAAGCGTACTCATCGACTCCAAGATGTCTTTCCTTAAATCATTCCGTAAATTACCACTCTTCTCCGTCACACTCACTAAGTTTTCAAGAGCACAAGCAAACACAGCATTCACATCATCCGCCATTTTTTAACCGCTTGTGTGAATGTGTGTGTGAGCAATCTATAAAGACTATGAGGTGTTCCTCGGTACCTATTATCACCAATAATAATATCTTCTTGGTCTATTGCAACTACAGAATTATCAGTCATATAAGATTTTTTCTTAACATTCCATTCCAATTCAATTTTATCGTCCTTGGTTCTTGGTAACCATTTTTGGGCAATAGTACCTGAAATTACTAAGAGTTGTTGGACTAAAAATTGTATCCATCGTTGTTGATCTTCAACACCCACATCTTCTCCAATAGGACGTAGTGGAGTACTAGCAGGAAGTTGAAACTCATCGTGCTCATAAATGTTTGACTCAGGGATTGAAATATTAGCAAGTTCATTAACAACTGGTACTAAATCCATTAAATGTTAATGCTGATTCAATACTTCTTTAAAATTTGTATCAACATTTCAATAGTGTCAGAAAAGTGTTATTTGGTCAAATGCTTTTGGTTTTACTTCTTTAACATGTATTTCCTTCTTTCAACTTTGCTTGAATTTCATAATCAATTTCTTCTCAATTTAATCCAACTTTTAGTTTGTCAACACTTATTTGAGTGTTAGAGTTATCAATTTATTGGAATAAATTTTAATTAAATTATAAAAATGAATTTGTCTTGGCTTGAACACGAATTTGTGTTGGTTAACCTTATTTACATCAAATTTATCCACATAGGCCTACTTCCCATCAGGAGCATTCAACGTTATATTCATAACAAGAAACCCATATTCTTTAGACTAACACTAATTAGATACATCTAACGAAAATATTTTAAAATGTATATCACGTCCGACAAAATTGTCGTATATAAATTTGGTGTAATGTTTATTCTGCTTAAATATAATTGTTAAGTTTAGATTATTCCTGATCACTTTCAAGTTGACCATAGAATAACGCTGACTCAAGTAAGTCTTATATATAAGAAATATTCTTATGTCTTCCTATGAAAAAGTACTTTTAAACTGTATATTGATTCCCTAAGGAGAACTCATCAAAGATAACTAGTGAACCAGGATATTAATTGTCAACGCAAATCAATCTTCACAATTAAAATAAATGTAAGATATCTGTTTACCAATATTTTTTCAACGTTCTTGTATCTAACTTGCAACTTCTTATAAGCTTCCTGGTCTAGACTTACTGAAGACGTGTAGATTCGTTCTTTTTTGAATAAAGTTTAATAACAAGATTGTTTTCCTAGATCCCGAACTGATACTTGATTACAATAACAATCCATGTTTCAAATGAAAAGGTATTACTAAAATTTTAGAATATGTAAATACAGAACAAGCAATACGATTAAATGTTGATGAAGCTAATGAAGAAATCAATAAACCCGCTATGGTAAAGCGGGTCAAAAAGAAACGAAATATCATCTATTTTTATTAACAAATCTCGTTTTTATTCTCTTATTTTATCTTCTAAAAAAAGAAGTTAAACATTTTTTAAAATGGGTTCTAGAGAAGTTCTTCCTTCTACTCATAAGCATGGAGAATATAAAATTAAAGAAAGGTATGATGAAATATTTACTACTGCAAGCAAACTCATACAGGAGCAAAGTAAACTTATAAACCAGCAGCACACTTGTATAGAAGCCCAAAAGCCAAACGTCGTTACGCAGATTCGTAACAGAAATCTTTTAAATACGTTCGTTTTAATTACACTTAACTGCCCAGAACACTACTGTTGTTACGTAATAAAATGGCATAGAAGGAAATTTGACACTCAACTTACGAACATACGTAGGCCTAATAGATTTCCTAATACGGTTGTTCAACTGAAATTAACTTATAACCCTAATTTGATTACTGTTTATAATAGAATGAAGGAGAATCTTAAAGACAAAATTAACGGAGAAGGTAACTTCTTCAACATAACCGATGAAGATTGTTACCGTGAGCTATATTTATCGATAATATTGGAAAACTTTACCTCGTCTCCATCTGCGACAGGGCAGCACTTGCCGGACTGGCGTTAAGGAATTCCACTGTATTCAGAAATATCTAATTGGTCAGAACTATTTACAAACAGTAGACATTTCTGAAGATAGTAGAGTTGCTTACCGCCACTTCGTCAAGTACTGCCATGGCGCAAATGGTGATGGCTGTCACGTCAAATAAACACCATTTTTTGCAGCAGCTAATAAAGTTATTAAAAGATTACTTGTCTGGCGTTTTTACAGTGAGGCACAAGATGTAGGTCTGCCAGCGATCTGTAACACAACAGGATTCGGTAATTACAATCATTCATGTCTTTTAAATTTGTTCATCTTAAAAACTTTTATTAAAATAGAGAAAACATTGTGTCATCTCTAGAGCTAAACGGCAAAAGTATATAATTTTGACACTATTTTAATTAACATTATTCTAAATGATCGTACTTTTATTTACGTATGTTTTATTTCTTACTAAGGGTGAAAATATTCTGAATAGTCGTTAGATATAAAATACTTACGTTAGAGCGTTACAATTAGGCTGTTACTTCTTTTAGTTTAATTGCAACTCTAATTTATAAAATCATTGAATTTCCATAGAAACGATTCCTTTGTTGGCAACTGCTATATGAATTCCAGTATTGAATGCATGTAATTTTTTATAGACGTACATACGTTTGCTGTGCGGCCTTAACATTTAGTCATTTTCCCGTGGGGGAATGTCAGCAAACAAGCCGTTTCCGAAGATTAATTGAAATTAATTAATATTTTAAAGGCAAATCGGGTAGCAGTTTAGCAAATAATCAGGACAAATGTGGAATTACGGAAACTGCTAATACAGATAACACGATGAAAATCGGTATGGAGAACCACACATGACTTCCATATTCTAAGATTTATATTTAAAATAATTTTCGAAATGAAATATTACCATAGAAACTACTTCTTTCTACTTACTGCTTCAGCCTTAACCACAGTACTGTGGTCACTAACGTATACCACCTCACGTTATCGCACTCGATTTTCACTGATGATGGAAGTCGATGGCATTGCCGAAACGTCTGGTTTTGTAGAAAACATTGGACTACGGCCAAATATCCCGGGAAGGAATTTTAACAAAAACTACTTCTTTGTTGCCGATAACGTTGTACACATATATATAAAAAATATGCATAAAATTAATGGCTTGTATAAGTTAATGATTGATCACCATTAAGTAGTGCTCAAGTTTCCAAAGTTTTAATATTATGATGTCCGTAATTAAAACATCAGAGCAGGTTTAGTGTGAATGAGGCTACACTGTGGACAAAAATTTTCAATTTTTCCTATTGAGCGTTGCTTAGAGTAAAGCTGCGAATCTACAGTGTATGTTTCACAGAACAAACACGCGAAAAAGAAGGAGCGCCCCGAAGTCACTCATGGACCCTCAGCATCTTGCAGAGAGTTCATTCCCTAAAGACGAAAAGTCTGTCTATGAATCGTTCCTCTGTAAACACGTGCAGTTACATTGCCCAGCGATCCACAGGAAGCAAATTGATGTCAATTTTTTCGGCTTGCACGCGTTATGTTGGTGTGGGTTTCGGGACTTTCCATTTAAAAAGCGTGCAAATGTAAGAAAATAAACATGAGTGAGGCCAGAAATAACGTGAATTGTGTGTGTGTGTGTGTGTGTGTGTGTGTGTGTGTGTGTGTCTTACCTGCCTTTTTATTGCTGTAGGCATAATAATAAAATGGAAACGTAAACATTACATAACTGAGATATGCTTACCTGCCACGAACGATATATTATTTTATACATGGAGGAGTTCAGTGACATACACACGTACAGAAGAATTATATATATAAAGATATTAACTCATACATAATTTACATTAAAATGAAAAAATTATAATTTTATTCCCTGGCAACAAAATTGTTTTATTTTTAACAATTACCATTGTTTGAAAAAGTTTAAATGAATTTTCAAGTACTTTACTGTTGTTAAAACGTAAAAGGTTGCAGGTAAACTACCCCTTCCCCTTAACCGATCTTCACCAAAATCGAAAGTCCTTGAGACGTCTACAATTCAGGGACGTATGCAAACAATTACTTGATTCTGTTGGAATTTGCGGCTGTTATCGTTTGCCATAGAAAATACCCTTGTTAAAAAAACGTTGCAGGTAAACTACCCCTTTCCCTTAACTGATCTTCACCAAAAACAATAGGTCTTGAGAACTCTACAATGTAGGGCTGTATGCAAATAATCTTTTGATTCTGTTTGAATTTGCGGCTGTTATCGTTTGCCATAGGAAATACCCCTGTTAAAACATAAAAAGTTACAGGTAAACTACCCCTTTCCCTTAACCGATCTTCACCAAAAACAATACGTCTTGAGTCCTCTACAATTCACTGACGTATGCAAAAAATTATTTAATTCTGTTTGAATATGCGGCAGTTATCGTTCGTAATAAAAAATTACCCTTGATAAAAAACGTTGCTGGTAAACTACCCCTCCCCCTCAACCGATCTTTACCAAAAACAATAGGTCTTGAGTACTCTATAAATCACGTCTGAATGCAAAAATTATTTGATTCTGTTTGAATTTGCGGCAGTTATCGTTTGCCATAGAAAATACCCTTGATAAAAAAACGCTGCATGTAAACTACCCCTTTCCCTTAACCGATCTTCACCAAAAACAATAGGTCTTGAGAACTCTGCAATTTAGGGCTGTATGCAAATAATCTTTTGATTCTGTTTGAATTTGGGGCTGTTATCGTTTGCCATAGAATATACCCTTGATAAAAAAATGCTGCAGGTAAACTACCCCTTTCCCTTAACCGATCTTCACCAAAAACAATAGGTCGTGAGTACTCTGCAAATCAGGGCTGTATGCAAAAAATTATTTGATTCTGTTTGAATTTGCGGCTGTTATCGTTTGCCACAGAAAAAAAAATCTGTAGACAGACAGACACACACACAGACACTTTTCGAAAAATGACTTTTTTTCATGTTTTGAGTGTAGTACAATCAGATTCTGCAATAATCTCGAACACGATTTTTTTTGCCATCACCATACTTCCATTTCCTTAAAGAATATGGAAGTAAAAATTAAACACAATTAGTCTACTCATAAACGGAGAATTTTTTATACAGATATACAGATATGCTAATATAGATTGAAACTTATTTGAAAATCATAAAAACGCAAGTAAAATAAACTACTTCGTACGTGTAACATTTTACAAAGTACTATTGTAGGAAACATCATGAATAAGTTTTAACAATACGTAGTGCACATTGATTATTACACAAGGATATCCCGTATATATGGAACCAATATAATTATATACCCTATGATTCAAAGTGAAAGTTTGTTGTGCTTGGCAACGTAACCGCTAATTTGCATGCCGCAGACACGAAACCGTTGTACTGTTAACTGGATCTGTCTGTTCGTGATAGATCGACATGCATTGTCGATAGTTCTGAGCAAATACATTAGACTGTATTAATATGTAGATGTACATACCATCCGATATTAAACATACTGTTCACATGTGGAATTGTTACTTGCCGTTTTCTGTAATAACCACACGCTCATAAATCAACATTATACGTAGTGTCATGATATATTATAACACGTATTAATAGTGTTTCAATGCTGTCGAATAATGTTTCAATTGCTACGTATTTTTACTGTTCAATCTTCACACCGGTTGAGAGCAAAGTGTCAGGGCATTTTTTTCTTGTAACCTTTATCCGAAGATTTTGGGTAGCCATATTATGAATTCATAAATTTATGTCCTAACAACCCTGTGTGTCGTTTTCCAACACGTTCATCCGAATAATACCTCTTCAACTTCAGTATTCACATCTCGGGCGTAGAAAAAGTCGGGATTCCGAGTTCTCTGAACTAGCCATTTGTTTCTGATATCTAAGACACCCTTCTAACAACAACAGCCGAGTATTATCAGTTATTTTTGTCACACAAGTATCCCTTTGTTTTCAATGCGTAGAACTCATTCCATTTGGACCTCTGGTTTAGTTATTTATTTTTAAGTGAGCCAGTTTATTTAATTTTATTTTATAATTTTAGAAGTCAGTTACCGTAGTACACTAATTATTTGTTCGTACCGTGTTATTAGACTGAAAATTAAACTCTGTTTATTACTAATATGACAATTTATGTAAAAAAAATTTTGCAATAAAAACTTCTCAAAGCGTACAACGAATCGCGAATTGGATACTTTTCCAGTTGTCTGTTTTATATAAAGACTAATTTACAAATCATAAAATATTGTCCATTGTTGGTTAACAATGTTTCCAGAGTTTAAAAAATAATTACTATAATTTCCCTTAATTTTTTTATTTGAAAATAAATTCTATTTCAAATTGGTTATACTAACTGAGTCCTGAACTCTAAAATTAAGACGAAACGGTTAAAAGGTGCAGAACTTACTGTAATTAAGTTTCCCAATCATTATATTACAAAAGTTACTCAAATCCAGGAGATAAAAGCTGAATTTACTTAAAATCTGTCAAATGTTGTAAAATTAAAACTTCTGATGTAAACAATAGTTTTCCGCATCCTTGCATTATGTTTATCAACTGTTTTCTTTAATACCGTGTCAGTCAATTATGTGCCTAATCAATATTAATAATACTTCTTGAATCGTGATTGAAATGTCTTTTTTCTACCCTTATTTCTCACTGTCTTACCGACTTACACCAAAAATAGTAAAGTGCGTAAATCGGAGTCATGGGAAGGTGGATTATGACTTGTCCCAATTAATGAATAAGTGCAGATATTTCTGTGCCGATTTAGTTTGGAGGAAGTCTGAGCAGACACCTGAATTACCAATTGCTCTGGGATGCCTGAAAATGCAGAATATGTGTACTTTAGTTGTCTGCATTTTGAGAAGTCCGTGAGAAGCTTAAGAAATGTTTGTAGGAATAACATAACTCCTTGATTCTCCGAAGACTCTTCCAAATTTCTTGCTCATTTCTTTTGAAGGGGCAAGATGAGGTTATTGTAAAAATCTAGCAATATTATATATTAAAAAAATTGAAAATTAAACTTAACGAAGCCAAATCGGCACACATTAATTTCACCAATAAAAGATTGAATAATCTTTCATCATTGGTCATAAATGGAACGGTAGCTTCTTATGAAACCAAAGCCAAATACCTGGGTATGACATTGGATACCAAACTGAGATTGAAAGAGCATGTAAAGAAGAAAGAAGAGGAACAACATAAAATTCCGACAATATAAATGGCTCATAGGAAAACATTCCAACCTGTCTTTATACAATAGAACTCTGATCTATAATCAGATAATGAAACCCACCTGGCTGTATGGAATTCAACTCTGGGGTTGCGCGAAAGATAGCAACATCAGGATAATACAAACATTCCAAAACAAAGGTTTTTGGACCATGGTGAATGCACCATGATATGTTAGAAACGCCGATATCCACAGAGATGTAGGTATTCCAACAATTAAAGAAGAGATTAAAACGTTTGCGAAGAAACATGAAGAAATGCTTCACCTCCACGAAAATTCAGAATTTCTTCAGCTGCTGGACAATCAACACGTGTTCTGAAGACTGAAGAAAACAAAGCCATTTGAACTTGTGTAGTGTTTTGTATTATAAAAGCTGAGCATTGTGCGCGGGTGAGAGTGTTTAGTTAAGAACACCAGAACTAACTAACGGATGTCATTGGACTTAATTTGGCTGATATGTATTTAGTATTAAGAGGTATTAGAGACAAGTTGATGGTTGGTCTTACAGACCAGTTTTAACATCTTACGTTCAATAAAAAAGAATTCTTTTGAAGAACGGGATGCAGTAAATGTATTTGCTATACATATGTTGAAGGAATTTCAATCCGAAAGGAATGAAAATAAGATCAGAATCCCTAAACTTACTAGAACGTTATGCGGAGTTTCTTCAGTCACTTGAAGATTAGCCTTTATTCATACAACTCCCCATGAAGCTTAATGACGCTCCCGCAGAAAGCTAATAGCAACCAATAAAATGGATGCTTTGTAGTCGGCAAAAAACAAGCTTCGGCAAAGAAAAACATATCGGATAAGTAAAACAAGCTTCCCTTCGTGTATAAAGCATTTTCCACCTCCTTGAAAAACAAACTTTATTCTCTCTCTCTCTCTCTCTCTCTCTCTCTCTCTCTCTCTCTCTCTCTCACTCACACACACACACACACACACACACACACACACACACACACACACAAACAAGCTGTAACCGGCTTAAATTTTAGTACAAACGTTTGTACACCAGTTTGAGCAGCAACAAAACAAGAAGCAATAGAAAGAGTAGAAGCAACATCAACAATAACAGAATACGTGTCTTTATAATTATCTATCATAATCAGATATTATCCTTTAGATAGTCTTTTCTCCACCCGTTTTATCGTAAAAGATACCACTTATAAACTTATGAAAAGCGTATGTAATGTAAGGCTCGCAAACTCTGGAAAGATATGAACCATCAAAATGTTAAAATTGTTTCGTACTACTTTACAAATGCTGCTAAAAGTATACAGTGGAAACAATTGTAAAATAAAATTTGTCTCCACTTTTTTGAAGGAATTTGATACACTTAAGAGCATTGGACAGATTTGCTGTTTAGCATCAACTTTGTTCAAATATATTTAAATGAAGCGGTAGGCGGATGGAGGAGAAAATGTAAGAATATGGGAATGCAAACAGGAAATGACAATCTTTATTCCTCTATTTTGCAGACTATTGGGTTATTTTTGCGAAGGACAAAGAGGATGCTGACTATGTTATCCGCAAATCATATAAGGAAAATCAGAAGTATCCCCTTGACATCAAGTATAAGAAACCAAATATTTTGTTGTCGGCAGCACAAGCAAAGCCCTAAATTAGAAAACTGAGAAAAAGTCACGAAATGGTGTAGTTGTAGACACCTTGGTACTCCCACATCTGCAAAAAATGAAGTGAGCAGAAGATGTTAGTGAACATAGAAAGACGATTTGGTAACTGTATTTAGTAATTTGGAATACGAACACTACAAAGTATGGTTGATGGTCGATGATTGTACAAAACCATAGTTAAGATTTTTGCAGAGGTGTCGTGAGTGACTAATAAAAAAAGCAGAAAATTTGAGGCCAACGCAGGGTCTGACTGCTGGCGATGCAGTTGTAGAATAATAAGATTAGACAAAATTACAAGTGACAAGATTATAAAAAGAGCAGAAATAGACATTTGGATCATTTGACAATATTAAAAACATTTCAAATGAAGAGATTAATACAATATGGATACATAACGCCAGAAAAATTACCTAAAAAATTATGAGAATGGCAGCAGCAAATGAATGGAGATAAATGAAGTGCAAGTTTACTTTGGAACGATAGAGTGACTAAGGCGACATAAGATCACAATCTACTGGAGAAACAGATTAACATAGAAGCCGGGTTGCGAGAAACGTCGATAGTTGCGGTCTCATTGATTTAGATGAAGAAGACTAAAAATTGGAATGGTTAACTATTTTACAAAAATTCATTGATCAAGTGGAAATATGAGAATCGTAAATAAACAAAATATTTACTTACAACGGGTACAGTATACGAGCCATCAAATATTTTATCGAATTTGTAAGGAAACGGTAACCAACAATAGCGGGGATGATATGAATAGGATGTTAAATAATTCTAAGTGAAAAACATGGGTCGACACGCAGCCTGTAAATTATGATTAGGCCTACTGCGTAACACAGAATTCCCATTTCATCCAGTTACAAAATGACAAAAGAAATCTCTCTACCACATAACTTACAATTTACGTATTAATCAGGTTCAATGTGTTCTGATACATCTACAAATTAAATGTAAATATAGGCCTACTAATGAATGAAGCACCGCTCCTACAAGCCTACTCTCCGTAGCTTCATACATTCTAATTTTCGGTGTCCAAAAAGTAACGTTAATACATATTTCTCTTTTTGTGTTCCACTCTGACAAAATATATGGTGTCGATGCGTTTGTTAGCCTTTTGGTAGCGATGTAGCTTTGACTACGCATGGCCACGTTTTAATGCCCTATTTTTTAGTTAAACACAAGCTTCGTTTTAGTTAATGCCAATCCTTTATCCTATTCTAACATAAGGAGTGGTTAGTTCAGAGACTAGTGATTGTCTCAATTCTGTCTCATCGCATAACAGTTTAAACGTTGGTGTTCATAATAAAAATGCAAAATAAACGTTACTTTTTAATGATAAAATCTGCTAAAGCCTACATTGTACACATCAAGCCGTTCCATCTTTTCATAACCACAGTTGAGTAAGGTGATGTTGACATACCTGTGAAGAAGTATAAAGTAACAAAAGCTTCCATATTGTAACGTGATGTTTCCCTCTACATAAAGAATATACCCTAACCTAACATAAATAATTATATTCTCCTAATAATGAAGAACAGAATAATAATTAAATAAGGAACCTGTAAAATGTAAAAAAATGTGTTAAATAGTTGAGATGAACATGAAATAAAATAATAAGACCAAAATACCAAATAAGATTATCTGGAACTTAATAATAAATAACTCTAGTCAACTGCATATGTAATGTTGTAAAAATATGTGAAAGCCTATACAGCAGAACTTAATGGTTTACCAATCAGAAAAATTTATAAACTAGATAAAATTTGAAGTAAAAAAAATAAAGAGTCAGAGAATAATCATATCTGAGTGTGAATCAAGTCACTAAAACCATTCAAAAAATGATTAGTATAAAATAAGTGAATAATAACAGTTTTAATTGTATATAAAAGTTTTCTAATGAAAGTTAGGTTATGCACCATATGTCTATGTTAAAGCAAGACAAAGAAATAAAGAAGAAAGTAAGATAAATTGTTTCATGATATAAAGTATGAACAACAAATAGAATAATAAATAAGACAAGTATAATTAACTATTAATGTTTAGGAACTAAGTAATAATGTAAATAGTAAGAAAATGATGAGACAAAAGCCTACATGTACTGGGTAGGAAAAATGATAACAATTTATGTAAATAGAACCTGTTAAATGATATAGTATAGATTATAAAAGAATGTATGTTAGTAGAGTAAGAAGGTAATAACGAGAAATGTCAAGAATTGACCAGGCATAATGAAAATAATAAGTTGTCAGATTTGACAAACACTTCATACAGCTTATGTGGAAGTTTATAATGGACAGTGCAAGGAAAAAGCTTGTAGTGAAGTATAAAATATATTGTAAAAGTGCAAGTAGATCATAAGTGGTGATTAAGAGTTGTTACTTTGTAGTAGAATTAAGTAATTTTAGTTTGAGAAATGAATTAAAGTCCCAATGAGCATGGACATTATTAGGGCTAGATGGCAATACAAAGTTTTTATAATAAATTGATGTTTATAATTATTATTACCATTGTTAAACCATATAATGTTAAAGTAAAACCAATTCTACAACTATGAGTTAAATGATGGAACAGAAAAATTAATATTTTATAAAGAATACTAGACTAAATTAATCTGTGGAAATTGTTATTTTATTATTACTGAACAGAACCATGCCTTAAAAGGTCTCAAAATGATCAGCATAAAAAGTGCTGATCAATGGGAGTAATATATTTTTAATTGTGAGTAGCATAAGGAAGATATGTCAGTTTTAAGATTTTTTAATATATTTGATCAAAAAAGGGAAGCTTAACTTGGCGTCTGTTGATGACCATCAACCAGAAAACGGAATTTTTGTCATTAAAAACGAAAATGTTAAATAATTCAACCAATCAGAATCCTTCACCGGTCAGGTGAATTAACCTATAATGCAACGGCAACGCATCAGTCTTTCGCCGGTCATCATACAGTAAAGAACGACTCCTCTGTGATACAAAAAATGTAAATAGTCTTGTCACCAAAGTCTTGATCCTGATTGAGGTTATGTGCAGTGTAAACAAACCCCAGTCTAACCTCCAAATGGGAATGTAACCCAACAGTGAACGTCAAGCGTAGTGAAATGGTATTAATCATTAAAGGACATTACAGTGAATAATTAATAACAGCGGATTATAAAGAAAATGTAAAGAAAAGGAAAGTATAGTGTTTACTTTGAGAATTTATAACGAACTTAATAATTTATGATCACGATCCCATAGTAACTTGTAATAGACACTTGTGACCTTATGTTTATATCATCACTGTAGATAAACACTAACACTATTAATATTATTTCATGTGGACCTATAGTATTTTGTTTTTGTATTCAATGTTTAACTAAATAACTTCGCCAAACTAGGTTAACACCAACCTCGGACACCGTCTGAATTACGAACTGTTCGTTAGTTTAGATTTTAAGTTATTTTTTCATAATATCATATTTAATTTTTATATTGTAACTTTTTGTTCTTCAAAAAAGGCAATTTTTGTGAATTATTGTGGTCAAAAGAACTCACAAGGGTTATCTTTCCAAAACGTAAACATAGTCTACATCTCTGAGATTTTTGAACTCATGTTACCAACTGTCGAGCTATCAATACAACAAGCCTGGTTAATTCATATATTGAGAAATGTTCTTCATTTTAATGGTAAAAGAATAAAATTGTAAAAGAAAATAAAAGAAAAACTGAAAAGAATTAATGGTGTATGACGTATTATTTTATAATAATTAACATTTTATAATCAACTTTGAACATTAGTTTTTACTTCAACTCCAGAAGAATAAGTTGGCAGCACTTATGTTGGCACAAACCGTGCTATTTAAACGAGTTAACTAGGTCAGTGAACTCAAATATGATAAAGCGAATAGATTAGATGAAACTAACAAATAATCGTTAATACAAACTTTTAACATCAGAAATAAATAAAAAAATAAAATAAAAGAAAGTTGGTACATCCGAAGTACTTACTAGTGAGCACAGGGCATAATCTAAATTATTTTAATAAACTGACCAACCTATTTAATTTATAACTAATCTGAGTGAATCATATTACCCAACCGGAGAAAAAGTAACCAGAAAATCATTTAATAAGTAAACCATTAATTAACCAAACCATTACCAGGAAGTAAAGACAATTACAACACAATAAATATATTTGTAATCATTATTACAAATTGGCGCCAAAGACATCAATGATTTTAACCAGGTAATCCCAAGTTTTATTATATAAACCCAGTAATATTGAACCGAATATCAGTACTACTGTAGAGATCACATATAAAAAGCATATAACACAGATTGAACCGAAGGATCGTGGGTTATAATATTTATATCGTTGTAAGACACTTTTGCTGCTTTTTATAAATACATTTTTCACACCTTACAAAAGTGACGAGCATATTATTTGAAAAAAATAGTCCAGTATGTGAAACCATAAAATTAAATATATAAAATTAATTTGATTTTAACATTTAAGCGTGGATGTTTGTTGTACAAAGTAATATGCATGTTGCAATGAGTGGTAGAGGTGTAAAATTATTGACATACGCTGTAGAGTAGACGTGTAGAGATATGAGTGTAGACATGTCCTATTAATTATTGAGTTATGTAGCTAATAATTGGGTGACGAAATGCGTTAATGTCGGTACAGGTGATTATAAGTTTTGTTATGTGGTGGAGCCACTTGTGATACCCTTTTAGCTGCGAGCGGAGTAAGCAGTAACGGCTCGTTAAAGGACCAAGCGTTGGGCTCTAATGATTCGATGTCTGTGACACATGAGTAATACTTTTACTCACCCTCAAATTGATAGGCTGCCGAAGGCCACCGTTTCTATGCCAATGTAAGACGACTAAAGCGAGCGCAGAGGTGTTACAAATATGGGTTCAGTACGTAGAGTGTAAACATGAACAGAGGAAGTTGGTCACAACATTATATAAACACTGGAAACACCCGTACGCATTAACATTCCAGGCGTAAGCGCTCATCTCTTCACACGACTTTGATAGACGCAGTTTGCGTCTGCAGCTGATGGGACGGTGTTTTCGATCACAGCCGGCCGGGTCTCAATTGATAGGATTCAAATTTTCACCTCATAGCAACTAACCGGATTTTCTACGACTGGGTCGCAACTGGCCGCAGTCCGAAGGGATCTCTCTCTGAAAAGATTATTTGGTCTTGATAAAAAAATAAAGTTTTTTAAATTAAAAAAAGGTGGAATAATTAAGGCGTAGTTCGACACAAGTGACGTCCATATTTCTGGCACACAGATTAAGTTGCAAGACATCCCCCAAAATAGTGTATTACTTCGTGCTACTGTGGCGGAAGAATTAAAGTTTGGATGTCAGGGATGTGCTAGTTGTAACGTACCGTATAAAGAAAAACAATGTTAAACAAAGAAGTACGCGTGTGACAGGACAAACCAACTGCTCAAATCAAATTGTCACAACAGTTTATCGTGTGGGAAAATATAGAATTGCTGTCCAAAATATGAATTGACAAGTGGTGTAGGTAAATATTTTAAATTTTGTCACTATTTTATTTCTTTATTACTTATTGTATGTTTCTTTCTAAATATGAACTTTAAAGAAAAGATTTTTAAATATCCAGATCGGCAGCATTAGACAAATTAGTATCCGTAGACCAAAATGTAGGTCTACCTTTCTTTTAGGGAAGGTGTAGGGTCGTTCTTTAACATAACCTATCACTTTACACAAGGTACCTAGTCACAACACAGCGATATGAATAAAATGATTATTCAGATTATTATGAAGAACTATAAATGCAAACAGTAAATAAAAAATATAAACTATAAATATATAATCATAAAAGAAAAGAAATCGTATACTTTAAATATATTTAAAATTGTAATTACAATGTACGTTTTTGTGTATGTGTAACTTATTATGACGGAAAAGTACAGTCGTGAGTATATAAAGTGTATACGTTGAAGGTGGTGTTTCTATTTTCAGTCTTATTTTACAATTTTCAGGAAAGAATCAACCAGAGGTGAAGCTATAAAGTTTGCTTTCTAAGTGTATCAAGGGGCTCTTCTGTCCGCCTCTATAACTTACGTACAAATATAACAAAGAGCAGGTCAAGTCTCCAGACAATTGTACATCTTAAGAACACGAGGATTGGAGCCACATAATATAATTTTACACTTTCTTTGCTCATTCGGCAAATCACTTTGATATTTTTACTCCTGATTTCATCCAATACAGAAAAGATTCTGTGCTTCTACTGCAGTGTCGACAAAATCAGTAAAGTTTCTTTCTATCTATTTCACAATAAAATATTTTAAAGTTACTCACAGGTTAAAGTTACCAAACAGGTTTTAGTAACAAAACTTAGAACACTTAAAAGACAATTTTTTATGTGTGCACGAGCGCGTGTGTGTGTGTAATATGTAAACTAATTAATTATTGCTTTTGTTAATACAAGTTAACAATTGTATGAAATAAAAATATCAAAAACTACCTAATATTTTACCTTATATTATTAGTAGGCTAACGAAACAGTGATATCGTTTTAGTTTTACATATGATGTTTTATGAGAGGTGTATAATATAAGCTTATTGGATTTCATTGTTATGGACTTTTATTAGTTTGCTCGAATCGTAATGTAAATATTTTCAGAATACTGTCAACGCTGGGTTTGACTGGTACGTATAAAATTTTGGTTGACGTAGTCAAGTGGTCAGAGCTGTTGGGTTGAGCGTCGTGAGACGACCCAATGATTTCCTAGTACCGAGCCTCCGGTAGGGGCTCCTGCCTAGTGGTCCTGTCCAGACGGAATATTGTTAATTAATTTTTAATGGTCGCTACAACGACATGCTCGTACTAGGTCGACTAGTACAGTATTTGTCGAGGCCGTTTCCAAGATTCACCTGGACGTATTCGGTACCTGCCAAGGCCAGCTATGAGTGGGTTTGTCTGGGTCCTCGCAGCTCGGACGTAAAATTTACGTGCAAGTCGCCTTGCGGTGTCATCCAAGGAGCGGACACCGAGTCCTCTTCTCAGGAGACGAGAAGAAAACCGATAGGGGACTTTGGCCGCTAGCCGAAGCCCTCTATCGAGAACGCTTTGCAACCTTCTTTTATGAACGGTTGCGAGGTAACCCCAGACGGGAAGAGCGTAGGTAATGATCGGCAACAGGTACGCGTTGACAATCAACTTACCCAGCTTGCGGGTCATAGCCTTGTTGGCAAGTAGCGGAAACAGTTGCGCGAGACGAGCGGACGCTTTCTTTCGCATCGTCTCAGCGTGGGTACGCCAGGTGAGCCGACGGTCTAGGTGGACACCGAGGTACTTAACTTCCCTCGACCAGGGCAGGTACGTTCTACCGAGTCTCACTCGGCCTCGTGGTTCTTTCCGGCGCTGTGTGAATAGCACCGCGGAGCTTTTGGTTTCGTTGACGGCAACTTTCCAGCTTTCCGTCCACGTCGAATACGCATCGAGTGCGCGCTGAAGTCGTGGGATAGCAAAGTCTGCGTTCCGATCGGCGGTATAGACCGCCGTGTCGTCGGCAAACAAAGCCATCTGGACTCCAGGCTCTCTGGGTGCGTCGTTGACATACACGGAGAACAGGAGAGGCCCTAGCACGCTACCTTGAGGTACCCCGGCTGTGATACGTCTCTCGGAAGAGACGTGGTCGTCTATTCGCACGCAGAAAGTCCTCTCCGTCAGAAAGCTAGCAATCAAGCGAAGGTAGCAATCTGGGAGCTGGATTTCCCGGAGCTTGAACAAGAGCCCGTCATGCCAGACACTATCAAAGGCCTTTTCCACATCTAGGAAACAGGCGACAGTCTGCTCTTTCCGACACCCGGCGTCCGTGATGTATTCCACCAGTCTCATCAGTTGATGAGTGGTGGAATGCCCCACACGAAAGCCGAACTGTTCGGGGACCAGTACATCGAAGTTTCATAGATGATCTAGTACTCTCCGTTGTACGAGACGTTCGAGGACCTTTGACGTGGCTGACAGTAGACTAATGGGCCGGAGGTTGCCGGGACGGGAAGCGTCCTTTCCCTGCTTCGGGATCACTATTACCGTTGCCTTACGCCATTTCTGGGGAAAATAGGCCAGTCTAAGACACGCGTTGAACAGCGCGACCAAGAAAAGTACTCCTCGCTCCGGGAGTCGAGTAAGAGCGGCGTTCGAGACGCCGTCCGGGCCAGGAGCTTTTCTCGGCACGAGTTCAACGAGCCGATCTGTGACCTCTTCCCTAGTAATGGGTTCGGGCTCCGAAGTGATCGGAAGAGATAGAAAGTCTTCCACTTCGTTCTCGACTTCTTCGTCGAAGTCCCAGTCCATGGGCGGGTTAGGTGCGAACTGTCGCTCAAAACACGCGCCCAAGTACTCGGCCTTCGCCTCCGGGCGAGCCAGGATTTGACCGAAAGGTCCAGCAATGGCCGGGATGCGAGGCCGGCGCCTCTTCCCTACCAACGCCGAAGGTATCCGGTAAGGGCTACTTTCGTCCGATCCGTCCCCTGCCTGGGCCACGGCGAGTTCCCAACAGCGTCTCCGGTAGGCCTGCATTTCACGACGTAAAATGCCGGTCGCCCGGTTGTACGCTGCCTTGTCGGCCGGATCACGGGTCCGCTGCCAGCGTCTCCGGAGGCGATTTCTCTCGCAAGCGAGAGCACTCGTCTCCTCTGGGATCCGCTGCCAGTGGGGCGTGACACCAGGCTTCATCCTGGAAGACGCGTCGATCGCAGATACGACAGCCTCGTCAAACGCGGCAACTGCCTCGTCGACTTGGCGGACGGTTTCGAGTGGTCCCGCGTCTGGCAATCGGCGACTTAACGCCGGGCCATAGCGGTCCCATTCTACCACCTTCCTGACATCTCTGCGTACGACGTGCTGGGTAGCGACGTGTATCAGGATGGGGAGATGATCGGACGATAGTTCCGTTAGCACGGACACATGGACCGGACAGTCAATTCCTTGAATCACCGCTATGTCCAAGACATCGGGAGCCGCGTTGCGTTGTGAGGGGTAGAACGTAGGTTGGGTAGGCCCAATCACTTGAATCCTGCGAGAATCGGCAAACCTGCGCAAACGTTTCCCGTTTGGGGCAGTCAAGCGACTGTTCCAATCGCGATGTTTGCAGTTCAGGTCGCCGGCCATGATGACCCTCCTGTGTGCATCGAACGCGACCGCTAGATCGGGGTGAAGGAGCTCTTTTTGCGGCGCTTTATACGCCGCGACCATCTGTACACCGCCTAGAGTGTTTAACAACTCCACAGCGGTGCCTTCGAGGTGAGTCATTGCAGGCAAGACGACTCGGTGATGCTCGAGAGTGAGCCTCACCGCGACGGCAGTACCGCCACCAGCAGTGCCCGGCCTGTCGTTTCGATAGCACACATAGTTGGCCAGTCGTAACCGACTCGCAGGAGTCAAGTGGGTCTCATTGAGAAGGACTACGTCGGGTTTGAGTCGGGCCAGTAATTCTTGGAGTTCCTGGATCTTGTTGGACAACCCGTTGGCGTTCCAGGAAAGAATTGAGAGATCTCGTTTGAGGACCCGACTCATAGAAAACCTACACAAGTGGCGGCTTCCACCAAGAGCATGAATCTCTCGGTTGTATCGGCAGTCTCCAAGCGGGAGCGGATGGACCTGAAGGTCTGGGCAACTTTGCGGAGGTCAAATTCCGCAAGGAAGTCTTTGACGACTTGATAGTCGTCAGGAACGGTTTTTGAGGCAGAGTGCCCGGAGACTGTTTGCGCGTAAGAGCGCCGAGGCTTGTCAATCGGGGGATTGGTGGAAGCCAGGGGTTTCTTAGGGCCAGGTGTAGCGCCTCTAGCGGAGGTGCTAGGAAGAGGGACAGATGCGATAACGTCGGTCTTCACGCGCTGCGCAGGCTGTCTGGACTGTGCGGCTGGGTTGGCAGGAGCCCGGGATCTAGCGCCACGGGGCTTACGTTGCCGCTTCTTTTTGCCTGCATTAGGGAACCGCGGGGGCGGGAGGTCAGGCGAGGCTGCTTCTAAAGCAGGGGCAGGATTCTCCGGTGCTGGGTAGGGTTGAGAATTCTCAGGCTCCACAACCGAGATGTTTGGCAGTGGCTGGTCTGTCTCACTTTTTTTAGAAGTCGCGAGATTGCGGCGCTTTTTCGCCTGAGGCGGGACAGGGGCCTGGGAAGGAGCCTGAGATGGAGATGCCTGAACTACAGGTGTCTGCTTCGGGCCTTTGCTACGTTTACGTTGCCTGTTGGCAACTGCGGCGAAAGACACGGCAGCCGTAGCAGGAGGCGCAGGGCCTGGCTGCTCGGTTGCAGGTCTAGAACCAGCTTCCGGATGCCTCGGTGGTGGCAGGCGCCCTTTCGGCTTTCGCCGCTCGAGCTCCCGCTGAAACACCGGACATGCCCGGTAGTTGGCGGGGTGACTTCCGCCGCAGTTGATGCACCTTTTAAAAGCTGGAGCATCGCAATGTTTACTGGCGTGAGGCAAAGAACACCTCACGCACGCCGGAGCGTTAGAGCAAGTCTCTGAATGGTGCCCGAAGCGTTGGCACTTATAGCACTGAGGCAGAGCCCCGGGAGCGCGGCTTCTTTCCACCTTCACGCGGAAACCAAAAAGCCGCGTAAGAGAGAGTAGGCTTGCGCCTGCCTCGCTGTTCTCGACCATGATGCGAACCAGGGGAATTGGACGCCTTGGTCCGGCGGGAGCAAATACCCGATGCACCGCGCGAACCGGATAGCCCAGCTCGCGCAGCTCATCGAGGATTTCCTCGAGAGGAGAGTCCACGTCTAAGCCTCTGAGCACGAGGGACAGAGGCTTCACGTGTTTCGGGGTAAAGGTGTGGTGTTGCAGGTTGGCTGATTCGACGAACGCCATGACGCTGCGGTACTCGTCCATTCCGCGGACAGCGATCTTGACAGTGTCGCCCCCAAGGAGCTTCAGGTCAACGCTGGCCGGGGAAAGTCCGGGAGCCACTATGAGTCGCCGGTAAAAACCGGTGACATTGTTCACGCCGTGAACGAACACGGGCGGGATGCGACGAATGACCGGCGGTGCTTGGGCAGCGCCGGGCACAGTCGGCCCCGATCCGGATTCGCCATCGGCGGGGACAACTTCCATGGCGGACGCCGAGGAAGAGGTTGAGGAGGACCGGTTCCGCCTCGGTTTCTTAACCGGGCGCCCCGTGGCCCAACCGCCACGAAAGCGTCGGTCTCGTCACCGGGCAGCGGAACCGTCCGGGGATCGACAACTTGGTCCGCATCCATAGCCGGAGAACACGGGGAATCGCTCGTGTGGGGTATGGAAGAGGCGAGCGACTGCGTGCTCGTTGACGCGCCCGGAGCGGGCATTTCCGCCAACGAGCGGGAGGTTTGCAGACCAGAGGCAGCCAGGCTGCCTCCGGCGGTAACCAGGGACCTAGGGTCCGGCCCGAGCCGGATCGCAAGCGGGACTGAAACGCTCAGGCTGTCTATGAGCTGGGCAAATGACCGGCTTCGTTAGATACCTCCCCTTACCAAGAGAGGTGTCCACCGGCCTCTTTACCTAGGCGATATCCAAGCTCGAACATCTTAGCGCGGCACGACCAACATCAGCTTTCTCGCCACCAGGTCCTTTTTAGGGCCACCAAAAACACTAGAGTGTACGATTGGCGCCATTTGTCATGCGGCAAGCCTTTTGTCCGGTGACAGTACATAAACAAGAAACGTAAGTTACAGGTGTCACGTCGTTCTGTTGTTTTTTAATCACCAAAATGTCTACAAGAAATGCAGGAATAGCACTGTTAGATGCCGTGTCGATTCATATTCGTTCATCCTTGTAAACATACTTTAGTTTACAATATTCGTACATCTGAAAAATGATTCTAACTTTTCCTCAAAACCTAAATAATATAAACTCTAGTAATAATAACGCAATGACTCCTTTTAGTACCACTGAAGTATTATAGGAGAATCAGGCAATATCGGCTGCCAACTTCAGGCACTCGGGATACAAGGAATATAGTGTAAAACGACGGTACAATTTTCCGAAATCCTCCTGCGATAATCATTATTAAGTTATACCCACTACCCACTAATCATCACCAAATGCTGTGCCATCAAAGTAAACCGGGAAGCTCGCAATAAAAAAATTTATTACATAATTGTTTAGAGTTTTATTTCCAATAAAAAATTCATATAGTTTATAACAATTTTATCTTTGTTTTTATTCTACTTACAGCGAAAAAGCAAACGTTTTATTTTCTTAAAACTAAGAGAATATTGTTAGTTCTCCAAACCTGTAAAACTGTTCATCTTGTTATTTGAATTAGCAGTCTCCATAATTCCAATTTCGTCATGCTTACTAGCTAAACATCACGCTTATCACGCTATGCTTATCACGCTCCGGACGACGATTTTCAGTGTCTCCACCATTATCATGTCCTAAATCATAACCGTTAGGGCCACGTAGACGTGGGGTGCCCTAATAGTTGTGGTTTAGGACTTAATAATGGTGGAGACACTGAAAGGCCTCGTCTAGACGATACAGGTAGCAGTTTAGCATATAACACTGTTCTTTAAAGTACCATTCACGTGGACAGCTACTAAAATGTGATTCCCTCCGGAATAATATTCAACTTAACATGTTACTTTTTATCAACAGTAACTTTGCAGAGACAACAGTAACCTTCCTATCGCTAAAACGTTTGGTAAAGTCGCGTAAAACGTTTGGTAAACGTTTGGTCTTCATTATTGGCACTAAAGTTATACAGTGGAAAAGAGGTAAAAAAGACTTTAGTTAACGAAAGTAAACTAATTATTTCTACCTATCTGATATAACTTTGTAATTCAATTTATTTAATTTTTTATTCTTTGTAATCAATAAAACAGGAGAAATATTTTTTTCTTTATTCAATAGTAATCTCTGGACTGTAGTAATTAATAAATAACGGCATTAAACTAGCAGAGTAAATAACCTTCTTGACTTTTTTGGTATGTTTTGCCACTCCCAAGTGTAGATCTTAGCTACCTATGTCTATTTTTATTACAAATGCATAACACTGTCTACGTTAATTTGCTTATGATGTGCTATAATTATTAATTATATTTCCACAAAATTAGGACTTTCTCCACTTAATAGTGTTGCATACGAGGGAATACCCAACGCATATTCAAAGTGTGATTAGAATAATACAAGTTAAAATACATAGGTTAGAATAATACGTAGTTGCTCGCATGTACTTATGTTAACGTATGTATATTACTGCACACTATTCATTGAGACACTGTTTATAGAATCACTAAAAGGTTCTGTAACAACTGTACACTAAATTGATAGGTAAACATAGTTTTTTCTACAAGATTCTGGAAATAGCGCCTAGAATTTTCTGGATTAAGTAGTCAGTAACAAATGCTGGTCACTTACCAACCTATACAAAGAACTGTTAGAGATGGTGTGAGTCACTATTTATTGTTACCTTGGTTATGTTTAATTTTAGCCATTCTTTCTAGAGATTTCGGTTAAGTGAGACGTAGATTCAGTGGGTGTATTTGCACCACATTGTGGATAGAGCAGTGTTATATTTGTGTTGTCGTTTGTATAAATTACGATCGTGCAAATAATCGATATCACAGTTGTGAATCGAAATATGTACATTTCATTGTAAAAATTATTTGTGATAACGATAAGTAAACAGAGTGTCGACAGTGATAGGAGTGTGTTTTTATTTCAGTGGCTGCCTAGAAGACGACAATAGCCAGAATACTCACTAGCACTAATGAAAAAGTGATTCGCTGTCATTCACTGTAGCCATTCATTCAATGTAATAGTCTATTCTGTCAATAGAGACAGTCAAGCTGGTTGTTTCAGTAGCAGTAATTGTGCTTCGTCATGCTCTCACATCAAAGTAACAAGCAATTTTTGTAAAACTTTTTTAGCCTTATTTATGTGAGTCATCCAGTTAAATTATACCATATTTGTGGTAAAAACATTAACGAAGATTACAGAGTTTGTTATAAAAGTGTATTATGAATATTTCTGGAATATTGAGATTGTGTATTGAGATATATGAGATATACTGAGACAATATTGGGATATATTAAGATAAAACTGGAAAATAAGCACTGGGAACCTCATAATGTTTTCGTCTAGGATCTGGCCAACAGGTAACAAAATCTTTTAGATTCGGCGTCCCCTGAGTTGAGAAATAAAAATCCAATTCGGCGACTTTTATGTATGCTCTTGTGACTTAAAAAAAATGAATCATAAAGTTGTTTTTAATAAAATCTTCGATCTTTGATCTCTTCGTCCTGTTCCTTATGGTATAAAAATTCCAGTCTCTGTTTCTCAAAAGACATTAGAAAATCTGTAAGACTACCCTAATTAAGATTAACAAGTAAAAAAAGATAAGGATTTTTAATGTATTGAGGATAATCGAGCCCTAAGTTTTACATTATTCGACACTTCTGCTGACGTTTTAAACAAACACCATTGTAAACTTGAGTCTATTTGCATAGATATAGGAGAAAAGAATTTTATTCTCTACTTTCACAAAAAAGTAAGAGCAAAAATGAAATGCCTCATGCAAAAGGGAAAGGGCAAACTGATCTTTACAAACAAAAGAAAGAGGTCCCAAAAACCTTCAACTAAGAAAATAAAACGTACTACAAATTTTAAAGTAATATTATTTGTAAGTAAACACATCCAATAAAAATAATAATATCTAGTTAACATGTTTTATTTAATACATATCGGTGTTAATTACATTACCAGAAATATGACCGAGTAATGTGTGAAAAATGACGATGCAGATTTTGAGAAAACTGAATATTTTAGAGAAATTCTGAAGTCACATAAGAATTTAGCGTTACAAAAACTATACATTCTTAGTAAACGTTTAACAAATGTTTTACGAACCTAAATTTTGCAGTTCTATTTATCTGTGTACAGACAAAACTATGTGATCTTAAGGTATGTTCTGTTTGCGTACAGAATAACAAGGGACATTCGAGAGTAACATACGCGTACGTTACTGTACTGCCAATGCACTTTATTTGTCCCAGTTTCTCTGTGTCTCCTTAATATCCAGTACTTATTTACACTTCTATACTTATCCCACGGGTGTAGCTACGTGTCCTAGCATTTTCATAGCAAAGTTGAAAAAGATACAAGTTGTGTAAAGAACACATCTTACAAGTAAAGTAACCTTATATAAATATCTCAAAGTTATTTTGTAGAAGCAGATACTATACGAATTGTTCAATATATGTATTCGTTATTTTCTCACAATGGTTCCATTTTAAACATTCTTGCAGCTAACGTTTGTGCTTTCAGGGCTAAAGTACAAAGATTTAAATGTTTCAGGTCGTACGGTGTACGATTAGCATTTCGAGGAAAACGGATGCTTGCAGCAAGAAGCGAGTTGTCTTCGTTTGTCATAATCTAGGAACATAATTTGTGGAACATGATCCTAAGTTTGATCGTAAGTCCTAAGTATCGCAGGTTATGTAACCGAGAAACAAATCATGGACGCAAAAAGATAGACCTATGCTATAAAAGTTCCACAATCAAATTAATATAATACAGTTTAGGTTTTATGACTAATGTATATACTCTCACATTACCTTCCGTCTAAGAGTTCAAATTTTTTTTAAGAATACTACTTTTCTACTCAAAGTAGAATAACAAAATCCGCTACTTAAGCTAAATGGTACACTTCCACTTAGAGGCTGTTAAGTCGACTGATTTTTGTTCAGCATTATGTTCTATATTCTCATGTTTCAGATTGTGTGTAAATTGTGTAATGCTTACTTAAGTTTCTATCTATCAGACGGCGAGGAGTCGGTTTGGATGTAAAACATAGTAAAAGAAATTTTTAGTAGTTTTAATCAGAACTAATAAATTAGAGTTTTTAAAATAAAGAAGTGCTTTCCTAAAAGTAAGATATACTAATTTTATTAATATGTTTTGGCTAACATGTTAGGCCTAAAGAAAATGAAATAGGGCTAAAGTTTCCTTGCTATTCCAAAACTAAAATAGAAATAATGCACACGTTTGTCAAGAAATCATCCTGCTCAACTATTCTGCAAAGTAAACTGTAAATTAGTAGACTACAGAATATCTGTGATATGATTGTATCACAAGAGACCAGAATTTAGATGAGCGGATCTTACAAAGATGATACATTCCGTTAAGGAAGTGAATAGAGAAAAGAAGAGAAAATTTCATCTACAAACATATTGAATACCTTTAAACACGTATCCTTCATAATTGTGAATACATTTGACTATGTAAAAAATTGTAGCAGCAGGTAATAGAAACTTAATACTGCTTGTTGGAATATCTGAGAAAGGTTTATGGGAAAGTTCTCCGGGGGTAAGTCCTCTGGATCGATTTAGACAACTTGGCTAATGGCTGTAATTTCATTAACTGCTCGACTTCACTTTTAATTTGTTCTCTTATGTTTGCAATTCAGTCTTCTATCTTCTACTACAGATATTTTTGATGACATAGCTTCTTCCACACTTGAAGCAGATTTTTCTACTTCAGCTATTTTAGTGTCACCGATTCTTGTATCCCAAATGTTCTAGTAACTTATTTATTAAGCTCACTCCGTAATAAACCCAGCTTTGCAGCGATATGTTCTTGCTTCGGCTTTTGCTCCTCTATTAAAGCTTTGATGTCACTTGTTTCACACTTATATTCCTCTGCTTCATGCTTATCTTCTACTTTTTGTCGTTCTTCCGCTTCCAGCATTAGTGTTTTCTGTCGTTCCTCGGCTTCTTGTTGTTCCTGTATTTGTCATAGCAGCGCTTGGAAAGGTTCCATCATCTGGCCGGTATCTATGTTTACAGTTTAATTACAACGTACATTACTCTTCTACGAAGTGTCCTCTGTTTCCACTGTTCTACACTACTTCTAACACCACTGTTACTACGGTCTCACTTATTGTCCTAATGTACAGTGTAAACACTAATTAAGTCACTAAATACAAGCTTTAATTAATCACAAATAACATTTTGAAATGAACAAGATACACTCACGCAATAATTCAAGTTAAATTTGTCCACATGCGATAAAAATGTCACCTTATTACAGTACCCCACTAAGTAACACAATAATCATTTTTTTACTAATCTGCAACAATTACTTGATCCGCACTCTACAATATCACCAGGTGTAACTAACTGACTATGACGATCGTTCCTGTTTATGTATAGCCGGAGAAGTTCCAGAATAATTTTCCATCCTTTGGTGGCGTACCGGCATAGTTTGCGTAGTTACAAGTGTTCAAACAGTCTGGAGTGCTACGTGAGTGAACTGCCTTGACACAGACGCCGCACGCTGAGCTAGTCGAGAAACTTGTAGAATGACGCTCTCGATTTTTCGAGAGCGTTACGGAATTGTCGTAGCAATATGTATTATGTGCGATTATCAGTCTTAGGTACTAAGTGCGAGTGTTCATCTTTGTCACTCGATAGAGCGTTTTTCCATCGAAACTTCAACTACTTACATACTGCAGAAACAAATTTTTATTAGTCCTATTATTATGACTTTACCCCTTGTAATGTATAGACGCTTAGGCTATTTTATGCATCGAAATATGTTGTCTTTGTATTACAATTTAACAACTTAATGTTCAGTGGGTTTATTACGGTTAACATCGTCTCTTTGCTTATCCAACCAATCCTGATCCGTGAGCCCTCTATAATGCATTGCCTCATTCTATATTCTTTTTCCTGCGGTCATCAGTTTATCTCTTTTCCTTCTATTTCAGGTTATTGGTCATACTTACGTCAGCACTCATTGTTAATCCGTATTTGATAACTTATATTTGTTAAAACTGCGTGATCGTCACTATCACCGTCATTTACAGTTTTACAATTATTGGGCAACAATAATTTATAGTACAAAAATATACAGTTACCTAAACAGTGCGCATAAATAAAAAATATATTCTTGCAAAAATTACAACATATGGTTTATTCTGAAAATTTTTAATGACACAAATAATTGAGTATTTATGAACAAATATATATTAATTAATGTGTGTGTGTGTTGCAACGTTTCAATCATTTAAAGACGTTTCAGTGGTAGTACTAAAACCAACTGTACTCTATTAATTACCGTCAAGGTCGTAGGATTTGTGTGCACGTTACATTCATTACTACTGTTGCACTATGATTATAACTGAATTATAATCATAGAGTTAGTTGAGAGAAGAAATATTTTAGTGGAATGAAATATCCAACTAAATATTTAAAAAGAAAATCATTGGTTTATTAAAAATTGTATTTAAATTATTCATTAAATTTTTCGCTTTACTAAGGTGTTTACAACGTATAAAGACATATTACCATATTATAAACTACACATTGTTTACATACAAACAAACACCCGCATGACAAAATATTACTGTACTAATAATGTTTTAACAAGTTGATTCGATGAGACAGACGTTCGATTCGTATTACAGTTGGTGATTAGGAACAAACGACCTATCATCGTAAAGAGTCAATACACCTCTATCAAGGAAATGCAACACTATACTCGTCTTTGTTCTTAACCAAGGTAATTGCGAAAATGGGATGGTCCGTGATGCCCCATCCAACTTACAGCCATTATTGAGAAAAATTAAGAAGTTCACCTTGTTGGGCCTATGTAGGACAGCCTACATGATTTCAGATTCGAAGACTAGGATGAAGTTAAATCAGCTTGAAAGTCATGAGACAGAAAGCAATAGCCGAAGTGTTTACAAATCGTATTTCATACTTTGGTTCGACTATGACCTAAATAATGCCTAAATACGTAGAGAGTTTTAGTTTATTTTCATGACGGTGACGTCATAATAATTTGCCGTTATATTGCGTACCCAACTTTACGTATTTAACAAAATAACTGTGTACTCATTCTACGGTTGTAAAAGTAATGCACAAATACGTACAGTATTTCCGTAATGCAGCCATAACTAAAATGGCACCACTGCTTATTGGATTACAGCAAATGGATCTCTGCTACTGTCACATATATCCTTACCGATATTTCTTTAGTTTTACATTTATAATGAAGTCCTATGTATGCAGTCTAGGTAGCAAACTGATAATATTTATTAAGTTTTTCCTAACTCGTTATAATAAAATAAAGCGCAACGTTTTCAGCCTTCCGCTGCACTAATTAATAAAATTAATGTCGGTTTAATAAGCATCCGTTTACAATGTATCCATAGGCTTCTTGTTCACTGAGAAATCTTCATGAATCAGTATGCGTTTGTATCATTAGAAAACACCATATTAAGCTTCCATTCACTTTTTTAGCTATACATGAAAAACATGTGTAACATTTTCAGTATAGTTAAAAGTTTCTATAACTCAGTACACTTTTATTTTTGGTATAATTAATTTCATAAGAAATTATCTACTTCATATGTTGTAGTGTATATTGCAACACAACCCGTGCAAGGAAAGTCATCAATAAGTGATATTAGTGCTATAACACATTCTCTGACGATCATAGACAAGTTGTAAATTGATTTTATTCTTTTTTGTAAATTAGACGTAAGTTTTGAATTAAGATATAGGTAAAACAAAGAATTATGTCAAAATATCCATAATTTTATACTCCATCGTGTCCAGTGCAATGTTAGTGCGCGAGTGCGCGGATGCGCGTGTGATTCACATTGTATTGAATAACTTCATTAATAATTAACGTTTCTTCATAAAATGTGGACAGAGTATGCACCGTATTGAAGACTACGTTTGTCATATATTCAATAGCGCAAACTATAGTTTTAATACATTTTTTTTAAATGAAATTAATTCTTTTTTAACTCGTTATCTGCAAGAGGGTAATAAAAATTGTAGATTAAATCTAGACAGGCCTTTGCAGGCTTAGACATAGTTTTAACTTGAAGTCAGTCTATCATGATAAAAATCTATGACGTATCTAAGTTTTCAACCAATCAGAAGTTCTAAAAATTATTCGAGTCGGTCCTTTGCGGACAACGCTTCGTGCAGTTCGCTTCGAGGTCTTGTCATAGAAAGTCATACTGACTGTCGCGAGTTTCTCGTGTCAGGATGTGTCTATCCTATAAGTGACGTAGAACGTAGGTATACGTTACGAATTCCTCGTAAACGTTATCTAGAATCGCAGAACTCAAATCATAACAAAATTTAAATAGATCAATTTTAGTGCTTTTTGCGTAAGTGCAAGACTTTTCCGCTTAGGGCAGCAATATCCATCGGGGTATTACTGATTGACGCGAGAGCACATAAAGGGTCTGGATGGTGTAAGCATAACACAGAGATCTGTGTAATTACCCGTATACGAAAATTCTCAGATTAATTAATAAACAATAACAGATTGATAACCGCGGCTTGTGTGTGAAACGACAGTAACGGACATCGACGTTAGTTGCGGAATTCGACACCCAAGTAAACTAACAATTTAAAAGAAAAAAAGGAATCAGTAAACTCTTTATTTAAAAGATTAATAATAAAATAAAAATTTTATGTTGGAAAACTTATTAAAACAGGAGTATAAATTTTGTTAGTTAATAAATTTCCTACCTCCAATCACAGACACTGTGTTTATATTATCATTATACTGATTGTAATAAAACAAATTTAATTACAAATAATAATCGGATAATAATTTTTTTTTTTAACAATAATTAAGTTTACTAGGTTCAAAGTAATTGTTTGAATTGCCGCGACTGGCTCGAGTCTGATTCGAGATGCAGTTCCAGTTCGATTATTACATATAAATTAATATTCAATTAAATTAATATAGTATAAGGGTTGTTTTAACTGTAGAAATATTCAGGAAAGGCAAGAGAATTCAATACTTACAAATTATTAAAAACTTATTCATTAAACAGACAAAATAATAAAGTATGATGTATATAAAATTTTAATATTACGATACAGATGTTTTCTCTGACGTCACTCGTCACGCTCCCATCAGCCTCTTAGAATGGAATCACAACGGCCGCCTTGATGAGTTGATCTGCTATGCAAATTCAGCTCCAAGATTTCGTTCCAAATAAATGTATTATTTGTTTAATTCCTCTTCCGTGATGCCGCTATTGAAATCTTCACAAGTTGTAGTGTGTAGTTGTGTTCCTCCACTGGATTTTGTTCGGTAACAGTTGCGTTGTGTCAAATGGTTACTGCCAACCAATGGCTGGTTCTATTAGTTTAAATTTATTTTTTCAATCTCGTTCATATGTAGTGACAGCTCTATTTAGTGGTGTTTATTTTAACTGTGTATTTACCACGATTATTTTCATTGCATTCGGAACTTTACTGTCTATTCCTCATTCATTTATATTTTTACAATATATCTCGGTTGGTGTTATTTGAAAAAATTTCATCCACTTTCATTGAAATGTAATTGACACGTCTGTCCTGTTTGGCTTTTAACAATCAACTAACTGATATTTGTTCCTTCATATATAAAATTCTATAAGATTTTGGTATCATTTCTCATTGTTCATGAATCAGCTGTTCCTATCAAATAATTCAATCTTATTAAAAAAAATGTCATATTTTATATTTAATTGGCTATAAATTATTTGTTTAGTACTTTTATGTAATTCTAACTATAGAACAATATTCCTGCTTTTGTTTTACACAAGTTAATACTAAATGTGACCGGTTTTGGTTTGAATTAAGCTTCAGAATTACATTCTTTGAAATTTATTTATAGGCCTTATGTTGATTCACATAAATACCTATTAAATGGTTTCCAATACATTTTATGTTACAATTTTACACACACTTGATTACTAATTACACCCTGGTAATTTACCTTTTATGTCTGGCTATTATTTTAAATATTTAATAAGTTATTTGCATTTTACTAGTGCTTGCTTACAGCTGTTGGGCATTCTCTTGTACAATCACCATTTAAGTCAATTTTACATGTTGACTCCTTTAATCACTATTATATGTCGTTGCTATCATTAGGATAAAATATTTGTATTCTGAAGATGATAATTTATATCAATTTAATCTAGGTTCTATAAATTTATATTCTCTGATATAGTTTATATGGTCAAAGTTGAATTTGTCTTGGTTATCAATTTTCAATTTTACTAGCAATGTTATTATGAATTCATCTTATTAGTTTTATATTTTTTGATGCACTATTTATGGGTCGTTTGAATTATTATTTTGCCTTTCCTTACTTTACAAAAATACAACATTAATTAACATGGTTCAAATACAATAAATTCTTATATACTAACATCTAGTATTTCCTAGTATACACAAAAATAATAACACAAAATAATTAAATAAATAAACACATTAAAACTTTATATTAATAATTGTTTTTTTGTTGTCCTTTTTAAAACTGGTTTGGGGTGTTCCCCTTAATCACATTTAGTTTAATTATAATTAATTTTTTCATTATTTGTATTGGATTCTCTTTTTTGGGCTAGTTGTTTCATTTAATTTGGTATAGCTGATATAGTTTAATTTCTTTTTTAATTATTTGTTTGCTGCTATAGAGGTTTCTGTCTTTACAATAGGTTTTTTGGGTATTTTGATATTGTTTCCCTTTCACTCTATTTGTACTGGTCTGTGACTCCTCACTACTCCAACTTGAGATTTGTCATTTTTATTTATTTGTTCTAGGCATTTTTTTATTTTGTTTATTCCTTATTACTATATATCTTGAAAATTGTTATGTTAATTTATTTGTCCTGGGCTGTTACTCCTCAATACTCCGTATCTTACTGGGTCTACTAATAATTTTATTGATATGATATTCATACTATTTGTTTTTCAACACTTTTTTGGCTATAAATTGACTATATATAAATTCTTTGAATCGATTTGTTTAGTTCTGTTAAGTTCTTTTATTGATGATTGTAATTACTTTTCTCTGCTATTTTTATTTAAGTTGATATTATTCCTTCCAGATGGCTTCTTCCCTTCTTTTCCTATATGATCCTAATTTTTAGAATAAGGTAAAAACTTCGTTGTGCTACAAATGCCCCCCTGGAAAAGTGATTAGTTCAGCTCATACTTTTAGTCTGGGTGAACTAATTGCTTCTGACATTCGTCTTTGTTATATTCTTGGCGTGGTTTGCCCTGATATACCTGTTTCTTTTGGTTGCGCTCTAAGTTGATATGTATTTTGACTGTCTTTACTTTTTATTTTACTAGTATGAGATAGTTCTTTTTAATCTGATTTATCTTTTTATTATTTTATATATATATATATTTTTCCCTTGTTATTTATTGTTTCTTCATTTTTATATTTACACCCTAACATTTCCTATCATGTGAGCTGGAACAGTTCAGAGTGGCACTTTTTTGGCTACATGCTCTGCTGACCAAACTACACTCATTTGAGCTCAGACGAATTATCATCTCTGCTCAATCATAGAAACTGGTGGATTATCTACATCCAGTTATTAAAACATCAATTATAAAATGTAGTCCATTTTGACTAATAATAAATATATTTAGATTCATCACTTCATAATTATTCAGATTACTTGATATTTCTATCCATATGGTTATCCTTATATTTTTAAAGCTCATTCTATCTTACTTAACACTAGGTACATGTCATAATATCCATTTCAGCCTTCCTTTTGTGAAATTCTGCGATTTTAGTTAGTTGTTGGCACAGCCTGTTTCTCTTTTGCTTTCCGGGTAGCACATGTTTATGTATATAGTTTTTTTTCATTTGTTGTTTTATTAATTATGTTATTGCTCATGGCATAATGTCTCGTTTTAATACCTTTTCCTTATCTTCTTTGTTTAAACGGTTCTCCTATTTATTCTTCTATGATCTTTTTTTGTATTGGGGTTTCATTAACTTATTACATAGAAAATATATACACTATAAGGATTCTTATTTACTTTTTAATTAACAGTTCTGTAATATTATTGTTTCGATAAGTAATTCATTAATATTTTTGGTTCGGATAGTCTTGTTCAGCCTTCATAATTGCGATAAAAATTTCTTGGCAAAATTATTTCAATTCAATTTCTTTAACTATGTTGTACTTATTATTTTTTAAGCCTTTGATATCTTATTTCTTTCTTTCTCTTTATTAATTGATACACAACAAAGTACTTCTGAAATGTATTCTGTAAACTGTTTTTATTTATTTTAGTTTTGAGATAATTTATTTATTTTCTTTTCTTGTTGCATTAAAAATTTTTTCCTTGATATATACTATAAGATGTCCTTATTTATTCTTAGAATTTAGATGGTTTATCTTATTTGATTCATATATTTTCCCGGATATTAACTGCAAGATGGTCTTACTCATTTTAGAATTTTTATGGTATTTATTTAATTCAAAATATCTTCTTCAAGATAAGCTGTAAGATGTCCTTACTGAATTTAGAATTTTTATGTTTCTCTTTCATCAAAATATATTTTTATTGTTTTCATAAACCTCTTGGTTTTGTTTCACTATTCTTTTATTCCTATTATTTTTCTTCTCTTTCCAATGGTTTTTCTGTAATCGGTTATCATAGCATCCGTCCCTTTTCTTGATGGTGTGTGGTATTTGATTTAGCCGTGGTCCATAATCTAAGTTGCCCTTACTGTCCGGACTACCATTGTCTTCATAATTATTTCTTTTCTGGTGGCATCTCTTGCTTCTACCTTGTACTTCATTTTTACTGCTGTTATTATTTCATTTGCTGCAAAGCTTATTCGATACACCCTATCATATTGTTTATTACACCAATATGTCACTGGTCCATCAATAACTAATGACATCGTTGATATTTTCCCACGTATTTTTATCTCTGGTGTATTCCGTTTACCTTTGGTCTTTTCCAAGTTGTAAACTATAGTTTTATGGTAAGCCATTATTGAAATCACTTCTAACCTCTTCCTATAATCTCTGGAATTCATGATTTCTTTATCATTGGTCATTGGGATATTACTTACATTAATTAAACCACTGTGCATCATCTCCAACTCTTCTCGTGTTTTTATTAATTTCATTGGATGCATTCTTCTCATTTTATTTGACTTCATTTCCCTGCGCTTAATATTTTCTAGGTTTTTGTCATGTTTAATTCCAGATAATAATGCTACTTGTTCCCTTGTTTTATCGTTTGGTATTTCTTCTGTTTTCTTATTCATATTATCAATTACTGTATTTTACTCTGATCTTCTAGTTTCTCCATCAACCGTCGGTGGCTATCATCCATTTTCTTCACAATTTGTTGGAACATTTCCATCATCTTATCCATTTTCGTATCTTCTGTCGTGGTTGAATTCTCAAATTGTTTCTCCTAGAGTGCGGGCTGGTTCGGTTCCGCCGGAGATAATATCAACTCCATTGGATTCGCCTCCTTGTCCTCTATGTCTCCTCTATTGTCTTCGATGTCGCTTACATTTTGATGACTTTCCTGACTTGTTAACAGCTGCCAAGCTAAAATAGGAAATTGAGCAAATCGTCTTTATCTTATAGGCCTACAAATTCCTTTATTAAGCCCCTAAAGTTGAGCGCCAATTTGTAATAAAACAAATTTATTACAAATGTAGAATTTTTTCCATTAGTGATAAGCCACTAGTTGGATGCGTCAAATTGTAATAAACCAAATATAATCGTAATCAGTATAATAAGGTTTAAATACGCCCCTCGTTGGACGCCAATTTGTAATAAAACAAATTTAATTGCAAATAATAATCGGTTAATAATTTTTTTTTTAACAATAATTAAGTTTACTAGGTTCAAAGAAATTGTTTGAATTGCCGCGACTGGCTCGAGTCTGATTCGAGATGCAGTTCCAGTTCGATTATTACATATAAATTAATATTCAATTAAATTAATATAGTATAACGGTTGTTTTAACTGTAGAAATAGTCAGGAAAGGCAAGAGAATTCAATACTTACAAATTATTAAAAACTTATTCTTAAACAGACAAAATAATAAAGTATGATGTATATAAAATTTTAATATTACGATACAGATGTTTTCTCTGACGTCACTCGTCACACTCCCATCAGCCTCTTCGAATGGAATCACAATGGCCGCCTTGATGAGTTGATCTGCTATGCAAATTCAGCTCCAAAATTTCGTTCCAAATAAATGTATTATTTGTATAATTCCTCTTCCGTGATGGCGCTATTGAAATCTTCACAAGTTGTAGTGAGTAGTTGTGTTCCGCCACTGGATTTTGTTCGGTAACAGTTGTGTTGTGTCAAATGGTTACTGCCAACCAATGGCTGGTTCTATTCGTTTAAATTTATTTTTTCAATCTCGTTCATATGTAGTGACAGTTCTATTTAGTGGTGTTTATTTTAACTGTGTATTACAACGATTATTTTCATTGCATTCGGAACTTTACTGTCTATTCCTCATTCATTTATAATTTTACAATATGTTCGGTTGGTGTTATTTGAAAAAATTTCATCCACTTTCATTGAAATGTAATTGACACGTCTGTCCTGTTTGGCTTTTAACAATCAACTAACTGATATTTGTTCCTTCATATATAAAATTCTATAAGATTTTGGTATCATTTCTCATTGTTCATGAATCAGCTGTTCCTATCAAATAATTCAATCTTATTGAAAAAAAATGTCATATTTTACATTTAATTGCCTATAAATTTTTTGTTTAGTACTTTCATGTAATTCTAATTATAGAACAATATTCCTGCTTTTGTTTTACACAAGTTAATACTAAATTTGACCGGTTTTGGTTTGAATTAAGCTTCAGAATTACATTCTTTGAAATTTATCTATAGGCCTTATGTTGATTCACATAAATAACTATTAAATGGTTTATAATATATTTTATGTTACAAATTTACTCACACTTGATTACTAATTACACCCTGGTAATTTACCTTTTATGTCTGGCTATTATTTTAAATATTCAATAAGTTATTTGCATTTTACTATTGCTTGCTTACTGCTGTTGGGCATTCTCTTGTACAATCACCATTTAAGTCATTTTTACATGTTGATTACTTTAATCACTATTATATTTCGTTGCTATAATTAGGATAAAATATTTGTATTCTGAAGATGATAATTTATATCAATTTAATCTAGGTTCTATAAATTTATATTCTCTGATATAGTTTATATGGACAAAGTTGAATTTGTCTTGGTTATCTATTTTCAATTTTACTAGCAATGTTATTATGAATTCATCTTATTAGTTTTATATTCTTTGATGCACTATTCATGGGTCGTTTGAATTATTATTTTGTCTTTCCTTACTTTACACAAATACAACATTAATTAGCATGGTTCAAATACAAGAAATTCTTATATACTAACATCTAGTATTTCCTAGTACACATAAAAATAATAACACAAAATAATTATATAAATAAACACATTAAAACTTTATATTAATAATTGTTTTTTTGTTGTCCTTTTTAAAACTGGTTTGGGGTGTTCCCCTTAATCACATTTAGTTTAATTATAATTAATTTTACATCATTTCTCATTATTTGTATTGTATTCTCTTTTTTGGGCTAGTTGATTCATTAAATTTGGTATAGCTGATATTGTTTAATTTCTTTTTTAATTATTTGTTTGCTGCTATAGAGGTTTCTGTCTTTACAATAGGTTTTTTGGGTATTTCGATATTGTTTCCCTTTCACTCTATTTGAACTGGGCTGTGACTCCTCACTACTCCATCTTGAGAATTGTCCTTTTTATTTATTTGTTCTAGGCTATTATTCCTTATTACTACATATCTTGAAAATTGTCATGTTAATTTATTTGTCCTGGGCTGTTACTCCTCACTACTCCGTATCTTACTGGGTCTACTAATAATTTTATTGATATGATATTCATACTATTTGTTTTTCATCACTTTTTTGGCTATAAATTGTCTATATATAAATTCTTTGAATCGATTTGTTTAGTTCTGTTAAGTTCTTTTAATGATGATTGTAATTACTTTTCTCTGCTAATTTTTTTTTTTAAGTTGATATTATTCCTTCCAGATGACGTCTTCCCTTCTTTTCCTATATGATCCTAATTTGTAGAATACGGTAAAAACTTCGTTGTGCTACAAATGCCCCCCTGTAAAAGTGGTTAGTTCAGCTCATACTTTTAGTGTGGGTGAATTAATTGCTTCTGACATTCGTCTTTGTTATATTCTTGCCGTGGTTTACCCTGATATACCTGTTTCTTTTGGATGAACTCTAAGTTGATATGTATTTTGACTGTCTTTAATTTCTATTTTACTAGTATGAGATAGTTCTTTTTAATCTAATTTTTCCTTTTATTATTTAATATATATATATATATATATATTTTCCCCTTCTTATTTAGTGTTTCTTCATTTTTATATTTACTCCCTAACATTCCCTAACATGTGAGCTGGAACAGTTCAGAGTGGCACTTTTTTGGCTACATGCTCTGCTGACCAAACTACACTCATTTGAGCTCAGACGAATTATCATCTCTGCTCAATCATAGAAACTGGTGGATTTATCTACATCCAGTTATTAAAATATCAATTCTAAAAGTAGTCCATTTTGACCAATTAAAATTATTTTATTTTCATTACTTCATAATTATTCAGGTTACTTGATATTTCTATCCATATGGTTATCCTTATAATTTTAAAGCTCATTCTATCTTACTTAACACTAGGTACATGTCATAATATCCATTTCAGCCTTACTTTTGTGAAATTCTGCGATTTTAGTTAGTTGTTGGCACAGCCTGTTTCTCTTTTGCTTTCCGGGTAGCACATGTTTATGTATATAGTTTTTTTTTCATTTGTTGTTTTATTAATTATGTTATTGCTCATGGCATTATGTCTGGTTTTAATACCTTTTCCTTATTTTCTTTGTTTAAATGGTTCTCCTCTTTATTCTTCTATGATCTTATTTTGTTTTGGTGTTTCATCAACTTATTACATAGAAAATATATACACTATAAGGAGTCTTATTTACTTTTTAATTAATAGTTCTGTAATATTATTGTTTCGATAAGTAATTCATTTATATTTTTGGTTCGAATAGTCTTGCTCAGCCTTCATAATTGTGATTAAAATTCTTGGCAAAATTATTTCAATTCAATTTCTTTAACTATGTTGTACTTATTATTTTTTAAGCCTTTGATATCTTATTTCTTTCTTTCTCTTTATTAATTGATACACAACAAAGTACTTCTGAAATGTATTCTGTAAACTGTTTTATTTATTTTAGTATGGAGATAATTTATTTATTTTCTTTTCTTGTTCCATTTAAAATAATTTCCTTAGTATATACTATAAAATGTCCTTATTTATTCTTAGAATTTAGATGGTTTATCTTATTTGATTGAACATATTTTCCCGGATATTAACTGCAAGATGGTCTTACTCATTTTAGAATTTTTATGGTATTTATTTAATTCAAAATATCTTCTTCTAGATAAGCTGTAAGATGTCCTTACTGAATTTAGAATTTTTATGTTTCTCTTTCATCAAAATATTTTTTTATTGTTTTCATAAGACCTCTTGGTTTCGTTTCTTTATTCTTTTATTCCTATTATTTTTCTTCTCTTCCAATGGTTTTTCTGTAATCGGTTATCATAACATCCGTCCCTTTTCTTGATAGTGTGTGGTATTTGATTTAGCCGTGGTCCATAATCTCAGTTTCCCTTACTGTCCGGACTACCATTGTCTTCATAATTATTTCTTTTCTGGTGACATCTCTTGCTTCTACCTTGTACTTCATTTTTCCTGCTGTTATTCTTTCATTTGCTGCAAAGCTTATTCGATACACCCTATCATATTGTTTATTACACCAATATGTCACTGTTCCATCAATCACTAATGATATCATTGATATTTTCCAACGTATTTTTATCTCTGGTGCATTCCATTTACCTTTGGTCTTTTCCAAGTTTTAAACTATAGTTTTATGGTAAGCCATTACTGAAATTACTTCTAACCTCTTCCTATAATCTCTGGAATTCATGATTTCTTTACCATTGGTCATTGGGATATTACTTACATTAATTAAACCACTGTGCATCATCTCCATCTCTTCTCGTGTTTTTACTAATTTCATTGGATGCATTCTTCTCATTTTATTTGACTTCATTTCCCTGCGCTTAACATTTTCTTGGTTTTTGTCATGTTTAATTCCAGATAATAATGCTACTTGTTCCCTTGTGTTATCGTTTGGTATTTCTTCTGTTTTCTTATTCATATTATCAATTACTGCATTTTAATCTGATCTTCTAGTTTCTCCATCAACCGTCGGTGGCTATCATCCATTTTCTTCACAATTTGTTGGAACATTTTCATCATCTTATCCATTTTCGTATCTTCTGTCGTGGTTGAATTCTCAAACTGTTTCTCCTAGAGTGCGGGCTGGTTCGGTTCCGCCGGAGGTAATATCATCTCCATAGGATTCGCCTCCTTGTCCTCTATGTCTATCTCCTCCTCGGGTTCTGCCACCCTTTTCTTCGATGTCGCTCTCTTTGGCATTTTGATGATTTTCCTGAGCTGTTAACAGCTGCCAAGCTAAAATAGGAAATTGAGCAAATCGTCTTTATCTTATAGGCCTACAAATTCCTATTTTAAGCCCCTAAAGTTGAGCGCCAATTTGTAATAAAACAAATTTTTTACAAATGTAGTGTTTTTTCCTTTAGTGATAAGCCCCTCGTTGGATGGGTCAATTTGTAATAAAACAAATTTAATTACAAATAATAATCGGTTAATAATTTTTTTTTAACAGTAATTAAGTTTACTAGGTTCAAAGTAATTGTTTGAATTGCCGCGACTGGCTCGAGTCTGATTCGAGATGAAGTTCCAGTCCGATTATTACATATAAATTAATATTCAATTAAATTAATATAGTATAAGTGTTGTTTTAACTGTAGAAATAGTCAGGAAAGGCAAGAGAATTCAATACTTACAAATTATTAAAAACTTATTCATTAAACAGACAAAATAATAAAGTATGATGTATATAAAATTTTAATATTACGATACAGATGTTTTCTCTGACGTCACTCGTCACGCTCCCATCAGCCTCTTCGAATGGAATCACAACGGCCGCCTTGATGAGTTGATCTGCTATGCAAATTCAGCTCCAAAATTTCGTTCCAAATAAATGTATTATTTGTATAATTCCTCTTCCGTGATGGCGCTATTGAAATCTTCACAAGTTGTAGTGAGTAGTTGTGTTCCGCCACTGGATTTTGTTCGGTAACAGTTGTGTTGTGTCAAATGGTTACTGCCAACCAATGGCTGGTTCTATTCGTTTAAATTTATTTTTTCATTCTCGTTCATATGTAGTGACAGTTCTATTTAGTGGTGTTTATTTTAACTGTGTATTTACCACGATTATTTTCATTGCATTCGGAAGTTTACTGTCTATTTCTCATTCATTTATATTTTTACAATATGTCTCGGTTGGTGTTATTTGAAAAAATTTCATCCACTTTCATTGAAATGTAATTGACACGTCTGTCCTGTTTGGCTTTTAACAATCAACTAACTGATATTTGTTCCTTCATATATAAAATTCTATAAGATTTTGGTATCATTTCTCATTGTTCATGAATCAGCTGTTCCTATCAAATAATTCAATCTTATTGAAAAAAAAATGTCATATTTAACATTTAATTGCCTATAAATTATTTGTTTATTACTTTTATGTAATTCTAATTATAGAACAATATTCCTGCTTTTGTTTTACACAAGTTAATACTAAATTTGACCGGTTTTGGTTTGAATTAAGCTTCAGAATTACATTCTATGAAATTTATCTATAGGCCTTATGTTGATTCACATAAATAACTATTAAATTGTTTCCAATATGTTTTATGTTACAATTTTACTCACACTTGATTACTAATTACACCCTGATAATTTACCTTTTATGTCTGGCTATTATTTTAAATATTTAATAAGTTATTTGCATTTTACTAGAGCTTGCTTATTGCTGTTGGGCATTCTCTTGTACAATCACCATTTAAGTCAATTTTACATGTTGATTCCTTTAATCACTATTATATGTCGTTGCTATCATTAGGATAAAATACTTGTGTTCTGACGATGATAATTTATATCAATTTTATCTAGGTTCTATAAATTAATATTCTCTGATTTAGTTTATATGGTCAAAGTTAAATTTGTCTTGGTTATCAATTTTCAATTTTACTAGCAATGTTATTATGAATTCATCTTATTAGTTTTATATTTTTTGATGCACTATTTATGGGTCGTTTGAATTATTATTTTGTCTTTCCTTACTTTACAAAAATACAACATTAATTAACATGGTTCAAATACAATAAATTCTTATATACTAACATCTAGTATTTCCTAATATACACAAAAATAATAACACAAAATAATTATATAAATAAACACATTAAAACTTTATATTAATAATTGTTTTTTTGTTGTCCTTTTTAAAACTGGTTTGGGGTGTTCCCCTTAATCACATTTAGTTTAATTATAATTAATTTTACATCATTTCTCAATATTTGTATTGTATTCTCTTTTTTGGGCTAGTTGATTCATTAAATTTGGTATAGCTGATATAGTTTAATTTCTTTTTTAATTATTTGTTTGCTGCTATAGAGGTTTCTTTCTTTACAATAGGTTTTTTGGGTATTTTGATATTGTTTCCCTTTCACTCTATTTGTACTGGGCTGTGACTCCTCACTACTCCATCTTGAGAATTGTCCTGTTTATTTATTTGTTGTAGGCTATTATTCCTTATTACTATATATCTTGAAAATTGTCATGTTAATTTATTTGTCCTGGGCTGTTACTCCTCAATACTCCGTATCTTACTGGGTCTACTAATAATTTTATTGATATGATATTCATACTATTTGTTTTTCAACAGTTTTTTGGCTATAAATTGACTATATATAAATTCTTTGAATCGATTTGTTTAGTTCTGTTAAGTTCTTTTATTGATGATTGTAATTACTTTTCTCTGCTATTTTTATTTAAGTTGATATTATTCCTTCCAGATGACTTCTTATCTTCTTTTCCTATATGATCCTAATTTGTAGAATAAGGTAAAAACTTCGTTGTGCTACAAATGCCCCCTGTAAAAGTGATTAGTTCAGCTCATACTTTTAGTCTGGGTGAACTAATTGCTTCTGACATTCGTCTTTGTTATATTCTTGGCGTGGTTTGCCCTGATATACCTGTTTCTTTTGGTTGAGCTCTAACTTGATATGTTTTTTGACTGTCTTTACTTTTTATTTTACTAGTATGAGATAGTTCATTTTAATCTGATTTTTCCTTTTATTGTTTAATATATATATATATATTTTTCCCTTTTTATTTAGTGTTTCTTCATTTTTATATTTACTCCCTAACATTTCCTAACCTGTGAGCTGGAACAGTTCAGAGTGGCACTTTTTTGGCTACATGCTCTGCCGACCAAACTACACTCATTTGAGCTCAGACGAATTATCATCTCTGCTCAATCATAGAAACTGGAGGAATTATCTACATCCAGTTATTAAAACATCAATTATAAAATGTAGTCCATTTTGAATAATAATAAATATATTTAGATTCATCACTTCATAATTATTCAGATTACTTGATATTTCTATCCATATGGTTACCCTTATATTTTTAAACCTCATTCTATCTTACTTAACACTAGGTACATGTCATAATAACCATTTCAGCCTTCCTTTTGTGAAATTCTGCGATTTTAGTTAGTTGTTGGCACAGCCTGTTTCTCTTTTGCTTTTCGGGTAGCACATGTTTATGTATATAGTTTTTTTTCATTTGTTGTTTTATTAATTATGTTATTGCTCATGGCATAATGTCTCGTTTTAAACCTTTCCCTTATCTTCTTTGTTTAAACGGTTCTCCTATTTATTCTTCTATGATATTATTTTGTATTGGGGTTTCATCAACTTATTACATAGAAAATATATACACTATAAGGATTCTTATTTACTTTTTAATTAACAGTTCTGTAATATTATTGTTTCGATAAGTAATTCATTTATATTTTTGGTTCGAATAGTCTTGCTCAGCCTTCATAATTGTGATTAAAATTCTTGGCAAAATTATTTCAATTCAATTTCTTTAACTATGTTGTACTTATTATTTTTTAAGCCTTTGATATCTTATTTCTTTCTTTCTCTTTATTAATTGATACACAACAAAGTACTTCTGAAATGTATTCTGTAAACTGTTTTATTTATTTTAGTATTGAGATAATTTATTTATTTTCTTTTCTTGTTCCATTTAAAATAATTTCCTTAGTATATACTATAAAATGTCCTTATTTATTCTTAGAATTTAGATGGTTTATCTTATTTGATTGAACATATTTTCCCGGATATTAACTGCAAGATGGTCTTACTCATTTTAGAATTTTTATGGTATTTATTTAATTCAAAATATCTTCTTCTAGATAAGCTGTAAGATGTCCTTACCGAATTTAGAATTTTTATGTTTCTCTTTCATCAAAATATATTTTTATTGTTTTCATAAACCTCTTGGTTTTGTTTCATTATTCTTTTATTCCTATTATTTTTCTTCTCTTTCCAATGGTTTTTCTGTAATCGGTTATCATAACATCCGTCCCTTTTCTTGATGGTGTGTGGTATTTGATTTAGCCGTGGTCCATAATCTCAGTTACCCTTACTGTCCGGGCTACCATTGTCTTCATAATTATTTCTTTTCTGGTGACATCTCTTGCTTCTACCTTGTACTTCATTTTTCCTGCTGTTATTCTTTCATTTGCTGCAAAGCTTATTCGATACACCCTATCATATTGTTTATTACACCAATATGTCACTGTTCCATCAATCACTAATGATATCATTGATATTTTCCAACGTATTTTTATCTCTGGTGCATTCCATTTACCTTTGGTCTTTTCCAAGTTTTAAACTATAGTTTTATGGTAAGCCATTACTGAAATTACTTCTAACCTCTTCCTATAATCTCTGGAATTCATGATTTCTTTACCATTGGTCATTGGGATATTACTTACATTAATTAAACCACTGTGCATCATCTCCATCTCTTCTCGTGTTTTTACTAATTTCATTGGATGCATTCTTCTCATTTTATTTGACTTCATTTCCCTGCGCTTAACATTTTCTTGGTTTTTGTCATGTTTAATTCCAGATAATAATGCTACTTGTTCCCTTGTGTTATCGTTTGGTATTTCTTCTGTTTTCTTATTCATATTATCAATTACTGCATTTTACTCTGATCTTCTAGTTTCTCCATCAACCGTCGGTGGCTATCAACCATTTTCTTCACAATTTGTTGGAAAATTTCTATCATCTTATCCATTTTCGTATCTTCTGTTGTGGTTGAATTCTCAAACTGTTTCTCCTAGAGTGCGGGCTGGTTCGGTTCCGCCGGAGGTAATATCATCTCCATTGGATTCGCCTCCGTGTACTCTATGTCTCCTCTATTGTCTTCGATGTCGCTCTCTTTGGCATTTTGATGACTTTCCTGACCTGTTAACAGCTGCCAAGCTAAAATAGGAAATTGAGCAAATCGTCTTTATCTTATAGGCCTACAAATTCCTATTTTAAGCCCCTAAAGTTGAGCGTCAATTTGTAATAAAACAAAGTTATTACAAATGTAGAATTTTTTCCATTAGTGATAAACCACTCGTTGGATGCGTCAATTTGTAATAAACCAAATATAATCGTAATCAGTATAATAAGTTTTAAATACGCCCCTCGTTGGACGCCAATTTGTAATAAAACAAATTTAATGACAAATAATAATCGGTTAATAATTTTTTTTTTTAACAATAATTAAGTTTACTAGGTTCAAAGTAATTGTTTGAATTGCCGCGACTGGCTCGAGTCTGATTCGAGATGCAGTTCCAGTTCGATTATTATATATAAATTAATATTCAATTAAATTAATATAGTATAAGGGTTGTTTAACTGTAGAAATAGTCAGGAAAGGCAAGAGAATTCAATACTTACAAATTATTAAAAATTTATTCATTAAACAGACAAAATAATAAAGTATGATGTATATAAAATTTTAATATTACGATACAGATGTTTTCTCTGACGTCGCTCGTCACGCTCCCATCAGCCTCTTCGAATGGAATCACAACGGCCGCCTTGATGAGTTGATCTGCTATGCAAATTCAGCTCCAAAATTTCGTTCCAAATAAATGTATTATTTGTATAATTCCTCTTCCGTGATGCCGCTATTGAAATCTTCACAAGTTGTAGTGAGTAGTTGTGTTCCGCCACTGGATTTTGTTTGGTAACAGTTGTGTTGTGTCAAATGGTTACTGCCAACCAATGGCTGGTTCTATTAGTTTAAATTTATTTTTTCATTCTTGTTCATATGTAGTGACAGTTCTATTTAGTAGTGTTTATTTTAACTGTGTATTTACCACGATTATTTTCATTGCATTCGGAACTTTACTGTCTATTTCTCATTCATTTATATTTTTACAATATGTCTCGGTTGGTGTTATTTGAAAAAATTTCATCCACTTTCATTGAAATGTAATTGACACGTCTGTCCTGTTTGGCTTTTAACAATCAACTAACTGATATTTGTTCCTTCATATATAAAATTCTATAAGATTTTGGTATCATTTCTCATTGTTCATGAATCAGCTGTTCCTATCAAATAATTCAATCTTATTGAAAAAAAAATGTCATATTTTACATTTAATTGCCTATAAATTATTTGTTTAGTACTTTTATGTAATTCTAATTATAGAACAATATTCCTGCCTTTGTTTTACACAAGTTAATACTAAATTTGACCGGTTTTGGTTTGAATTAACCTTCAGAATTACATTCTATGAAATTTATCTATAGGCCTTATGTTGATTCACATAAATACCTATTAAATGGTTTCCAATATGTTTTATGTTACAATTTTACTCACACTTGATTACTAATTACACCCTGATAATTTACCTTTTATGTCTGGCTATTATTTTAAATATTTAATAAGTTATTTGCATTTTACTAGAGCTTGCTTATTGCTGTTGGGCATTCTCTTGTACAATCACCATTTAAGTCAATTTTACATGTTGATTCCTTTAATCACTATTATATGTCGTTGCTATCATTAGGATAAAATATTTGTGTTCTGAAGATGATAATTTATATCAATTTTATCTAGGTTCTATAAATTATTATTCTCTGATTTAGTTTATATGGTCAAAGTTGAATTTGTCTTGGTTATCAATTTTCAATTTTACTAGCAATGTTATTATGAATTCATCTTATTAGTTTTATATTTTTTGATGCACTATTTATGGGTCGTTTGAATTATTATTTTGCCTTTCCTTACTTTACAAAAATACAACATTAATTAACATGGTTCAAATACAATAAATTCTTATATACTAACATCTAGTATTTCCTAGTATACACAAAAATAATAACACAAAATAATTATATAAATAAACACATTAAAACTTTATATTAATAATTGTTTTGTTGTTGTCCTTTTTAAAACTGGTTTGGGGTGTTCCCCTTAATCACATTTAGTTTAATTATAATTAATTTTTTCATTATTTGTATTGGATTCTCTTTTTGGGGCTAGTTGTTTCATTTAATTTGGTATAGCTGATCTAGTTTAATTTCTTTTTTAATTATTTGTTTGCTGCTATAGTGGTTTCTGTCTTTAGAATAGGTTTTTTGGGTATTTTGATATTGTTTCCCTTTCACTCTATTTGTACTGGGCTGTGACTCCTCACTACTCCATCTTGAGAATTGTCCTTTTTATTTATTTGTTCTAGGCTATTATTCCTTCTTACTTATATCTTGAAAATTGTCATGTTAATTTATTTGCCCTGGGCTGTTACTCCTCACTACTCCGTACCTTACTGGGTCTACTAATAATTTTATTGATATGATATTCATACTATTTGTTTTTCAACACTTTTTTGGCTATAAATTGACTATATATAAATTCTTTGAATCGATTTGTTTAGTTCTGTTAAGTTCTTTTATTGATGATTGTAATTACTTTTCTCTGCTAAATTTTTTTTAAGTTGTTATTATTCCTTCCAGATGACGTCTTCCCTTCTTTTCCTATATGATCCTAATTTGTAGAATACGGTAACAACTTCGTTGTGCTACAAATGCCCCCCTGTAAAAGTGGTTAGTTCAGCTCATACTTTTAGTGTGGGTGAATTAATTGCTTCTGACATTCGTCTTTGTTATATTCTTGCCGTGGTTTACCCTGATATACCTGTTTCTTTTGGATGAACTCTAAGTTGATATGTATTTTGACTGTCTTTAATTTTTATTTTACTAGTATGAGATAGTTCTTTTTAATCTAATTTATCCTTTTATTATTTAATATATATATATATATATTTTTCCCTTCTTATTTAGTGTTTCTTCATTTTTATATTTACTCCCTAACATTCCCTAACATGTGAGCTGGAACAGTTCAGAGTGGCACATTTTTGGCTACATGCTCTGCTGACCAAACTACACTCATTTGAGCTCAGACGAATTATTATCTCTGCTCAATCATAGAAACTGGTGGATTTATCTACATCCAGTTATTAAAATATCAATTATAAAAAGTAGTCCATTTTGACCACTTAAAATTATTTTATTTTCATCACTTCATAATTATTCAGATTACTTGATATTTCTATCCATATGGTTATCCTTATATTTTTAAATCTCATTCTCTCTTACTTAACACTAGGTACATGTCATAATATTCATTTCAGCCTTCCTTTTGTGAAATTCTGCGATTTTAGTTAATTGTTGGCACAGCCTGTTTCTCTTTTGCTTTTTGGTTAGCACATGTTTATGTATATAGTTTTTTTTCATTTGTTGTTTTATTAATTATGTTATTGCTCATGGCATAATGTCTGGTTTTAATATCCTTTCCTTATTTTCTTTGTTTAAATGGTTCTCCTATTTATTCTTCTATGATCTTATTTTGTTTTGGTGTTTCATCAACTTATTACATAGAAAATATATACACTATAAGGAGACTTATTTACTTTTTAATTAATAGTTCTGTATTATTATTGTTTCGATAAGTAATTCATTTATATTTTTGGCTCGAATAGTCTTGTTCAGCCTTCATAATTGTGATAAAAATTCTTGGCAAAATTATTTCAATTCAATTTCTTTAACTATGTTGTACTTATTATTTTTTAAGCCTTTGATATCTTATTTCTTTCTTTCTCTTTATTAATTGATACACCACAAAGTACTTCTGAAATGTATTCTGTAAACTGTTTTATTTATTTTAGTATTGAGATAATTTATTTAAATTTTTTTCTTGTTGCATTTAAAATAATTTCCTTTATATATACTATAAGATGTCCTTATTTATTCTTAGAATTTAGATGGTTTATCTTATTTGATTCATATATTTTCCGGGATATTTTCTGCAAGATGGTCTTATTCTTTTTAAAATTTTTATGGTATTTATTTAATTCAAAATATCTTCTTCTAGATAAGCTGTAAGATGTCCTTACTGAATTTAGAATTTTTATGTTTCTCTTTCATCAAAATATTTTTTTATTGTTTTCATAAGACCTCTTGGTTTCGTTTCTTTATTCTTTTATTCCTATTATTTTTCTTCTCTTTCCAATGGTTTTTCTGTAATCGGTTATCATAACATCCGTCCCTTTTCTTGATGGTGTGTGGTATTTGATTTAGCCATGGTCCATAATCTAAGTTGCCCTTACTGTCCGGACTACCATTGTCTTCATAATTATTTCTTTTCTGGTGACATCTCTTGCTTCTACCTTGTACTTCATTTTTCCTGCTGTTATTCTTTCATTTGCTGCAAAACTTTTTCGACACACCCTATCATATTGTTTATTACACCAATATGTCACTGGTCCATCAATAACTAATGATATCATTGATATTTTCCAACGTATTTTTATCTCTGGTTCATTCCATTTACCTTTGGCCTTTTCCAAGTTTTAAACTATAGTTTTATGGTAAGCCATTATTGAAATTACTTCTAACCTCTTCCTATAATCTCTGGAATTCATGATTTCTTTACCATTGGTCATTGGGATATTACTTACATTAATTAAACCACTGTGCATCATCTCCATCTCTTCTCGTGTTTTTACTAATTACATTGGATGGATTCTTCTCATTTTCTTTGAATTCATTTCCCTTCGCTTAATATTTTCTTGGTTTTGTCATGTTTAATTCCAGATAATAATGCTACTTGTTCCCTTGTTTTATCGTTTGGTATTTCTTCTGTTTTCTTATTCATATTATCAATTACTGTATTTTACTCTGATCTTCTAGTTCTCCATCAACCGTCGGTGGCTATCATCCATTTTCTTCACCATTTGTTGGAACATTTCCATCATCTTATCCATTTTCATATCTTTTGTCGTGGTTCAATTCTCAAACTGTTTCTCCTAGAGTGCGGGCTGGTTCGGTTCCGCCGGAGGTAATTTCATCTCCATTGGATTCGCCTCCTTGTCCTCTATGTCTATCTCCTCCTCGGGTTCTGCCACCCTTTTCTTCGATGTCGCTCTCTTTGGCATTTTGATGAGTTTCCTGAGCTGTTAACAGCTGCCAAGCTAAAATAGGAAATTGAGCAAATCGTCTTTATCTTATAGGCCTACAAATTCCTATTTTGAGCCCCTAAAGTTGAGCGCCAATTTGTAATAAAACAAATTTTTTACAAATGTAGTGTTTTTTCCTTTAGTGATAAGCCCCTCGTTGGATGCGTCAATTTGTAATAAAACAAATTTAATTACAAATAATAATCGGTTAATAATTTTTTTTTTTAACAGTAATTAAGTTTACTAGGTTCAAAGTAATTGTTTGAATTGCCGCGACTGGCTCGAGTCTGATTCGAGATGAAGTTCCAGTCCGATTATTACATATAAATTAATATTCAATTAAATTAATATAGTATAAGTGTTGTTTTAACTGTAGAAATAGTCAGGAAAGGCAAGAGAATTCAATACTTACAAATTATTAAAAACTTATTCATTAAACAGACAAAATAATAAAGTATAATATATACAAAATTTTAATATTACGATACAGATGTTTTCTCTGACGTCACTCGTCACGCTCCCATCAGCCTCATCGAATGGAATCACAACGGCCGCCTTGATGAGTTGATCTGCTATGCAAATTCAGCTCCAAGATTTCGTTCCAAATAAATGTATTATTTGTTTAATTCCTCTTCCGTGATGCCGCTATTGGAATCTTCACAAGTTGTAGTGTGTAGTTGTGTTCCTCCACTGGATTTTGTTCGGTAACAGTTGTGTTGTTCAAATGGTTACTGCCAACCAATGGCTGGTTCTATTAGTTTAAATTTATTTTTTCATTCTCGTTCATATGTAGTGACAGTTCTATTTAGTGGTGTTTATTTTAACTGTGTATTTACCACGATTATTTTCATTGCATTCGGAAGTTTACTGTCTATTTCTCATTCATTTATATTTTTACAATATGTCTCGGTTGGTGTTATTTGAAAAAATTTCATCCACTTTCATTGAAATGTAATTGACACGTCTGTCCTGTTTGGCTTTTAACAATCAACTAACTGATATTTGTTCCTTCATATATAAAATTCTATAAGATTTTGGTATCATTTCTCATTGTTCATGAATCAGCTGTTCCTATCAAATAATTCAATCTTATTGAAAAAAAATGTCATATTTTATATTTAATTGCCTATAAATTATTTGTTTAGTACTTTTATGTAATTCTAATTATAGAACAATATTCCTGCTTTTGTTTTACACAAGTTAATACTAAATTTGACCGGTTTTGGTTTGAATTAACCTTCAGAATTACATTCTATGAAATTTATCTATAGGCCTTATGTTTATTCACATAAATACCTATTAAATGGTTTCCAATATGTTTTATGTTACAATTTTACTCACACTTGATTACTAATTACACCCTGATAATTTACCTTTTATGTCTGGCTATTATTTTAAATATTTAATAAGTTATTTGCATTTTACTAGAGCTTGCTTATTGCTGTTGGGCATTCTCTTGTACAATCACCATTTAAGTCAATTTTACATGTTGATTCCTTTAATCACTATTATATGTCGTTGCTATCATTAGGATAAAATATTTGTGTTCTGAAGATGATAATTTATATCAATTTTATCTAGGTTCTATAAATTATTATTCTCTGATTTAGTTTATATGGTCAAAGTTGAATTTGTCTTGGTTATCAATTTTCAATTTTACTAGCAATGTTATTATGAATTCATCTTATTAGTTTTATATTTTTTGATGCACTATTTATGGGTCGTTTGAATTATTATTTTGATTTTCCTTACTTTACAAAAATACAACATTAATTAACATGGTTCAAATACAATAAATTCTTATATACTAACATCTAGTATTTCCTAGTATACACAAAAATAATAACACAAAATAATTATATAAATAAACACATTAAAACTTTATATTAATAATTGTTTTGTTGTTGTCCTTTTTAAAACTGGTTTGGGGTGTTCCCCTTAATCACATTTAGTTTAATTATAATTAATTTTTTCATTATTTGTATTGGATTCTCTTTTTGGGGCTAGTTGATTAATTAAATTTGGTATAGCTGATATAGTTTAATTTCTTTTTTAATTATTTGTTTGCTGCTATAGAGGTTTCTGTCTTTACAATAGATTTTTGGGTATTTTGATATTGTTTCCCTTTCACTCTATTTGTACTGGGCTGTGACTCCTCACTACTCCATCTTGAGAATTGTCCTGTTTATTTATTTGTTGTAGGCTATTATTCCTTATTACTATATATCTTGAAAATTGTCATGTTAATTTATTTGTCCTGGGCTGTTACTCCTCAATACTCCATATCTTACTGGGTCTACTAATAATTTTATTGATATGATATTCATACTATTTGTTTTTCAACAGTTTTTTGGCTATAAATTGACTATATATAAATTCTTTGAATCGATTTGTTTAGTTCTGTTAAGTTCTTTTATTGATGATTGTAATTACTTTTCTCTGCTATTTTTATTTAAGTTGATATTATTCCTTCCAGATGACGTCTTCCCTTCTTTTCCTATATGATCCTAATTTGTAGAATAAGGTAAAAACTTCGTTGTGCTACAAATGCCCCCTGTAAAAGTGATAAGTTCAGCTCATACTTTTAGTCTGGGTGAACTAATTGCTTCTGACATTCGTCTTTGTTATATTCTTGGCGTGGTTTGCCCTGATATACCTGTTTCTTTTGGTTGAGCTCTAACTTGATATGTATTTTGACTGTCCTTACTTTTTATTTTACTAGTATGAGATAGTTCATTTTAATCTAATTTATCCTTTTATTGTTTAATATATATATTTTTTTCCCTTCTTATTTAGTGTTTCTTCATTTTTATATTTACTCCCTAACATTTCCTAACATGTGAGCTGGAAAAGTTCAGAGTGGCACTTTTTTGGCTACATGCTCTGCTGACCAAACTACACTCATTTGAGCTCAGACGAATTATCATCTCTGCTCAATCATAGAAACTGGTGGAATTATCTACATCCAGTTATTAAAACATCAATTATAAAATGTAGTCCATTTTGAATAATAATAAATATATTTAGATTCATCACTTCATAATTATTCAGATTACTTGATATTTCTATCCATATGGTTATCCTTATATTTTTAGAGCTCATTCTATCTTACTTGACACTAGGTACATGTCATAATATCCATTTCAGCCTTCCTTTTGTGAAATTCTGCGAATTTAGTTAGTTGTTGGCACAGCCTGTTTCTCTTTTGCTTTCCGGGTAGCACATGTTTATGTATATAGTTTTTTTCATTTGTTGTTTTATTAATTATGTTATTGCTCATGGCATAATATCTGGTTTTAATAACCTTTCCTTATCTTCTTTGTTTAAACGGTTCTCCTATTTATTCTTCTATGATCTTATTTTGTTTTGGGGTTTCATCAACTTATTACATAGAAAATATATACACTATAAGGATTCTTATTTACTTTTTAATTAACAGTTCTGTAATATTATTGTTTCGATAAGTAATTCATTTATATTTTTGGTTCGAATAGTCTTGTTCAGCCTTCATAATTGCGATAAAAAATTTCTTGGCAAAATTATTTAAATTCAATTTCTTTAACTATGTTGTACTTATTATTTTTTAAGCCTTTGATATCTTATTCCTTTCTTTCTCTTTATTAATTGATACACAACAAAGTACTTCTGAAATGTATTCTGTAAACTGTTTTATTTATTTTAGTATTGAGATAATTTATTTACTTTCTTTTCTTGTTGCATTTAAAATAATTTCCTTGATATATACTATAAGATGTTCTTATTTATTCTTAGAATTTAGATGGTTTATCTTATTTGATTCATATATTTTCCGGGATATTAACTGCAAGATGGTCTTATTCTTTTTAAAATTTTTATGGTATTTATTTAATTCAAAATATCTTCTTCTAGATAAGCTGTAAGATGTCCTTACTGAATTTAGAATTTTTATTTTCTCTTTCATCAAAATATATTTTTATTGTTTTCATAAACCTCTTGGTTTTGTTTCATTATTCTTTTATTCCTATTATTTTTCTTCTCTTTCCAATGGTTTTTCTGTAACCGGTTATCATAACATCCGTCCCTTTTCTTGATGGTGTGTGTGGTATTTGATTTAGCCGTGGTCCATAATCTCAGTTGCCCTTACTGTCTGGACTACCATTGTCTTCATAATTATTTCTTTTCTGGTCACATCTCTTGCTTCTACCTTGTACTTCATTTTTCCTGCTGTTATTCTTTCATTTGCTGCAAAACTTTTTCGACTAACCCTATCATATTGTTTATTACACCAATATGTCACTGGTCCATCAATAACTAATGATATCATTGATATTTCCCCACGTATTTTTATCTCTGGTGTATTCCATTTACCTTTGGTCTTTTCCTAGTAGTAAACTATAGTTTTTTTGGTAAGGTAGTATTGAAATTACTTCTAACCTCTTCCTATAATCTCTGGAATTCATGATTTCTTTATCATTGGTCATTGGGATATTACTTACATAAATTAAACCACTGTGCAATATCTCCAACTCTTCTCGTGTTTTTATTAATTTCATTGGATGCATTCTTCTCATTTTCTTTGACTTCATTTCCCTGCGCTTAATATTTTCTTGGTTTTTGTCATGTTTAATTCCAGATAATAATGCCATTGTTCCCTTGTTTTATCGTTTGGTATTTCTTCTGTTTTCTTATTCATATTATCAATTACTGTATTTTAGTCTGATCTTCTAGTTTCTCCATCAACCGTCGGTGGCTATCATCCATTTTCTTCACCATTTGTTGGAACATTTCCATCATCTTATACATTTTCGTATCTTTTGTCGTGGTTGAATTCTCAAACTGTTTCTCCTAGAGTGCGGGCTGGTTCGGTTCCGCCGGAGGTAATATCATCTCCATTGGATTCGCCTCCTTGTCCTCTATGTCTATCTCCTCCTCGGGTTCTGCCACCCTTTTCTTCGATGTCGCTCTCTTTGGCATTTTGATGAGTTTCCTGAGCTGTTAACAGCTGCCAAGCTAAAATAGGAAATTGAGCAAATCGTCTTTATCTTATAGGCCTACAAATTCCTATTTTGAGCCCCTAAAGTTGAGCGCCAATTTGTAATAAAACAAATTTATTACAAATGTAGTGTTTTTTTCATTAGTGATAAGCCTCTCGTTGGATGCGTCAATTTGTAATAAAACAAATTTAATTACAAATAATAATCGGTTAATAATTTTTTTTAACAGTAATTCAGTTTACTAGGTCCAAAGTAATTGTTTTCATTGCCGCGACTGGCTCGAGTCTGATTCGAGATGAAGTTCCAGTCCGATTATTACATATAAATTAATATTGTAATGTAAAATTACAAGTATACAGATGTAAGTGATGTTGTAGTATCTACTTTCCTGGGGTATTATTATGTCAAGCCCCACGTTGGGTTCGTCAACTTGTAAAGGAACAAGTTATAATGGTGTATTCGATATATTTATATTTTGGTGTGTTCGTGTGGGTGTAGACATGCACTGGTATCTACGATAATGTTGTTTATCAAAAGATGTAATCGTAATCGTTAAGGTTATTGGTGTTATTGTATTGTTTTTATGGGTACGTAGTAATTATTCACTCCTTTTATTTTTAAATATGGCTCGCGCACTTTGTTGTGTACCTCTTTCACTTACCACACTGGAGTACTTCAATTCTGTTCTGTGACGTTCCTTCTGAAATACATGCACTTCAAATACAAGAAAATATTCGGATTGAATATTTAATATATTATCACACACAATAGTAAATGAATTAATATCTGATGGATATTCTGAATTATGCTAAATCTTTTTAAATTCTTCCGCCACCTGTGTCAGAACTGATTAAAAAATAAATGAATTTACTTTTAATAGAAATAATACTCCTTTTTTGGTAATAAAATTGGAGGTGTATTAACAATTTTATAAATGATAAAATCTTTGACAATTAAAAAGCAATAATTAACAACCTTTCTATTACTGATTACAATAAAATTCAAATAAGACTCTGTCTAATTCCTCAAGGCTGGTAGACCTGTTATTAGTACAGTAATTTAACTGCTATAGGTTATGTTACTTTGATACAGTGAATTACCATATTTCGTTAGGTTCTTTGAGGTAACATGATACCAGTCACAAGATGTAATACAAATAACGATATAGAATTAACAATAATGAATAATAATCGAACAAATATAAAAAATCAAAAATTGGTACCATATGTCTGGTATTTATGAAACTATCGTACGCGGGCATGCGCACGCATCTCTAATACTAGTTTGCAATTATCAAGCTGTATGACTTGTACAGTATTTAAAAATGTATTACTTTCGTTTAATAATTTGTTTTAAAAATCATCTATTAACAAGAGAAAATTTCTCAAAAAACTCTTGTTAGTAAATCTATTTGATTTGGATGTTACTTGAGAACAGATCGGTAATATTGAAATTATCAAGTTACCGTAACGATTTCTGAGGTTAGAATTAACCGGTGTTGTTACAAAGGATAAGTATTTCTTAATAACTATTATTTCTTAAACTATACATATAATCATACTATTTATAATACTTTAATATATTATTATCAGAATTACATTTATTCAGAATGTATGAAAATTAATAAAGTATATTTCAAAATATCGAAAAAGTTCAAGAAAAATACGTTTAGTCAAATGAGCGACTAAATATTCTGGTATTCATTAATAATTATTTCCAAACATTATTTTTTTAAATTATTATAATTAATTAAAATATTTTTACAATATTTTAATAATGGTGATTTAAATCTTTCCTCAATTCTGATAATTTAAATATTGTTTTTCGATACTCAGCATTATATGACTTGCGTAGTATCGGAGGTTATCTATTCACAAAAATTATTATTTTCGTTGAAATATTGTTTAAATAAAATTGTACTCCCTGTTTCCTATTTAACACTTCACTCGCAAATATGGTCGACATTATACACTGACCTACTTGTTTAATTAAAACAACTCCGCACTTTTTCACTCGTATGTATAAATGTTGTGTTAAGGTTAACTGTATGTAGTTGTACTGACGTAATGGCGCGCACGGTTTTAAAAAATAAACTCCTTCTTTTTGTCTCGAGCGGCGTGGCCTATGCGTTTGATGGTTGATCGTAGACTGTCTTGTTCCTCTGAAGCGTCTCTCGGTTGTCTGTCGAAAGTCATTCATTCTATTGGCTGGAGACGTTGTACTCTTGAACCCAAAGGCCTTCGTTTTATTAAAATATTTAATTTTTTGACAAAATCGAGTTTGGTGTGGAGGCTTTTTTACGTCATCACTGGTACAAAAATTTAACTAGAAAGTTTAAAATTACCATAACTTTCTTATCTTACGTCCTATCGTTAATTGGTTGATATCAATGAATTCAGGGCGTTTTGCTTGTTAAAATAAGTCCAAAAACGCTTATTTTCTGTTCATCACTACTTTCACAATAACGATTTTATTTGTTATTTCTGGTGTATCTTATTTTTATAAGTCCGTTACACCAGATTTTACTTAATTATAATAAAACACTTCTTATCTAAACACTTTGAGTCTATATCTCAGTCGGCTTGATATACAATTTGGGAATAACTGTTCCCTACACAAATCTCGTTATGGCGTCATTAAGCGTCCATGTTAGATTTTTCATAAACATGCTTAGAACTAATTTTTCTTATTTAAAATGATCATATTACTATCTAATAATATTAGTAATGTTTATTTACACAATTTTACACTATAATATTTATGTATGACTGTGGTTAATTTAATTTTTACATAATTTCAGTCCTCTCCTGTCTGTCTTATATAATTTTTTCACCTTACTTTTGGTCTCTTCTATATAAATCATATCATTTAATGATTGTAATTAGTGTACACATATAGTACCTAACTTATTATATACAATGGTTATCTTTTAATTAGCTCAGAACTCTTTAATCTTTCAGTAATGGCTCTGTTCATGTTGTGTCATATCATAGTAGTCATTTATTTTTTCTAATACAACAACTAAATTGTTATTGTTCTATTTGGTTTGGATTCCCAAAGTAGCATTAGGTATTATTCTAACTTTTGGTAAAGTTTCCAATTACTTTTACACAAGTTTATATGCTATATTTTTCATAAATAACTTGTTTGTCATAGTTTGTTTACATTTGGTTTTCTTCATAATAGTCATTTGGTTTTTAATTGTTTGTATATAATATGACTGTTTTTATGGTCATTACCTGTTCTCAAAGTAGCATTGAGATTTCCTCTTACTACTGGTAACAATTGTAACAATCTGTGCTCAATATTTGATACAGTATTTTTCTTAACTAATTAGCTATACAATGGTTCAGCTTACTCCTGGTCATATGTACATAGTTAGTTAGTTTACAATAATTTAGTTACAATATTATTCTTATCATGTTCAGAATCTGTTCTCAATGTATTATCAGATATTTATCTCACTACTGGTAATACTCTTATAAACATTGATATTGGTTTTGATACTGTACTTTGCTTAACTAAATTGGCATACTTTTCTCATTTCTGCTATTCTCTGTGTCATTATGTTTGACTTGTTCTATTTACATTGTTTTGCATTATAATACATTGTTTCTTAATATTTATCATTACCACTTATAGTAAATTCTCGTTTGATAACATATTTGATGATCAGATATTTATACTAATATGTATCATTTTCTGTAATACTTTAACTATTTTGTTACACATGTTTATACAATTCCTTCTTAAACACTAACACAAATCTTTTTTGTATTATTTACAATATTTTTCTGGTCAATGGTGGATCTTAATTCCTGTCATTGTTTGATACTTAACAAATGTCTTTTATTTGTTGTCAGTTCTCTATGAACAATAACATAATTGTTCTATTTTGTTCTAATTTGGTGGTCTTATGATTATGTGTATTGATCACAACTTTATTAAATCAGTCACACTCATTGTCTGTGTTTATTTGACTATTTTTAATTTTTGTTGTTTCATCATGAAATTAACATATTTCTCACACTGTAAACTTCATCACTGTAATTGTTTGTGTGGTTTATTCAGTTGAAATTAGTTAGTTATTCACAGGTTTCACATTTGTATTAAGTACACACTGTAATTGTTTGTGGTTCCTTAAATGTTTCACACTGGTTTTCTTTTCACACTTATAATCATCATTTCTTTTGTCACTTACATTGTTTTTAGTACATGTGGTTTATGTTGAGTCCTTATATCTTCTGTCCATCTTCTTTCTTCTTCTTGGTGCTCTTCCTGGTCCTTCTTCTTTCTTCTTCTTCCTATATTTTCATTGTAGTTGCTATTTTTATTTATCTCCATTGTTGTTGGAGCTTGTTGGTCCTTGATTCGTTGATTCCCCTCACTGTTGGATCCTATTGGGTCTAGTTACTGATATTTTGTTTTGGGCTTGTGGCATTTTCCTTCTTCATTTTGTATTTAATGTTGATATATTCGTATTCTCTTCTTTATCGTTGGATTTTTTATTAATATATTTGTAGATACACACTTATATACACTTAGGTTTATTTATCTAGATATATTTCCATGTTTTTCTCATACTTGACGTTACATTAGTTCGTATTATGTAACTACCATATTTTTGGTACTGTTACATATGCCTTCCTATAAGAATTGATTAATTCTGAATTATTATAATATATTTTTCATTGAAGAATTCATCAATTGTTGTACATTCCATGTTGATTTACATTTTTTTTCCATATATCACTTAACTTTCTTCTATTTGAATAGTATTTATATCTTCTCTATGTAATCATCTCCCTTGTTTATTTAGTTCCCTAATTCCCTAACATAAGTTTAGCTGGGGCAGTTTAGAGCGGCTCACTTTGGCTATTCAACTCTACTGGCCATACTAATTTCAATAAATATGGAGGCAAATCATCTCCTTCAATAATAATAAATGATTGCTGGCATTCTTCTTCAGTCAATTCATTTCAAATCATCAAAAATAATAATAGTGGTCGTTCTTCCGTCAAATAATAACTATCCTTGGGATTAATTCACGCATCTGCGGTTTATACATTGTTATTCTCTCTTTTCTTGATTCAACTTAACTATATTCTTCACATATTATAGGGATAGTTTGTTTTACACTTCCTCACTGGTATACTCTCATGATTATCTTCGTTAGTATATTATTTTTTCATTCTTCATTATCATTGATTAATCTCTTCATTATGTTGTCACTTTGAATGTCGTCTCGTCATATTCTTCATTTCAGGTTTCATTCTTCTAGATATAATTCATAAGTACATTTGTTTTTCTTCTTCTTCATGGTTTTTATTTGGTATTTATATTCCATGTGGTATTGGTTTTTTCTCTAGTCACATACATTATAAACAATGTGGTTGTGTGTGGTGGTTTGTCTACATTAATACATTACTTTGGTTTCATTTTTCCAACTTCTCATTTGTTCCTTCTTCTTTCTTCAATAGTACGGGTAAGGTGTTCTTATTTACTTGTTGACGTGGCTCTTGGAATTAACATGTATCATACATATATGCCGTGGATCTAGGGTGTCGATCTCGTATAATCATACTCTTCTTTTATATAGTACGGGTAAGATGTTCTTATTACTTGTTGACTAGGCTCTTGGAAATATTTATGCCAAAGTTGTTGTGTGTCGGCCTCGTATATTCATTCTCTTCTTCTATATAGTACGGGTAAGATGTTACAATTACTGGTTGACTAGGCTCTTGGAAATTGTTATGCCATGGTTGGTAGGTGTCTTTCTCGTATAATCATACTCTTTTTCTATATAGTACGGGTGAGATGTTAATATTTACTGGTTGACATGGCTCTTGGAAATATTTATGCCTTAGTTGTTATGTGTCCTTCTCGTATATTCATTCTCTTCTTCTAGTACGTTATTATTAACAAATACAATGTTCTGAATCCTTTACATTAATTCTCTTGAAGTATGTTTTCTCACATTATAAAATTACAATATATTCAATGTTCAATACATAATTATACAGTTACTTCTCATTTAATATACACATAATAATTTTCATAATAATAACACATCCTTTTTTCTTTAGTCAACACCTATTTTTATAATCATATTTTCATTTTTCACTCTTAAATAACAATAATCTTCATAGCCACTTTTCATTTTTCATCTTGATATAGTCAACAGTTATATTCATATTTATACCTTCATTTTTTATAACAAATATTTTCATCCTTTACATTATCAATAATAAAATAATCCTTATCGCTATCTCTTCACTTTTGGTCCCATAATTTAATTTTCAATATATTTTTTCATTGAGGTTTGATTATAGGCATTACTGGTTATCATAATAGTCAGTCCCATAATTCAGTGTATATTTTATGTTTTAGCCGTAATCGTCGTTCTCCTCTCTTCTTGTTGATCGGACTTCTTTAGTATCCATACTTCCGTCCGTTCTTGACAGGTATCGGGCTATCATCTGGCTCTTCCATTTGAAAACTATTAGGGCTGACTCTGCCTTCCATTCTTCTGCCTTCCTTCCATCTCTTTCTTCAATACATTTGTTCCCATTGTTCTTCTGGTAGCTGTCCGTTTTGATGTTTGATAACTCCCTCAATTTGGTTTGGGTACCTGTCGACTCCGTTGATAGTATCGTTCTCTCTCGTGGCTTTCGAGTAGGTCGCACATTCCTTGGATTGTTTTTATCTGCGCATTTAATCTTCCCTGTGAGATACCCTGATTGAAATGGTAAGCCAACTTTGTGACCAGGCATTCTTCTGGGATTGCAGGTTCCAGATTCCTTGCCAGGCAAATCTTTCCTAAAAAGTAGGTGGTCATGGATTGCCTTCCATTCACGTCGAACCTTCCGTTGGTTATGTCGTCCCTTATGATGTTCTGTGTGGCTTCCGACCAATATTTTTGCTTGAATGCTGTCTTGAAAGTGTCATAATTACCCACTTCGTGTCGGGTCGCTGTCCACCAGTTGTCAAACGTGTGCTTAAATGATTCATCTAACATACCTTTAATGACAGACCATCTGCTCTCACGGTTCCTTTGTATGATTTCTTCCATTCTCTCTAGGAATTCTAAGGGATTTTTTGAATAAGTCCGGAAGTCAATCTGATCTCTCCCTTCCAAATGACTCAAACCGGATAGGAAATTTGGTATGGTTTGTAGACGATGCATTTCGTCTCGGAGGTCGTCCAATTCTCTCCGTTGCCGTTCTGTGGATTGTGTCTTATCATCGTGCACTTGTTGCTTGATCGCGTCTACCTTTCCAGCAACTTCTTCACACTTATCTTTTAATGTTGACTGCGCTGCCTTCATCTTAGTCTGCTCTTGTGTTATCACATCTAGTTGGGTATCGTGGGTTTTCTTCACATCACTAATACGTTGGTTGAGGTCCATTTCCGTCTGTATTAGTTTTAGGTTGGTACTTTCTCCTTCTTTACGCACTTCCGACATCTCGACATTAACTTCAGTCGTTAGTATGGCCATTTGTTTCTCGATTTCTTCGACGCTTTCTCCCAATCTTCTCTCAACCATTTCTACCGTCTCCTTAGCGGACTCCTCCATTTTATTATTGTTGACACTTACCTGTTGCCATATATTTTCGTGATCGGCTTGTATGGTCTCAACATCTCGATTCAGTTTAGCGTTGATCCCATCAATTTTCTGGTTGGTTTGATCAATCTTCTCTCCCAACTCTGCCGATAAATCTTTTTTCATGGTGGCCATTCTCTTCTCCAACAATTCTTCGGTTTTCCGTTGACCCTCTTCCATTCTCCTATTCGTTTCACTTATTTTGTTATTAAATTCTTCTTTTAACAACTCTGTGTGTTTCTGGTTATCCTTCTGGCCTTCCTCTATTTTTTGGTTTGTGGACCGACTGGCTTCTTCGATTTTACTGTTTAAGTCTGCTTTTAACTTTTGACTGTCCTCCTTGGTGGATCGGCTGGCTTCTTCTATCTGATTATTTAAGTCCTCCTTGGTGGATCGGCTGGCTTCTTCTATCTTATTATTTAAGTCCTCCTTGGTGGCTCGACTGGCTTCTTCTATCTTCTTGATCAGTTCTTCCCTTGTGGACTGGTTCTCCTCCTTTGATGATTTCTGGCCTTCTTCTATTCTCTTACTTAAGTCCGCCTTGGTGGATCTCAGGCCTTCTTCTATTGATGCTCTCATACTAATTAACATTTCGACAATGTATCTATCTTCTGGTTGTACCGGTCTCTCGGGTTGGTTTGTTTCTGGTAGGATTTCTTGAACCATCACTTCCGGTTCCTCCATAGGCTGCTGAACCTCCTCCGCCGGTTCAATTGTTTTTTCCTTCGTTTTCAGTACAACTTCTTCTACATCTTCTGTCGACATGGCCTCTTTTTCTTCTCTTCTGGTCTCCTTTTCCGCTTCGGTTGCCCTCTTCCTCGATGCTGATCTCGATTTTGATCTTGATTTTAATCTGTCGGTGTACATCTTGCTGTCCTGGTAATGTACCTGCTGTCTTTTTCACGAATTGGGGTGATTGGGTCACTAGTTATGGTGTAATTTCCCTTAAATCGTGCTCAGACGTTGGGCGCCAATCTATAACGTAAAATAATAGATACAGAGGTTTATGATGTATTGATGTGTGATCTTCAATCACTTCTGCCCCACGTTGGGCGCCAACTTGTAATGTAAAATTACAAGTATACAGATGTAAGTGATGTTGTAGTATCTACTTTCCTGGGGTCTTATTATGTCAAGCCCCACTTTGGGTTCGTCAACTTGTAAAGGAACAAGTTATAATGGTGTATTCGATATATTTATATTTTAGTGTGTTCGTGTGGGTGTAGACATGCACTGGTATCTACGATAATGTTGTTTATCAAAAGATGTAATCGTAATCGTTAAGGTTATTGGTGTTATTGTATTGTTTTTATGGGTACGTAGTAATAGTTCACTCTTTTTATTTTAAAATATGGCTCGCGCACTTTGTTGTGTACCTCTTTCACTTACCACACTGGAGTACTTCAATTCTGTTCTGTGACGTTCCTTCTGAAATACATGCACTTCAAATACAAGAAAATATTCGGATTGAATATTTAATATATTATCACACACAATAGTAAATGAATTAATATCTGATGGATATTCTGAATTATGCTAAATCTTTTTAAATTCTTCCGCCACCTGTGTCAGAACTGATTAAAAAATAAATGAATTTACTTTTAATAGAAATAATACTCCTTTTATGGTAATAAAATTGGAGGTTTATTAACAATTTTAAAAATGATAAAATCTTTGACAATTAAAAAGCAATAATTAACAACCTTTCACTTACTGATTACAATAAAATTCAAATAAGACTCTGTCTAATTCCTCAAGGCTGGTAGACCTGTTATTAGTACAATAATTTAACTGCTATAGGTTATGTTACTTTGATACAGTGAATTACCATATTTCGTTAGGTTCTTTGAGGTAACATGATACCAGTCACAAGATGTAATACAAATAACGATATAGAATTAACAGTAATGAATAATAATCGAACAAATATAAAAAATCAAAAATTGGTACCATATGTCTGGTATTTATGAAACTATCGTACGCGGGCATGCGCACGCATCTCTAATACTAGTTTGCAATTATCAAGCTGTATGACTTGTACAGTATTTAAAAATGTATTACTTTCGTTTAATAATTTGTTTTAAAAATCATCTATTAACAAGAGAAAATTTCTCAAAAACTCTTGTTAGTAAATCTATTTGATTTGGATGTTACTTGAGAACAGATCGGTAATATTGAAATTATCAAGTTACCGTAACGATTTCTGAGGTTAGAATAACCGGTGTTGTTACAAAGGATAAGTATTTCTTAATAACTATTATTTCTTAAACTATACATATAATCATACTATTTATAATACTTTAATATATTATTATCAGAATTACATTTATTCAGAATGTATGAAAATTAATAAAGTATATTTCAAAATATCGAAAAAGTTCAAGAAAAATACGTTTAGTCAAATGAGCGACTAAATATTCTGGTATTCATTAATAATTATTTCCAAACATTATATTTTTAAATTATTATAATTAATTAAAATATTTTTACAATATTTTAATAATGGTGATTTAAATCTTTCCTCAATTCTGATAATTTAAATATTGTTTTTCGATACTCAGCATTATATGACTTGCGTAGTATCGGAGGTTATCTATTCACAAAAATTATTATTTTCGTTGAAATATTGTTTAAATAAAATTGTACTCCCTGTTTCCTATTTAACACTTCACTCGCAAATATGGTCGACATTATACACTGACCTACTTGTTTAATTAAAACAACTCCGCACTTTTTCACTCGTATGTATAAATGTTGTGTTAAGGTTAACTGTATGTAGTTGTACTGACGTAATGGCGCGCACAGTTTTAAAAAATAAACTCCTTCTTTTTGTCTCGAGCGGCGTGGCCTATGCGTTTGATGGTTGATCGTAGACTGTCTTGTTCCTCTGAAGCGTCTCTCGGTTGTCTGTCGAAAGTCATTCATTCTATTGGCTGGAGACGTTGTACTCTTGAACCCAAAGGCCTTCGTTTTATTAAAATATTTAATTTTTTGACAAAATCGAGTTTGGTGTGGAGGCTTTTTTACGTCATCACTGGTACAAAAATTTAACTAGAAAGTTTAAAATTACCATAACTTTCTTATCTTACGTCCTATCGTTAATTGGTTGATATCAATGAATTCAGGGCGTTTTTCTTGTTAACATAAGTCCAAAAACGCTTATTTTCTGTTCATCACTACTTTCACAATAACGATTTTATTTGTTATTTCTGGTGTATCTTATTTTTATAAGTCCGTTACACCAGATTTTACTTAATTATAATAAAACACTTCTTATCTAAACACTTTGAGTCTATATCTCAGTCGGCTTGATATACAATTTGGGAATAACTGTTCCCTACACAAATCTCGTTATGGCGTCATTAAGCGTCCATGTTAGATTTTTCATAAACATGCTTAGAACTAATTTTTCTTATTTAAAATGATCATATTACTATCTAATAATATTAGTAATGTTTATTTACACAATTTTACACTATAATATTTATGTATGACTGTGGTTAATTTAATTTTTACATAATTTCAGTCCTCTCCTGTCTGTCTTATATAATTTTTTCACCTTACTTTTGGTCTCTTCTATATAAATCATATCATTTAATGATTGTAATTAGTGTACACATATAGTACCTAACTTATTATATACAATGGTTATCTTTTAATTAGCTCAGAACTCTTTAATCTTTCAGTAATGGCTCTGTTCATGTTGTGTCATATCATAGTAGTCATTTATTTTTTCTAATACAACAACTAAATTGTTATTGTTCTATTTGGTTTGGATTCCCAAAGTAGCATTAGGTATTATTCTAACTTTTGGTAAAGTTTCCAATTACTTTTACACAAGTTTATATGCTATATTTTTCATAAATAACTTGTTTGTCATAGTTTGTTTACATTTGGTTTTCTTCATAATAGTCATTTGGTTTTTAATTGTTTGTATATAATATGACTGTTTTTATGGTCATTACCTGTTCTCAAAGTAGCATTGAGATTTCCTCTTACTACTGGTAACAATTGTAACAATCTGTGCTCAATATTTGATACAGTATTTTTCTTAACTAATTAGCTATACAATGGTTCAGCTTACTCCTGGTCATATGTACATAGTTAGTTAGTTTACAATAATTTAGTTACAATATTATTCTTATCATGTTCAGAATCTGTTCTCAATGTATTATCAGATATTTATCTCACTACTGGTAATACTCTTATAAACATTGATATTGGTTTTGATACTGTACTTTGCTTAACTAAATTGGCATACTTTTCTCATTTCTGCTATTCTCTGTGTCATTATGTTTGACTTGTTCTATTTACATTGTTTTGCATTATAATACATTGTTTCTTAATATTTATCATTACCACTTATAGTAAATTCTCGTTTGATAACATATTTGATGATCAGATATTTATACTAATATGTATCATTTTCTGTAATACTTTAACTATTTTGTTACACATGTTTATACAATTCCTTCTTAAACACTAACACAAATCTTTTTTGTATTATTTACAATATTTTTCTGGTCAATGGTGGATCTTAATTCCTGTCATTGTTTGATACTTAACAAATGTCTTTTATTTGTTGTCAGTTCTCTATGAACAATAACATAATTGTTCTATTTTGTTCTAATTTGGTGGTCTTATGATTATGTGTATTGATCACAACTTTATTAAATCAGTCACACTCATTGTCTGTGTTTATTTGACTATTTTTAATTTTTGTTGTTTCATCATGAAATTAACATATTTCTCACACTGTAAACTTCATCACTGTAATTGTTTGTGTGGTTTATTCAGTTGAAATTAGTTAGTTATTCACAGGTTTCACATTTGTATTAAGTACACACTGTAATTGTTTGTGGTTCCTTAAATGTTTCACACTGGTTTTCTTTTCACACTTATAATCATCATTTCTTTTGTCACTTACATTGTTTTTAGTACATGTGGTTTATGTTGAGTCCTTATATCTTCTGTCCATCTTCTTTCTTCTTCTTGGTGCTCTTCCTGGTCCTTCTTCTTTCTTCTTTTTCCTATATTTTCATTGTAGTTGCTATTTTTATTTATCTCCATTGTTGTTGGAGCTTGTTGGTCCTTGTTTCGTTGATTTCCCTCACTGTTGGATCCTATTGGGTCTAGTTACTGATATTTTGTTTTGGGCTTGTGGCATTTTCTTTCTTCATTTTGTATTTAATGTTGATATATTCGTATTCTCTTCTTTATCGTTGGATTTTTTATTAATATATTTGTAGATACACACTTATATACACTTAGGTTTATTTATCTAGATATATTTCCATGTTTTTCTCATACTTGACGTTACATTAGTTCGTATTATGTAACTACCATATTTTTGGTACTGTTACAATATTCAATTAAATTAATATAGTATAAGTGTTGTTTTAACTGTAGAAATAGTCAGGAAAGGCAAGAGAATTCAATACTTACAAATTATTAAAAACTTATTCATTAAACAGACAAAATAATAAAGTATAATGTATACAAAATTTTAATATTACGATACAGATGTTTTCTCTGACGTCACTCGTCACGCTCCCATCAGCCTCATCGAATGGAATCACAACGGCCGCCTTGATGAGTTGATCTGCTATGCAAATTCGGCTCCAAGATTTCGTTCCAAATAAATGTATTATTTGTTTAATTCCTCTTCTGTGATGCCGCTATTGGAATCTTCACAAGCTGTAGTGTGTAGTTGTGTTCCTCCACTGGATTTTGTTCGGTAACAGTTGTGTTGTGTCAAATGGTTACTGCCAACCAATGGCTGGTTCCATTAGTTTAAATTTATTTTTTCAATCTCGTTCATATGTAGTGACAGCTCTATTTAGTGGTGTTTATTTTAACTGTGTATTTACCACGATTATTTTCATTGCATTCGGAACTTTACTGTCTATTTCTCATTCATTTATATTTTTACAATATATCACGGTTGGTGTTATTTGAAAAAATTTCATCCACTTTCATTGAGATGTAATTGACACGTCTGTCCTGTTTGGCTTTTAACAATCAACTAACTGATATTTGTTCCTTCATATATAAAATTCTATAAGATTTTGGTATCATTTCTCATTGTTCAGAAATCAGCTATTCCTATCAAATAATTCAATCTTATTGAACAAAAATGTCATATTTTATATTTAATTGCCTATAAATTATTTGTTAGTACTTTTATGTAATTCTAATTATAGAACAATATTCCTGCTTTTGTTTTACACAAGTTAATACTAAATTTGACCGGTTTTGGTTTGAATTAAGCTTCAGAATTACATTCTTTGAAATTTATCTATAGGCCTTATGATGATTCACATAAATACCTATTAAATGGTTTCCAATATGTTTTATGTTACAATTTTACTCACACTTGATTACTAATTACACCCTGGTAATTTACCTTTTATGTCTGCCTATTATTTTAAATATTTAATAAGTTATTTGCATTTTACTAGTGCTTGCTTACTGCTGTTGGGCATTCTCTTGTACAATCACCATTTAAGTCAATTTTACATGTTGATTCCTTTAGTCAATATTATATGTCGTTGTTATCATTAGGATAAAATATTTGTTTTCTGAAGATGATAATTTATATCAATTTAGTCTAGGTTCTATAAATTAATATACTCTGCTTTAGTTTATATGGTCAAAGTTGAATTTGTCTTGGTTATCAATTTTCAATTTTACTATAGTACGGGACACAGCATTGTAAGCTTCGAGGTGATGTAATAGTAACTGCGGCATTGCCATGTCGCTTCACTCACACTCACGGGCGCGTTACACTACGAAGCCAAACAAACAACGTCAGCGCATTCACGTACAATAGAGATAACACACACACACACACACACACACACACACACACACCTCACGCTTCTACATCGGTGAGCTACTACGATCAAAGAGAATACGTCAGCGCATTATCGTACAATAAAGATAACACACACACACACACACACACCACAAGTACTCTTCTTTCCACTGTTTTTTCTTGTGAATTTTTGTGTTGTTTTCAATTTTGTAAGTAATTATTTTCTTTATTCTTTATTAATATGACAATTCTCTTTACATTTTAGTTGTTTTTAAAACAGTCGTTACATTATGTGTTATTTAATGAAAAACTTCATTTTTGAAAATTTAGTACAGAAAAATTATACACATTATAATAAAAAATATACACAAAAATTTAAGCATTATAATTATTTTTAAATTCTTTCAATCAGAACTGGATTCGCTATCTTCTGAACTTTCTTCCGTCACTGCAATCACCATACGTTCTATAGCCAAATCTCTAGGGCATTCTATCTGGTAATCGTCCTTTTGAAGCTCTTCGGAATGTCGGACGCATTTTCTCCAGTCTTCAACCGTTACTTTAGCTATCGCTTCGTCCATCAGTCTTTCAAGGTCGACCATTTTAAAAGTATTATTTCGATCGGCCACATATCCTTTCACCTGTGCCCACACGAACTTAATTGGGTTGCAATGTGCATGATAAGGTGGAAGGCGTACAACCTCATGACCCATTTCGTAGGCTATTTGATCAATTTCATATATTTTCAGCGCATTTTTTATTTCGTTTTTTTTTAGCAATTGAGCCCTCGTATCTTGCATAGAAAATTCAATTTTATGACTTCTCAACCATTCTTGAATTTCCAATTTTCTCCAGTTTGATTTAGGAGCTTTCTCAGCAAGTGCGGAATGATAACTCGCGTTATCCATTACTATGACAGAACTTTCTTCCAGTAAATAGAGGAAGTTGACGAACCACTCTTTAAAAAGTTTCGAATTCATTTCGTTGTGGTAATCTGTATTTAATGAAAATTTTTGTGCGTGGAAAATTAATTTGCATTCCTTCACGAACCCTGTTTCAGCTGACCCCGCATGAAGTACAATTAATCTCCCACCTTTTCCGACTGGCACTTTTAAACCACCCCTTTCCTCTGGGTCCTGCCAAATCATTGATTTGCTGTGATTTTGGTTCACCCATGTCTCGTCCAAATAAAATATGGGCCTTTTTAAAATGCCATTCCGAATTTGATGCATTTTTCTCAGAAAAGTAGCGCGAGCACAAGCAATACTTTCCATTAAAAATTTTCGGCCGTCATTACACTTTTTATATTTAAATCCAATCTGTTTCAAAATTCGCTGCACTGATTTCTTGGAGCCCCTAAAATTTATTTGTTCAGCCAACTGCTGTTGGATTTTTCCAGATGTTGGGTATTCTCCACGTTCATAAAAACTAAAAACACATCTTCCCACAACATCTTTGTCGAAGTTGTCCAAATTTGTTATTGTCGGCTTCTTTTTAAAATGCTTCCGCGACGTACCAAACTTAGGTTCATTTCCTTCACACTTATCTGCGTCTCGCTTTACGCCTTGAACTGTCGATCGACTTACTCCACAAGCTTCGGCAATCAACTCTTGAACCCTTTTAAAACTCAACATTTCAACCCTTTTTGGATCGTCCGCGAGACTCTGTAAAAAGTTGTAAACATTGGCAATGATGTGTTTTCCTTGCTTCCCTAAGTCCTTTTTACCAGATCTTCTTCTGTTTGATGACATTGTAGGAGTTTGAGGAGCCTTAACAATTTGTAAATTATTATTATCATTCATCGTGAATAAGCCTTATATAATTATTAAATAACGGCAATAATACAACATAACAAAAATAATTAATAGAAAGTTTAAACGCGTAATCCTAGAGCTACTGAATGTAATATGTACGTGGGTACTGTTGAGAAGACGGAGATGTTTATCCTGTAGCAAGTGGAATGACATGTCAATGGAATGTGAAGGGTTTGCAACAGACCTCCTCTCCCCACCATTACCTACGCATACCATGTGTAACGCGCGACAACGCTGTATGGCGAGGGGCGGGGAAGAGCTGTTACTATTGCGTCACCTCGAAGCTTACAATGATGTGTCCCGTACTATAGCAATGTTAAATTGATCCTAATTTGCAGAATAAGGTAAAAACTTCGTTGTGCTACACTATCTATGCAATATTTATTTTAATACGCTGCTGTATATATATATATATATATATATATATATATATATATATATATATTGTAAGAGTACAAACTGTTGCATAGAAATAAACTAGCTGAGTAACAAAAAGTGATGATGACAAGTACTAAATCAACAAACAGCATTCAATCACAATACAAAATAAACTGACGAATAGACTCAGACTACAAAATAAACTGACGAATAGACTCAGACATTGACAAAGACTAGTTCCCCAATAGATTAGTTAAGTGAGCATGAAACAAATAAACAAAATCAAACACCATAAATAAAAAAAAGATGAAGTAACTTATATTTTAAAATGTATCAGAGTAAAGTAAACAGCACATTAGCTGAGCAATTAAAAAGAAATAACTAGCATACAAAATAAAATGAAGTATCATGTTAATAATGAATAGTTGATGAATTATGATAAATGAACAATTAAAATGAGATTGACAGGATAATCACCATGTTATATCAACCTTGAAAGAAAGGTATGCTAAGGCATAATAGATAATGATTAAAGAAAAATTAATGAATGAACAAATTGTATATGTTGTAATTATATATAATGCCAAATGTAATCAGCAATGTAAAGAACTTTATGTATTTAAAAATGTTATAAGCCTGTTAATTTTGTAAAAATATGTATTATAAAGTAAGGTGAACAAAACCTTATTAGGAAATATGAAGTATAAGGGAATGACCTAAGATGAGTTAAAGTAACTTAATTAATAAATAATAATATAATAAAAGATCAGAATAATGACTACAGCCAATATGCCAAGTAACGATAATATTGTGCAATAACTAGCACATGATATATAAGAAAATCAGAACAATGGCAAAATGTCAATAATAAATACAGAAATAAAGACATAACCATTAAGATAACTCACAACAAACAATGACTATTACATATTGAAGGAAATATTGTAATTATAAAAAGAAACATGACATGATTAGACAAATACAAAATAACAAATGAGATTATGAAAATAATAATCATATATAATAAAGAGATCATACTATACAGAGTATAGAAAAATATGAATAACCATTAAGGAAAAGGTGTAATATCACCAGACACGTTCCATTAAAATAATTATAGTAAGTAAGGGTAATTTTGAATAATTAATATTAAGAGAAACAAGCCATTTAATGGTAATAAGGAATTATGTTATAAGCATTATTAATGTTCAGCTGGGCACAACAAATTTATAAAATAATATGTTAATTTAAATATTATGCTTGTGTTAAAAATAGTAAAAAATGATTGTTTATTAAATATTAAAAGATACCGCAACAGAATCTGCAAATTGGAGCAGAAGACGTTTGAAATAAAGCAATGTTTAAGATAGGCTATCAATGAGATGTAATTTATTAATTAAAAATGTATCCAAACTGGCCGCTATTCATCTCAAAATAACCAGCAAGGAACGAGCAATACGATGCTAGTAATAGATCAAAATTTGTAATTAGAATAAATGAGAAACAAACATAAATAAGATAAAATTTCTTGGAAAGGTACAAGTAATACTAACAAAAAGGATATACCCACGCTTAGAGCGATTATGTAAAAGTTATTTTTAGAATGACCGCATCATGACGTCATTTTGAACCAATCAGAAAATTAGATGCAGAAATTTGTCGTCACCGCCAAGCTGAGTCTGAGGCGACTATATACACAGCTCACTCGAAGAAAAAAAAACACATTTTTGAATTCCATCTCGGCAGATACAACAGAAGCTCCACGTCAAAGTTTTAATTGAAAGTATTATTAACCAACAGCAGAGAAGAAGTTACCTACATAGTAAATTGAATTACGACAATCAGTATTCTTTAACTAGTAGTGCGAAACCATCAGAACGAGGTTAGAAGTGTTTCCTAACCGAAATAAATAACAGCAAGAAGTATTAATCGTTCTTCGCGGAAAGTGAAAGTGTACGATCAGTGTATTGAGATCGTATAGTGAATACATAATAATCCAGAAAGATTATTAATCATGGAGTACAGTGCAAAATATAATTAACAGAGTTCAATTATTATATTATTATTATAAGATATAATTCAGAGCAAATCCACTTATGTACTAAACACCAAACACTAATACAATAAGAATTAATCATTGTCAACACTCCTTCCAAAAGGAATTATCCAATTCCAATACAAGAATTAACGATTTGGGCTAACCGTAGTTAACCTCAAAATTCGTAGAGGTCAGACGAACATTTTGTTAATAAGTCTGAATTTCTAAAGGTGTCTAACCTAATAAACTAAATATTTCTGAAGCATCGTATCTCGAGGCATATTAATTTTATTCTGTAGCTCGAAAGGATTCACCCTTGAGATATAAGAAATTTGAAGATAAATAAATTTTTAATTTGAGTCAAAATTGCCAATCTTCTGGGTTACCAGAGAAATAAGCCAGGTCAATTGTAATCAATAAATCATTGTTCAGTTGTATGTAAATAATTAAAAAAGCACTCAGTGAGTAATAAAACAGTAATATCTTAATTAGTAAACGTTGTACGAACTTATTGAAGTAATTTTTAGTAATTTTGTCTTATTCAAAAGAGTTGTAAATTCAAGCCACTCAAACAGTTAAGCTGGCGGCATGGCCGTGTGAAGCGCCAACCATTCAAATTTATAAACTGTTAAACTTTGTACCTTTCAATATCTGCATATGTAAACGGCGGGCGCGTGCAGTGACGTCATCCCCCCCGCTAAACTGCTGCCAGCGTGTCCCACTACGCTCGCAGCAGTCGAGTTAGTTAACTGTCAAACTCTGAACGGGCAACAGCTTTCATTCGCCGCGGCTATGTAATTCTTTCAATTCGGAATATTCCACTTCAACTTGTTTATTATGCTCTTCAATGCTTAATTCATTACTACTTTGGCAAATTCCGCTTCAACTTATTATTATGCCTTTCAATACTTAATTCAATTCTACTTTGGCAATGTATGCCGCGCTACACTGCACGTGCCATGCTATCATTTTCATATAAACTTCAATAAACAGTTAATTCAAAGAAAATACAGTCCACTACTTTATTTCACATCATACCAGCCAACTCATCACCTCACGTTGTAAGACCAACTCAAGAATATTTCGAGAGCGTCGAAGACGTAACATTTGGTCCTCCAGGCCGGATCGGGATTCGTGTCTATGTTTCATTTAATGGGCCCAAACAACATTTTGGTCAAGCCCGAATCTTCTCAAACGTAAAATTGCTGGCCGTGAGCATACACTCATTACTTTCAAAAAAAAAAAAAAAAAAAAACTTCATACTTGGCCGTACAAGCTTCTACAGGATATCATCTCTAAGACCGCAAGATATTCCAATTCATCGTCACTTGTCATTCATCAGTAAAAATTAGAACTTCAAGCCTGCACAGAGAGCTACAGCTTCAAGCATCACCCGACAAGCGGAAACAAGACTTGCGCCACCAATCCAAGGCCAGCCGGACAGGATCGCCATGGAAACGACAGGCAACGGAGCCATCTTAAACCTGGCGAGGACTCTCATAATTCAAGTGACTATGAACTGGTATTTCTCATAGTTTCTCACTTATATAATTTTATATACAGTAAAAATCAGTAATATTTGCAAAAGAATTTTTACATAAACAGAAATTAGTTTCAAGTGACTATAGACCTGTATTTTCACGTAAATTTTCACTTATACAATTTTACAAGAAATCAGTCAAAAATTTAAATAATGGAATGAAGTTATATGTATAATTTATTTTTAAATGAGTCATATTTTCAAACAATTTTCATATAACTATTAAAAAAAAAATAAGTACATATTATAATAAGGAATTAGATTAAGTTATATACCGTTCACTGGCTGTCGCATTATATCAGAGTTTGATAAAGTACTCAAATTACATTAATTGTTCACCTGTCCGTATTTATTTATCGGTTTCGGATCACAGCTTGCAGTTCAATCATGGCTGATGTGAAAGCTTTAATTAAAAAACGTGGCACAATTAAAGCCTCTATATCCCGTATAAACAACTTCGCGGACAATTTCGATCCTGAAACAAATGATCACCATGCTTTAAAAATAAAACTTCGTCACTTGATGGAGTTGTCCGCGAAGTATGATGAAATTGAGACCCAAATTGAGGGTGATGAATCTGATTTCACATCGGTAAGTGACAGGGTTCAGATAGAGGATGATCTCTGCACTATTGAGTGTAAGCTGCACAATTTATTAGAACGTGTAGAAGAGGTGAGCAAGAAACCATTAAATCAAGCGAAGTTACGCCAATTAAAACATCCCCTATTCAGTTAGAGCCAATTAAATTGCCCTGCTTCTCAGGCAACATTATTGATTGGCAGCACTATTACAACATGTTCTTGGAGTTAGTACACGTCAGAACGGACCTGACGGACATCCAGAAATTGCATTACAGTATTTACATTCTTCACTAAGGGACGAGGCTTTAAATGTAATAAAATCCCTCCCAATCACCCATGATAATTATGCGGTAGCCATTGAGCTATTGAAGGCCAGGTATGATAGTAAATTAATTGTCTCAGCGTATCATATAGGGAATGTCTTGGGCATGAAGTCCATTCAGCAAGAGTCCATGGTTGGCATTACAAAATGTATTGACGAAATCACCGCAGATATAAACGCTTTGAATTCATTGAGCTTACCTGTAAATACTTTTGAAATTATTTTTGTTCAATATTTAACTCAGAAACTCGATAACCAGACATGTCGACTATGGAAGGAAAGTCTATCCGACGAGCGTTTCCCTAATTTCAACAAATTTATTAAATTTTTAAATGGTAGAAGGCAATTAATGGAAAACGTCGGCCCCTCGACCAGTTCAGCAAACAGAACACAAGTTAGCGATAAGATTCCCTATCGCAAGACTATTAAACCCGTTGAGCTCACTAGGTCAACATTTCATACTCATATCAACAATAACATTTGTCAGCTGTGTCGCGGTAAACATAGACTGTCTGAATGCCCACAATTCGTGGCTACATCTCCCTTTGAGCGAAATAACATTTTACTCAAATACAAACTTTGTTTAAATTGCATGCGTCCAGGCCATGTGCCCTCACACTGTCCTTCCAGATTTTCTTGTAGGACATGTTCTAAGCGACATCATACAATGATTCACATATCAGGCAGTAACACTTCAAACAGGGGAAACAATCAATTTTCCCTCAAATTACAAACAAATAAATCTATTCTGTTATCCACCGCTGTCTGTATGACAACGGACCAAGCCGGCAGGAAGCATCCAGTATGGATTCTATTAGATTCAGGATGTCAAGCGAACTTCTGTACCATGAATTTCGCACGCCGCATGGGTCTAAAATTAACCAAGTCTCAAATACCCATCACTGGTATAAACAATTCCTTTATGTCAAACTGACTTTAGTACAAGGGTAAGGCTGAATTCCCGTTACAAGGATTTCAATCTGTACGTGCATTGCGCTGTGCTTCCCAGTATTACGAATAATCTCCCTAAAGAATCGTTTAATATTTCATCCTTAAATATACCAAACAACATATTCTCAGCTGATCCGCAACTAAACTTTTCTTCACAAATCGACATATTACTTGGTGCCCAGTACTATTTACAAATGTTTGAAAAGGATTAAATTCATCCGCAGCCCACACTTTCCCATAATACAGGAGACAAAATTGGAATTCATCCTCGCTGGTAACCTGCCTTTTAATGCCGACATGACAAAACCTGTTTCATCATTTATAGCGTGCGAAGATAACAATGCCATTTCATCGCAATTGAAAGACTTCTGGCAATTGGAGGACGTTGCAGTCCGTACTCCCTCAGTTGAGGACTCAGAATGCGAAAGTCATTTTATCGCTAACACTTTCCTCAATAATAGTGGTAGATTTGTGGTGTCTCTACCTATATTTACAAATGAGCTGTAGCCCAGGGGATACAACTCTCATTTGGGCGATTCTCTTCCCGGAGCTATTCGCAGATTTCAATCACTGGAACTTAAGTTCAAGCAGAACCCTGCTCTTCATAAGGACTATAGTAGATTCATGCAGGAATATTTAACTCTGGGTCACATGTCTTTGCTTGATTCTTACGATTTGTCAGTCAATAAGTCAGACACCTTTTACTTACCGCACCATTCGGTTTTTAAGGGGTCTAGTATAACCACCAAATTGCGAGTTGTTTTCGACGGCTCTGCCAAAACAACAAATAATTTGTCCTTGAACGACACATTGATGGTTGGTCCACGGTCCAGGAAGATCTTTTTTTCGATTATGTCTCGGTTTCGGACGCACCGATACGTCCTCATTTCGGACATTGAAAAAATGTACTGTTAAATTTTAGTTACTCCCAGGGATTCTAATTTGCAACGAATTGTTTGGCGCGACGCCCTCCATAGGGAACTTCAACACTACGCCTTGAGAACAGTCACATATGGGACTGCAAGCGCTTCATTTCTGGCCACAAGATGTTTGGCACAAATAGCTCAGGAAAACAAAACTCAACACCCTATAGCCTGTTCTGCTATCGCAAACGATTTCTATGTGGACGATCTCATGACCGGCTCAGATAACCCACACATTTTATCGCAAATGAAGTCCGACATTACAAATTTATTAAGTCAATACGGGTTTACTTTGCACAAGTGGTTTTCCAATGATCAAATCATTATAACTTCACATGCCAACTCTTCCCTTGGCTTTAACAAGAATCAAACTTTACGTACTTTGGGTATTCAATGGGACATTAACGATGATAGTTTCATATATAGTTTCCAAAGAAATTTCGAAGTGGAGGTATTTAACAAGAGAAGGGTATTATCCGTTATCGCCGGAATTTACGACCCATTGGGACTTATTGTCCCGGTTACATTTTGGTGCAAACATTTCATGCAGATACTGTGGTTAACGGGAACATGTTGGGACGACCCCCTGTCAGACTCATTATCTAATCAATGGGTAGAGCTTTATGCTCAGCTGATATCAGACACTTACTTTAAGATTCCAAGATTCGTAAAGAAATTAAATAATTCCCAAATCATTTCATTTCAGCTCCATGGGTATGCCGACGCGTCAGTAAAGGGTTACGCGTGCTGCATTTATGTGCGTACGGTGTATTAAAACCACAGCATTTCATCAAACTTGTTATGCTCTAAATCTAGAGTCGCCCCATTAAAGCAAGTAACATTACCCCGACTTGAACTTTGTGCCTGTCTCTTGTTGCCTCAGTTGGTTTCCATGGTTGTAAGCGCTGTGAGTTATAAATTTGACGAATTGTATTTTTACTCCGACTCAATGATCGCCTTACACTGGATTCAACAGCAGTCTTCCAGATGGAAGGTATTTGTCTCCAACCGCGTTGAGGAGATACAGCGACTCACTGCAAAGGGTACCTGGCATCATGTCTCCTCACATGACAGCCCTGCTGACATCCTATCGCGTGGTTGTCTACACCGTTTTTTACACTGTCGCCCACAATGGTGGTATGGTCCATCCTGGTTGTCCAATGAGTCATCATCATGGCCCACCAGGGCTTTCGATGCCCATTCACCCTGCACTCATCCCGATCTTGAGCAAGAAAAACGTAAACAAGTCCAAACCACACTGGTTGCCACTTCATCTACACCTAATTACTTTGAAAACTACTCTTCGCTTTCAAAACTTCTTCGTGTATTTTCTTACTGTCTTCGATTCATTCGGAATTCTAGGCTTCCCATAGCTGATAGAAACAGTTCTTTTTTAACTTCCCATGAGCTACATGGTACACTTTTGATTTTTATTCGCCAGTCCCAGCGATCGCACTTTAATATCGAAATCAAGGAACTTGAGGCACAACGCTCTATCCCTAATAATAGCAAAATTCTTTCACTTAACACCTTTCTGGACAATACGGGGATATTACGCGTGGGCGGACGCCTTCAGCACTCCCAGCTCACCTATGATAGCAAACACCAAATCATACTCCACCCGCATTCTCATCTCAGTAAACTAATCATAGAAAGCGAGCATCTTCGTCTACTCCATGCTGGGGTACAATTGACTCAGTACTCTCTACGTCAGAAATACTGGATAATGAATGATAAATCGTACATACGTTCAGTAATACACAAATGCATCACTTGCTTTCGATTCCGTGCTAGCGGCTCAAGCCAATTATTAGGACAATTGCCCTCTTCCCGAGTTACTCCTGCTAAGCCATTTTCTCAATGTGCAGTCGGTTACGCCGGTCCTGTATTTATACGTCAGGGCGGGCAGCGTTCCAAATCGATGTCAAAGGCTTATATTTCTCTATTTATATGTATGGCCACTAAGGCCATTCACCTTGAATTAGTTTCAGATCTCACCTCAGATGCTTTCATAGCAGCCTTAAGACGTTTTATAGCTCGATGAGGCATCCCTTCACAGATATTTTCTGACAATGGTACAAATTTTCGTCGTGCCAGCAGTACACTTCACGACCTATACAAACGTCTCCAATCAAACGAATTTGAACACACTACCCAGGACTTTACCAGTGACCAAGGAATCAAATGGTCCTTCATTCCCCCGTCAGCACCTCATTTCGGTGGCCTGTGGGACAGTGGAGTCAAGAGCGTCAAGTTTCATTTGCGGCGCGTTGTCGGCAGAACCATTCTCACGTTTGAAGAGTATTACACCATTTTAACTCAAATAGAGTCCTGCCTCAACTCACGCCCCTTGTTCGCCATCTCAAATGACTCTAGGGATCCCGAGCCTTTGACACCAGCGCACTTCTTGGTTGGTTCTCCACTCACTTCACTCCCGGAACCTGACTATTCCGAAGTCAAAATTGGTTGTTTGGGTAGATGGCAGCTGCTGCAAAGATTCACCCACTCTATATGGAAGAGGTGGTCAAGGGATTATTTGCACCAGTTGCAACAACGCAACAGATGGCGTCTCCAGTCAAAAAATTTCGCTCCCGGACAACTCGTCCTTATTTTGGAAGATAATCCCCCCCCACACTGGAAACGCGGTATATTCACTCAGGTCCATTTGGGTCAGGATTCCCTAGTGCGCGTTGCGGATGTTCGCACCGCAAACGGCATCCTACGTAGGCCCATTCACAAATTATGCCCACTTCCAGTGGCCTCAGATTAATTACACTAACGTTCAAACGGCATGTACTATTGACATAAACTTTCAGCGCATTCTCGTGCTTCATGCCCGGGACATACCCAAGGCGATCGCATGCTTTCCATTTGTTATTCTTATTATATTATTATTATGCCTTTTTATTGTTTTATTATTATGTCTTTTGTATTATCATATTATTATGTATTATTGAATTTGGGTGTTATTATTCTAGTATTTTGCAATGTCAATTATTATGTCTTTCGTATTATTACATTATTATGTATTATTGAATTTTTGGGTCATTATTCTATTATTATGTAATGTCAATTATTATGTCTGTCTTATTCTTATATTATTATGTATTACTATGGCTTGACACTTATGATGAACTGTTCATATAACAACTCAAATTGCAAAATCACCCGATTTTGTGCGGGCATTATGTTAAACTTTGTACCTTTCAATATCTGCATATGTAAACGGCGGGCGCGTGCAGTGACGTCATCCCCCCCCCGCTTAACTGCTGCCAGCGTGTCCCACTATGCTCGCAGCAGTCTAGTTAGTTAACTGTTAAACCCTGAACGGGCAACGGCTTTCATTCGCCGCGGCTATGTAATTCTTTCAATTCGGAATATTCCACTTCAACTTATTTATTATGCTCTTCAGTGCTTAATTCATTACTACGTTGGCAAAATCCGCTTCACCTTATTATTATGCCTTTCAATACTTAATTTAATTCTACTTTGGCAATGTATGCCGCGCTACACTGCACGTGCCATGCAATCATTTTCATATAAACTTCAATAAACAGTTAATTCAAAGAAAATACAGTCCACTACTTTATTTCATATCATACCAGTTAACTCATCACCTCACGTTGTAAGACCAACTCAAGAATATTTCGAGAGCGTCGAAGACGTAACATAAACAATAACAAGAAAATAATTAGTGAACTAAATTAATAGTACAGACGAGTGAATAATTTAACAATATTAATTAAAATTATTTCGTTTGTTCATCTAATAAATTATTTTATGGAATAACGACCTAGATTCCATATGACGCCCAAATAACACAAACTTAACTCACTTACTTTTAAACAGTGCTAATCTACTGTTTTGACGAATCAGTTGTTTTATAACATACCAAGACAATTTGAACAACCAGTTCAGACAGACATAAGCTACCAGTTCTACACCAAAGGTACGTGCAAGTTGTAATTACGTTATAAACTAGTCAAAACAACATTATTACTGTACAACGACAATTTAGGTCAACGGAATTGCGACAGAACATCAAGAGGATTCCACAGTAAACCAGATTAATTAAAGAGATTACAATAATTAAACAATTATATAAAAATATTTAAAACGAGAAACAATATTAAATAATATCAAATAAATAAAAATTATTTAATAACAAAGATTTAAATCAAGTTAATCAAAAGGGGTACGATCCCGGGAAAACTTTAAAATATATATATTTATGTATTGTATACTATTTATATATATATTATTTAGACCTATATAAGTTTAGGATAAATTACATTACTTAGGTAAATTCTAAAATTTCTACAACAAAAATAATATTCATTCCGTGAAACAAATAGCTTACTATAAATTATAGAATAAATTACATGAATCAAAATTGTTTCATGTAGAAAAAATAAATTTTCTTTCAACATTGTTTTATTGTTATTATTATTATTATCATTATTATTATTAATACTTCTATCATTATCTACGTGACATTTATTATGTCAGTATTAAACAAAATTGTTTTTGAACGCCTACAGGCTTCGTATTTTTCTATAATAACGCCATTAACACCCATAACTGATAGACTATTATAGATACATATATTCAGTAACAGATAAATTGGCCTGCAACCTAGATAATATCAGTAATATTGACCAGTAATGTCAGCAATAAATTGTTTCAATAGCGTTATCTGACTAGAGTTTAAGATATAACGGGTAATAGTATCAGACAAAATGTATATAACATGACTTCGCTACTAAAAAGTCATTAGAGATATTATCCTACATTACAGAAATTACAATCGGTGTTCCGGAGCAGAATAAAGATCTTTAAACGTTTAAGAGATAATTGTTAATTTTTAACAAAGTATTCATGAGACACATAAATTTGTAATTTGTAATGTGTACTAATTGTTTGTGGAAGGAGTATTGATTAATAAAGAATTATTATAATTCTTCAGACTTAGGTATTGTTCGTATAAAGAACATATATCCTACATGTAGGCAAATTTACTTAAACATAGAAAAAAGTTACGATTTATAAAGTATACAATTATAAAATCACACGATTTGCATACAAATTTGAAAAAGGAAAATTAAATTTTTTTCGCAGAAATTTAAAACAATCGCTTCTAATAATTATCGGGGTAGGCCTACAACTATTTATGTGGTCATTAAATTGTGAGAACGGAAAAGGTCATAGTTATACTCAGACGTGTAAATTATGTCAATAATAGTTAAAATAAATTACAAATGTAGATGTGAATAAAAAATATAAAATTACTTGTGTCAAGTATAAACAGTGAAGTGTTTAAACGTGAAGAAATGTTTTAAGGCTCCGGGAAACAACTGTCAATGTTCAGTGAATATAAGACCAGATAACAACAATTTAACAGTAATGATAATTAATTTAACGAAACGTTAAAATATTATTTTTTATTTTTTGAGCCGCGACGTTAAAAGCTCAAAAAGGAATTTTGGTCCCTTACAGTGTTATATCCAATTTCTAGTACTCGCGTTTTGATTTTTATGTTATCGGAAAGAAGGGATTGATTTTGCAAACTTGGTTAAAACAGTAAACCGAGTGTCCAATTATCGTAAATTCTGTAGTGAGAAATGAATAAGTTGGTATAGAGTAGCAGCCGCAAGAGTAAATGTGCGTATCGTTATGCCTTAAACTTTTCCAGTCACCTGTGCTCAGAACAACTGAGTTGAAAAGCACTTGTGAAACACTGTGTAACAAACACAAAACGTGAACACATGAAAAGCCACCAATGCTCTCTTTCGAGCGAGTACGGAATAAAGTATATATCTTACATCTTTGTGTTATGTGTGGTGTGTGTGTGTGTGTGTGTGCGCGCGCGCGCGCGCCCGCGCGATGCCGGTATTCACAGGGGTAAAGGGAGTACTCCAAAAGATTAATGTTACGAGACGCTTGTACAATGTAATATTTTATTGCAGGCTGTGTACACATTTTACATAAAGTGAATATTATTATACATCTTTATTTCGCGGCAAGCAGTCTCACAAAATGTGTTCACTCAGAAAATACGTTGTTATTTCATATGTTTTCTAGTTGTATTGTTGTTTATAGTGGGAGAATTGCCTCACCCTAAAGACAATTTATTCACCTTTGTACTTTGTTATTTTCGCACGTGTTGTTTTGCGTGAGGGAGCCGTGAAGTCAAAGCGCTTGTTTGTTACAAGCTTGGTTAGCCTACGCGTATACTAAAGAGAACATGAACAGAGTAGTTGCAAGGGGATAAAAGAGAAAGGAAGAGAGCAATATAGATAGGTGGATAAATAGGCAGATATATAAAGAGAGAGAGAGAGAGAGAGAGAGAGAGAGAGAGAGAGAGAGAGAGAGAGAGAGAAAACAGACAGCATGTTGTACGAGGAAGGGGATGAACATTAAAGTAGATGAATTATGTTAAAGAAGAGTGGTTTAGACATTTTTTGGTGGCCTTCAAATTTGTGAGTTAGGCCTAATAGTTGAAGTTGTTGACATCAAAAATTCCTTTGGTTAATTACCTACTTCCAATCTCATTAATTTCAAGTTCAATGTCCTAAAATAATTACTTTTGTAAGTTGAAGAGAATTTTTAAACATCAACAAAGAAGGAAAATAATGAAGTTGCTACCTTGCTGTGACTCGCTCCAAAATTCGGTCTGGAAATTTCAGGGCTTGGAATTGGAACGGCTCTACACACAACAGGTTTTTGTAACTTTCAGTTTAGAATAAAAAGAAAGAAATTTTGTATATTGAATCATATAGCGAAATGGCTGTTTCCAGTTGATAATCGTAGACAACATCAAGACATTTTGACGCATAGCTAATTGTCGAAATAATTTGTAGTTGTGGAGTTTTCTATAGTTTACATTTTGTACTACTCATGGCAGTAGAAGTCCTCTTATTTGAAGTTACAATACCTAATTTAATAAAACTCATTACACACCCGTTGGCTGATTTACATATCTAGGTAGCTGTTTAAGAAAGGTCGTCTCATAGTTCTATGTAACACTGCAAAATTTTTCTTACGTCAGTACAAAGACCATCTGTATGCAGAGTTTGCTGAATAATCTGTAACTTGCGATCATACTAAACAATAATGACTATTGATCAAAGAGTTCGAGTTTGTTCATTCACAGGGAAAACATAATTACTGAAAACCCATAAAAATTTAATTTTACAAGTTATGTAGTATCACCTATAGTATCTGTTTTTTAATTATTTATTTTCAACTATAAAAAATTATCTTATAAATGTTACTTGTACATTTAATGCTTTAACAACTTGTGTGAATCGAATCTCTTTGTTACTAAATAGCTAATTTAAAAATATGAAGAAATAGAGTTTACATAAAGTGCAAGTAATAGGACTGTATACAGTAAATTTAAATAAAGATGTCAATTTAAGTATTTCCTTGTCAACTGATCGAGTCGTATACTAGCGACCTGCGTACAAAAATTCGGCATCACCATCATCAGTGTTAGAAGCTATTCCGATTTTACAAATCATTTCATGGTCTTTCAATGTCCTTTCCATTGCACTTATTCTCCGAAAATTTATCATTACGTTTACCGTATAAAATACATGCATCTGGTATTTCGTCTCCGCTCAGTAACACGTTATTTAAGAGATATGAATCTTATTTACATCTTTCTTAACTTTCTGACTTTCCAAATCACACGAGAGCGTTGAGAATAACATGACCTTATAAGACAAGTGTGCTTCGTTCTTAGCATTTCTTTCCACTGTTATCCAGATTACAGACAAAACACAACGATTTACTATAGCCCAAGTACTAAGAGAGAAGTTGGCTGGTTTGTCGATTATTCATTCACGTGATATTTATAATTTTAAAATTTACTTAATATGCCGTATCTCTTTGACGTTTATTTTTATTTTTTTTATTAAAATGAGTATTTTCTAATTTGTTGTAATCCTTTCCAAGAAGACAAAGATAATTAAAGTCGTCTTTGCTCTTTTAAAGTTTACCATCATAAATAAAATGAATTTTTTTATGAATATGATAAATAACTTTACGTCTGCCACATTTTACAAAAAATACCGGCATTGGAATCCATAAAACTGGTACCATATACGTGTCATATCTCACTTGGAGAAACAATTTAATTTCTTCATTAAAACTACTTTTAAGCTTTGTAAACTGATCCATTTCTTTAGTCTTATATATTCTCAGCTTACAGCCGTCTATAGGCTATTATTGTTTATGAATGTAATAAACTATGTTATTTTCCTTTTACCAGCACTGATGTTCTCGCTGTGTGTGTTCTGATAAATGTTACATTCTATGCGTGACGTCAGTTTGTTGAAACAAATCGCTTCCTGAAATCCGGTGCACTGCAACGCTAAATTATCTTTTACCGTATGTTGCAAACTTTACCAGTTTCTAACTCAAGTTATCTTAGAAACTTGGGTTACCTTAAGTAAACGTTTTGGGTGACAAACGACACTTGATTGTCTACAGGATATTATAGTGTCATCAACAAACTGTAAAGAAAGTAATTTTATTTGTGATACTTCTTCTGTGTTCTTTAGCGAAACTCGTTTCCTTGACTAATAGTCAGGTAATAACTACTCACAATAGGAAAAGTTTACACTGCAGTTAAAAGGTTTCGCTTTTTAGTTTACGTCGGTCCATTTATGTTTCCTGTGTATAACAGTTTTTATCCGTATTAAAACTACTTATCGGTAGTCTGAATCTTTTTGAAGAGTAATTAAGTAGTTTTAATTCAAAGTAATGGAAATTGTTATGTGTATTACAAACAAAAATACACAGCTGCACTAACGCCTATATAAATGTCATTGGAAAGGGGGGGAGGGGAATAAGTGAAGTCACGTTCATCCATGATGCCCCAAAAATTTGACTACTTTCATCTACTTAGCTGTAACAAAATTGATTCCACACCTTTAAATTTAGAATATTGTTCTCTTAATAACAAAGGAAATTGAAAAATTATTTTTCTATAATAATTTTAAATTTAATAAAATAAATTATACAAAATAAAATTAAAAAACTCATGTACATGAGTTAAGCAAATATTTTTTGATCATAACAAATTACTTACCTATAAAATTAAATTGTTATATTCAGTGTAAATTTAAATTTTCTGAATAAAGTACAAAATATCGTATTTTATGCTTTCCTTTGATGGGTGGAGAAATGTAGAAATGTCCGTAGCCGTAATTTCACGTCGAAAAACTCGATCAGTTCTATTGCTCAAACTTTGTTACTCCTACAGGATTCTCTGTGTGTTCTTGAGGTGCTTACAGCAGTCTGCAGACATCCAACTTTGTTCAGAGTCACAAGGGATTTTTTGGTAGTTGCCACAATGAATTTCACTTCCAGCGATCCCACTAGGCAACCAGTCACCACACAACTTTCGCACACTAGTCCATTCGCAATATCAGACCCATAATTTATTCTATTAGTCACTATATTTTAAATTGATCTATAATACTTTGAAACAATATTTACTTTTTTCTTACGGAATAGTCGGAAATAATGATCTGATTAAGTACCGCGGTACCGCGGTAACGTGGGCAAATATTTCTCAACAGAGAAGTCACCGAAGAATGCCTGGGAAGCCATTCGTTCAGACGTCAGTAGGTAATTGATAATGATAGTGATGATACTATTATGTCGATCGTTGTCTTTACACAGGGGGTAAAATAAGTCAACAAAGTTGGTGTACGTTACTCACATCTCACAACTCTCACAATACAATTTCTAATAAACAGACACATTTGTATGAAAGAATTCTTCAAGTTTACGTTTGTCGAAAACACACTTAAATAACAAACAATAAATGTTATTCATTTAATTAACACTGATCAAATAAAGAATACAAGTCAACGACTAAGATGTCCGCAGCAAATAATTCTTAATAATCAATTTACGCGGAACCAATACGAAAATACATGAATCGAATAGCAAGTAATAATTACCGGTAAAAATACATCTTACCACTTTGATACCCAATACGCAGTTCACCTCTACAGCTGATCGGCTGCTTTCAGAACACCGTTACTTGTACTTCGCCTGTGTGTCGTAGTAAGAGTGGAAAGTGTCCCAGTTGCCGGTAGGATAATTCACCACCGTCTGGAAGGCGCAGACAGATCGAGAACGTACGGGAGAGTTGCATTATTTCGCTGCTCACACAACATATGCAAAGCGTCAAGTAGCCACGAATGGTACCTTATCTCCTCAACGAAACAATATATAATATATAATATCCTAGCGCGCTCGAGAGTTTTGTGTAGGCCTATATGTTTCTCTTTGTCATTGTGTTGGTCAGAACGTATTCTTTCATTGAAATATGACGACTTCAATAAACTTTCACGACTTTCTAACAGAAAAGCAAAATATACTTTTAATGAATGTATTATATTCATTCTAAAGTTTTGCGGAAGCATAAATTAGAAACGTTTTGCTGTCATAAAGTTTACTGGGAACAGACACGATTTATTGGCTATCATTTACGGTATGTACATAATATATGGCTTCCTTAAGCAACCGTTGTTTGCCTATACATATATTACACACAAAGTAGTTAATAGCGTGGTATCGGTTAGTAATAACCTTAGGTAAGTAAGTAACAATTAAGTGCATTATTCCGTATCCACAACACACACTTTGTGTTGTGTTTACTGCCGTTGTTTATTTGAATCACAAACAACGTAGATATTGTTAACGAGAACCCTATTGAACATCCGAGAGCGTACTCCATCCGTCCCTCCATTAGTCGAGCAGGTGTAGCTGCAGTCAACGCCGCACTCAAGTGTGTTCCAGAGTGTTCAAGAACACTTGAGATACGCATTAAGCTGGCGCACAGTAAGGATGGAAAATTCTAGAACACGTGCGCTACCTATAAAAGGCACAGAGGCTGGCTTTGACAGTCAGTTGTGTTGAGCGATTTCTTTGAATGGGATCGAGTGGTTGTCGAAGTATTGTAAAAAGTGATTACTGTGTTATATGTAGGCCTAATGCGAAACTCTACTACTTGACATTATTATTGCGTGTGTACAAATTTAACTTGAATTGTTGTACGAGAATATGTTGACGATTTCAGACTGTTAATTGTGATTAATTAAAGCTGGAGATTAGTTATTTCATTGGTGTCTGTATTTTGTTTTCCACTGTACCATACGACGATAAGTGAGACCGTCGTAACAATATATTGAACAATTTCAAGCTTCGAGGATGGAAATTTTGTCTGCAAGCGAATTTGAAAGATTCAATTACCGCATATAAATTAATTTCGAAAACCATTGTTGTGCTGCTCTATAACTCGATTACAAGGCCCTGTTGCATACACTGAAGTGCTTACATCTGTGACAATGTGAAACATTACTTTTGGCAATTTACAATTTAAATACACGTGGGGAACAGCCTATTCTACGTGTTTATCTGTTATTTATACAATTAATTTCATGTAATGCTCTCGTATATCCAAATTACAACAGTTTGCTTAAAAGAAAACGCCTGTATGTGTATGTAAACAAGTGAGTTGAACCACTTTTATTTGTCAAGCTTTTGGATTTATTTACACGGATTTAATGAAGTGAAGTAATAAATTAATGTATAATAATAAATACAGAATTACACTAATTCATAATGGTGAAATAATAAGTGTGTACTTTAGGTTCAAAAATATACTTATTGAAATCAATTTAATTTTGAACAGAAATTCATTTCGTGTTTTTTAAGTAGAACTGACTGTTTGGATTTTAAGTAACTGTAGAATCTTTATGAGAATTACCTGTTGTGTAAATGACTGCGATGTTCCTGTTGTTCATTAAACGTTTTGTTTGTTGGAAGCGGTTTGCTTTTGTTTTACGTTTTTTTATTCCAACAAAATAGTTTGTTTTTTCTTTACAATTGTGTATCGAAAATCTTTATTTTTGAGAGTACACAGGCAGTTAAAACCCTACGGTTGATAAAAAAAATTGCTAGGCTATGAGACTGATAAATTGAAAAGACAGATACAATTAACTTTAGCATAATATTATATTATGATCACATCAGAGTCTGTTATGATTGTCCTGGAAATCATCATTGTTATTTCAAAATATTTTAAAAAGTGTGAAATAAACTTTGCTAAATTTAATTTTGTTATCCTTTCTGGCATTCTTCAAAATTGAATAAAATTGTTGTTAAAGTTTTATTACATGTTTCAACAAACAGATTTCAGATGCAAGTGTTAAACTGACCTAGAATATATAATGTGTCTAAATTATGTAATCTGGTGAGTATCTGTAATATGTAAATGGATTGTTGAGATGACAAGAAAGTTAATGTGTTTCAAATAGTATTGTGGGAATATAAATACGAACATAAGCTGTTAGTTTTAGTTTAATTCAGGAGAACGGATGGAATCTATAGGCAGAACATTTATCGGATTCCACTTCAACCGTAACGTAATTAATTTTTCAATTCCTTCTCATTCTTCAGCTGTTTCCTCACCTTCCTTTCCGGTTACGTCAGTAAGGGTTGCATAATAAACCTATACAACGATTCATGTATCCATACTATACAAATAATTCTAAATTGTTGAAACTAAAACTATAAGAAGATCAAGCTAAAAATATATTCAAAATTCACTGGTGAATTAATGACGTTTGAAGAACAATTTAATGAAAATTTTAGTTAATGTATAAGTCTACTTCACCAACTGTTCCCGCACGATTGGTTAACTGTTCGAGTAGTGTTTATTTTTAAGAAATGAAAACGGAGTGACTGTAATAACTATAGGGGAATATGTTTGGTTGACACTGTCTATAAACTATACGCAAGAATCATAAACCACCGTCTGCAGACTATTTCGAAGCATCTTACTTTGGAATAACAAATGGTTTCAGGAAGGGCACATTTTGTATAGACACGCTTTTATTATCACACAAATAATTCGGAAGCATCGTGAGTACCACAATTTCCTTTCATTAACTCTGAAAAGACCTTTAATAGAGTAGACAAAAATATGCTGTGGCAAGTATTAGGAGTATGTGGGATACCCACATCAAGTTGTACAAACTAACGAAATATTAAAAAATCAAAAATATTAATAATAAATGTAGAATTAAGGTACAACTTGTATATTAATCAAGATGTTAGAAAGGATGCTTTTTATCACTTACTTTTTTCTAACATTTACACTCACAAACTAGCAAGAAGGAATCAACTAGCACACACTGGTATTAAGTTATCACAACACAAATATCACAACACATCACAAAGTTATCACAACGCATTTGAATATGATGTTGTTTGCTGACTACTGACTTGTAATACAAAATAAAGAATTTGCTTTACAAAAATCAGTTTTTAAGCTTCCTGGGATTTGCAACGATACAATAGGAAAAATGTCTACTATATAAACAAATGAAATGCCATTTAGTGGCAGGGAAGCAGTAAGAACAAAAATAATAATGATTAACTTATTGAACAGGTGAGCCATTTTAGCTATTTGAGGAATGATATAAACTATGATAAGAATTATAATTCAGGTGTTAATTTAGGCAAGTTTCAAACGATCTGTGGAAGAATTAATCGTATTTTTAGAAACAAAGATACGTTGAGACACAAAATTAAAGTTATACGAAGTTATGGCGGCCTCTGTACCGTCCTACGTGTGTGGATTATGGGCAATAACTAAAAAGCTAGAAAGTAAAATATAGGTCTCGGAAATGTTCTTAAAAGGTCTAAAGTCATACAAGACATTTCTGACGCGGTCCATACCGGAAGAAGACTTTAAAAACATAAAGTTAAAAGATGTTCCAAGCTCGATCATGTAAAAAATGAAGACATAAGAGAAGAATAAGAAGTTTTACCTCGCATGACAGACTAAAATATTATAATAGACGGTGGGAAAAACACTTAGAAATAATGCCAGATTCAAGATTAGCCAAACCAGTCTGAAAACATTTGGTATGTGAGCAGGGCCAAGAAGGAATGACTAGGGGATCTTTGAAAGCGGAACAGTCAGCATCTTGCCTATTCAGTGATATGAAGGTGATGATGATGCGACACAAAAAATTAAGTAAGATAACAAAAGGACTTTTCTGGGAGTAATAAAGTGCTCCTGAAGTGTAGTACTAATCAACTGGGTCACTAAAGGCAGCCTACATTACCTAACTTCTAAACTATCGTCATTGGTACACGAAGGAGTAATAATTATTTTTGAATTTAATTGTAATCTTAAGAATTAATTATATTTTATTCACTTGATATTCTCCACTCTCTCAAATAATGTCAGTTAACATTAGCGCCAGATCAGTTAATTTATTGTTATTTTAACATTATGTCATTATATTATTATAATGCTGTCAATCCATAATAAGCATAAAAGCCTCTCAATAAAAATTATATAAATTATAAAATTAAACAATAAACAGAACAAATCTTCTAGAAAAATTTAAGGTCGTTTGGAAGTCTCGTTTAAATTTTCTTTCACAACTTTCAGTGCTTTTAGTACAATTCTTGAAAATTTTACTTGAATGGTTATTTAGACTTTTTAAAAATGATGACGCCTTCAGGTTCGTCTCCGTGTGAGGTCCTACAAACGATACGTGACAAACCCTCCTCCCCTCAGTTCACTTTACATAATACACACATTGCTCTCCACTTGCTCTTCCACTTCAACTTATAAATACCAAACTCCACCGTGTAGGCTAATAGATCTTATTGGTTGTCTCCCACCATACTAATATTTTTTGCTGTTTTTTGCTATTTTTGTATTGTGTTTAATATTTTTAGTAAGACCTTACGTAATATCTCCTGTATGATTTCTAGCTGCTCTTTATCTACAGGGTTTTTTGTCACCTCTAACAATTTACTTTGACTTAAGTTTACAGGAATGCCAACATACTGCAGTTGTATAGTCCTCTGTATAGTTGTGGGACTGCAGTTGTGTAGTCCTCTACTTATCCCACAGCCTGTTTACCTTAAAGCTCCCTGTTTCTTGGTTTGTTTAAAAGTTTAAACATATATGATCGAGTAAGCAATCAAATCTTGGGAAGTAATACATTGTAATTATTTTAAGTAAAATTCAGTATACATAACGATTTGTTGACTGTATTTCTTACCAGGGCCGCCGCTAGGGTGCTTGCCGCCCGTGTGCAGTTTTACCTATGCCGCCCTCCTGAATATACTTTTCGTATACCTACTTTGCCACATTATTTAATATTATTTTAATTAAAAATTGATACAGACATAAATAGTAAAATTGACCAAAAATTAAATATATTTTTGAAAAACTTATTTAGCTGAGTACTTACACGAATAAGTGGAAGATGTGCTTGTAGAAGTATTGAATACATTTTCAAAAATATAGTAGTTTACTTGCGGTCATCTTTTCAGAGTTTTTATAATAGTATAGTTTATTAAAAGAGCGTTTTTCGCGCTTTGGTTTCAAAAAATTATTTAATAGCATGGCTCAAATTGATTGCCTCATACATTTCATGTTCTATGAATAGAGTTCCTAGGGCTGATAATCTTTCCTGACTAATGGAAGACTCATAGATTTTATAATTTTTATTTAAGAAAACGAACGTTTGCCTTTTGCCACTGTAAACGGCAATGTGAAAAATATTCAAATAACAATGGTCTGATTTGAAAAAGATTAAGATAAATTATTTTTAAAACTATACTCAAATATATCACTTGCACACTTCTCTGAAGTTAAATGGGGTTGAATTGCTTTTACCTCTTAAAATAAGTCATTGCGGTTAATGTCACTATCATCGAGGACTGTGTCAAAACATAAATAATTTCTTATCTCATCGGGTAGGTAATTTATAGTTTGTCAGCGTCGACATGCACGCGCCTGTCTACATAACCACAAAGAAACTGCAGCTTTAACTCAGATATAAATGTCGAGCAACAATACTTATACGTTTTCTTGGCAGTTAAAACAAAGGCGGATGCCAGTACACTGCGGCAATGCTAACAAAACAAATATCAAAAACAACTCAATACGCGTTAATGTCATATACCTAGACCTAGTCGGTATTAATTGCTTTAATTTATTTTGCAGTACCTGCTGATGAATTTGGCAGTCTACGGCTGCCACATTGGTATGGCCGGCCGTGTGCGGTGCACATTTCGCACCGTAGTTGACTGTAATGGATAATTTTATGTCTGAAGAAGAATTGCTTAATTCCTTGTGATTTGGATGAAACTTGTAATTGACTTACGTGCTTTGGTGTCGTTTTCAACGCAATTAAGTCTACAATAATAATGTCCGCATAATCATATGTACTCATTTTATATATGTTTTAAGGATATAATTTAACAATATAACTTTAAAATAACTATCTTAAAGTTCTGTATATTTGCTCACTGAGAAATCAGAAAAGCGGTCGCCAGTTAGTGAAACCATTTTATGGTATTTGTCAACATTCTAAAAAATATATTTTAAAAAACCCAATGTCGACTGTGTTAGTATTCTGGTATTTGCATTAGGTGTGAGTGTAGCACATAGAGACGCAGTGGCTGAGTTAATTTAAACCAAACAGATATTACTAGTGTTCTGCGGTTAAACCAGTAGCAGGAAATTAATCAATTGATTCGCCTTCTAGGGGACTAACAGTTCCATTGAGAGTAAGTTTACGTTTCCGTATGTACAGTACTGTACATTGTTTACATATGATTACGCAATCCTTTCCTTAAATAAAAACCAATTTTCCTAAAATATTTTTTGAATTCCCTCTAAATTGATCAAAATTTACGTTTTTTTCTCAGTTATGTCCGTTTCATTGTCAACATATACTTTCTTTTCGTACCTACCGGTAGAATTGTTTCCGTGTTCAACATTCATTTTTTACAGCAGTAGTTTTATACTCCTTCTTACTTTCTTTGTTATAGTTGAAAAGTACACATTGTAGACCTAAATGAGTTGATGACTGTAGTAAAGCTGCGTGCGCACATTGTGTTATACTGTTTTACACGTTTCCACTATACTAGATGTAAACTTTATACTACCTTATAAAACCACATCAAGAACTGTGTAGAAAAAAACGAAATACAGAGATATAATTCGTATACTTAACATAAAAAGAGCCAGTGATAAAAGTAATTACAGAATTTAAAGAAAACTCATTATATCCAATCTTGCAATTTCCAAGCCCAGCATAAATACGTTAAATACTTAGGTAAATATTTACATACGAAATATTAAAAATTCCAACTAATCAAATGCTGAAATGAGAAAAAACCTAAACACCGTACAACACACAAAAGCAAACAAAATAAAGGATACAAAATAAATACTGTAAACAAAATTGAACAAGTATGAAAGAAAATTTACAGAAACAACATAACAGAATTAAGCAATACAGTTTCTAATTCCATCACAACAGGACTTGTATAATATGCACTAAACATCACGTAAATAACACGAAATAATCATCAAACAATATAATTTAATGGCAAAATGCAAAACAAACAAACATAACATTTCAAATATTAGTGAAGACAACTTAAAACTACTCTGTAGCACTACACAAAACAGAATGTCCCCAAAACTGTATTCCTTCATGTCATTTTACAATTGATCGAAACCTGCAGAACGTGTACATATATATCATATCTCAGTATCATCGTACATGACTAGTAGGACAACGCCGAGGAAGTAAAGTCTTGCATTCGAAAAGCCAGGAATGTGTTAAAATATCGGTATGGAGAACCATACATGACTTCCATGTCCTGAGATTTATATTTAAATTCATTTTCGAAATACTTCTTTCGAAACTACTTCTTTTTTCTACCTTAACCACAGTACTGTGGTCACTAATGTATACCACCTCACGTTAGCGCACTCGATTTTCATTGATGATGGCAGTCGATAGCACTGAAGAAGCGTCTGGTTTTGTAGAAAACATTGGACCAGGCCAGACAGCCCGGGAAATAATTTTAACAACAAACTATTTCTTTGTTGCCCATAACGTAGTGTACATGACATATAAATAAAAATTATCCCCTCCCCCTTCATTTTCATTTATAGAAAATTACCCCCACTCGTTCAACTAGCCTCTACATTTATAGATATTTCATCTACGTTTCTACAGTGGATTATTATGATCTTCTTTTCAGGACACTTTATATGTCAAAATTAAGTACTTTACGCTTGTTAAAACATAAAACGTTGCAGGTAAACTGCCCTTTCCCTTAACCGATCTTCACCAAAATCAATAGGCCTTGAGTCCTCTACAATTCAGGGACGTATGCAAAAAAATTATGTGATTCTGCTTGAATTTGCGGCTGTTACCGTTTGCAAAAAATTCTACTCACAGACACACAGATACATAGACAGACACACACACACACACAGACACACACATACACACTTTTCGAAAAATGACTTTTCTTCATGTTTTGAAGGTAGTACAATCAGAATCAGCCCTTATCTCGAACACGATCTTTTTCACCAACACTAAACTTACTATACTTCCATTTTCTTATGGAACATGGAAGTAAAAAAAGGGAACTTTTAAAAGTCGTGATTTAACAATAACAAAAAGGGTAATGCTTCTGCGCTGCTATGCGTTTTCGTACTATATTGTTACGACGCTCTACTTGATCGTCGTAGGTACAGTGGAAAACAAAATAAGTACAAGTCACCAATTAAGTCACTATCACCAGCTTTAATTTTTACAGTTAAACATTTCGTAATTAACAACACAGTCTCCTACAACAAATTAAATAAAAATTGTTCACATGCAATAAAATGTCACTAATATTAAACACAATGGTATTACAATTATACCGCTCGATTATAAAACGCAACAATTCACTAATAATCACTTGAACGTACACAGTAATCTCGCCCGATAATAACACAAAACCGCAATGAAAATATATAGCTGGTATACTGAAAAACTAAAGCCGCTGCCGCCATGTATTTATACCTGCGCTCACAGACCAGAACGTTCCTAATTGCGTCTTACCGTCCGGTAAACTATGTAATTAACTGCGGCCTTGTCACAGTCCGCGCGCTGGCGGTTTCGAGAAAACTTTCGCGGATGCGTTGACAGTCACGTATGCCACATACATTAGAACGAGATTCTTCTGGCACATTCGACAAACACGTAGACAGTTCTATTGTATCGTAACACTGCCTCCTCCTTAAGCCTGTTCGTCCCAAACTGGCAAACCGTCTCTGAAGTAATACTCAACCAGGTGGACGTCCTTGCGAAAGATAATTCTCCGGTTCTTCGAATTCAGTCTCGTGCGATCCGAACATCAATTTCCCAGGAATACGAGATTTCTGCTCAACCGGTAGTTTTGCTGGAATCAGTCCCGTTGCGTCATGTACTGATGACCTAAACACCACTGGCTGATCCAGGTTTGTTTGGTTCTCGTCAACAACCTCTTGGGTAACCTCATCTTCAGCCGTTTTGGGCGCTTCTTTCAGCTCAGGAACAAGCAAGAGTTTTGTCTAGACACCCATAAATTTTTTTCCAATCACTTCTCTTGCCGTTACACTTATGTATATATATTTCTTCTGCTAGTTCTTCCTCCATTTCCGCTTGCAATAGAGAGGGCTCCTCTTGACCAGACCTGTTGACCTTTTCTTCGACTAATGCCACTCGCTTAATCGAATGGTTGGTAGACCCTGTCATTTTAGCCATGCAAAGCTTTATTTTCTCTTGGGCAACATTCTGGACATTCTCTCTTAAGTCCACAACGAATCCGTAGGCATTCATAATGTCCGAGCCAAGAATCACTTCATCGACAATGTCTGCAACGAGCATTTGGTGGCTAAATTCGAGAAGACCCAGGCGTACACGTACGTCTACCTTTCCTAGCACCTTGACGGGGCTTCCAGTCACATTCTGTATTGTACAAGAGCTAATTAGAGTCTGACGGTTGCTGACTAAGTCAGGGTGCACAATGGATACTGTTGCGCCCGTGTCAACTGTAAATGATGTTGGTTTATCTTCCGGAAATCCATTAACAATCAAGTTTCCACTGGTCTTATGTAGCGTGGAAACTGTGTGCTGTTCTGAGGCTTTACTTCTCCAATTGGTGCGATCGCTCTCTTCTCTCGGTATCTTCTTCTCCCAACAGTCTACCTGTAGATGACCACGTTTTCAACAGTTGTAATATTTCGGCCTTCTGTCTTTCTCCCATCGTTCAAATCGTTGCGACTCTCTTGAATTTCTAAACTGTTTGTCCGACAACATTGTTTTTCTGTACCCATCGAAACGGCAATGTGAAACAGGGATCTTCTGACTGCAATGTGGTGGCACAAACCCATTAATGTAGCGGGACGCTGACTTGGCAGCTTCAAACTCTAGGGCGTGAACAAGAGCTTCTGAGCTATTTCGGTGTCTTGCCATTCGTAACACTTGCTGAAGTCACAATCTCCGATGCCGTCAATAAATGTCTGCACCGCAAACCTTATTCGGAAATCTTCTGGTGCTTCAGGATAGGCCAATCTAATCAATCTGTCGATACTTGCTTCAAACTCTTGAAGGCTCTCCCCGGAATGTTGTCGTCTTGTTCTCAACTGAGCGTAGTACACATCTCGCAATTGTTTATCACCGTACCGTAATTCTAGAGGTTTTATCAACTCGGCATAGATATTCTGGCTGTCAGGTGGCACTTTCTGTAGTAGTTCTGCCGCGGGTCCTTTTAATGAGAGAACGAGTGAAACTGCTTTGTCTTTCTCCGTCCAATTATTTGCGCATGCAGCAGCTTCGAATTGGCGTAAATACGTCGCCCAGTGTGTGCTTCCATCAAAGGTTGGGGCCTTGACATGAACTGTCCCAACCGCAGGTGAGGTGACCTTCTCCAGTGACTTATTTCCTGTGTCTTTCTCTGTCTTTATCATTGGTACAGTCTGTTCACAAAGTTTGTGAACGAAGTTTTTTGGTTGTAACTTCAGGCACTGATCGTCTTCATTTTTAATCTGCTCTTTTATATTTGTAATCGAGTCTTCTATTTCTGTTGACATAGGTTTTTTCCAAACTCAAGACAGATTTTTCTACTTCAGCTATTTTATTTGACATGGATTCTAATACGTCAGATATTCTGGTAATTTGATTGCTAAGCTCACTTCGTAATTCACCTAAGTCACCACGTAGGAGACCCAATTCTGCGGTAGTATGTTCTTGCATCTGCTTTTGCTCTTGAATTAACACTTTGATATCTTCTGTTTCGCGTTTCTCTTCCTCTGCCTGTAGTCCTTCCAACTCGAGCAACAGTGCTTTTTGTCTTTCTTCAGTTTCCAGCAGCAGAGTTTTCTGTCTCTCTTCCTCTTTCTCATCCTGTCGTATTTCTGCTTCTTCTCTTTCTTGTCTTCGTTCTTCTTTTTGTCGTTTTTCTCCTTCTTCCTGTGACTGCCGCAGTAGCGTTTGAAAAGCTTCTATCATCTGACTGCCATCCATTGTTTACCGATTAGTTACGAATTACCTCGTCTTGTACAAAGTGTCTACTGTTAACCGTTCTATCCAGTTCTGACACCACTGTTAAGACGCTTTAGTTGATCGTCGTAGGTACAGTGGAAAACAAAATAAGTACAGGAAACCAATTAAGTCACTATCACCAGCTTTAATTTTTACAGTTAAACAGTTCGTAATTAACAACACAGTCTCCTACAACAAATTAAATAAAAATTGTTCACATGCAATAAAATGTCACTAATATTAAACACAATGGTATTACAATTATACCGCCCGATTATAAAACGCAACAATTCACTAATAATCACTTGAACGTACACAGTAATCTCGCCCGATAAAAACTCGAACCGCACTGAAAATATATAGCTGGTATACTGAAAAACTAAAGCCGCTGCCGCCGTGTATTTATACCTGCGCTCACAGACCAGAACTTTCGAAATTGCGTCTTACCGTCCGGTGAACTACGTAATTAACTGCTACCTTGACACAGGCCGCGCGCTGGCGGTTTCGAGAAAAATCTCGCGGGTGCGTTGACATCACGTATGCCACATACATTAAAGCGAGATTCTTCTGGCACATTCGACAAACACGTAGACAGTTCTGTAATGTCGTAACAATATTATGGATGTGGAAACATGGATTTTGACAGAGTTACGCAGTAAAATATTAGAAACCTCTGAGATGTGGCTTTATCGACGGATGTTTAAGACGTCATGGAATGATTGTCTCACAAATACAGAAATCTTTCATAGGATGTAAAAGGACAAGGATGTTATGGTGACTAAAAATAAAAAAACTCCAGTAATTCAATTATATCATGAGGAATGAAAGCAGACAAACTCTACCGGGAAAGAACGATATTAATAGATAATGAAGCTCCTGGTTACGAAATCTGAAAATTCGACCTCCAAGTCAACATCGGAGCTATTTGGAGAAACTCTCAGCTAAAAAGCACAGCCAAAATGGTTGCCAACCTCTGAAACGGATAGGAACTAGAAGAAGAAATACATATTACTAAGGACTTATGGACAAATGATTTGTAAATAAAAAACACTTTACGTACATTCATAAGAGTATTTTTGTTAGCCTGTTGAATAAACTAACTCACACCTAGATTACTCATGATACGTAGTATTGGCAGTTTAATTACAATTGTGTTGTTAACACATCTTATCTCTCTTAAACACAACATCATTATTTCTCAAACAATTGGTTTAAGATTACTTTCGGTTCAGAAGTCTGTACCTCTAAATTCAATTGATTTCTTGTTACTTGCCCTCTTTCTCGTACATTTTACACAGCGTATCGAATGTTATTCAAATCTTAACTATTATACAGCTACACACACGCGCGCGCGCACGCAAATCCGTGTACATACTGTATACAATAAGAGATATGTATTATGAGTAAAGAAAATTTTCTCCTAGTTTCAATGGACCTTTTAAACTCAATTTCGAGTAATTTTTGACTTTTATAATAAAACAACAGTATCATAGCTAATTACGATAATTTTGTTATTTTTATGCTTATTTAGCAATTATTGAGATATTAAGAGTTTCAGTGAACGTGTACAGAATTATGTTAGACGGAGCCTAAAGTCAAGAGAAACAGAAGAAGTCACTCACTACAGAACATTGGTACTCTAAATGGTTCATACTTGGTGTTAATGAATCTCATCATCATCAATGACACAGTTTACAATGTTCTCCAACATTTTACAATTTGCAGCCTCTACATCTGTCAGCCGTTCATAAGTCTCCGTCAAAGTCCGTCTCAATCAAATCAATGTCTTTGGAGTTTCTTCGGCTCTTCCATACTCGCACTTTGTTATTTACTACTTCCTTTGGGTTTCTAATTCAAAAATATAAGTAAGTCTTTCTTCGGTATTTAATTCTTTTAATCAATTAGGCAATTTCATTATCAGCACTTAGGTATTTTAATATACAATTAAAAACTAATTTTCCATAAATATGATAATAATAAATACAAAAATATGTTAAGTTCGTGACAAACATTTCTGCTCTGATTACTGCCGTCGGTTTCTCAACGTTACCAGTGTTTTCGCAGAATTGAGATTTAATTTTCTTCAGTTCTATACTAGAGATAAATAAGTTACATTATTGACGTAGAATGTTATTGCAAATATACTTAATTCCCTGAAAAAGACACTAAAAAAATAAATAATAAGGCTAAGAACTAGAAGCATTTTAACTGAAGCCCAGCCAGCCTCGTTCTCTCAATTTTTTCCCCGTGAGTCATAAATATTACAACAGCAAAAAACCGCTCCAAGTTTAAATAAAGTTTACTTACAAAAGACGATTTCTAAATTTGGCTAATGTAATAAACTCAGTATATCTCTTTAATTAAAATTTCAGTTTCTTATATCCGTTTCTGAAAAATAAAAACAATGGGGTAACTTTGTGTTCATGCTCGCAAATACAGAGATCCAAGCAAGTCGCCTAAATGTATTGCGCAGATTATAAATTATCGTAACAGGACTATAATTATAACATTAAATATTTAAAGAAAAATTGATATTTATAATAAAAATTTACATGTGACGCGTTTTAGTGTAAGTGTAGAGACTTTGCGGAAAAGTAAAGCCACATAAAAGTAGAGTCCAAATATAAAGAAAAAGATAACTGATACACATTTGATACGTTTTATCGAATTCTTTAGCTAAACCTTCAGGAAAGTCAAACAGATGTATAAGACGTTTGCATAGAGGTATCAGGGGATTCCAGTAACTTTGCTTGGGGGCATAACAAAGGGTTCGTTAACCCTTTAGACAATGGTCACACCGCCTCCAGTGTATAGACGTTAGTATCGCGTAATGCGTTTAGGGGTTTGTGTCGTTGTGTCTTCTATTCTCTTCACGCTTTTGTCATTGTTATGTCTACATGTCAGCTACTGAACCTCACTAGAGAATGAAATGTTTGTCCTTGTCTATGAAAACGGAAAATATAACTTATCTTTAGTAAATGATAAGTTCTCTTAATACCTTGTTGCTTATATTTCGGATAGGACCAAATAAACATTAAGATAAAACAATATGTGATGCATAAAAGACTATGATGTGATTAGTTTCTACCAAATTTAATTTATAAAATTCATTGATTCCCTTGGATATTAATTAAATCTATTTAATTGGGATGCAATAAGAATTTTAGAATTATGCTGTATTCGTTTAAGCTAACTTAAAATAGACATGAGTACAACTTTACTTACGGACATTAGTATCCCGAGTTACGGACTTACCATCCCCACACATAGACACACACACACACACACATCCGTAACGGAATTTTAAAGGTCCCATAATGTTAATTTTTCTGATTAATTTGACTAAAGAATTCTGTCATAATCTACAGACATTAAAGACTAAGTACGGTTATCTGGTCCCCAAAGTACTGGAAATAATGGGGAATGCCCATTTGGTTCCATAACTTTGATGAAGGGAAACTTCCAACCGCACCTCCTCATGGTGGGGATGCGCACGTTACGGTAGCTATCGCGGCTCTGGGAACCGACTGTCACCCGGTATAAGCTGTCCCCTTCTACCAACTGCCAACAGACTCTTTTGAGGGCGGATGAGCGGGTAGAGTTACAGGGGACTCTCGTATCCTTGGAATGGGAAACCGTTCCTAAAGTCGGCAGTGACTGACCCGTATTGGGCGGCATTAGATCCCTTTGTCACTAGGGGATTATAATAGTGACCCCATGTCCGGGATAACAAGGATGAAGACCTCAACGATTTGTATTTGAACAGTAGCGGGAGAGGCAGGCCCCTGCCTGGGATTACTACAGGCAGGAGCTCTGTTGAGAAACTTTGAGATAGCAGCCCCTCACTTAACTAGCCTTGCGAAACGTCGGTAGCGAATCCGAGGGACACTTATATTACTCGCATGCTCCAAAGTGAAATTAATAGTTGCGAGCAAAATGCTTAAGACTCTGATGTTTGCAGATGGTTAGATTTTGTTGGCCACAAATGAAGATGACCTGCAAAGGGTGCACCACTCCTTACATAATATTGAGAAAGAATTTAATATAAAAATGTCTAACAGAAAAAATGTATGGCTTCTAAAGGAACATAGTCAGTTAGATCTAAAATTGTTTTGGATAGTAAAATTATAGAACAAGTCTCAGAATTTAACTATTTAGGCTGTAATGTCTCATATAAAAACGAAGAAGACATTAATGAGAAAATTTATTCACTTAACCAGATAACAGGAACTCTCCGACACACTATTTTATTTTTCCCTCTTTATCTTAAAAATAAATTTGTTTTTCTTTAAGGAAAACCAATCATTTTTTAATTTATGTCAAATATTCTATGTGTGTCAGGCCTCAAATGAGATTATAATTTTTGTTATAATGACACAGACTGAGATTGAGTTTCTCATTTTTTCCAGTACAATTAAACAAAAATTTAGTGTACTCTGCTAGATTTAAAATCTCAAATTTTAAAGTTTCCGTAATAAAAAATTACTCTAGTTTTGCAATCCTCTACAAACGTTTAAAAAAAAACTGTAACAATAAAACTCATCATCACAATACCCATTAAAGAAGGTTGGTATTTACTCCAATCAGTTACAAATCTACGACTACTCATTTTCAACCGATTTTAAAGATTCTTCTATGCAACTCACAAATGGATGCATATCAAGTTACGATTAAATTTTAATTTACTGTCAGGTAATTTGTTTTGTCATTGGAATTCCTTATCGATATTGGAATATCAATATCCATCACTAGAATAACAATGGGTATAGCCTCTGTTGAGACGGTCACACGGACCATCGTGACTAAAACGGTGCAATCAAATAACTGAACATCAAAGGAGTCGTTATTTACCACTTAACTGTATTTGCGAGAAACAAAAACAACAATAAACACTCGTTCACAACAATGTTCGAAGTTTACGATTGTCCAACACACACTAGTGTAACGAACAATAATAAATACAACTATTATATTAACGACTCGGAACACAAAGTTTTTTATAAGTAAAAACATAAAGTTTTACCTTACAACCTGAACCGGTTTTCACCTTTAAAAGGCTTCTTCAGAGGCTGCCGCTGGTAGCGCTGTCCGTCCTGTTGTGGGCGACGGAATCGAATTTCGAAAAATCGATGTTGTGTGTGTGGGGTGAGATATGTTCGAATAATGCGTGGGATTTGAATTGTGTCTGTTCGTTTAGGATGTCGTTTTTATTTCTTTTCGTGTGTTTGTATATTTCCAATTGTTCTAGAGTGTCTAGTTTTCGGCCTTTTGTGTGTACGTGTAGAATGTTCATGTTATTGCCGATGTTTTTGTATGTGTAGTTTGCTTCAATGAGGTGGTTTGCAAAGGTGGATTCTGTAGTGGAGTGGAGTGCCTTTGTGTGTTCAATGTATCTCTGTTTGAAGCTACGTCCTGTCTGACCTATGTAGAATTTGTTGCAATTTGAGCAACTTAGTTTGTAAACACCCGGTAGATCGAATTTGTTTTGTGCTTTGTGTGTGTGTTTTGACAGTGTGTGTTCTGTAATACATAAAATACATAAAAACATAACCTTTACTGCCGAATACGAACACAAGAATACCATAAACGTCTTAGACCTCTCCATCACAAAACTAGAACACAGGCACAAATTCAGTATATACAGAAAACCAACTACAACTGGCACACTAATACACAACTCCTCCAATCACCCAATACAACACAAACTAGCTGCCTTCAGAACCATGATACATAGACTTATCAACATCCCCTTAGATGAAAAAGACTACAAAGACGAACTAAACACGATAAAATATCTAGCAGAATCTAACGGATATGACAGAACAATAGTCAGTAAACTCCTACACAAAACAAACAACAGACAAAGACAGAAAACAACAAATTCATAACACTAACATACATCAACAAACAAACTGAAAAAATAGCCCACAAATTCAAAAAAGCAGGATACAGAATCGCTTACAAAACTACTAACAAAACAGAACAAACACTATCAAAACACACACACAAAGCACAAAACAAATTCGATCTACCCGGTGTTTACCAACTAAATTACTCAAATTTCAACAAATTCTACATAGGCCAGACAGGACATAGCTTCAAACAGAGATACATTGAACACACAAAGGGACTCCACTCCACTACAGAATCCACCTTTGCAAACCACCTCATTGAAGCAAACTACACATACAAAAACATCGACAATAACATGAGCATTCTAGACGTACACACAAAAGGCCGAAAACTAGACACTCTAGAACAATTGGAAATATACAAACACACGAAAAGAAATAAAAACGACATCCTAAACGAACAGACACAATTCAAATCGCACGCATTATTCGAACATATCTCACCCCACACACACAACATCGATCTTTGGAAATTCGATTCCGTCGCCCACAACAGGACGGACAGCGCTACCAGCAGGAGCCTCTGAAGAAGCCTTTTAAAGGTGAAAACTGGTTCAGGTTGTAAGGTAAAACTTTATGTTTTTACTTATAAAAAACTTTGTGTTCCGAGTCGTTAATATAATAGTTGTATTTAGTTCAGTAACGGACACGTCATGGACAACGAATCCAAGAACAATAATATAAATCACCTAATCGATACTATTGCAAAGAATGATACAAGTCACCAATAGTAGAATATTAGTACAAGTCCGCGTACAATCATTCGCAATGATCACATTACATGAAGCAGAAATAACATGTCTTTTCGCTTCGCTTCGCAACATGCGACTAACTCACTCCCCAATAGTCTTCGATTTTTTAGTTGGCATCCGGAAAGTTCCAGTATTTTGTGGAATACTACATTGCAGGATACGACGTATTTTATGGAGAGTTTCAGTTTCCTCTCGGAAGGGGCACCATGCGATAACATTGTCCTGCCACCTAACATTCCACATTACTCGGTCTGCCGTTTACGTATTATTAACATCACAGCGCTACTACGTCAGTTGCCTATCAAATTGGCGTAAGATATAAATGCAATGCGATTGTTCACGTGTGTGTACCTGTACAACTTATTGTTGTCACCGTCGTCCTCATTTCATGGTATAGGTTAATGTCCCCATCCGTTTTCTCTGCAACAATCTCTATAAGGTTCCTTTCAATCTTCTCATAGTCGGTTCGTAATCCATTGTCAGCCTGCCGACCCTCCAATCTTACATTCACCTGTAATTGTGCTTCATCTACTTACATTGTTTCTGTCATTCTGTTGTTCATAGGAAATACTGTTACAACGGTCGCACTCATCGTCGATTTTGAACGGCGGAAACAGAATAACTCGCAGCAGATAAAGTCACTAATTACAACTTTAATTACAGTTAGAAATAAACAAATGTACTTAAATACAATTGTTCAAGCTAAAGAATGTCCAACACACGGTTAATAACAAAGGATAAATATCACTTTATTAGCAATGTAGCACCAAGTAATAAACTACAATCAGTCGCAAATCACAATAAGAATCACTCCAAAATGCACTCAACATCGCAAGACCCAAACTGAACTTGGTCGGTCGCTGGCGCTTATCCACTCTGAGGATAGAGAATACGCTACCACATACGGACGATACTTAGAGAATAAATTGTGTAGTTACAGGCTCTGGAACGGTCTTTAAAACTACTAAAGGTCAATTTCTGACCTTGTATACATCGCGCAGACCGATTACCGGTTGACAAATTGACAAAAATTTAGAAGGTTCGAGAGCGTTGCGTGATTACAATGCGTGTAAAATGTCACGTATGTTATCTATCACCTCAACGTGATAATATATTTAGTTCAGACCTTTGTAATTTCATAACTCTTCCGATCTTTTAGCCGATACCTTTCCACTCACCCAAGAAACTTTATTTCAGCTGTTTGGTTTAGTCTGATTTCTCTCCCAGTTATCCACCACGTTTCACTCGCACATCTAAAAACAGTTACTGCCATTACTGGCAGTGCAGTTTATAATTATTCACACACACACACACACACACACACACACACACACATCTAGCATTCTTCAATAAAGATGAACGAATTCAGTTACAATTGGTTTGATATAACAGTAATTTTATTTACAGCCCCTACTTTCCTGTAGTTCCGTACTGCAATGTACTTTGTATTTTGTCTCTGCAGGCACATAGTTACAATTCGTTCACATTCACTCAAAGTAATTAAAGCCTCCAACAGAATTTGGTACAAAACTTTGTCACCGTATGTAATAAGTGTTTGAAGTTTGAAATTACTTATACAAACTGCGTCGATTGCTAATAGACTCGCATATTACAGTTTATTGCCATTAAATAAACTTTACTTTCTCTAGTCGCTCTTTGTATCTCAATATCAGTTTATATTCTCGTTAGAATATTTTCTTTGAGAAATATATTTGCATGCCGTTAAGTAATTTAAGCATCAAAATTTGGTTTGTAAACAGTATACACAAGACCAATATAGGAGTCATCTAAGTACCCTGTGTCTGCGATTTGCAGATCTAAGTGTATCTTTTATTTCTGTGATATTCCCTGAAGTTCGTAAAGAAGTTTTGTATTAATATTTTTTCTTTTTCCTCTATTTAAACAGGTTTTTGTTAAATTCGTTATGTTTTTGTTTCTAAAAGGAACCTTTATTCCACATTAGTTAACTCTTAAAACTGTACGACATTCTCGCCCGTTGTTATGTCGATCTTACCAAACGGAGAATTACTGCATGATCGTTTAAAATGTCATTTCTGGAGGTTTGAGTACGGTAGTTTTGTTGAGAGCAAGCCTATACAACAAAATGTACGTGCTAATATTTAACAATATTTTAATTATTTCTTCAAAAAAACTAAATTGACGTTATGGAATTTAAACAAATTTAAAATGCAAAAACGCCAAAGTAGGTAAAATTAAGTGACAAACAAGAAATTAAATTATTTCACAACAGAAATGGTTATACTAAACGATACTCATTTCAAAAAGTCAAAAGGTTTGAACGTCTGCGTGTGAGAGTAAATTCTGTAACGTCAGAAGGTTAATATGAATATGAAAAATGTTTTTAGTAACCCCTTCACAGAAAAGTTAAAAAAATCTTATTACTATTAATCTTTATTCCTGCTTAACCTTACAAATGCAAAGATCTGTGGCCACCGACAGGGCGTGTGGTTATCTGCAAGATATGTAAATAAATATTGTAGCAATTACTAATAGACCTTAGCTTTATAGAAAAATTTGGGTGGTCTAGGTTTTTACTTCTTCATTTTGATGTTTACTTCCCAGGCATTTGTAGGCATCGGTTGGGCTTAGTTTAAGCTTTCTGATCGCTTAATAAAACATTCGTCATAAAATGAGATAGCTGTGGCCACTTGAGTGTCATTACCTATAGGATTCCTTTGGTAGAAATGTAGTCGGTTTTCAAATGGTTCTTTATTCCTTTGCCGATAAATATAGTATTTTGTATTACATTCTGAAACTTGCCATGTATAACTGACAATTTCCCACATGAGACACGTATCAGAACAAACGATTTCGTATGATAATTGTATACGATATTGTAAACATTTGCGTGAGTGCAGCAGCTAAAATTATTATTATGTAGTCCTAACTATAAGGAACTCGTAAATCTGTATTCACCGCCTGACTAGGGTTGTATATGAAAGTGTGAGAAAATATATTTAAAAAATATTTATAACTTTGAGCTTATACACAGACTATATTTGTTTTAGAAGAGTTTTATACGTTTCATATAATGCTGTGTTATATGAACACACATCACAATGTGTTCCAATTTTTCTCTTGCGTTAAACGAAAAATGTTTCTTTTTCGGCAAACTTGCAGGTTGAGAATTATATGTGCAAACATATTATATACGTCGGTTCTGTTAAAGAGTAGAGTTTGTTTTTATATTTCAAAAGGCAAGAGGAACGATGGCTGAGTACTAAACAGCAAAACAAAACCCTTACACTAAGCGAGACTAAACTATACACACTGGACTCTTTACTCCAATGTTTGCTCTCAAAAAAAGCTAAAGCATACCCACACTAACACTACATAGTACACATACGTTATTGTTTAAAATGTTTTTGTGTACTCTATTCACATTAGTGCGCCCTCAAATTTATAATGTATACATTACCGTCTGGGTAGTGACTTGTGTCGTGTATAAAGGGCCAAGCTCGCGTATAAAACAAGGTCCCGTGAGTTCGTAATCGGAGTATTGCACACAAACAGAATCTTTTGCTTTGACTTATCTGTCTGCTGCTACTTTATAAAAATTACATTACTAAAATAAAAGTTCAAATTTAAGACATTATTCAGCATTAGAGGTTATAAATTATTTTCTAATCAGATATGACTAAACCAATGACCCCAATGACTAAACCAATTTTGTAAATAAAACTTCGTTTCATTAGTACGTAGACAGTTAAATACACAAAAGCATAAGTGAAAGTGACAGTAGAAATAATAGTTAAAGTAAATTTATTAACATTTTTAGACGTAGGCTACTTTACGTTTATTAGGGAAAACCTCGAATTAGTATGTAAAAGTATGTTTTCTTGTAACCATCCGGTCACTTTGTATTCATAATATGACTACATAAAATTTAGTTTTCATTAATTTATTGGGAATTATTTATGCAAAGGAGTGCAAGAAACTATCTTATATATTTAAATTTTGTTTCGTTTGGTAAAACAATTTTGTCATCAGATTTATTTTACAGTCGTTGCGAGTAGTGAACATTGAATTTGTAATGCCTGACAAGTAAAGCCTGTTGTTTGTTTGTATTTGACAATTTAAATATAATCTCTGAACATTGTATAGAAAAAGAGAGAGTGGGGGAGAAAGAGGAAGAGGGACAGAGAGAATTAGAAAGGGTGAAATAGTGGCAGGAAACCAGACAGATAGAGGAATAAAAACATCTAGATCGAATAGAACGGATTTTAAATTATTGTGAACTCATTAAACGGAATTAATTTTAAATAGCCTGGCTCTAATAGAGTCGATTTTAGTTACACAGCATATTTATTTTTTGTGTAAGCCCACGTCGAAACTGATGTGTAGAATGTTGTAATCCGTGGCACATAAGGTGTTTGGGCATTGCTAGTATCACAGCATTGCGCTTCAGCGCTTAAAGCCAATAAATAGACATCACGTCCATCTTCCTTATCACGTTAATATGTGTGTTAAAAATTTATCTCTGTGTTATGGTTTTTGTAAAATATTGTTACGAAGGTCTCACTGATCGTCGTATGGTACGGTGGAAAATAAAATAAGCCTACAAGACACCACTGTCACTAATAACCAGCTTTAATTATCACGATTTATAATTTGTAATCAACAAGATAGTCTCTTACAATTCAAGTAAAATTTGTCCACACGCAATAATAATGCCAACTGTAAAGAATTCTGCACTAATTATAACACAACAACACTTCGCTACAATACTTCTAGAAGTATGACTACTTCTACCTACGGCTTTTTATAGGTAGTGCACGCCTTCCAGAAATTTTACATTCTCACTTCACGCCATTTAATGCGTATCTCAAGTGTTCTTGAATACACTGGAACGTACTTGTGAGCAGCCTTGACTCAAGCAACATCTGCCACACTTGACGAGGGGGTGGAGAATGTTCTAGGCTGTTCGGTAGGATTCTCGCTACAATATCATATCAAAGTGTGGTTTAATGTAATAATTGAATGCATGGTTTACTTTTATTTACAATACTGTACTGTTTTTGTACAAAACTTATTATTTTTTCTTGTTAATAAACCTTTCAATTGTCGGCGCTAACTGAATATTCTATATTTTTATTTCACTATTTGTTACGCATGCTATGACTTACAAATATACAACTGTGACTAATTGATGATTTCAACGTACAAATACAGCGCATGAATAAGGGACTTTAAAATAAAAATATAATATATCGATTATGATGATATAGTTCTACTTTACATAGGCCCAGAAGTTTATATACGTGAAGAAAACGTCACAAAGTAATTTATTGTACTTTGGAGCAGACAAAAGAAACAAACGTATTCGAATCCTGACACTATGGAACTGAAATAAATTGTTGCACCATAAAATTACAAGAATTTATGACAACATTATTCACAATATTATAGTAACAGCAGTGGTTTTTGATCTAAATTTGAAAGGTTAAGAAATGTTGTGGCGTTTACGTAACTCGCCGGTAAGTTTTATTAACTGTTTCTGAAATGAATGTTTATGGAAAATTGTAATTCTAATGACTGACAAATTACTTGAGTAGAACCGCTGCCGTAATTGAATCAGCGTATTAGGTTATAATAGCATATACTACAAAATTTTAAATGTGACGTACTGAAATAAGACTGAGATCGACTACATACATTACGAGTATGAGTTCTCACACACCTGAAGATAATTGTACGTGATGCCACAGTTCTAAATTAATTGAATCATAGATTATCGTCAGTTCGTAAAAACAAGCATTACTGTTCAAAGTCTTTATAGGTATAACGGCAACAAAATTAAAACTCAGACACAACGGAAATGCAGAAAAGCTAGCATAACCAAAAAACGAATCAAATATATATTATCACTGTTATTAAAATAAATTAGAAAACACTCACAACAGTGACCTATTTCAACAGAATTTTACATACATATTGCATTTTTCATACTGAAACCAATTTTTAAAAAGAATAACAGACTAAAGCATAAGGGACCGAACACGGTCATAATTTAAGTAAAAATTACATGTTAATTTAAAGAAATTAATAAGTTAATTATCGTGGTCGTCTATCAAAATTACAAAACGATAACTTCAAAATCACGAATCTTTTGTAACGTGTCAACGTTTTCATTTTGTGATGTAGGCATATTATTTTTTTAAATCTGTGATCAATTATTTCGACGTAAGCGATGATGAAATTTTAGTTATAATGTGTGCATTATTTTAATACATAACTCGATGATATTAATTGTGGTGGCTATAAATTTTGAGTTAATAGATTATAAAAGAAACGATAAATGTTTGGTTTTATGAAGGGACACGGAGGTAAACAGATTCTTCAGGTGTATTGAAACGGGCTTGTCTGACCAGCAAAGAAGACGGGTTATCTAAAAGCACGCAGTAGCTCCATTTTTCCCCATTAATGATACCCAAAATGGTTCGAATTAATTTAATACCGCTACAGGGATGATGCAGAAACGCGCATGGAGAGTCCCTTTCTTTCAATTGCTGTTTGTTTGATTTTATCTAACATTTAGGATATAAACTAAGCACAAAATCTCAATTTTATTTGATATTAACGAATTAAAGAAACAGACTCGCGTAAAACAAAAATTTTTAACGCGAGAGTTAATAAAAGCTTCAATTTTTTTTAAATTAAAAATACGATATAGTAAAAAAATTGTAAACCGATTCAATTTCTTTAGAAGGGTGCACCACACTATAAGGCGGGCGTAAATTGTTTACGTAAAACTGAAGTAGTAATATATTTTTATTATTTTTGAAAGATATTTTTAACATCTCATACCATCTATTAAAACTGTATTTATTCTATAAGACTTGGAACTATAGATGCTACTGACACAACACATTAAAGAATATTGGCACGATTGAGACAACATATTAGTCATTGTGTTCTTTACCGCTCATAAAAGAAGTGTTGTTTCTGTAATTTTTTTTTGTTAGATTATTAAGAACATCTTACATAACGTACAAGCTTTTGGATTCGTACGTCGAAAATAATGATGTCGTAAGTGCCGTGTACTGAAGACGTTCATAATAAACCATTAGCGTTACACAAATGTAATACCTCAATTTGTAAATATAGTTTCGCCACATTGAAAGTTAGTTTATGAAGATTCAACGTCAATAACCAGCTTCTGCACGAGATTGATCAATATACAACATATGTCCTCCACAATTTGAATAAAACATACTAAAACTCGAGTTTTACTGCAAATATAACATTTCATTAAACACATAATAATTTTAAAAGTGATGCTTGAAAATATATAAAATATATTCACAAGTAAGAACATATTAAAATAATAAGGTTTTAAACCTTTTAATTTTAATTGGTACTCAAATGTTTTAAAGCTAACAGTATGATAATTATTTTTGGAAAACGGTTCGTTTCTAAACGAGTGTACAAGTTAGTAAAGTAAATAGTAAACACGTTTACTCTTCTTACACTTATCTTTTGCTAAAAGAAGCCCTCAAGCTCAAGACACGTGATTGTTGAAAACCCTGATGTGTCAAACAAGACGTACAATTTTTTGAACCAGAACTAAGTGTTTTAACATAACTATGCGACAGGACTGTGTCTCCGTTACCATTTCCCGCAGCAGGAGAATGTGCTGTTCAGGAGATAAATCAACGCTTTTCTATTAGCATGTCGTAGACCCGACACTCCTTTTCCTCTCACAGAATGTGGCACACGTACCACATTTTCAAACATTTTGCCTTACGCTTTTGTGACTTTTATGTTTACTCCTTTTGCCTTATCTTTCCAAAACCATAAGACGGTAATGGTTTTCGTAATGTTGCATCTTATTTCGCTTTAATTTTCTTCTACTTCTTAATCAAAAATAACAGTTGTTTCCAGCTGGTGTCAAACAAACCGTTTATTTTTATGAATTGTAATCTGAGAACACACTGCTACGTGCACGATCAGTCTCCGTACAGTGGTCTTTCGGATGGAACAACATTTAAGCCAGCTACAACAGAAAAACAGTTTTAACGTTTAATAGTCACATTATTACAATATCAAATTAATATAAAAGATCTTTACAAATAAAATAATCTGACAGCTATTATTCACATTTTAAAATAATCTAATAAACTCGTCTAATTCTAGACAAAAAAAAAACAATGCGTTCTTTACGTACGTAAACAGTCTTAAATGATATGGTTTGTAACATGACAGGGAGGAAAATGCTTTGGTACGTCCTCTGTCAGTGATAATCTCAGGAAATGTGTTATCTAGTGGTGTAAGGTGTAACCTGTTACTTTTTGTATCCGAGTTGTAATATAACCGACACACACACATTAGTAGACATGCAGTATGTAGTGTACAAGGTATGTAGAAGAAAATAATTAGACAGCATTAAAGCAAACTTTAATAAAAGGAATGTTAACTGTTTATTTGTTTCCCTCAACATTGACAGAGAAAATCTGAAATTTTCTGTCACGTGATTATAAAATATAGTAATAATCTCATCATCGGGTCTGTCTAGAGTGTTTCTGAAAGCGGCAATAAGTAAGAATTAGATAGCCCTTAACAATTTTCTGGACACGCAACAGAACAAGAAATAGTATGTTGTACACAAACACGGGACAGGACATATATTGCACATTGACGACAGATGAAAGTAGACGCAATAATATGGTTTGGCAATCTAAAACTACCTTGAAATTCCGTTACATAAGCCATAAAAAATTAAAATCATATGACAAGTAATATTCTGTGTGGCCATAGAAAATCTGGCACTCTGGGAAAGAACTGAACTATAAGACTACGTAACGTACCTAAAAGATACCTTTGTTTAATAGTAATGATATTATTTATTTTTATGCTAGCAAGTGTAATAAAACCATCCGAGTTTCTTTAATTAGGCTTATTAATACCATTGACTTTTCCCAACTTTTGACTTATTGTTTGCCAAAATTTTAATGTTTTGTAATCAGCACAATAGCTTCTAAATTTATGATCTGAAAGTGTTTTAAACGACAATTTACTTTAAATGGTAAGTATCAAGCTACACTGATTAACAACGCTTATATTTTCAGAACGTATATCGTGTATTAAATAAATCCTATTCAAAGCATCAGGTGACGTGTGGGCCTACATTTTCCAACCGATAACTACACAATACATCATATAATGTAATGGCAGCGGTGCATCAGACAAATTAATGCGATTACAATACGTGTGCAATACACGAATGTTTACTAAGCTGTATACGTGGTCATTAGTAGTATTTAAAACAAAGCCGTTTTTAAAGCTACAAAACACAACAATAACTCACAGTTTGTAACACTATTGAAGGATTTGAAACTAAAATTACTGAGAGATAAAGCCTACGTTGGATATAGGACAGTGAAACGAAATTCAAACAACAGAACGACATCAAAAGCTGAGAGCAAAATTTTGTAATATCTGCATTGTCACAGCAGAAAATGAGGCACAGCTCTGGAAATCCTTCTAAAGCCAAGTGAAACGAGTAGACCAATGCTGTTTAATCACGGTGATGTCCTACTTCATTACCTTTACAGTCACTTATGCAAAATTACAAGTATGTAAGTTTATTCTATTCACCATCTTTACAAATTTTATTGGTTTCTTGCTTCAGTTCTATTAACTTTATTTGTGTTTTTATCAAATTATTTTCGGTAATGATACAACGGGCTGTATTTGTTTGCTCATATTTCGCTGGTTCTAGCCAGGCAATTGTGATTCATTCAGAATTGCAAAGTGTAAAGAATTAGCGTCTTAGCAGTATACATTTCTAATTTCCCTTCCTGTCTTGCTAAAATCATAGTCATTTTGTAGTATTGTCTTTGTTCCTACTACATGCTTCTCAAAAATAGGAACCAATCAATTGGTGGGTTTTTATATAATGACTTTCTGTACATAAGATGAGTGCCCATAAAACTGGGGGGGAGGGGGAATTTTTAGGAAAAACTATTATATTCCATGTTCTTTTTAATATGTAAATGATTCTTATCTCATAAAGTAAAATACGTGTTTTATTAATTCCAAATTTTACACGTAACCGGAGAGCTTGTTTCAATCAGCGTAATTGTATTTGTTTCCAATAATGCTATTGAATTTTACATAATCATATGTAAAAAAAATTAAATGTACGTATTTTCCTAAAATATAATTAAAAGCTTCATAAATACAAAAATTTAAAATTAAATTGCATTTTTTAATAAAATGATTAAGATTGTGAAAGAAAAAATTTGGCGTTGAAAACTGGAACAAAGTGGTCAAAGAGATCGAAATATTCTTTTCATTTTTCGGTAAATTGGTTTATACAGATGTTACTAAATTTTAATACAGTAATAATTTAGTTTATTAGATTTGATTGCATCGAGGTTATGATATACTGTAAGAGTAGCAAGCCAGACATATTGAATAGTGACCCTATGGTCAGCTTTAGACTTATCTTTTGTTGTTACCTACATCCATATAGTTTATCATCCTAATCTACTTATTTATTATCTCAGGCATAAAAATTACCCAGGGCTTAAGTGCGCTTCTAACAATAACTACGTGTGCGTGTTCGCAAGCAGGTTTTAAGTACACGAAGTTTTGCTTACCTACATCACAATGACAAAAAAAAGTAAGGCAAACTGTCAGCAACAAGAGACATGTTTATCTCCTAACCCACATACAATGTGCCAGCCAGTTTCTATTACCCTCAATCCATGTACCAACATCAAATATCGGCATCACAATATATCATATCTACTGGCCACGTAGCAGCCAGTAACGACGAGTTAATGGAAAATGAGATCACGGAAAATGAAAGGAAAAATCTTCCTTGGCAAGTCGTCGTGAAAAAAAGTAAACTTTCCTTGAACACAACACTGAATACTAAAAACTTCCATGTACACACATCAAACATGTAGCAGCGACTTTTAGTAGAAAACAATGCACAAATCAAAACAGGAATAGTATTCAGACATAAATATAAAACATCCATACGATCCTAAGCCACCACGAATCTACATATAACTCGATGCTCAGTGACCTAGCACAAGTTGCCCAGCAAGAATTCAACTACACTAAAACATTATCAAATAATACCGTACAAATAAATCCTAACATAGCCAAACCGTATAGGCAACTCACCAAATATCTTCGTCACGAGTAAATTATTCACCATACCTATTAGCTAAAGAATTAAAGATTGTACTGAGTGATCGTAAGAAACCAATACCATTCTGTCCCGCTTGATGAAGTAGGTGAGGAACTAACCAGAACAGGCCACGAAGTCAGAAACATTATTAACGTTAGGTACAGGGCTACGAAAGATCACTTACCTCTATTTTCTTATAGACCTGGAACCTAATGACAACAATAAAACTATTTTTATCGTTATTTCTGAAATAACTCTATATTAAGAGTGGATACTTTCAGAAATAAAAAAGACATAAATCCAGGCACGCATTCCCAAGGATATGGACATACCAACACCAATTAAAAAGACACATTTAATTATGCGCAGAGTTGTCAGCCACAAGACTCCAAAATATGTAAGCAACCCACAACTCTTCCAGCTACATGCGCATTGTGTAGTGAAAGTCACCCTTCCAATTATAAAGACTGTATTGTACAGAAAAATTTGTTACATGCAAGAAATAAAAACTCAAGTAAACACACAGACACTCCTCAAGGCCAAGACCACAGAAACGTAAACTTGCATTTGCAGCCAGTTGAGCCGAGATCTCGCCAAAATACAGCACCCAGGTATGCAAAAGTCGTGAATGAGGGCGCCTTCACTAACGTAAGTAAACAGTAAACAATGTAGGGACAACACTTACTACCTTCTTTATCAATTCAAAACTACGCTTACTCAATTTATGACTCAAAACAGCGTGATACTAACCATGCTATCAACTGTCATCAATAAACTTACTTAATGCAATTATAATTCACAGTTGCTGCCTGGAATTGAAATAGGCTGACCAGTGGCGTACGCATAATTTTGTTAAGGGGGGGGTCATTATTAAAATTGTTTACAATTGACATTATCGGTATTTAAAATTTTGTGTATTATTATTATTATTATTATTATTATATCATGTTACGGTATATTTATTATACTATGTTCGAATAGAACATATTCATAAATACCCTAATAAAATCTTTGAAACGTATTTTTTTCACAGCCTTAGGCTACAATTTTTTAACAAATTTTAACATCTGTCCCATTTTGTATAATAAAAATGCTTGTGCCAGTGCCACATGCCATTATTACACTTAGGCTACACAATAATCATATATTTTAGTCAACGGTTATTTGTTACGATAGGTAAGACGCTTTACATAACAGGAAAATCCATGGAAGCAATCAAATATATTGAAATAAATTTAGTTAAACACTATATGTCAATATGGAACTCACCAAGGTTGAAGAATGAAACTGGCATGATGAATCCACACTCTATGAAGGAATTTTAATTTGAATTTTAATAAAAAATTGAATGCAGTTGTCTCAAATGTTCAAATCAATATTCTACTGTAGTCTATTATTGTTTTGAAAAATCATTGTTTAAAACGAGTACCGGTAATTAAATTAATATATACAGTATATATAATGTACGTAGCCTACAGTATGTAACGTCACTACACTTCGGAAATTTCAGCATTCACAATACAATGTCAATGTCCAAACCACGTTTTTTTACATTAGTTCATTTAACACATCTTCTGCAGTTGGAGTGTAATTTCTATGTATGTTGAGGAGTGCTAATCCATTCAAACGTGTACTTCCAGGCAGAATTACGCAAATATGTTTTTAGACGGCGTAATGTTGAGAAACATCGTTCATTTGTACATGTGGACACTGGGAGCGCAGCTAGTATTTCTTGCAAGTAAATAGATTTGGCATTATGTTGGGATTGCACATAGGTAACCCATCTACGGCCATTTTCGGTTGGTCTCCCTTCTCAAGACGTGCCATTTTTTGTACCATAATTTGAATTCATTATTCAGGTCTTCTTGGCAACCGCTTCTTATGTCACTGGCGTAGAACTCTGTGACCGAAGTGAAAGCAGAAACTTGAGACGGCAGGGGCAGAAGGACTGGGTTCGTAGGTAAAAGGCACTGAAAGCCTTTCAATATTTCCTTGTGTTTCAAGAAACGCGAATCTATAGTTGGGACATGAAGGTATCCAGAAATGGAATAAAAGTAGAGACACGAAAGTAAAGTTCTGGCGTCACTGATGATAAGCCCAAGTTCACACGTTTTTTTTGTCGCGCTGCCATGCGAGGGATTTGAATGGAGGACCCCAACCTATTCAAGACTTCAGAAGCACAAATGAAAAATTTAGAAAATTCTTCATCGACATTTTCGCCAATAGATTTCATTTCACTGTTAATATCTTCAGCAAGGTTTACTGCTTCCACGAGGTCAATAGTTGAATTCTGCAGGAATTTACACAATGGGAGACTTAAAGAAAACAGTCTCTGAATACAAAACAGCGATATCACAAATTGACAGTCAGTCAGAGCACATAAAAGTGAATTTGCTTGTGAGGACGAGTCTTTGTCTTTCCATTCTGATATGCTTTGAAGGGTTGCAATAATGGGGTCATAAAATTCCACCACCGCGGCCACGGAGTTATACATTTCTAACCAACGTGTTGCACAAAGTTCAACGAGTTTTTCACGGCGTGAAGTTGTAGTTTCCATTCCACTTATCGCCGATTTTAAAACATGTTGCCTTTTAAGTGTATTAAAAAATTCGTACAGACTCGATATTGTACCCATGCAGTTTCTAATGGCAGCTACTTCACAGGCACTGGATACAGCTAAGTTGAGGCTGTTGGACATATGAAGGTGACGGAATTATTTCCTTTACATGTGTCTGGACTCCGTTTACTTTTCCTGACATGGACATAGCTCCGTCATGCCCTTGACCACGAATCTTATTTATGTATATATTTAATGAACGCAACTTGTCCAATATCGCTGTTGCAATTCCTTTTCCGGTCACATCATATAATGATACGAATTGTAGAAAGTTTTCATTCACAGTGAAATTTTCTCTATCAACATGACGAACACACAGTGATAATTGTTCTAAGCCTGATATGTCTGACGTCTCATCGGCGAGAATAGAGAAGAAACTGGTGGCACTAAGTTCTTTCACGAGATTTCGAACAATCAGGTCGTTGCACACTTCAATTATTTCATTCTGTATTCTAGGACTGGTGTACTGCGCATTTCCAACACTACACGTCAACATATTTTTGAAGTTATACTTCTTTAGGCGCGTTGAGGGTGAAATTTTTTGTATGTAACTAAATGCGCGCGGACCATGCAACGGAAACGGAAAGTTAACATGATGAAGTTATCCGTGGACAACGTGTAAAACCAAAACATTTCGGTCGCTGCCCCGATGGACCTGCTGGTGCTGATCGTGAATGGATATATAATTTAAAAGTAAGAATTAATAACCCGGTGATTTATTTCTTCAATTTTATTTAGTTATTTTATGCCATCAACGTCTTGCTCATTTATATATTAAAGGAAAAGGAAATTGCTGCGCAACAATTATACATAGGGCAAGAATCATACTAAAATTCTATTACCTAGCTGGTGGTTTACACAATACAGTTGTGTTAAATATAAACACAGGCTTGTATTCGTAAATAATAATAATTGTGAAACGACACACACACACACACACACACACACACACACACATCACGTGGTCAGCAAAACTGAATGTTTAATTACATAAATTTCTGTGTTGATTAGAAATCTATTCAGAAACTTTCTGCAGAAACCACCGGGCAACTAACTTATAACTCTAACTCACTATAGTAATTAACTTTTCTTTTTAAATAACTTTATATGCATTGTGCTGTAAAATATTTTTCGGTGACAAAAATTGTGTAACCAAATTTTAATAAGTGTTTAAAAATATTTGAGGTTAATTTTTCGTAAGTATTAATTTCAAAATCTTTTTTATATTAAATCAATAAAAGTTTCGATAAGTATTCTATCATTATGTTTGCTTTAATCAAATAATCTAATATATATTTCTATATTTTAAATTATAGATCACACTTAATTATTCAAAAGTCTATCGAAAAGTAAATCCAATACTGTAATACACTATTCGTAAATATTTTGAGCTATTTGATAAAAAATTAATTTTTTCTCTAGTAAAATATTAAAATATTGAATTTAAATTAATTCAATTGAATTAAATTTTTATTTTTTAGTGTATAATAGTCATATTATAAACACACAAACACACGTTTACATGCTATAAAAAATAGTGGCAAATAAACCTCAGCAGTGTAGATTTGAAGCAACTTTTATGCCTTGCCGATCTACAACTATATTATCACCTATGCGAAAAGATGAGCTTGAATTCAAAAATTATGCAAATTGTTATAAAGATATTAGGGTTAATCTCGAAAATAATTATTACTCTGATTTCGATTCTTTTTATCAAAATAACACTATTTCCTCAGACGAAGATTATTACAATATACTTCGAGCTGGAATTAAGAGGCCAAGAGTTTTTCTCTAACGTCAACCATATAAAAAATAGCATAATAATAACGATAAACAAAACGAACTTTTGTTACATGTCATCTCCAATCTATTAGCTCCAAACCGCAATCCGTTCCAAATATTTTTCACGGGTCTAGCTGCATGCGATAATCGTATTTACCATCTCCCTTCGCTCCTCTTATCGTTCTACTCGTATGAATTTTTAGCATGCAGGTTAACCCTTAGTTTTTCAATCACGCCAAAGAAGTATAACTTCTAACGCGCGTACATAAGTACACGCACCCACAATTTTTTTAATAGAGAATCAGTCTTACTTCGAAAGCGAAGAAGTGCCCTGAAATTACCATCATTTTCTTCTGGTTCTTGGTCGACCTCTCTTCATCCCGAATCCCTGTGGCCTCGCAGTGCGATACATTGTTTCCCGCAGAACAAAACACTTTCAATAATACGAATAAGATTTTTCCTGTTCTCCAGTTTCTTTTGCATTGTTGCAGTATCTATTATCACATCGATAGACTTTTTTCCTACATGAAATATCGGCCAAAGTACCGGCTACCTCCAAACTTTGTTTGTGATACAGACATTTCTCATGTTCTGAAAATCGCTCGACGGCATCCTTCCAGTTATCAAATTGCACACTACAAAGTTGACCTAAGGGTTGCTTCCCAGATCCAACACCATCACTTGGAGCAAAAAGTGCACAAAATTTACAAAAACTCCCTCCCTTGAATTCGGAATATGCAAGCCACTTCCAGCGGTAAAGCCATTTAAACTCTTTCGCAAATTTCTCTTTCCTTTTGTTGGAAAAACAAACTCTGAATTTGGTTCCCAGACATTGTTCAAGACATCCAGTTTCTTTTCATTAGACAAATCTTTTCCTACGTACTCCAATATCATAAGTGTGTGGTTCACTGGAACGTGAAGATGTTGATGCTTCCGGAATCAGAACAATACACTTATCACTTCTAAATTATTCAGCAGGCACGTCAACATTATTGAGTGATGTCGCTGTACATTCAATATCAGCCGAGTTTTCACAGGGGGATGTGAAACTAGTTTCGGGAAGAACGTTTGCGACAACATCGTCACACTGCGGCTGCGAAGAAACATTTGGCAATGTGAAATTTTCACTAACCTCCCGAGAATCACTACCGGTACGCGACTTTTTCCTAAAAAATTGTAAAATTGAGCTTTGCGGTTGCTTAGACATATCAAAGAACCCGGAACGATAATGTGAAGTTTCTATTTAAAAATATGAACTGCCAAATGCACAAAACGTTAAACGAATGTTCCACAACAAAACCTGAACTCAGATTACCGGGTGAATACCGCTCGACAATGTACAATATTTCACATCTGCACTGCAGAACTGTCAAAACAATATGTTTCACAACAAGTAAGTTTATATGGTGTCGGCCTTATTTTATTACAAGGTCGGTATTATTATCGTACCTTCTTAACAAGCGGCACGGCTTTGATGCTCCTTTCTCTCTTTCAGTAGACGAGGAGGGGGATATGCTTTGACACTAACCGCGCCAGTGAGAGCACTGCCGCGTTCTCAGAATGCTGAATGACAGCTACTTGTGTCCCACGTGGAGTGATGTACTGTACGTGCCGCAGCAACAAGCACAGGGATTATATTATTGAAGAAGGGGAGGGCGGACTGTACCTTATGTCGATAGATTTTGTTACTCTGACAGTGAGAAATTAGAGGAGAGAAAAAGGTTATGGATTTTTAAAAAGATACTCAAATATAAGTATGTCAATTTTTATTTTTATTTTATATAATATTAAAAATATCGGTATGGAGAACCATACATGACTTCCATATTCTAAGATTTATTTTTAAAATCATTTTCGAAATGAAATATTACCATGAGACTACTTCTTTCTACTTACTGTTTCAGCCTTAACCACAGTACTGTGGTCACTAACATATACCACCTCACGTTATCGCACTCGATTTTCACTGATGATGGAAATCAATGGCATTGCCGAAACGTCTGGTTTTGTAGAAAACATTGGACTACGGCCAAATACCCCGGGAAGGAATTTTAACAAAAACTACTTCTTTGTTGCCGGTAACGTTGTACACATATATATATAAAATATGCATAAAATTAATGGCTTGTATAAGTTAATGATTGATCTCCATTAAGTAGTGCTCAAGTTTCCAAAGTTTTAATATTATGATGTCCGTAATTAAAACATCAGAGCAGGTTTAGTGTGTATGAGGGTTCACCGTGGACAAAAATTTTCAACATTTCCTATTGAGCGTTGCTTAGAATAAATCTGCGAATCTACAGTGTACGTTTCACAGAACAAACACGCGGAAAAGAAGGAGCGCTCCGAAGTCACTCATGGACCCTCAGCATCTTGCAGAGGGTTCATTCCCTAAAGACGAAAAGTCTGTCTATGAATCGTTCCTCTGTAAACACGTGCAGTTACACTGCCCAGCGATCCACAGGAAGTAAATCGCTATCCACGCTGGACACTTTTTCGGCTTGCATGCGTTATGTTGGTATGGGTTCGGCACTTTCCATTTAAAAACCGTGCAAATGTAAGAAAATAAACATGAGTGAGGCCAGAAATAACGCGAATTGTGTGTGTGTGTGTGTGTGTGTGTGTGTGTGTGTGTGTGTGTGTCTTCCCTGCCTTTTTATTACGGTAGTGATAATAATAAAATGGAAACGTAAACAGTACATAACTGAGATATGCTTGCCTGCCACGCACGATATATTTTCTCTTATACATGACTAGCAGAATACCCGTGCTTCGCTACGGAGTTTCACGTTGTACGTAATGAAAATGTTAGTTTAATTAATAAAGTTTAATTAAAGTAGGCTTCTTAAAAATAAATAGCTGTTGCCCACAACTTCGTTCGCGTGGTCTTCAATTTAATGCGATAATATATTTAGAACAGAATCTATTCTATTGGGTTGCCATAGTAACCAGATCTAATAGCTTTTTAAGACCGCAAAGGCCCCCCCAGAGGATCGTATCGAAAAAACACCTGTCCTATGTTGGTTCTCCCGTTGCGTAAAATATTTGTGCCAAGTTTGGTTGAAATCGGTCCAATGGTTTAGGTGGAGACGTGGAAGACCCCAAAGGACCCTCTAAAGGATCGTATCGAAAAAAAACACTTGTCCTATGTTGGTTCTCCCTTTGCGTAAAATATTTGTGCCAAGTTTGGTTGAAAACGGTCCAGTGGTTTAGGAGGTGATGTCGAAGACCCCAAAGAACCCCCAAAAGGACCCCATCGAAAAAACACCTATCCTATGTTAGTTCTCCCGTTGCGTAAAATATTTGTGCCAAGTTTGGTTGAAATCGGTACAGTGGTTTAGGAGGAGATGTGGAAGAAACCTTCGCGGACGTGCGCAAAACAACTCACCGAAGTTTCATCGCAATCGGATGAATGGTATAGGAACGCATACGGGACAAACAAAGAAAAATTCATTTTTATATATAAGATGTAAACTATACCACTTACTTGACATAAACCGTGATAGCTAAGCTAATGTACAACATATATGTATTAATTATACACATAAATGTTCCTCGATAGACACTCTATCTATTGGCGAAAACTTGAATAAAATCCGTTCAGTACTTCCTGAGATTAGCGATTTCAAACACAGAGAGAAAACGGACCGACTTTACTTTATACTATGTACAGATTCACATTAAAATGAAAAAATTATAATTTTATTGCCTGGCAACAAAATTATTTTATTTTTAACAATTACCATTGTTTGAAAAAGTTTAAATGAATTTTCAAGTACTTTACTCTTGTTAAAACGTAAAAGGTTGCAGGTAAACTACCCCTTCCACTTAACCGATCTTCACCAAAATCAAAACGCCTTGAGTCCTCTACAATTCAGTGACGTATGCAAAAACTTATTTGATTCTGTTTGAATTTGCGGCAGTTATCGTTTGCCATATAAAATACGCTTGATAAAAAAACGTTGCAGGTAAACTACCCCTTCCCCTCAACCGATCTTCACCAAAAACAACAGGTCTTGAGTACTCTACAAATCACGGCTGTATGCAAAACATTATTTGATTCTGTTTGAATTTGCGGCTGTTATCGTTTGCCATAGAAAATACCCTTGATAAAAAAACGTTGCTGGTAAACTACCCCTTTCCCTTAACCGATCTTCACCAAAAACAACAGGTCTTGAGAACTCTGTAATTTAGGGCTTTATGCAAATAATCTTTTGATTCTATTTGAATTTGCGGCTGTTATCGTTTGCCATAAGAAATACCCTTGTTAAAATATAAAACGTTACAGGTAAACTACCCCTTTTCCTTAACCGATCTTCACCAAAAACAATGAGTCTTGAGAACTCTACAAATCAGGGCTGTATGCGAAACATTATTTGATTCTGTTTGACTTTGCGGCTGTTATCGTTTGCCAAAAAAAAATTTCCCTTGATAAAAAAAAACCGTTGCAGGTAAACTACCCCTTTCCCTCAACCGATCTTCACCAAAAACAATAGGTCGTGAGTACTCTACAAATCAGGGCTGTATGCAAAAATTATTTGATTCTGTTTCAATTTGCGGCAGAAAAAAAAGTCTACACATAGACAGACAGACAGACAGACAGACACACAGACACACACACAGACACTTTTCGGAAAACGACTTTTTTTCATGTTTTGAGTGTAGTACAATCAGAATCTGCAATAATCTCGAACACGATTTTTTTTGCCATCACCATACTTCCATTTCCTTAAGGAATATGGAAGTAAAAGTGGTTAAACGTTCAAGGGTGGGTTCAAACCCGGTAACCCCCCTGTGTACGCCTCTGGGGCTGACAACCCATAGACATAAAATTAGTATCTTTCTAACATTAAATAAAATCGACATCTTTCCCCTTTCTAAAAGCCATGCAACTAACTGAACGAACAGAGGTAAAATTTCCATACTCTAAATTGACTACTCAAATTATCCAGATAACGAACAACATGCAGGGTCAGCGATTTTTATCAGAACAGCTTTAAGTCATCACCAACTAGTACTATATGTTACATATAAAATATAACGCACAATTTTGGAATCACAACTAGGTTGTCTACGTATAACAATAGCGGCCACCGCGTCATACCATCTTGTCTGTCGAACATTGAGAATTTCACCTCTCACTTAGAGGACATTTAATGTCGCTGGAGACTGCAACTCTAAGAACATCGCGTAGAGATTAAGATTCAATACCTCTATCTGCCATCCTACAACATGAAAAATCTTTCTACGAGCGAGACAAAATACTGGCCGACGAGTCTAAATAAAATACTTGGTTTGCTGAATTTTGCCGTTTCATACGACTTACACAAGTCGAAACCGCTACGCTTAGTACGACTTGGTACCCTTTATATTCTGGTTTGACTGCACGCGAGTTGACTGACCGCACAAATAATGAAAACAGAGTAACGCTACAGGGCAGGGTCCACTTACCGGACCACCCACCGCCACGTCTACACTATATAACTAAGTTCGCTTGCCGGCGTTTTTGTCAACTAGACCTGAGGATACTCATTGCAATATGAGTGAAACGTTGTCATACAAGACATTTTTGACGCGGTCCATACCGGAAGAAGACTTCAAAAACATAATGGACACCGGCCGCGGAAGCCTACGTGAGAATATATTCAGCTTATAACCTTTTCAACGTAAAAGTGAAATTATGCTTACACATTCTGCGGCTGTGAAATTACTATTTCTCTCTTTTTCTCACCCTTCCCTCATGGCTTATGTAATGAATGAACTGATAACACAGAATACCTGTGTAATAACAGTTATGTAGTCAACACTTTGCCAAGAAGGGAACAGTGTGGTAGGTTAGGTTAGCTTGTTGGCGGACTGGAAATATGGGTGGTAAATTAAATGTTTTGAACTTAACGAGGAGTGAACGAGTGTGGCACCACTTTGAACTCTGGTTAGGTAAGGCTGTTGGTGGGCGGGATTGTCATTTGCTTGAATAATTATCTAAGTATACTTCTTCTCTTTGTAAAATGTCATCGTTATCGTTCCCGTCATTGTTGCAGGATCGAATAATTGAAATTGTAACTTATATAGTCATGTGTTTGAATACGCACGCGCTCGCGCGCTCGCGTGACCTTTCTTCTTCTTCATCTTCTTCTTCTTCATCATCTTCTTCTTCTTCTTCTTCTCTTGGACAACGCCATCGTAGTCGTTGATGAATATTGTATACGAAAAAGTATTTGAAATTTATTGTATATGTGTCACTTGAAACTTATAAGTAAACAAAGTCATGTCCATTTTTCTTGTGCAAATCAAACAAATGTTTTCCAAAATCACTTCGTTCCACTCGGACAATACAAACATTGTATGATTACATTGTTTACAGTGGTGAAGACATCGCTGAGGCAAACAGCAAGTTCTATGAAGAAATTTACTACTTGAGGTTCTACAACGGTCCTGAAACTACAAGTCTAATATATAATAATACATGCCTACTAATTTTGTATAGTTTGAATACATTATTAATAATGAAGGACCCATTTATTTTACGTCCATTTATTTTATGTTGATTATTGTGTTTATTTATTTTGCCGTTTTGTTTCTGTTGAATTTACTTTCTTTAATAAGTTCTAATTATTAATACTTACTTTAAATAAGAAGACACAGAATCCCTACTACATTTGGGGTAAGTATATTAGCATATTATTCGATTTATATACACATTAATATTAATACATATACGCGAATGCCCACCTAATAAATGTGTGTGTGTGTGTGTGTGTGTGTGTGTGTGTGTGTGTGTGTGTGTGTGTGTGTGTGTGTGTGTTTATTATATATTATATTTTACGCTTGTAGTTTAAGCATCGTTGTGGATTCTCCAAAAGCAAAGATTTTTCACAGAATTTGCTGTTAGCGTCAGCGACTTCTTCTTTTTCTATAAGGTCTAGACATCGCATGTTTTCGCCACGTTTGCGCTGACTAGTTTATATATACTTGATATACGTCTGACCACCAATTGACAGATTATCACATTGAGTAACGTGTCAATGGTGAATAATAATATTTTTAGTTTTAAAAACGTATGTGTTTTTCCATGGTATTTGTAATAATAATGTTAATAATGTTAACAACGTATTTGTCGTAGGAGAGAACTCTCCTTAATGTAACATTTGTTTATCTAAATAAAATGTTAATTGTCTACCTATCTTATTAATTACGTTTAACGCCACTGGGCCAAATCGTGAAGCAACGTTACAGCCGTGGATGCGAAGGCGAACGAACGTGACCGCTCGCCGAAAAAAAAAAACAGATACGTTTAGTTTTCGATAGAAATTCATCATCGCTGTGAATTTATTATTAATGAGATCAGTTCAAAACATACGTACCGGGACGGGCCAGCAATTGTGGGTGTGCATCCTCTTCTGCCGCCGTTGCTGCTGCTGTGGATCTCAGTCCACGAACGCTGCAAGGAATTGGTATTGACTTAAATAAGCCAAATACTGATAACGAAGTTAATTTTGAAACCGAAGATTGACGGATGGAAAATATAGTAGGTCCACCCCTATTCAAGAAAGGTAACGTAATGACTGTGATAACCATAGAACGTCAGCCTGCTTAATACGTCTTAATAATTGTGTGCATCTGTTCTAACAAAACGACTAAATGCAATAACTGTGACCAAGCTCTAGGAGGCTCAGCGGGTCTCAGGAAGGACAGATCATGCACTTCACAGAATTCTAGGTCAAAGACAGAGAGTATCAATTGGCTACATACGTAGCTTTTATAGACTTTGGAAAGGCATTTAGTAGAGTAAATAGGGAATAGTGTGGGTAATAATGGGAAAGTAAGGGAACACTTCATTAGAACCATACAAAGCGTTGCAATCGATATCGATGTGTCCACGGGAAATGATAACGGTCATACAGGATAAAGTACAACAGTTAATCGTTGGCAACGAGACGATGCGCATCGGACTGTGCCGAGACTATATTAATGTAAAATTATGTGTGGTGTTTTTATGTGTTTTAAATAATTGACGACCCCGTTCGGGTGAATTTGATGTTTTTATAATATTAAAACCTGAAGATGAGGATTTATCCTCGAAACGCGTCGTTTTAGAAATTAAAACAGATAAGTCACAAGACGGAAGTTAATACAGGTAATGCCTAATATTAATTCTAATTAGATTGTTTCGTGTTCTTTTTATGGCATGATCTTGTCATGCATGTTACTGTTTATATATTACAACGGTACAAATGCTTAATTTGAGTTGCAAATATAATTTCAGTGTTTATAAAATTCATATAACATTTTTGTAGTTGCGTGTTAATTATTAATGGAGTTTGGGTTGTAATCATAATAAGAGTAGTCCTTTTATAAATTGTAACATGTTTTCATTAATTTATTCAAAAGAAATTATAAGTGAAGAACAAAAAATAATAATAATATTTACTTCGCCATAAAATATTCATTATCAATTGTTTCAATGTTTCTTTGTTGCCGTACATTCATCATAAAATAAATCTTATATCTTATATTAGCAAAACTCTATGTTAAACATATCTTTGTTACACTATAAATTCTCGACTGCTAAGTCTGACTGTGTGTTTTATAGGTTTGTTCTTATTTACATTATTATTCTATGCTTGGCATACATTTTAATGCTTTATAAAATTTTAAATTGACTAATCGAATCGTTAGTCTTCTTCTATATTTCCAATTACTTTACTTTATACATTTCGTGTGATAATACACGCTAATTACTTTACACACTTTAAATGAACATTTAAAATTATTAAATCAATTGTTAATCATCCAAGCAATGACTGAAGTTATCTTTAAATTAATTGGTCATCATTAAAGAAAATTCTTACTAAGTTAAATTACATTCTCTTATCTCTGTCTACATATGACATACATTTTCTTTATTTTTCAAGTTTTAAAAATGTCTTTTCAATGTCTTTATTTTTTTTATAATTATAAATTGGTTGTTTGTCACCTCAATTCTTCAGATTGTACCAATGTCCTCCGGTGATCTGTCGGTCCTCTCCTACTTGATTTCCTCTTGCGTTTTCCGGTTCCACTGGTCGTCCTCCAGTCACTCGTCCTTCATGGTTCCATCTGCTGGCTGTAGAATGAAATGATATGTTGCTCTGCATCGGCTGCTGTTGCTCTAGTAACGGTCTCTATTGCTCTGCATATCGTTCCTCTGCTCGATGTGCTCTCGCCATTTGTCTAGGGTGTTGACGTTTGTGGTTGTAGACGTCCGATAATTGTAGTTAAAAATAACCAAACTAATAGCTACTGTTTTTGATTACTTGAATTAACGTATTGTCCATTAGACATTACAGTTTATAAACAAAAGATCTCGTCGATATTGGACATAGCGTCCAGCTATGTCTGAAGACTGATTGAAAGTAATTAAAATTCGCGTCGCGGACGCACAGAGCTTACCGCCGCAACTGAAAACTGATTGAAGAGTAAATTTGGCTCTCCTGGGCTCGTACTTATATTCACCAAAAAAACCACACCTGTCGGCTCAGGATTCTGCCGGTCAAAACTGTCAGTGGCGTCAGTTCCTCCACTACCGTCCAATTTCACATATTCGCACATTTTTGCCAATTGCAATGCCTAATGCGGATTTCAAAGTTATCTAACATTGTCTGATTTAATTACACATATTATACGTAATTATCATAGTGATCGCATCATTAGTGTCATCGCATCCTCTTAAAATCGCACAGAATTCGCACTGAACCTCATAATCACACCATTTTCGCAAGGCACATGTGTCTGATTTTTATGCATATTTAGAAGTCTTTACAATCTTTCTAACATTTACGGTTTGCTTATAATTAAATAAAAACTATAATTTAGTATCTATTTGGGGTGAGATTGCAAACTTGCAGGCTTGAAAAGGCTTCACACTACACACTATTTACTGCTGTACGTTCTCTCAGCAATAATCGCGTGATCATTCATGCATGTTCATTCCTGCGTCTAACTCAGCTTTCAACTTCACAACTGCTTGTCTATTACATGTTATTATAATTAATCTAAATATTTATTTTATTTAATACATGCACATTTCAGCATATGCTTGTATTGTCGCAATATATATCATTTTCTATATAAGTAACTCGACGTTTCTTGAAGTAATTATACAAATTTGTGATTTTATTCAATTTCTTTCTTCTGCAAGTAGTTAATTCGTATATTCTTTTTAACACCTGACGCACGTTTCACTGAAAAATATCAGTATCATCAGAGGTTTCTAAGTAAATTAATAGCAATCGAAATAATTCTATTAATATAAAATTAACGAATAATCGAATTTTTTATCGATTTTAATGTAAAAAAAAAAATTAAAAAAAAAGTCTGGTGAAGTACTTGTGTGTTGGCTGGTTGTTGGCCTGAACAACCAGCCAACACACAAGTACTTCACCAGACTCAAAATCACGAAGGCTGAGGATGAGAACACAATGGTTCTCGAAACATGTTCCTAATAAGGAAAAAAATATCTTGAGGTAAATTCGTTATAAATATTAAATATAACACACACACACACACACACACACACACACACAAATTTACTTTTGAAAGTGAATTTCATAAGGCTGTGTACGGTTCAAATAACTATGAGAGCCTAATTTTAATTTCAGCACAAACGACTGCAGGAAGTCTGACGTTTTGTATCGGTTCACTTTCCTCTCTAAACAAAACTGATGCGGCACGTCAGTGGTGTTCTGGGACTCATCGTCTCGACTACTGAAGACAAGTGTGACAGCTTTTGTTATACCGTCTGAATGGTCGAACATGTCATTTTTGTTTCCTTTACTGGGAAAAAATGTAAAAATGTAATACTCATATTCTTAGTGAAGTCACGCATTTCTGTACTTGACGTAATGATCAGTGAACATTGCGACTAAATACGGTTAAAAAGTAAACATTATCATCGTCTTATGTTTACCTGACCGTGTACTACAAAACATAGTTATGCAACCAAGTTTATGTTTTTTTATACTACAGTTTACCTAAAGTCTATAAACTAATTTGTAAAAAAAAACTGTTTAGACTCATAAGTTCTGAGTAATACACTCATGTATTCACTCGTTCAAGAGCGTTTTGAAATGGCTTGGTCGCTTGAAGCTTGTAAATTTAAAAATGGTGAAAGTAAAAAATTTCACTGTATGATAATTCGTTTAAAATGTAGACTACACGGACGGTTAGAAAGTGCAATGATGATTTTTCATTAATTGTGTAAAATATACTTCACTTGACTAATTTAGTTCCATTTATTTGTTACTCAACAAAGTATTGTTAAGGCTCAACTTTCTTCCTTTTCTGTAAAATGACAAGCAGTATTAAAACTGTTTGTTCTTTAAAACTCGATTTTTTAACAGGTTACTCCTTTTTAATGATTTCATTAAGATTTATTGCTTTTATTGTTCGAATAAAAAATGTGTTCCAGAGACAGATTTGATTTACACCTTTTCAAAGTAATAGACAAATTTCATAAAATTGGAAGTTTCCATAGTCTCCAACGCTCTGAGTTTTATTTTAACCTGTTACGTTTCCTTGTAAACACTGTCCTCATATTTTTGCCGGTGTAATGTTAACTTTCAGTAAATCTCGTATATTTTTAAGAGTTACGAATTATGTTTGACATTCTCGAAGTTTACTTTCGTTTCACTTCAGTGCAAATTTAAAACAGCTTCTGCTCCAGATGAAGTTTAGAGCAATTCGGTACATTCACGTCTAGAATGTATCAAGTTTTCACCGGATAAGTACGCTCAAGTTTACTTGACCGGAGAATTTTAACTAACCCAAACGTGGATTTGGTAACATACGTAGGCTCCATATTAGTCATTAGACCTATAACAATTAATTTAATATATATTTCATACGACTGATAATGTTTAACAAAAGTGAATAAATGTTATTCCGAAAGACATTACGCATATCCGTTGGATGACAGGATATATTATATTTTGTGCTACATTGACTTATTGTTTCCATAATTTAATTTAAACATATAAAACACTCCTGTCACTTTGCAATCACTGTTATTTACTTTTTATAGAGGTCAAGGCTAGGTACACTACTACTTTACTTTAATTTTACTAGGTACTTTATTTTATATACTAGGTAAACTAGTTGAACGCGATGTTTTACGGAATTTTTGCTGACGAGAATAACATGTAGGGCTAAGGATTCGTATACATAACAACAATTGTTTCACCTTAATAGTATTTGAATAAAGTTACATGTTTGTAAGCACTGTCTATTTTTATTAACATTAAGTTCTTTCGTTAAAATAAATGTAACTTTATTATTCCACTTTCAAACAAGTCAACTTAAATATATAAATGATTTAACTACGATGATTTTGATAAACGTTATCATAACTCGTATAAAACTAATAACTTTTATAAGTTCAAAAACGTGACTCACATAAATTCAAAACTATAATTTAGCGTATTGAAGACATTGATATTCATAGAAATGGCAAGCTCGCGTGCTTTAAATAACTACAAAAATCACTAAAGAGTACTGAAATAACTGACGTTGTACACATGAGTATTTTATTAAACTTTCAACTTTGCCAATACATTAGGTCTATTCAGGATTTCACAAGTGTACTCTGAGATACTGAAGCAATAGGTAGGCTATACACTAGTGGGCTCCAGTGCAAGCGTAGTGCTTGATAACGTGCCGCTAAACTGCATGAAACACAAATGAAGCTGTTGTACTGATGACTAGATCTATCAGTTTAGTCGTAACAGCTCACCAGTATAAACATTCTTCTTGACAGCACTCACAGAAAACGAGTCAGAATACCGGTACATTAAAATATAAATGTACCATTTCTCACCCGATAGTAAATTTATTTTTTATGAACTAGAAAAAGTTGTTTGTTGTGTTCCGTTCTCAGTTTGTATTGAAATTATATACTTCCCCGTCCTTTACTACTTTGTATCTATTACTAGACAAGACATACATACAATTGTGCACTGTTAATCTTCGTATTGTACAGTAAGGTCAGTGCCTTGTGATACTCGATTCTACGAAAAAGGTCATCAAATCCATATCAAAAGCAAAAAATATTTTATATTGTTTCATTATTTAAAAATTGTTCTAATAAAAAGACAGTTTATGTATAAAACAGATTTTATAAGCGTAATCCTAAGCAGATTTTTTCAGAAACAGCAACTTCAAACTGCCTACGGTCGTGTTGGTACGTGACCATTTTCTTTCAGTGGGCTTGAGGGGTCGATGAGACTACTACAAGGTTGAATCCCGCATTTCTCTCACGATAAATGAGAAATTCAGGATTCTCCCCATATAATTATATATATATATTTTTTATAAATACTCTGTGCCCTAATGTTTTCTAGTAAACCAACGTGAAATTATAATTGTTGAATGAAATATAGAAAAGTGCCGATTTCAAAATATCCTATCTTGATTAATTGTTATTCAGGTTAAAATATAATAAGTCTCGTGTCATTAAAATCACTTCAATTCTAACTTTGTATTCTTGGTAAATCTTATGAAAATGAGTCTTTACGAAGACATTTTGAAAAACCCGGTTTTGTTATCGGTACCCCTTCGCACTTTAGTTTAAGGATGTTGTCTCAAAAATGGTTCAAGCAATTTATAGTTTGTGTTACATTAAAGTGTGTGTGTTTTGAGTAAAATCCAGCAATATAGTCTTCCAATTTTTTCCGAAGCAAAAAGTCAAGAAACTGCTAGTTTACCTGTGTAAAGACGAAGGTTCAAACCATAGTCATTATACTAGAGGAGCCGTGAATAGACACCTCTATAAGGCAAAGTTATGTGGGTGAAAACATCAAGGTAGATTAATAGACTATGTTGTCATTTTCTGGCGCCTGCATAATTGTTTTTTAAGCTGCAAAGACGTATGTTATTTACCAGATATTGAGAGATTGTCATTGTTAATAAAACTCCATTATATTATTTTACAAGTATTCTAATTACTTCTACTTATACAATTATTTATATGTCTTATTTTAACACACTAAATTGGCTTAGAAATAAACTAAAGAAAAGTGATTATAGAATTTATATTATATTTAAGACAACTATGGTCGGGGGGTGGTTTTTTTTAATTTTCCGGGCACTGTGGTTACTACGGTACTTGAGAATGATACATATTCGTTCACAGGTATATATTATAAGAAAGTATTCATTGTCGGCAGAAAATTATTTACAACTAGCGACAAATTTACTCTCACTTTGCATGAGTACGCAGTACTGTCATCAAATAAAAACAAAAACAAAGCATTTATAAAAACCGTGTCGTTCCTATTTAAAATGTCTACTCATTAAACTTGAAACAACGTAATTTGTAATCGCATAAAAATACAACATATAAAGTATGTAGGATATACTACTATGATAATTAATATTGGGAAGTTAATAAGGAGGCTTTATAATAAACATAGTCCATGGAATTATCTCAGATAATGAGCCATTGAAAAACCAAACAGTATGTATTTTTAATTTATACGATACAAATTAAAGTAATAATATTACTTGAGGCTATTTTGTTACACGTTTTTTAACCTTTTGATATGGAGAAACCGTAGGTTGCATCCTACGTCTACGTCTACCTCTGCAACAGATGCAACAGCAAATTGTCTGTTTACATGCCTATACGCGTCTTTTGATGTGGAGAAACCATAGGTTGCATCCTACGTCTACGTCTACCTCTGCAACAGATGCAACAGCAAATTGTCTGTTTACATGCCTATACGCGTCTTTTGATGTGGAGAAACCATAGGTTGCATCCTACGTCTACGTCTACCTCTGCAACAGATGCAACAGCAAATTGTCTGTTTACATGCCTATACGCGACTATTTGTCTCTCTCTAAGCACTACTGTCTCCTTATCTCTCTTTCTCCTCTTGCTTTCTCTATATGTCTAGGAATGTTGAGACTTACAGTATTACATAAAATTTCATCTATGTTTTATTCAAACAGCCAGAAGGCGTTGTTACTGTTTCTCCATGATAACAACAAAGACGGACACGGGCTGACGATCAACAACTCTAAAGTGACGGAGACATTGTATCTGGAATGTTGTCCGATCCTGTACAAGTGTTTTCTCTTTACAGTAAAGTAAGGCAGCTGTTTAAAGTATTTCCTTTCTTTTTAAAAAATTCGTCATACTTTTGAGCTCTATAGTTTAGGTCTGTCAAGCTGGGAGTGACTTGAAAACAACACTGTGGTCTTATACTCTTATTTCATTCAATGATATTCTACGCATCCAAATCCAAGAGTATTCGGAAGATCAGATACGGCCTATATCACATTAAAGAAGATTTGTGAAATGTCATTACCATTCTACAGAAATATCACATTTAATTCACTTAGAATTTATTTTAAGGAGTAGATAACTCTACTGCTTATTTATAAGATTTTAACGTATTTTAAAAGTTGATTTCCTTTTTGTGATATGAAACCGATCTTATGTGATTTCATATACGGCACTAGGAGTAAAACGCTTGTGAAGGTTAGCAAGTAAACTCCTCCATAGAGTGCCGAATATATTCCATTAAATTTAATAAAATTCAAAGAAAAAGAGAAATGTATCATTCATTACTCGAGTGTATAATAACATACAGTTTCTAATATGGTCATTGAAAGATAACAAACAAAGGCTTTAAAAGCAAGTATAGCCGGAATGGATTTGGGAGACAAACAGCCGAGAAGCCTGTGCCGGAGTTTGTATAACCCGGCGTTAGTATGAAAAATAAAAAAAAAGAATATATGCGATATTTATAATAATAAATTCCATCATGTGATCTCAGATATAATAAAAGCTGTTATTGTTGGTTAACAGAGAGTTTAATTGCAAGTCCCGTCTCACTGGACCCAGCGCATTTTATGCTTCGTCTAGGCCTTCTGCCTAGTATTAAATATCTAGTGGCCCCTCTTAAAAAAAAAATAAATAAAGAGGGGTTACAAATGGTAGCAGAGCATGGTTCTATCTAGGGTTGAACCCGTGGGTCCTTTGGTGTGACGGGGCTTGCAAACTCGGAAAGAGTTTGGACGAACTGAACTTAGAAAAATTTGAAAGATCAGCACATATCCAGATATGGTGTCATGTTTAATGTTTTATATATTATATCAATGTATAATTGTTAGCCTGTTTCGTATTTGTGAATCTGGTCTCGCCACGAGGCAGGTATTTTTTTTTGGGTTAGAATATTTTCGAGAGGTTGGACTGCCGGAGGTCTTAAGGCGTTACATGGGGAGTAGACTGTTTTAGTGAATTAATGTCGAATTATAGTGCGTAGGATTAGCGGGATGCGGTATGGCCCGATCGGAAGTCGGTACCGTGGGGCGTGCCTAATGAGTATACGGTTTAGAATTTTTGGAAATTTAATGTTGATTAAATGTTGATGGTTGTTAGCTACGTGTTTGTGAAATGTTCTATGTCGTGATTGGTGTTAGGTGTTGTGTAGTTCAGGAATACGTTCCTGGTTGGTTGTTCTCTTCTGTGGTGTCAACGAAGGCGGTTCAGGAGTGGGTCAGGTCTCCGCAGTGCTAGAGAACCCGGGGGTCCTCTTGAAGGAAGGGTATAGTACTCAAGTTTTTTCTGTTTCGTAGATTATGTTTGTGTTAGGTATTGCGTTGGGATTTATGTTTTATTGTTGTATATTGTAAATTGTGTAATTCTGGCGGCGGTATGTTATCAGGGATTGCCCAACCCCATTTCCGGCGTTCTCCAGAAACTTCCGGTGGTGGATGGAGTAGATGAGGACAAGTTCCTGGTTTTCTTAGACCTTGTCCTGCAGTTGGCGGATTTCCCGGGGGTGTCCGATGGGGACCTCTTGTTCCTTATATACCCGTATTGCCGGGGTTCATTGGCTGGGCTGGTCACCAACACTCTGCGTCGGGGCGGCAGTGTCGACTCTCTCCATGGGGAGGTGTTGGGCTTCTTCATACCCCGTCGACGACGTGACCAGTTGAGCTTTAAGTTATTCTACCGTCTATGGGGAGGCGTTGGGGAACTTCGTGCATGATATACGGAAAGCTGCCCGGGTATTGAGGTTGGGGTTGCCCGAGACGGAAGTAATACAGGTAATACTAGAAGGGCTGACTCCCCAAGAGAGATCCCGTCTGCTGTTCGCCGACCGTCCACGTTGTTTTGGGGACCTGGACCGGTGGTGTGGGTATGCCAGAAGGGTCCAGGCGAATGACGAGTCCCGGGAAAGAGCGGCAAAGGGTGATCGAGACTCAAGTAGGTCATTAGAAAGAGCTAGAAATGACAGGCATGGTGGCTGGTGGAGAACGCAGGAAACTGTGAGAAAAACGGAATATTTTAGAAGTAATGAAAGCTACAAGGGGGTGGCAAGTGAAAAGACGGTGACAACAGTTAGGGAAGAGAAAACAAATAAGTATGAAATTAACAGGGGAAGAAGAAGTTATATTAGGGAACAAACATCGGCCAGTAGGGATCCTGTAGCAAGGCGTTATTCCTATTTGGAGAGAAAGGAAACTTTAAACGTTCCAGATGAATCGCAAGTGCCTAATAGAGTTGTGGATGAAGAAGGTGAAGAGAAAGAAGAAGAGCAGAATAACTTCGGTGGATCAACACAAGACAACGAGAACACGTCTGTCAATACGGAATTAGTGGACTCAGAGGTGACGTCACAGTTGAATCCAGATGCCGCGGAATTTGTTCCGGTATCTCCATCTCGGTTCATGATGGATCCAGATCCTGTAATATCATCATCGCCTACGCATGGGTATGAGAAGTCACTTGATGGTGTAGCTTTACCATCGCAAGTAGAATTTAATTTAGACATTGCACATAGACCTGGACAGCTGGATTCCAGGATGGGAAATGTTGAGGACGCTATAGTTGCTGAAAGTGGTGAAGGAGAGGAATCGAAGGAAGAGGCAGAAGAGCGGTCTGCAGATGCTGCACAGGGAAGTATAGTTATAGGTGTTAGGGAGACTGAAGTTTCTGAGGTTGCGGATGGACACGGGGATGTCCATGCAGCAAAAGTTTCTGAGATTGATGTCCATGCCGCAAGTGTGGTTGGAGGAGATGAGGTAGAAGTTGGGGAGGAATTTGGTGGCAGCGTTGTGGAGTGTGCGATTGAGAATGATGTAGTGTGTGAAGATGTGCAGAGGCCTTCTGTATGTAGTGCGGAGGATTCCGAAGAACGGAAAGAGGTTTCAAGTGGACCAGATGAGCAACTAGAGGATGATGAAGATGTGCAGTGTTCTGATGGTGGTAGTGGACGTGATGGCGATGATGTTGATGATGAATGTGTTGATGAAAATGAGATTGGAGAAGAGGTTGGTGAAGACGTTTGTGAAGGAGCTGGTGACGAGGTGGTGAAGAATTTGGTGAGGAGCTGGGTGAAGATTCTGTTGAAGATGTATCAGAGGAGCAACTGGAAGATGGTGAGGACGTGCAGTGTCGTGATGTTGATTTGGATTATGTCGACGAAAAAGGGTAAATGGTAGAAGAGGAAGAAGAGCATGAAGAAGAAGTGGAAGAGGAAGAAGAGGAAGGTAAGGAGGAAGGAATAGAGGAAGAAGAGGAAGGGTTGGAAGAGAGAGAAGCAGGGGATGCACAACCAGAGGAGTTAGATGATGAGGATAATCCAAATCGCGGTGAAAGTAGTGATGTAAGTTGCCTTGATTCTGATTCAGAAGAAACAAATCAGTACAGCTCAACACGAGATAATTTCTCCGAGAGTGGTGTCCAGAAGGAACGAATACATAAAGTCCGTCATAGAAAGGTGAGAAGAAGCGGTTAACGGGTAGCGGGTAGATGTTCCCCACAGTCCCAGTGGTGTTCGTCTACTTCAGGGATGCCCCCCTGCCCACGTGAGCATCGGTTTTCTCCAGTCATTCTCATTTTCGGAGGGAACCATATCCTTACCCTTAGTCCTCGCTCTTGACCTTCAATGATCCTTGCCCTTTTCATCTTCCTGATTTTCCTAACCCTTCCCCTCAGAAAAAAAGGGAGTTAGAAAAGAATTTGGTTGGAGATGTTGTGACTAGGTTGGTGTAGTGATATTTGTGTTAGATTGTTGGTTGTCGTTTTATGGGGATACGAGATATTGTCGAGGGTAGTTATATTCAGAGGAGTTTCTAACTACAGAGGAGGTGCAACGTTGAAAGTAGTGACCTAGTAAATTTATAAATAGCTGTAGTGTAGTAAACTGGGCAATCTAAGTGAGTTGGACTCTGAGCCGTTGATAGCCGTCTGCCAGGTGGAAATTAATTGTTGTTTGCTTAATCAGATAAACCGTGCTTGCCTCATCGGCTGATCTATTGTGTATATTGAATTTTGTTGTTAAATGGCCATGCCGCATCCTCGGTTGATTTCCCTGTGTTTCTTTTGGTTAATAGTGTGTGGTATATATGTTGTATCGACTGTTCAGTAGGGAAGTAACCCCCCCTCTAGTTACCGTGTTATCCAACTGTTAAATGAGAGAAGGGATTGATGTTCGCGTGCTCTCTATGCGGTTTTCTCTGTCTGGCTAAGCGGGCCGTCCGCCCTAGTGTAGGGATGTGGGCCAGTCATATGGCAAGGATGGTGATGCCTTGTGTTGGTGTATATGGCTGGTCGGTCCAAGAGGTGGACGGGAGTAATAGGATGGTGACTCACATACCAAGGTTAGTGACACCTTGTTTGGTTCTAGAGACGCGTATGTGAGTGGCACCAGTAGAGGCAGTTGGTGGTCACCAGAGAGGGTGACGTGTTGGGGCGGTCCCGTGGGGTTGGAATGGCGGAGAGGGTCGCGTGGGAATGGTCGCAGTGGTGGATGATGAGATTTTCAATCCTGAGAGCAATTGGTGATGAGATTCACCGGTAAGACTCGTTTTTTTTAACGAATATATGGGGTACACTGCAGGGTACCCCGGGTTTCAAAAGTGTGGGGCAACTGGATTCCCCTTTTGGGGTGGGGGTGTGCCGGAGTTTGCATAACCCGGCGTTAATATGAAAAATAAAAAAAGAATATATGCGATATTTATAATAATAAATTCCATCATGTGATCTCAGATATAATAAAAGCTGTTATTGTTGGTTAACAGAGAGTTTAATTGCAAGTCCCGTCTCACTGGACCCAGCGCATTTTATGCTTCGTCTAGGCCTTCTGCCTAGTATTAAATATCTAGTGGCCCCTCTTAAAAAAAAAAAGAGGGGTTACAAGCCCAAAGAGAAAGGGCAGTAAAATTAATCATACGGATTACACTTAAGTCACATATATACTATAAGTGAGCAATTGGCAAGTATTGAGAACATGTTTAACAAACGGCTCAACAGAGATCATAGCAAGTGTTGAAATGACAACCTAAAGACAGAATAATGTTATCTAGTACTTTATTAAGAAGACAGGATTGGAGGCATCATTACCGACTACAAGTAAACTACGTAATGCGCAATTCATAACACACAACAGGAGAGCATGTTGCGTGTTATACTGGCGCCTGTTGTTTGAGCGTCAAAATACATATTAACGTTTTGCAACCATGAAACAGACTGGACAGTTATGTCCAGCAAACAGGTGATCTGGTACAGAGCAAACTGGAGCATGCTGAGTGTAACTGCTAATTTGCTGACCACGTGACGCTGAGTGTTGACTTGATCGATTAATTTGTATCCCGAGAACGACACTGTCGACGACGTAACAAGACAGTATGTTACTGACAAGTCCATTCTTGCGTGTTACTTTCGACAGTTAAACAGTCGGTGACATAATCAGAAGGCGTGTTATTATAGTTTGCTACAATCTGTCATCGATAGATAACTTCCATGTTACCCGTCTGACATGGTGAATCTTTTCCCTTGTCACCATGTATGCTATGTAGTAAAATTTTCTCATTAAATTTTCATTTATCTTTATTATTATGTATTTTTCATCTGTCTGTTCTATTTTACATAACGACTCAAAGTACCATGGCTACTTAGGTTGTACGGCACGCTATACTGAACGGTTCTGTGAAATATAAAATTCGGGGATACGACAAGTGGCGGTATAGTCACTAGTGTTGATACCACATAATGGGTATACCCCATAAAAGCTGACCCAAAAATATTGGAAGTACCGCTTGGCGATCACGAAATGTGAGATAGACCCAGAAAGGTGTGAATTCAACAAATAACGGAATCCATACGATGAAGAGGAGCGGATGGGAATAGCCAGGAGATTGATTATACATTTGATTATACATACGCTAGAAAATTAGAATGACCAACAGTCGAACGATCTTCTAGAATTGCCTGTTTGCTACACGATGGTCCATTTCATCTGTACCTTTACGTACTTGTAATTTAACTAGCAGGTTAACATTAAAAATAATGTAAACAAATATTTATATATACTAAAATTATATGGAGATACGTGGGTAAGATAATTTCTCTATCCTGCTTTGTATTGACGGGAGATAATTGTGAATTCTTTAACTGTAATGTAGTTATAATATCAACAAGACATGCTTAACATAGTTTCATCTTGTCTTGCACTCGCTTAACTTTTCCTATTAAAGATTATGTTACGACTAACATTTAAGATCAGCATGTAGACACCATACATTGTTTTGGCAAAGGAAAATTCAAAATTCAGCATACACTTCTTAATTCTCCATTTTAAATATTAAATTATTGTGTTGCTACATTTCATACATGAGTTACACTTATTTAAATACCATATCAGATATTCGCAGAAATCCATATAATGTGTACGTACGTATAGTGTGTCTAGAAGTAAAATAATTCACGGTTGATAGATACGTATTATTGTTCTAAATTCTCAGAAATGTTTCAAACAACATGAAAACTGAATTCCAATTTCAAACAACATGTCTATAAAAAGTCTGTTAAATCATTCCCTTTGATATCTGTTTACGGTAGTTGTTTAAACAGAACTGGTGCGGTATGTCAGCGTGATTGTGGGGGGGGGGGCGCAGAGTAGGAAGCAGTGGAGCGCGCCGCCAGATAGCGCTCGTCCTGCTGTCACTTTACAGTGGGTGTTGTGTCATAGTTTTCTTGTATTCGAAACAAAATCTTATTATTCAGAGCAATCTCTCTCATGTGAGGAAAACAGATTTCAAAGAAAAGTTCGCCTCAACGTAACCCCTTTTTAATGACAGTTATATTGAAAAGTCGAAATAAATATGTTTGCCTTAGATTTTGTTAGAAATATAAAAATAACTTAGCACAGAATGGTTATTAGAACAATAACATATTAGATTACAGAAAGTTTTAAGATATTTTGATTACACGAGAAAAGAATAGACTGTGTAGGACTTACTGTAATTCCCTTCGACTGTTTACCACTTACTGAAATTTATTAAGTAATCTCGTAATCACCGTTCCTAATTCACTGCAAACATGGTAGAATGCTGTCTCATATTCCCAAATGTAAACACTCAGATCATAGTGTTTGTGTGTGTGCATACGTACACGAGAACAACGATACATCTACCAAATAAGTATTCAATGAAACTCAAAACTTTATATCTATAGATGAACCTATAGAGAGGTTTTTGAATCATCAGGAAAAACGTCAGTTTTATAATTAAATTCTTTATATACTAACAAAACCAACAGTAATAAAAACAATAGAACATTATAAAAATGTAGGCTTGTAATACAATATGAATAATCACATGTATAATAAAACACATAAAATAAAATTAAAATAAAGCTACTTCATAATGAGTTTCTAAAACTTAATTGTACGTGTGTCTTTCTGGTATAATTTATAAGAGAGAGTTCTTCTGTGTTGGCGCGAGCGCGTGTGTGTGTGGGGAATGAAAGTAGGGAGATAGAGAGAATTGCATTTCCAAACTAAATGCCTATAGTTCGTAAACGGCTATTACCATTTACTTAACGAAATGGCGTATTAAATATTCATTCTTTTAGTCGTCGCGTTTAGATTAGATCGCTAACAGCATTTTCTGGTTGTAACTACAACAATCTGCTTGGAAAGGCGCCATCCGTCCGCAAATCAATAAAGTTTTCGGCACGAACTTGTAGTTCAAATTTCGTTGTGCATGTTGCTATAAAGATAGCAAAGAAACAGTTCTCAAGATATCTGCATAACGTAATTGTCATATCAACTGCTTCTACTTTCTCAACTGAAATATTAACAAAGTATAATAACTATGAAAAGTTTGGACTTCTGATTTTCACAGAATTAATTAACTTGCAGGTCAAACAATCGTTACTGACGTAATATTCACTTTAAATGACATTATCTGTATGGATGCTGCATTCAGTAAAAACCTAAAGATTTATCAGGTTTTTTCAAATCTTTAACTCGGATATGAAGTACGATGTCGTATATGTTAGAGTTCAAAGTCATTGCCTCCTTTGCAGTGCACTGTTGGTGACCAAACCATCGTAAACTATGTATTATCCAAAAACTAAAGAACACTATAGCAATTGGGATAAAATTAGCAAACAATAAGGCAATCGATAAAAACAGGAAGAACTTTGAATAACGAAGCAGGAACTTTAAATGAAACACGAATACGTTGACGATGAAACAAAGTCTGTTAAAGTAATGATGACGTTGCTAATGTTGTAATGTCACAGTGAAGGCAAAAGAAAGACTGAGCAATGATAACAAACCTGATACTAAATCAGTGCTCGACTCTTTACTGATTATTTACTTACCTCGATAGTATTTGGTTTCGACAGTTCTCTCATTTTCCCACTTCTTGAGCTCTCTTTGTCCCACTAACAATATTAACGGATTGCTTGTCTTTACGTGTTCTAAACACGAATAGTAAACAACAAAAGGCGGATGAATTTAAAATCAGGTTGTATGGTTGGCCACAGCTCTAGTTGATCAAGAGGGCCGCCACGTATTAAACGCAAGAAGTATCCTTTAATTAATAATAAAATGAAGTTTTCAAAAACTTAAATTTGTACTTCTTACGCAGACTAAATTCACTCAACAATATATATTGTACTTGCCTCTTCACGCGTCATTAATTTTTTCTAATTACAGAATATTTTTAATTAGTGTCTGATAGATTAGGTAAGCCGCTAATCTACATTTACATTTAGAGCACTGATAGGGTCACTGGAAATAAGGTAAATACATTATATAGAATGTGTGGCACGATTAGAACTCTGGGCAACCACTACAGAAAAGACACGTAACTAAAATTTTGTAAAGTGATGGTGGTATCAGGGTAAGAGATATGACTGATTAAGCTAATTGATGAAACCAGCATTCAGCCAGCAGAAATCAAGTTCCTTCAATCCTTTTAATGGCTGCATTGAAAGAAATAAACTTAGGAATGATGTCGGGAGGAAGTCGGCACTATCTCTTTAGTCCAGTTTCTTCATGTTTATCGTAAACGATGGCATAATCACGTGTTAAGAATGGAAGGGAACAGGTTGCGAAAGCTACCCAGTATAGGCATACACCTTTTGGAAGACGCAGTGTGGGCCGATTAGGAAGAGGTGGAGCTTGCATGTCGCAAGATCAAATCGTTGAAGTTTACTTGCTCTCTTCATTTTTAGTTCAGCTTATTCAACTCCCAATATTTGTCTAATAAAAACGCACACGCTTTTGCATATAATACCTACTTATAACGAAGATTAGTTAATGAAATCTGGAACGACATTTGGTTAACTTACAACACTAACATGTCTAGTAAGATCACCATATTTATTGATAAAAGTTAGATGACTATATTTCTACCGTATAGCTATACATTATGGATAACTTGAAGGTGCATTTTGTGAAAAACCAAACTAACTTAGTTGAGAAGCTTAAGGAATGTACGCGACAAGACAAGACGTTACAAGAAACAAGATATCTCATGAAACTATTCCTCATTTATCGACAAACCGAAATTAAAAGCGACTGTTGTAGCGACGTTTTCAGTATTCCAAATTTTAGATGCCGAGCGTCTCTATTGCACATAAATAGCAAATATTAACAGTTAATTTAATGAGGGTATAAAATTAACAGTTTCTAAATTATGTCAATAAAACACAAGTTATGCTACAACATTATTTATTAGGTAAAAATCTGTATAAGTATTTTACTTAAATTACATTTTACCATATTTAATAATATATTAATAATAATTTTTTTATAATATATTTAAAATAATTTAAATAATGTTATTACATTATTGTGCCTGTGTTTTATTTTGTTCCTTAAAAAAAAGAAAGTGGAATTCATATATTAAACGAGGTCAGTGGAAATAAATTCAGTTCATTTATAAAAATTTGGCTACCAATATCCATCTATTCCTAAGTATGTATACGTTTCACTGATTTGGTTGTATGAACTTCGGGTTATAGGCGCAATACATCCAATAAAGCAAGGGTCATTAGTCAGTGTATTGAATAGTCATTGATGCGAACAAAATGAGTATCAAACTACGTGAAACAAATTAGCTTATCCAAAACACAGTGCCTGATAATAACGTGACACTAGCAAATTAGCGGTTTATATGTAATGGGCCTCATTTACGCTGCCTACAGGGCTTTACTGTGTAACCACATCAACGTATAATGAGGTTTCGTCAAAAGAAAATATTAATTGTCTATATATAGTTAATATGTTGAAGTTAAACAACAAGTTCATACATTTCATTTTATCGGTGATTAACGGTCTAGTCAAGGGTAACCAGAAAATACAGTTAAATACATCGTATACAGAGATCATATAACCATATAACCACAGAAATATACAGACTATTTTATTAACATAAAATATTTATAAACATAAAGAGACTACATAATTGCTATTCGTGTATCACTGGTTGTTCTATGAGTCGCCACATGTAGGCCTACTCTCATTAGCATTGTTACTACTATTGAAAATGCATATCTTTATTTTGTTAGATAACGTCTTTACGTCCCTCTGCGCAAAACAGTTTGGAGACGTGATATATATTCTTATATAAACCGCAGTATAAATTGTTATATATAGGCCTATATATTAACACCGCAGTATTATTTTACTTAATTGACAAATAAACGGAGAATAATTAAATAAGCCGAATACTCAATAATCAAACAAACAACATCAGATATACACAGACAATTTTATGTACGAACGTGACCAGTAGGACACGAAGGGGTCTGATAAAGAGAGTTCTTTTAACAAACCAGATAAAACTGGAAGGTAAACAGTGAAATATACAAAAAAATTTAATGCTTAAAGTGTTCATTTACAAAAATTAAAACACATACTATGAATGTTTGTATAAACAAAATATTTTGGTTATTGTTTTCCGGTAACAAAAGTCTGCTCATTAATATCATGTAGAATCCGAGTTTCTTGTTTATGAAACCAGATTTTGGCTGACTTTAAGGTACATTGGAATATCGGCTATATATACTTTATATTGCACCATATCGTCATATGACATAATACTCAGCTATTTGATACTTCATCGTAATTAGAAACACGATTGTTGTGGTGTGTGACCAATTTATAATGAACGCTTGAGCAGACAATTCTGCTATATATGATGTTCATGCTGTAATAGCTAATATTTTTTTCTTTAGAAAATACACAATACAGCTACATTTGAATTTATATTTGCAGAGTTAATCACATACAGTAGACCCATACATATTGTTACACCAGTCTAATTGATCGTCGTATGGTACAGTGGAAAACAAAATACAAGACACCAATAAAGTCCAAAAAAAAAAGAAATAACACCTTTAATTGTCACAATTAATAGTTTGTAATCAACAAGTTATTCAACAAGAATATTTCGTACAATAATTCAAGTTAATCTGTCCACACAAATAATAAGTCAACTATTAAGAACTCTGCACTCTAATCACTTTTCACTAATACACCACTTGAGACGCACTGTCTAAATCGCCCGACATAGAACTCGAACCTCGCTTCAAGAAATCGCCACTTAAACTGAAACTAAACGGCAGCTGTCGTTCCAGAATAATCCATAATACGCGTCAACACTTCTGGAAAACACTAGAGCGTAATTGCTTGAGGCATTGAACAGAGTGCGCGCGGATCAGTGAAGTCTGAAACAGCCTCGGTTGTTGACTCGTGAGAAGTGTAACGTGATTGTCTTTCATCTCAAAGTAGCAGCAATATGTACACACACACACACACACACACACACACACACACACACATTACAACTGGGCTCTGTTGGGATAGCCGAGAAACATGTAGAATTTTCTGTAATGGCATAACAACATTAAAGATTCTATTATCACAAGATGTGGACACTTTATTTTTCCAATCCTACCATTATCAGAGCATAGTACGTTATTATCACAAGATGTGGACACTTTATTTTTCCAATCCTACCATTATCAGAGCATAGTACGTTATTATCACAAGATGTGGACACTTTATTTTTCCAATCCTACCATTATCAGAGCATAGTACGTTATTTCCCTCCACCCTTACATTGCATCTAATGTGCCACTCATATTTAACATGTAATGTCCAACCCGAAGCAAGAAGCATAAATAAGATAACGTAATCAAAATAAATAAAATTTCTGAATATTTTAATAATATTATGTTTACTGGCAGTTATGCGAGATTTTTAAAACACAACATTATATTACAAAGTCTATATAATTTTTCCTAAGCTTCCAAATCTATTTATTTTCTCGAGAGTTCCACACTTATACCCTGAACCGTATCAAGCCTGTAGCCCTCGTCCTTCGAGGGCTAGACATACAGGCAGACCCGCAGGTCGTCCTTGACGAACTGTGCGACGCGGGCTACAAGGTTGTGGGAGCCTCGCGGTTGTACACAACCTATGGCTCACTTCGACCCCTTCCCCTGATCAGACTCCAGGTAGAGAAGGGCGAATCCACCCAGGCCCTTTTAGAGTTGAAACGGCTTTTCGGGCTCTGTGTTAGCGTAGAGCCCTACCGTCAGACCGGGCGAATTTCCCAGTGCCGCAGGTGTCAGAGTTTCGGCCATAGCAGCTTCGGTTGTCGGAACGCGCCGACCTGCGTCCGCTGTGGAAATGACCACCTAACGCAGTCCTGCGCTGTTCCTGACAACCACAGGTACTGTATCAACTCTGGCGGCGCCCATGCTGCAAATAACAGGCGCTGCCCAGTTTACAAAGAGCAGCTGGACAAACTTGTCAAGCCAGTCCAGCCTAAGCCTCGACAAGTTGTTCAACCAGTAAAAACGGCCAAAGCCTGTGAACCTGTGGTCCGGAAACCAGTCCCAAAGTCTGCTCCGGTTCCGAAACCACCTTCAAGTGCAGTGAGCCCGAGCGTAACTAAGCAGGCCACACCAAAAGCCGCGCCCTCGGAACCGGAACGCGAGATACCACCCTAAGCCAAAGTCCCGTGGCCGCAGGATGACGAGGAAATTGATCCTCCACTGCCGCCGCCACCCAAGCCTCGCTACCCCAGATCAGGCAAAAAGCAAGGTAGAATTCAGGCCAAGAACACGGGCTAGCCAAAACCTGCCACTGGACCCAAGCCGGTCCGCCAAAAGCCAGAGCGACCACCCGCTCCAGAACCTGCCCCCAAGGCTTCCACCGGCTCGCCCCGCCGCAGCTATGCAGCTGCCGCCAAGCGTTCTCCCCAGGCCTCATCTACCAATGATCCCGCCGTCGTCTCCGACTTTCTGGCAAGCTACGACTTGCAGAAAGTAGCCCAAACTTTCCGCAAAATGAAGGAACGCTTGGCATCAGCCTCGCCCCAAGATAAATTCCTCCTCTTGGTTGAAGCCTGCCGTATTATTGGTCTGCTATGAACGGACAACCGCGGCAATCCCTCAAGCGAGACCTCGAGCTCGTGGCGTGGAACGCCAACGGCCTCGCTTCCAGGCATTCTGAGCTCTTAGAGTTCGTTGCCCGTCACAAGCCCGATGTGCTTCTTATTGGAGAGACGCACCTGACCCCGAATCGTCGACTCCGACTACCCAACTACGTGTGCTACCGGGATGACCGGTCGGATCGCGCAGGAGGGGGCACAGTCATCGCGGTGAAGGAGAGTCTAAGCCATCACTGCGTTGTCTTGCCTCAGCGGCGGAATCTCGAGTGCACCGCGGTTGAACTCCATGGTGCTCTCGGCGGTCTACTCGTGGTTTCCGCTTACAAGCCTCCACAAACAGAGCTCCTGTCGAACGATCTGGAGGCCGTCTTTGGCGCACACAGAAGGGTAGTCCTGGCGGGTGACCTGAACTGTAAGCACACTGATTGGGGGAGCCGCTTGGTGAACCCAAACGGGGCCCGCTTACGCAGGTATGCTGATGCGGCTCGGGTCACAGTCATGGGTCCTACCGGGCCTATGTACTATCCCTCTAGGGCTAACTCTCGCCCTGATGTACTGGACATTGCCGCGGTCAGGGGCGTTTATTGCCCGGTCCACGTCTCCGTCATTTCGGAACTGTCCTCGGACCATTGCCCCATCAGTGTGCATATAGCTACCCAGGACTCTACCGTCCGCGACGAGCGGCGGGCAATCGAGTGGGAACGCTTTGGCCCGGCGTTCAGTCGCCGCCTACCTGAGTATATCCCGCTCGACACTACCCAGCATGTCGACAAGGCAGTTGCCTTATTCGACACAGCCGTATTCTCGGCGGTAGACGTGTCCTCCCGGATGAAGCAGGGGCTCACGCCCGACTATCAGCGTATCCCCGAAGAGGTGTCTCAGCTCGCTTGCGAGAGGAATCGCCTCCGGAGACGCTGACAGAGGACTCGTGACTCGGCTGACAAGGCTACGTTTAACAGAGCGTCCGGCAAGTTGCGTCGCGACATGCTTTCGTTCCGTAGACGTAACTGAGAGCTAGCTGTAACACAGATGGATGCCCCTGCCGAGAACCGTAATGTCTGGCGGATTCCCAGTGCCCTAACGGGAAAGCGTAAACGCGCGCCTCTCCCCGCACTGGTCGGGACCGGCGGTCAACCCCTTGGACGCCCCCTCGAGAAGGCAGAGTTCTTGCCTGAGAGTTTAGAGCGGCAGTTCGCTCCCAACCCATCCAAGAACCCGACCTTCACTGAGCGAACCTGCCGCGAGGTAGGACGCTTTCTATCGGCCGGTATCACAGTCCAGCCGGAGCCCATCTCGCCGGAGGAGGTCTCTGAGAGTATTGTTCTGCTCAAGCCCCGGAAGGCGCCTGGCTCATACGGAGTCATGAATTCTGTACTCCATCGCCTTCCGGAGCGAGGAATACAGTTCCTCTCTGATCTGTCTAATATATGTCTCAGACTGGCCTTCTTTCCGGTGAAATTGAAAACGGCTACAGTTACAGTGATACTTGTCCGGCTTGGGAGCCGGGAAAGAATACTTCTCGCGCGGAAAACCTCAGACCCATCAGCCTCTTGTCCGCGACGTCTAAGGTTTTCGAGAGTTTGATCCAGCGTAGGATCCGCGACCATCTAGAAGGACTGGACGTGCTGATCCCCGAACAGTTCGGCTTTCGTGAGCTGCATTCCTCGACTCATCAGCTGATGAGACTCGTGGAATGCATTACCGAGGCTGGCTGCCAGGGCAAACAGACGACTGCGATCTTCCTAGACGTAGAGAAAGCCTTTGACCGCGTGTGGCACGAGGGTGTCCTTTACAAGCTCACGGAAGTCCTTCTTCCAGATTGCTATGTTCATTTGATCGGCAGCTTTCTGCGAGACCGTAGCTTCCGAGTGAGAATAAACCACGTTCTCTCTTCGGAGAGGCGTATTACCGCTGGTGTCCCTCAGGGAAGTGTCCTTGGGCCTCTCCTGTTCTTGTTGTTTGTCAACGACACGCCCCGAGTTCCTGGAGTTAAGTTGTCGCTGTTCGCGGACGACACTGCGGCTTTTGCCTCAGAGCCGAACGCGAGTTATGCGGCAATCAACCTCCAGCGTCAACTCGACGCGTATGTGGACCGATGACTGGAGAGTTGCCGTTAACGCTTCCAAGAGCGCCGCGGTAATATATTCGCGCAAACGCAAGCGACCTCGGCCGCTTAAAGTAGGCCCCGTCGAGGTACCCTGGACCAACAGCGTCAAGTACCTCGGGCTCCACGTGGATTCCCGACTCACCTGGCGAACCCATACTCAATACATCAGACAACGCGCTTCGGCGCAACTCAGTAGACTCTGGCCCGTGCTATCTAATCCGGCAATGACCCCCCGGCTAGGTAAGCTCATAGTCAACTCGTGCGTGTTGCCCGTGATTACCTACGCATGTCCTGTTTGAGGATACCTGGCTCGTGGTCATAGAATAACGCTCCAGCGCGTACTCGACCGGGGACTGAAGCTTGCGTGTGAAGTCCTCCGGAGGTACTCTTCTCGACTTTTGAGGAGAGGACTCGGTGTCCGCTCTCTTGATGACACCGTGAGACGCCTGGCGCGTAGATTCTATGTTCGTTCCGACAGAATGACCCACAATTCCCTCATTGCCGGACTTGGTAAATACACCCCGCGACCAGGTGAGTCCTGGAAGCGACCTCGTTTGTTACTCCCGGTGGTATAATCCACCAATCGCAGGTCGCTTCAGAGCCCCCCCCCCATAAGTATATAAAAAAGTATAAAATAAACTCAAACAGACCCAGTGGCAGGTCTCGGGCATCGGCGGATCCTCTGACTGCCTGGGCAAACAATCTTGTTGCATCTATAAGGACTGCTCGCGACACTACCACAGTGCTTACCCTGGTCTTCCAGTCATTAGCTACCCTCTTTCCCCTACTTCCCCTGAATGGCTAATAGCCTGAGGATCGTTGCGTGGAACGCCTTCGGGTTGCTCCCCAGACGATCTGAACTGATGACTATCGTGACGGAGTATGATGTTGATATCATACTTCTTTCCGAGACTCATCTGGCTCATTACCACTCGTTTTCGCTTCCTGCCTATGTCTGTTATCGTCAGGATCGTCCCCTACGGCCTCGCTGTCCCCCCTTGAGGGGCACAACTGTCTTAGTCCACAGGTGGATATCCCACAGGCTTTTGCCTCCTCTATATACATCTATTATTGAAGGCTGCGCGGTGGCGGTGGACGCCGGCGGATCGGAGTTGCGCGTTGTTTCTGCGTACCTCCGGCCTGGCCGGTGAACTCCGCCACCGCCCGAGGAGTGGGACGCCCTCCTCGACCACCCTCTCTCAGACTTAAACGCCGAACACCCATCATGGAACAGCCGCGTTGTCAACGCCTATGGAAATTCTCTGTTCCGGTTCGTCTCTGGCGACCCGGCACTTAATGTCAGCGGCCCTAAAGACCCTACCTACTACCCCTTTCACGGCCATCAGCCTGACGTTCTTGACATAGTAGTTGTCAAGATCGTTGCCCGCAACATCGAGGTCTCGTCTGTGTCGGACCTCTCGTCCGATCACAATCCCCTTGTTAAAACTGTTCGAGAGCTGTCGGCGTCACCCCGACATCCCGCTCAGATTGTTAGGAGAGTCAACTGGCGCTCCTATCATGACGAGCTCTCTCGAAGGTTACCATCTCTCCCGGCGGACCCTATCGTCACTCCTGACGATTTGGATCTCCGCGCCACAAATCTTCAGGAATTGGTCCAAGGTGTCATGGATCGACACACCTACGCACTCGAGATGAATCATCGCAAATCGGCCTTACCTGAGGATGTACTGCACGCCATCTGGCTGTGGCGCAAGCTCCGCCACAGATGGCAAAGGACCCGTGACCCAGTCGTAAAGCGACGATTTCAACAACAGTCCCTTTAAGTCCAGCAGCTACTGCGGGACGTAAACTCTGATCGATGGGACTCATATCTTGAGTCTCTTGAAGTCGACCACGCCTCTGTCTGGAGAGCGGTGAGTAGACTGACCCGCGAGAAGAGAACTCGCAACTCGCTGGAAACCCCGAACGGGATTGTGTCTTCATCAGAAGGCAAGGGTGAGGTCTTCGCCGACTGCATGGAGTCGCAATTTACCGTTCATCGAGGCCTTTCGGACCCTGCCCACTCGGCAGAAGTCCGGGACTTCCTATCTGGTTATTTTTGTCGCCCTCCCGCTGGCCCAGACCTCCCGTTCGACAGAGACGAACTCGTTTCGTCTGTCTGCCGACTAAACCGCCGTCGCGCCCCCGGTCCTGACTGGATCGGGGCCGCTGCATTACAATATCTCCCGGCCTCAGGCGTTGACCTCGTGCTCCAGCTGTTCAACTCTTGTCTCCGGGTACAGTACTTTCCCCGCCTGTGGAAAACTGCCAACATCGTTATGATTCCAAAACCTCGCAAGCCGCGCATGCTTCCTGAAACCTATCGGCCAATATCTCTCTTGCCAGTTATCTCGAAGGTGTTCGAGCGGCTCCTGCTGGCCCGCATCTCGCGCCGTTGTTGGATAATTTTATCCGCAACGAACAGTTCGGGTTTCGCAGAGAGCACTCGACCACGCTTTAACTAGTCCGCGTGGTAACGCAACTCTCTGACGCCACCAACAGGCGAGCGGCTACGGCCGCCGCACTGCTGGACGTGAGCAAGGCCTTCGATAAAGTCTGGCACGAAGGTCTTCTCTTCAAACTAGCTAACTCCCCCATACCATCCTCCATAGTGTTTTTCCTCCGGTCGTATCTCAGCGACCGAACCTTCAGGGTGAGCGTTGACGGAACCTGCTCTGCAGTTCGTCCCGTCGCCGCCGGCGTACCTCAGGGATCTGTCCTCGGCCCCGTTCTGTACCTTGTGTACACGAACGACCTGCCTGTCTTTCCCGGTGTCACGTTGTCTTTGTTCGCTGACGATGCAATGCATCATTACAGCTCTGTGTCCCCGCGTTTTGCGAGTACACAGTTGCAGCGTCAGTTGGACCAGCTTCCGGACTGGCTACGGAAATGGTGGGTGACGATCAATACGGAGTAATCCGAATCGATCTGTTTCACTCGTAAGTCCATCTCCCGATGCCAGCCCCTCTCCCTGGAAGGGAGGCCTATCGCCTATAGTCGGTGAAGTATCTAGGCGTTCAGCTCGACCTGGCGTCTTTGCTTCAGCGCCAACGTGACGGAAACCCTCTCCAAGGATCGCGGCGTCCGAGCCAAACTTTACCCATACCTCGCGTGCCGCAGCCCCCTGGCGCTGCGCAAGAAAGTTACCCTCTATCTGTTGTTTCTCCGGTCTGTATTGACCTATGCGGCACCTGTTTGGTGGTCACTTGTCTCCGCCACCAACAGGCGTAGGCTGGAAAGTTTTCAAATCCAGAATCCTCCGTTCCTTGTCGGAATCTCCTTGGTTTGTTCGAAACAGTGTAATTCGAGGAGGTCTACGAGTTCCTACTCTCTCTGCCTTTGTCTGCTCATTAGCTGCGACTCTCTTTGCCGCAGCTGAGACCTCTTCCTTCCCTTACCTCAGGACCATCAGCACCACTCAACCACCTCTCCCTGTCCGGGTCAAACGCCCTCGGGCGATTCTCGATGACCCGCCATAACTTTAAGTAAACTACTTAAATCTAAAATTGCATATTCACTATCTGACCATGCCCCAGAATTTACCTGCAAAGCTGTTTCCATCCTCCCTTCCTAGTATGCCGACCGCGCTGAATGCCGCTGCTACGCGCTATCACTGGCACGGAGGCTCTCCGCCTCGCGGGGAGCGACCGACGCCTCACGGCGTCTGCACGCGGGACTGTAACGGGTGACATCTGTCGCCCGAACCCGTTCATGCGGCAGTGCCCACTGATTGCTGAAATTTTAAAAATAAATGAAAAATTAAAAACCTTTCTCCCCCGCCTTCTCAGTTAACTGGTTGGCGGTTGTCCATTCCTGTTTTAGGCACCAGTCGAAGAACCAGAACTACGTCTATCTACAGGCAGCCATTGGGCTCGACCCAGATGCTGCAGTCATGCACCGGGTGCAAAGACGCCCCGCTACCACAATGCTACATGCTACATGCCAGTGGCAGGAGTCCTTTCTGAGACTCGGGGCACTGCACTACTCGCGACCCGCGCAACCCCCAGTTGTGTTGCTCTCCGGTAGCCAGTCTACTGCTCTTCTCCAGATCTTGTGGATGTGTCTGTTGGGCGCCATGTTGATTGGTGTGTCGGCTGGTAGCTCGCTGGCGTGGCTGGATCTTGCATCCGCAAGATGATCGTCGCCCCATGTTGGGCGCCACTTGTCACCGGACAAAAGGCTTGCCGCATGACAAATGGCGCCAATCGTACACTCTAGTATTTTTGATGGCCCTAAAAAGGACCTGTGGCGAGAAGGCTGATGTTGGTCGCGCAGCGCTGAGATGTTCGGCGGCTGCGCCCGCTGATCTTGGCGTACTGCAGTCCTCCTCTTCTTTCGGCACCGGTTGTAGAGTCGGCTGCCGGCCCAGCGAAATCAATCGCTGGCGCGGAACTGGAGGGCGAAGACGCAAGACCGCCGGCGATTCTATTCTTCGGCCGTTCCTTCCGGCTGACTCCGCGCCGATGTCGTCCGAGAGAGGAGAGGAGATGAAGTGCGTCCGATGGCGTGGCGATGAAGTGTGTTTAAAATTTTCTGCTGGCCCGGGTTTTATTAACTAACCGGGATCGCTGATTGGCTAGCTCTGAACGCTGATGCCGGATTGGCTCGCTGTGTCCACCGCTGGTACCGGAGAGCAGATGTTCGCATACCGCTGCCGTCACAATCTTTACAATGCTAACTACAAGGTCTATGCTAAGATAATATACAGCAGGGTCCAGACAATTACTGAAAATGTAATAATTAAAGAACAGAGTTGATTATTCCCCGAAAAGAGAAATTCCACCAAAAACAACATTTTTGCACTTCAGCATCCCTTAGCAAAAAGATAAGGGAAACAACTTAGAAGTGTGGAGAAAGGATATCAGGACAGAAACAAAGGTATGGCTCACTGGGGAATTGAGGCGTTCGAAGAAAAATAGTTTTACAAAATAAGCCCGTTGGGCAAGTTTGTCACTTTCATTATCTTGGCTGCTACATTATACATGAACACGACAGAGATCACTTCAACAAAATTAATATATATAAAGCCTTATGTGGAGTACTAGCAAATACGTTTAGAAACCTAGCCATATTTGACACAAAACTTCATTTGTACAACACTTTGGTTCCCTTGTATCGTTTTAAAGGTAAAGGAACAAAAGCTCCGAACATCGGAGATGAAATTCCTTAGAAGAATTAGAGGATATACGAAATCGGATAGGATAAGAAATGCAACAATACAGAATGAATTGACTGTTGAACCACTGGAAGAGAAAGTGCAGAATACATTTTTTGCTGGTTCCATGATGAATCTTGTATACAACCCAGAAACCCCAAAAGAGGACGGACTTTTACAAGGCAATCCAATCGTACTGATTGTTTGTGCATCATCTCACATATTCTGAAATAGCTGTAAAGTGTAATAACATGGTCTCTGCTAAAATCGAGCATAAATAGTTTTATAGTAGGCCTATATAATATTTGAAGGTAAATTGAAAGAAACGAATAACAGTTAATGACTAACTACTTATCACGTATGCGATATCCTAACTGGAAAACCAATTTCATATTAACTAATTTTACAGTAACAAAAACGGTGTTTGTATCTTTCGTAAGAAGTAGATCGCGTAGTAAGTACCTCTTCTCTAAGTCGCCATTTAATTAACATATAATTACTAAAGATTAGCCAATGATATTTTTCCCCTTTCACTCTAGGTATATTTGTCAGTAAGATTTTTTTACTTAAGAAGGTGTTTATCATTTTGAGTTTATTCTAGAAGCACAGTCAATTAATTGTTGTCCACTTACATTCAATGTTGGTTCATCACATTTACACACTACATTAAATTTTGGTATACACTATATATTCTGGGGTTCAAGTCACCCACAATAATTATTCGATCATATCTATTTACTCGGTTAACAACTGTCTGGAGATCATCATAAAGACTTAAACAGTTGAATTTAAGTCTTCGTGTTACTGTCCTCTCATTCTCAAAAGTGTAGGTTTTTGTGAAAGAACTTTTTTTTTATTAGTAATGCTACTCACGCTTTTGCTCTACTCCTTCTTGTACACCACTGTATAACCACTGTCCATTTCTCTACATTGTTTCTGTTTCTTTTTGTTTAGGATATCACAGGAACACCAATTTGTTTTCACCAATTCTTTCTCTAGCTCCTCTTGCTTTAGGTCATAACCCATACATTCCATGTAGCTGCTGTAATTCGTTTCTTTAAATTCTTCCAGCTCCAATTCCGTTTACAATTACCTGAATCATTAACCTGAAAACCATCCATTCTGAGGCCACTGGAGAAGTTCCTAGTCATAATTGTTACACGGGCGGGTTACTAACCCACTCGCAAAATCCGTAACCAGGAGGACCAGGGACGCTTTCGTAAGGTTACCAGACAGAACTTAACCAATGGGCTTCAGTTTCAGGGCTCCAGAGACTTCCCCTTACCTGTTAGTCTCAAGTCTCATACAATTTTCCCCAACGATCCACCAGTCTCCCTATACGATCGGCCCATTCCTTAGTCTACTCACCACCCAGTCTCCAAGATCCTCTATATTGCGTACTGTCAGTATTTTTTGAATGTAGGCCTACTACAATCTATTCTACTAATTCCTATTGCTTTCTCCAAATTTGCATCTCTAGATTTAGTTTGTTCTAGATTTAGTAAATAATTTGACCAGAATACTGATTTCTTCTTTATGAAATATAGATAAATGCATGACTAGACAAATACATGAAATTAAGCAGTTCAAATTGTACATGCAATACGACTGATTAAACAAATCACATTAAATATATATATAGGTAGATCACTTTCATGTTGTTGGTAAATGTAATAGTGACGTTTTAGAAACGGGGTTTCTCATAAGCGGATAGTTTCTTATATTATGGATTACAGATATATGTCAATATAATATATTACATGTATTTTATTATATATAAATATATTTATATCTATCTATAAATATTTATATCTATTTATATTTATAGTTTTATAAACAATAATATAAAAGAATCTCATACCGAAATTCTAGGGCCACTAGAGAAACAACTGCCTCTTGAACGTAGTATTTTTCCAAATGTCATGATATATCGTAAACATTTAGTATACAGTTAAATTTTACAATACAAAGTGTGCGTTGGGGATTACACATGTATACCCTTTAGACATGGAATAATATATATAGACGTTATGATTCCAGTGAGAGTTTACTACGCTTGGCAACGTAACCGCTAATTTGCATGATGCAGACACGAGGCCGCTGTACTGTTAACTGGATCTGTCAGTCTGTTTGCAATAAATCGATATTCATTGTCGGAAGTTTAGAGAAAATACGTCAGAATATATTAACAAATGATTTACGTACACATTTTACGATATTAAATGAATTGTTATTACTTTCCGTTTTCTTTAATAACCAGTCTCTCATAAATCAACATTTGTAGCCGTAGTGACATGAAATATTATAATACGGAATTAACAGTGTGTTAATCCTGTCGAATAATATTTGTATTGCTACTTTCCAAAGGTAGTTCATTCTTCACGCTGGTTCAGAAAAAATTATTAGAACGTTCTCTTCTTGCAACGTTAATCCGAAGATTGGTAGATAACAATAATCGGAATTCATGTAGTGACTTTTTAATCACCCTCTGTGTAATTTCAAACCATATATATACAACAGCGAGTAGTTTCTCCAGTTACTCGCTGTTGTATATTATTTCTGTATTCACACTTAGTGACGAAGAAGGAGTGGGGATTTGGAGTTCCCTGAACTGCAGTCTGTAAAATGAACGGTGGCGGTTGGGACCGCCCAGACTGCCTGAGGTGCCCTCATTAACGCACGCACACTCACAGCCGGCCCGCGCGCCACAGGTATGATTCACAAACTGTGCCGTTAACAGTCTGTTAAGTACTTTTGGTGTTATTGTAAACATGTTACTTACTATTGCAAACATACACAGGACTGTTTATAAAACAGTCATTTATAATATTTTAATAATATATATGTTACTGTAAAAGTGCGAAATAAGGTAAATCTTAAGATTTACCGGTATATACTAAGATCTACCGTTTTAAGATGGTAAATGTTCGAATATCCTTTTAAAATGTTTACATTTTGGCCTTTTACCAACAGTTAGTGGTAAATGTCAAGATTTACCGCTGGGTTGTGGTAAAAACTGTAATCTGAGATATAAAGCTTTGTATCTTTCGTTTATTAATATTATATTTGGTATTTGTTCGGTTTTCGACCAGATATTAAGTTGAAACGACAAAAACTGTGACTTATAATCAATCTGTGCACTACAGACGTTTGAAACTTTATGATATTCTTAACATTGGTGTGAAGATAAACTCATAGCACCGGTTTCTGTGGGATAAGAAGAGATCCTTTACTAAGTTTGTTTTGATGAACTATTTAATATTGAACACGAGAATTTAAACTATTTAATATTGAACTATTTGATGAACACGAGAATCATATTCCTAACATAAAGATGTTAAAATTATGCACGGAGATAGTTTTCCGCAAGATAGAATGGAAATACAAACTGAATCTTCAATAACAGATGAACCTGAAATAGTTGAACAACCTGACACGAGTGATCTAACCGCTACAACAAGCAGGATCGATACAGTGAAGCTATTTCAAAGATAGCCGCCGAAGGACTCCAAAAACAAGCAGAAACAATGACAGTTGTCTCTTGTAAAAAAGTAGCTAAACCTTTAGTTGGACAGAATGTGAGAGTCAAAGTGCCAGATGTAGACCGGGCAAAAATGGAACCAAAATCAGTCGTAGCTGTCGTACTGAATATTGAAAATGATGACTTTCAACTTGGTACCACAATTACCAAGTATATAAGTTGGCAAACTTATATCTTTGTACAAATTTACAAAGTTCACAGTTCACGCTATGTACAGATTTATTAGCCTTTCTTCATGCGTTTTTATGAAAATTATTTTTTTTTTATTAAATATAAATTTCTATAAAATTAAAAACATTACGCTTTTACCACAACGCAGTGGTAAATCTTTGACTTGTACCACTAATTGTTGGTAAAAGTCCGAAGTACAAACATTTTAAAAGGATCTTCAGACATTTAACATCATAAAACGGTAAATCTTAGGAGATACCGGTAAATCTTAAGATCTACCTTACTTCGCATTTTACAGTAACATATATACTTAAAAATATAAAGTAAAACATTTGAATTTAGATTTGCAAAGGTAATCACATACATATTAAAAATTCTATTATCACAAGATCTGGTCACTTTATTTTCCCATTAATACCATTATCAGAGCGTAGTATGTTATTGCTTCCCCACCCTTAGATTACATCTAATGTGTCACTCATATTTAACATGTCATGTCCAAACCGAAGCATAAAGTATAAGTAAGATAACTAATTAAATAAAATAAATTTTTTAATATTTTAATAAACATTTTTGTGCTTTCTATGAAGCACATGAGTAATGTTGGAAAACGTCGAGCTACATTTTCCGTACTGTAAACACTAAATAGATATCTGTGTTTGCCATAAGACAAGACGGTATCTAGAAACAGAGTATTTGGCCGAAAAAATTAAATCTTGCCATGGAAAAACAAGAAGTATATCTTCTGTAGAGGGACAGGCATTCTTTAACCTGTACAAATTTGATGAATGTTTAATAATGGTGAAGACGACTAAAGACGTCTTAAAGATAAGACACATTATAAAACTTAAAGGGAAAAATAGCACCATCATCAAAGCAACAACAGGAAATCCCATACAACTTCTTTAAAATATCAAACGGCCACTTTCTTTAGTCGTAAGGGACGACGCAAGCAACACATTCTTAGGTCTCGGAAAAACGTACTGGTCGCTAACAGCGTATCCCTCACATTTAGGAGGAGTACTATGGATTGGCCTAAGAAGGATGCAATAATCTTGAGAAAGCAAAACCGAAGACGAGCATAGGTGTGTACTAAACACTTGTACACAGACATGCTTACACACCCATTTTATATCAGTATAAAAGCTGCTGCGGCAGTTGATGCCTAATGTGGAGGGCCCAAGAGAGGGTAGAAGACTGCCTCGCTTGATCCCTCTGTATTCTTTTATGAAGAGGCATTTTGACACATAGGCTGGAAGTTGGAGCGTCAGAGAGGAAATTTTCCTCTGCGCACCGTTTGATTTCTCTCGGGGCTACTAGTTCATTTTGGGCTGTCTCTGAAGACGCGATGGGTGTTATACCAGGATTGTTGCATGCAAACGTATGGTATTGTAGAGGATGCAGATCCATTACCTTCCTACGGAGGAAAAATATTTAACAAGAAACTAACCAGACTGGAATAGATCAGCTAAACGTAATTGGAGTTACTGCCCTGTAAGCAAGAGACTGAGAGAGGTGTAAGTAAATCAGAGATACCAGTAGGTGAATTTTTACCTAAGTGACTGTGCGAACACACATATTTCTTTGCCTACTTAAGTAGTTGCAATCATAGGCAAACTCCTAAATTATTCACTCCTGCGGGATGCTTGAAGATGCAGGACAGGCGTGCGTAAGTGTCTGCTTTTGACTAGGTCCATGAAAAGCTCAAGAAGGTGTTGTGGGAACAGGATAACTCCTTGAAACTCCTAAGATTCTTCGACGCTTCGTTTTTACTTCTTTGGAAGAACCAGATGCAGTAAATGTATTTGGTGCACCTATGTTGAAGAACTTTTGGTATATCGAAAGACATAAAAGTAAGATCTGGAATTCCTATCCTTCCTACACCTTCAACGTTGAATTTTACCTAACTACTTAACTTTGACTTGAATAGCTTAACTTTCCACTTGATAACTTTCCACTCACGAAGAATTGCTAAGGACGGTCCCGCAGGGATTCAGTAGTAAATGAGAAAGGTGGTGTTTTTTAGTCGGTGTTAGTTCGACACTGGTGGCAATGCGAGCCTCCCTTCGTGTATAAAGCATTTTTTTATCTCATTAGAAAACAAATTCGATTCACACACGTGCGCGTGCGCACATAAAAAACAGAGTTTTCCGTGTAGCAGCGACCGATTAAAAACAGCTTTATATACATTTTAGTAGCAAAAGCAGGAGCTCTAGTAGCGAACACTAGTAGCGGCAGGAACATGACCCAGTAAAATTAGGTAGATGCAATATCAACAATGACAGGACTCGTGGTAATATTGCATTCACCTTATAGTAGCTACCACAGTTAGCTATCACATTGCGTTAAGTATTCTTTTTTTCAGACGTTAAATGTACTAGATAATATCTGTAGTTCTACGGACGGCATATGATAGTGTAGGCCTCGGCAAATTCTGGGAAGCTGTGAACCATCAAAATGTTACTTACTACCTTAAAAGGCCATTAATAAAAATGCAGTCGAAATTAAATTTGGCGGTACTCTCTCAGAGGATTTGACTATCTAGAGGTCTCCGACAGCATTGCTGTATACCGTCGTCATTGTTCAAAATATATTTAATTAGAGAGCTTGAGTGTGAAGAAAAAATTTGCAAATAAGAATATTCCAATAAAAAATGATAATACTTTTTCCCTTAATTGGCCGACAGGTTATTTTTGCCGCAGGACAAGCAGAATGCTCTTTATGTGACCAGCTAATTATATAACAGAAGTCAGAAGTATGAATAGACTTGACATCAATTATGATAAACTAAATAGGCCTGCTTGGTTGTCGGCTGCACAAGGGAAGATCAAGAAATGGAATATGCAGCAACAGTCACGAAGTACCAGAGTTACATCACGAAATCCGTTGGAACTCTCATATCTGCAGAAGGAGGAAATGTACAGGATACAAAGCAGTGGATTGATATACATAAAGTGGGGATCCGATAACTGCATTTAGTTATTTGGAATACAGACGCTACCAAACATATCTGACAATAGCACAGAACTATAGTTAAAATTGTTCCTACATACAGTACAGATTTATGTTAAGTGGCCAATGGAAAAGTAAAAAAAACAGAATGCAATGAAGATGGATTACTGGCCACATATTTGTGTAATAATGTGTTTAGACAAAATTGGAAGTGCTGGATTATAATAAAAGGAAATATAGACAATGACATGTCAGAAACCATCGAAGGTAAAAGCACACATATGGTGTGGACACACACCATAGCAGAACGCCAAAAGAAACGTTGTTTCAAAGATTATGGGAAAAGCAGTCATCAACAATACGGAAGAAATTAAAGCCAAGTTCGAATGACGGAATAACTAAGGCAATCTAAGGAATGGAAGATGGAAATCTAAAACAGAACAATACTGGAGTGAAAATGGAAGCTAAGGCCGTCTGGCGTGGTCCCATTGGTATACGTGATGAAATGTTCAGTATTCTTCAAAAATTTAGTAAGGTCGAGTAAAAATGTGAGAATCATACAAAACATAAACCACAATATTTAGTTACAACACATACGGTATCCCACCAAGAAATATTTTACCGAATTTCATATGGAACGGAAACCTACAGCACGGGTCAACATGTAGGCCATAAATTGTGATTACTGGCTAACACTGAATTCCCATTTCATCCAGATAGAAAATGAAAAATTATACAAAAAATAATCTCGATCACATAATTTTTAATTTACAGTATTAATCAAGTTCAACGTGATACGATGCTATCACAAATTATAAATGTGAACATAGTCCTGCTAATGAATGAATCACCGCTCCTATGCTCTCTATAGTACCACATCTTCTAAGTTATGATGTTGAACAAAAATATATATAAATATGATGTTGCAAATAAAAATACTTGTTATAATTTTTTGCATTTCAAATCTTCAAATAGTCTATTGGCGACGCGTTCTTGAACCACTTAGTAGGGATGTAGTTTTAACTCCACGTAGCTACGTATTATCATGACTATTTTTTGAGTTAAACAAGGTTTGATCTTAAGGTGAAGAAATTTTTGTTTCAGTGGCTAGGGATTATCTCAATTCTGTCACTTCGCACAACAGATAAAAGTGTAACAGAAAACGTAAGATAAACGTAAATGATTAATGATAAAATCTGCAAAAGCCTACGAAACAATTACATTGTAGACCTCGTTTAAAACACCAAATCGTTTCAGATTTTGATATCCACATTTGATGCTGACATACCTGTAAAGAATTATAATATGGCAAAAATGTTTATGTATTTGTTACGTAAGCTATCACGACCGAAGTCAACATTACTAAAACTATTATATTCCGGGCAGTTGACTCGTGGTCGACTGCTTATATTTTTGTACTCCTACAAAAACATAAGCAATCGACCATGGCCCCCAACAGCCCCGAATATAGTAGCTTTAGTAATGTTTATAGATATTGCAATGGACATTTTAATTGCATATGGAATGTATCAGATAATAAAGCACATGATAGCATATGAAGATGCTGTATGTATAAGTAGAGATTGCAGGTTTGAACACTGTAAATTAGTTGATAAGCGACATTGTAAAAAACGTTAGTTTTAAGTATTTTTAGACTAGTAAAACAACTAGGTATAAGTGCTACGGAATGGTGCGTAAGGATGCTTAGCCGCGTGTGTTGTGCTCGTGTGAGAGAGCACGTGATTATTTTAAGGGATATTCATAAAATAACACGTTAATTTAAATAATTTTTGAGATCGGGAATTTTGAGATGGGACGTATATTAGAATACTCATAATAAAACCCCTATCTGATGACAATAGTTATTTTAAAAATCAGTAACAAAATTTATGCGTTTTTTGAACAACAGTTGTTCTTTTCGAAAGCCTTCATGGACATGAATAATATCTGTAGAAAAATCATGAGTAGAGGTTACCAAAGAACCAATCAGATTACATAATGCAGTCGATATCTGTTAATTACTTTGAACAGATACACTAGTTTCCCTTTGGAATTGATACGCTAAAAGGCCGCTCTGGTATTAGACGTTTCGTCTGCTAATCGCGACAAACATAAGTTAGAAAATTGCTAGAGTTACTGCATAAATTACTATAATTGTGCTAATCCGCGAAAACTCAAGATATTCCGATTATGGGTATACATAAACTTCAAGTTTACAGGAACGATGTAAGCATAATACACCATTTTATCAGTAACGGTGTCAGTTCGCGGTGAAAGTATATGTAACCGTGCCACGACTAATATCTACACGCCAGAAAGAGGCCGGACAGAGTAGATCAACCCACATATTCATCAAAATAGGAGCAACTCGTCGTCTGAAAGACATGCGGTCTACATCAAAGGAAACTAAACGTAGATTATTTTGCGTACAATTATAAAAAAATATTTTAAAGAAAAGACTCCATCACACCAGTAAAGGCGTTATAGTAAATAAGACAGAAATAACTTTTAAATATTAGTTTATTTCATTGTATAGAAATTATATTTATTTTGTGTCACAAAGGTCAACAAAGACAGATTAATTATGTTTTATAAATTGTATTAAAATCACAGTAGATTGTAATAATATAATGGCATCATTATTAAATCCACTTTATTCTGATAACATACTTCTCGACTACTTATTCTATGCGACACACACACACACACACACACACACAATGTATGAACGTCATACATAAGTATTTATGTATGTAAATATATCATAACGACGGTGAGCTAAAAATAATGCACATTATGTGTAATGAAATATTACACATTACGTGTAGGATAATGAAGGACTGTCTCGCATGTATGATAACGACTGTAACTGCACACGTTAATATCCAAAACATATGTGATAGTGCCTTCTAAATATCAAAATGGCAATTAGAATTCATCACTTTGTGTTATTCTTGTAAAACGTTCAAGTTGTCAATAAAATGTATAGTAATAATAGTACTAGATTCTGACGGTGTTCACAGAAATATATTGCAACCTTTTGTGCATTATTAACCAGATCAATTAGGACAATTTAAAACAAATCGTCACGAACTTCCTTTGAATCGATCACGAAAGTTGGGTTCTTTGTATTTTATAGAACAAAAATGAGTTTTCTAGACTTAGGATTCTTAAATCAGAGAAATTAAACGAAAAATAAAATTATCCATTTCGCAGGTCGGCAGGATGGTGCAATGCACTTTTTCTTTTTATCTTAAAACTCAGAACAGAACAATATATACGAATCCAAAAATATGAAATATGACAAAATATGTACGGTTAAATGTGTTATATTTAAGGTCTATAGCGAAAACGTACGACAAAGGAAATTTTGATACATGAAGTATTTCGCTTTTTACGAAAATTTTTTATATCGACAACTATCTCTACTATTATTTACAATTGCTAATTTAATATGCCTATATACACAAATTATCAGTTTAGCAATGATAATTTTGAACATGCCATCCATGTCAACAGACTTGTTTGGATCACGAAATTGCATTCAGCCTACTGCTATACTGTTATTAATATTATTGTTATTTGATTAAGTCACGAAAACGATGGTAGTGGCATAGCATTTACGGACGTAAACGCAAGGAATGAAAGTTTCCAATTCAAGCTAACTACATTTTTCTCACACAGTAAGAAAACACGTTCCACTTTAGTAAAAGTATATGAAATTTTTTCTTCCCAAATTAATCTTTTAAGAGATAAAATAATATTAAAAGAACAAAATAAAAATGTATGCAAAAATGTCGTGTAAAAAATTTACCTTGTCGAGAAATACTTACTTCAAAATGCTTTAATAAATCACAACGTTTTACATTATATTAATGTAAAATTATGTTTTCTAAAACGTTTATTAGGTTTAACTTCAGTACATATTTTTCAATTTTCGGTATCTAATCACGTACTATATTTAGTTCTATAAACGTTTTATCCTGTCATGAAAATTTGTAGTGATAGATGAGGTAACAAAACCAAGAATTAACGAATATGTTCAACAGAACAAGTGTACCAAATTGAATAGAGATAAAAGGCTGACTCAGCTGGAATATGTTCAGCGGATGAGTGAAGCTACAGGTGGCAAGAAATTTGTGCTGGGGAGTTTAGAGAGGGAGACAGAGAGAGCGACTGGGAGATAGATAGACAGACAGACAGACAGACAGACAGAGAGTCAGCGAGTGCAAGACCATGGAGAAAGTGGATGGACAATGAGAGTAATGATTTAGCAGAACTTTTAGGGCGAAGTGGATGTTAAAGGCAGAAAATAAAAGATTGGTACTTTTTGCTTAAAGGAAATAAGAATGTGTAATCGTGAAAAGAACCAAAGCGCTTAAAACTATTAAATGCCGTCTTGAAGTTCTCAACTAGCATGATATATATGTAGCTATTACCATATGTATTCAAGACTTAGTAACACTCACCCCCGAAGGGAGACCAAATCTCTTTATGGATTTTTAAAATCATGGAATTACTTAACGCATATACTCGTTCTATTCTGTTTAGATAAACACTTAAGATCATGGTTATTTTTTATAGATTGTACTTTCCTTATAAGCACTCACACAATTGACATAATTTATGGACTTAACAAATACATTTAAATTTGTATCTTGTATGAACATTATAGGTTTTTACCAGTCATGAATTTGAAACTTTCCGGTTGTATACTGTTATAGAACCGGATAATGAATAAGACCATACGGGCTTATTCCTAGTCGAATAGTCACTCAATTGTTTGGCCCTTTTAGCCTGGGTTGTATTAAAAATAAACATTACATACTATAATTAGGAACCACAGAAAAGAAATCCTCATGTAAAATTAAACGAGAAAAATGAAATACATTGCCAGTAATCGACTTTAATATCACAGTCTGCAGTAAAACACAAATAATTAGGAAAATTTGAAATAAAGGGTATCGGAAAAAACGAGCATTTTTATTGCAACGAAACTGACACTTCTTTAATTATACACAATTGCAAACACAATAAACGAAAGCAAATTTTCTTTTTTTCTTTTATGTAATCCGAAAGGAATTCATTGCACTTAACCCCTAATTTACACGGAGAATTCATTTGCTGTTTATAATAACTTTTATTTATCTGTGGTACAAGCCAATCTTGTACGATTTAACTTCAAATTGTCGTCTAAAATTTTGTGTACACTACGAATTGAGATCCCTACTGTTGACGATCTTTGTGTAGTAGAACGTTTTACACTTTATGCCACAAAACGTTCCACTCAGTACTTTCTTCGTTCCAATGCTTTTGTAACAACCTGTAGATTTTTACTTCCATCCAATTCCCGTAGTTTGAAAATTCTTCACATATATCCAATCGCATGTTCAGATGAAATAGAATCATGCCTCCTGAGATTCAAAACATTGACGATCAGAACAAACCACTTGTCGAATTTTGTTTTTACATTGTGGGGAGTTGTATGTGACGATTTCATTAATACAAATATGGTAATTAATAAATAGGTAATGTGTAGGCTGGGAAATTTTAAAATTTTTAATAAAATCGCACATTTAAACTAAATCTTATTGCTATCATTAAATAATAATAATATTTAATAAAGAGTTATAATAATAAAATAAAAAGGAATACGATTGTACAGAAAGGGTAAACCTTGTTAATTAATCCTGCATAGACATGCGCTAACCAGAATTAACTTGATTTCCGACCCCTAAACAAACTAATATTACTTGTAAATTTGACTTTATTTAAATAATTAAACAAGACCACTGTAATGTACTTTAATAACGTCTGTAACTAAGAATATCTCTGCTTAATTAATTAGTCAAACTTTAATCCTTTAAATAAAGAAGGAACATGGAACTACTTTTATGTTGAATAGTAAATGTCGCGATATTACTACTCTCACCCCTAAACTATTTTTACCCACTTGCAATGGAGCGCTCACGCCGTAAGCTGCGCACAGCGTTGTTTCGCGACGCGGATATAAATATGTGAATTGTTGACGAATGAATATTTAAATAACTAAATTTGTGCGCCGATGACATCTCTATCGATTTCTTAAATAGAAACTATGTAATTAATACAATACCAGAACCATGAGGTGAAATTCTACTACTAAATAATCATGTGAAGTGTATACCAGTGAAACCAGCTTTCGCTTCATTTATTCTAACAACGAGTTTTACTACAGTCATCTAAGAAGAGAGTACCACACCCAGAATGATGTAACATATATCAGGAACTTCACCGTCACCGGATACTAAGGTAACGACAGACCTTCAGGAAACGCACCGAGGACCTAAGAGCAAAATCTGCATCAACTACAGAAACCACAGGTGACATGGAGGCTTGTCTTCCATGGTTATGAGATATTAAAATTAAAACCATCAAAAGACAATTTAACTCACCCTATTAAGACTTTAAAGAAAACAGACATTATATGTAAGATGTAGTCTGTAATCTAAGAAAACTGTTTGTAGTAGAAGAGTAAAGGTTTAAACTGAAAGCTTTATTGTTTTAAAAAAGATTAATAAAGTCCATTCTTCAAATGGCACAATTTTCAAGATTGTATATGGCGAAGTGACCATTATTAACGTGCTATACTCAATCCCGGATACGTGGAATAAATTAAATTGATGTTCATCTTTATTTTGAGGGCCCTTGTAAAAGAATAAAATATATTATCATATTGTAAGCTGTAAGCTGTTGAACCATATATGTTGAGAATTTTAAGTAAAATAATTAATCTCATTATGTAATAAAGAGGTGTCATCAGTTGTACCGACTAAACTGAGTGCATAAATCAACAGTCTCTCCTTCCTAGAATCCTTTTATATTAATTGTTTTGGTGTTATGATTAATTTTCAGCTCGTCACAACGAAGGCAGCCTGTTTAATTGGCATTACCAATTAATGCGGGTTCCCTAGGTTATAACACAAGTAAAGATGTTATATAACTTAAGCTGCAGACAGAGGTTATCAGACTGGGTGGTGAGTACTGTGTTAGAACGTTTACTAATAACATCTATAACGTGTTATTATAGTCAAAGGTACTTAATAAATAATATTAGCTAATGTGTACTATCATCTATATGAGATAGTACGTTATTTCATTAAAAAAATATATGAAAGTTTTACAAATGTCAAAACATTTACTGGTTATAAACATTTTTAACAGAATTTTTTAAGCTTCCTGCAAAAATGAAATATTTAAATAAAAAAAGTCTGCCAACAAACTGTATAAAAATGCATAGCTTGTTGCGCATCCGACAACGCTGTAGATATGAATTTTAACGTTTGCACTAGTCATTCAATAAGCACTTTTCTGTCATATTATACTGTATAGAAAAATCTCATTTTACCTCCAGTTTATTCTCACATAACGCATCACCGCGCCAGCATTTTAATATCCTCGTTTCCAATAAAGCTTAGTCAGTATTTATCAGCCAAACTACAAATTAGTCCTGTGTCATACACTAATAATGATGCTGATACTAGAGAACAGAGAATGTAACATTAATTATTCGCACCATAAATACAAAATGTTCGCCATTTTTATAGTAAATGATATTTCATTTTCTTCTAAACTTCTATCGCAGCAACAAATTTATATAAACAGTGCTAAATAGACTTCCGTAAAGATTAAAGATTATAATTTAATCTGATTTAATTTAGTTTAAATTGTAGTTTCTGCCCAACATAGAGGCCTATAAACCCACATTTTACGTTAAAATCTTTAGCAGAATGTATATGCCTTACTTTTTATACATTACATAGTGTATCGTACACCCAATTTTAATACTACTTGGCGCTTTTTTTAAATGTAGTATGTTTATTACCTAATACAAATGGTCTCATCTTTACGGAGGTGGATGTGCCGAGATTGTTCCTTTGAAAATATCCAAGCGAAACTACACAAAAATAAGATTCCCACGCTACTAAATTATTTTGATTTGACTATGTAATATGACTTAGTCTATAATTAACGAAATGTAATTTAAAACTGAAAATGGTTTTTAAACTTAATTTAAATTAAGAATGTCAATTCTTTGATATCTCACATTTTGCATTTTTGTAGCGCTTTGGGTGGCCAAAGGGTAATCACATATGCCAAACATTAATAATATTTCTGATTTAGTGCCTCTATGTCTCAGTAACATTTTCTAAATCAAAGGATATGAAAAACAGAAGCATGTTAAGATTAAAATTTTCGAACAGAATTTTACTTGAAGAATGTAGAAACTAAATACCTCCTCAAAGTCAAACTGTTCAAATATCTCTATCTACTCGTTCTTGTTTCCGTAATACTCTACTCTTCATGTGCGAAACTTCTGTAATGAATTTAGATCAAATGATGCATTCTACTTTAGTTATATTATGAAAACAGTGGTTACATCTGAAAGTACATTGTATTATTTTATCGCCTTAATTATACTGACGCATGTTTCAGTGACTTATCACTACCTTCCAAGGTTTCAAAATGTATATTTTAGTTATTATTTGAGTTATTATTTATTTCTATTTTAGTCATTAATGATTTTTTGGAATCTAATTAGGGCCTATTATTTTATATCATCGAATCTGGTGGAAAAGATTGTGCAGCTTGTATTATTGTGTCGACAAAAGCAGAAATGTTTTTTATATGTAATTCCAAATAAAATAGTTTAAAGTTTTCCACAAACAGGGTTAGTAAAAACGATGAGGCAAAAATTAGAATTCATTGTGTGTATGGTCACCAAGTTGCAATGGTTAATTTAAAAATAGGTTAGATACCTAAAATTCCTTCATGCAACTTACTTTGGTCGCTATGCACGACGCGTTTCAGGATCAAGGTCCCATCTTCAGGTGCTCACTCGGGTCGAGCTCATCAGTTCATAAAAACACACACATAAAACATAAAAAACACTGAATTCAAACACTCTTACTGCGCGAGAGGGGTCGATGCGCATCGTCGAGAAAGTAAACGTGTACTGGCCGTATAAAGTCCAATGCAGAGATAAGTTGGTCGTACTCCTAGTGTCTGTGCCAGTCTATCACAGTATCGACGAGCGTGTTGGATTTGAACGACACCGTATCGTTCAACAGGCCCTCTTTCTGTGACGTGGCCGCTTTATATATCTCACTCTTCTAATGCATTCATATATCGGCCCTTCTTACAAAAGTGTATGTGTTTAAGGTTAACAGAGAAGTTAGTGTAACTGTGATCACAATCAATCAGGTGTTGCGCGTAAGTTGATTTACTGTTTATCACATTATTCATGGGCAGGTGTTCCTTGAACCTCTCTTCAAAACGTCTCCCGGTCTGGCCGATGTAAAACATGTCGCAATCATCACACACAATTTTGTAAACGCCAGAGCGTGTCTCTACGCTTCTGTGTATCTTGGGGCGCAGTGCATTTTCAATGTTATTTTTTGTCCTAAAGATAACTGCGATATTGCATTTCTTAAAATGGTTTTTTATAATGTTAAGTAACAAAGGTGTGTACTCTACCGATATATATCTGTCAGTATTATGCACCGCGCTGTTCGGAATTTGAGTTTTGTTCTTGCGCCTGGAGATAAGTTTATCTATTATACTAGCGTTATAACCGTTGGATATGGCGATGTGTTTTAAAGTGTTTACTTCGTCAATGAAGCAATATTGCTCTAAGGCTACAGTAAGACGTCTATGGACAAATGCATTGTGTGCCGCCATTTTCTGAGACCACGGGTGATACGAATGAGCGTGTATTGTGGTGTCAGTGGTAGTGGGCTTTCTGTAAATTTTAAATTTGAAAGAGTCCTGAGATTTAATTATGGTCTGGTCAAAAAAGTTCAGTTGGTTATTCTCCTCTGTTTCAAGTGTAAATTATATGTGTTTGTTAACACTGTTCAAGTAGTTTTTAAGAAGCTCAATTTGTCTTAATGTGCCATAAAAAATGATAAATGTGTCATCGACATACCTGTAATAGGACACGATGTTTTACGGTATTTATTATTAGCAGAAAATAAAATAATATTTACCCAACTTTCGAAAAACTGAGGATAAAGGTCAGAAAGTATCCCGCTTCGAGGAGATTCCATGCTCAGGCCTTCCTTTTGGTTGTAGTATGTATCCTTGAAAGTGAAATAATTTTGGCGTAATATTTCTTTAAGCAATATAATTAGTTCTTTTACAGTCCGTGGGCTTAATGTGGCGTTGGCCATTAAGTTTGTTTTTAATATTTCAACAGTCTCATTAACGGGTACATTTGTATACAGACTTACTATATCCAACGAGGCTATCTTGCATTGTGGTTTCAACTTAACGTCTTTAATTTTACTTACGAAGTCAGAACTATTTATAACGCTATAATTATTATGAAGTGTTGTATTATTTTTAATATTTTGCTGTAGTATTTTTGTGTCTTTGTAGCATGACGCCGTTGTAAATTTAATCAATGGCCAAATGGGAATGTCATTTTTATGGATTTTTGGTACGCCCGTAAGCAGCGGGGCTTGTGCGTGTATCGGCTTCAAATAACGGCGTGTGCGCTCATCAAAAAGATTGGTACATTTATTAACAACAGCGTTCAGGTCTTTAACGTAACTCTTAGTGGGTTCGTCAGTCAATATATCAATATTATTGTTGGTTATGAAGTCATGTACTTTGTTCACATATACATGTTTGTGTAGCAGGACGGCAGTGTTACCATTATCGGCCTTCAGTAATATAATATTATTGTCAATTAACTTTTTACGTAAGTTACTAATTACTATGCGGTCGTTACGATATTTACGTTCAAGATGTTGTGTCTGTGTATTCATATTTAATAGCCAATAGTTTATTGTTTATCATTACTCTGGCTTCATTTTGCGTATTATCACAGGGTAAAGATTTAATGGCTGCTTCAGCGTTAATGACTTCATGTACTAAATGATTCGTACTAAGTGCGCGTAGATTATATTTCAGTCCTTTATTCAGTAAAGTTTCCTCGTCATTTGTTAGGTTCATATCGGTTAAATTCTCTACCCGCTTATAAAATTTGTGTTTACATACTGTATCGACCGTATTACGTTGTTTGTGTTGTAGAGAGCAAATTTTCTCTCACGCTCATTCGTATCACCCGTGGTTGCAGAAAATGGCGGCATACAATGCATTTGTCCATAGACTTCTTACTGTAGCCTTAGAGCAAGATTGCTTCATTGACGAAGTAAACACTTTAAAACACATCGCCATATCCAACGGTTATAACGCTAGTATAATAGATAAACTTATCTCCAGGCGGAAGATCAAAACTCAAATTCCGAAAAGTGCGGTGCATAATACTGACAGGTATATATCGGTAGGGTACGCACCTTTGTTATTTAACATTATAAAAAACCATTTTAAGAAATACAATATCGCAGTTATCTTTAGGACAAAAAATAACATTGAAAATGCACTGCGCCCCAAGATACACAGAAGCGTAGAGACACGCTCTGGCGTTTACAAAATTATGTGTGATGATTGCGACATGTTTTACATCGGCCAGACCGGGAGACGTTTTGAAGAGAGGTTCAAGGAACACCTGCCCATGAAGAATGTGATAAACAGTAAATCGACTTACACTGAACACCTGATTGATTGTGATTACAGTTACACTAACTTCTCTGTTAACGTTAAACACATACACTTTTGTAAGAAGGGCCGATATATGAATTCATTAGAAGAATATGATATATATAAAGCGGCCAAGTCACAGAAAGAGAGCCTGTTGAACGATATGGTGTTGTTCAAATCCAATGCGCTCTTCGATACTGTGATACAAAAACTGGCACAGACATGAGGAGTACGACCAACTTATACGGCCAGTGCACGTTTATTTTCCCGACGATGCGCATCGTCCCCTCTCGCGCAGTATGAGTGTTTGAATTCAGTGTTTTTTATGTTTTGTGTGTGTATTTATGAACTGACGAGCTCGACCCGAGTGAGCACCTGAAGTTGGGACCTTGATCCTGAAACGCGTCGTGCATAGCGACCAAAATAATTTGCATAGCGACCATCAGGTATTTAACCTATCAAAAAAAATTTAGAATATTTAAAACACAGTTTATATATATGTACACAAGGTGAATAATTATTGCTATTTTCAATACTAGTTACAGATATATATGGTAATGAAAATATCAGATGCTAATTTTACCTGATGTTAGTACATACTTTTTACAGCATAACGATATCTTAATATCTTAAAATATTATCTTATTATATTTCAATCTGATCTTAGATTACTAAATTTCATCGTGGTGAAATTTTATTAGTTTGTGCAAACCATTAGTGAGTTGGAGAGAATCCTGAAACAGTGACGTAATGATCAGCTGACCGGGGTGGTGGTAACGTCACGATCAGCTGTCTGTGATGTCATTGTTTCAGTGACGTCATGGTCAGCTGATCGTGAGGTCGTTGATCCGGTCAGTTGATCGACACGTGTCTTCGTGTTTCAGGATTCTCTCCGTGTTGCACGGGGGGACGGGGGAGCGGGGGTTCTGTTGGTGTGTATGTGTATGCTGGTGGCTGGTCGGTGCTGGGTTCAGGATCGGGCTCTGGACGAAGCGTCGCTCGCGACTGTTGACAAAAGACTGAACGGTATATGTAACGAGCACCGTTTATATAGAAGGGCAATCCTCCTCTTGTTCTACTATTGTGTGTAACTACACAACATCCTGTCAAGACGTATTGCACCATACTATTTCACGGTGATATGATGGGACAGTTCTAATAAGTGTATTGCACAACAACGCGTAAATAATTAAGCAATAAACAGCAACAGATCCAAAATAAACCAAACTCGTCCACGAAAGCCAGCGAGAGATTTTGCTCCGACCGCGGTCAACGAAACACTGACCCCTGTCAACACCGTGTCAATCGTATAAACGGTGTGTAGGGTGGAAGGGGGGAAAGGAACGAGGAGGGGGTAAAACGTGTTAATACCAAAATATATCTGCATAATTTAATACAAGCAATATTTTATGGAACAAGTCGTCATTACCAACAAACGACCCGAATCAAATCTGTAAAAACTAGTTAGCACCATTTAATTTATAAACAATAAAAATAATTAAGCAATAAACTGCAATTTGGGATCATAAAACGTGTATTGTGTCGTACTAAATTACCTGCCTATTCGTCAACACTAATAGAATTGCGCCATAACACTTCGCGGTGATACGATGCAACAGTTCTAATAAGTGCGTTGCACGCAACGGTTCCAATAAAAAAAATTAAACCAGGGCACGAAGGTCATCGGCTATTCACAGAATGCGATGGGAAACGTTTATTTCCATTATGTTCTCTTGTCTTCTTTCTCTTACTATCTACCCCTTATCTTTCTAGACGCAGCTGATTTGAGTCGGCAACGTGTTTGTAGGTCAGAGAAAGAAAAGGAGAGACCGAAAGAATGTGTAGGAAGAGCAGGTGTTTGTAGGCGAGGGCTCTACTGTAGTGCGAGAGAGAGCGTCAGAGTAGGCGAGGTGAGTGTGGACACGCGTGAGGGACAGCTAGATAATATAACCCACCTGAGGAGTGCAAAACAAGAATTTATACACGGCAGCGCGTGCGGGTAATTAACAGTCCACAGTTGTGGGCTGATAGAGAGGGTGCGGCACCAGGGGTAAGCCAAAGAGAGATTGAATGAAGGCGAGCGCGTTCTCTCGACAGTACAGCGAAAGTTGTAACTGTCAAACGTTAAAATTAAATACAAATATCAACTTTGGTTGTGGTACTAAAATAAACCAACTTGAAAATAATGAAGAATTTAATTAATCTCCATTAAAACTTAACATTAATTATTGAAGCTTATTAAACATTTCTTATAGCCATAAAATTACGGAAGTTTCTGGCATATCTGGGGTGATATTTTCTCCTTAGCAGCCGTTATACTTTATTTTTGTAATTTATCATACGCTCTAGTTTCCTAAATGATATTAGCATCTCTGAACTTTTCAGTGAAGTTAACAGTGAATAAAACATTCTATTAACACAACTACCAATCAAACGCTAAACGTTTCCTAAGGATAAAACTGCACGTGTTAAGGCTTCAAATACAGTTGCAAATAGTTAAATGAACTTTGCCAAAATTACAAATTATGCTTAAAGGCTCACTCTTTACACAAAATACAGAATATCACAATGTGAAAACATGAAAGGCTCATTATTTGACAAGATAATCGTTAAACTTATTGAATTTCTAAAATTAAAAATTACGTAAGTTGTTCTTATCCCCACAGGCGACTCTCATCTCAAAACTTAATTGACTTTCACCCTGTGTTTGAGTTTTCTCAGTAACAATTATAAAGCTGAACAAAAATATTTACTTGAGAGCGTGTTTATAATTCATGCACACCCTGTTGTCAGTAAAACGGCGATGGAACAGTCAAAACTCTTATGCGACAGCTAAGATAATTGTATTTTATTACTACTAACTTTTGGCTAGTTTCATTTAAATCTGAAAATGCTACTTCCACTTCATAAATGCTAATAATATAGCGTATACACTTGAGCCCTTTAAAATAATCTACAAAAGAGAGCGATGTAGAAATTTAACAGGATGAATGTTTTCTAAAATGTTATACATTCCAATAATATAATACTTAAATGTAACATCTGTTAATGCTCCAAACACGTACATACGAGTTCTGTCATATTACATATTTTTGGTGCTATCAGCAGTTTTGGAAATATACCTTTCTCATCTCTTAACCAAAATATCCATCAAACAATTGGTTTCTATTTACCAGAATTTTAAGCAATATTTAATAATTAATAAAATAATTCTGTGATGCGTTTTATTTAGAAAATATCTGTAACAATAATGTCACAAACTGTAAAATATGAAATATTAGTAGTATTATTCAGCTGTGTTGGCGACATTATGTTAAAGAAGAAAGCTTCTAGACTTACCGCAACCGGTTACTGTTCCTGTAAATGCATCAAGAATACAAAAAAAAGCACAGCGCAAGACGTGTTCACCCACCGGAGTATTCAAACTTTCTGAGGACGGAGCGGCAGATTTTTATCCGTGCGTACCACACACTTGTTGAAGTCCGAAAACACATGGCCACCACGTCGTGGGAACGAGAAGGAATAACATAAACAAATGTGAAACACTATGGTGCAACTGACTCCTTGCTGAGAGTGCATGAAGGTACATCATGAACGGAGTATTCTGTGTTCTGAACCGGAACAGGCGAATGCAGAAGGATTTATGATGCACCGCGAGGGAGGCTATACTTCACAGACAGACTGTTGAAACAAATACACCGCTCACCTGGTAGTTAGACAACGCAGCGTGAGAAACAGAAAAATTTCAGTCGTATTGAAGCAATCTTTAGTAAAATGTTAGTTTCGTTAGTTATGCCCGTAGCGAGAGGGAGAGAGAGAGAGAGAGATAACGAGAGCAAAAACTGAATTAAAAGTTTTAGTCTGTTACAAAGTGTTTGTAAACGTTTGTGTAATAATGTTACCATAATTATTGTATTAAAAGTTATCGTATTTCCATAATTATTGTAAAAGTCATCGTATCTCTTAATTATCGTACATTAAATATCGTATATCCCATAATTATCGAATTTCCATTATTTCTAAATATCACAACGTACTAACAGCTGTGCGCGCGCAACGACGCTACCCCTATATACAGTGTCGATTTACTGCCTACGTTTCAGTTAGCAGCTGGACACGCTGCTGAACACAGGTATGATATTTGTTGTTGTTATTAACTGTGTTTGTTACAAAGTGCTCGTAGACATTGATGAAAACTAGTGCGTGTTTAACCTAAGAAAGTGTGCTTTATTCTAAGTAAGGTCGTATATTTCAGAGTACAGAACCATAGCAGTATATGCAACTCGTACAATCGCTCTTAACGGGAGTGTAAAGACAATAAAATATAACGACTTTGAAGACGGAGTGGACACGGTATCCGTGTTGTTGGAGAGAATGGGGGAGGTCATACCGGAAGACGTTCGCGCGGAATCGCACGATGTGGGAGAAAGATTCAAGTGGTACCTGGCCGTACGCGTCTTGTTCAAAAAACTAGTAACCGATCACGAATTGGAACAGACGGGAGTGTTTCGTACGCGTACGCACCTCGTTTTACCCGCGACGGACGCGGAAGACGTGAACGAACAGTACAGGCAGTGGTTTGAAAAAGTGCTAGAATCGGCATCAAAGTTTACTCGCGAAGGCAGCGGATGGGTCAAAAACGGGATCGTAACCCTCAAAGTGAACTAGTTAAAATATCGTCCTCTGGCTGGATCCAGTTACATCCCCACTCCGACAAAATTATTAAGGAAGAAAGCATTAGTGAACGTGCAGAATCTATACGACGATAAATGCTTCCTCTGGTCCGTTCTAGCCGGGTTACATCCGACCGCTTCTAACCCGCACACCGTGTCTCACTACAGACAATAAGGAAACGAGCTGAGTATAGAGGGAATCGACTATCAGGTGGCGGTGAATCAAATTAAAAAATTCAAAAAACCAAACGTAAACATTTCGGTGAACGTGTTCGGTTACAAAAGCGAAATTAACAAGTTCGGATACGGAACTTTTGTAAATAGTGAAAATATTAAAACAGATTGTTGAGTGTATTTAATTGCATTTTGTGTTATTATGTTATCATTCGGTATGCGTATAAAGAGACTACTTTTAAATAGTCTCCTGATAACTTACCTCCTCTTTCTGTTCTTATATCATCTGATTGCATTGATGATTGCATCATCTTTTTCCGATCCAGATGAGATTTAGACATTTTCTGAACAATTAGTACTCACTCTTAAATTCAAAATGTTTCGTCCTTATCTGCTCTTTGTGGAGCAATGCATTGAGTTTAGTGAAATACTACGTCAAAGGCATGAGTTTGATAACATATATCATATGCTTAAAAGCCACTAAAACAATGTCATTTTTATGTCTTGAATAACTAATTTTAAAATTGCGTTTCGTATGACTGTTTCACTAATTCTATAACAAAATAATGTTCATTCTATAAATTAAAGAAAAAATTACGGGAATCAGTATCGTTTCATCATAAAAATTGTTTTTTGTTTAAACACTATCAACTTTTCGGGATATAAAGTCGCAGTAGACAACAAATACAATATTTTTTTATGTATATTATTATTATCATTATGTAGGTTGTCTTAAGTATTTTATTATTAAAAAATATTATTGAACGCTTACACCTATTGAGTGTAAGCGTTCAATAATATTTTTTAATAATAAAATACTTAAGACAACCTACATAATGATAATAATAATATACATAAAAAAATATTGTATTTGTTGTCTACTGCGACTTTATATCCCGAAAAGTTGATAGTGTTTAAACAAAAAACAATTTTTATGATGAAACGATACTGATTCCCGTAATTTTTTCTTTAATTTATAGTTGCTTCATAGAATGAACATTATTTTGTTATAGAATTAGTGAAACAGTCATACGAAACGCAATTTTAAAATTAGTTATTCAAGACATAAAAATGACATTGTTTTAGTGGCTTTTAAGCATATGATATATGTTATCAAACTCATGCCTTTGACGTAGTATTTCACTAAACTCAATGCATTGCTCCACAAAGAGCAGATAAGGACGAAACATTTTGAATTTAAGAGTGAGTACTAATTGTTCAGAAAATGTCTAAATCTCATCTGGATCGGAAAAAGATGATGCAATCATCAATGCAATCAGATGATATAAGAACAGAAAGAGGAGGTAAGTTATCAGGTGACTATTTAAAAGTAGTCTCTTTATACGCATACCGAATGATAACATAATAACACAAAATGCAATTAAATACACTCAACAATCTGTTTTAATATTTTCACTATTTACAAAAGTTCCGTATCCGAACTTGTTAATTTCGCTTTTGTAACCGAACACGTTCACCGAAATGTTTACGTTTGGTTTTTTGAATTTTTTAATTTGATTCACCGCCACCTGATAGTCGATTCCCTCTATACTCAGCTCGTTTCCTTATTGTCTGTAGTGAGACACGGTGTGCGGGTTAGAAGCGGTCGGATGTAACCCGGCTAGAACGGACCAGAGGAAGCATTTATCGTCGTATAGATTCTGCACGTTCACTAATGCTTTCTTCCTTAATAATTTTGTCGGAGTGGGGATGTAACTGGATCCAGCCAGAGGACGATATTTTAACTAGTTCACTTTGAGGGTTACGATCCCGTTTTTGACCCATCCGCTGCCTTCGCGAGTAAACTTTGATGCCGATTCTAGCACTTTTTCAAACCACTGCCTGTACTGTTCGTTCACGTCTTCCGCGTCCGTCGCGGGTAAAACGAGGTGCGTACGCGTACGAAACACTCCCGTCTGTTCCAATTCGTGATCGGTTACTAGTTTTTTGAACAAGACGCGTACGGCCAGGTACCACTTGAATCTTTCTCCCACATCGTGCGATTCCGCGCGAACGTCTTCCGGTATGACCTCCCCCATTCTCTCCAACAACACGGATACCGTGTCCACTCCGTCTTCAAAGTCGTTATATTTTATTGTCTTTACACTCCCGTTAAGAGCGATTGTACGAGTTGCATATACTGCTATGGTTCTGTACTCTGAAATATACGACCTTACTTAGAATAAAGCACACTTTCTTAGGTTAAACACGCACTAGTTTTCATCAATGTCTACGAGCACTTTGTAACAAACACAGTTAATAACAACAACAAATATCATACCTGTGTTCAGCAGCGTGTCCAGCTGCTAACTGAAACGTAGGCAGTAAATCGACACTGTATATAGGGGTAGCGTCGTTGCGCGCGCACAGCTGTTAGTACGTTGTGATATTTAGAAATAATGGAAATTCGATAATTATGGGATATACGATATTTAATGTACGATAATTAAGAGATACGATGACTTTTACAATAATTAAGGAAATACGATAACTTTTAATACAATAATTATGGTAACATTATTACACAAACGTTTACAAACACTTTGTAACAGACTAAAACTTTTAATTCAGTTTTTGCTCTCGTTATCTCTCTCTCTCTCTCTCCCTCTCGCTACGGGCATAACTAACGAAACTAACATTTTACTAAAGATTGCTTCAATACGACTGAAATTTTTCTGTTTCTCACGCTGCGTTGTCTAACTACCAGGTGAGCGGTGTATTTGTTTCAACAGTCTGTCTGTGAAGTATAGCCTCCCTCGCGGTGCATCATAAATCCTTCTGCATTCGCCTGTTCCGGTTCAGAACACAGAATACTCCGTTCATGATGTACCTTCATGCACTCTCAGCAAGGAGTCAGTTGCACCATAGTGTTTCACATTTGTTTATGTTATTCCTTCTCGTTCCCACGACGTGGTGGCCATGTGTTTTCGGACTTCAACAAGTGTGTGGTACGCACGGATAAAAATCTGCCGCTCCGTCCTCAGAAAGTTTGAATACTCCGGTGGGTGAACACGTCTTGCGCTGTGCTTTTTTTTGTATTCTTGATGCATTTACAGGAACAGTAACCGGTTGCGGTAAGTCTAGAAGCTTTCTTCTTTAACATAATGTCGCCAACACAGCTGAATAATACTACTAATATTTCATATTTTACAGTTTGTGACATTATTGTTACAGATATTTTCTAAATAAAACGCATCACAGAATTATTTTATTAATTATTAAATATTGCTTAAAATTCTGGTAAATAGAAACCAATTGTTTGATGGATATTTTGGTTAAGAGATGAGAAAGGTATATTTCCAAAACTGCTGATAGCACCAAAAATATGTAATATGACAGAACTCGTATGTACGTGTTTGGAGCATTAACAGATGTTACATTTAAGTATTATATTATTGGAATGTATAACATTTTAGAAAACATTCATCCTGTTAAATTTCTACATCGCTCTCTTTTGTAGATTATTTTAAAGGGCTCAAGTGTATACGCTATATTATTAGCATTTATGAAGTGGAAGTAGCATTTTCAGATTTAAATGAAACTAGCCAAAAGTTAGTAGTAATAAAATACAATTATCTTAGCTGTCGCATAAGAGTTTTGACTGCTCCATCGCCGTTTTACTGACAACAGGGTGTGCATGAATTATAAACACGCTCTCAAGTAAATATTTTTGTTCAGCTTTATAATTGTTACTGAGAAAACTCAAACACAGGGTGAAAGTCAATTAAGTTTTGAGATGAGAGTCGCCTGTGGGGATAAGAACAACTTACGTAATTTTTAATTTTAGAAATTCAATAAGTTTAACGATTATCTTGTCAAATAATGAGCCTTTCATGTTTTCACATTGTGATATTCTGTATTTTGTGTAAAGAGTGAGCCTTTAAGCATAATTTGTAATTTTGGCAAAGTTCATTTAACTATTTGCAACTGTATTTGAAGCCTTAACACGTGCAGTTTTATCCTTAGGAAACGTTTAGCGTTTGATTGGTAGTTGTGTTAATAGAATGTTTTATTCACTGTTAACTTCACTGAAAAGTTCAGAGATGCTAATATCATTTAGGAAACTAGAGCGTATGATAAATTACAAAAATAAAGTATAACGGCTGCTAAGGAGAAAATATCACCCCAGATATGCCAGAAACTTCCGTAATTTTATGGCTATAAGAAATGTTTAATAAGCTTCAATAATTAATGTTAAGTTTTAATGGAGATTAATTAAATTCTTCATTATTTTCAAGTTGGTTTATTTTAGTACCACAACCAAAGTTGATATTTGTATTTAATTTTAACGTTTGACAGTTACAACTTTCGCTGTACTGTCGAGAGAACGCGCTCGCCTTCATTCAATCTCTCTTTGGCTTACCCCTGGTGCCGCACCCTCTCTATCAGCCCACAACTGTGGACTGTTAATTACCCGCACGCGCTGCCGTGTATAAATTCTTGTTTTGCACTCCTCAGGTGGGTTATATTATCTAGCTGTCCCTCACGCGTGTCCACACTCACCTCGCCTACTCTGACGCTCTCTCTCGCACTGCAGTAGAGCCCTCGCCTACAAACACCTGCTCTTCCTACACATTCTTTCGGTCTCTCCTTTTCTTTCTCTGACCTACAAACACGTTGCCGACTCAAATCAGCTGTGTCTAGAAAGATAAGGGGTAGATAGTAAGAGAAATAAGACAAGAGAACATAATGGAAATAAACGTTTCCCATCGCATTCTGTGAATAGCCGATGACCTTCGTGCCCTGGTTTAATTTTTTTTATTGGAACCGTTGCGTGCAACGCACTTATTAGAACTGTTGCATCGTATCACCGCGAAGTGTTATGGCGCAATTCTATTAGTGTTGACGAATAGGCAGGTAATTTAGTACGACACAATACACGTTTTATGATCCCAAATTGCAGTTTATTGCTTAATTATTTTTATTGTTTATAAATTAAATGGTGCTAACTAGTTTTTACAGATTTGATTCGGGTCGTTTGTTGGTAATGACGACTTGTTCCATAAAATATTGCTTGTATTAAATTATGCAGATATATTTTGGTATTAACACGTTTTACCCCCTCCTCGTTCCTTTCCCCCCTTCCACCCTACACACCGTTTATACGATTGACACGGTGTTGACAGGGGTCAGTGTTTCGTTGACCGCGGTCGGAGCAAAATCTCTCGCTGGCTTTCGTGGACGAGTTTGGTTTATTTTGGATCTGTTGCTGTTTATTGCTTAATTATTTACGCGTTGTTGTGCAATACACTTATTAGAACTGTCCCATCATATCACCGTGAAATAGTATGGTGCAATACGTCTTGACAGGATGTTGTGTAGTTACACACAATAGTAGAACAAGAGGAGGATTGCCCTTCTATATAAACGGTGCTCGTTACATATACCGTTCAGTCTTTTGTCAACAGTCGCGAGCGACGCTTCGTCCAGAGCCCGATCCTGAACCCAGCACCGACCAGCCACCAGCATACACATACACACCAACAGAACCCCCGCTCCCCCGTCCCCCCGTGCAACACGGAGAGAATCCTGAAACACGAAGACACGTGTCGATCAACTGACCGGATCAACGACCTCACGATCAGCTGACCATGACGTCACTGAAACAATGACATCACAGACAGCTGATCGTGACGTTACCACCACCCCGGTCAGCTGATCATTACGTCACTGTTTCAGGATTCTCTCCAACTCACTAATGGTTTGCACAAACTAATAAAATTTCACCACGATGAAATTTAGTAATCTAAGATCAGATTGAAATATAATAAGATAATATTTTAAGATATTAAGATATCGTTATGCTGTAAAAAGTATGTACTAACATCAGGTAAAATTAGCATCTGATATTTTCATTACCATATATATCTGTAACTAGTATTGAAAATAGCAATAATTATTCACCTTGTGTACATATATATAAACTGTGTTTTAAATATTCTAAATTTTTTTTGATAGGTTAAATACCTGATGGTCGCTATGCAAATTATTTTGGTCGCTATGCACGACGCGTTTCAGGATCAAGGTCCCAACTTCAGGTGCTCACTCGGGTCGAGCTCGTCAGTTCATAAATACACACACAAAACATAAAAAACACTGAATTCAAACACTCATACTGCGCGAGAGGGGACGATGCGCATCGTCGGGAAAATAAACGTGCACTGGCCGTATAAGTTGGTCGTACTCCTCATGTCTGTGCCAGTTTTTGTATCACAGTATCGAAGAGCGCATTGGATTTGAACGACACCATATCGTTCAACAGGCTCTCTTTCTGTGACTTGGCCGCTTTATATATATCATATTCTTCTAATGAATTCATATATCGGCCCTTCTTACAAAAGTGTATGTGTTTAACGTTAACAGAGAAGTTAGTGTAACTGTAATCACAATCAATCAGGTGTTCAGTGTAAGTCGATTTACTGTTTATCACATTCTTCATGGGCAGGTGTTCCTTGAACCTCTCTTCAAAACGTCTCCCGGTCTGGCCGATGTAAAACATGTCGCAATCATCACACATAATTTTGTAAACGCCAGAGCGTGTCTCTACGCTTCTGTGTATCTTGGGGCGCAGTGCATTTTCAATGTTATTTTTTGTCCTAAAGATAACTGCGATATTGTATTTCTTAAAATGGTTTTTATAATGTTAAATAACAAAGGTGCGTACCCTACCGATATATACCTGTCAGTATTATGCACCGCACTTTTCGGAATTTGAGTTTTGATCTTCCGCCTGGAGATAAGTTTATCTATTATACTAGCGTTATAACCGTTGGATATGGCGATGTGTTTTAAAGTGTTTACTTCGTCAATGAAGCAATCTTGCTCTAAGGCTACAGTAAGAAGTCTATGGACAAATGCATTGTATGCCGCCATTTTCTGCAACCACGGGTGATACGAATGAGCGTGAGAGAAAATTTGCTCTCTACAACACAAACAACGTAATACGGTCGATACAGTATGTAAACACAAATTTTATAAGCGGGTAGAGAATTTAACCGATATGAACCTAACAAATGACGAGGAAACTTTACTGAATAAAGGACTGAAATATAATCTACGCGCACTTAGTACGAATCATTTAGTACATGAAGTCATTAACGCTGAAGCAGCCATTAAATCTTTACCCTGTGATAATACGCAAAATGAAGCCAGAGTAATGATAAACAATAAACTATTGGCTATTAAATATGAATACACAGACACAACATCTTGAACGTAAATATCGTAACGACCGCATAGTAATTAGTAACTTACGTAAAAAGTTAATTGACAATAATATTATATTACTGAAGGCCGATAATGGTAACACTGCCGTCCTGCTACACAAACATGTATATGTGAACAAAGTACATGACTTCATAACCAACAATAATATTGATATATTGACTGACGAACCCACTAAGAGTTACGTTAAAGACCTGAACGCTGTTGTTAATAAATGTACCAATCTTTTTGATGAGCGCACACGCCGTTATTTGAAGCCGATACACGCACAAGCCCCGCTGCTTACGGGCGTACCAAAAATCCATAAAAATGACATTCCCATTTGGCCATTGATTAAATTTACAACGGCGTCATGCTACAAAGACACAAAAATACTACAGCAAAATATTAAAAATAATACAACACTTCATAATAATTATAGCGTTATAAATAGTTCTGACTTCGTAAGTAAAATTAAAGACGTTAAGTTGAAACCACAATGCAAGATAGCCTCGTTGGATATAGTAAGTCTGTATACAAATGTACCCGTTAATGAGACTGTTGAAATATTAAAAACAAACTTAATGGCCAACGCCACATTAAGCCCACGGACTGTAAAAGAACTAATTATGTTGCTTAAAGAAATATTACGCCAAAATTATTTCACTTTCAAGGATACATACTACAACCAAAAGGAAGGCCTGAGCATGGAATCTCCTCGAAGCGGGCGTCAAAACTCGATCAGGTCTATTGCTCAAAATCTGGTACTCCTACAGGATCGTCTATGGGTTTTTAAGCTGTTTACAGCAGTCTGCAGACACCCGACTCTGTTCAAAGTATTTGTTTTACTCACTTCGCGAATTGTGCATTTTAATTTTGCTCAGTAGCTGAACTGACTGTTCCTCACCACCGTGGCTCTTATCTACAAGCATGCTGCAACATGTCAGTCGCACTTCTACCCCGCACCTGCATACAATGAAGCATGGATCCCTTGCACAGATTAGTTATTAATGCCTAGCAAGTGAGACGTTTGATGTTTTGAGAAAACGTTATTGAATCTGAACGCCAGAATCGTAAAAGCAAACCTCAAGTCAAGCAGAAAAAATAATCAAACTTTCAGAAAGGGCACCACCTGTGTCTGTTGGAGATAACATCTTGGTATCTATCCCGGAGGTTCTTCGTGGACGCCTCGCTCCAAATAACGTATTGACAATCGCAGCGGAACTATTAGAATCAGATTTGTACATTCTAGTTACAAAACATAGACAAATTGACAAGGAAGTAAGCAGGAACCAGTTTCAAACAGTCCCAAACAAATTCCTAACGTTGGATGAAGTTCGTGAGAATCCAGTTATCGTACAAAAAGAAGCAATGATGTCTTCAGGTATCTGTACAACGATACAACGAGAGCTTTGCACGTTGTGGGTGTAAGAAGAACTGCACCAACAAATCATGTTTACGCATGAAACATAACATATAATGCAATTCAAAATGTCATAACAGTGGTAATAAGTAGCAATAAGTAGTAATAAGTAGTTATTTAGCTCTACGTCCATACTAATGAAACTGTAATAAGGAGAAACTGCCATTTGAAAATAGTAATACGCGGTAATAAACACAGCTTTGTCATAAAGAAAGGTTTTCAACTAGTTACTAGATATGTATAATATTGTATAATAAATTTAAATACTTAATTTTATTTCACTGACATAACTGTGTAATAAAAGTAGACTTAATAAATGTTCAAAGAATTAAATTATAAAACAAAGATTTAAACCTAAATCCCTTTATACAAAATAAAAGAAAAACAAAACAAAAATAACACAAAATGTGCATGCCCTATGTGTGCGAGCGCGCGGGTTTGAATGCATATATAATTTTTTGTAGTAAACGTAAGGAAAATATTAAAATTATAAAACAAATATTATAAACCCGAACCCCATCTTCCAAAAAAAAACCAAACAAAAATAACACAACATGTACAAATGTGTAAGCGTACGTAATTCTTTATTTGTAACGGGTCTGAGCAAAAGTGAAACGTGCACTTCGCGAAGTGATTAAAATAAAGTGCTCACTCCACGGAGCGGGTGTTGTTTACATTCTTCCGTACATAGGCCTAGAACATAGAACATAGAACATACTGATTTTTATAGTAATCTTGACACTATACAGTAATAGCCAAAATATAGAATAGTATATACCTTTTAAAGTTAAACTAAATGTTTTTATACTTTTTATCGTAAAATCATAGAATCTTGCTACTAAAGTGGTAATAAAGATTCAAGCAATGTCATTTGAGTACATAGGCATGCAGATTTCTTTTTACGGAGTTTTTATACTACTAAACCATCAGGCTGCTTAGATGGCACATAAGAAATGAATGAGAAGAGAAATTATTCTGATCATGAAATAATAATTATTTACTTATTTGTTTTTCAGAATTTAGGGTTTTGATTTGCACAGTCCCCTAAATAGAGTTTCACTTCGACCAGTGTGTAAATCAAAATACACAGTACGCAGATGAATTCATTTCATCTATTCATCTGGAATAAAATGCTCATTTCGCGAAGTGCATAATTTTGCCTCGAGCACTGCGCGGAGTGAGCAAGTATTTCGGGTAATGCAAACAACAGATACATCTCGATGTACGACTGAATTTTTAATCACTGTCACTTTAGTTAGGTTTGTCGTTGGCATTGTTCGGACAAAACAATGGATAAATACAGTGCGCTTGGTTTATCACGCGTTCTGCGTGCATACCTGTGCAGTTTAGAATTATTTAAGGTACACTATGTAGCATATTTCATTAGTGAAGATTGAATTTGAGTACAGCTGTTTTTCTATAACTAAGTTTATTTCCAGCTTATATTTTCTTTAATTATTTTTCAGTGGCTATGTATAGCAAAACACTTTATCTCTGCTTCAAGCGTCTAGTTACAAATCGTTCACCTTTACTGAAAGTAATTAAACGTCCGATTGAATTTGATACAATACTTTGTCACCGATGTGTAACTACTGCACTTGAGATGCCTTAAACAAACTTAGCTGCTTCCCAACAGTGGAACATAAGACAGTATATTGCCATTAATTAAACTTTATTTCTCCTAGTCGCTCAGTGTACAGTAATCAGTAGAATAGTTACTTTGAGGACTATATTTACATGTCATTAAATAATTGTAAACAGTATCTACTGGGCCAATACACGAGACACCTAATTACCTTATGTCTCGTTACATTTAATTCTTTGTTTATTAAATAATTTTTAATTTGTGTTATTTCCTGAAAAATCAATAAAATTTTGTATTAAATGCTGATAATTTTAAATACTTTCTTTTTATTTTTCTTAAAATTATTTCAGAGTTTGCGTTTAGTATGTTAGTTTTTGTCTCTGGGAGAAATCTTCCCTTCATTTAGGTTGAAACCCAACGACATTCTGCTATAATTCTCGCTTGAAGTTAATCGAATAAGCTGGGTACTGTGAATGTTCTCATATCACGACTTACCAAACTGAGATATGTTGCAGAAACGTCACGTTACAATCTAAGCTCTAGTACTGTATCATCTTTTGTAGAGATCTAAAAAAGCTCGTATAGAAAAGAAAATATAAATACCATTATTTAATGACATTTTACTTACGTCTTAATCAATCTTCTTACGTCTTAAGCGACAGTTTAACTTAATCAATCTTATGAGGCTCAATAAAATTTACAATGAGCTCTGATAAAGTAGGTAAAGATTAGAAAATTAAATTGTTTCGCAACAGAAACGCCTGTCTTTGAAAACATTGTTTCGAGAAGTCGTCAAAAAATTATAACGCCCACGTGTGAGAATGTAACCGATAACATCCGAAGTCTAATTTTCATCGGTAAATACTTTTGTATTGATCTGATTACAAAAAAAAATATTATTGCTAGTATTAATTTTTAATCCTTATAAGAGAATAATTTCTTTTATCATTAATTTCTTATGTGCCATCTAAGCAGCCTGATAGTTTAGTAGTATAAAAACTCCATAAAACGAAATCTACATGCCTATGTACTCAAATGGCATTGCTTGAATCTTTATTATCACTTTAGTAGCAAGATTATACGATTTTACGATAAAAAGTATAAAAACATTAATTTAACTTCAAAAGGTATATTCTATTCTATATTTTGGCAATTACTCTGTATATTGTCAAGGTTATTATAAAAATCGGTATGTTCTATGTACGCAAGAAAGTAAACATTTTTGTGTAATTAAGGTAATTATTAGGCAACTAAGACACTCATAAATTAGAATTCACAACTGTTCACGACTAAACATGTATGGTGAAGTGGTCGAAAAGTGGTGCAACCAAACAATACTGCATAACACCGATAAATTAATTTAAAGGATATATAAACAAAACCGTTTTATTCTCAATTTATCCAACACGTGGGTGTCAGGAAAACTTACTTTGAAATACTTTTCACGTTTGCAAAAGATTCCGTTAACAAATATTATTCTAAATTGAACATACGTTTCTGTTGGAAAACACGTTACAAACAGCACACAGTGTACAAGAAAATTCTGTTAACTATAAAATTAACGCTACCCATTCAGTTTAACCTTAATCCTTTTACTTTTACTTTAATCCAACCCACTGTGTGTAACTTTAAGAAAAAGATTCAGTGATATAAACATTATAGAGACTTCTATATCTAGAGTCTTATACGTTTTAAGTATTGTGCAGATTGGTATGCTTTGTTGGTTTTCCCTTTTGCTTTAAGCAAAAAATGTTCTTTTTTTCAACAAAAGTGTTGCAAGAGAAATGTGTGTGCAAACAAATTAAATGCGTCGTTTCTTTTAAAAGTCGTGTTTTCTTTATAATTCTAAAGACAAGGAAAGCAATGGCAGAACAAAAAGTACACGAAGTAATTCCATTACTTTAAACTAGACTGAACTGTACACAACTTCCGTGTTACTGGTCGTTACGCCAATGTTAACTCTCTGAGGAAAAGCTGAAACATACAAAACACTAAGCACACGTTATTCTAAACCGTTCTTTGTGCTCCGTTTACTTTAATGCGTCTTCTCTAAAATGTAATGAAACTTAAAACATGTGCATTACTGTCTTCATAGTGACTTCTCTCGTATGCAAAGCACCAAGCTCGCGCACAAGACAAGGTTCCGTGAGAACGTAATCGGAATTTTGTGAACAAATAGAATCTTTTGCTTTCATTGACATATATTTGTCGCTGCTGCTACCCAAAAACAAAAAGAAGTATAAAAAGTATTTGAATTTAATTCATTATTCCAAACTAAGTGCACAAAACCAAATAACTGAGACCTGTAAACAAACAAATTTTATGAATAAAATTTCAATGTATTCGTAGACAAACCACCAAATAGAAGTATTTGACTGTAATTAATAAACACTTGGTATAGTTTTAGACATACTTTTTATTTCCCTGACAATTTTTTTACACGTTACGGCAGAGGTTAGATTGGAACTGTATGTTAGCCGGAGGAGTGGAGGTAGTGTATGTTGACCAACGGGGCAACTGAAAAGTCCCAGATAAACAGTTAAACAAAGGTGAGTGTTCTACTGTTTGGAACAAAATAAAGTACCGTTACTTACACGTTACGGCAGAGGTTAGATTGGAACTGTATGTTAGCCGGAGGAGTGGAGGTAGTGTATGTTGACCAACGGGGCAACTGAAAAGTCCCAGATAAACAGTTAAACAAAGGTGAGCGTTCTACTGTTTGGAACAAAATAAAGTACCGTTACTTTATTACTCAGTAATTCTCCAGAAACGGTACTCTGTTTTGTTGCTTCTTTTTCTTTTTATTAAATTTTATGTACAATAAATATTAACCAATTAACATTTTGTGTAAGCTGTTATCCTAAGTTTAAAAGAAGAATTTGTTCGTTTATTATACACTATGTCATCAATGAAATAACGTTTTAAATTTTCAGAAATAAAATTTGCATGGTGAATAAGTGTCTGCATTGTCCAAGTAAACCAATAAATGGTGATATTGTATGGAGAAAAGAAGTAATAGGTTCATCTGTAAGGTTCCGTGACAAAGCAGATTTTGACAAAACCACATTTCTTGAACGTTATGTGTGCTAGTCCAGCTGTCTACTTAATCCATTCTAGTACAAATCAGTTGTGCTAGAAACGTTGTCGTATTGATCAAGCAGGTATATATCGGAGGGGAAATTTCCTCACTCAAAAAAGCTTGATCTTTGGTGCAAAGACAAGAGCGGAAGAACAAACGATGAAGGTGTAGTAATAAAAGAAACAGCTGAAAATTTAATTGTTGTTTTCGTGAAAAGAATTGTGATAGACAATCTTCTCCTCAGTTATATTAATGTGCCAATCAAATAAGGTGTGTAACTAGAAGCACATGTCGGATGGCGAGTCTGTGCGCGGAATTAATGAAACAGAAATGCGTGTGAGCTCGTTTCAGTTACTCTACAGGAATTACCTAAAGCACTCATGGACAGCCTTTTTATATAAATAGCTACTTGTTGTCACGAAAATGTCAGCGTATTTCTAGAAAAATAAAACAGCAGAGACATATTTAATATAATTATCATTATTTAACTCAATTGGTATTAAATTAAAATTTTATTAACAACAGTAGAATCTGACCGCGTGCGCTTTTAAGTGAAACCTTTGTGAGGCCATAAAATCTTTCCTTAAAGATTTATCCCCTAGACAGTGCATTCTCCTCTTGCGGCTACTGTTAAGCTAGATGCACAGTACTGTCGCGTTCGTTAGTCACTTGGGTTCTTAGTGAACTCGCGTTCACTCAGTACTGTGCATGTAGCTTAACAATAGCCGCAAGAGGAGAATGCACTGTCTAGGGGATAAATCAACTCGTTCCTGCGTTCGTATTGTTAGTAAACCATTTTGCCTTACGGCTTGTGTTTCTTTTTATATTTTGTTCCTTTCCTTATCTTTGCAATATCATAAATTGGTATTGGTTTTTGTACATTTTAATCAGAAATAACACTTCTAACTTTAATTTTCCAGCTGTTGTTAAACAAGTACAGTAGGTTAGTTTTAAGAATTTTAACCTGCGTGCAAACAGTGTTGCGTGCGTACGTACACGTGCACGTATGTTTACGTGACATTTAGTTTTACCGTACAAACGTTATAAAACCGATGAATACATGAAACATCATACGTACAGTGTAATCGGAGCGGATGCATCAGACAATTTAATGCGATTACGATTCGTTGGGATAGTCGTTCAATACACAGATATTCACTATGCTATTATAAAATCTATATGCGGGCAATAATATTGAAAACAAAACTATTTCTAAAGATAAACACAACAAAAATAATTCTCTGTTCATAATAGGACTGAAGAAATACAAACTAAAATTACTAAGAGGTGAAACGCACATTGTACATAAAACTGTGCAACAAAATTTTAACAGTAGAACGGCATCAAAATTTCATAGTAGAAAATACAACGCAGACCTGAGTATCGTTCTATTTCCAGCTGTTACTAAATTTTAAATTTATACTTTTATAATTTTAATTACAAATATTTATTGTCTTAAGAGATTATTTAAAACAAACAAACAAATACATTTTTAAGTCTTTCGTGGTTTATAACAGTTATTATTAAATATATTTGAGGCATCGGCTGAAGGTGAAAAATGGGGGACAATAGTGAGAAATTTTGCCTGGGGGCAGAAATTTAGGCACCACCGATTGATGGTAGCATAAAATAAGTTTCAACAGTGAGTAATATTAATAATTTTGTAAAAGATTTTTAAAAATTAAATATTAATTAACTTAACCATAATAATAATTAGTGCCTCTTTTTATTATTATTGATGTAGTTTATTAAGTATGTAGGGAAGACTGCCTCAAGTGAGCTGTTACGCACCCAACAAAGGTATTGTGGCGAGCACTATGTTTCACCACCTGTTATTACCCTAGTGTACTATCTCAGACGCTTACTTACATAGTCCACGTGGGGTTGAAAAACCCCAATTTTATAGTCATCATCATCGTCATCATCACTTCATGTATAGGATTTCTCCTATATTTTCCGCCATCTTGTGACTGGCCTGCCTACAGATCTTCTTCCAACCGGCTCATACTCATAAGCCAGCTTCGGAAAGCGGGTTTAGTCCATTCTTTCTAGACGCTGTTTCTAACACCATCTATAATTCTGAATGAGTTCATTTAGGGAAACTGTATCAAGTTCTCGTTTAATAAACTCATTTCTTATATGATCGAGTCACGTGCATCCCTTAATCGTACCGATTTCAAATAGATCATTTTTTCAGTCTGTAATTGGCACTAGTTCTTCTTCCTTATAGTTCAGATCTCGCATCCAACCAGCAGTGTTGGTACTGCAATTTTCTCATAGAATTTAATATGTTTTTTTTTGTTACCTTTCTTCTCGGCTTTTGGTTAAGCTCGAAGTGTCGATTTTATAGTGTGCTCAGGAATCGAACCGATGATAGGTGTATATAGGTTAATAGCCAAGCGATTAATTAACAGCAACTCAGATTGGAGCACTTCTTTGGCGTTTAAATTATCTAAAAAATTTAAATGTTATTTTAATTAGGTCCCATGCTGTATAGCTCATTAAGTTAGATAAATGATTTTGTAAATGATTACAAGGTTGTGAATGCTATGCTGTATCGCGAATGAATTTATAATGCCTTAAGGAAGTTTGGTTTTGTAAAGCCTGCGAATTCAAGTACAAACGTCACACAATGTATCTCCCCCTCTCTAAATGAAATGTGAAATTAATTCTATTCAAGTATGTTAAGCTGCTCATAGAATATAATATTAAAAAGATGAGGATCGGAGAATTTTATTCCATTTAAAAAGATACGCCAACAATTCTTGCGTAGATAGTTGTACATAAGAAAACAACCACTGTTCACTTCAGAATATAGTATAATTTAGTTTCAAGGAGGTCTCGTCTCAGATGTCTTGACTGGATCAAGGCGCAGCTGTCTACGTAATAGCCAATTATTGTAATAGTTAGTAATTTGATGGTATTACGTCACGAATGCCGAGCATACCCGTTTCCCTGAATTGCACGCTCGGAATATAGGGAACTACGGAATTTCCTTTAAGCTAATGACAGCTCAGAGCGCAGAGTAGTGCTAGGCAAATGACGTGGCGTTTGCCGATTACGATTAACGCAGATTATTTTTTTATTTTAAATTTGAAGTAGAAGTTAGCCAACACTGAATCAATTTAGTTATTGTTTTATATACTGATTCAGTGATCGGTACCATTTCACAAATGATAAGTACATTTGCTTATTAATTAATGTTAATAATGTTAATTACATTCTCAGTAATTCGTACTTAACCACTTTTTTTTGAAGAAGACAGATAAATTATTCAGCAAAATTATAATTTAAATGATAACATGGGATGATGTTTAGAGATAATAATTGGAAAGTTCAAAGCGTGCATATTAAAAATTATTACCTATTAAGATTAAGTATATATAATACTAAAGTATGAGTTAATGATGGGCGTCTGTCGGTTAATATCGTGATGTCTCGTTTCACATTTACAACTGTATATATTTGTTATTTGAAGAACTACTGCCTTAATTTAACTAAAATGACTATACAGTAGAATATAGTGTCATCATATAATATACAATTTATAAATTTAAAATTATCCGTACCATCGGATACACCTCTTACAGGGTTGAGGAGAAATCACTATACCGAAGGCATTATACAGATTTAAATGCAATATCCAAACAGATTGTCAATTTAGTGTAATTTACTTATTTAGTTATAACTTCTTGACGCAATATTTTTATTTTTAATATCATCTTTACTTAAAATTGAATACATATTATTTTTAGTTACTTGTGAAATTGAATATTCATTCGTACGGAACTCATAATAATTAGAAAGACAAAGAATAGATTGATCGCAGACTACATATTTCTTTTGTATGTGAAATAAGTTGTAGGTGTAAGGAGCGTATTCTTTAAAAATATGAATTTATCAGACGAACAAAATTTATTTCCTTAAAAATAATTTTTCCTATCATTATTTTGAAATAAATATAGTTGTAAATTAATACTTAAGGTAAACACGCAAATTACGACTTGAAAAAGTACAATGTTACAAATGTGTATTCGAAAACTTCAACTATTTACTTTAGTAGCAGAAAATTGTAATTAAAAAAATACTAAGGAAACAGACTTTAATTACAAATTACATCATTTCTCTATTATAGGCCTATAGCCTAAATTAAGGAACAAACGTTTATAAATTGTTAGAAACAAATACAAATAATTAATTGTATGTATTGTTTATCTAGCTGGATAAGTAGTTTCACACAATTATCAGAGCTAAATTTGAATTCCAACACAAACGACTGCAGGAAGTCTGACGTTTGGCGTCGGTTAACGTTTCCTGTCTAAACAAAGGTGACGCGGCATGTCAGTAAGGTTGTGGGACACATCGTCTCGCCTACTGCACTACAAAATACACCTGTGACACGATTTGTTATACCGCTTCAGTTTTCCAAGATGTCACTTTTTGTTTCTTTATTGGAAAACAAAATTGTTGAAAAAAAAATTAGTGGCTCATTCTTAATAAAGTCAATCATCTGTGTATGTAGCGTAGTGGTCAGTGAATAGTTCCTCTGAAACCGGTTAAAAAGTAAAAAATAACATTATCTTAAGGTTTAGTAATTGTCTATCCAAAAACATAGTTGTACAAACAAGGGTCTTTTGTACTACGTTTACGTTATACACTACGGTTAGAAAATTATATTTTTACGACGGTCACACTGGTGGTCGAATATTACAGTGGAAACAAAACACAAACACCAATGAAATCACTAATTACCAGCTTTAATTAATCACAATTAATAATTTGTAATCTACTTGTACAATAATTCAAGTTGAATTTGTCCACACGCAATAATAATAACAAGTAATAGACTTCCACTAATCTTCAACAGTAACTCGATCGGCACTAAGAAAATCGCTCACTGTAACTGACTGACAAAGCCAACTGCTCTCGCTTATGCGCAAATGTTCCAAAATAACTTTCCATCCTTACTGCGGCGTGCCAGCTTAATGAGTATTTACAAGTGCTCTCCAGAACACTCTGGAAGGTACTTTAGTGGGGCCTTGACTGAGAAACGCATCTGCTCAGCTAGCGGAGAAACGGGAGGATGAACGCTCTCGGCTTTTTGAGGGGGTTCCATCGTTACAGTATACATTAAATTTATTTAAAAAAACTGTTTACTTTTTCTAAAAAATTCTGCTTTCTAAAATGGAAGAGTAGACAGAAGTTTGTGAAATTTTAAATTTGTGAAACTGAAGACTTTCTGTGTACCTATGAAATCTAAGTTACTCCTAAGACTAAATCCTATAATGATCAATCACATTTTAACAACTGTTTAGTGTATAATTACTTTACTTATCTAGGCTAATTAATTCTAATTCTATGTTCTTTTAGAAATTATTGTTACACCTCACCAATCTTATTTGTTTTATAATATGACAAACAGCATTGAAACTGTCCTAAAAACACGATTTTGTTAATAGTTTACTCCTTTTTAATGTTTATAAATATGTGTCGTTTTTATTGTCTAAATTAAAAATGCTTATCAGAAATGGATTTATTCTTTTCATTCAAAAAGTCTTGAAAACACTTTATACTACTGAGACATTCCATAAATATGCCTGATTTTTTAAAACTGTTATTTATTGCCTTTTAGATACTGTAGGCCTACACATTTCTTGTCGGTCTAATGGTAATTTCCATTAAATCTTACATTTTTCACATAGCACGAAAAGTGTTTTCCTTTCGGGAGGTTTTTTCAACTGAATAAAAATTTGAAACGACTTCCACTTTAATTGAAGTTTAGAGTACCTTTGGAAGGACATTCCAGTCAAGCAAGTAGCATCTTTACGTTGGATAAGAGCGTTATGTTTACTTAAACTGAAGAATTTGACTATTGTAAAGAAGTGTTTGGTGACATCCGTAGGCCACTAGATCTAGAACGCTAGAACGTAAATGAATTTAATACGTTCTGAATACAACTGATCATGACTAAGGACTTAAGAACAGTGAATAAACAATCTCCGAAAGAAATTTCGCATGTCCAACAGCTGTCAGGATATATCACATTTCGTACTTCAATTAGTTATGGTTTCTAAAATTTATTCTATCGAATATAAAACACTATTTCGCCACCTCTGTTATACACTTTCCGTACAGGATTGCCACTGCTTCCGTAGTGCAATTGTTATCTTTAACGCAAAGTTTTAGGGAATTTTTTGGTGAAAAACAATACTGTATTTAGCCTCAGCACAAGGACTTGTATAAACAACAATAACGTTTTCCGTTTAATAACATTTAAAAACAATCTTTACAATTCTGAAAGCAGCGTCTATTTTTATTAATTATTAGTCCCTACGCCAGGAACTGAATATTATGAGGATACTCGACAGGATCGCCCAGTTTCGGCTGAATTGGTGGGAACATCTTTGCCGAATGGATGACTGCCCCATCCTAAATAACTATGGAACTATAAGCCGAGGAGACGGAGAGGTGTGGAACGTCAGAAGAAGCACTGGAGTGACCACCTGTAATATTTGCTTATTTGAGACCGGAACAAGCTATTCTAGGTTTAAACCTTGAGGATGATGGTGATGATTAATCCCTACGTTAAATTTTTGTAATTTTGTGATTCCACTTTGAAACAGGTTAATTGAAAAATAACTTTATTGCCATAACATAATTTGTTATCATAACTCATACGAATGCAAAAACATGACTCACATAAATGCAAAACTCAATGTAACAGTGAAGACATTGATATTCATAGGAACTGGAAAATCTCGTGCATAAAATAACTGCAAAACACTATGAGTACTGAATTAACTAGCGTCACATACACAAGGATAACTCTGAGGTACAGACACAATAAATGTACACTATTGGGTTCCCAGTGCAAGCGTGTGCTAATTTCCATGCAACAAATAGGAAACTGTTGTGCTCTTGACTACATCTATCAGTTTTGTTTTAATAGATCATTACAAATATTATTCTCGACGACAGCAATTCAGAGACAATAAAACACAGAACGTATTAACACATAAATATACCATTCCCCATCCGATAATAAATTTGTTTTTATGTGAATCAAAAAAATTGTTAGTTGTTACTTTTTGCTGTCAGTTTGTACTGAAATTATATACTTCCCATCCTTTACAAGTTTATAACAACTGTCGCTCGGGTCAAACATGTATACTGAGAGTAGCATTTCTAACACCATCTTACAGAGTGATATTTGTGTAACTACGTCTTCGACGACTCTGGTGAATCATTAACATGTTTACCTCACTGTTAACACCAATTATTTACATGTATACACGTATACAACTTCCAGACTTGAGAAGTTCAAACTAGAATAATGAATTAGTTTTGTGTTATGCAGACTTTTTGGACGTTTGCATTTTATACGTCTCTGACCCGTGTGAACGGGCAAGAAAAAGGAACAAATATTTTGAATTACACAGGAAAGCGAGGAAAAATTACTTGACCTAAGTACCTGATATTATTACAGAATTCAGGCCGTAAAACTGAGGTGTGTATGCACAAAAATTAACAAGCCAAACAGATTGTAGAGGATCTGTAAGTTTTAAATGCCAAGAAACGTAAAGAAACTACGAAGTTATTTGCAACACGGGAAATTAGTTTAGTTAGTACAGCAGTCGTTTAGAAGAGGACAAACAAGTAATAATGTAGATGACGATGACGACAATGCTGCTGCTGATGATGATAGTTCAATGATTACTCGTGTATTGTAGCATGTGTGTACATGAATATTGTTACGAGAAGCCTAGCGAACAACCCAGAACATTCTCCACTCCCCCCGTTCAGTGTGGCAGCTGTGCGTCATTCAAGTAGGTCGTTCTAGTGAGTTCCAGGAACACTTAAGATAAGCATTAATCCGCTGGCGTGCAGTAAGGAGGCAAAGCTGTACTGCATCTCTCCGGGGCCCTATATAAAGCCATAGCATCCGGGTTGTCAGTTCACTTACGTGAGCGATTTCGCTAGTGCGGACTGAGTGTATCGAAATGAAGTAGTATTGTGTTAATAATTGTGTGACATTAATAGGCATTGAGTAATATTAATAAACATTGTTATTGCGTGTGGACAAATCTAACTGGAAATATTGTACGAGTTAATTACGAACTGTTAAATGTGAAAATTAAAGCTGGTGATTAGTGACTTAATTGGTGTCTTGTACTTTTTGTTTACACTGTACCTACGACGATCGAGTGAACCGTCGTAGGTGTCAGTATGTATTTATAAGTATATCTTCTATAGACTAATGTCAATTTGGCGTAGAGTGAATAGTTTGTCGAGAAACATTAGTGGGAGAGAAGACACGGCAAGCACAAATTAAATGAAGTTTTTGAGACAAGCAGCCAAAAAGTCATAAAAAGAAAGGTCAATGAAATCAATTACTGAGATAGAATCGTCAGTATTTTAATTATAAAATGTAATTACTTAATATTTCAAGATCTACAGTTCATATTGTTAAAAAATTTTATTCATTAGCAGACGAGCTAAATAAGTTTAATCTCATTAGTCTCATTAATTAAAAAAAAAAAAACTTTGCGGTCTTTAGCCTAATTATGCGTTAATTTTTGTTAGCTTCAAGGAAACCATACGATATGCTGCATTATTCTCATTATTTCTCATAGTACTTTGGGGACTTAATACTACTTAAGTGACATACGACTCAAGAAATAAACAGTTGGCTTCGTATGGACAGTATAATGAACGGCTCAACAGAAAATCCCGTAAGAACTGTTTAATTGGTAGCCTAAAGGCAGAAGGATACCATAAAAATCAAATGGGAAGAAAGCATAGACGGCGAGAGAGCCTTTGAGAGTGACTTACGGAACAACAGATAAAATGGACATTGTAAATCGGAAAACACTGGAAAACCTTTTAAAACGATTTGTAATAATAAATGTAATAAATTCAACATTAAGTTAAACGGAACAGACTGATTTATTTGAGTTAATTCAAAACGTTCACTACATTTGTTTTCAGCATGTTAAGGTTGTTGACTTTCAATAAACAGATGGTTTAGCGATTAGTGCAGTTGGCTTACAAGCTCCCAGTGACAAAGTGGTTTTATTCTTTTTTTTTGTATAATATAATTAAAAAAAAAGTTGTTTGAAGGCAAAAAATTGACACGCTTATTTTATGTTAACTGAGATACACGTACTTTTTAATTAATTAGCTTCCGCTTCTTCCACAAGGTAAAACGTAGGCCTATTCAAAATGTCCTCGAGAAATATTTTACAATATTTATAATTCACGTTCAGCTTATAGTAATTTTAACGGCCGTCAAAAACGTACGTCTTCATCATGGAAATTTCAAGGAAATACTGACCATCAATTACCCAAATACAGGCCTACTATTTACTTTACGAACTACTATCTGCTGTCTAGCAACTGGAAATGATCTGGCTGCCTGCATCCTATCTTTAGATCAAGATTTGATTTTTCCACAGATTCAACTTTATCCAGGAAGCACATTAGATTTCTCAAAATAAAATCTTGAGATTTCGTACGTGATTTAATTAGTGGTAAGCCAAAACCAAAAAACAAATCTGGTCTTCTTGCAAACAATGTCCTGGAGGATAGCATGAAATTGTCTGTAAATAGAAACTGAGAAAAGAATTTAATACATTTTTTTAAATAGAAATGGTAAACAAAATGGTTCAAAACGGAAAACAGCTTTATTTTATGCAGATATGTAAGTGGTTTATGACTTCTTCGAGAATAGAACACAATCTACAAGACTAGAGGTTTTTTGTAGACTCGCCTAACTTTAGATTGAAAACAGTTTTGTTTCACCAACCACTACTTATTGCCACACTGCTAAATACTTCGTTATTGACGAGGCCTTTCGGTGTAGCCACCATTTTCAGGTCTTAAACGAATCTTTAAAAAGTTAGTGTTAAGATGGCTGCTAATAAAACTACCAGTTTTGTTTCACAATGGAAATTCCCTGTCGGCAGTTCATGTACGCTTTATGTAGGCCTATTGTTTCTGCTGAACGTCTAAACCTGTAGACCGCACAAGTCGCTGTACATATGAAGTATAGCTGTGAAAAAGTTAAACTGCTCCTAGAAAAACTATGTCAATGACCATCAAATGTGTGGAGATCTGAAGGTTATCGCCACCTTATTCGGAATGCAGTTAAACTATAACATATATTGCTGCTTTTACTGAACGTAGGATACTCGTAATAGGTCTTCATATTGTATATAAAAAACTAACGTAAAAAAAAAATATCTCTCGGCACCCTTCCACTTCAATGCCGGTGTCCCCCAAGGCTCCGCCATTAGCCCGTTACTGTATATCATCTTTACTAAAGACACCCCTCCCCCCCCAACACTACCCTACCCATCTGCAGGCCTAGCCCAGTACGCAGACGATACTGCCTACTGGCTTTCAGCAGGCGCACACTGGCAAGTCCCAATCAAATTACAACAAATCCTCGAACCTTTCTTCGCCTACTGCAATACTTGGCGAATAACTGTAAACGCGGACAAAACCCAACTCTGTGTTTTCAACTCCACTGGACGCAACATGACGCATTTCTATAACACACCAGTCCGCGTTGGCACATAATCAGTACGTCCGAAGCGTGATTGCCAATATCTGGGCGTCACGCTTGACTCCAAACTCACCTGGCGACCACACATCAAACGCACAACTACCATCGCCCGTACCCGCTTCCGTTCTCTCAGAACCCTCAGCCGACTAAACCACTGCTCCAGCGACTTACTAGGCCGCATCTATACTACATGTATCCGACCCATCATCACATATGCCCACCCAGTTCTCCTTACCGCCTCCCCTGCCTACCTAGATCTCCACCGTGTCACAGAACGACGGGCCCTACGACTCATATACCGCCGACCACGCCTTACGAAGACCACCAATGCCGCCCTGTATGCGCTTAACACCCGCTTCCCTGACCTAGATTCCTTCCTTGTTAAGCTCAACTGGAAGTATTCCCGAACAGCCTCCCACCGCAATTCCATACAAACAATAGTCCCTTCAATTAATAGAAACACCCGCAACACAAGCCGACCTTCCTACTTACTAAATCGCCTCCTTGCAATAGCCAATGGTCCTCCCCCTCGCCTCCAACCTCGCCGGCGTCAAAGACACAGACATACTTAAGCAATACATTTTACTTCCCCGCCAATGACTCATCTCTCCCCGGCGGTAGCGACCTGACACCCTAAAAAGCAGCCTAAATAATCAACACACTATAAAACTCCCCCACACTCTAAAAAAAAAAAAAAAATCCCAGCCCTATCTTCACTTCACCACAGTAAACACACACTATAGTTCCCCACACTTACGTACCCGCTTATAATCATCAAATCTGTTCCTTCCGCCTCCCTTGACGGCACCCTGTCGCCACCTAACAGCTTTGGCGACCAGCGTCGCAGGTCCCTGTCTTGCCCACCCCCCCCAAAAGAACGTCGCAGAAGAAATAAACAAAACAAAATGAATAAATTAAGATGCCACAAAACAACTATAACGGCCACATCCATCTACCTCTCCCGCTCGCGTATGGCTACCCACTACACTCTCATACAATATTACAAACATACAATACTCTCCCAACTAAGTGCCTCCACCTTCTCAACGGCCCGGTCAACTGGCGTACGTCTCTCCTAAAATCCCTTACCCACACGGCTGAAGGGAGCTAGTCTCCAAAACAGCCCGAGTCCGACCATATCGGTTGGTCTCAAAAAAAAAAAAAAAAAAAAAAAATCTTCCAAGTAATTGTGGTACAATGAGCGATGAGCATAAAGTGAGCTTCCACCAAGACACTTAAATGATGGATAGAAGGTATCGAGGTAAGCTAAGCGTAACGATTAATATAGGTAACATAGGTAATTAATAAGGTTCTTAATAATTCTACACCACAGAATTGTTGTCACACCAGCCACGCACTATTCTTAACTTAACATTTGCTTAGCTACATTGAGGACAATGTTTACTTCGATAAACAAAATTATAATATCTAGAGACAGTTGTACACCACTGAAAACTGTATCTTTTATTGAGATAAAGAAAATTCAATACTTATAATATCTTGCTTTTTTTAAGAAGCAAACCTGATTGGCTCTACGCAAACACATTATGGTGCGCGTATTTGATAACATATAACAAGATAGCCCGTTGTATTGAAGCCTGTTGTTTGGACGTCAAGCTATATTAACGTATTGCATCGATGAATCAGACTGCACGTTTGGGTCTTGCAAACAGCTGACATGGTACAGAGCAAACTAGAGCATGCTGAATGTGACCGCTAATTTGCTTGCTACGTGACGCTGAATACTGATGGCTTGATCGGTTAATTTGTATCCCGTAGACCGATATACTCACTGCCGACAGCCATGTCACACTAGGACAGAAGCATACTGACCAGTCTATTATTACGCGTTTCTTTCGACAGTTAAACGACCGTCTTATGCAGACGTTGTGTCATTCGAGTCTGATGCATTTTCTTATTAATATTCTGTATTTTCCAATCATTTTATGTGGTATTATCTTTCTTATTAAGATAATAATTGGAATAATAATAAGATAATAATTCCGTTTGCTTGAATAATTGTACAATTTATATCCTTTGCTTTATTTTACATAGAGATTCAAAATTCCAGCATTTTAAATAGCTACTTACGTTGTATGGTACTCTATCCTAGTAAGCTTGGATGATTCTGGGAAGTATGACGTATTGGATAATATAACCGGATCAAGACTTTTGAGTTCACTTAATGGGTTTGCCCCATAAGCTCTGATCCAAAACGTCTGTAAGAGTTGTCCAACGATCATGAAATGTTAGATAGACCCAGAAGGGTCTATTTCATGAAATCCACGGGAAATAAGAGGATCGAAAGGACGGAGGTCTGAGGGAACATATGCTGGAAAATTAGAAGCGCCAACAGTCGCAGAATGTTTTACGATAGCCTGCTCGTTTCACGACCAACCCTTTCAACTGAACCTTAGCCAACTGGCGATTTAAGAATTTTAGCCCGAGTGCTGATTTCAGAGATATGCTTTTCTGTATTTATTTTGCAACTATCCATCTGCATCAAGTTTTTAAATAGATTTTTGATATTAATAAGTGATAATCGTACTTATTTTCAACAAAGTATGTTTACAATAATATCTAGCGACAAGTCGACTAAGCCAATATTAATACATTATATTATTATTACTTATATGAGAGCAAACTTCAAAATTATTTAACAAACATTTGTTGAATTCAGCTAAAGTTTCTAAATTTTTAAATGTTCTTTGCATAAACACAAACATTATTTCACTGATAAGAAATGTTTGAGTTAGATACTTTCCAACCACTACACATTTGAATAAAATATTAAAGTACATCAGGGATCCACGCCTTGTGCCATAGCTAGATTCTCACTTTTCTTCAATTTGTCTTGGGTGATATCCTTGTCTTTCATCTTCCCGGTGTGTTTCTTGACCAACTTTTGTTTTTTCGACTCCTATGCTATTACATAAACCGAGAGAATGCTATTAGATACATGTTGACCTAAGAAGTCGGAAACATTTTCACGATTTTCTTTTTGATTTTGTTTAATTCGGGCTCGTATTCACAAAGTTTATCTAAATATTTAGACACTGCTAATACACACACTATAACCAAACAGCTGTCCATACCTATATCGCATAACTTACAAGTACCGAGCTTACTAACATAGATACAATAATGTGATGTGAATAAATAGATGAGACGGTAAAGATTTAGTATGAGCTAAATGACAATTCAATGCGTAGAGGAAGCAAAGTTCTGTTAGTATAGTGTCTTACGCTAACTAATTACTGTTAGAGAGGACGTCCATCCTTTCCATACCTATTTTCAGAACAGGAGTCGTCAGTATTAGCAATGTTAATAAAGTATGATTAATTTTGTCTGTAACTACCATACATAATGTTGTATGTAAAATAATGTTTCAACAGTTCATCTTCCTCATTCAATACACGCCGAACGCAATGAAATCTCTTATTTTACGACTTGAACTGCCACCTGGACTAAATGCTTAATTTCTTGTAACTTGTAGGGTAGCCCACATTGAAAGACAGGGTATCAATACTAATGTTTTACGAGGCATAATGTTATAGTTTGATGCTGTTATTTAAGTAAACATATTTTCGGCAACTTATATTTTAAAACATTAGAATCATTTAAAATAAGACATTCATCCCACTGCTCGCTCTCTCTTTCTTTCTCTCTTCCCATATAACTATTTCCCTCTCTATCCGACTTATTCATTCACTTATTCACTCATTTGTACAAAAAGAATAAAAACATAAAAACACGTGTTCGCGAATAACAACATTGTCCTGTTGGCTGTGGAATATAATATGAATAATGAAATGTTTGACAACAGATTATCTATCACGGTGTTGTAATCATGAACCTGTAGTATGTTTACGTCTCGAGTTATTTATCGTGAATGGAGCCTGATATCGCTGTAATATAGGACACATTGGCCTAGCGATATAGTGTTAAATGATTACTTGTTAGTGACCATGATAATTAGTTGTTATTGTTTGACTTTACTACGAAGAACGTTATTGATTTTTGAAAAATTGGTGTATTATTTAAGTAGATTATGGAGGTTGCTGAAACTTGTCACTGTTTAATGTATCCATACAAACACGAAGTGAAGAACATAATGCGTCTACTTCAGCTTCAACGAGAATATATAGTAATATTTCGAGTATAGTTTCATATAAATTTTTTAGGAATTTAGAACGAATTCTGTTTTTTCCTATATTGTAAAAAAAATGTATAACCTTGATTACATTAATTTTACTTTTCATTTTCATTTGTACCAAAATAATTTTCTGAAATGTTTGTTTTTTGTATCCTCAGTAGAGGGAAATTGGGGGTTCTGGCTCACACCTCAGGCCATATCTGGACCACAGCATCCGCGACTTGGACCACAGCATCCGCGACTTTTTCGCTGATCTGTGTCCTGGACCCGCAGCATCCCAATGGACTACAGCATCCGCGAATTTCCGCGAATAAAAAAACGTAAAACGTAAACGTAAGACGTAAGACGTAAGACGTAAGACGTAAGACGTAAAACGTAAAACGTAAAACGTAAGACGTAAGACGTAAGACGTAAGATGTGAAACGTAAACGTAAAACGTAAAACGTAAGACGTAAGACGTAAAACGTAAACGTAAGACGTAAGACGTAAGACGTAAGACGTAAGACGTAAGACGTAAGATGTGAAACGTAAACGTAAAACGTAAAACGTAAGACGTAAGACGTAAAACGTAAACGTAAGACTTAAGACGTAAGACGTAAGACGTAAGACGTAAGACGTAAGACGTAAAACGTAAAACGTAAAACGTAAGATGTAAGACGTAAGACGTAAGACGTAAGACGTAAGACGTAAAACGTAAAACGTAAACGTAAGACGTAAGACGTAAGACGTAAGACGTTTTTTTATTCGCGGAAATTCGCGGATGCTGTGGTCCATTGGGATGCTGCGGGTCCAGGACACAGATCAGCGAAAAAGTCGCGGATGCTGTGGTCCAAGTCGCGGATGCTGTGGTCCAGATATGGCCTGAGGTGTGAGCCAGAACCCCCAATTTCCCTCTACTACTATCCTCCAGTAGTATTACAAAATTTAATAGAATTTATAACTTAACGAAACTTAATTTTTCGAAATGTATATTTACTAACTCGTTAATTTTCATACTTAGTAATAGATTTTCTTGATAATAATAATAACATTATCGTTGTAGACGTAATAGTATTTTAATTTTATTTACTTAAAATAAAGTTTTGTTAATAATGTTTCAATAAAATTTAGTATTTTTTAACTCAGTCCTTTTTATATATTTCTAAATAAATATTTTTCTCCTCTGGAAAATTGTTTGCCCTATTGGAAAATATTTTGACCTCCCTAATGGCTAGTTATATACTAGCCTGTGTGGAATATAGCGTTATGACATGGATCAGAATGGTGGGTGTTAAACAGAAGACAAAACGTATTAAGGAAGAAATGTTTTGCTGAGAAATTTATAATTATACGAGTGAACAGAATCGTCGTTCAGGAAATCAGAAGCCGAATGGAAAGAAAGAAAGACTCGATTTTAAAAAGAAAAATGACTAGCATAGTATTGACACGAAAGAATCTGATAACACTATAGACATCATTCACCCTCGGCCGATAACTCGCAGCGAGAGTCCAATTTCATTACAGGAATTAGACCACAGCTCCCTTTGGCCACCTCTTCGTTCGACCTACAAACATTTGTGCCGAGTCTAGGATAGATCGGCGCGTATTCGCCGTTTAACGAAAATGTCGTTAAATGCGGTACTGTATTTAGCTGTGGGGATACGTATCAATCTCCAGCGGTGATAATTAATCTGCAACTGTATTACCATTTAAGAGCGCTGCTTGGTTGGTGCTGCCCTCTAGCGAGAGCTTCGGTTTGCGAGTTCAGAAAGCGGAACTACGTTTCGAGAAACTTTGTCTCTCGCTGATCGTCGTCTTGTTAGCTCCGTCTTTTTTTTCTCCGGCAGAGAAGAACTTGTTGCACCATTCTTCTACCTATGGCAGGCTAAGCAATAACAGATTTGCGGTAAGTTACGGCAATATTATTATATACATCTATTTAAAGTTTATGAATAAAAAAATGGTTTAATAAGGCCACATTAAGTAAAATCAGATAACCTTTTGAGTCACCACGTGTTGAGTTGTGCAATGCGTAATTTAAACGTAATTTTTTTTAGTAATATAGTAACACTATATTAATTTCAGTAATCTTAACTAAGGCACCAGAATTGAGAAGAATGTAATTGCCAAAAAGTATTTATTTAATAAGTATAGAAATGATTGTAATCAAGTAACCTTTCGGACCACGTGGCAAAATCAGGCTATGTGTAAATTTTATTAAAAGTATAACACGCCGAATAATTAGATAATCAAAATTGAATTATGTTAACCCACATGGGTAAAGTTTATTAATATGAAATTTAACAGAACTAAGTGTTTTCAAATAGGGCCTGTTGGCCATATAACCTTTGTCAAGTGTGTCAAAGATCATTTTTTAAATAGCCCTAAAGCTGTGTTAATATTATATGTGGGTTTTGGAAGCGTGCTGGGCCCATAACCCAGAGGTCCGTGGATCGAAACCACGCTCTGCTACCAAATTTAACCCCTCTTTAACTTTGACTGGTAAAAAAAAATTATTTTTTTTTTTGAATTTTTTTTTTTTTTTTTTTTTAAGAGAATATAGAAAATAAATTTTAGATTTATTAATAATTTCAAGTAATATTTTTAAAGAGAATAATTTATTTTTAATTAACAATTTTAAGGGGAAAATAGATTCTGAATGTTATATTTATTGATTTTGTAGGTAACAGAAAGGAGATAGAATAATAAAAGGATTTTATTGATTGTTAATTTTTGTGAGTTTTGATTGCAAGTCCCGTCTCACTGGATCCAGCGCATTTTTGGCTTCTCTAGGCTTTGGTCTAGTTTTAATTATCTTGTGGCGAATGTGTTTCGCCAGTGGGATCAAACACGTAACCACTTCCCCTTATTACCCACAACCGTCCCATGCGGAGAGATTCAATCGGAATCTCCGGTCCGCCCTGATTGCTTATCACGCAGAGCAACAAACCACCTGGGATCAGAATCTGAAGTGGTTACAATTAGTTTTTAACACGGCCCGACACGATAGTCATCAGGCCGTGCCCTTTGAAATCCTGTTTGGATTCTCGCCCGCACTCCCGTTGACCAATTTGTGGAATATCGAAGATCTTCTGCCACGGGAGCCCGATAATAAAAAAACTGCAGAGAGGTGGAAGGAAGCTCGGAAGAATTTGCTGCGAGCGCACGAGCGGGTCCGTCGACGTTATAATCAGGGGCGAATTCCAAACCCCTTCCGAATTGGTGACTGGGTGTATTGCCAAAGCCACCCACTCAGCTCAGCCGCAGACAAACGTGCCGCAAAGTTGTGTTACCGCTGGTCATGGCCATATCGCATCCTGGGGTTCACGTCACCGGTGACGGCCCGGTTGGGCGTACCGGGGGACGATTCTAAAATCATGGTAACTCATATTTCTAAATTGAAGCTCTGTCGGAGGGAATCGCTGACTAATTGAAGGGGTTAGTCCCCGTAGAGATAGGGCATTGGTCCCTGTTGAGGTAGCCTCGCAGTTCCCAAATAGTGGTCAAGCCTCAGGAGTTCAGAACTCAGGGTACCCGAACACTCTTTCTTCTTGTCTTCTTCCGTCTTTCTTGCTGCATGCTGGCCCTGATCAGGTCAGTGTGTAGTGCCAACACTCTCGCTTACTACACGTCTTCTTTCTGTATTTTCGACTTCCTTCTGAGCCACTGCTCTCCTGAGTACCAAGGCGACTGGGAAAACCGAGGAACACCTACGTTGTTGTTTACAAAAAAAAACATTGGGGTACACTGCAGGGTGCCCCTCTGTCTAAGTGTGGGGCAACTATGTTGCCCTTTTGGGGTGGGGGTGTGCCGATTCAAAAAATTAATCGGCGCGTGTTCGGTATTTGCTGTACTGTATTTAGCGGTAGCAGCGGTTGAGATAAGTAATCTGCAACTGTAATACCATAAGACCGGTGCTTGATTGGTGCTGCCCTCTAGAGAGAGCCACGGTTTCCGAGTTCAGAAAGCGGAACTACGTTTCTACAAACTTGGTCTCTCGCTGATCGTCATCTTGTTAGCTGCGTCTTTTTTTTCTCCGGCAGAGAAGAACTTGTTGCACCATTCTTCTACCTATGGCAGGCTAAGCAATAACAGATCTGCGGGTCCCTCGCTGAAGACGTGGAACCAGCTCCAACCTGAACTTGTAACATCCGGATTCTCTCTCTCAACTTCATCTGCCGGAGGAGAATAGCGAAGTCTAACACAAACACCCTATCATGTAAGCCAGATGATCACCACCTCACACCCATGAAAAAAATAAGGTGAACTCTATCCATGTTATATATTTTTTACACAATGTGATGTAACTCACTAGAGCCAGTGGACATTCAATCACTCAACAACATGACTTTAAGTTTTAAACATTTTAATTGGGTCCCCGATTAACGGGACAGAATAGTGCGTGAACTGGGAGAGGAATCTTTTGTAAATTTTATTAATTTGTTTGTATAACCTGTGAGCACAGAGGCTGACATGCATCTGTGGCTGCTCACCATTCAAACGTGCAATTCCTTCTTATTTTCAGTATAAGGGTTTCATTACTGCTACGAATTCATTCAATCGACTTGTAATTTCTCTGTTTCAATTTAGTGTTCATTTTATATATTAATTCCTCATTTTTAAATTCAGTTTGGATTATATAGGGATAGACGTTTCTTTGTTAGTTAGGTCGGGTCACCAGTTTAATCCTGTATAGGTGCATTTTCATGCAGAGTTAAACATGCTGTTGGGACAGGTTGAGTTATGCACTATCTTGCTTATGACATGTCGGTCTTTGGGCCAAAATTACTTTTAAAAGTGTTATAAGGTTCATGACACATTACTATTTTCAAAACTTAACAATATTTATCAATATATATATAAATTCTTTTAATTAATTATGATCACTGGGGTGTTCACTGTATTCTAAATTTTATTTCTCCCAGTCTAAGTGCCCAGTGTGGTAGCATTTTATAATAGTATTAGGCACTTGGCCAAATTTTGAATTTATTATGTCCTGGGGACTACTGGTGTTGCATATATAATCAGATACACATGTAATGTGTTATGCACATATTAAGAATTAAAACCTAACATGGATTTTCATAAATTATTAATGATGTACCTCATGGGGTGGAAAAGGGTGTGGCAAGAAATATATGTTATAATTGTCCTGTATTGTAGAACATGTTATGTATTGTATATCCGTGTGTGTATTTTTGGGGGTTATATATGTATTGTACATTTTTGTGTATTTTTGGGGGGTTAGATATAGGGCTTATAAAAAGAAAATATAAAACGTAGGGTTTATATATACATTTAATTTCTGATGACAATTTGGAAAGAGAGAATAGGGATTTAAAATAATTAATTTCAAAAGAGTTTTGATAAGGAGTGTATAGATTCTATCTCTATTAATTTTTAATTAATAATTTTAAAGAATATTAATTTATTTTAATTAACATTGATAAGGAGTATGTAGATTTGTCTCTATTAATTTTCGATTAATATTTTTCAAGAGAATTCATTATTTTTAATTAACTTTGTCAAGGAGTATAGATTTTATCTCAATTAATTTTCAATTGATTTTTTTTTAAGAGAATATAGAAAATAAATTTTAGATTTATTAATAATTTCAAGTAATATTTTTAAAGAGAATAAATTATTTTTAATTAACAATTTTAAGGGGAAAATAGATTCTGAATGTTATATTTATTGATTTTGTAGGTAACAGAAAGGAGATAGAATAATAAAAGGATTTTATTGATTGTTAATTTTTGTGAGTTTTGATTGCAAGTCCCGTCTCACTGGATCCAGCGCATTTTTGGCTTCTCTAGGCTTTGGTCTAGTTTTAATTATCTTGTGGCACCTCTTTAAAAAAAAAAAAAAAAAAAAATTTCAAAAAAAATTTAACAAAAAAGAAATAATTTTTTTTTACCAGTCAAAGTTAAAGAGGGGTTACACATTTCATCCAAAAGTGTTAAGAACAAGACGACAATATTCCGGGGAGTGTCTTCAAGAGTTTGAGGCAAGTATCGACAGACTGATTAGACTGACCTATCCTGAAGCACCACAAGATTTTCGAATGAGGTTTGCGGTGCAGACATTTATTGATAACATCGGAGATTGTAAACTTCAGCAAATGTTACGAATGGGAAGACACCGAAATAGCTCAGAAGCTCTTGGTGGGGGATATTTTTAAAGTAATTATTGAACCGATTTCAAGTAAATTATTTTAAATATAAATCTTAGAACTTGGAAGTCATGTAGACCTATGGTTCTCCATACCTATTTTTTCTATGCCAATGAGGAGTTGACGTATATATTTAGAATTAATATTAGGCAATTACCTGTATTAACTTCCGTCTTGTGACTTATTTGGTTTTTTCTTACCATATAAGTCACGAGAATAAACCCGTTTCGAGAATAAATTCTCATCATCAGGTTCAAATTCTATAAAAACATCAAATTCACCCAAAAGGGGTCGTCAACTAGTTAAAATACACAAATACAAAAACACCACACATAATTTAACACCGACACAGTCACGGCACAGTCCGATGCGCATCGTCTCGCTGCCAACGACCAACTGTTGCACTTTGTCTTATACGACCGTTATCATTGCCCGCTGACCCATCGATATCGATGGCCGTGTTGTACAGCAGATTCGATCGGAACGAAATTTTGTCATTAAGTAGCTGGTCCGTTTGTAACTTAAAAGCCCTGTATATCTCATATTCCTCCACAGCGTTCATGTATGCACCCTTTTTACTTCCATATTTCCTTAAGGAATGGAAGTATGGTGATGGCAAAAAAAATCGTGTTCGAGATTATTGCAGATTCTGATTCTACTACACTCAAAACATGAAAAAAAGTCGTTTTCCGAAAAGTGTCTGTGTGTGTGTCTGTGTGTCTGTGTGTCTGTGTGTCTATGTGTCTGTGTGTCTGTAGATTTTTTTTCTATGGCAAACGATAACTGCCGCAAATTCAAACAAAATCAAATAATTTTTTGCATACAGCCCTGATTTGTAGAGGACTCGCGACCTATTGTTTTTGGTGAAGATCGGTTGAGGGAAAGGGGTAGTTTAACTGCAACGGTTTTTTTTTATCAAGGGAAATTTTTTTCTTTGGCAAACGATAACAGCCGCAAATTCAAACAGAATCAAATAATGTTTCGTATACAGCTCTGAATTGTAGAGTTCTCAAGACCTTTTGTTTTTAGTGAAGATCGGTTAAGGGAAAGGGGTAGTTTACTTGTAACGTTTTATGTTTTAACAAGGGTATTTCCTATGGCAAACGATAACAGCCGCAAATTCAAACAGAATCAAACGATTATTTGCATACAGCCCTAAATTGTAGAGTTCTCAAGACCTATTGTTTTTTGTGAAGATCGGTTAAGGGAAAGGGGTAGTTTACCTACAACATTTTTTTAACAAGGGTATTTTCTATGGCAAACGATAACAGCCGCAAATTCAAACAGAATCAAATAATTTTCTGCATACAGCCCTAATTTGTAGAGTACTCAAGACCTATTCTTTTTGGTGAAGATCAGTTGAGGGGAAGGGGTAGTTTACCTGCAACATTTTTTATCAAGCGTATTTTCTATGGCAAACGATAACAGCCGCAAATTCAAACAGAATCAAAAGATTATTTGCATACAGCCCTAAATTGTAGAGTTCTCAAGACCTATTGTTTTTGGTGAAGATCGGTTAAGGGAAAGGGGTAGTTTACCTACAACGTTTTTTTAACAAGGGTATTTTCTATGGCAAACGATAACAGCCGCAAATTCATACAGAATCAAATAATTTTCTGCATACAGCCCTCATTTGTAGAGTACTCAAGACCTATTGTTTTGGTGAAGATCGGTTGAGGGGAAGGGGTAGTTTACCTGCAACGGTTTTTTTTATCAAGGAAAATTTTTTTTTTTTGGCAAACGATAACAGCCGCAAATTCAAACAGACTTAAATAATGTTTCGTATACAGCCCTGAATTGTAGAGTTTTCACGACCTATTGTTTTTGGTGAAGATCGGTTAAGGGAAAGGGGTAGTTTACCTGTAACGTTTTATGTTTTAACAAGGGTATTTCCTATGGCAAACGATAACAGCCGCAAATTCAAACAGAATCAAACGATTATTTGCATACAGCCCTAAATTGTAGAGTTCTCAAGACCTATTGTTTTTGGTGAAGATCGGTTGAGGGAAAGGGGTAGTTTACTTGCAACGTTTTTTTAACAAGGGTATTTTCTATGGCAAACGATAACAGCCGCAAATTCAAACAGAATCAAATAATGTTTTGCATACAGCCCTGATTTGTAGAGTACTCAAGACCTGTTGTTTTTGGTGAAGATCGGTTAAGGGGAAGGGGTAGTTTACCTGCACCGTGTTTTTATCAAGCGTATTTTCTATGGCAAACGATAACAGCCGCAAATTCAAAGAGAATCAAATAATTTTTTGCATACGTCCCTGAATTGTAGAGGTCTTTATGACTTTCGATTTTGGTGAAGATCGGTTAAGGGGAAGGGGTAGTTTACCTGCAACCTTTTACGTTTTAACAAGAGTAAAGTACTTGCAAATTTATTTAAACTTTTTGAAACAATGGTAATTGTTAAAAATAAAATAATTTTGTTGCCAGGCAATAAAATTAAAATTTTTTAATTTTAATGTAATATAATATTTTTCATTTAATACGGCAATAAAAAGGCAGGTAAGACCCAAACACACAATTCACGTTATTTCTGGCCTCACTCATGTTTATTTTCTTACGTTTGCACGCTTTTTAAATGGAAAGTGCCGAAACCCACACCAACATAACGCGTGCAAGCCGAAAAAATGGACATCAATTTGCTTACTGGCGAAGCTAGTAGTTAATGAATGGGTAGGCAAAAATCTTATCTTAAATTTTTTTTAAGGAATCACTAAAAGGACGGTGGGTCAAATCGGACGCTGAGTTAGAGTTTGCTGTAACCGAATGGTTCCACAAACAGCCGTAAGAATTTTACTAGCAGGGGATCTACAGGTCAGTGCAACAGTGGAACTCATGTCTTAATGTTATTGGAGACTTCTTTTAAAATCGTTGAATAAAAAATGCTTTACAGCTCTATACGTGTGTCTATTGAACAATCCTTGTATTAGTCATACACAATAATACAACTGATTGAACTTCAAATGTTTAAACTTGATTAGTTTCTATATATATGTTTAATGTTACAAATAATTCAAATAACAATCTTGATCATCTGTTAGTTCAGCGGAATAACAGTGACACTTTTAATAACCGCATAAAATAAACACTTAGAAACAACACAGGCGCTTTAACTTAACTGTTTGGACCACAGAAGTGAGGCATGCCTCAACGCTCTATGTGTACAGCGCGGGACAATCCCCCCTCCCTACACTTCCCTATCACACCACTACATTGCTTACATACGATGTATACAAAAAACGCTGAGGCAAGTTCAGGTTGCCTCATTCGCTTTAAACGAACTATGCCGAATCTCACCTGTCACCATCTAGCGGTCGCTCAATAAAGCACGTTTCGGTTTAATAAATTTGACAGTCGCAGTAACAATGTATAATCTTTACGTTATGTAGTTCATACGTATTTATAATTTTTATTCTACAGAATTTTTTAGGGTAGGCATTGCCTCAATTGCCTCCATGTAACTTCGCCACTGATATATATGTGTACAACGTTATCGGCAACAAAGAAGTAGTTTTTGTTAAAATTCCTTCCCGGGATATTTGGCCGTAGTCCAATGTTTTCTACAAAACCAGACATTTCGGCAATGCCATCGACTTCCATCATCAGTGAAAATCGAGTGCGATAACGTGAGGTGGTATACGTTAGTGACCACAGTACTGTGGTTAAGGCTGAAACAGTAAGTAGAAAGAAGTAGTTTCTATGGTAATATTTCATTTCGAAAATAATTTTAAATATAAATCTTAGAATATGGAAGTCATGTATGGTTCTCCATACCGATATTTACAATTATGAAGCAGTTTAAAGTTTGTGTGGAAGTCTGAGTACTTATGATTATACAGAATTAAATGCTGAGCGTAACTGGATCTAGTTTTCGAGATATCACTTTTGGGCAGGTGTTCTTTAAAACGTTCGGCTGACGGCCTGCCCGTTTGTCCTATATAGAATTTGTCACAGTCACCCCGTTTTCTCTTCAGCCGGGATATGAGTTCTTTGTCCCAAACGTTTTTTGATGTTATTTGTGGTTTTAAAGGCCACTGTTATTTTACGTTTTTTCAGCTCATTCTTTACAATGACTGGTAGTACATTCGTGTACTCAGTTACTATAAACTTAGTATCTTTTTTAGATGGGCCGGTTAATCTGCTTTTACTATTGATTTTTACCGAGTGTTTTCTTATAAGCTTGTCTATGATTCCACTGTTATACCCATTAGCGATAGCTATACTTTTGATTATATTAGTCTCTTCCACTCTTATTTTTGCTCAAGGGGAATAGCAAGCATTCTATGAACGAACGCGTTGAAGGCTGCCATTTTTTGGGAATATGGATGGTACGAATCAGCATGAATAGTAATATTCGTGGTGGTGGGCTTTCTATAAATTTTGAATCTAAAACGGTCATTATATTTGCTGATAGTGAGATCAAGAAAGTTCAGGCAGCTATTATTCTCCATTTCTAGGGTAAATTGGATTTTCATGTTTATGCTGTTCATATACCATTTCAAATTTTCTATTTGTCTACTCGTTCCATTGAATATCATAAAAGTGTCGTCAACGTAGCGTACGTAAAATTTAGTTTTGTCTCGCTGTTTATTAAGACTAGACATTAAAAATGTATTTTCAAAGTGGTTCAAGTATAGGTCCGCTAAAATTCCCGATAAAGGTGACCCCATTGCCAGACCATCCTCCTGCATGAAATACTCATTATCATAAGAGAAAAAATTTTGTTTGAGTATTGTTTTTAGCAATTGCATAAGTTCATCAATTTCATTTCTACCTAACCTATTTGTATTAATTAAGCTATTTCTGAGAATTGTCATTGTCTCATCTACCGGCACATTGGTGTACAGATTAGTTACGTCAAATGAAGCCAGCCTATAATGTGGTGCTGATTTAATAGTTTTAATTTTTTCAACGAGATCGTAACTGTTTTTTATGCTATAGTTATTTACTATGTCAATGTTCTCTTTTATGATTTTTACTAATCTTTTAGCCGTCCTATAACCAGGGGCAGTCATGTAATTTACAACCGGGCGTATTGGCATATCTTCTTTATGTATTTTGGGTAAACCCGTAAGTTCTGGGGCCCTGGCATTTATGGGTTTAAATAACGTCTAGTGCTTTCATTGAGGAGATTGGGGCATTTATTTATAGCATTGTTTAATTCCTTGACATAGGCGCTGGTGGGATCCTTGTGTAGCTTTTTAATATTATTGGTTTCTATGAATTCCTGTACCTTATTGGTATATATATTTTTGTTAATAATAACTACCGTATTACCCTTATCAGCTGTCGTGACGATAGCGTTATCATGTCGAAGTTTTTCGTAAACATTCCGTGCAATACGCGCGTCACGTTTGTACTTATTGTGCAGGTTAGCGATGTATATGTTGTTATTGATGTTGTTGTTGTTTGACGTATATGTTATTAAAATTTTCTTATAAGCTTAGGTTGTTTTGTAACCAGACTTAACCACACTTTCTCCTAAACTACAGCGTTAAATATTAGCATGTAAAGTCTCCCACTTAAAATTTAGTTTTTTAATTGCAGTGTACGACAAGAAATATTAATAACGAAATGAAGCCAAATTTATGCCTCATTGTAAAGACAGTCCCTAAGATAGTAAAAACATACAATATTAAATACACACAATTCATATGTCCCATTGTATGAATATTTTTCATGTCACAATCAGAAGATAAGTCGACCAGTTTAATGTAGCATCAGAAAAAACAGAAGAAAGAGAAAGGTTACCGATCATTTTTAACTAACAGGTCAACAATAAAGGCTATGTGAACAAAGATTTACACGTACTAAAATTGTGATATCGTTGATATTCCAGGCTTCACCATCGTAGCCATGGCAACTTACACTACTTATTATGTTATTATTTGCCTTGGCATCATATAGGAAGATACGCGGATATGAAAATTCCTTTATACTGATAAAGCATGTATTGGCGGAAGATGGTTCCATTTCCTTAGAATTTAGTGTAGTTTCATTATAAGAATTACATCCTCAACACGTTTACGTCCTGTCTTGGACTCGTTTGACTTTTTCTGTTAAATGGTTCTCAAGATTATGTTATGTCTAATACTTAAGATCAGGATGTAGACACTATAAAAATGTTGTTTTGTTGAGGTACAAATTCAACACTCGTCACTATATTCTTGATTCTTCATTAAAAAAAATACATTTTGGTATTGCCTCTTTGGCATATGAGTTATACTTGTTTGAATACAGTCAGCTAATGGGGGTCCCAGATTTAAGTTACAGCATTGGTTATATGGGCTACACTGTTGTCGGGTTGCGTGTGTGGAAATGCGCATTCGGCGCATCGAAGGCGTTTGAAATGTATTTCTCCCGAACAGTGACGTCGATTTACTGCTATATGGAGTGAATTTTATAATTGAAGGACTACACATTATTATACAGTTTTATTAGTGTTTTACTTATGATGTAAATACTTGCGTGTTAACAGTTACGTGATCAGTATCACTCAGTTCGATGTATGAAAATAACATGACGTTAATTACCAAAAAAAGCTTTACTTTACCTATAATTGGAAGTGTGTTTATATTATTTAATGAATAAGCGGTATAGACAATCAATATAAAATATCATGTAACTAAGCAAGGACGAAACATTTGTATTACAGGAAAGGCAATTATCTAAAATAATAATTGTGAATTGTAAACGTGCACAATGTGACGTTAAAAGTAATATAAAATTTATAGTATATACTATAGGATTACACACACGCACACACGCGCGCGCGCATATACGCCAGGTTTTAACGTAAAAGGTGTCTTCACCTACAGATTCGAATTTTGTTTGTCAGTACCAGAAAAAAGTTCGCATACACACAAGTCCGGAAACTTTATTTTCAATCTGGCCGCCATTTTGCACTTTTTAAAGATAACTTTATATATCAAGGGGTAACAGAGATATCTTAATGAAGTTTGGCACGTATCTTTACATTAATGGAATTTAATGAATTAAAAACTATTCCTAATTTCATAATAAGGTCTACAGTTCCTTCAGTATAAGAAAAATTTATTTAAAGTTATTACTACTTTTTAAAATTGCCTCACTAATAGTAGTTTATAACAAAGTAAGGGCTTGGTTTTTAGCGAAATTATAATTAATAACTTCTAACAAATTTAAAAACACTTGTGTGATGGGGGTTTTTCTGCCTAGTAATGATTATCATGGAGATTAATAAATTCCATTTCATGTAAGACTTCTTCATCAGTGAATATATCAGGGACTAAATAAGTGCAAATCAATTGCAATTTTGTGTAGAAAAGTGAACAAAATGCCCATCTCTGTTCATAGTCAACATTTTCAAGGGCTTGTAGCTTATGCTTTGTAGATAGTACGGCTTTAATCTTTTGTGGAGATTCATCTGTTATAAAATCAAGAACAGTAGCTGAATGGAATTTTCAACAAGTTTCCATGTCATACACGAGCAATGGAGCGGTGTGTGAAGGTGGTGACAGAAGCGAAAAAAAAATCGTTGCCAAGACCAGACGTGGGTTCATCAGAACGACGGTTCTTTCACGATCCATCATGCCTTTTTTCTCACAAATCGAAGTTTAAAATAGCTAGTACCAAAAAGAATGAGTAAAAGGCTATTGACATAATGTCATAGCTCGTAACAATGATCATTAACTATTTTATGTCAAAGTGTAAAATTTGCAATTTTAATGTTAAAAGTGTGTTTTCAGGTGCAGTGCGCGACCAATAAAAGTTGAAATATCTATGCTTTTTAAATTTATTTATCTTCCCTTTGGTATTCTTTACTTGTCTGAAGCTGTAGGCCTCTACCATTTGACTTACATAGAAAAAGTTTCGTTTTTAAGTACGAAAAATTGTTAAAATTGATCAGTTTTTATGATTTTCGGGATGATGCGCGACCGGAAGATAATAACCAAGTTTTTATTTAATTATTTGTTTTATTTTACTAATGTGTCCTAGGGGCAAGTTTTCCGCGGTATAGCGAATCGAAAGAAAAAATAAAAATATTTTCCGTCCCACCCTAACTTCTATCGCCTCTTTAGATATAAAGTTTTCTTTCAAAATACAAAATGACGGAGAGACGGAGGAAAGTGTGACTTTTTCGGCCTAAGGTTAATAGGAACTTTTTTCTTATACTGACGCATAAATTCGAGTATATATAGTGAAGACATCTTTCACGTCACACACACACACACACACACACACACACACACACACACACACACACACACACACACACACACACACACACACACACACACACACACACACAATGCTTTAGTAATATAATGTAAAATCTGAAATATAAAAGTAATGTTAGGAATCGCCATTTAAATCAAAATTAAAATCTTTAGTACACATAATATCGCAACTTCCACATATTACTGTACTACTAATAAACAACAATTTGTAAGGCACAATATTTTGTTATAGTATGTTTATATATGCTATGAAAAGAAGGTGTTAATGAAAAAAAGAAATTAGGTACTGTTTGTAAGCTCTTTTAAAAGTATGTTCCACCACACAATGAGTTGTTTAGTAAATTTTGAAACTTACGTTTTTACTCAGCGTTTTGTGTAAGAAAAATAGCTGTATCCCATGGATACGAAATTTGTATATGTAAGCTGGATATGAAATTTGTATAAACGTTTTTATTACTAACGCAAACAATCCATAAGCAAGACAAGTTAACGTGAATAAAGTGGCGACAAGACTTGGCGTGGGTCTCCCGAATCGTTCGCTATTATGATTACAAATGATTGTACTGTATATATGGACCAAACCACCTTAAGTTGAATATTAGAATTATACTATACGATTATACTATATGTCTATCTGGAGAAATAAAAAATTTCCTCACAGACCAAAATTTTAATACACACACGGACGACATTAATTAATTTTAGAGATGAAAAATTAGCAAAAATTTTATTTATTGCCTTTGGGTTTTAAAATGTGCTTATAACAAAGAAAATTTATAGTAAATAAAACGTGGTTAAAATTAACTCCATAAATTTAATAATAGGGTAACAACCACTGGTTGATTGAAACGTTCCTCTAAAATCTACAAGTAAACAAAAATGTAAAAAATATTTTTTTGTGAAGACGGTAATTTATTGTGTTACAGACATGTAATTTATTCAGAAACGTGCAGCACAGCATGTAGAACATCAATAAATGTAAAACTCTTTAAAACATTTGAACGACAGAAAAGGACAGAAGTATAGGAGAAACACATGGGTAAGAGAGAGCGCGACAGCTCCCATAAGAGCCAACGCTGTAAATTAATTCTGTGACGGGGATTATTCACATAGAGCCATGTTGTGTGTATGGGTATGAATGTGTGCATGTGTATAAATAGTTTTTGGTTAGTAGATACATACTATTGTCATAAATATTTAGAACTGTTTCAAACATACGAACACTGAATTTCAGTCCAACCAGCGTGTCTATCAAAAGTCTTCCTCTTGGGTATAGGTTGTTTAAACAGAACTGGTGCGGCATGTCAGCGTGATTGTGGGGTGCGCAGAGTAGGACGCAGTGGAGCGCGCCGCCAGATAGCACTCGTCTGCTGTCACTTTACACAGGGTGTTGTGTCGTATTATTCTTGTGACCCGTATTAGAAACAAAATCTTATTATTCAGAGCGATCTCTCCCCCCCTCGCTCTCACACTCTCTCTCTCTCACTTATGTGTGGAAACCGTAGACGTCAAAGAAAAGTTCACCACACCGCAATGAGTTTTAATGACAGTTATACTATAAAGTCGTAATAAATGAATAAGTCTTAGAAATAATTTCTAATAACAATAAGTTAGCACAAAATCTTGTCGATATAAGCAAAATTAGCAACGATCGAACTACATAACCTATTAGAATACACAACGTTTTAAGATATTTTTATTATATGAGAAAGGACATTGAAAGATTAGGGGACACATACTAATTAAAACTAGTTTGGTTCTGACAGTTGTAATGAAACGGAAACAACGTTGCCACGCTCTGACCACTTGGTTTCTACAAGTGGATAAACACGAAACAATGATTCACATACAAACAACTTACAACACATTCACGCTCAAGGTCATTTAATACGGCTTTTTAAGATGTAACAGTTTACTTTTAAAACATGATATGATATCTCTTAATGTACTTTTAATTACAGTAAGGCATCCAGAGTTGGTTTTGTAGTGAAGTCGAGTAGCTTATACCGTAGTGAATACGATTATTAAATCTACGATTGCAATAACACATACGTATTTTATTGTACATTACCTCAATCATAGTGCAGACTAATCTGTTCACAATCGCGTAAAAAACTTTTTTTTGTGAAATGACATGAATCTTGTTACGCAAATTCTAGTTAAGTCCAACTCTGGTATATGAGAGCTTACTTAATATTTTGGTATGGATTTAATATCATAATAATTTACTCGAAAAACGTGATAAATAATTACTCTATTATTATACCATGAACTTAATAAATACAGATAATTTGATATTAAGTATGCATAAATATTTGCGAATTCTTCATAAATGTAACTGCCTATATATAGTGAAATAATAATTTATATTTGATATAATATGTAATATTGGAATATAATATTTCGTTTGTTAATTTTTGTTTAGTTAAAGATTAAATTAAATACTTTTATATTGCAATTTTATATTTTACATTACTTCTAACATTAAAGAAAATAAAAACTTACGTTTATAATGGGTGAACTCTGCTTAATGTAATATCACAGTCTTCAGATTGAACTGATTCACTGTCACCCGAACAATTCACAGAAATTTTCAAATCTTCCACTTGTTGTTCACTATACCTTAATTTTTCCAAGCGTCTTCAATAACTGACTTGGTGTGTTCGACTACCTTCTTCCAATATTCTCCAATAATCATTTGTATGGCTTTATTTGTTAATTTTTCGACTTCAGTCATTGTGAATTTTGCATTATTTGCGGCAACAAATTTTTTAATCCTGGCCCATATTAGTTCTATGGCGTTAAAGTGACAATGATATGGAGGCAACCGGATGACTTTATGACCGTAACTTTCAGCCAACTCGTCAACAATATACAAAAGAACTTTGGTTTATTAAGTAGTATTAACTCCATCAACTCAGCGTTTTTCATATCCTCTGTCAATGGAATGTTTCGACGTTTTAACCATTCAACTATCTCTTCTTTTTTTGAAGCCATTTTGGAGCCTTGTTTTTAATCACTTAATGGTATGGCGGGTTTTCCATCACGATCACTGAATTGGGAGGAATATTCTTTAAAAGGAATTATTAAAACCACGTTTTAAATTTATCGTGATTCATTTCTTCGTGATAGTCAGAAGTCTTTTTCAATTTAAATACATAGAGGCAATTGGGAATAAACCCCTGAGAATTTCCGGCGTGGATGACTATAAGTCTACGCACTGGCATAGTTCCCGCCATAGAATCGTCCGACCAACACTTTTTTAAAGAATGTCCAGCGTTCATCCGTGTTTCGTCAACCCATATTTCGACGTTACTAAAATTTTCATTTATTACATGTCTAAGAAACCTACAGCGAGAAGCAGCTACGTGTTGTTGCTCCATTAATACTTTTCTACCCGAAACGGTAATAAATTTAAATCTCAAATTTTTAATTACGGACCGTAAAGACGAGTGGCTACCAGTGAAAAGCTCTGCATCATGAAGAGTAACTATTAGCTTTTTTATTGAAGGATACTCTTTACGACTATAATATTCATATACGTGGCGACGGATCCCATCTTCTGCAAAAACATCCAGATTAGTAACACGTTTTTCTATCCGTCTTTTTTACCTGGTGTTTCCAGTTTAGAAGGGAAACTTCCTCGCTTTGTTTAAACTTCTCCTTACCTACCGTTACGACCGTATTTTTACATATAGAGAGTGCACCTTCTGTTCTATCGATAACTTGACTAACTGAAATCAGAGGCCCACCACGTTCTTTCTCTTTCTCGAAATAATCTCGTAGAGAACAAACGAATTCTCTGGACTGCTCTCTAATTGGTACTCCGCGACCGGAAATACGTGTTTTCTCTTTTACCGGGTGTATTCGCGGTCGACCACGCTTTTTCCCAGCTTCCTCACTTTCAGACATACCTTCTATTTGAAAGTAAACACGTAAAGGTTAAAGCTATTTTAAAGAATTCAAAATTTAAAAATGTAGTTTTTTTTACAAATTGTTTTAAAATAAAAATCACACGCACAAAGTTCCTTAAAATGACAAAAATAAAGTAAATTTATACTTAGGTAAACATGTTATTTAAACATGCTTACGCTTATTTAGTTAATAATTCACACGTTTTCACTACACTTAGTTAATTAGTCAGAAATTAGTTAACAATGAACTTGTATCTATAACACAACTATTATGTATTAAACTAACATATTCCCATGAATAATCACAAAGTGTAACCGAAAATACAGCACTTTTAACAAACAGGCTTCTTTATATAGAACCTACACTATCAGCTCACTCCGTGGCGCGACATTCCACGCTCTTTTTCATAACAGCACGTGTGGGACACCTTGGCAACATTGTGCGTTGCTACGGTTACTGTTTACAGTTTTGAGCACGACAATTGGTTAAGAGGCACGTAGCAGTCAGTTGTTTCCTCAACAGTTCCATCTGTCAATACCAAACTAGTTTTAATAATACAGTAGTATAGTGCAATTCGCTTTGACAGTTTACAACTTAGGCATATCCAAATTTATTAAGTAATCACGTAATAACCGTTTCCATTCCCTGAAAACTTGGTGAAATGTTGTCTCATATTCACAATTTCAATATAAATATAATCAAGATTTATAGTTGTGTGTGTGTGTGTGTGCGCGCGCGCGCTCGCAAGTAATGATACACTTATAAAATAAATTAAATCTTCAGTTAAGCTCAAATTGTTATACCAATAGATAAACCAACAGACGCGATTTTGAATGCCCAAGAAACGTCCGTTTTAAAATTAACTTCTTCATATACCAACAACAGTAAAAACAATAGAATATTGTAACAATGTAGGCCTGTACTTCACATGGATGGATCTTCTCATGGGTAATGTAAATACATAAAAAAAAGTAAAGATACCTTATAGGCCTAATGAGTTTCTACTGTACGGATTTAAGTTTCACCCAACTCGTAGACTGAAAACTTAACAAACTATCTTACAGAATCTAGTAAGCCATTAAAGTTTTGAAAATAAATTTTGATTAACGTTTTAATTTTATCTTGTACGCCTACAACACGGCTCTCGTTTATATATTTGTCCGTCATTCATAAAACTATGTAATAACTCCTTCACTATAAAGCAAACGAAAAGGAAAGAAGGTTGACTGCAACACCCAAAGTAAAATTTAACTTTTTCCCAAGTATAGTACAGCATAGATCTACTATATCTCTCTATGGCATTCATCTACTATATGGCAGTCTATGTCTATCTCATTTCTACTTCCTTAACCTACTCAACGATGTCATGAAGATGTTGACACTTCAGAAGACGGACGTCCTTAATTTGCGTATAATCTGTATGCTCCCTTACCGTGAGGTTTAAGGCTGTTACAGTACCAAAATACGATGTCACTTGACAAATATTTATCACAAAAAGAAATTCAATTCACAATGCAATGTAAAATACAATTTAAGAATATTGATTTCAAAAATACAAACATGGAAATACCAATACATAACATCAGTTATACTCCTAGTACATACTCTTTTATGATCATATAATATAGTATAAAACTTAATACGGTATAGGACCAAACGTACATTTCACTGTACTTTTTTCTTTTACCCATTTCCTTCTAAACCTCTCTATCCGGTACTACATTCCGATGTCCGTCCTTACGTTGTCTTACATTTTAATTACTTTCTCTGCTTCTTCTTTCATCACGTGAATCCAATCTTTTCCGATACCCATGTGTACGAATGCGTTGTGGTATAATGCACGATCACTTACATACAGTAATTTACTAACACGTTAGGTTTTGTAGCAACTGACGTGTGGAATAAAAGTTTGAATATATTTTCTTTTTACTCAAGTAAGTTTACACAGCATTTTTACGTGCAAAAAAGAGAATCATTTTACATCGACTTTGAGGAACAAGGTAAGTTATATGATACGTTTATTTTGTTTGGAAAGGCCGGTTAGACCTATAAATAAAATTAAGCCTATAGACTGTGTTCAAATTCCTTACATACACTAAAAACAAATTCAAATATTTTCATAAGTTTATTGTGAAATCTTAATTTTTTTTTTAAATTCAAGGCCGGCGTTTAAGTTTTGCTTTGTTTTGGTTTTCGATGTCAGACCGTGTTGTCGAAAATCAGTAAGATATAATAAGAATGATATGACAAACAGTTATTTTCCGGAGAGTCTGATGGTGGAATTAGCTTTAAGGCGTTTTCTAATTCAACATAACAATCCGGAAACCGAGGTTAATCGAATTGACAATGACTGTCAGAAAAATTATACTGCCATGTTAGTAATTGCCAACTTGTTCCACTTTACTGTATCAATTTGTTCCAACTGTAACTCATTTACCGTAGTTCCAAGTAAAAAGTATTAAATAAACTGTTTTTGGTTGTATATTAATACTAAATAAATACAACAGAAAACTGGATTCATTTCTGTTAAAACTATGTGTATTTCTGAAGGCATCAGTATGAAGAAATCGTGTTACGTTCCTTTAAGCGTGACGGATATGTAAGGCGTGTTTTCGGCTAGAAACGTTTACTTTAATTTAGGATAACGAACTAGAATAGTACATTGCTGACAGATTGAATTACACCACACACACGCGCGCGCGCGCGCGCGTATACACAGTCGTAGACAAATGTATTTTATAAATATAAATATATTTACATTTATATTATACCTGCCGCATACACCATCGAACAGTATAACATGTCTATCGTTTACGCTTAGTGTTCACGTACACATCGCGAGATGCAGTGTGGGAGTGACATATGAGGGCAGGAAGATCGAATAGAATGAAATGTTACACACGCCGCCAGATAGCGCTACTCAACTGCCACTTACTTCTCCATGTTTTGTTGTGCTGCTGCACGATGTAACACAACTTTATTCTGCCCTGTGTGGAAATTTAGATGCATTGTGCTGAGCCAATTCTTTTACACGTGTGAGAAAGGATGAGATCAATGAAATGTTCGCGCCGCCCGACGAATTTTTTATATGAATTGTCGACCAAAGCTAAGAATGACATAAGTAGCACTACATCAAGTTAGCAGGAGAATTAGCAACTTTCGGACCATTTTAACTGACATAAAATCAAGGATTAAGAAACTCTTAACAAAGTTTAAGGGACTATTTGGATATTTTTAACAAAACATTAATGGACCTAATTATAACAGCAAACCAGAACCTGGAATTGCATAAAGTTTTTGTCATGAAAAAGGTTTCTTCTCTGAAATTAAAAGCATATGTCTACATTTACCGTAATATTTATTATAGAGACTATAAAGTTACAATGGATTGGATATGTAAAGTGAGTAAACGTAATTGCATGTGTGTACTTCTAAAAGAATTTACGAGATAGAAAATTCCTATCACGAACGCGCGTGTGTTTGTTTGTGTGTGTAGGAATGAGAGAAGGAGGTAAAGAGAGAGAGAATTGCGTTTCCAAACTAAATGCCTATTTTTAGTAAACAGCTATCACGATTTACCTAACGAAATGGCGTATTAAGTATTCATTCTTAGTAGTCGCATTTAGATTAGATCGCTAACATTTTAAGGTTTTAACTACTACGATATGCTTGGAAAAGCGCCATTCCTCCTCAATCAAGCTGTCACCATGGCCGTGTAGATTAGATTTCGTTACGCATCTTGTTATATAGGTTGAAAACAGAAACTTCTCATTTCAGCTGTTGAACGCAATTCCAATTATCCACTGCTTTTACTTTCTGAACTGCAACATTAAGCAAAGTACAGTAACTATGAAATTCGTGGACTTAAGATTTTTAAAGAATTTATTGTCTTGCAGGTCGAACAATCGTCACTGACGTAACAATCATTTTAAATGAAATTATCTGCATGGACGTTCTATTTAGTAACAATCTGAAGATGCATCACGTTTATTAAAATCTTAAACTCATACATATTATACTATGTCAGAGACGTTGGAGTTCAAAATCATTGACTGAAATTTAGTGTACTATAGGTGACCAAACCATTGTAAACAATATACTTTTCTACGCTCAAAAACTTTGTTGCAACTGAGATAAAATACGTAAGCAATAAGGCAATCGGGAAAGGCAGAAAACTTTGAATAATGAGGCAGAACCTTTAAGCATAAAACGAATATGTTGACGGTAAAACAAGGTCAATTAAAGTAATAATGATAACTATGACACTGCTAACGCGGTAATGTCATAGGGAAGGCATAATAATGACCGATCTAAGACAAAGAGGCTGGTAAATCAGTGCTAGAGCCTTTGATGCTGAGAATTATTTACTTTTGTCTTTTCTCTCATTTTCTCACTTCTTGCACTCTCTTTGTCCCATCAAAACAATATGAACGAATTGTTTGTCTGTAAGTGTCCTAAAGATGAATAAGAAACAACAGAAAACGGGTCACTTAAAAACCGGGCTGTGGCTGCACATAGGTGTCGTTAATAAAGGAGGCCGCCACGTGAAACAAAACTATCCTTTAACTCAGAACGAAAAAAAGTTGTCATAATCTCAAATTTGTACTTATTACGCTTATGCACACGGATTCACTCAACGAGTAATTTATACTTGCCCTTTCTCGCGTCATTAGTTTTTTCTATTTTTTGCATATTGTTACGACCTTACAGAACAATCTACGTGTTTATCGAACGTTCCAGAGGGATCCAGAATGTAATGCGGAGGTGTACGTGACTCTCGACTCATTCGCGAGACCATTCTGGGAGCTGCCAGCCGCGCGGACTGTGTCAAGGCCGCAATTAATTACGTAGTACACACTGGCGCTAAAACGCATTTTGGAATATTCTGGCCTGTGACCCTTTTATAAATACCAGTGCTCAACGACGTTCAGTTTCAGTTATAGTCGCGATAAATTACAGTGCGGTCCGAGAGTTTATTGTTGGGCGATTACAAGTGATTATCGGGCGATATTACTGTGTGCGTTTAAGTGGTTATTAGTGAAGTGTTTAATAATTGGGCGGGTTAATTGTAATACAATTGTGTTTAATATTAGTTGATATTTATTTTGCGTATGAACAATTTTTATTTGATTTGTTGTCAAAGACTGTGTTGTTAATTACGAACTGTTTAATTGTGAAAATTAAAGCTGGTGATTAGTGACTTAATTGGTGTCGTATATTTTGTTTCCACTGTACCTACGATGATCAAGTAGACCGTCGTAACAATATTTTTAGTTGCTCTCTGATAGACCGAGCTACTACTCTATATTTACATTTATAAAACAGATAGATTGGGGTACTTCTCTATATTTACATTTAGAGCACTGACAGGGATACTGGAAAAAATTTAACTCTGTTGTCTAGAATGTGTACGGCAATAAGGAGAACTCTGGATATCCATTATAGAAAGGACACATAACTGATACTAAGAAGCGTATAAGATGACGGTGGTGTAAGACATGGGTGATTAGGCTAAGTGATGACACCAGAATTCAGCCAGCAGAAATTAACTTCCTTCAATCTGTTCAGAGGACTCATTTAAAACGACGTTAAAATTTGAATTTTCAGGTATAATTTTCTTAGTCAGCATTTGAGATAACACATTCAAATTTTTACACAGACAAAGCGTTTACCTTTAACAAAGATTCCACTTTAATCATTAGAGGAACATGTACTTATTTATTATTTTTGAAACAATACTCGTAAAAACACAATTTTTTAATTTATTTTTTTGTAATAATATTTTCATTTTTATTTAAAACTCCATAAGTGGTTAAAATTCTTCAGAGTAATGTAATTTATATGTATAGACAGTTTCAAGTCTCTATCTTGAACAGTTTTGGAAATACATTCGTGTACCTACTATGGAAAAGTTAATTCTGAGAAAAACAGCATCCCAATTCACTCATCACTTACTATAGATAATCTCTTCAGATACGGGTCCATAAAATTCCTCTTCATTTTCTCATTTTTTTCATTTTTCCCAGCTTCTTTTCCTGTTTCTTTGAATCATTCTTGCCTTCTTGACTAATTCTTCAGTTTGTCTATGTTGGATCCACTACTTGTCGAGCACTTTTAGCCCAACAACATAACTTTGATCTGCATCATCAGTAACATCTTGTAGTACTTTGACTCTTCCCAAGTAACCAGAATTATAAGTTACCACTGCATCCCAAACACTATTTTTAATGTATATATGCAATGTAGGTAGATTTACCTATAAAAGCACGTTTTGGAATACATGACCAGACTACATTGTTGAATAATTCATTAGGACTATGTGTCTTTCCATGAAGACGCCTGCGCAACAACACTGGATTAGACACGTCCCTAAGTATTGGTTTTATTTTTATTCATGACGGCTGCTCGGAGTGAGTTTTATTGATGAATTTTTGTTGTGTAATTATTGAACATTTATATTTGCACCAGGAATCAACATCATCAAAGTAAAGAAACGCTGATGATCTAATCATGGGTCTAAAGGCACTACACTGGAAGGCCAGGCGGAAGTGCAGTGTTAATTAAAACAATCTAATTTCAAATCAACAATGAAAAGTGATACTTTCACAATCAAAACTCATTCCAATTTCCATGTATTATACGTCAAAATGTTCAATCTAAACTATATAATAATTTAAAATAAAAAAACAAAAAATCATAATTTTGTCAGAAAACCAACGTCAGACTCCTTTGAAGGGCTGCATTAAGAGATTAATTTAGGAAGGCTGATGTTCGGAGGACCGACCTATTCATTCGGTCTCCCCCGTTCACTGGTTATTTGCAGCTTTCAATATGCATTTTTATATATTGACAATATTAATTATTTATATTAATTTTGCAGTTTGTAATAAATTGCGTCAATGCACAGTAGCGTACGCAGACCTACTGTTACAATACACACACACACAAATATGTATGTATGTAGATGTATATAGTACTTTACGTTTTTCATTTTACGATGTACGCGTGTAACGTATCGTACACACAGCGATTTGTATGTTTGTGTATGTATAGACGCCCATGATTCTTTAATATAGGAAGAAAGAGAGACGGGAAGCGAGAGAAAAGGGGAATACTGAGGGAGCGAGAGACAGTCAGAGAGAATGGAAGGGGGTAATTACATATCCAAACAAGTGAGCTAACCAAAGCCACCTGTGCCCTTTAACCTTAGTATCTGGTCGACGGAACGCGCATATTAAATATTTATTACCGGTATGGAGGCATTCAGTTTACATCGCGAACAAGGCCGACATTTCCGGAATGGAACTGCTACAGTATGTTCGGCAAGGAGTCTCTAAATTGTGCTTAATGTATGCTTATGGATTAAATGCGACCTTAAAGATATCTTGTTCAAATGTTGTCACAATTTTCCGGCCTATTAAGCCGTGGATCCAGATTGTGTCTATTGACTTCCAGACGTTTCGCCCGTACCCATGGCGGACATCTTCAGTGCCGATCACAGCTGAAGATGACCGTCATGGCTATGGACGAAACGTCTGGAAGTGAATATAGACGGCCTTGACAGTGACACCGACCATGAAAGTTTACGTTCACTTATGTGTAAATGTTATTTGTACTTCGATATACATGTTACAATAGGACTATAAAACAATTAATTTTCTAATATAGCAATATAAAAATTAAATATCACTATATGAAATATTAAAGTTAAGGTTCACTATACACTTCCGCAATGCAATTTAAATGGGAAATAAAAACAATAGTAAACAATAACTAATAAGGAAAAACTGTAGGCCTAAATTTAGTTCGAACATGGCTTAAAGAATGGGTTAAATTTTCCAACATTTTACTGTCCTAGGCAAAGTATTAAAACCATATTCGTTCATTGCATTCGTGTAAAAAATTGTATTTTTATATTTTAGTAGTAAAAGTTGCTATTTATTCGGAACGTATTTAAAGCTGAAGAAGGGCTATGATATCCTTAGTCTTCCTGTAGGATGCCAAATTTTCCTACTTTTTAAATCGATGTGTTTATTTCAAGTAATCGCCCTATATCCATGCTTTGAATTTCTGCACAAATCGATATTCTAAAAGAAAACATTATACTACCGTTAACTACAAATATACATACTGTATTCAAATCTTATTTTAAAGAAGTATGCAATCAAAGTTAAACAACGTAAGAGATGTTTACCACTGTCAGAGCAACCTTTATTTTTAGCAAAGTATTTCCATTTTATTCGTTGTCTACGTGAGTTTTATACTTACTTTTGTGACCCATTCTTATACTGAGGAGTAAGGCTTTTGATGTTCTTTCTGGTTACGACAACGTTTAATATTGCTATTTTTTTACAGCCACAAAAGTTGGATTCCATTAAGCCACACTAGCTTTTTGATTTGTCTTACAAGGGAGCAGAATTGAAATTATTTTTTAACATCTAAGAATAGCTACAAATTAATAGTTCCGCTAAATTAGTGCTGATGAAATACTAGTAAATGGAGCTAGTTGAACTCCTCATTGCGTTCTTGTTATGTATAGATTCGTTACTCTGCTAATAATTTCAATTACCTAGCTAGAGAATTATCACAAGTCCTTCGTAACAAAAAACAATGACAATGAATTATATGCAAATACTCTTCAGTAATCGTCATCGATTTTACCTGCTACTTACATCGCTGACATAAGTGATGAATATCAGCCAATTGTGCGTATATAAATTAGTATTACAAAGTAGTTTCCTGCGTCTCTGTTGCTCTGTGGGTTAATTTAATCTCTCTCACTCTCTCTCACCCTCCATCTTTTTTAAGCGTTAAATTAGGGTTTCAGAAAAGACACTAATTTTTCCATGAAACGGTCGGTCGAAGAATTATTATTGTACTTTTTTATGTACGATTAAATTTACTTTTAGAAGAAAACTGGTAAGTTGTAAGGGAGCTACGACGAGACAGAAAGCTGTGAAAGATATCGTGTCTGGACTGTCTACAGCCGTTGCAAGTCTACCTCACTTCTGTTATTAAAAATCACGTCATGTCAGTCTACAGTGATAAAAGGTCATTCATCTGTTCGTGTATTGAAGTCATATCATTCGATTTGATAGCAGTCTTACATTTAGATGATACTAAGCTTTCAATCATGTAACCCAGTTCTCTGTTGTATTTTTTGTAATTTGGTTTGACAGTGTATAATTTTCGAAGTCGTAACGTTGTTTGAGAGCCGAGATAGTAGACCGGACTGATGCGTTTGTGAAACTGGTTTCGGCCCCAACGTTCGCTTGGGATACCATCAACACGATGATGCAATCATAACTGTAATATATTATTGTCCAACAAATATTTAAATTGTATCCAATACCTTACACTGTTTGGAAGTACAGACTCGGTATTTCAATATTGCTCCAACTTTTAGATCAATCTAAAAGTTTCTTAGAGTGCTCCAACTTTTTTTCGACCGTTCTCTCACAGGCCATGTTGACAAGAAAGTTTAAAATCCCTAGAATCCTAAAAGTTTACGACGAATCTATTAGTTGTCTTCCTTAACTTCTGTTGATAGTTTTTGGCAATTACTCAGACTCGCTACATCTCTTTAACATTTAAACCACTTCGTGTTAACTATAACAAAAGCGCCCATCAATGTGTCAAAAAGCGGTAGTCGTGGTACCTAACTAATAGGAGAGAGAGAGAGAGAGAGAGAGAGAGAGAGAGAGAGAGAGAGAGAGAGAGAGAGAGAGAGAGAGAAAGAGAGAGAGAGAGAGAGAGAGATTTTCTACAGTTTTCGGTGTCGCTGCTGTGTGCTACAGAGTGGTGAGATCAGTAACAATGCTTAAATTTGCTGACAACAAGAGGCTATAAAGATTCATAATAGCGTCCTATCTGAGCGTTATATGAAAGTGTTAGACTGTACGAGTATAGCAGCGTAAGCAAGAGAGAGAGCGTAAAATCGCAGCCATCTCACTCTAACCTCGTCACAGCGACGTCCGCTACCGGAACGAACATGAAACTTTACTCAAGTCAAATTATCAGTTCAACCTGAGATAACTTCAAAACTAATAAATATACGGCAATTCTGAAAACAGCATTGTGTTCAGCAAGTAAAGCTTTATAAGTAGCCGCAATCTCAGTTAATATAATTAACAATTGAAGAAGTTATACGGAAGACGACCGCCAAAAGGAATAACGAGAGAATTATGCTACATAGGAATTAGGTGTTTTCACACACACACAGATAAAGACCTAAGCAACAATATTCTGTTGTCAGATCTTTGAAAACACATTTGCAAATACCTGTAATCAATCAATTTGCAAATACAGGAAGTACGATTTTGACTAGAAATTCTCTGCCGTTTCAAAGCTGTCATGGGGTGTTTGCTCGACCTGTTCGAGATTGTCGAGACTGGAAAAACGTATGATTTATTTGAACAACCAATCAGAAGCCCGTATTTAAAACAGACGCCAACTCAAACCGAGGGGTAGCGTTACTCTTCGATCGGATCTTCAATGCGCTAGTCGCGTATAAATTACGTGCAGAAATTTTACAATCACGCAAAGTTGTATTTAAGTGAGAAATTCGAGAAGTAGTCCGCAGTAAAGATGAACTAGTACTGTTCAACAACTCTCGCTGTGTATCACCACGTTAATTAATTAAATTATTAATTAATTAATTAATAATCAGCCGTGAAGTGACCTGAGCAACAGAGAGCTACAGCATCTGTAATTGCCAGAGCATCTTTCTACAGGATTGATCAACATCATTTCTTCTGTGCTAAACCATCAAAAGGAGGACTTCTACGGATTCCTTTCTTCGGTCGACGCATCAAACAGTAAGAAATAGATTCATTGATCAATGAAATAAGTACTAAACAAATAATAAAAAGTAATAAACAATTTTTAAAAGACACTAAGAATAACACACTTTGTATTTAATGTGTAAGATTAGTCATAACATAGTATAGGAGTGTAGAATGGAAAGCGAGGTGTACTATTGGACGTGCAAATTATTGTAGACCTGTTCTTTAGCACTGGTTTGGGAGATATCAATCTCTTAATTAAACCAGATAAGAGCAATAGGTCGTTTGAACGTCTTAATCTTTACTTTTCACACACACTCGTTAATTATAAGTGTTAGGGTAGCAATAAGTCCTACAATTAACATATTCAAGACGTTTAAAATGAATTAGAACGTTCACTAAAAATACTCAAGCAAATTTTAAAGTGTTATTTGTAACGATTCCCCTTGAATCCACAATCACTGAACGAATCCTGAGAAATTTGTGTCTCTATGCTCTGAGCTAAGCTGGAACCGTGTAATTAGTATCTGGGATTTGTTCTGGCGCCCAGGTGAAGTAATCTCACGGGTAAGTAACGTTTTATCTATCATTCAAAATATTAGATAAGAGTGTTAGATAAAAAGTAGCGTTGTAAGGCGTACAATGTGCCAGTGAAACACAATACGTTCTACAGTCAGTTACACTGCATGCGTGAAGTTTCTGATCACATCTTCATACTTGTAAGCCCAACTCTTAAGAATCTTAGCTTTTTATGCTGCTGCCCTAACCAGTATGTTGCCCGTGTGTATGTAGACTCGATCAAGTTACCTTTAGTTTACCGTTTCAAGGAAGCAGTTCCTTTCACATCAATCGGTATCATTAAATATAAATTTACACGTTAACACATCAACTCGTCACATATTTAGTGATTCTATGTGTATTAAAGACTATTTAAAATATTCTAAAACAAATTTCTGTTGCAGGAAATCTATAATTGAATATTTTAATAATAGTATGAGGTTGGATGCTAAATAATCATCATCGTCATCTGCAAGGATTAAAACAAAGATGATTTGTTCCGGTCTCAGGTAGGCAAAGTCTAGAGATAGTCATTCCAGAGCTTCCTCGGACGTCCCACACCTCTCCGTCCCTTCGGCTTATTCTTCCATAGTTGGCTGGGAATGCGGCAGTCATTAATTGGGCAAAGATGTTCCCACCAATTCAGCCGATACTGGGCAATACTGTCGGTTCCTGCTCTATATCTGTGTTTCTTCTAACACAGATGACGTATATAAATGTGATGCTAAATAATAATGTTGTAACTGACTTGAAACTCACATATTTTGTGAGAACAATTATGATCCATATGGAAACCCAAGCAAAAGAGAACCCTTCGTCTCTGAATGATCAGAATAATCTAACCATCAATGGTTTCAAACAATTTAATTGTGTAATTATGTTTGGAATTTTGTAGTTCTGCAACCCAGTATTTTACACTATTGATTGAAGCTACTTATTATTCCTAGAGCTCATATTTCAGATATACAATCTGAAGTCATGTCATATAATAGTGAAAACACCACTAGTTTGATACAATGACCTCTGATCGAAAGGGCATTTCAAACACCTGAGTAACTTATAATTGAATTCACACAAACAAACAAGAGCGGAGGGTCACAACTCCCACCAACAATGGGTGTCAAAAAATCTGACACGTACAGCCGACATCTTAGACACAATGTCTGTCATTCTTACTCCCTCTTTGGTACACTCGCACACACACACTCACACAACGTTCATTTGTTGTAAAAACTAACTGTAATCGATCTCTACGGAAAAAACAATCCAAATTGCTGCTGATGATTTTGTTAGAAAAGAAATTTATTTTTATAAGAAAATATAATAGTATTTATGATTAGAGACGAAAAAGAAATTAAGAATATACACATAGGGTATATTCATTCCCATCTGCAAATAAACGGATTAGTTACCTGAGACATATTTCTGTTGTGATTTTATGAATGTGCAGCAGTGTTCTTAGAGGTTGAATCAATGCACTGGTTGCTGTCCATTCAACTCCGTGCTCCTCCATACTTTGTGCAAAAACCCAGACCTTTACAAACAGCATTCTTTTGTATACGGAACTACAACGTGGTATGAATAACAGCGAAATATGAATATAGGTTAGCAAACAACAGAAAGGCGAGCGGCTTCAAAGGAAAATTGTGCCATAAGTTACTCAGTAAAGACACCGTGAAGAACAGCAAAGCAACGGGTCGTATGAAGTAAACACGACTGCTTCTTCTGCACGGCTTTGTCCGCGCTCTAAAATGCACGATTACGGCCACAGCACAAACTTATAAATACTTAATAAATTTTGTACTGTTTACTTATTTCTTTGTATCTCGCATCAAAACGGTTATTTTTCGTAGACTTCTATTATAAACTTGAACGGTGAACAGTATTATAAACTTTTATTATAAACTGTGAACACTCTTATACACGTCTGGCAACACAAGTTTACCAGACTGTTTACCTAACTTTTGTCAGTAACGGTATGATTCTTGAAGATTTCCTAACCTCCACAATGTACATACATTGAAATACTGTTCTCATTATTGCGTAAATTAAGCTGCAAGTTTATTTATTATAAGCCTGATTTATGTTTTAACGTGTGTTACTAGAAGTATCTGTGTTTTTTTTTTTGTATATAAAAGACAAAGGTCACACTCAAGGTAAGCAAGAATTACACTAAGTGTATTGTCTAAGGGACGGAGACTACACTTATTACTGTTGAAGTAGGCCTACTTGCCTACAGACCGTTTCCTGCTGCTAGTTCGAAGACAAGACGTATTATGTAGTAATACATAAGTTCTGAGTCACAATCCGGAGGCACTGGAAATAATAAGAGTAAGTTTAAGATTCCTAAAGCATGCCAGAAAAGGAGGAAACTAATTGAGTCCGTCACATTCTGGGACAATAAATACGTGTAAAATGTAATCAATTAAGGGAAAATTGAAGACTAAAGAGTAGCAAAAAATTACTGTCTTTACTGTTTAATTAGGCCCGTAAGCAAATTTCTGTGTCAACTGGGGACATCTTGTTCTTAATACTATTTCGCTTTTCTATTTTAAATTTATATCTGGGTTGCTAACTGAATTTAACATGACTAGCTAACTAACGCCTGACAAAGAAATTACACAGAATAGAAGCAAATTAAGAACAAGTTTCCTTAAGATCAAATGTTTGTTTTGAAATAACAATATAAATTTGAATCTGAGGCAAAGAATGCTCAAGTGCTACAATTGGTCAATCTTGTTGTGTAGGTCTGAAGTCTAGTCGCTAAAAATAGCAATCTTTAATCAAACTGAAGACTTTAACATGTGGTTTTACAGAAGAATGCAGCATTCTATGGCACCAGGCGCATTCAGAGTCAAACGAAAATGTGTAACAACGGCTAAATATATGAAAGTGGCATATCTAGGGGACGTACGCGATGGCGGCCAGTATAAATTATTGAAATTAATCTCACAAGGAAAAACTGACGGTCAAAAAGGTGTTTCGAGAAGACGAGCATCCTGGGTGAGGAAGATTCAAGACTGCATGGGTGTTCACAGCGTCGAACAATTGTACTCTGTAGAAAATATCGCAGGGAACTGATAAGAGACCGATAAAGTAATTGAACTAGCATTAGATTATATGTTATTTTGATAAAGGTTATTATTACATAGAAGAGTATTCTTATTTAACTATTATAAACTAAGAACTCAAACAATTATTCGAATTTACTCGGAAAATCAGCTCTGTAGAAATTAATCAGCTTATGAACGTCAGTCACTTGTTAACTTTCCGGACGCCCTACAAAGTTTGCGCCAACTTTATGCCTAATTAGTCAGCTACTACACTTTTATTCAATAAATACAATCACATCTGAGTGCTTCTGAAACCAAATGTTTGTAGAGTCTCTCTACTGTTATAGTAGAGTGAAATGATGTTGAACAGCCATATTATTAAAAATCATTATATTGGAAATTTGTCGGTTGCAGGTATATATTGGTACTTCCCATTTTATTAACACCACAAACCCTTCCTTTGTCCGTACGACCCTTTTTAATATTTACAAGAATTTCAAACCGGTTATAAGTAAACATTTTAGACTGCCTATTATAAAAATAAAATTTACAGTGTCTCGGACCGTGCCTACATTTTATGAGACAGCAAAGCATAAGTTATTAAACAGATTTCATAATCTTTAGACATGATTAGTAATGGAATAATCCTGTTTGTTTCAACTTTAAAAAACGGAAGTTAACCATAAACGACACAATCTTACTAAAACAGAAAACGTTACGGCTGTACTTCAGGTCAATAATTCTAAAACATGAAAAACATAAATTATATCAGCATTAATCACTCCGCCCGCCACACAAGGCTCTTGAGAACACCGTTCAGTAACCAAAAATTTACTGAGAAGTGCATCGGTTTATTACGTTTATGATAAATTGCTTTTCATTAGACAGAGAGTCAGACCGTCAAAACAACAGTAAACAGTACAAACGCTGAAGATACTGAAGACGCTAAGGTGCAACTGAAGATTAATAAAAAGAATAATGAGTGGTGATACAATGATTAAAATAATGACGGTACCGAATCTGTAGTAGAAAAAAATATTTCTGTGCTATTGACACAATTCTTGATTCTTGCACTTCAATTGGCACTGGATGCTCTACTACATAAATATGATGTGAATTAATACACAGATTAATATGATTGCCGTCGACATACACTAATATTTATAGTACGAGTTAGCTTCAGACTAAGCTACAATGGAGATATCATTTTTACAACAATTAAAATCAGACGTGATTCTTTGCATTTGCTTTGTTGTAATATAAAAAATGAGTCTTACAGTGACGCTTAAAACATGCATGTGTTATAACTGTTTATACTGTGTCACAAATGAATCTTTTTGTTGGCGTGTTAAGGATTTATAACTCACATCTTTCAGTGCGTATTGGTTTAAAACATAAAATGTTAAATTTTAACTGCAATTCTTTGCAGAGACAATTCTTTGATGTAAATTTAAAGTTTCCCACATTTTAAACAATAAGGTGAAATATAGAGGATATTAGTTCAACAAACATACAACTGGAAAATGAAGAACGTCCTGGAAAAAGCATAGTAGGAATATAAAACTAATTAACAGAAGACGTAAGTTGGCTATATTATATTTACCAAGCTCTGAAATAGTTGGCCGGAGTATAAAACCACTGCCTTAACCACCACCATTGACAAGTAACTTACGCTTATCCAAAGGAAACACGCGCTCACCCTTTCTCTCTCTGGCACGTACATGCATATATCATTCACTCACACACAAACGCCCATGAACATTTACAGTTTATCAAGGCTAGAAATCGATTATTTTCTGATACTAAAAGCATTGTGTGTTAATTAAAATCAATTAACGGCTTTATATTTAATTCACCTACTTCAATTGCAAAACAATATCGTTTTATTTAACGCAGTACTTTATGTTACGCGTAGGTGGGTGTTACTAACGAGTTAGTCACTTAGTCTGCTGAGCAGTGAGCATCCAATACGGAGGGGTATTGGACTGACTGACTGACATGCGGGGGTACAGACGAAGACTTCAATGACGAGGAGGTAGAAGATTCCTTTTATTGTTTGTTGTACTACAAGAAAATGTGTTTTACAATGACATTTGAAACTTATGTATAAAGAGTGTGGGAAAATGCTGCTAATAGAAAATCTCTATTATTCCATATTGGGCATTTGATCCGAAGGGTCAAGTTACCTAAATTCGTCAAAACGTTTAATGGTAAAATTGCTAAGCAGAATTATCCGGACGGGAAATAGTCGAAACGCCAACAGCAAAAGCAGTGCTATTTTAGCTGTAATGCCAGGAATCAGTTCAAGATTTTACGAAAAGCTGACAGAAGTATGCAACCAAATAGAAAAGTACAATCTCACAGAAATGGAGAAGAAAGTTCAAGAACCAAGACACACGGGCATACCGTAATTCCAAAGAGAAAAACAAGCACATACAAGAGTAGAAATAGACACAAAACGCAAAGTACAACACGCATTTTTATCAAGGAAGTTTGGTATTCAAGATAGCGAGATCACCTTGGATACACGTCTGGATACAAGATCCAAGTAAGACTTTTGCCTCTGAGGTGACATTTTTATTATAACTGTTAAAGGCTGCGTTATAGAAAGCCTGTTATAGAAATTAGGCAAGACCCTTACATTGTGACCCTGCAATTGTGACAAAACCAAAAGAGTTTAGATAAGCTGTCAGCTGCGTGTAGGGAATACATGATATACAAATTATTTGCTAAAGCTGGACTAGTTGTTATGATATGTCCTTAAACATACCATTTTCTGGAATGGCAAGTACCCGTCCGTATTTACCAAATACAAATTCCAGTTTCTGTAAATATATATGTGTGTATGTGTGAGAGAAGGAGTGAATGTGAATGAGAGAGCTCCTTCATGAATGTGTATAGTGTCGAGACACAATTTAGTACTCCAGACGAAATAATCGACTGTCTGGGGCAGAAACACATACGTATGTGCGAATCCGTATGGCTACGTTTTGCGAGCTTTCCAAACCGAATATGTCTGATTTGCACACAGGAGAAAAAAAAATACGTAACTTCACTAACCCACAACACCATGAAATTATAACATTTGCCAGTCACATAGCCTAAGTCTCTGCTAAAGGGCGGATATAATTTAGAACTATTTTTATACATAATTTGTATGGAATTTTTTTATATTTTTTAAATGACATTTTTCACAGTAGTCATTTTGAGGTATAATTATGTCAATTCTATTTATTATATCACATCTATACGGATATATATGGAGGAAATAAATTACATATTCACTATTTTGGTTTATATATGTATATTATAATGAAGCCTAAAGAAAATGAGGTAGGTCATATGTCGGCGTCGCCTAAATTTAGAAGTTGTCCTTAGTGCAGCAGTGGTCGTGATTTATCACACGATGAAAGATTTTTTGAACTTCGATCATTAAATAGATATAGTTTTAAAACATGTGTGTCGACGTTTCGAGACATTTGTTGGCATCATCTAGACCTGTGTATGGGAAATAAAGAAACATAGGATGAGATATTTTTGTAAGTATGTATGTGTATGTTACTTAAAGAATAATAATAAATATTACAAATAGGCTATATATTAATATCCTTGTATTAACAATATATAATTATAATAATCGGTAAATATTAAATCTCATTATAATTATGTTGTTAATTATTACTGTATTGTCTGTAAACAAGTCCTGTTGATGAAATATATTTTATTTAATTATTGACAAAGAAGTTTAAAAATTATGTCTAGTTAATGATTAAACCTCACAAAACCTTTCATCACTAGTTGTTCTTGAAAACATTGTTTTTTTAAGCGACATAGGACCCAGTATATAGGCCTAGTATTAATAAACGTACAACAAGAATATGTGACACAAGCCATTTCGGACTTTACACGTAAACGTTTTAAATAAAATTATCTAATTAAATTAATAATAATTATTATTTAAATATTAAAACGTTATAAAAAAGTGAATAAAGGTAGTACAAATCAAAGGAAATAATTCGATAAATGTTTTACGAAATGATAATAGTGCTACAATTAATAAATAATCTGCAAGTGAACATATTACCGCTCACAATTAATCGTGTTTATCACTTACATTATCAGATTTCCTGGTGTTACACCATTACGGTCTAGTCGCCTCTAAACTAATCCAAGTTGTAATATTTTATAACCCATACGTTCGATGTGTTACGATTGTATTGTTATGCGCATTGATTAAAATAATTTTAAAAACCTAATAACAATAAAAGACAATTATTTAAGTCGAATAACAAAATGTGATTAGAAATACGCGTTTTTAGTTAACGACAAAAGTATTTTGTTTTATTTAAATAAAATAGGATGATTTTGGTGCACTATTTTTCAAAATACTCTTGACTAAAATACTTTTCTAGTTTTCTGAGTAACAACTTCTACCATTTTTTCATCGATTCTATTTCTCATAGCGTTTGTCCTTATCTTCTTCTTTTTCTCTTTCTTTCCCGTTTGCGTTATCTATTGACAAAATTTCATAGTAGCCACTCTCAGTAGTCAGTAGCTATGGTATTACAGTAAGGTTATGAATGGTTCACTTTATTTCAAACTGCTTTGTATACACACAAGTCCTTTAAATTTTTCTTCTACCCCAATTTTAGAATTTTAATTTTACTTAGTTGCATTCCATCGCCAGGCTACAAGTGTGTTAATCGTTGCTATCCTGTTTGTAAACGTAGCCTAATTGAACATGATCTGAATAACACATTCTATTCAAATCTTGAGATATAAGGCGTAAGACTATTATCAAATAACATGTCGGCTTTTCTTGACTTGTTTTGTAGCCTTATATCACTTAAGGCAAGTCAATACTAGGCGCATCCCCTCTAAAGAAAATATTATGATTCTAAGCGACTTCTGGTGATTCTTATTAACGAAATCTGGACACTTTCTACTTCAAGATTACAGTAAGGTGTAATGTCTTTCTTAACATATTACTTTCTTTCTATCTGTAGCATTAATATTATCGTATTTATTGTTTAAAAAATTTTAAATTAATCTTATTAACAAAATTGCTTACTCTTGAAAATCACAGAATGTAAATTACCTTGATATAAACTGTAATGTATATGAATATTATTGTGTAGGCTGTATAAAGGCTACTGAATTTTGAATGTACACTTGGGGTTTAACATTTTTATGCACCCCCTCCACACACACACACACACACACACACACACACACACACACACACACACACACACACACAAATAGACACAAGACTCTAATATTTTCTATACGTGATGTGAAAATTGTCCAAATTTTGTCCCAGTAGATATGTGTACGTGCTGCTAATAATGATGATGCTTTGTGGTTTGATTGATTACTTCTTTGTAAACATTCGTTGAGTTTTCAGAGGTTCACTTTTTCCTGTACCTCAATGCTCTGATAAGGACAAAGATCACGAACAACTCTTAATAACGTATAAACCTTTCAACATAATTTTTTGTACTGCGTTAATATTTGACATCCGATGTTACGAAACAAAAATTCCCGTTTTTGCAATTACTGTCCTGAAATTTATCATAATACACTCAAGATTGTAAGTCTCGTGTGGAAAAGATGATAGACACACGTATTCCTAAACAAACGCTGAAATATAGAAACAATGGTTACAGACTCTGTGAAGTCGGAATGTGATACAGTCTAACAATTGAGTGAAAAAGAAGAACATGAAGAAGTTTATTGTGAGTAGACAAAATATGAGGTGAATTAAACTGATCGGACTGTATCAGCGTCCTTTATAAAAATACATATAAAACCAAATATAATATATTATATAACGTATGTACTGGACGTTTGCATAGCTTTGTAAACACTTATTCTCACTCTATTACAGTGTTTTAATACGAACTGAGATAGTATTAGGCCTAACCGATCTTTAGGTTTAAACCGTTTAAAACAGATGCCTTTCCAATTTTACAACACTGAACAGTTTACACTCATTTTTCAAAAACAATTTTCCTTACAGAATTATAGAGAGAAGCAGTAAATTTACCTTGAACAATTACGTGTATCTTTGAACGAATAAACAAAGCAAGATAAGTTTTCACATTACCGTATTAGCCAAAGTAAATTTTCATTGTTTATCAACTGTAAAACGGGAGGAAAGGGAAATGTAGATCGACTAAAGAAACGGTAACCGTAAATCCTTTGAGAGGTTCTGATGATCTATAAGAGCGATGCATAAAAGTAATTACTGTGAGTTAATCTCTCCCTACAATTATTGAAAATACGCAACATCCACTAAGAAAATCATCGCATAAATAGGATTCTCGATTTCAGCTAAAAATAAAGATTAGAATGCTTGGTTTCTATGTATTTCGATATATATTTTGTAAATAAAAGATACAGTTCACTTTCATACATAAATAGAATACAGGACGATAATTTCATTTTTATTATTATATACAAACGTAGAGGAACAAAAGACTTCCGCACCTACAACCCCAGTCTTGTACCCAGATTGTACGTACAGTTGCCAGCTTCGCTTTTTTTGACATTTGACATTTTTTCGCGTCTGATACGGAAAAGCAGCAGAGCCTGAATGAACTGACAAAGTGAGATGGACGTATGGGGTATGAATATATTCAATTTTGTGAAGACAAATTATTACAGTAGATGTATTTGATGAAATTTTGTGTTGAAGGGTAACCGACCACTATTTATAATCAATGTCAGTCCACAAAATTTCCGACATCTCAAGTTCTCTCAAAGCTAGATTTTTGCTTTGTTTTAAGAAACATGCGTTTATTTAGTTTTATAGATGAGCTTTTAATCTTAAAATGTAATGATTTATCAATTGTTTGTTTTTGTGTTTCTTTTTCTAAAATAAAGAAGAAATAAAAATTTCGCTATACTCAGTAGTGCAAATATCATACGACCATTGAAATAAACTACAATTATAGAATAGGGAACAATTAAAAACTATTAATTAAAAACTAGTGCAAAAATGATCAAACTCTATTTAACAGAAGTAAACGAGAAAGCACTCGACTATTCATGTAAAACAGAAGAGTTAAAAAGAATACAAGAAATAGCGAAAAATAATAATTATAAACCGGGGATAGTAGAGAAAATTGTAATAAGAATAGAAGGAAAAAGTAGACAAGAAGAGAAGAAAGTAAAGAAATACATAGGATCAATAACGTATCTGGGATTTCAAACGAGGAACATAATCAAGTGCTTTGAAATACACAATATAGATGTAGCGGTAAAAAAGACAAAGACAGTTTTTGATTATATAAAGAATAGTAGCACTGAAATAACGCCTGAATTACAGAAAAGCGGTGTTTATAAGTTGAACTGTAAACAGTGTGATAAGGTTTACCTGGGTGAAACAGGACGTAAGTTCGAAATTAGATTGAGATAGCATGCGAGAGGAGAAGGAGATAGAACTACGAATTCGCTCTATGCGAGACATTTTAATGAAACAGGGCATAGGTTTTTAGACCCAACAGAAAACGTCGAAATAGTAAGGTTAGAGAATAACATAAGTAAACGCAAATTGTATGAAGAATTAGAAATATTAAAAGTAAGGAAAAAGAGTAGTAATGCGCTGATGAACATAAAGACTGAATTTGGTAATGAGGATATATTTTACTATATTTTGAAAGAGTAGTGTATAAAAGGTGTAATACGGTTACAGGATAGGTTCAGATAGGTTCAGAAGGTAGAAAGCTGTAGGAGATTTCTAGAGGATAATGTATATGACGAGGTCAGGTTGACTGAGTAAGGGGCGGGGCTAACAAAGACTGGGCGGTAAGTACTGCCTCCTATTGGTTGAATGTAACCGGTGATGCGTTGGAGGGTTAGTATATATATAAGGGAAGTAGGTATTTTAATGTTGTTGTAGGAAGAACTTGATAATGGTTGCGAAACCGAAAGGCCTCGTTCGAGGAAAAATTGTTTATAGCAGGGAAGCAACAAAACGCTAATACATGGAAACATTTGAAAGGCAACAACTTGAGAACTATTGACACCGTTTCGACGTACCTGTGCGGAGATTTTCTGTCTAACAGCCTTTTAGTACAATAATCATACGATTGGTTAGACTAAGCTGTAAGTGGTAAGCGAATGAATGTGCATAAGCAAATAAAACTAGGAGTTTCCCAATGAGATGAAAACAACGAAAGTCAGGTAAGACTGAAGGATCAAGCTGTAGATCCAGCAGTTTGGTTAAGCATATTCGTTTATACATCACACATCAAACTTGTCTGGCTATAAAAAGAAATTTGCGGGACACCCATTCCACTTGTAGATTATCGACGTTGAAACCATTAATAGGCACGTCGTTCTCCTACGAATAGGCAACGTTAAAACAGTTACGCGCTCTGGATTGGACAGCGCTACGCACACACGTCAGGAACAGTCAGCTTCCCATTTGGAAACCATTGTAGGTTTTATATTAAGTCTTTATAGGAGTTCATACATACTGTTACATTACAGGCCCAAATTTACTTCCACTGTATAATATTGTCTTAAGTAATAATTTCTGCAATATTTTATTTTTGATGCTAACTTCTATTGTTACTTTATGTCTAACCATGTTTCAATAACGTAAATTTTTTCATAACATTGTAACGCAATTTCAATTTAGTTATTAATATGTTAACCTTTACCTTTAGTATAAACCTACTGTTAGCGAAGCTTTACTTTAAAAGTGCCACTTATTTGCAAATATTAGTTCCTTATACTAGCTATTACTATAAAAAAATTTACAATTTTAATAAAGTTGCTGCAGCAACTTTTTTACTATTACAGTCGATTACTAAATTTGTAAATAACATATTATTATTATCATTCGTAGTGAATGACTGTAATGAATTACTGTAGATTTAATATATATTTGTACCGAATAATTCGTAAATAAGAAGTATTTTCAACCTCACAAATGCTTACCATAACCATACCTATTCCTAAAAAATAATTTAATAATTTGAGTATTTTATTTATGGAAAATTTATACGTACTTTTTAAACAAGCCTAAACAGTTTTTGCTTAGTCTACTATTTCTGTTTAGTATTGGTCAACACAGACACGTATTAATAGATTATAACACTCACAGATTTGTTAAGAAGCTAATACATTGATAAAAACTTAAAGCAAAACTGTTGTTAAGTACATACGGCAAACGTCATATATAAAACTATACAAATAAATATTTTCGCATAGGATATTTATGTGTGTTTAAATTATCCACAAGTCTATATTGGAGGTGTAGAAAAATTATTTATTGATAACACAAGTAAATAATTGTTTATATGATATATTTAAATTAAACAAAATGCCATGTATAGTATTTTATTTGTTTTCAAAGAGTTTATATAGTTTAGTTTTGGTAGGTTTTACTTGAAACGTAGAATTCCTTTACACTCGGCGTGACGTCACTCGCTCCGTCGCTGTTACACTCCTCTCTGCAATGATCGCCAGTCTCCACTCTCAGTCACTCTCTCGCCGCTGGGGTTCGCCGAACAGCTGATAACACTGATGCAGATTTTACACACGAATTGTCACTTTCCGAATCGTTTGTTTACTCGCTCGCAATTGGTTATTATTGATTATCGATACTGAGGGTGATAATGATTACACCATCCGGCTATTCTTGAAGTGTTCCGCGTTAATAAGGCTTTATCACGGTAGATAAATCTCCCTAAGCGGAAAATCTTCCACTAACACGTAATAGCACTTGATTATTTTATAACTGGTAGTTCACCCTCTCGGTTCTAATCGACAAACTCGAAAAGAGTCCCAAGACTTGGAGTTGCTCTAGATTAACCAGTTCGAACAAGAAAAACTCTTGAGAAGAGCACACGTTCACTAGGCAACGGCTTCCGATGAACTGCCCCGAAGTACACCTGACAACCGGCGGATATGACTGAATTTAGGGGCTTCTGGTTGGTCAATCGACTGTCTACGTGGTAGATTGGACAAAAGATAGACGCGTTGCAGGCGACTCTTTGTATAAATCTGCGAGTGCCTGCTTAGATTTTATCTAGAATTTTTATTACTCTTCAATTGATAAGAGTCGAAAGTTGAGTTTTCAATTACTAAAAACCCACATTTAAAAAATAGTTGAGAACAACAGAGTATATAGAAAATGTAGCTATTTTCATAAATAATTCACTGTCCAAGTCTCATGCCGATCGGATAACAAACGCGGAAGATATAATACGAAGGTTCACCACACGCGAACGCGCGCACATATTCACAAAATAAAGTACATGGCATTATAGAGCACAACTTTACAAAGAATTTGGTATAACACAAGTCCTTATCCATCACTAAATACAAAACTAAATGTTCAACGTTCTTCATACGTTTTTTATTTGTTTCATGTAGCCTTCTGTAAGAGATCTGAAGGTATTGCACGCCTTAGAGTAGAATAATTCACATTTACTCTTGCTTCAAACATTTGCATAGGAAATAGTCGTAATAAAATGTCTAGACTATGAGACAAGTTGTGAATAATATTACTGTACGTTACTAGCAAACTGCAGACGGGGGAAAAGGAAAAGTACAAACTCGCTTTTTGTAACGGCAGCGTACTACCCGAGAGCTGTTGCACCCTACAGTTAAATCAATAGCACGGTTAACATTAACAGACAAATTCAGAACATAAAACATATGTTTGAGAATAATAGGGTAGTGAAATATATGTTCTAAGAGTAGTTTCTCAGACTACAAACAAAATTTTTTTTGTGAAGCTGTGTATGCTTTGCGTGTATAATATTGTTACGGAATTACGAAACGTTCTCGAACAATGGAGAGTGTCGTTCTACGCGTTTCTCACCTAGCCCAGCAGATGCATGTTTCTTCAAGGCCGCACACAAGTACGCTTTAGAGTTTTTGAGTGCCTGTTGACGCGTATTATGGATTACTGTGCCGCTTATTTAAACAAAAGCAGCTGGCTTTGTCAGTCAGTTCATGTTGACAGGCGATTTGTCAAGTGATATCTAGTGGTTGTTATGTTAGTGCGGAATTCTTTGTAGTTGACATTATTATTGTGTGTGGACAAATTTAAGTTGAATTATTGTACGGCTTGATTACGAATTGTTATTTGTCATCATCATCGTCTGCAAGGATTAAATCAAGGATGGTTTGTTCCGGTCTCAAACAAGCAAAGATTAGAGCTGGTCACTCCACCGCTTGCTCGGACGTCCCACACCTCTCCTTCCTTATAGTTCCATAGTTGTTTGGGAATGCGACAATCATCATTTTAGCAAAGATGTTCTCACCAATTCAGCCGATATTGGGCAATCCATCGAGCATACTTATAATCATCAGTTCCTGCTGTATATATGTGTTTCTTCTATGATCATGGAGGTGTACCCTGCCACATGCTTCAAAAATCTAAGTTCAGCCGCTTGGATGCGACTAGCCTGGCCTTTCATTGAAGTCTAATTCTCTGACCCGTACAGAAGTGTGGGAAGGGCCACCACCTTGTAGAATTTTAGGCGTATTTCTTTACTTGCTGACTTAAGAGTTCGATTGTTATTTGCGACTAATTGAAGCTGGTTATTAGTGACTTCATTGGTGTCTGTATTTTTTCCACTGCACCGTACAACGATCAGCGAGACCGTCGTAAAAATATGAACGAAACGTTACTGGGTGGTGTTGTGTATTACGACTGTATTCTGAAAAGAAATTAGGTATCTGATTCTGTCACCACTAGGCCTCAATTCGTAATGTTGCTTTTTTCTAAAAATGAGAGAGTGAATATCCATTATTGTACATTTAATGTATGTGTCCCTGTTGTTGGCTTAATCATGATTAACTTAGATTAAAAATAAAAAAGGTTGTGACTTTTTACCAAAAAGTATTTGGTAAGAACACAGCTATAAAATTAGTTTCAGTATTTTATTGTTATATTGGTGTGTTAGTGGTCTCAAATATTTCTACTAGTAATTTTATACAAACCACTATGTTGTCTTAGGTAAATGACCTGAAGATGGCATGACTGCCGAAAGTGCTCGTCAATACCAAAGACAACATAGTGGTTTGTATAAAATTACTAGTAGAAATTGTATTTTAGTACTTGCTAAAGTAAAATAGAAACGAGAATTTGCAGTAGTGAGCAAGTACGTTAATGACTCGTTAGTAAACTGCCTGTAGTGTAGGAGTGTATGCGTACGCGTTCTACTAGCAAGGAAAGATCGCGACAAGTCGGGTAATGAAGAGAAAGAAAAAGGAACGGAGACCCAACGATCGGCACCATAGTATAAAAGAAGAAAGGATGGATGACCGAAGTGTTGGAAGTGCTATATGTGTGGGAAACCTGGACATCAACAAAAGGATTGTTGGTCCAGAGGTAAGCAGCAGGGAAACGACCAGTTGTCGGTACAATGGGGCGTGTGCTGACTAACTGGACAAATGAAATCCCTAGGCAATACGCAATTTCTACACTTCAGAAAAACAGCGGGGGCTTGCTAGTTAACGGATTCGTCAAGAAAGGCCGACCACAATTACATTTGGCATGAGTGCCAATTTCCATTGTGTGCTCTGATCTACGAAGATTGTTCAATAGAAACACGTTTAGAGGCTGTAAAGCATTTCTTATTCAACGATTTTAAAAGAAGTCTTCATTAACATCAAGGCATGAGTCCCACTGTTGCACTAATCTGTAGATTCCGTGCTGGTAAAATTCTTGCGGCTGTTTGCGGAACCAATCACTAACAACAAACTCTACCTCAACGTCCGATTTGGACCGCCGTCCTTTAAGTGGTTTCTTTAATAGGCCAAAAACATGTAAATTGCACGGGGACAAGTCGGGACTTTAAGGTGGATGTTGTAAGACTTTCCACTTCATACGACCAAGCAGATCGTGAATCATCTGGGCTACATAAGGTTCAGTATTATCATGCAGAAGAATGACACTATTTGTGAGCTTCCCGGGACGTTTATTCTTGATGCTGACCCGTAAGCGTTTTAAGCTGTCTGCATATTGCTCAAAGGTGATGTTGACACCAGGTTCTTAAAAATCTAAGAGCAGCACACCCTGATAATCAAAAAATACGGTCACCATTACTTTTCCTGCCGAAGGTTAGGACCGACAGTTTTTCGCCTTTGGAGATTGTGCGGAAACCCTGACGTTTGGATTCTGGTTCGTAGTGATAATACCAAGACTCATCACCGGCAACAATTTGGTGTAGAAAGGCATTACCTTGCTGTTGATAGTGCATCAAACGCTGTAATGATAAGGCCAAACGCAAATTTTTTTGCTCATCAGTAAGCAGTCGTGGAATCCACTGAGCAGCAACTTTGTCATAGCCAAGACTATGAATGATGGAATGACGAGTTCCCACGCTGATGCTCAACATTTGAGAAAGTTCTCTAACTCTGATGCGCCTATTTGCGCGTAAAGCAGTTTCCAGCTCTCTCACATTTTTATCTGATGCTGCAACACGTGCAGGTCCGGGACGGGCCAAATCTTTAGTGGATTCTCTTCCTTTTCAAAATTTAATGCACTATTCAACCACTGCCGTATGAGAATAACTATAGTCACCATATACAGCTTTCATTCCGGTATAAATTTCTACAAGAAACGGCCCTCAGCGGCCAAAAACTGAATAACAGCACGCAGATTACCTTTGGGCGGATTTTCTATCATAGATGCCATTTTTAAACCCAGACACAACGCTTAGAAAAGAGCAAACTGCAAATGTTTTTGACAGACGGGTCACTAGTACTTAAACAGACAATATAAACAAATGAATTCAGTTGCCATGGCGACACGAAGTCACGGCTGCGCAGATCAAACGTGTTTCTATTGAACAATCCTCGTAGTAAATAATCTGTAGCCAATCTGGTGCCCTTGCATGCCTCAGTCGACTTTAGTTTGATCACTAAGTACTTGTTGCAGGCGTTGTGGATGAAGCAATTCTGGTGTGGATACTATGAATGCGTAGGTTTTGTAGTGGACTTCAAAACCAATATCCTGAGAAACGGGGAGGAAGAACTAATGCTTTGCACAACAAATACTTCAGAAAATTTAATGGACGTGATAAATCAAGTGACCGTAACTATCCTGCCAAACTCCGAATAAATCATCATGGCTAGAACTGAAGTAAATCGAATAGAACCCCCTAGTCTTATAAGGTGGCGAACGAACTCCTCCAACTCGATTTCCCAATAAAAAGTACATTCGCCTTTTTACATCCCACGGACCCAGGAGAACACTGTCACTCCTCCGGGTGATCATGAAAAAACGGGAATTGGCGGACAGGCTGGTGGGGCTGACCAGCTTCTGCGACTTGAAAATCAAGGTTGTCATAGGTGCTATCGCTTCGGCTACGGCTCTGGTAGCTGCCACAACGAAGTAGCCTGTGTCAGGTCTGGGAAACCACATCCCACGCGGCAGTGTGGGATGTCTGCTAAGGGTATCAATTTGTATCAATTGCTGAGAGCCTCACTCGGAGAACTACAGAGGACGTGCGATTTTTCAGGCATAACTGAAGAAGACTGCGGATATGGCTAAGCGCGGATATGACTGCTATCAGCATAGCCAAGTCGTGCCGGAGCGTGACGCCTTTCCCGTCTTCCGGAGTAGAGCCCCTTCCGCCGGTCTCCGATCAGACCTCAACCACGTGCATCGTCCCCACCTGCTCCTGGAGAGCATGCTACTGTGGCATCGTTCAAGGATTTTCAGTCCTTTCCTATGGACGAGGAACCTGTCCCGGAATTAGTTAAGCCCGCCCCCGAGAGGACAGAATTTCCGCCTTCCCAGCCTCGCTACACCCTTAAGAAAAAGAAAAAGCAGAAGAATAAAGCAGCTGCACCAGTTTCCCCTCGGACAGGACCCAAACCATCGAAGAAATCGCAGCGCCCTGGCGCTTGGGTTGCTCGGCAAGCCAAAACTGAGTCCCGTCCTACTGCAGTCCCAAAGGCCGAGCGCCCATCCAACCAACCTTCATCCCCCGTAAAGCTAACCCGCTATGCTGCCGCTGCCCGGAGCGACCCTATCCCAGCGCCTGCTTCTTCTTCATCGTTCTCTTCCCATTCTGTTACCGCCGAGGTTACTTCCTTCCTCGAGGAATTCGACCTCGTCGAAGTGGCCCGTATTTTCAAGATCATTCGGGATCGTCTTCGCACGCGAACTGACCGAGAAGTTTCTCCTTTTGCGGAAGCTGCAGCCTCCATAGGCCTTCTGTAAATGTTCCGCGGTAATAGGATTATTTTCCTGCAGCGTGACCTCACCATAGTAGCGTGGAACGCCGATAGACTGTGTCACCTGGCGGGCACACTCGCAGCAAGTAGCCTGCAAGACCGCCCATCGCTTATATAAACTCCGTCCCCTGCTTTGCAGCCAATCAATGACCTGCCGTCTACGGAAACTCATCGTTACTACCTATGTGGTCACCCTACGCGATACCCGTATGGGGCTACTTGGCTAAGACCCATAAGCAAAAGTTTCATTCTCTCCTTGACCGATGATTGCGCTAGGAGTGCAAATGAGGATTGCACCTGACATCAAAAATACCATTACAGTTTCCCTGAGTATCCGTTTCGTGAACACCACCATACGGACGCTTTCCCGAAAGTTTTATTGCCTCTGTCCCCGCTTCGAGTGCAATCATTTCATTAGCGCCCTCAGTAGCAACCCATCTGTGCCAGTTGATTCTTGGACTCGGCCTCGGCGTACTCTCACCCTCAATTAATTAGTAATTAACTAATTGACTCCTACGGCTGGTAGCAGGCCACACCCCTAAAAACTCAGAACATCTAAATTTCCCTGCGGCTGGAGTTTTATTTGAAGCTCGGGACGCAGCACAGGAGCGGGCGACGGGCTTGCCCTTCGTCCCCCACAACCCTCTGTCGGCGCCACAATTCATTGTAATTGCAGCATGCTTCTGGATCTGCACGGACTCTATATGGAAGTGAGGGAAGTACGCACTCACCGAGGACAAGAGACTTGTCTTTTCAAAGAGGATCGTCAGCATCAGCGAGTGCGTGCTCAGTTACAGGAGACACACAGATTATACTTAAACTGTACAGACAGGAGACTTTTAAGTCTATTATAACTTAATGGTAAAACTTGTGTAATTAACTGCCATTATAGAACTAAATATGAGTTTTTTGTTTGTTTTTGGTACTATAGTAATTAATTACATAATTAACAGTTATTTTCTCTATGTTAGCAGTCTTCATCACAACTTCGTCAAATTTTGTTGCTTCCCTGCTATATACACTTTTTCATCGAACGAGGCCTTTCGGTTTCTCAACCATTATCAAGTTCTTCCTACAACAACCTAGGAAGAACTTGATGTAGGAAGAACTTGATAATGGTTGAGAAACCGAAAGGCCTCGTTCGATGAAAAAGTGTATATAGCAGGGAAGAAACAAAATTTGACAAAGTTGTAATTACATAATTTGTTTAAAATAAGTATTAAATTTATATTTACTTTGCTACCATTTTTTAAAATTGTTTTTCCCCCAGCCTATTTTAAATAGGGAAAGCACATTTTACCGTCTTCCTCGGTTCTACATGTATATCCTTCTTACTATCGTTGTTCTTCTTATGAAGGCAGGAGTCACGCCTGTGTATCACGAAAACATTGTAGACCTATAAGATGATACTACGATCAGTGCATACCGTCTACACTGGTTGGAGTAGACGAGGAGTAACTTGCAAGCTGTTTGAACCTGATGACATTTTGATACTATATTCTTTTTGTTACTATAATATTATATCATGCACATTATCATCCATCCGTGCATAATATTTATAGAGTATTTAATTGTTAGAGAGTTTGTTTTAACTGAAGAGTGATAAGCGCGGATTTCCGTCACTTTATTTGTAAACCGAGCTATTGTGTTTTACGACTGGGCTTTACGCGTGTTCAGTCATTTTAGGGACGAACTAAACAGTCACCGCAGCGAGCACACCGCCAACATCAGGGGAAATACAACTATGTTGGCGTTACTGATTTTGCTAACTGGCCCTTCGTAGCTCCTAAATTTGTCCAGGGACATGTTCTCGGTAAGTAAAGTTGCTCCGACTACTAATCCCGCTTTACACGATCCAATCAATCGTGACCAGTGACGATGACCAGATACTTACATTAACGTAAGTATAATAAAAAATACTGTAAGGCAATTAAGTCTTTTTGAAGATTTTTCTCTTGTGAAATTGATAAAATAAACTTTAAAACGACGAAAAAATAAAAAGAACATTTTTGTCAACTAACATAACTAAATATGATTTAATCAAACAATCTATTGCATGAAGTACATGGAATTCATGAGAAGTAGTGTGACTTTGCAACGAGAATCAACTTCTTAGAATATTAGAACCATAAGAGAAACAATACGCTCTTATCCTGTTTAGTATGAGAGTATTGTCTACCTTTATATGTGCAGACACAAAAACGTACATGATTAAGAATTAAAAAGCAGAATCAAATTAAAAACAAAATTTTGGGTACCTGAATTATGCGAATGAACCAGACGCACTGGAAAGATGGACTTCCACCACTTCTTGCACTTTTTCCAAACAATAATTAACGTATTGTAAGTATAAGTTGTTAAAACACAAAAATAAACACGACAAGCCAATCAGCGATGCGAGCACTTCCTAAAAAGCTTTTATCGTATAAAGAATATCGTATTAAAATATACTTTATTGATTCCTAGTACACGCACACACACACACACACACACACACACACACACACACACACACACACACACACACACACACACACAAGTTAACATATTTTTACGACGGTTGCATGAATCGTGATTCCTGAAACATTATAACAAGTTATTGAATCCCTGAGAATTTAATATAAACACATCTGTAAAAAAAAATGGTATTCGTATTACAATAGTTTTGCTTGTTATACAATTTTTTAATACACACTAACGCATTTAACGGTAAAGGTTACCAAGTATAATAAATACAATGAACATAAAAGTGTTCAACTTTTATGTTCATTGTATTTACAACACACCGCATTTCTATTAGATAGCTGTCTAAACTTTATAGGTCTACTGTCTTATTCTGTCACATTACCTAACTTCTATTTTGCACACTTAGCTGCTAACAGTATTACCCGTCTATGTATGCCAAATGTGATTAATAATTTTTTTATTACTTTTAATTATTTTTATTCGTCAACTGTATCTTGTTCTCTCCCAGTGTTGCTCCTTTTTTAATCCGTTTACCTCCTTTTAAGCATAAATTCTTATGTACACAAACAAAATAAAATGAATACTTAAAAGTTATGAAAGTAGATACAATTATTATTTATTTTATAATTATTATAAAGGAACTTATTGAGCATGAATCTATGTTTATTATAAATTTCTACAAAAAAAATTGTATTGTGAATGTAACGGATAAAATAAAGGCAGCCTCAGCAAATAAGTAATATGCAACAACAAAAAGTCAAGTTACCATCAAGTGTACGTAGACTCAATGTTGTAACAAAAACATTGAGGTTGATGAGTTACAAGTACGTTCCTAGTCTTTCAAGAACAATAGACGTAAAGCTACTTAGTACGAGTGATATTAGCAATGTTTAGAAACGAACAATATAAGTTGAATAAAAACAAATATTATACGCCATCGCGGAATCTGTAATGCACACAAGTCATTCTTGTGCATTATATTCCTGAAATGTACAGTAGACAACATAAGCCGCACAAGAAAGATTTTGTTGTGCATTGTCACGACATCGCATTCACTGTAGCTTTTGTTCGTTTAGAGACCTGTCTGTAGGCCATTAACATCGTATACATACCCTCTGCAAAATACGAAAGAAAAAGCGTATGAAGTAGCACGAAGTGATGTCTATTCCTGCAGTAATGAACGCCAGTCAGGCATGTGTAATTTAAAGACTAAACGGGAAGAAGAAGATTCAGTCATCAGAGACGAGATTCTTAAAGATTAACATATGCAGTTCATCGTAGAAGAGAAAACAACAACGATGTAAAGAATAAAATAAATGCAACATATCTGAATGATAGAATAAATGCAACATATCTGAATGATAGAATAAAAGAAAATAAAAGGAGTTGGTGTCATCATCTAAAAAGAATGCTACATAACAATACCAATTCCAGTGGTAGAACTACAATATAGACTCGCAGAAAGGAAGCCCAAGTACCGGAACAGGCCTAGTGAGCCTAATTCTTGAACGTAAGGCAGAAGATGTATCAACTGTGGGATTTCTATTCTATTTATGACTCACGAATACCAAACTGTATTAAAACTGGGTTTATACAATCTAAACGCGAGACAACATTTTATTATTTAGAACCTAACGTTTGTCCCCCCCCATGGAGTCATCTTCCCATAAGTTATGCTTCTGATGATGACAATAAATTAAAATATCGGTATGGAGAACCATACATGACTTCCATGTTCTAAGATTTATATTTAAAAGCATATTCGAAATGAAATATTTCCATAGAAACTACTTCTTTCTACTGCTTCAACCTTAACCACAGTACTGTGGTCACTAACGTATACCACCTCACGTTTTCGCACTCGATTTTCACTGATGATGGCAGTCGATGGCACTCCCAAAACGTCTGGTTTTGCAGAAAACGTTGGACTACGGCTAAACAGCCCGGGAAGGAATTTTAACAAAAAAACTACTTCTTTGTTGCCTATAATGTAGTATAATGAAGAAATTTGTGTTAGTGGTTGAAATCACAATCAGAATGATCAAATTGCACACCACTATATAAAAATTATTCCGATTAGCGCTTTCAAGCTTCACAGCTCATCGTCAGATCAGGAATAGACTGAAAATATGCAATACCCAACCCTTCACCCCTCTCCCCCACCCTGCTCACCCACAACAAACTAAAAATTAATGACCCTTCCCCACCCCCTAAACTCTGTCTCACCATCTGTACAGTTACATATATTTCTAGTAAATTCCTTGTGTTTCAGTGTGTGTGTGTGTGTGTGTGTGTGTGTGTGCATCCTTTTAAACTACCCTCTTCCTCTCCACACACGTGGGTCAGTCACACACCCTTATTTTAAAACAACCAATTAGTACTATGAAATATAATTCTTAATCTTATCTATCTGCCCCTCTCATTTACTTCTTAATCATGTTATAAAATATTTCTTCATTATCAAATTTAATTTTAATATTAATTAAATTGTCTAACCCTTTTTCTCTTTCTTTCAATATTTCTAACTCCTCTCTAAGCTTCCTTTCAACTGTGTTATTTACTACTTTTACAATTTCGTATTCTTCCAAAAGATTAACAAACTTGTGGTTGTCTTCTATGAAATGTCTTGCATATAACGAATTGGTTGTTCTATTACCTTCTCCACGTTTGTGGTCAGACAACCTGCATGCGAATATTCGTCCTGTCTCCCCTAGGTACACTTTGTTGCAGTCTTTACATTTTAATTTATAAATTCCGCTTTTCTGTAATACTGGAATTTTTTCTATATTCTTATTCCTTATCTTATCAAATACCGTTTCACATTTTTTAATAGCTATATCTACTCCATATTTATTAAAACATTTTATAATTTTTCTAGTATGTGAACCTATGTATGTCAATGACCCTGCATAATTCTTTTGTTCTGTAGCTTGAAAGCGCTAATCGGAATAATTTTTATATAGTGGTGTGCAATATTGATCATTCTGATTATAACGTAGTACACATAAAAAAAATTACCCTTGATAAAAAAAAACGTTGCTAGTAAACTACCCCTTTCCCTTAACCAATCTTCACCAAAAACAATAGGTCTTGAGTACTCCACAATTCAGGGCTGCATGCAAAAAATTATTTGATTCTGTTCGAATGTGTGGCAGTTATCGTTCGTCATAAAAAAAATTACTGTTGTTAAAACATAAAGTGTTGCTGGTAAACTACCCCTTTCCATTAACCGATCTTCACCAAAAACAATAGATCCTGAGAACTCTACAATTCAGAGTTGTATACAAAAAATGAATTTGCGGCTGTTTTTGTGGCCATATAAACAAATTACCCTTGATTAAAAAAAAAACGTTGCAGGTAAACTACCCCTTTCCCTTAACCGATCTTCACCAAAAACAATAGGTCTTGAGTACTCTACAAATCAGGAATGTATGCAAAACAGTATTTGATTCTGTTTGAATTTGCGGCTGTTATCGTTTGCCATATAAAAAAATCTACAGACAGACACACAGACACACACACAGACAGTTTTAGAAAAACGACTTTTTTCATGTTTTGAGTGTAGTACAATCAGAATCTGCAATAATCTCGAACACGATTTTTTTGCCATCACCGTACTTCCATTTCCTTAAGGAACATGGAAGTAAAAACTGTCGAAACATTGTTAACAAAATAGAATAAAACATAATATATAAAGTATTTTATTTATTATACACACACACACACACACAAATACTTTTGTGTGTGTGTCGCTGTTGTCACTACAATAAAAAACTCAGTGACTACAGAAGTATTGTACTCGTTGAGGTTTTGTATGTTTGTGGTGTTATTATTGTAGGTTTTCAGTGTCTTTTTCTTGGATATGACTCAAACTAACATATAATAGATGTATTGTAACAAAATGCGTGCGTGTTAACCTATAACTTCTAATAATTCTGAATTAGCACTCCCAACAGGCAAACTGCTAATTTTGGAATCAAATCACAGCGTATATACTAACCTTTAGGTTTTATTAGTTTACAAACAACCACGAAAACAATAACATAACAAAGTATAAATTGGTGGCTCTCTTTTCATTTCACCTCTGGCTTAGAGTGAGTACAACTGGCAGCCGCGAGAAACGTGTATGCCAACTTTTAGATTTTCTGATCTCCGGTCGCATCTTGTGAAACCCCTTTAAATTTATTAGATAGAATCAACATTTAAAATAATTATGTCGTTTAACCTAGACAAACACCAATTTGTAACCAGGGACGTTAGTGATGTAACAAATTAAATTCAACTTCAGACTGCATTGCTTAACAGTAACAATCATGTTCATCAGATTTATTAAGACGCGTTAATAATATTTATACATAATAAAAATTTGTATAAATAAGCAAATGAGTCAATGAAGTAACAACAGTTGTTTTTCGATTCGACACAATGTTTTTTTTTTTCTTTTAAACCCAAACGTTTCGTAAGTCGAGCTTCTGATGGTGCCTCATACTTTAGGCGAAACGTTTGGTTTTAAGAAATATAAAACGACGTGTATTGAACCAAATACAGCGTTACGAACACAATATTAACGAATACAAGTTACGAGAGAGAACCCGAAGTAGGCCTACTATTTCTAGGATGGTTACTGGTAAGTTTAATATTCAAGAAGTTGATAAATTTTACAAAAAATTTATTAATTTCAGTATAATTACTGTATAAATTTTTTGAAGCGTAACATCATAAACCTCATTATTTGTATACATTTCTTTATATATTTCTTCTGGTGCTAACGTCGTTGTTATCATCATCATCGTGGTCGTCGTGGTGTGCCCGTGTGCACTGATTACGGAACTCTAGTCATTCCAATGATTCCTCTCCTGCAGACGTTTTGACAAGTACCTTCCTCCACATTCAATAGGATTCGTTATCATCTCTTCACAACACTGGCCCTCTCCAACTTTTATTTTATTGCATTTTATATAATTCCTTAAATGTCAAAATAATCAGTAATCGCTGAGTACATTATATTGGTTTCTGATCCATAATAGTATTGGTTCAGTTAGGAGAAGCAGTTACTAATTACAGTTATTTATTTCCTTAAAAATAGAAGAGGAAGTTCCATTCATCATAATACGTACTATTCGTCTTTTTAAACGTAACCCACCTAAAGTGCAAGTGTATGTATGTTTATATGTGTCTATTTAAACTTATACATCTGTGTGTGTGTGTGTGTAATAATTAAAAACATGACAAATCAATATACGTAACAATTAATTACACAATTTATTTAAAATAAGTATTAAACTTATATTTACTTTGCTACCATTCATTTAAATCGTTCCTTACGCCAGCCAGTTTTAAATAGGGAAATCACATCTTACCGTCTTCCTCGGTTGTAGGTGTATATCCACTTTACTATCTTTGCTCTTCTTATAAAGGGAAGAGTCACGCCTGTATATAACGAAAACGTTATAGGCCTATAAGATTATACGACACTCAGTGTATACCGTCTACACTCGTTAGAGCAGACGATGAGTAACATCTGATTAAAGCTAACACATTGCTAGCGTTTTTAACTTTTGTTTGAACCTGATTACGTTTTCCTTTTCCTCAAACCAGACGTTAGTTGGCTTGCAATGTCTTCCCTTCCGTAGACAGCCTCTTAAACACACCATACCTTCTTGCTCCTTTTATCTCATCCATGTTACTCCTGTCTGGGCCTTCGCCTTCCACTACGCCCCTCCATCATTGTGGTGAACTAATTTGAATGGCGTAGCAGGCGACCAATGATACTTCTTCTCCTTTCCGCAATGGCTCCAATCAACGTCCATATTTCATCCACTCTCAGCAAAACCGTGTCATTAGGCACTTTTTCCGTCCATGATGTTCTTAAGGTCCTCCTCCAACACTACATCTCAAGAACTACAAGGTTGCCATTAATAAACAAAAATGCCATATTGTAGTGATAAGTCCTTAGAGAATATCATCAAATTGCACTTTACACTGCTCAGAAAATGAAACAGACAAATGATATTACGTATTTATTATTACCTCGTGTAAATTTCGAATTGATACTGACTTGTATCGTTCAACTAGACGAGATTATTGTATTTGCCCGAATGATTAAGCATGAAGACGCTATGAGCTCATGAACGCCGTCTATAAAACTGACTGCAGCGGCCTAAGTTGAAACTCCTGAAAGATCAACAAAACTTGGGCCACTCTTTACAATGCCTCAGATGTTAGTTCTAACTGGTGTATTGTCTGAGGTTGATTGTAAAAAGCCAGCGTTTAACTTACTCGACTTACGTACATCATAATCAAAGGGAGTAAAGGACGTGTCTGTCGGACTTTTAACATTGAGTCACCCGATAAAATGGCAAGAGGAAAGCCTATTCATTACACGTGAGTTAGTTTGGTTTATGCGAAGCTTACTTAGAAGAGTTTATGAAAGTATCAAATTCCATGAAACCAACGTAGCCTATACAAACAGTACAGGCGCAAGCGAGGCTAATGAGAGAATACTGTTACGCAATTATGGAACGTTTTCGAACAATTTAAAGTCGTTCTATGCGTTTCTCGGCTAACCCAGCAGGTGCGTGCTTTTTCAAGGCCGCACTAAAGTACGCTCTATAGTTTTCGAGTGCTTGTTGACGCCTGTTATGAATTATTATAGAACACTTGTGGTACTTATTTAAACAACAGCAGTTGGCATTGTCAGTCAGTTATGTTGGGCGATGTATCACGTGATATCAAGTAGTTCTTATAATTAGTGCGGAATTCTTTATAGTGGACATTATTATTGCGCGTGGACAGATTTACCTTGAATTATCGTACGAGTTGTTTACAAATTATTATTTGTGATTAATTAGCTGGTAATTAGTGACTTCATTGGTGTCTGTATTTTGTTTACATTATAATAATCAGTGAGATCGTCGTAACAATATGTAGTGAGTGTCCGCATCTGATGTATTATAGAACTCTGTCATATAGAGCTAGAAAACCACAGAAGGTAGGCCTAAGTACAGTGAGTACAGTGAGTAGTGTTTGTGGTGAATTGGTTGTCACCCAATACATCAAATATTATCAGTTAAGTAACCTTATACTTCTGTCTATTATTTTACAACAAAATATGGCTTCTGTATTATAAAAATGTATCTATTTTAAATATAAAAATAATACAATAATTTATGTTTGTAAGATACTTATATATTATTTTAATATCAGCTCAGACAATATGATGACTTGTTTTTTATTAATTCATTAATTTATTATTATTATTATTATTATTATTATTATTATTATTGTTACTTCTAATTATTAAATACTTACTTACTTTAATATTTTTCTACTGAGTTTGCTGCCGATAAAATCTATAATGCCGCTAGAATATACGGTGTTTGTGTTAACAGTCCCATCACGTTACTATGAATATTGTGTTGTGGGACACACAGTACCGTGATTCTCAGTACAGTGGAATAAACCAATAAGCACCAGAGAAATCGGTCAGGCACAAATAGTTTTATAACATAAAATTTGGAAAGCAAACAATACACGTCAACAAATTCAATAAATGCCACTCTCGTAGCACAAAGAAACAATTAAACACTTAAAAATGCACTAATGTCGTTCTGTAATTAATTGTATAAACGTATCCTCAGTACGTGTCTCCTATCGTGTTCATCTAGTCCTTTGTAGTTGCCACCAACACAAAGAGGATTACAAGTGCTAATAAGCATGTAAAATTTTTTGTTTATTCAGCCTTTCTGAAACATCGTACAACCGCTGTACGCATCCATGTCTTTGTGATGATCAACGACTCGAAAAACTTCTGAACAGCGCACTGGTTCACACACACACACACACACACACACACACACACACACACACACACACACACACACACACACACACACACACACACACACACACACACACACACACAATTTATTGTCAGTCTTCTTAAGATATTTACACATACTGCAAATTTCTCAGTTCAAAATGATCCGTGGATTGCTTAGAATTAGAACAATGCAGAATCTTTAACAAGTAACTAATAACATTAAGGAAAGTACAGTAGTAAAACTAAAGAGCAGAGATCAAAACTACGATCAGAAAATAATTTCGGCCACAACAGACGCGTGGAACCTATCTAGAACAATTATAATGCCTTCACGAGGCTTTAATTACACAGTTTTAATAAAATATATAATTTGTTCACGTGCAAGAAAAATTAGTTATTAAATTTATGGCCAGCTTTCACGTCACACGTAGCATTCTTGTATTAGATGAACAATAGTTTTCTCTACATAAAGAACGGCATTTTAAGCTCCTCCTTTAAATATATTATTTTGTAGTCGTATAAAAAATGTCTTCATATAAGTATGATCAAGTAAAGTTGATTTTTTCATGTCATCAGTAGGTCTTTAAAAAAACTTCTCTCAGCTTTACAAGCGCACGTCTTTAGAAAAGAAAAAGAAAATACCATTTTGAATATTGGCCATAATTACATTTTTTACAAAAGAGGCTTTAAAAACTGTATTTAATACAGTTACGACGGTCTACTTGATCGTCGTAAGTACAGTGGAAACAAATTAAGTACAAGACACCAATTAAGTCACTAATCACCAGCTTTAATTTTCACTGTTAACAGTTCGTAATTAACAACACAGCTCTTATAACAAATCAAATAAAAATTGTTCACACGCAAATTTTTTGTCAACTAATATTAAACACAATTGTTATTACAATTATACCGTCCGATTATAAATCACAACACTTCACTATTAACCACTTGAACGCACAGAGTAACATCACTTGTAATCGCCCGACAAATACTTGAACCGCACTGAAAATATATCGCGGCTATACTAAACTGAGCGTCCATGAGTAATTGTATTTATAGACGCCGAAAATCTAGACGATTCCATATACTACGTATTACCTTTAAACTACGACGTAATTGCTTGCGGCCGTGATACAGTGAGAGCGGCAGCGTGAATTCTCACACCGTCTAGCAAATGCGTCTACAAGCACGTACGCCATACACGTTAATTCCGGATCCCTCTAGAACATTCGATAATCACGTAGATTGTTCTGTGATGTAACACTGCCACCTCCTGAGCCGTGAAAATTAAAAATGCCGCGGCAAGTTAACCGTGAATCTCTCCGTTCTATGCTGCCGGGCTGGATCGATAGGCTGTGGCTGTCAGCGGCGATGTTATTTGGTCAAACGGTCGCAGTGACCTTCAACAGCAACGTTATTCAGTAAGCCGCGCTGCGCTGGGGCAAAGTATGCTGCAGCGACGACTAAATCAAGGTAGCCGCTCGGGAACGGTGACGAGATAATGCAGGCCGGCAGCCCAGCGGTTTTTACAAATTTCTGCTGGCTTTCGCTAACCATGCTGAGTTAACGAAAACTCTGAGTCCGCCTCATTCGCTCTTTGGCCCTCTGACAGTGCTCTTAGTGGTCTGACGGCAAGGGTCTTTGCTTCGCTGTGATTTACTACGGGTTACTAATCTCGTAAAGGTCTCAGGTAAGCTCTATTACAGGGTTCATTTTATATTAATAAAGGATTATGTCTCTTAATGTAAAAGAAATAAAACGAGAATGTATGTTAATGAGCACGTGTATGCTTTTCTCTCACATGTTTTGTCCCGTATCTGGGAGACCACGTGCCCATCTTGCACTGAATTAATTTGCAGAAAAGCAAGTCTAATATTAAAAGAATGTTAAGTTTGTAGTCTATGTACAAAGAAAATCGTGTAGAGATGATGTATGAATAAATGTAAAATAAATGAAATAAATGTTTGGAGTTTCGCCAGTGCTAACGGGTGGTGCGAATAGAAGTGTGATAGTCGGGGTGGTTATATTATGTGACGGCCTATTACAAATAAGAAACTGTTTTAGGGTTCCCGATTCGTCGGGAGAAACGCGGGTCTTAGATGGTGTCAAGAACATGGAACACCATCGGTGGAGAGGACAACTACATAGCTCCCACACCCAATGCCGTCGGCCACATGCTCCTACCCCGAAAACTAGATGGACTGACACCTAGAAACAGCCTCATCAACACTTCTTCAATGCCAGTACCACAAGTCACCACTCAAATCCACATTCTTCGGAAAAACAGGTGAAAAAATTCCATATATTCAATCCAGCAATCACAACTACACTTCAACAGTTACCAAACAAAGGACATGCTGATAGACTAATAAAGTTCAAGTTATTCACATATGATATATCAGGTTTATACATACAGCTCAACATTTTCTGAGCTCAGTGATACATATTTTTAAAGACTCATAAACTTAATTATTCTGTTTTAAAATCCAAGAAAGGTTACTGTAATTTGAAATTTGATTAGTACTGAGGACAAGCAAAATTATAAATTTTGTACATAATATGATATCCAGTAATTTACTGGACGTTCAAACATTGTAAAGCATGTTACTGACATAGATTGATATGCAATGATGGAATGGTGATTTTTATAGTAGGTGAATTTATTAGAGGACTTCATTGGTGTATTCTGAATATTTACTCCAGTTACAGCTATTACTGGTTGGTTGAATTAAAGTTATATTGCAGTTTCTTGATCACAGACTGATAGAATTTCTTTAAGTGAAAACTTGTTTTAATTATAATAAATGGATACCTTTAGTCGTAATTTTCCTTAAGCAAAGGGCATGGTTGTGTCCGAACATGAGCTTGAGAATTAATAATTTGTCAGATGGGAAGGCTGGGATTTATCATTCTGATTGTTTCGGTTTGGAAGGCTCTTTCTTCCATCACTGCATTGAATCAAAAGGTACCAAAACAATACCTTGGGTGGGGTTTTTGAAGTTGAATTGCTTAATTAGTTATTGTTTTTTAATGAATTATTTTGATTATTTAAATATGTACCAGTACTTTGCTCATGATTAAGACTGTTAATTTTTGTAAAATATTATAAGTAAAGAGCAATGCTGTGATAGGTGATGTCTATTGTGGATCATAATCCAATTAATCGGAAATGAGAACTAAGAATTGTTATAAGAATATAATGTCAAATTAATTGAACAATATGTAAGGCATGTTATACAAGAAGCACTAATAAAAACAATAACTTGTTAATTTTTAAATGAGAGTTTTCATTCCGAATCCTGCCAGTCTGGATCCAGGACACTTTTTGCTCCCATCTAGGTTATACGCCTAGTTTTAATTTATTGTGCATCAGCTAAAAGGCCGGTGCACTCCTTAAGCCTGTTCGTCCCGTACTGGCAAACCGTCTCTAAAGTAATACTTAGCTAGGCGATCTATGTGGACGACCTTGAACTTTCGCTGTCCTTCCTGTTGAATCCGATAAACAACATCGCTGAATTTTTTTCACAGTATAGGGTCCTTCCCAGTTAGTTTGCAACTTAGGTGAGCGACCACGATGGCGCATTGGGTTAAACAACTAGACCTGATCTCCTTCTTGGAAACCCACACTATTGATGCGAATGTCATACCGAGTTTTCATTTTATCACTGGCAATCTTCAGCCGTCCTCTTACCAAGCGATTCATTTCTCGCAGTTGGTTTTCTAATTGAGGAGAATAGTTCTGTGGCTCTTGGGACTGAGTCTCAGGTGATCCGAACATTAAGTTCCCAGGAAGACAAATCTCCCGCCTAAACACCAATTTTGCTGGAGTCATGCCGGTTGTATCGTGTACTGATGATCTATACGCCATGAGGAATAGTGGTATACGTTAGCCCCAGTCTGTTTGGTTCTCGTCAACAACCTTCGAATGATGCTGTTCAAGTGTCCTATTAAATCTCTCAACCATCTCGTCCGACTCATGATGCAGAGGCGTTGTCCTGGTCTTTCGAAATCCGAGTAGACGGCATAATTCTTTAAACTCTTCTGATTCGAAATTTCTCCCTTGATCCGTATGGATTTCCATAGGGGCTCCATAACGGCAGCAGAAGTTGTGAACTAACTGCTTTGCCAGAGTGGTAACCTCCTGATTTAGAATTGTGTAGGCTTCCACCCACTTAGTAAAGTAGTCACCTACAACCATGATGTACCGGTTTCCATCGTCATTAACTGGGAATGGTCCAGCAATGTCTATGGCAATTCTCTCGAAAGGCAGTCCAACGTTATACTGTCTCATTTTTCCCCTGCTTCTGGTTTGTGGGCCCTTGCTTGCAGCACATATTTCACACGTCCGAATCCATTCCTCTACGTCGTGGCGAAGATAAAGCTAATAGATCGCTTCCGTATTTTGTCAAGGGTTTTGTTAAAGCCAAGATGGCCTCCAGATGTTCCATCATGCATCTCCTTCAAAACATTCAAAACAGACTGCACTTTACTTCGGGGAACTATCAACTGCGTGACCACGTCTCGTCCATCTGCACTTTCCCAAGCCCTTTTCAGCAATCCGTTTCCTAAGGTAAGAGATTCCCATTGTGCCCAGTAGCCCTTCACCACTTCGGAACCATGGCAGATGTCTTGCCAATCCGGGCGGCGACCTTCCTCTTTTGCTGTCAAGATCGGTCCAATGTCTTCATCAGTCATCTGTGCTTGTCGACAGTCTTGTGTTGTCCAGCCGTCTGCCAGGAAATTTTCAGTGATGGCTTGAACATGTTCGCTTGAGTTTTGTTCTTCCTTTCTGTGGCAATATCGGCAGTCTTCCGGTCACGGTCTTCGTGATAAGCCATCTGCATTACCATGCAGGCACCCCCGTCGATGTTGTACTTTGAAGTTGTACTCTTGCAGACGTTCGAGCCTCCTTGCCAACTGTCCTTCCGGATTTTTAAATCTCAAGAGCCATGCAAGCGCGGCATGGTCGGTACGTAGTGAAAACTCTCTTCCATAGGGGTATTTATGGAAGTGCTCCAAAGCTCTGACAATTGCCAACAACTCTCGTCTTGTAACACAATAATTTCTCTCTGGTTTAGAAAGCGTCTTGCTGTAATACGCTATTACTCTTTCTTCACCGTTCTGGACTTGAGACAGAACTGCTCCTAGACCAGTATTGCTTGCGTCTGTGTCTACGATGTACTTCCCTTCGGAAGCGAGAATTGGCTGCGAATATAATGCAATCTTCAAAGTCCTAAATGCTTGTTCACACTCCCTCGACTACTGGAAGCTTCGTTTATTTTCCGTTAGCTCATGTAGTGATTTAGCAATAGTAGCGAAGCCTTTCACAAAACGTCTGTAATATGAGCATAACCCCATGACACTCCGAACTTCGTGTTTACTCTTCGGCACTGGCCAGTCTCTTACGGTGTCTACTTTATTAGGATCCATGCTAACACCCGCTGTCGAAACCAGATGGCCGTTACTGTACTTCCTTCTGGAATAGAGAACACTTCTTCGGGCTCAGCTTCAGTTGTGCACAGTGAATTCTAGTCAGAACCTCCTTAAGGTTTTCCAAATGGTCTTTGAAAGTCTTTCCGATCACTATGACATCATCTAAGTAAACGAGGCACGTTTTCGACGTCAGGCCTCGGAGTACCAGTTCCATCAATCTTTTAAATGTTGCCGGTACATTACAGAGTCCAAATGGCATGACGTTAAATTGGAATAAGGAACTTGGGGTCGAGAAAGCGGTCTTTTCTTGTCTTCTTGATGAAGACCCACTTGCCAATATCCACTCTTCAGGTCCAATGTGGAAAATCACTGTGCTCCAGACGGCGTGTCGAGTGTATCGTCAACGCGAGGTAATGGATAGCAGTCTTTCTTTGTGACATCATTCAACCTCCGGTAGTCTACGCAGAAACGCAGTCCACCATCCTTCTTCGTTACCAGCAATACCGAAGAAGACCAAGCACTTGATGAAGGATCGATTACTCCCTCTGTCAACATGTCCTGTACCAACCGAGACATTTCCTTTTGGTTAGATAATGGAGGCTTTCGAGGAGATTGGCGTATCGGTGTTGTGTCACCGGTATTGATGCGATGTTGTACAAGAGAGGTTCTACCTAATGGCTGTCCACGAACTGCAAAAGAATCTTTGAATTTATGTAAAAACCGACTGAGTTCTTTTACCTCACCACTAGAGAGGTCGTTAGAAGATCTGTTCAATAATTCCTCCAGTTCCTTTGGTAATTTGGAAGTATCCAAAGCACAACCGGATCTTCGTTGCGTCATTCCGGCTACCCAGGCCACAGGAGTCAATTTGCCTAGGAGCGTATTGCTTTGTAAAGTGACAGCTTGATCCAAAATATTCGCCACTCTAATAGGCACATTTCCGGTTTCGTCAGGTTTTACTAAACTTCTGGCAATTAGTATGCCCGGTGTGCTGACTACCTGGGGTTCGAATATAGAGCACTGGTTGCCCCTAGTATCTACCTCGGTTCTAAACATGACGATCTTTTTGGAGTTTGGCGGAACAGTTACGGCCACTTGGTTTATGACATCCATCAATTTTTCCGATGTAGTCATTGTGGAGAGCATTACCTCTATTCTGTGGCGTCGACCGTCGAGTCTCTGTTCCTTGTTCTTCTTCCTCATCGTTTGTGCCGTCGCGATCTTTTAGCGCGCACTTTGTGACTTCTCCAACCAGACGCTGATTTGGCGGCCTCAAATTGCAAAGCATGTACCAGGGCGTCCGCACTGTTCTGGTGTCTTGCCATTCGTAACACTTGCTGTATTTCGTTATCTCGGACACCGGCAGTAAATTTCTGCATCGCAAAACTCGTTCGAAAATCTTCTGCCGCTTCAGGATAGGCCAGTCTAATTAGTCTGTCGATACTTGCTTCAAACTCTTGAAGGCTCTCCCCGGCATGCTGTCGCCTTGGTCTCAACTGGGTGCAGTACACATCTCGCAAATGTTTATCACTATACCGTAATTCCAGAGCTTTTATCAAATCGGCATAGATGTTCTGGCTGTCAGGTGGCACTATCTGTAGTAGTTCTGCCGCGGGTCCTATTAATGCGAGACTGCCTTGTCTTTCTCTGTCCAATTATTTGCGCATGCAGCAGCTTCAAATTGGCGGAGGTACTTTGCCCAGTGAGTGCTTCCGTCAAAGGTTGGAGCTTTGACATGAACTGTCCCTACTGCAGGCAAAGTGACTTTCTCTATTTACTTAATTTCTGCGTCTTTTGCTGTTTTTATCATGGTACAGTCTGTTCACAAAGTTGTTTTGGTTGTAACTTTAGGCACTGCTCGACTTCATTTTTAATCTGCTATTTTATATTTGTAATCGAGTCTTCTATTTTTGTTGACTTAGCTTTTTCCACACTCGTGACAGATTTTTCTACTTCAGCTATTTTATCTGACATGGATGCTTCTACGTCAGATATTCTGGTAAATTGATTGTTAAGCTCACCTCGTAATTCACCTACGTCACCACGTAGGAGACCCAATTCTGCTGTAGTATGTTCTTGCATCTGCTTTTGCTCTTGAATCAACGTTTTGATGTCATCTGCTTCCTGCTTACGTTTCTCATCCTGTCGTTTTTCTGCTTCTTCCGCCTCCCACGTGCAAAATTTTCCATCATCTGACTGGCATCCATTGTTTTCCAAATTACGAAATACACTCGTCTTGTACAAAGTGTCCACTGTTTCCACTCTTAACTGTTCTATCCCACTTCTGACACCACTGTTACGAAGGTCTACTTGATCGTCGTAGGTACAGTGGAAACAAATTAAGTACAAGACACCAATTAAGTCACTAATCACCAGCTTTAATTTTCACAGTTAACAGTTCGTAATTAACAACACATTCTCTTATAACAAATCAAATAAAAATTGTTCAAACGCAACTTTTGTGTCACCTAATATTAAACACAATTGTTATTACAATTATACCGCCCGATTATAAATCACAACACTTCACTATTAACCGCTTGAACCCACAGAGTAACATCACTTGTAATCGCCCGACAAATACTCGAACCGCACTGAAAATATATCGCGGCTATACTGAACTGAGCGTCCCTGAGTAATTGTATTTATAGCCGCCAAAAATCTAGACGATTCCACATACTACGTATTACCTTTAAACTACGACGTAAATGCTTGCGGCCGTGATACAGTGAGAGCGGCCGCGTGAATTCTCGTACCGTCTAGCAAATGCGTCTACAAGCATGTACGCCACACACGTTCACACGTTACATTCCGGATCCCTCTAGAACATTCGATAATCACGTAGATTGTTCTGTGATATCGTAACAATACTTTATGACTTTCAGCATTTTTATGTATGAGTAGCCTGGTTACAAAGATGGCTATCTCCGTTTAGCAAAATTTTACAGGAGAGCAGAAAAACTGGTTTCTATAAAATTATTAACACTAACAACTTGAATTTTTTTCTGTAGATTCATGGTAGTCTAAAAATTGAAAAAGCACTAATATCTGATTTTTTGAGTTAGAAAATAAGCAGAAATTTGCAGCTGAATTATGGAGTTCTCCAGTTTGTAACCAAGATTGGGAGTTGGCTGATTTTCTAACAAAGATAGGATACTGGTGACTGTTGCAGTAATTTAGTTATCAGGAGTATAAAATAAAAGTTTGTTGATAAACAGTAAAACAAAAAGTCATTTATTATCAAAAAACAATACACAGATTCAATAATACTTTTATTAAAAATGAAACAAATTTAATTAAACAGCAATATTACCAATACTGAAAGAACACAAATGTCAAAACAAAACTTTATTGGATGTCATTATCTTGCAAAATAATCTCAATAACATCATTGCATTCATCAGCAGGCGTATTTTCACAGACACAATGAAAAGCTTCTTTAGGAAGTTCAGGTTTTGTGTCATTTTCTTCTATTATTCTCTTAAGCCATTGCAATTTTTGCAGTTCCTTCCAGTTTTCACCATAATGCTTAACAAGCAATTTTTCAACGTCATTTATTTTAGAGGGCTTCACTTTGACACCTATAACTAACTCTGCTAGATTAATATCCATAGGCTTTTTGCCTTTCTTTGTTATTGACAAAGACTGTGCTATATTCACGTTATAGTTGTTTTCTCCACTTGCAGATATGGAGCATTTCATTTTAGTTAAAACAAGTTTTCGAACTTTTGAAATTTGAAAGTGAAGTGCAGCCGGATCTTTGACATTTTGCTTTGCTTCAGCTTTCCAATCACAGTTAGTCCCGTCAATTCCCAAAATTTTGAGGGTACCATGGTTTTGGAAAACCTGATGGTACTCCTCCAGCTGAATAACAGTTTCCATTTTTTGTACATCTCTTTCAATCAATCCAAACACTCTATCACTGGGCATGTATGAGTGCCCAGTAACAGGGAAAAGATGCTGGTTTTCTTACTCCTTTGTCTATTCTCTGGCCTATGTTGCTCTGGAGCATCTGCAGAGCAATATTTTAACAAAAACATATCTTGAGCAACTTTTGATCTGACCGCATAAAACGCTGCATGAAATCTCTTCAAGTCCTCCATCCGCAAAAGACTGCAGTTTTTGCGTTTACCTCTGTGACCACAAGTAGGAAAAATGCTTTTGGTCCATATCTGGAACAGACAAAAGTACACAAAAATTAGTTTTTCTTTTTTAAATTAACTGATTAATCTGTAATTAGTATGATGAGAACATAAGTGAGTGCAATACCCAATATTCACATCTAAACACAACACACTGAACCAGTATTTTGTTGACACATTGGTAAATTAAATAGTAATTGTGCTAAAGTTGCTCAAAACAACATTTACTATCTTCTTTACAGTTTGATATTGCATTATTTGTAATTGAAATTTTACTGGTATTATTTAGATCTTGGCATTACAACACTACACAATCATCATCATTATTGAAGACATTAACAATGTTCATTAAAATGTAACATTATATGAAAAAAAACATTTTCTCAAAAATATCTCAACTAATGTAGTAAAAAATGTAACGTAAAGTAAAACTAACCTTACGTCCTTTGCTTTTGCATGCTTCCATTTTGTCGTATCTGCTACTCTCTTCCTGCTTTTACTTGGAGGAGTTTCTTCCACGTTTTGCTCCATAACAATCAAAACTTTTGATTACTTTATTAAGTGTAATAAAATCACACTCGCAAGAGTAAAGTTCACAAAATAAATATCACAATCTATCATAAATAACCCAAACAACGCAGTGAACAACAGACGATAATAACAACCCCATCAGCCCTGCAGCTGTCACGTGACAGGATCTAAAGCTCTGATTGGTTCTAAATGGAGTTGGCCGATATTGTAACCAAGCTGTTAAGGAGTTGGCCGTGTATGTAACTAAGTTTATTTTTCAGATGTAATTTTAACACATTTCTGGCCACGTTTGTCACAAATTGACTTCATATTAAGATATCTCGTTCAATTCTACATTAGAATCAATCATAAACCCAATTTTGAAAAAATTGGAGTTGGCCGTCTTTGAAACTAGGCTACTCGTATCAAAAATTCTCATTATGTTGTCTGAATAGAAGACGCCCAACTCCTGTTTGTTCGTTCCGACTTTGCGGCAGTTTTAATTAATATATAGTCTTTGGTAGTTTTTGGTAGTTTTCTTATAGGCTGTCCATTTTGGGTATTAAAATATTTCCAATAATATCCCATTCAACAAGCCGTACCCACTTTTCTTCGTCAAATCCTCCTCAGTTAGAAATGCACACGCGTACATGCTCGCGCCCAGGTGAACACACACACACACACACACACACACACACACACACACACCAATAAAGGTGAAAGTAAATTTTTTTAATTTTTTAATTTGGTGTACTATACGGTCGTGAGTCATAGTTGGTCACCTCATACCCCACTTCCTGCAATGCCTTTCCTGCTCCACTACCATCTGCGCTAACCGTTTCATGTCTTACTATTCTATCTGTAAATATTTAAATGACAATAACAACAGCTACAGGTTGCTAATAATCGAAAGAAGGACAGAACTATGCAAAATGTACTGCATTTAGAATAATTCAATTGATTAACGTCTGTGTGTAGTCATCATGTCATTACATGTAAGAGTAATTTAAATATTAACTCCTTTGCATAGGCAATAAAATGCTTTCTATTTATTTTAAACCAATGACGCTGAGCTGAAAAACGGGTAATAAGAAGGGATTTTTCCCTAACAGGAAGTCAAGCACAAAGATACAATTTTATTATTTACTGATTTCCACATTGTTCTGAGACTAGCCAGTATATACAACATAATCAATGTCACAATTCAAGTTTTCCAGTATAAACTCATACATTCCCACCTGTCTTCCGTTCAAATGATACGATGTCAGTTTGTTACTTCTGTTTGGGTGCTGTCATTACTTGTAAACTGATTTTTAGTGCTAGTTTAGCTACTTATATCATTACAAACATTGAACTGAGACGGATGGTAAAATAGGTCACAATTAAACGTCACAATTAAAAGTTTGACTTATTCACGGTTAAGACTTTAAATAAGTTTAGAAATTTAATACTTTCATATAAAATATAGTTTATATTTTCCGTAAGAATGGTATTGCAACAAAAGGAAAACGTTTCTTATGTACGTTAATGAAAATAAAATTAAAGACAAACATTCATTAAATTATGCGCTATTGACTTTTTCCATATGTTGGAAGTTGGAAGCTCCTACCATATTCTTCTAACTCTTCTTCTTCCTTTTCAACATTTAAAGTAATAAGACGTACCTGTTACTGTGTCTATTGACTGCTCGCTCTACCCAGACGTCTACTTACATTACTATTTTAAGAGGTACCTGAGTGTCGTCCATTTTTTTCAACAGGTTTCTCCTCTCTTTACGCTGATCTTGTTTAGAAATACATATTATCAATGTTTGGTTACAGTCTGACATCATTATTTCTTAACCTAGCAATTTTTCTAAATCCGTCTATTACCCTTAGGACTCTCATCTTTTCTACTTGAATGTAGCTTTTTTATGATGCTTGTTATCATCCTTTTCTTTTTTGATTTGATTTTTACATATTTATTTATTTCCTCACATACGTTCATATCTGATTTGTTTCTTTATGCGTCATATGCATACTAAATTATGAAAGTGCCTGACCTTCTTCAATATTCTGATATTTACTTTAATTTTTGATATAATGGGGTTCTCTACTTTAAAGAAGTTTTGTTTCCTTCTTCAATGTCTTTACTATATTCTCCACATGTCCTGCCCAGCAGATAAGTTTTTTAATTAAGAAAGTTGTGTTAGCGGTTATAATTACCACTAACGATGAGCTGTGAAGCTTGAAAGCGCTAATCGGAATAATTTTTCTATAGTGGTGTGCAATAGTGATAATTCTGTTTGAGATAAATTTTTGTTTGTTGGTTATCATCTTTTCCTATAACAAGCATAACGTCATCGAAATATTAAAGACAAATCAGAAATGTATCCCTATCTATTTTTAATCCCAATATAAACTGAACTTACCATTTGCTTATGGCATAACCTAGACGTTTATTGAAGAACAGTGTGTGAACCCTTACCTAACCCTGTGTTGGTTAACTGCCGTTTGTGTCAAGGATTACCTCTTTGTTCTTATTAAACTTGCTACATCCCGTATTAAATAACTTGGGTAGCCCTTCTTTCATAGTATTTTCCGATTTTCAAAGTTCTTTTGTAATCAATAAACGCAAAATGACGTTTGTTAACCTGATTCAGCAGAAAAAACGTTGTTTATTGTTGATCTTACTTTTTAAAATCCCATTTTTTGTCATTAAACAAACTTTCAGTAGTTGCCTCTAATCTACTGTTTAATACTGTGACATACAAATTGAATGCTGTGTTCAGAAGACTAAAATCCCCGTAATTCTTAGATTGTTACAGTACACATTTTAAAATGTATCTCTTTTAGCTTGCTGCCATGATCTTGGCACACGTCCTTCTTCCCATCTACGTGTTAAATAAATTTAACATTCTGAGATACACAAAAACACCTCCGTATTTTATTAGTTCCGTGCTGTGTTTATGTTATCTGCCTGTCGCCTTCCCATTCTGTAGGCCTATAGCCTGAATAGCATCTCTTAATTCTTCTACATATAAATCTTCCACTCCTTTTCATTCACTTTTGGTATATACAGTGTATTACTCTTCAGATCTCACATCTTTGTATCTATGCAATCGTCTTTTCACAGGCTGCTTCTAGTTTTGATTCATTAAGCTTTTATTTAGCTAACATTGTCGTTCATAGACGTCTTTAGGTCTAACTTATGAACCTCTTCAAACTGAACTTAATGAGCCTCTATCACTATTCTCTTCGTCATATTCCTGTTTACTTTGTAAATTATACAAGATATCTAAGGTATTGATAAGATAATTTATATAGGCCTTCTTCAGTAGAAAAAGTTTATAAAGTGTTCAACACTTTAAGCAATGCTTTTACATTCGTTATGGGTAATTTCGGCTCTCCAACCTTCTGTCGAATACTTTACAAACTTTTTCTACTAAAGAAAGCTTTCGATTGGTAGCCGAAACGATTATACAATGACAGAACAAAGCAATCGACCACGACTAAGCAGCCCCGATATAAAATATTTTATCAGTGACTCCTCCCGTAATAGCTTACGTAACATCTAAAGTATGCTTCATGTTTATTTCTTGTAACACCTTATAAATTTGGTGTCCATATTTGAGCCGACAATGTTTCAACGCACTCATTTCTTAATGGTTTTCAGCTTTTATTTATTACTTATAATTGCCATTTCAACTATACATGTTCAGTGTACATGGCGATACCTTTATTAACTTTCCGCTTCATTAACTGTACTTCGTTAATCCGTTAATCAATCCACATCAATTGCGGTTTGTCCTCTAATATTGAATTTGACGCAGTTCTATGATACCGGCCCTTTCGTGTTTGACCGGTGAAGGATTTATTTACTTCAGATACTCTCAACTCTTGTTAGCTCAGATCGCCAACAGCAACGCTACTATTTTACTACTACTATTCTCGTAACTATTTTATATTCTATCGAAAAGTGCCTCTGTTAACAACTGTTATTTCTCTGCTTTACTGATTCTCACATTTCCAGACGCGTTACGCTACTACTTAGATGGATCGCAGAGCTTCCTCTCTTGGTACGGTAGTCGGTACACATTAGAATATCTACGGACCGGTATAAAGGCACTTAAATCATTCACAGCGCTGGGTTCGGCTCATATACAACCTTGGTCGAGCAACAGAGCAAGCAAATGGCTTCGTTAAGCAACTGAAACGTCTCTGTAAGATGTTATTTAGTTTGCAAAAAATTATCACAACACACACAACGCGCGCACTTACAATATCGGAGAGTCGAATCTGTATACTGTGCCTTCTGTTGAAATCCTTTACAGTTCCTTTCAAGAGAGTTACTATTACATTGTTACAAGTGAGCTTACCGATCACTGGTATCGAATCATGTAGGATACTTTTCTTTACACGTGGAACCACACAACTTAACCATACGCCTCTACTGACAAATTTGTTATACTAGCTGTTACCCGCGACTTTACACGCGAATATTAGACTTTTAATATGTCTTGTGATATAATTTTTATTGTTTAAGTCCGTATGGCGTTCTGTCAGCTCGTATAACAATTTTGTACTCATCAGTCGGCATTCTCCCCTAAGCTGTTTTTAACAATTGTAATAAATCATTATGTTAGTGCAACAGCCTTTAGAGATTTAAAACAATATCATTTCTTGTATCGTAGATGGTTTCATAGTGTCGATCGGCCTGGGCTTGATCGTCTCCCATGAAATAAATTTATAAAAACTTCAAATTTCCATTTGGGACAGAGAGCAACGACCCGACTTTGTGATATATTTGTCCTATTACTTTAAAAGTTGGCATAACACCATCAGTTTTTTCTATTGCTGCTGTCGTACAAAAAGATGTCATCTGAAATCATGAATTGTATCTCAAAATATTTTAGAAAAAATGCTTGGATTCTGAAGTCGTTCCTGACATGTACGAACGAAGTGGTTCTGGTGGTTGATTCAATGGTGGTGTAAAATTACTTTTCCATTAGAGCAACACATCCCAGACAATTCATTTTTAAATTTTTTGGTTTGACAAAATTACATGGATGCATATAACATCCATTTTGCCAATTGTAACTTTTGGATGTGACAAATATTCATAATTTTGATCTTACTGAAAAGCCTCTAAAATCAAATTACCTCGTCTGCTCACTTATCTGACTTGAGCATACCGTATGCGGTAACTTTCAAGCCGTCATTCATGTCATTCTGGTAATTCCATATCCCTTAATTCAGCCTGCCTCACGCGTTTCCGCTGACGCGGTCCCCGTGCTTCTGAGATGTTTTCGCGGCCCTTAATTCAGCTTGCCTTCTTCGTTGTTGGTCTACGCGCTCCATATGCTCCCCAAGTGTCTCCGCAGCCATAATCTTTGCCTGTCGTCTTCGTTGTTGTTCAAGCCGAGACTCACGTTCTCGGGTGTCTTAGCAGCTCGCAATAACCTTGCTGGCTTAGCATTTGGATGGACCTGCCCTATGCTTTGTTGTTTTTTCGAAGGCATTCCGCATAGTAAGCTGATAACGTACTCGTATTTTAAGGGACGGTTGATTTAAAAGGATTATGAAGTTATTTGAAGTTGAAGTTTAAAAGGAGTGTTGTTAACTGGAACTTGAAACGAGGGTTAGTTTGATAGGAAGTGAAGAGTACGGAAAACAAACAGAACTGTAAAATTATTTGAAGGTGAAGTTTAAAAGGAGTGTAGTTAAGGAAACAAATAACGGAATCCAGAATAATTCGACCGAATAAATGTATCTGATACGACGATGAATGAACATTTCAATAGAGAAACAGAAATGGTAAAAACTGTGTGAAGGTATAACTCTCCTGTACTCTTTACTTGTCTTCAAAGTCGAAATAAAAACTGATCAATACAAGCGATCGCTGCGCCTTTGGAAACGCATTCAATTTGATACACAGGCAGCAATGAAACTGGTCACCGGACGTGGAAAAAATGCACAGTCGTGAACTGCTGCGTTTTCAAGGTCTCCCGCATCGAAACGCAACCTCCTGCGTTTTATATACGTTTTTAACACCCACGAGGATGGTCACACGCACTGTTCAAAGATGCCGCTAAATAACATTTGTTTATTTACTTGTTACTACGGTAATTAATTCTGGTCTCCATGGTGTTGCTCACATCTTTATAAGCGTCACACATCGACTATGAATAAACCGCATAATTTAAAGGGTTCAAATCCTGCGAACGGGGCGGAATATCAAATTCCAAGTTAGACAGTGTTTTTCACCAAACATTGGTCGGAATCGGTGAAACGGTGCGGATTTGTATTTAATAAAAATAAACAAATCCTCAGACATTGAGTTTTATAAATAGATAAATTAGTTGTCGTATTTATTATGTTTCGTCACTTATTCATTGCATCATCAGAAATATGTATCAAGATAAATTTTATAATCGTTTAAGACAATTACATAATATATTGTAGCGTGACAGAAAATCCACTACATTTTAAGTCAGGTGAAATCATAAAGTTTAATTACACCAACAAATGTTATAATAATATTGAATGACATTTAAATAAATCAGAGGAATGAACCACAATAAGATAAAAATCCTCACTACATAATATATAAAAACCACTGTTAAAAAAGACCAAAGAAAGTATTGAAGCAACTCATCAACTCATAGTATAATATCAGTAAGTTACCCAGGAAGCTCAGAGCAGTAAACCAGTTATATAAGGCCATATCAAGAAAAAAGAGACTCAATTAAAGAGTGGTGAATACCAAAATATCCCAAAAACAAGAAGAGGGAAGAATAAAGTTTGTGAACAGGAAGAAAACAATACCCTGAAACCTGTATAGAAGAATAAAGTCAGTTCAGTGAATAAATTAAATACTCCAAACTAAACCTCAGTCGTGATAACACCAAGTACCTTGGTTTATCCAAGAACGGAAGGAAGAACAGAAGAGTGAAGACTAGACGAGGGACAAGAATGAAGACTAGAAGAGGGACAAGAATGAATACCAGAAGGAAGATACGAAGAAGGACAAGAAGGAAGACAGGAGAAGAGGAAGAAATAGTATGAAAGAAACACCGTTATAAAACCTATTATTATATAAACTACTATCAACCCCAAACCCGCAAAAACTATGCCAAAGAAAGTATAACATACCCAAAATCTTATAAAATGTAATTATTGAGAAAACTAAAGTGCTGTATAGCGTTATAAAAAGTGCACCGGCTGAAGCTATTGTGTAATAAAGAAAATAAACTAGTCTTAACGGTCCATGATTACTAAAGGTCTGGTCTGAGATAATAAGACTCAAAATATCAGAACCAACAGTGAAAGTGAATTTGAGTAAGTGTTGTTTTTTAAAAAAATGCAATAAACTTAAAGTCGGTGATACTATAACTTAGTAGTATGCTATATCACAACTTTAAAATCTAATAATAAACAGCATAATAAAATAATAAAATGGAAGGTTTCCAGTATTTTATTATTTTAATGTAAATCTTTATTTACAAGACATTTGTAAAAAATGATAATAAATAGAGTATGGGAGTTAATGTTTACTTATGTAGGGGATCACAATAATAATGGTTTAAACCAGAAAGGACTGGTACTAATATAGTATGAATAAGTGTAACATGTTTAAATAGGCTGTTATTTCACAGTCCTAAAATCAATGTGTTAAATAAATGTATTTGTAAGGTTTATTAGAAAATAAGGTTTATGTTATGTGTTTTAAAAAGAATTATGTTTGATAAATAATAACCTACATACCAGTAATAATGTTCTAATAGGTATGCTATGTTAGCTCAAAAATAGTTAAAAGATATATGTTCAAACCATATCTGCAATATGTTCAATTGTGCAGATTGCTAAACCATATTCATAATTATTTATTTTAAATATGTAGTGTTAATTAACTACTACACAACACAATAAGTTATAAATCATGTTATTTTCATATAATTGTAATTATGTAAAGTCAGAGGAGGAATTAAGTTTAAATTATTTGAGAAAGAAAGAAATATAAAATTCTAAAATCTAGGCCATTTGGTGAAATCAGAGAACCAATATAAAATAGTATAACACACTTATAAATCCTGTAAACTACCAAGATTTATATAAGATAACACAATTAACCACTACTAGGAATGATCCTATGAATTAAAATGATAATAAGGAAATATACCTTAACATTTTGTAAATTGTCAAAATATATAAATTAATTAATTTTAAAGAGCAATGTCAAATTTACAGATTAACACAAAAAACCAGTTCAAAGGTGTAATTTATATGTATTTAAGGAAAGGAAGAGGAATATGACTAATTAAAATTTATTATAATAGTATTAATAATATTTAAATGGAGGGGATTTTGTATAAAGACGGAAATCCAATTTTGAGCCTATATTTCCATAAAGTAAAGAAATTTGTTAATTTCCACAAAATACCTACAGATATGGACTATAATACATCAATTTAAAGGGAATGAGATGATTAAACCAATAATAAGGTTAATAATTCATAAAAGTGAGTAATAAAATAGATAAATTCCATACATAATGTAATATTTTATCATATGTATGGGAAGTCGAAAAATGTTAACAATACTTTTTCAAGGATTAACTGGGCAAGATTTATGACCAAGTTAATTAGTCTTTTGTTGAATATCAAGCTGGACAGTTGTGTAAAAGAACGTTTCTTTAAAAAATCGAGAAAGATGGTACTAGCGTTAGCCATTGAAATCAGTGAACGAGAGTTAAACGGGTTAGACACTTTTTAAAGCTAAAGCTGTTCATACATTCACGACAATAGTGAAAACAAATACTTAACTACATAATACAAGTGATAGAAACAAGTAAAACACTATATTTCAACTGATTTATTCTGCAAATCCTAACCAATAATTTGAGAACTTAACCGTAGAAGTTGAACACATAGAAAATAATCTAACTAACGCAAGTTTACACAGAACACTTCACCAGAATACACCAAATAGATTAACAGACATATTACACCAGTGCGGGGATATTTTAGACCTTGACGAAGGTAATTTTGTCGTGATTTTGGGACATGCCGAGTTCACATTAACTACGCCAGAACTAGTAGCGGCCATCTTTTAATTCTACAGAGCCGGCATTCTTTATCAGGCAGTGACGTCATCGTCTGCGTATGGTACGACAACGATCATACCCATTACATATTAGAATTATTTAAATTTTATTGAATAATAATTATTGTATTTGTGTTAATTGTTAATGTTATACTTTCTCGTCACCCTTCTCTGACTATTAATTCTAATCGCTCAAAGAACCTATCTTATAATATATTAAATATCATAAATTTTGTTCTGTATGACACAATCGATAATTCCCGAGACAGAGTCGATAATTGCTCTCCATCGATAAAATATCGATTATTTATTTAAAATTGTCAATAAAACTTTATATTTCCATTATTTTGTATCTGTACTTATTTCACAGGGTAATTTAAGGGTATTTATAAGGCTGAAGGACTTAAGTGAGAAGAATATATTCTATTTTGAACAAGATATAGGACCAGTCAGAAAATCACCAATCGATTATTACCCGGAGTTAATCTATTTAACTCCAGACTTGGTGCAAATCTTCAAGAAGTGCTCGACGGTCAATAAATACCTACCTGTTATTAAAATTTTACCAGAACCTTTTAAAAAACAGATTTATCTCTTATACATACCTCTATAAACATAAACAAAATTATTTTATTATTTGAAAATTCTATAATTAGTGAATTTTCCGTATACATTTTATTCTTTTGTAACGACCGGCATACAGCGGTCTGGTGACCAAGTGGCTAGCCCAAACAGTGGGACTTGATTTAATTACAACCACACGAAAAGGTCATTGTTACAAAGTGGCGTCCAACTTAGAGGGCTTAATAATCTAAGCTTGGCAGCGATTGATAAATAGAGACAGAGAAAAATGCAGAGACGAGCTACCTCGAAAAAGAGGGCGGCAGAGGCCGAGAAAGAGGTTGACATGGGGGATAAGGAGGCAACACCCGTGGAGGATCTGGAAGTGTTACTAAACCCGTTGGAACCGAAACAACCAGCGCCACCAGAGGAACAACCCGAAGTAACAACGCAGACAGGGGAAGTCAATGTCCAGGAAAGACAGATGGGGAAATCCAAAGTAACGGAAGAGGATAAAATGGACAGATTCATGGAAATGTTTTTACAAAAGATGGAAGGAATGGACAAGAAAATGGACGAGAACAGGAAGGAAGACAAACAATCCTTGAAGGAAGATTTGGGCGGAATAAATAAAAACATAGAAAATACCAACAAGAAGATGGAAGAGAGGATGGGAGAAAAGTTAGAAGAATTAAAGGAAGACAACCGATCCACAAAGGAAGAATTGGGCCGTAAGATAGAAAATACTAACAAAAGGATTGAGGAAACCAGTAAGAATTTGAATAAGAAAATGGAAGATCTGAAAGAAGACAATCAATCTTTGAGTAAGAAGGTGGAGAATAAAATGGAGGAAACAAGTAGGAAAATGGAAAGCGACAATCAGCAACTGAGGGAACAGTTGGAGGAAAATAATCAGAAAATGGAGGAGAAGATGGACGAGAATAATCAAAGGCTAAGAGAAGAACTAAGGGAAGTCAACCAAGAGAACATGAATAAGTTAGACGAGAGGATTGAGTTAGCCAAAGAGGAGATAAATAAAAAAATAACTGAGACGAAGAAGTCCATTGTAAAGAAATTAGAACAGGACGTTGTGGTTGTTAACCAGCAGATCCGAGAAGTAGACGAAAGATGTCGTCAAACAGAAAATGAAGTGCTGGAAGTCCGGGAAGTAATAACTAAGGAGATTACTCAGGTCCAAGAACAACAGAAAATTAAAATGGAGGAGACCAAGAAATTTGCCCTGGAGGAAGTAAATAAAGTGAGAACCCAAGTAACAGAAAGATGCGACGGCGTGGAAGCCGCTATGGTGAACATAACCGGACAGGTGCGTCAGAGCCAGGAGGAGATGGAGTTAATAAGAAACAGACCATCGGGATATCACAATTTCCCCATGTCAGAGAACAGAGAATGGCTCAATTTCCGGCAATACAAACGGAAGCCTATGGAGTTCTTGGCACGAATAGAGGAGTACCTCGAGAAACACCGAGGGAACCGATGGGTCCAGAATAGAGAGATCCTTGACGAGTCGTTTCGGGAGGTGAATGACCATTGGTGGATGGCCAACCGGAGCGACATCGACAATTATGAACAATTCAAGAGCCTGTTCAAGGCCAAGTACTGGTCAGAGACCACGCAAAATCTCATAAGAGATAATATATGCCATGGTCGCTACAAACCACAAGTCGGCAGCTCAATGACAGCTTATTTCCTCGGCAAAGTGTGTATGGCCAAGCACTTAGAACCAGCCATACCGGAGGAATGCCTAATAAACAAGCTGTCTTACCACTATGATGAGGAGGTGATTCGTGCTAGGAGGGGCAGCCAGATAAAAACCATCCAGGCAATGACAGAACTCCTAGAGAATTATGAAAACGAAGATTACTACAGGCAGAGTCGTAGGAGAAGTGATGGCCCCGAACCAAGGACGTACCAGAATAATAACCAGGGTGCGAACCACGTAAATACTGGGTACCAAGGAGGTCGGGCATACCCGCGAAATAACAATTATAATAATGGAAATAATGTAAATAATACCAATTACAATGACAATAATAATACGGGTCCAAACCAGCAAAACCCGAATCGACCCTCTAATGGTTATCAGGGTAACCGCCATCCCTACCCTGGTAACGTAAATAGTCAGAGAAGCCCCAATTATGGTAATAGTCCTTACCATAATAATACCAATCGTACGGGTCCCAATAATAGTAATGTTAATAATAATAGGTATCCTCGCCCTAGAGTGAACTTCATACCAGCCACAGAAGGAAGACAGCGAGGATTCAACCACAATGGACGAAGCAGTTACCGAAGATACGAAGAAAGGCGGAGGAGCCTAGAACGGGAGCAACCGAGGTACAATCCGGCGCGTAGGAGCAATAGTTTGGACAACACTGAACAGAGGTCGCACCATGAACGACCGGAAGACCATAGAACAGATCGGCAAGTAACCACTCTGAGCATCCCGAATGACGCATCGAATAATATGGCTCAAAGAAACAATGATGCCGAGCCTTTAAACGGGCACAGGCAGTAAGAAATAACCAGAACCCATTACTGCTTCTGACTACTGGGTATGATAATGAGAATGAGTGCAAGTTAGAGAATAATCACAATCGTATTACAATCATCGGGTGCAACTACCTGAAAGACATCAGACAGGAGTTATTGGAGGAGGATAACAGGAGTCCCACCAATAACTTCAATAATGAAATTATACATGTTGACGCCAAGGTAGAAGGCATCCCAGCCAAGTTAATGATCGATACTGGGTCAAACGTATCAATAATAAGTACGACGGAACTGGAGAGGATACAGCAAGAGTGCGGGAGAACTTTACCAACATTGCCGCTGAATAATATTGTTTTGTTGGGAGCAACCGGCCGACAAAACAAAACTATACGTAGACAAGTCTCCGCCAGTGTGATGAGCTGTGGTATAGCGATTGACATGGAATTCTTGGTGGCGAGCGGTCTGCCATTTAATATACTGGTCGGGTGTGATGTGCTTAGGAGGAATTCCGCCATTATAGATCTAAGAACTGAAACCTTATCGTTGTTTTCTAGCGGACATACTTGGACGGCGAACTTGGTAGGTAGTGACCAAGCCGTTCCCGATAGTATCCATCAGCAAATCCGAAAAATTAATTACATCCAACCAACATCCATAATTGAACAGAGAATAGACGACACCTCCAATGAAGATTTATGGTCGCAAAAAATCCAGGAGATCAGGGATTTCCGGAGCAGTATAACTGGCGAAGGTTTAACAACAAACCAAGCGAACAAATTAATAGACATCTACAATAAATATAAATCAGTCTTTTCTGATGAGCCCGGTAAAGTGAAGAATTTCCAGTGTACTCTACAATTCCGAGACACTGTAGACTTTAACCGGAAGTCTTACCCCATTGCGCAATCACGAAAGCAGGCAGTAAGAGCTGAAATAGAGCAAATGATTAACCGTGACATTATAGAGAGTAGCCATTCCCCTTACACAAGTCCTATCGTGGCTATTCCTAAGAAAAACGGACAAGTCCGTTTATGTTTAGATGCGCGCGAAATAAATAAGATGATCATAAATGACAGGACTTCGCCCGGTGAGATTGAGGAGATCTTAAAACGGTTCCACGGTACCAAATACTTCACTACCTGGGATACGGTGTGCGGATACTGGCAGGTGGAATTACATCCACAGAGTCGCCAGTATCTGGCCTTTATATTCGAAGGGCGGAACTACCAGTTTAAAGGTATTACCAGAGGTTGCCCTTCGGACTGGTAAACTCAGTCGCAGTCTTTGTGCACTGCATGGATCAGATACTTGGCCAAGAAGCACTAAAATTCACCACCGTATACGTCGATGACTTGCTAGTGTCCTCAGAAACTTGGGAGGAACACTGCTACCGTGTGGAACATGTCTTACAGAAGCTAGCAGCAAACAATATTACTCTGAAGTTAGCAAAGTCTCATTTTATTGCTAAAGAGATACAATTCTTGGGCTTCATATTAAATGATAAGGGAATCTCACCGTCGGCTGAAAAAGTCGAAGCAATTCAGAACTTTCCTACACCAAAGAATCGAAGGCAGTTACAGTCGTTCCTGGGACTCTGTAACTACTACCGCAAGTTCCAGGAAAAGTACTCCGAACTGACTGCCAGATTCCAGCCGCAACTGTCATCTAAAAATAAATGGATCTGGGGTAATGAACATCAAAACATATTGACTCTCATAAAACAAAAATTCCTTAAACACGTTATACTCCGTCATCCAGATTTTAACAAGCCTTTCTTTCTTAATTGCGATGCCAGTGACATCAGCCTTGGCACTACTTTATATCAAGAGGATGAGGAGGGCGAGCATCTTGTAATCTGTTTTGCCAGCAGGGCTCTGAACCAGAGTGAGAAAAACTATCATGTGACAGAAAAGGAGTTATTGAGTGTCGTGTTCGCGTGCGGAAGGTTCCGTACATATATTCTTGGTTATCCCGTCACCGTCCGGACAGACCATAAATCTATCTCGTTCCTTAAGAGATGTAAGCTGAGCCATGGAAGATTAACGCGGTGGATACTATTGCTGCAAGAATACGACCTTAAGTGGGAGTATATCCCCGGAAGGAAGAATGTCGTCGCGGACGTATTGTCTAGAGTTGACATTGACAAGCAGACGTTCGAGGGGGAGAAGGAGAGTATTCTGAAGGTGTACCATATTCTCAGCAGCAGCGCCGGTCTACAATCAGTTCTAGAACAACTAAGCACACACCAACAAGCTGACCCGAAATTAATTACTATTATCTCAAGATTGGAAGCAGGAGATGAAACCATATCCCAATATTACACTATACATAAGGGAATCCTGTTTTCCAAACCATCATTATTTAAGGAGGAGTGGAAGGTAATAATTCCAACCCATATCGAGAAAGAGATAGTGATCAGTTATCATGTTCGATATGGGGATATGGGTGCTTTAAAGGTGGTAAAGGCCCTGGAAGAAAACTGCTATATAAAGGACATCAATCGGAAGGTACGGAGGTATATTAGAAACTGTCGCATTTCCCAACTCGTAAAAACTAATAACGAGAAAAGAGAAGGGCAGATGATTCCAATAACATCGCAGTCTAAACTTGAGAAGGTATTCCTGGATATCTGCGGGCCATTTCCCCGCAGTGGAGGCCGCCACCGATACAGATATATCGTCATCATTATGGACCATTACACTAAGTTCGTAAAGCTATACCCAGCAAATCGGGCGACTACGAAGAAAGTTCTTAATATCCTGATCGACCAGTACTTCCCAACCGTCGGAAAACCGGTATCGATCATAACCGACCACGGAACGCAATTCAAGGGGAGGAGATGGCGGGATACACTGCTGTCCATGGGGGTTCACACATACAAGACATCCGTATACCACACAAGCAGTAACCCGGCCGAAAGAGTCTTGCGAGAGGTGGGGCGCCTATTAAGAACATATTGCCATGACCAGCAGAGAAGGTGGCAAGAATACTTGGAGGCTACGGAAGAATTCCTCAACCTGGCCTACCATCCAGCCATAGGAATAACCCCATACTCCGCGATGTACGAGAGACAACCCCCTAGAGAGATTGCAGATATCTTGGAGTGCCCCAGAGAACATAAATATAGATTTGATAAAATTCAATTTTGTAATAAGGTGGCCGAAGATCAGGAGAAACGGCGGAACAAATACAATAAATGCATGGGTAAGGTTATTCATTATACCGTTGGAGAGAAGGTGTTGTTGAAGAATAGGGAATTACCCAGTTCCTTAGAGGGGATAACAAAAAAGTTATTGCTCCTGTATACTGGTCCCTATATCGTCTCAAAAGACAATAACAACAACACCTACGAAATCAAAGAAATAAGTTCAAGTAAAGTCAAGGGTGTCTTTAACCAGGCATCCATAAAGAAATTTTATGATTAAAAACAGCCAAATTCTAAAAAGAAATATAAGCACATATTACCTACAATTATTAGAAAATTTTATGGCGAGAACATAAGAAGAATTAGAATTAAAACCCCAAAATTCTAAAATACATGTAAGCCAATCTTACATAAAGATTATTTGAAAGAAATTATTTGAAAAGAAGAATAATATAATAAGGGTTTGGACTTAATACAGCCAAATAGAATTTAAAACCCCCAAAATTCTAAAAACATAATGTAAGCCAATTACATACAATTTATGTGAGAAGAAACATATTTTGAAGGAAGAATAACAAGAAGAATTTTGAAATAAACCTCCAAATTCTAAAAAGAAATATAAGCACATATTATCTACAATTATTAGAAAATTTTATGGCTAGAAGATATATAAAATAGAATTTAAAAAAACCCCTAAATTCTAAACATAATGTAAGACAATTACATACAATTTATTTGAGAAGAAACATATTTTGAAGGAAGAATAACAAGAAGAATTTTGAAATAAACAGCCAAATTCTAAAAAGGAATATAAGCACATATTATCTACAATTATTAGAAAATTTTATGGCAAGAATACAGAAGAATTAGAATATAAAAACCTCAAAATTCTAAACATAATGTAAGCCAATTACATACAATTTATTTGAAGAGAAACATATTTTGAAGGAAGAATAACAAGAAGAATTTTGAAATAAACAACCAAATTCAAAAAAGAAATATAAGCACATATTATCTACAATTATTAGAAAATTTTATGGCAAGAATACAGAAGAATTAGAATTAAAATCCTCAAAATTCTAAAATACATGTAAGCCAATCTTACATAAAGATTATTTGAAAGAAATTATTTGAAAAGAAGAATAATATAAGAAGGGTTTGGACTTAAAACAGCCAAATTCTAAAAAGAAATATAAGCACATATTATCTACAATTATTAGAAAATTTTATGGCAAGAATACAGAAGAATTAGAATTAAAATCCCCAAAATTCTAAAATACATGTAAGCCAATCTTACATAAAGATTATTTGAAAGAAATTATTTGAAAAGAAGAATAATATAAGAAGGGTTTGGACTTAAAACAGCCAAATTCTAAAAAGAAATATAAGCACATATTATCTACAATTATTAGAAAATTTTATGGCAATGATAGAAGAAGAATTTCGAATGTTAAAAACCCCTAAATTCTAAAAACATAATGTAAGCCAATTACATACAATTTGTTTGAGAAGGAACATTTTGGAAGAAGATATATAAAACAGAATTTTGAATGTAAACCAACCAAATTCTAAAAACAAATGTAAGCCCACTTTACATAACAAATATTTGAAGAAAAACTTTATGGCTATAATATAATAATAAAGAAGGAGAGAATTTAGAAATAAAACCATCTAAGGTCAAAAACAAGTAAGGACAGATTACTAAATATTTATTTGAAGAGAAACATTTGACAATAATACCAAGAGAGTTTAGAGAAATAAAACCAGCCAAAACACATGTAAGCCCACCTTACATACAAATTATTTGAGAAAACGTCACAGAATAATGTAAGAAGAGTGAATTTTGAATTATGAATAAATCAAGTTTCCCAAACCAAGTATAAGTACAACTTACCAACCAATTATAAATAAAACAATATGGTGAAATAAACTGATGAGATTTCCTACCATATTTATGGTAAGCATAGAAGATAATTACCATGGTAACAAAGGATCATAATGGGATGAATAAGAGGAAACAGATTTAGAATTAAAACAAATAATTCTAGACAGTATAATCATGTCTAAGTTCAATATGAAGAGTAAAAACCTTTCCGTAAAATGGTGTTGAAGGAAATAAAAAAGAAAAAATTCTTTAATACGATTTAAGTGATTGAATAAAATAAAGTACAAAAACTTCTTTGGAATTATGAGAGAATGAAACTTTAAGTGGTATGAGGAGAAAATATGACCTCATAATGAAATTAATAAAAAAAAACATCATTTGCAAGTATAATAGCAATGACCGGAATAATGTGAAAATAATGTCAAAGATTTATGTAATTAAACGAATTAATATAAAATGATTTATGAATTAAATGACAATTATGATAATGACAGTTATACAAATTCTAGAAAATAGAACAAGTGGAAATTTTAAGAACAAAAGAAACAGTCTAAAAAATGTCATAAAAATATGCTACTATAAATAATGCAGATTATAATGAAAAAACCAGAAGGTAATAAAGAATTTATAACCAAAAGATTTATATGATAATAAAAGTTGAAAAATGTAATAATAGAAGAGCTTCCTACCATAATATCAAATGAAAGAAACATCCAGATAATAAGTCAGATGAACAACTGAGATAGAAATATTAAAATCTCTGAGAAGTATAATAAGTAATAAGTGAAGTATCCCAAAGATATTTTTTAAATAGTAACAAATGTGTACTATTCTGAATAATTTTTTGTAATCTGTCTGATGATAATTCCAGCAGGATTAATATGTTTTTTGAGCAGAGATGATTTGCCTCTGTACTCAAATATGTGTGAAGTATTGGACAGCAGAGGAAAGTAGCGTACAGTGCCTCTCTGAACTGGACCAGCTCACAAAGTAGGGAACGATAGGGAGAAAATATCCCAAGGAGAAAATACTAAGAAGAAATATAAAAATGAAATAATAAATATGAAACTCAGAAGACTATTACTATCAAGGAAGATCAAGTGAGAATGATATAAACTCAAATATAAATAAGAAAATTTTAAAATGGAAGGAAGTCCAAAATAATAACAAACCTTGAATAATTATCATAAGCAATTGTTTCAGACAAAGCAAGTATAGACTGAAAAAATTACTTCTGGAGAAGGGCATTCTGTAGCGTGACAGAAAATCCACTACATTTTAAGTCAGGTGAAATCATAAAGTTTAATTACACCAACAAATGTTATAATAATATTGAATGACATTTAAATAAATCAGAGGAATGAACCACAATAAGATAAAAATCCTCACTACATAATATATAAAAACCACTGTTAAAAAAGACCAAAGAAAGTATTGAAGCAACTCATCAACTCATAGTATAATATCAGTAAGTTACCCAGGAAGCTCAGAGCAGTAAACCAGTTATATAAGGCCATATCAAGAAAAAAGAGACTCAATTAAAGAGTGGTGAATACCAAAATATCCCAAAAACAAGAAGAGGGAAGAATAAAGTTTGTGAACAGGAAGAAAACAATACCCTGAAACCTGTATAGAAGAATAAAGTCAGTTCAGTGAATAAATTAAATACTCCAAACTAAACCTCAGTCGTGATAACACCAAGTACCTTGGTTTATCCAAGAACGGAAGGAAGAACAGAAGAGTGAAGACTAGACGAGGGACAAGAATGAAGACTAGAAGAGGGACAAGAATGAATACCAGAAGGAAGATACGAAGAAGGACAAGAAGGAAGACAGGAGAAGAGGAAGAAATAGTATGAAAGAAACACCGTTATAAAACCTATTATTATATAAACTACTATCAACCCCAAACCCGCAAAAACTATGCCAAAGAAAGTATAACATACCCAAAATCTTATAAAATGTAATTATTGAGAAAACTAAAGTGCTGTATAGCGTTATAAAAAGTGCACCGGCTGAAGCTATTGTGTAATAAAGAAAATAAACTAGTCTTAACGGTCCATGATTACTAAAGGTCTGGTCTGAGATAATAAGACTCAAAATATCAGAACCAACAGTGAAAGTGAATTTGAGTAAGTGTTGTTTTTTAAAAAAATGCAATAAACTTAAAGTCGGTGATACTATAACTTAGTAGTATGCTATATCACAACTTTAAAATCTAATAATAAACAGCATAATAAAATAATAAAATGGAAGGTTTCCAGTATTTTATTATTTTAATGTAAATCTTTATTTACAAGACATTTGTAAAAAATGATAATAAATAGAGTATGGGAGTTAATGTTTACTTATGTAGGGGATCACAATAATAATGGTTTAAACCAGAAAGGACTGGTACTAATATAGTATGAATAAGTGTAACATGTTTAAATAGGCTGTTATTTCACAGTCCTAAAATCAATGTGTTAAATAAATGTATTTGTAAGGTTTATTAGAAAATAAGGTTTATGTTATGTGTTTTAAAAAGAATTATGTTTGATAAATAATAACCTACATACCAGTAATAATGTTCTAATAGGTATGCTATGTTAGCTCAAAAATAGTTAAAAGATATATGTTCAAACCATATCTGCAATATGTTCAATTGTGCAGATTGCTAAACCATATTCATAATTATTTATTTTAAATATGTAGTGTTAATTAACTACTACACAACACAATAAGTTATAAATCATGTTATTTTCATATAATTGTAATTATGTAAAGTCAGAGGAGGAATTAAGTTTAAATTATTTGAGAAAGAAAGAAATATAAAATTCTAAAATCTAGGCCATTTGGTGAAATCAGAGAACCAATATAAAATAGTATAACTCACTTATAAATCCTGTAAACTACCAAGATTTATATAAGATAACACAATTAACCACTATTAGGAATGATCCTATGAATTAAAATGATAATAAGGAAGTATACCTTAACATTTTGTAAATTGTCATAATATATAAATTAATTAATTTTAAAGAGCAATGTCAAATTTACAGATTAACACAAAAAACCAGTTCAAAGGTGTAATTTATATGTATTTAAGGAAAGGAAGAGGAATATGACTAATTAAAATTTATTATAATAGTATTAATAATATTTAAATGGAGGGGATTTTGTATAAAGACGGAAATCCAATTTTGAGCCTATATTTCCATAAAGTAAAGAAATTTGTTAATTTCCACAAAATACCCACAGATATGGACTATAATACATCAATTTAAAGGGAATGAGATGATGAAACCAATAATAAGGTTAATAATTCATAAAAGTGAGTAATAAAATAGATAAATTCCATACATAATGTAATATTTTATCATATGTATGGGAAGTCGAAAAATGTTAACAATACTTTTTCAAGGATTAACTGGGCAAGATTTATGACCAAGTTAATTAGTCTTTTGTTGAATATCAAGCTGGACAGTTGTGTAAAAGAACGTTTCTTTAAAAAATCGAGAAAGATGGTACTAGCGTTTAGCCATTGAAATCAGTGAACGAGAGTTAAACGGTTTAGACACTTTTTAAAGCTAAAGCTGTTCATACATTCACGACAATAGTGAAAACAAATACTTAACTACATAATACAAGTGATAGAAACAAGTAAAACACTATATTTCAACTGATTTATTCTGCAAATCCTAACCAATAATTTGAGAACTTAACCGTAGAAGTTGAACACATAGAAAATAAACTAACTAACGCAAGTTTACACAGAACACTTCACCAGAATACACCAAATAGATTAGCAGACATATTACACCAGTGCGGGGATATTTTAGACCTTGACGAAGGTAATTTTGTCGTGATTTTGGGACATGCCGAGTTCACATTAACTACGCCAGAACTAGTAGCGGCCATCTTTTAATTCTACAGAGCCGGCCTTCTTTATCAGGCAGTGACGTCATCGTCTGCGTATGGTACGACAACGATCATACCCATTACATATTAGAATTATTTTAATTTTATTGAATAATAATTATTGTATTTGTGTTAATTGTTAATGTTATACTTTCTCGTCACCCTTCTCTGACTATTAATTCTAATCGCTCAAAGAACCTATCTTATAATATATTAAATATCATAAATTTTGTTCTGTATGACACAATCGATAATTCCCGAGACAGAGTCGATAATTGCTCTCCATCGATAAAATATCGATTATTTATTTAAAATTGTCAATAAATCTTTATATTTCCATTATTTTGTATCTGTACTTATTTCACAGGGTAATTTAAGGGTATTTATAAGGCTGAAGGACTTAAGTGAGAAGAATATATTCTATTTTGAACAAGATATAGGACCAGTCAGAAAAGTCACCAATCGATTATTATCCGGAGTTAATCTATTTAACTCCAGACTTGGTGCAAATCTTCAAGAAGTGCTCGACGGTCAATAAATACCTACCTGTTATTAAAATTTTACCAGAACCTTTTAAAAAACAGATTTATCTCTTATACATACCTCTATAAACATAAACAAAATTTTTTATTATTTGAAAATTCTATAATTAGTGAATTTTCCGTATACATTTTATTCTTTTGTAACGACCGGCATACAGCGGTCTGGTGACCAAGTGGCTAGCCCAAACAGTGGGACTTGATTTAATTACAACCACACGAAAAGGTCATTGTTACAATATAGACGTATCTGCATTTTCAAATTATGTCAACACAAGTAGGCCTACCCGTTAACTCAAAAACTTTAGGTTCTTTATTTTAAGTATTACTGTGTTGTAAGCATTCTATATACCCTTTAAACGTTCTGTTTTCCTCAACCATGGCTTTTATTTATTTCAGCAGTAAACTAAAAACCAAAAAAAAAGTTGTCACCTAACCTCAAAAATAAAAATACCCCGTATTTTCGCTTTACATTAAGAAATAGAACAATTTAAAATTAGTAAACTTCCTTTCCATATCGTGATATATCGATACAATCGCATATTAAAAACATCGAAAATGTACTGCAGGAACGAATAAAGGTATAGTTCCGATGTCGCTAAATAGCATTTGTTTACTTAATCGTTACGAAGGTAATTAATTCTGGTCTCCAGTGTAGTGTTCACATCCTTATACACGTCAACACAAGAGCATAATTAAAAGGGCATAAATCGTGCGAACAGGGCAGAATATGAAATTCCAAGTTGAATAGTGTTTTTTGCCTTGTGTTAAAGGTTACCTGCGCACCCAATCGGTGTAACGGTGTTGACTTGTATTCAATACAAATAAATTCTCAGACTTTGGGTTTCATATATTGTAACATAACAAAATTATCACACTAAACATTTGAATTAATGTTACATGAATAAAAGAGAAAGTTCCATAGTGAGTGAGAAGAATAAATTGTTTAAGGATTACCCTAGAAACTGTATAATTCAGTCTATAAAATGTGAATAAAAATGGAAGATAATAAAGAAAACCATTAATTAAAATAACCTACTATGAAAAAATCAGTTAAACCAGCAGTATACCCAGTAGATTGGGGAAGCAGTACAAAAAGGGAAGGACCATAAAAAAGGAAATAATCTGTCATGAAACCATTTTAATAAGGAAACTACTAATGTGATATTTGAAGAAGGGACGAAACATATCAAGATTCCAACAAAGAGACCAGAAACAGGAAGAGATATGCCAAAACAAAATGTTAATCATATAATAACTACCATGAGACAAAATTGAAACCGATATAGGTAAACCCCAAACAAGTTACAAGATACAATACTATAAAAACAAATTGTATATTAGTTGTAAGTGTAACATGTCAAAAAATATGTCAAAAGAGACTACCATAGAGTAGAACTCACTAAAAAGACTACCAGAGTGTAGAATACAATAAAGTGAAGTGAGATAACAAAATTAAGGAACTACAGAGTGTACAGTGAGAAACATAGTTAAAAAATCTATGAAAAAATCTTCAATGAGGTTTAAGTATTATAAAAAGACTACCATGAGTGTAGAATAATAATAATAAAACCATTGAAATGGAAGACGGTCTAAGGACTGACAACATTACTAGTAATAAGAGTTTTAAATTAGATATAAGAAGGACTATTACATATAAAATGTTTTCTTTAATTATAACTAAATAAATGGTGAGGACAAAAATACCAAAGGACAGTTCATAACTGAAGGTATGCCTAATATTAAGATGTTTATTATTTATTATTAATTAAATAATATTTTAGATGTAAGGTGTAAATAGATACACGAGGTTTTTTTTTTGATCACAGTTAAAGTGTTTTCATAAGAATAATACATACACAAGACAGTTAGTGACTGACAGTGTTACTAGTAATAGGAGTTTTTTATGTTTTCTAATTAAATTATGTCTAGGATAAGCTATGTTGTTATCATTTGATGATACAGGAAAAAATAATAGGAATAAGATGTTTTTGTTAAAATTAGGTGATATATGGAAAATAGTTGATAATAAGATGTTTTTGTTAAAATTAGGCATAAGATGTTCATGTTATGGTTCAATGATGTTATTAGTATAAAGAAAGTTTAGTAGATACAAGATATTCTATTGTAATTAAAATTATGTCATTTAATTTTCCATTGTGTAAGTCAGAGAGGCAAGTAGGGCATAAAAATGTAATAGTTTTATTCAAATCAGTAAACCATGTATAATGTACAAACAGACCCACCAAGACACTATGTTTGTAGACACAGAATGGCCTATAAACCAAAAAAACTATCTATCAAAGAATTAATCTATGTAATAGGAATAGAATTCAATACATACAATACAGAAATTGAAAATATAATTAATACAGCTACAGTTAATAGCAAATAGAATGACAAAAGAAAGAAAACTAACTTCTTTTGGAAACAGTCAAAAATAGGCTTATGATAGTAATCAAATCAGACTAAACAGCAAATTAATCAATATTGAAATGTTTTAATAACCAAATTATTAACAACAAAGTAATTACGGAGTTATTAGGTGTATTCCAGAGAAATATTATACCGAAAAAACAAATAAAAACCTTTAAAACACTGAATTTGTACAAAATATGAGACATACAATTATTATGCAAAATTGTAATTTTTGGGCTTAAATGAGTTTGAAACAAACCCAGCTATATATCAAAAGATGTAAAATTAAATAATCAATATTACTGAATAGTTAGATTCATGTAAAATTAAGAAATATTGGAAATACAGTAAAAAATAAGAAAACTTGTTATGTACAGTTAGATAGTGAAACAAGTCTTAGACAGATATTTTATAATTAAACAATATGAAGAGGAAAAAGACATACCACAAATTGCCCTAAAACGACGACGTTGCGTCGTTTAGTCTATTGTTAATCGCAAAGCTGAACAGTTGAAAAATGTATTAGTGGAGTTTTGAAAACCAAATAATTTATATTCAAACCAAGTGTGGTTATGTGGCGTGTAACGGAGATGAACTAACAAGTGAAATAATCTTATTTATCTATGTCTAACACTTCACAAGTTTCCAAAAACACAGAATAACACCATAGAACGCAACACCAAAAATCGACAGCCATTTTGAAACAATTTTTGGGAACGAATTCACAAAGAACCAACACACATATTTGAACATCACACTACACAAGAGATCCATCCAGAATTCGACATCGCAGACGACGAGGGGACATTCAACACTATATTTTGGAACAACACCACTTCGCAGGAAAAGGGAACATCGTTTTATTTCTGTGGGAGAAGATCTTCAATTCCAACGGCGTCATAGCAAATAAAATCGAGCAGACGGCGGCCATTGCTGAATTTCTATAAAGACGACGGACCAGTGCTGCCTGGAGCAGAGTGACGTCATTTCTTCGACTTGGTTCGAATTTTAAATAATTTCTTTCTAATTGACAATTGTAATAATAATTCTGTTCTATTTCAGATGTTAACATTTAGTTTAAGAATACCTGTTAAATGTATCTTGTTCCTTGCCCTCTGACCATTTCGACTCGTTCAAAGAACCATAAATTTAAACTTGTAAAAAATATATCTGTTGATTTTTCTCACTGCCGACTGTGGCGAATATTAGCCAGTGCCTGGGACATGCGCAGTCTGACTGGCGCACAATTTTGAATGAATAAACGCAAATCAGTATTCAGTTACCAGCATTGTTTTTATTTCTACCATTAATGTTATTATTATTTTTTATTAAGCAAAAACATAATTCACATTGAGAGAATAGATATAGGAGGAAATTACAAACTCAAATAATTAATTAATTATTAATTAATTAAATTAAATCATTCAGTCAAATTCGATACAAGCACAAGAAAAAATATTTGCAAAATTTTTAAAGTTTGATGTATTTATTATTTATCAATCAAACACACCTAGTTATAACATATTCTTATCATCAATATTTCTATATTCTATTTATTATTGCATTTGAAATTATATCACAATTTGACTAGCCTAAACAGTGAGACTTTAAGGAGTCAGCCAGACCCAGTGATAAACAAAAATCAATACGTATCAACACATATCAATCCAATTCAATTTTTATTTTTTATTTGTAATAATTATATTACAAATTGGCGTTTCCAAAGAAGGAGCTTATTAAAACGTTCATAAATTTTTATTTTTATTTATATTTGTAATATTTTTATTATATTACAAATTGGCTTGCCCAACTAGTGGGGCTAAAGGAAGAGCACAATACCTTTGTTATCACCAAAGATACACACACAATATATCTCTATATATATCAATTATTTAATTTTTATTATATTTGTAATATTTTTATTATATTACAATATATATTGTAACGTATCTTTTTTTTTACTGGTGTTACTAATTTTTATTTATTTATGAAAGTTTTATTATTTATTTTATCTAGTTGTTCATTCTGAAATTATCTTTAATTTCACTCCACTAACGTTGGTTTATTTTGTAGATTGTTTGTGTAGAATTTCCGTTAAAATATTATTTGTTTAGATTCTGTTTATGTTTAATCTCCGTTGACGAATATTACGCACTTCACTTACCAAGTACCTTGTCAGATAGTCTTGCAGGTGTTGACGATCACTGATGTTACTTACTGTTGGAGTCAGTCACTTTCAACTGTAATGTCACCTGTAATTTATTAACTGAGTACCTGAAAAGTTTTATTATTGCTGATAAACGATGCTCGTCAACTAAGTTTTTGTAAACAAATAAAAGAATGGTTTATTCACAATTAGATTTTGTTTTAAAGTATCCACAATTATTTTGAATAATCGGCTGATGGCCTTGCATTTACATTAAATTCTTAGATTTACAATGAGCAATCTCAATCTCAGAGCATTTGGTTATAATTAAAATTAAATCAACATCATTTAGTCCTTAATTAACATTAACAGGTTATGGGCTCTTGTAGTCTGCAAGATAAAAGAAAACAGATACAAACAAAGGTTACAATCTATAAACTTAACACGGTTATGGTTGAACAAAAAAATAATTGATAATTAATTAGTCTGTAGGCAAATAACTTGTTTGGATATTATCAACATTCATTCCATCTGAAAAGTGTGGTAAACATGAAGCATAAATGGTTAAAGTATGTTCAATTTATGTACGCACTTGATTCGGCATAGGCAGTTCTATCCCAAATAAAACATACTAAATGTATTTTAACAATTTGGACTATGTCCATTAATACCATAATTCTTATTAATCATATTAAAAAATGTGAACTTCAGTCCTGTTATGACTAGGACATTTAAAATAGATTAGATTGACCTTGATGTCATTACATATGATAATTGTTCTTGAATTACAGAACCAAAACATTTAAAAGGAAATGAAATCTGATTATTCATCATTAAAATTTGTATACGAGGTTCGAAATCCCTTGTTGTTACTTGTTTTTAGTTAATTAGTAACATTAGAAAGCGTATATGCTTTCATAACAAACGTTTATATATTAGGTAAACAAGTTTTAATTATCATCATTCAAATTTAAAAAGAATAAATTAATTGTCTCGAGGTTCTTGCCTCTATTGTTTATTGTGATAATGTGCAAAATTAATCATGACGATATTAGTCATCATCGTTCATGTTATTAACTAAAATTGTCAAACACCATACTATTCCCTTGTAATTCACTTTTTCCATTAAAATTCATAAATTCACTTCGCGAGATTATACTGGATTATACACTGTATAATCAATGTCGCACTGTTATTATTAGGTTACTTCTTCTGATATTACAAATAATGCGCACTGATAAAAAAGGTTATCTTACATAACCCTACTAGTTTGTTTATACCCGCACAGGTGATATCGCGGGTTCGACGTACTTATTCTGTCTTCTGGCTGGCGACGCGCAGTCTATCAGAGTTACAACAATAATAATTCATTCATACATGGCCGGCTTGGTATGATCTGTAAATCGTACACACTCCCCAATGATTTATTCGATTCTTATTGGCCCAAAAATTACGTAATCCACTCTAATGAGTGAGCTTACCCCCCCTTTTTTGGTTTTGAGAGTATATCGCTAAGGCGTCTCTTTTTTCACAATTTACCCATGATTTCTTAAAACTAATTTAACAATCTTATACTACTATTTACAAAAGATATGACCAGGCCATGCACTTGCATTTACATTACTGATTATTTTAAGTCCTTACAAGGCATGTCTGTGTGTTATATTAACGAATCTACAGTTTGTCGTTATTATTTTTTCTTATTTTATTTACAATAAACATTTATTTGTCATTATTCGGTTTGTATATGCTGTACATTGATCATCTTTAACCTTAGATGTACTTGCATTACAATTATAATTGTTATTTTTGTCTTAATACAATGATTTGCCAGGTTTAGGTTTAAGCTTTTATGGCCTATGTTTGGGATTGTTTTAATTACATATTTATTTCTACGATTCGCCCACTATAATTATTTCTTTTGTTAAATAAATCTTATTACATGTCTTTTATATGTTTTGTACACCTCAGATTTTGTGTACACTGCATATATTTCTTATTTTGAATGTTTTTAGCTAAGTAGGTCATTGGCCTAGATATAGGTAATTCTCAAAATTGCAAATAATTAACTTAGTTTTATGTTTTAATGCCTCATACTTGATAGTTATCGTTATTGGATAAGACTGATTGTTGTTTTATGTTGAAATTTTCCTAATATACAGGTTTTACCTTGATTGAAGTGTTTTTACTTCTTACAGTTAGTGCGATCAGACACTTGCATGAATTTATATTTATTCTGACTTGCTTGTCATCTTATATCATTAGTATTACCCAGTAATAGTAGTAACAGGAGTTATTTGACCTTTCTATACAATAGGTTTTTCCTGGTTAATTAAATTAAAGTGGTTTTGTAGTGTTTTGTATGTGTACACTTTTGCTGTCTCTGTCAGTCACATGTATTTACACTTTATATGCAGTAATAACACTCTTAATCTAATTACATTTAGTATTGGGATTACCTCTATAATGTCTTTTCTCATTATGGTAATTTACTTACTAAACTTCAGGCTTTTACTACCACTTATTTGTATTTGCACATGGTTCTGTACCATATGTGAGGTTAGTTGGAACCCCTGTATGTTGACAACAATGCATTCATTCAAATTTACTGTCATTTCTATATTTTGCTATAGTTATCAAGTTTCACCCACAGGTATTTGCACATTAGTCTTATCTGATCATTATTTATTACCTTACTCATTCTTATCTTGTTTATTTATAGAATAATCAGCTATTAATACTGGTCTACTTAGCATGTCATTTGGGGTATTATGCATTGAGTTTATTTTGACTCTATTACCCTACTATTAGTTAGGTTTTATACAATCATTATGTCTTTCTCTTCTTTCATTATTATTGAGCATCTTTTTATATTTACAGGTCAGTGTCAAGTCACTAGTCATAGTTTGTTATGTGTTTCACTATGTTATAAGGTACTCCTTTGTAACCACTTTTCTTGACTTATATACACTTATTGTTCTGGCACTACTGGTTTTTCTTTCTTCATTTTCTTCTATCCTCTTCTTCTGTCTTCTTAGTCCATGTGGAATAATAATAATTGGTGTTCTTGGGTCCTTGTTGGGATTATAATATTCAGTATTCTTGGGTCCTTGTTGGGATCATAATAATTTGGTGTGTTTATGTCCTTCTTGGGATTATAGTATTTGGTGTTTGTATCCTCTCACTTACCATCTATTGGGTCATTGGAGTTAAATCGTATTGTACTGTGATTTTATAAGTTTTGCTCTATAAGTCTCTTGTTCTACTTTCAACTGTTGCTTTTATTATTACTTTTCTTTAGTTGACCGGATAATCATATTAAAGTACACTTTTCTTTATACCTCTTTCATCCTTTCTAATCTTCAGTGTTACTTCTTTATTTTAAATACATCTTATGTGGGTATTTACCTGTATGGTGATTATATGTACCTTTACAATATATATATATATATTACAATATATATATATATATTGTAATATACAAAAACCAATCGTTTCAATCTTTATCTTATGCCTCACTGTTGGTTGCGCCAATCTGCTACATCCAATAAATCTTCGTTACTATCTTTATCTTATGCCTCACTGTTGGTTGCGCCAATTTGCTACATCCAATAAAAATTACCACCTATCTGAATTGTACCTTGTTTAACTTGGTTGTTGTTTGTGTATACCTTGTTAATAATATATAGGATGAGTATCTGGTCAGGGTAATATTTGTTGAGCGCCAATTTACAATCACAGGTTGCAAATAAAATTTATTTGTAAAGTATTAATTATGGTTTTCGTTAAAATATTATAAAGGTTCCTATATCAGCTATAATTAAATCTCTTTTAATCTTTTATTTAAGAGATGAATGTGATAACTAAAGCTCATCAAAGCAGATTCGAATAGTTTGCCATATTTTAAAATGAAGAGTGTTGCCAACTTAATCTAGTTGATGAAGCCAATTCACAGTCCCTGATATAGTGTTTATAATATCATACACATTTTGTATTCATTAAATAAAGAAACGAATAAACCTTTTATCTGTATTTATTACACTCAAATCCTTTTATTATTTTCTTTAAATTGTTTTTAAATAATAAATATAATCATTAACAAAAATCTAACCGGCTGTTCTTTACATATGCTCAGTATGGCAGCAGTAGCATTAATAATTTCTATATCTCAAGCCCCATATTTATATTTATTAAATAAAATACAAATAGATTGTGTTACGTTAGGTCCTTTTGACTACGATATAAACAACAGTTATTATAGGAAAAGTACCAAAATACATGGGATTTTAAATAATTACAAAGTGCCTTAACAGGATTATATTAATAGTTTAACAATGTTCAGTGTTTATAGGTTATTTTGAGTTAAATGTTTTTTAGATCTAGTTCACTTTATATTATAGTAATACTCTACATTAATAGTTTTTCATACTGATGGTAAGATTATTCATTGATATTGTTCTCAGTGAAAGTTCCAAATTGTTTTTATTAAAAGTGTAATCAGTGTCTTTGAAACCTATGGCCTAGGCATAGCATGGAATAGTTCAGTTTAATTATATATCAAAAAAATACTTCTCTTCCTGTGTAAGTTGATTGTATTTCTTCAGAGATTCCTTGGCTTACTTCTTTATAGTAATGTAGCACTTCCTTCTTCTATTTAGTCTGGTTGAGGATGATTATTTAACTTTTTAATTAAGGTCCACAGATATGAAATGTATAATAAGTTAAATTAGTCACTATTTGGTGTTTAATTCAACCTTTCTCGTTCAGATCCAATAATACAATTCTTATTTCATTTATATAACATTTTAGTTGCTAAGGCCTATCTCTCCTTTTTATTGGTTTCTAATGTAACATTTTATGTTACCCTGGTGATATTATAGCATCAACGTAAACAAATTTTTACTATTTTAGCTTTAATTTTCTTTAAACTGTTATACATTTTTTATAAGATCTTTGATCTTTACTTTATTAGTTTCTTTGATCTTCTGATGAAACACTGATTATTTTGACACCACTTTTGATTATCTTCTGTTACATATTTCATGAGTTACCCATTTACATTTCTTATTTATTTGTTCCAAAATTATTTATTATTAGTTCTTCTTGTACTTTTCACTTTATTAAAACTATCTGCCACATTCAGTAATCATATAACTTTACCTGACATTGTTTATTATTTTTTTAATAGAAATTCTTATTCAAAATACCTTAACTGTCTAAGCTTAACATGCCTAGTAATACAAAAATCTATTACTATTATTTTGGTACTTTCCAGTTAATATAAACATTAGTGTTATTAATATTATCACATATAATATTAATCACTATAACCCAAACTAATTACTAAAAACTCTTAGTAATAGTTAACAATTCCTCTTAATTTACTGTATACAATACAGTTTTTATAAATAAAACAAAATCTTATAAGATTGTCCTCATTACTTATCATTATTAACATTATTTTAACTGTGATAAACATAATTATTACAGTCTTCATTATCATGAATTAAACAATAAAATATACAATATTTAATTAAGTCTTTAATTACTTATTTCTTGAAACTATTATGTTTCTTGTTACTTTTGGTAAGGGTATCAGAGTATAATTATGTTAACATGATCTTGACAAACTGGCATGTAACAATATATATATATATATATATATAGATAATACTACAGAGATCTATGCATATTACATAATTGTATAATAAATATCTATATTTTAAAAATTGTATTCGTCTCATCGCACAGTACAATAACTTTAATAAGGTCACAAATTGTAATAACAGAATTCTTTAAATATAATTATTTCACTACCGACTCGGAAGACAAAGTTTTTTATGGTTAAACACGTAAAAGTTTTACCTTATAGCCTGAACCGTTTTTCGCTTTTAAAAAGCTTCTTCAGAGGCTGAAGGAGCTTTTTAAAAGCGAAAACCGGTTCAGGCTATAAGGTAAAACTTTTATGTGTTTACCCATAAAATAATTTGTGTTCCGAGTCGGTAGTGAAATAATTATATTTAATTAAGTAACGGACACGTCATGGACAACGAAATCCTTAGAATTTTCTTTTATTGCAAGTTTTTAACTGACTCGAAATGGCAATGCGTAAACAGTTCCCGTTGCAGTTCTTTCACTAAACACAATGCCAACCATTGTCACATTTAAAGTTTCAGTTAACTGAATAACAACGCTCTATCAGCTCCCAAGTACTTTATAGCTACACAGTTTAACTACGGGGAAACAATTAAAAAGGTAAAATAACAGGCTATATTGTTTAATGAATTCACTATAAATGTAATTTACGTTACTGCTTTTCAACAGATATAATCTCCGATCCAACCGCTCAGTCTCTCTCTCTCTCTCTTTCTCCCGTCTCTCCTCTCCGCTCTTTTCCTCATTTTTCTCTCTCTTACACACTCTTTACAATAATATATTTTTAAATGTAACACAGGCAAATATACCTGAATGCATTACATATGTATAGCGACATCTCTAACACACATAAAACTTAAATTACCTTTTAATCCAGTACCGTGGTGTTTAATTGAATAAATTTAAAATTAATTGCGCAGTGGATTATAGTCAACGACATAACGAATTCACGACTCCCTGAATTTATATAGCCGCTTTGAAACGCACCGTTTCTTCCACGCAAACTTATACAAACAAACTGCTAACTGCTGTTAAAAAGTCGGCGCATAGCTACAGTTACGATAGTGGAATTGCGTTCAATAACATAAAAGAGTTTAAACTAGGAGAATAAAGTGTTGCCGACATGTATTTAGAAACCAGACTAGTTTGCGAATTTATGGGATAAACCTCAATATGGTAAAAAACAATACGAAAATAAAATTTTAGTGAGTGTTATGTAAATGTTTTGTGAAAAGTGCCTAGAATTTCCAAGTGTTTAGTATTAGAGAGTCTTCGCTTCTACTGTTCACACTCGTTTAATAACCAAGCTAGAAATTTCTTGTAGGATATCGATAATTTTTCAGTTAATGTTAAATTGGGAACGTGTAGGCCTATTTCTTGAAGCATACAAATTTGAACAACAATAAAATTTTAGATCTATATCTGAATGACATACATATTATTTTAAAATAGACTTTTCTGCTTTTGACAGTTTATAATGTAAACATCATGTTGAGACTATCACACGGGTGGTACACTTTAAACAGTGGGATAAAGTATTGAACACCAGAGAATTCGTCACTCACAACGTTAATAACAGTTCAATAAACAAAAACACAAGTATACAACAGTTCGTCAAGTTTATGATAGTTGAACGTACACTGATGTTACAAACAATCAATACCGTCAACTAATACCGCCACAGTAAACAATACAAGAGTCTGCATAAATAATTAATAATCGCTTCTATACACAACACGCAAACTCACAACTACAACTGACCGTCAGCGTCTGAGAACCCGTTTTTTATACTTTGCCTGTAAAAATACAAATACATAGTAGAACAATAAAATAAAATACATACAATAACAAATAAAAGTAGAACAAATACATTAGTAGATTGTTCTACTTGCCGGCAGAATAATCGAGCACCGTCTGGTAGGCGCAGAAAGATCAAAAACGTGCGAGACCGTTGTATTATCCAGTTGCAAAGCGCCAAGCATGTTACCTATCAGTTGAGAGTAACAGAATTTCAATGACGACGCAAATGAACGAAGCTCTAGAAAGTAACTGTTAGAAAAGTACGTACGTATTGAATATCCACAATGTCCTATAAAAAGTACATTCTATAGTATTGCAACAATACATATATGTGCATATTTGCCCAGGGCGGTATGTTTTATATTGCAATTAGCGTAAATAGAATAAGGAACAGTTTTATACAATTTTGTGCAGGAAAATGCAGGTTGGAGCATGTCGAGAATGCACCTGCTTCGATAGTTTAAAATACGGCGTGTGTGAGCCAGCTGCGACAAGAATATCAGGTGACGCGTACGAATTGTTTGTTGTCAATTAATCAGGTCTTAACAGGATTATAATAAACTAATTACTTGTGTTAAACCTGTAAGCAAATACTTACGCCAATTGTAAAGACACCATTACATTAAGGGACTTTTAACTAGTATGGTGATGTAAAATTTATTTCCAGAGGCGCAATATTAAAGATGCTAACTAATTAATATTAATTACTAGTGTAATTGAAGAGTAATTAATATGTGTAGTATATGTGTGTGACCAGAGAAAAATTACGCAAACAATGATATCGCTCAGGTGACGAGTATGTTCATGAGTTCGCGATAATTAACCAAAAAGTGAGTGTATTAAAAAGGACACTCTGGCGCAAACTGACCATCTCTAGCTTGTCGAAAACAAGCCTGTACCTGTCAAATCGCCACCAGTATAAATACCACTGGTAATTTTGTGCGAGAACACACTCAGACTCAACAAATCTACACACGACGTCACGCTGCCCGTTTGCAGATCGACCAGGACACAAGCAACAACCCATAGAGACAACAAGCACCGCATCAGCATAGTCATCATCATCATTATCATCATCAGCATACTCTCAGGATTCTGGACACACACACACACGCAACGGTAACGGCAGATATACGCAGGTGATACAAAAACAATTATAATATTTTGACATGATGATGTCTTTTAGCTGGAAATCGTTTGAAACTTTCTGTAACATTTTATTTACCGTCACGCTGTATGACGTCATCGTTGCATGACGTCATTGGGATTGTTGTAAATAAAGGTTTGTTGTGATACGTCGATATATATATTGTAATAAAATAAATAAATTGTAATGTAATATGTTTAATTGGTGTGTAATTGGTGTGGCTCTCGACGTCTTACTGGCCTGAAACACTTCCTTAAGTTTCCCAGCTGGTCGAGTCCCAATGGTAGCAAGACCGGTCGAGTAGCGTAAAGTTGATGAAGAAATATATATGTTCAGCTTCACCGAAAGTTTGAAAACAAAAATTATTGTTTTGAAGGAAATTTAAAAAAAAAATTAGGATTATAAAAAAAATAATAAAAAAAAAAATTTTAATTTTATTAATTAATTAATTATGATCAATTAATTAATATAGGGCTGTGAAGTTTTAAAAAGTGTAATGCTCTTCTGAAAATTTTTATTAAAGTTTTGGTATATTTTAAATAAACTATCACCACTCATAAGACTGTCTTCAAACCAATCGATACTTGTTTACCTTTTTATTTTTTAGGTTATCTTCACTTATAGGTGGTAAAGTCCTGATAGATTATTAATTAGAATTATATTAGTGATAATTAGTAATATTTATGAAATAAAGAACTGTTTAGTGTTGAAGAATATTAATGTTTTATTAATTAATAGCAATTTGACTCTTATCGATTATTATCGACTCTCAGGATATCGAAAAAGTTACAAAGTATATTATATAAAAATTATACAGGGTTCTTTAAACAGCCAATTATTATCAAAGTCAGAGAAATCGGGCCAATATTTAAAAAGTATAACGTTACATCAAATTAATAATTATTATGTAATGCCACACCAGATTAAACCAGATTAACCCGGTAAACCCCTAAGGAAAATATTTGTTTATTCGTGTCTTTTAGTGGTTCCATTATTTCCTATGTAAAACCAAGCCCATCCTGTAAGTAAGGATGTTCTGTAACCACGATTATTCTAAAACAAGCTCTTTAAGTTTCCATCACGTGCACATCGGATGATCCTCCAGACGTCATGAATGACAACACGTTCATGTATGATTGGATAATCTCAGATGTGACGATCGTAAGATGAGCCACTAAAAGTATGCGAAAATAGTCATGTGATCTAAAGGGGCGGGATATCTGAATTGGAGGTACTTTCAATAAAACTACTTACCTTTGAAGAAGGGGTAAGAATTCACTCTTAGCTTTCGAACGTAGATGTCACTATCTCTGTGACTGTACTGTCTTAATCGGTTAAGTCTAGGTAATAAGTGTTGTTGTTGTTCGCTACCATGGAACTATGTAAGTCAACTATATGTATAATTTACCTCAATATACATGTACTTTAACTATACTTGCTGTGTTGTGTATTATCTATTATCTCTCACCCTCGCCTATTGGTAGGCCAAGCTCGGTCACGGCATATCAATTGGTGGCAGCCCGTGGGATTCCGCTTGCATGAATAGTGGATCCTATTGGTTATGAGAGATGTATGGCAGAGTAGTAATTGGAAATATTGTTTTGTCTTAAAGAAAGTTTCGGTTAATAACTTATAACTCAGTCATAAAGTAAATGCAAGGGAAATAATTAACCTTATTTGAACTTATGTGAATTTATAATTTATCATATGTTGTTTAATTAATTAATTAAGTAAGATGAGTGTGAATCTTAATACAGGTAAATTAGAAAAAGCTAAAGATATTGCCAAATCTAACTTACATAAGCATATCTGTATGGATGAAGAATGTTGTAAATATAAATAGACTACTTACCTAAGTTAAAATTTTGTTGTGAAAAGAAATGCTGTGTTATTCCTAATATAGAAGTAAATGGGGAATATCTCATTGAGAAAAAGAAAATTCAGTAAAACAAGCGAGAGTTATATAGACAACAGTAGGCGTAATTTTGTCTACCGATTGTCAAGTCACCCTGTTCAAAATATTTCAAGATATTATGTTTTGTGTGTAATTTTAGTGTGTTAATGTTAAGTTATTTAAGTACTATTGAGTTAATTTTAAGAAATTTCCAATTTAAACGAAATACGTGCATGGGAAACAGTTATCGGAAAAGACATAAAGATAGTGATAATTATTTTATGGATAGTCGTAGAAATTTCGGAAGTCCGTCTGGTCAGTTAGTAACTAGAGAACCTATAACTCCTGATTTGTTTATGAAAATTGGTACTCGTGTTGGTACTATAACAGCTTATTATCGACATACTCCTCCGGTTTCCAGTCTGAGACACCCATCAAACACTTCTACTGTACCTTGTTCGCCTTTACCATCATTACAGGTTCCAACAGAGAGTAAGACACCTGAGTTAGAAAGCGTTCTCCCTATTAACGAACAACCTGTGTACGATGTTCCTCGATCACAGAAATTAGTTCACGACCTATCTATTACCTACCTATTTCCGACCCTGACGTTCTTTTAGAGGGGTGTGAAACGTTGCTCAAAACCCTGGTTCAACGCATTATAGAACGACACATTAACGGATACTCCAATTATACGGTCGACGATAACGTAGTACGTGTACAGATTATAAAACTGGAAATAGAATATTACAATTAAGAGTGTAAAAGATAATATTCTTTTAAATGACACTAAAATCTCTAATTTGCGTTATCTTGGGTATTGTGGCGTGTATAGTAACCGAGATAATTCTTATCTGGAGAAGCAATTCATGCGGGTTTTCCCTATTGTGGTGCCTATTTAGAGAAGTGAATAACACTAGAAAATAATAATTAAAATATAATAACGTATTTTAAATATTTTGCTTTATTTTCGAAATGACAACTCCAAGTACAGAGGTACAGGAGCTACAAGCTCTCTATAGAGCCCAAGAGCAACTCAAGGCACAAGCTCAAGCAGCAGCAGTCCCAACGAGAGTTAAAGATCTAACTACCGCGAATTTAATTGATGCATGGCGAGGCGATGGTCCCGTGCCAGTTAATGAATTTTTTGAGAATATCGAAAGAGCGGCACAAGTAGGAAATTGGACTGAAACAGATAAAGTCTCTATATTAAAACTTAAGCTGAAAGGGCCAGCCGCGTTGTTTCTAAATAGTAATGCAGAATTGAAAAGAGTAGACATAACTTTTAAAGAATTGCGAGAAGTTTTTGTCGAGCGTTTTCGTGTCAAACAGTTAGATCAGTTTCATTATGTTGCCCTTCAGAATGCCGCCCAACATAAAAATGAGTCGCCCGAAGCCTTTGCCGATAGATGCAGAAGGCTGTGCGCTAAAACAATTAGACAAGTTGCTGATGCGGCAACAAAACATCGCCGAACAAAAGACAACAAAAGATCGTAAACGAAGAAGCTGAGAGAAGGATGTTAGCCGCGTACACAAATGGTTTATTTGGAACCGTGGGTCAACAAGTTAGATATCGAATGCCTGCAACTATGACAGAAGCTATCCAGCTAGCAGTTACTGTAGCAGCAGTCGAGGCACGTCGCCCTTCGTACCCAAATAAAAACGTGTTCTTTACTCAAGTGACTTGTTTCAACTGCAATCGTACTGGCCATATAGCTAGAGATTGTAGGATGAAACCTAATAACAAGAATGTCCTAAATAAAAATGCGCATAAGCCCGGTAAAGATAATAAAAGTAGCACAGATAAAACCAGTAGAAATAAAAGTAATATTGAGTGTTATTCTTGCCATAAATTTGGCCATATAGCAAAAGATTGTCGAAACTCGAAAAAGAAGTACCCAAACGCGCAAGGTTCGGCAGGAGACAGCACCGACCTGTCGAACTGGAATTAAGACCAGTTAGGAACAGATTTAGCCAACATAGAATTACTAATATTATCCATGATAGTGTAGATGATCAAATAATTTTAGATGTCATGATTGGAAGAAAACCATGTAGGTTCGTTGTAGATACAGGTGCTACAATATCGATAATAAAAAGGGGTATTAGTCGAAAGAAAATTTATAATAGTGACGTGATAGCCAAAAGTGTTACCGGTGATTTATTGAAAATATACGGCAGACAGGAAGTTACTGTGACCCTTGATAGAAAACGTAGTTTTACACATGAATTTATAGTAGCGTCATTAGAGATGCCTTGTGACGGCATATTAGGAATGGATTTCTTAAGGCGTATAGGAGCTAACTTAGACTTGTCCACAGGGAAACTGTTCTCACATGATAACGTTTACCATGTAGAAAGTAGAAATATAGATAATAGGAATAGAGTAGATAGATGTATGATACATGAGTCAAGGTTTCAGTCGCAAGCAGCAGAGACTATAGAGCACGGCCGGCTCTCTCTCAATGCTAGTGACAATGTTCCTATGACCTTGCATGGTGCAGCTACAGTATGGTGTGTTACAACCACCCGAGATATACCTCTACCTCCTATGTCTGAAGTGTTAATTCAGGGACGCCTGAAAGTTACAACACAAGAGAAAGTATCCGCTCCAGAAGAAGTAATTATAGAGCCGATTGAGTTAAATATTCATGGCGTACGAGTCGCCAGAGTTCTTAGTAAAGTGGGAAGAGATGTCCCGCATGTAGTATTAAAAGCTATTAATTTTAGCAAAGAAAAACTGACACTGCCGAAAAACTGTACGTTAGGTATAGCAGAGTCGCATAGGTCTCAGGCAGTAGACAGAAGTAGTAAACGGGTTAATAAAATGTGCACAGTGAACTATATGAAATCCAGGAAAGTAGAAAACGAGAAAGTAGTTAAAGAAATAGAAAGTAAATTAGAGCACTTAAGTATTTCTGAGCGTAAAGTGCTATTGCCGATATTGTATCGTTATTCACACATATTTGATGAACCTCGAGGTAAGATTGGTTGTCACAGTAAAATTGAACATGAGATAGAGACGGGTCATCACCCACCTATTAAAAAGAATCCGTACAGACTCCCACATGCGCTAAAGCCAATAGTTGACGAGCAAATAGACGATATGCTGAAAAAAGGAATTATAAGACCTTCTACTTCACCGTGGTCGAGTCCCGTGGTTATAGTAAGCAAGAAAAGTCCCGACGGACGTCCTAAATATCGTTTCTGCGTAGATTATAGAGCCCTTAATGCCATTACGCGTGGTGATGCTTACCCTCTTCCTAACATTGTAGAGACATTAGATTGCTTACATAGTAGCGTATACTTTACCACTCTTGATTTGTACAGCGGTTTCCATCAAGTGAAAATGTCACCTAAAGATATTGAGAAAACAGCATTCTGTATACCAGGACAACATTACGAGTTCCAAAATATGCCTTTTGGTCTTTGTAATGCACCTGCAACTTTCCAAAGATTAATAGATAGTATATTGATGGGGATCAAAGGTGAAGAAGCTTTAGTTTATTTAGATGACATCATCGTATATAGCAGTACGATAGAACAACATGCTGAACGGCTTGATAAGGTTCTGAGTCGACTAGAAACAGCAAATCTTTATGCACAATTATCCAAATGCGTGTTTGCAGTAAATGAAGTAGAATACCTTGGACATATCGTAACAAACAATGGTATATTGCCAGATCCTAAAAAGATTTCCGCTATTAAACACTATCCCAAACCATGTAACGTTAAAGATGTACGAGCATTCTTAGGATTAGTTGGTTACTATCGACGATTTATAAAAAACTTTGCCGAAATTGCTAAACCTCTAACCGAACTTACCAAAAAGGATGTCCCATTCGCTTGGAATAAAATTCAAGAAGAAGCATTTCAAACTCTAGCTAATTCATTATGTCACGAACCTGTTTTGAAATATCCCGATTTCTCAAAGCCTTTCATTCTAAGTACCGACGCATCTTCAACAGCTATAGGAGCCGTTTTGTCACAATTGCAAGACGACCAAGAACATCCAGTTGCTTATGCGAGCAGACAACTAAATAATGCTGAAAGAAATTACGGTACCACCGAAAGAGAGCTTTTAGCTTTAGTGTGGGCAACCAAATATTTTAGATGCTATCTCTACGGACATAAATTTACGGTTATAACTGATCACGCAGCGTTAAAGTGGATGTTAAGCTTAAAGGATCCATCATCTAGATTAACTAGATGGGCACTCCGATTATCCGAATTTGAGTATGAAGTTATCCACAAACCTGGAAAAAAGCATACAAACGCAGATGCGCTAAGTAGAGTTGTTAACACAGTAGTAACGCCGTATTTATCTAGGCAGGAAATTGCCGTAGAACAACAGAGAGATGAATTCTGTCAACTAATGCAAAATGACCCTAAAAACTGTTATAAGTTAGATGACGATGGATTACTTTATAATATAGAAAATGATAAACCTAGATTAGTTATACCTAAGTCTATGGTCAAACAGATAATTAGTCATCATCATGATACTATCTTCTCTGGCCATCAAGGTATAAAGAGAACAATTAGTCTGATTAAAGACAGGTATTTTTGGTCAACATTGAATAAAGATATAGAAGAATACATAGGTAAATGTATCTCATGCAATCAGCGAAAATCAGGTAAGAGAATTAAAGCCCCTATGGCGAAATTTAAACCTGTATTAGAACCATTTGAACTTGTATCTTTAGATATAGTAGGACCACTACCAGTCAGTAGGAATGGTAACAGATACCTATTAACTTTTATAGACTATTTGACTCGCTATTGTGAAGCTATACCAATACCTTATCAAAGTGCTGATATTATAGCAAGAGAGTTTGTTTTAAAGATTATTACTCGACATGGAGTCCCTAAACGACTTTTGACTGATCAAGGTAGAAACTTTGTTTCATCTTTCTTTACGTCAGTGTGTTCTTTACTAGGTATAAAGAAACTCCAAACCACTCCTTATCACCCTCAATGCAATGGATTACTGGAAAGACTACACAAGTCTATAGCAGATATGATATCCCAATATGTAGCAAAAGATGGTAAGAATTGGGACACGATTGTACCGTATGCTCTAATGGCATACCGAAGTACTCGACAGACGTCAACTGGACATAGTCCGCATATGCTTTTATATGGACACGAAATGAGAATACCAACAGAGGATGATCTTTCCATGAAAGTAGATGTTAGTGAGGATGCACAAATAGAATTAGACGAATTGGTAAAGAAATTAAGGCAAGTTAGAAAAACAGCCATACGCAACACTGAAATTAGTAAAGATAAAAATAAGAAGTACTACGATAAAGGAAGTAAACCAATACGTTTTAAAGAAGGTGATTATGTATTTTTACACGATCCTAATTTAAAGAAAGGACCTCGTAAGAAGTTTGGAAAGAAATGGAAAGGACCATTTGTAATTGAAAAAATGTTAAACGATTTAAATTATAAAATAATGTTAAACAATAATGAAAGCGTCGTCGTTCATATAAACAGATTGAAGCCGAGTAAAAGTAAGCCGGAAAAGGTTAACCGCAGACGTACACTTCCAACCATGTACTCAGCTGATAACAACGTACTAAATGAATCTAATACCGACAATGAACTTGACAACGATGATAACAGCACCTTAGTAGGATGCGGCCCCATATTGCAGTACACAGAGCCCGAAGTAGCCGAACCTGAATTAAGTGAAAGCGAGGAAGAAGATGACGTACCCTTGAATGCAACTTTCCTTGATCCTAAAGATCCAGAATGGTTACCATAGAGACCCCAGCATGTAAATCCAAGTCCACACCAGTCCCATTCTTATAACTTAAGACCTAGAGATCCTCGTATGAGAGAGTAATTAAATCTTTTCGTATTCCAGATTTGCTCCTTGGATTACTACTCTTCGTGGGCAACCAGGTGTGTTGTTCACATGATTGTTCCTCCCTACAGAATTCTTCAAATTCCTGTAATCTCAATAAAGGCCTTATATTTCTGAAGGAACGAGACGTGATTCTATCTACAGACGTTTGGACTATCATAGTATCAGTTGATACTGAAGATTATGACCAGGTACTTCATAACATTGAATCAATTCTTCAATACCTTGAATCTGATAACATAACTATTGACATCAAAGATTTAGTTCCTTTCTATGAAATTATACAACTCCGTTCTTCTCTTCAAATTACAAAGCAAGAAGTCAATAATTTGAAACTACTTCTCCCCACTACTCGATCTCGTAGAGGTGTGATTAATGGCATTGGTTCTGTCATGAATTTCCTCTTCGGAACTATGGATGATGACGATTTACAAGCTATAAATTCTAAAATTAACAGTTTAGATAACCAGTCTGATGCGTTAGTCCATGTTGAAGATGAAAAACTTACTTATATAAAGAAGTTAACAAGCGAAGTTGATGAAAATTCTAAAGCAATTAAAACTATAGCTAGTACACTTAAGTCAACAATTGAGGAAGTTAAATCTACTAACTTTTCAATCTGGACAGAGATAATTCAACTAAAACGTAAATTGCAATACCAAGCACGAATTTCCTCATTATTTCGTGATGTCGAAATGACTTTACACTTAGTGAATAAACAATTAATTCAAATGCAGGAGGCATTAGATGTCACTGCTACTGGACATTTAAGCTCAATGTTGTTAACACCTGTTAAGTTGTATGAAACTTTGAGAGAAATTGTACCTAAATTACCAGCTGATTTATCATTGTTAACAGAAGTAGAATTAGACAAGGTTTATAGTTATTATAGATTAGCGAGAGTGCATGCTGTATCTATACAAAACATGATAAGGTTAATTATTGAACTCCCTTTGCAATCGTTTGATAGACATTTTGAATTATTTAGTGTGAACGACCTGCCATACTATGATAATGCTTTGATGCAGTTTGTAGTAGTTAAAGGTGAGGCAAATTACTTCGCGATATCCAGTGATAGACAATTGCACGTTTCCTTGGAAGACAATCAACTGAGAGACTGTTCCACTCCACCATATGAAGTGTGTTCGATCAGAGTACCACTACTATTTACCAGCGAAAGTGAGAGTTGTCTACATGCTATGTTCATTGGTGACGACGTCAAGGCCCAGAAGTACTGCCGACGAGCTGTTGTACCCAGCTACACGACCTCAACACTATATCAAGGACCGAATGGAGACTACTGGGTGTATAGCGTACCTGAAGCAACCAGAGTTACCTGGCGATGCATTCTACCCAACTCAATTACCAAACCTTCTAAGATGATTACGCAAACAATAAACGGTACAGGAGTGATGTCCAATACTCGAAATTGCTACATTTATTCAAAATACTTCAAACTGTTACCACATTCTATTGGTCAAACATATGTTAAGACCAAGATAGACACTATTGTCGTACCGTCAGTTAAAAAGATATTCCCACCTTCTGAATTATCTTTATTAACCTTGCCAGCAAATTACTCAATGTCAGATAATAACATTTCTGAATTACAACAAATTATAAATGAAAACAAGGAAAGAGCCAACACTATCTCAATTGATTATTTACAACGGAAGTTGACGGAGATAAGAAAACCCAAAGCTGAAACAAACAACTATTTTCTGACCTACCTCACTATAATTATTGTTGTCATTCTTATCACCAGCTGTGTGACCCTCATTGGCACACTACGCTATGTCTCTGGCTGTAGAGCCCGCCAACCAAACCAACCACAACAGGATGTTGACATTGAATCCGCCCACCCTATGCCAACAGCTGTGCATGTGTATGACTTTTCACGAGATAACGTCAGATCAGAAACGACACGCTTTGCTGCCGGACAATTGTCAACCTTGACCTGAGACCATGGAAATGAAGAAAGAAAATTGTGGAAATATGTGTTTAGTGAAATGTGTTTAAAGCCTTTTAATTCATATAAAAAAAAAAATGTGTTTAATAATTTCTTTTTGTTGTGTTTCCTTTGATTTTGTTTATGTGTAATTGCTACCCTCATTGTGTTAATAATCTGAAATGTTTTATAAAGTAGTGAAGTGAGATAAAGTGTATAACAATTAATTGTCAACTGTGTATTAAGATATAAGTAGAAAAACTGAAGAAAAACATACATTCTTTATAGATCAATGATAAAGACTTATGAACTCAAGTTTAACATTTCTTTGAACTTAAAATAGATATAGAATTGTGCTTAGCTAAGTAAGATAGTAGATTTAAGTAAAGACTAACCGAATATGCAAGATTACTCTATTAATAACATGAATTAGAAAAGAAAGTCACTCTGTGCCTTCCTTTTTTTTAAAGGGAGAGTGGTTGTAATGCCACACCAGATTAAACCAGATTAACCCGGTAAACCCCTAAGGAAAATATTTGTTTATTCGTGTCTTTTAGTGGTTCCATTATTTCCTATGTAAAACCAAGCCCATCCTGTAAGTAAGGATGTTCTGTAACCACGATTATTCTAAAACAAGCTCTTTAAGTTTCCATCACGTGCACTTCGGATGATCCTCCAGACGTCATGAATGACAACACGTTCATGTATGATTGGATAATCTCAGATGTGACGATCGTAAGATGAGCCACTAAAAGTATGCGAAAATAGTCATGTGATCTAAAGGGGCGGGATATCTGAATTGGAGGTACTTTCAATAAAACTACTTACCTTTGAAGAAGGGGTAAGAATTCACTCTTAGCTTTCGAACGTAGATGTCACTATCTCTGTGACTGTACTGTCTTAATCGGTTAAGTCTAGGTAATAAGTGTTGTTGTTGTTCGCTACCATGGAACTATGTAAGTCAACTATATGTATAATTTACCTCAATATACATGTACTTTAACTATACTTGCTGTGTTGTGTATTATCTATTATCTCTCACCCTCGCCTATTGGTAGGCCAAGCTCGGTCACGGCATATCAATTACTAAACACAGACATTGAATAATAATTTGAAAATAAAATAATTGTTTTCACCAACAGCTGGGTTGAACTAGGAGGCGTTGCCCTGGCGATGACGACCAATATTGCAAATGGCTGCCGTGAAGTTAGTAAAATGTCATTCGTATATTCGACGTTCCAAATAAAAGATTTTCCTGTAGTATTCCTGTTCTGGTGTCTGCGAATCTCTTGTTATATGTTGTGTAGTGCCTAGTGTAATGTTTCTGGGTTGTATTTAGTGTATCCGTGTAATTATAAGTTCAATCACTTTTCCCGATACCGACACTAATACTTGGTTAATGTGTTATACAGTTTTCTGGTGTTTTGTGGTGTTTTTTCGGAGTAGAAATGTATTTTTCAGTATTATGTATTGTTTCTTGATTGTTTTTGTCACAATGTATATGTTCTGGAAGGATTTTATAAGTCACTCTCGACTTCACAGTAACGTACTATTCGCCGCTTAACTTTACCGTTGTAAGATCGGTTAGATCGTCACAAAACTCTCGTTTATGTTAACCGTTCGAATACCAATAATCAACTAACTGTTTCCTTCAGTTTCAATTAAACTCTTAGCCAATATAATATTATTCTTAACATTGTTCAAATATATTTTCATATCCTGTGCACACTTTAATATTTCACTATATGATTGCCTAAACTTTGGTTATTTGTCAATTTTATTCACTAGATGTTATTTAAATTAATCTTTCAGTTAATTCTGGTTATTTTCAGATTAAATAATGCCGTTTTATAGTGTTTTCTGTCCAAAAAATAGTAATTTTACTTTCAGTTTGGTATACTCTGAAAAGTCAAAACATACTTCCTGTCATTATGTAAATTCAGCCATTTTATCAGTTATATTTAATATTAATAATCCTATATTGTATTAAAAGGTTCATATTCCCTTATTTTCTGGTAATTAATTGAATTAGTTGTATTCTAAAACATTATTCTGAAATATATGACTCCCATGTCCAAATTTCTGGGTTTAGTCATTTTCATTTTTATTTATAATTCTGAATATAATTTATTAAAATCTCTCTAAATGGTATGTGCAATTATATGGCATGATCTCAAGTTTATTTTGTCTAAACCCCTTTTGTTTATTTGCATTTAAATGAGCAATTTCTCTGTTTTGATGAAGTTTGGTTTCCATTCTTTTGGCCTATGATTTTTTAACAATTTTTCTTACAAAATATTTTACAAACCATATATGATGTGTGATACCCTCTGTGACTTTTACATATAGTATTATAAATTAAACATGTTTTCAAATTACACAATAACAATTAGTATTGGTTACAATACAAATAACAGTTAAACAAGTAAAGAATATTTTTTTAAATAAATGGTTGTCTTCAAGTCAGACATTTTACAACAAAATCCTTATTTCTAACATGGAAATATGGTTTACAAAAAAGGTTTTTTACTAACTAACATCTTAATTACTCTCTACTATTTACAAGTAGTAACCATTTTTATAGTTCTGATGTTAGTTGTATCAGATCCAAACAAATGGCCTTATATCTAAAACATTTTTAAACATTCTTATACTATATACATAAAAACCTTATATTTATATTCTTATTTCTAACTATTATTATAAGTAGGATTCTACAGTTTTTATACCGTCTTTTACACATTGTCTTTGGGGAATTGTACCCTGTCATTAATAAATAAATAGTATGAATTGTTCGAAAAGTATTATGAAATCTGTTTTTCTTTTTGCATATAAAACAAAATGTTATTTTAAACAGATTTATGTCTTATAAACAACATATTGTCACAGTACACATTTCAAGTCATTGAAAATTGCATATTTCATTGCATTCAATGTTTGTGATTGCCAAGAATGAAACACAAGGTTCATTTTTTATAATACCCAAAACTATCACTGGTTCACTTTGCACTTTTATATTATGTTAATGCTAAATGGTCGTATAGTCTTATTAACATAATAAATTGGTTAGCGTTTTTTCAATGGAGATTTGTTCCATGGGTACTATATTATTGTTTCATCTTAGTTCACAGGCAACTTTTAATTTATACACTTCTCTCTCTTAAATTTATATACATGTGGTTTTCATTTCGTTATACTTTTATTTTTAAATATTTATTTTGGGGATATAGGGATTTGGGTGTCTTTTATAAGAGCATGACATCTTCTTCAGGATGCTGCCTTCTTCTTCTTTCATCAGTCTTCTTTTCTCCTGCCTTCTGGGACTGGTATCTTCTCCATCTTCTTCTTGTGCCATCAGGTTTCCTGGGATTTTCTCCATCTTCTTCTTTATTTTAGAAATACACCACCTGTATTGTTTGATCTTGGCTTATTTTAGGGTTTCTCTTCTATTTATTCTTCCTCGTTGTGGGTTTGGTCATATTCAGTACTGCTTTGTTATTTACTTTTTCACCTTCCTGGGTTATACCTTGAAAACCTTTGGTTATGAGACTGGTCTTGGATGACTCATCACTAGTAACTCCTTTTATTTGAACTTGTATTTTCTTTATAATAATGATTTCTTTCCACCATTGCTATGAATTAATCTTTTTATATTAAACTTAATGCTTTCTTCCAAATTTAAATATTATAACTTCATTATTCTAATGATCAATTGTCATTCAGTATTATGCATACATCTGTCACGTTACAGATTGCTCTCCTCCAGAAGTAATTATTTCAGACATGTTTATGGATGAAATAATTTCTTATGATAATTTCATCATTTCTTATAATTCATTTTCTTCTCCATCTTTATATCGACTTTTTTATATTAGAGTTTAATTAATTTTATATATATAGTTACTTGTTTTACTACTGATCCTTTTCGGATAGTTAGTGTCTTCTGAGATATATTATTATTGTAATACATTTTCTTTCTTTATCAACTTCGTGTTGTATCCTTGGGATATTAATTCCCTAACATTCCCTATCACGTGGGCTGGGGCAGATCAGAAGGGCACTGTACGCTACTTCTCTGCTGGCCATACACCACTTCTATAAATTGAGTACAGAGGCATATCCATCCCTGCTCAAAAACATAATGCTGCTGGAATTATCTTCAGTCAGTCATCGAATAAATAAATAAAAAGTAGTCTCATTTTCGACTAATAAAAATATCTTTGGATTCTCCACTTCGTAGTCTCTCAGATTATCTCACATTTTCTATCTTAATAAATCTTCATAATCATTATTATACTCATTACATATATATTTTTTCAAAACTCTTAACTTGTCTGATATATTTATTTTTATTATGGTTGAAAACCTTTCTTTTAATAATTCTGGTTACTGTTTACAGTGTAACTCTCTTTCTTCTCCATCTGAATTCTCTTTATATTTTCTTCTGGTTATTCATAGTATTAGTATGGTCTTTATATATAGTCTTTCTTATTCATTATTTGAATGGTCTTAATATATTATATTTAATTTTTTAACATTGTATCTTTACATTAGATATACAGGTTGTTATATTGATCATTTTATTTAAACATTTTGGTTCTTTCCTTTCTCTTAGAAAGTTATTAATCCGCCTTCGCATTCATTAACATTAATTCATTTATATCATATTTCATGTGGTATTTCTTCTCTTTGCATTTCATATAGGTCTTATTATTATCATTTGTTCAAAATCATCTTCTCCATCTGTTTGGTATGAGTTGTTCTTCTTTGCTCTTAATTAACTGTTTTCATTATCGTTTCATAGGTAATTAGTCTCTTTGCTTCCAAATTTTTTCTTTTCTTGCATATTACACTCTTTTTTGTTATTCTTCTCTACTCCTTCAAATGCTATTGTAAATATCTAGCATTTAATCTGGATTAACGTTAATTCTCTTTTCTGAATTAATCACTTTATTTTCTTCTCAATTCAATTATAATTGACACATAATTATTTTTTGGAACTTGGTTAGTTTTAATGTAAAATTCAAACTATTATTTTTATTTAATTGGAAAATATTTCTCATAAATCCTTGTAATATGTTGATCTTATCTTGTTTCAAAGTACTGACGTTCTATCAACATTCAAATTCTGTTTAATTCATTTATTCCCAGAATTGTTTCATTCAGAATTGTTTATAGTACTGTGATCTTACTATTATTTCTGAATGTTTTGGTATTTTTCCAAATTCAAATTCTTCTTAATTATTTACCATAAAGTTTTCTCATAAACTTAGTTATAGTAAGTTGGTCTTACTTCATTTTTAAATTTTTTGTATATTAAATTCAAAATTCCTTTCTTCTTAATTCTTCCAAAATGTTTTTCTCATAATTCAGTGGTAGTAAGCTGTGCTTGCTTAATTTTAAATTTTTTAAAATTAAGTTCAAAATTCTCTCTCTTTCTCTTTCTTCCATAAAGTTTTGTTCTAAATAATCAGGTTGTAGTAAGATGTACTTACTCAATTTTAAATTTTTATAATTATATTTCAATTCAAAAGTCTTTCTTTTTCTTTCTTCCATAAAGTTCGTTCCAAAATCATCAGGTTGTAGTAAGATGTACTTACACATTTTAGAATAAGTTATATTCAAAATTCTTTCTTTTTCTTTCTTCCATAAAGTTTTTTCTTCAAATTATTAGGTTGTAAGTTGTTCTTACATATTTTAGAATTTTTTCAAAATTATTAAACTAAAAAATTCTTCTTCTTTTAATTCTCCAGAATGTTCTTCTCAAAATATTAGGTTGTAAGATGTACTTACATTATTTTAGAATTTTTTTTAAATTATTAAATTAAAAAATTCTTCTTCTTTTAGTTCTCCAGAATGTTCTTCTCAAAATATTAGGTTGTAAGATGTACTTACATTATTTTAGAATTTTTTTAAATAAATTCAAAATTCTAAAACTCACAACTCATTCTTCATAATATTTCTTCATAGAAGCTTGATTGTACACTCCTTTGATTTTTCCTGAAACGATTTCCCTCAACTCATATATATTGTTATGCTTATCATTTACCACAACATATGGTTATATATTGTACTCTACACTGGACCATATTATTTATATTTTTGTAATTTGATCTTCTCTTTTTCTTTCCTTATAAATGCCTTCTCTTCTAAATGTCGCTCTTTGATTGTTAGCTCCTCTTACTCCTTCAAATGTTAGGTTTTTCCACATTTATTCTGGATTCTCTCCAACTCATTGGAGTTTATTATTGAAATATTAGCTCCTGTGTCTATCATTATTTTAGCGGGAACTCCTTCCACCTACGCTATTATATAAATTATCTCATTATTACTGTTGCTGAGACTCTTCTCGTTCTCTTCCAAAAGTTCAGTTCGTATGTCTTTCAGATAATGGTTACTTATGATAGTGATATTCTTATTATTGTTTGCTTGTTGCAAATCATCCTTTTCTAACCCAGGAAGTATAAGCAGTAACGGGTCATCGTTGTTGATTACTGCCTCCTCTCGTTTAAAGTATTTTGTTCATTGTTTGTGTTATTATTGATCGAGGCATCGTTCGGGAAACTCTGGTTAGTTTCCTGACGTTCTGTACTCTGGTTGATGTTTAACGCCCTGTTCTGTTGTCTGCCAAGATCTTCCAGGCTGGTACTTCGTCTTTCCTGTTCGTATCTTGGGCCGTCTCGTTCCGCACTCCTCCATCTTCGGTCGGCGCCGTGGAAGCTGCTCCTCCTCGGTTGATAATATCTCCTGGGTCCGCGATCTTCTGCTCTTATAAAATTTACCCTAGGGCGCGACACTCGGTTATTACTATTGCTATTATTGTTATTACTAAAATTATTATTATAGTAATTTCGGTTAGGTGGGTAAGGTCTGTCACCATTATTGTTGGGATATGGATTTCTCTGACTGTATGGGACATTATTATGTTGGTAAAAATTGTTTCTATTATTTGGGTAAGGGTTATTATTCCTCACTCCGTTAAAATTACCGTTAAACTGGTTATTACGCGGCGGGTTGTTAGGGCCGTCGTAATTATTGGGCTGGTTCCGGTTACTTGTATGGTTATTGCCGTTATTGGGGTAGGTAGTCGGCCTTGCTTCTGGTTTCTCATTTCTCTTCCTGCTCTGCCGATAATACTCCTCGTTCTCGTATCCCTCTAGTAACTCGGTCATTCCCTGGATCGTCTTGATCTGACTACCTCTCCGGGCCCTGATAATTTCCTCATCATAGTGATAAGATATCTTGTTCACTAAACATTCTTCTGGGATTGCTGGCTCAAGGTGTTTTGCCATACACACCTTCCCCAAGAAATATGCCGTCATACTGCTACCTAATTGTGACCTGTATCTTCCATTACAAATATTGTCACGGATCAAGTTCTGGGTGGTCTCAGACCAGTATTTTGTCTTAAACATTTTCCGGAACTGTTGATAGTCGGAAATTTCACTCCGGTTGGCCATCCACCAATTATCTGTTATGTCTCGGAAAGACTCGTCGAATATCTCCCTGCTATGGCTCCATTGAGTAATTTTATGCTTGGTCAAATATTCTTCTACCCTAGCCAGGAACTCCATCGGCTTGCGTTTGTATTGCCGGAAGTTGAGCCACTCTCGGCTTTCGCTGACGGGCAATCCGGTGAAATGAGTCGGTCTGTTTCTAATCGCTTCCATCTCCTCTCGGCTTTGTCGCACCTGACCGGTGATACTGGCCACGGTCTCTTGTATATCGTTACATCGTTCTGTGACCTGGTCGCGTACTTTTCCGAATTCTTCTTGATTTTCCTTTCTCTGTTCTTCTACCTTCCTACGACTATGTTCTTCAATATTTGTGAACTTGATGTTCACCACTTCTTTAAACTCATTCACCTCTTTTTCGGTCTGGTTGCACTTTCCATCAATCTCTCGAATCTGTCGATTGACCATTATATTTTCTTCTTCCATCTTCTTATCCATCGCTTTTTTGTTAACCTTGATTTCCTTATTCATTTCTTCTCGCAACAATTCCATTCTTTCGTCCAGTTTGTCCAAATTCTCCTGATTTACCTCCCTTAATTCTTCTCTCAAAATTTGATTGTCCTCTCTCAATTCTTCCAATTTCTCCCCCATCTTCTCTTCCAACTTCTTGTTATCTTCTTTCAACTCTTCCTTCAATTGTCGGTTGTTTTTCTCTATCTTCTTCCGGGTTTCATCGATTTTCTGATTGGTGTTCTCAATTTTATTAATCAATTCTTCTTTAGTTGACTTGAATTCTTCCTTGAACGCTTGGTTGTCTTCCTTCAATTTTTCTAACTTCTTCCCCATCTCTTCTTCCATCTTCTTGTTATCTTCCTTCAAATGTTCCATGTTCTTGTTCATCCCAGTCAACTCTTCTTTTGTGGATTGATTATCCTTCTTCAATTCTTCTATCTTCTCTTCCATCTTCTTGCTGTTTTCTTCCATCTTCTCTTCCAGCTTCTTATTTGTTGTTTCGATCTTATTTCCTAAATCTTCTTTCAAGGACTGGTTATCACTCCCCATTTTCTTACTCAAGTCTTCCTTCAATTCCTTACTTGTGGATTCCATTTTTTCCATCATCATCCTGAACATTTGTTGTGTTGTCATGTTCTCTGTTTCCTTCTCCGGCACATTGGTTTCCACTGTTTGTGTAGGCATTTCGGGTTGTTCGTCTGGTTGTTCAGTTTGCTTGGACAACACCGGCGGTAATAAACTCTCCGCATCTACTGGCGTTGCCTCTTTGTTGTCCATATCGATTTCTATTTCTTTTTCGGCCTCCGCCGCCCGTTTCTTAGATGTCGCACGTCGTTGCATTTTCCCTTGAATTTCTCTGGCTTTGTAGCTGTTGCCTAGCTCCAACTAGTGATTGGGCAGAAAGTATTGGCCTTCCAATCGCTAATTAAAGCCCCTAAAGTTGTGCGCCAATTTGTAATAAAATAAATAAATTGTAATGTAATATGTTTAATTGGTGTGTAATTGGTGTGGCTCTCGACGTCTTACTGGCCTGAAACACTTCCTTAAGTTTCCCAGCTGGTCGAGTCCCAATGGTAGCAAGACCGGTCGAGTAGCGTAAAGTTGATGAAGAAATATATATGTTCAGCTTCACCGAAAGTTTCAAAACAAAAATTATTGTTTTGAAGGAAATTTAAAAAAAAAATTATGTTTATAAAAAAAATAATTAAAAAAAAAAAATTTAATTTTATTAATTAATTAATTATGATCAATTAATTAATATAGGGCTGTGAAGTTTTAAAAAGTGTAATGCTCTTCTGAAAATTTTTATTAAAGTTTTGGTATATTTTAAATAAACTATCACCACTCATAAGACTGTCTTCAAACCAATCGATACTTGTTTACCTTTTTATTTTTTAGGTTATCTTCACTTATAGGTGGTAAAGTCCTGATAGATTATTAATTAGAATTATATTAGTGATAATTAGTAATATTTATGAAATAAAGAACTGTTTAGTGTTGAAGAATATTAATGTTTTATTAATTAATAGCAATTTGACTCTTATCGATTATTATCGACACTCAGGATATCGAAAAAGTTACAAAGTATATTATATAAAAATTATACAGGGTTCTTTAAACAGCCAATTATTATCAAAGTCAGAGAAATCGGGCCAATATTTAAAAAGTATAACGTTACATCAAATTAATAATTATTACTAAACACAGACATTGAATAATAATTTGAAAATAAAATAATTGTTTTCACCAACAGCTGGGTTGAACTAGGAGGCGTTGCCCTGGCGATGACGACCAATATTGCAAATGGCTGCCGTGAAGTTAGTAAAATGTCATTCGTATATTCGACGTTCCAAATAAAAGATTTTCCTGTAGTATTCCTGTTCTGGTGTCTGCGAATCTCTTGTTATATGTTGTGTAGTGCCTAGTGTAATGTTTCTGGGTTGTATTTAGTGTATCCGTGTAATTATAAGTTCAATCACTTTTCCCGATACCGACACTAATACTTGGTTAATGTGTTATACAGTTTTCTGGTGTTTTGTGGTGTTTTTTCGGAGTAGAAATGTATTTTTCAGTATTATGTATTGTTTCTTGATTGTTTTTGTCACAATGTATATGTTCTGGAAGGATTTTATAAGTCACTCTCGACTTCACAGTAACGTACTATTCGCCGCTTAACTTTACCGTTGTAAGATCGGTTAGATCGTCACAAAACTCTCGTTTATGTTAACCGTCCGAATACCAATAATCAACTAACTGTTTCCTTCAGTTTCAATTAAACTCTTAGCCAATATAATATTATACTTAACATTGTTCAAATATATTTTCATATCCTGTGCACACTTTAATATTTCACTATATGATTGCCTAAACTTTGGTTATTTGTCAATTTTATTCACTAGATGTTATTTAAATTAATCTTTCAGTTCATTCTGGTTATTTTCAGATTAAATAATGCCGTTTTATAGTGTTTTCTGTCCAAAAAATAGTAATTTTACTTTCAGTTTGGTATACTCTGAAAAGTCAAAACATACTTCCTGTCACTATGTAAATTCAGCCATTTTATCAGTTATATTTAATATTAATAATCCTATATTGTATTAAAAGGTTCATATTCCCTTATTTTCTGGTAATTAATTGAATTAGTTGTATTCTGAAACATTATTCTGAAATATATGACTCCCATGTCCAAATTTCTGGGTTTAGTCATTTTCATTTTTATTTATAATTCTGAATATAATTTATTAAAATCTCTCTAAATGGTATGTGCAATTATATGGCATGATCTCAAGTTTATTTTGTCTAAACCCCTTTTGTTTATTTGCATTTAAATGAGCAATTTCTCTGTTTTGATGAAGTTTGGTTTCCATTCTTTTGGCCTATGATTTTTTAACAATTTTTCTTACAAAATATTTTACAAACAATATATGATGTGTGATACCCTCTCTGACTTTTACGTATAGTATTATAAATTAAACATGTTTTCAAATTACACAATAACAATTAGTATTGGTTACAATACAAATAACAGTTAAACAAGTAAAGAATATTTTTTTAAATAAATGGTTGTCTTCAAGTCAGACATTTTACAACAAAATCCTTATTTCTAACATGGAAATATGGTTTACAAAAAAGGTTTTTTACTAACTAACATCTTAATTACTCTCTACTATTTACAAGTAGTAACCATTTTTATAGTTCTGATGTTAGTTGTATCAGACCCAAACAAATGGCCTTATATCTAAAACATTTTTAAACATTCTTATACTATATACATAAAAACCTTATATTTATATTCTTATTTCTAACTATTATTATAAGTAGGATTCTACAGTTTTTATACCGTCTTTTACACATTGTCTTTGGGGAATTGTACCCTGTCATTAATAAATAAATAGTATGAATTGTTCGAAAAGTATTATGAAATCTGTTTTTCTTTTTGCATATAAAACAAAATGTTATTTTAAACAGATTTATGTCTTATAAACAACATATTGTCACAGTACACATTTCAAGTCATTGAAAATTGCATATTTCATTGCATTCAATGTTTGTGATTGCCAAGAATGAAACACAAGGTTCATTTTTTATAATACCCAAAACTATCACTGGTTCACTTTGCACTTTTATATTATGTTAATGCTAAATGGTCGTATAGTCTTATTAACATAATAAATTGGTTAGCGTTTTTTCAATGGAGATTTGTTCCATGGGTACTATATTATTGTTTCATCTTAGTTCACAGGCAACTTTTACTTTATACACTTCTCTCTCTTAAATTTATATACATGTGGTTTTCATTTCGTTATACTTTTATTTTTAAATATTTATTTTGGGGATATAGGGATTTGGGTGTCTTTTATAAGAGCATGACATCTTCTTCAGGATGCTGCCTTCTTCTTCTTTCATCAGTCTTCTTTTCTCCTGCCTTCTGGGACTGGTATCTTCTCCATCTTCTTCTTGTGCCATCAGGTTTCTTGGGATTTTCTCCATCTTCTTCCGTATTTTAGAAATACACCACCTGTATTGTTTGATCTTGGCTTATTTTAGGGTTTCTCTTCTATTTATTCTTCCTCGTTGTGGGTTTGGTCATATTCAGTACTGCTTTGTTATTTACTTTTTTACCTTCCTGGGTTATACCTTGAAAACCTTTGGTTATGAGACTGGTCTTGGATGACTCATCACTAGTAACTCCTTTTATTTGAACTTGTATTTTCTTTATAATAATGATTTCTTTCCACCATTGCTATGAATTAATCTTTTTATATTAAACTTAATGCTTTCTTCCAAATTTAAATATTATAACTTCATTATTCTAATGATCAATTGCCATTCAATATTATGCATACATCTGTCACGTTACAATATATATATATATATATATATATAATTTTATGTGTTAAAAATAATATCACTGCAAACAATTAAACCAGATTTATAAAGCGTCCTGAAAGTTTAAAATCATGTGTTAGTACAATTTACCAGCCGGGAATCGTTAACTAAAACCGCGACCGCTAACATGCTAACGTCGTCGCAGATTAAAGACCTAACAAGCAAACAACACTGCATAGCTGTAGATAGGTTATTGTCTCTAGTTAATGGTTGTCTTCGTATGCGATTCAGCTAACGATCCTGCATCTATTAATTAAAAAAGATACAGTACCATTTACCAAATTGTAAAAGATTAAGAGCATGATAATGTCTTTCAGCCGCCAGCTAAACGCAACATTATTATAGTTACTGACTGAATGATTGTTTCTTTTGCGCAAATGTTGCGTTTAGCTGGCGGCTGAAAGACATTATCATGCCCTTAAGCTTTTACCATTTGGTAAACGGTACTGTATCTTTTTTTATTGTGAAGAGAGCTCTCGAAAAGAACTTAAATTTGAACAGATAATAATTAGAGTTTTAAAGTAAAATAGTAGTTAGATAAGAGAGTGTAATTTAACAACAACTTGTAGAAAAGAATACTAATTTTTTGTGGTATTTTTTGGGTGTGTCAGTATAAAGCAATAATAGATTGGAAGTAAATGTAATTTCACTTTTATTTGTTTATAGCAACAATAAATTCATTCTGGAATCTTAATATTATTTTTTTGTTAAATGAGTTGCTATCACTAATTAAAATTTGAGTTAATTTCAGACAAACAAATAAAAATAATTTAAATAACCTATTTAACATGTTTGGTTAGTTAGTAATATTATATGGGTGTTTATTTTTGTTGTATGTTATGAATAGCATAGCAAACATGCTAAGCTATATGTGTAACCACATATTTGTAAAGCTTAGGAAGATGAATATTTATTTGTATAATGTTTGAAATTTTAATAGTTAAATATTTTTCTATAAAGTAATAAATCTTAGAATGATTATTTTGAAACGCGTTTAAGGGGATATGGCACTAAAAGTCACCAAAAAATACATTTTAAATATTTTTTTACATTATTTTTTAAAATCTATTGAATGTTAGGAAACAGGGAAATGTGATGAAACATGTTTCTGAAGGTAGTAAGTGTCATATTTTTATAGTGTTTTAAAACCGTACCAAAATGCGAAATTCTCGGTTGGCGAGTAATTTGTTCAGTAATGAACACAATATTAGTCTATACACTACTAAACTCTGCTCTAAGTATGTTATTATATTGAACGACATGTATATATATGTACATACTGATTATTACCCACTAACCAAGTCATCATTGCAACTATAATCAGATGACATGAACCACAAAATACAAAAACAGTCAGCTGATGTTCTCAGTAGTGTTGTCCTGCTGCTTGTAAACAGTGAGTGAATATACCATTATCGTGTTTAAGTATTATATTAAGTGTTATAAGTATGAGTAGACCATCAAAAAAAAAGACAAAACATCAAACACAAGAATATAAGTAATATAAATAAGCGGTATATCCAGTTTTTTCAATTTAGCAGGCCTAGGCCTAAATGCTTATTATGACATAAAAAAATGTAAAATATACATAAGACCCTTATAAAAATTTATAATGTTATAGTACATGTCAAACTTATAAATAAACTAATGTTAGAACTTGTAAAAAAATTATTTATTGGTCTATATATCTCAATACCTTGTCAAATTCAACAAGGTAACTTCAACGCGTTATTTCTGCAAATCAGTTTTTTCATAGTTTTTAATATTCAAATTGATGTTATTCAAAAACTAGTAATGTTACAGGGTTCAAATTGTTACCATTCACTCTTGGGTATTTGACCTAAATAATTAGTTAGAATTATGTATGTCAAGTTATTAGAAACTGAGATAAACGTTTTTTTTAAACGTAAAGATTTTTGAAAAATAACATTTAATTGTCTGTATAAAATACAAATATTAAGCTAAAATTATAATTCTACCTAACTTTTTAGAGGATATTCTTACCTATAAAATGGCACTTTGTTCATGAAAATCCAATTGTTAGAACATGAGTTATATCAAATTTTATTTATAAGCCTACATATATTTTTCAAAAAAAAAAATTCGGACTGTATTAATGTGAATGACAATAAAACAGACAAAGTTAGTCTGAAATGTCTAATATGTTTAATATATAAGTTAGTATTTTCAGTGCCATATCCCTTTCATTGATTATTTCATGTCAACAACATCTCACTCCTCTTTAAAAATTATTTAATTATTGTGCAACCACATATACTTGACACAACGAGAAACAAAATCCTACGACCTGGCCGGTGTAATACATATTATAGTTGCGTTGAGAATATGACAATATATTTGTATAATTGTTGTAACGTTGCAATTACACTTAGTATATTACACTGTGTACGTAATTTTCCTAGCAATGCAACTTTTTTTATGCAGTCAACAATTTTCATTTCACCTCCATCTCTCTTTATATAAAAAAGTCCTTTTTTCCTCATTGTCTTTGTTCCTTCGTTTCGACGCATCTTCGCCTTCAGTAACAAGTAATTACTGTCCTTCTTCGTTGTTACAATAAAAAGTGCATCATACCTTCGAACTACCATTATTATCTGTTGGGAGAAAACCCGTTATAACTGACACCATGGCCTTTAATTTTATATGTTCTTTTTTCTTTTACGTTTTTTAAGCCTTGAACATATGTTTTCTTTTTATACAACTTGTCTTCATTACCCTTCTTCACATCCACATGGCCATTTTTTCCAGACGGACGTCTCCTTTACTAAGGTCCAGTTTTCTATTCCATAATGTCATGTATTTAAACAAAAAATTTTACAAACATGCTTCCCAAAAGCACACAAAAACTTCCCTTAGTTTTTGAACCCAAATGGATATTTGTGAGCAATTTCTTTTATTCTGAGTAGATTGCTTATAAAGCGCTACACTTGTTTTTGTTTCCAATATATACCTATTTGGTTCTGTAATCATCAAGTCCAAATATCATGAGATCAGAAAGCATGGATTGCGATTTTCATTGCAATATTATATTTGAACGGAACTAGCGTCCGGCTTTTTGTGTTACAGTGTTGAGTCAGTGCGGTTGTGTTACGATTAGGGGGGTTTTAAGCCAGAATAATATCAGGCTAAAATGTTTACTTTAGTTTTAGCCGTTCTTAAATAAATTTTCTGATTTTAATAATTATAATTTCTTCTTGTGAATAATGTAAAATGAATTACTGTACTTGCAAAAAAAATGATTGACTAAATTATAAAATAATTATACGTAGTTAACAACATTGAATTTTTAATTCCTTGTGTCAGTTTTTTATCTACATGAAGTCAAAAAATCTAGAATAAAGTCTTTCAATTACAGTACTTCAGTTTAAAATAATGTATGTTAAAATTAAACGTAGATTCTATGAAAGAAATAAACAATATGACTTTTGAAATGTCATTGCTACAAGTGTGAAGCAGTAAAATATATAGGCCTATAACTGTCAATGTATATGAAGCTGTAAAGTGTATATTATATTGTGTCAAATTTATTGTAAGTCTATACCTACATTGTTTCTGCGATAGAACCACATTTTCGCGTTTCATTGTGCATTAGTTCGCACAGACGAACACAAAGGACAAGAAAATTCGTGTTTTCTTAATAAAGCTAGAGAATCTTAAGAATATATCTATTTGAGGGGATAGATAAAATTTGAGATACGTGACGCGTTGCACGTGTTATGTGAGCGGCGGAATTAAGCAATGCTCACGCACGATCTCGATCTTTCCAGTCACGCCTCCCAGATTGTTGTAGTCGACTGTCTTACGACATTCAAAATAAGCTTGTCATGTATTTTGCGAAACGAAGTTATAAAGACGTGTTATTACAGTTGTTGTGGCCTGAAAATCAGTGAGTGTCTGTAGTCAGCAGTTTAGTGTACAGTGGCTATTGTGTATGGATCGAAATAACATGTAATTCACAATAATATGCATGTAATTAGTGACTTGCATTATTTATTGCAACACTTGTTATTTTGTGATAATTTTTGTTTATTTCGTTAGAGTAGATTTTTCAATCATAATCTTCTAGGATTGTTGTGTTCTTGTGTTTGTTTATTAGAACAATCGTTGTAAATAATAATTACACTCTCCCACCGATTCATCATCATCATCTTTACAACACGGCATAGGCAAGGTGCTGCCTGTTCCGCCTTCAAAGAAAGACCCCCCAGCCATCTCTTTCTGGGTCTACCCACACACCTGTGTCCTATAGGTTTGAATTTCCAGACTTGTTTGACCAGTCTGGAATGTGACGTTCTTTCTAAGTGTTCTTTCTACCGTTGTTTGTAATCTTTTAATTTTTTTATTCAGGTTAAAAATTTGTAATTCTTCTCTTATAGCCTCATCATTTATACTGTCAGGAGCACCTTTTAACTTCTTTTAAGAACGCCATTTCAGAGGTCTGTATTTTACTGTATTGTTTCTTGGTTGTCGTCCATAATTCACACCAATAGGACAGTATAGAGACCCCTATAACTTTGTAAAACTTTAATATTGTATTTCAACGTACCTTGTTTCTAAAAATACGATTGATTTTCCCACAGAGCGTCTGGAACTTACCTAACTTAACGTCAAAACGTCAATATCATAATTCCTATATAGCCAATGCCATCATAATTTCCATCATATTTTCCACCGATTCTGTGTTCAATTATTTATCCTGCTGTTCATACACGACAAATTGTGCGATAGTGGTGAGAGTACTCTATCGTTTGACGTGTCTGATAACAAATTCCGTTGCTTAGAAAGCTAAAGCACCAATTACTCCATCAACTATTACCACTAACAATTTCGATAAAATATATTCCTTTTAGCACTTGGTTAACAACTACAATATTACACATCGTGTTACGAATCAAAAATGGAAAGCGGTTTTATAGACGACCTGGGTCGAAAACTACATTTAGTTGTAATAAAAAACGGATCCTTTACATTCGTGCCCTATTCCCGATACAGGATAGTAGAGGCTCTTTCATCTTCATAAATGGAATCAATTTTGTAATTAAATAATTCTTAGTTAATAGCAGTAACTAAAATTAAAACATCGTATTATATGCTGCCGAAAAATTGAGTTTTGCCAATGTAGAAACGAAGCAGCTAATTGTGTAGTCTTCGATATTAGTAAACTGTTAACAATAGTACGCTGTTCCTATACATTTCATATCTACCTACACAAAAATTACTATTTCATCACGTTATTATTACTTCGGATTTGGCACATTCCAAACAATGTATTGTATGTGTACTTCTAATGAGGTACGCTATGTTACATGTCATGAAGCATTTTTGCTTATTTTCGGAACGTTATCATTTAATTGGAAGGAGATATGTCATTTCATAACTAAAATATCATTAAAAATGACATTTTATTCAAATGTTTCTAAATAATTTAATAGCAATAACTGTATTTGTAACGATACAACAAATAAAAGATTAAATAATAATATTGACCCTGGCTACTATTGTTTATTCTACAGAACATAAATTTCCATAAAATAATCGACAGGTGTTGCAGTAATGCATTTGGAAATGTTTATTCCTAAATATGATTTTAGAAACATAATATTAAAGAAGCAGATATAGGCGTAACGTTAGAGTAAGATATGTTCTCTGGTTGGTACATTACATTTTACTTAGAGTAAACATTGTATAAAACACAGCGTCCAGTAGCGCAGATGTTGGTATGAATTTCCGTCTCGTTTAGCGTAATGGAGTTACTTCCTGCACTTTTTGTTTTGCCGTCTGTTATTCAGCCATTGTTTCCTTTACAGTAAGAACTAGAAAAGAAACGAACACAATTTTCCAAAGGAAACGAGGAGTTTAATTTACTTGCTTTTACGATACAAGTCCTTTGAAAGGAATAACTTCGCTTAACACAGAAAGGAAATCCGGTAGAGGAGCCCTGTGGTTATACAGAACAGTAAACAATAACTCGTGCATATTTACGCCTACCTAGTATAAATTATCGGTACGTTTGTTACGTAAATTATATTTCTACGTAATACAATTTTAGTGTTTCCACCATTTTCAAGTAAAGCTTAGGTCGTGGTTTAGGACTTGAAAATGGTGGAAACATTGAAAGGCCTCGTCCGGATCATGTTTATTCTAGCAGTTCAGTAAGTAAACACGACAAAGTTGGAGTTACAGAGACTGCTACGTAATTCAAAAAAAAGGTGAAAAATAAATATTTGCCGTAACACCACTCCCTATATTGTTCGCGTTTGGGTGTTATGTCATTCTCAAGTAGGCTGTTGAAAAAATCTGTCTTTACACTGTCTTATACGGTACAATTTACGTTGCCATACGGTTAAGGAATGACAGTGCAAACGATGACAGAATGATAAAGTATTACTCTACATGTTGATCTCAAACAAAAGGGTTGACTTCTGTAGATTCGAAAACTATTTTAGTGTATAGGCCAATAACTAATCTCTATTTCTTTGATAAGACCGATCGTAAAATGGTTACCGGTACAAAACTTTATAACGACAAATGAAAACCAAAAAATGTTTAGCAACGACAAATGAGTTTACTTTTATTTATCAGTTGAAAATGACAATTTTACAGGACTTATCGTTCACTATCATGATGTTTTAAAAAATTGTATTTATTTTTGGATTACAGCATTCAAGGCACACACATAATTTGTATATATACATACAATCATTTTTTGAACCCACAGAAATGAATATGGCGTGCGTGAATATTTCAACAAACTTAAAATAGATTACGCCACCTAGTACAGGCAGTTTACCTCGGTATTGTCACTAACAGTTACTCTCTTAGTCATGTTACCGTTACCGCTTTAGCATACGCCTAAACCCTCCGAATTCAGCTACAATCAGACTCGCAAAACTTTGTTGTTGCTAGTTAACAAGATTTCTTTTATACATGTGACTTTATTATGACTTAATATTTCTGCTAAATTAACTAAGCCATATAAACGGTTAGACACACACTCACACATAGACACAAAATCTAAGGATATACAGAAGATGTAAACAACCAGAATAAACCTAACAAGACCTACCTAACCTTACCAGGCGCAAACCTACATTTGAAAATATTCCTTACCGTTGAATTTTAAAAATTTGTATAATATTTACCGTATTTTATCCGCCGTTTGACTTCGTGTTGCGTTCGATTGGTATACGCGTCTCGAAACATATGTTTCGTCTTCAGAAATAAAAAATTCACTCAAAATGAAGTCGTTAAATATTAAAATTGCAAATATTGTAAACAATTCTGCACATAACCGCGTTATATGAGTGCGCACTCGAGTTGGACCGATCGGACACACTCATTTAAAAATTTGTATTGAAATAATAACAGTAATTTGCTGCACTCTATATAATCATATTGTAATCTAGTGCTACGTTAAATTTTATGGGAAATATGCTTTTAAATTAGGTCATGTAAGGTTGAGAATACGGCTTTTAATGTCCAACTGGAAAATAACAAGCCCACAAGCGTCGCGGAATTAGGGTTGACGTCGTAGGGAAGTGATGTGACATATCGCATGGTTTATAAGCCATAAAATATTTGCATTAAGTATTTAGTAGTCATAGTAAGTCAACGTGAGGGAAAAACGAACAAGACAATTAAGTAACTTTCTCTGTAATTGCAATTAATGCCATATGCGTATAGGTGGAAAGCACTGCACGAGCACTCCTCAAATATACAAATTTTAATTATGCAATTTGTAGATATTGTAATATAATTAATATTACAAATATAAAATAAAATATAAAATAAAATATATTTATGTTGATGTGATCACACCAGAATAGCAAGAATTATGTCGTCTGAATCTCGGTGTTGAACTCGCCGATGATACAGCTCCACTTTGGATTCACCAATTACTAAGAATAAATTAAATATGAATAATGTTTTATAATTAAGTGTGATTGATTAATAATAAAATAAAATTTTCTAAGTTATGAAAATTGTACTAATATTTAGTTGTTTGTTCAATTGGTTAATTTAATTAATTAATAAATAATTAATTAATTGTGTGTGTACTTTTCTCAGATATCTATTCTAGCACTGTAAATTATTTTTGTTTAGAAAAAAAAAATAGTTAACATTCATCATACAAATAAATACAACTCTTGTAACTGAATAATGATGTTCATTTATTGACATTCAAAATTATGCGCCATTCAAACTGCGCATGGCCAAGGCATTGGCTGATATGTGCTCCAGTCGGTAGCGAACAAGATTAACAAAATATATTTATTACAAGGTTAAGTAATTATGGTTCTTTTAACGAGTCGAAATGGTCAGAGGGCAAGGAACAAGATACATTCTTACAGGTATTCTTAAACTAAATTATTATGGCTGAAATAAAACAATATTATTATTTAAATTGTCAATTAGGAAAATTAATATCGAACCATTCGTTGAAATGACGTCACTCCCTTCAAGCTGGCCGTGTTTTCGTGCTGGTTCGGGAAACAAGTATGGCTGCCGTCACCTCGAGTTTGGCTGCTATGAACTGTTTGGGCTTCTCCCGCAGAAATAAATGAATATTCCCTTCTCTGCGAAGTAGTGTTGGTCCAGGAATATAGTGTAGAGTGTCCTCTCTTCTCCTGCGATGTCGTTTCGTGATAGGTTTCTTGTGAAGTGTCCGGTGTTCAAATATGTGTATACGTGTTCTGCGAATATGGTCCAAAATTGTCTCAAAATGGTCGTTGATTTCTTGTGCTTGTGTCTGATGGTGTTATTACTGTTGTTTGGAATTAGTGAGGTGTTAAATATTAATAGTTAATGTTATTTTCATTTTTAGATAACCTCTGTTACACTCCGCATAACCACACTCGGTTTTACACAAAATTATCCTTTTTTTTCGGTATTCTGTTAATACATTTTCAACTAGTCGTCTTCACGATTAACAATAGACTAAACTCTGAACGTCGTCGTTTTAGGGTAATTTGTGATATGTCTTTTTTCTCTTTATATTGTTCAATTATAAAAATATCTGTCTAAGACTTGGTTCACCATCTAAATATACATAATAAATTTTCTTATTTTTTACTGTATTTCAAATATTTCTTAATTTTACATAAATCTAACTACTCAGTAATATTGATTAATTAATTTTACATATTTGGATATATATCTGGGTTTGTTTCAAGTTCATTTAAGCCCAAAAATTACAATTTTTTATAATTATTGTAGGCCTCATATTTTGTACAAATTTAGTGTTTAAATGGTTTTTAAGTGTTTTTTCTGATAATATTTCCATGGAATATTCTTAATAACTCCGTGATTATCTTTGTTGTTAATAATTTTGCTGTTAAAACACTTCAATATTGATTAATTTACTGTTTAGTCTGATTTAATTACCATTATAGGCCTAGTATTATTTGTTTCAAAAAGAAGTTAATTTTCTTTCCTTTGTCATTCTATTCGCTATTAATTGTATCTGTATTAATTATATTTTCAATTTCTGTGTTGTATGTATTGAATTCTATTCCCTATTATGTAGTTTGATTCTCTGATAGATAGTTTTGGGTTTACATTACTAGTCTGTGTTTTCAAAAGTGGTGTCTTAGCTAGTCTGCTTGTACATTATATATGGTTTACAGTTTTGAATAAAATTATTACATTCTATTTCCTACTTGCCTCTCTGCCTTACAAACTTGAAAATTAAATAATATGATTTAAAAATATAACAGAATATCTTATATCTACTAACTTCTTTTTTTTTTGTATCACTCAAACATAATTAAAACATCTTGTGCCTAATAACACTTTCAGTTATCAACTGTCTCTTGTGTTCATTATAACTATTTTGGTAATATAATGAAAATGAAAATAAAAACATCTTATAATTAATGACACCTTCAGTTATTAACTGTCTCTAGTGTTCATTATAATTATTTTTGGTAACACAATGAAAAAATAAATAAAAACATCTTATAATTAATGACACCTTCAGTTATTAACTGTCTCTAGTGTTCATTATAATTATTTTTGGTAACACAATGAAAAAAAAATAAAAACATCTTATACCTATTATTTTCTTATACTACTTAATTTTTGAAAACACTTTTATTATCAAAATTGACCTCAGTCATTAGACTGTCTTTTAGTTTTTATATAGTATTTCCCTACACTGATGGTAGTCTTTTTAATAGATTTCTTACACTACACTTCATTATAGTGTGTCACTTATTTTTGTCTACATTAATGGTAGTCTTTTTAAATAAATTTCTATTTCTTACACTACACTTTATTATAGTGTGTCACTTATGTTTGTCTACACTAATGGTAGTCTTTTTAATAATTTTTCACATATTATACTTATAACTAGTTTACAATTCGGTTCTACAATTCGGTTTTCTTTGGGATTGTATCTTGTAACTTGTTACTGGGTCTAAATATATTGGTTTTAATTTTGTTCAATGGTATGTATTCCATTATTAACATTTTTTGGAATAGCTCTTCTTGTTTTTTAGGCTTTTTGTAGAAATCTTGACCTATTTTGTCCTTTCTTCATTGTTATATTAGTCATTTCTGGTCTTGTGGTTTCTCTGCTTCTTGACCTTATACATTTCCATTATTAATATGGTTTTCACCCTTTTATTTCCTTTTTCTTGTCCTTCCCTTTTCACTGCTTCCCCAATCTACTGGGTATACTGCTGGTTTATTGGGTTTTTACATAGTAAGTTATTTTGATCAATGGTTTTCTTTGTTATTTTTTATTATTGTTAACATTTTATTGACTTAATATACAGTTTCTAGTGTAATCCTTAAAACAATTCATTCTTCTCACTCACTATGGAACTTTTCTTCTTTATTTATGTTGCATTAAGTTAAATGTTTAGCGTGATAATTTTGTTATGCTACATATGCTCTCCTGTAAAAGTGATTAGTTCAGATGATACTCTTAGTATGGATGAAATAATTACTACTAATTCTTTTGTATTTACCATATTTTCTTCGTGATTACATGTTTTCACTTTATATACCTTCTTTTTCCAACGTTGCTTCCTCTCAGATGATGTGTATCTCCTTCATTAGTTTCTTTCTTCATTAATAAGTGATCTTCAATCTTGTGTATAACATTATCATTTTATATCCTTTCTTATTTGGTGCTTCCTCACCAGTATGTTTACTCCCTAACATTCCCTAACAAATTAATTGGAACAGTTCAGAGTGGCACTTTTGGCTTCAATCCCTGCTGTCCAATAATTCAATTAATTAAGTCCAGAGGCATTATCATCTCTGCTCAAAATATAAGACGGATGGCATTTTCTGCATCCAGTCATAAAAATAAATAAACAGTAAAAGTAGTCCCTTTTGACTAAAATAAACATCTTTAGATTCTTCACTTCATAATACTTTATATTAATTAATACTCTTATACACTTGACTCTTCTTCTCTCTTAAAGCTTATTCCATATTATGTGGTTTAGGTATGTGGTATAATATACATTTCATCATTTCATCATGTTTACATAGTAATTAGTATTTACATTTATTTTTTCTACCATCTGGTATCCAATGAGTTATTTTTATTGCTCATGGTATAACATGAATTAATTCTTTATCACTTTCACTATAACAGTGGTTATTGCAACAACATTATCATTAATAGTATCAGGGTTTTTGGTTTCTGGTCTCACTATTTGGTCTTTACTGAGTTGGTCCTTCTTCATTGTTCCCTTTTTATTAAATTATTTTCTTTGTGAGTTTGGTTAAGTTGTTTCGATTAAGTCATATGATATTCTGGTTTCCTTTCTCCTTTAGAATTTTGTATCTCTTTCTTACAAAATCTTTTTTCATATTTATGAGTTATTTCTCATCATTTGTATGAGTAATGATATGAGCTTACTATTTTTTAACTTTAGATATTTTTATTCAACTAAATTCTTTCTTATTCATAGTTGTTTTTCAAATATTTTGGTGTAAGTTGTACTTATTATTGTTGCGAATTTTGAAAATTTTTATTCATCAAAATTCTTTTTTCATCATTCATAATAGTCTTTCAAATGTTTGTTGTAAGTTGTACTTACTAATTTTTTGAATTTTGAAAACTTTTATTCATCAAATTCTTTTTGTTTCTTCATAATTCTTCGAATGTTTGGTGTAAGTTGTCCTTACTAATTTTTTGAATTTGGAAATTTTTTGTTCATCAAAATTCATTTTGTTTATTCATTCATAAATCTTCGAATGTTTGGTGTAAGTTGTACTTACTGATTTTTGAATTTTGAAATTTTTTATTTCTCCTCTAAATATTTTTTAATGGATAATTGATTATAAGTTCCTTTTACTTTATTTGAAATGATATCCTTTAGTACATACGTATTGTTATTATTGTTTTTAATAATCAGGTATGGGCCGGTATACAGCAGTAATAACTTTTTGGTAATGCCTTCCAAAGTACTGGGTAATTCCCTGTTTTTTAGCAGTACCTTTTCTCCGATTTCATAGCTTATTATTTTCTTAATCGCCTTTTGATACTTGTTCTTGCGCCTTTCCTGGTCTTCTGCCAATTTGTTGTAGAATCTGATTCGATTGAATTTGTATTCTTGACTCATGGGGAACTCTATTATGTCTTGTATTTCTCTTGAAGGCGGTTTTTCATACATTGCCGTGTATGGCGTTGTACCTATAGCGGGGTGATATGACAAATTAAGGAATTCTTCAGTAGCTAATAAATATTCTTGCCACTTCTTTTGTTGATTATAGCAATAAGTCCGTAATATTCTTCCGACTTCTCGCAGCACCCTCTCCGCTGGATTGCTGCTGGGGTGGTAGACAGATGTCTTGTATGTCTTAATGCCCAACGTATTCAGAGTGTTTCTCCACCTCCAACCCTTAAATTGCGTTCCATGGTCTGTGATTATGGATGCCGGGCTCCCTATCTCTGGAATGTAATGGTTTGTTATTATTCCTAGAGTCTTCAAAGTGGTGGCTCTGTTCACAGGGTACAGTTTCGTGAATTTTGTGAAATGATCCATCATGATAATAATGTATTTGTATCGATGGCGTCCGCCACTGCGGGGAAATGGACCACATATGTCCAGAAAAACCTTTTCCAGTTTGGCTTGTGAGGTAATTGGTATCATCATACCCTCTTTTCTCTCATTGTTGGTTTTCACCAATTGACATATCAGACAGGTTTTGAGGTAGTTTCTCGTCTTTCTATTTATACTTTTTATATGACAATTCTCTTCTATTGCCTTGATCACCTTCATGGCTCCCATGTGACCGTATCGTAGATGATAGTCCAGGATGATATCCTTTTCGATTGTAGTAGGGATCATGATCTTCCATATGTCTTCATCAAGGGATGTTTTGATGAATAATATTCCGTTATGTACACAATAAAATTTGGTTATTGTGTCATCTTGGTTGGAGAGACGAAGTTTAATGTGGTTTAACTTCGGGTCGGACTGCTGGTGTTTGCTGATGTCCTGCACTATCTTTTCTAAATCGGATCTGTCCTTAATAATATTATAGATTTTCAAGATGCTATCCTTTTCGCCTTCGAACGTTTGTTCTTCCAGATTTACTCTCGACAATACGTTGGCTACTACATTTTTACTTCCAGGAACATACTCCCACTGTATATCGTATTCCTGCAGGGCGAGTACCCATCTGGTCAATCTACCATGGCTTAACTTGCATCTTCTCAGAAATGATATTGATTTGTGATCTGTTCGAACGGTCACTGGATATCCGAGGATAAACGTCCGAAACTTCCCGCAGGCAAAGACTACACTTAGCAGTTCTTTTTCCGTCACATTATAGTTCTTTTCACACTGGTTAAGGGTTCTGCTAGCAAAGCTCACTACTAGATGGTTTCCACTTTCATCTTCTTGGTACAGTGTTGATCCCAAGCTAATGTTACTAGCGTCACAGTTTAGAAAGAAGGGTCGGTTAAAATCCGGTGGTTGAGCATTACTGCTTCTAAGAACTTCTCCTTAATTGATTTGAAGGTTTCGTCTTGTTCTTGACCCCATCGCCATTTATTCTTGGACGATAACTGGTACTGAAACCGGGCTGTCAGTTCGGAATAATTATTTTGGAACTTCCTATAGTAGTTACACAGGCCTAAAAATGATTGTAGTTGCCTTCTGTTTTTTGGTATAGGGAATCGTTGTATGGCGTCTACCTTTTCTGTTGATGGTGTTATTCCTTGACTGTTTAACTGGAAACCCAAGAATTGTACTTCTTTAGCTATAAGCTTGGACTTGTCTAGTTTAAGGGTAACATTATTTTCAGGAAGCTTCTTCAAGACATGGTCCACACGGTAACAGTGTTCTTCCCAATTGGTTGATGTTATTAGGAGATCATCAACATAGACAGTCGTGAATTGGAGCGCTTCTGGTCCTAGTATATGATCCACACAGGCGACAAAAACAGCTACTGAGTTCACTAACCCGAAGGGCAACCTCTTAAACTGATAATTGCGCCCTTCGAAGATGAACGCCATGTATTGCCGGCTTGCTGGGTGCAACTCCACCTGCCAATAGCCGCAGACGGTATCCCACGTGGTAATGAACTTCGTTCCGTGGAACCTCTTCAATATCTCATCAATTTCGCCAGGTGAGGTACGATCGTTAATAATCATTTTATTTATCTCACGTGCGTCAAGGCAAAGCCTTACCTTCCCATTTTTCTTTTGTATAGCCACAATTGGGCTAGTGTATGGCGATTGACTGCTCTCGATAATATCTTTACTGATCATATTCTGGATCTTTGTGCGTACGGCTTCCTTCAAAGATTGTGCTATAGGATACGACTTTCGGTTAAATTCTACCGGTTCTCTGAATCGTATGGAACATTGGTAGTTCCGGATCTTTCCAGGTTCGTCCGAAAATACAGCTCGATATTTTTCATATATGTTGACCAATTGATTCAGCTGGTTTTCCTTTATTTGCTCGGTAGTATTATGGCACTGGAAGTTACGTATCTCCTGAATCTTCTGTTGCCATAGGTCATCCTCCGAATCCTGATGTACTGGCTTGTTGTTTGTCGAGTAGTTTGACAAGTAATTCACCTTATTTTGGTGGTCGAGAAGTTGTCTGGAGTCTAACATCTTGTTGCTAGTTAAATTGGCTACCCAGGTCGAACCTTCAGAAAAGAGTGATACCTTTCCTCGGCACAAGTCGATAACTGCTGAGTTTCTGCGCAATATGTCACATCCTATCATGATGTTGAAAGGTAATCCGGCTGCAACAAGAAATATCATATCCACACTAATGCCCTGACTGTTGACACTTAGGGATACCTGTTTTCTTATGGTCTTGTTCTGTCTGCCGGTAGCTCCTACAAGTACAATATTATTAATAGGTAGTGCCGGTAAGTTTTTGTGGCATTCCTGCTGTATCCGGTCCAACTCATTACGATTTATTATAGAGACATTGGCTCCAGTGTCTATCATTATAGGAACAGAAATACCCTCAATTTCTGCAATTATATATATTATTTCATTGTCATTATTATTAATATTAATTTCGCTTTCTTCTAGCAGGTCCTCACGGATATCTTTCAAATAATTACTGTATATTATTGTAAAATTTTTTCTGTCTTTCTTCAAATTTCTTTCTTTGTTAAACCCAGCAGATTGGAGCAGTAAAGGGTTATTGGAGTTTATTACTGCCTCCGTTCGTTTAAATGTTCCGCATCATTACGGATTAGGCCGTTGGAAGCATCAACTTGGAGTCCTGAAACTGCTTCGTTCGGTTCAGCGCGATCGTCCTGTTGGGCTTCCGTTACAGGTAGTCTTCGCTGATTGTCCAGGCTGGAACTACGTCTGGGCTCGTACTCTCTGTAACGATTACTTCCCTGACTTCCTTGAAAGGTCTCGTATTCATAATATCGGCTCCTTCGTTGAGGCTGGTACCTCCTCTGTCCACTGCCTTCCGCTCTGATGTAGTTAATATGGGGTCGATATGTCCTGTAATTATTGTTATTACCTCCATTCGGGTAATTCCTGTTATAATTACTATGATAATTGTTATTAGAGGGGTTGGGGTTCCTCTAACCATTTGGAACATAATTACGTTTATTATTATAATAACCGTTGTTGTTTTGTGGACGGTTACTATTATTATTATTATTATTATTGTTGTTGTTGTTGCTGTCATTATTATTAATGCGAGGAACATGATTATTATTATTATTATTGTTATTAAATCTAGGTACATTATGGTTATTACGGGTATTATAATCGTATTCGGCATTATTCAGATTTGCGGAATTATAATTATTGTTGTTGCCCACATTCTGCCGATTATTATTACTCGAATTATTTGTGTTACTTCTTGGTTCCGGCTTTTCATATCTCCTGCGACTTTGGCGGTAATAGTCTTCATGCTCATACATTTCTAAGAGCTCGGTCATTGCTTGTACAGTTTTTATTTGACTGTTTCTTCTAGCTCTTATTATATCTTCCTCATAATGGTATGAGAGCTTGCTGACCAGGCATTCTTCCGGTATTCTGGGCTCTAGATGTTTGGCCACGCACACCTTTCCCAAGAAGTACGCCGTTAGAGTCTGGTTTCCATACGGGTTGTATTTTCCATGACAGATCCCGTCTCTGGCGATATTTTGTGTCGATTCAGACCAATATTTGGCTTTGAATAGCCTTTTGAATTGTTGGTAGTCGGTCACTTCGTCTCTTATCGCCATCCACCAATTATCTGCTATCTCCTTGAACGATTCGTCAAGTACTTCTTTATTCTCCCTCCAGCGATTGCCTCTGTGTTTGGTGAAGTACTCTTCGATTCTGGCTAGGAACTCCATTGGTTTGTTTTTATAAAATCTGAAGTTAATTCCTTGACGATTCTCGTTGTTAGGACAACTCGTAATGCTTGTCGGTCGACTATGGAACAGGTCTATATCTGTTTGGTTCTGTCTCACCTGACTGTTGATACTGGTCACAGTAGCTTCAATGCCGTCACATTTTTCTGTGAATCGGTCCTGCACTCGCTCCCAGTCTTCACGTGTTTCTTTTAGTCTTTCCTCCAATGTCTTCCTAGTCGTTTCTTCAATGTTGTTTACCTTAGTGTTTATTTCTGTCTTGATACTCTGTACTTCTCGTTCGGTTTGACTCCATCTTTCGTCAGCTCTTGTAACCTTTTGTTCGATTACCGTTAATTCCTCTTCTACCTTCTTGCTGATTGTTTCATTATTTTCAGCTATCTTTTGCCCCAGTTCTTCCTTCAATGCTTCCATCTTTCCATCTAATCGGTTCATATTCTCTTGGTTCGTCTCCTTCAATTCTTCTCTTAATTGTTGATTATTGCTTTCCATTTTCTCACTTGTTTCTTCCATCTTCTTATTGGTCTCTTCCAGTTTTTGGCTTATCTGGGTTAATTCCTCCTTCGACTGTTTATTGTCAGTCTTTATTTCCTCCATTTTCTCCTCAATCTTCTGAATATTTTCTTCCATCTTCTCTTCTATCTTCTTACTGTTTGCTTCCATCTTCTCCTCCATCTTCTTACTGGTATCTCCAATTTTATTACTTAATTCCTCCTTCAATCGTTGGTTATCACTTTTCATTTCCTTACTATTTTCTTCGATTTTCTTGTTGGTATCTCCGATTTTATTACTCAACTCTTCTTTAATTCTTCCTTCGTCGTTTTAAATTCCCTGAGTAACATCTCCATCATTCTATCCAATTTTGTATCTTCCTTTGTGGTGGATTTCTCCGGCTGTTCCTCCTGTGGTGCAGGCTTGTTTGGTTCTGCTGGCGGTAACATCGACTCCACGTCTTCCACTGGTGTCGCCTCTTTATCCTCCATGTCTACCTCCTGCTCGGCCTCCATAGCCCTTTTTCTTGATGTAGCTCTCCTGTGCATCTCGCTCCTTCTTCCGACCTATTGACCGCTGCCTAGCTAAAAATAGGAAATTGGACACTCGTCCTTATTTTATAACTCTATTACCTCCTATTTAAAGCCCTTTAGTTGGACGCCAATTTGTAATATAATTTATTACAAATATTAATAAAAGAATATAGATAGCAAGAATTATGTCGTCTGAATCTCGGTGTTGAACTCGCCGATGATACAGCTCCAATTTGGATTCACCAATTACTAAGAATAAATTAAATATGAATAATGTTTTATAATTAAGTGTGATTGATTGATAATAAAATAAAATTTTGTAAGTTATGAAAATTGTACTAATATTTAGTTGTTTGTTCAATTGGTTAATTTAATTAATAAATAAATAATTAATTAATTGTGTGTGTACTTTTCTCAGATATCTATTCTAGCACTGTAAATTATTTTTGTTTAGAAAAAAAAAAATAGTTAACATTCATCATACAAATAAATACAACTCTTGTAACTGAATAATGATGTTCATTTATTGACATTCAAAATTATGCGCCATTCAAACTGCGCATGGCCAAGGCATTGGCTGATATGTGCTCCAGTCGGTAGCGAACAAGATTAACAAAATATATTTATTACAAGGTTAAGTAATTATGGTTCTTTTAACGAGTCGAAATAGTCAGAGGGCAAGGAACAAGATACATTCTTACAGGTATTCTTAAACTAAATTATTATGGCTGAAATAAAACAATATTATTATTTAAATTGTCAATTAGGAAAATTAATATCGAACCATTCGTTGAAATGACGTCACTCCCTTCAAGCTGGCCGTGTTTTCGTGCTGGTTCGGGAAACAAGTATGGCTGCCGTCACCTCGAGTTTGGCTGCTATGAACTGTTTGGGCTTCTCCCGCAGAAATAAATGAATATTCCCTTCTCTGCGAAGTAGTGTTGGTCCAGGAATATAGTGTACAGTGTCCTCTCTTCTCCTGCGATGTCGTTTCGTGATGGGTTTCTTGTGAAGTGTCCGGTGTTCAAATATGTGTATACGTGTTCTGCTAATATGGTCCAAAATTGTCTCAAAATGGTCGTTGATTTCTTGTGCTTGTGTCTGATGGTGTTATTACTGTTGTTTGGAATTAGTGAGGTGTTAAATTTTAATAGTTAATGTTATTTTCATTTTTAGATAACCTCTGTTACACTCCGCATAACCACACTCGGTTTTACACAAAATTATTATTATTTTTTTTCGGTATTTTGTTAATACATTTTCAACTAGTCGTCTTCACGATTAACAATAGACTAAACTCTGAACGTCGTCGTTTTAGGGTAATTTGTGATATGTCTTTTTCCTCTTTATATTGTTCAATTATAAAAATATCTGTCTAAGACTTGGTTCACCATCTAAATATACATAATAAATTTTCTTATTTTTTACTGTATTTCAAATATTTCTTAATTTTACATAAATCTAACTACTCAGTAATATTGATTAATTAATTTTACATATTTGGATATATAGCTGGGTTTGTTTCAAGTTCATTTAAGCCCAAAAATTACAATTTTTTATAATTATTGTAGGTCTCATATTTTGTACAAATTTAGTGTTTAAATGGTTTTAAGTGTTTTTTCTGATAATATTTCCATGGAATATTCTTAATAACTCCGTGATTATCTTTGTTGTTAATAATTTTGCTGTTAAAACACTTCAATATTGATTAATTTACTGTTTAGTCTGATTTGATTACCATTATAGGCCTAGTATTATTTGTTTCAAAAAGAAGTTAATTTTCTTTCCTTTGTCATTCTATTCGCTATTAATTGTATCTGTATTAATTATAATTTCAATTTCTGTGTTGTATGTATTGAATTCTATTCCCTATTATGTAGTTTGATTCTCTGATAGATAGTTTTGGGTTTACATTACTAGTCTGTGTTTTCAAAAGTGGTGTCTTAGCTAGTCTGCTTGTACATTATATATGGTTTACAGTTTTGAATAAAATTATTACATTCTATTTCCTACTTGCCTCTCTGCCTTACAAACTTGAAAATTAAATAATATGATTTAAAAATATAACAGAATATCTTATATCTACTAACTTCTTTTTTTTATCACTCAAACATAATTAAAACATCTTATGCCTAATAACACTTTCAGTTATCAACTGTCTCTTGTGTTCATTATAACTATTTTGGTAATATAATGAAAATGAAATTAAAAACATCTTATAATTAATGACACCTTCAGTTATTAACTGTCTCTAGTGTTCATTATAATTATTTTTGGTAACACAATGAAAAAAAATAAAAACATCTTATACCTATTATTTTCTTATACTACTTAATTTTTGAAAACACTTTTATTATCAAAATTGACCTCAGTCATTAGACTGTCTTTTAGTTTTTATATAGTATTTCCCTACACTGATGGTAGTCTTTTTAATAGATTTCTTACACTACACTTCATTATAGTGTGTCACTTATTTTTGTCTACATTAATGGTAGTCTTTTTAAATAAATTTCTATTTCTTACACTACACTTTATTATAGTGTGTCACTTATGTTTGTCTACACTAATGGTAGTCTTTTTAATAATTTTTCACATATTATACTTATAAATAGTTTACAATTCGGTTCTACAATTCGGTTTTCTTTGGGATTGTATCTTGTAACTTGTTACTGGGTCTAAATATATTGGTTTTAATTTTGTTCAATGGTATGTATTCCATTATTAACATTATTTGGAATAGCTCTTCTTGTTTTTTAGGCTTTTTGTAGAAATCTTGACCTATTTTGTCCTTTCTTCATTGTTATATTAGTCATTTCTGGTCTTGTGGTTTCTCTACTTCTTGACCTTATACATTTCCATTATTAATATGGTTTTCACCCTTTTATTTCCTTTTTCTTGTACTTCCCTTTTTACTGCTTCCCCAATCTACTGGGTATACTGCTGGTTTATTGGGTTTTTACATAGTAAGTTATTTTGATCAATGGTTTTCTTTGTTATTTTTTATTCTTATTAACATTTTATTGACTTAATATACAGTTTCTAGTGTAATCCTTAAAACAATTCATTCTTCTCACTCACTATGGATCTTTTCTTCTTTATTTATGTTGCATTAAGTTAAATGTTTAGCGTGATAATTTTGTTATGCTACATATGCTCTCCTGTAAAAGTGATTAGTTCAGATGATACTCTTAGTATGGATGAAATAATTACTACTAATACTTTTGTATTTACCATATTTTCTTCGTGATTACATGTTTTCACTTTATATACCTTCTTTTTCCAACGTTGCTTCCTCTCAGATGATGTGTATCTCCTTCATTAGTTTCTTTCTTCATTAATAAGTGATCTTCAATCTTGTGTATAACATTATCATTTTATATCCTTTCTTATTTGGTGCTTCCTCACCAGTATGTTTACTCCCTAACATTCCCTAACAAATTAATTGGAACAGTTCAGAGTGGCACTTTTGGCTTCAATCCCTGCTGTCCAATAATTCAATTAATTAAGTCCAGAGGCATTATCATCTCTGCTCAAAATATAAGACGGATGGCATTTTCTGCATCCAGTCATAAAAATAAATAAACAGTAAAAGTAGTCCCTTTTGACTAAAATAAACATCTTTAGATTCTTCACTTCATAATAGTTTATATTAATTAATACTCTTATACACTTGACTCTTCTTCTCTCTTAAAGCTTATTCCATATTATGTGGTTTAGGTATGTGGTATAATATACATTTCATCATTTCATCATGTTTACATAGTAATTAGTATTTACATTTATTTTTTCTACCATCTGGTATCCAATGAGTTATTTTTATTGCTCATGGTATAACATGAATTAATTCTTTATCACTTTCACTATAACAGTGGTTATTGCAACAACATTATCATTAATAGTATCAGGGTTTTTGGTTTCTGGTCTCACTATTTGGTCTTTACTGAGTTGGTCCTTCTTCATTGTTCCCTTTTTATTAAATTATTTTCTTTGTGAGTTTGGTTAAGTTGTTTCGATTAAGTCATATGATATTCTGGTTTCCTTTCTCCTTTAGAATTTTGTATCTCTTTCTTACAAAATCTTTTTTCATATTTATGAGTTATTTCTCATCATTTGTATGAGTAATGATATGAGCTTACTATTTTTTAACTTTAGATATTTTTATTCAACTAAATTCTTTCTTATTCATAGTTGTTTTTCAAATATTTTGGTGTAAGTTGTACTTATTATTGTTGCGAATTTTGAAAATTTTTATTCATCAAAATTCTTTTTTCATCATTCATAATAGTCTTTCAAATGTTTGTTGTAAGTTGTACTTACTAATTTTTTGAATTTTGAAAACTTTTATTCATCAAATTCTTTTTGTTTCTTCATAATTCTTCGAATGTTTGGTGTAAGTTGTCCTTACTAATTTTTTGAATTTGGAAATTTTTTGTTCATCAAAATTCATTTTGTTTATTCATTCATAAATCTTCGAATGTTTGGTGTAAGTTGTACTTACTGATTTTTGAATTTTGAAATTTTTTATTTCTCCTCTAAATATTTTTTAATGGATAATTGATTATAAGTTCCTTTTACTTTATTTGAAATGATATCCTTTAGTACATACGTATTGTTATTATTGTTTTTAATAATCAGGTATGGGCCGGTATACAGCAGTAATAACTTTTTGGTAATGCCTTCCAAAGTACTGGGTAATTCCCTGTTTTTTAGCAGTACCTTTTCTCCGATTTCATAGCTTATTATTTTCTTAATCGCCTTTTGATACTTGTTCTTGCGCCTTTCCTGGTCTTCTGCCAATTTGTTGTAGAATCTGATTCGATTGAATTTGTATTCTTGACTCATGGGGAACTCTATTATGTCTTGTATTTCTCTTGGAGGCGGTTTTTCATACATTGCCGTGTATGGCGTTGTACCTATAGCGGGGTGATATGACAAATTAAGGAATTCTTCAGTAGCTAATAAATATTCTTGCCACTTCTTTTGTTGATTATAGCAATAAGTCCGTAATATTCTTCCGACTTCTCGCAGCACCCTCTCCGCTGGATTGCTGCTGGGGTGGTAGACAGATGTCTTGTATGCCTTAATGCCCAACGTATTCAGAGTGTTTCTCCACCTCCAACCCTTAAATTGCGTTCCATGGTCTGTGATTATGGATGCCGGGCTCCCTATCTCTGGAATGTAATGGTTTGTTATTATTCCTAGAGTCTTCAAAGTGGTGGCTCTGTTCACAGGGTACAGTTTCGTGAATTTTGTGAAATAATCCATCATGATAATAATGTATTTGTATCGATGGCGTCCGCCACTGCGGGGAAATGGACCACATATGTCCAGAAAGACCTTTTCCACTTTGGCTTGTGAGGTAATTGGTATCATCATACCCTCTTTTCTCTCATTGTTGGTTTTCACCAATTGACATATCAGACAGGTTTTGAGGTAGTTTCTCGTCTTTCTATTTATACTTTTTATATGACAATTCTCTTCTATTGCCTTGATCACCTTCATGGCTCCCATGTGACCGTATCGTAGATGATAGTCCAGGATGATATCCTTTTCGATTGTAGTAGGGATCATGATCTTCCATATGTCTTCATCAAGGGATGTTTTGATGAATAATATTCCGTTATGTACACAATAAAATTTGGTTATTGTGTCATTTTGGTTGGAGAGACGAAGTTTAATGTGGTTTAACTTCGGGTCGGACTGCTGGTGTTTGCTGATGTCCTGCACTATCTTTTCTAAATCGGATCTGTCCTTAATAATGTTATAGATTTTCAAGATGCTATCCTTTTCGCCTTCGAACGTTTGTTCTTCCAGATTTACTCTCGACAATACGTCGGCTACTACATTTTTACTTCCAGGAACATACTCCCACTGTATATCGTATTCCTGCAGGGCGAGTACCCATCTGGTCAATCTACCATGGCTTAACTTGTATCTTCTCAGAAATTATATTGATTTGTGATCTGTTCGAACGGTCACTGGATATCCGAGGATAAACGTCCGAAACTTCCCGCAGGCAAAGACTACACTTAGCAGTTCTTTTTCCGTCACATTATAGTTCTTTTCACACTGGTTAAGGGTTCTGCTAGCAAAGCTCACTACTAGATGGTTTCCACTTTCATCTTCTTGGTACAGTGTTGATCCCAAGCTAATGTTACTAGCGTCACAGTTTAGAAAGAAGGGTCGGTTAAAATCCGGTGGTTGAGCATTACTGCTTCTAAGAACTTCTCCTTAATTGATTTGAAGGTTTCGTCTTGTTCTTGACCCCATCGCCATTTATTCTTGGACGATAACTGGTACTGAAACCGGGCTGTCAGTTCGGAATAACTATTTTGGAACTTCCTATAGTAGTTACACAGGCCTAAAAATGATTGTAGTTGCCTTCTGTTTTTTGGTATAGGGAATCGTTGTATGGCGTCTACCTTTTCTGTTGATGGTGTTATTCCTTGACTGTTTAACTGGAAACCCAAGAATTGTACTTCTTTAGCTATAAGCTTGGACTTGTCTAGTTTAAGGGTAACATTATTTTCAGGAAGCTTCTTCAAGGCATGGTCCACACGGTAACAGTGTTCTTCCCAATTGGTTGATGTTATTAGGAGATCATCAACATAGACAGTCGTGAATTGGAGCGCTTCTGGTCCTAGTATATGATCCATACAGGCGACAAAAACAGCTACTGAGTTCACTAACCCGAAGGGCAACCTCTTAAACTGATAATTGCGCCCTTCGAAGATGAACGCCATGTATTGCCGGCTTGCTGGGTGCAACTCCACCTGCCAATAGCCGCAGACGGTATCCCACGTGGTAATGAACTTCGTTCCGTGGAACCTCTTCAATATCTCATCAATTTCGCCAGGTGAGGTACGATCGTTAATAATCATTTTATTTATCTCACGTGCGTCAAGGCAAAGCCTTACCTTCCCATTTTTCTTTTGTATAGCCACAATTGGGCTAGTGTATGGCGATTGACTGCTCTCGATAATATCTTTACTGATCATATTCTGGATCTCTGTGCGTACGGCTTCCTTCAAAGATTGTGCTATAGGATACGACTTTCGGTTAAATTCTACCGGTTCTCTGAATCGTATGGAACATTGGTAGTTCCGGATCTTTCGAGGTTCGTCCGAAAATACAGCTCGATATTTTTCATATATGTTGACCAATTGATTCAGCTGGTTTTCCTTTAATTGCTCGGTAGTATTATGGCACTGGAAGTTACGTATCTCCTGAATCTTCTGTTGCCATAGGTCATCCTCCGAATCCTGATGTACTGGCTTGTTGTTTGTCGAGTAGTTTAACATGTAATTCACCTTATTTTGGTAGTCGAGAAGTTGTCTGGAGTCTAACATCTTGTTGTTAGTTAAATTGGCTACCCAGGTCGAACCTTCAGAAAAGAGTGATACCTTTCCTCGGCACAAGTCGATAACTGCTGAGTTTCTGCGCAATATGTCACATCCTATCATGATGTTGAAAGGTAATCCGGCTGCAACAAGAAATATCATATCCACACTAATGCCCTGACTGTTGACACTTAGGGATACCTGTTTTCTTATGGTCTTGTTCTGTCTGCCGGTAGCTCCTACAAGTACAATATTATTAATAGGTAGTGCCGGTAAGTTTTTGTGGCATTCCTGCTGTATCCGGTCCAACTCATTACGATTTATTATAGAGACATTGGCTCCAGTGTCTATCATTATAGGAACAGAAATACCCTCAATTTCTGCAATTATATATATTATTTCATTGTCATTATTATTAATATTAATTTCGCTTTCTTCTAGCAGGTCCTCACGGATATCTTTCAAATAATTACTGTATATTATTGTAAAATTTTTTCTGTCTTTCTTCAAATTTCTTTCTTTGTTAAACCCAGCAGATTGGAGCAGTAAAGGGTTATTGGAGTTTATTACTGCCTCCGTTCGTTTAAATGTTCCGCATCATTACGGATTAGGCCGTTGGAAGCATCAACTTGGAGTCCTGAAACTGCTTCGTTCGGTTCAGCGCGATCGTCCTGTTGGGCTTCCGTTACAGGTAGTCTTCGCTGATTGTCCAGGCTGGAACTACGTCTGGGCTCGTACTCTCTGTAACGATTACTTCCCTGACTTCCTTGAAAGGTCTCGTATTCATAATATCGGCTCCTTCGTTGAGGCTGGTACCTCCTCTGTCCACTGCCTTCCGCTCTGATGTAGTTAATATGGGGTCGATATGTCCTGTAATTATTGTTATTACCTCCATTCGGGTAATTCCTGTTATAATTACTATGATAATTGTTATTAGAGGGGTTGGGGTTCCTCTAACCATTTGGAACATAATTACGTTTATTATTATAATAACCGTTGTTGTTTTGTGGACGGTTACTATTATTATTATTATTATTATTGTTGTTGTTGTTGCTGTCATTATTATTAATGCGAGGAACATGATTATTATTATTATTATTGTTATTAAATCTAGGTACATTATGGTTATTACGGGTATTATAATCGTATTCGGCATTATTCAGATTTGCGGAATTATAATTATTGTTGTTGCCCACATTCTGCCGATTATTATTACTCGAATTATTTGTGTTACTTCTTGGTTCCGGCTTTTCATATCTCCTGCGACTTTGGCGGTAATAGTCTTCATGCTCATACATTTCTAAGAGCTCGGTCATTGCTTGTACAGTTTTTATTTGACTGTTTCTTCTAGCTCTTATTATATCTTCCTCATAATGGTATGAGAGCTTGCTGACCAGGCATTCTTCCGGTATTCTGGGCTCTAGATGTTTGGCCACGCACACCTTTCCCAAGAAGTACGCCGTTAGAGTCTGGTTTCCATACGGGTTGTATTTTCCATGACAGATCCCGTCTCTGGCGATATTTTGTGTCGATTCAGACCAATATTTGGCTTTGAATAGCCTTTTGAATTGTTGGTAGTCGGTCACTTCGTCTCTTATCGCCATCCACCAATTATCTGCTATCTCCTTGAACGATTCGTCAAGTACTTCTTTATTCTCCCTCCAGCGATTGCCTCTGTGTTTGGTGAAGTACTCTTCGATTCTGGCTAGGAACTCCATTGGTTTGTTTTTATAAAATCTGAAGTTAATTCCTTGACGATTCTCGTTGTTAGGACAACTCGTAATGCTTGTCGGTCGACTATGGAACAGGTCTATATCTGTTTGGTTCTGTCTCACCTGACTGTTGATACTGGTCACAGTAGCTTCAATGCCGTCACATTTTTCTGTGAATCGGTCCTGCACTCGCTCCCAGTCTTCACGTGTTTCTTTTAGTCTTTCCTCCAATGTCTTCCTAGTCGTTTCTTCAATGTTGTTTACCTTAGTGTTTATTTCTGTCTTGATACTCTGTACTTCTCGTTCGGTTTGACTCCATCTTTCGTCAGCTCTTGTAACCTTTTGTTCGATTACCGTTAATTCCTCTTCTACCTTCTTGCTGATTGTTTCATTATTTTCAGCTATCTTTTGCCCCAGTTCTTCCTTCAATGCTTCCATCTTTCCATCTAATCGGTTCATATTCTCTTGGTTCGTCTCCTTCAATTCTTCTCTTAATTGTTGATTATTGCTTTCCATTTTCTCACTTGTTTCTTCCATCTTCTTATTGGTCTCTTCCAGTTTTTGGCTTATCTGGGTTAATTCCTCCTTCGACTGTTTATTGTCAGTCTTTATTTCCTCCATTTTCTCCTCAATCTTCTGAATATTTTCTTCCATCTTCTCTTCTATCTTCTTACTGTTTGCTTCCATCTTCTCCTCCATCTTCTTACTGGTATCTCCAATTTTATTACTTAATTCCTCCTTCAATCGTTGGTTATCACTTTTCATTTCCTTACTATTTTCTTCGATTTTCTTGTTGGTATCTCCGATTTTATTACTCAACTCTTCTTTAATTCTTCCTTCGTCGTTTTAAATTCCCTGAGTAACATCTCCATCATTCTATCCAATTTTGTATCTTCCTTTGTGGTGGATTTCTCCGGCTGTTCCTCCTGTGGTGCAGGCTTGTTTGGTTCTGCTGGCGGTAACATCGACTCCACGTCTTCCACTGGTGTCGCCTCTTTATCCTCCATGTCTACCTCCTGCTCGGCCTCCATAGCCCTTTCTCTTGATGTAGCTCTCCTGTGCATCTCGCTCCTTCTTCCGACCTATTGACCGCTGCCTAGCTAAAAATAGGAAATTGGACACTAGTCCTTATTTTATAACTCTATTACCTCCTATTTAAAGCCCTTTAGTTGGACGCCAATTTGTAATATAATTTATTACAAATATTAATAAAAGAATATAGATAGCAAGAATTATGTCGTCTGAATCTCAGTGTTGAACTCGCCGATGATACAGCTCCACTTTGGATTCACCAATTACTAAGAATAAATTAAATATGTATAATGTTTTATAATTAAGTGTGATTGATTGATAATAAAATAAAATTTTGTAAGTTATGAAAATTGTACTAATATTTAGGTGTTTGTTCAATTGGTTAATTTAATTAATAAATAAATAATTAATTAATTGTGTGTGTACTTTTCTCAGATATCCATTCTAGCACTGTAAATTATTTTTGTTTAGAAAAAAAAATAGTTAACATTCATCATACAAATAAATACAACTCTTGTAACTGAATAATGATGTTCATTTATTGACATTCAAAATTATGCGCCATTCAAACTGCGCATGGCCAAGGCATTGGCTGATATGTGCTCCAGTCGGTAGCGAACAAGATTAACAAAATATATTTATTACAAGGTTAAGTAATTATGGTTCTTTTAACGAGTCGAAATAGTCAGAGGGCAAGGAACAAGATACATTCTTACAGGTATTCTTAAACTAAATTATTATGGCTGAAATAAAACAATATTATTATTTAAATTGTCAATTAGGAAAATTAATATCGAACCATTCGTTGAAATGACGTCACTCCCTTCAAGCTGGCCGTGTTTTCGTGCTGGTTCGGGAAACAAGTATGGCTGCCGTCACCTCGAGTTTGGCTGCTATGAACTGTTTGGGCTTCTCCCGCAGAAATAAATGAATATTCCCTTCTCTGCGAAGTAGTGTTGGTCCAGGAATATAGTGTAGAGTGTCCTCTCTTCCCCTGCGATGTCGTTTCGTGATGGGTTTCTTGTGAAGTGTCCGGTGTTCAAATATGTGTATACGTGTTCTGCGAATATGGTCCAAAATTGTCTCAAAATGGTCGTTGATTTCTTGTGCTTGTGTCTGATGGTGTTATTACTGTTGTTTGGAATTAGTGAGGTGTTAAATATTAATAGTTAATGTTATTTTCATTTTTAGATAACCTCTGTTACACTCCGCATATCCACACTCGGTTTTACACAAAATTATTCTTTTTTTTTCGGTATTCTGTTAATACATTTTCAACTAGTCGTCTTCACGATTAACAATAGACTAAACTCTGAACATCGTCGTTTTAGGGTAAGTTGTGATATGTCTTTTTCCTCTTTATATTGTTCAATTATAAAAATATCTGTCTAAGACTTGGTTCACCATCTAAATATACATAATAAATTTTCTTATTTTTTACTGTATTTCAAATATTTCTTAATTTTACATAAATCTAACTACTCAGTAATATTGATTAATTAATTTTACATATTTGGATATATAGCTGGGTTTGTTTCAAGTTCATTTAAGCCCAAAAATTACAATTTTTTATAATTATTGTAGGCCTCATATTTTGTACAAATTTAGTGTTTAAATGGTTTTTAAGTGTTTTTTCTGATAATATTTCCATGGAATATTCTTAATAACTCCGTGATTATCTTTGTTGTTAATAATTTTGCTGTTAAAACACTTCAATATTGATTAATTTACTGTTTAGTCTGATTTGATTACCATTATAGGCCTAGTATTATTTGTTTCAAAAAGAAGTTAATTTTCTTTCCTTTGTCATTCTATTCGCTATTAATTGTATCTGTATTAATTATATTTTCAATTTCTGTGTTGTATGTATTGAATTCTATTCCCTATTATGTAGTTTGATTCTCTGATAGATAGTTTTGGGTTTACATTACTAGTCTGTGTTTTCAAAAGTGGTGTCTTAGCTAGTCTGCTTGTACATTATATATGGTTTACAGTTTTGAATAAAATTATTACATTTCTATTTCCTACTTGCCTCTCTGCCTTACAAACTTGAAAATTAAATAATATGATTTAAAAATATAACAGAATATCTTATATCTACTAACTTCTTTTTTTTTATCACTCAAACATAATAAAAACATCTTATGCCTAATAACACTTTCAGTTATCAACTGTCTCTTGTGTTCATTATAACTATTTTGGTAATATAATGAAAATGAAAATAAAAACATCTTATAATTAATGACACCTTCAGTTATTAACTGTCTCTAGTGTTCATTATAATTATTTTTGGTAACACAATGAAAAAATAAATAAAAACATCTTATAATTAATGACACCTTCAGTTATTAACTGTCTCTAGTGTTCATTATAATTATTTTTGGTAACACAATGAAAAAAAAATAAAAACATCTTATACCTATTATTTTCTTATACTACTTAATTTTTGAAAACACTTTTATTATCAAAATTGACCTCAGTCATTAGACTGTCTTTTAGTTTGTATATAGTATTTCCCTACACTGATGGTAGTCTTTTTAATAGATTTCTTACACTACACTTCATTATAGTGTGTCAATTATTTTTGTCTACATTAATGGTAGTCTTTTTAAATAAATTTCTATTTCTTACACTACACTTTATTATAGTGTGTCACTTATTTTTGTCTACACTAATGGTAGTCTTTTTAATAATTTTTCACATATTATACTTATAACTAATTTACAATTCGGTTCTACAATTCGGTTTTCTTTGGGATTGTATCTTGTAACTTGTTACTGGGTCTAAATATATTGGTTTTAATTTTGTTCAATGGTATGTATTCCCTTATTAACATTTTTTGAATAGCTCTTCTTGTTTTTTAGGCTTTTTGTAGAAATCTTGACCTATTTTGTCCTTTCTTCATTGTTATATTAGTCATTTCTGGTCTTGTGGTTTCTCTGCTTCTTGACCTTATACATTTCCATTATTAATATGGTTTTCACCCTTTTATTTCCTTTTTCTTGTCCTTCCCTTTTTACTGCTTCCCCAATATACTGGGTATACTGCTGGTTTATTGGGTTTTTACATAGTAAGTTATTTTGATCAATGGTTTTCTTTGTTATTTTTTATTCTTATTAACATTTTGTTGACTTAATATACAGTTTCTAGTGTAATCCTTAAAACAATTCATTCTTCTCACTCACTATGGAACTTTTCTTCTTTATTTATGTTGCATTAAGTTAAATGTTTAGCGTGATAATTTTATTATGCTACAATATTCATAAGCTTATTTAATTATGTTAACCTCTTTTGTAACCCACGATCTTCTTAAAGTGCCAAGACCAAGATAGGCACTAGGTGGGACATCTGTCCATCGACCTTTTCTTAAACAGACAATAACAAAAGGTTATTCGAATAGCGTATTATACGACGGAAAAAATACAGGATATCCCTATTACTTTCCCAAATGCGCACAGTCATAAATGCAACTAGTAATATGGTTTTGAAGTTGTATCCATGTAAAGGTTTGATTTACAAAAATAAATATGTTTATCAAATAACTATTAATTCCTATTACATACTTATAAAACGCAAAATGAAGTACATTAACACGTTAACAAAATTAATATTAAAAATGTTACATTATCACGTCTAACATCCTCGTTCCGTCTCCGATCCAAGAGAGAAAAACCTCGCGTCCCTCTTATAAATTTCATTTCGGCTGCCTAAATCCTCTGCACTGCGTTAGCTTAGGTCATTTTGCCGTATTTCCCATCCGATTTCCGAGGCTCGTATGAGTTCTGTAAGTACATATATTTTTACTTAAGCAGGTTACTAGCCTGCTGTAAAACCCCCAACCTGGAGGACTAGGAACTTTGATTTTGGGCTGTTCTTCCCCTAGAGAGTTGCTTTCACCTCAGCTGACGAGCTGTCTCTGCAGGATCGCAGTAGACTAACTAACTTAGCTCATGTGTGCAGCCGTTGGCCTACTGTAGGCTCCTCCGCCTCCACACTAGATGCACAGGCCAGAACCCAGGATACCCCCAGGCTGCCCTGACAGAACCCCCATCTCTTGTTTGCTTACCGACCCACTCCGCCGAAGGGATTGGCTACCACAACCTTGGAGTGGATTGCTCGGCGTAACAGGACCCACCAACGTGTAGATGAGAGTGGGGTTTGGGGTGGAGAGGCTAGAGCAATTCTCTTCAATGAAAGCATATGTTCGCGTCACCCCCCCCCTTTTGTACCCCCTTATTTCCTATCTTATTTGTATCATTGCACCAGAAAATTAAAGACCATAGAAAGAGATGGTGTGAACACTTGAATCACATGCCTGATATCCCTCTACCTGTGGCTGCCTTAGGTTATCACCCTATTGGGAAGAGAGATGTCGGTAGACCAAGGAGCAGACGGGTTCCGGAACAGGTATTTCGGAAGGCCTAGTCCGTGTAATGGTGATGATGATGATGCATTATAATTCTCTTAAAACAAAACGTACTTTGGAAGTGTACATATATTTACATATACTGTACGGTTGATAATTAAATTTAATACTGTTTAATTTACTAAAACGTCATTACATTCATTTTTTAAATTAAATATTTAAATTAGCGGTATTTGAACGGGTTTAATTATCTCTCATACACAGGCACTCGTAGCTAACAAACCGTAGTGTTTAATCACACCAGAGCACATCAAGCAAATAGCAAACAGATTAACTGTATTTACACTGTTATGCACGTGTTTTAAATTACAAATTATCGAGGTTCTGTTCCGTGTTATTACCGCAGTGGCCGTTAGACCGTGTAAAAACAATTTCTCGTTAACGTTTAAAAGTTAGGTTTCACTATACGGATAATATGTTGTCGTCTTACGGTTATCTATCTTACAATAAAAGAGACAGTATGCTGATGATCTACTGGAACACACAAAAGGATATAGTACAAAATATTTTAGGGCTTACTAACGGCGAATTAAGTTTTATAAAAAAGCTTTATACAACCCCATTTAAATGAAAGAATGATGGTTGATTGTCAAAAAACAGAGGTCCTAAATGTTAGAAAAGTTAGGAGGGATCATTTTTTTAAACTTTTAAATGATGGAAACGAAGGTACATTAAAAAAATATTCCGACTTCTCCAAATGTGCAGATTAAAAATCGAATCCTCTGTTCAAGAAATTATACAACCGATAAAAGAACTGAAAATGGCGGGTAAGGACGGAATCATGGCAGAGACGTTGATGGCCAGAAATCAGGCGTTGGTCAAAGAGTTACGTGACCTGATAAAGGAAATACTGGATCACGTCTCCTCATAATCAGTTTATAGTCTTCTATTTTCGTAACTGCCAGAGACGAAAACTGGAAGTTTGCTAATATTAGACTCGGTACGTACCTCCGTCGAGAATAAATAGTGCAATATGCAAGATGAAAAAGTACAAAGGCTCAACTGAGGCGATAAGATGTTGTCTTTTACATTAGATAACGATTTTATAGGCCAAAAAGCCTTTATACATTAAATTATGGTTACACACGGCAACGTGGCAACGTCCGCATACAAAAGTGCTGTGGGGTAAATCTCCTTATTTTATGAATAAACTTCGAAAGTCAGTGTTTGTGATTCAGTATAAATTAATGGACTACAGTTCCGTAACAACTAAAATGTACCATCGCATACAACATAGCCGTCTCGTGACAACATGTAATTTGTTGACATGCGTCGTCAGTAAAACTAATTTCTAAAATAACGTTTATTGAATGAATTACTTCATTATTTCAACGTACGCTTTCAACAGTTATTTCGATCAGATCGTTTGTTTTGATATGGTTTTATTCGTAAAACTGATTGGCTGGCTGAAATATGCGCTTATTAATTTTCTTCATAATAAGTTTCACTTTGACTTGAAGTACACTCTACGGTAGATATACCAACCGATACAAATTTTACACTCGCATAAGTGTTCAACACAAATGTAGGAGACCAATGATAGCTAATAGCTATACAATATAATTATTGTATGTCACGCGCACATCACGAGTACATCACGCGTGTATTGAAATCACGCGGTTCAATAATAATCAAAATTATAAATCTTCCTTGTAAATTCTGATCAACCTACTTACAAAGTATTTTACAAATAAGATTCTGTAAAAAAGAAATATAAAAGTCATAAATTGCATTCCCGACCCAATAACGTTAAATATAACATTTCTTGTGGCTACAGTAACTTACTTCTAGCATAAAGTCTCTTCATCATATATATCCTCTCCTGTTAGGAATCACTTTTCTTGCATTAAAACGTTTTATTATTTATTGTGACTTTTCTTTGGTTTTTTATATAACTGCTGCTGCACTGAGTTCATAACAGACAAATAATGTACTCCTGACATGAATTGGACATCAGTAGCTCATTTCTGGTTCGGCTGATTGGATGATTTACAAATCGAAATATAAGTTCCTTACAAACATGGTTCATTTTTAGGGAATTACGTTCTCTGTTTAAAATAAAACAAAGTATTGGTTATTAGGAATTATGTAGAATAGACTGAAAAATATTTTTTATGAACAAAGTTACATTTGGTAAATCCGATATAGTGCTAAGCTGAAATTCTTTATACAAATGTACTACTAATATTTGTAAACCTAATTTCTGCCTATTCCAATTTTAAAAGTTATACTATTGATATACTGGATAATGATACATTAATAATAAGTTACGTACTCTGGAGCTCTTAACTCCATCTTATTTCAATTATCTGTAAGGATGAACCTATTTTATCTAATATAACGTATGAACCTTCTCTAAGTCCTTCCTGAGTTATTAGCGTAAGTAGAGATTAAGATAGAACATTGAGGAGAAGACCTCCAGCAAGGTGGACACATATATGAAACGATTTGTCGACACTGGCTGGGTCATAAAAGTACACAATAATCGTGAGACAGACTGAACAAATATAAGCCAATAGGACGATGGTGGTGTGAGACAATTTAGTCATCTATAGAATACGCACACTAAACATATGTAGGCTGCTCTAAAACCCATACTCGAGTACTGCCAGTGAAGCCCTTAACATTTCACAGCACAAAGTGCATTGCATGTGTGTCATGTTCCCACACGATCACTGGTTGTGTAGAATAAATAAGTTATTAGAAAATGACAGTAAAATAATATATTGTTTAATAAGTTTTGGTATTTATATTTAAGTTTACTCTAAGGGGACAAACATGGTTTTCAGAAAAATCATAAATTAAGCTATGAACTTTACATTACAGTGTAACCTTTGCTTAATATTAGCAAGGTAAATAGTTATTATACAGTAGTTGACAAGGAAACTAGTACTGTTAAAGTGCACAAAGGAAATACCTCAAATAAAATTACTTTATCGTTTGTTGATGACACCGTAATATCGTTTGTTACTCTCGGGAGTTGTTGGTCATTCTCAATATTTAGTTAGGTAACTCAAGTTTCCTACTAACAGTTACAAACTAGTTAAGTTTTCTATAGAAATAAGAGAAACTTTTCGTTGCAACACTGTACGTAGTAAGAACCAATTTGTTACTAAAATCAGGTGGTACAAAGTGAACCTTAGATACAACATGTACATTTACAGATAATAATAATTAACAAGAAAATGAATACAATAAAAACAACTTGTAAATCCACCTGTGTATTTTAGTTATAACTTATTAGTATATTATTACCTAAATTTACTCAAGCGGATGTTACGTGACACTCCTTCGTTCATCGTAGTCATGTTCCTTAGATACAGACCTGTCTCTCTCTCTCTCTCGCTCTCTCTCTCTCTCCTATAACTCCTCACCATTCCTGTCTGTCTCACAGTTTTGATGAGACAAAAATATTGTATTACGAGCAAAATGTTTAGGTTCCCTTAGATAGGAAAAACATCCATGAGAACTAACAAATAATTAAAAGCAGAAAAAACCTCTTTTTTATGAAGCATTTCCCTCACATTGTTTTATAATATAGGCTAATCAAATCAGAGAAACGAAGTCGTGGTTTTCCTAACAAACGCCATTCGTAAGATTGTTTGGTACAAAGTAAGTTACTTATATTATTCGATTAAAACAAATTAGAAACAATGCCATATAAATGTTCATACAGGTGACTAAGAAAATTTCTTGTAAAACTTAATGAATGGAGACAAAATGTCACTTAACAAAAAAGTAAAGTTATCCAGAGACTATTCAATAAAATAATCCAGAGACTATTAACATCCAACAAACAAAATTCAATAGAGTGGCGCAATGTAGACTTGTAAAGCAGCCTTCCAGGCCAAGAGTGTGCACCGTATAATAGACAGCGTTGACGAGGTACTAGAAACGGTTATGAATAGACAGGGTTACGAAAGAAGATGATTTACATATACTTTACTCAAACCAATCCAAACGAAACACATTCGTTAAACATTTTTTTACATAATATAATCCTCCGAAATTAAGATTTATAACATCGTTTTTTTACATACTGAATTATCGCTGACTATATCGGAACTTGTTCTACTATACTGTATATAAGTTATTGAACACAAAATACGAAATTGATATTATGTTAATCAATATCTACATAATATAATGAAATACTGTACTTGAAACCTGTGGGTGCAATAACGCGTCTATGTTGGAGAACAAAGTTTGATCAAAACGTTTGTGTTCCTTTGTTTCACTAAACTAGTTACAACAGCCGTCATTGACTATCATCAAATAAGTATTCATCAAACACATAAGACATCAATGTCTAATAAGTGTTTAACGAGCGGCCGAGTTCTCTGCTGTATAAAGTAACGTTGATTTTTCTAGACGTGGAATACTTTCTAAATAGCTTAAAGGATTATCTTCCAGTCGCTCTTACATTATAAACTTAATTCAGTCTCTTGTGCTTTTCTTTCATTTATTACGTACAATAATTTTTTTTTAAATACAGTATTAAAACAAAATATTTACCAGAGGCAAAACTTGAGGAACTTTCGTACTTTCTTAAATATCTCATTTATGCAAATTTACAAGTATTTATAATCCTAATAACGCGATTTAAAAGCTAGATTTTTTATCTCAGGTGAAAAATTTTGGCGAGAATAAAAAGCAAGACCCAAAGATAAAGCCTAGATGGAAACGCAGAGAAAACATGTGACAAGAAAAAATCAGCTCTATTGTCCGTGTTTAGAAGAGTCAAACGTATCACACTGCCATTGACTTTTAATGTCTAATGGATAATTTAATAATAATAAGGCTAATAATAACAATGATCTTGTGTACTTATAGATATATGTAAGAATTTTAACGCTTAATCCACTAGTACTTGTTACTATGTTACAAAGGTATTTAAAGAAATACAAACCAATTTTTGCTTATATAAAGATTATATTAGCCAACCTTACATTGCTCATCATTTATCACTTTTATTTAAATACTAGGCCTATTATTACGAGAATTACAACAGCCGTCGAAATACTTATTCGCCACAAATATTCGTAACTATTCACTGAGGCCACAACAGTTCGCATAATTGTGTACAGTGTAATAAACATTTTAAGAATCTGTCTACATCACTTTCTGAGAAGACGTAAGATAGTACCAAAACATACATTTTAAAGAGTTTCGCGCTGAAGGACAATACACAGTCGGCAATTGGTTGCTTCACTGACACGCATTTTTGATAATGTCTGATCATTCTGAGACGCGCTTACTAACTAGAAATAACCTTAAAATTCTTTGTTAACATTTCAAGAGAATTTATTGTCATCTTTAGGTCCCGTATGTAGGTTACACAAAATAATTAATACACCTATAATTAGTTGTTTGCGTGACTATGTGTAAATGTTACAAAAATGTAATAAAAAAACTAGTGCACATCTAGGATCACATCACTAGGAAATGATAAAAGTGTTGCTTTATTAGGTTTTCGATGTCTTTAATCGAATCTAGTTAGAAAATTCTAGCTTCTAACACTCCTGTTCTACTTTTCTGATCTATATTTGTAAAATAAAAATTAATTCCACATCCGATACTACTCTTTAAAGGGTGTATTAAGCATCTTGAGATAATTATACAACGCGACTCATTAGATATGTTTATTTCTGAGCGTAGGTAATTTCCGTATCAGACCGCAGGTAGCGTCCGAAACATGTAAAGTACGCACTCGGCCAGGGATTAACGGTACCTTCCAAATACCCGCTCCCTCACTTTTGGGGACTTTTCACTAAATGAAAAAATCTGTTTGTCTTCAATCTTCTATCTCATTCTCTCGTGTCGTCGTAACATTTCTGAGCGTGTTTCTAAATAATGGAAGTAGCTCGATTTTTATCGATCAGTGTAAACCGATGATAATTATTGTGAGCAGGAAGTCTTTTCGTGAATACAAATTGTTGCAACATGAGACTATCTTTTGGAGGTAGTCAGTAAGCGATTGCAAGGCAAGAGTTCACACATTGGCAATGTTATTGTGAAACATAATTTGAACCACGAAAAGTTACAAAATCATGAAATTAGACGGGGAATCATAAGCAGTGCAGCAAAGAGGAATGCAGAAGATGAAATGTTGGAAAGACAGTCAAATATCGTGAAGCATACCATCGAAAACTTTTCTCGTACTCTTCATAACATAAGGCTGAGAGGTATAAATTGCGTGCGCGGAAATATTTGCAACTGGCGTCAGAAGACTGAGCCAATGTTACAGAAGAAACTGTCAGAAAGTTCACAGTTAGTGAAAATGATGAGTGTAAAAAGAATAAACATATACAGTAGTGCAGTGTAAAAAATTGACGAAGAAACATCCATTGTTGCTTATAGATACAAATCTCTATTACATGTGTTGATAACAGCCATTACGGTCAATCCCAGAGTATACAGTGTTATCCTGAGTTGGCGATGGTTTTTAACTATTAGGATTTTAGCATTGTGTGTGTGTGACAATTAAAGGAGTTCTAATACTGAAAGAAGAAGATAATAATAATTCATAAATAAAAAGGAAACTTAAGGATTTTAAATTGTGTTGATATATGTATTGTCAGGTTTATGTTGCATTCTATTTTTTGTAAATATTTTGTATATAGTAAAATAAACCAATTAAGCCGTAATTACTTGTGCAACAAAATTTCATCTCGTTACAGAAGAAACGTGGGTCACTTCTGTCTATCGAAGTAAAGCCTGTGACGAGAGATGAATTAAGGAGTTTACACTACAGAGTGTCCAACGCAAGGCAAGCTTTACAGAGAACTGGTTTTACAACGAGTATTTACTAGCTGCAACGTAAGCTGTGTAGGGACTCCAGTGAGAAATGTACTGTACGTGTAGGAAGTGATATTAAAGAGCACAGAGGAGCCGAAGCAAATAAAATTTACTTTGCAGTTAGTATCTACCAGAATGACATACGTTACACCAAGCGTTGTTTCTTATTGCAAACGTTTCCTTTATAGTTTGTACTGACGTTAATCGGAGTTGGAGACGGAAAAAACAGACGGACGAATAACTTTTCTACAAAATTAAACGATTTGAATATAACATGTGTTACTGCGTGCTGCGTATACCCATATGTATCCAGGTGAAGGTATGGCAGGATAAAAATTGCCTACTCATTCGTAGCAACCCTAAGAAAAATATGCTAATTACATCTCTGGAACACCGTGTCAGAAGGCAGGCTGTAACATCGTTTTGGCAGGATATAGTTTGCGTGGAGACCACACCCGAGAGAGTCGTAGCGCGGCCCGGGATTTGGAGAGACGGACTATTTCACGTCACTTCGCCAAGTGCTACCGACATCTACACAGTAGTTACGGTTGCTGCAAGTCGGCGTAGCACTACCCTTTCTACTAACTGAGTTTTTTTCTTTAAACTAGAGTTACATACTGCAACAATACCAGATTATGGACGCAGAATATAAGAAATGAATAATTAAATTGTCGCCAACCAAAAGTGTATAAAAAGTTTAATACACACCCTGTCATTTGAAAAAATTGAAGTAGACATAATCATCTGATTTGACGTCATGCGAGGTGAGACTGATCTTAATGTGTGCGTGTGTGTGTGTGTGTGTGTGTATGTGTGTGAAGCTTTTTTTTTGAAACCTATGCCAACAGGAGAGACACCCGAATCCTGGCTTTTAATCTAGAGGTCCCGGGTTCGATTCCCGGGCCCGCACCATAAAATCAAGGTGCGTTTTTCAGCCCCCAGGTCGACTCAGCCTATTGAAAATGAGTACCTAGGATGACATCCTGGGGATAATAATGGGCGGCTGAAGCGTAGTGTTGGCCACACTGCCTTCCTTGTATGCCGTACGGCTCGCATAAAGCAGCCTACCCTGCTTGACTCCTAAGCTGCTTCGGTGGTACACATGGGAGCCATTATTATTATGACAAGGAATAAAAGCAAACAAACCAACTAATCCAGACAAAAGTAAGGCCCCATATTATGTAAAGGATAGACTTGGAGGATTCCGCACCAATAGATCAAATTTCCTCGCTTAGACAAACCTGTGAAAAGATAGGAGAGTACAACCAGACAACCTGGATGGTCTTTATTCATGTCATGGCTGCTTACAATACAATATTCAGAAGTAAGCTCCTTAAAATGATGGAAGGGTTGTGTATCCCCTGTTAAGGTGGTAAGGCTTGTGATATGTAAGCTTTGGTCCAAGTGCAGAGTGAAGATTGGCGATTGCACCGCAGTTGACCTACGACAGGGTAACCCCCTGGCCCCTCTCCAGTTGAATATTGCCTTTCAGGCTACAGTGAATGCTGCTGAAGTGGAGCAAGATTTAAAAAATTGTATCTTTAATAAAATGACACACTCGCTTATGCAGATAATGTTGTAATTGTTGGTAGATCTCTGCTTTGTGTTAAAGAAGCCTTCCTAAAGCCGGCTGAAGAGTCACGTAAAGTAGGACATAGATTGAATGAAGGTAAGGCCAAAATAATGATGTCGAGAAGGAAGAGACACGTGTAATACCAGGAGCATTATGTGTTTGGTGATTACTGTTCTGAAGCAGCCTTTAGTTTCCAATACTTTGGTTCCACTGACAGTAAAATCCTTGATGAAAAGCAGGAAACAAAGAGAAGAATTGCAACTGGGAACAAAGCATAATTTGCAATTAATAAAATCTTGAAAAGCAGAATAGTAAGCCAATTATGTATTAACTTTTGTGCCTAATTATACCAGGTTTATTGTTGCATGAAGTTTTGTTTCTTTGAAAAATTATGTTTTTATTTGTCTATATTCATATTGTCCCGTGCAAAGTAATCCCCACACAAGCTAAATATAAAGAAACAATATAACACAGTAATCCTACTTTCCTTTTTTTAATTTTTAATACATTCAGACCGTTTTTGTTGTCATACAGTCCGGCTTACAATAAAGCGATAGTCGTAAATGGAACGGTGTGACTACTTATTGCATTGTAGCAGCACGAGTGTCTGGATAATGTGTCTCTATATTTTTGTACTGTTATATCTACAGTGTTTTCTCTAAATACTGCATCTACAATATTTTCTGTAATCTAACGTAAACGAGATGTCCCCTTCAATGTGAATTGCTCAATCCTTAAGAAAATGTGTCCCAAATTAAAGTAAAAAACAAATTGCTTTGGCTTATCCTTTACGTTTTCCTTACTTTACTGTAAATGACTTGAAACGTTACTGTGAACCTGTGTATTAATTTAAACACATATAATAATAAATCAACTATTAACGGTAACTATAACAATATATAATAATATAAAGCATTGTAATGTAAATAGATGTAAGTAATATATAAATGAAAATTTGAATCAAAGGAGGCTCGACTATGCGACAGTCAGGCGCCGATAAAATAAGTTACAATAGACCCAAAACACCCTTACATGTCATAAAAGCATAAAATGTTTTGTAGAGTAAATACAGCAAAAAACGCCCATGTACCGTTAGGTTAATGGTACTGTGTCCTTCAACAGACAATAGATGACACGCCAATAATTATGACTATTTTAGAAAGTAACGTCACTTTTTAGGAGTCTAACGAATGTCCGCGTAAGTCTATCGCCCGCTCCCTGGCAACCAATCACGGATAGCGTCGGTAGTGAGCACGAAAAATATACAGCACCGGAATGGGTACGTTCAAATTTACCGGCAAATATTTCAAATTCAGGCCAATGGAATTATGATCAACAAGAGCTGTAGTGAGGGAAGGACTCGGAAAACTATAAAAAACAAGTGAAGCAAACGAAAAGGGGAAGTCTAAGTTTAATTTTCACGCAAAACACGGGAAACCTGCGTCACTCGATGTGAGCATTTCAATACTATAATTCTAAGTTCAAATCAATAGACTAACACGGTTAAATAGTTGAGAAAGAATTACAGTCATCAAGAAGTTGATTTTATATGTGTGCGCGATAGTACGTACGGACCAGAAGATGTTTAACTTGTGCGCATAGATTGCAGCAAGAAGTACAGTACACTTATTTATATGTGCGCGACGTTTAGTACTAACGCGAGCGAGTGAAGTAAATAAAGAAGGTTTAATCAAGCGTGATTAGTGCAAAGTGTAGTGCGATGTTCAACGCAGGTTTACAGTTCATCATTCTTTTACTTGGAATCCAGCAACAAGTAACAGTATATCATTTATGATTCACAACTCAATAACGTAACATAGAATTTGCATCTAAAAAATAACTCATTTCATTCTCAAAAGACCCACGAGTTCAGATATTAACTATTACAATTTATGCTATATGACATGTTAGGAGAATTATTGAATAGTAAAGTAAGGAAACAAATTATAATAATTATAGAAATGGTAACGAAGTTGAATAATTGAATCTATTGAAGATTATAGAAGTTCATAGTAGTTAAGAATTTATGATACATATATGTTTTGATTAATATATTGAAGATTTAAATGTGTTAATGGAGTAAATTTGAATATACTGATTGCTTATTTGAATAATACTTGATTAATATGATTTTGAAGAATCAGTAAGCTAGAGATATTAATAATTTTGTTATTAGTTATAAACAATATTAATGAGTATAAATTTGAAAGATGATATTAATGATTAATTCTCAGATGTCTTATGTAATAACAAGGTAATAATATAAATCTTAGTTTCTGAACGAAGTGTTATTATTTCATAACAATCCTGAGATACTCTGCTCTGGCGCCCAAGCAGATTAAGCAATAATACAAAACTGAGTGGAAGTATTCAGTAATAAATATTGTAATAAAACCCTGTATGCCGGTCTTTACAAAAAAAGATAATAGAAAAAATTTTATTTAAAAAAAAAATAAATTTTATGTTTTAATAGATGTTTGTAATTAAGAAATAATGCTGTTTTAAATGTTCTGTAAAAATTTTAAGAATCAGGAAGGTATTTATTAACTATGGAGAACTTCTGGAAGATCTGAACCAAGTCTGGAGTTAACAAGATTAACTCCGGTCAGCAATCGATTGATGATTTTTCTTGCTGGTCTAATATCTCACTGAAAAAAAATATTTTCTTCTTCTTGAAGTCCCTTTGCCTTAATAAATAACCTTAAATTAGCCTGTGAAATAATAACAGATAAATACAATTGAAATAAATGGATTTATTAAACAATTTAATAAATAATCGATTTTTTATCGATTGAGAACAATTATCGACTCCGTCTCAGGGAATTATCGATTCGTGCATACAGTAGAAAAAATTATTATAAGTATTATAAAAAGGACAGGTTCTTTGAGCGATTAAATTAATAGTCAGAGAAGGGTAACGAGAAAGTATAACATTAACAATTAAAGTAATTTCATTAATTATTATTTAACAATATTGAAATAATTCTGATATATAATGTTTAATATCTGTGGGTTAATTTGTGTGTAAAAGTGGTTATGAGTTGTAGCGTGAATTATATCAAATATATTGTTTTACTGTTTTAGATCACTCGTATAATGAAGTTAGGTGTTAGTTTTCACTATTGTCGTTAAAGTTTTGGTAGATTTAGTTAAAAAAGTGTTTAATTCTGCTAACTCTCGATTCACTTATATTAATGGCTAACCGTAGTACCATTTTCTACTCGGTTTTAAGGAACGTTTTTTCACACAAATATTCAGCTTGATATTCAACAAAAGACTATTTTAACTTGGTCAAAATCTGGCCCAGTTAATCTTTGAAAAAGTATTGTTAACATATTTCGATTACCCATATACATGATACAAAATTACATTATACATGGAATTTATTTATTTTATTCATCACTTTCATGAATTATGAACTTTATCATTGGTTTAATCATCTCATTCCTTTTAAATTGATATATTATAGTCCATATCTGTAGACATTTTGTGGAAATTACCAAATTTCTTTCCTTTTTGGAAATCTAGGCTCAAACATTGATTTCCGCCTTTATACAATTTTTCTTCCATTTTAATTGTTATTAATACTACTATAATAAATTTTAATTAGTCATATTTCTCTTCCTTTCCCTAAATACATATAAATTGAACCTTTGAACTGGTTTTTTGTGTTAATCTCTGAATTTGACATTGCTCTTTAAAATTAATTAATTTATATATTTTGAAAATTTACAATATTTTAAGGTATATTTCCTTATTATCATTTTAACTCATAGGATCATTCCCAGTAGTGGTTAACTGATTTACCTTATCTAAATCTTGCTAGTTTACAGGATTTATAAGTGAATTATACTGGTTTGTATGGTTTCTGTGAATTCACCAAATGGCCTAGAGTTTAGAATTTGACATTTCTGTCTTTCTCAAATAAATTGAATCGTATTCACTCACTCCTCTGACTTTACATAGTTATTATTACATGAAAATAAAATGGTTTATAACTTATTGTGAGGTGTAGTATTTAATTAACACTACTAAAAAAAACATAATTATGAACATTATTTAGCAATCTGTACAATTGAACATATTGCTGACATGGTTTGAACATATACATTTAACTCCTTTTGAATTAACACAGCATACCTACTGAAACATTATTAATGGTATGTATGCTGTTATTTAGTAAACATAACTTATTTTTAACACATATGAATCTTATTTTCTAATAATTCTTACAAATACATTGACTTTATGGCTGTGAACAAACAGCCTATTTAAACATTTTAAACCTATGAATACTAAATTCATGCCAGTCCTTTCTGGTCTAAACCATTATTATTTATGATCCCCTTCATCAGTAAACATGACCACCCAGGTATTAGCATTTTTTACAAATGTCTTGTAAATAAAGAGTTACATTAAAATAATAAAATACTGGAAATCTTCCATTTCATTATTTTATGATGCTGTTTATTATTGGATATTAAAGTTGTTATATAGCATATTGATAAGTCATAGTATTACTAACTTTAAGTTTATTGCATTTCCAAAAAACACTTACACAAATTCACTTTCACTGGTGGTTTTGATATTTTGAGTCTCACTATCTCGCACCAGACCTTTAGTAATCATGGACTGTTAAGACTTGTCTATTTTCTTTATCACACAATAGCTTTAGTAGGTTCACTTCTTATAATACTATACAACACTTTAGGTTTCTAAATAATTACATTTTTATAGGATTTTGGTATGTTATACTTTCTTTTTAATCGTTTTTATGGGTTTGGGGTTGATTGTAGTTAATAATAATAATAGGTTTTACAACGGTGTTTCTTTCATACTATTTCTTCCCCTCTTCCTGTCTTCTTTCTTGTCTTTCTTCTTATCTTCTTTCTTGTCCTTCTTCTTATCTTCTTTCTGGTCTTCATTCTTGTCCTTCTTCTAGTCTTCATTCTTCTGGTCTTCTTGTCTTCATTCTTCACTCTTGGGTAAACCAAGATACTTCGTGTTATCTCGACTGATGTTTAGTTTGGAGCATCTAATTTATTTACTGACACGTACCTTGCTCTTCTCTAAAGGTTTCAGGGTATTGTTTTCTTCCTGATCACAAAATTTATTCTTCCTTCTTCTTGTCTTTGGGGTATTTTGGTGTTCACCACTCTTAAACTGATTCTCTTTCTTCTTGATATGGTGTTATTTAATTTGTTTACTGCTCCTAACTTCCTGGGTAGATTCCTGATCTTATAATAGGAGTTGCTTTTAATCATTTCTTTGATATTTAAACAGTGGTTTTTATATAATGTAATGAGGATTTTTATTTTATTGTGGTTCATTCCTTTGATTTCATCAAATCTCATTCAATATTATTTTAACATATGTGGTGTAAATAATTTTTATGATTTTATATGACTTAATAAGTAGTGGATTTTCTGTCGCGCTACAGAATGCCCTTCTCCAGAAGTAATTTTTTCAGACTATACTTGCTTTGTCTGAAACAATTGCTTATGATAATTATTCTAGGTTTGTTATTATTCTGGACTTCCTTCCATTTTAAAAATTTTCTTATTTATATTTGAGTTTATATCCTTCTCATTCTCACTTGATCTTCCTTGATAGTAATAGTCATCTGAGTTTCATATTTATTATTTCATTTTCATATTTCTTCTTAGTATTTTTTCCTTGGGATATTTCCTCCCTATCGTTCCCTACTTTGTGAGCTGGTTCAGTTCAGAGAGGCACTGTACGCTACTTCCTCTGCTGTCCAATACTTCACACTTATTTGAGTACAGAGGCAAATCATCTCTGCTGAAAAAACATATTAATACTGCTGGAATTATCTACAGACAGATTAAAAAATTATTCAGAATAGTACACATTTATTACTATTTAAAAAAAATATCTTTGGGATACTTCACTTATTACTTCTCAGAGATTATATTCTTACTATTATATTTCTCAGAGATTTTAATATTCCTATCTCAGTTGTTCTTCTGACTCGTTAACTGGATGTTTCATTCATTTGATATTATGGTAGGAAGCTCTTCTATTATTACATTTTTCAACCTTTCTTATCATATAAAGCTTTTGGTTATAAATTCTTTATTACCTTCTGGTTTTTTTATTATAATCTGCATTGTTTATAGTAGCATATCTTTATGACATTTTTATTTTATTGCTCTGTTTTTATTATTTCCACTTGTTCTGTGTTCTAGAACTTTTTATAACTGTCATTATCACAATTGACGTTTAATTCATAAATCATTTTATATTAATTCGTTTAATTACACATATCTTTGATATTATTTTCACATTATTCCTGTCATGGTTATTATCCTTTCGAATGAATGTTTTTTATTAATTTTATAATGAGGTAATAATTTTTCCTCATACCACTTCAACGTTTTATTATCTCATAATTCCACATAATTTTTTGTATTTTATTATATTCAATCACTCAAATCGTATCAACTCAAATCGTATCGCATTTTTTTTAATTTCCTTTGGCATCATTTTATGGAAAGGTTTTTACTCTTTATATTGAAATTAGACATGATCATACTTTCCAGAATTATTTGTTTTAATTCTAAAGTCTGTTTCCTTTATTCATCCCATTATGATCCTTTATAAACATGGTAAATATATTTGATGCTTACCATAAATATGGTATTAAATCTCTTCTGTTTATCTCACCAAAGTGTTTTATTAATAATTGGTTGGTAAGTTGTACTTACTCTTGGTTTGGAAACTTGACTTATATACAATTCAAAATTCACTCTTCTTATATTTCCATAAAGTTTTCAAATAATTGTATGTAATTTGGTATTACATTATTTTTAAAATTTTGTTGATAAGTCAAAATTCTTTTTATACTATTCTTTCCAAATAGTTTTTTCTTCAAATAATATGTTCGTAAGGAGAACTTACTTTTGTTTTAGAATTTAGGGGTTTTTAAATTCTTCTCTTATTTTCTTGCCATAAAGTTTTTCACAAATTCCTGGTTAGTAAGGTGATCTTACAATTGCTTTGGAATTTGGATTATTAAGTCCAAATTCTTCTTCTTATATCTTTCCAAATAGTTTTTCTTAAAATAATTGTTTGTAATGTGGTATTACCTTATTTTTGAATTTTGAGGGTGTTATGTAAGGTATTACATTGTTTTTGGAATTTAGACGATTTTTATTTCTAAATTCTCTCCTTCTTTATTATTGTATTATTGCCACATAGTTTTTTCATAAATAACTGGTATGTTAGGCGATCTTACAATTGCTTTGGAATTTGGATTATTAAGTCCAAATTCTTCTTCTTATATCTTTCCAAATAGTTTTTCTTAAAATAATTGTATGTAATGTGGTATTACCTTATTTTTGAATTTTGAGGGTGTTATGTAAGGTATTACATTGTTTTTGGAATTTAGACGATTTTTATTTCTAAATTCTCTCCTTCTTTATTATTATATTATTGCCACATAGTTTTTTCATAAATAACTGGTATGTAAGGTGATCTTACAATTGCTTTGGAATTTGGATTATTAAGTCCAAATTCTTCTTCTTATATCTTTCCAAATAGTTTTTCTTAAAATAATTGTATGTAATGTGGTATTACCTTATTTTTGAATTTTGAGGGTTATTATTCATAAAATTTCTTTATGGATGCCTGGTTAAAGACGCCCTTAATTTTATTTGAATTCATTTTCTTTATTTCGTACGTGTTGTTGTTATTACATGGTTTTTGGAATTTAGTGGATTTCTTGGCTGGGATGCCTTCTATCTCTGCGTTGACATGTAATTCTTTTATTTTTATCTCTTCAAAAAGTTTTTTTTCAAATCCTTGGTAGTAAGTTGATCTTACTTTGTTTTTAAATTTCGTTATTAAAGTTATTGGTGGGATTACTGTTTTCCTCTTCCAATAACTCATGTCGTATGTCCTTTAGGTAGTTGCACCCTATGACTGTGATACGATTATTATTACACATATGATTACACTCATTATTATGATTATACCCAGTATTTAGGAGCAGTAACGGGTTCTGGCGATTTATTACTGCCTGTGCCCGTTTAAAGGCTCGGCATCATTGTTCCTCTGTGCCATACTAGTTGATGCCACATTTGGGATGCTTAGAGTGGTTCCTTGTCGATCTGTCCTATGGTCTTCCGGTCGTTCGTGGTTAGACCTCCGTTCAGCATCGTCTAAACTATTACTCCTTCTTGCCGGATAGTACCTTGGTTGGTCCCGTTCTAGGCTCCTCCGCCTTTCTTCATATCCGCGGTAGCTGTTTCTTCGACTGTTGTTGTATCTTCGCTGTCGTCCATCTGTGGCTTGTATGAAATTCACTCGAGGGCGAGGAAACCTATTATTAACGGGATTAACATTATTTGGACCCGCACGATTATTATTATTATGGTAACGATCATTACCATAATTGGGGCTTCTCTGACTATTTGTGTTATTAGGGTAGGGATTGCGGTTACCCTGATAACCATTAGAGGGTCGACTCGGGTTTGGATGGTTTGGATCCGTATTATTATTATTATTGTAATTAGAATTGTTAACATTATTATTATTATTAAAACTGTTATTCTGCGGGTATGCCCGGCCTCCTTGGTACCCAGTGTTTATGTTGTTCGTACCCTGGTTGTTGTTCTGATACGTCCTTGGTTCGGGCCCATCACTTCTTCTACGACTCTGTCGGTAGTAGTCTTCATTTTCATAGTTTTCGAGGAGTTCGGTCATTGCCTGGATGGTTTTTATTTGGCTGCCCCTCCTCGCACGAATTACTTCTTCATCATAATGATATGACAACTTATTTATTAGGCACTCCTCAGGTATGGCCGGTTCTAAATGCTTGGCCATACATACCTTGCCGAGGAAATAAGCTGTCATTGAACTACCGACTTGTGGTTTGTAGTGGCCGTGGCATATATTGTCTCTTATTAAATTTTGAGTTGTCTCCGACCAGTACTTGGTCTTGAATAGGCTCTTAAATTGCTGATAATTGTCGATGTCGCTCCGGTTGGCCATCCACCAATGGTCATTCACCTCCCGAAACGACTCGTCAAGGATTTTCCTGTTCTGGACCCATCGGTTCCCTCTGTGTTTTTCTAGGTATTCCTCTATACGTGCCAAGAATTCCATGGGCTTCCGTTTATATTGCCGGAAATTGAGCCATTCTCTGTTTTCTGACATGGGGAAATTATGATATCCAGATGGTCTGTTCCTTATTAATTCTATCTCCTCCTGGCTCTGACGCACCTGTCCCGTGATGTTCGTCATAGCGGCTTCCACGCCGTCGCATCTTTCTGTTACCTGTGTCCGCACTTTATTCACTTCTTCCAAGGCAAATTTCTTGTTTTCTTCCAGTTTCGTTTCCTGTTGTTCTTTGACATGTGTAATCTCTTTATGTATTACTTCCCGGACTTCCATCACTTCGTTTGCTGTTTGACGACATCTTTCATCCACTTCCCTGATCTGCTGGTTAACAACCACGACTTCCTGTTCTAACTTCTTTACTATGGATTTCTTCGTCTCTGTTATCTTTTTATTTATCTCCTCCTTGGCTAACTCAATCCTCTCGTCTAACTTATTCATGTTCTCTTGGTTGACTTCCCTTAATTCTTCTCTCAGCAGTAGATTGTCCTCTCTCAATTCTTCCCTTAATTGTTGGTTGTCATTTTCTATTTTCCTACTGGTTTCTTCCATTTTCTCCTGTAAATTCTTATTATTTTCTTCCTTTTTCCTTTCCATCTTCTTACTCAAGGATTGGTTGTCCTTTTTCAGGTCTTCCATTTTCTTATTCAAAGATTGGTTATTTTCCTCCATTTTCTCTTCTAAATACTTACTGGTTTCTTCAATCCTCTTATTAGTGTTTTCCATGCTTTTATTTATTCCACCCAAATCTTCCTTGGTGGACTGGTTATCCTTCTTCAAATCTTATAACTTTTTATTACTTTCTTCCATTTTTTCTTTACTGGATTTGAATTCCCGGAGGATCATTTCCATCATTTTGTCCAACTTTGTTTCTTCAGTGGTTATAGACTTTTCTACTTCCTTGTCTGGGACATTGATCTCCCCGGTTTGAGTTGGTAATTCGGGTTGTTCCGATTCCATTTGTGGTATTACTTGCACTTCCGGATCTTCCACGGGTGTTGCCTCCTTATCCCCCATGTCCACTTTTTCGGCATCTGCCGCCCTCTTCTTTGAAGTAGCTCGTCTTTGCATTTTTCTTCTGTCTCTATTAATTAATCGCTGCTAGGCTTATCTTATCAAGCCCTCTAAGTTGGACGCCACTTTGTAATAAAACCCTGTATGCCGGTCTTTACAATAAAAGATCATAGAAAAAACTTTATTTCAAAAAAAAAATAAATTTTATGTTTTAATAGATGTTTGTAATTAAGAAATAATGCTGTTTTAAATGTTCAGTAAAAATTTTAAGAACCAGGAAGGTGTTTATTAACTATGGAGCACTTCTGGAAGATCTGAACCAAGTCTGGAGTTAACCAGATTAACTCCGGTCAGCAATCGATTGATGATTTTTCTTGCTGGTCCAATATCTCACTGAAAAAAAATATTTTCTTCTTCTTGACGTCTCTTTGCCTTAATAAATAACCTTAAATTAGCCTGTGAAATAATAACAGATAAATACAATTAAAATAAATGGATTTATTAAACAATTTAATACATAATCGATTTTTTATCGATTGAGAACAATTATCGACTCCGTCTCAGGGAATTATCGATTCGTGCATACAGTAGAAAAAATTATTATAAGTATTATAAAAAGGACAGGTTCTTTGTCTTTAGGCCTAAGAAGTGTAAAGGAAATACTAATTAAATTTTCTTGTTTGTGTCTTTGTTGAACACTGCAGTAGTTTGTTTAGAGCAGAAAAGATATGCATTTAACCTTCTTCTCACTATCGTCTGTAAACAGCCAGTGGCAAAAAAAATGACTTAATTGAAACATTCGATGAACTGTCTGATGATATATATACACCGTATGCATATGAACCGGTACACAATAGGCCTATACTACAAATTTATGTGTGTGTAATGTGTGTATTTCGCACGTTTTCATGATAATGTAAACAGATTCGGAAAAATGTAAATATACGTATAAACGCAACCACTACTCAGATACAAGATAGTATTTTTGCCGTATCTTCTCCCAAAAGGGTCGTCGGGTTATTTTTATAAACTTCAGAGTTTCGCAAATAGGAGTTACTGTACTTGTGCTTAGATAAGCACAACTACGTTTTACAAATCTTAATACGTACATCTACAATATATAAGCAGTTCACGTTTCTCTCCTCAGTGTGGTATTTACCGTGGCAGTCTAAACTTTTTGAAGATACAGTCCAGAGCTACGAATCATGTCAACAAAACAGTTTGAGACATAACAACAACATTTTGTGTTCCTCACAGTATAGTTGTAATTACAATATGTGTATACAATAATATATGTACCTACGTGTATTAAGATGTAGCATTGGTATAGTGTGTAGTAACAGCCTATGAGAATTCACAGGCGGATTGAAGTCAGCATTGTTGAATACCGAATATAATTAAATAAGATTAAATGCCTTATTTCTTCATTATTCTACTGCCAGTAGATTATATAAGTTAAAACGACAATTATAATCTGTACTACATATTACGCCTTGTAATTATCGTGCTACTAAATTACAACCAATATTAATAACTAAAAATGTGGTTATTATTCAAATTTCCGTAATTTTCTTTTATTCAAATTAAAATAGACACTTTCTAGACACACGCAACAAAAGAGAGAAAGCGTAAAAGGTTGTAGAAATAATACATTGTTCCTTCTACTGATTTCTTCTCGTGGAGGATTCTGTCGTATTATAGCACTGTTAAAATACGTCAAAAAGGTTTCACAAGGTTGTTGTGAAACAATAAAACGCATTATGGATTTTGAGCTCTTATATTTCTCCTTGAGGCAAACTGGAAGGTCAAGGTTAGGGAAGGTCTGACAAAAGTACTACGATTTATTACTGAACGTCCGATCCCTTACTCATACGGACGCGCACGTGCACGCGATAAACCCACGAATCACTAACTGTCGTCTTACAGTAGGCCTAATAGTACCATATCATTTTGGGTGGAAAAGGAAGGTAGGTTTTTCGAAGAAAGTTTCTAAGCAATTAAAGGCGGATTCTAATTCGCCATTTTGTCATTAATTAAATACCCTCGACTCATTAGGTGTACTTGGGGCACAACTCATTTTATTTTAAATCATAAATTTTCATGTGTAAAAGATATGGAATTTGTAAGGAGTACATTTTGTACAGTAGGCATTTGTCTATTTTGTAAAACAACATTCACCTTAAAAATGTGCATAGGAAAAATTAAATCAGCAAAATAAAAAATGTCTACCAGTGTCTCATTGTTCCCCACACATGGGGTACATTGAGACACGCACCGGGATACAATGAGACAGAAGCATATTGTTTTTCATTTTTTAAGTATTTATTTTGTAGTTTAGTTATCTTGATTTATTCTAAAAATACAACATTTAGGAAAGTTAACACATTCTTTTTATAGCCAAATTATCATACTGCGTAACTTAGAATAATGATTGTAAGTTTTTTAAAAATACAGATTAATTATTACTTAAAATAGGAACAAAACTCATAACAATAATTGTTACTGTCCTTATTAATTATGTAATAATTAAAAAACTATGTTTTAAATTAACACAACTAGGTAGTGTGTTATAATAACAATGTTTCTGTTATATACCATAACTTTGTCACTACAATAAAAAAACCATCATCTGACCATTGTCATAAAGAACATAATAAAAACATTATAAAAAATTAATTAATTGATATAAAAAATTATAAAATTAATTAACAAATATAGAAAAAACTAGTTTATTTTAATATTTAAACACTGAAAATTTACGTCAATTTAAAAATAATTCTTTTGCCTCTTTGTTTGGCCATAAAATGTTGGCTGAGCAATATCATTTTTATATCCTTTAATGCCACAGCTTTTATTTCAGGAATCTCTGGATACTTAAACTTTTGGGATTCTTCTGACATTCTTAAATAGCTTATATAAAATTCGTCATCATCATTTGATTTATTGCTTATTAATTTGCCAACATAATAAATTTCACTACGCTTTGTAAGGAACTGCACAAGAACAAAATCCCCTTCGGTTGGTTCCCTATCTAACTCCCCAAACCCTTGTGGTTCTTCTAAGTCAGAAAAGGTTTCATCTAAATATGAATCAGAAGAAGAAGATAAGCGTTATGGTTCTGGTTCATCCGAATCTTCACTCTCTACCTGAAATATTTTTTGGGTTTGAGTTTTCTTTTGGGCATTTTCCTCAATGCATCACGAGAAGCAATTTCATTTTTCTCGGGCATGTCGGTTGCAGCAATGCATTTTCCTTTTTTCCTACCCCTGTTAGAATGTTTTCGTGGACCTGCTTTAGGATACCCTTTAAATACAGCTGGGCTAATAAATGTTTTCAGGTTTGCATCATCATAAGGTTGCCTACTGCTGGTCACGGGAGCTGGAATTTCTTGTATAGAAGAAGACGTTGATGGACCATCCTGTGGTAAATCAGTAAGAAATATAGGTCTGTCTGAATTTGGTAGAGTAGAATTACTATTCTGAGGAGCAGGCCTGTCAGTGATATAGGATGGAAGAAAATCAGCATCTGTGAATATTTCTTTATCATAAGGGAAAATACCCGTTTTACGAAAACCAGCTATGATATTTTGGGGTGTCATCGACCTTTCCCATGCTGTTTTAACACAAGATGCAATTTGGTATATTGTAAAAGGAGTTCCTACATGAGAATCTAACCATGATTTTACTGCTGCATTATAGTAAGTTTTGAATGATGAAAACACGGCTACATCTAAGGGTTGCTTTTTATCAGAACAGTGAGGAAGCAATGTTAAAATGGTTACACCATTGTCGTTTGCAAGGTCTAAGCACTGAATTGACAGGTGACTTTCATGGTTATCGTATAAAAGTAATGTTGGATTACTTTTAGACGAGCAAGTGTATTTGATGAAATGGTGAATTACTTCAACAAACAATTCTCCAGTCATCCAACCAGACTGCTTGGCGAGGCCTAAAGTGTTAGCTGGTGCATCACTTATCATGTTTGGTTTAAAATGAACTCTAGGAAAAATTATTGCCGGTGGAAGGCTGTTACCATTTGCACCAATGATACAACAAACGGTGACTAGAGACCCTTCTTCACCACTGGTTATTTGATAAACCTGTTTAGCACCATTTTTACCAATCACTTTTCGAGGAGTCTGCACTGTAGTTACACCTGTTTCGTCAAGGTTGTATACACTTCTACCGTTAGCAAACATTTCATTTCTTGACATAACATCAGAAATTTTTTCAAAAAATATATTTACATTAAATCTATTAAAAGATGTTGCACGACTAAGACTACGAGCCTCAGGTAATCTTAAACTAAGATGTTTGTTACTTTGCATAAAACCTAGCAACCAATCGATTCCTGCTAATTTACTAGCCTCAGGAAGTTTTGTCATATTACTTTTTATAGCAGTTTCATACGCTAGACGACGACTGACAGTTGTTGAAAGTGGAAAATTCATTTTTGAACAAGTCAATAAATATTCTGCCAGTTGTGATTCTTGTTCGCTGGTGAAAATTTTACGGTTATTATATCGAGTAGTCATGTTTATAACTGTGCCTGGTTCTGCAGTTTTCATTTTCTTTACGTACCTGAACATAGAATCACAAAACATGTTATTTATTAACCAGAATTATATTACGGATTGTTAGTTTTAATTACTTAGGCCTATAATTTTTTATAGGTGTAACCTTATAAATTAAGCTATAGGCTACTTACCGGGACACAGTTTGAAAAGAAAGACCTTTCATCTCTGCTGATCTCCGAATACTAAGTCCATAATTAATAACCATATTTACTGCATCTTTCACAGCTTCAGAAGTGAAGGAACCCTTTTCTGTTTTACGCAAATAAAGTCGCACCATTTTCTGAACATTCCAGAAAACAAAAGTTAATTTTAACTGTATTTCGATGGTGGTTTAGCTTATATAGGACTAAATTTATACATATAAACATGCACCTAAGTATATAAACACACACCTGTTGTATATTGTTGTGCTGTATATTGCCTTATATACACATTTATATTTGTTTATATAATTTTAAATACAAATGAGTCTATGTATAGTTAGTTTTTAACTAGCTCAGATTCAAAATTATGATAATTTTTTTTCCATTTTAACAAGAGCAAGTTCTGTGGTTAAAACTGCTGGATTTTAATATCAATTATCTGTATTAGCTGTGTTCCTCGTGTGTAGAATTCACATCAAAGTAACATTGGTTAATGAATGGGGCACAATGAGACGTCTCATGGTGCCCCCACACTTTATGTCTCACTGTGCCCCACAAGACCATATTGAAATAATGACGAAGAACTAGTATTTTCAACTAACCTATCAACTTCAAAACATGTATTAATATACACGAACTGATACACATTAAAGCAGTAATATCATTATTGCACTTAATGAAATAGTAAAAAAATTTTAACACAAAAAAGCAGTTATTAAAGAAATACTTTTCTTACCTTAGAAGAAGAAATATTTTGTAAAAACCAACTGCTGCACGTAATGGCTTCCACAGCACAGCCAAACTACTGCATGTAGTACTACTGTTTACCACTATATTGCCAGCGCTCCAGTGTTTCCAGTCTGAGGGAAATTATCAATGTTTCATTGTACCCCATGTCTCATTGTGCCCCAAGTCCCCCTACTCTTTTGCTGTCGGTAAAGATTTTTTGCAGCATCTGTGTGTACACTTATAAGACGTTACTTATCCTCTCTGATAAAAAAAAAAAATTTTAAAAGAATCGCTTATACACGTATCCTTGAAACGCCCATGTATACTGAAAACTCGCAAACTTAGGCCTATCTTGTATCATGTGAGTCACAAACGTATCACGTATTGTCTCAGCCACTGACGAATTGGATATAGTTAACACACCAAAGGATAGAAACCAATAAAAATGAGATATAAATTATGAGTATAGACTAGTAATAAATAGCCGAGGTATTTACCTGGGCTAGAGTGTGTCTTATAATGCAAGCAACGAGGTGGTGCATACGTTGCATAAGTTCAACCTTATGTGCGGGACGATCAGGCGAACCCCTTAAGTCAGCAAGTAAAGGAACACGCCTAAAATTCTACAAGGTGTACAATGTGATAGCTCTTCCCACACTTCTTTATGGGTCTGAGAATTGGACTTTAACGAAAGGCCAGGCCAGTCACATCCAAGCGGCTGAAATGAGATTTGTCAGGCACGTGGCAGGGTATACTCTCCATAATCATAGAAGAAACACAGATATACGGCAGGAATTGAATACTATGAGTATACTCGACAGGCTCGCCCAGTATCGGTTGAATTGGTGGGAACATCTTTGCCGAATGGATGACTGCCGCATCCCCAAACAACTATGGAACTATAAGCCTAGGGGACGGAGAGGTGTGGGACGTCCGAGGAAGCGCTGGAGTGACCAGCTGTAATATTTGCCTATTTGAGACCGGAACAAACCATTCTTGGGTTAAAACCTTGAGGTTGATGATGATGATGATGATGATGATGATGAGATTAGTAAATATAAAGTTAATGCACTGTTGGCTTATTTAATAGCAAAATGTTTTTCTGTTCAATACGAGTCTTCTTATTACTTTTAACACCAACGTGTGTTGAATCGAAAAACAATATTAATAACGAAAATCACAAACGTTTACGAAACAAATTGTTGGCTTGTTTTTTACTATTACTGTATTGGGTTAACATCTATAAAATACCTCGCACAAATCAACGAATAATAAGCAACAGTGAAACGCAATAAAACAACAGACACGGAAATTAGCATTTGCATATAAATTAGGTTCACACAGATGTTTGGTTCATCTGTTACAGCTTTTTTGTTTTGTTACGAGACTGATAATAATGATATCGTTTAGATTTTTTAAGTGTATCCACGTATTTGACAAACTGCAATGTTAGATCGGTATCAGCGGTAAGTAAACGTATTCCAAAACAAAATTACCTTACGCACCGACTGACGGTTTTTATAAGTCCTAAAGACTACGCATTTTGAATAATATTCCTTCGAAGTTGGATTTTAAGTTCCGGTAGTCAAGTAATTCAGAAAAATAAATACAGTTCAGTATATCTATGAGTGGCCTAGTCGGATATACAGAACGTTTTTGCAACTTTATACATCTGAATAGTGTTACAAGCCAAATAGGAAATAAAAAACTGAATTTTCAAGAGTCGCTGTTCTGTGTGCTGATCTCGTGAACGTGGACCCAGCGTGGATACATTGTTTCTCGATTATTTCTACAGTGTTATTGCCGCCTTATACAGACAACTTACCTCCCCCCCCTCAACAAACAATATACATTGCTACATTGCACACATACGGAAGAAAGCAAGCGGACATGTGTGCTTGTATTGTACTTTCAGGTATTACAGAAGAAAAAAAAAAACTTTCTCAGTAGACGTAGGTTTTATACTGAATATAATGGAATTAAAGTAAGTAGTTTGAATTTATCTTTTCAATATTGGAATGGCATTTTTGGTTTGTAATTGTCAATATCATTTCGTATTTACGGAGAAAAATATTTTAATAAAGTGAACTTTGATAACCGGTGGTTATTATATTATCTGTGGTCTCAATTTTTGCAGATAGTCAATTTTCAATTAACCATAATTTAATTGTGACGTCACGGTGTTAGTTAATAAGCAGATGATTATGAAGTATTAAAATTCAAATCTTTTGTTTTAAATTAAAATTTTAAATTTAATTATATGAAAAAAATATTTGAACATAACTAAATAAAAATTTTCTACATAAATGAAGTAATTTTCATCTACATCAAAATCTAAGTCTACTATAACTCATATTTACTGGGATGTCAGTAACGAAAACCTAATATAAAATAGTAATAAACGCCTAGTAAAAATAGATCTGTAACGATCTTCAATCAATGTATAAACACGTTTCCGTTTCCTGTACAAAAAAATAATCTGATTGTAGGCCAAATAATCTGATACATGTTACTGTCATCACGGAATAAATAAATAGATAATTTAAACTTTTAATAAAGCAAATATAATAATTAAAGGAAATAATATAATAGTAGTGGTATAATAAGGGTTCTGGCTCACAAAGGAATGCCGCATTTCCCACGGTCCGAGATTTTTTCCCACGCTCTCCCCACCACCGCTGTACCCACAGCATCCCAATGGACCACAGCATCCGCGAATTTCCGCGAATAAATTTTTTTATTTTTTTTTATTTGATTTTTTTTATTTCTTTATTTTATTTTTTTATTTTTTTATAAATTGATTTGCATATCAAGGGGGTGGGATGAGGTTCAATGGACCACCAGCATCCATGAATATAATTTTTTATTTTTTTAATAAAGCTGAGTTGCATATCAGGGGGTGGTGGTGGGTGGGAGGTTTTTTTATTTTTTTAATAAAGCTGATTTGCATATCAGTGGGTGGTGGTCGGTGGGAGGTTCCAACTCGATGCATTATAGTGTATATTAAAATATATGATCAGAGTTACCAACCTTTGCATGAGTTCAAATTTGTCGTGTGTTATAATGTATATTAAATCTATATGATCAGGTGTACCAACCTTTGTATTATTATTATAGTGTATAGATATTTTTTTTGAGCAGGTTTGTCAACATTTTCTGTGGTGGGGGGAGGGAAATTCAAATATGTGTATATATTAAAATATATGATCAGGGCTACCAATCTTACATTATTGTGTATAGAGCAGATCTGCCAACATTTTTTTCTCTTCTGTGGTGGGAAATTCAAACTATATGATCATGATTGTTACTCTCTCTCTCTCTCTCACATTTGAATGTGAGTAAAACTATCTCTCTCTCTCTCTCTCTCTCTCACTCTCTCTTGTTGTCAAACGTTATGTTCAAACCGTTTCTCCTCTCCCTCTCCCTCTCTCTCTCTCTCTCTCACTGTGTACATTGAGTAGAGTAGTCGGTGTGATGAGTAAATAATTTTAGCTCTCTCTCTTTCTCTCTCACTCGTTGTGTATGTCTCTCTTTCCTTGTCAAACGTTATGTTCAAACCGTTTCTCCTCTCTGTGGTCATTACCGCGCATGTATATGAAATTAGAAAGTTTATATTTATTCGACAAATATTAACGCCCTCTCGCTCTCTCTCTCTCTCTCTCTCTCTCTCTCTCTCTCTCTCTCTCTCTCTCTCTCCCTCTCTCTCTCTCTCTCTCTCTCTCCCTCTCTCTCACTCTCACTCGTTTCAACTGTGCAAGGTTTCATACCGTTTCTCCTCTCTCTCTTACCGTGTACATTGAGTAGTCGCTGTGATGAGTAAATAATTTTAGCTCTCTCTCTCTCGTTGTCAAAACGCCGTCTTCATTTTTCAATGTATTAAATAATTAATTAATAGTTTTATAATGGAGTCAGTGTGATTGATCCTTGTTAGAAATATATATATTTGGCAAATATTAACTATGTATATGTGTTGTTGTCAATGAACTACTTACCTGTGTGTGTGTGTGTGCTGTTACAGATGACAAATCCATACGTTAACGACTTAACAATCTTCAATACGCTCTTCTTCATGTGGTACAATACTTCTGTTTCATGATTGCAGTTTACACACACACATAGGTTCAGTGGTGTATAGCGAAATAAATTAAAATTATACACACATGAAAACGGTGGTTGAAATTCATACAAATCTTCTGATGTAACAGTTCCCACAAGTAATACAGTTCACAAAAAAAAAAAAAAATTAATTATACAGATGTTCAGAGGTGTATAGTGAAATAAAATAAAGCCATAATTTGTTAAAATTATTAAATACGTTTTAAAATACACAATATAAAATTGATTTTTTTTGAAAAGTTTATAAATTCGCAATTCATAAAGAAATAAATACATTATAAAATTGATATTTTTTTCGAAAAGTTTATATATAATTGTGTCGTACTTGTAGGAGAAGCAACCTGCAACATAACAATACAAACAGTATAAAAATCATGTTAAATATCACACACACACACATGTATAGTTGGCGGAATCAACGCTTTACGCGAGTAACTTCTTAAATTATGTGTCATTCTCTCTCTCTCATAAGTTAATGTCCATTCATCAAAACTTTGTAAATTAGAATCTGCACTACATTCAAACACATGCACACACAGTGATAAAAATTGTTTATTAAAAGTAGTTTGTTACCTTAACGAGGTACTATTTCCACCTGCGCTGTTTGGTTCCTCATGCCTCGAAACACGAGATGTAGGTCCCTGGGGTTTATATGACGGAGCTCTTCATCTGTAAAGACGCCAGCATATCTCTTAGGTAGATATAGACGATAGCGGTGCTCACCATCTTCCAACGTTACAAGCACAGACTTCCCATATCTTGTGTCCACATGCACCATGTTAACGATCGGATACTGCTTGTTCACTGTTAATTCTGCACACCGTTTGTACTCAATAGCAGAAACTGCATTGAATTTTGTGATAAACGACATTATTAGACGTGAAGACGTCTGTATCAAACGAGGCGGAACTAAACAATGACTACAAAGAAGACTAGTGGAATGTAATGGTGGTGGTAGTTATCAGGAAATGTTTCATCCCCTGAAGCTTTGCATGTACATACATGCAGAATTATGGCTGTTACATAATATATATATATTAGGAAAGCCCACAGACTACTAGAAATAGTTATCGCCTGCAGCCATATAGAAGTTTCCTAACGAAATTAACAATGCTATGAGACACTCACATTAAAAATGTTTGTATAACAGAAAAATCATTAATTATCCACTCTCTAAGTGCGTACACATTATGATTTGTACATAGTGTAGAAGAAGAATTGCAATGTGTAAGACATAACGTACCAGGGAATAGATATGGTATGTTTTTAGGGCAACCAATGTCATCAAGGTTTATTATATGATGATGGATTATTTTCGATTCTAAAAAACGTTTTTTCTCAAGACCCTTCACAAACACATATTTATATATGTTCGTATACGTTGTTAACACTGAAACAAGATTGTCGTACGGTGTCTCTCCTTCACTCCATCTCAGGCCATGATAGTTTGTCGTTAACCAGCAGTTGGTTCTAGTGTATTTCGAATTCGTAACGACTGTAGCAGGCGGGGCAAAAATCCAATGTCTGCATGCAAAACGTGTTATGTCCATAACCGACAACTCCTTTACTATATAATTGCCGTTGTCATCATAAAAGCAGTGAAAGTCAATTATTACAGCAGCGTTTTCCATTATACTATATAAAAAAAGAAACCACACATTACAAACTAATATGTATAAACACAAAGATCGTTACAATAATGATAATAATACGCAAACTTACGTTTACTGCCGTCCGAACTGAAGTGTGAGGAGGCAATAACTACAGAATTGTTCTCTAACTACAGCTACAATCGTTCAGTGTCGTTAACATTTGAAAAATTGATGGATTTGGTACTCGATATATTCTACTCTCACAGTATTTTCATTGATACATTTCGGAAACTGAGTACAGAATAAATCTACAATCACCCAGACGGAATCATTAAGTTTTACAAATGATCTTATTGATCACACGTATGAGTAATTATATTAATCCTTATGTAGCAAATACGCAGGCATTCATAAAATACAGCACTCAGGTGTAGGGCAATTAATCCTTATTGTATTGAACGTATTTAAGTAGGCCTACTCGTGATATCAGTAAATTCTGTCTAAACGTCAACTCAAATGTCTAGTACATAAACGTACCCGGTAATCGCTTCTTGAGTCATAGTCATTATTAAACTCGACAAAACTACTTGTGTTACGCGATTGATGTTCATGTTAAACGATTGATGACTCATGTAATAATACAGATTAACCTCGTATAATAATAATTACAGGACAACGTATTTAGAACACTTAAAACTGGAAATCTACAAACACATCAAAAATATCTGTCATGCGATTGATCTTCGTGTTAAACGATTGATGACTCATGTAATAATACAGATTAAAATAACAGTACCTGCTTCATTATCATATACATTATGTGCTATATATACATAAGGCTTTCAACACACACACACACACACACACACACAGCACATACCATAAATCCAGAACATGAAAGGTATTATAACAAACATTACGAAAACAAGTAAGTATGGTCACGTACATAGATCAACGTTTAAACAAACAGATTAATACCTGAATAAATTTTTTAAAACAGGACAGCGTATTTAGAACACTTAAAATTGGAAAAACATCAAAAATATCTGTCAAACCCCTATCAAACAAAAACCCCGTTCTTATCGAGAGACAACAGTAACTGACCTAAGCACATGTGCTTCATTAGGCAACAGACCAAAAAATCAAAATAGACGACTATAAGCTCAATTTAAATAAAATCTGAATATTCAATAAAATTATGTTTACTTATTAACATATGCAAATCTTTTACTTACCTCTTAAATGTTGTTGTTATACACACACACACACACACACACACACACACACAATAGTCGATTGTACGATGAGTGTCTTGTGTGTATATATCATACGGCGGTAGGGTAGCACGCGTACACGTTTGAAAGTTGATACACATTAAATTGTCTCTCTCTCTCTCTCGCTCTTCTCTCTCTCTCTCTCTCTCTCTCTCTCTCTCTCTCTCTCTCTCTCTCTCTCTCTCTCTCTCTCTCTCTCTCTCTCACACACACACATTTCTGATTACTATACAAATAATTGCATGTATGTTCAGAGGTTTGGTGTCTAAATCGATGCATTTTACTTTCACTTTCTAATTTGACACATGGCTTACTTTCATACAGAAATAGCTATCGTCCGCGTCCGTCTACAAGTTTTGCTAAACGAAATTAAAAATGCTGTAATACATAACGTCCTGTGAAATAGATATGGTATGTTTTTAGGACAGCCAATGTCATTAAGATGTATTATATGATGATGGATTATTTTCGTGAGCGGAGTCGCCACCAATTAATTTGTCACGTATCCGATAATGACTGTACGCAAGTGTATCACAACCATTGTCTAGTATATAGCGCTTATTATCATACGGTGACAACGCTTGCTTTCAAAGCGTGTAGGTCCGTCTGCATACAAGTCAGGTGTTTGAATACTATACATCAGACCGTCTGTATCTGTCATTAGCAATCTAACGTTACGACCGTACTTGCCGACAGCATAACGATAATACGTTTGACAACGAGAGAGAGGGAGAGAGAGAGAGAGAGAGAGAGAGAGAGAGAGAGAGAGAGAGAGAGAGAGAGAGAGAGAGAGAGAGAGAGAGGAGAAACGGTTTGAACATAACGTTTGACATTGTATATTGCAAGCATGAAATTATTATTATTTAAATCTGTTATCTGCTTTGTATGGAAGTCATCTATAAACATCAGGTCAGTGCGACACAACATGTAACAAACGTAATTAGATTTGCTTTCAACCCAAACGTGTGCGCTCGTTGTGTGTGCGTGCGTGTGTGTGCGTGCGCGTCGGATCATGACATAGTATTCGTAATGACCGAGGCACGTCCTTTATTGCATGAGGATATTCAGGTAGAGCAGAGCAGACACGTTTACGCAATATCAAGTGCACACACACACACACACACACACACACACACACACACACACACACACAAGAATCAGATTTTTTGTATACGTTCGAGGTGAAAAACTACTGGGGTGTCTCTGACTTTAGTTGGAAATAAGTAACATTACAGATATTGATATAGTACTATGAGTAGCCTATACGTGAATACTATACATCAGACTGCATGTATCTGTCATTAGCAATCTAACGTTACGACGGCAGCATAACGATAATGAAAGTCATACATTATCGTTTTGCTAACGTTTGTATTTTGTCTAAGCCATGTTAACTTCACACACACACACACACACACACACACACACACACACACACACACACACACACACACACACACACACACACACACACACACACACGTAACGTTAGATTGCTAATGACAGATACACACGGTCTGATGTATAGTATTCAAACACCTGACTTGTATGCAGACGGACCTACACGCTTTGAAAGCAAGCGTTGTCACCGTATGATAATAAGCGCTATATACTAGACAATGGTTGTGATACACTTGCGTACAGTCATTATCGGATACGTGACAAATTAATTGGTGGCGACTCCGCTCTCGAAAATAATCCATCATCATATAATACATCTTAATGACATTGGCTGTCCTAAAAACATACCATATCTATTTCACAGGACGTTATGTATTACAGCATTTTTAATTTCGTTTAGCAAAACTTGTAGACGGACGCGGACGATAGCTATTTCTGTATGAAAGTAAGCCATGTGTCAAATTAGAAAGTGAAAGTAAAATGCATCGATTTAGACACCAAACCTCTGAACATACATGCAATTATTTGTATAGTAATCAGAAATGTGTGTGTGTGAGAGAGAGAGAGAGAGAGTGCGAGAGAGAGAGAGACAATTTAATGTGTATCAACTTTCAAAAGTGTACGCGTGCTACCCTACCGCCGTATGATATATACACACAAGACGACATGTCAATATTTCTCATTTGTATGAGTCACTCATCGTACAATCGAATATTGTGTGTGTGTGTGTGTGTGTGTGTGTGTGTATAACAACAACATTTAAGAGGTAAGTAAAAGATTTGCATATGTTAATAAGTAAACATAATTTTATTGAATATTCAGATTTTATTTAAATTGAGCTTATAGTCGTCTATTTTGATTTTTTGGTCTGTTGCCTAATGAAGCACATGTGCTTAGGTCAGTTACTGTTGTCTCTCGATAAGGACGGGGTTTTTGTTTGATAGGGGTTTGACAGATATTTTTGATGTGTTTCCAATTTTAAGTGTTCTAAATACGCTGTCCTGTTTTAAAAAATTTATTCAGGTATTAATCTGTTTGTTTAAACGTTGATCTATGTACGTGACCATACGTACTTGTTTTCGTAATGTTTGTTATAATACCTTTCATGTTCTGGATTTATGGTATGTGCTGTGTGTGTGTGTGTGTGTGTGTGCGTGTGTGTGTGTGTGTGTGTGTGTGTGTGTGTGTGTGTGTGTGTGTGTGTGTGTGTGTGTGTGTGTGTGTGTGTGTGTGTGTGTTGAAAGCCTTATGTATATATAGCACATAATGTATATGATAATGAAGCAGGTACTGTTATTTTAATCTGTATTATTACATGAGTCATCAATCGTTTAACACGAACATTAATCGCATGACAGATATTTTTGATGTGTTTGTAGATTTCCAATTTTAAGTGTTCTAAATACGTTGTCCTGTAATTATTATTATACGAGGTTAATCTGTATTATTACATGAGTCATCAATCATTTAACATGAACATCAATCGTGTAACACAAGTAGTTATGTCGAGTTTAATAATGACTATGACTCAAGAAGCGATTACCGGGTACGTTTATGTACTAGACATTTGAGTTGACGTTTAGACAGAATTTACTGATATCACGAGTAGGCGTACTTAAATACGTTCAATACAATAAGGATTAATTGCCCTACACCTGAGTGCTGTATTTTATGAATGCGTGCGTATTTGCTACATAAGGATTAATATAATTACTCATACGTGTGATCAATAAGATCATTTGTAAAACTTAATGATTCCGTCTGGGTGATTGTAGATTTATTCTGTACTCAGTTTCCGAAATGTATCAATGAAAATACTGTGAGAGTAGAATATATCGAGTACCAAATCCATCAATTTTTCAAATGTTAACGACACTGAACGATTGTAGCTGTAGTTAGAGAACAATTCTGTAGTTATTGCCTCCTCACACTTCAGTTCGGACGGCAGTAAACGTAAGTTTGCGTATTATTATCATTATTTTAACGATCTTTGTGTTTATACATATTAGTTTGTAATGTGTGGTTTCTTTTTTTATATAGTATAATGGAAAACGCTGCTGTAATAATTGACTTTCACTGCTTTTATGATGACAACGGCAATTATATAGTAAAGGAGTTGTCGGTTATGGACATAACACGTTTTGCATGCAGACATTGGATTTTTGCCCCGCCTGCTACAGTCGTTACGAATTCGAAATACACTAGAACCAACTGCTGATTAACGACAAACTATCATGGCCTGAGATGGAGTGAAGGAGAGACACCGTACGACAATCTTGTTTCAGTGTTAACAACGTATACGAACATATATAAATATGTGTTTGTGAAGGGTCTTGAGAAAAAACGTTTTTTAGAATCGAAAATAATCCATCATCATATAATAAACCTTGATGACATTGGTTGCCCTAAAAACATACCATATCTATTCCCTGGTACGTTATGTCTTACACATTGCAATTCTTCTTCTACACTATGTACAAATCATAATGTGTACGCACTTAGAGAGTGGATAATTAATGATTTTTCTGTTATACAAACATTTTTAATGTGAGTGTCTCATAGCATTGTTAATTTCGTTAGGAAACTTGTATATGGCTGCAGGCGATAACTATTTCTAGTAGTCTGTGGGCTTTCCTAATATATATATTATGTAACAGCCATAATTCTGCATGTATGTACATGCAAAGCTTCAGGGGATGAAACATTTCCTGATAACTACCACCACCATTACATTCCACTAGTCTTCTTTGTAGTCATTGTTTAGTTCCGCCTCGTTTGATACAGACGTCTTCACGTCTAATAATGTCGTTTATCACAAAATTCAATGCAGTTTCTGCTATTGAGTACAAACGGTGTGCAGAATTAACAGTGAACAAGCAGTATCCGATCGTTAACATGGTGCATGTGGACACAAGATATGGGAAGTCTGTGCTTGTAACGTTGGAAGATGGTGAGCACCGCTATCGTCTATATCTACCTAAGAGATATGCTGGCGTCTTTACAGATGAAGAGCTCCGTCATATAAACCCCAGCGACCTACATCTCGTGTTTCGAGGCATGAGGAACCAAACAGCGCAGGTGGAAATAGTACCTCGTTAAGGTAACAAACTACTTTTAATAAACAATTTTTATCACTGTGTGTGCATGTGTTTGAATGTAGTGCAGATTCTAATTTACAAAGTTTTGATGAATGGACATTAACTTATGAGAGAGAGAGAATGACACATAATTTAAGAAGTTACTCGCGTAAAGCGTTGATTCCGCCAACTATACATGTGTGTGTGTGTGTGTGTGTGTGATATTTAACATGATTTTTATACTGTTTGTATTGTTATGTTGCAAGTTGCTTCTCCTACAAGTACGACACAATTATATATAAACTTTTCGAAAAAATATCAATTTTATAATGTATTTATTTATTTATGAATTGCGAATTTATAAACCTTTCAAAAAAATCAATTTTATATTGTGAATTTTAAAATATATTTAATCATTTAAACAAATTACGGCTTTATTTTATTTCACTATACACCTCTGAACATCTGTATAATTAATTTTTTTTTTTGTGAACTGTATTACTTGTGGGAACTGTTACATCAGAAGATTTGTATGAATTTCAACCACCGTTTTCATGTGTGTATAATTTTAATTTATTTCGCTATACACCACTGAACCTATGTGTGTGTGTAAACTGCAATCATAAAACAGAAGTATTGTACCACATGAAGAAGAGCGTATTGAAGATTGTTAAGTCGTTAACGTATGGATTTGTCATCTGTAACAGCACACACACACACACAGGTAAGTAGTTCATTGACAACAACACACATACATAGTTAATATTTGCCAAATATATATATTTCTAACAAGGATCAATCACACTGACTGCATTATAAAACTATTAATTAATTATTTAATACATTGAAAAATGAAGACGGCGTTTTGACAACGAGAGAGAGAGAGCTAAAATTATTTACTCATCACAGCGACTACTCAATGTACACGGTAAGAGAGAGAGGAGAAACGGTATGAAACCTTGCACAGTTGAAACGAGTGAGAGTGAGAGAGAGGGAGAGAGAGAGAGAGAGAGAGAGAGAGAGAGAGAGAGAGAGAGAGAGAGAGAGAGAGAGAGAGAGAGAGGGCGTTAATATTTGTCGAATAAATATAAACTTTCTAATTTCATATACATGCGCGGTAATGACCACAGAGAGGAGAAACGGTTTGAACATAACGTTTGACAACGAGAGAGAGACATACACAACGAGTGAGAGAGAAAGAGAGAGAGCTAAAATTATTTACTCATCACACCGACTACTCTACTCAATGTACACAGTGAGAGAGAGAGAGAGAGAGGGAGAGGGAGAGGAGAAACGGTTTGAACATAACGTTTGACAACAAGAGAGAGTGAGAGAGAGAGAGAGAGAGAGAGAGATAGTTTTACTCACATTCAAATGTGAGAGAGAGAGAGAGAGTAACAATCATGATCATATAGTTTGAATTTCCCACCACAGAAGAGAAAAAAATGTTGGCAGATCTGCTCTATACACAATAATGTAAGATTGGTAACCCTGATCATATATTTTAATATATACACATATTTGAATTTCCCTCCCCCCACCACAGAAAATGTTGACAAACCTGCTCATATAAAATATCTATACACTATAATAATAATACAAAGGTTGGTACACCTGATCATATAGATTTAATATACATTATAACACACGACAAATTTGAACTCATGCAAAGGTTGGTAACTCTGATCATATATTTTAATATACACTATAATGCATCAGTTGGAACCTCCCACCCACCACCACCCACTGATATGCAAATCAGCTTTATTAAAAAAATAAAAAAAACCTCCCACCCACCACCACCCCCTGATATGCAAATCAGCTTTATTAAAAAAATAAAAAATTATATTCATGGATGCTGGTGGTCCATTGAACCTCATCCCACCCCCTTGATATGCAAATCAATTTAATTAAAAAAATAAAAAATCAAATAAAAAAAATAAAAAAAATAAAAAAAATCAAATTAAAAAAATAAAAAAATTTATTCGCGGAAATTCGCGGATGCTGTGGTCCATTGGGATGCTGCGGGTCCCGCGGTGGTGGGGAGAGCGTGGGAAAAAATCTCGGACCGTGGGAAAGGCGGCATTCCTTTGTGAGCCAGAACCCTTATTATACCACTACTTATAATTAAAAACGTTTACAAAATTTTTGTAGATTTTTGTATAAAATATTTATAAAAAAAGTATTTTGATAAAATTAATCCATTTGTTTGGCAAACAGCATTTCATAATTTTAAGTTTGCAAGCAAATTTCTTTTTAAAGAATGTTCTTAATTCAATGTTTTCGAAGTAGAGACAATTTAATATTTATAATTTCTTTATTACTTTAGCGTCCTGAAGCATTTGCAGGACTACAAAATGAATAATGAAATAAAAGTACGAAGTACGTGTTTTGTGAAATTCGCGTATGTGCTGAAACCCTTGATATCTGAGATATCTGAATTTTGAGCCGGCCGTGCTAAGACATGTGTGCTGATGAGGAAACCCTAGTCGCCACAAAGCAATAATCATCCAGTAATAAAATTAATATTACCTTGTTTACACCTAATTTAAAAAAAAAACAGTTAAGATTCGGATGAGTCCCATAGCGTAGCTATATCAGAAAACTGTTTTCGCTTAAACTCAATATACAGATATTTAGAAAATAAACTTCAACGTACCATAATCCACTCCATTAAGATTTCTTGTATTTTCCTGTCATGTTTTACAAGTTTTTAACTTCTCCAAGCTAGAAACACACTCAAATACAATGCAATTTAAATTGCCAGCGTCTTTTCGCAAATTATTTCAGGTGACACAAAGAACATAACTGTGACTTGGAATAAATATCGAGCAGTACTCGATTTACTCACAGAAGAGAAACAAGTAATCAGAGTGAAACTGATAAGGAAACAAAGTTGGATGCATGTTTACACACAGCGTGAAAGTCTGACTTTAAACAAAGGCCATTATTATTACTATTATTATTATTACTCATAGAAGATAACTCGCCTTCAAGCGCGAAGTATCTTTTGATTATCGATAATAGTAATAAAATGAAGTGACGTTTCCCGGACTATTATTTAAATTTCAAATATTATATCTATTGGAATCGGTAATCGTCTCCATATGCTTAAACAACGTTTCCATCAAAAAGTAACGCAACAATATGGTTTGCAGCACATAATAACGAACGACCACAGGAGTAATAGGAAAAACGAAATAAAACCGTACTATTTCAAATAATGTTTTTGTACTGTTTTGAAATACAATTCTAAAAGCTTCATCTTAATTGTACTAATTTTTATTTACGAAAAAGTTAACTTATATTTTCAATTTATCTCACAAAAAATAAAAATCTTTATTGTAGGCCTATTTTATTTATCTTTATCACACGGACAAATACTAAACGCAATTTAGAAAACCGTTTTAGGATAGAACAAAATTAGTATTACGTACACTGTAAGTTTGTATTACTATTATGAATCAGATTTAGTGGAGCACACCAGCGAAGAGAAATACCTTTTACGTTGCTTTTTCTGTAAAATGAGGATTGGTTTTATTAAACATTGAAAACTTCAACACCGACCTAACATCTCATTTACGAGACTTCGAGATAAGACAGAAAACAATGTCGACGTGACATTATAAAAACATGGGGACACATTACAGAGAGCATCTGATGTTTCCCGTTACAACAATGTAATCACCAGTGACACCATTTCAGTTACAGATGTCGCGTTAAGCCGGAGCATGTGATAAAAACTAAATGAACATTTGACCTATCATAAACAAAAGTTATCATAAAAGTAATTACGTGAGTATTACACGCTCTCTCTCTCTCTCTCTTTCTCGCGCGCGCATACACACACACACACATACAATTTATCAATTTACCAATTGATAAATTTCGTGTAGTAAACCGAATGTTATGACAAGAATATGCATTAGGAGAAATTGTTTCACATTCTAACGCGTTTTGCATTACTATGTAGAGGTGGATTTGCAGCACAGTAATGTCGAGAAAACTACTTTTATTTAAATTCCCCTGAATATTCACCAATCAAATTTACCAATATCATTCGGATGATTCTAAATTTCAAGAACTTCGAAATCGATAAAAAAAGTATTATATTCTTTTACTTTATGCTATGAATACTGCACTATGTATTACGTACTAGGTTCTGTATTATTTAAATTTAAAACAAAATTATACACAATTATTTTACCTCTGTACGGTACGTGGTTCAGTTCGTCTAGGAAATATATCTACAATACGTAAATTTGTAAGCCATAACTTACTTAAATAGAATAGTTTTTAAAAGTATATTAATTTTGTACACTGTATGTTTTTTAACTGATACAATAAACGTTTTACTTAATTGAGTAATTTGAAGCAAATGTGAATAATTCCAATAACAACGTTTCTATTGCAGGGCCCCTACACTCTCTTACACCCTGTGGATCCACCCACAGGGCATAGGGACACCAGTAGAGAAACGGGGGCAAGTACGTATAATAAAACAATTTATTAGAACCTAAGTATATTACACTTGAAAAAGACTGAAATCTGATGGATTTGGTGTTATATTAGCTGTGACAAGAATTATGATATTGATGTTAGGTTAGGTAAATTTCAAACGATCTGTGGGACAATCAACTGTATTTTAGAAACAAAGTTCATCGAGATACAAAGCTAAAGTTTTACAAAGTTACGTACTGTCCTATGGTGTGTGAATTATGGACAATACCATGAAACAAGGAAATAAAGTACAGACCTTGGAAATGACGTTCTTAAGAGGAGTTAAAAAGTTCCAAATTTTTGTGATTCAGGGCTGCATATTTCCAAATTGCAGGCCTTGCCTGCACGTCATTATTTCGACACGAGAAAACACATGCAAATGCCAAAAAGCGCGGGAGACGTCGCCTGTATCTGTGACAAACTACTGTACAGCGGCAGGTGGTAAAAGTCACCGAGGAGTCACACGTCACTTCACAGAAGTATAAACAAACCCATTCTCAACAATGTACCACAGCTGCGAGTGACGTCACCCATCGCCTACCACTTGCCACCCGTCGCCTGCCACCTGGAAGTATAAATGAGGCCTAAGAGTTGCACTGGTAGTACTCATTTGATTTTTCGTACCGTCATAATGCCATTCCTAAGGTTTCAGATACGTCATTATGAGATGGAATATAATATGTCACAAGAAGAAAACCGTTAGACAAGCGTTGTTCCTAATACATGTCGGTGAGTATTAAAACCGGTTTTATTATCTCACCGACATGTATTAGGAACAACGCTTGTCTAACGGTTTTCTTCGACACGCAGTATCGACCGTCCTTGGACTGACGAGCCGGAACCGTTCGCAAGGCGTAAGTGGTGTGTCGGGAATGGCCCACGACAGGGTACAAAGCTAGCTTTCCGGTACACACGCAGTATCAAACTTCCTTGGACTGACGAGCCGGAACCGTTCGCAAGGCGTAAGTGGTGTGTCGAGAATGGCCCATGACAGAGTACAAAGCTAGCTTTCCGGTACACACGCAGTATCGACCGTCCTTGCACTGACGAGCCGGAACCTTTCGCAAGGCGTAAGTGGTGTGTTGGGAATGGCCCACGACATGGTACAAAGCTAGCTTTCCGGTACACACGCACTATCGACCGTCCTTGGACTGACGAGCCGGAACCGTTCGCAAGGCGTAAGTGGTGTGTCGAGAATGGCCCACGACAGGGTACAAAGCTAGCTTTCCGGTACACACTCACTATCGACCGTCCTTGGACTGACGAGCCGGAACCGTCCGCAAGGCGTAAGTGGTGTGTCGAGAATGGCCCACGACAGGGTACAAAGCTAGCTTTCCGGTACACACGCAGTTTCGAGCGTTCTTGGACTGACGAGCCGGAACAGTTCGCAAGGCGTAAGTGATGTGTCGAGAATGGCCCACGACAGGGTACAAAGCTAGCTCTCCGATACACACGCAGTATCGACCGTTCTTGGACTGACGAGCCGGAACGGTTCGCAAGGCGTAAGCCTTGATTTTAACGACGATGACCATTTTTAGTTGTCTGTTCTCTATCACAATTAATTATAGACTATTATTTATAGTCCATACCATTACGGACTCTTGACTTTTCGTTAATCACAATCCAGAGGTCTTCGTTCCTGGCATGATCCTTTTTTGTTCTATTGGCTGTTTTCCTATAATATTTAATTTCTGCTTCTATCAGTGTAGTCTCTTGATTTTGTTTTCAACTTTTAGTTGCTAGTATATCAGTGTTATCAGATACTGATGTCTTAGGTTCTCACAGCCGGCGTCAAATTTGTTAAAGCTATGAATCATTGCCGGGGTATTAGGCTGCGGTCTTATGGTGTTAATCTGAAGAGACGTCTTAGCCCCGCCACTGGAGCCCATCTTCAGTATAACTATCTTTACCACAGTACTGTGAAAACTGGTGAACGCCGTACCAGTAACCTTTTTATCGTTACACTGAAGATTGCCTCCAATGGTGGGGACGAAACGCCTGTTTAAATTAACAGCATTAGACCACAGCCTAATACATCGGTAATGACCCATACATTTAACGAAGTGTTATCAATGTTTTGGTTTTTGGTTAGATTTTACTTTTTCCAAAATAACATCTGCTTACTCCACACGTTTGTGGACTGTCTTATTTCTTCGGCTACATCCTCATTTACTCTTTCATCATTTGTAACCATGCTTTCCAAGTATACAAATATTATATCCTCTTCTAATACTTGGCCCTCCACAGTGCAAACTAATTGTATCAGTCGTAATTTCTTGTTTATTCATTATCATTATTTTTGATTGGGTGCTATTGGTCTTTACCCTTAAATTCTCCTATATCTTCATTTCACACCAGTTGCTTCATCTTCCTTTAATGTTAAACACAAATTTTATTTTATACTTTCAGTTTAAACATACCAAAACACGCATTATTGAAGACAGAGTTAAAAAGTTTTTATCTTTTTAAAGTTTATTATAACCTAAAAGAAAGCAGTCAATACTGTTTAAATATGTCTTGCGGGAAGCCGGACGATGAACTTTATTCTACCCACTAACATTACAGAAAAAAACATTGTTATAACAACAAAACAAGAGCGAAGGTAGACTCGTCTATGAAGTCCCTGTTCGTATTAACCAGCTCGTATCCCTCGGCAATAGACTGGAAGAAGAAGCTATGTGATTAGGAATTAACTCTCTTTGGTAGTATATTGTCTATAAAAGCGCAACTACAAAATTTATTATTAGAACTAAATTTTCATTTCCCCATACTGGTGGATTCTTCGGGAAATAAGAATTTACTGGGAAGTGCAAACAATCAAACTGAAATTAACTAAAATTTAGATCATAGATGTAATTACATCTCAATTGTTTACTAGTTTTTATATCACACTATGTCAATTTAGTAATATTATTATGGTTTCTTTTTTTTAATCAACATGACTCTCAATGTTAAGCATCTAAACATTAATTCAAAACATATAAAAATAAAATTACGTAGTAGTAAACAAATATCTGACAATAACGGTAATACATAGAACTTGTCACTATCATTAACAACAAGTAAGTTTCCTCTGGCTTAGTTCAAACTCTACAAATTATCTTCGACATGTCACTTTTACCAGTGAGTCGCTACTTCGTAAATCATAATTAGATAATTCATATGAAGCAAAAATATTGTTCTTTTAAGAAAGACTTTGTGACTCAATCTTGATTAATATTGTTTGAATTATACTCTGCATAAGTTGTGGGCATTAATGTTTTTAATTAATTGGTAGCTTCATCATCATCACCATCATCATGAACGAGTTATATATGCCTTATATGTAAGAACTCAGTAAACATTCATGGTTTTATGTTTGGTTAATATAAGTACAACTACCAACGACAACGACACCTTCTACACAGCCACACCTCGAAGGCAATAATAATTATTACTTCAATCAAAGTGACAGCTACTGTAGGGCAAAGGAAGATGGCTAATAGAGGCTTATATGCAATAACAAACTGCTCCTCATTCCATTGCTGAATCGTCATGGATAAGTTGTCAAAATATTTTTACTCATACAATCTCTTTGTAGTTTTCTTACTACAGTAAAACCATTTGTTGGTAAAAAGAAACATATTTCGGTTTCATTTATATTCATGTTTAGGTGAAAATCTATTTTTATTTCATGTAGGCCTATATTGTGGGAGTTTCGGAGTAAATAGTAGTACATTAAGTCTTAACATTAAAGTGTGAAAGTTTATACAACGATTAAATAATCTGCTACACGTTTTGAAACCTATTCTTTGATTTTCTTGAACACACACTTGTTTTTGTCAAATGTCAAGAAATAATCACTAGTAAGTACGCTGTAATATATAGGAATCACTGAAACTCTATAGAAAGTTAAAAACGTGATAAATCTACCTACGCAGACCTGTTTTGGTAATTATTATTTCCGGTAAATGAGAATGCACTTACTTATCGCATTTCTAAATGTTAATCCTCTTACTTTTTCATCATCATCATCCTCATCATCTTCTTCCAGGATTAAACCAACGATGGTTTGTTCCGGTCTCAAACAGGCAAAGATTAGAACTGGTTACTCCAGCGCTTCCTCGGACATCTCACACCTCTCCATCCCCTCGGCTTATAGTTCCATAGTTGTTTGGAGATGCGGCAGTCATCCATTGGGCAAAGATGTTCTCACCAATTCAGCCGATACTGAGCAATCCTGTCGAGTATACTCATAATATTCAGCTTCTCTCGTATATCTGTGTTTCTTCTATGATCATGGAGAGTACACCCTGCCACGTGCCTGATAAATCTCATTTCAGCCGTTTGGATGCGACTGGCTTGGCCTTTCGTTAAAGTCCAATTCTCAGACCCATAAAGAAGTGTAGGAAGGGCCATCACCTAGTAGTATTTTAGGCGTGTTCCTTTACTTGCTGACTTAAGGGTTCGCCTAATGGTCCCACACATAAGGTTAAACTTATACAACGTATGCACAACGTCGTTGCTTGCATTATAAGACACACTGTGGCCCTGGTATTCAAAACTGCTAACTTGTTCCAGGACAGTACCGTCTACAACAATTTTTGCCCGCACGGAATCAGTTCCACGAAAAGCCGTCACCTTGGCCTTAAGTGAAACAATATTTGCAATCCAGAGTCTTTTCATATTCGATTTAAGAACATGGATACCCATCTAAAATCTGTATTCTGAGTCCGACAGAGTAACCTCATCGTCCGCAAACAAGAAAGTGTCAATTGTAGAGTGACCAATCTTAAAATGCTCTGGAAGACACATCTGCCAGTGATAATGGACACCCTTATCGTACTCCACAATTGATCAGGCCAACTCTAGGAGTTGTTCTCGGTTTCTCTGTTTCAATTAAGATTTTATTCTTCACATAAAGACTCTGTATAGTTCTAATTAGATGTTGTGGGATCCCTTTCCTGTTATTGCCATATTCCCTTTCCCTTTCCATTATTGCCCATAGTTTGCTTCGATTCACTCTGTCAAACGCCTTTTCGAAGTCAATGAAAGCTATGTATGTGGACAGCTTACTTTTATTATTTCTAATTTATATTAATTTCACAAAAAGCTACGTCATGGAACGCAAATCGGCAGAAAGTAAATGTGTTTGTGTGTGTATATGTGTGTGGGGTGCAGGTGGATGGAGATTCACCTGCGAATAAAGTTGTACTCTTCTGGATAAATTTACTGAAAAAAATTTAACTGAATTACTCAAACGCAATATTTTTATATAAAAAATGCAACTTAAAACTTCAGTCGCTATACGAGTGTAATACCAATTTAAAATAAATTACTCAAAACACAAATAAAACGCTTTTTGTATATAAATTGAACAGCAATGACTCGTGTTCACATTACACAAAATTAATATATGTTAACTCTTCCAACGCTGGTTTTCAGACTCATTAAAAGTTTTCACGTCTGAAGCAGATAAGGGTTTGCAAGTGGGGACGATTTATTCAGTATTTGGATTAAATTATGCCAGTAAATGTATTTTAAAAAAGTAAAAAGCGCGAGTAAGCATTCTGAAAGTTTTAGAAAATTAGAAATATTATATTAATTTTTAGCAACTTCATAGAGAACTTTGCTAACAAGATGAAATAATTTACTCGCATAAAAATGCTCGTTAACAGTCACGATGTTCAAGACACGGACATCCTGAAGTATATAAATTACTTTGTGCAGAATTAATTTGGATTCTGATGTTCACTTTTAACGAATCTGTGTATGATCCGTTTTTAACTGCTTAAAAGATTTAGAAATCAGTTTTTTAACATTGTAAAGATGTTATCGTGTTTATACTTATATATTTCCATTGTGTTTTATTATAAAGAACGACACAAGCCTGAGTTATTCAGTTCTATTTGTTTTAACATCAACCCGAACGTTTCGCCAGGCAAACAAGATGTATTTAGTATGTCTAATAGGAGGCTGACCGAAACAATCAGCGTTAATGGCAATAGAACATGAGTTAAATTCAACATAGCTGCTGTGGTTTGTACTTTGTTATATGCAGTCACACATAGACCTACTTAAATCATACAAGAGTCGGAAGAAAAATTTATCTATTAAGGGTATAATCTATTACAATTGCTGTTAGTTTCAAGTCAAAATGTTTTGATTCAATTCAAATCAATTTGAATCTGTGATTCTTATTCAAAAAGTGACGCCTACTATTTAATTATTATTAACTAGCATTGAGACATATTTTGTGAGTGTACAAGGGTCGTATGAACCCGGCGGTAAGGTACGGCGGAAGGACTAGGTGATGCAACATTGAGATGTTGAGGCCTTTGAGTGAAGAATAATTTGGAAGATATTTAGGCACGTATAAAATCACGACAGGTCGCGGAAGATTTGAACAAACTGAGAGATAACGCTTAAATACAAAATGCAGGTGTCGTAAGAATTATAAAATGTCAAACAAAATTAGATGGTTGTTACACACACATCGAATAGAGCAGAACCCAAGTATTAAAAAGTAGCTGACTTAAGCTAAACCCCCGAAGAGTCTGAAGTGCGAGGAAAGCCAAGTAAGAAGTATTGGTGGGCGACTTGAGGAATATGGGGATTAAGAATTGAAGGACATTTGCCGATGATAGGACAAGAGGGTGCACAATAGTTGTGGAAGCCAAGAAAAAAGAATTGGTCATCACACTTTAGAATCCATCAGTTTTCAATAGGTTCCGCTTCAGAAATAGTTGCCAGTGTTCAAAGTTCTAAGTGAACAGGCGTCTTCGGTGTGGCTACGGCCAGACAGAGGGGAGTTGGAGTCAAGAACAATTACCGTTGTAAATGAGCTTGATCCTGCGCTTCGCATCCTCCGACTTTCAGTAAACGTTGACTAGAAATGGAAAATAATGTATTTAGCTTATGGCACTATATAATGTAACTTAAAGCAAAGGATTCATAAATGCTCGGGTATGCGTCAACGAGATATTTGCAGTTAGACAACTTCTTCCTTCTGTTTTATTCATAATGAAAAGGCGCTTAATAAAATTAAAATTAAACACGTTCAAAACATCCTGGAGAAACATAATGTACCGAATTACTTTATAAAATTTGTTAACGACTAATTTCTGCTAAAGATTCTATTAAAATAGAAATAGAGGGATGAATATCAAAAAACACCTCAGTTATCCAGGGAATCAGATAAACAGCTTAATACTAATTCAATAAAGTCATCATCATCATCTTTACAACACTGCATTGGCAAGGTGCTGCCTGTTCCGCCTTCAAAGATTCTTTAGCCATCTCTTTCTGGGTCTAGCCACACACCTGTATCCTGTGGGTGTGTATTTCCAGACTTGTTTCACCAGTCTAGAATTCTTTCTCAGTGTTCCTTCTACCTTTGTTTGTAATCTTTTCATTTTTCAATTCTTCTCTTATGTCCTCATTCTCTACACGGTCAAGTTTAAACACTTTTTAACTCCTCTTAAGAACGTCATTTCCAAGGTCTGTACTTTATTTCCTTGTTTCATGGTATTGTCCATAATTCACACACCATAGGACAGTACGTAACTTTGTAAAACTTTAACTTTGTATCTCGATGAACTTTGTTTCTAAAATACAGTTGATTGTCCCACAGATCATTTGAAATTTACCTAACCTAACATCAATATCATAATTCTTGTCACAGCTAATATAATTTCTAGTACAATAAAGTAATGAACGAAATAATCGAAGATCTTAAAGCCTCATAGGTTACAGAATCGAAGACGAAAAGTCACATGTGTTTGCAACGCGAACGAAACGGCACCGGTTGCCGAAGATGGAAACTGTCTCCAACGCTTTCTCCGCTCCACCATTTTACCCGAACTTCTCAAACATTAGATTTTTAATTGTAAATCAGAAAGACCAAAACACTTATTGTTACTAAAGAACGTTTACGCTGTAAATTACACCCGTAAGACAAAGTTGTTGAGCAGGTGTCATCGTTCATGTACTTTGTCATACAAATAACTTGCCGTCAAGATTTATAACGCTCAAGTAAAACATCAAGGAATTAAAATCTTCAAGAATATCAGGCCGCTTGATCAATCCAAACTGGTAGAACCGATTTCTAAGAACAGAAGCCAAGGAAGATGGTGCGCTTATGCAACATTTCGTGCGCCCAAAATTGGCATGCGCTACCAAAACGAGAGCTGGGACATAGACTTCAATGTAAATAGATCTTAAGAACCATACTGACCAATCGACCATGACATTACTCGCTAAGGGAAGAGTGTTGACTTAAGGGAAAGATACTTGGTCCAAGAAGTAAGTGACTGGGTTTAGAGAAGAAGAGAAGAGAGGGACGCGAAGAGGAGAGAATGTTAGACGACCGACTCGTCAAAATAGTTAAGAAAAATATACCATCGCAAAGAAAAATTAGAAAACATCTGAATACAAGATGGCGCGGCGTTTTGCTATACACCATGGGTCTACACAGAAATTGAAGAAGGAAAAGAAGAAGAAAACAAAGGACTTGTTAAATTCAAGATTCTCATAACTGTAAAAATGATCGGTCTGTTCTCTCCCATCCCAACACGATACATCCACTAAAACAAATCATAAACGGCTTTTCTTTAATAGTTTGAAGCGTTACTGTTAAAAGCTGAACATTTGTAAGCGGACACAAACCAGGCAGACAAATGAACATCTTTGTTAATGAGATTTTTTTCTTTTCTACTGTTAATGAATCTCAGTAAGACGTTGCAAGCAAATACGGCTGACAGACGGTCAGGTGCCGGTCTTTTCAATGATATAACTAAACGAAATAAAAATACTTATTTGCCGACTTTAATCCTCTGCTGCGCGGCACAACCAACTGAGAATCGTTAATGAATCCAATTAAAAAAATAATTAAAATTTGTATGAGACTTTAACGTGGGCTGAAAATACATCGTTTACTTTTACTTAGTCTTTATTGTCTCTGAATGGTTTCTTTCTTAAGAATAGCCGAGTCATTTAATTTCATATTGAACAGAGTCAGTGTAGAGTAAGACGATGAATATATCAGATGATACGCTGTTGTCGCTCAGTATCTCAAATATAATTTGTTAGATAATTCTATGATCTTGTAATCTATTTATATATGTTATTACCTGTCACTATCATCTACAAATCAGGGCTGCTGAAGGGCACGTAACAATACCTTTGTCTTGCGATATGAATTCTCGCTAGCAAACTGGTACCTAGAAAGCAGCAGGCATCGGAAAAAGTGACACAGAAATGTAAAATATTCGTTAATGTCTAATAAGTGCTTGACCTTGAACCAAATTGTTCTGTTATCTTGATTTAGTTACCCAATGAGTTGATGCACTATTACTGGACGATTCGACGATTACAGATTATGGTATAATATGGTGCACGTGGGTGACATCCAAGTATATGATGGTGATGAGATTTACATAGGAAATATGAGATGAGTTTCCAAGACCATTAATTCTGTTCTCATAGTCGGATAAAATTTGGAAACTGAAATTTGAATAAGTAATCTTTCAAAAACTTGTCAAACATTGAAGAAATAAAGTTCCCTACTCCTTACATTATGTGGCGCATTCACCACAAAGTCCAATTACTATCCAATGTGTGAGTTTGTAACTTCCTCCCCCGTTCAGACACTTTAGACTTGGAGTAAAACTAGTTTGTGCCAATAGTCGCTTAGAAAAACGTTATACTGGTAGAGACATTTTCTGTATCAGCAAGTTGATAATAACTTGAGAAAGTTTTCCCAGCTGGTGTTGAGCAGACTTCTAACTTAAGACGATAGTGTCAAGGCCGTGGTATGATTGATTACGCCATTGGTAAATTTTTCTCAAAATCAGAAGTTTCCATCACATTATATTTTCAATTTCTAACAAAAAAACAAGCGTGTAACAAGTTATAAGCTGCCAAAGTTTCGTTATAAGTTATTGCTATGGCTCATCGTCGGCGGGGATACATAAAATCTGTTTAAAGGAAAAAGGACAATTAATAAGGAGTAAATTCGGGTGCTCTGTTGATATTTATCGCTGTATTAAATATATAAATTTGAGTAGAGTTCGTAAAAACCAGATAACTTTTCAAACTAAAAACGTATTTATAAAAATAATTTACTTGTTAAGATTTAAGCCTATTCATTTGATAAAATACTTATTAAAACACATTGTTTGCATGTCTGCACATTGTAAACATCATTCATGCCTTTTGTAAGGGTTTTCTGACCTGAGAATAAGTAACCAGGAGGAACTTACTGATCACATATTTTTCTTTTTAAAAAGAATATTACTTTGTTATTTTCATAGCATTTCTCCTTTCAGTGGCTGCGATCTTATTGTTTTGATAACACTTAGCACAGAATGTTAAATATTTTAATTTTTTATTTGAATATTTTACGTATTTAGTTGCACATTTAATTAGTTGGAAGGGTCATTGATATTCTTGATGTTGATTGCATTTTAACTAAAGAATACAAAGATTTTTAGTTACAAAGAATCTTTAACTTCACTTACAAAGATTATACTTTATGTAGATTTATATGTACCGGTATATGTATATATTGCAACATTACATTTATTTAAAGGCGTTTCAGTGATAATTTTAAACGCAACCGTAATACGTTAATTACCGGCTAAGAACTAGGATTTGGTGTGCGTTACCTTGAATATTAATTATTATATTATTTGTTAGTAACAAGATGAAGATATCTTGTTTGCTGAGATGAGAAATATTTTAGTGGCACGAAATGATTACTTAAATATAAAAAAATGAAATCCTGGATTGATTAAAAAAAATATTTTAATAAAATTTAATACTGAAATGGGAAAAATATAAATTCAAATATCCACTTTTTCAAAAACCTGTTTACAAAGCATAAAGGCATATTACACATATTATAAATCCCACGTAAATAATATAAAAACAACAAACATAAAACACGTAGGTACATTAACACAAATATAAAAATGCTTTTGTAAATTGGGTATCTGACATGAAATATTTAAATAATTTTGTTAAACATTGCAAATAATATATAACATAGCGTTTAAATGTTTATTACATAAAAGAAAGTATATGTATAGTATTACATGTATAGTATATGTAAAATAGAGTTTGCTTCTTGTATTTTAAGAAAAAATAATATATTCTTCAGTTCAATAAATTTTAATTATTCCACACCTAGTTTATAATTTTTTTTTAATTATAAAACAAATATAAATATTGTAGCATAACAGAATTATCAACTAAAAATTTAACTTAATACAACATTAATAGAAACTATCAATAGTGAGTGAGAAAGACGAATGGTTAAAAAATAAATTAAAGAAGCTGATCATTATGTCTATAAAATGTTAATAAAATTAAAGTGAATAACGAAGAAAACTCTTGGTCCATATATAAATAACAAACGATATAAAACCCCAGTACAACAGCAGTATACCCAGTAGATTGAGGAGCAGTAAATGAGAAGACAAAAGTAAAAAGTAAACAAGAAAGGAAATAAAAAATTAATAAGGGGAAAGTTATTAAATTAAGAAGCAGAAAACCCCAAGATAACAAAACCAATAACAAGTTAGTAAGGAGCTGTAAATGAGAAAATAAATGAAACCAAATAATCAAATAAGATTCATTGAATTAATAAGATAAGGACATGAAACCACAAGAAAAGGAAATACTTATATAATAAGAAAGAAGAGACAAAATATGTCAAGGTTCCTAAAAGAAATATAGAAACAAGAAAGGCTATTCACTAAAACTTTATGAAGAATAAATATACCAATTGAAACTAAATTAAAACCAATAATAAATGTCAGTCCAAATAACTCAAGTTACAGGATACAATGCAATTAAAATAAATTGTAAACTAAAGGTAAGCCTAATTTAAGAATAGTGTAGAAAAAAATCAAAAACTACCATAGTGTAAAAACAAAAGACTACCATTAGTGTAGAAAGTATAAGGTGAAATACCATGATAAAATATAATAAAAGTTAGAAACTACAGTGAGTGTAGAGAATAACAAGTGACATACTATAAGAAATAAATAGTGAAAGAAAATAAAATTATTTAAAAGAGACTACCATTAGTGTAGAGAGATACCATATAAAATTAGCATAAGAACAAAAGACAGTTTACTAACTGAGAATATTATTAGTGATAAGAATGTTATAAGATTATATATAAATGAAAAATCATAGATATAAGATGTTTTATTATAGTTAAGTGTTACAAAAAAGCAACCTAAATACAAAAGACAGTGAAAAACTAAAAGTATTATTATTAATAAAATGTTTTATTTTAACCAAATTATATATATAAAAAAAATAATAATAATTATAAGATATTTTTGTTATGATTAAGTGATACAAAAATTAATAGATATAAGATAATATGTTGTATTTAATTAATGTTCAATGATTTCAAAGTTTGTTAAGGCAGAGAAGGCAAGTAGGTAATATAAATATTGTATTATGAAACTGTAAACCATACAAAGAATAATAGGGCAAAATAACTAACAAACCCCAATAGAAAAACAAAACAGCATTCTAGACCAAAATCAAATACTATCATAGAGTCAAACCCAAATGAATAAATTCAATAGAATTGTATATAATTAATAGAAACTAGTCCATGTAAAACAAAGATATGAAAATGTAATTAGCACAGAACCAAATATTAGCAAATGTAATGACAGAAGAATAAAATTAACTTTATTTGGAAATATGTGATACTAGGCCTTAGAAGGGTACACTATTCAGATAAAATGTAAATTAATCAATATGGGAGTATTATAACAACAAATTATTAGCAACAAGCAATAATCATGAAGTGAGAAAAATTATTTAAAAGAAATATTAACATAGAATCACTTGCAAACCATTTAATTACTAAAATTGTAAAAAATACAAGGCCTATAATAAATATCAAAAATTGTAAATTTTAGGCTTATCTGAACTTAAAAAAAAACCAATTATATTTTGAATTATGTAAAATTAGCTTAAGAATATTGCTAGATAGTTAAATTTTCATAAAATTAATAAATAATTAAGTTACAGCAATAAATAGGGAAACTTGTCATGTATTTTTATGAGTTGAAACCAAATCCAAGACATGTAAATGTGAACAGACAATGGTAAGAGGAAAAAGACATTTTATAAATTACTACCGAAAACGACGACTTTAAGTCATTAGTCTATTGTTAATCGTGAATGTGTGCAGATCAAACTTTACGGACGGAAGATCTGAAAAATATAAATGGTTGTAAAAAATTGAAGTGTAACTCAAAAATGTACTACAGAGGTTAACTACTGAAATTTAACTAAATAATAACGTAACCGACAACGAAACTGAAACGAACAATCACAATAATACGATCCAGCACGAGCACAAGAAATTAACCGCCATTTTGAGATTAATTCAAGTACAATATTATCTGGACAACGAACTCAACAGATTTTGAACACGGAACACAGCACCATTAATCCAACACAGAACAACATCGCCGAGGAGGAGAAAACACTTCATATAATTATCCAGAGGTACTACAACATCGCAGAGGAAGGAATCCACATTTGTATTTGAGGGAGAAGACCGAACATAGCGTCAGCCTTGGATAGCAGAAAATCGAGGTGAACGACAGCCATACTGGATTTGCAGAGCGAACGGGACACAGACTTCACCAGCCAGTGACGTCATTCTACGACATGGTTCGAATTTGTTAATTATTCATTGACAATATTTTCAGAATCCTGTTATTTTTTAGCAATAATAATTTATTTTAAAGTAATTGTAAGTATTGTATCTTGTTCCTTGCCCTCTCTGACCATTTCGACAGTTAAAAGAACCCGAAATAATTAATTTTGTAATGTTATATTTTGTCATTTTATCACGACCGACCTGAGTCAATCTCAGCCAATGCCATTGTCGATGCGCGTAAGATTGGTGCAAAAATTCTAATTTTGAAAAATAAACATCAGAATTACTCAAATACTTTGTGTTCATGATTATTTGTATTATAAATATTAGCTTTTTATTTCTTCTAAACATAAAGTAGAATATTAGAAAAATATATCAAGAAGAAGAAGAAGAGGAGCTAAGTCAGAAGAGAGAATCCTTGATCCAACTGACATAACAAGATTATCTCTAGAGAACAAATGTTTTGTCACACATTAACTAATTTACACGTTTGAAAGTAATTAAAAAATTTATAATTAATTAATTAATTAAGATAAAATAAAGAACAAATAAAACATTATTAAAAATTTTTAACTTCAATTCATAAACAATAAAAATTTTCTATTATCAACAATAAATTATATATTATTATAAATTTGTGCTTATTACAAATTGGCGCTCATAACAGTGGGGCATCATCATCATCTATTTGTAGTAAAAAACAAGATTTATTAAAAATTGGTGATATCACCAGTAGGATTTATTTAATTTATTATTATAAAATTATTTATTTATTTGTGAATTTATTACAAATTGGCGCCCAACGTGGGGCATCATCATCATCTATTTGTAGTAAAAAACAAGTTTTATTAAAAATTGGCGAGATCACCAGTGGGATTTATTTTATTTATTATTATAAAATTATTTATTTATTTGTGAATTAATTACAATATACATGTAAATGAATAAGTATTTAAAATTTTGTATTTACACTATATGCATTTTATATGTATTTACACTTTTACTTATATCAGGTCTCTGTTTATTTACTGCCAGCTTTTATTAAATAACTGATCAGTTTTCATCTGCTTTCAAATATTGTTGTTACCTTGATTAAGCAGTCATTGTATGTGTGTGTGTGTGTGTGTGTGTGTGTGTGTGTGTGTGTGTGTGTGTGTGTGTTACCCTGATGATTGATGATGATGATGATGATGATGGCGCTTCTACGTCTATAATCATAGTGACATAGTCACCCCGTCGTTACTGCCAGAGTATCTGAGCGTCTGCCTTACACAAAATTGTCCGCGGTATTTCCAGTAACACCATACTGTGGTATAAGGTAAACAGATCAGATTTTACTGGATGCAATTGCAGACTTGTCAAATATTGTTACGTCCAGCATAAAGAAAAAAGCGTCGGTTTTAACAAATCACTTTTACGTATGTTTTTGCGCTCATAACTGCGGTGATTTGTAAACCAGTAGTTGCTTATGATTCGTGACTTTTCACTCATTCAGTACATATCAGATAATTGTTCATAACTTATTAATTTATTTTCAAATAGTTCAGTTATTAGTGCGTAATTTGCACTCATTTTGTGACTATATACGCATTTCTCCGCGCGTCCCCTAATGGCATTGCTCGATTCGCAGAATCTACCGGTACTTTAAATGGGCTAATTATCAAAAATTCACTTTATGTGCAAATTTTCATTAAAAAACATATGATATTATTATTTATTATTCGTGTCCTAATCGAAGTCACTCATACATTGAAAAAACGGTATGCTCAGTCGCAGGATCCCTGTCTTACATAAAGCAGATCTCAGCTGGTTACACGCACGCAAAGAATATTCGCTATACACATATCATCCTCATTTCAATGTCTATAATTAGTACCTTACATGGAAGTACTGAGTAGCAGATAAAGAAAAAGCTGCTCTATAGGATGCTTCAACATCACAATGCGTTATAAAAACCGAATATTCATAAGTTTAATTTAGGCACACAATGTTTAAACAATAAACATTACTTTTCAGACATTCAAAAGGTTAAATTAATTAAAAACATAAAACCGGTCACAAAATGAATATTTGGAAAAATATTAATATTTACGAACACAATACTAATAATTTGCCAATTGAAGAACAAATTCAAATATAAGCAAAACAATATGATCTATTTAAAATTATAAGTTTATTAAAATAAAAAATTCAAATTAAATATTCTCCATATAAATATCAAAACAGCTGACTACTTAAATAAACAGCTGGTTATAATCAAAACGTTAATTGTATTAACCATTTATTAATTAACTTTATTGTAATCGGAACAAAATCTATTATTTGTTAATTCACATACAAACCACCTCTGGTAATATAGATTTATTCTGTGAAGCGTGCGTCAGGTTTCAACGAAAATAATTTAACAAAATATATTTGCAGAAGTATTTATTGTTTTAAAAGGCATGTATTATATAGAAATTCTACAAGAAGGGATCAACAGTTAGCTATAAAAGAAAGATATATATATATATATATATATATATATATATATTTCATCTTTTTAATACATTTGTTTTGTCATTCTTATTTCCTGGTACAATCTGAGATACGGCAACCAGTTTTTGTAAATTGCTGAATAACGTTTTCCATTTGAACTTTATGCAAACTCTCATTTGATATATCTATATGTAACCCAACGTACTTTTCCTGACTTATGTTTTAGTCAAACACAGAGAAAAAGCGCCGTAATAAATTCGTCAAGCCACTAACACGCAAGCAAAGAACCTGTAATGGTGTTACTGTATACCGCCATATCTCTTCGCTAATAAATACACCAGTATTGTTTCTTAAATAATCCAGTTCTCTTGTACTAAACACGTATCAGATTTTATCCTTGCAGGCAAACACACTTTATTATAGTTTCCTGACAAGTTTAAGTAAAACGGGAAAAGTAGGGTTACGCATTTCTTTCGTTTGACTTTCTCAACGCTCCACAGAGCACAAAGATATAAAGCGATAAGTGAGTACGGAGAGAATCATGTGTTATATCTACCATAAGGGCTCACCTCCATGAAACGGAAACAAAAAATAAGAACTGACATATTAGCCATTGAGTTTCATGGGCGCTTTCGATAGGACATAGGTAGCTTACGATCTGAAACGGATGTATTCTATTGTAAATATTTATCGTGTAATATAATAATAGAATATACGGGTTGTTGCATTTTCTTTGCTATACAAGATTGAATTAATCTCATTTTTTGTACTTGTACATTTTCTAAAACGTTGTCGCTTTGTAACAACTTTCTGCATACAACTAAATACATATTGGTATACGGGGTTTACATTGTTTCTTAGATTAGAGGCTGGTATAAGATAACCGGCCTTAATAAAAATATCTCACATCTACATAATAATTTATAGACATTGTTTTTATATCTGTTTCTTTTCCAATTCAAGATAGGCGTGCACCCTGTTTTAGTTTTTACAAAACCCGTAATTTCCTGGCCTGTCCAACGTCTCTTTAACCTTTTGGTCTACAAGTGATAACTTTTTTAACTGTTTCATGTCTTCCGATGCGTTCTATTTATGTCTTCCATTTTATTCTGTCGTTTACACAGTAAATATCCAGTTCGGCTCTTATGTCTTTATTTACTATTTTACACGTCAAAAACTTTATTTATGCAGATAGAATGCTTGTGTTGTCATGTTTAGTTATTGTTCACGATTCACTTCAATGTTTCCACTGTATCCATTATTTATTATTTACAGGTATTGACGTTACCGTATAAAATTTCATTTTAGAAATGAAATATTCCTCGACTTGATTCCTCTGTGTATTGTGTCACATATCAGCTTTATATATTACGTTGTAATTTACTCAGCTTGTTAGTAATGTGTACCTAAAAAAACGCTGGACTAATTGGAAGTCAAATTTCTGTCGTGTTAAGTTTAATGTATGACAATTTTAACACGTGCTGGATGTTTTCCACGAAAACCATAACATTAATGCTATTTCCAGTTGTGAATCCTTTTTGGTTTTCTGTATAATTATTTGGTCACCTGCAAAGAGCGAAGTGTTTTCGCATCTATTCCAGATAATAACTAAGAAAATTTACGTTACACTTTGATAATCATCTAGGTCGCAACTGAGATAAATTAGCTAACTTGTTACAATGATCTAGCAATATATTTTGTCCATAAATGACATTGGCTTGGTTTTTTGAGTTATTTTTTATTGTGCTTCTTACGTATCTGAGTGAACTTGAAAATTATTCTCTGAAGTTTGTTTTTAATTTGTGCTATTATAGTAATATAATTTCCGTATGTAGTAGCCTATATCTATATACATCCTTTGCTAAAAACGTGTTTTCATTTTTCCTTATATCATCAATAGTTGTTTGATTTTCCTCAAATATCGTAGATTGTAAACAAATACCTTGTAGCATTCGTTTCTAGTTTTTATAAAACCTATTGCTTTATCTTCAACTGCACTGCGCAGTGATCGCCAGACGACTGCGATTATGGATATGTTACAGTATGGATACCTTCCTTCGATGAAGACAAAAAATGTTTGTTTTCTACTATCAGCCTCCTCTTAGTTGAATCCTGATGTAAACAAAACTACGTACACGTACCACACTTAAACCGCCATTTGCTGCTTAAACTAATTAGACGAGTTGATGCCAAACCGAAAAAGACGCTGGCGTTTAGTTCACGTCCACTAGCTAGCTAGCGTCTTTTTCGGATCTCACTTTGCTTCAACTTGTCTTGGGTGAGATCTTTCTGGTCTTTAATCTTCCCTATCAGCCTCCCTTGGCTAACTCTTGTTCTTTTCGACCCCGACGCTATTAGAGTATTCGAGGGCTAGGGTGTCTTCCATGTTTTTCATTCTATATCATGACACCTGCTGCCTTGCAATAAGGCGTTGGATCCTCAAATGCTAAGGGAGATAACCCCTACAGAAAATCAGGTTTGTTAGGAAACCTTAGGGTGGCAGCCCCATCGCCTAACTACCTAGTGGCTGGTAACTTCTGCTAGGGAATCTTATTGCACTACCCCATACTGCCTTGTATGGTTGGGGGTTGGCACCTCAAAGGCTAGGAGAAGGATACTCCGAGGTAAAACCAGGGTCAGGCCAAGGTCTGTAGCTGTGGTGATAGCAGTTGGCCTTGGAGAAGAAGACTCCGAAATCAAACTCCTGGTCCTCCAGGTTGGGGGGTTTTACAGTGGGCTAGTAAACTGCTTAAGTAAAACAATATTTACTTGCAGAACTCAACTGAGCCTCGGAAATCGGACGGGAAACGTGGATAATCGACCTAAACTAACGGAAAAGGGCAAACGTAAATGGATAATGGATAATTTAAAGATGGCAACATGGAATGTTAGAGGAATAGCTGGTAAGGAAGCGGAACTACTAAGAATATTTGAGGAGACAAAGTAAATATCGCAGTAGTAACGGAAACGAAAAAGAAAAATAAAGGTTCAAAATATGTAGGAGATTATGCAATGTTTTATAGTGGCGTGGATGAGAAATCTAGGGCAGCAAGAGGAGTGGCAGTATTTATCGATAAAAAATGGCAACAAGGTATACAAGAATATCATTTTGAAAGTGACAGGATACTATATTTAAATATCGGTATGGAGATCCATACATGACTTCCATGTTCTAAGATTTATATTTAAAATCATATTCGAAATGAAATATTTCCATAGAAACTACTTCTTTCTATTGCTTCAGCCTTAACCACAGTACTGTGGTCACTAACGTATACCACCTCACGATTTCGCACTCGACTTTCACTGATGATGCCAGTCGATGGCATTGCCGAAACGTCTGGTTTTGCAGAAAACATTGGACTACGGCTAAACAGCTCGGAAAGGAATTTTAACAAAAAACTACTTCTTTGTTGCCGATAACGTAGTACACATATAAAAAATTCTCCCCTCCCTTTTCAACTATAATTTTCATTAATAGAAAATTACCCCCACCCCATTCAACTAGCCTCTTCATTTATAGATATTTCATCTACGTTTCTACAGTGGATTATTATGAGCTTCTTATCAGGATACTTTGTTTATCAAAATTAAGTACTTTACTCTTGTTAAACATAAAATGTTGCAGGTAAACTACCCCTTTCCCTTAACCGCTCTTCAACAAAATCAACAAACCTTGAGTTCTGTATAATTCAAGAAAGTATGCAAAAACGTAGTTGATTCTGTTTGAATTTGCGGCAGTTATCATTCGTCATAGAGAAAATTACCCTTGTTAAAACATAAAATGTTGCTGGCAAACTACCCCTTCCCCTTAACCGATCTTCACCAAAACCAACAGGTCTTGACAACTTTACAATTCAGGGCTGTATCCAGACCATTATTTGATTCTGTTTGAATTTGCGGCTGTTATCGTTTGCCATAGGAAAAAATTACCCTTGATAAAAAAACGTTGCCGGTAACCTACCCCTTCCCCTTAACAGATCTTCACAAAAAACAATAGGTCTTGAGAACTCTACAATTCAGAGTTGCATGCAAAAAATTTATTTGATTATGTTTGAATTTGCGGCTGTTATCGTTTGCCATATAAAGTACCCTAGTTAAAACATAAAACGTTGCTGTTAAACTACCCCTTTCCCTTAACCGATCTTCACCAAAACTATAGGTCTTGAGAAGACTACAATTTAGGGCTGTATGCAAAAAATTATTTGATTCTGTTTGAATTTGGGGCTGTTATCGTTTGCCATAAAAAATACCCATGTTAAAACATAAAACGTTGCTAGTAAACTACCCCTTTCCCTTAACCGATCTTCACCAAAACCAACAGATCTTGAGAACTCTCCAATTCAGGGCTGTATCGAAACAAATGGATTTTTTTTTAAATATCAGCAATAAATAAGGAGTTCAAAGAACTCGAAATTCCCACTCCTTCAACGTCACCAAGTGTGAGATTACAAAATACAGAAGTCGATTACAAAATGACTTTATGAATTCAGATTATGACTACCTACCTATCTTTGGATTAAGTTTTCAAGAAGAAAATCCTCTGGCAGATTTGGTCTGAACCGGTAAAAAGAAAGAACAGCGAAAATGTTCAAATTAGTTTTCCGAACAGTGAAAAAACAGTAGTAATAGAAAAACTATTCGACAACATTCAAACACTGTAAACCTTTGTTATAATATTTCATGCCACTACGTGCACAAATGTTGATTTATTAGAACGTGGTTTTACAGATTTCTGTACAACCACGTTCTAATAAATCAACATTATTAGAACGTGTGGACAACGTGTTCTAATCACGTGGACAACGTGATTAGAACACGTTGTCCACAACGTGTGAACAACATCGGACATCACGATATTTAATATCGGTTGGGTTTGTACATTATTTGTTGATACATTCTGACATATTTTCTCTAAACTGACGGCAGTGAACATCGATTTATCGCAAACAGATTGACAGATCTAGTTAACGGTACAGCGGTTCGTGTCTGCAGCATGCAAATTAGCTGTTACGTTGCCAAGCACAGTAAACTCTCACTGGAATCATAACGTCTATATATTGTTTCCAAGTCTACGGAGTACACACTTATAATCCTCAGCGCATAATATGTATCACGATATACGATAACAGTTAGTAAAATACTACTCGTACTGTGTAGTTATTTCACTTCCGTGTCTGTGAATTTCAATGAGTGTCTTGAGTGTTTGTAATAAATAATATACTAAAGTTTACGTTTACGAGTGCTGTTTCTAATGTCACTATTACGTTTACCAACAACATGGATCTGTATACAGTTAATGTGATCTGTTTAAACTTTTGTATCGCATAAACTATAAATATAATGAAATTGAATATAATTTCGTATAATAGAAAATGTTAAATTTCATGTATTTGCGGAGACATGCATTGACCCATAATTTATTTAAAAAATTACATTTTCCGTGTCTAATTCTTTAGCAAATTCTTTTGCACTTTTCACGAAGCTTGAACAATATTAAACAAACTAACCTTTAAAGATTCACCATATAATATATATTGCTTTCAGGAAGACTATAGAAGTAATTGGAATAGAGTGTAACTTTAGCCAAGAAATACAGAGGATAGGCAGTACAGAAGATCTTGTCAGCTGGGCGGTGAAAACGCGTAAGTAATGCACGACCGCATAAGCAGAATGGTGGAGACGATAGATTAGCGAAAATTGTAAGAGATGTGGGACAGCAGGCAAGAGAGGTCCAGACATACCAGCTTGATGACAGAGGAATTGTTAAACAGGCGGTAAGCCTAACGTAGGAGAAGAATAGAAAGAAAAAAGGAAAACATGAAGTAAAATAAGAACCGTAAAAAGGAAGTCACCTAGACCTTCCTGATATTATATATATATTCTAACCTTCCTCTTTTTTATATATGTTCGTTCGTGTTTACGTGTTGTTATGTCGGGTGTCACACTCCGCGCACTTTTTTATACTTACTGATGGCTGGTTCTTCTGCGACGATGTTGTCCTGCAAGCACAACTTAATCTACTATATGTATGTGGGCGCCACTTGGATATTTTGTTCCAAGAAATTATTATTATTATTATTGAAATTAAATTTTGATTTCTTAAATTAATTATATTAAAAAAATGTGAACAAGACAGTTTGAATTGAAAATAACGTATGTTTAATGAACTTTAAAAATCGTCTGAAGGACTAACACTCGAATTAACAAAATTGCAGAGTTACAAAAAATATTATTCTTGACAAGTTTTTCAATTAAGTATCGGCTAATAAATATTTATTTACTCAGTTGAATAGCATGAGTTTAGTGTATGAAAAATCTTTATACTCAGGACGTGACTCCTTTGAACTACCAAGACAAATCAATAGGATGCTTTACAAAAATTGTGTGATTTGAAGGTGTGTGACATGTGTAGTACAATTGTGTGACAAATGATACCAGGTAAAAATGATTTTAACTTTTGAACAACTCACGTTTCGGTGGGTAATTATTTCCTGCACTGGACACTTCTCTTGGGGACGTTTTCAATCTTGCCTCTTCGTGTATACGTTCCTCGTGCACTGATAATTATTTATAAGTCAAATAACGGTTCTTAAAACTCCGCACGATTGAAATAAGTTTCGCACTGTGTCTATGCTTTGAATTCTGGCGGTGGCGATCAGATGTCTGCGTGGTTTCTCGATTCGGCCGTCACAGCGCTAGTTCCAGACTCATGTAGAAAGGCTTGTGTCAGTAAATCGTTTTGGGAATGTTGTCAAAGTCAGTTTGTCTTTAGCAAATACCAGCAGAATTGATTCTCTCTATTAAAATTCGGTCCTTTTCAGGGCCGCTAGTATTCTGGCTGTGTGCATTCTATTAAATATGGCTTGTTGCTGCTCTATTCAACAACACATTGGCGTATACTCCTTGTAGAGGTTAAGTCAGTATTTTGTCATGTACGGGAAAAGCCTTTCTGTGTTCTCGTTTCGAATTCTCGTTCTTCGATTTCGCCTTGGATGTGATGATCAGTTTCGTGGGTGATGTGTCTCTTCTGGATTCAAAGCATAAAGTGTTTTTTGGTCAAATTTCGTCTTCCTTATACACTCTGTAAGGCTCATTGTTTTAATTTTTTGACATGAACTTCCGGTATATTTGTGTAAAAATTCCTTCTAGAACGTTCGGGAATAATCAAATGGAACATCATAGAACAAATTTGACTTCCGTAGAAGCTTTAGAACAAAAACTTCTTATTCTTCACACTAAGGATAGTACTAAAGTTATTCTGGTATTTGTCAAACAATTTTACATAACTACTTACAATTTGCATGTCATTACTATTTTTGGATTCTCTGCTTTCAACTGAATTTAATGATACTAATTACGATTGGTTTTGAACAAATTAAATTTAATAAAATAACATAAAATACAACTCTTACCTTAGAATGTTTTCACAAAATTTCAATTTTCTACTTACTAAAATGTTATGAAGTTGCTTGGTTCTTGCTATAACATTAATGCATAACATAATTATCTTTTCATAACAAAATAAACAAATATTAACACATATAACATATAAATAAGTTCAGTTTTGTGTAGGCATTACATATGGCCTAGGTTTTTTGTCACTGGTTCTTTACAATAATTTGTTTTTTTCGGTATCATATATGGGATTTTTTGGGTATTCACTGAGAGTTTGTTATATTGTTTATCTTTGGTAATACCTGGTTTATCCTGATACTTTTTATTTTTACTGTAAGATTACTTAGCATCATATTTTTTTGCATAAATGATTTGTTTTCTTGGTGTGACAAATTTCACTCTTATATTTCAAATTCTTTAAGAATTAAGCTTGTTTTCAACTGAGCAAGTACGTTTCTAATGTACATTATAGGATTGTACCTTTTTCCTTTATTTTTTCTAATATTCTGCAATCATTCTGTCAAATATGACTATTTTTGTGATTGTTTTTTGGCCTCAGCCTGGTATGGTATAGGTAAATGGTTCCATAACATAATTGTTAAATTGTTTTAGGTGGTCATATATATATATATATGCGTAGTTACATTATATTGCATTTCAACTTTAGAATACAATTTAGTTGCATTTTGACATCATTAAATTCATAAATATTACCATTTTATAGGTTCATCACATGTTTTCAGTTAACACTGTTTTTGACTATTTTAATTGATTTCTAATCAATTTACAGCTTTCTCTATTTAAGATAATTTGTTTATCTCTGTCTAATTGACATTTACATATAGTTTTTATAGTAATTCTATAATAATTAATTTTCACATAAGATCTGAGTGATTGTTCTCAAATCCAACACATTAATATTTTTTGTCATAACATTTATATATTTTGTATTTTAACTTATATCCTTTTTAATGGCGTATTCAAATCATTTAATACATTTATTTTATTTATATTACAAAGTATAATACTGGATCTTGTCCATTAATTCACAATAAATAATTTTTTTATACCCTATTCAGAGTTACATTTCTTAATATGTAATGGCCTCATTTTGGTCATTTCTGAGATTATCTGGTCCTCTTATAGTGTTTTACTAGTTTTACACTGTTCTTCACTTAAATAATATATATGGGGTTTGAGTCTTAGTCATAGTCTTTGTCGTTTTTTCATGTTGATGATATTAACTATCGGACAATATTACAAAATTTTTCGGATTACTTGGGTTCGATACTGTTCACCTCACTTTCCTCTTATGATAAATTACTAGGCAAATAATTTCCTTTATGGAACGTTCTGTGACGTTACAATATATATATATATATATATATATATTAAACTTTCACTATGAACAACTTACTTTTTGGTTTTGTTACCCAGACGTTTCGACGTGGTATTCGTCTTCCTCAGTGGGATTTAAATACTGAATGTCTGTACAGTAACGGTTATAGGTTGTAGGTCGGCCGAATACCACGTCGAAACGTCCGGGTAAAAAAACCAAAAAGTAAGTTGTTCATAGTGAAAGTTTAATATATATATATATATATATATATATATATATATATATATATATATTGCAACGTTACAACGTTGCAAATATAAATTTATTTGTTTTTGCGGAGCCCCACGATCTTGGAGCGCCAAATATATGCAACGTATTTATGTGTGTGAATTTTTATATGTACTTTAATTTGTATAGCCCCACGTTCTTTGGGAGCCAAATATGCAACAATACATATACATAAATACATATATATATACACAAATTTAGCGTGACCGGTCTCACGTTCAAGATTGACAAATTATGTAACAATATAACATTTAAATTGGGTTTCAGGTGTATCTGCAATAAGAACTCTATGTAACTTGTAACGGAATTTCAAATTTATTTGATATTATTAAAAATTGTGCACATGGCACTGACTTCGATTTAAAAACATTCGTTATTAATTGTTATTATGCCGTAAGGCTTATGCTATATACATCCTTACTGACTAAATATTCTATTCTACTAATTATTGTATTAAAGAAAAATCTCATTTTCAGACTACTCAGTCAATTAATGTTTTTCAAAATATCAATATTTAAATCTCTTTTTATATATTGTATTGTACTCAAAATATTAATACTTATTGAATTTATCTTTTGTTTCTCAGCACTGTTTTCTCAAATACTAATTGTTTTCATTTAAATGCTTTGTATTCATTTTATTTCATATTAATTTGAGCTCTTGTTACGTTAATTGTATTTCTAAAACATCTATGATTTTAATTCTACTTTACAAGAAACATTGTCTCTTACTTTTAATAAAATAGAAATGTCTTGTCTTTGAGTTCATTGTATGATTAAGATATAAATAAGTTGTTTATCACCTTATTGTCGTCAATCATACTCGATCATTTTGATCCATCTGTAGTCGTCCTCGTCTCGCACTCCAGCGTCGGCTGTCTCTCTTCTCCTCTTGTCCAGCGTCGAATCACTTCTTCTTATCCAGCGTCGTATCACTCTCTGGAACTCTCCTCTTGTCCAGCGTCGTATCTCTCTCTGGAACTCTCCTCTTGTCCAGCGTCGTATCACTTCATCTTGTCCAGCGTTGTATCACTCTCTTGTCTCTACTCCAGCGTCATATCACTCTCTGGAACTCTCTTCGTGCTGTTTCTGACGTCAATGGATCTTCTTATATAATTCTTCTTATGTACTGCTGTTATTATTTAAAAATGATTGTCTTTACAACTTAGTTACATAGTTGTATGTAACTGGAAAATTTAAACTATTAAAAAAAAAAAATACGCCGTGCGGACGGGCATAAGCTCCCGCTGCACCGTGGATGATTTAAGAAAGAGAACCACTGTAGCTTGCGTGTTCTATTTATACCCATGTCTTGGTCAACACCTGCAGTGGTACGAAATCGACATGTCAGAAACTATCTCTGGATTCAGTTCCCCCACTCTTTATCAATTTCGCTATTTCTTATATTTCTGCGAATTGCAGAGTCCTGTAAGTATACTCCTATACTTATCTTATAACTATTTTTACAAAACATGTTCACTGTAATTTTGGACATTGCAACTTAACCCTTTCGATTTGTACACAGTTATTTCACTATTACACTCGTACGGTGTGGCACTTTCGCGTGGTTTTCGTACACAATATTTAGTAAATTTTATTACATTTTATTGTGGTTTTGGATTTTAATTCTTAATTATAGTTTATGAATAATTACGGAAAAACAGTAATTGTGCAATTATTCATCTTGGGGTGGTAAACTCTCCTGCATAGACCTGCTTTCACACACACTAGCAAAATACTGGTGTACACACTTTCAGTTACATTTGTGTGTGTGTGCACGTCGATTCAGGTCGAAAAACCTGTTCATATTTTTGTCTGAGCCAAGCTTGCAATCCCTGACATGCTTATTTCTAATATATTATGAATTATTTACAGTTTATTAAGTAAATTTAAATTTTTATATTCAATGCTCAGTACATCACTTATTTGTACTGTCGCAATATATATATATATATATATATATATATATGTTATGTAACGTAACATAGTTGAGGTTCCCCAACGTTACATAAAAAATTGATTGAAATATGGTCAAGGACCATACCCTGACTTAAGGTTGTTCAATAGTTCATGTGTTTGAGAAGTAACAAAAGTAAAAAGGGGTCAATGACTATTATTAAATGTAAATGAATGATTGGATGTAATGAAATGTTTGTTTTGTACTGTGACATGTTAAGGTCTACAGAGTATTTATATTGTATGTTGAATATGTTAAAAATGAAATGATGTTGTTTGATAATAATACTTAATCAATAATTATGTTTATATTTATATTAGATTTGTTTTTATACAGCCCAGTATAGTTACCAATGTTAGGCACTATACTAAGTTGTCAGTATTGTATAAAATTGAAAAATACTGTTATTCTAATTAATGTTTATAAACTGGATCAGGAGTGTGACCAGTGTTTCAAGTCTAACAAGTAGTTCTGACAATTATGTCATAAATTAATAAAGGGTTCCAGAACCAGTTAATTAATATAAAAACAAATAACCACCAGTAAATTAAAATTCATGTAATTAACTATGTAAACAATAATTAATTGTACAGTAGGTCAGGTAAAAAAGAAAATTAAGTTAAAAAAACCAAATAATGTTATAATGGTTGTAAATGAATCTATAGGCCTAAATTCCATATTAGTGAGTAAACCCAGTCCAACAAAACTCTAGTAAAACATTTACTGTTTAGTAAGGAAGGTTAGGGGAGAATTTTATGTGATTCAAGATTAATCCAAGCATGGAGTATTTTATTGGAAAGGAGTAGTAATATTCTATAATGCCGGCTCAAGGATATATAGAAAACGTGGTTGTTAAGGCAACGGATATATAAGAAGTTGTGGATTTTGAATTTCGTTCTGATTGTTACAAGCTATTAGATTGAGATGGACCGATATGTTTAAAATATATGAATAAATATAAAGAAAATATATATCCAAATTGAAAAAGCATTTTTGCAAAACAATTATACTTGAATGTTAATGAATCATACAAATTAAATAACCCTCTAAATTATCAATGAATACAATAAAAGAGAATTGAAAGCATCTCACCTCATTCACTAAATAATTCCGCTGAATTTGGTATTAAACCATTTCATGCTATAAATCGAAGACCAGTAAAGAGTTAAACCTGAATTAACGGGATTATTGGAAATACAGAAGACTCGGTTGGACGAAATAACCTTCATTGGCAGCAGAAGCTATCCTAATTCCAATTCACTGGGACCAAGACTTGTGAAGACCGCAAAAGAAGAATAGAAGCCAGAAGATCTCCTGAGGATTTACCAAGTACACACCATCATCAATTTTATTGAAAATCAGAGCAGTTCCACTGGAGGAAGACGAGATAACCCGCATTTTGACCAGATACACTGTTGACAAACGTTCACCGCCAGCCGAAGTTTCGTCGGTTTGGTAAAAAACAACTTATTTTCATTCCATTGTAATTTAAGTAAATAATATTATTTTGTAAATTGAACAACCTTAATTATGCGTTTTACCTGGCCTTACTAATGGTTCAAAGAACTATACGAACCCTGGGATAAGAATTATTTGTCATTATTTTCAAGAGTATATGTTTTTAGAGTTTGAATAATTAAGAATCGATATATGTTGGGATAGTCGATTGGATCGTCTTATTGTTTGTCTGAGACAACGTAACTTGTTAAATACCAGAGAAAAATAAATAAAGTACATTTGTTGTATGAGATAACGTTTTAGTCATTGCAGAGAAAATACTATATGTAGTTGGTGTAATAATTTATAAACAGATTGATACAAACACTCCGAATAACTAACCTGTAAGTACACTTATTTCTAGTAACAGCGCTTAAAATTTGCAGCTGGTGGGACGGGAGATTGTTGAACTAACTGGTTTTTTAATACTAAATTTGAACGAAATTTTTATCATTGAGTGACTAGGGTTGAAACAAATACCACTTACATTCAGTAAATACTCCATATATATTGCTCATATTAAACAACCACTGAGTACTAAGTTAAGTCTATAGATTAATACCATTATAAATTCAGGAACATAATTCTAATTTTGTTGACTTAATAATCTATGTTCTGAGGGTTTCACCGGTCACAACCGAAAGGTATATTAGTTAATAACATATTAATTAAACCAGGTAACAGCACTTTAATTGTTACGAATCGCCACCTACAACGTATTACTTGGCATTTGTTACACAGGAGTCTCTTATAACTAATTACACCCATAGACAAGATTTCTTTACAATTTGACGTCTCCAGCTGGTATCATACACTATAACATACGTCCTCACATAATTAACAAGTAGTTCGTTACTAAATTGATTTACAACAGTGAGGTTTAGTAAGGAGAAGGTATATTAGTTTTTTAACAATATATATTATAGTACGACGGGTAATATAAGTCTCCCGTTTATCAACGTTAAGCCCCACTGTTGGGTTTGTCAATTTATAGTACGACTCGTGTATCCGTTGTATAATAATTTGCCCGTGTTATTTTCAAATGTTAAATTGTGATAAAAAGTTGTAAATAGTGTATCAGTTGTTCGTGAATTATTTATGTTGCGTGTTTTTTAGCGTGATTTCATATATAAGTTGAATTATTCTGCCTTGGTTTAATAATCAGAATTATTATTATTCCAATCCAGCAGTTAAAATTTCAAAATTAATTCTAAAATAGCGGTCGAGTCGTCCCAAACAATTCTCAAGTTTCACCATCGATATTAGGCTTAACCCTATTCTTTGAGGTTAATCTTGGTTTTGTAGTTTGTGTAATTCCAACGACTCCCCGACGTCTTCTTAGTCTTGGTAATTATAAAATAAATGTTGATAATATCTTATGTTCATGAAATAATAACGCATGGATATGATTTATTAACATTATCGTTTAATCTTTGCAATTGGAGTTCAAATTGATAGAAATTTTCATTCGATACACACGTTAGTAACAATCGATAGTTATCTCAGGAGTGAATAATAAAAATAGGTTTAACATATTTCGTGGGAATTCATGTGGCTGCTACGAAAAGTCCCATTACATAATAAATAACAATATAGAGTACATTTACAAATCTTTCTAGTACTTATAATCTAAAAAGAGAGTTACAAAAATTATTAAGAAAAAACATACAATGTCTGATAATATTCAGTACACCTCGTACAAACCATGCTGGTTAGAGTGACGTCATCATCATGGCTGCGTTCGTCCCTTCCAGACAATAACTGAAGTTTTACTAATGTGTTTAAATAAATGTGTTCCTTGTTCACTGATTCTTATATATAATTTGATTTTTCACTTATTAAAATGTTCACTAGTGATTAGTGGTAGTGTGGATTATAGTGTTGTCTAGTGGTTGTTCGTTTTGGATAAAAAATATTGTCAGTTATTAAGTCGAATTATACGTTACACATCTAGGCGATGTTCGCTGAACGTCTCCTTGTTTTTTCTTGATATTTTCTTTATGGTGTTTGTTCCTGGTTAGTGAGATGATTGTAATTAAGAAATTTTTTATCTTCAGTGGTTGTCATAAAAATTTTCTTTCACAAAACGGTTTCTGAGTTTAGATTTTCATTTTAGTAACATCTCGGCAAGCACTCTTAAACTGTTCTCAATCACAATTAACAATAAAGTGTCATTTCTTCTTTTTTAGTCACCGAACTGATCAAAACTTCTTAAATTTTGATTGGCCCCTTATGTACAGGTTAAGTGTTATATGACCAATACCCCTTAACTACTTTACATTTTACAAATTGCCTTTAACATATAATTTTATTATTATATCCTAATGATACATACAATGTTTATATGATTATTAATTATACAGTTACAAACAATTTGGTACCAAACATGCCTCAGTTTATACCTGTAAAACCTTAGTACTTAGTGAATTTTTCTGATATACGATGGAACAATTTATAATGGTTGATGGTAAGTTATACCTTGACTCCATGAGATAAATATATTTAAATTAATTAACTAATAACATGAACTCTTATAATATATAACAAAACTCTTAATAATAATACTTGATTTGACAGTTTTAATTTATTCATACTGTTGAACTATTGTCTGTATGATAAATCATTTTTATTTTCTGTTAATAACAACAAAACACATTTTTATAAAAAATAAATAACACACTGTTTAACGGTAGTTTGTGTCACTATTATTATTAGGTAACTTTTATCACTGTAAGGGGTTGTGTCCCTTTTTCTCTCCTTCATTATATACAAATTTGTTTAATACAATTTTTATAATGAAGTTAATAAAATTAATACAATTTATATCAGTCAATACAATTTTATTTTTTGAATTTGTACTCTTTATCGGGTTTGTTTGGGTTACTCATGGCAAGTTATTTAGGCCTAATAGGTTTCTTTATTTACATTTAGATTGTTTACTGCCCTATTCTACTGGGTAATTTCTGGGTGTGTCTTGATGATATTAAATAAGTCAAAGGTTGATGTTGTTTAGCTTTATTTGGTTCCTTACTGATTTTTCAAAACTTGGTATTTTCTTTTAATTAGCTATTGATTATGATTTCGTGTTCCCTCTCTGGATAGGGTTTCATTATTATATTTGTAATTCTTTTTACAACATTTTGTTTCGTTACAAATTGCCTCCCTTCAGAAGTAATTTTTTCTGAACACTTCATTAGGTGTGAGGACATAATTACTTATGTAACATTTTCTTCTTCTTCCTCGTGATATTTCTTCATGGATTGTTGATTATAATTGCCCTTGACCTTCTTTGAATTGGGGTCGGTTATTTCGTACGTGTTGTTGTTGTAGTTTTTTGTTATGGTGTAGGGTCCTACGTAGAGTAACAATAACTTCTTTGATATCCCTTCTAGAGTGCTAGGCAATTCTCTGTTCTTTAACAACACCTTCTCTCCTACTTCATATTTAATTATTTTACCCTTGATTTTCTGGTATTTGTTTCTACGTTTTTCCAGATTTTCTATCACCTGATTATAATTTATTAAATTGGTACTGTGGAGACTTAGGAAACTTAATTAATTCTTGGATCCCTCTGGGTGGTTGTTTTTCATACATGGCAGTGTATGGAGTGCAATTTATGGATGGATGATAAGCCAAGTTTAAAAAATCTTCTGTGGCTGATAAGTAATCGGGCCACTTCCTTTGTTGTTGATGACAATAGGTTCTTAAGATTCTACCAACTTCTCTCAGTATTCTTTCTGATTGATTGCTACTTGGGTGGTATGCGGAGGTCTTGTAACTTTTGGTGTTAAGTTCTAACAATGTGTTCTTCCATTTTCTGCCTCGAAATTGTGTACAATATTCTGTAACTATTGAGATGGGTATTCTTATTTCTGCGATGTATTGAGTAGTTATTACTTCAAGAATTTTCTGCGTAGTTGCTCGACTGATTGGATACAATTTGGTGAATTTGGTGAAGTGGTCCATAATGATTATAATGTATTTGTATCGGCTTCTACCTTCACTCCGAGGAAATGGTCCGCATATGTCAATGAATATGGTATAGGATAGGATTTTCTCTGAAATTCTGCTGGTTCTTTAAATTGTATTCTACACTGATAGTTTTTTACTTTTCCTGGTTCTTCTGAAAATACATGTTTATACTTCTTATATATCATAATGAGATCTTCTACTTGTTCTGCTGTCAAATTATCTGTGCCTTGGTGTCTAAACTCTCTTATCTCCTGTAATTTACTGTTCCACAGGTCTTCATTTGTCATATTATAGATTATTTTTCTGCATTGGGTGTCATTCTTTAAAAAATTTAATTCCCTAACTTGGTGATGGGTACGGTTCAGAGGGGCACCATCGCTTCCTATAACTCTGCCGTCCACACAGCACCTTCTGATTTCAAGGACACCTTCTCCTTGCTCAAATCAATAATAGCTGAATATTTCCTCAGTATATCGCATCCGATTAATATTTCGAATGGTAGGCCGATTGCGACCAGACATATAATATTAACTGTAACACCCTTGCTTTCTAGTTCCAATGACACTTGTTTTCGCACTGTTTTATTTTGACGCCCAGTGGCACCTATTAAAATAACATTATTGACAGGTAAGGTAGGTATTATATTTTTACTTTGTTTCTGTATTCTCTCCAGTTCAGCGTCGTTAATAAGTGACATATTTGCACCAGTTTCTATCATTACTCGTGTGGGAATTCCTTCAATTTGAGCGGTTATGTATAAGATTTTATTATGCTGGTTGGTTCTACTTGTCACCGTTTCCTCCAACAGTTCTTCTCGAAGATTCTTCAAATAATAGTTGTAAATAATAGTAAGGTTTTGACTATCAGTCCTTAAACTTTAGTTGATTTGTACCCAGTAGATAGGAGCAGTAAGGGGTCGCGAGGGTTTATTACTGCCTCACTCCGTTTAAATTAATGCCATCATGATTATTTTCCGGGCATAACTGTTGATTTGCCTGGAATGGTGTGCCGGTTCCTGGTTGTTCACCTTCTCGGTTGTCTAATTGTTCATTCCCCCTCGGTTCTCGGAAGTCCTCCTGGCTTCGACTTCTTACTCGGTTGTCATTATGATTCATCACTCTGGGATTTCCTCTTCGATCATAGCTGTTATTAAAATTGTTCCTCCGAGGTTGTTGGTATCTCCAGTAATCCCCTTCTTCTTCACTAATATAATTGATTCGGGGTCGGTACGGACGATTATTATTATAATTACCCTGGTTGTTATGATTGGCATTAATTCCTGGATTATTTCTAAAATTATTATAATTTTGGTTGGTTCGGTAATTATTATAATTATTGTTAATTCTATTACCCGGATTGTAATTTTGATTGGGCCTGTTGTTACTATTATTATTAATTGGATTTCGATTGAAGTTTGCTTGCTGGTTATTATTTGGGGTAACATTTTGGTTATAAATACGATCGTTGCCATTAAAGTTATAATTATTCCGGTTATTCATATTATTATTGTGATTATTATTCATTCCATGGTTATTATTTCTTGAACCGCACTGATCAGTTCGTTCTCGTGCTCATAATTTTTTAACAAGTCAGCCATTGGGTGGACCGTTTTAATCTGGCTTCCCAGGCGTGCTCTGGCAATTCCTGCGTCATAATGGTATGCCATTTTAGTTACTAGGGATTCTTCCGGTATTCTTGGCTCAAGGTGTCTAGCCAAACACACCTTCCCCCAGAAGTAAGTAGTTGGAGATGTACCTCTATTTACATCATATCTTCCCTGACAAATGTTGTCCCTGATAATATTTTGTATAGCTCCGGACCAATATTTTTTTTTAAATAATTTTTTAAATTGAACGTAAACCATTATCTCATTCCTGGTTGCTGTCCACCAGTTGTCCGTAATCTCCCTAAAATGCTCATCTAACATCTCTCTAATCGAGCTCCAGATAGTTATTCTATGTTTGTTAAAATGTTCCTCGATTCTGGCCAGGAATTCCATGGGGTTTCTACGATAATTTTTGAAATTAATCCCTTCTCTGTTTTCATTTGTGGAAATATGAGTGATATTATTTGGTCTGGTTCTAATTAATTCAATTTCGTCTTGATTTTGGCGTACTTGACCAGTTAAATTGTTCACTGTAGTGTTAATATTGTCACACCTTTCTCCGGTTTGTTTCTGTAAATTTACTAAGTTTTCTTGTTCCTTTTTTATTCCTTCTATTTGAAGACGATTATCTTCTTGGACCTGGTCTATTCTAGCATTTAAAATTACTTTGTTTTGTGTAATGGTTTCGTTAGCTTTTCTCAATCTCTCATTAGTGTCAGCTGTTTCTTGCTTCCTTTCCTCATTGATTTTGTCCATCTTCTGGTTAATTGTATCATTTACTTGTTCGATTCTAGCATTAATTCTTCTTAAATTCTCTTCATTGATTTGTTTGAATTCTTCCTTCATTTGGTTATTATTTTCGCTTATAGTTTGCCTTAAGGTTTCGTTAGTACTTTATTTAATACTGTCAATTTTTTCATTGGTTTGTTTATTGCTTTCCTTAATGCTGTCTATTTTGTCATTCATTATTTTATTATTCTCTTCGAATTTGTCATTAATTTGCCTCAAGTTCTCATTCATTTGTCTATTGTTTTCATCTGTATTCTTGTTAATACTGTCTATTTTCTCGTTTGTACTGTCCATCCTTTCATTCATTTGTTTTATTTAATTTTCCCTCAAATTCTCATTTTGTATCCTTCAGTTCTCGTTAATCTCTTCCTTCATACCGTCTATTTTCTCATTTGTTTGTCTGTTATCTTCCTTGATGCTATCAAATTTTTCGTTCGTTTGCTTGTTTTGTTCCTCCATTTGTTTTAATAAGTTTTGACTCAAAATTTCATTTTGTTTCTTTGAGTTTTCAGTGAATTCTTCCTTGATTTCTTCAAATCTTCCTTCATTTCTTCCTTATGCTTCTTAGAGTTTTCTTTAATTAATTCCCATAGTTGTTGTAAATCCAGGCCTCCTCTGGCTTCCTCTCTTACTACCGTTTCCACATCCTCCACCGATGTTACTTCTTTCTCTTCCATCCTGACTTCTTTCTCTGCCTCCTTCGTCCGTTTCAATGATGTTGCCCTCTTCCGCATCTTTATTATTTCTTGGAACCTATAGCAGTCGCCAGCTAAAAATTAGGAAATTAATTTGCTTGTTTCAATTTCTTCACCTAATATTCCCTAATTTCAGCGTCACTAGTTGGTGCGCCAATTTATAGTACGACGGGTAATATAAGTCTCCCGTTTATCAACGTTAAGCCCCACTGTTGGGTTCGTCAATTTATAGTACGACTCGTGTATCCGTTGTATAATAATTTGCCCGTGTTATTTTTAAATATTAAATTGTGATAAAAAGTTGTAAATAGTGTATCAGTTGTTCGTGAATTATTTATGTTGCGTGTTTTTTAACGTGATTTCATATATAAGTTTAAGAAATGAATTATTCTGCCTTGGTTTAATAATCAGAATTATTATTATTCCAATTCAGCAGTTAAAACTTCAAAATTAATTCAAAAATAGCGGTCGAGTCGTCCCAAACAATTCTCAAGGTTCACCTTCGATATTAGGCTTAACCCTATTCTTTGAGGTTAATCTTGGTTTTGTAGTTTGTGTAATTCCAATGACTCCCTGACGTCTTCTTAGTCTTGGTAATTATAAAATAAATGTTGATAATATCTTATGTTCATGAAATAATAACGCATTGATATGATTTATTAACATTATCGTTTAATCTTTGCAATTGGAGTTCAAATTGATAGAAATTTTCATTCGATACACACGTTAGTAACAATCGATAGTTATCTCAGAAGTGAATAATAAAAATAGGTTTAACTTATTTCGTGGGAATTCTTGTGGCTGCTACGAAAAGTTCCATTACATAATAAATAACAATATAGAGTACATTTACAAATCTTTCTAGTACTTATAATCTAAAAAGAGAGTTACAAAAATTATTAAGAAAAAACATACAATGTCTGATAATATTCAGTACACCTCGTACAAAGCATGCTGGTTAGAGTGACGTTATCATCATGGCTGCGTTCGTCTGTTCCAGATAATAACTGAAGTTTTACTAATGTGTTTAAGTAAATGTGTTCCTTCTTCACTGATTCTGTATCGTTCCGGGCTACGTTACAAATCCAGGGAACCCATCATAATTGACGCTAGCCAATTATACAGGCTGCCTACGTTGTAACAAACTGAAATTAAACTCAACACATAGAACAATAATATTTACTCTATTTATTAGGACACAAGGGGAAGGTATTTCACTGATTTATGCACTCACTTCAATCTGTAATAAGATGACATCTCTTTATTAACAAATCATATAACTAGATCCCATAACATAAAAATTTATACTGAAATATTTAAAAAGGTTTTCTGTCAAACAAGGGATCATATTGATTATGTAATTTACCTCGGATCCGAGTCTCTTTAAATCTAGTAAAGACGTCTGAATTATACTATGCTCATCAAGGAGCTTGCATGATTACATAAACCATTTGAAGAATGGTATTATTTAATTAAGGGATTATAACTTACATTTCAAGATTAACGTTACAACGTATGATTTTCGATACTACAGTTTACATTTCTTTTGTTTTATCTATTGCTTAGAGAAAATTATTGTCTTTTGAAAAGTCTCTTTCATCTATAAAAAGTTATGTTTTAAATGTACTTAATTCTCGATAGGCAAGCTATCGAGTCACCTCTAAAATAAGCTTTTGCTGTCCTCGTCCTGGGGCGTGACTCTTCGGAACTCTGGTAGTAGGGGTAGTCATCTGGGTCGTGTCTCTGGTGAATATCTTATAGCTGTATTAGTGAGGAGATTGATGTAATGCTGCATGCAGTCGGGTTGATCCTCGCCGGTCCTGGTCAGCGTTGTATGGGTTGTAGACGTCCGTATATGCAATTGGGCAGCTCAACTCTGGTAGAGTTGTGCTGGAGTTTGCATCTTAACTTGAGACGTCACCTTGTTTACGAGTTCTTAATTTTTTCTTATATATTACCACATTTCTTTAACAAACCTTTTACTACATCTTATACATATAACTATCACTAGCTCCCCACGTTTTTTAGTGGTAGCTAACCATTATTTTAAAGTTTAAATAAAACATTTTTGAAGAGCCCTCGCTTGGAGGTGTGTACTGTCTGAACGCCGCATCGTAACTCTTGCATTGATACGAGAGGTACATTACAACGAAGCGGAGCGAGTACTCCGCCATAATATAGTTCCAACTTTTATTTAAATAGATATTCTTATAGTAAGATGAAACAAATTATTTAGACTTATTTAGTTTACAGGAATTATTTTAACTACTACTTGTGCCTTCAAATTATTAATTACTTACATTACGATTTTCAGATATTTCTAAGTTACAGACGGTTCGCTATGCACGTTGTGTCCGGAATTAAACAGGTCAACGCATGATGATTTACTAAAGGGTTAACTGTATTATTCTTAACTTTTTACATTACGATTTTTTTTTATTACTTGTTTAGTCAGATTTTCTCAATTTAAATCTTATACTTATTCTGAGTTAGTACAGGGGTGTTTGGTTTAATTGTGCGATTTAAAAAATACTTATTTGCTTTCTAATTTTTGTTATTATTAAATTTTTTATTACCAATTAAATCGTCACAATTCTTATATATAATTTGTTTTTTCACTTATTAAAATGTTCACTAGTGATTAGTTGGTAGTGTGGATTATAGTGTTGTCTAGTGGTTGTTCGTTTTCGATAAAAAATATTGTCAGTTATTAAGTCGAATTATACGTTACACATCTAGGCGTTGTTCGCTGAACGTCTCCTTGTTTTTTCTTGATATTTTCTTTATGGTGTTTGTTCCTGGTTAGTGAGATGATTGTAATTAAGGAATTTTTTATCTTCAGTGGTTGTCATAAAAATGTTCTTTCACAAAACGGTTTCTGAGTTTAGATTTTTATTTTAATAACATCTCGGCAAGCACTCTTAAACTGTTCTCAATCACAATTAACAATAAAGTGTCATTTCTTCTTTTTTAGTCACCGAACTGATCAAAACCTCTTAAATTTTGATTGGCCCCTTATGTACAGGTTAAGTGTTATATGACCAATACCCCTTAACTACTTTACATTTTACAAATTGCCTTTAACGTATAATTTTATTATTATATCCTAATGATACATACAATGTTTATATGACTATTAATTATAATTATACAGTTACAAACAATTTGGTACCAAACATGCCTCAGTTTATACTGTAAAACCTTAGTACTTAGTGAATTTTTCTGATATATGATGGAACAATTTATAATGGTTGATGGTAAGTTATACCTTGACTCCTTGAGATAAATATATTTAAATTAATTAACTAATAACATGAACTCTTATAATATATAACAAAACTCTTAATATTAATACTTGATTTGACAATTTTAATTTATTCATACTGTTGAACTATTGTCTGTATGATAAATCATTTTTATTTTCTGTTAATAACAACAAAACACTTTTTTATAAAAAATAAATAGCACACTGTTTAACGGTAGTTTGTGTCACTATTATTATTATGTCACTTTTATCACTGTAAGGGGTTGTGTCCCTTTTTCTCTCCTTGATTATATACAAATTTGTTTAATACAATTTTTATAATGAAGTTAATAAAATTAATACAATTTATATCAGTCAATACAATTTTATTTTTTGAATTTGTACTCTTTATCGGGTTTGTTTGGGTTACTCATGGCAAGTTATTTAGGCCGACTAGGTTTCTTTATTTAAATTTAGTTTGTTTACTACCCTATTCTACTGGGTAATTTCTGGGTGTGTCTTGATGATATGAAATAAGTCAAAGGTTGATGCTGTTTAGTTATATTTGGCTCCTTACTGATTTTTCAAAACTTGGTATTTTCTTTTAATTAGCTATTGATTATGATTTCGTGTTCCCTCTCTGGATAGGGTTTCATTATTATATTTATAATTCTTTTTACAACATTTTGTTTCGTTAAAATATATATATATATTGTAGCGTGACAGATATAAGCATAATATTGAATGGCAATTGATCATTAGAATAATGAAGTTATAATATTTAAATTTGGAAGAAAGCATTAAGTTTAATATAAATAGATTAATTCATAGCAACTGTGGAAAGAAATCATTATTATAAAGAAAATACAAGTTAAAATAAAAAGAGTTACTAGTGATGAGTCATCCAAAACCAGTCTCATAACCAAAGGTTTTCAAGGTATAACCCAGGAAGGTAAAATAGTAAATAACAAAGCAGTACACAATATGACCAAACCCACAACGAGGGAGAATAAATAAAAGAGAAACCCTAAAATAAGCCAAGATCAACCAATACAGGTTGTGTATTTCTGAATTAAAGAAGAAGATGGAGAAGATCCCAAGAAACCTGATGGCATCAAGAACAGATGGAGAAGATACCAGTCCCAGAAGGCAGGAGAAAAGAAGACTGAAGAAAGAAGAAGAGGGCAGCATCCTGAAGAAGACGTCATGCTCTTATAAAAGACACCCAAATCCCTATATCCCCAAAATATATATCTAAAAACAAAAGTATAACAAAATAAAAACCACATGTATATAAATTTAAGAGAGAGGAGTGTATAAAGTAAAAGTTTCCTGTGAACTGAGATGAAACAATAATATAGTACCCATGGAACAAATCTCCATTGAAAAAACGCTAACCAATTTATTATGTTAATAAGACTATACGACCATTTAGCATTAACATAATATATAAGTGAAAGTGAACCAGTGATAGTTTTGGGTATTATAAAAAATGAACCTTGTGTTTCATTCTTGGCAATCACAAACATTGGATGCAATGAAATATGCATTTTTCAATGACTTAAAATATGTACGGTGACAATATGTTGTTCATAAGACATGAATCTGTTTAAAATAACATTTTTGTTTTACATGAAAAAAGAAAAACAGATTTCATAGTGCTTTGTGAACGGTTCATACTATTTATTTGTTAATGACAGGGTACAATTCCCCAAAGACAAGGTATAAAAGACTGTATAAAAACTGTAGAATCCTACTTATAATAATAGTTAGAAATAAGAATATAAATATAAGGTTTTAATGTATATAGTACAAGAATGTTTAAAAATGTTTTAGATATAAGGCCATTTGTTTGGGTCTGAAACAACTAACATCAGAACTATAAAAATAATTACCACTTGTAAATAGTAGAGAGTAATTAAGATGTTAGTTAGTACAAAACCTTTTTTATAAACCATGTTTACATGTTGGAAATGGGAATTTTGTTGCAAAATGTCTGATTTGAAGACAACCATTTATTTAAAAAAAATGTTCTTTATTTGTTTAACTATTATTTGTATTGTAACCAATACTAATTGTTTTTGTGTAATTTGAAAACATGTTTAATTTATAATACTATTTGTAAAAAGTCAGAGAGGGTATCACACATCATATATTGTTTGTAAATTATTTTGTAAGAAAAATTGTTAAAAAATCATAGGCCAAAAGAATGGAAACCAAACTTCATCAAAACAGAGAAATTGCTCAATTAAATGCAAATAAACAAAAGGGGTTTAGACAAAATAAACTTGAGATCATGCCATATAATTGCACATACCATTTAGAGAGATTTTAATAAATTATATTCAGAATTATAAATAAAAATAAAATGACTAAACTCAGAAATTTAGACATGGGAGTCATATATTTCAGAATAATGTTTCAGAATACAACTAATTCAATTAATTACCAGAAAATAAGGGAATAGGAACCTTTTAATACAATATAGAATTATTAATATTAAATATAACTGATAAAATGGCTGAATTTATATAATGACAGGAAGTAAAGTTTGATGTTTTGACTTTTCAGAGTATACCCAAACTGAAAGTGAAATTACTATTTTTTGGACAGAAAACACTATAAAATGGCATTATTTAATCTGAAAATAACCAGAATGAACTGAAAGATTAATTTAAATCAAATCTAGTGAATAAAATTGACAAATAACCAAAGTTTAGGCATTCATATAGTGAAATAGTAAAATGTACACAGGATGTGAAAATATTTTTGAACAATGTTAAGGATAATATTATATGGGCTAAGAGTTTAATTGAAACTGAAGGAAACAGTTAGTTAATTATTGGTAGTTGAACAGTTAACATGACATACCTTTGAAAACGTGAATAACCTAACCTATAATCGTCATACAAAGCGAGTGTATAGTGAGTTATTGTGAAATCGCGAGTGACTTGTAAAATACTTCTGAAACTATCATATTATAACAGAAACGATCAAGTAACACTCCATAACACAGAACAATATAAATCTACTCCGAAAAACACCATAAAACACTAGAAAACTGTATAATACATTAAACCAAATTAGTGACGGAATCGGAGAAAGTGTTTGAACTAATAATTATACAGATACACTAAATACAACCCAGAATCACTACACCAGTCACTACACAACATATAACAAGAGATTTGCGGACACGAGAACAGAAATATTGCGTCAAAATACATTATTTGGAATGCAGCAGCAACGAGCAACATTTTCATCGACTTGACGGCGGCCATTTGCTTTGACAGTTCCAGTGCCTCTTCTTGGTTCATCACAGCTGTTTGGTGAAAACAATTATTATATTTACAATTTATTATTCAATGTCTGTGTTTATTAATAACTATTAATTTGATTGTAACGTTATACTTTTTAAATATAAGCCCGATTTCTCTGACTTTGGTAATAACTGGCTGTTTAAAGAACCCTATATAATTTTTATATCATATACTTGTAACTTTTTTCGATATCCTGAGAATCGATACTAATCGATAAGAGTCAATATTGCTATTACTTAATAAAATATTAATACTTTTCAATACTTAATAGTTCTTTATTTCTTCAATAATACTAATTACCAATAATATAATTCTAATTGATAATCTACAAGGACTTTACCACCCGTAAGTGAAGATAACCTAAAAAATAGAAAGGTAAACAAATATCGATTGGTTTACAGACAGTCTTATGAGTGGTGATAGATTATTTAAATTATACTAAAACTTTAATAAAAATTTTCAGAAGAGCATTACACTGTTTCAAACTTCACAGCCCTATATTAATTAATTGATCCTAATTAATTAATTAATAAAATTAAAATAATTTTTTTTTATAAACATAATTTTTTTTTAAATTTCCTTCAAAACAATAAATTTTGTTTTGAAACGTTCGGCGAAGCCGAGCATATATATTTCTTCATCAACTTTACGCTGCTCGACCGGTCTTGCTGCCATTGGGACTCGACCAGCTGGGAAACTTAAGGAAGTGTTTCAGGCCAGTAAGACGTCGAGAGCCACACCAATTACACACCAATTAAACACCTTACAACTTACAGATTCACACATCAATCTTATTTATTTTATTACAAATTGGCTAGTCCAAACAGAGGGGCTTGATTACATCGGAGTCACATACTCCACAATAGCTTATTATCATCAACACACACTCATTTTAAATAATTTATTACAATATATATAATATTAAAAAAGTGAACGAAGAGGATGTATCAACAAGATAATTATAATCTTCCTGATCTTCGTATCACTATGATCGCAGTGTATATAGCTACAATCAGAGTAATAAATAAACATTTGGTAGACTAAGACTATTCCAGTAAAATGGACAATAGTACACTGTATTCTTTAGAACTAATCTGTAAGGTTGCAATTAGATTAGAGTGCTGCCGTACGCATCACATACTCCAACACATGAAATATATGGTATAAATCGATCGTGAGATTGCTGAATCTAGAGAGGATATTTTTTAGATTTATCTATGTAAATTTTAAACACTTTATCTAAAAATGAAACTTTTTCTTGTGAAACTTACTGTTTTATCTCGTCGAACGCGTTTCGGCGTACGTATTCGCCTTCTTCAGCTCAGAGACAGACTGCCAGCATTTAGTAACGGTTGTTGTATGGAAGGTGTAGTGGGGGTGGTGCGCGGCATTCTGTCTCTGAGCTGAAGAAGGCGAATACGTACGCCGAAACGCGTTCGACGAGATAAAACAGTAAGTTTCACAAGAAAAAGTTTCATTTTTAGATAAAGTGTTAGTGCTGTGAAAGAAGACGATGAACAATCAAGACAACTAAATTTTGAAGTCAGTACCAGTGATTGAAAAGTTTGGTTACATGAAATTGGTCTTTGTGTCGACCAGTTGAATTAGTTAAGCCGTGATACTTCAGTAATATAGTTTATTCTGTTTGTTAAATATATCTGTTTATAATAATTTCAAACAGATTCGGCAATTTTTTACTTAATCTATGGGCAGTTAGTACTTCACGTGCGCATATTACAAGTCTGTTGTGTTTATTTCATTTTATCCGTTCATTTATTTATGTTACCTCCGTTCTTTATGTTTTATTTTTCCTGAAAGTAGATGGAATTAAATAGCGTGACAGGTGTTATAAGAGTATTAATTAATTTATACATATTATAACATTGCAGAAATCAGACCCTATAGGGTATCCACAAGAATTAGATAAATGATAAAAGGTAAAATAATTCAATGAATAATAATGAAAAAAATATAAAATGGAATTAAGAAAGAAAAAAGGAGAAGTGTACACAAGAATAATAAATAAATGAATAGACTAGACTGACAAACAAATGACTATGACCCAACCCCACAGGTTGGCCAGATAAAGACAATAAAATTAGAAAAGACAAATTAATGATAAAAGCCAAAAATGAGTAAGGCAAATATAATAACTAACCATGAATAAAACAATAATAAAGAATGTACACTAACCATAAGAAATAAGTAAGACAATTATTAGTAGATAAAGTATGTTGTTAAGAACCTTATTATAATAAGAAAGTAAGACAGAAAATATTGAAAGAATAATTATAAATGTATGTTTAAATTATCATTGAAACCAAGAGTGAGAGATAGGTAGGGAGTGATATTTAAAAGGAATAAATCCGAAATTAGTACCAAGCCACGTGTTGTTCAATCAAATATATTGCAACTTACCGTCTGTGACTTTCTGTAACGATGTCTTCAATCTAAAGTTGACATATTTCGGGACACTTGTCCCATCTCAGAACTTAAAAGTATGTTCATATATCATCAAAAGATGATATAGTTGTCAAATAATTAAAATAATTAGAACATTAAAATCCAAACAAACAAAAACCACAATACTCAATGTATAAAGTCGAGCGTGACGCCTTTTATATAGGCCAGACAGGCCGTGGCTTTTTAAAAAGGTTCACAGAACATAGACCGCCTACACACTTTCACAGTTTAGACCACATTAGATCAAAATTTGCAAAACACCTCACCATAGAGAATCACAATTACACTAATTTTAAAACAAACTTGATACCTCTTCACATATGCAAGAAAGGGAGACATATGAACGCCCTTGAGGAGTTCGAAATTTACAGAGCTTATAAAAATGCTGATACCAAGCCGCGTGTCCTAAACGATCAACTGCTTTTTAAATCGAATTTAAATCGAATATATTGTACGACACCGCTTTGCGTAATTGTCGTGATAAGAGTCAGCTACCGTACGGTGTGCACCGTTTAACCGTCGCGCTCGACTTTATACATTAAGTATTGTGGTTTTTGTTTAATTGGATTTTAATGTTTAAATATTTGACAACTATATCACCGTTTGATGATATAAGAACATACTTTTAAGTTCTGAGGATGGGTCAAGTGTCCCGAAACATGTCAACTTTAGATTGAAGACATCGATACAGAAAGTCACAGACGGTAAGTTGCAATATATTTGATTGAGGTAGGAAGTGATAACAATAAATAGTAAAAGTGATGTGATAAGTGAGGAATAATAATAACTAATCAAACAGGCAGGACTGTGGAAATTAATGAGTTCAGTCAGTGCAAATATAAGTGTACTCAACCAAAAAGATTAAAAAACAATGTTGGAATAACAATAATAATAATTCCTAATTAAGATTTTAATGAGTAAGGGGATTGCCAATTTTGGTATTAGTTACAAAAGATTCCTATGTCTTTGTAACAGTTAATGTTGATGCAAAGAGACATCGATAACAATAAGTTACGTTACTTATTCAGTCAGACAGAATTAAATTAAATTGTGTTGAAGAAACTGAACTGAGGAAAATAAGATTAATGGATGGTAAACAGTTTTGTTAGTTTAAAGAAAATTAGTTTATTTGTTCAGTGTTCATAGGAGTATAAACCAAGAAGGCATAACTTTAAGGTAATAAGTTTGTATTTTTTATGTATTTAATGATATTATAAAGAGATGAGGAGTATGTTAATTTCAAGTAATAACATACAATATAACAATTGTAATTAATAAGAAGGAATATGGCTGTACAATAGACAGACCATTAAATTATTTCTATATTATGTTTTGTTATAGATTTAAGTGTTAAATAGGTGTGTGAGAAGTGGGAGTAGGAATAAACTAGCAATGATATAAACTTAACAAGCAACAGATTATTCACTATTATATAAATAGAAAAGAAGAAATATCAGATAAGAAATAATTTTGTAAAAGTATAATAACACTAATAGATGGTAAAACAATTTCAGTGTAATTCAAAAGCCAATAAGTGCGAAACGAAAATAAGCAGAACATATATATAAATAAATAATGTTTAAATAGAGAAAAATTAGAAATTCTAAGATGTTACAGATTAGGCCTATAAATGGCATAGCTGTCTAACTTCAGAAAACCAATTGCAAAAATTGAATATTGTATATGAATAATAAGACCAAGTAAATTATGTGATTACCATTAACTAACAATAATAATATGTCAGAATTGTAACAAACAGTATAAATAAGGGAAATATGTAATAACATAGTATTAGCAATTTTGTCCAAAAACATTAATACATGACCTATACCAGCCTTGTGAGATGTCAAATTGATCTTTGAAAGAAAATAGGAACATCTATGTTAATATTTCAGACATTGGTAATATAACCAAGGAACAATAACCATTATAAAATATTTATTCATTTTGAACAGAAACCCAGGATTTATAACAATAGGTTCAAATGTGTTTAACCAATCAGAGGGTAAGCGTTTGCCATAACAACAAAAACTTATTATATTTTTGACCGTTATAAAACGAGAGTTCCATTACTAACTATCCAGCGGTATAGACGCTATATTCATGCGGACCTATTAAAGGCTAATAACGAAGAAAATCAAATATAAATGAAAGTAAGTTGAACACAAGAAGTCAACCATAGTTCCAGCAACTCAAGGAGGAACAATAAACGAAATTTTAAAACTAAAAATTAAATAAAAAATTGAATAAAAAGAAACAGACGCCAGAAGGAGACGGCAACCATATCATTGAAAATAAACGAATGTACTATAACAACTTTGAAGAAATCCTGACGTACCATAACCAAAACAACATGGTTTTGTTAAGTATAAATTAAATTATCAATAATTACGAACTAAAACTGATTAACATTTTTCACAATATATAACTCTCACTCTGAACTTTGAACACCAAATTCTTTCAAGGATTGACAGATCATATTTAATCACACTGTATGTAACTGTAAGATAACCTATGTCTGAAGCTTATAAATTTGACACACACTTTTAAACAACAAGAGTTGAATTTCATGTAAACCTTTTTAGTATTTAAGTACCACAAATGTAAGGTGGTGTACTTTATTTAACATCTTGTTTTAAATCTTTTTGTAACCCAAAGAACTCATTGGCAAATTAACTTGTGTAAATAAGTACGCACGCCAGCCATTGTGGCGTCACACTACTGCTGCACTGCCACCTTTGCTCTCCGCTGAGTGAAAATTAATTTGTTGTCGAGGCTAAACTTTATTATAATACTATCTATTGTACAACAGTTATCAAAAATTAGTGAATTTTAGAATCAAATAAATAAGTACGAATCATTACTAACTGTCCTTTGTTTTTATTGAAATTGTATTATATAGTTTCTGTTCTTTAGCGGAGAATAGGATTCTTTGCCAAAAATTTATGTTGGCAACACGTCGAAGAAACAAGCGAAATTCGAGTTCCCGCCAGTCTGCGAGGTAATTCGAATTCATCATCACCGTACAGGAGACAAACTAATTTGTAACTTTAAATTGTTTTATAAAAAACAATTTGGCGCCGTTCGGGAAATAAATATATAAAATAAGGACAGGTAAGGATATCGGTACTGGTTATTCGTGCGTTCGCGACGGACGTAGTCTGCGTGAGATACGTTTAAAATTGACGACGACATGGTAAGACCTTGAGAGTACTCAGAATACTTTTACCATTTTTCAGAATTTACAGAATACTACAGAAACTCCTCGTTACAATATATATATAATTTCATTCTTGACTTATGATAGAATGTTACAATATGAATAGGTTGAAGTAAAAGTTACGTGATGGAACATTGTATTATAGATAGTAAGAATCATGTCAAAATTGTTAGATTAAGTTGATATTTGACTGTATACAAAATATGAGTGTTGTGAAGTAGTGCGAACATATGCATAGGCATATGGCGAGTGCGCCCGGAAATGTCCGACATAAAACTTGTACCAGAATGTGTATAAAATAAAGACCTATCTGGTAGTAATATTTGTTAGTAATATAAAAAACGAAGATATGAGTTTTTTCATAAAAAGGTTTTATCACTCACAAGAAAAGCAATAATATTATACCGGGTTTATTTGCACGTTTTACATTGCCCTTATTTCTTACAAGTGGAATGTTATCTGGATTGTAGCGTAAGGGTGAGGGAGCGGTTTTGACCAATGAGATTGGTTAATATATCAGTTGATTTGATCCGTGACGGGATGCAAATCAGCCTACCGTAGAACGCAGAAGAAGCAGTCTCGTTACTCTCTATAACGTGTAATCGTTAACTCTGATTCAGTACGTTAGTTTTGTTAGTAGTTACGAACACTAGTAGTAAAGTGCGTGACTGAATAATCGAGTGCTGATTCGGTAAAAGTTCAAGATCGTCAGTTTAGGCATTTATGAACACATCAAGTTGCCGGAGCTATATAATTAAATAATAATTAATAATTTAACATTGTTCATAGAAGTACCCAACCCGTAAAACGACCCTGAGAGCTTGAAAACAGGAGGAGATCCTGAAGAAGAACCACAGGAGGAGCGGCGGTATCCTGACGACTACCTGAAGGGGCGTCTGTAGACATTCATCAGGAAGCGGGAAGAAACACCGCATCATTTACCAAATTAGGAAAGTGAACCCATTTATATAAACTAAATAAACCAATTAAACAATTATAAACTAAAAATACAGAGAAACTTATAGGAATTAAGATATATGTCATTAGAGTCTAGGAATAATATTACGTATAAATTAAAGGTAAACAGAAACTGTTCATTAATTTATTTACAAAAGAAGTAATAATTTATTTATTTAAACAAAACAATTAATTAATTTTATTTGTATTAAAAACTGTCTACTAATTTGTGTTTGTGCTATCAGAAACTGTAGTAAATTCTGTGCAATCTAAAATTAAGAAAATCGTTAATTAAAGCCAAAACATTTCCATATCAATTTATCGACTAATTTATTCTATGCGACCTTGTACATAGAATTATATATATTGCAACAGGACACAGAATAGTAAGTTCTTATAAGAGGGATACTAATGCTATAACACATTTTCTGACGGCCATAGACATGTTTTAAAATGATTTTATTCTTTTCTTTGTAAAGTAGTCATAAGTTTTGAACCAACCTATGTTTAAAGAAGTATGTTATGTCAAAATGTTCACAATTTTATCCTCTTTTATATCATGTGAAATATTTGGGTGTAAGTGCGCGGGTGCCCGTGTGATTTACATTTTATTTAATAACTTCGTTGAAAATTGACATTTTGTTCTGATACTTGGACGGGGTATTCTTATGGTTGTAAGCTACATTTTCTATATAGTCAGTTCTCCACAACTATAATTTGTATATGGTTTTTTAATGAAATCATTTCTTCTTTTATTTTCGTTATCGTCTAGAAAGTAATAAAATTTGTAGATTAAATCTAGACACCCTTTGCAGAATCGGACAGAGTTTCAGCCTGATTTCCAGTTATCACTAAAAAAATCTATGACGTTGCTAGATTTCCAGCCAATCAGAAGGTCTAAAAATTCTTTGAGTCGGACACTTACAGCGTACGGTCGGGTCAGTTCTTTCCGAAGTCTTGTCATAGAAAGACGTACTCGCTGTTACGAGATTTTCGTGACAAGAGAAGTCGATTTCCTTAAGACTTAGAATTTGGTTCACGGTTCGAGTTCTTCGTAACCATTGCAAATTTATAGAACTCAGATAATTTTAAATAGATCATTTCTAGTGCTTTTGAGCGTAGAGTGGAAGATTTCCAGTAGGGGAAAAATACCTAACGTGATGTTTTGAGTTAACCCGAGAACACTTCAAGAAGCCGGATTTGTGTAAGCTTAATACACGATCTATTTTTACCCAGTTATGATCCCTGAGATTAAGATTATTCAAGTTATAAACAATAACATTTTCATACCGCAGTGTGCGTGTGTGCAAAAACGTGAATTGTCAGTGTAACAGTCATCGAGCAACGCGCAGAGTAGCAACAGCGAGCAGAGCGCCTGATCTCTACGCAAACAGTTGCAATTCTATGTACAAGTAACATATATGCAAAACAAGCCAATATACTCATTTATTGAAAGAAAATTATTTAAAGACATACGACAATAGTAATTTTTAATGTAAAGGTTTTGTAAAATATATAAAAACACTTGGTAAGTTTCACAAATTTTTAATTAACTCTGACAGCTGTTTCACCATGTTTTTAGTGCTTTTATGTATTTTACAAAACCTTTGTATTAATATGTTTTACCAAGTGTCCAACGAGTCATCAATTAATTTTTAATGTGTTAATGAATACAATCTTCCTACCTCCAGATATAGACTGTGTTGTAATAATTTCAATGTAACTATGGAGTTTTAATTTGTATCGTTGCTATATATATATATATATATATTGTAACGATTTTATATATGTGATAGGTTCATCAATAAGATTTTATTGTAGGTTTCGTGGTTGACCAAACTCCACGTTGTATTCGTCAATTTGTAACCAATTATCTAAACGTTACATAAATGTTATTATGAATAGGTTACTTGTAGTTTATGTTGTGTGCACTTATTTTACATACACCGCCCGTTGGAAGTGTCAATTTATAACTAATAAATAATGTAGCGACTAACTCGCACTGGAGTCGTCAATTTGTAATTATTAATATGTTATGTTGAACGGCGAATGGTTTCGTAATCTGCCGCTCGCTCCCACTATGCCGCTCGTTCCGTGACGTCACTCAACGTTGCCAACTGTCGTGGTGTCCGCTGTAATCTGTGAATTTATTTCCTAAATGGAATAGCAATAATAATGACGCAAATATAACATCAAACATATATCCTTACAGAAATCCTTTATTCAGAAAAGCACTGGTTAATTGTTTCTTAAATTTGAATATGATAATCACAATTGTGGCGCAGATTATACGTCTTCTTTTTACCAGTTGGTAGTAGTATGAAATATTCAGTATTTTGTCAGACCAAAAGAATGCTTTCGTTAATGTTTCTATTAAAAATAAAGTATCTCAGGGCGTATATGGTTCGGGGATTACATTTAAACAAAATATTATTCTATAAATCAAAATACAAGTTTTACAATTAAAGGATATTACAAGGTTAGAGTGTAACGTGCACACAGGCAGTCGTATAGTGATTACTAGTTATGAAAGGTTATGTCCAGTTTAGGTGTTTAATAATTATTATGCAAATCAAAGGTTCTTGTGGTGTTTGAAAAGGTGTCAATCTCAAATTGTGTTATTAGTGAGTGTTCTTAGTGTTGGTGTGATATGGTGTCTGTAGTTTTAGTTGATTAAGTACTTAAAAAGTCGTGTATACAAAAGTGGGTGTTGATACACAATATAATAAGATGTCAAAATCACCAAATCCTCTTCTTTGTATGGTTCTTGTCGAAGACAGGGCCCACGTCCGCTTCAGTCCTTCTCCCTGGTTCTTGGGTCTTCTATTTCGTATAATGGGTGTTCTTCACTTGGTGTAAAAAGTTCGTGTTATGTATTTCTATCAGAATCAATATGTCTGTATCGTGTTTTCACTGTTTATTCTTAATTATGTAGGACGTTTTACAAACGCGTCTATCCGCTAAGATCGTTGTCAAAGAAGTCTCATTTTATTTATCCGAAATTTCTGGTTGCTAAGGGTAAACTTGGAATCTGGTTGGTTGATTCGGATATACATTGTCATATACTTTCATTATTTCAAAATCTAAATTTGTTCAAAACCTTTAAATTAATATAACTTTTCTGTACTGATTGGGAATTTAAAACCATTATCAGCATTATTTTGATCTTTACATTTGTGACATTTAGACACTAAACATGCCTACTTTTACTTAAGAACTACAGATGTTACAATTTTGTTATTTGAAATTTTCTTAAATAACTTGAGATGTATTATTTTGTTTCTATATTCGTTGTGTACACTATTGACTATAAATCTATTTATCCTTCCACATTTGTTTTATAAAATCCCTAACATTATTATCTAAAATTTACAAAAGTTGGTTTCACCTGGCCTATGTACTGGTGTTATTTTCATCACCATGTTTAAAACCTTTAACAGTTAAATTAACTTTTAACAATCATGAAAACTGTTTAACATATAACATTATTTTAACAAAACAAAAAGATATACTATTCTATTAGTTTCAAATTCATGCCCACATGGCCATGATTCTACAGAATCTTTGAACAAATTAACTGTTTTTTACCTAAACTATACAATTGTTTGACACTTAGCAATAACATCTTTTTATAGTCTATTTTGCTTTGCCAATCAATTTATCACTGTTTAACACCAGTTCTATGGTTATATTTGTTAACATAAAATGAAATTAATATCAGTTAATTGATATTCTTTTAAAACAACTGCTTCACCTGCTACATACAAAAAACAACACAAATACCATGATAATAAAACAATGTGCTAAAACATAATAACATGCACATTTTTATAAAATAAATTATGCATTAATTAATTAGTCTTCTCTCAGTTAATTCATTAATTACTCTAAAACTGTCTAAGTTATGTTTCACATTACTTGTCACTATGTTTATCGTTAACCCTATTCACTGAACACTTAATAGTTTGTATTTATAAACATACTTATTGGTTTTTACATTTTATTGTCATTAAAAGAACTTCACTCTTGTTATAAAAATGTTGTTGTGAACAAGTTATTATTTGTTGTTTTCTGGACAATCTTATGAACACTATTTGTTACAGTTAGTTGTATGGTTCATGTATCTATAATAAGGTGTGTTATATTTTCATTACATCAATTAAATTAATCATTTACTAATATTTCTTTTACATAATATTACATGTTTGGGCCTATTATGCCTCAATTTGTATTTTGATTATCTTGATATTATGATACTTTGAATGAAACCATTTGTTTCTTTATAGTACTGGTTCATAAGCCGTCTGTCTTTATAATTATTTCTTTTGGTCATTATTGAAAGTTCATGTCATAGTCGGGGTTGTAATGTATTTTGCATCACTTAGCCTAAATCATTAATTTGGGTACGGTCAGTTGTCTTACTAGTCAGTCTAAAATGGTTAGTCGTTCCTCTTCACTATCATCTTGGAAGATATTGTTCTTCTTGTTTAGCTTCTCATCCAAAGTCTTCATTAAATCAGGTACGATATTAAGGTGTTCCAAATGTAATGTTACAATATATATGTTATATATATATTATTGCAACAGTACACAGGATATGAAGTTTACTTAAGTGGAATACTAATGCTATATAACATTTTCTGTTGGCCATAGACATGTTTGAAATTGATTTTATTCTTTCTTTCATAAGTTTTAATCTATGCAGTTTTAATTTGTATCGTTGCAATATACATATTGTATATTTATTTATTTATTTAAACGTAATAGATAATCTTATTTAATTTAACATTCTCTTGTCTAATACGAATCTTTCAACAGCTTTCAAGTTGGCCTAGGTTAACCTGAAATAATAATGCACTCTGCGCCTACGCGTATTCTGATTTGCTGGAAACTTTCTTACAATCGGAGCAGAGTCCTGCACAAAGTTCTATGGAACTCATGAATGTATGCAGGCTAATTTCAAAACTGCGTTAGTTCGGATCTTCTGCGCCAAATCATTAATTTTGTATGACTATCGACCTACATTCCATTCTATAATGGTGTTATGTACCTGTTCATGATTAGAATGTAAGTTAATTTTAGCTCAATAATTTTATAATTCAACATTAATTACATATTTTGTCACTTCACTGTTTTTTCTAAAGTTTGTTTAAGCGTCTACAATGAAAAGGAATGGAAAGCAAACTTAACCTTGCTATCCCTAAAATAATATTACAAATCAAACACGCACGCGCGCACACACGGCAAACCAAATATTAGCATTATATAACAGATATTTCGTGTGACAATGAATTGCCACAAGTTGAGTTTTTGGAGGAATATGACAATCGACCCTACAAATTTTGGCTCCTCAAAAATCTTTTTAGACAAATATTCCTAGGAAATGTAGGTTTATTTTCATCTTTCATTCTCAAATAGAGTTGCCTTTTAATTAAAATCCGATTTAAAAAGGCAAACCATAGCGAATAGTTATTAAACACTCCTCGTTGTGAAGCAGTGCGATTTGAACTACTCACAACTGTTTTAGAAACGAACGTTCAATATTGTCTTTCTTATTCCATCTTGTTCCCCAGTCTCCATTTTACAACCACATACTGTACATAGCAATTTAGCAAATGAGATTTAATCCATACAAAATAGAGCTGGGGAAGTATATTCAAAATTTAACTATATGTTAAGTATTTTACAGAATTTTATACCTGCTCATGGGTTTTAACACGCGCACGCGCGCGTGTGTGCGCGTGCGTGTGCGAGTATCTGTATGAGATGTTACATGATATTTGTTCTAATATCTGCATGGTTTTTATTCTATCTACTAACTTATCTTTGTCTATTTTTCTACTTAAAAACATGCAAAGTATCTGTTTCATTTCTTTTTCAGTTTCTGTTCTAAACCACACTTAACACTTTTAAAGAAAATATTTGTCTAGAAACAAATAATTAATTGATATTTATTCTCAGAAGTTTGTACTTGCACATAATTAAATCCTTTTTATAATGTTCCTTGCCTATCAACTACGGAATGAACTAGTTAAATGAGACAGGCACGCGATGAGCTAAGAATCAGCACGGTATGGTTTCTGTAACTCCAATACAGTATAACTAGAGTTACTGCAAACGGTCTATTAATGATCTTACTGCTTTAATTAACGTCGTAAGAACTGTGTGGTTTACATGAGATAACTATGCGTTTGCTGTCTCGCCCAATAATTTATACTTTCTACAACATTTAGGCTACGTTTAGTCTACTGCATGTGATTCTCGTATTTAAAGGTGTAACTCTTGGTTAACTCACGTAGCTTCATAGTAAATGGATTGGTTTAAATTGTATTTTCTTAAACAAAATACCTCTTTCAAAAGAGTTTCAATAATGCGTCATTGTAACGGTATTTCACGGAGCAGAAAATGAATACAGTATACTATAAGAGAAACGTGTAATGTAACAAATATTAATTCTTGTATTGCGGAAAGAAGAAGGATATGGAATAAACACATATCAAGAATGGATGAAACAAGGCTAGTGAAAAAGGCAGCAGATAACCAACCAAACATCAAGAGGAGCATTGGTCGGCCAAGGAAGAGGTGGAGTGACAGCATGTAGGACAGTTGTTATAGAACAGGACAGAGTCCTAACAAGGGAGATATAGAAGAAGAAGAAGACTATATGTCCAATAAATTCATTATTAACGCAATTTTTTGTAGTCTACTTGTACTCTTTAGCATATCTTTCTCAGAAGATCAAATACGGATTTTTTATATTGTTTTTGTATAATGACAGTAGGGCAACTCAGAAAGAACAACATTCATTAGCTAATCAAAAAAGTTTTAATTGTTTGGCGAAAACAGATTTCTCTTGCCCAAGAGCTACGTTTCACATGCCCAAACAATTGTATTCGTTTCTATTTTTAAGAATGTCAGTGGCAGATTTCCCGAAAATTGTGTATATGATTTGTGTAGGTCTATGTACCCTATCACCTGTGTGATCTACCATTGTGGCAATTCTATTGCCTTGCCTTCTAACTGGTATCGCAGCAAATACATGACAATTACGAAGTTTGTGTGTGATGTCAATTACAACGGCTTACAAAATAATGAAATAAATTTCTTATAAGACGACTGGCAAATACGTCACTTTAACACACACACACACACACACAAGGGCACCATGTGATTCACTTTATAAGGTTTCTATAAGTAAAGATAAAACTTTTTGTAATTCGTGTCATAAAAATGATATGAAATCGTCCAGCGCCAATCAAGATAACTTGTATGACATATGATTCTTATAATTCTTTTTACATTTTCATTTAATACGGGTTTTTTAGTAACACTAAATAATTACTCAATATGACATCTAGCACACTCTTAAAAAGAAAGAAAATATTAAGAATTATATTACATAAAAATTTTAATATACATCATGACGTATTATTTTAAACCGCTGTTGATGAAAATGTGAATCTGTCAGAAACTGAAAAATCCAGCTAATAGTATAAAGAATAGTATAAACATGCCCAGTCGCTTATGAAAGTGGCATGTAAATTAGTGGTTACGTTGCAAAACTCACTGTGTTCCCATCTGTCGCACTGGGAGCATAATAACTGTACATCCATTGTTTTGTGGTTTCGGAGTTATCTGTCAAATTCACAGCCCATACACCTTGTTGTCAAGTGTAAAATATTTATATCCGATATATCAAGATATATATTTTCAACGTTACAACTTACAAGTATTATACAAATGAATACACTTCTGACCATATACCCAACGCAACTGTATAGTGTTAAACACAACACCGGCTAGGTCGTAGGATTTTTGTATGTTCGTTGCTTTAAGTATATGTGGTTGCACAATAAACATATTTTAAAAAGAGCAGTGAGACGTTGATGACATTAAATAATTAATTAAAACATAGTAAATGAATCATTCAACGGTTTATTAAATATTGCAAAGCAATTACTTGATTATCAAAATTTGAAATTAAAAAATTCATAATATCCTCTTTTATAAGGTTACACTCTGAAAACGTAATATATCTTTGCTATTCAGCGCACATTAATAACATATAATCTTAAATATTTAAACATATATGATGAACAGATTATACAATTTTTTGATATCATTTGGGGGCTGACTTTGGATATTATTAAATATTTAAAAATCATAGCCACTCATTTATAAAAATAATACTAACTTTACTAAAATAAAATAGAATTGTTGCTATTAATATTTTAATAAAAAGTAACATTTACTTTAAGAATGTTTATAATTTATAATGACACACCCAATTTTTAAAATTAAACAAAATATATTATTATCATTATTAACAACAATTTACAATTACGTCTGTTACTCTGAATATTCACATTGTTTACATTTAAGTCTTTAAATCTTTACTCTCTCATATTCTTTTATTTATGAGTTCTTTGCACAAAAATATAATTGTTCATTTGTCACTTGCGTATTGTCGAACTTACCGTTGTGTGTGTACGTGTGTGTGCGCCTCCTGAATGATGATAATGACGATGATGATGATGTTGATGCGCCCTCAGTACTCTATAGCCTGTTGATGGTGGGCCTGTGTTCCTCCATCAATCGTGGTGTGTTGCAGATGATGGTGGTGATGATGATGATGATGAATTCAAGTCGGCCAGCAGACGAAGAGAGCGTGGTCGTCGTGTGAAGATATCATGAGTGTGATTTCGCCCAAAATTGCCGGAGGTATTTATAGTAGACGGCAAACTGACACGTCAGATATTGTTTTGGACAGGTTAAATTTTGTCAGTTTGAGTGTAGCGTCCTTTTTTTACTGATCACTTGTTAGTTCGTTTTCGCGATCACGTTAACTTTACCTTTAAGCGAGTGGTTGCATTGTCTTAGCAATTTTTCACTCGTCATTTACATATAACACACTTGTTAATTACTAGTTAATTATAGTAGTAATTAACGTTAACTAATATGACGTCTTTATTATTGCAATTTTCTTCAATAATTTTGCATTACAATACGCGTTTAAATGTGCTTGATCTAATAGTGTTTTTAGAATTGTGATATGTCTTTGGTAACAGGTAAAAAACACATTTATTAGTTTATTTTAATCTTGTGAATACCTGACTTAATGACAAAACCAACAATTCGTACGTATCTCCCCTCTCGTAGTATAATGCAGGTCGGAACTGACATACGCACACAGACACACAAACGATTAATTTACACTGTCAGGGCAGATGTACACTTTCGACAGGCTATCGCCTACAGCCTGCATACGCACAAAATATTTAAAACTATTCGTCGTATTCTCTTTACATTAATTATTTACAAATTTCTGCCCTGGGTAAATATGCAAATGAATGTATTTTTGCAATATATTATATTTATAAAATATTTGTAGAATATTTAAACCGATGCTAATTGTTACTAAAATGACGAGGACTATAATCTTTTTGTCGATCATCTCTGAGCAAGTTGCCACATTTTGCAACATTCACCAAATATGTTAGATAACGCCAAATTTTTTACTAAATCAACAGAAAGAGAATCATTTGAACCTTAATTCAAAATCTTTGTGTAGCGTACTTTCATTTTCACAGATTTCGTAGTTTTGAGATTCACTTTTAATACTTTCTTCTTTACGATGTTTATACCTGAGTAATTACTATAGTACACTCTTTAGATAACCCGCTCTCAAAAACCTAGTCAATACGTCCAGTAGTGTATGTATATGTTACACGTAAATAAAGTCTTCTAAACCGAGACAGAATTCCAGATTTTTATAAATCTGCATTGTTTTAATTATTAATTTACAATTTTATTTACCTTGTTCTGCATGTTATATTCAAATCTTTATATTTTTTCCAGTTGCCTTTGTTTACTTGACGCGAAACTTTTATCACACGTGTGTCTAATGACAATAAAGTATGTTATCAAATTTAAGTTTATTCTCTCGTTCATCCTTGAATTCTCATATCATCAGACAAACCAATTTGAATCTAACAGGTACTAACAGCATGAATCTCACAAATTAATTAAACTAACCTCCACGCTTTAAATTTTTATTCGTGTCTTTCTAAAGCCTTTTGTGTACTGAAAATTTTTTTTATTTTACACAAAATTATATTTTACATGTTTTAGAATTTAAAAAATGCAGTTTTTTTAAGTTATGATAAATTAAGGAGTTTTTTTTAATTTATCTAAATCAAAATACCTAAGGACCATGTATATTTACGCAAAACGTACAGTATTGCACCCCAAAAATCATTTAAAATCGTTAGAAAATTCAGGACAATAGAGAACTAATAATTATGGTTGTCATTCATCCGCGTGATGCAAAATAGGACGATTTAGTTTTAATGCAGTTTAAATTAGTGTTGCCGTCACAGAAACGGTTATAGTAAGGTATGACATTTACAACATACGGCTGTCACATGACTAACTTTTGTCTTGTCTTTTCGCTGTGAGCACACAAAATAAACCTTCGTTTAAAAAAATAAAATGTCAACGATGTCATGACAGAAGATACAGTCAGCAAATACTGTTGACTTTTTTGTTGCGGTATTATTGGATATTCCGTAATACTAGACGGAAAAGAGGAAAAGAGGGTAAGATAGAAACAAAGAATAAGAGATAGTATCTTACGTCTCTTGCAAGAACAGAGAGCATCGTTCTTTTCGTAGTCGTGATGCTTTTGTCGACTACAACACACATAAAACACGCTTTGTGTATATATAATAATATATAGATATATGTGTGTGTGTGTGTGTGTGTGTGTGCGCGCGAGCGCAAATATATGAATATTTGCACACAAGAACTATGTCAGACTCTGTGTGTGTGTGCGCGCGCGCGCGCGTGTGTGCGCGGGTGTGTGTGTGTGTGTGTGTGTGTGTGTGTGTGTGTGTGTGTGTGTGTGTGTGTGTGTGTGTGTGTGTGTGTGTGTGTGTGTGTGTGTGTGTGTGTGTGTGTGTGTGTGTGTGTGTGTGTGTGTGTGTGTGTGTGTGTGTGTGTGTGTGTGTGTGTGTGTGTGTGTGTGTGTGTGTGTGTGTGTGTGTGTGTGTGTGTGTGTGTGTGTGTGTGTGTGTGTGTGTGTGTGTGTGTGTGTGTGTGTGTGTGTGTGTGTGTGTGTGTGTGTGTGTGTGTGTGTGTGTGTGTGTGTGTGGAGTAATCTGTATGATTAAGGTTCTCCAGCTGTAGACTATTTAGGTTCGTCAGGATTCCTAGGATATCTGAGTATAATCGCTGGCGGTATCCATAGCTTTCATTATTTAGAACATTTTTTACCACTTCCAAGTCCCAAAAAAGAAAACAATCAGCTGAAGAAATAATTCACTAAACGAAAGACGAGAACTCTAGACAATTGCGCACCGTCAGTGTAAAGTTGTGAGAAACTTTGTGAGAAAAAAAAAATTCAGTCTAAATCCACTGACGGATAAAAGTCAAAATGTTGGATGCTCACAAAAAAAAAACATACGCCTCGAACGTTTAATTACTCTTGGATGATGTAGATATTAAGCTAAGATATTAAGAAATATGTTCATGTACATGTACACCCAGTCACAATTTTGTTTTTAAAAATAGTTAGTTTTATAGTTCGATGCAAATCATTGTTTATTTTCGATTGATTTTAGAGACGTTGTAAAAAAACAAGAACGTGAAGAGCTTTAAACATCTTTTGTATAAAGCAAAAGTTGACCTACAAATTTCAGGTTGTGAAATAAATAAGTTGCTAAAATTAGTGGCTGCTTCAGATTTCCTGCGAAATATGTGTATATTTATAAAATTTTTCTTATATATTTATGAAATAAATTAACGTGGTGCGAAATACGCTTAGTATTTATGGATACAATATATGGAGTGCAGCAAAGTACTATCTTGATTGGAGGGACCCCCCTCCAACACGATTATTGGTAGGGCCGCTGTTCAAAACTCTACACCAGTATTGTGCACTATGATTATAAACATGTTTGCATAATTCATAGTTTAAATTTGTTAATACCAAAATTTTTACTACTTGTAGCAATGATGAATGCCAAGAACACGTTTTACCCTAAGTGAAGACATATAGAGTAATTTATTCGTATCTGATGATAAAATGTAGCACAAAGATATTTTTTAGTCTGACGTCATCAAAAACGTGCGTGCTAACCATACTTTATTGCAATGTCTGCTCACGAAGAGTTATTTCTTTATTTATAACAATGTCTGAAGGAAGTGAAGCGTGTAGTAATGTCTACTTTGTATCCCACGTAAGTGGTTACTTTCCAGACACGACAGTGTATCTACTAATTGAAGGAAACCACAACTACGCTTAATACAACATGCGCATGTTCTAAATATTTTATAATCGAGTGGTATTTTAGGCGCCTGTTCCTTTGTTACTCAATACGTCAGAGTTTGTGTACAATGAAGACATCGTAAACAAAAGTAGATATTTTTGTTAAGGGGCAAAAGTCTTTCTAGCCTATATATAGCACGTATAATTTGTTTTAAAAGACCCGGTATCGTAATAACAGAGTAAAAAGAAATAGTACTTGAATAATATGATGTGTTATTAACAGTAGTAAACGAATCTTTGTGACTTCATGCAATCCAGCGATTAAACTTCCCAATAATAAACTGTCACAAACCAAAAATACGTCACGGACATATACGATTGTAATTTGTTGGCACAATAATAATGTATAATTTCTTGTTACGGTTCATTTCGTGTATGAGGAGCTATAATAGAGCTGTCAACTCCCAGCACGTATTACACTCACTGTAATTAACATTTAACTGTATTAACATTATAATAATGCGTACAAACACCGCATAATTATTATAAAGTTTATAGTCTGTTACAGTGCAGCTTCATGGTCATTTTAAATCTCCGAGAACCGAGTCCCTGTTTCTTTTTAACAATACAACACTAATCAGGAGTGATTTTTAACGACTAATCGGTGTTCGACAAACCTGACATCAGTAAACATTCTCCGGCTCTCCAAATCTTAAGGAAACTTCTCCTTTTTAAAACCAAAAATTACTCACCCATTTAGTTTGTTCTTATATTATGGCGCAACGAGGTAAATAAGAAAGGACCGTCTCGATTTGTCAACATTATCGTCACGGTTACGTACATAACGGCTTTCCACTAAGGCTGCTTTAGAATTGGGAAAGAATAGTGACCGTTTACATATAGCCATTGTGCAGACGTTTAAAAATATGACATCCCTCCTTTATTTCATGTCTGGCAATGCCACATTGATCAAATCTCTAAGTTTTTTAAATTAAAAATAAATAAGTCCTGCTGAAATTACTGATTTTATAATTTAAAAAATTACTGCAAAAAGTATAAGGTGGAATACGTGAAAGGAAAGGTTTTAGATTCTCTTTGTAAACACAATTCGTTGCTATCAATTAACCTAAAGAGTCCCGATAAACGCTTCTGGACTATTTATCTCGTCTCAGATCGGATTGGTGGCTACATCTCTCGAAAATCTTTATCGGGAATCTAATGATAACAACAAGTTGTGCTCTCTACACAAGAGGAAAGGAACGAGGTGAGAGATAAGGAGGGCAAATGGGAAACAGAAAACTAAAACATTTACGAATTACTTCAAATTTATTGTTATGTACGAATATATGTATGGAATATGTATAGAATACTTCGTATGGTAAAAACTCCCTTACTTTCATAAGTAATCAATTCAAGTTTTCATTACTGCAAGTAGTTAATTGTCTTGTATCTGCTCCATACGATGTTAGTTTTGCAGACTGCACACTGGTTAGGAAGTTGGAAGTGTTCCCCTTCCCACTTCCCCAGGCTCTTCCCCTTAATACAGTTATGACGCTGCAAATTGACTAGACCGTTTATTAGCTTCCATGTATTAATTGACATTTACAACACGTGTCTTGTACACGTAACATAATTAAGTGTTTTACTGTCTGCCATTTAATCCCTCTAGCAATCGTTGTCTCTTGTTACTGATTCGAACACTGTATTAACTATGTTTTCAACACCTGATAGAATAAATGTGTATCTGGCAGTAAACGTCTTATTTCGCAAATCGATGATAGATTTTGTTTTAACAATACAATGCATTCTATGTTTTAAGAATGCAAATTCGGAGTTTTTTTTCTTAAGTATACCAGCAACTATTGGACAAAAATTCTACAGATCTAAGGCACTGTTTGTTTTACCTTTATAAATATAAATATTATTATCAGATACTCCACTTTTCTGTATGATATCTCTGTAAATACACGAGACTCGTGAACAAGGTGGGCTTTTTAATAGTTGCATAACATGTAAAAATGTCATACGTAATAATGAACTAAACTGTATAAGTCTGTATAATGAATGCTTTAGAAGATTTCATTTACTTTTACGAAGCGGATATATTTTAATTTGTAAGCACACATTATAATTGACAACACAACTTCTTTTTCTTTAATATTTGAAGTTGTGAAACTTTTTGGGTTCCATAATTCCGTTATTAACATAATATTGTGGTAAAACATTATTTTCCTACTGTCACCAAAAGCCGAAATATCGAATCATTTTCAAACGACGGACATTTTAAAACTAATCAATTACGTCGCTTACTTTTGTAATCTTCAATGATACAGTAAGCTGAGTTCCTAAGTACACTTAAATGGAATTTTTATTTACTATCTTACAGTATATAACGTTGAATTTCACAAATTAAGTAGACTACTGTCTACTTTAACATTACGGTAAGATGCATTTTGAAAATAAATCAACACGTTCCCTTCTAACAAACTTAGCATAATTGTCTAAATTGTCTAAACGGATAGTTGCCTAAAGTAATTTTATTACGAAATCACTTATTTAAGAAAGTTATTGATTGTACACTACCTCGATATAACAAGTAACGAATGTATTCGTTTAATTTAGTGTGTAACACGCGCTCACGCACTCACACGCACACAGATAGACGGTTCTATTATTGTTTGTTTGTGAGATGAAAATTTTCCAAAGTTATCCCCCGCAGGACCAGCGATTGCGTGTACGTGCCGTAAATAATGATATTGTTTCCTGGTTTGATTGATTACTTCTTTGTAAACATTCGCTGAGTTTTCAGATTTCTACTTTGACGTTCTGATAACGGAATACACTACGGAAAGTCTTAATGACGTGAAAAACTCTCAACATAATTTTTTGTGCCGTGTTCTCATTTGACAGCTGGTATAATTTGTTTATGAGAAGACATTACCCACTTTTAAAATTATTAGGTTTTATGTTTATTACATGTGTTAGAAAAGTGCGGGGAATTAAAAATATATATAAAACTAAAAAATACAGGACTGCGTAAAACGTATGTTGCACAAATCTAGATTATATTCTACACGGGCAATAAAGTATACATAGTTTTACAAAGTTTTAAAAATCTAGTTTTTCTGTGAAATTGTTCTATGACAATCAGAAATATTATGAACGGAGTTTTATAAAGAGCTCCACCGTAAAAACCTTTTTAAAAACCTTCATTTATAGTTTTTGGACTTGCTAATTACACACTGACTTTTTAAAAATAAATATTATTTTGTAGTACTAGAGAAATAATAAATTACTTCATTTTGTGTAAATATGTGTACACTGTATAGTATATTTATAGCAATCATGTATGACAAAATTAAGAAAGGTTTTATAATATGATACGATCAACAATAAATTTTCATCGTCTATCTGTAAGATCTTGACCATTAACTGGGAGGAACGAGAGATATAACCGAGGAGTGTTAATATAGTTAACACGGAAGCAAGATAAGAAGATATGATCTTACTCTTTAATGCAGAACTTTGTAAAGAGATAAGTAGTTTTCTTCTTGCTAAAGAATAGTACGGTAAATTAATTTCAATGAATCACTGTTTAAAATGATTTTCCTCAGTTGTTTAGTTATACGTAACAAATATTTTAAAATACGTTTAAATACACTAAATCTGTTTTACTTTGAATTTTACTAATTTTTCGTTTTACTACTCACGAGAAGAGACACGTTTAAGTTGTAATCTATCACAATCAAATAAAAACCTAGTTTCCACCGAAAGGTGATCAATATTAATATTTGATATGATTGGGTATATATGGCTGTAGGCCTATATATAGTAAAGATGATCGTATTGACCATTATCTTAAACAGTCGAGTAAATTATTGAACGTTAGAGACGCCGACGCTTACAATGTTTATTAACACTTCTCTATAACGAATCAAATAGCACTCTTAATCAAACAGTTATATAGTACACATTGTACAGACCCAATGTTAGAAGTCACCAAGCGGAATAAAAATAACCTGTAGACTTGATGTCCGCGCGAAAACAACGAAATGCCTACCGCTAAAGAGAATCTTCACAATATAATTACTTCAAGCATCAATCACTGATTCACAGAACTCAACTACTAACGCACTGTGTAACCACTGGTATACGCGAAACACCTCTGTCAACGGCAAGGGAGCGGTATAAGTCACCTGTATATACTGTTGACAAGTAGATCCTACGTTAGTCGTGCAGTGTCAATTTGTAGGCTCATTTGATTTTTTTATGGCGGCTCTGGAATACCTCATCTGACTGCTGACTCAGCAAGTGCGCGCCAAGCGTCACGTAGGCTACACATGTTATTTAAGATCTATTTAATATAACTTCCAAATTGACACTTGGCAATGGACAATGAGTCCTATGTAGGACAATGTACTTGGTGTTCTTTTAAATAGCTATTACGCAATGGTGTTAATTCGTCCCACATATAGCAAGTAATGAACATCATCACTTCTTATCAGCAGAATAAAAACCACGCCTTTGTTTTCAATGCGTATTTAATTCGTACTAGTCATTCCGTTTTGTACATTGGAGTTAGTTGCTTATTTTTATGCACAGACGTGTTATTTATGTTTTACCAATTATTTGTTTCCTGTTACGTAATAATAGCAAATAAGTAATTATTTTCAATTATTGTGTTACTAAACTAGGAACTAAGCTATAAAAATTACGCTCAGTAAACATTTGTTTAGATTATTTAATTTTTGTGTGTGCAAAATGCATTTCTACACTGTAGCTGGTAGTTCAGAGAAACGAGGGTCGATCGCAGATTGTGACAGTGATATAAGTAGTGTGACATCTTCGTTCATACGATTAAAAGCAAAAATTGCATGCGTCATAAGGAATCCCAGTTATCAAACTTAAACTGGAATGCAACGTAAAAAAATAATTTCTACCCTTGATTTAGTGCTATTTATTTGGGAAGCCAATTCATTCGTCAGCGTTAATACTTAAAAGCAGTCCTAGAGTTGGCGTTAATACATCAACTGAGCCCTGAAAGCTACAAATAAGGCGACAGGCTTATAATCTTACAGTGCCCACTACAGAATGCAACGTAAAAGATTCGACTCTATCTCTATAAAAAAAAGGTTCCTGTAAACATAGGTCGCAAACGTCTTGTTCTCCGTCTGGCCGCCATTTTGTGTTCTTTAAGGAAACTTATATCTAAAGGCATTTTTTATTGAGGCATTTTATTTTCGTACAGATATTTACATTAATGGTTTTTAATAAACAATACAATCACGATTATTTTGTGATCTCAAATTTCTAAATGACGGCTACTTTAATTTTTTGATCTCTAATGGCTCTGTAAATTATGATTTATTACATACAATGTTGAGCCTTTCATTGTGAATAAAACGATACCTTGATTGTTTCAATCTGTTAATAAATAACCTTGTTCGGGAACAATACTCCCCTTTGGCCGTCAAGAGTGGCCCAGTTTCTTCACCAGTCAACTGTTCTTGTCGAAAATCTTGTGTCGTCCAACCGTCTGTCTGGAAATCTATAGTGATGGCTTGAACATGTCCATTTCTGTTCTTCCTTTCTTCGGCAAAGCCGACAATTATCGGTCTTCGGGATCAGCCATCTGCATTAAAATGCAGACGCCCCCGCCGATGTTGTACTTTGAAGCTGTATTCTTGCAAAAGTTTGAGCCATCTAGCCAACTGCCCTTTCGGATTTTTAAACCTCAAGCGCCATGCAAGCGCGGCATGGCCGGTATACAGTGAAAACTCGCTTCCATACAGATATGGTAGTTCTCCAAAGACCGATCGACAGCCAGCAACTTTCTCCTTGTAACTCAATAATTTCTCTCTGCTTTGGAACGACTCTTGCTGTAACATCCCATTACTCGTTCTTCACCGTTTCGGACTTGAGACAAAACTGCTTCTAGACCAGTAATGCTTGTATCAGTGTCTACGATGTACTTCCCTTTAGAAACTAGGAAAGCAAGAATTATCTGCGAAAATAATGCAATTTTTAAAGTTCTGAATCCTTGATCACACTCTCTTGACCACTGGAAGGTTTGTTTGTTTTCCGTTAGCTCATGTAATGGTTTAGCAATTGTAGCAAAGTCTTTTAAGAAACATCTGTAATATGAGCATAACCCTAGGAAACTCCAAATATCGTGTTTACTTTTTGGAACTAGCCAGTCTCTCACAGTGTCAACTTTATTGGAGCCAATACTAACATCAGCTGCCGACGCTAGATGGTATAAATACTGTACTTCCTTTAAAGAACCCTTCTTCAGGTTGAGTTTCAGTTTACCACCGTGAATAATAGTTAGAACCTCTTTAAGGTTTTCCAAATGGTCTTTAAAAGTCCTTCCGATAACTATGACATCGTCTATATATACATGGAAGGTTTTAGAGGACCAAATCAATTAGTCTTTCAAATGTTGCTGGTGCATTAAAGAGTCCAAATGGCATGATATTAAACTAGAAGAGGCTACTTGGGGTCGAGAAATCTGTCTTTTCAGTGTTTTCTTTACGAAGATCCACTTGCCAATATCTTCTCTTCAGGTCCAATGAGGGAAACCGCTGAGCTCCAGGCAACTTGTCGAGTGTATTGTTGAAGCGAGGTTAATGATAGCAATCTTCCTTGTGACGTCGTTTAGCTTCCTGTAGTCTACACAGAAACGTAACCCACCGTCTTTCTTCGCTACCAGCACTACGGAATAAGACCAAGCACTTGATGAAGGCTCGATTATTCCCTCTGTCAATATGTCCTTTACTACCCAGACATTTTCTCGTACGTAGCTAACTGGTTTCTTCGAGGAGGTTGGCGTATCGGTGTTGTATCCCCTGTGTTGATGCGATGTCGTACAAGAGAGTTTCTTCTCAGTCACTAAACCCGAACTGCAAAAACACCTTCAAATTGATATAAAAATTGACCGAGTTCTTTTACCTTACTACTTTCATGAACGTCAGAAGATCTGTTCAACAGTTCCTCTAGTAATTTTAAAATTTCTGTAGCACTGTGGCTTCGTTGCGTCATTCCGGCTACCAGGTGTGTATTGCTTTATAGAGTCACGGCCTGGTCTATATTCGCCACTCGTTACCTCTAAACTTTGAGGTACATTTTGGGTTACGTCTGGTTTTACTAACCTTCTGGCAATTAGTATGCACGGTGTGCTGACTACATGATGTTAAAATTTAGAGCAATGTTTCCCCCTAGTAACTACCTCGGTTCTAACCATGATGATATTTTCGAAGCTTGGTGGGATGGTTACGGCCACTTGATTTATTACGTCGATTGATTTTTCTGACGTATTTGTTGTGGAGAGCACTTGTTTATCTCGTCTTTTACGATTCTCAAGACATTGTTTCTGAAGTCGACTTCAGACAGTATGAACACCATACTAGTTCATAATCTCCACACCAAGAATTGCTACATCCACAATATCTGCAACAAGTACTTGATGATCAAACTCAAGTCGACCGAGAATTAGGTATATATACACTTTTCCAAATACTTTTACAGGCCTTCCAGTAGGTGTTCTCAACAGAGCTGCTGAGTATCAGATTGGCTTACGACTTTTCACAATATCGGGGCGCACAATGGAAACTGTGGCACCAGTGTAATCTGGAATTGCGGTCGGTCTTCCGTTACCAAGCTCACGCTGTTTTTCTGAAGTGTAAAATTGCGTATTGTCTAGGGTTTTCGTTCATCCAGTTGTCAGCACACGTTCCGTTGTACCGACTAACTACTGCTTGATTCCTTGCTGCTCGATTCTGGACTGACAATCGGCAGTTACTTCCTTTATACTATAGTGCCGATCATTGGGTCTCTGTTGCTTGTTTTTCCACTTTATCTTCTGTGCCGTCGCGATCTTTTAGTGTGCGAAATTTATGATTTGCCCAACCAGACGCTGACTTGAATTAGAGCGCGTGGATGCGTGTAGAGCATGGACCAGGGCGTCCGCACGATGATGGTGTCTTGCCATTCGTAACACTTGTTGTAGTTCCTTATCTCTGATACCATCAGTAAACGTCTGCACCATACCGTAATTCTAGAGATTTTATCAACTCGGCATCAGGTGGCACTTTCTGTAGTAGCTCTGCCGCTGGTCCTTTTATGACGAGGACGATTGAGACTGCTTTGTCTTTCTCATTCCAATTATTTGCGCATGCAGAGGCTTCAAACTCCCAGAGATACTTCATCCAGTGAGTACTTTCATTAAAAATATTGTGGCCTCTATATGAACTGCCCAACTGCAGGCAAAGTGACTTTCTCTATTGTCTTATTTTTTGTGCCTTCTTCTGTCTTTACTGTTGAAACAATCTGTTCATCAATTTATTTTGAAACGCATGACTGTATTTTTATTAACTGGCGGACTTTACTTTCAATTTTCATTTTTAGATTTGCAGGTTTGCAATTAAAACTCTTGTCTAGTTGCAACTGAATCTTTCAAAATTGCCACAGATTCCTCTACTTCAGATATTTTATTTGACTTGGATTCTTCTACGCCAGATATTTATTGTGAACATAGATTTTTCTACGTAATTTGTCAGATATTCTAGTAATTTGGTTGTCATGTTCGCCTCATAATAGGCCTAGCTATGCTGTAGTACGCTCTTACATCTTAAATAATTTACCTTAATTGAAACCGTCCAGTGACTTCAAGGATGATATATTCATGACGCGTTTCGAGTCATATGACTCTTCATCAGACAATAATCACTCACAAGGAGATCATCAAATATTAAAATTCACTCGAAACACACATATGTATAATTGCAAAACGTATAAGAGCGTCTGACACAGTCACTGCGCGAGGCTTACCGGACACTGAGCAAACGCGTGTCTCACCGTGTGTTATCTCATAATCGATTGTAGCGCGGTGTCATATAACGGGTTTGATTTGAAATTTAATTTATCATTAAGTATGCCCATCATGAGTATCTGGTTTATTATGTCCACTATAGATTTCAAATTCTTCCCATGCAGCCATATAACGACCCTTACTACAATAATGTAAGGGTATTAAGTACGTATTAAAATTCGTGTACGAAAGGTTGCATGTAATTAAATGTCGTCTGAAATTAGATTTTATAGTATCTATAGAAACACCTTTATTGATGAGATTATGTGGAGTGTGTTTTCGAAACCTTTTAATAAAATGTCTCCCCGTTTGGCCAATGTAGAATCATTCACAATCATTACATATCAACTTGTATACACCCGTCCTTGACTCTATTTGTGTGTAAACAACCTGGCGAACCGAATTCCAAAGGCTATTATTGGTTTTGAAAACGGTGGTGAAACCAAGCCTGTTAAAAACAGACGTTATAATTTTGGGCATTATCTCCGTGTATGTGGTTGAGATGTACTTATTTTTGGTTTTTATATTATTTAATTGTTTGGATTTCTTAGCCTTGTGTTTCCTAAGAATGTTATCCACCATCCGGCAATCATAACCATTAGCAGCAGCAATATGTTTGATTGTATTTAATTCATCGTTAAAATCGTTAGCCTCGAGGGGGACACTCAAAAACCTGTGTACGAGACTATTATACGTTGTTAATTTTTGCGAATACGGGTGGTGTGAATCTGCATGTATAGTCACATCGGTGGTGGTAGGCTTTCTATATATTCCAAATTTCAGGTTGTTGTGTTGTTTAGTTATAGTTAAATCCAAAAAATTTAGTTCATTATTTACTTCGGTTTCCATGGTGAACTGGATATTTACAGCATTCAAGCTGTTTTTCGAAGTGCTTAACTGGCGTGCAGTGCCATTGAAAATCAAAAAAGTGTCATCAACATAACGACAATAAAAAATAATGTTATTGGTGAACTTGTGATTATTAAGAAAGTAATTGTTCTCATAAGAGTTCAAATAAATGTCAGCTAACAAGCCGGACAACGGTGAGCCCATAGCAAGTCCGTCCCTTTGAATATAATAACGTCCATTAAAAGTAAAATAATTTTGTTTTAAGATAACTCTCAGTATGCAGATTAATTCGTTCATGGATTGTGCATCTAATTTATTGGATTTGATTAAGTTATTATACAAGATGTCCAAGGTCTGATTTACGGGAATGTTAGTATCAAGGTTGACGATGTCGAAAGATGCTAATTTGTAAGTGGGTAGCAATTGTATATTTCTAACTTTGTTTATAAAATCCATGCTGTTAATTATGCTACTATTATTTTGTAGTTGAATATTATCACTTATTAAAGCAACCAATTTCTTAGCCGCCTTAAAATCCGGTGCCGTGGTAAAATTAACCAAAGGCCTAATTGGGACATTGTCCTTATGGATTTTAGGTAGGCCAGTAAGTTTCGGTGCTTGGGCATTGATAGGTTTTAAATAGCGACGCGTATGGTCGTCAAACAACTTGGTCCAGTTATTAATCGTGTTATTTCAAATTTTTGTAAATGAATCAGTGTGGTCAGTGTTCAGCATTATAATGTTGTTATTGGAAATAAACTCGTCGACTTTACGTGTGTATACATCATTATTTATGACCACTAATGTATGTCCCTTATCTGCCTTCGTTATAAGTGCGTTATTATCTGTTTGTTTTGTTTTTATTACCTTAAGAGTTTTTATCTCAGCTCGAACTCTTAATTGCTACTGCGTATTCTGAGTATTAGAATTATGAACGCTTATGATATTATTAAATTTATTGTTTATTAAGTAGCGTGATTCTTTTTGGAGATTGGGGTCCTTGATTGTTTTTATAGCGGTTTGAGCACTGATAATTTCACGTGTAACGTGACGTTTATTAGCATGCGGAAAGTTATATTTTAAACCCTTGTTAAGATGATTCAATTCATCTTCATCAAATATTATATTAGTAAGGTTAGAAGTACGTGGGCAGAACTGATGTTTACATTCAGGGATGGGAGGTCGGTTTTGTGATGCCATCAATTTTTGAAATTTTCGGGTCTGTCTTCTTTTTACATCACGCACGATATCAGTAATGTAAATATTTATCTTATCAATTACGTTATCTATGATGGCAGGATGGATCTGTTGGTATAATTGCAAATGTAATTTCAACAATGTCGTTTTAAGTGTGTCTTTCTTAGTGTATAGCGATTTAATTTCCTGTTTGATACGGAAGAATTCTGCATGTTTTTTCGTGTTTCTGGCTGCTTTAGTGGTGGATCTGATATGTATGGTGGCATACTTAGGAATTAGTTTGTGTTTAATAAATGATTTGTTAAATTTAATATGCGCGTTTGTTTTTATAGCTATACGCGCTCTTACATCTGTTTTTTATAGCTTGAAAAATAACTTCCGTTTTATCTCTTCCTTCTCACGTTCCTCGTCTTGTCGTTCTTCTGACTCGAGTAAGAGTGCTTTTTGCCGCTCTTCTGCCCCTTCTCTTTATGGTCGGCGTTCTTATTTTCGTCGCTTCTGTGTTTTATGCAATAGCAGAACTTCTATCTGACTGGTAACCATGTTTCTAAATTAATTACCACGTACACTACTCTTCTACGAAGTGTCCCCTGTTTCTACTGTTAAACGTTCTGTCGAACTTCTGACCCATTGACGCAAGACGGTCAAACCGATCGTCGTGTTGTTCAGTGGAATCAGAATAATTGACACTTATGAAGTCACAACAAGCACAATGAAAAGTCAACAAGCACTCTTGTATACTAATTCAAGTTAAGGTTGTTCATTAATTAATTCTCCTTATTACAGTTTTACACTAATTAACACAATAACCAATCACTTTCCACCAATCCGCAACAATCGTTTGATCAGAACCGAATAAACCGCTAGCTGCAATTACCTTCCAAGCCGACCGTTGATGCTTATACACACCCCGCAGAAGTTCCAGAATAATGGATAAGTTCCAACTCTCTCTAAACTCTGAGGAAATAACTCTTTTTCAAAATCCGTAATTTGTTAGTCACTTTGACATTATTTGTCAAGTTCATCGTCACATGTACGTAACGACTTTCGACTAAGGGAGTTCTGTTGTTGGAGAAGCTTAGTGGTTGCTTATAATGGATCATTGCGTAGACGATTACAGATGCGATATCTGTTTTAAATTTACTACCTGCCAATGCCATATTGGTCCTGAAAGTATGTTATTGTTTTGTTTATTATATCTAAAACTTTATTTAAAGTATGGTATATGTAGTGTTCTGTATAATGGGTATTTTACAATTTATAATTTCCAATGTTTTACACTAAAGATTATTTGACCTTTTATACGTTGTAGTTTTATTTCTGACTATTTATATTTGTCTGACTCTTTTACCTAGAGACAAATATTATTATATTATTTTATACTTTATATTATTATATTATTTATATTATCTACCTTATATTATTTCAGACAAAGGAATGAATGAAATCAACAATATTCGTGGCATACATCCTGTGAGTGGAAACGAGTCCCTAGAAAAAGGTGGATAGATGATGCGAATGATGATTTGAGAAATATATCTGTGGCAAGCTGGAGAAGGTTGTGTGGTGATAGGACGCAGCTGAAGAAAATCATTGAGCAGGCTAAGACCCATACTGGATTGTGATATCAGAAGAAGAAGAGGGGAAGAGAATTACACATTTCCATCTGATTTAATTAAAATTATCAAACTTACAATTACTGTATAATTATTACGAATAATTTTTAGAAATACCTTAGTTCTGTTATTAGGGAAATAATAAAATAACAATATAAAATTAAGATTTTATAAAATTTATACGGAAATGTTTATTTTACATTTTCATTGTACCCCTGTAAATATGAAGACAGCGATTTGTGTATGAGTGTGCCAGCTGGCGTACATGTATGTAATACAGGAAGGAAGGGAAGGAAAGGAGGGAGAGAGAACGAGAGAGACAGACAGACGACAGACAGGGAAATAGACAGACAGACAGGCAACTGCATTACCAAACAAGTGTCCGGTTCTCAACTAACCAAACCCACGTGTGCCTTTTAACCTTATTGTCTGCTCGCCAAAACGCGCTTATTAAATATTCATTATCAGTGACGACGCGTTTAGTTCAGATCGCTAACAAGGCCGACATTTCCTTAATAGAAGTGTCACAGTATGTTTGGCAGGGAGCCATAATTCCCTGAATCGTGCTTAAACTATGCTTCTGCATTACATATGCTCTTATGTATAAATGTTATTTAAACGTGATATACATTTTGTCATAGAAGAACAAATCAATTTAGTGTTGTGTAAGCTCTGGGCGCCAACGAATCGTGCTCTGTGTGCCCTATGTAATGTGCGCCGAGCTTATCTATCCATCATTATACTCAGTAACACCTGGTTGCATATCTGTCTACCCGCTGTTCGCCAACTTCATAGCCAACACTAGCGGTCCTATAGAAATTTGTGAAGTCATTGCTGAAAATATTATCACAGCGCAGGTAAGCTCTCAGGGCTGCAAAACTTGCAAATGTTTTGAACGAAATACATTTGTTATTAAGTTAGTTAAATTTCAATATCAAAAGGTTTTTATACCATCAGAAAAATTACGAAAACCCACCACTCTACTATTTTATTAGTAACATAACTGTAGAGCAGACAATCATAAAATAGTAACTAGAAGTTACAGACATGATTTTTTAGTTAAAATTTTTTTAGCATTGGTTTTTAGTTAAATTTGTAACCATAATACCTAAATGACAAATAACTTAGTCATAGCCTTTCAATATATGTATGTTTCTATTGATATCTATAGTCATACATCTAACACTATTCATAAATACACATAACTGTAACAAAATATACAGATTTTGTTTTAAAAATAATTTAGAAACTTTTTGAAAGCGATCTAAAATGCATAATGTGTTCAGACATATAAATTATGTAAAATTACTTTGCATACCAAATACAGACACTACAGACACAGATTTTGTATTTACACTAAGATTACTCCCAACTTTATCACCAAACAAACTTTTACAATTTTTAAAATTTTGAGTTCTATTTTCAGCCCTTGGTGACCCAAAGTTAAACATTTTCTTAGTAAACGTTACATTAGAATTATGGGTTAAAATTTCCTTTCGATTAATTTTAGAAATTAGTCTTCAGTCTTCTCTTTTTTCTTTATATTTTGCTCTCTTAAATTTTCCAACCTCCTCTTTCATTCCTCCTCTGCCTCATTCTCAAGTGTCTTTTTCTTCCTTTTCCTTGAGTCGTTCAATCTTATCTTCCTTTCTTCTTCTGTCTCACTCTCAAGTTTTCCTTTCTTTCTCTTTCTTAAGTCTTTGATTCTCTTTAAGATTTTCTAAGCCTTCTTTCAACTTGTCAGGAACTTTCAAGAAGGATTGTAGGAAGACCTGTTTTTTTTTTTTTTTTTTTTTTTTTGACTGGTTTCACTTTTTGGGGTCTGTCGCCCTGCTCCGGTGGATTAGGGAAGATGTCGGGTTGAGAGGCGTTGGAGGTTTGTTTACTTGGCTCCTTATACACGTCTAAATGGCCGCCGAATTGGCTTCCAGGAACCTCAGCCTTTTTGTCGTAGTGCCTTCGACAAAAGATACAACACATGATCTGTTAGCGTATAACTCGGACTTCTTATCAGGGTATACCGAGGTGTGTACGAGAGCTACCTGCACCTCACAAGCAGAGCCAGAGTACCGTGTTTACTTATGACTTCTGCATATGCGTCGGCACTTTCAGAGTTAATATCATCCGCGGTAAGCGTAAGCATGCCGTTCTCCTGCCAACTGTCCACGACCGAGGCCGACGAAAAAGACAGGCCGTGGTGCCTAAGACGAGTCTTGCGGTCACGTGACTCTACTAGTGGTTAAACTTTGTACTTATGTAAACTTTGTACTGTAAAACACCGCATTGCAGTCTCGTGCTGTGACGTCATTTTTTTTCAAGCCCGCTATCTGCTGCCGGTTTGATACAGGCTAGCAGCAGTCAAATTAGGTTAGTTACTTGCAAAACTCCGAGCGGGCACCTCGCCTTAGTTTGCCAGCCGCGGCTACATTATCTTCATTATTTCTAAATTCTAGCATGGTCAACATGCGATAGTTACTTAGGCTATCCAAGCCATTTTACGCACGATCATATCCTTCAGTATTTAATTTCTATCTCATAATCAGGCATTTATGCCGCGCTAAACTGCACGCGCCAGCAACTATTTCTTATTAATTTTCAATAAACAATTTAGCTCAAAACATATACAGTCCACTTTGTTATTTCATTTGAAACCAGCTACCTCCACCACTAGCGTTCTAAGACCAACTTGAAATTTCATCGAGAGCGCCTAAGACGCAACATTTTGGTCCTCCGGGCCGGATTTTGGTTCACCACGGCCGGATCCGAATCGTGATTCGGACTAGGATTTCAGACATATATCATTTAATGGGCCCAAACAACGTTTGGTTCAAGCCCGAATACTTTCAACCTTTAGATTGCTGGCCGTCGCACGCCTTCATTATTCTCAAAAAAAAATACTTCATACTTGACATCAGCAAGATTCTGCCGAGCATCAACTCTGAGACAACAAGACACTACAAGACATCATTATTTGTCCTACGGCAGCGAAATTCCAGAACTTTAAAATTGTACGGAGAGCTACAACTTCAAGCGTCACCCGACCAGCAGAAACAAGAGTTGCGCCAACTTCTAAGGATTGCCGAACAGGATCACCACTGAAACAACGGGACCGAAGCCAGCTTGAACACGCCGGGATTCACCATCCACGTGACTATAAACTTTCATTTTTTATAATTTTTCATGTATAATTGATATGTACAGCAAAGTCAGTAATATTTTAGCACAGATTTAATAACATTTAATATAACATCATTAATAATTTTTACATAAACGGATATTAGTGTCAAGTGGCCATAAACTTGTATTTTTACCTAAATTTTCATTTAAGAAGCTGTACTATAATACATTCAGAAATTTAAGTGATGTGATAAGGCTATATGTATATTGACACTTTGAATAATTCATATTTTCAATAACTTTCATAACTATTTAAAAAAAAAAAAGAAAATAAGTACCTCTTATAGTAAGTAATATATTAAGGTCTATACCGATCACTGGCTCCCGCATCATATCAGGATTTAGCAAATTATTCAAATTACAACAATTGTTCACCTGCTCTATATTCAACTATCGTTTTCGAATCACATTTGCATTTAGTCATGGCTGATGTGAAGGCGCTAATTAAGAAACGGGGCACAATTAAAGCTTCTATATCCCGTGTGAATACTTTCGCTGATAATTTCGATCCGGACATAAGCGATCACCATGCCTTAAAAATTAAACTCCGCCATTTGTTGGAATTTTCCGCGAAGTATGACGAAATTCAGACTCAAATTGAGGCTGATGATTCCGATTTCACATCAGTCAGTGACAGAGTTCAAACAGAGGATGATCTGTGTAATATTGAGTGCAAGTTACACCATTTATTAGAGCAAGTAGAGGAGGTGAACAAAAAATCATTGATTCAAGCTGAGTTCACACGAATTAAACCCCCCCCCCCTATACAGTTAGAGCCAATTAAATTGCCCTGCTTCTCAGGCAGCATTATTGATTGGCAGCATTATTATAATATGTTTTTGGAACCGGTACACGTCAGAACTGACCTGACGGACATTCAGAAATTACACTATTTACACACTTCATTAAAAGACGAAGCTTTAAATGTAATAAAATCTCTCCCAATAACCCACGACAATTATGCGGTAGCCATTGATCTATTATGGGCCAGGTATGACATCAAATTAATTGTCTCATCCTATCATATAGGGAATGTCCTGGGCATGAAGTCCATTCAACAGGAGTCCATGGTTGGCATTTCCCAATTCATTGACGAGATCACCGCGAATATTGTAGCACAACGAAGTTTTTACCTTATTCTACAAATTAAGATCATATAGGAAAAGAAGGGAAGAAGTCATCTGGAAGGAGTAATATCAACTTAAATAAAAGTAGCAGAAAAAAGTAATTACAATCATCAATAAAAGGACTTAACAGAACTAAACAAATCGATTCAAAGAATTTACATATAGTCAATTTATAGCCAAAAAGTGTTAAAAAAAATAGTATGACTATCATATCAATAAAATAATTAGTAGACCCAGTAAGATAAGGAGTAGTAAGGAGTAACATCCCAGAATAAATAAATTAAAATGACAATCCTCAAAATATGGAGTAGTAAGGATCAACAGAACATAACAAATGAATCGAAATGGAATAATATCAAAATACCCAAAAACCCTATTGTAAAGACAGAAACCTCTATAGCAGCAAACAAATAATTAAAAAGAAATTAAACTATATCAGCTATACCAAATTAAATGAAACAACTAGCCCAAAAAAGAGAATCCAATACAAATAATGAGAAATAATGTAAAATTAATTATAATTAAAATAAATGTTATTAAGGGGAACACCCCAAACCGGTTTTAAAAAAAGGACAACAGAAGACAATCATTAATATAAAGTTTTAATGTGTTTATTTATATAATTATTATGTGTTATTATTTTTAGTGTATACCATGCAAAATATGTTGATAGTAGGAAATACTAGATGTTAGCATGTAAGAGTTTATTGTATTCGAATCATGTTAATTAATGTTGTATTTTTGTGAAGTAAGGAAAGGCAAAATAATAATTCCAACGACCCATAAATAGTAATTCAAAAAATATAAAACTAATAAGATGAATTCATAATAACATTGCTAGGAAAATTGAAAATTGATGACCAAGACAAATTCAACTTTGACCATATAAATCAAATCAGAGAATATAAATTTACAGAACCTAGGTTAAATTGATATAAATTATCATTTTCAGAATACAAATACTTTATTCTAATTATAACAACGACCTATAATAGTGATTAAAATAATCAGCATGTAAAATTGACTTAAATGGTGATTGTACAAGAGAATGCCCAAAAGCAGTAAGCAAGCACTAGTAAAATGCAAATAAATTGTTAAATGTTTAAAATAATAGCCAGACATAAAAGGTACATTACAAGGGTTTAATTAGTAATTAAGTGTGAGTAAAATTGTAACATAAAACGTATTGGAAACCATTTAATAGGTATTTATGTGAATCAAAATAAGGCCTATAGATAAATTTCAAAGAATGTAATTCTGAAGCTTAATTCAAACCAAAACAGGTCAAATTTAGGATTAACTTGTGTAAACTAAAAGCAGGAATATTGTTCTATAATTAGAATTACATAAAAGTACTAAAAAATAATTTATAGCCAATTAAATATAAAATATGACATTTTTTTTCAATAAGATCGAATTATTTGATAGGAACAGCTGATCAATGAACAATGAGAAATTATACCAAAATCTTATAGAATTTTCTATATGAAGGAACAAATATAATTAGTTGATTGTTAAAAGCCAAACAGAACGGACGTGTCGAATACCTTTCAGAGAATTATGAACGGAAATTTTTAACTAACACAACCAAGATATATGATGAGTTTACAAAAGATAAAAAAAGATAAAAGGATATAAATTAAAGTAAAGAATACTATAATAACGGTCATTGAAACCTTAAACTAAATTAAACAATACTAAATCAAGCTGTCAGTACGTATAGACAAGACTGAAGAACGAAATTAAACTCAGATAACCAGAACCCGATTGCAGGGAACTATTGGACACAACACAACTATTACCGAACAAAATCCAGTGGATGAATCCAACTACACACTACAACTTGTGGATATTCCAATAACAACATCACTGAAGAGGAGTTAACCAACGGAGACGTTTATTTGAAGGAAAATCTCGTAGATGAATTCACATCGCAGATCAACTCATTAAGGCAGCCATCTTGTGGTTCCATTCGCACAGGCTGACGGGAGAGAACGAGTGACGTCGAAGCAAACATCTGTATCGTAATATTAAATATTTCTATACATTATACTTTAACATTTTGTCTATTTAATAAATAAGTTTTTTTATAATTTGTAAGTATTGAATTCTCTTGCCTTTCCTGACTAGTTCTACATTAAAAAAAAACCTAATACTATACTAATTTAATTGAATATTAATTTATATGTAATAATCGAACTGGAACTTAATCTCGAATCAGACTCGAGCCAGTCGCGGCAATTCAAACAATTACTTTGAACCTAATAAACTTAATTATTGTTGAAACGTTGTTTTATGAATTATTTGAGTAATAAATTAAATTACATTAATTATTAAATGGTAACGTGAACTTCTGAAGGAAAGGAACGAGCAGAAGAAGAAGTACAGATACTGAATTGGCCGCTACATGCAATCGGTGTGGCCAAGAAAATCTATTTAACGCGAAGAAACAAATAACTCTTCATCAGAGTTTACACAGTTATTAACCAGTATTTTTTATTAATTGAACATAAACCAATTAAAAACAAGTACAACAATTAAAATTAATTAATAATATTAAAAAAATAACAAATAAAATAAATAAAAAAATTTTTATTAACCAATTATTATCAAAATATATTATTTGTAAAATAAATTCGTTTATTTACAAATTGGCTTTTCCAACGTGGAGCTTATTTTAACATTTGTAAAATCAATTCTTTTATTTACAATATAAATGCTTTAAATTCATTGAATTTTTCCGGTAAATACTTTTGAAATCATTTTCATTCAATACTTGACGCAAAAACTCGATAACCAGACATGTCGGCTCTGGAAAGAAAGGTTGTCCGACGAGCGATTTCCTAATTTCAATAACTTTATTAAATTTTTAAATAGTAGAAGACAATTATTGCAAAACGTCGGCGGAGCGACCAGCTCAGTAAGCAAAATACACGTTAGCGATAAGACTCCCTATCGCAAAGCTATTAAACCGGTTGATATTACTAGGTCGACATTCCATTCTCATATCAGCTGTGCAGAGGTAGACACCGCCTATCTGAATGCCCACAATTCGTGGCTATATCTCCCCTTGAGATTTCATCGAGAGCGCCTAAGATGCAACAACTAGTCTCACGGTTCCAGTATCGCCGTATTTATTCACGTAATTTACTCACTTCTTATTACCAAATTTTTATCACAGACTTTAAGGCGTGTAAATTATCCGGGAATTTTTACGAACATTAAGTAATAATAACAAATAAATTTCAGTTTAAAACTACGATTTTAGTTTTAAATACGATATTAAGGATAGGCCTAAACATACAGTAAGTTAATTCTAATTTTCATGACAAATTACACAAATTTATAGAAATTTTGCCACTGGGCTTCTTCATTATGCTAATATTATCTTATAACATTAGCTTATAGATTGCATTGTATTCTGATTGCTGATTAAATAAATAAAAACAATTACAAATGACACAATGTCTTGATACATTCCATAAGGAAATCATATTGATCACGAAAAATAAAACACTTGTTTATAAAAAAAGTATATATCATTTATTTTTTAAGTTGTTTAATCTTTCTTTTTCTAGTTTTTCTTTCGAAGAAGATTAACTATCATTTTGTTTTTTAACAAAATTGTTTAACATAATTTTACATGCTGTCAAATTTATATCCTCTAATTTTTTGTATAAATTATTATTACAGAAATGACTCTATCAAAATCTTGTGAGAATACATCTTGTAAATATTTATTAAGCACAATACAACTCAGTTTGTGGAGTAATGAAAGCTGATTCTTAACATTTAAAAATAAATTATAAAATTTGTCACATAAGTTTTGCAGTATATGCCATGAAATTGAAACTGATACTAATGCATATTCAGAGGGTAACATTAATTTACGTCTATCCATTTCTAATGTTAAGTCTGTGGGAATATCTACTTCTATTTCTTCATTTGATTGTAACCAATCACTACACAGTCGACAGATATTATTTCTCACTTGTTTTCTAACAGCATAGCCAGCTACATAAACTAAAATGGTAAGCTTATCTTTAGGGACACAGTCCAAAGAAAAGTCATAATATGTAATTTCGTAAAATGAATCTATGTTTACTACAGTTTCACAAGAATCATTTTTACATGGAAGCAATGTCTTTAAAGATATCTCTTTATTTTCACATAACAAGAGAATAGTGTCTTTAAACCTGATTTTTCTCTCACTCTCTAGAACTTGCATGAAACTAGCATAGTAATTGGCTCCACTTAATTGTCTATAATATCCAAATCTACCTTCTAATACATCGTTTTAAAATTTACTTAACAACAAATAATCAGTTTTATATTTTTCAAATATGTAGGATATGAGGTGTAAAAAAGTGTCAGTTGTATGAATAAGAGACTGAAAGGTTTGTGCTGATAGTGACTGAGAAATAGGTACAGTCTGTTTCCAGTTTTTTGAGCCACAGAGACATTTTTCTTATAAAATCTATTTGTAATGTGCTGTTAGAGCGAATAGGCTCTCTATATTCAGCATTGAACCTTTTGCCTTCCCAAGCACTTTTTACATTAACAATTTTCCACCATCTAATAATAATGCTTAAAAACAAGCATGTTCCTTGAACATCTGGAAGTAGATCCACTTTGTCTTTTGAAATACATTGAAGAGCAGCTACATTTGTTTCACTAAAACTTTTTAACGCTAATTTTACATTTTGTTTTTGAATAGTAGAAGGGTATAGTACTTTATAAATATGATAATAAGTGTGCAAATTTTACAAGAGAATTTTTTTCCAAATCATACAATTTCAAGATGCTTAAACTGTGCTACATGTAAATTATCATTATTGCTAAATTCAAAATCAGGAAATACAAGTTTACAGTTGTCTGTTCTTCTACTGATCCAGTTGTTACGAACACATTTAAGTATATGGACCACATCAAAGATTAAAAAAGTAATCTTTTTGGATCTGGAGGATGAGGAAAGTATGGTTGCAAAATACCATTTTCAGAAAAAAGTTCCAAAACTTTTCTGTTCACAACATTGTTGTCAGATACAAAAGCTATAACTATAAAACCAATATTTTCTATTTGCTGTAATACATTTAACATTAGAATTTGTAGTTGTTGGGCAGTTAAATTGTTAACAGGTATTAAGCTCACTACATCTTTGTATTTAGCAAATATACTGGAAATCATAAAAACTTGCACTGTCTTTGCTATCTTTGCCGAATCTGTTTTACTACAACCTACAATAAAATATAATTCAGGATTTACATAAATTTCATCTAAGTGTATGTTGACAATGTGATCATGATCTTTTAATAAAGGTAGTTTAGTTTTTAAATACTCAATACTTCCCTCAAGATCAGATCCAAGTAATGAAAATTTACCTATTAATTTTTTAATATTTCTAGGATGTGGAAAATACACAAATTTACTATTATAAAGAGCAATGTATGAAGCTGAAGATTGCACATATAATGTAGAAGCTAACATTAATGTATGCCCAGTGTATCGTCTATTATTAGTTGGCTGTTTATATAACTCTGACTGTTCAATAATGAATAACAGCTGAAAATTTTCATCACTGTTTTACTCACCTCTGATAAGAGTTCTATTGCTTTATCCAATTTGTTCTCATCTACACTCTGAGCACTATCAGCAACTCCACGAATAAAAACAAGAACATCGTCTAACACATTAACATATTTTAAAACTGCAAGTCTTTTGGGATTTTTTTTCACTGAAAACTTTATACAATTTATATAAATTTCATAACTCAGATTTTTATGAATCACTAGGGAACACAGGATAAAAGGTACACTCTGCTTTATACTTATAATACTAAGATAAACGTTTTCATTTTCATGAATTAAAATCCATTCTGAGATTTTAGTCGAATTATAATAATAGGATAAAATATCTTCCAGACTAGTAAGTTTTCTTTCTTCTACATATGTTTTTTGTGTCTGTAAGCTATCTTTAATTGCAATTGCCTTTCCAATGTTTTCTTGCTCAATTTAGTGAAGCCTTTTCACTGGTTTCGAGGAACTTGGAATCTCACTTAAATATTGGGGTACATTGTTAAAAATTTTAGGAATTGCACCGGCTTTTAGTTTAGGTCTTTCTCTTTGAAATTCATTTAACTCTCCAGCAACTATACACTTGTCTGTTTTAATAACGTCATTGTCACAAAAATGCTTTACACACACAACAGGATTTTTAATATACTTAAGTCTGTAGGTATTTAATTTAACCATTTTTGTCGCAAACGTTTTTCTGAAGGAAGAGAAAAAGTGCTAATCTTTTCTTCCTGGCTATCATAGTTGGACTTGCAACCATAAACACTACAATGTCTTGGCATTTTTGTGTAATACGGTATATTTCATAACACTGTAAATTACGTAAACAGTATACTTTTAATCATTATTATGATACACCAACATTTAGGTAGAAACTTTTAACCTAAAACACGTGCTTTTTTAACTTAACCCGTACAAAGTTTTGGTACTTTTTAATATTCGTAATAACACTGTAAATCACTTGAATAGTATATAAATAAACCGTCAACAGAAAACTTTTAAATCACTATAACATCCTGATACACTAATATTTTCGAAGAAAGGTTTAACTTAACCACACACACTTAACGATTATATTGCCGATCTGAGACTAATAAAGTCACGTGACTTTCGCGCCAGGGCCTGTCTTTCTCGTCAGCCTCGGTCCATGACATGACGTACAATTTTGTCCCCTCACCTCCATGTGTTGTTCGGCGTCGCCATGGACACAGAACACCATGGCCCGGAGTAAGCATATGCTTGCGTAGGAACAACACTGAGTTCAGCGAGAGATTTGACTTTCTCTATGGCCTAGCGAGTGTAAAATTACTGAAGTAAGCTACGAAATTGAGTAGGCCTACGAATAAGCGAATCTACGATACTGAATGAAAATCATATATTTAAGCTACGGTATCGAATACAAAAAACAACGCAGTAGAATAAAATAAGCCACAGTATTGAATACGAATAAGCTGTTGTACTGAATACAAATGGAAAACCTACACATTTAAGTTGAACGGCTAACGAAATAGAATTTTAAAAAACAGAAAAAAATTAATAATGGAAAAAATAAAAAGAAGAATACCAAAGATCGCAACAACTAATAACTTTAACTAATAACAACAACTAATAAAATAAGCTACGAAACAACTAATTACTAAAGTAGCTACGGAACTGCGTTGGCCTACGAATAACCTAATACGGCAACTTATACTCTGTACACAATGTTATTAAAATGACAATCTTGAGCTAACTGGCATCAGGTGGGTAGTTACGTGTTTGGTTGATTGCAATAGATCACGTGGTACAACACACACACACACACACACACACACACACACACAAGCATATATACCCCGCCCCCAGACCATAAGCACAACACAGTTCAGGGTCTGTAATAACATTTCTGACAATTCTCAGCCAAAATGGGAAGGTTCATAATTTTTTTCTAATCTTTACGAGAAATATTGTTTAAAATACACTTCCATAAAAAGATTAAAAAGTGTCATAATTTAAAGGATAGCGGTGCCCGTGCACTTCGTTTAGATCCTTAATACCTCGTAAATTGTACTCAACATTTTCTCGGGTTTTAATCTTATAATTTTTTTGGACTTTCAGGAAGTGTTTAAGCTAATAAACTAAAGGGCTTATACAAAAAGTCTTATATGACTGGTAGAAACATAAGAATGCGAAGCCTGAACATTAACCAGCACAGAGGAGCAATATCTAAGAATATTTTAACGAAAGTCTTGCGAAAAATCTTTAGACCTCTACAAACTGAAGATGGCTATTGGAGGATTCGAATGAACCATGAACTGGACCAACTGATTCAAGATGCTGACATACTCCGGTTTATTACGAGTAGGAGGCTTGAGATGGCTGGGCCACGTAATAGAATGGATGGCAGAAAAATAGCTAAGAGAATTGCAGATTACAGACCGGTAGGAAGAATAATTAGAGGCAGACCCAGAAAGAGATGGTTGGATGACGTGGAAGATGATTTGAGATGTGAGAGAACGGAGACGGATGTGTAATGACAGGGCGGAATGGAAGAAAGTCATTGAGGAGGCTGAACCCACGCTGGGTTGTAACGCCAGGAAAAGAAAGAAAGGAAAGGAATAAACTATAGAGCATCACTTTTGTAAAAAAGCTCTCCACTGGATGAAAAAATGGTTATGCTCGTGTACTGGCGATTTTTTTCTTCTAATTCATTTTCTTCAAACGGTTAAGCTTTCCCTCTTGGGACTTTTGGAATTTTTTTTTATTTTTGAAGGGATCTTGGGGGTATTAGCTTTTCTAGTGCCGATATTGAAGTTTCCAGAATGCCTGGAAATGCAATATTAATTCATATATATTTTTCATTTTCACACCTACATATACGCATACATTCAAGTGTACACCACTACGTCGCTACACTTCCATTTCTTAATATAGGTTTCGTACTTCTTACATTAGAAAAAACGTTTTTGCACCCACTTTTAATATCATAAAATAAACTAATATAATAAATTAACACTGGTAATTATTATTCAATCAAGAAATCGAAGAAAAATAAGAAAATTACTTTTATTTATTTGTATTCACATTTCTTCTGGGCTAAGAATCCATATTAAATACCCAGAAAATGTGAGACTTAACTATATTTATTTAAACAACATAAATTTAAATATATTAAAAAAATTCTACAATTCTTTTTGCTTACAACGACTTTGTAATATTGCAAATTTTGATGAAGTCACAAAAGTTGGATGCCATCATTCACACTGGCTTTTGGATTTGTCTTACTAGAGAGCAGCATTCGAATTGTTTTTGTTAAGAAACTAAGATCAGCTATGATTTAATAATTCTTTTCGAACTGCTGCAAAGAAGTACTACCAAATAAAATAAATCGAAATTTTCCTTGTGCCTTGCTATGTATAGGTTTGTGACTCTGCTAATAATTTCAGTTATACCGCCTATACTTCCTATCGAGAAGTATCGCAAGTCATTCGAAGCAGAAAACAGTGATTGTGCAGATCTGAATTATATGCAAATAATCTCGTAAAATATACCAAATTACAGCGCTTTACAAATTAATGAATACAATTGTTGACCCTACGTATGTAACTTGCTGCTACCAATGTAGTTGTCTCTGTCGCTGTTGCTCTGTGACATCTTCTGTGGGACCACGTTGAACTGCTTAATTGCGTAAGGTTAATTTAGTCTCTCTCTCCCTCTCTCTTTCACGTGCGCGCGCGCGCGCACACACACACACACACACACACTCATGCATTAAATTAAGCCTTCAAAAATGGCGCTATTATGTCAGAGTCGATAGAATTTTTATTGCACTTTCCGACGTACGATTGACTTTATTTTTCGAATAAAACTGTTGAGGTGTAAGGAAGGGACGAAGAGACAGAAAGATCTAAACGATCAATTGACGTGGGCGACCTACAGCTGTAGCAAGCCTGTCTCTCTTCTCCTATTAAAAATCACAATTATGTCAGTCTACACTGATGAAAAGTCGTTCGTCTCATCAATATCCGTGAAGTCAATTGAAGCGACCACACCGAATTGATCTTGATTTCAAATTCAGCTCCAGTCGCTACGCTTTCATATCATGCAATCCTATTCTCTGTTATACGTACTTACTATAATTTCGTTTACACACCGGCAGTGACCGTGTGGAATTTTCGAAATTTAACTGTTGTGTGAGATCCGATACACACCGAACTGGTGTGTTTGTGAAACTGGTTTCCCCCGATGTTTGCTTGGAATACCACCAACGCGATAAAGAGATGGTAACTACGAGAATAATATCTCGTATAATATCTACTTGTACAACAAATATTTACATTGTATCCAGTATTCTTCTTCTTCTTCTTCTTCTTCTTCTTCTTCTTCTTCTTCTTCTTCTTCTTCTTCTTCTTCTTCTTCTTCTTCTTTTTCTTCTCCTTCTTTAGCACTATAGCCTAACGTGAGCCCTAGCTTCCAACACCAATCTTCTCCGTAGTCTCCTATTCACTGCCATCTCAAAATCAAAATAAGCGGACAGTAGATTTTACAGTATTACTAAAACACCGTGGTTTTAAAGGAAAAACGAGAACAAGCAGCAGTGATAATAGACACAAAATGCAAAGTAGGTATACAGCAAACATATTTACTTAAATTTTGTTCACACACGATATTAAACAAGATTCAGAGTCAATTGTAAGTTTGGATAAGAGATGTAAGTAAGATTTTTGCCTCTAAGTACCATATTTATTATGTATATTGAAGGTTGCAAGGACAGGCCTTTTATAGAAATCAGTTACGACGTACAGAGCTCTGAGCTTGATTGTGACAGAACCAAAAATGAGTTTATATAAAATTTAGCTGTTGCGTGTAGAATTACGTGAAGCACAAATTGCTAAAACTTGTATCGACAAGTTTTACCTGATTGCTAGAAACGGCAAGTGGCCGTATTTACTAGAACCAGATGCCAGTTTGTGTAACTATATACTGTACGTGTATAGTGTGTGAGAAGGAGTGAGTGTAAATGGGAGAGTTACTTCGTGCATGTGTACAGTGTCTAGACGCAATTAGTTTAAGCTGCTGCAGACGAAATAATCGACTGTCTGGCGCAGAAACACATATGTGCGAATCCGTATGGTTACTGTTTGCGAACTTTCCAAACCGCATATGTCTGCTCTATATTCCGCGTAGAATAAAACAAGACGTAAACTCATTAAGCCAATACACTATGAAACTATTAACATTAATCTGTCACATAAAGGGAGTACATAATTTTGAACTCTTTTTTAACATAATTTGCATTGACATTTTTACATATTTTTAATAATGACATTTTATTTGTTTGATTCTTCATATATTTTACGAGTTCTCAAGGAACGGCGCATACAGAGTGGGTCATACGTCGCTTGAAATTTATCCTTAATTTTGTAGGGATAGTGATTTAACAAATGATTAACGTTTCGTGACTTGCTTTCATTGACTAGACACAGTTTATAAACTTTTGTGTAGACGTTTCGAAACAATTTATTTCATGAAAAAGGTTGTATTTAGGCAATACAGAAAGGATTAGTACACTTATAACAGATTTTTGTGTGCATGTTATGTATGCGTTAATTGAAGAATAGTAATTAATATTACAAGTATACAGTGGCGCACGACTAGAACCCTTTCCCCGAAAATATGATAATTGTTTAATCAACGTACGTACAATTAGTAAAAGTAAAGTAATGATCATATGCTCAACAATATACGACTATTTTTACTAAATGATAAACTAAAAATCAGTATTATTGTTTATTACATTATTATAATTATTATTATTTCAATAAATTAAAATATACTATCAAGTAATTTAAATTATTCAGTAAGGACACGCAAATAATTGAGCGTATGCTTACATGATTTTTTACTTATGTTTCTAACAAAGACTGGACTCCTCCAATATGTGTACGAAGAGGTCTTTATGGCATTATATATGAGGCAATGTTGAAATATACATGTGAGAAATTCTATGAAGGAATTTAATTTTTACCTTTTCGTGCGAAATTGACTAACTATGTGTTGCATATATAATCGTTTCTCCAGAAAAAAAAACGCTACTTGTAGAGAAAAGAATAAGGAAAAGCAAAATTGTCCAACTTGTTCCCAAGTTTCCAAAACCCCTCGAAAAACTTCTGGGTGCGTGTATATTATTCCTCTCATGTTAATAAGGTATAATTATAATAGTCCATAATATTAGTACTCTTATATGTGTATTATTTATTTTTGTATTGCCAGTAATATACAGGTCCTGATGATGTGATGACAATACATTTTTTTGAAACATCGGCACAAAATTTTAAAATTTGTGTCTAGTTAATCGCCAAACCTAACTAATCATTTCATCACAAATTGTGATTAAAGAAAGGCATTGTTACCAAGTGACACATAGCCCACTATGTATATACTAAATGTATAGGAACGATTCACACAAATTTCACATTTCACGATTCATAAGGATTCACATTTTACAGTCAGTTTTTGATTTTATTCATTTGTTTTTTGAAATTAAATTATCAATAAAAAATAGTATTATTTAAATGTTAGAAGTTATTAAATAGATGAACAATGGATCATGGACAATTTCGTTTCTCCAGAAAAAAAAACGCTACTTGTAGAGAAAAGAATAAGGAAAAGCAAAATTGTCCAACTTGTTCCCAAGTTTCCAAAACCCCTCGAAAAAATTCTGGGTGCGTGTATATTATTCCTCTCATGTTAATAAGGTATAATTATAATAGTCCATAAATATTAGTACTCTTATATGTGTATTATTTATTTTTGTATTGCCAGTAATATACAGGTCCTGATGATGTGATGACAATACATTTTTTTGAAACATCGGCACAAAATTTTAAAATTTGTGTCTAGTTAATCGCCAAACCTAACTAATCATTTCATCACAAATTGTGATTAAAGAAAGGCATTGTTACCAAGTGACACATAGCCCACTATGTATATACTAAATGTATAGGAACGATTCACACAAATTTCACATTTCACGATTCATAAGGATTCACATTTTACAGTCAGTTTCTGATTTTATTCATTTGTTTTTTGAAATTAAATTATCAATAAAAAATATATTATTTAAATGTTAGAAGTTATTAAATAGATGAACAATGGATCATGGACAATTATTCGAATTTTTAAATTAAACTAAAGTTACATTTCAGAAAATTTTACACTATCAAGTAAGTAAATTACCTCTCCAAATTAATCATGTTTATTATTTACATTTACATTTACATTATCAGGCTTCCTATGTTAACAGCTGACGTTACATGCTGATGACTTAACAGCATGTCTACACACTACTGATGAGGGCCGTTCATGAACGAACCGGTTGTTTACAATGAATTGACTATACGATTCCAGTAACAACCGGATCTCAATTAATCAAAATTTGTCACATCGTTTGCTCCTGTTTCGCTTACAGGCCGACACATACAAGGCTACTAACACCTGTCAATATAATAAAGTAGAAGTTAGTTCAAACAAGCGGTAAAGCAGGAGACGTGTGCCACACTTCTTGATATTATAATTAAACGTTGTTTTTGAGTACGAATTTTCTGAGAATGGTCTTTCTTAGTTAAAATAAGCATATACTTCTATTAAGTGCTGCTTTAACAAGTTATTTTAAATATAAAGTACACATATTTGCAACGTTGTTTTAATAATGGAAAGAGTTTTCATCTAATTCTTGATATTCACCTATTCCGTTTATTTTATCCGCTGTCACCTTGATAAACCATTAGGTACAATTACGTTTAATGTGTAAGCAAAAAAAGAAAGTGTTGCCATCTTAAATATTATACGTGAGGATTGTAATAGTTGCTGCATTATCGATAACAATTAAAGCAACTTCGTTACCTATTTTCCACTTAGTAAACACGGCCTTTATAGAGTTGTGCAAATTCGATTTCAACTCTGCAAGATTTATCCAGTTTGGCAATCATTGCCAAAAAACTTCGAATTCTACTAAATTTCAATCGTCGTTTTTTGTAATGAGACGGCAAAACTTCATCGACACTGAATTGTATTTTATCTACAGTTGATTCGTACAACTGAGTACAGGACTTTCAGAGGTAGTGCTACAATTAGAAGGTAATAGCCAGTGGATCACAGTTTCACAAATGTTTGAAATATCCAGCACTTCCACTACTTTAAAAAAGGCAGTATTCTTTTTAAGCTATCATTCTAATTAACTATTGGTCAATCTATTTTCTTTTAATATTGGGACTGGTGTAGCACATACCAGAAATTTAGAAATTGAAATCCGTTTTCGTGTATTGCTTACAAATGTTCAGAATTGTATTCTTATACAAAATTCATTTGAACGACTAGTTTGATTTGCGGTCCAGAGGACCAACAGAAACTACATCTCTCCTAAGACAGACTGTAAAGGACGTTATTTTAGCTGTCTGTGATTTGGTATATGAGAATGCTTGAATCGTATGTGCTGATAACTTTCCAGTCGACTAACCTCAGAAATAATAATTTGTTTTCAATAACCACACTTAGCTTCATCTGTGTCGACTTGGGTATAATTGTTTAATTTTTGTTATGTTTCTCTCATACTGAATATTACTGGTTTATAAACATTACTGTCTTTTTTCATGTAAGATTGTCAACGTGTTCATAATGATTAACAACAAAATTACATGCACTTCTCATTAACGTTTAACTTTAAGAGAACAATCATAAATTCTCATAACGCTTCCCATATTTTCTGTTAGCAACAGAGCAACGAATAAGATCCGCTTCCGACATAAGATCCAATCCATCATTGAGCCGATTCCAAGAACCGGCCTGCTGCCCGGTAAACATGCTCACAGAATTGAATTGTTATTCCTATCACTAAACTGTCACTATTGTCGTTGCATTCTGTCAGAACCATTACGGCGTGGTAGCTTATAGTTTAATCCAAGTTGTATTGTATTGTTCCATACTTATTACGCGTTCCGATCATAATAATAATAATAATAATAATAATAATAATAATAATTATTATTATTATTATTATTATTATTATTATTATTATTGTTTATTTATTATTATTACTAGTAGTAGTAGTAGTAGTAGTAGTAGTAGTAGTAGTGTATTTATTGATATAACTTTAATGAACTAATAACAGCTAATCAGAAAACAACAATGAGTTAAGTCGAATAACAAAAAAATATTGGAAATACAGATTTTTAAGTAAAATTAAAAAAAAAATTATTTTATCCAAAATAATAATAATTAAAATTTTATGAGGATTAACTTTATTCCATAATTGTTTTAAATACCCTTAAGTTTAGAAAAATGTATTTTTATTGTGTTCCTGTAACGACTTATATTATTTAAAAAAACGATTCTATTCCTTAACCTTTTATCCTTATTTTCTGTTCGTATTCTTTTTCTTTATTCTTATCTGTTTTTATTATCATTTAAAAAAATTTCAGAGATCCAAAGTAGTCACAAACGATTCCGTGGAGTTCTAGTACGTCTCCAAACGGCTCACTATATTTGAAACTTCTTTGTATTACACATGTCCTTTGCTGTACACCTACACTCATTTCTGAATGTTTCTTTTTAGTTAGTTGCGTTCTACCGTCAGGTTAAACGTGTGCCAACCAATGGTATCCTGTTTATAAACGCCGCCTAAATTAGCATTATTGTATTTAATTCTGGGTGATAAGGAGTAAGACGCATCACGGTATTTCCCTATTAACGAAAAACGTAACGGATTTGCTGATGCTTGTTTCGTGATACTGTTTAGTAAAAATCAGTATTTGGCGCATCCCCTATAAGAAAAATATTATAATTCTAAGCCGCTTCTGATGATTCTTGGCAAACGAAATCTGGGCCCTGTCCACCTCAACATTAGCTAAGATGTATTTTAAAATATCAAGGTATTTCTTTCTCAAAACGTGGCTTTAGTGATGAATAATTTTCTAAATTAATCTTATTACAAATATCACTTATTCTCAAAATCGATTAACTATATAAATTTTTCCTTAATACAAACCGTAATTTATGTGAATATTATTGCAGGTCTATATGCTGTATAAAGTCTATTAAAATTTGTTTGTAAAATAGCGGCATTTACTTTGTATGTAATGCGTTTGCGCGCGCGCGCGTGCACACGAACACACACAAAAACAAACACACAAATAGACTCACACTTTTAATATTTTCTGTACGTGAGACGAAAATTTTCCAAAGTTTGGCCCAGTACAGACGTGTAGCCTACTACGTGCTGAAAATAATGATGATGTTTCATGGTTTGATTGATTACTTCTTTGTAAACATTCCTTGACTTTTCAGATTTCCACTGTGTTTTCTGTACTTCTACGTTCTGAATAGGGACCATACGAAGTTTTTAATAACGTGACAGATTTTCAACATAATTTTTCGTGCTGCGTTACCACTTGACAGTTACCACTTGACACTTAAGCAGTGTTGTTTGTTTAGGAGACGACTATTCCAACTTTAGAAATTATTATTATGTTAAAGTATATGGAAAGTGTTTGAAAAGTGCGCGAATTGAAACTGATACGTTTTTCACAGTTTTTTAATAAAAATTAAACACACACCTATAACAGAATATATGTTGCAGAAAAGTACGTTAGATTCTATGCGCAAAACAAAGTATGTATATTTTTACAAATTTTTGGAAATTTTATTTATAAGTGGTGAACGGAACTTCACACATTACCTTTTCAAAAAGGGGGGACAGTTCAAATTTCTAGTTTGTCAGTTGGGTAATTATATACTAATTTTTCAAAACTAAATATTATCTTGCCGCATTAGAGGAACAATAACTAAATTTGTTTGAGAAATTATGTGTACCTACTTTGTATAATACGAGTATTATACAAAATTATGTTTAAAGAAACATGTGAACATATAAACAATCTTGTATAACACAGGATTATGTTTAAAGAAACATCAATTAAGATTAAGATTTATAGATGTTTAAGTCACCTCCTGTGCCAACAAGTAAGGATTTGTTTCTGTAAATCAATTCGCCGTACTGTGTTTAGTCATACTTCTTTTAGTCTGAATCTTTGACAGAGTCACATACAGTTAGAGACAGAGAGACAGACAGACTGATACACAAGCACAGGTATATTTAAGTGACATACAGACAGTCAAATAAACAGAGGGTGAGAAACAGACCGTAGAATTCACCTTCATGTTTGTGATAAATTGCATTTAAATGATAATCTCCCCATCACAGACGATTCTGAACGCATACTTTAAAGAATTGTTACTGACTACAGTCAGTTATTACTAGCTTGTTATAGACTATAGAGGTCTAAAAGTCTATACATTCTTAACTGCAATTTTACTGTAGTCTGTACACGTAGTAAGGCGGAGATTTGTTATTTACGGGACGACAAATGTTTAATAGCCCATCGGATCACGTGCGTATGTATTTGTAGACAGGTCAGTTGTATTTTAGACCAGTTATTACAATCTAAGAGATATCTTTAGTTATTATTGTACAAAATTTTTAGATTAGTTATTATTGAAAGTTATAACATTTTATTGTAAAAACGAAGCGGATGTGTCCTTAATATTTTACAAATGTTTTTAGAAAACCATTTTATTTACAAAACTAACGTTTATGTAAATGTATTCGTTGTTAAATATTTTATAAGAAATATTTTTTCTTCTTTTAACCGTTTTCCTATGTATTTACTTTAAAGATAAAACATACCAAAAATGTGCTTACTGTCATTTTACATTAGCTGATAACTAAAACTTTATTTAAAATAAGACAAATGAAATAGAAAGAAGGATTCGCCAAGCATGTGAATAATTACATTATGAAGCCAATTTTTTTAACGCCTTATAGAGGAAGTCGTTTCTGCCGTCTTCACTTTCGCTGCGAATACAATTACACAGGAGAACAGTACAGAAATTTAGAACAGCTCAAAAGGTCTTGGAACCGATAATTTGGAGCATAACCACAAAAATCGCAGGAACAAATCTCTTTGTTCTAATCAGGGAATCTCTCTGTTTAAAAGTAACCACGACATTTTGTCTGTTTCAGATTTGAGTGAATATGGGGAGGACACGTTGAGCAAATGGCAGACGATCGATAGACGAAGAAGGTACCAACCAAGAGACCAAAGACCACCAGACCAAGAGACCAGACACCAGAGACCAAGAGTTGATTGAAGCTCAAGAGGACGAGATCGGTCAGGGAGATCGGTATAGCAGACTTTTTGCTAGGAGCAACTGGATTATAAATGCATACACTAAAGGGATGTGGAACAGTTTGAGAAAGCCTGTGAACCGCAGTGTAGAAGATAATCAGTGTGAATAACACTAATTAGTGTAGAATTACCTAGGGGAAGTTATAACACAAACAGCAACAGAAAAAGAAGGTTTGAAAAGAGAAGTACAAAAAATGTAAATCGCATAATATCTTACAGGAAACCTTTAAAAGTATCCAGAAGCAGAAATGCAAAATTAAGAAGTTACAGAACAATAATATGTCCTGAAGCCTTACATGTACGTATGTAAATAATTGGGAGTCTATTAAAAAAGTATTAAAAATTGAAATAAAAATTATTAAGAAACATTTATGCTCCAAAATAAATGAAAGATTTTTAAATTTAGATTAAGATGAAACGAAGAAATTTACAAAACCTTTTTTAAACTTTCTATAGTAATGCGGAAGAAAAGATTAATATTTCATGGGCATTTATTAAGAATAAAAAAATAAAAGATTAAGGAATCAAATATTTGAATATCTAAGGAAAATGAAAACAAAATTTGATTGGCACAAAGAAGTACCAAAATATTTAGAGCATATCCGAAATATAAGCAAAAAAACAATTAAGAACAGGCATACGTACAGAAAAATATAGAGGAATTCAGATAGAAGGCAAAGGAGGGAATGTGAAATCAGAGAAGAGAGTACACTCAGAAGTGAAAAATTAAAGACTAATGGAAAAAGAGAAAAGAACAAAATGTGCAACGCAGTTCGAAGTGGTCTTAATCGAAAAAAAGAATATTCTTTGTCCCCTTCCAAGTAATATAAGAAATTAACTAAAATGATTTTCAGATAGCACTAAAAATTCAGTAAACTTTTGTCATACGATAGAGCATTTTCAAAAGTATCATTTTTTGAAGTTCTAAAGTTATAAGTGTTTTTACCATAAGTTGTACAGATTTTCCCAAATGTTCAGATGTTGATAACTGATAGTAAATAGTAAAGTAGTCCTCCGTCTGCACCACCAAAGTAATTTAGTAACAGCAAGCAAGATAGGCTGCCTGCACGAGCTGTGGGGCACAGGGAGATAGTGTGCCCAGCAACACGATTCATACAACCGTTATTACCCCAGAACGTTTCCCCGATAGTCATTTGCACTGTCAGGTTGTCATCATAACTTAACCTGTCCAACTCGGTACCTATACGGTGACCGTGGATCACGGCCTAGGAGGTTGGCAAGTTTAAATACGACAACGGCCGTGAAAACTCACGTTCTTTGATCAACTCGACTTTCATTTTAACATTTCTTCTTCAAAACACAATAATCCAGTAAACAAGTTTTACAACTTCTTTTCCATTTATTATATTCTGTTTTGAATTACTGTTTGTTTTTATATTCCGTAAAAACACAGACATTCAAAAAAGGCTTTGAAGCGTGCAGTCCAATAAATGTTTCTGGTTTGAAGCGTGACATACACGGAAAATATCAAACATGTTTTTCGCTTATTTAAAATTTAACTTTATAAAATTAACGTAGGAGATCTTTTGGCTTCTGTGTGTACTAACAGTTTGTTTTACAAAAAGTCAGCGAGTAACTGAATTTTACAACAGTAAATACTTACGATATAACTTGAACAAGCTTCAAATAAAATTCGTTGAAATAAGGAAATTCTTGTTGTTAAAATCTAGCATCCTCTTTATCCTCTTTAGTCAAAGCTTAAGTCTGAAACCAGTACTACAGCCTTATTAAAACTTACAAAACTAAAAGAATGAGATCTAAGCAAAACTTGAGGAAGTATAACAAATTTACGTGAGGTAAACATTAGGAGTTGGGAAGAAATGTCTGTAAGCATATGCAAAAACTATTGTGCAGGTACCTACGAGTTCAGTTTAACAAAGTTAATCTGTGATGATTAATCAAAACGTTCAACCAGAGATAGTATACCTTATTCATTCCAGATCCTTTGTGTGTATGTGTGTGTTTGCAAACTCATTCCAGATATCGGTGCAACTCATTAAAGGATGGAAAAGGTAATTATCTCGCCTAGATTTTAAAATACGATACTTTTGTTTTGTACCTAATTTTAATAGTCATTGTTTTTCCCGTTTTACTTTCAACCAGTAAAATGTGTAACGACTTTATAGTAGGCCTACCACCTTTTTTAATTTTTTCCTTCCACTAATGCTGCTGATCACATAATTCAGTGCATAAATCAGCTTCTTGAGTTACACTAGGCTAGTAGCAGCCGATAAACGTATAAAGCAATTCAGCTCATCTCCAGAACGGATAGAAAGTAATCAGAAAGCAGATTTGTACATAGAATTTACATTCCACTAACACAAGCTCATTAAATGAATATTACATAACTTTTAAAGCGGTTACGGAATTATGGTTCTTTTGTAAGACGACAAGCAAAATGTTTGTGATTAAAAACTACATTTGTTACTTTCCTGTAATCCTGTTTAAAGTTTTAAACCAATATATCATAAATATATCAGAGAATGTAACTGTATGAACACAGTTTTAAACGTGTTATGTAAAAGCACACATTCTGGGAAACTAACGATGGAATTATACTTTTTCGACGCGGAGCAAAATACCCTCTCTGTTTAAGGATTTGTGATCTTTGTCTACGAAATAGATTAAAGAAAATGACAAAAATAATTTTTAAAACCGTTACATTTTAAAATTTTAAGTTGGAAAATTTGGTATTAATTTATTACGCGATGACGCTCACAATATTAGGCAACGGAGAATTTATTAAGAAAAATGTTAATTTCTGCAAATTTTTTACAAATTCCAAAAATTTGCAATGTACCTATGTAGCTATAAATTCAAATTTTTGAGATATTTGAATATGCATGTATCGTATCCAAAAATGATGACGTAGTATTACAGACAGGAAAACTTTGGTACGTGTTTTGTAAATTCACAAGAAATTCAAAATTCCTATTAGGGCAGAATTCATCGTATTTTATTATTTACATTGACTTTTTCATCCGTCACAGGCTCGGATCGTATTCAGAATAATATCTCAGCCTGTGGCAAGCGTATACACCAACTGCTGAAAGGCAAATACAGGCGAGGTGAGTTAAGCTTGCTAGACGTTTAGACATTACTCTAAATAAGATTTATTTGCGGTTTTGATAAACCTAAACGTCAGGAGAATTAAGAAAATACGATGGAATTTGTCCAGTGTGGTAGTTTTACCCAGAGTTTTGCCAATCAGAAGGAATTTTACAGAACATAAAATGTGCACATTTAAACCATATGTTTAAAAGTTTTCGTTTTCTCTTTGGATAATTAATTATTTGGTTAATTGTACAATCAATTTCATTAAGCCTTTATGGCCGATGTCAATATGAAAACTGATTTCATTGTGTATTCCATAAGCCGCGAAAATAAATAATGGAAAAAGATACACATAATTTAATTCTCAAACAACTTTATTAGCCTTTTACCCACAACAATTTTATTTAGCTTAATCAACTTTATTTTTGTCTGATTCAGTAAAGTTTTCTCTTTATTAATTGGGTTATGCCTTAATATAGACACACTACCGTTGATTACTAAGACACTATTTATAATACATACTTTTAATTTAAATCAAATTCTGATTATCATTTTGCCATTATTTTATATCATAATTTATTTAATCGTTCAAATATTATGATGTTCAACGCGTTGTCATTAGTGGGACTGGGCTAGTTTTACCAGATGTCGGCTTGGTAGTAGTGCGAATCCTAAACAGCCGGGTCAAAGGAAGTATTCGTTCTCCTGCCTAGCCCTTGTCGACATAGAGACGCATAGTGGCGTGGGGAGTGGTAGGTGTGTACAGGGGGAAGATTTCTTCGTTAAGGATCTCTTGGAGATCTGTATGAGCGTCAAGACCTCTGAGCACGACGGAGAAAGAGGAGTAAATGTGCTTATTATTCCTCTTAACTTCAGGAATGCGTCAGTCATACAGTGGTACAACTACAAATTCACCATACAAAAAGTTGGTGACTTACACCAAACTTCGTTAGTAATTCGTTGTTAATCAAATCACGACAAAAATGTTTTTCACTTGGTTGAAACTAACGTAAACTGTGTTCGCCTGCTTACATAAACTTAGTTAAGTAAGTTTACTCCAAGTCTTTTCTCTGTCAGTAGTAGATTAAAATTTGTAGGCAAAATCTACTAGATTAAGAAAGACATTATAATTATTTTATTACTTTCTTCCCCACACAAATGAAAACGCGACATATGTTAACTTAAATTTGTTTTTATAATTAATGAATTGCTTATTCTTTCTTTATATACTAACAATTTCCAAAATCTCTGTTTTTTGTCTCTGAAAATGTCTTTAAAAATGAAGTGTTTTTAAAATTTAAAATGAAATAAATTATTATTGCCATTATTATTAACCTAACAGTTAGTTCGAATGAAATAGATAAATATGGTAGACTTATTAAAAGTATATTTTGCCCAGCCAAAGATTGACACCAAGCAGAGTTTTCTTCTTTGCTAACTAACGCAGTCACTGTAATCCCAGCTCTGGTGGTGAGGAAGTTAAGGTGTTAACAAGTGTTATACTGGTATTTCGAGCGAAAATTCCTTTTTTGTGTGTTGGCATTGATCAGTAAGCTAAAGCTAGATAATCCAAAACGGGTCCTTCCGGTTGGGGTTCTGTCGTACCGTTAATTGCTCCAGACACTAAAAATATGTTGTTCAATATGTTGTTCAGAGTAATTAATATTATTAAAAGTGTTTAAAGTTACCAATGCAAAGACATAGTGAAATTCTTTCCCTTTGTTCATTAGGGGTAGGGAAAAAACTAGGTCTATTTTTCCCACTACGCCTTTAACTCGCAACTTTCACGGGAAAGAGAAATAAACGATTGGCCACCTTTGCTATTCCATTTGTAGCTGCTGTTTATGTCAGTGCACAAACTCTACAAACAAGACTGCAATACAATTGTTGGCCATTTCCGGAAGCATATTTGCCAAATTAGCAGTTGCATATTACAGTATTGTCTATTGTATCTCTAGATACATTAACATGTTGAATAAATGAAACATACCGCACAGTTATATCCTGTAGACAGCTGACCGTGCACGTCAGCTTGGAGAACGGTGTGTGTAACCTCTAATTTGCTTATTACGTGAGGTCGAGTACTGATTACTTGTTCGATTTATTTGTATCCCATAGATCGATACTCACAGTCGATGCCATTTCACATTAGCTACATTAACGCGGTATAAAGTCCATTACTAAGTGTTACTTTGTGTCACTTTGAAAGCCTTAACTGAGATTTGTATTGACAGCCCGACATTACTGTCTGTCGAAAGTAAATACTGACAGTCTCTAAATACTAGTTATTTTCCCTGTCAGTACATTTTGCCAATCAAGTCTGTTAGACATCAAATTATCTTTTTGTTTTTCATTATTAGTAGTACTACTATTGTTTTGCGTAAAGAATAACAGTCGTTATTAAACATTTGAACATTTAATAGCGATGTAGGGTAGGCAACTTTAATAAATTGCACAGATTTTGGAGGAGTATAGTGAGTCGAATAGGCTACTGACATCAGGCCATTTTACGTGCTACTACGCGTCATGACAATGGTCACATGATGGATCTACTCGTTAACACTGGCGTAGGAGGCTAGTAGACATTGCTGAATATTTAAAAATAATATATAATAAGAGATCCTTTCAGAATCCATTTAATAGAATATTATAATGTGATGTCATTTGTTGTTACTTAATTGAAATTTTTTTATTTTTAAATTAAACAGCCCCATGTTGTTGGTGCCAAATTTATATTATGTTACTTTTATGTTATGTTGTTGTAATTAATCAATAAATAATGTCCATTCTTTAATCAGGCTTAATCACCTTAAATTGTGATATAATAAATAAAAATGATTTATTCAGAAGTTTGTATGAAATCAGATTTATTTCCTCATATAAATTATGATTTTCAATCCTTGCACGTCATCAAATTTTATTTACAATATTTACCTTCATGCTCTCCAGTAGCTCTTCGGTACATGAAATCTCTTTCTCAGGGTAAAATAAAAATTGTTAACATATTTTCAAAGTCATAAGTCCACATAGTCTGAACATAATATTTAAAATATAAAATAAATAATGTACATAAGTGTTCTGTTGGATGTGTATGTATTTTATAGTGGATGGTCCTTGTGATTATACAAAAGAACAACTAAAAATAAATTAACTAAATTAGAATAGCACATTAAAATAAAATAAATTGGAACAATATGTTTTATCATAAAAAAATAAACAAGGAACAATTATTTTTGTTCCTTCAATTCTAACAGTTTACAATGTTTCCACTAGGAGTGCTCTCATTGGTTAAATGCTAATGTTCGGTTGAGAAGTTCCGCCATAATGTTTTTTTTACACACAGAATTCATTACACATATTTAAGACAATATATATATTTTTAACACTTTATATCGATTAAATGAATTTGTGTCCTTCACAAGTGATTGTTCTATAGGGTTTGTGATATGCAGTTTCACTCTTTCTGTTTTTTTAGGTTTATAGTCTTTAAATATGGGAAGCTTGTGTTTGGCCTAACCAAAATTGTATGTATAGGAAAGGGGAAAGATCTCACCAAACTGATCGGTGATTCTTTCAATGTTAGTTCGTTATCAATAATGTTTAATCACTCATCAATACAATCAGTTTGTATGATACCAATTACTATTCATGCTATTTCGACGTGTTTTTTCTCAGATTATTCAAATATTGTATATTATTTCCATTAGAAACTGTTACAGTCAATTACCATGATCTTGCTTTCATTAATTCTAACAATGGACTCCTTTCTTCTGTGTATTTGCTTTTACAGATTTACTTCATAAAGATTTTGCCGTTACTATGTATCTGAGTGGGTCTCAGGGTCGTTTTACCCCTTTATAATAAATATAATTTATAATTTTGGATTTTATCGTTACTTTTTCACATAATTAATCTCTATAGACCAAGCCGACTAATTTAAAATATTATAAGTATTACTTAAGTTTATTTTGATGTTCTACTTTATATAATCTATGTGTCACTCACAGTTAATGCTATTATAGGTCTATTTTCTTCATAATTTTACATCACTAAAACTGGTTCCCTTTGCACTGTTTAGTAATTAATCACTGTTATTTTATGTATTTCACTTTACGTTGCTTATAATTATTATATTAAAAACATTTGTCTGTTTTTTATAATAACACTAATCACTGATTAATTACAATGTCTGTCTTAGGTTCGCAGACCTCTACATATTTCTTTATATTAATACATTAACAACTATTCTCTTATTAACTACTAACTAATTAAAGCTTATATTACACAAGCTTCCTATTTACAATTTACTCTATCAACATAGTAAATCTATGTGATCTCTTCTACTGGGTAGTGTATGTCATAGTGGTTAAGTCTTGTCATTGTCACTTATTCAGTTAGTTAATGGGTTATATATCATTTTATTTTCATGCACCTAATACAGGGTTTACTTTTCATAATTCTCTATTCTTTGCACTATTATTTTTTCTAAATAATTATATTTTATTATCTTCACCTGATTTTTAAAATTTTATTCTGCATTTCTGCATGATATCTAAATAAAACTTGAATATGGGCATGTCTTACTGCTAATTTACAGGATTATGTCGTGTTCTTCTTATGGCATAATCTTGTCATGTTACAATATATACAAAGAAAAATAGATGACAATGTCTGAGACAATAAAACTCAACAGAGATAAAAGCTGTCAAGAAATGCTGACAATCGTAGAAAAAAAAAGTTGTGGCAATGGGTGCATCAGTGATACACTGATTAACCTTCTACGACCCATAACGACAGCCATTTCTTACCTATAGATAATGTTTGTCATATGAGGACAAAACTGATTAAAAACAACGTGTTTGGTGAACTAAAAATACAAACCTTTCGACAGATGATAGTCAAGTACGCAGGACTATGCATCTTTAAATAATTTTAAGGCAATTGTTGGGTCTTATGCTGAAGTATCGCGTAAGCATAAGAAAATAAGTTAGGAGGACATGTCTCAGTTTAGAACATGACTGACTGCCTGTCTTTTGAGACACTATACAATGTTAATACAAATTGATCATAAATTTTCCACAACGTGTTGTTAGTGGTTGGAAATTTTCAAGGTAAAAAAAAATCTAGATTTGTTTTAAACAGTCACTAATCTTATTAGCTGCATTAATCCGCCTTAAATTAATGTAATAATTTTTGAAAACAATAATTCAGTACGCAATAAAGCGTAATGACTAATTATTATAGTTACTAACTTATCACTTAACACTACATTGCACAGACAATACGTATGTCCTTCTATTACAGATCACTCAAACTCAAATAACGCCAGACGTAATTATTCTACCGGTTCAAGACTTCTACATCTGACTAAATAATTCAAAGTCGAATATTCCACTGTTGATGTCAGGTAAAGAGTTGCGCCTACACTCATTCGATTTTCTCCTGATAACAGTAATAATACTCTTTGATATGCACTGTATTAAATTTATGTTTTTTAACAGGAAAAGTTAATTCATTTGCTGAAAAGAAAACAAGAAAAGGTGTACATATTGTAAGAGATATCTTTTTTCTATTGCGCTGTATTCTCTTTTTTCGAGTTTTTTACAAAACGACTAAAATTTTGTAATAAAACGATAAATTGTGAATTTTATTAATTACTAGCTGACCCGGCGAACTTCGTACCGCCTCAGAATCAATAAATGTTGTGTTAACTTATTAGCTGAATTAAATTCAGATTTTTATTAAGATAAAATGAGTACTCAAAATGAATTAAGTTCAATAAATGTACAAAAATCAAAATGAAATGTATTTTAATTTCATTGAAAAGCTGAATTAAATTCAGTTTTTTATTAAGATAAAATGAGTACTCAAAATGAATTAAGTTCAATAAATGTACAAAAATCGAAATGAAATGTATTTTAATTACATTGAAATGAATGCAAGTCACGTGGCAGCAAGGCATTTGCTTTATTGAAGCGAATCGAAATGATTCGCGTAGCATTGTTGCTCTACTTTCTGTTAAACTATTTGCTGGATGGGTTGCACTCGGGTCGATTCCCTTCATTGAAGCACCTTGTGATATACGACATTTTTCGTTTTGTTGTCAGGTGCGAGAACGAACAAAGCGGATGGTTTGCCGACACGTGAACATGCTACGTACAATTGACCGTGAGAGAAACATTTATTTTCTAGATTCAGGCCACAAACACTCAAGGATTGGCCTTGTGATTTGTTGATCGTCATGGCGAATGCAAGACGAATCGAAAATTGTATTCGTTTAAACTCGGATGGCATATCGGTTGGGATCATCGGAATTCTCGGAATGAGAACTTCCTCACCTTTGAACTTTCCTTTGAGTATCGTCGCGTGAATCACATTGCCCATGAGTTTTCTCACCACCAAACGCGTTCCGTTACATAGTTTTGGTTGGTTCAGATTTCGAAGCATGATGACTACCGAGCCAACCTTCAGTTGTAAATTGTGCGGTGGCAAGCCAGGCAGATCCAATGAGTTTAAAAATTCAGTTTGATACTTGGTTGCTTCGTCTTCGTTTATTACAGTGTTTATAGATTTTAAGGAATGGAGTGGACCAACGATTTGATTTTGAATTGTGAAGTTTAAGTGATCCACATCTTTGTTCTTTGCCGCGAGAATTGCTCGTTCACTCAAGCAATTGTGATTTTTGTGGTTAGCAATGATGTTCGGGAACACTTTGTTGATGAGCTCGTCCTTCGTTGAGACGAAATTGCAAAAATTCGGCGGAAACGAAATCAATCCGTTCGATTCGTCGACAGGAACACGGCCATTACCGATAGTCAGCAATTGCTTGGAGAAATCTTCGGCAGATGGATCGTTTAGCAATGCAACTCACATGTTTGTCGTCAGCTGAAGTTTCTTCACATAGCGCCACAGAGTCGATGATTTGAGGCAAGCGTTTATTTCATCGGCAGCGGTCGATCTTGGAATGACTGGTAGTGTTTGGCGGAAATCGCCAGAAAGTAGAATCATTGCGCCTCCAAAACATCTTGAGTCGTTGCGCAGATCTTTCATAGTTCGATTGAGTGCTTCCAATGCGCGTTTGTGCGCCATTGTGCATTCATCCCATATGATGATTTTACTTGCTACCAAAACTTTGGCCATTGCTGAGTGTTTCGCAATGTTGCATGTCGGTTTTTCAGTCGTTTGAAGGTTTAATGGCAATTTCAACGCTGAATGAGCCGTTAGGCATCCTTCTAGCAACGTGGCCGCTATCCCAGAAGAATCAACTGCTACAGCAATTTCGGATCTCGCACGAACAGTGGCCAAAATCAATGACATGAGGAATGTCTTCCCAGTTCCACCGGGCGCATCGAGGAAAAATAAGCCACCATATCCATCATCAATTGCCTTCATTAACGTATCGTACACTTCGTTCTGTTGGGGGTTCAACAGTGGTACATTCGTTCTAACTGATTCGTTCAATGCATCTCGATCGTATTCACGTTCACGTTCCAATTCTCGATTGAAAACGTCGTTCATACCACGATTTGGCGTTGGCATTCCTAACTTTACTAACAAACTGCCTCACATGAGGTAACACATGTCTTCGATCAAAAGCAAAGCCTGGTTATGTATCTCCTCATTCACCTCGAGATCGGGATTCCCTGAACTGACACGAATTCGATGTAAAATGTCTTCTGACATGTTATCCTTGTACTTGTTCCACAGTTCACGTGGATTCGATGGGAAGCATGTCGAAATAATGATAGCAAATAATGTGCGTATCTGACTTGGAGATGTAGAAACAATTTCTTCAGCGATTGTCATGTCCCAATGAGTATCGTTTTCAAGCAAATTGAGCTGTTGACATGCAGCACGAAATGTTGGGCACACTACACCATTGACAGTTCGAAGTGATTCAAATAATGTCGGCCCACGAACATTCACCAGCAACAACCACAAGTAGAAGCTTTCGTCATTCTTCGGATGAACTGTGTAAATGCTACCAAGAGCATCAGTAGAACGCACATCCGGATGATCAGGAACCGCATCGCCTTGCTTCCGACGTTGAAATTTCTTCGATGAAGCGTTCCAAGTGTAATAACATGGCATCTCAGAGTAGAGCAACGTTCTTGCAAACGGATCGCTTTGGCAAATCGAAAAGAAACTTGTCAATGTTGTCGCTGGAGGTGTTTCAGCACGTTGAGCAACTTTTGATGCGTTGAAATAAACTCGTTGACCATTCTCCAGATGCACCGCCAAATGTACAACAGTGGGATGACGTTGATGAATGGGGAATGAGAATATACGCCAAATCGCCTCATTGCAGCTCACATATCGACCAACTTGATAGTGCGTGATTTCATCGTTGGTATTTGGAGTTTGAACGCCAAAAACCGCCATATCACTGTCTTTCGTAACATATTTGCAGATGTATTTGATGGACTTCACTGAATTGCAATACTCCACGTTGCAATGCGCCTTGAATGTTTTGGAAAGAAGTGGCGAATACGGAACAATCCAAGTGTTGTCGACCACGAAATCGTTTCCTTTCGTTGTGATAGTTCTACCGTTATCATCGGGTGATCGACGCCGATACAGTGGATAACCAACGTTGCCAGTGATAGTCTCCGCCGTCAAATTTCGTGGATAACGGTTGGAACACTTGCCGTCGACCATGCACGGTGATTGGGGGTTGATGGCGCCACACGGTCCGTAAATCATGTTCGTAATTACAACATCATGCAGGTCTGGATCGGTTTCGGGATCTGGAATCTCGGCACATATGATGTCATCTATTTGGTCTGGTCGAATTCTTTCGACTAACCAAATAAGAATGTGTGCATGCGGCAAGCCTCGTTTTTGCCATTCAATCGAATACATCCAGCATCGAGTATCCCCAAAGACGTGATGCTTAACAATGTAGTTCATCAGCGACCGGATTTTTTGTTTGAAGACACGTGCGGTGATGTCGTGCCGATCACTTGATGTTTGTCCGGGGAGCAGCAGTTGAACAATTTCTATCCATTTCGGATTGCACGTAAAGGTGATGAATAGATCTGGACGACTGTAATGACGAACATATGTCAATGCATCTTGCGCATATTCATGCATATGACGCGGGCTGCCAATGTACGTCGCCGGTAGAATAGTCAATCGACCAACATTAGCTGCATCTCCTTCGGTGCTGATTGCATCGCGTAAATGAATATACTCCTCCGAACGCAGTTTGGCTTGGTTCAACCGAATGAAAGTGAGGCGCTCCGTTTCGATTTTGACGTACATGTCGACGCAATATTGCTGAAGCAATCGACGAAATCGCAGCAAATAGTTGTCAGCATTTTGACGAATCATCAAACGATATGCGTAATAATTCATCGAGCTAACCTTCTTGGTAGTTTCCTCACCTGAAATGAAATCAGTGAAATTAGTGTCATGTTGAAATGAAAATTATGATATCGATACTCACCGCTCAATGGATTTATCATTTCGATATTGAAGTGATAGCCATCGTCTCCTTGCCAAAATATCAGCGGGTATTGCAATGCATCGTATGAACGGTGTGTTTCGTATATTCGTTGCAGTTGTCCAGTGTAGCGACGTGTAAGCACAATATCGCGCGTTTCCAAGTTTTCATCAACAATCACAATTGCGACTTCATCTATTGTTGGAGCGTTGAATTGGCGTTCGTGTGTTCCAGCTGGTCGTTTATCCGCTCTGATCACGACTTTGTAGTCATCACTTGGCATGCGATCCAACGCAGTTTTGAACAACCGAACCAATGCATGATGTTCATGAAGTAGTTGTTGCAGATCTTGAAGAATTGCTCTTTTCATTGCCATATTGATCGTTTGACGCCGATCAAGTTGTTCCTCCATATTGCACATGAAGTAAATTTGGATGAATTTATGCTCTGCGTCTTCAAGCGGTTGCAATGATCCAATTCGATGGTGAATTTGGCCTTGGATCTGTAAAGTCGAAGACGAAGTCAGAGTTACTGATTTATGAACACCAAAAGAAAATTAACGTTTACTCTCTCGAGCAGAAATTACCTTGAATGTTGGATTGAATCCGCGTCCTTCGATAATGTCTGCTCCAAATGAAGTCATTTGGAAACATCCGTTGTATCTTTGAGTGTTCGATAGAAAATGTCGTGATTCTGGTGTTTCGTCACGAAGCAATGAATGTAATGGCTCAGGTGGCGGAGGCAATAATGGCAATTTCACCTTGCCACTGAGACAGCACAATCCAGGCGTTTCTCCACCGAACTTCAATGCACCGCAATGGTCGCACACAACCTCCATTGGGCCAATTCAAACGAAAGGATGTGCAATCATATTGAAACGCTACTCGATTCAAATCAACACTTGAAGCATTTCTTCTTGCGCGTCGAAGATTATCACGTTGTTGATCTGTGTGATAAGCTCGACGATTTCTCATTGCCAACCTTGCCGTTTGACGTACTGCCTCTCTTTGTTCTTGTGTTTGTGAAGCACGAAGTCGGGCCATACTAACGCGGCGCTCTTCTCGTGCTATTTCTTGTTCATCTGCAGTGGATTGATTCGCAATATTCCGAAGTCTAATTGCATTACGGCTTCGTTGTAAAAGATTAGATCTTCTGGCTCGCGGCATTGTAAATAACACTGGAAAATTAATCACACAATTCAAAATTACATAATGAAGCAATTATCGATGCGCGCACAATCACAAATGTGATAACCTCACAAAGTGAACATCTTCGAAGGCAACTTACTGTTTTAAAATCACGATCGAAAATAGAATTCCACAGAATTACGAACGAATCCGCCTGGAAAATTAAACAAACAGTCCAAAATTACCGATTGTATTGATTGTCGATGCGCGCACAATGACAAACGACATAACCTTTCACAATGTGCACTTCATCACACTGAACTCATCTCTTGAAATCACTTTTCGCTGATGAATTTCAGAAAAAATCGTTTGAAGAGAATTAATTGAAACGAATTCAAATGTAATAATGGTCGAAAACTGAATGAAAATTGGTGAAAATTGGTCTGCACAGCTAGCTCAATGGTATGCAATGAAACGGACCGCGAAACTGAATCAGCTGTCAACCAGCATACAACGCAATGTTCATTTTGTTCCTTTTTTTGTTTCTATCATGTATCAGAGATGGCGTTGTATACGGATTTTAATTTTTTGTGATTTTCTTACTTTTCCAATGCGCGAGGAAACTTCTCGAGGGCGAGACGAACGAAAAAAAAAATTCATCGAAATCAGTCAATCCGTTCTCGAGATATCATCAAAAAAGCCGTTCCATACAAAATGTATGAGAAAATGAATTTTCTTCATAAATTTTGTTTCGTGAATTTTTCCCATGTTTTAATAGTTATTCTGCTATTCGGGGCGGAGACAAATCCAACAAATCAAAGATCATAAAAATCGGTCCAGCCGTTCTTGAGTTATAAATGGTGTAACTAACCCGACTTTGTTTTATATATATAGATATCTGATGATGAAAGTTAGATTACTTTCGAAACATTTGTAATTTACAAAATATAAAATATATTCTTGTTAAAAGGCTTTTTTCTTATTATCAATAATAATATAAAATAGCAAGAAAAATTTGAGCATATACCTATGAATAAAATAATAAAGTAAAAGTAAAATATAATACAACAACCGGATATTACTGACTTCTGTTTCACATAAGAAATAATGCTCCAACAAAAATGATAAATAATTTTTTGCACGTTTCATGTAATTTACATGAAATATACAATTATATAATTATAATTCAAATAATTGTATCAGACATATGATTATTTCATATAATTCCATATAACAATGTCAGTAGCTCAAAATTACTGTGACATTAGTTAAAATTAATTTCAGTAGAGCTTGCTATATTGTAAAAATTGTACATTTTATCTTGCTGTTTTCTGTTTGCAAGAAAAAACTTAAAATTTGCAAGTTTTAAATTTAAATCATTTTTGAAAATGTAAGGGTAATATATTTAACATTATTTCTTAATTGTGAACTTGCATGACGAGATCCTTTAAAACGTCCTTTGAATATTTATCAAAATCATTTAATTGTTAGTATTTCAATAATACAAATGACGTCACTGTGGTGTAACAATGTCAGTAGCAAAAAAATATTACAGTGTTTGTATGAAATACGTACATTATCTATAGTAATAGAATTTCTTACAAGTCGTGGTTTAGAGAACAACGAAGCATGAGCGTTCCTGATAATAACAAATTATTATTCGTTTTGATACATAGTGTGCTGATAAAATTTGGAAAAGCTTAGACGAATTTCAAACAAATTTTTGTTAAATGTTTCTGTAGTTTGTACACGTAAAGAATAATATAGACTACTTTATCAATAATGGCTTATTTGCGCTTGCTGCTAGTCATAATGCTGAATATACTTTGTTAAATGTAAATAAGAATATCACTTATCGAAGTAGAAAAATTATTTTAAAACTTAACGTAGACCCAAAATTGTTAAATAAGTAGATAAAATCATTTCTCTGAAATCAACACTCGCCCTAAAATACTTGAACGCAATTATGCTATGCTATGGCACAGTTGAAAACGTTTCGTCGCGTAGCATACACGCGGACCTAAAATTTTTCCAAGAACTGTCGATGCTCCTAATTTTTCAGCATATGTACCCTCAAATTTTCATTCTTTTGGCAATTGTTATCCGGTCCTCTTTAGCATGGATTCCGTGACTCGTCAATTCTAACCTTCCTGGGTCTACCTAATATTTTGTGATCATCAGATAACACTTGATTTTCATCTTTTTTGGGGTCAACTCATGTTAAGTGAACTCAAAAGTGTCTTGATTCAACCAACTCGCCACTTACATTAATCACTAACCATTAAAGATACAGTACAGGGTACAGTACACCATAGTAGATATTAGAGTTTTTAGAATGTTTAATCTTTAAATAAAATGAAACAGAAAGATAAAAAACGCATAATAATTAAAACAGTTTAAAATTTTATGAGGAAATTTTACTGCCACAGATTAGGAAAAAATGTTGCCACAGACAATGAAGGGAAATCAAATAATATCAATAAGAGATCACAGCAGTCTATAATGAGCATGACACACCATAAGTCACTGTTACGGAATTTTTACTGTCAAAAGTGACGAGAATTAATGGACTTGTCAGTACATTACAGTCCTGATATGAAGTGTAGTCGGTAGTGAGTGTTGATCTACAGGGTACAAATTAACCGATAAATTAACCGATCAAGTCTGCACCGGCACTTAGCCGCTACACAATAAATTAAAACTAGGCGTATGACCTAGATGGAAGCAAAAAAATGTGCTGGACCCAGACTGACAGGACTCGGAATGAAAACTCTCATTTAAAAATTAACAATTTATTGTTTTATTAGTGTTTCTTATATAATATGCTTTACATATTGTTCAATTAATTTGACATTATATTCTTGTAACAATTCTTAGTTCTCATTTTAGATTAATTGGATTATCATCCACAATAGACATCACCTATCATAGCATTGCTCTTTGCTTATAACATTTACAGAAATTAACGGTCTTAATCGTGAGCAAAGTACTGGTACATATTTAAATCATCAAAATAATTTATTAAAAAAACAATAATTAATTAAACAATTCAACTTCAAAACCCCACACACAGTATTGTCTTGGTACCTTTTGATTCAGTGCAATGATGGAAGAAAGAGACTTCCAAACCGAAACAATCAGAATGATAAATCACAACCTTCCAATCTGACAAAAATTATTAATACTCAAGCTCATGTTCGTACAGCAACCATACCTTTTGTTTAAAGAAAATTACTACTAAAGGTAGCCATTTATTATTAGTAAAACAAGTTTTCACTTAAAGAATTCTATCAGTTTTGTTGTGATCAAGAAACTGCCAATATAACTTTAATTCAGCCAACCAGTAATAGCTGTAACTGAAGTTAAATATTGTAAGAGTACATATCTTCAACACACACTAATGAAGAAACATGATAAGAATAAATTATTAAATACTTAACACTATGATTAAAAGGGATGAATCAGAGATGAAAGAGGGGGTAATTAGCATAATAATACGATCAAACGTATAAAAGTAATAATTAAAGTAACCTCTGATAAGAGAAATGTAACAAGCAACGAACCAAAACGTTGAAAACAATAATACAATGCGATTTAACCATAATAACCCAATAGATGGTAAGTAAGAAGGTAGAACCAGCCCCAACACCAAGGAAAGGATATATAAATCATCACAAAATAAGTGAGAAGGTAGAACCAGCCCTAACACCAAAGAAAGGATATATAAGTCATAATAAAATAAGTGAGAAAATATAACAATCCCCAATACCAGTGATAGGATATATCAAGACAAACAAAATGAAGTGAATAACTAGAACCAGCCACAACATCAGTGATTGACCAAAGAAAATGAAACCAGATGAGAAAGTGAAAACCATAATATAAGTGAAATGAAATGAAATGAAATGAAATGAAATGAAATGAAAAGAAATGAAAGGACACAAACCAGTAATGTAGAAAAAGAAAAGGAGAAATGTTACAATCCAATAAAGTAATGGAAAAAGAAACCAATGAATGATAATAGTAAATGATAAGTATTAGTATCAACCAAACAAGCAATGTAAATGATAAGTGTTAAATTCAATAACTTAAATTTAGACAAAGTACACTAACCAAATAAATAGAGAGTAACTATGATAAACCAATCTAATACGACATGAACTTGTTAATATTATAATTAAACCTTGTAAAGTTAGAGATATAGAAATAGTGAACATTGTAAAGTGAGAAAGAGAATTTAAAGTTAGGTAATACCCATTAGTAACACTTAAATTAAACATATAAAGTGCAAAGTGATAGTGTAAAACCCCGAATTAAATAAAACCCTATTGATAGGGATAGACACCAAGTAATCAGTGAAAAAACACTAAAGATTTAAGAGTGATCAAAAACCATCAGTGAGTGGTAAAAATAAGTGAAAGCTGATAATGGCTAATCACAGAAAGGACTGTGGCACTTAATAGCAATTGTCCAGAGAACACAAGTGTAATAATAACAAAATGAAACAAAGTGTAACAGACTAGATAATAAGTATATTTTAGATAATAGTAGTACTTACTACTTGTCATATTTTAATTTACAAATCGTAATGTTAGGTAATAGTTTGTTAATTAATATTATTGTTCATGTATTCAAGCACGAATGACTATCAGTGTGTTAATACACAGAATACATAATTTTTATTCACAGAAATAAGAATCCAATATCATTAATCTAAAATGATACATTAAAGAATATTTTTTCATTGACAAACTGATAATAATAAAAAAAGATATTAATATTAGATAGTAAAGAGTTGTTGAATATTCAGTTATGGCTTAATGTCATTTAGAGTTAGTCATAACAATATATCATTGTATTAATATGTTTAATTCATGTTTATGTTTTTATTTTTTATGTCACGTAATAATTATAATTCATCAAAGAGTATGAGGAGATGAAGAGTATGAACATTGTGAGTAATGACATGCAACAATGATTATGTTTGATGAATAGGAATATGGCTGTAGGAATTATACAGACCATAAACCTAAATGTTATGTTTTAAGTAATAGAGAATAGGAAATAATAGTTCAATTATAAACAAAGGCAATAACTAAGAAACAAGATAAATTCAGACAAATCTAATAATACTGAAAAAGCAGTTAGGACACAATAGACAAGCCATAATATGGAAACTAATAAAATAACATACAATTACTATAAAACAGACACAAAACCATTCAACAAGTAAACAAATCATGGTGTAAAACAAACCATAACCTGTACAAAGGGAAAATAAAATGTAATCTGTATAAATAAATAAAAAATATCCAATTACTACTTAGGCCTATGCAATGCCTAACAGTAATACACCAAAAACTACAAATTGTAAGAATTTAACTATGACATGAGCAAATCAAAGACAAGTAAACAGTAAATGATAATTAGGTAATCAAAATAAGAGAGAAATGTTAAAGTAATTGTATAAAATAAGAAAGCAATGTAATTAGATAATATCAACATAACTATCCAAATGTTAATGCATCAGTAAAGCCAACCTTATGGGATGTTAAATTAATCTTTGAAACAAAATACAAACAGTGGTGATAATATCTCATACTCAAAAAAGAATACCGAAGATTAATAGCAATCAGAAGATATTTAATCCTTTTGAATAAAAATTCAAATATTCTAACAATGGTCTTAAGTCAAGTTTATCCAATCATAATCTATTAGTTACCATGACAACGGAACGTTATTGATAATTTTTCCGTTAGGAACGTTTAATCTTAGAGTGACGCTTACGAGGAAGAGACTCCAGGCCGTGTATAACGTCTTACCTATGTTATAACCTCGGGAACCAGTGCATAATTGCTTCAGATCAATTGCACGGGCTGCCATAGTCTTAATCAACTTCTTAACAACCAGTAGTAGTTAGAATGAAAGGAATGTTTGTTGGGGTGTTTGATGATTTATTCACTCAGTATTTTGTGTTAAGTAATGACATTTCTTTATTAGCTGCAATCCTTTATAGTTCTACATGGATTTTTTACCATAAGTTTTCTAAATAAACGTTTACCAAAATATTTTCTGAAAAGGGGGCCACAACAAAAGTATTGTTATGTGCTAGCTTTTCCCACGGATCCGGGATATTAAACTGGTTTGTAAGTTAAGTTATTATACTATTTAAAAAGGGGGCCATTTGAAGAATGGACTTAATTTAACCTCTAGTATCTGAAAAGCTTATTACTACAAGCTCTAATTACTATTACAAATAATTTTAGTCGTATGACATGATACAATTTACAAATTGACAATAATTAAAGTCTTTTATATAGTTTATTAAACTGTCTTTTGTAAACATTTTGTTTTAATGACATTTTACCACGGAAGACAAGTCTCCGTGTCACCTGTGATATTGTGAAGTTTACTCCGTGTCCTGGTCCTTGGTCCTTGGGGTGTCCAAAAATGGTTGAAGGTTATGGTAGTTTACTTTCCGGGTGAAGCGGCTGAAGAGATCTTGGTAATTATGAAGCTGTTATGCTGTTCACTGAAGTCTGGTAGCTAAGCATCTTAGTAGTACAACTCGAGTGAAAGTTCTTGTTTCCCACAGAAGTACACGTCACATGGTTATTTATGAAATGTTCTCCCTTTTGGTACATTGTACCCTTTTTAATTTAAACAAACATCGGAGATCTTATACATAGTCAATAGAGATGTCATCCCTTTCACTTATTTATTCCATTTAATTTAATAGATTACATTTTTTCTTTATAAAACACTACTTTACTGATACTTTCCTCTACACTTAGTTATATCTGCACTTTTAAATTAAAATATCTTAGTACTTCGGGGCATGGTTCAAGGGTGTAGTGTTTACTACAAGAGCGCTCCATCGCGACTGCATTATTATGTCAGGACAGGCAAGTTAACTGCGCGGAGTTTACGCATCACAACAAAATAGTTCCACCTTTATTCTTTATTTACGATATTTAAGTTTGACCTTTTTTTTTATCCAAAGCTATGCTTCACTTCAGAATTAAATAGTATACTACTGTATCATTGTTTATTTATTTGAATAATTTCAAGTTTTACCAGTATTATTTGTTTAGTAAAAGAATCTGTATGCAGGTTAATTCCAGTTAATGCATGTCAGTGCATGGTAAATTATTAACTAGTTTCCCTATCTTTACACTCGCGTTCCTTTTGTCATTAAACTTTTTATTAAATATTATTTTGAGTTAAACAAGGGAGGTAATATTAACTTTAATGTGCGATTTAAAAATAAATTTTACTCCATATTACGTTTCCTATTTTAAAATCGTCACACGTGATGGGCCCAAATTTTATTTAAAACAGTCAAAGTGACCAGATTTCATGAAGTGAAGAACAAAACTACCTGATGAGGGAATAACACATTCAAACCAGGCAAAGGACCAGCTTAATTAACTCCAGATTAATTAAAATCGACTAAGTAACATGAAAAAGACGCAAGGCGTACCGGAAGCCAAAGATGATTGAAGATTGAAGAACCAACATCCACATGAACCCAACCTATTTCAACTAACTGACACTACACCTCAAAGCAACTGATGATAAGTATTGCTGAATTAACTAAATTTCTGACACAAATTCTCTTTAAATTTTCTCACTACACTGTGAACTCTCACTATAACTGATGGTATTTTCTCTTTCAAAGTTTAATAAATAAAACCTATTTATGAATGTCAACTAACTGAAATATCACCTATGTACTAAACGAATAACTCCGTCGCACACTTTTAACATCACATCATTGAATTTAATGTAAAGCTTTATTCATATTTAATTACCACGATTTTAAGGTGGTGTACTGTATTTAATTATCTTGTTCTAAAACTTCTTTGTCGTACTTAAAAGAATTCATTGGCAATTTTATTTTGTATAAATAAGAAACGGCGTCTATCATGGCGACTGACTAACTTTGCATTGCCAACCCTGCTTTCTGCTGAGTGAACGATTAATTATTGCCGAGGCTAAAATCTATTATATTAATCACATTTGTATAAACATTAATGAAATTTAACAAGTTATAAAGCCAAATAAATAAGTGTGAATCGTTACTAACTGTCCAGTAATTATTTCAAGTATATTATGTGTGTTGTGTTTTGTAGCAGAGAGTAGAATTAGCCAACAACATTTCATGTTGGTAACACGTTCCCCCACTCAAGCGAGATTCGAGTTCCAGCCAGTCGGGGAACAATTCGAATCAAATACTACAGTACAATAAAACAACGAAGATAGAATCTTTTAGTTGTTTTCTGGTAAAACAATTTGCCGCCTATCGGGAAGAAGTAAATAGTGAGTAGGGACAGGTAAGGACACACAGGCTACACGACGCTTTTATAACACAGAGCGCATCCGACGTGCGAATTAATAACGTATCGCAAATTTAAACACCGACAACTCAAATCTAAAAATCAATAGTAAACTAAAAGTATAACAACACGCATACTCGTTTTCTAACAATATCCAGACTACACCAATTAAGCCCTCTAATGAATTCACCTACTATACAAATCCCCATTCCATCATTGCATATCAATCTATGTCAGTAGCATGCTTTAAAATGTTTGAATTTCCAGTTAATTGCTGGACATCTCATTATGTACAAAATTTATATTTTTGCTTGTCATCAGTACTAATCAGATTTCAAATTACAGTAACAAATTTTTTTGATTTTTACAACAGAATAATTAAGTTTATGAGTCTTTAGCAATATGAATCACTGAGCTCAGAAAATGTTTGAGCTGTATATTGAAACCGGATATATCACTATGTGAATAACTTGAACTTTATTAGTCTATCAGCATATCATTTGTTTGGTAACTGTTGAAGTGTAGTTGTAATTGCTGGATTGAATATAAGCAATTTTTTCACCCGTTTTTCCGAAGAATGTGGATTTGAGTGGTGACCTGTAGTGCTGGCATTGAAGAAGTGTAGATGATGCTGTTTCTAGGTGTCGGTCCATCTAGTTTTCAGGGTAGGAGCACGTGTGGCTGACGGCATTGGGTGTGGGAGCTCTCTAGTTGTCCTCTCCGCCAATGGCGTTCCATGTTCTTGACACCATCTAAGTCCCGCGTTTCTCCCGACTAGTCGGGAACCCTAAAACAGTTTGTTATTTGTAATGGGCCGTCACATAATATAACCACCCCGACTGTCTCACTTCTATTCGCACCACCCGTTAGCACTGGCAAAACTCCAAACAGTTACTTTATTTACTTTACATTTATACATACATCATCTCTTCACGATTTTCTTTGTACATAGACTATAAACTTAACATTCTTTTAAATATTAAACTAACTTTTCTGCAAATTAGTTCAGTGCAAGATGGGCACGTGGTCTCCCAGATACGGGACAAAACATGTGAGACAAAAGCATACACGCGCTCATTAACATACATTCTCGTTTTCTTTCTTTTACATTAAGACACACAACACTTTATTAATATAATATGAACCCAATAATAGAGCTTACCGAGACCTTTACTTTAGTCATAGAGTCTCGTAATAGACCTTTACGAGATTAGTAACACATAGTAAATCACAGCGAAGCCAAGACCCAGCCGTCAGACCACGAAAAGCACTGTCAGAGGGCAAAAGAGTGAATGAGGTAGACTCACAGTTTTCGTTCACCCAGCATGGTTCGAGAAAAGCCAGCAGGAAATCGTTAAACAGCTGGGCTGCCGGCCTACTTTATCTCGTGACCGTTCCCGAGCGTTCCATCGCTGCTGTATACCTAGCCCAGCACGGCGCGGCAATCTCACTCAATTGGCCGAAGCAGGTCCAAAGGCAGTGGCCTTGGCGCGATTTACGAAGTGGCCGCTGGTTTCGAATTTCGAATTTTAATTGCTTCGGTACAAGTCATTAGTATTCAACGTCACGTAGCAAGCAAATTAGCGGTCACATTCAGCAAGCTTTAATTTGCTCTGTGCTCGGTCAGCTGTTGTTGGGTGGGTTGTGGGCTGGGTATGTTGGCTGGTTGCTGTCTGTTTCATCGATGTAACACGTTAAATATTTTGACGTTCAAACAGACGCCAATGTAGCATGTAACTGGTCCTTCTATGTGTTATCAAATATGCATTCCATAGTGTATCCAATAATAATCTTGCCAATCTGGTTTGTTCTGGTTTGTTCGAAATGTTTAAACAGAATATCGAAGTTTTGTAACTTAATAAAAAAACATAAAACTAACAGTACAATTATGTTGTGAGTTAGAAATTTTTATAGGGTTCTATGTATCTATGTTATAGGGTTCGTCAGACTCTCCGTGTCAAAACCACTGCTTATTCTTGGTGTCACATGCGATATGATTGTAATCCCCGTAATTGAATTAATTACCCTTCCTGTTTCGAACATTTCGGCTGTTTGTTTCCAGAAATCCATTTCGCTTGCTCTTAGACTTTTCCTGTTACATTTCAATTACCAAATTTAAAACTGGATATTATTATATTCTTTGGCATTTAATTATATTGACATACACATTGTTATTAGTATCCAAGTCACTTTTTACTTATAAATTATTAGAATCACCTTAGATCCGTCGTGTGACTTCGTTTTTTGCCTTAAAATGACGCGTTTTGGAACGTATGTTCTATCTTCAGATACAAATCTCTCAGGCGAGATCGTCAATTGTTAAAATCACATCACAAAGATTCGGGATTAAAATCACATCGGAATTGGCGTTCAAAGGGTGGGAACCCATAAGAACGTGTGTGAATTTGAAATGTTTGGATCTCAAGTGATTCTATTAATTTATAAATTTACTTCATTCTCTTTGAGTTTTACTAAATTTGATAGAATATATTCGAAACAGCCCTCAAAATAGTTTAAATACTGACCTTCGCAAACTTCTGACTCATACTTTCGTACATGAAATCTTATGAGATCGGCTTCCGTTTCATAAACAAATCGCCTTTAGGCCTAAATCTTCACGTCTAGCCAGTTGCCCTCCTCAGTTCTATTTAATTGTTTTAATTCTATAATAATGTCGTGTGCTTAGGTTGATTACCTACTTATTTGTCTTCCTGCCATTCCACTCGAAATAATTATATATTTCTCTTGTTCGTTCCCACAGTTAAAACGTTGCCTTCAAAACACAGGTTTAGTTTGTTACCGTACGAGAGGCAGTCAAAAAGTTAGTTGCACTTGCATTAAAAAAAAACAGCATATACAATACTTATGAAAATACTTTTAATTATTTAAAAATACAATTAAAGGTCTAATGTTCTACAAAATCGCCAAGTTTATTTAAACATTTATTATACCGTAACACGAGTTTATCGACGCCGACACAAAACTAATTTTGTTGCTGAAAAATTCGAACCCAACAACGGATAACCAAACCGGGGCTGCATTTTGAACTACATCATCAGTGCGATGTCGCTTCGCAAGGGACTCTTTCCATCGAGTTCCATCACGTGGAAGTTACACGGCGCAAGATCAGGACTGTAGTTAGGATGTTCCCACTCAAATTCTTCGAGGAGTTCTTTTTTAACGTGTGCCAAATGGTGCGCGCAAATTGTTTGACATTGCAGACGCTTAGAGAAGATGTACATGCAAACTTCCATGCGAATTACTCAATTCAGCTGCAATTTCGTCTACTGTGATTTGCCAATTTGAAAATAATTGGTGAAAGCGTTCAACGTCGTCATCCTTTGTTATAGTTGATGGCATTTCCTGCCTCTAATCATTTTTGACATTCCTGGGGCCATTTTTGAATAACACACACAATTTTGCGATGTCCTGGCGTAAAAATGCTATGCCGCCATATATTTCTCTCAACTTCCCTTCAATTTTAGTAGGTTTTTAACTCCCTTCCTACAAAAAAACGATGACTGCATGCAATTCTACTTTTGATGCTACTTGCAAATGACGCGGCATGCTTCATAACTAACAATGGACTAACAGTTACTACCAAGTGGGAAACCCGTTACTACTAAAGTTGACGGAAACAAAGGTTTTCCAGTGTTGCCAACAATTTTTATCGAAACAGTTTACAGAAAAAAATACGGGCAACTGCAACTAATTTGTTGACTGCCCCTCGTATTTTAAACTTTTGCACGACTGGGAGTTATGGTCATGACTCACACACTAGTGACTTCAAATGTAACCTAGGGACATCGTAATCTGAGTGTGAATGGAATTTCACAACCCTGATTGCGCCTCTCTGTTTTTTCTTATTCGTAAACAAACTGTCAGTCTTGCTAAAACATGCGTAGTGCCGCCTGGGTTAGAGCGCGTAGTTTGAATTTTAATGGTTATAAGTACAACGTAAAAGCATGGTGAGGTATACTTATTACTTTGGAACTCATTAGATCTTAAATACTAAACTGGTTATTCACACATACCCTGTATAAGATATAACGTATTAGTTATTTTAACAAAACCGTACTTAACTCTTGTTTTACATGTTTTTCACCATCAAGATGTTTGAAAATTGAGGTGGCGTGACCACCTTTTCTCTTTACCGTCTGTGGCTTTAAGGTCTTTTCGTAGTCACCTACAGTAGTTGAAAAGCGCAACTTGATTTATACACTACAAACACTGTTTTTTGATATTTTAAACTATATGCGATGTATACCATGAAAATTGTCAAAAGAATGATAAGCCTATCTTAATGAAAATATTGGTATGGAGAACCATACATACCTTCCATGTTCTCATATTTATATTTAAAATCATTCACTTGAATTCGGTTCGATAAAAAAATATTTCCCATTCCCAATCTATTTTCACTATTTATAGACACTTTTGTTAATATGGGGTAGTCGTTTAATATAAAGCTATTTTCGAGTCACTTTATCTATAAAAATTAGGCACTTTATTCTTATACAGAGACTGAACTACGCAGATAATCATCCCTCATCCTTAACCGATCGCCACCATTAATGATATTTACACTTCCATAGAGTAATAGTTTTATCATAATATGTAATTTCTAAGGAATGTTATTATTCAAAATTAGATATTCATATTTTACTTGATATCAGCAGAGTAATTTTCAAAAAATCACCCCCCCCCACTTCAACTACCCACTCCATTTATCTCATTTACCATTTTACAGTGGATTATTATGATCCTCTTTTCAGGATACTTTATTTATTAAAATTAAGTACTTTACTCTTTTTAAAACACAAAACAATGCAGGTAAACTACCCCCCTCCTTAACCGACCTTCACCAAAACCAATAGGCCTTGAGTCCTCTACAACTCGGGCACATATGCAAAACATTATTTGATTCTGTTTGAATTTGGGGCAGTTATTGTTCGCAATAGAAAAAATTCTACACACACACACTACCAAAATGATGTTTCTTCATGTTTTGAGGGTACTACAATCAGAATCAGCACTTATCTCGAACACCATTTTTTCACGATCACCATACTTTCATTTCCTTATGGACCATGGAAGTGAAAATTGCAAACGAAATCGTAAAACTAACTTTAAACATTCATATCTCAGTCAGATTTTGACGTACAGATACAAACAAAAACCAAAACACGCGTTTTCTTAAAAGCTTGAAACAGTCTGTTTTGCTATATATGGTGCATGCCACCTAAAACCGCAAAAAGGCGTGAAAATTTAAAAAAATTTAATTTTAAAGACGTTGCACAAAATGAAAAATTCTAAAAAAATTTCATGTAAATATTGTTTAATGGTCTCTATAAAATGGCAGCAAAATGTTTTTGTTTTTTCAAAACTCTATTAAATTTTGGGAATTTTTTAAAGACTTTAATGACTCTGTTTGACCTTGAAACGAATTAACCAGAAAAGGTCTTTATTCTCGGTGCATTAAAGAATTTTTTGAAAGTCCCATGATAAAACCTCTTTAAAAAAATTAATAAAAACCGAAAAACCCAATTTTCCCCTCCAGGGAGCGGAAAGGGGGGTATCGAGATATGGACTGTGGGTACCTTATTTTTTTTAGTCCAACAAGCAATATTATCAGGTTTATTTGAAAATCCATGATTCAGGGCTTTTTACCTATCTTAACCAGAGATACTCTTTATACACGACATCTATGCACCAAAACACCAACATAACCAACCAAAAGCCAACAGGATCCAGCAGCAGGAGCATCCAACCAGGACACCAACACGGCGAGACTCAAAACGAAATAACTGAGGATAAGCAATCTGCGTGATGCTCGAAACATGCTCTAAGTAAGAAAGTTCATCTTGAATGTAGTCTATATTATATTAAATAATTTAATTATTATGAAAAAACTGTAGTAACAAGTGTTTGAATGACGTGAATTATACGTGAAATTTTCAGAAATCACAGAAAACGTAGGCGATTTAATATTTTTAATTTTTTTTTTTAAGAACGACAAATTATCTATGTCGTTTAAGATAATATTTTTCAAGGTCATATTTTACTTTTAAGAGGCTTACTTCATTTTTAAGTTTTGAATTTAATATTATGTGATGACAGTATTTTATGGCAGTATATAGTTAGTTTTGTTAAATTACTACAGTAGGTATTAAATTTGCAACTTCATTCAAATCCCAGACGTGAAATTCGAAAGCACAGTTTTAGTAAGCTAAAATTTTATATAGCTTACGTTAACAGGTAATTAGTTCCCAGTGTACAGACTTTTAGCTTTCCAATTGTTATATTTAAAAGCGATCCAATGTTATTTAAATTCTGAATTTTTGAACAATTTATTTGTAACTATTAATAATTAAATGCACTTTCACTTGTGAAAAAACTTACTTTTTGTTGTATCCACATACGCACGTTTCGGAGTAGTCTGCTCCTTCATCAGTGAGGTATAAATGCAGAAAGCGTCAAGGCGTTGGTAATCTGTAACGGTTTTTTGGGGATTGGTTCTGCGTGGGGGTGTGTGTAGATGGAAGAAGGTTGGAGCGAGATTCTGAATTGTGTCCGTGTCCGTTGTGTATTTATTTGTCTTCTTCAAATAAGAATTTAATAAAAATGCTGTTAAGTGGAGATGACTACTTGCATGAAAATTAGCTCGTAACTGCATAAAATCGATCTTAACGATTGCTGAAGCATTTTATAGAACAATTATTAAACACATGTCTATAAGTTAAAAATTAATTCAGTGTTGACTTACGTTCGAGTTTAAGTTAAACGTTTAAAATAATGTTATCTTCATTATTTATAATCGACACGTTATTCGCCTACTAATAATCTGTGCGTCGAGCTATAAATTGTTTGAAGTGAATAGCTCGGTAAATTCCCCGCGTGCAATTCTGAGAAATGTGCGGTAAACTGCTATGCCCGGCATCCGTAACGGAATATAATAAAATTACCAAATACTATAGTAATTGGCTATTACACAGAAAGCTGTGCACGACCTAATCAAACCATCAGACATGATACGTCAGCAAACTAAATTATGCATTCTGAAGTATCAATTGTTTATTTCTTAGGTGGCCTACATTTATTTATGCAAAAATTATAGCGTTCCGCGTTAAATGGTATCAAATTCTCGATCCTCCTCTATTTATTAATAAGTATTACTTTATGTAAGCGGCTTGAACGTTACGTTTAAATACAAATAGTATTTCATTCGTACGTATTGTGAGCTCTGTTCGTTTATCAAGTTTACTGAGTTACACAGCTTATTATCTAAACAAAATTAAGCTATATTTAAATTAATTAAGCAATTCGGACACCAAAAAAATACCTCCATATAAGTTAATGTGATGTATTGGAGCTTGAAAAATTCTAATACTCTATGCGTGAATTAACAGTTGTAAATCAATTAGTCCCCCGGCTACCAATGTGTAGGTAGCGAATTCAATTCGTGGGCGCACTGTAAAACCAACGTGAATTTTTCAACCCCCATGTCGAGTCAGCCTATATAAATGAGTACTTCAGACGTCATGCCAGGATAATAATTGGGGCTGAAACATAGCGCTAGCCAGACTATCTTCGTTCCACTTCGAACGGCTCACAAAAGTCCGAACGGTTTCCTGCCTTCTTCGTAAACTACACTGCTAGTAATAAAAACAGTCAGTATGTATTATTGTAAAATTAATTTAGCGTTTATATTTTATGAATGTTTATGCAAAATTATGAATATTTTTCATTGCTGAAACATAAATTGAACTACTATCGTCAACAGAGCCGTCCATCGATCGGTGCCTATTTGTGAGAAGCTTATAATAGGCAACATTACAAAGATAACAAAGGTAGCATTACAGAATGAACTATAATTTTGCATGTGGCTTAAAAACGGCTTTCCTTTGAATACTACTGGCCACGTATAGATTCAGAAGAGCTTTGTAAATATTTGTGCATTGGATTATTATCGCACACTAATCGCATTAATTTGTCTGGTGAACTGTTCTGATTATATGGTATGATGTTTAATGTAGTCATCAGTTTTAAGTCTACTCGTCGGACAAACTAAGTAGTACAATGGACTAGAAAACGTACTGTCAACTGACGCTTCGAAAAGGATTTATTTAGTACACAATGTAACTCAAAACAGAAACATTGTTAATCAGACTCTTGATATTACACATTTAAAATTTTGGTCTGTTATGAATCACCTTTAGATCAAAAAGTTAGAAGCTTTTGTATTGAATACATAACATAAAGTTTGAAAACCGCAAGACCGGTTTATAGAATGGTGTTTTAGGCTGTCACAAAATATTCTTGCATTGACTTTGTTAAGTCGTCAATAACAAGGTAGGCCTATGTCCTGTCCTGAGTTTATGTAAAACATACTGTTACGTAATGCGGAACGTTCTCGTTCGTTCGATGGTGTCGTTGTACTAGCTTCTCGACTAGTCCTGCCGGTGTGTCGGACCAGGGGCTGTGCGAGACGAAGGGAATGCACGTCGCCCGCTCATGTACTGCGTTCCGAGCTTCAGATAGAGCTCCTGCCGCAGGGTCTATTGATAGGGTCTGGATTTAGGGTGTGGCCTGCTACCGGCCGTGGGTTTTCAATTAATTAATTAACTGAGGTTGAGTGTACGCCGAGGCCGGGTCCAAGATTCTCCTGGCACAGATTGGTAGTGACCGAGGGCGCTTATGAGGTGGTTGCCCTGAAATCGGGCGAAGCGACGATAAAATTTTCGGGACAGTGTCCGTATAGTGGCGTCCAGGGAACGGACACGCAGGGAGTCACGGATCGTTTTGTTTGAGGTCAGATAATGGGCTTTGCACGCCCAGCGCAATCCTCGGTCAAGGAGACACTGAAACTTTTGTTTATGGGTCTTGGCCAAGTAGCCCCATACAGGGATCGCGTAGATAACCATTAGCACCACATAGGTGGAGACGATAAACTTCCCTAGGCGGCGGGTCATGGCGTTGGTGCATAATACGGGACGGAGTTGATAGAGACGATTGGCGGTCTTTCGGGCTACTTGTGTAGTGTGTGTCCGCCAGGTGAGACGTCGGTCGAGGTGAACCCCGAGGTACTTGACCTCTCGAGACTAGGGTAACAGAGTATCGCCTACGTAGAGTCTGTCTGGGAGTCTGAAGCGTCTGGAGAAGACTACTGCTGTGCTCTTGGCCGCGTTGATGGCAATCCTCCATTTATCTGCCCATTCAACGTACTCGTCCAATTGTTCCTGGAGCCAGATAACTGCCGTCTCAGCTCGACGATAGATGGCATACACCGTCGTGTCGTCAGCGGACATGGCCAACCTGGTGCCAGGCAACTTGGGCACGTCATTGACGTATACAGAGAAAAGCAGGGGGCCCAAGACGCTTCCCTGAGGTACACCAGCAGTAATAGCCCTTGCCGAAGGAAGGGTGTTATCTACTCTCACGCGAAAGGTTCTGTTCTTAAGAAAGCTAGCAATCAAATAAATGTAGCAATCCGGAATCAGAATCTCCGTGAGTTTATATAGAAGGCCTGGATGCCAAACACGATTGAAAGCCTTCTCGACATCATGGAAAACGGCGACGGTCTGCTCTCGCGAGCAACCGGCCTCGGCCACGGTCTCCACGAAGCGCATCAGTTGATGCGTCGAGGAGTGCCTAGCACGAAACCGAATTGCTCGGGGACCAGAATGTCGAACCGTAGAAGGTGATCCGCTAGCCGCCGGTGGACTAGTCGTTCGAAGACTATCGAAGTGGACGACAGCAGGCTGATAGGCCGGAGGTTCTCGGCGAACTTGTGGTCTTCCCCGGCTTTGGGATCATCGTTACCGTAGCCGAACGCAATTTCTTAGGAAAGTAGGCGAATCGGAAGCAGGCATTAAACAAATCGACCAGGAAGCGAACTCCCCGGTCCGGAAGTCTCTGTAGGGCGGTGTTAGTAACACCATCCGGTCCAGGGCTCTTCCGGGCCCGAAGCGCTAAAAGCCTGTCCGTTACCTCTACCACCGAAGTGAGTTCGGATTCGGAGGTGATCGGGCTGCCGATAAAAGCCTCAACTTCGTCTTCTATCTCCTCATCGGAGTCTGGGTCCCCAGACGGGTTAGGACCAATTTGAAGCTCCAGGCGCCCGGCCAGGAACTCAGATTTCTCGTCCGGCTTGGCAAGGGGATGTCTCCCAGGTCCGTTGATGGAGGGCGGCGCCTCTTCCCGGTCAACGCGGAAGGAATCCTGTAAACGGAGCCCTCCTCCGGTGCATCGTCAGCCATTTGGCGATCGCAAATTCCCAGCAGCTTCGTCGGAAGGCCTGCAAGTCACGACGTAACTTGCCGGCCGCCCGATTAAAGCTGGCCTTGTCGGCCGGATCTCGCGTCCGCTGCCACCGTCTCCGTAGTTTGTTCATCTCTAAAGCGAGAAGACAGACTTCTTCAGGGATCCGGTGGTAATCGGGCGTTAGATTAGGCTTCATCAGTGAGCACACGCCGACGGAAGAGACTACGGCATCATCGACCAAGGCGACCGCCTCGTCGATGTGCTGAGTGGTATCGAGCGGAACTTCCTCGGGAAGTCTGCGACAAAAGGCAGGCCCGAATCGGTCACACTCGACCACCCGTCGTGCTGCTCTCCCAATAGTGTGACGGGTAGGTACGTGCACTTCAATGGGACAATGGTCAGAGGACAGCTCCGTTAACACGGAAACCTCAATCTGGTTGACAACACCCTTGACAACAGCAATGTCCAGTATGTCAGGTCGGAATCCCGGGCGGTGGGGGTAGTGCGTCGGTAGTCCAGGTCCATAGGCTCTAAGGAGGGGGTCGTGAAGGTACCTGCTAAGCGCCCTCCCGGATGGTGTAGTCAGACGACTACCCCAGTCGGGGTGTTTGCAATTCAGGTCACCTGCAAGAATAACCTTCCTATGCGCCCCGAAAAGAGCAGACAGGTCGGCGTCTAGAACTGGAGCGGTTGGCGGTTTATAAGCCGAAACCAGGAGGACGCCTCCAAGAACTCCGGAGAGTTCAACGGCGGTGGCCTCGATATTTTTTCGATGAGGCATGGCCACGGGGTGATGCGTAATGCAATATTTCACCGCGATAGCCGTGCCTCCCCCCCACGCTCCGCCCAGGTCTATCGTCCCTGTAAAGCGCATAGTTGGGCAACCTCACTGTGTCTTGGGCCCTAACCCAGGTCTCAGGAGAAGCACATCGGGCTTGGGACGGGCTAAGAACTCTCTAAGTTCCTCGAGTTTGGGTCGAAAACTGCCGGCGTTCCACGCTATGATGGTTAGGTCTCGTTGGATGGAGGTAATTTTGTTAGCGTGGAGCATTACAGAAGACCTATTGCGGCTGCAGCTTCCACAAGCAGGAGGAATTTCTCTGGCGGGTTCGCCGTGCGGTGGCGCACCCGAATGGACTGATATAATCGGGCCACTTCAAGGAAGTCGTATTCCTCGTGGAAGGATCTCACCTCGGCGAGAGATGAGGGGAATGTGGACGACGAGCCAGATGTGGGAGCAGGGTCGCTGCGGGCGGCGGCAGCATAGCTGCGGGCGGAATTTACCCGAGATGCAGGGACGTTGGTCGGGCGCTCGGTCCTTGTAGTTGCAGGATGGGACTCCTTTTGGACCTGCCAAGCAACCCCAGCGCCAGGGCGCTGAGATTTCGTGGTCTGGGTTACCTTGGGAGGGGCAACGGCAGCAGCGGTTTTTTGTTTCCTCTGCCTCTGTTTCCTACTTTTGCGGGTGTAGCGAGCTTTGGGATGAGGGTATTCAGACCTCTCGGGGACTGGCTCGTCTACCTCAGGGACCGGTTCCTCGTCCATGAGAACGGGATGGATATCCTGGAGCGATGTCTCTGTAGCATGCTCCTCTGTAGGAGCAGAGGTGATAGATGCATGTGGCTTTGCACGTGGGCGAGGTCGGGCGGGTGTTTCCTGTTGGTTTGAGGAGCTTATCTTCTTCGGCAGACGGGGAAAGGCGGCACGCTCCGGCACGACCTGACGCTGCTGGCGGGCAGGAGGATTATTCCTGGCCGTGACCTGCTTCAGCTGATCCTGGAAAACCCAGCATACGCGATAGTTTGCGAGTGAGGTTCTCCGCAATTTATGCAATAGCGGGGACCCAGAGCCGGCAACTGGCAACTTTTAATTGGATGCGGGTTACCGCACCTGACGCCGGCCACTTGGTTGTGGCAGCTATCAGAGCCGTGGCCGAAGCGTTGGCACCGATGGCACTGAGGGACATGGCCAGCTTCGCGGGTACTTTCAACCTTGATCCTTAAACCGCAAAGACTGGTCAGACCCTGCAGTCTGTCCGCCAATTCCCTCTTGATGATAATCACCTGGAGGAGGGGCAATTTTCTCCTGGGTCCGTAGGAAGTGTAAAGTCTAATGCACTCTTTTATTGGGTAGCTGAGTTGGCGGAGCTCGTCCGTCACCTCGTCGGGGTCCGTGTCTTCGTCCAGGCCGCGGATGATTAGCCGGACGTGAGCCGCCTTCTCGTTTGTAAAAGTATGGAACTGAAGTCCATTGGTCTGCAAAAAGAGATAAACGGCCCTGTACTCGTCGTCCGTCGCGCAGCAGACGCGAAGACTGTCTCTCCCGCGATGAGACATCTGCACGTCCGCCGAGAGACGAAACCCCGAGCCGGAGGCGTCGGGAGAAGTCGACGACGTTCTTGACGCCGTTGACGAACAAGGGCGGAGGGCGGCTCCGATGGGATGGAGCATCCAGTGGCTCCGAGTTATCGGGTAGCGGCGTTTCCGTCGCTTTCCGTTTCTTGTACTTTAATGATAGGACCATAGTAAATTCTGACCGAGGCGAGGGCTGGGAAGCAGTACATGACGGGCCGGGAGTATCCCCAGCGACAATGGTTGGCTCGGTCAAAACCGCTTGTCGGCCCTGAGAAGGACCGTCGCACGATTCAACCGAGTCAGGGACAGGGTTGAGGCCTACTGATGGGGCATTGGATTGGCTCTGAGCAGGATCAGTCCGCCGCCCGGCCGCAAAGCGACGGTCGCCCATCGCGTTTTGGCCCAAGTATTCGGGCCGAAGCCCTCCTACGGGAATAGAGAGCCCGCTCCGGTATTAGGGGTCCCACCACGACTAGGCGGAACGACCGGCCGCTACCGGCAGGGACCTAACTAACTTAACCTACGGCAAGCTAGGTCGGATACCGTAGGTTTCGATGCCATCAAAAGCCGCGGAAAAACAGTAAAGGTCTTACCTCGAAGTGGTCCCCCGACGTAATCCCAATTACAGGTCCACCGGTCCGAAGTGTCGCGAAAGCCGGAACACCACACAGCACAAACACTGGTACACTGCACTTGCCGCCTTTTGGCTTCGGGAGGCAGACTACACAGGTCGCACACCAGCCGACACCAGACCGCGAACGGCTACTGCCGTCAAGAGACTCGCACACGAACACTACCGCCCACACAAGCCGAAGAAACCGATCCACCCGGACTAGTGTTGTCGTCTGCTGCCACGCGGCCCTAACAAGGAGCGTCGGTGGCGGTCGCACGACCCACTAGATACGGTGCCGCAGCTAGCTTGGCTTCGCTCTTGCTTGTTACTGGACCGGAACTGCAGGTGATCGAGTTGAATATTCCACCTTCAGTCGCAGAGAAGACCTTACTGGCGGCGCAAGCTAGGGCGGGAGTTCCAACCGCCAACAACGTTCTTCGAAAGAGGCCACTTGTAACTTCAATCTCTGCTTTAGAGAGCTCCGCAGCATCGAGCTGTAGTCCACCACAGCTAGACGAAGAAATGTCGTGCATCTTTCTGCCGGTGTGTGTTTCTGCCAAGGTCGCACTGAAGTATCCTCTAGAATTTTCGAATGCTTGTTAAGGACGCATATTATGGAATGCTACAGACTATAAATAGCCCACACCTACTACTAATAGTTGGCAGTTTATTTTGTGCGATTACTCAGTGCGTTCAAGTTGATATTAATGAAAAATGATTGTAGTGGGGGACTCTATTAGTTGGCATTATTATTGTGTGTGGACAAATTTAATTTGAATTATTGTACAAGTATAATCTTGTTGAATAACTTGTTGGTTACAAACTGTTAATTATTACAAGTAAAGCTAGTTTTTAGTGACTTCATTGGTGCCTTGTATTTTGTTTTCCACTGTACCATACGACGATCGGTCAGACCGTCGTCGTAACAATACTATTTCTGGCTACGTCTAGTGTTTAGAAAATTGTTAAAAGTTAGGATTATTGGATTCTGCCTTAATGCCTCTATAGAAAATACTCTAGACAAATACTCTTTCGGGACATATTACTACTCTATTTTATAATCACGTGACCGAATATTTCATACGAACTCTGCCGATATGAAGAGAAACGAACAAAGAGTTAACTTTCCTTTTATTAAATACTGGCTTGAGTATTCTCAGTGTGTTTATTCTACTGTCCTTGTACATTACATACTGCAAGTCTGTTACTGTGTGTGTGTGTGGAGGGGAGGGTGGGGGGTGTATATCACAACCTTGATACAGAAAACATCAGCTTACACTACACCATTCTGAGATTATCACTGATAAATGTTATTACAAAGCATCTCTCTCTCTCTCTCTCGCTCTCTCTCTCTCTCTCTCCCTCTCCCTCTCTCTCTCTCTCTTTCTCCCTCTCCTTAAGACTAACGTACGTAAAGAACGCAATAATGTTTTGTCTAGTATTAGATAAGTACTACTATAATGCTTTTAGTATGAAAATCATATCAGATTAGCTATTATTTTAGCGGCTACCAGATAATTTTATTTTTGAACAAATTTCATATTAAATTGAAACTGTATTGGTGTGATTATTAAAACGTGTGATTTTTTTCTGTACCGGTTTAAAAATTTTTTGTATTCTAAATTCCACTTTACGTACAGCCGTCGTAAATGTTCCCAGAATACGTTTTATAAAGACTAAAAACATTTGTTTAACACGACTAGAATATTAAAGGTAGAACTGTTATTGTGATTAAGAAAAAGAAGTAAAGCAAAACATGATACGTGTGCTACTTTCTGTGAGAGCAAAAGATTGTCGTGTTTACATTGCGCACACAGGATCTCGTTGATTTATCCCCTAGACTGTGCATCCTCCTCCTGCGGACAGTGCTAAGGGAGACACTCTGTGATGTCGCGTTCGTTAGTCACTTAGTTCTGGTTCAAACATTTTTACGCCTTGTTCGACGCATCACGGTTTCCAACAGTCAAATGTCCTAAGGGTTTGTTTTACCGTAAGAAAAATGTAAAAGCAGACAAACGTATACAAGCCTGTTTCATTTTTCGTTGTCTTGCTTATAAAGTTGTTTAGTTGCTATACCGTTGTTCAAGACATGGTTAACATAACATTAGCTCATAATTAATGCGTTACTAGTCAGACTCAAACACTATAAAGTTGTACTATTTTAAGTCGTTCATATTTGTGAATCTAGTTCTAATACTTAAAAAGTCTGGTTTGTAGTATTTACAAAATTTTTAAACGTTTAATTAAATGTTCAAAATAGAACAAATGCTTCTGTTTTTCTGATGCAATATCTTGTGCAAGTTGTAAAGAGCGTGTGTTGTATATACGAGTAAATCAAACTAATACAGAAGTTGGCCATGAACATTGAATCATCTTCATTTTCGGAGTGGCTAATGGTTTTTTATGGACGTCTTTTGCATCTGAAAATTTTGACAATTACGTTACAGAGCATTTTCATTCAATATGTAAAGAATATTTTCCAAAATGTCTCATGCCTTAAGAAAATTAGAAGGAAATTATGGCTCCTAAAACGTTTCGCTTAAAAGCGTTCTAGATCAGATTTTACTTCATTATAATTAAATATTAATTATTTTGAATAATAATAATTTGGTATATTGAATATCCACCCGAAACCCTATGTTTCCGTTTTTACTTACCTAAAAACATCAGTATTTTGCATTTCTGTTTATCTGTTTTTCTCATAATAAAAAACAAAATTAATATATTGATTGCACATGCCGACAGCCTAATTCTATTTACAACTGAAACACACAGTCTAATATAAAATAAAGTGATGATGAAGAAATCGTTAAATAATAATAAAAGATTCTAGTCACAATATCTGTCAATTTAAGAATTAGGCGTATTGCTACATTCATTTATATAATGTATTCAAACTTATATAAAATGTTTTTAGCAGCGCAACAATAAAATATTATACAACAGAGCCCTTGATTTTATGAAAGGTAAAGAATAGATGCACTAATCAACCATGTTCATATTGATTAATGTATTGTGTTAATCGAGCTATAGTTTCATTCTCATAGAATAAATTCAGTTTTAATAAGTAGCGAGGCATGTTTACAATCATCATCATCGTCATCAGGTGTTTCACGGCACTGGGTGGGTCCTGGCCTGCTGAAGGAGACATCGCCAACGGTCTCTGTCGGACGCAACCATCCTCCAATTGCGGATTCCTTTCCTTTCTACATAATACTTTACGAAAATAATTTACGTATGTCCACTTAGTAAGTTCAATCTAAGCAATTTACGCTATGAGCTACAACCATATAAGCCTATTACTTTTTATGCAAATATTTTTCTCAATTTTTTATTACATTTTTCCCTTAAATAACAAAAAATTAGTGGCTTTTTTAAACGTACTGTTAACAATTAGTATTTACCTTCTAATAGTTCCTTTAGTTCGTGAAGATAAAGTAAATTAAAGTTTTTTGTTAGTTTATACCCTATATTTCAGATAAATTGGCAATAAACAGGTAGTCAAGTAAAAAGACCATCCATGCGCAATTTGAGGTCATCCCTACACGATTAAAACTAGCTCGCACGCTTTTGGGATCACTAATGTGAAGAAACGTGGCCGCCATGTGCTTTTAAGTAACCCGCCTTCTTCGACCGGTAGATATACATTACTGATGAACGGTTACTTCCACTGATGAAGTGTCTCCACAGAAACCACTGATGGCTTTTCAATCATTTCTCTCATTACCAAAACGCCTTCATCCCTTTGTTCTTCCCTCCTGCCTCAACGCTAAAGGAAAACAACGTTTTCTTTGCTCTGACGATACTTCCCCTGCGCTCGACAACTCCTTGACTAACACTTCGGCGTTTCTAGCACACCTTATAGGCCTATATACAGTAGCGTAACTAACAAATAGGTATCGTGTATTGCCAAGATTTGGTAACAGACTCTACGTATCACGGTATCTTCAAAATGTATTACTTCTTCCCATAATGTATCATCAATTAATTCATTTATTTGGGAGTGACATTAAGAACTTATATTTGACAAATAAGAACTTGGTTCCAGACACGGAAAATGTTAGTAACAGAATGGGCATACTTTACCCATCTTTTGACACAGTGAAAGATGATGTGATACAAATAACGATAACACAAGTTCAGCAAGAAAGTGGAACCGTGGTGACCCAACAAGAGGTAACAGACATAATCCAGAAACTGAAAAATTGGAAAGTAACAAGTGAAGATGACATTAATAATGAACTTATAAAGTACATTTGTTATATCGAATCTGCAAAGACTCTAGATTGCAAATATCGACACTTAAAACCAAGGTGATGGCTTTTCGTGGAACTGATCCCATACGGACAAAAATTGTTATAGACGGTACTGTCCTGGAACAAGTTAGCAGTTTTGAATACCTGGTCTACAGTGTGTCTTATAATACAAGCAACGACGTTGTGAATAAGTTGCATAAGTTCAACTTTATGTGCGGGACCATTAAGCGAACCCTTAAGTCAGCAAGTAAAGGAAAACGCCAAAAATTCTACAAGGTGATGGCTCTTCCCACACTTCTTTATAGATCTGAGAATTGGACTTTAACGAAAGGCCAGGCCAGTCGCATCCAGCGGCTGAAATGAGATTTCTCAGGCACGTGGCAGGGTATACTCTATATGATCATAGAAGAAACACAGATATACAGCAGGAACTGAATATTATGAGTATATACTCTAGAGGATCGGCCAGTATCGGCTGAATTGGTGGGAATATCTTTGCCGAATGGATGACTGCCGCATCCACAAGCAACTATGGAACTATAAGCCGAGGGGACGGACAGATGTGGGACATTCGAGAAAGCGCTGGAGTGACCAACTGTAATGTTTACCTATTTGAGACCGGAACAAACCATCCTTGGTTTAATCCTTGAACATGATGATGATGATAAGTATGGGAGGCTAGCGTTAGAAGAAGAAATAACTAAACTAATTAACAAGATAATTAAATCGTCTAGAGTGCCATCTGATTGGAAAACGAGCATAGTAATACCTGTTTTCATGAAGGGTGATAACAAAATACTGGGAAACTATAGAGGGATCACCTTACTAAACACGACACTTCAGGTAATGACAAGGGTTTTGCAGCTCAAGCTATCACAATACATTAACTCTGAAGAAGAACAGCATGGATTTAGAAATTGAAGGTCTTTTAATGATGCATTATTTTAATTCAACAAATAAAGGAAAGGGCAATTGAGTTATGAAAACCAGCTTTTATGTGCCTGTTAGATCTCGAGAAGCCATTTGATAGGGTCCGAGTGTCGGACGTGTTAAAGATGTTACAACAACGAGGAGTCCCAATTGACATCACAAAGCTAATAAAACAGATCTACACGAACACTTCAGTGAGAGTAAAAGCCAATGGCGAGTTATCAGATACTATATCTGTGACAAAAGGGATCAGGCAGGGGGATTCCCAAAAGTCCCATACTCTTCAATGAAGTTATAGATGAAATTATTGGTAAATTATTGCTAAAATTATTGTTGTATATATAAGGAGGTAAAACATATGAGTGGATACAGCATGGGTAGAAGTGTATTTAATATTATATGTTATGCAGACGACTTTATACTAATAGCGGAGAATGAAATTGACTTACAAAGACTTGTGTATAATTTTAACAAAGCATGCCAGAAATATAACATGAGAATAGCGTAAGAGAAAACAAAATCAATTACAATTTCACATGACCCATTGAAGTGTAAGCTTTGCGATAAATGACAGAATAATAGAACAAGTAATGCAGGTAGACTACTTAGGTACAAGACTTACAAGTAACAATAGGGCAGATGAAGAAATAGAACATCAATGATAAAAGAAAAAAGAATTTCTGGATGCATGAATAACCTTATATGGAATAATAAATACCTCACACAAGAATCAAAAACTAGAATTTACAAAACCACAATACGTCCAGTAATATCCTATGCATCAGAGACCAAGCCAGCAACAGCAACAAACTCAAAGAAAACTACAAACTATAGAAATGAATATATTACGGAGGGTACTACGAAAAACAAGGTACTGTTACGACGGTCTACTCATCGTCGTATTTTACAGTGGAAAACAAAATACAAGACATCAATTAAGTCACTAATCACCTTTAATTATCAAAATTAAACAGTTTTTAATCGACAAGATAGTCTCTTACAACAAATCAAATAAAAATTGTTCACATCAATAATCATGACAACGAGAATGAAACACAATTGTATTACAATTGTCCGGCACAAATATAAAACACATAACACTTCACCACAATACTACGAACCGTACTGGAATATATCGCCACTAAAACTGAAACTGAGCGTCGCTGAGTACTTGTATTTATATCCCGCCGAAAATCCAGAAACATTCATACTAAGCATTAACGACGCTACTAGAAAACACCAGAACGTAATTGGTTGCGGCCTTGCACACAGTGCCCTTGGACGCGCGACTTCTGGAACAGTCTAGCTAACGCGTTGAGAATCACGTACACACATGCAGTACAGCCGGATTCCACTGGAACATTCGAGAAACACGTAGATTGTTCTGTAATGTCGTAACACTACGATAACTTGCCAAAGAATAGTATAAGAGAAACGTGTAATGTAACAGATACTAATTCTTGGATTGCGGAATGAAGAAGGATATGGAATGAACACATATGTGAAATGGATGACACTCACAAATGGATAACACAAGGCTAGTGAAAAAGGCAAGAGATAGCCAACCAAACACGAAGAGGAGGATTGGTCGACCAAGGAAGATGTGGAGTAACAGAATGTAAAATTGTTGTTGTTTGTCTTGTAAGATGTAGTGAAGATCTTGTTTGTCGTTGTTGAACAAGACAGAGTCCTAACATGGAATTTAAAGAAGAAGAAGAAGGAATGACAGTGAAGACGGTGCAACCACCACGTATGTTTTATCTCTGTGAATTTAACATGTTATTTTTTTTATGATGTGGGATATAATAAAACAAAAATTTTTCTTTTAAACTTGGTCTAAAATAACAGCGTGACTCAATGTTAAAGCGTAATATTTAGTATACTGGAAACTGAACAAAAGAAAAGAGAGAAAGTTCTTAGTTGGAATCGATTCTGCTGACGTTATCTAGAAATTAGTGCCGCCATTACAAAAGTTATTAACTGCTCATTAACTGTGTATGTTATATAGTAGGCTACATGTATTTTACCTACATACATTTATCTTTTGTGTCGGTCGGTTGTGTTTACTGCAGTCGTTGTTCGTAATGTAAACACGTAACGCACATAAGTCTTAACAAAATTTTAAAAAATACTTCTTTAAATCCAGCCAAAATTGATGAACGAATTTTTAAAATTAGTTTTTTATTCAATAACAAATTTGCTTCATTGCTTGTAAATGTCCTCGAGTTTTATTTTTAGAGTAATAACAAAAATCATAAAGCGTATAAAATTAAAAATTTATATAATAAAAACTTTAATGTTTTCCATTAAACCTGGCCCATTAAGTAAACGTTTCTTTTAATACACTATATGTAAGGCCTACTGATACACAGAATTTTGTAGAGTAAACTAAAAATTCATTATTTTGTTTTATAAAATAAAGTTATTATTAATATATATGGAAAATGAAATAGTTCGTTGTTGGAAGTGTGTGTAAACAAATTAGTAGATAAATAGTATAAAATAAATAGATGAGATAAATTAGTAGATTTGTATGAATCTTTATAAACAAGACTTCTTTCAAACTTCGAATTGTATAGAGTTACTGTATTAACACTTACTGTATTTAATGAGTAAAAACTTTAGTCATTTTTACAGATTACTACCAAATTTCATACTTCTTCAAATAAATTAAGTCTTAGACCTTTTGAAGCATGGATTTAATAAGACTGGAATTATGGTTTGTATCATCATCTCCATAATAAATTGTGTTAATTTTCTGCTGTTGGATCCCTAGTAAGTTGTTTCAAGAGCAAATTTAAATAATCCTCAATCTATATATATAAAAGCCAAATACTACTCACTCACTCATACACTCACTCATCGCCAAATCTCCATAACTATAAAGCTACAAACTTGAAATTCGGCACGTATGTTCCTCTTGGCTTCTAGGTGCTCACTAAGAAAGGGTTTGAAAACTTTAACGCCTAACCGCGAAAAAACGCGAAAAACCGTGACACCGATAGTGCAGCTTTTTTTCAACTGTACGCTTCCTGGAAGTCTAATGTATATTTTTTACTTTCCTTTAGGCTTTTGGGGAGTTACTAAAACAGTATTTTTTTCATCTAACCTATAACCACGAGGAGGCGCGAAAATAATCGCGAAACAGTTCACCCGGTTCTTCTGTTCCTTGCTATGTGGTGTTGAGGGTTTATTTTGAGTTCTACGTTCTGCACGTATATTCCTCTTGGCTCCTGGGTGCTCACTAAGAAAGAGTTTTGAAAGCTTTAACGCCTATTCGCGAAGAAACGCGAAAACCGCAACATTGATAATGTCGCTTTTTTAGTTGTATCCTTCCTGCAGTACTTTTTTCCACCACCTTCACGAGAGGAAGCAGCCGTTGTCGCCAACCGTGAACACCTGAGGGAACTGTCTTATGATACCGCTCAGTTGTCCGAAACAGTTGCTGTGAATGTTCCAAAATAAATCAAGAACAGAGGAAACCCTACGATGGAATCATGCACATCGTTGCTTTTTATTCTGGGCAGTTGTTCTTTCTTGACGCTCCTGGTGGCACTGGCAAAACGTTCTTGATCAATCTGCTGCTAGCCACAATTAGGGACGAAATGATCGACGGAGGCAGGACGGCTCACTCTGAATTGAAGTTACCTCTCAACCTGAATCATTCTGAGTCTGCACTTTGTAACATCTCTAAGCAGAGTGACCTGGCTCAGGTGCTTCGAAAAGCCAAAGTTATTGTGTGGGATGAGTGCACCATGACCCACAAGGGAGATATTGAGGCTCTGAACAGGACGCCCCAGGACATTAAGGGCAGCAACCGATTTATGGTTGGAGTTACGGTGCTTTTGGCTGGTGGCTTCAGACAGACCTTGCCTGTTGTGCCACGGGGAACACGTGCAGATGAAGTCAAGGCCTGTCTCAAGTCATCCCTCTTATGGCCTAATGTCAAAGTCCTGTCCTTGAGAGTTAACATGCGTGTCCACCTCCAACGTGACTTGAGGGTAGAGGAGTTTCCTAACTTATTGCTTGATATTGGTGATGGCAAGATTTTGGAAGTGGAGGGAAGAGTTAATATTCCTGGTAACCTTCGCGATGTTGTGGGAGATCTGCTGAACTTCAGTGACAGAATATACCCCAACATTCATCAGGCTAGAGAGGATTGCACTTTATGGCTGAGGGAAAGAGCTTTCTCACTCCAAAAAACGACTCGGACATCAGCATTAACAACTTTCTGTTGGAGAAGCTGCCGACTGAGCATATGAGGTATGAGTCTGTGGACTCTGTGGTGGAGGTCGAGGATGCTGTACATTATCCTGTGGAGTTCTTGCATACTCTCGACCCACCAGGAGTACCACCTCACGTCCTCTACCTCAAGGTTGGCGCTCCGATCATGCTGTTGCGTAATCTAAACCCTCCGGAACTGTGAAATGGCACCAGGATTCTGCACAAACTTGTCGTCGAAGCCACGATTTTCACAGGCGTCGGTAAGGGAGAAACCGTCATCATCCCGCGAATTCCTCTGATCCCATCAGACTACCACTTTCAGTTCAAACGCCTGCAGTTTCCCGTTAAGGTTTGCTACGCCATGACCATCAATAAGGCACAGGGGCAGAGTTTGATAGTGGCTGGTGTGGATATGAGGAGTGACTGTCTCTCCCATAGCCAGTTGTACGTGGCGTTCTCCAGAGTCAGTTCACCTGACAGCCTGGTCATCCTCCAGCCAGAGAGCAAAACCAGGAATGGTGTTTACAGGGAGGTCCTGAGCACTTAATCTGAGGGAGCAACTGAAAGTATATGCTAAGCAAGTTATTACGTACACCAAAAAACTAGAATTGGTGGTGGGATCAAAGGTCTTACGCCCATCTATTTTATTGTTGTTAGACTTACAATAAAGGACTGTCTTAATCTCTAACAGAAACTAAGCTTACCCCCTCTAACTAAATAATACAGCGTCATTTTTAACAACTCATTAATTTTCAAGCTTTAATAGTTGATTGATCAAGCTGATCAAATTCATCATCTTCAAGCTTGATCATCTTCAAATTGATCGAGCTTAAATAGCTTAAATAGTTTCTCTTAGTTTCAAAATACCGGTATCTAAGCTTCACAAATAACCTATTTCTATTTTCTAATTTTACATTCTGTTTTTTCTGATAATCACCGTTGCGAAGCACGGGTATCCAGCTAGTAAGCTATAAATGTTAATCACGTATAAACAAAAAAAAATTCATAGAAGACAAAACGTACAATGTCCATTCTAGAAGCCGAAAAAATAATTTGTATCTTCGGAATCAAGAAACCAGAAAAAACAAATTATTTTTGTTTACATTCATTGAATAAAGTATGAACCCTTCTTACTAGCTAAATTTTGTATATTACGGAAACATCTTACTACTGAACAATTATATGCGAGATAGACGAAACTGAAATCAACTTCGTTTTTTATCAGAAAAAGCGCAAATGAGTTACTGTATATAGTTTGTAAACACTAAGTTATAATGCAAAACAACAAAAAATTTAAGGGAAGTTAATATAACCGTAGCAATAAAATTCTGTTACGGGTTGTGTGTGAGTGTGTGTGTGTGAGTGAGAGAGAGAGCGAGGGGGTGAAGGGGCTGACACAAGTGAGGTTGGACTGACGTCATTAAACCAAATTGTTCTTAAATAAGCGTAAGATCATACAACATTATCTTCCTTTTTGTGTCCAAATTAAACATTTGTATTTATAACCTGTATGTTCGACAGTCCAAGAATTTTGTAAATTAGGTACATTTGTAATTATATTTAGTCTTTTGACAAAGAGTTAACACACACACACACACACACACGCGCGCGTATGTAATTTTCATAAAACATTAAAAGTACATAAGTAAATCTTGATAGTATTTATCGTTTACTAAATGAAAATTGAATTTTGCGTTTAAGTAGACAAAAACATAAAAATTTAATTTCTCTACTGTGAGCCAGTAGCTGGGGTGTAAAAATGCTGATGTTTTTTGACGAAAGCGTAAAGACAAAAGAGCAGCCACAAACTCCCTGAACACATTACGTGGAAGACTGTTCGCTGGAGACGTCTGAAGGGTAATGAACCCTTTGTTATGCTTTTCCTTAAGAGCACTGGAATCCCCTGGTGTCTCCATGCATTAGAAACAAAACTTCTTTACGTCCTTTAACATCTTTCCTAAAGCTTTTCTCAAAACCTTGCAAAATATATGCAAAAGTGTACATCTTACCTTAATGTATTATTTAGTTGGTTCTTCTTTTAATTAGTTTTACTTTTCACACAGTGATCATGAATATAAACTTCAACATATTGCATGTATAAGTGTTAATTTTAGAAATTTAAACTTGTTTTATTTAACATACTTTTCAATTATCTTGTAGTTATCTATAAATTTTAATCTATGCAATATATGTCAGGGACAAGGATAAAGCTCTGTAATGCCCCGCGATTGTAAAATTATAAATTTAAAAGTGATACTTCAGACGACTATGCAACTGTATCTGAGAAACGCCTGAATATCGAGTAACCTGTGTTATGAGAAATCCTAGGGCAAGCTTATAACTATATATGGACATACTTTTAACTTTAGCTAAAGGCAAATGTTGAAACAAAAACGATTTAAGCAAGTAACATAAATTTGGATGTCATTATGTGGAACTAACGGTATTATATGCTGGCTATGGTATGCGTCTAAAAAGTTAGTCAACCCTCTGTTATACTCTTACCCAAACTCACTGGAATCCCATGACATAGCATGCAAAAATCTAAACACCTTTTACATTTATGTGACTTTCCCTATAGTCTTTTCTCAAAACGTAACTAAAACATGTACCAGTTACCTTTTGTCTACAAATTTAATCTACTTTTTGCTCGTTTTGTTTTTCTGCAATGCCTCTTTGTGCAATTCAGTACAACGAGTGACATTTTGTTTCGCTACAGAATTTGGCGAATTGTGTCGCAAAGCGTCGCAGATGACTCTACTGCCTTTAGGATCTGCAAAGTGCCAAACACTGGTTGCGATATTGTCTAGAAGTGTCGCGAAACCCCTCTCGACCGAAGACGAAGCTCCTTCAATTTATGTCTCGCAACAAAACAACTTTCGACATTTTGAACTGCGCATGCACTGGATTCTAACCACACGGAGTTTCTATAACATTTACTTAGTCCTACATGAAAAGTGCGTGCATTGTCCTTTCGTTCTGATTTTCAAATATTTTGCGTATTAATTATTATTATTAATTGCTGTTGAGAATAAAATGGAAACAAGTATAGGTATAGGTGAAACTGAAATAGACGCAAAATAATGCCTGTCACGAACCAGACTTTACAGCTCTAAAAAACTGACGATAATTTCTTTGTCGTGAGCCATTGTCTTTCGCCTCTCTCCATCGAAGCGACGCTTTGCAAGATGATGCGTCAAAACGGTTCTGTCGCGAAACAAAATGTCGCCCCAGTATGCGGCCGGCCACTTTAGACAAATATTTAAACAGGAACATTTCTAGCAAAAACCAACATTACCCGCTGAAATAAATCCGTTGTTTGTTCCGAATCAGGTAAGACAACAAACAGGATTACAAGAAATTGAAATTATGGCTAAAGAGTTACCCAGATTGCCCATAACAGCCAAATACAGAAATTATTTGTGTGATTGTGTGCTTGCATTTGAACATACCGGTTTATTACTGTTGTAAAATTTCTGAACAAAAAATTTAAAATCTATGAAAACGAAGCTTGGAGATGTAGAAGAACTTTTCGGGTAGTTAGCCGTTGTCGGCTGTCGCATCTTGATATGCAGCCAAACGTTTCGACTTTATCCGTTACAATCACCCTTAATGGCGCAGAATAATCCCATTGAGACCATCTATCAAGATGCAAGCCTGAACCTCGGCCTAACAGCACGGATAGTTTTCCAAGAACACCGGGCGTGTAAAATCTTATGTTCATTAACGAAGCTTGATGCGTTTAATTAAAAACGCTTTCAATATATGAGTGATTGGATTTTCTTGTATTTTTATCACAAATAATGTGTCTGTAATATATTTCGGTTTTATTTCTTACCCAACAATGTGAGTGACACATTGGCATCACCTCCTGTTAAGTCAAAACATTTTCATAGTATTTTTGTCCGTTGTCTACAGCAGGTAAAAATGTGTCAGCAGGCTACACATTGTGACACAGTTTGCATACACAGTTTGCCTGACACTTTTAACATTGTGATCTGACGAAAAGAAAATTATCTGGCGTGATATAAACTGTGCTGTCGTCCTATGCTTTGGCTGACAGGCAGTGCAAGTGTTGAAGACGGCCTTAGACATTATAGAACAATACGTCAAGAGATACAATAAATAAATGGGGTTGATAAGCACGCGTCGATTTTATAGTCATCATCGTCATCATCACTTCATGGATAGGATTCCTCCTGTTTCGCCTCATGACTCTCGCCATCTTGTGAATGGCCTGCCTAAAAATCTTATTTCAACCGGCTCATACACATAAGCCAACTTCGGTAAGCGGATATTGTCCATTCTTGTTTCCTGCACTTTCTGTAAATCTCAGTGAGTTAATTTAGGGAAACTATACCAAGTTCTCGTCTAATATACTCGTTTCTTATATGACCGAGTCGCGTACATCCCTTTACCGATCTCAAGTAGCTCATTTCTGTAGCCTGTAATTGCCACCAGCCCTTCTTCCTTATAATCCAGGTCCCGCATCGATACATCAGTGCTGGTACTGCCATTGTCTTACAGAATTTTATGCACGTCTCTTATCTAGCTTTTCTTTACAATGTCCTTCTAAGTATTCCACACATGGTTTGGAACATGCCTAGTTTATTGCTAAGATCATCATTACCTCTATAAGAAAACTACAACCAAGGTAATGGAATGTAGAGACCTGTTCTATGAGCAAGTCATTTAACATAATTTTAGATTTAATGGGGTATTTTGTACAAAAAGCCATAACCTTTGTTTATGCAGTTGAAATTTTTAAAATATATTCCTTACTTAAGGAGATTATATCTGTTGGAGGCCACATAAACGTTTCTGAAGCGAATTCTTATTAGCCTGGATTACCGTCTTATCATCTGCAAAGAGCAGCATATATAGTGCAGTATAGTTATATTTGTTATATTTAACTTGATGTCAGAAGGGATCCCATCATTAAGTCTTCTAACCGGATCGTCAAGATATATATTAAACAATAGCAGGGAAAAACTGCGCCCTTGTCTAAGTCCTCCTCCATTAATTAAAAGTCCGCGTGAGTCACACCAGTCTCCCAATTCATCATACGTGTTTCTACTGAACAATCGTCGTAGTTAGATAGTGAAGTTCGGTGAGCGATCATGTGAGTTGCGAGAACGACATTAGAAATCGATACGTATTGATCGATTCATTTTGCCACGATAATTTATTTTAACTTTGTGTTTTACACGTGAAATATACTTGTTTATAGTAATTAAATATAACAGTGTGTAATAGTATTTAGTGTGTAATAGTATTTAGTGTGTATTTGTATCGTTACGTTAATAACACTAGCCAACAAAAAAAATCATTATTTTGTTTCCTGACTGAAATTAGCTGATTTTGATTGTTTATTGGGTAAGAAAAAAGAATATAACTGGCAAAAACTTTTTTTAGCTCCTGTTTTATTGATATACTGTTCTTAGTATAAACGAAATTACAATCTCCAGAACAAGAAATAACATTTGAACATTTTAGTTTATACAATATAAAAAAATGAATTTACATAAAAAATGTTTATAAAATGTTAACATTGCTAAAGAAAATTAAATTAATTCTTTAAAAGTTAATATTGTTATTAAAATTGTTCATTATTACTGTTTTTCTTGATTGTTTTTACGTTTCCGAACGCTTCTTTTTAGCTTGCACCATGTGCTCTTGGTCTGGAACATCCCTTGCTAATGTTCAGCAGTAATCTGCACGTTCCATTTGCCTTGATACCTCTTCTCCATGCCTCTTCGATAAATTCTTTATCAAACCTAATTTGATAGGTAAAGGAGGCCGTATAATTTTGCTTCTGTCAACTAAAGGATTGTTTATAACAAATTTTTTCTCCAGGGCATAGTCCTCTGTTTTATTTTGTAGTGAGACTTCCTAGCACAGCTGTCCCATTCACATAAAATAACAGCTGTTGTGTTATACCCCAACTTCATGCCCAGAAGTAAAGCTACAACTTTCAAATTCCCACTGATCTGCCATTTATGTACCTCGTACTTGATACCATCCAAAAGTAATTTCATATTGTCATATGTTTCCTTCATATCCACAGTATGGCCTAAAGGAATAGAGGGTATAGTGTTGTCATTTTAAAGCAAAACAGCTTTTAAGCTCAATTTTGATGAATCTATGAATAGTCTCCATTCTTCAGGGTTACACTCAATATTCAAAGGCTTATATACTCTATATTCATGAAACAAGATTATTTTTCTTTTTAAAATATGGCATGAAATCCTTTTGTCGATGTCTGTAAAAACTTACTGTAACATCTGGTGAGAAAAGATTCCATTGCTCCACCCTAGATCCTAATAGCTCGGCTTTGTGTTTAGGGAGGCTTAAGTCTCAAACCAGATTGTTTAATTCCCCCTATGTAAGTCTGTTTGGCTCACTCAGATCATTTTGTGGATCAAAGTCGGGATTTTGTGATGTAGTAGGCTCACTTACAACATCTCTAGATCTGTCTTCGTCATCATCTGGCAGCAGTTGATAGTCTTGTGGAGGTTTAGGCACCGGAAGACCATCACTATGTGGGAGGGACGAATAGCTGATGGAATGTTCGGATATTCTACAGTCCAATTTTTTAAATGAAATACCATCATGTAAAAGCAATGTCATGCAGAAATAACAGGCATTTACATGATTTGTTGGTTCTTGCCATATCATCGTTACAACAAAATTGATTGAACGTCTCTTTCCAGTGAACCAACGACGAAGATTCACTGAACATGTATTGCAACAAACGTAAGGCGCCCATAACCTGTCTTGATCCCCTACCTTGACTCCAAAGTAATTAAAGTATGCTGTTTTTACTAGCTTTATTATAGGCCGTTTCTAGCAGAAAATGTCACTTCACCACATACATAGCAAAAGTTGTCAGCATTTCCGAGATATTTTCACAGTTTCTAGACACAATATAAGGAAAGAAAGAAAATATTACTAACACTCATTAACCTTACAATGCAGTCAGACGAAAACTAACCTTAAATGACAAGAACAGTGATCTCAGACAGATTTGCCAACGGCAAAAAAATGAAATTTCCCAATTTAAAACAAAAATTCCCATAACTATACTTAAAGTGTTGGTTCTTGAAAATAAGAGCTAACTAAACATTTTAAAGGTTAAATTAGTTTTTTATAACTCAAATACAATATAAAATTGCTACTTTCAAGCAGGAAACATTTTTGTTGTTGAACAGTGTAATTATATTCGTACTGATATAGTTTTTTTTAATCGGTTACCATAGTCAACTTTAAAATTAGGTCTACTGTATTTGTGTACTGACAATACGATTATCTGGTTGATTCAAATTAGAATTAAATACCGAAAAGAAAGGGGACTCTCACAACAAATGTTGAATTGCCAACCCAAAGGAAGAAGAATATGAAACAGAAGAAGGAAAAGCTGAAGACGCGGCCAAGTCAAAGATTTGACGGAGACAGGCTTATCGAACGTCGAACAAGATGAAGATTCAGAAAATGTTAAACACCGATCTATAATCAGAGTCAAATACCACTCAGCACGGACGCATTTAGAGGCCTGAGGATTCCTATCACACAATCATCACGAAAGTATTTTCCTCTACTTGAGGATCCCTATCACATAATTCTACACACGTTCACTGAGACGGTTACTACTTCACCCACTGTGAAAATATTCTTGTGCAACAACACTCATCTGGTAACAACACGATGTTTATAGGACTATTTATGTTACAGTTATTTTGTAACATGGTCACAAATTACTCGCAAGTAATTTGTTAGAAAAGTAGAAAAGTCCAGTTAGCATCTTGAAATTTTAAATAGTCTGTTAGTCCCCCTAAAACTAGTAGAAACCTAACGTCAAACATAGACATGTACGTTTGTGTAGTTATAAAATTGTAAAAGTTGAATGGGATTCGAGACAGTACGCGAAAGCTAAGAACGAGGGGAAGTAACAGGAAAGCAATGAATACGGAGGTATAGACGTACGGTGAAACAAAAATAACCTTAAACTTAACGGTAGTGATTGTGCGGCCGTGTGTCTAGGATAGATAAGATGTGTTGACGAGACTACTCAGCTAATCTCGAAATACCATTACGCGCAATGTAGGTGTGAGTCAGTTTGTTGAATTAATGGGCTGGAAGGAGTTCGCCTATACGCTTCTCCACGTAGGAAAAGTATTGTAACTTACAAATCACTTAACCATACATCATATAGTAATATATTTTGCAACGTGACAAGGTGTCTCACTATAGGTAAGTGTGGAGCATAATTATTATAAGCTGTTATGGGTGTCCAGAACGATAGAAGAATGCTTGGAAGTAAAATAATATTATTAAAAATTAAAATTAATAGGATCAATTAGTAATAAGACAATGTAAAAACTATGAAGATATAACTTAATATGTGAATGAAGTGTTGTGTAGTGTGGGTAGCAAATACAAGGTTATGGAAGTTTATTCATATGTAATAAAGCATTGTTCTAGAAAATTCAAGAATATTAGAAAAATAATAGGTATAGCTACATTTCCGCTGGTCACTGTTAATGATACCTGTTTTCTTATTGACTTGTTTTGCCTTCCGGTGGCTCCGATTAAAATTATATTCTGAATTGGCAAAGTTGGTAAGATGACCTTACTATATTTTTGAATTTTGATGTATTCATTATTATCGATTAACGACACGTTTGCGCCTGTATCTATCATGAATCTTGTGTCTAGTCCATTCTCTTGGGCGATAATATAGGCGATCTCATTATTCGAACTATTGTGTGTTATCGTGTCTTCGTTCAGTAGTTTTTCTCTCACATTTTTTGAGAAGTGATTGTGCACTATCGTCATTGTATCGTCAGTCATTTTGTCTCGTCCTAGTAAGTACACAAATTGTCGGTTCAGTGATGGGACCTGATGGTTTTTCACTGCCGCGGTCCGTTTAAATCAGGGCTGATCTCCTCAGTCCTGTTGTCTGGTTGACCGGGTCTGTCTATATTTTGCAACTCTACCTCAATGGCGTTATTATCGAACGTCACTGAGTTTCTGTTATTCCTGTTGTCGTCACAGCTCCTACTTCGTCTATGTTCATCACGGTAGTGCTGGTTATTCTCCTCCTGAAAACTTCTCCCACGGTTCCCATTATAATTCGTTCGTCCCTGGTACGAACGCCTTCCCACATCTCTATCGTCAATGCTTACATAATTCACATGTCTTCGATATGTTTGGTTTTGATTGATATTATTGCCGTTATTATTCTGTCTGTACCGGTTATCGTAGTTGTTGTTATAACCTCGGTTGTTCTGGTAATGGTGGTCTCTGTCATTGGCACGCTGGTATCCATTATTGTTATTATTTGTAGGAGAGCTACGGTAATAGTGGTTGTTGTTATTGTTGTTATTATTTGCCGCATTATTTCGTGGATAGTTGTTGTTGTTATTGTGGTTTTGGTAACCGCGTTGATAATGGTTACCGTTGTTGTTGTAACTATTGTTCGGTCTTTGCCCGTTGTTTTCATATTGGGCGTCGCGGCGACCATTATTTCTATTTATTTCATCGTTCCTTCGTCTGTACTGGAGGAATTTCTTCTCCTGTTCCATCTCCGCTAATAATGTCGACATCTCCTCGATGGTTTGTGTACGTCCGTTTATTCGGCCTCTCGTAATTTCCCCACCATAGTGGTAAGCTAATAGCCTCACTAAACATTCGGTAGGAATAGCAGGCTCTAAATATCTGGCTATGTTTATTTTTCCAAGAAAATATGTGGTCGGAGTTTGCTTGCCGTGCAGGTCATATCGGCCCAATACTATGTCACTTCTTATCATATGTTGCGTGGCATCAGACCAATACTTAGATTTGAATTGTTTTTTAAATTCTTGGAAGTTTTGTATACTCGGCCGCATCGCCGTCCACCAATTGTCATATACTTTTCTGAACATTTCGTCCAGCATACTCCTAATCACAAACCATCGGTCTTCTCCGGTTTTGGCTATTTTCTCTTCTACCCATTCTAAGAATAGCATGGGGTTTCTTTTATAATTTTGGAAATCGATAACTTCTCGATTTTCCTCGCATGTTGTATGGGCACCGGTACATTGTCTGTTTTTTAGAAAGTTTATTTCATCTCTATGTGGAGTTGTTTGGTCTTTTACCCGATTAAAATTAGTACCTATGCTTTCTAATCTTTCTCCCATCACTGCTTGATTGGTTCGTATGTTTTCAATTCGTCCATTCGTTTCTTCCCGGACGCTCAGTATCTCTTGGTTCATCCGCTCACACTTTTCCTTGGTCTCGGATTCTACGCTTTTAATTTCCGTCACCGGTTCTTCCAGCTTCTTGTCCCATTCTTCCTGCAATTGCCGGTTATTAATTTCCATCTTGTTATTCCACTCGTCTTTTAATGACTCTTTGTGTTCATCTAGTTTTTTCATGGTCTCTTGGTAACTTCCCTTCAATTCTTCCCTCAATGCTCTATTATTTTCGTCTATTTTCTCCTCCATCTTACTGCTATTCTCCTTCAATTCTCGGCTCAATTCCTCCTTTGCTTGTTTAATATCACTCTTTATTTCCTCCATCTTCTTACTCAAGCCTTCCTTCAATATTACTAAATTCTTATTACAATTTTCTAAGTTCTTCTTATTGTTCTCACTTAATTCTTCCTTCAATTCTTCCATAGACTGTTTATTGTCCGTTTTTAATTCCTCTATGGACTGTTTATTGTCCTTCTTTAATTGCTGCATTAATTCCATTATACGTTTGAACATTTCTTGCGTCTTCTCGCCTTCTGTTTGTCTGGGTTCTTCTGGTTGTTTCTCCGGATCCTTCCTTGTTATAATTTCTATTTCCTCAACCGGTGTTGCTTCCTTGTCTTCCATGTTTAATTCGTCTACTTTCTCGGCTTCGGCCGCTCGTCTGCGCGATGTTTCCCGCTTCCTCATTTTTGTTTGTTTTTTGGTTTCATTATAAATTATAATTTAATTTATATTAAATTAAACGCCCCACGTTGGGCGCCAATTTGTAACAAATTACTATTTGTTACGTCTTATTTCTTTAAGCCCACGTTGGATTCGTCAATTTGTAACAAATATATAAATGTAGCGACTTATTTCGCCTCGCACGGGAGTCGTCAATTTGTAATTATTAATACGTTATGTTGAACGGCGAATGATTTTGTAATCTGCCGCTCGCTCCCACTATACGTACCGTTTAAATGACGTCAGCCACCGTTGCCAACCGTTGTGGTGTCCGCTGTGATCTGTGAACTTATTTTTTAAATTGAACAGCAATAATAACGACGCAAATATAACAACAAACATATATCTTTATAGAAACCATTTATTCAGTAAAGCATCGGTTAATTGTTTCTCGTTCTTTTTATGATAATCACAATTGTGGCAAAAATTATGTGTCTTCTTTACCAGTTGGTACAGTAGTTGCAATTCTTATTGTATTCAGAACAAAATAAAGCGTTGGTTATTATTTCTATTAACATAAATCATCTCAGGGCCTATCTGGTTCGGGGATTACAATTAAACAAAAAATATTATTCTATAAATCAAAGTACAAATTTTACAGTTCAAGGATATTACAAAGTTTAGAGTGTAATGGGCACGTATGCAGTTGAATAGTGGTTGCTAATTATTATAGGCTATGTCCAGTTTATATGTTTATTAATTATTATCAAAATCGAAGGTTCTTGTGGTGTTTAAAAAGGTGTCAATCTCAATTCGTGTTATTAGTGAGTGTTCTTAGTGTTGGTGTGATATGATGTCTGTAGTTTTAGTTGGTTAATTCTTAAAAAGTCGTGTATACAAAAGTTGGTGTTGATACATAATATAATAAAATGTTCGAATTCACCAAATCCTCTTCTTAAAATGGTTCTTGGTCGAAGATAGGTCCCACGTCTGCTTCGGTCCTCCTCCCTGGTTCTTGATTCTTCTATTCAAATGTTGGATGTTCCTCACTCGGTTGTAATAATTCGTATTATGTATATCTATCTGCATTAAGATGTCTGGAATGTGTTTTCACAGTTTATAGTTACTTATGTAAGACGTTTTGCAAACGCGTCTGTACGCTATGACCGTTGTTAAAGAAGTCCCATTTTATTTATCCGAAATTTCTGGTTGCTAAGGGTAAACTTGGAATCTGGTTGGTTGATTTGGATATACATTGTCATGTAAATTCATTATTTCAATGTCTGAATTTGTTCAAAACCTTTAAATTAGTATAACTTTTCTGTACTGATTGGGAATTTAAAACTATTAGCAACATTATTTTGGTCTTTACATTTGTGACACATAGACACTAAACATGCCTACCTTTACTTAAGAAATACAGCTGTTACAATTTTGTTATTTGAATTTTTCTTAAATAGCTTAAAACAAATTATTTTGCTTCTAGATTTGTAGTGTATACTACTAACTATAAATCCATTCATCCTTCAACCTTTGTTTCACAAAATTCCTAACAGTATTATATAAATTTACAAAAGTTGGTTTTACATGGCTTCCTACAGTTTGCCATCCACAAAACATTTGCTACTCCATTTATTTGTTCAAAAATGATCATCCTTATATAACTACTGTCTGCTTTGTTATTTTTCTATTTCTCATTAATTTAGAATGGTTGGTTGCTTTCCTGGCTATCCTGATAACATCATTACATGAACAATAACAAAACAATATATAATCAAATCAATTTAGTGTCTTGCCCACATTTCTATGAGTTTTATGGACATTGAATAAATAAGTTAAAATTTCATTAAACATAAACAACTGTTTACCACTAGTAATAACACCTCCTTTCACTCCATCTTGCCTTGATAACTAATTAATTAATTCTTATTATTAATACATAACAAATATATTTGAAAACAAAAGAGTTGTACTCTAACTCAGACCTTCCAGCCTTGAGTTCAATGAAACATTAATATAAACAAAACACATATATTTATTCATTACTTAAATTATTCCTTAAAATTAAGTTTCATGCAGTCCTTGCTGTTTTTGTTTTATTTCAGGGATGTACCCTTGATCATTGCACTACTTATTATATTATCTCATCACATTTATAATCATATTACCTAATATTGTGAGATAAAAATAGCACTCACTTGGGATCATTTTTAGTATATTTTCATAATAAAATTACTTGCACTAGTCCACTGTTATTCTTTGATCTTATCTCTATTTGTTTTAATTAGTCTTATAAGATTAATAATCTTATTTATACAAGATTATTAATATTTGTTTGTCCCATTATAAATATTTTCCACTGGTTCACTTTTAATTCTACCTTTAGACACTTCTGTTACTGATTGTTTTGCTTTCACTGACACATAATATTCAGCTACTTCCTTATCCATTAAAATATATTTAATACTACAATATATCGTATTGTGTTTCTATTTGTCACATTCATTGTTTTTGTATTTGGGTTTACATTTTTATTGTCATTAAAAGAACTTCACTCTTGTTATAAAATATTACTGTGAATAAGTTATTATTTATTGTTTTCTGGACAACCTTATGACCATTATTTATTACAATTAGTTGTACGGTTCATGTATCTATAATAAGGTTTGTTATATTTTCATTACATCATTCAAATTAATCACTTACTAATATTTCTTTTTACATAGTATTGTATGTTTGGGCCTATTATCCCTCAATTTGTATTTTGATTATCTTGATATTATAATACATTGAATGAAACCATTTGTTTCCTTATAGCATTGATACATAATCTGTCTGTCTTTATAATACTTATTTTGTCATTATTTAAAGTTCATGTCTTAATCGGGGTTGAAATGTATTTTGCATCACTTTGCCTGAATCATTAATTTGGGTACGGTCAGTTGTATTACTAGTCAGTCTAAAATAGTTATTCGTTCCTCTTCACTATCATCTTGAAAGATATTTTTCTTCTTGTTTAGTTTCTTATCCATTGTCTTCATTAAATCTGATACGATATTAAGGTGTTCCAAATGTAATGTTACATACTACCCTGCCACCAAATTTGATTATTTTAATAAAATAGTATTTTTGTTGAAATTATCAATTATCTTATCCTTCACATTATCATTTGTTATTCTTTTTATGATCTGGTATACTTGTCTTTAATTATAAGTGTTCTATCCCTGGAACATGTTATTTCCCTAACAAATTAATCACCATATATTTTGGAATCAGTCGGGGGGCTCTCTTGACCTAATACCCCGCTGTCCTTATAATACATAATACATAAATAATATCGATTGCTGGAGCTATCTCATCAGTCAATCACATTTAATAATCACTAGTCTATTCACGACTAAATCAAATAAAAATAATATAATAATATATTCTTGGGATTGTTCACTCAGTTAAACTTCTCAGATCTAAGTATTTCTTTCCATTGATTCTTTCAGATGTTTATTTTCTCGTGGCGATATTAATAACATTTTTTATTTTCAATTGGTACTATCTTCTTTCCTTCTTTATCAGTACTGCTTAATCTCCATTTTTCATTCACTATCTTTATTCAATTAAAACATAACAAGTATCTGTATCTATAGTTGTTGTTGATTCTCTCACAATCATGATAGGTTATTTGTAGTAAATTCGTTTCTAGTTTTGTCTTATTTTCATCGTCGATTGTCTACATTTGTCTTTTGTTATTCATTTTATAGCACTATGGTTCATGGATGTTGCATCTTTCTTTTATATTCCAATGATAAGTTCATAATTATATTTAATAAGAGGTGTTTATTTTGTTTAGAATTTGGAAATTTATTCACATTTGTTTATTCACTTGAGTCATAATAACATTATCAAAATGTACTGTAAGTTGTCCTTACTATTTATTTGAATTTTGAGATATTCAAATCGTTTATTCGCTTCATTTAAAATTATATTCTGGATTAATAAAGTTGGTAAGATGAGCTTACTATATTTTTGAATTTTGAGGTATATTCAAATTCATTTTATTTGGCTTCATTTAAAATTATTTTCTGGATTGGTAAAGTTGGTAAGATGAGCTTACTATATTTTTGAATTTTGAGGTATATTCAAATTCATTTTATTTGGCTTCATTTAAAATTATATTCTGGATTAGTAAAGTTGGTAAGATGACCTTACTATATTTTTGAATTTTGATGTATTATAATAATAAATTCTTCAATTCCATATTAATTCTCATAAATAATTAGTTGTAAGTTGCCCTTACTATTTTTTAGAATTTTGTGGTTTATTCAACTTTGTTTATTGGGTTCATAATACATTTTTAAGGAAACTTGGTTGTATGTTCCCTTAATCTTTTTTGTTTCCGCATCACTAATGACATAAGTATTATTGTTATTGTTTTTTACAATAATATATGGTCCATTATACAGTAATAATAGCTTTTTTCCTATTCCTTCCTTAGAACTTGGCAATTCGCGGTTTTTTAACAATACTTTGTCTCCAATCTTGTACTGGATCATTTTCTGCTGACTGATTTTGTATCTTTTCCTTCTTCTCTCCACCTGTTCATTCAGTTTGCTGTGGAATCTCACGTTGTCGAACTGGTAAGCTGGGTTGTTTGGGAAGTTGATTATTTCACTAATTTCTCGGGGTGGTAGTCTTTCGTGCATTATGGTATATGGAGTATCTTGTATTGATTCATGGTAAGCTAAGTTGATAAAGCTTTCTGTTTGTGTAATGTATTCACTCCACTTCTGGTGTTTATCAAAACAATATGTCCTGAGGATACGGCCAACCTCCCTCAGTACTCTTTCCGCCGGGTTGCTATTTGGGTGATAGACAGATGTTTTATATGTCTTGACACCTAGGTCTAACAAAGTCTCCTTCCATACCCTTCCTCGAAACTGAGTTCCGTGATCAGTAATAATTGACCTTGGAGCTCCTAACTCTGGTATGTATTGTTGGATCACTATTTGCAGAATCTTTTTTGTAGTCGCCCGATTAATGGGGTAAAGTTTTGTAAATTTGGAGTAATGGTCGAACATGATTATAATAAATTTATACTGTTTTCTCCCTCCACTACGAGGTAATGGTCCACACACATCTAAAAATACTCTCTCTAATTTACCAGTTGATGTAATTGGTTGCATTATTCCTTCTGTTTTTTCGTTATTGCATTTTGCCAATTGACAGATGTGACACTGCCGAATACATTCTCTAACTCTCCGGTTGATATTCTTAATGTAAGTGTGTTCCTCAAGTGCTTTCATTACTTTTAATGCACCCATATGCCCATATCGACTATGGTAGTCCAGTATTAATTCTGTTTCTAAAGCTTTAGGTATCACCACCTTCCATGAGCCTTGGTTATTATTTGGTTTGTAAAATAGTATGTCTTCATGTAGACAATAATATGCAGTAATTTTTTCATCCTGTTGGATCAATCTTTGCCTAAAATTGTTGATTTTTGTATCCTCTGTTTGTTGTTGTGAAATTGATTTCATGATGTTTTCCAAGTCTGATTTGTTTTTTATTATAGTATATACCTTGACGATTGTTTCTTTTTCCCCTTCAAAAGTTTGTTGTTCTGTGTTAATCCGGGACAATATATCTGCAGCAATATTCTGTTTTCCTGGAACATACTCCCAATTTATATGGTATTCCTGTAGTGCGAGTATCCACCTTGCCAATCTTCCATGGTTAATCTTGCAATTTTTTAGGAAAGATATTGACTTATGATCGCTCCTCACAGTTATCGGGTATCCAAGAATATAGGTTCTGAATTTTCCACAAGCGAATACAACGCTTAATAACTCCTTTTCCGTTACACTATAATTGCGTTCACATCCATTAAGTATTCTGCTTGCAAAACTCACCACCTGATGGTCTCCCTCACTATCTTCTTGATATAATACAGATCCTAAACTTATATCACTGGCATCGCAGTTCATAAAGAAAGGTTGATTGAAATTAGGATGTTTTAATATAACTGAACTTAGGAAATTATGCTTGATCATTTGGAGTAAGTTGTCTTGTTCCTGTCCCCATGACCATTTGTTCTTAGAGGATAATTGTGGAGAAAACTTCGCTGTCATTTCAGAATAATTTCTCTGAAACTTCCTATAATAATTGCAAAGTCCCAGAAATGATTGAAGTTGCTTTTTATTTTTAGGACTTGGGAATTTTGTCTTGTTAAGTTAAAACCCAGGAATCGGACTTCACTGGCGATAAGTTTGGATTTTTGAAGCTTTAGAGTAACGTTATTGTCTGATAATTTTTGTAATACTTGCCCTACTCTGTCACAATGGTCTTCCCAATTCACTGAAGTAATCAACAAGTCATCAACATAGACTGTGGTATATGGAATAGTATCTGGACCCAACACCTGGTCCATACATCTTACGAATACAGCTACTGAGTTTACCAGTCCAAACGGTAGTCTTTTGAACTGGTAGTTCCTCCCTTCGAAAATAAAGGCGACGTACTTTCGACTATCTGGGTGTAACTCCACCTGCCAATACCCACAAACAGTATCCCAGGTGCTGATAAATTGTATGCCATTAAATTTTTTCAATATCTCCTCAATCTCTCCGGGAGATGTTCTGTCATTAACTATGATCTTATTGATCTCTCTAGCATCCAAACAGAGTTGTACTTTGCCATCTTTCTTGGGAACGGCTATTAACGGACATGTATATGCGGAACAGCTATACTCAATAATATCTTCTGCTATCATTTTGTCTAGTTCAGTCCTCACTGCTTCTTTTAATGCATAAGCAACGGGATATGATTTCTTATTAAAATTTACAGGCTCCTTGAATTGTAGTGTAAATTGATAATTTTTTACCTTGCCAGGTATATCAGAGAAAACATAGCGGTATTTATTATATATGGATATCAACTTTTCTATTTGTTGTGTGGTTAAATTACATTCATTTTGTTCTGACCGAAATTGTCGGATCTCTTCTAATTTTTCCAACCATAAACTATCTTCACACCCAAAGTATATCCTTCTTATATTCCATTAATCATCTTGCTTATTATTGAATTTTCTTATACTATTGCATAAAGGTACATTTTTATTTTCTACTAATTTTGCTGTCCATTCTATATTATCCATTTTTAACGACACTATGGCCTGTCTCATGTAAATTATTGATGAGTATTTTCTCAAAATATCACAGCCTATTAGTAGATTAAATGGTAGATTACAAGCTATTAGAAAAATCATAGGTATAGCTACATTTCCGCTGGTCACTGTTAATGATACCTGTTTTCTTATTGACTTGTTTTGCCTTCCGGTGGCTCCGATTAAAATTATATTCTGAATTGGTAAAGTTGGTAAGATGACCTTACTATATTTTTGAATTTTGATGTATTCATTATTATCGATTAACGGCACGTTTGCGCCTGTATCTATCATGAATCTTGTGTCTAGTCCATTCACTTGGGCGATAATATAGGCGATCTCATTATTCGAACTATTGTGTGTTATCATGTCTTCGTTCAGTAGTTTTTCTCTCACATTTTTTGAGAAGTGATTGTGCACTATCGTCATTGTATCGTCAGTCATTTTGTCTCGTCCTAGTAAGTACCCAAATTGTCGGTTCAGTGATGGGACCTGATGGTTTTTCACTGCCGCGGTCCGTTTAAATCAGGGCTGATCTCCTCAGTCCTGTTGTCTGGTTGACCGGGTCTGTCTATATTTTGCAACTCTACCTCAATGGCGTTATTATCGAACGTCACTGAGTTTCTGTTATTCCTGTTGTCGTCACAGCTTGTACTTCGTCTATGTTCATCACGGTAGTGCTGGTTATTCTCCTCCTGAAAACTTCTCCCACGGTTCCCATTATAATTCGTTCGTCCCTGGTACGAACGCCTTCCCACATCTCTATCGTCAATGCTTACATAATTCACATGTCTTCGATATGTTTGGTTTTGATTGATATTGTTGCCGTTATTATTCTGTCTGTATCGGTTATCGTAGTTGTTGTTATAACCTCGGTTGTTCTGGTAATGGTGGTCTCTGTCATTGGCACGCTGGTATCCATTATTGTTATTATTTGTAGGAGAGCTACGGTAATAGTGGTTGTTGTTATTGTTGTTATTATTTGCCGCATTATTTCGTGGATAGTTGTTGTTGTTATTGTGGTTTTGGTAACCGCGTTGATAATGGTTACCGTTGTTGTTGTAACTATTGTTCGGTCTTTGCCCGTTGTTTTCATATTGGGCGTCGCGGCGACCATTATTTCTATTTATTTCATCGTTCCTTCGTCTGTACTGGAGGAAGTTCTTCTCCTGTTCCATCTCCGCTAATAATGTCGACATCTCCTCGATGGTTTGTATACGTCCGTTTATTCGGCCTCTCGTAATTTCCCCACCATAGTGGTAAGCTAATAGCCTCACTAAACATTCGGTAGGAATAGCAGACTCTAAATGTCTGGCTATGTTTATTTTTCCAAGAAAATATGTGGTCGGAGTTTGCTCGCCGTGCAGGTCATATCGGCCCAATACTATGTCACTTCTTATCATATGTTGCGTGGCATCAGACCAATACTTAGATTTGAATTGTTTTTTAAATTCTTGGAAGTTTTGTATACTCGACCGCATCGCCGTCCACCAATTGTCATATACTTTTCTGAACATTTCGTCCAGCATACTCCTAATCACAAACCATCGGTCTTCTCCGGTTTTGGCTATTTTCTCTTCTACCCATTCTAAGAATAGCATGGGGTTTCTTTTATAATTTTGGAAATCGATAACTTCTCGATTTTCCTCGCATGTTGTATGGGCACCGGTACATTGTCTGTTTTTTAGAAAGTTTATTTCATCTCTATGTGGAGTTGTTTGGTCTTTTACCCGATTAAAATTAGTACCTATGCTTTCTAATCTTTCTCCCATCACTGCTTGATTGGTTCGTATGTTTTCAATTCGTCCATTCGTTTCTTCCCGGACGCTCAGTATCTCTTGGTTCATCCGCTCACACTTTTCCTTGGTCTCGGATTCTACGCTTTTAATTTCCGTCACCGGTTCTTCCAGCTTCTTGTCCCATTCTTCCTGCAATTGCCGGTTATTAATTTCCATCTTGTTATTCCACTCGTCTTTTAATGACTCTTTGTGTTCATCTAGTTTTTTCATGGTCTCTTGGTAACTTCCCTTCAATTCTTCCCTCAATGCTCTATTATTTTCGTCTATTTTCTCCTCCATCTTACTGCTATTCTCCTTCAATTCTCGGCTCAATTCCTCCTTTGCTTGTTTAATATCACTCTTTATTTCCTCCATCTTCTTACTCAAGCCTTCCTTCAATATTACTAAATTCTTATTACAATTTTCTAAGTTCTTCTTATTGTTCTCACTTAATTCTTCCTTCAATTCTTCCATAGACTGTTTATTGTCCGTTTTTAATTCCTCTATGGACTGTTTATTGTCCTTCTTTAATTGCTGCATTAATTCCATTATACGTTTGAACATTTCTTGCGTCTTCTCGCCTTCTGTTTGTCTGGGTTCTTCTGGTTGTTTCTCCGGATCCTTCCTTGTTATAATTTCTATTTCCTCAACCGGTGTTGCTTCCTTGTCTTCCATGTTTAATTCGTCTACTTTCTCGGCTTCGGCCGCTCGTCTGCGCGATGTTTCCCGCTTCCTCATTTTTGTTTGTTTTTTGGTTTCATTATAAATTATAATTTAATTTATATTAAATTAAACGCCCCACGTTGGGCGCCAATTTGTAACAAATTACTATTTGTTACGTCTTATTTCTTTAAGCCCACGTTGGATTCGTCAATTTGTAACAAATATATAAATGTAGCGACTTATTTCGCCTCGCACGGGAGTCGTCAATTTGTAATTATTAATACGTTATGTTGAACGGCGAATGATTTTGTAATCTGCCGCTCGCTCCCACTATACGTACCGTTTAAATGACGTCAGCCACCGTTGCCAACCGTTGTGGTGTCCGCTGTGATCTGTGAACTTATTTTTTAAATTGAACAGCAATAATAACGACGCAAATATAACAACAAACATATATCTTTATAGAAACCATTTATTCAGTAAAGCATCGGTTAATTGTTTCTCGTTCTTTTTATGATAATCACAATTGTGGCAAAAATTATGTGTCTTCTTTACCAGTTGGTACAGTAGTTGCAATTCTTATTGTATTCAGACCAAAATAAAGCGTTGGTTATTATTTCTATTAACATAAATCATCTCAGGGCCTATCTGGTTCGGGGATTACAATTAAACAAAAAATATTATTCTATAAATCAAAGTACAAATTTTACAGTTCAAGGATATTACAAAGTTTAGAGTGTAATGGGCACGTATGCAGTTGAATAGTGGTTGCTAATTATTATAGGCTATGTCCAGTTTATATGTTTATTAATTATTATCAAAATCGAAGGTTCTTGTGGTGTTTAAAAAGGTGTCAATCTCAATTCGTGTTATTAGTGAGTGTTCTTAGTGTTGGTGTGATATGATGTCTGTAGTTTTAGTTGGTTAATTCTTAAAAAGTCGTGTATACAAAAGTTGGTGTTGATACATAATATAATAAAATGTTCGAATTCACCAAATCCTCTTCTTAAAATGGTTCTTGGTCGAAGATAGGTCCCACGTCTGCTTCGGTCCTCCTCCCTGGTTCTTGATTCTTCTATTCAAATGTTGGATGTTCCTCACTCGGTTGTAATAATTCGTATTATGTATATCTATCTGCATTAAGATGTCTGGAATGTGTTTTCACAGTTTATAGTTACTTATGTAAGACGTTTTGCAAACGCGTCTGTACGCTATGACCGTTGTTAAAGAAGTCCCATTTTATTTATCCGAAATTTCTGGTTGCTAAGGGTAAACTTGGAATCTGGTTGGTTGATTTGGATATACATTGTCATGTAAATTCATTATTTCAATGTCTGAATTTGTTCAAAACCTTTAAATTAGTATAACTTTTCTGTACTGATTGGGAATTTAAAACTATTAGCAACATTATTTTGGTCTTTACATTTGTGACACATAGACACTAAACATGCCTACCTTTACTTAAGAAATACAGCTGTTACAATTTTGTTATTTGAATTTTTCTTAAATAGCTTAAAACAAATTATTTTGCTTCTAGGTTTGTAGTGTATACTACTAACTATAAATCCATTCATCCTTCAACCTTTGTTTCACAAAATTCCTAACAGTATTATCTAAAATTTACAAAAGTTAGTTTTACATGGCTTCCTACAGTTTGCCATCCACAAAACATTTGCTACTCCATTTATTTGTTCAAAAATGATCATCCTTATATAACTACTGTCCGCTTTGTTATTTTTCTATTTCTCATTAATTTAGAATGGTTGGTTGCTTTCCTGGCTATCCTGATAACATCACTACATGAACAATAACAAAACAATATATAATCAAATCAATTTAGTGTCATGCCCACATGGCTATGACTTTTATGGACATTGAATAAATAAGTTAAAATTTCATTAAACATAAACAACTGTTTACCACTAGTAATAACACCTCCTTTCACTCCATCTTGCCTTGATAACTAATTAATTAATTCTTATTATTAATACATAACAAATATATTTGAAAACAAAAGAGTTGTACTCTAACTCAGACCTTCCAGCCTTGAGTTCAATGAACCATTAATATAAACAAAACACATATATTTATTCATTACTTAAATTATTCCTTAAAATTAAGTTTCATGCAGTCCTTGCTGTTTTTGTTTTATTTCAGGGATGTACCCTTGATCACTGCACTACTTATTATATTATCTCATCACATTTATAGTCATATTACCTAATATTGTGAGATAAAAAAAGCACTCACTTGGGATCATTTTTAGTATATTTTCATAATAAAATTACTTGCACTAGTCCACTGTTATTCTTTGATCTTATCTCTATTTGTTTTAATTAGTCTTATAAGATTAATAATCTTATTTATACAAGATTATTAATATTTGTTTGTCCCATTATAAATATTTTCCACTGGTTCACTTTTAATTCTACCTTTAGACACTTCTGTTACTGATTGTTTTGCTTTCACTGACACATAATATTCAGCTACTTCCTTATCCATTAAAATATATTTAATACTACAATATATCGTATTGTGTTTCTATTTGTCACATTCATTGTTTTTGTATTTGGGTTTACATTTTTATTGTCATTAGAAGAACTTCACTCTTGTTATAAAATATTACTGTGAATAAGTTATTATTTATTGTTTTCTGGACAACCTTATGACCATTATTTATTACAGTTAGTTGTATGGTTCATGTATCTATAATAAGGTTTGTTATATTTTCATTACATCATTCAAATTAATCACTTACTAATATTTCTTTTTACATAATATTGTATGTTTGGGTCTATTATCCCTCAATTTGTATTTTGATTATCTTGATATTATGATACATTGAATGAAACCATTTGTTTCCTTATAGCATTGATACATAATCTGTCTGTCTTTATAATACTTATTTTGTCATTATTTAAAGTTCATGTCTTAATCGGGGTTGAAATGTATTTTGCATCACTTTGCCTGAATCATTAATTTGGGTACGGTCAGTTGTATTACTAGTCAGTCTAAAATAGTTATTCGTTCCTCTTCACTATCATCTTGAAAGATATTTTTCTTCTTGTTTAGTTTCTTATCCATTGTCTTCATTATATCTGATACAATATTAAGGTGTTCCAAATGTAATGTTACAATATATGTAAGCGCATGCCACGCACCTTACATATTTATTTATCATTTCTTTAAACACTTTTTGCTACATTCTGTTTCTTGATGTAGAAAATATATTTAATATTTATAAAGACTTTACCTCAAGATGTTTCTTCTTATTTGGCATTTGTTGTTGGGATTATTATTTTACATTTTGTATTTTTCTTCAGCTCAAGATGTTTCTTCTTATTTGGAACATGTTTCGGGAAGCCTTGTGTTCCCGTCTTCAGCCTTCCTGATTTTGAACCTTGTGAGGTATTTGTGTGTTGGTTGGATTTTGCTGTGGTTTCCTGTTGGCCTCTGGTCGTTTAAATTGTTACTATTGTGTGTGATTGTGGTGTCTGTATTAGTATTTTGTGTATTTTCTATGTTGAGTGCTTTGAAAATTGTGTCGTGTTTTGTATTGATCTGTATTTGTTCAGGTATTAGTTTGTTTTGTGTTTTATGTTTATAAATTTGCAAATTTTCCCAAATGTTCATTATGGTGCCTTTGTGTGGTATGTGTTTTATTAGTGTCATGTTGGTTATGTCTGGGAAGTCATGCCAATGTTTATTGCATGTGTGGCCAAATTAGATTTATATATTTCTGGTTTTTTGTATGCGTAAAGATGTTCAAAATAACGTTTTCTCAGCTGTTTTCTTGTTTGTCCTATGTAACATTTATTACAATCTTGGCATTCAATTTTGTATATACCTTTGGTTGTTGTATTATCTTTGTTGTGTAGGTTATTTAGTTTTTGTAACTTATTTTTATTAGTTTTTGTATGCTATTTTAATGTCTATATTTTTTAATATTTATGTTAGTTTTGTCGTGGATCATTTTTTATTGTGTGTTATTATTTATGTGGTGTTAATTTGTATTAATGTTTAATGTTCAGTGTTCATTTTATATTTGATTTTATTTTGTATTTTGTTTACCGTATTTATATTATATCCATTTTCATAAGCAATTTGGTATATTTCTTTCTTTGTCTGTTTCTTGTTTGTTTAGGAGTATTTTATACATTCTGTTAAAAACTGAATAGAATGCTGCCATTTTATGTTATGGTGGGTGGTCAGAATGGTTAGGTATAATGATGTTAGTAGAAGTTGGTTATCTGTATATTGCATATTGTAGGTGGTTGTTGTTTCTTGTAATGGTTATGTCTAAATAGTTGATTTTGTTATGTTTCTCTTTTTCTTCTGTGAATTGTATTTTTGGATGTATGTTATTGAGTTGTTTTAATATGTTACCTGAATTTGTGTTTTTGTTATTTGATACATATTAATACACATGCAATAAATACTGGACATGAATTACCAGACATAACCAACATGACACTAATAAAACACATACCACACAAAGGCACCATAATGAACATTTGGGAAAATTTGCAAATTTATAAACATAAAACACAAAACAAACTAATACCGAAACAAATACAAAACACGACACAATTTTCAAAGCACTCAACATAGAAAATACACAAAATACTAATATAGACACCACAATCACACACAATAATACCAATTTAAACGACCAGAGGCCAACAGGAAACCACAGCAAAATCCAACCAACACACAAATACCTCACAAGGTTCAAAGTCAGGAAGGCTGAAGATGGGAACACAAGACTTCCCGAAAGATGTTCCAAATAAGAGGAAATATCTTGAGCTGAAAAAAAATACAAAATGTAAAATAATAATCCCAACAACAAATGCCAAATAAGAAGAAACATCTTGAGGTAAAGTCTTTATAAATATTAAATATATTTTATAATTTTTTATATATGAAACTCGACGTTTCTTGCAGAAATTATATAATATTGTGATATTATTCAATTTAGTTTCTTCTGCAAGTAGTGTATTGCGTTTTTTATAGTTTTAATGCCTTATATTATAGGTGTTGAAACTATAAAAAACCCAATACACTACTTGCAGAAGGAACTACATTGAATTATATCACAATATTATATTTATTTATGTACGTACTAATAGATAATAAAAAAATCATTGTACATCAACACCAAATATCTATGAATGTGTGAGAGAACGATCAACAAATTATCAAAGTATTGCATTTGGTCAATTTCATAAAAGTTACCATTTTATCGGTACAGTAGAGCGGTAAAATAAATGTTAATCTAAAACGCAAAGGAATGTGAAACGGTTCTAACTAAGAAGGAAACGTAAACACTGAAAACTTTAATAACAATGAAACAAATTAGTGTTTTTTTTTTATCGGCCATCTAAGGACCACATGCCAATTTCAATTCTTTACTCTTTGTTCTTTCCTTTTTTTTCAATATTCTTTCATCTTCTGATTGTGTCTCTTCTTCCTGTCTTCAGTCCACTTTGAACCTGCGTTTTTCTCTCTCCTACCCTGGACTGCCTCTATTTTTAACACTTTTGCCCGAAAAATGTCTCTTTCAATTGTTTCTTCTGCATCTATATTGTAACGTTTCCTTCTTTATGGGTTACAAAAATAAATATATGAATTTAAAAAAAAAAATGTTGTTTAAATTTAATTAAGAATTTTTTTATATTTATTTATTAATTATTTATTAGTTTATTTATTTATTATATTAGTCCTTAATTCTTTTAATTACTAATTTAGTTGATTTATTGTGTTATAATAACAATTATTTGTTTTCAGCGTTAAATAGATTATGAAATGTAATAATCGATTAGTTGGGTTCAGCTATTCAGTGATTGTACTCCTTTGCGATGTTATTCTCTTCTTTCTTGGAGTCCAGATTTCAAATGTTACCTGAAATTCTTCTAAATATATGTTCACCAAGAAATAAAACTCAAAATTGGAATATTAAATGAATTTATTAATCTAATTGCGATTAATCGATTTTGAATCGAACTACTAATCCACAGCTCGGAAACTCATATCTCAGGGCAAATTGTTTCTTTATATAAATTATTAACATTGAATTATAGGTTCTTTTAGCTGTTATCATAATTCAGAGAAAGGGTAATGCTGAAAAGGTACAAAACTTACAATTAACAAGTTCTTAATGATAAAAAATAGAAATAATATTTAATATAAAAAGGTTAATAAAAATTAGATTTTTTCGAACCAATGGCACTATGTAGGCTGACGTCACCACAGCTGACTGAGGCTGGCCTGAGATTCAACAATATGGCCGTCCCTTGCTGCGTATGCACACTGAGATCTTCACGACGAAATTCCACCAAATAAATGTTGATTCTTTATGTGTTCCTCATCATAGTAGTAGTGATCAGTTTTCTTCGTTTCAGAGTGATGATTCCTTATTAATGATCCGTTGTTTAGTTCGGCAATAAGTGTTCAGAAGTGTCCTCGTTCAAATAGCTCATCCATAACGTTGTGCTGATATTCACATTAAATAATTTCTGATTAGTACCTGGACTGTTCTAATATCTGGATTACCTTCAATCTTCGTAAAGATAATAGTTGAATTGATTTTATTTGATATCAGTGTTAGTAACTCATATTTTAAATTTCTTTTTTTTATAGGTATAGTTCTTATCAAAATTATATTTTCTATCTTTTTTAATTTGTGTGAGATCGTTCTGATGTGTTCATCTCAACGTTTAACAATCAACTCTCGTTTTTTCTTCATCATACAAAAGGTCCTGGCTGATTTATTAGTAAATTTTCATTGTTTTAAATCAGCTGACTCTTAAGCCTAAAATTTGATGTTGTACAAAAGAATTGAATTTTACATTATATTATAAATTATATTTTGCTTATTATTTATTCTTATTAAATGATAATTACATAATCAAATTCCTTATTTAATTCTGCATCATTTAATACCACACATGATATATTTTATAGTATTTTTTAACTCAAAGTCATATTTACAGTATATTTGGTTGTAGGCCTTACCTACTTTACTTCTTTCCACATTAAATAGTTGACAATTTATGTTAGATTCTAATTATCATTGAACAAGATCATTGATTGAATTATTATGGTTTGAGTTCTTTAATTCTCAGTAATTTGATGATTTGGTTAGCTAATTTGAATACTATCTTCAATTTAGGCTTTTCTTTAGAGTCCAGTGTTATTACACTTGCATTTTTACTAATATCTTATACATTCCTTAATTACCTTCACTAAGTGTTGTTACAGTTATTATCCATGGTTAGTGATTTACATTCAACAATTTTCATTCATTTAATTAATTTTATTAACTTATTTACTAATTATAATGTTGGTGAGAGGTACCATTTGCCTATTTTTTTTTATGTTAGTTCAATTACAAAGTTTACTATTATTTCAGCTTGCTAATACCCTTTCTGACATACAATTCTAATAAAATCTTAACTAAATTGCCCTCACTTAATTACAACCGTTTTCATTATTAATTGACATCATTAAAATATAATAAAGATATTATATTAAAAAAAATAAACTTTATCTCAAGCATTCAATTCTTTGAGTTCAATGAACTGCTAACATAAATAAAACACATCCGTTTTTATTTAAACAGTTTATTAAAATCAATTATTATGCAGTCTTTTGCTGTTTTTGGTTTAATTGAGGGATTTACTCTTACTATTTACTATATTCCCAAATTTGATTTCTAGCCATTTTATCTAGTCATTGGGGAATGAAGAACATCACTTAAATGGGATTATTGTTTGTCATTTTTTCACAATCATATTAAATTATCTTTGTACACTTTCCATCATATATCTAATATTTCTACTTATATTTAATTTACATAGTTTCTTTTTTTTCTACTGTATTGTACTTTTCTTTGTTATACTTTGTTGGGGGTTTTGTTTTTATGTGCTTACTAGTTATATTTTTATTCGGTGGTTTTGGTTTATATATGGTTTTTTCTTAACTGTTCCTATTCTACCTGGGTATATATACTATATAAGTTGGATTATCACTTAAGTTGGTTTTAATGAACTTAACTTCTTTTAATTTCGGATTTCATTTTACTTTTATTCTTGATTAAATATTATAATACTTTTTCTTTATTTCCAGTTTGGTTTTTTAATAATCTATATTATATTCTATTTTTGCTTCTCTTTTGGTCTTATAATAAGATATATTTTCTGTCATGCCACAATAATATTTTTTTCTAAATCCTTTTGGACTTCTTTAATCCAACTTTATGTTCACTTCTTCCCCCACAGATATTTGAAGATTTGCTTTGTCAACCTATTGTAGTCCATTCTACATAAATGTCCAAAAACATAGTCTTCTTTTTCTCATTGTTCTGTTATATTTTCTATACTTCAATATATTTCAACATTACTTCTTAATTTTCAACCTTCTGAAGTTTTTCATGGGCCTAATATTTTTCTAATAATTGGTCTTTCCAATATTACTAGTTTGTCTAAATTATAATTCAATGCTAGACATTCACTTGCATATAGGCATTCTGGCTTCACTACTGTACTGTAATGCCTTATTTTCGCATTTTTAGATATGCACTTTTTATTGTAAATGTCTTTAGTTATACCATATGGCCTTTCCATGAGTGGTTTTTATTTTAGGAAAGAATTATATAATGTGATATTATGATGTAATACACAGTGTACGGTACTACACATGTAGAAATATACTCGCAATGCGACGAATGGGACTGTAAGTCACCGAGAAGGCGAATTAATTGATTAATTTCCTGCTACAGGTTTAACCGCAAACCACTAGTAATATCTATTCGGTGTAAATTGATTCAACCACTAGCGCTGGGAGTCTCACACACAAACACAAAACTATGCGACAGTTATTCCTTATTCCATTCACCCTACTCCTGAACACATCAAGAATAATGTTTACAAGCTAAAGTCAATGACTTTAGCTCTCGGTGACATGTAGGACTGTCAAATGTTTTGCTTTTCCACAACACAACCTTTCGTAACAACTAACAAATGACTTTTAAATTAATATTACGTTTAACTAGTAATTGATACTTTCAGCGATTGAGAAAAACAGTTACGTTGTATAACTAAAAGTAATTTATTAATCATTAAACCTTTGCTATAGTGGTTTGCAATCAAATTAGTCACTGCTTTGTCCCTGTAAAATAAGTATATTTTCCATTCAAACTATAAATAATAAGCACAGAAAAAGTCCTTATCACAAATGTTTTCATGTCTTTAGAATACTTATAGTTCTCTTTCACACAACTCAAACATGTTTCAACAATTTCGTACCCCTAACGGCAACCGCCTGTTAACGTGTACATACATTCAACAGTGATTCTCATGCAAAACAATTAATAGTTCTACAATTATCTAAAAGAACGTAAGAGTTTTGTAAATTTTAGACTGAGAGTATCAGAAACTCTAGGAAACAGACGGGACTGCAGTTATTTTTATAACAATTGTGAATTAACAGATAATGTAATGTTATTTTCAGAATCGTCTCATCTTAATCTTATTACTGGTGTTACGGTCCTCATCCCACTTAAGTTGTCATTGCCATTTATAGCACTCTACTACTACTACTACTACTACTACTACTACTACTACTACTACTACTACTACTACTACTACTACTACTACTACTACTACTACTACTACTACTACTACTACTAACACACACACACACACACACACACACACACACACACACACACACTGAACATAGAGAACTATGACACACACTTATATAACATTCGACATTATAGTTTTAAACATTTTCTTTTAGAACATTGACAAATACCATTCAAACGGAGCAACTAACTGGCAACCAGTTTTCTCATTTCTGTTCTACTACATATACAGCACTAGCTGAATACCCGTGCGCCGCTACGGATTAGAAAAAAATGGTAATTAAATTTTCAGTTCAGCTTATACTCAATGTGCTAACTTTTACTATTGGACTTTTGTTTGACTAAATAAAAATGTTTGCAATTAAAACTGACATATCAAATTTTTGAGACAAATTATTATTGCCCCCTATTTGGTCGTTAATAAGTAAATAATGCAATCTAAATATAATTGTAAAATAATTGTAGAAGTTTGGTGTAATTTAACATAAATCCATGTAAAGTTTGGAATTTATCTTATAAAAAAAATATAACAATATAAGTATAAGTTAAAAATATATTTATTCTATCAAAATTGTTTTTTCTACGTAGAGTTAATAAAATATTTTGATTTGTGGATATTTAGAGTAATGATTGGTTCCTAATAAAGTAAAAGTGGGTTACAAAGTTGGGATTTGATATTTAAAATTTAAGCACCTCCTTATACACTACGTTGGCAGTTTTATCCTTTGGCTGGAGAGATCAGTTTTACCAGACTCTCAGCGGAGCGTATCCGGGAACACCCACATACAGCTGGCCGTGGGAGAAGCAGTCGTGTTTTAGGTCCACCCCGACCATCTTCAGAGACTGCTCCTAAGCCTTGTTGATGATAATGGCAGAGCAAACTTTTACGGGAAACTGAAGGCGCTTAAACTGGAAGGGATAGTCAGACAGAAAGAGACGAATGCGGGAAATGAAAACAGTTTCATCCTCTCCAGAGCCTGTGAAATTGATGTATCGATTAAATGTTTACAAAGCGCCTTTATTTTAAGCCTGGTACCGTTGCAAAGTTTAGGCGGGTTAAGGTTCGTATGAAGCATTGCCGGTGTCCCAACATTCAGAGTGAGGTAGTGCGGCAGTGCTGAGGGATGCCTGACGGGTTGAGGATGTGCAGAAACGTGACAGGAAAATGTAATGCGTAGTCCACCTCGATCACCGAATCCTCACTGACCGGTAAGTCGCCGTCTCGCCAGTGAAAACCTCCAAAAGCAAGTCGTTGATATGAGCTGTCGTCTCATTCTTACTCATTAAGATCGCCCTCTCGCTCGATCAAAACACATATTTTTCGCTCTGTCTTTCATTATCGGGACATACACTGAACTCTAAAAATTAGAAACTAGGCTACAAAGGTTGTCGGGAGTATTTTTTTCATACGTCCCTTTCAGGTTGCCGTCTCCAACAATCATAAGTTAACTCCCCCGCCCTCAAGTTGCTCTTCAGATGAACCCCATATTTAATCAGAAAATGAGGACACTAACTTTGAGCCAGAGGCAAGAGGATTTAAGCCAGTCCTTGGGCTCGTCATCATGAATCCCCTGTGGCACGAGGAGCAAGGTTTGCTGAAATACTTGGCCAGTAATAGTCACTCCACCCATCAGACCCTTATTTTTTCTGATGACTTGAAAGCTTGCGTCAAGTGACTCAATACCTCTAGCTATGAGTCATATGCATTCCCACACAATCAACACACATCTCAGTATTTGAGCGACGTTTCTTTGTTTAGATATTTTGTTTTGTTTAAAAATACAGGTATGTTGAGGTTGACAGGCAGCTTGAAGGCAATGTGGGCCGTCTTACCACCTTTCAGCAGAGTCGTTGCGATGCCTGAGGAAGCCACAGACTTCAAGAAAGCCTCTTCTCACTCTAGAAAGTAGCAGATTAACAAATAAGGTTTTTTCAGTCCATGCAGAACCGTCAAGAAATAAAACTCGACCACTACTACAATCGACGCTTACTGTGACTTCATCATATACCAGCCTCTGGTCAAAATTAAGCCTCGGCTCATTTTCATCAACCTCCTGGTTCAGCTCACTGGCAAAGTAGGCAATCTGTCTTAGAAATTCGGGATTGGTTGTAGCCTCCTCATTGGTGTAGGCAGGCCGTAGCCCCTCAGAGGTTTGTCAGTCATATTGAGCACGACAACCTCCAGATTTGTTGAACGTCCATTCCCGGGCAGTCCATTTCTACCTGCCTTTTTACGTCATCTGAAAGACTACCTTTAAACTTTTCCATAGAGCTAAAGCGTCAGAAACGTGACACAATACCAACAACACGGCAAATAGATCACGAATTTTACGTTGAGTTAGAGAATAAAGCCTCCTCATGAGTATGGTACCAATAAGCATTGTCTTCCAACACTCGTCGAGCTCTGCAGGCAGATTTGAATGTAAACCGAAGTACTTGGTTACCGTTCTACCCTCTTCTGATCATTAAACAATGTAGTCCCTTGGAGTTCATGTAACAACAGTCGGAGGTAGTAGCGCTTGGCTTTGTTAGGATGCACCGCGTAGACTCTGCCCAAAACCTGGTCTCTCTTTACACCGAGGTGGCGTGGCTCGGACTTCCTCTGCTTCCCCCTGCTAAATTTGTTATTCTTCCACACACAGTACGCTAGAACCTCGTAGTAAAGAAGGGTTCTTGAGAAGTTATCAGTTTTACATAAGTCGAAGAAAGCCAAAAATGTTGTTTTTGGAAGGTTGTTAATTTTACAATTACGATTTCGCTTGTAGAACAAACTGAAGGGAACGAACACCAAAGTAATTTTTCATATAGATAATATTAAATTGCAAACCGTTTCATCATCGATGAGTGAAACACCGAGCTTTTTGAGTTATGACCGACTCCATGAATTAGCGTGCCATTTCTTGGAACCCCAGTTATGTTAACACCGATTGACGTTTGTGATAGTGCGGACGCAGTATTGTGGACGTGTGACGGGTGTATTAAGACGTCAGTCAATCGATTTAATTAACTGAAATAGATTAGTAATTATTATATCTAACTATTGGGTAATTATATTTACACAAAAGAATTCTTGAATTAAGTTACTTTCATAAAACTAATTATTACCACCTGTGACTGTTTTTATCTGTAGTGTTAATTTTAATCCACTATCGAGACGACAGAATGAACAGTTTACTATGTTCACTATGCTGTGAACAAAGTCATCGTCATTATTTTGAGCAAAGATTAAACCAAAGATGGTTTGCTCTGGTCCCAAGCAGATACACTAGAGCTGGCCAACTCTTCTTCACACGTCCCATACCTCTACATACTTCCAGTAGATTCGGCACCCATCCATTCGGTTAAGATGTTACCACGATTTTAGCCGATCCTATCGAGTATACTCGTATTATTCAGTTTCTCCTGTACGTCGACATTCATTTTGCGAACTTGAAGAGTTTACTCTGCCACGTACCTGAAAAATTGCATTTAAGCCGCTTAATACGACTGACCTGGGATTTCGTTAAAGTTAAATTCTCAGACCTATATTGAAGTGTTGGGAGTTCCATCACCCTATAGAGCGTAAGGTGTATTCTTTATTCGTTGATTTCCGTTTTGATGGTCCCTCACATATGGTTGAACCTATGTAGCTTCTTCACCACGTCATCGTTTGTAATATAAGACACAGTGTAGCCCAGATATTCAAAATTTACTGAACAGTACCATCTACACCAATGTTTACTCGTATTTGATGAGCTCCATGAAAAGCCGTTACCTTAGCCCTCAATGTAGAAATCTGAAAACCAGAATCCTTGAAAATTCTACGTAATGAATTTTCAACCATCTGCAATCTGCATTTCGAGTTCGACAGGATAGCCTAGTCACCAGCAAAAAACAAAGTGTCAATTACAGCCAGTCATAAAGTGAAATGGATAAGCATTTAGGGTATACCATATTCTCCGTAAAAAGATGTTCTTTATTGTCATGTATTTATTGAGTGAATTTGTGCGCGTGTGCGGGTGTGATAACGTGTGATCGCAATATCGTCCTAGGTAATTAACCGATCGACATGAAACTTTGACAATGAATTATTTATGTAAATAGCTTTAATTTGTGTATACTATGAGGTTCATAACTATTTTAGAAATATGGTTTTTTAAGTAGGAAAAACTCAATTTGAAACACTTATCATTAATAGGGTCATAAAAATTGGTAGATAATTGAATGCAAGTTAGTGCATATTTATACAAACTCTTTCTGGAAAAGTTGATATCTGTTGATACCATCAATCATGTGACTTGGGTTTAGCCAATCGGAATACACTAAATTCAGTAACATTCATTCTTTGTAGAGTAAAGATCGACACAGTCTGTCTATAGAAGTTGCAAGGTGAAGTTGTGCTCGTGCGTGAGAGAGTTATTCTCGAGCGAACATAGAAAAGTATAACTTAAAATAATCCTTGGTATTCGGTACGAAGTTCTGCTTACAGAGCCAAGGGTGTAAACTAGTTAAATAGAATTATAATATAGTATAGTGCTTTTCGTGTAAGTTAAGATATCCGCTAAGGGAATTTAAAGAAACTTCAAGATTATGTGGAAGGTGTACGACTAATACACCTCATTAAATTGATACCCATATTCACCCTGAGATTGATAAAATTTATATATCAATTAATAATAAACTATTCTAGGGAAATTAATAAGCATTGTGTGTTTAACATATTTGAGAAGAGGACGACGGACGAAGAGGACGCCGGACGAAGAGGACGACGGAAGAAGAGGACGCCAGACGAAGAGGACGCCAGGACGGGAGTGGCTGTAGGAAGCGGAGGATTGCAAGTACTGAGGTCGTAGCCTCAATCAAGTAAAACCGATATATTATCGAACATTATAAACTATTATTGCAAATTATAATACATGACAATTTATAATGCAATATACCTCTTTAAAAACTATATTTGTGTGTATAATAAATAATTGTTCATCTCCTCCATAATAGACTTTTTTGTGATTTGTACACACTCACTATATCCTTATTAGTATAATAAAATTAGGTCTGTTGCACACTGTTACCGAAGCTATAACGTACCTTATATTCGTAAATACAGCTGGTAACCACTACAGAAATAGCATACTTATTTCACTCAGTTAAAATAATTTTATTTCAGAATCAGTAACGATTTAGGCGTCTCTAAAGCAACAGCCACATACTATATTTGTCTCAAAGTATATGGATCCCGTTAGCGTGGAGAGGCGAGATCTGTTAGAAAACGTTATTTTGAATAACAGCAATGCTTTGATTATTGTACCGTTACAAAATAAGGAAACAAACTTAAATTCTAATCGCTTTTACAATTAAATATCACGATTTAAAAATCCATGATTAACAGCACTTGAGATATGCTGAATAGACGCAAGGTAATGTTTCCAAACGTGGAAATTGTGTTTGTCTAGACTGTCTACTATGGCCACTACATAAAACATTAAAGAACACTTTGTTGTACTAGATTGATAAATTTCCCTACCTACTTCGTGCTGAGTGCGGTTAATAGAATAAATATGAAATATATTACTTTTTATGAAATAACATAATTTTAGAAATTAACTTCCATATTAGAAGACCAAGAGAATGAGATCTCTGACGTACCCTTGTCTGAGGAAGGCAAAATTTCCTATTACCGAGGTTAAAAATGCTCTAAAACCCGTAAAAAATGGATGGGCACCAGGTCGAAGTGAACTCCATTTCTTTAAGCTCATTAGGAAAAGGACAGACCTACTTTTAGGCCTATTGGCATACGTCTTCAATTACTTTTAAAAGATGAATTGCTCCCTCTGAATGGAAGGCTGCGTGTATTCTAACCTCAACAAAAATGCAGCAGAAAGATACTATCAAATTATAGAGGAGCAAGTGTAACCAATTCCATCTCAAGGTTATAAAAAGAAATTTTCAAATCAAGAATTGAAAGCCAATATGAGGATATGGGTTTCGTGCGAGGCCAATCATCTTGTGTAGATTATACCTTCATATTGAAACAATTTCTTGGAAAAAGTATGACAAAAAAATGTAGACATCCATTTAGTACTTATAAGACATGTGTCAAGGAATTACGACAACGTTGTACTATAGCACCTAACTTTATTTAAGATGTACTTGAATTCAGCTTTAGAAAGTTAGAGACGCACCTGTTCCCATCATTGATGGGAATCGTTATCAATGATGAAAAACTTTTCATCTGCATGGCTACAAACTACGGCACACGTGTAGCAGAAATTAAAAATCGTATACGCAAGGGAAACAAGTGATGAGACTGTGCATTCCACTGTATGGAGCAATCAACTAAGACACGAAACAAAAATTAAAATATATAAGACAATATTCGAAAGTATTGTAGCATATCGACCTCAAGTGTGGGAAACTACAGAACATTCGAGGAAAAGATTGCGAGCTACGGAAATGGGATACTGTGGAAGATGCTGTAAACTTGCATGGCAGGCAAGGGTTAAGAATATAGAAATCAGAGAAATGACTATATGTATCAATATAAATGACACAATTTATGCAAAAGCTTAAGGTGGTACCGGCATGTGTGCCATATGGCAATGTATATGAGAAGTAATATGGTTGGTCATTTGCTGCCAAGTTCTAGCTGGCTCACTTCCTTGTTTGAGGGTATGATGGACATTAGGCAATAACGAAGACAAGTGTATATAAATAAGATAAAGTAAGGAAGAAATAAAGAAAGAAGTACAAAGATTAACTTATGAACGAAATAATTTTCAGACCGAATAACATGTAGGTTAATAAGAAGCAGACACAAGAAGAATGTTTGTATTATTATTTTATTATTATTATTATTATTATTATTATTATTAATTTTTGAGTCATATGTCTACCTTAGTCATCAGATATTACGACGCGAATTAACCAGCGGTTACATAGAGTGCGCTCTGTCAACTGTGGATGCAGACAGCTATCTAAAGGCATAACGCTCACGCTCAACCGTGTAGTCGTTTCGTTAGTGCATAATGTTAACCGGTGCATAATTTCAATACGGGTCTAATCATGAATAGCCCCATAAGCATATCGTTACAACATAACTACGTAACATAACATCAACATAACTACAAAAATTAAAAATTTTTTAAATTTTATATTAAAATTTACCTTTTGAATAATTATTTATCAAACCGATCGGTGACCGATATTGTAGTCTATAAATTGATTATAAACTGACTGTAGGCCTATAGATTTTAGGCCGCATAAAACGCTGCAAGATTCATTAAGTTAGTTTATTTCATAGTCGTTTATACAAAAAATATGACCCAAAATGAATACTGAATACTGACTATACTGTGAAACAAATTACCTTACCGAGGTAGCAGTGGCTGTTAATAATGCGATGCTGGCAAATTTAGCGGTTACATGGAAGGCAGTGGGCCTCATTTGCTGGATATGGGAGGCTGCCTACAGGGGTTTATTACGTAACCACACAACCATACAGTCGGTTTCATCAGCACAAAATTTTGATACGTATTGACTTTAAACAACAAATTTACAAGTTTCATGTTACCTGTGATGAACGACCTAATTATAACAGACGGGCTATCACGAACAAACATAGACACCCAGACATTTGAGCGAGAGAAGGAAAAAATCATCAAGGTATACAACATTCTCAAAAGTAGATCAGATCTGGAGGCATTACTGCAAAATATCAGAGTCAACGAACTATTAGACCCAAAATTAATAAACATCAAGGAACGTTTGGAGAACCAAAACACCATAATAAACAGATTCTATTGTTTACATGATGGTATATTATTTATGAAAAAGACTTTGAAACAAGAAAACTGGAAAATAATCATTCCCAGAACCATGGAAAGGGAACTAGTGTTGGACTATCACATAAGATACGGACATATGGGTGCAGTAAAAGTAGTAAAGGCTTTGGAGGAGAACTACTACATCAGGAACATAAACAGGAAGGTAAAAAATTATATAAAACCCTGTCATATTTGCCAGTTAGTAAAAAATAATAACGAAAAAAGGAAGGTATAATGATACCAATATCATCTAAACAAAAACTAGAAAAATTATTCCTGGATATATGCGGACCATGCCCTCGTAGCGAAGGTAGAAGCAGATACAAGTATATTACTATCATTATGGACCATTTCACCAAATTCACCAAATTGTATCCAATCAGTCGGGCAACCACGCAAAAAATGCTTGAGGTAATAACCAATCAATACATCCCAGAAATAGGAACACCCATCTCAATAGTTACAGATCATGGTACGCAATTCGGAGGTAGAAAATGGAAAAACTCATTATTAGAGCTGAGAATCAAGAGTTATAAGACATCAGTACACCACCCCAGTAGTAATCCGTCGGAGAGAGTACCGAGAGAAGTGGGTAGAATATTAAGAACATATTATCACCACCAACAAAGGAAGTGGCCAGAATACTTATCAGCCACAGAAGAATTTATAAATCTAGCGTATCATCCAACAATAAATTGCACTCCATACACAGCCATGCACGAAAAACGACCACCCAGAGAGTGATCTTAACTTAATTAACTTAAGAATTAATTAAGTTTCCTGAGTCCCATAATTATCAATTTAACAAAATAAGATTTTACGATAGAATGATAGAAAATCTGGAAAAGCGGAAAAACAAGCACCAGAAAGTCAAGGGTAAAATAATTAAATATGAAGTAGGAGTGAAGGTATTGTTAAGGAACAGGGAATTGCCCAGAACTCTAGAAGGAATCTCGAAGAAATTGTTATTACTCTACGTAGGACCATGTACAGTAACTAAAAACCACAACAACAACACGTATGAACTAACCGACCCCATTTCAAAGAAGATAAAGGGCAATTACAATCAACTGTCGCTGAAGAAATATCATGAAGAAGAAAACAAAAATGTAACATAAGTAATTATGTCATCACACATAATGAAGTGTTCAGAAATAATTACTTCTGAAGGAGGGCAATTTGTAACGAAACAGAACGCTGTATGAATAATTATAAAATAAGAAACTATGCAACCTCATTCAGGGATAGAACCAAGCATTATGATCACCAACTAGTAAACAGAAACTCCAAAATTGAAGATAATGGATGGACCAAAATTAACTCAACAACACCAACCATTGACCTGACTATGACTAACAAATAATAACCAGACATTACCCAGTAAGATAGGGCAGTAAAGCAATAAAAAAATAAAAAGCAGTAATCAAACACGAAATAAATAAACATAATACAAATAATAATGAGTAAAACCACTTCAGAGTATAAAATGTGTATGACCTATATGGCTAAGTAGGCCAATAAAAATCTGTCTTTTTTGTAAAAATAAGGTGACAAAAGGGGCACAAAACCCTATAGCGATAAGTGAAAACAAACATAAAAGGTGGCCTAATAATAATACATACAAACTATAGTTAAACAGTGTAGTGTTATTTAGTATTAAGGAGTGATGTTCAGTCAATCAGAATTGACACTAGTGATTTAGGAATTAACACACAAAAATTGTTAACAGTGTGAGACCATTTAAATATAATGAGTTATAATTATTAAAATAAGTATTCTAGTTAAGAGTTTTGTTTTACATTATAAAAGTTTCATGTTGCTAGCAGATCAAGTTAAAATAATGTTATATCAAAGGGTCATAGTCGACTGTCATCCATCATTCTAAATTGTTAAATAAGATAAATGTAAAATCCACAAAATACTAATATTTACATGACCAAACCAGGCCATGTTTGGTATCAAATGATTTGTAATTCTATTCTTATTAACCACATAGACATTGTATTAAATATTATTGTATTATGATAAAAAAGTAATTTGAAGGCAAATTATAAAATGTAATGTATTTTAAGGGTCTTGGTCATGTAACATTTGAACTTTGCATAATGGGCCAATAAGAATCCAAGAAATTTTGGTCAGTTTCCATGACAAAAAGAAGAAATTAAACACTTGATTGTTAACCACGATTGAATACAGTTGAGGAGTGCAGATAAAATAATTACTATGTAAAAAATTTTTAAAAAGAAGCAAGAAACAAACCTCAGAAGAAAAAATTGTAAACGGAACAATCATGAAGTCATTAAAACAAGTCATAAAACTCAACAGGAACGACTACCAGTGAAATGAAGAAATTCTAAAGTGATTAATAAGAAAGAAGCCTGAATTAAATCTAACTGAAGAACTGTACGCATTCTACAAAATTGTAACCAACCAATTCTTGTAATCCAAATACGAGTCATCACCAGCAACACCAACAACTCACACAGCATTAATAACTGATAAACATTCTATAAAAGAAACCAAGAACATAATATAAGAAACAGTGAACACTAAGTGACAATATTTGATTAAAATACATTGGAATCCAATATACTCTAGCCACAACGGGCAACACATCAGCCATGAATATGACGTCACTCAACAACCAGCATGCATTGCACACATAGCGAAATGAATATTTTACCGGCCATCTTGTTCAAACATTAATAATTATTTATAATATTATATTAGATAATAAGTATTAAGATATTTCGATTGTAATGTACTCTTTATTGTTTTTTAATAATTAATGGAACCTTGCGTAGCATCCCAAAGAATTCACTTTTATATACTTAATTCATTTGACATGACCCTGAGATAAGAATCGATCATTGCTAACGTGTATATCGAAATAACCATTTCTGCTAAACTAAATAAAATTTTCAAGGATTAAACATTAATATTACCAATATCATGTCCATGTGTTTTATTTCTCGAACGTAAGGTACAATCAGGATTCCCTCTATCCTCACGAAGAAAAAGAAGACGTCTGCGAGCTGTAAGAATAACAGAAACTACGAAACCGAAATTAACCTCAACAAATACGTTAAGATGAAAATCGAACGTATACATTAAGGAATTATTTCGGGACGATACAACCGCTACATTCAAATAGTGAAGCAGACGAACTGAAGAATTCTCTTCAGTCAATTCTAGAATTAATAGATAAGGAAGAGTCATCCAAAAATTAAAATTATAATTTAATAAATTTAAAAAATACGAGCAATAAACACGTAACAATAATATCAAGTGATAAAACAGATACACATAGAGCAAAAGGTTTTTATTAAACAACACAGTTATTATTACATCTTAACATTATTAATACACGTACACAGGAGTTATATTATAAATTGGCGTACCAACTAGTGAGGCTTATATTAGGGAAAGAATAGGTAAAGAAATAAATAAAATTAAGTGAATTAATTTCCTAATTTTTAGCTGGCGACTGCTATAGGTTCCGAAAAGTAATAAAGATGCAAAAGAGGGCGACATCAAAGAAACGGAGGAAAGAGGCCGAGAAGGAAATCAATATGGAAGAAAAAGAAACGACACCGGTGGAAGAAATCGAAACAATATTAACACCGGCAGAACCAAATAGGACAACAGAAGAAATGAGATGAGATGGCATAATGGAATTCCTAAAAAGGAATGAGGAAAAGATGGACAAAAAAAGAGAGGAAGACAAGGAAGAATTAAATAAAAAGTTTGAATCGTTAAATGAGAAATTTGACAGAAATGATGAAAATTTAGAACAAATGAACGAAAAATTCGACAGGAATGAGCAAAATTTAAAACAAATAAATTAAAAAATAGTCAGTACAAATGAAGGCACTAAAGCAGATTTAAGGCAGGCAACAAACGAAAATAATAAACGAATTAAGGAAAAAATAAATGCGAAATTTGACAGAAATGATGAAAATTTAAAACAAATGAACGAAAAATCTGACAGGAATGATGAGAGTTTAAAACAAATGAAGGAAGACAGTAAACAAACTAATGAAAATTTAAAAAAGAATGGAGGAACAAAATAAACAAACAAATGAAAAAATAGACAAAATGCAGGAAAAAAGGAACACTCAAGGAAACAAAACGAGATTTTGAACGAAAATTTAATAAAACAAATGGAGGAAAGATTTGACAAGAATAAAGAAGAAAATAATGAAAACTTTAAGAAACAAAACGAGAACACTAATGAGAGTTTAAAACAAATAAATGACAAAATAATCAGTATTAAGGAAAGTTCTAGTGAAACCTTAAGGCAAACTATAAATGAAAATAATAACCAAATGAAGGAAGAATTCAGACAAATCAATAAAGAAAATTTAAGACCAATTAATGGGAGGATTGAACAGGTAAACGAGACAATTAACCAGAAGATGGATAAAAACGATGAAGAAAGGAAACGAGAAATAGCTGACACGAATGAGACGTTGAGAAAAACTAACGAAACTATTACACAAAATAAAGTAGTATTAAATGCGAGAATAGACCAGGTCAAAGAAGTTAATCGGGTTCTAGTGGAAGGCATACAGAAGGAACAAGAAAACTTGGGAAATTTACAGAAACAAAGCGGAGAAAAGTGTGATAACATTAACGCTACGGTGAATAATCTGACAGGTCAAGTCCGCCAAAACCAAGAAGAAATTGAAATGATTAGAACCGTCTCTCTTGTTCCTCTCCTTTTCCGAAAGTCAAATTAATCTTCTGACTGGAATCCTTCTACCTGTTTGTCCATCTGTTGTACTTCTACGTTGGTGACAATTTCTAAGGCACGAGTTACCAAGCTTAGCGTATTGTACGGTAATGTTCACATTCCTTATAAATGTTCTAAAATAGTCGAAAAGCCTTTCTTTCATCAGATGCCTGTTATTCTTTATTAGTTTTGTCTTTAGGTTATTAACTCCTGGTGCTCTGTTATCGTTTAATCTTATTAGAGATGTGATATCGAAATGATGTAAAACGAACAACCACACGACAAAATAGATGTTTTTATTTTGACGTGTTCATAAAATATGGATTGGAGGTCAACGGTGGTAACGAGACTTGGAGGTTGTGCAGATGGTCAAAATGTGCGTATAGGCATAAATAAAACTATGGGAAATGCCCACTGTTATTAACAGCTCTGCCACCAAATTTCCCTCCTACGTTCACGAAAACATGAGTCCGGTGACCTCTGGGCAATGCGTGGGTGTGCCTTACATAGCAGACAGGAGAGGGAATACAGCCGCAAAGAGATTCTGGCACCACAAAGCCATAACACTTTGACTAAGGGAGACACACTTGAAAGAAAAACAGGCAGAACAAGAGGCCTAAAAATGACAGCCACATTAATTGTCTTTTCTGTTACAAAATTGGTAACCTGTACAGGGGAATATGTCACTTACTCTCAGTTCTCATAGAAGCCTGGCAGATAGGACGGAAGAAACATAGTTCGAACGAGAAATAGATACGAACCGTAACGGGCAACGGGAAATGTTGCTAATGATATAAAACAGAGACAGAGGTTTTCGGAAAATGTGGTGGCAATTGTGGTCAATGTGCTCTATAAAATAGAATAATTGGTGCCTCTGGCGCTACGTGAGCCTTGGCTTCGCCATCTGTCATGGCTCCAAACCAATGTCATCAATTCTAAAACCCAAATTTTCATACCGTCTTCAACCCCGTTTATCCGTGTTGATTGGATCTGCCTCTTTTCCTTCATTCGCCTAGGTGACCCATCATGATTCGGTCGCTCTCCTGCATGCGGATAAAGCGTGCAACTCACATAAGCTCAGTTTATGTTATTAACTGGGTTGCCTGTTGCTCTTTGTATATTTTATACAGTTTGTGGGTGCTTAAAACTCTTCCACCACAGTTTTTTCTCACATATAAAGTTCTAAAAATCCTTCCTAAGTCTTCCTCTTGGACACTTTACCGTGGTTCTCATCCTTATTTGATATTGCCCAAATCTCAGAAGCACAAGTTAATATAGCTCTTCCCAACGTCTTTTAAATAACAAACTTCTTATTCCTCATTCAATGTTAGAAACCTGACAATAGAAATTGAACACTGGCTGAGAAATGCGCAGTGTACAAACACCTCGTTGCGAGGCTAACAAAATGTTCTGGTATTTCGCATATGCATACAACAGTCTTGTACAGTGTTTCATATTGTGAACATCGGCTGCAACAAGGCTGGCGAGAACAATGGAAGCATGTGTGTGACAGAGAGGGAGATAATACCATTTTCTAGTTGTAAATTCCATGCAACACAAAATTACGCTCATCATGGGGGATCACACCCTGTTCATTTCAGTCACGGATTCTGGCTTACATATTCTTCAATTCTTAAAATGCTTACGTTCTTATAGATATCTATAAAAAGTTGTTGGAAACGTGGTATAGAAATTTGCCAGCACAGAGGGAATGATGGTGTATTAGACTTACAAAACGTACGCGATATCTTAAATAGCCTCTAGAAAATTTAGCGTTCAGATGGTCATTGGTTTTTAGATAACCATCTGTCTATCACATTTTAAATAAATTTAGAAATAATATTTCTCAGGCAAGTTAGCCTTTAATGAATTTGTAACTGATTGCTTCTTATAAATATTAATGTACAAGCGTTATATTTTTTTGAGTATATATTTTGAAGGACGTCAGCGTGTAAATTTAACATGGCCTCTGATTGAATTTTTGTGTAAGGTCAAACAGATGTTTCAGCTTATCACCATTTCACTTTCTGAGTACTGTCTTGCCTATATACCTATACCTGCCGAAACCTATATAAATACCTATTTTATACCTATATAAATACCTGCCGAAACGTCTGTTTTTGGTGAAAACAATGGATCACGGCCAAACAGCCCGGGAATGAATTTTAACAATAGGTTTACATGTTTGTAATAACATCCATAACCATAGACAGAAGGGAGGGGTTGATCACAAAATAATTTAAAGTTCTGCAAAAACCCGTAAGATTGTACCCTTTTATGGTAGGTCCACTATTTGTTTACAATAAAGGATAATATCTGATTTTGTGTAACTACGAAAATGTGGTTATGAGGTGAGTGGTATAAAACTTTTTCCCTCCACTTTTGTTGAACCTCCCCCCTCCCCAATGATATCTGCTATTCCCATAGTGGCATATACTGCTGTAACACAATTTGTAATGAAATACAAAATCAAAATAGGAAAAGCAGTGTCAGATAAAAACTCCAAAATTTTTTTGTAAAAATGCTGTTTTTTTATTTTGTACATAACTATGTGTAGAAATCAGAATATACATAACGGTCGTGTAGTGGTTACATATTACATAAGTACAGTCCTGAATGTTACAGATAATTTACTTTGTCACTTTTAATTTTTACAAGTTGGAAAATGAACATCATATTAGCAAACAGAAAGTACAATACAAATTAATTTCAATTATTTTAAAATATACTACCAAATGTCATAGCAAACACTTAAGTGTAGCCTATTTTTCAAAAGAAGACCAGTCAATAATATTTAAGATATCAAAATAAATTAAATAAAAAATGCATCTAATTACATATTATTTTATTTGTACCCTCTGGTAAGTTCATCGTTAACTTAAACAGATACAAAATTCAAATTATTTTAACATAACTACACAGTTTCTGATACATCAGCTACCTATACTCCAAATGCCTCTTAGCTCTTCATAATGGGTTCTCTACTAAGGGTGCACGAATTTTAATCTTAAATTATAAAATATTATATTTTATGATATTGTAATAATTTGTTTTCTTTTAAAATATATTCGATAGCATTGCTATGAAAAAAAAATTATCGGTCAAGTGATTACAGTGGGCCCGAATGATGGCGTGGATCCTAATAATTCAATTTTCTGTTAGGCCTATATCCTTGTGTAAATAGCTCTAGTTTTGCCTGTGTTGGTATTTGCATTTGTAGTTTGTCGTTTGTTGGCAGAGATCATATTCTTAATGTAGCTCTTCATAAAGCTGTTAAAGTTATCAAATAGCACAATATCATTGTCATCACGTCATTAAAATAACGAATCCTTGGAACTTTTCAACCAGTACGACTAATGATTTGAATGAACTGTAATATGTAACGCTGCCTTGTTGAAACCACAAACCTGTTAAGTCCACACCAACCAAGCTGAGCCAAAAATAATTGGTTATAATCTCCCGATGCCTCTCCTCTTTGACAGTAACTGCGGCTTCTTGATAATTCTGGGAAAATAAGGACCCATGATTTTGCTGAACCAAAATCTCCTTCAGCGACTTTTTTAGAATAAATTAAACGATTTGAATTTGACGTGGTTTATTCAACAATTTTCTTATTAAGTAAACCATTCAACCAAAACTGAGCTATATCATTAAAGACGATTTTCGACCAAACCCATAATCAAGTTCCAGTTACTCCAGAGCCGACTTAGCTAACATCCGGCTCTGTCTAAGGTCGTTTGGCTTTATTTGTTGTGTTAACTGAACTTTAAACGGATGGAATCCTAAAGCCTGACTCACAGTTCCCCAAGTTACAGTCAAAGATAGCCGAAGTGACGACACAGAATTGATTGTCTTTGATTCTCACATACACTTTCCGGAACGCCAGCAGTATTTTCAGATAAGCTTGAGTTTTTTATATGTACACGGTTGTTTTTCATTCACTTAATGATTAGATGATGAATTGTGGTCTCTACAGGGCGATTTTTTTATAGTATATTTTACGAAACGTACGGAACAGTCAGCAGTGACAACAACCATTCTGACGGTATGTTCTGATTATTTTCACTCATTGTTGGACTAAATAATTTTTCATTAAATGGTGACACTTACTAAGCACACGAAGGAGATATGCTACAAACACATTATCTAAGATCGCAATCAACTGTTACAGTTCGAGCGTCCATGTTGGAAAGCCTTTTATTACCCCTGTTTCAGGTATAGCTACCTGACGCACCTTTGGCTTCTTTTTAATTATACATTTTTGATGAGACGTTCCGGAATAAGGAAAAAATATTTCTTTGATTATGTATCAAAAACTTTTAAGTATTACATTATTACGTATAACTGATATGTATAATACGTATTATTTTTCATGAAATTCAAAATTAACTCATTCCATACAAAACGTCTATCGTCAACGTCTTCAGTGTTATATATGCATTCAAAGGCATTACTGGATATCGTAACAGATCATCATTCTAACATATTCTGTGTGTGTGTGTGTGTGTGTGTGTGTGTGTGTGTGTGTGTGTGTGTGTGTGTGTGTGTGTGTGTGTGTGTGTGTGTGAAGCGGACGACAACTGACTGTCAGAATATTTAAATATTTAACATGATCAACAGCAGATTTTATAGAGAAATTTAACTGACGATTTATTTTTCTATTGTTTTCTTATCATAAATGGTCCAAACAGTTTTTTGCTGCATTTTAAATAGACTGTTTCAGTTCACTGAGTCACACATTAAGAGACCTCATTCACTGATTCATGAAAATGAAAGTAAAAAATGGAAATGAAAGTAAAATGTGAAAATCAAAAATCGTATTATCTGAGATGAGGTAAATAATTTTGTCAGTCTCAGTGTAATTTCCCATTACTTTCCAGTTTTTCCTGTTTTTCAAATTTTTCCATTCTTTTTTTACTGTATGCCTTTTTATAAAATTCCATGAATAGTAGAAACATAAAGATGTCTTGAGGGACGAAGAAAAGTAACAAAAACTTAGGAATCGTACAGTTATTGTTGAACAGAGCCAGGCAAGCATGGATTGTAGTTACAACAAATTGAACCTTTAAAAAAAGTAGAAATTAGTATATACTAAGCAGTATTCATTAAAGCAGGAAATTTTATTTCTAAAATGAATTATCAGTATTTTAAATACTAACGAACAATTCCTCAATATCAAAATATATGATTTAAACGTTTGTTTGCAATGGCTAATAATAAAATTGTGAATTCCTTATGCTGTGTGTGTTGAGGCAGTTCAAACTGCTTCGCAAAGTGATGCAGATTTTTATTCAAGTACAGTTTACACGTTACATTAAATCATGAGGATCAGTTAAAAAAGTAACCTTAATACGATCATACAAATTTTAATCACTGTTGTCCTGAGGTGTTGTGTGCGGTTTTCCAGAATTTTCCTCAGGATAATTTTCTTATGCCCCGCTTCACCGGCATCGTTTAAGAATTGAGCGGCCTTTAAATCACTCTTTAATTATTTAACGGGAGATAACCTGTTTCACGAAAGCCTGTTAAAGTTAACAGGCACTGAAATCGTTAGTTTACTTAACGGGATACTTTTGGCCCATTCAATAACTAAAAACTAATTGCTGTAGTCAATTATAATTAAAATATAGATTTAAAAATTTGTTCTGTTTCTGTGTTCAGAAAATCTTGTTTAAGTGTTCAGGTATTATATTTGTTTTGCAAAAAAGAAATGTTAACACAAAACCTAATATATAAGTATATACGAAAAACATATTTTTAGCACTTTTAAAATTTGTTGTAATGCTTTTGTTTAAATAAAACTAATCGCAACAAACAGAGACTACAAAAAGCAAACGAAAGTAAAATTAACAAAACACACTCAACAGATATATTAGAAAGACCTGTAGGCCCTATATAATTTGTAAGTTATTATATACGTGTAATACACATTCTTAAGCCAATCAAAACCAAGTAATACTCGTATCATCAGGGAGTCCATACCTGGTTTATACGGATTTAGCACACACGATTTACCCTAGTTAGGTTATCATCTTGCTTCAACCTGTCTTGTCAACCTAGGTCTTCAAATGAAACCCAGAGCGGTCCAGAGGATTAAGCTAGCACTCCTACCGCTGGTCTTATTCTACAAGACGTCGGTAACGTCCGTAGAGAACATTTATCTTACTCCAAAGTTGCAAAGGAACAAATTGGATGTAGATAATGGCTACGAATGAGAAAAAACTATAGGTAAAGGAATTTGTATTGCAGACGTATTAAATTTGACAACTTGAAATGTGAGAGGAATATCTGAATCTGAATATGATACAATAGGGTCTGAGATGAGATTCTTGCTGCACATGAGGCTCTACAGTGAAGGCACACGCAAAGAGTTGAAAATTTGTGACACAGAATATCGCATTGCATAAAACAAAGAGAGATGGATTACTCGTCCATCCAGATGCCACCTAGATGGCATCTAGGATGCCAAATGTAAGGTTGCCTAGGGACGTTTGAACAAAGAAGTATAGGAAGACCTACGAAGCGTTGTAAAGTGGATATATTTCCTGTTGTATCGAAACAGGCAATTTATCTATTCCCTGATGGAAGAAGATGAAGGATAGAACGAATAGAATATTAATACGATATACGCACTTATCCATCTTTGGCTATACAAATGACGGAATTAGGATCCTTCGAGTTGGCGTCCGACAATTCTGCAATACAATACAGTTCTGCAATGCAATACCTAGAGTCCAATGCAGATACTGTATCTATGGTATTCGACCATAAAAATCGGCGCACGCTGCTACGTCAGCAGTCACAGGCACTAATACAAAAATGGCGGTGCCTTTACCAACGTTGAAATATTAAAATCAAGCATTTTTGTTCATATTTTTTTGTATTCTGTCAATAAAAAAAATAATTGAGGTTACTTTTTTATTCATCCTTGAGAGAGAGAAGAGATGACATTGTGTTTGTGTGTGTGTGAGTGCGTGCGCGCGCGCGCGTGTGTGTCATAAATAATTATATTAAAAAACTAATATTATAGTAAGATAATGAACTTACTTCATACTTTATTGTTTAAGATAGTGAGTTAAACAATAAATTTAAACTGTGAATGACTAATAAATATAGACTGTATTAAAACATAACATACTTAGAATCTACAAATAAAATAATTAATTGCGTAAACAAAGTATAGAACATTATCACAGTTTTTCGGGCTGTAAGGCTGTGATCCATATTGTCATGTGTATTTCCAGGCGTTTCGTCCGTATCACGACGGACATCTTCAGTGTAGTGGGAACACAGACCACTATTTTGTGATTGTGTTCCGGCGCCACTGAAGACGCCACTGGCTGGGTACAGTCACAACGTTTGGACAATCTGGACCACGGCCTAGCAGCCCGGAAAACTATGATAATGTAAACACCAGCCATGAAATCTTACGTTCATTTATCAAATTATGGAGCATAAAATATCAAATTATATATCTATAAAATATTGTTCTTAATACAATGTGAACATACATATACACAGGTTGCTGTTGCTTATTACCATACATACCGTGTTGCTCAGGACTAGAATAGCCATAGCAAAGAAAGCGTCCAATGCCAATAGGAATTATGTGTAGCAGAGTGATCTTTGAACTAGATAAACTTGGATCTAGTGAAACGTTTTGTGTGGAGTGTTTTAAGTTTGGGGTCAGATACATGGACAATGTGGAAAAAGTGACAGACACATGACAGACAGATATTTTGAAGTGCTTGAAACATGAATTTGGAATAATGACGTAAGATAGAAGGGATAAGGTGAGTTGATAATAAAAGCAATGAAAAGCGCTCAAAAGAATGAAAGGAGAGTGGGACACCTCTGAAGGTTATATACAGGAAAATATAACTGGATTGGACTTACTTTGTAGGACAATTAACAATGCTTTTGAGAGAACAGTAGAATGGGAAAAAAAGATTGAAACTCCTGGATGATATACAGTGTGTGGTGTCATATGACCACGGCAAGGATACAATCGTTCGTTTCGTAGTCCTTCAGTCTTTCGACTGGTTTGTACCCCCCCCCCCGCATATACCCGTGGTGCTTGTGGTACTGATACAATCTGGAATAGGTATATATGGGTATGACAATAATGACTGGACCTGCCACATGTAGAAGAATACCAGGCGATGATGATGATATTCACGGGTAAAACTTACTTTAGAAATTAACATGAACTTAATTGTTACCACAGTTTTTCACGTATCATCATGTTTGAATTGTCTCACCAGTCTAACATAACAGCAAATATCATCAAACACCATCGCACTGAATAATCACTTCACAATAACTACAACTCTTATTCAGACTGATTCGCTGGTTCCAAAATGCTCTTTTATACTTCCTCTGTATGGTTTAGTACGTGACAAGTCTGACATGGATGCCGGTAGAATAAACAAGTAAAGATCTAGAGCATTACGTAATCCTTCAGCTCACACAATGCGTTCAAAGCGCATTTATCTATCGTCTTCAGCTCACACAGTAGCTGAGCATGTATCTATCGTCTCAATGTAACATATAATATATTTGAGAAATGAAGTTTTATGTCATATTTTAGCGGAAATTGAAATCTATACATGGACATAGACATAGACTTAGACATAGACATAGAACATAGACATACAAGTGCCATAATCAGTGACTAAGCATCTGGTAATCGGTGAATTTATCGGTGGCAAGAAATTGAAGGGAAAGATAAATATTACTGTACTTACCTTCTGAGCACAAAGCGTGCTGGAAAATCTTCATGAATTGGGTGAAATAAGCAAATAACACAAAGACCAAGGCAAAATACTAAGCGATTCGCTAAAATCAGGCTGCCCTTCACCTCTCTCTAGCGTATCCGCTCCACTAATCTGACAATCACACACTGACGAAATAATCGAGTCAAGTCATTGCTGACTTGAGCGAATCTCGAGGAAGATCGGTCATTCTCATTTGCTTTTATTAGTCTTATATTTCTCAGATGATCTTATTAGTTGAGTCAGAATATTTACACAGGGTGCGTGTTCAGTATTATATTTTATGAAACAATTTATTTTGTTATTGGAATAAATCCGCTTATAGTCCAAGCCACGTATTTTATAATCAACTAAACGCTATGCAACTCACCGTCTGTGGCTTAAGTAAATGTCTTTATACAATTGACATGTTTCGGGACACTTGTCCCATCCTCAGAATATTTAAAAAAGTCTCTTCATACCATCATACGATGGCACAGTCGTCAATATATTAAATATATTAAAATCCACATAACACAAAACACAATTACACTACACAAAGTACGCAAACAACAATTTTCGGTGTACACCGCACGGTAACCGACAGCGCACTGGTTCATATTTGACTCGTGTCGCGACAATATCGCAACGCAGTATCATACAGGACATTCGATTTAAAGTTCAGCTGATCATTTAAAACACTGGTAACAGGATTATTATACGCTCTATATATTTCAAACTCTTCAAGGGCGTTCATGTAACGTCCTTTATTACAAAAGTGAAGGGGTATCAAGTTGGTATGAAAATTAGTATAGTTGTGATTTTCATCAATAAGATGTTCAGCGAATTTAGATTTTACATTTTCTGTGTTGTGAAAATAAGTGGGTGGCTTATGTTCAACAAATCTCTTGAGAAAACCACGGCCCGTTTGGCCCACATAAAAAGCATCACAACTATTACATATTAATTTATACATCCCTGTTTTCTTTTCAAGGACGATTGGTTCCCGAGTACGAAGGCTATTTAAAATGTTATTTGTAGTCTTATATGTGACAACAACCTTTTACTTGTTTAAAACAGAAGAGAGAATTCTAGGTAGAAAGCTCATGTATGGTATAGAAATATATTTATACACACTGTCCCCAGGTGCCCTTAGCGTGTTCGCGTTTTTTCGTCTCATATGTTTTTTAAGGATATTATTTACTACTGCTTTTTTGTAGCCATTGGTGACCGCAATGTGTTTAATTGTATTTAGTTCGTCTTGATAATCCTTGTCGCTGAGGGGCAATGATAAGAGGCGGTTAACCATGCTGTGGAAAGCAGCCATTTTCTGCGATACCGGATGATAAGATGTGGCGTGTATTACAGTGTCAGTTGTAGTGGGTTTATTATAAATATTAAACTCCAATTTATTAATGTTTCTGGTGACCGTCAAATCAAGAAAATTTAATTTTCCACTGTCCTCGTGCTCCAGTGTAAACTGTATATTGTTATTAATACTGTTTAAATATGTGTGTAGCCTATCTATTTGTCTATGTGTGCCTTTATAGATCAAAAAGGTGTCGTCAACATACCGGCCATAAAATATTATGTTATCATTGTACACACTATTGGAAAAAATAAGGGAGTTTTCGAAATGGTTTAAGTACACTTCAGCAAGGAGGCCAGAGAGTGGAGAACCCATTGCCACACCATCATGTTGGCTAAAGAATTGCTTGTCATGCGTGAAATAATTCTGGTTAAGAATCACCTCCAAAAGATCCATCAATTCATTAATACTTTTCAACATTCAATTTATTAGTATTGACGAGGTTATTTCTCAAAATTTGTAAGGTATCAGCAACCGGTGTATTCGTATATAAATTAACAATATCAAACGAAACCAGCTTATGATGAGGTTCGATCTTTAGATCCTTCACTTTATTGACAAAATCGATATTATTGGTTATACTGTGACTATTAACTATGTTTATGTTGCGTTTAATGACGTTTATCAATTTCTTAGCTGTTTTATAACCAGGTCCGGTAGTGAAGTTAATTAACGGTCTTATCGGAACACCAGTCTTATGTAATTTTGGTAACCCTGTCAATGTGGGTGCACTTGAATTGATGGGCTTTAACGATCGTCTAGTTCATTCATCAAACAAATGCACACTCTTATTTATGCCCCGATTTAGACACTTGACGTATTGTTCAGTAGGGTCCGAATTTAATTTCTCAATGTTGTTGTTAGCGATAAAGTTCCGTATCTTATCAGTATAATCACTATTGTCCATAATGACAACAGTGTTGCCTTTGTCAGCCTTGGTTACGAGAGCACAGTTGTCTGACAGTTTGCGTTTTAAACCCGTTAAGATATTGCGTTCTTTATTATAATTATTAAAAGTACACGGTACCGAAGAATAGGTATTAGTATTCTGGTTTCCTATGATATTACTGAGTTTATTATTGATTAAAATCCATAGTGTCCTGAAACATGTCAATTGTATAAAGACATTTACTTAAGCCACAGACGGTGAGTTGCATAGCGTTTAGTTGATTAACAATTTATTGTTTAAATTTAAGTGACAGGTGTTTAAAGGTATAGATTTTTAATTTTTATTTTATAACTCGGCCTACTTAACATTATTTGTGTTTCTCATACTGATTAACTAAGTACTTTTACATTAATCAACAATTTATATACTGTCTGTAATTTAAGTAAATGAATCAGATGAATATTTGAATGTTACATATTAGAAATTTAATGCTAATTTGCTCTGCAAAAAAATTATAAAGTAAAAATGAATTTCCTGTTGTTTTTTTATGCCCTAAACTATATTTTCCATGCGTATGAGAGAAATTACAAAATTTGCGATGCTGGTGGTGAAAGAGTAAAATGAGTGATGAGTACAGAGAAAGTCATGCCTTGCCATCGGCCATAATCTGACTAATAATAATTATATATAAATAACAGTACTATCATGACAAAGTTATATTGTAGATTCATAAACTGTTGTTTCTAAATATTAAATTGTTAATTAACTTTTTGTGTTTTCTATAAATTTTATATACTATAAACCAAAAAAACGAGGGCAAGGTCATAGCACAAAGCCTTTTACAAGATTATTTGAGAACTTATCGCAAAACATTTTTTCGATGCTCAGTTTTGCTCTGGTGTTTCTTCCGTTTTGAGATGGTCTTGTATATACTATAATAGTGTTGAAATTTCTGTTTGCAAAATATCATTAATTCCAAAGTAACAATGTATATAAATGCTAGTAATTGCTCTTTGAATTTTTGTAATACTTAAATTGAGTATTTTTTCATCACTCTATTCTGCTTTACACTGAGTATTATACAGATCAGTAAAAACATTCATTTCACTGTCTCTTCTATCTGTACAAGTTTTTTCAGTCATTAATTGTTTCACCTTGATAGTTATTTTTCATGTTGTTACGAGAAGCGTACCGAACAATCCAGAACATTCTCCACTCCCCCCGTCCAATGTGGCAGCGTCATTCAAGTAGGTGATTCTAGTGAGTTCCAGGAACACTTGAGATGAGCAGTAAGCCGCCGGCATGCAGCTAAGGAGGGAAAGCTGTACTGGACCTCAGCGCGGCGTATATAAAGCCATACCAGCCGGGTTGTCAGTCAGTTACGTGAGCGATTTTTGCTAGTGCGGATTGAGTGCTTGTCAAAGTGAAGAATTATTGTGTAATGTCCTTTATAATTGTGCAAGTCTCTATTAGTAGACATTGTTATTGCGTGTGACGAATCTAACTAGAAATATTGTACGAGTTAATTACAAACTGTGTAATTATGAAAATTAAAGCTGGTGATTAGTGACTGAAGTGGTGTCTTGTATTTTGTTTTCCACTGTACCTACGACGATCAAGTAGACCATCGTAACAATATCATTACACCCCCTAACTGCCTCTGAGTGACCATTATATACATTTTTAGTGAGAGATTATCTTGGTTATGAACATGACATCAACTGGAGTAACTGGACTTGTAACCTTTGTGGAAGGACAACTTCCACATCAATAGTAAATGGGATACTGCCAATTGCATCAAGAGCAAAGTACTAAGGAAGAATCCTGCTTAATAATTACGTTTCCTATCGTATTAGAATCAATTATTATGTCATGATGGTTGTTTGGATCACCATCTTTAAACGCTGGAATTAAAGTAATCGAACACCAGAGAATTCATTACTTATAATTTTAAAATCAGTTTCATCAATAAACAAAGATACTCATACACAGTTCTTCCAGTTTAGGATTGCGTAACTCATACTAATGTAACTACTAACAAAAATCATCGCCTAATTATTACTGTTGTAATAAATAATACCAAATGGAGATATCCGCAAACAATAACTCACAGTTAACAACTTACACAGAGCCTCATTGTCCAGCAATGCACACTGAATCAGACCTCACAACAAAAATAGCCAGTAACTTTCAAACACCTGTATTTATATTTCACGTGTGTATTGCAGTGATTCCACCTCCCAGATTCTTGTGAAATAATTGTCCACCATCTGCAAGGTGCAGAAAAATGTACAACATGTGAGAATATTGCATCATTGTGTTCCTCACACAATGCAAGCACAATGTTACGTAGGCATGAATGTTAATTATCTCCTCAGCATAATACTTCTCAATCCTTTAGCCACGTATACTGAAGTGACAAACTGTCTCTACAGTATTATTTCAACAGGTGGTCTAGACTGATGCTCTTGAATTACCATTGCTCTTCTCATTATATCCAGTTAACATCATTAATACTCTTACTCACAGTCTAGGGGCCTTCCCAGTTATTTCGGAGTTTTGGACAGCAACCAGAATGGTGCTTTGGGTTATGAAACCAAACCTTGTCTTCTTCTTCAAAGCCCGCACTGTTACTGGACCAGTTCCACTTGTCATTCTACCACTGGCTATCTTCAGCCTTCCCCCTTATCAACCAACTCATTTCTCTCATTTCGTTCTCCAACTGAGAAGAATAATTTTGTGGTTCTGAATCTGAGCATCAAGTATAGAAAACTCTCTACACCCAAGACAAATCTCTCACCTAAAACTGGTTTTGCAGGAGTCAAGTCAGTTTTGTTGCTGTGGTTTTGTATGTTGAGTGTTGAGCATGTTCTGTAAGACTTACATTTTATCTAAATAGATTCTAAATAACTGACATTTCAGATGGTAGGTAGTTTTTGGATAAGCGTCTCAAAATCAGTATTTAGAAGAATTTATGAATATCATTTCTCATGTTAGTACTCTAATGGTGATTTTATAACTGGTTTCTCTTAACACATAAATAAAATATGCGTGCAAATAAATTTAATATAGAGCTTCTAAAGTGATCTTTGCTTTGTATAAGCTTATGCAGAACTTTCAGGCTACCACCATTCTACTTTCTAAGTTCTGCAGTAAAAGACTAATAGATTAAAATAAGTTTTGTTAAAACAGGAAGTTTATTTATTTGTAGTACCATCCACAAATGTATCATCTTCTAGTGAGTTACAAAATAAAAATTAAAGAAAGGTAGTGTTAGATAAGAACTCTCATAGTTTATAGAAATGTTGAAGATTTCCTCATTTTATGTTGAAGATAAACTAAAAAAAATCATACTGTACAAATGAGTCATGGAGTGGGTACACATATCGTACGTGGAAGTCCTGAAAACGTAGCGTTACACATAATTTACACTGTCATTTTTAAATAATTTTCATATAATTTATTAAAATTTTATATTTTATAATTTATTTTGTTTTATAATTGTGTAGGCTACTTTATAATTTATTTTTTATAATATTATATAAATTAATTTAGATATATTGAGTGAGATATATTTAAACTATATTTTACATAAAGAATATTTCAAACTATCTTAGATATATTTTAAACTATCAAAAATTTAAATATCAGATAAACAAATTGTTAACACAGGAACTACAATAAAAATTAATTTCTGTTATTTTAAAATGCATCATTAAATTCTGAACCAAATAAATATCTACATAAAGTTTATTTTTTTAAATTAGACTGGTCAGTAACATTTAAGTAGTCAAAATAAATTAAACAAAACTGCATCAAATTATGTGTTATTTTTTCACTATTTTAAATTTTAAATACTCTTTTTTACTAAATAGATATAATATTTCACATTTTTTAAGGTAATAAGTCATGTTCTGAAAGCTTACAGTTACATAAAACTTACATTGTCACTTTTAAACATTTATATATAATTTTGTGTTTTACAATCACTTTTATTTTATATTAAACCATTTTGATAATTAAGACGTACTTTTTAAAACACCAAGAAATTAACCTATCAAATAAACAAATTGATAACACAGAAATTACAATAAAAAATTATTTCAGTTATTTTAAAACACGATATTAAATTCTGTGCTGAATTCTTACATATATAAATATAACAAAAAGCATAATTTATAAAATATAAAAAATAAAACTAAAATATAATATTATTAAACATAATAATATAATATTATAATAATAATATTTTTTATATATAATATTGTGTTATATTTTAAAAAATAGTCAATAAGTTAGATAGTTAATAGTGGTAGATAAGAACTCGCATAGTTTATAGAAATGTTGAAGATTTTATCATTTTATGTTGAAGATAAACTAAAAAAAAAATCATACTGTACAAATGAGTCATGGAGTGGGTACAATATCATATGTGGAAGTCCTGAAAACTTAGCGTTACACTGTCACTTTTAAATAATTTTCATATAATTTATTACAATTTTATATTTTGTAATTTATTTTCTTTTATAATAGTGTACTTTATAATTTATTTTATTTTATAATATTATATAAAATAATTTAGATATATTTAGAGGGATATATTTAAACTATATTTTATATAAAGAATATTTTTAAATTATCTTAGATATATTTTAAACTATCAAAAATTTAAATATCAGATAAAAAAACTGTTAACACAGGAACTACAATAAAAATTAATTTCTGTTATTTTAAAATACATCATTAAATTCTGAACCAAACAAATACCTACATACAGTTTATTTTTTTAAAGTAGACTAGTCAGTAACATTTAAGTAGTCCAAATAAATTAAACAAAAACTGCAACAAAATTATGTGCTATTTTTAAATACTCTTAATTTTAATTTTTAAATACTCTTGTTTACTGAATAGATATAATATTTCACATATTTTAAGGTAATAAGACGTGTTCTGAAAGCTTACAGTTACATAAAACTTACATTGTCACTTTGAAACATTTATATATAATTTTGTATTTTACAAAAACTTTTATTTTATATTAAGGCATTTTGATAATTAAGACGTAATTTTTAAAACACCAAGAAATTAACCTATCAAATAAACAAATTGATAACACAAAAATTACAATAAAAATTAATTTCAGTTATTTTAAAACACGATATTAAATTCTGTGCTAAATTTTTACATATAATTTATTGTTTTAAATTAGTCAATAACATTTAAGTTATCAAAATAAATTAATCAAAAAATTATCAAATTATATATTACTTTATTCCTATGCTATTTTAATATTATGAGTAAGCTTGTTTACTAAACAAATATAAATATATATTTTTTTAAGTTTAACAAGTCAGACTTGCTGGATATTAAAATGTTTTTGTAGTGAAAACATTTTCTGATTGAAGCAAACAATTTTGGTATACATTTTTGGAATGAACGTTATTGGCATACACTTTTAACTTTTTGTAATTTTGGTGTAAAGTTTTAAGATATTTATATAATATTCAAAAGTACTATTAAATGATTGTGTAATAAAAATATTTTATTCTCAAGTTTGGTTAATTCACATATTCTTTTATATGTTCTGCCTGTTCTAAATGCGAAATTGGATGTTGGAAAAATTATTTTCATATCAACGTATGCACTGTGTGTACATTTGGGGATAGAAACCAAATGTAACATATTAATATTTAGTGTCATAAAACAGTGAATTTTGTCCAAACTAAAAAAAATTTAACATGTGACTTTTTTTTATTTTATGAAGGCTGAAAATAGTTTTTTGTAAGGCAAGTATCACAGAATATTTTACTTCACCAAGTCACAGATTTGCTAAGTAAGTTACTAATTTGTTTTAAAAACTGAAGGTAAAATGTCAAAAATTAAATATCAATTTACATGAACTCTAGTAAACTATTTTTCCATCTTATTTTAGTTTTCCGTTCCTTCCCAGTTTTTCTTTACTGTACGTTTTGTATAGAATTCCCAAAATAGTAGAAACATGAAGATGTATAACTTTACTTTTAATACCCTTTTGTTTATATCAGGGTTCAATTCAATAAAATCAATACTTCATTACTTTCTAGTAGTTAATTTATTAACAAAATATCATTATATATCATCATATTTCATTGTACACATTATTATTACTATAAATATGAATTTATGCACATTAACATATTTAATAATTCTTCAATCTCTAAAACTTTACTTCTTACTATATTTCATTCTTCAATATTTAACCAACTTAAGTTTAGTACAACATATTGTATCATAACGGATTCATTTAAAATCAAAGCGATTGTAATATAGATATTTTATGAAATACTAGACTTCCTACGATTTTCTCAATGGGTTTCAACATGACCTTACTTATAATGAGGTCTCTAAATTAATACTTTAAATAAATTTCTTTAGTGAGTTCTTTTAATAAATTTCTTTAGTGAGTTCTTTTAGTAAATTTCTTTAGTGAGTTCTTTTAGTGACAGACAAGTTGGTGTAAAATTTAATTAGTACATAAAAAATTTACTTTTGGTACGAATTATCCATGTCTTGTAGAGGTGTGGTAAACTATGCTTCTTGATCAGCATTTGGAGTATTGATGGTAAGTCACCTCCGGAATCTCGAGTGGTCTGCGTGGACCTCACTGTAGCCCTTCACATATACAGCACATTACACAACGCGTGTTCGTATTGGATTTATTGCGAGTCTAAATTATTGTTACTATTACTTCGGTTATTCACTGACATTTATTAAACATACCATTTAATTTATTCGCGATATTGTTTAAAGATGTATGTTACACTCGGTTTTTTGGTTTGTTTAACTGATACACTTGACGGTAAGTTACTGTTATTCGTTCACGACAAAATTTTATACAACATTGTTCGAATTGTTAATACCTCCGTTGTATTGCGTTTCACTATCAGTTACTGTAATACGATCACAAACTCGAACGCTAGAAAATGTTAAACAGTTCATATCGTATCGATATTTTCTAAGTCATTTTATTACGAACTCCCGCAACAATTTTGTCACGCCTTTTACTTCCGATTCCTTCGAAAATTTAGTAAGGACTCCCCTTTTCGCGTCTCTGTCGCTTGCCTATATCGAACACGAAAATTTCCCCACTAGACTTCTGATTTCGGCGATGCCGTTTCATAATTGGCTCTTTTTCGTACAACCTATTCCAGAGACCATCTACTTTTTCAAAGGTAAGTTCAGATAGGTCTTCTGATTCCCACCAAACTCTCCTCCTGGGTCCTTTACCCTTCGGTCAACGGCATTTCCGAATACTCTGGTAATAAATCTAGCTGTTGTATCTTTTAGTCTTCACAAAGACAATCCTTCGATTTCTCTTACAACAGCTGCCTCTCCAATTAGTTGCGCCTATGGTATTATCTTTTCTTGAAAAAAGGCCTCGCCAACTCTCTCCGTAAGTATTTTTTTTTTGTCTGATTCCCAGCAAAAACCTATCCTTTTAGTTCGTGCGTTAACCTCGAGTACGATTTCTTTCCTGGTATCGTAGTATTGTTCCGGTGTATCCTCTGTTGATGCGTTTCAGGCAAGGAACACCCTTCATTGTTTTCTGTCTGCAGTTGTTATGTTCGTGTAACCTTTCATCCTTTGTCAGATCGAAACATTTCTCACTTGATGAGTTTATTCACACCCTCGTATACTTTTCTCCGGATTGTAAGCTTTTATTTACTGGCGTTCTTTCTAGATACCCAGCACAATGACCTTGTCTTTCTAACACGTGGCCATTTGCTACACTAGATTTATGGCGTGTCAATCAGACTTGCGTAGACGGCAGCGGACGGCTTTCACCCGTTTTTGTACGCCACACTCCTACGAATAACTCCATACATCAATTGTCAACACGTTCAATGACACTTACCTTAACTAAAAGAAAAATTTTATTGTTTTTTGAAATTTGGCAATATAAATGTCTTGAGGTAAAAAAAGAGTCAGAAATCTAGAGAGTTTGGAATTAGTGTTGAACAGAGCCCTGGATTGCAGTTACAACAAATTGTACTTTAAGAATACAATGTTGTTAGTAATTGTTTTAAATGATATATAAATTCATTAAACACATTACAGATATGGCATTTATTAGAGCTATGAAATTTAATTTCTGAAATGTATTGTAAGTACTTTAACGGTCTACTTTCACGGCCAATTCATATAGGCCTATGATAAAATTTGGTCACAATGTCTAACAAAGAAGTTTGTGAACTCACTGTAACATGTCTGTTGTAGCCGAATACATTGGTACACAGTACATTGGTGACTCAGGCCTACTATGTGGAATTCCTGTAAGGACGACATAAATAAAATAAGGCAAAAAGTCCAAAAGGTTTGTCAGCAATTTCCATGTAACATTTCCCTCTTGAGAATGAAAGAGTACACTGAAATAGATTAATTTAATGGCGGTGATAAAATCACAATAAATGTGACTGAATCTGTAGAAGCAATTCTAAAATAATTTAAATCTGACGGACTAGGTGCTGCAACTGATATATAGTGTCCCACAAGTAATTTAAAGTTTACTTTACTAATGTCGTAGTCATAGACAACGAAATCCATAATACAACATTGTGTACCACATTGTTACTAAGCAATAACGTACGTATATAGAAAATGTATTACAGTAAGTTCACTAACTTCATTGCCAGCCATCATGTTATATATATATTTATATATATATTGTAACGAAGAAACTGGTACGTGTCTGTGTATAAAATGTGAACCAGTTTTATATGTGTATAAATTGTTAGTGCGTTCGTCTCGCACTGGGGTCGTTACATCAATGGTTGCTGCTAACGATGTCCGTAGCGTTGCGGTAATCACCAGTATAACACGGCAGTAACCTTACCTGTTTATAATTATAGGGGTGTGTTAATCCCGGGTGGCGCCAAATTGTTTATTAAAACAATTAAAATTACTGAATAAAGTGTTTTCAGCGGTGACGGTCGGGGCGTCAAATAATTCCCGCTCGTTCCGCCTCTAGATCGTATCGACAGTTGTGCAAATGACGACTTGAACGCTGCTCATCAAACCTAGTCTTCGTAAATAAACACAAGTAATATAATTCGCTCCCTATGAAATAATAACAACGGTTACTCCCTGTAATAGTTATATTTAATGAGTGATAATTAAAATATTCATTCTGACAATTATATTATAATAAATTTGCACAGACTTTTTACATGAAACACTTGCTCTCAAGGCTGACGAAAATCGATTCTGTAACGATATATCCGTATCAGCAAGGCAGCTGAATGTTAGGATACTACTATGTTTTTTGTTCCAAAATCGGTGGATTCTTGTGATTATGAGCTAAAGAATTCCTATGGTAACAATAAAAATATTTTACCCTATTCTAAGTGTACATAAATAATAATGTGTTATGTTACAATCTGTTTTGTAGTGTCGTTAAACGTGTTTTGAAAGTTCGTGTTTAAACAATAGGTTAGATTTTTAGTTAACAAATTTTCAGTGTACTTATTTTACTTAAATAATCTTTGAAAGAGAAATATTCGGTTTATAGTGAGATCAATTTACTTGTAGTAAAAATTAGATTGATTTGGTTTTGAAAATAAGGTAATTTAATGGTACTTAACACATGGCGTTTTCATTCATTGGTTCAGAATAAGATTGGGCTGCAATAAGTTCTAATTTCTTTAATTTTTGGACTTCATTAGGTCGGGCGTCCTTTTCATAGAGTATCTGGTCATAATTTTCTGTTAATTTTCAGTTTTATTATCCTGGATCTTGAATGGACTGCTCTAATAGGTCGTCTGCTTCTTATACAGTCATGGTTATGAACTTCGCTTACTGTTTCACATTATTTTATTGAAAAATTGGTCTTCAAAACTTTGGCTTCTGTACTGCTTGACTGACGCTTTACGAGTAACGGTATTCAACGGTAATTTTCGCCACCAACGTCCGTTTCTATGGTAACTGAATAATTCCGATTGGCTGATTTTGATATAAACCCATTGTTATCAAAATCTGAATTCTTTTCAAAATCCTCGTATATCTTCTGACTGCTGTTATTCCTCTATCTTCCTTCCTGGTTATTAAATATTGTCACTACAGTATGTATTTCCTTTCATAGATTAGTTTGATACCCCACAAGTTTGGGTTATTCAGGTTTTTATGTTTTTACAATTATGTTAATACTTGTTAATTACATTTCTTTTTGTATACAAATGCTTATTATAATATTTTGTTTTACAAATGATTTACAATTTATTCTTGGTGAATACTTCACCTCGGATTTGCTAATTTCTTTGTTAATTTGTTATAATTTGTAGTTGTTTGTTTCTGACAGTTAGGCATTTTCATAGGCCTAAGTAGCCATTATGGTATTTGACTTATTTCATTTAAATTACATTTCATTTCAGCCTAATGGGCTTTATTTTGTTATTATAATTAGTTGTGTTGTGTTTTGGGTCTGTTTATGTGTTATTACTTGTCACTATTATTTTATACATAATTGTTTACTATTTGGGTTTCCTCGTTTTCTAGTCATACATTTCTTAACGTTTTTATTTATTTCCTTTGCCAATAATAACAATGTGGCTATTATTTACTATTTTTTGATCTTATTTAAATATAACATGTAGGCCTATGGTCTGTATGATTCTTACAGCCATATCCAATTCATAAACTTGATTAAATAATTATTTAACTATTATTTGCTAATATTTGTTTACGATTTATCTTATTTTATATTATTTTTTGTGTGATAAACAACATCACTTTTATGAACTTATAACGATCCCTTATAACACGGGTGTTTTTTGATTTGTTCCTAACTCCTTAACTTTTTAAACAATCTTTTCCTTCCCTCCATGTTAACACTATCTGGTCTTCTTCCCTTCAATTATAATTGCATTTACTTAAATTATATAACAACATTCTTTCTTAACTACTTACTGTCTTATCAGTTTATACTGCTGTTCTTAATTACTAATATTTTTCACCTTTAATTATTTAGTGTTTCATTAGGATTTATTAATTGTTAATGATTTTATCATTCACTATTTTTCACTATATTTCCGTTCTATATCTTACACTATTTTCATACAATCATCACCTTCACTTTTAAATTATTTATAGTTAATTATAATTTTATTAGTGTACCTTCTTCATTACTACACTTTGGGGTTTTTACACTTTCATTTTGCACTTCACAAATGTTTTTGTTTTTTAAGTGTTTCTGAATGGGTAATCCCTCTAATTACTATCTCACTACCGTACTATCTCTTTCATTACAATATTTCCTTAATACTATTAACAATTTTATGTCCTTACATTTGTATTATTAATCTAACTCTAAATTGTGGGTTAGTTTGCGTTTTTATATTTATCTTTAACATTGTTTAATTGGGTTTCTTTCCTAGATTATTATTGTTCATTAATGGATAATGACATTTACTTTTTCCTTTCTCATAGGTTAATTATTGGTCTTGGTTCCAATATTACCTTTGAGTGCATTATTTATCCTGCTCATATTCTTTATTACTTGTTTGTGTATCATTATTGGTTTTCATTTTTATCTACTTCCCTTCTTCTTCATTTTCATTGTATTTGGTTAATACCTTGGTTTTTCCACCTTCTCCTTTGGGTTCATTTTAACGTGTTACATTGAGTCATTTAATTCCATGAACTTGTTTCATTTTTGTTTGGGTTTTGGTTTTTTCCCTTCTTCCTTTGGTTTCGTTAACCTTCTTCTCTTCTTTGGTTTTATTCTTGTTTGTTTTTTATGGTTCCCTTCTTCTTTTTTTTCCTCTTGTTGGATCAACACTTGGGTTAGGTCATGTCGTCGTTTGTCGTGTCATAGTTTTCATATTTTATTTAATTTAAGCATTTTATTTAATATGAAGTATTATTTTATATTCAAAATTATCTTTTTCATCCCTGGTATTGGGTTGGCTTATTTGTGTTGTAACAATATTTATATATATAATTATATAATAAATATATATTACATTTATTTTATATTATATTATATATATATTATAGTGATACTATTCAGAAAAATTAACTAATGGCATGTATACAATTTTATTACATTTCATTAAACAATAATTTTACATTTACAACTCGGTAACTAGTTTTCTTTTTTTTTACTGTTTCTTATGGCCAGTAGTAAACAGTGTAATTATAATTATAAGACTATTTTATTTATAAATATACAATGAAAATCAAAATTAACAATAAAAGGATTATGTTATAATATATGAGAAAAATGAAATTGCAGTTCCTTATTTAACTTTCATGACACATTAAGTAACGCTACTAGTGGATTTAATGTCACTACGTTTAATAACCCAGAGTAAATAGCACCTCATTTATGTAAACTACTTTTCCATAATAAAAGTTTAAATATTTCTCTTATTTACTCATATCATTTATTGTGTGTTCTTTTTCCACAATATTATTTAGTGTCATTCAACATATTAAAGAGACCTGCACTTTCAATAAGCTATGTTTTTTATGAAATCTGTAATCACATTTGTTAAAACTGTGTATAGATTATATATATTCATGTTTATGAAATAATGTACTTTTATTACTGTGACAGCAATTCAAATTAATTTTGTCAATCATCGGTTAAGTATTACAATAATTAGTCACAATATTTCATATAATATTTGTTGTCACAGAAGTTAATCTTTGAGTTTGTTCATAGTCACAATCTCTTGCTACTTGGAATAATTTCTCTATTTGTAACAGTAAATGTATTCATTTCTTAGTGATTCTGTAGAGATAGTCGTGGAAGATCAGTACCTAATTAAAATGTAATACTGAATTATTCTTTTCATTATACTGCATTGTTATGTAATACAGATTTCTCCTTAATTTTTGCAAGTTATGAATTTCATGCATTATTTGTACTAAAATTATTTTTAGATTTACTTAGTTTACTTATTTACATACTTTAATATATGAATTTTAATTTTTTTAAAGTCTAATGTATTATTGAAAATTTTAACAGACTGTAACTACTACAGTAACATGGCCAAATTAATGTGTCAAAACATTTTCAGGTTAGTATGGAGGTGGTTTTTTAGTGGTTCAGGAATAATGCCCAAACCCACACACCTCGAAAGTGTGCACCCTTCTGCACATTTATTCAGCAAATTTTCAACCAGCCTCATAATAAAAAGATCTACAGTAATGTACCAGTAATTTAGTTTAACTCAGCCTATATATACTTTTACCCTACATGTAAATTGATATAATTCTCTTTGACTTAATCTGTATTATTTCATAATGTTTTCGTTATCCAGGATGTTCAAATGTTCACCATTCAGTTATTTAATTTAGTTTATACAACATAATTTTTGGTATTATATTACAGTTATTCAGTAATCCATTTTTGATATACAGCAACCGCTACTCTCAAAATTTAAATTTTCAATATGGCTTAGTTTTACGTACTGTTATTTTATATATTTTTCATGTTTTTGAATAAGTGTTAATTATTGAAGTACTACGCTTTACATTGTGTAGGTAACTCATTATTAAAAGAACAATCTTTTTAGCATTTAACTAATAATATTGAAAATAAAGAATTTCTTTTGTACATTTGTTAAATTTTAATCATTTGTTTTCCTTCAGTTTTATTTAACAGAAATAATTATATTTTTTAAAGCAAACTGAACTTAATTGCTTGTTTCAATTACTCATTCAGTTACTGAACACATGTTTCACTTTGTTGTGTGTTTTACATTTTTAATGTCTGTTACCATTTCTTACCACATTTATTTATTAAAAATATTAAGTGATCATCAAACTAGATAAACTAACTTCTCCCCCCATGAGATTTTAAAGGGATTAAAAATAAATTTGGCCAAGGACCTCTTAAATCCAAGGGCCACATAAGAGCATATTGTTACGACATTACAGAACAATCTATGTGTTTCTCGAACAATCCAGTGGAATCCGGCTATAATGTGTGTACGTGATTCTCGACGCATTAGCTAGACTGTACAAGAATCCGCTCTAACTGTGTCAAGGCCGCAATGAATTACGCTCTAATGTTTTCCTTTATTGTTAATGCGCGGTAATTGAATATTCTAGTATTTCGGCGGGGTATAAATACAAGTACTCTACGACATTCAGTTTCAGTTTGAGTTGCGATATATTACACTGCAGTTTGAGTTATTGTCGGCGATTACTCTGTGCGTTCAAGTGTGGGTTATTAGTGAAATGTTGTGTTTTATACTCGTGCGGGACTATTGTAATCAAATTGGGTTTTGTATCAGTTAACATTTTTATTGCGTGTGAACAATTTTTATTTGATTTGTTGTAAAGGACTGTCTTGTTAATTACAAACTGTTTAATTGTGATAATTAAAGCTGGTGATTAGTGACATAATTGGTGTCTTGTATTTTGTTTTCCACTGTACCATACGACGATCAGAAGACCGTTGTAACAATATGATATTAGGACCAATAATAAATATATTGATAGAACAGCAATTTTATCATCACTTAATTTTTCACAGCTATATGTTATAATTGTCAATATCATGAATATTTGTGGAATTAGTATTTAAAATTTAGTTACATGATTTCATATTGTTTATTTAACAAGAGGTAAAGGGTTTGACAAGACAGTATTAAGAAATCTCTACAATATGGGTAGGGGGAAATTTCCCAGAAGCATACCCATAATCAGAACCCTATCTTGTAAAAAGAAATATATTTCAATAAATTTTAAATCAGTAATTTTGATCATAGTGTATCATTTTTATATTTCATTTTCTATTTGTTATTATGTTGTACATTTTATATTAGATTATAATATTATTGTTATTTTATTATTATTATATATTAATATTTTATATTATACATTATTTATTATTACATTTTGTGTCTACATACCGTAGGATTTCTGAACCGGCCGTTTTGGTCATTGCCGGAGTTATTCGTGTCGTTCTCCTTGATAGGGAGCAACTAGCTATAAATAGAGGAAAAAGATAAGCCAGCAAGAGACTGCAGAACAGAAGGAGAGAAAACACTCTTGAAACATGGCAGATGTCTTGGGAGCATGAGCCTTGAGGAAGGTGGACAGCAAGCGTCATCCCAGAAATTAAGAAATGGATAGAGAAGGCATGGGGAAGTAGAGTACTATGTTACTTAGTTTCTGAGTAGACACATATATATTTCCATACCTATCTCCACAGGATGGGTAAGGCACCAATGGCCCAGTGTCTGTACTACTATGATGAAAATTACGATATGCACTACAGTTTTTTTGTCTGCGGTAGGTAGGCTCAAAGTTGGATAGAATTGGAGCCAGAGAAGTGCTCAAGGAAAATGAGGAGGTGTTATTAGTCAGTAGTCCAATAAGGGAGTCCAAGACTATGGGCTGCTAGCTCGTGTACATAAATACACATATTTCACCTCCTCAACGAAAACGAAAGGAAAGTATATTATTACTTTTTTAAATATTTTTTCTATATTCCATCAACCCCTAAGGGCCAACGCTGAAGCGCCCATGGGTCCCTCGCTGGAGCAAACACCGAATTTCAGCCACTTAATGCTACCCACTAGGTAACGAAACACACAATCCGGGAATACAGCCCAGAAAAATCCTCACTCCCATCCGCTGGGCACGTCTGCGAGTGGGTCTGGTGCCCTCTCCTCGAGCAATGAGACTACCGGTCTTAACCGCTACATTTAGTAGCACCACGAATGGCCATACAAAATGCAACGTTGTCCAGTAGGGGCTTCCTGGAAACCCAATGGCACGAGGCGATGGGGGCCAGCCACCACTCAAAAGTCAGGTACAGGCTCACAGCAGCGCAGGTCAACCACCTACGCATTCGCAGGCACTCCCCTAACACTGGACATACGCTTTGTCCTGATTATTATCAGCACTGATACTGCCGAAAATCGGATTGCCCCGCGCTCAGTAAGGCAACGTACGCCAGGATGGGGTTCTCGGAAGGAGTTGAGCCACTGGTAATCAGAGGTAAGGCACAACCCACAATTATCCCGGGACTATGCCTGGGCCCACCTGGCGGGGCTTTATGTTCCATCAACTAAGGATTTTTAACTAGTCATATTCCATCAACTAATCATATAACACCATAGTTTGCACTTCTAAGGTATTCTTGTGAATATATGTTGGGTGAGATGTTGCTGCCAATTTCTGTTGGTGAACTTACCATTTGCATTTGAGTTATGTATTTTTTCCACCAAACATTTTTCTTGTACTCTGGATATATAGTTGTGATCAGATAATACGCATACATAACAGTATGTACAAATGAATTAACAGTTCCAAAAAACACTGGTTGACCTCCTAAAGACAATGAAAAATACACAAAATATTTAATGTCACACAAGTTCTATTGCTCTCTATTGATAATACACACCCATATTTCCTTATACTATCACTTTTTTATTACTAATACACATTTGTATTGCATTTGCAAAATTTTGTATTTAGAAAGACTAGTGTGGTATTAGAACTGACATTTACATGGACGAGCTAAGATCAACTGAGTTTATATCTATTTAAGTTCAAATTCTAGCATTCAATATCAATTTTAAAAAAGACTCTTATCATTTCCTGTGCTAGCCTCCTAAATTTTGGATACTGCCAATGACAACATCAACAAGAAAGATTAACAATTATTTTTTGTTGTAATCAAAATATTTGATTTTGCTATCAGTATATTCTGTTTTCATTATGCCCATTGCTTAGTAGTTACTTCTTTTATATATAATAATAATAATAATGGCTCTCTTTTGTATCACTGAAGTTGATTCAAGAGTTAAGAAGAGTTCTCTTACGTAAGCCATGTGGCATACAAGAAAGGTAATGTGATCAGCAGTATGCCTCTGTTGCCCATTAATACCACCAGGATTTATCTCAGGTAGGCCTACTTATTTCCACAAGCTCAGTTGACCTGTGGCTGAAAACTCACCTAGATGTTCCTGGTATTCAAACCCAGGGTCTCTAGATTAGGAGCCAGGTGCCATACCCACTGGTCTACCACTTTGTATTATATTTCATACTTCTATTATTTAATTATAAATATATCACTACTGACTCGAAGTCAGTAGTGATATTTTTATAATTGGTTAGTTAACGGACACGTCATGAACAACAAAATCCAGGAATTTTATTATTTATCTGATTTGGTTATGATGTAAAATGAATAATTTCATTTTTTATTTTTATTAATATTAAATTTTTTACTCTGTATTGTAAACAATGTACCGATGACAAAAAATTAATAAAACAAATAATATTACAAATAGTATTAGGCTTGGTAATAAACCAAGTAAAACATACAATATAGCCTAAACCACTTGAAAGTAACTGTGTTTAGTAACGGCTTCGAGAAAGGAAGAAACTGAAAAAAATATCAACTTGTGAAAAAAAAAAACAAATTATTGACAAACTTGTTACAGACTAACTGGAATGTGGCTTTAATACAAAAAATATGTTATTTTTTGTCATGTAAAGAAAGGGTCATGTTATCTTTGACATTAATTCAAATTAGCACATAATTCAAACCCTGATATTAATATTGGTAAATAATGTGTGTGTGTGTGTGTGTGTGTGTGTGTGTGTGTGTGTGTGTGTGTGTGTGTGTGTGTGTGTGTGTGTGTGTGTGTGTGTGTGTGTGTGTGTGTGTGATTCACTCTACTTTCACTTTCTTTAGCTCCTCTTCACTATTTTAAATATCTACTCATATGTTATTTTTCATGATAGTTGTCCATGTTTTCTTTTTAACAGATTTTAATACATTTGTAATTTTTTCATATTTCGTCATATTTTATTTTATTTTTTTATATTGTGCAGTAGCGCGATAATTTTACTTTATAGGTTGGCTAATCTGCTTCTTACTTTTTGTTCTAATCTGATTATTCATGTCGAAGCTCTGTACAGTACGTCTCAAACGCTTGAAAGCGGCGGTCGGCAAGCCCGCCTTTCACTGTCATATTTTTCTTGTCGCGACATTCAATGTAGGCCTTAGGCCAACACACTTTACTTATGGCCCATTAGGCCCGTTATTAATGTATTTTAATATTTTTGATACGTTGTACATACAGCATGCTTATTAGCCAACCTGTGATTCATAACAACTGCTAACTTCATATTTCAAATTTTCAAACTTTTGAATTCAAATAAATAAATTGTATACAGTCCACTCTCTTCATCATTTCTGCATCCTGGCGAATCAACTAAATACACATTTTCAATCAACATTCTTCTTACTAAACATTTTTGGTCACTCCGGACCTGGATTTTCGATGCATCATTCCTAATTAATATTTTCTGCCACTATTTCTGACCATCACGGGCGAATTAGCATATCCGCTGATACGACCGTGGCGTGATTTTCATCGGCATTTCGCTCGTCACCTTTGAGCCTCCTGACAACATCATCTCAAGAGCCTGCGAGCTACAGTGCTTCAAACAAGGCGGTCATCTCTCCGAGCTGTGCTTGCCATCTTCTCCAAGGCGTCGACGCTGAAGGACATCGCCTACAAGGTATCACCTCAATAACAGCATAACAAGGTGCGTACAATGGCTGAAGAAGGCCTCAAAGTGTTAACCAGAAAGAGAGGCGGCTTAAAGTCCGCAATAGTGCGAATACAATCTGCCGTAAATAACTTTGATATAAATTCCAGCATAAAACATTTTTTAACAGTAAGGCTAGAAAGTCTGAAAAGCTTGCATCGAAGTACGACGAGGTGCAGTCTGAAATAGAACTTACTTGTAAAGACATGAGCGCGGCTCAAGAAGACCGAGTTGAGGTCGAAGAAATGCTATATTCGACTGAAGCAAATATTTTGCAATTACTTGATACATTTAATGTTCAGACTGTACCTCCCGTATTATCGACACACATGCAATTAAAACCAATAAGTTTGCCCTGCTTCTCAGGCAACATATTGGAATGGCAGCATTTTCATTCAATTTTTACGGACTTAGTGCATACAAGATCCGATTTAACGCCAGTGCAGAAGTTACATTATTTACATTCTTCTTTAAAAAATGAACCTTTAGATTTAATTAAGTCACTACCCATCTGTAAGGAAAATTATTCAATAGCGTTGAGTTTGCTGTCCGAAAGGTATGACAACAAGTTCATACTAGCAAAATACTATGTTCAAAATTTACTTCAAGTCAAGTCGACAATTAAGGACTCTGTCCAAAGTTTGGCAGAATTCACAAACACAATAACGTCTTCCGTTAATTCACTGGCGGCAATGCAACTGTCAGTGAATTCATTTGAATTCATTATTATACAATTATTATCAACTAAACTCGACCCTACTACCTTTAAACTATGGAAGGAGTCAATAGACCCTGACAATTTACCTAACTATCAAGATTTCACTCATTTTTTAAACTCACGTAGACAGCTGTTAGAAAAAACACTGCCTATCGAAGCCGGACAGCAACTCAACAAACCTAATTTAAGACTTAACAATAAATATGATAAATATAAATCAAGAAACACTGCTGGCAGTACTACATTTAAGAGTTATCACTCAGCGGCAAGCAATTATTCATGTTTGTGTTGTAAATCTAATCACCCGCTTTACATATGTGATAAATTTTGTACATTAAGCACCGCTGAGCGGGGACAATTTGTATCAAGTCATAAATGTTGTATCAATTGTCTTATAGATCAGATCATCTTATATCTAGCTGTAAGAATAAGCAGGTGTATAAGATCTGTTCAAAACGACACCACACATTGTTGCACGCGAACAACGTGCCGAAATCAATATCTGGCAGCAGTAACTATTGTTCGCTCAAATTACAATCCACGAACAATGTCCTTTTATCAACAGCAGTTGTATTTGTCATTGACCAGGCTGGCAACAGACATAGGGCAAGAGTTCTTTTAGACGCCGGGTCACAAATAAATTTTTGCACAAAATCATTTGCAAGGAAATTACAGCTTAATTTAACTAAATCCAACATACCAATTACGGGTATAAACAATACAGCGTGTTACGCAACTGATCTTGCGTCTATACGCATTATTTCTCGTTATCAGAGATATAGCTTCGAGGCGAAATGTGCTATCCTATCTACGTTAACCCACAATCTGCCGGCAAAATCGTTTGACATAAATCAATTCCACATTCCGAGCAACATTTTTCTGGCTGACCCAGATTTCAACATATCGTCGCGAATCGACATACTCTTAGGGGCACAATTTTACCTGGACTTAATTTTAGCTAATAAATACATACGCGGCCCTAATTTTCCCATCATTCAGGAAACAAAGCTAGGCTACATTTTGGCTGGCAATTTGCCAAAACACTGCCGCAACGAGGGTCCTGCTGTTTCGTTCCTAGCTAGGAACAACGACAGTCAAATTCTGCAGTCTCTCGAAAGATTTTAGGAAGCAGAAACTATCCCTGACAACACCCCTGATAACGAGTCAGCCTGTGAAGAGCATTTCTTGCGCTCTACCCAGCGCAACAACGAGGGTAGGTTCGTGGTTTCACTCCCATTTAAGCCCGATAATCTCCACTTGGGGGAATCTTACACCAATGCTGAAGCAAGATTCTTGAACTTAGAGCGTCGATTTAGGCGTGATGCTAAGCTCGCGCGCGACTACGCAGACTTTATTAACGAATATAAGGATCTTGGACACATGACGCTTATCGATAATTGCGCTATCAATTTAGGAGCGTCAAATACTTACTATCTGCCTCACCATGCCTATTTAAACAGTCTAGCTTGACCACAAAACTGCGCGTCGTTTTTGATGGTTCGTCCAAGACTACCAATGGCCTTTCTCTAAATGACATATTGTTGGTAGGCCCGAATGTTCAACAAGACCTTTTTTCCATTCTTTTGCTTTTCCGCATGCATAAATATGTTCTCATCGCCGACATCGAGAAGATGTATTGACAAATTCGCGTAGCTGAAAGGGATTATCACTACCAACGCCTTCTGTGGCGTGATTCTCCTCTCGAACCATTTAAACATTTTGCATTGCGCACGGTAACCTACGGCACAGCTAGTGCTTCGTTTTTGGCCACTCGCTGTCTTGTACAAATTGGTAGGGACCATCAAACTTCCTTTCCTGATGCGGCGTTAGCTATAACGAACGATTTCTATGTTGACGATCCGCTTACCGGTTCGGACACCATCTCTGATCTGACCAAGCTGAAATCTGATCTAGGTGCGTTATTAAGTCAATATGGTTTCACGTTGCATAAATGGGCATCTAATGAACCCACAGTGGTCGCAAATCATGACAATTTATCACGCCCCCTAAACAAACAGGACAATGTGCGTACCCTAGGCATTCTCTGGAATAATACTGCCGATTCATTTCTGTTCGACATTAAATCTTTCCCAGTTGAATCAAGCATCTCCAAGAGGAGAATTCTCTCGATTATTGCAGGCATATACGATCCTCTTGGACTGATCGGTCCCGTTGTCTTTTTGTACAAACAGTTTTTGCAGCAACTCTGGCTTTGCAAGCTTGGTTGGGATGAACGGGATGCAGCAACTCCGGCCAATCACGTTCGGATTGGCATTCTTTGTGCGACAAATTGGGTCTGATTAGCAAAATTGTGGTCCCGCGATCTATTCGTTGTAACCGTGAGGCAAGTACAGTTGAATTACATGGTTTTTCGGATGCTTCTGAAAGGGGGTTTGGCTGTTGTATTTATGTCAGAGTCATCTATCAAAATTCATCGGCCTCTTGTCATCTCCTGTGTTCTAAATCTCGCGTAGCTTCCTTACGGCAGGTGTCATTACCTCGCATCGTTTCTGCTCTTTATTCGTTCATTGATAGTGTTCATTTGTATTCTGACTCTATGGTGTCTCTTTACTAGATTCATGCCCAGTCTACGAGGTGGAAAACATACGTCGCTAATCGTGTTGCTGAAATTCAGCGTCTTACGCAAACTTATACTTGGCATCACATCAATTCTAGACACAATCCTGCTGATATTATCTCCAGGGGGTGTCTCCCTGACGTTTTGCGCGATTGCTCGCTTTGGTGGCACGGTCCCAGCTGTTTGTCTCAATCGTCAGAGTCCAATCCTTTCCCACCCTTTTTACCTTCCACTCCGTCGTCTTCTGAAGTCACTGCGGAAGAGAAACATACCCATAAACTCTCTCTAATGTCTACCCTGGCTATCGACCTTTCTTTGGACTTTTCCTCGTTGCATCGTCTAACGCGCGTATACGCTTACTGTTTTCGGTTCATCAGAAATATTAGACTCTCAAGTGCTGACAAATTTACGGGCGATCTTACCCCTGTCGAAATTCATCATGCTCTCAATTTCTTCATAAAACAATCTCAGTCGATCCACTTCGCAGCCGAAATTAATTGTCTTCGTAACGGATCTTCTGTTTCCATTAGGAGTAAGTTGGCTTCTCTCGACCCGTTTCTTGATGATTCTGGAGTGATACGCGTGGGCGGGCGATTACAGCAGTCCAATTACCGTACGACGCTAAACATCCTATTGTCTTACCCTCATCGGCGCATATTACTCGCCTCATCATTGAACGCGAACATATTCGTTTACTTCACGCTGGTGCTCAACTCGTGCATCACTCACTGCGTCGACGTTGGTGGATTGTTAATGCCAGGATAGTCATTCGCTCCATCATTCGAAAATGTGTCAAGTGTCTCAGGTTTAGTGCCAAACAGCAGGTTCAGAGGCTTGGTATTTTACCATCTCCTAGAGTCACTCCTTCAAGGCCGTTTCTATTCTGCGCGGTTGATTATGGCGGTCCCTTCATGATCCGTCATGGCGGGCAGAAATCCAGAACTCTTTCTAAGGCATACATGTCTTTGTTTATTTGCTTAGCGACTAGGGCCATTCACCTGGAATTGGTTTTCGACCTTACTGCCAGTGCGTTTATAGCTGTATTACGTCGTTTCATGGCCCGCAGGGGCATACCCAGTCAATTATACTTCGATAATGGCACAAACTTTAGGAAGGCCCGGAATATCCTACATGATCTCTACAACCTTTGGCATAATAAGGATGCTATCTCTTCGCTCAAGTCATTCACGTCCTCTCACGGGATATCATGGTCATTTATTCCGCCCTCGTCACCTCACTTCTGTGGCCTTTGGGAGAGCGGCATAAAGAGTTTGAAGTTTCATCTGCGCCGCGTGGTAGGCAAATCTATACTCACCTTCGAGGAGTTTACGACAGTTTTGTCTCAGATAGAGGCATGTCTGAACTCTTGACCTTTATTTGCCATCCCTTCGGATGTAAATGATCCGGTGCCACTCACACCTGGCCATTTTTTGATTTGCGCACCATTAACGGCGATACCGGACCCAGACTTATCTCACATTCCTATTTCTCGTCTTGGGCGTTGGCAACTTCTACAAAGGTTTGTCCAAGGCATTTGGAAGGCATGGTCTCGCGACTATTTGCACCAGTTGCAACAGCGTCACAAATGGAAATTCGCTAAGGATAATGTTTCCATTGGTGACCTAGTTTTGCTTATTGAGGATAATTTACCTCCATTGGCCTGGAAATTTGGTGTAATTACCGCCACATTTCCCGGCCCAGATAACTTAATTCGAGTCGTACACATTCGCACACCTACTGGTGTTTTGCGGAGACCAGTACATAAGTTATGTCTGTTGCCAGCGCGGGACGAGATGTGACAAGATTATTATGATCACTTAGCACAATGCTATTTTACTCAGCCATTGGCTTATTACTTATTATGACCATTTGGTCAATTTAATTGTGATGCATTATCACAACATTTTCATATCAATTTTGCGCCATTGCGTGCTTCTATAATCATCATAGTTTTATGGTGGTATATTACTATTTTGTATTTGTATGTTAATTTTGTGTGGCATACTATGTCTTACACATTTACATTTTGATGTTTTGGGTATGTGTCATGTTTTTTGGTGGTATTATTTTATAAAAATTTGTTATATAATATTTGCATGTTTTGCAGTTGCGCAACCATGCATGCATTTCTTTACACAGTTGCTAATATGTGCGATTTATTGTTCTGTGAAAATCTTTTAGATTGTTCAACTCATGTACTACGTTTGTAATCACAGTATCGTATTTGTTACTTATGCCATTGCAATTATTCATATTGTAATTAACTAAATTGTTGTTTATTGTATTCATTATATAACTTGCGTTTATGTAAAACCTATCGTTTTTTGTTTCTACTGCATGTAACCATGCCACGTCTAGATTTATTTTATATTGTATTGTTATATTGTATTTATATTTTGTGATTAAGCATTGCACAATTATTATTTCTGTTTAAATTATGACATACATGTCATCATATTTGTGCTTGCATTCAGTCAGCTATCTATAGCTTGTTCTTACATAACTACATATTGTAAGTTCCTGAAACATCAGGAACAGCATGACTTGGTCAATACATGACGCCATGCTAAATCTACGCTTAAACATGTAATTTGTGGCAATTTTGTTCATGTAAATAATTCTCTGTACAGGTCTACTGGCCTCAACTATTTCACGGTAACCATCTATGACATGCATAGGGTTACAAACTATCGGGCCATCATGTCATGAGCTTCCGATCATACATTATTAAGCATTGTCTAATTATGTATTGTTTCATGTTTCATAACGTTCGATATTGTACACATACAATATGTGACGGCAACACTTGCCAACGCAGACATTTTTGTTCATGTTTGAAATCAGTTGTTCGCCAACCTTGGCTTTTAAGCCAAACGCTTATCTTTAAGGCTTATCTTATTCATGCTTATCGCTAAACCATTAACGTACAGCTGTTATCTAATATTATAACTCAAAGTTCAACTTAGCCTTGAAACTAACTCTCATTATTAAGAACACTGTATGTTTTAAACTAAGTTACAAAATGTATAATAATTTACTAAAAAGGTGGTAAAAAAATCGATTGATTTTGACGGGCAGCTTATGTGCAGTAGCGCGATAATTTTACTTTATAGGTTGGCTAATCTGCTTCTTACTTTTTGTTCTAATCTGATTATTCATGTCGAAGCTCTGTACAGTACGTCTCAAACGCTTGAAAGCGGCGGTCGGCACGCCCGCCTTTCACTGTCATATTTTTCTTGTCGCGACATTCAATGTAGGCCTTAGGCCAACACACTTTACTTATGGCCCATTAGGCCCGTTATTAATGTAATTTAATATTTTTTATACGTTGTACATACAGCATGCTTATTAGCCAACCTGTGATTCATAACAACTGCTAACTTCATATTTCAAATGTACTTTTGAATTCAAATAAATAAATTGTATACAGTCCACTCTCTTCATCATTTCTGCATCCTGGCGAATCAACTAAATACACATTTTCAATCAACATTCTTCTTACTAAACATATATTTTAATGAAATAATAAAACTGTACCTGGTACATATCTTGCACTGATCCAGGCTGCGAATACCATTCCACTGTGGTGATATACATGGAGGAATGTCATTTGCCCACCTTTTTTTCGTAGTACCATAAATACCTGTCACAAAAAATTAATTCTGCACCTATTTCTATTAACACACAATTGTCTCCATGCTTGCACGAGTACATACATGTCCCCCCCCCACACACACACATATAGACTTTCCTGCTGAGGTAAATAATAAGAAAACTTCCATAAACGTTAGGAGTAATTATGATTACTACTTCATTTGTGGTATTAGATGTGCTACTGATAGACTGAAGAGAGATTCTGAAGGAGTAAAACAATACCAAAAATATTTTAACGACACTATATTTTCTGGTTTTGAATATCCCATGTCTCTAAGGGATATAAGGACATTAAAAAAAAAAAGTTACAGTAAATTTAAAAGTTACCTCAGTATGTCTATTAATTTATATCTTTTGAAGATAATTCTACAGATCTCTGAGGTTTATGATGTGGATGTAGAAACCGATTTGTTTTTTTTATAAGGACAATAACTCCATCTTCATTTACATAAGTGATTTAACTAAATTAGTAGGGTCTCAGTTATCAAACCATAAATCTAAAAAAATACCTATGCAGAAGATATTTGACCCATTTTTATAAATCTGATGATTTGGATAGCCACTTAAAGATTTATAAGACACATGATCCAATTAAATCGATAATGCTTATGCCTGGGTTTACAGCATACTTCAAAAATTGCTATAAGAAAATAGAGTGTCTGTACATCATCTATATGGGCTTTCAGAGTTCACTTTATAAGGTTGATACATATGCTAGTGATCCTAATAAACGGTTTACTATTAAAACTCATCAACATAAATCTTATTGCTTTACTATATATCTAAAGTCAATAGTAAGCAATAAAGTTTATAAACTGCATGCTACAGATCTCTTTTGCTCATTGTGTGATAGAACTTAAGATTATGCTTTGTCACATTATTGAATTGAACTCTTTGTTTTTAAACTCTAACCCTTATCAGTATATAACAGATGCAGTAGCTTGTAACTGACTCTAACAATGTCCTTTAGAAATATTTTTTTTATTCTTTAATTGTAGAACTAGTGCCTTTAGTTCTTTGATACGCAATATTGTAAATATACTGTAATGTGTAATGTACTGTAAATAGAAGTGAGTTGAAAAAACAATTTTGGTCAAGACATAATAACCTACTGACATATCAGAACGAGTATTCCGCTGCATCAATGATAATTATTTTTAATATAATTATTTATTTTTTTATTTTGTATCTATTTTATTTGAATAAATATGTGGAGAGACAAGAAAATGAATGGTAGTTTTCCTGCAAAATTTCCTAAAAATATATGGAGTATTCTTGTACATGTTTTCATGGAGGCTTCTTCTATAATTTTCACTGATATAACAGGAAATTGTACAAACCTATATATACATATATATACTACATCTACTTCTGTGTGTGTGTGTGTGTTTATTATATACACAAAATATTTAATGCACTTACAGTATCAAGTAAATCCAACATTTTTGACATGAAAAACATCCAGATATAATTTGCAATCTGTAAAAAGTTCAAAAAATTCATTTTTTACTCTGTCACATCTGAGACAAAATAATTCCAAGTTTACACTTTGTTTGTGTATGAAGAGTGACTTTAATCAAATTTGCAATCACCAACTAGCTTTTAAGGTAATGAAATATGTATAAAAATATGTAAATATATTATTAATTTTTTTAGAAGTACAGGTTTTATTAATTATAATAAATAATAGGTGACAAAGAATTCTCTTATTATGTTCTTTGCAACGTTAAAATAAAATGTTGTAACTTAATTACTTGTTGCAGCACATACTTCTGTTAGATGTTAAATAATTTCTTGAACACAAACTTACAATAAGAGATGTTGGGTGATAATCTGTAGGATCTGGAACGTCACAAATCAAGTTGTAACGACCTTGCAGCCAAACATATCTGAAACTCTAAAATTAATTAATCAAATCAAAAGGCAAAATGAAAATAGTTACTTTTTTACAAGTTAATTTTAATGGCTAAACGTTTCTGCTTGCACATTAACATTCTTTTATATAAACCTTATTGTTACACTGAAACAGTGCTCAGTTACACTCTTATACATGTTATTTCTGTAGAATTTTTCACAACTCTAAACAATTGAGACTATACCCTTTATGTGTCTTGAATCTGATATTTGTCACTATTAAATGCCACTTGCTTTATCTATCTTGAATGCAAATTGACTGTAAAGTGACAAAATTAATAAATACGGAAAATAGATGTCTAAACACATGTGGGTATTTCATTTAGGAAATGGATGAAATCAAATACTCACAAGCATTATATGTATTTAGATTTATGTCATTAGTCAGCAGGTAGGCCTACTTTCCCTTTTCATTCTGCTTCATTTTGTCTCCTACTCTGAGGTTGATTGTTCCTAAATTTATCTTGCTCCTACTCCATATGTCAGTATTGGACTCGTACATATTTCTGTATCTTGATTTCATTTCTAACCTTGAAAAAATTTTATTCCAGATAACACCAGTTATTTATCTCGATATCCTGTGTTCTTTTGTAACGTGGTAATTCACTCCTTTTCCTATAAAACTATAGCTTGTTTTTGTTTTCATTAGTACTACATAACCAACTTCGGTTAGATTGTATTTTGCTTAATACATAAACATTTCTATGACCAATCTGTATAATCCTCAAGTTTTATTATACTAATAAGTGTTTGTAGTGTCCACGCCAAGAATTGTTTCATGGACAGTGTCTGCAGTGAACACTTGAAAATAAACCTGAGTTGACCTATACATCTGAATACTTCTAACGAAATTTTTCTCAGTGTAGGCCTACACTAATTACTGGAGACTTTTAAAAGTGTATACTCAGTTCTCATTATGCTTTTGTGTTTCCATACTGGTTTTAACTACTATTTTCAGGAATGTACTGTATAAGGTAAACATGCTTTCGTTATACTATAAATAATGTAACGTCAATAATGTCTTGAACAAAAGTTCAGTGCAAACTCCAAACTTGTGAGGAAAATCTGCCCTTTATGAAATTAAAAACAAAAATCTAAGAATACTTGTCTGTCCAGTATATAAGAGACTATTACCTTCAATTATGATATCTGAAAAATCAGAGTGTCATGATAACCATACAAAAGTGTGTTTTAAAACACTGTAATTGCTTTAAATTATAATCAAAACTGTGTCAAAAATGAATTCATCTTGCTCACCTGAATTAAAAACCAGCCATTCATCCCGAGCAGTACAAAGTTATGTATGACCATCAACCAGTCCAGATTATATGGTTCTCTGTTTTTCATCCATTGAGGGCCCAGCTTGCGTATAAAATAATTATAAAGTATAATAATAGCTATCATGTAGAATGGTGAGTCCAAAAATAACCAGTTTCTCACACGAGGATCTGAAAAGATTAAATTTCAGTTTCCACAGTGCAAACTTTCTGTTGTTATCATGAATCTATTTCATTTCAAATTATTATATTTATTTTTGGAAATTATATTTATTTCTTCTCAAATTATATTTATTTTTAGTACGCAAAATTAGTCCTATTCTTACATAACAATGATTTCAATTATCCACTATATGGTTGTGGGTAAATCATAAGTCTATCATGGAAGATTAATGTGTAAATCTAATTACTTGATATAGACCTATTCTTCAAATATTCAGGAAGGTTTTGGGAAGTTATCAAATCTATTTTTATTGTTACCATTATTTTTTAGTACTAATTATTACTAAATGTGCTTTTCCTTAGATTTTTAATTAAAAAAAACACAATACTAAAACCTAATTGTACTAATTTATGATAACTATACCAAAAATTTTGATTTAAAGACAAGTGCTATACAAGGTGTAGTATTTTCCATTAGCACTGTGGCCACAATATCAGCACAAGAGTGTGGCTTATGTGGCTACAATATACAGTACATAACAGTATACAGTTATTTATGTGCACTAACTTATCTGTTTCTTGGTGATAAAGTCACATTTTCACATAACCACGAATCTCCATGAGAATGTATAGCCTCAATATGCCCATAGACTTTTTCAATCAACATTTCCATAGTTGATGCTCCCATTCTCCAATGAATTTCATAAGTAAAGCCTCATCTTCAGTATTGATCTGATGGTAATTTGGATACCCACTATCACATGTGGTTGTTTCTTACGTGAACGATTTTGGAATCGTTTAGTACATTGAGTGTCTTTTTTGCATGGTGAATGGTCCGTGAGTCATATGAGTTTTAACTACATCAAAGAGCTAACTTAATTATATTAAGTATATCTAATGTGGTATAATTTTTTCTTATAAGCAAAGCAAATATGTGTATGAGGCAGGCCGCCTCATTTCTGCCATTCTACACTGTCACTATAGCGTACAATGGATCCAAAATCTTGTACTTCACTAAGAGATCAATTAATTTTTTCGATTTCAACAATGAAACAATCATGCTACTAAAGTCATGTTGATCTTAATATGAGTGACAGTGATGCAACTCTCAAAGTATCTCTTTCCATTTAGGATGTGTAGTGAGTGTTATAAACAAATCAGAACATGAATACTCCTGAACATAGCAAAAACTATCTTGAGTTCATAAAAATATCGCAGCCTACCAGTACGCCGCGGTGGTAGAATGACCATATGCCCAAAGTTCTGAATGCCTTCATCATTCCTTAACATATCTTGTAAATATATGTGATCTTCAACTCTTATCTTAGTTTGACTGGTACAAATGAATATGAGTCTCCCAAAACCTTTTTAAGCATACATGTCTACAATATACTGATTCAACAATTACTTGAAATAAAATAAATCATTGTGTTCATCTTTTCTAACCATAAACCTATACAAATAAATCTGTAAAGATGAAACTTTCTTATTTGTTTCTTTTCCAGTATTAGAATTCTTCAGTTTCAATCTAAAGTGTTGCCCATCATCTCCTCGACAGAACATTAAAGGGTATTGCAAAGCATTGTAAGCCTGGTGGTTTCTGCAGTCTGATGTAGTCTGTCACCCCTAGCATTAACTACTATATCGTGTTTGTGACACTCTTGATTAACTTTAACTACCGCAACTTCGTTTGCTCTAGGTGCATTATAGCAACCACGGACCATCGTCTTATTCGATTTTCAATCAACATGACTTTCAATATTATACTCATTATTTTTCAAAGAGGTTACCAATTAAAAAACTCTTTTCAGTTCATGCATGTATGGGTTTACATCATGAAGTAAATTCTGAAGCTCTGTTAATAATGTTTGATCTGAGTTACTAATATGATCTATTCTCGTTTAAGCCTGTTGCAAATAATCTGCAACAAAGTATACTTGAAAATCCTTGTAAACATCGTTGTTTATTGGTTGTAATGAACTTATGACTTGATATTCTTGCCACTGAATTTTAAAAGTAGGCATGCAATTTCCTTTGACTATTTCATTCGCTTTAAATGATGTAAATTGTGTTGCAATAATTCGGCTTCGGCCGAATGCAACGATCGGCGAATCGTACTTTGCCCGACGTCCTGACACGCTGTTCCCTTTGCTAACGGAGCCGTTGTTCGGTTGCATCTCGCCAGTCTAACACAAGACCGCCCTTGTGAGCAGAGCGGTCCTTTCATCACATTAAATAAGAAGCCTCCATTACCAAGGTAACTATGATTTTTGGTTATCATAAATCAATGCTGGGGACGAATAGAATCATTTTCGTCTATTAGGTTTGTAAAAACAAAGAAAACTTGTAATTTCTGTAAAAAGCTTGTTATTCATAACCAATCAAGACGTGTCTTGTTTGTAACAGTCAGCCTCGTTTAAACCAATTTTAAGTCAGTCAAAAAAAAGATATGTAAAGTTCATTATCAGTATTTGTTTTATATATAATTTGAAGAAGTTGTAATTTTGTGATTTTGTAAATTTGTGACTACGCACTATATGAATGAATGTGGGCGTCCTAATTAAGCTGTGCGGGTGCATAAAGTATACTAAATTATGTGAAATTTTCAGTTCAAAACTTGGCTCGACGTACAGGAGTGAGAATACAAGTATATGGGGTCGACGTAGCTTTTCTTTCAGCGTGAACATAGCAGCGGTCCAGGGCGTGAGCTGAGAAACACGCACCCGTTGCGACCAGCTACAGCACGCTGTGAGCGAACCTCTCCGGATTACCAGGTAACACTTAACCGTTAACAACCTTCAGTGGAAGTTACAGTACAATTAATAATGAAAAGAGAGGTAAACTAGTTTCCTCACCTTATGTGACATGAACCAAAACCTTTTACGAATATTTTGTGATGCAGAACAGTGTTAGAATTTTCATGAACCGATCACAGATTGTACGCTAAACACTAATAACTGTAAACCAGTATTGATTTATGCGATCGTTCCATATCCAGCAATCAGTTTATCCAGTATGTAAATTATACAATTATTGAATTTTAGCAAACCATTTATTCAGTATTTAATCTTTTCAATATTTAGCTTATTTCTGAGTTGCATTAACTCAATAATTAACTTTTGCTGACTGACTTATGATTACGTAAAGTTTCGAGGCTCATATTGTTTTGAAATAAACGGGTCGAGTTCGACTCTGCTCACTAACTGGTGTCCCAAAATGTTTTTTACTTACACCTCCCCCCTTTGGGGAATTATGTTAAACTTTAAGGTTATTTCAGAAGTATGTTGTAATGTTTAGAGAGACATAAATAGTAATAAGTATTTTGGTTGATTTTGTGGTATATTATGTTATTTTTGGTGTATTCTGTGTGTTGCGCTTTTGGAGCCAAGCAAGCAAGGAAGCGTGCAACAATTGGAAAGCTGAATTGTAAGACCAAAACGCATGTAAAAATTTGCTTAGGTAAAGGGTGTTTCCTATTTAAATGTTCTGGAGGTGGAAGAATGGAATCTAATTGTACTTTTCCGGAAGAACAACATTAACAGCCGATTCGCTTTTCCACTTCAAAGCTTTACAGTGAGGACACATAATCTTCATCAAGCCTATGTCAGTTTCATTTGCATAGTCAATGAGTGGATTATAATTAAAACCACCACTTAATTTATTTTTCCATCTCAAAGAATTTTGTTCAGCCCTTGGAGTAACTCTAACATTTGTTTGCCTACTTCGTTGAGCTGTAAGCCTTTCGTCACGTTCTTGTTGCATTTCCAATGGTATGGAAAGTCTTTTCCGTTTTACATTTCATTCTTGGCCATTCTAAATATGATTTTCTCTTTGCCACTGTGAAGTATGAATAACTCAAAATCAAAATAATTACTCTCAATCAATCAAAACACATTAATCAATACTATATGTTATTAATTCAAACATTATTTAACTTACTAATGAACACTGCTGACAAAAGTAATGAAAAGCAAAATAATTACATATCAAACAAATCAGAAATATTTTTAGAATAAACATTAACATCATCTTTTCCTTCCACTAATAATCTTCCTTACACTCCTAATAAAGTATTCCCTACTCCTAATAAATCAAGTAATGGGAGAGAGGATCGAAGGTGTGACAGATTAGTTTGCATATGTAAACAGGCCACATGATTGTATGTTAACAATGTTGAATACTTTGCTGGGACTTGAACTCATGACCATTTTTGATGAGATACATGATTTTCCACTTTGTCTAACTCACCTCCTTTTACTTCCATGTTCCATAAGGAAATGGAAGTATGGTGATGGCAAAAAAAATCATGTTAGAGATTATTGCAGATTCTGATTGTACCAACCTCAAAACATGAAAAAAGTCATTTTTCGAAAAGTGTCTGTGTGTGTGTCTGTGTGCCTGTCTGTATGTCTGTGTGTCTGCAGATTTTTTTTATGACAAACGATAACAGCCGCAAATTCAAACAGAATCAAATTATTTTTTGCATACAAGCCTGATTTGTAGAGTACTCAAGACCTATTGTTTTTGGTGAAGGTCGGTTAAGGAAAAGGAGTATTTTACCAGCACCTTTTTTTTAATCAAGGGTAATTTTTTTCTATGGCAAACGATAACAGCCGCAAATTCAAACAGAATCAAATAATGTTTTGCATACAGCTCTGAATTGCAGAGTTCTTAAGACCTATTGTTTTTGCTGAAGATCGGTTTAGGGAAAGGGGTAGTTTACCAGCAACGTTTTATGTTTTAACATGGGTAATTTTTTCTATGACGAATGATAACTGCCGTAAATTCAATCAGAATCAAATAATGTTTCGCATACCTTCCTGAGCTATAGCAAGCTCAATGCCTGTCGATTTTGGTGAAGATCGGTTAAGGGAAAGGGGTAGTTTACCAGCCACATTTTATGTTTTAACAAGGTTAATTTTTCCTATGACGAACGATAACTGCCGTAAATTCAAACATAATCAAATAATTGTTTGCATACATGCCTAAATTGTAGATAGCTCAAGGCCTGTTGATTTTGGTGAAGATCGGTTAAGGGAAAGGAGTAGTTTACCAGCAACATTTTATGTTGTAACAAGAGAAATTTTTCATGACGAACGATAACTGCCGTAAATTCAAACAGAATCAAATATTTTATTACATAAGTGCCTGAGTTGTAGAATACTCAAGGCCTGTTGATTTTGGTGAAGATCGGTTACGGGGAAAGGGCAGTTTACGTGAAACATTTTTTGTTGTAACAAGAGTAAAGTACTTAATTTTGATAAATAAAGTAGCCTATCCTGATAAGATCTTAATAATCCACTGTAGAAACGTAGATGAAATATCTATAAATGAAGAGGCTAGTTGAACGGGCTGGGAGTAATTTTCTATAAATGAAAATTATAGTTGGAGGGGGAGGGGATATATGTTTATATGTGTGCTACGTTATCGGCAACAAAGAAGTAGTTTGTTGTTAATATTCGTTCCCGGGCTGTTTGGCCGTAGTTCAATGTTTTCTGCAAAACAGACGTTTCGGCAGTGCCGTCGACTGCCACCATCAGTGAAAATCGAGTGCGATAACGTGTGGTGGTATACGTTAGTGACCACAGTTCTGTGCTTAAGGCTGAAGCAATAAGGAGAAAGAAGTAGTTTCTATGGAAACATTTCATTTCGTAAATGATTTTAAATATAAATCCTAGAACATGGAAGTCACGTATGGTTCTCCATACCGATATTTTGAGATTAGAAATGGAGCAAAGTCAAAAACTTACTTCAAAGTAGCCACTATAAGCCCCAAAGTTTCATTCAGACTGTGTCAGTTATTTTTGATATTGTATGGCCAAACTTTTCCCCTGCAGAAACTTTTATTAATATAGAAGAAGATTAACTAATTTAGAAAACAGTACGCCTATGTAATTAGAGAGAAGAGTAACGGAAGTTCACATCTAAAATGTTCTACACGTCATCTAATTTAGAACAGTAGGCAAACATACTTCTTACAAATACATACCAACAGGTTCTTCAACAAGCTTATAGTATGTTGATATGACTGGTTGTATAATATCTGCCATTTTGATATCAAGAGAGATATTTTGTATTTCGGAATAAATAAACCTGCAAATCAAACAGTAAAATCAGATCATCATGTACAAACTAAAATGTCCATTGAGTGGATATACTCTAATTTTAAATAAGGAAACTTAATGTAACTGAATACTGAACAGTGATATCAATGTACTTACTTTTATGTGTTATCACTTCTAAAATTCCTTATGATCAGAAGTTACTAAGCTGCCTTCTCTCAGGTCATTTTCTTTGATCATACAAAATGATTGGGAGGTACATTATATTCAACATGTGATAAATTAATTTAAATAACCCTTAGTAATAAATAAATAATTATAAATGTTAATAGCACTAAAAATATCAGAAATATGACAATTTTTCAAATTAATGGAAAATATATAATTTAAATTAATAAAAGTATAATTTGATCACACCTTAAAATTAGTATTGAAAAAGAAAACAAATTTTGATGAATCACATTAAAAATAATATCAATATAATGAATGATTGTTTTTAACACAATACATATACAAAAAAATCAAAAAATAATCATTGTGTAAAATTAATATGAAAACAGTAAATGGTAAATTAATAGAATTTCAACTCCAAAATTCTCTATTCTAAAATGTTTTGTGTACAAAATTACAAACCACTGAACCATTGTCGAATCTGAAATAATGAATTTTTCTTTAATAAAACGTCAAATTAAAATTAAGTATTTTAAAATATAGGAAAGTGAAAGCTAGAAATTTCTTGCAACAAATTTTACAGGAAAATATAATTTTGTAGAGGCGAGTCTAAATTAGCTTGTTGCTGGAGTTGTGAAGAATTTTGGACTTAGTTGGAAGACTTTGGGTTCTGAACAGAACTGACTGAATCCGATCTCTTGTTTCATGGATTAAACAATTGATTGGACATATAATTGGACAAATAATTGGACAGATAAAGAGAAGACAGTATCACTTGTTCTCGCTTTAAAAGGACTTGCCGCAGAGCTACAACACAAAGTGCCACCTGACAGCCAGAATGTCTATGACAAAATGATTAAAGCTCTAGAATTATGGTACAGTGATAAACATTTGAGAGATGTGTACTATGCTCAGTTGAGAACAAGATAACAACATTCCGGGGAGAGTCTTCAAGGGTTTGAAGCAAGCATCGACAGACTGATTAAAATTGCCTATCCTGGACCACCAGAAGATTTTTGAATGAGCTTTGTGGTGCAGATATTATTGATGGCATCGGAGATTGTGAACTTCAGCATGTGTTACGAATAGCACGACACCGAAATAGCTCAGAATCTCTTGTTCACACCCTTGAGTTTGAAGCTGCCAAGACAGCGTCCTGATACATTAATGGGTTTATACCATCACACTGTAGTCAGGAGATCCCAGTATCACATTACCGTTACGATGGATGCAGAAAACAATGTTGCCGGACAAATAATTCAGAAGTTCAAGAGCTCCGCAACAAATTGAACGATGGGAAAAAGACAGACGACCAAAGTGTTACAACTGTGGAAAACGTGGTCATCTACAGGCAAACTGTTTGGAGAAGAAAATATCGAGAGAAGAGAGTGATCACACGAAATGGAGAAATGAAGCTTCAGAACAGCACACAGTTTCCACGCTACATAAGATACTTGATCATTAATGGATTTACGGAAGGTAAAGCAACATCATTTACAGTTGACATGGACGCTACACTGTCCATTGAGCACCCTGACTTAGTCAGTAACAGGCAGTCGCAAATTAGCTCTTGTACAATACAGACTGTGACTGGAAGCCCCATCAAAGTATTAAGTCAGATGTATGTATACACATGAGTCTACTCGAGTTTAGCCACCAAATAACTCGTTGCAGACATTGTCGATGAAGTGATTTTAGGTACGGACATATGAATGCCTAGGGATTCACTGTGATTTAAGAGAGAATATCCTAAGGGTTAGCAAAGAAAAGATAAAGCTTTGCATGGCTAAAATGACAGGATCTGACAATGGCCAAGCATTCAATCAAGCAAGTGGCATTGGTTGAAGAAGAAGTCAACAGGTTTGGGCAAGAGGAACCCTTCCTACTGCAGGCGGAAATGGAGGAAGAACTATTAGAGGAAGTACAACTCAATGTAACGGCAAAATAAGTGATTGGAAAGCCAACTATGGGTGTCAAGAGAAAACCCTTGGTTGTTACTGAGTTAATAGAAACACCCGCGGAAAAATTTGCTGTAGGTGAAGTTACGCGAGAGGTTGTTTATGAGAACCAAACAGACTTGGACTAGCTAATAGTGTATAGGTCATCAGTACATGACACAACGGGAGTGATGCCAGCAAAATTGGTGTTTGGATGGGAGATCTATCTTCCTGGAGACTTGATGTGGTGTTCGGATCACCTGAGACTCAGTCCCAAGAACCACATAACTATTCTTCACAATTAGAAAACCAACTGCGAGAAATGAATAACTTGATAAGAGGCCAACTGAAGATAGGCAGTAATAAAATGCCAATTTGGAATTATATTCACAGCAATAGTGTAGGTTTCCAAGAAGGAGATCAGGTTTGGTTGTTCAACCATCGAGGTCGCTCACCTAAACTTCAGACCAACTGGGAAAGACCTTACACTGTGAAAAAGAGAACCAATAATGTTGTCTATCAGATTCAACAGGAAGGACAGCGAAAGTTCTAGGTCGTCCACCTAGATTGCCTGGCCAAGAGGTGGTTTGCCAGTTCGGGACAAACAGGCTTAAGGAGGGGACAGTGAAACGAATGGAACTGCCTAGAATAGCTGAGAGAGTCCTAGCTCTATCCTCATGCCTAGAGTGGCACGTGGTGCTTCAGTCAAGGCCGCGCTAAGGACATTCCAGAATACTCTACTGAACACTTGAATAACATTAAGTTGTGTGCACATTAAGGACAGAAGATTTCTATAGGGCATGTGCTACATACAAAAAGCCTTAGCAGCCGGCTTGCCAGTTCAGTGGAGTTGAGTGATTTCTTTAGTGCTGATTGAGTGTTTGTAGCTAGGTGTTGTTGTGTTGTTGTGTTCTAATTAGTGCGGAATTTTTTGTAATTGTCATTATTATTGCGTATGGACAATTTTTACTTGAATTATTGTAAGAGACTATCTTGTTGATTACAAATTGTTAATTGTGATCATTAAAGCTGGTTATTAGTCATTTCATTAGTATATTGTATTTTGTTTTTCACTATACCATACTTGTCGTATGTGATGCCGTATGCAACGTTAGTGATGCCGTTGTAACAATACTCTTAACGTATTAGTCTTACCCTAATGTTAGTATGCCCTAAATGTTAGTATAAAAATTTCAGTTTCAGATCTAGTTTGATATTTGTCATAGTAACTTTTGGTATAGAAGTCACATAAAACCATATTTTTTGTAATACAGAATGTCAGGAAAACAGAAGTGTGTTGTCCTCAGCACTGAAGATAAACTTGAAATTAACCAATGTTCTAATGCTTTCAGTTAGAAAGTGGTGCAACTGTTCAGAAAATAATCACACAATTTGGTATTGCGATGAACAGACTGTCCCAGAGCATATTTTAAGCAATAAAATAGGCAGCACTAGTGCCACCTAGTGAAGCACTTAGTGCCGCCTAGTGGCAGGTATTAGTGCCAGTTTCAAAAAGTGAGAAAAAAGGGGAGAAATCAGCAAATCACGAAGGCGCGTTTGCATTTGCGTATATTAGTTTTCAGCATTGTCTGTACAGTGTGTGAATTGGTAAGTGGCAATGTTTTACAAGCTAAAGAGTTTTTTTTTTTTTTTTTTTTTTTTAATTTATTGGAGATCTGTAAGCTGTTCGACTGAGCGAACATTTAACAAATTGGCTGACAACACACAGGATTATGAAGAGCTGACCATTGACAGCTCTTCTTGTTTTGATAATAGATTAAAGAAGTAACAAAATACAAAACTAAATGATAAAAACATGTAAAAAATGAACAAAAGTCACTATCACTTCCTGCTGGCATGATACAATAAGTTCAAACATTAAACACTGGGCCCATAAGGCACATATACAGGTTGACATTAACACGTATGATGACACGAATACAAAAACATACAGAACAGATATCGCAGACAGTACAATACAGAAAATACAGAGAATACATTATGAGTTAAACCTGAATGGTAAGTCTAATAGTTTGTGTCTTTTTAGTCTATAAATATCTTCACTGTTGTCTAACAAGTTAATTGCCAGGTGGTTGGGATGCTGTTCTAGTTTGGAGATGTGAGTCCTGCAGAGGCGCATGATTTCTTCTTTCACGGTTGAAACTTTGAGGTCGCGGTGTATAGAGTTATTTGAGACAAACCAAGAAGCGTCGACTATTGATCTAAGTGTTTTGGACTGAAAGCGCTGGATAATCTCAATATTACTTGTACTTGCAGTACCCCAAAGTTGAATACCATAAGTCCATACCGGTTTAAGCACGGCTTTATAGATCAAGAGTTTGTTGACGAGACTTAACCGTGATTGTCTGCCTATAAGCCAATAGATGTTTCTGACCTTGTGATTAAGTTGAAGCTTCTTAGATGTTATATGTTTTTTCCATGTTAGTCTCCTGTCCAGATGCATCCCAAGGTACTTAGCACTTTCAGCTTGCGGTACTGGTCGACCGTTAATTGTGACTGGAGGGCAGTTTGCCTTACGTGTGGTGAAGGTAACGTGGACTGACTTCGATGAATTGATTTTTATGCGCCAATTATCAAGCCATAACTGAACGCTGTTTAATGATTCTTGGAGTAAAAGAGATGCTATTGAGGGGTCGGAGTGTGTCGCTAGGATCGCTGTGTCATCGGCGTAGGTAGCAACAGTGGTTTCACTTGCTGACGGTAAGTCCGAGGTGAACAGGAGGTAGAGCAGAGGACCCAGGACACTACCCTGCGGAACACCCGACCCCACTGGTAATAGAGGAGAAGTAGCATCGGAGTACTTGACTTGAAACACTCTGCCCACTAAGTAGGAATGTAAGATACGGTAACAATTATGTGGCAGATTTTTTTTAATTTTATATAAGAGTCCAAGATGCCAGACTTTGTCAAATGCCTGGGAAACGTCGAGAAACACACCTGAGCAGAACATCTTCGATTCCAGCGATTTATTGATAACATTTGTTAGTTTGTGTATTTGATCTACCGTAGAGTGCTTTTCTCGAAAACCAAATTGGTGATCCGGAATTAGGTTGTTTTCTACAATTGTTGGCATAAGTCGTTTTACAAACAGCTTTTCAAAGATCTTACCAAGTATCGGTAGAAGGCTTATGGGTCGATAAGAAGAGGGCTCTTGAGGGTTTTTACCAGGTTTTAAGACCATGATAACTTGAGCCGATTTCCAGAGAAGAGGAAAGTATTCGAGTCTGAGTATGGCATTGAAAATGTATGTTATTAGTACAACGCCTTTGTGAGGCAGCTCCTTTAGAACTTTCCCCGATAGCAAATCAATGCCGGGAGCCTTTTTACTTTTCAAATTATACAGGATTATTTCCTTGATTTCCTTAACTTTAAAAGGCTTAATAGGTAGAGTCATTTGGAGCGGGGAGTGTAAGTATCTTTGTACCTCTTCATCGAAAGAGACGTTCTTGCTGGCTTCAGGTTGAAAAACGTTTACCAAATGTTCGGCAAAAACCTGGGATTTCTCTGTATTGCTGCGCGCCCAGCTACCATCTGGTTTATGTATTGGTGGTATTTGTAATAGTGGCCTTTTTAATCGTTTAGTAGCCTTCCACAGAGAATAATCAGTACTTTCATTTGGTGACAGATTTTCTAGATAATCCTGAATCCCTTCATTCTTTAGATTTTCCAACAATCGTTTAAGTTGTCTGGCCGCGGAATTCCACTTTCTTTTATCATCCGGAAGCTAAAGAGTGAAGGCAAAAACTTTTGATGAAGAATTATACAAACCTCGTGATTACATCAAGAATTTGTTTTCAAAAGACTCTATTTTTTAAGTTTGTAATTTTGATGTGAATTAAGTAAATATTTTGTTACTAGTATACTTTTTCCTTTCTCTTTCTTAACTAACTTATTTAGTTGTTAAGCAATTTAATATGAAATGTTATGCATTTTTTATTTTTAAGGATTACTTAAAATTAAACAAGTAAACCAGTGATAAAGGCTTCGAATTTGTAACAGGCCTCCATATAGTAGTAACGTGCACAGCACACTGTAATGTACTTATTAAATATTACATAATTAATTATAATGAATCCATTTAAGCGTTTGTGGTGTTTTTTTTTAATTTTCCTAATGTCTAAAACATTTATGTCTATTTTTACAGTTAATTTCACGAGTAAAGAATAAGTATGATCATGGTCAAGTTAAATTCAAATTACATAATTTTCAATATTATATAGAAATCATAAACACAACACACACACACACACACATACACACACACACATTGGTTGGTTTAGTGCCTCCTGTGCAAATTTCTTAAAATATGCTCTGGAGTGTCCATAATATAAAAAAGAAGAAAAATTAGCTTTTACAATTGTGGTAGCATTTTCAGATTCTTGGTTATATTAAAACATAGAAAATCAATGAAAATACCAACAACTGATGAGTCAGAACCACTACATTGCTTTGGTTCAACCAGCTGAAATCAGTCAAAGTCAAAACACAGTCTAGTTTTGTTTGTATGACACAGGCAAAGACTTTTTTTGATGCATTTGGCTTATATAGGCTTCATCAGGCTGGCTGACAGGATTCAAGCAGTGCCTCCTGCTTTTGTGATGCATTTGTGAAATCACTACTCAAGGGAAAAAATTAAGTGATGAGAATGCTGCGGAAGAATTTAAGAGAAAATTTCAGAAATTTTTAGTGAAAGTAAAACACTTCTAAGAGTTGTAAAGAGGAAAAATGAATCTAGATTGGACAGCCTGAAGACAAATGGACTCCTACCAGTTCATTATAAGAAATGGGAGGGGAAATGAGATGAGATGGGAAAGAAGGTTGAAGCTCTTGGATGACATACAAAGTGGAGTACCATACCACACTTTCTGATTAAAAAAGTTGAGAGTCTGGTACAACTGCAGCTCCATTGACATATTTAGAGTTGTAGTGTCTAGAGTTGTCAATGCCATGTTGATTGCCAACCTTTATAGAGAAGAAGTTTTCCACGAACCCTCACTCAAGTCCAGGAAAACTAGTTAAAAAAATGGTATGCAGAAAAACATAATGTAAATTAGAAAATATATTATGACTCTTCTATGAGTTACCCATAATTTCCCAGTATTTTCACTCTCATACTTCACTTAGGCCTGTAGTCAGGTATATCTACCATTTTGTGTAATGTGTAAGCCATGTGGCTTACCAGAATTTGTAGGCTTCTTATGCTCAAATGCACCATATCCATACAGCAGACAGGCCTACTGTAAAACGACGTTAATGTTTACCGAGTTGTCATTAATATAAGTATTATTGCAACAGTCTCACTGATTGTTGTGTGCTACAGTCGAAACAAAATATAGATACCAATGAAGTCACTAATCACCAGCTTTAATTAACCACAAATAACAGTTTGTAATCGACAAGTTATTCAACAAGATTATATTCGTTCAATAATTCAAGATAAATTTGTACATGCGCGCGCGCGCACACACACATGATAACAGTGTCAACTACTATAGTCCCATACTAGCTATAACACAATAACACTTTGCCTCACTTGAATAAATCACCACTCTATCCGCACTAAGGAAAATCACTCAACACAACTAAATGTCAAGCTGGCTGCTGCTATGGATTTTTATAGGTAGAGCACGTCTTCTAGAAAGTTTCCATCCTCAATGTGGTGTGTCAGCTAATACATATTTCAAGTGTTCTCTGGAATGTACTTGAGCGCAGCCTTGACTGAAACACACACCTGCTCGGCTGGCAAAGGGACAGGTGGAGGACGTTCTAAGCTGTTCGGGTTCTCATTACACTGCCCCTCCTTAAGCCTGTTTGTCCCAAACTAGCAAACCATCTCTAAAGTAATATTTGGCCAGGCAATCTGTGTAGTTGCTCTACTTGCAAAGGATAATTCTCTGGCTCTCAAAATTCAGTCTCGTGTAATCTAAACATCAAGTTCCCAGGAATACGAGTCTCCCGCTCAACCATTAGTTTTGCTTCAATTATTTAATTGCTTCAACCACTCAGTCTTTGTTTTATTTCCAAGAAAGAATATACTGCATTATGTACTTTTATGGATCATATTAAATATAGCTGATTTATAGCTCTTATGCCTTTAAACTTTATATTCTGTACATCATAAAATAGCCTACCTCATAAGAAATGTATTTATATTTTATTTTGGCAAACAAGTAACTTTAGGACTGTCAACTTGTATTCAGAATGACTCATTTTTTCTATCATAATCAGTAATGGAAATTTGTTAATTAACCTTAAGATGTTTTCAAGTATAGTCTTGCTTTGATCATGGTCCTCCGATATATCACATTTGTATATTTGTATACAGTTTATATTCATAACATCCGCAGAATGCCTGATGGAAAAACTAAACAGTCCTCCAGTTTTTGGTACAGACAAAACAGGAAGGCAAAAATTGAATAAGAAAAGTTAAATGGTGGATTAGAAAAATGTTTATTTGATAATAATGAAATGAAATTAAGCATCAGAAAATGTGAAAATTAAATTGTAAACATGGTTTTATAACTTCAAAACAATTTGAACATTAAATGTGTAAATCAGTTCATTTGAGGAGTAATAATAATTTATAAATATAAAATTCCAAAACTGTGCATTTCATTTGTGTTTTGTACACATATTTTAAAACATGTAAATCCTTCTCTGATTTATTTTCAGGCGAAAATTGCAATATATAAAAGGCTACTCGGATGCCTTTGAGGTGATGCTTGAATTTCAAAACGAGTCAGGATTTCAAAACTCAAAAGTTAGAAATGTTGAGCTTTGCAAAAACATTACGTGTTGACATCCTAACTGAGTGTTTCGAACAAGAAAGAACAAAAACATTACCAAGCATCTGCAAGATTAGTTGTGTGACTTATCAAACATAGACTATTATCAATCAGTAATGTTCACAGACTTTAGCATGAGTGTTTATTCTAAAATTTTAAGTTTATTTAGGTAAGAGCTTCATAAATATTTCAGTGATAATTAGTACACATTAACTGTACAAATTGTCTAGATCCAAACGTGATACTTTAAGGTGTGGAGGTTTTGTGCAGTAGTTAGCAGTATCACACAATGAAATATAGACACATGACACAATACAGAAGATGTAATTTAAGAAAGACAATGCATGTGCATGATAAACAACTCAATATTCTGTCTTATTAGCAGTTGAAAGGCATTTGGCCAAAAAATATGGCTTGACTAAACATTGTAGTGGAGTAGAGAATTTTTCTCTCAGTCTTAATAATAACAAAATTAACATGTTTTTATAAGACTGATTATATTGAACATATAAATAGTATACATTTTACTGTGTGACAATATAATGTGTATGCACTACTACAATATTTTCACTGTTCCATACAACTTCCATACAAGACAAAGACTTAGTAAGCTCAACACCTGGAAATGGCATTCTGTATTAAATACACGCATAGTGGTTGTGACGATTTAAATTGTACCAATAATCAAGAAAATAAAAAATTTTAAAATTAAGGTTGCGAGCTCTTAAGCCATTTAAATCTCACTGTATTAATATAAAATACCTGTATGTACTCAGTATGAGAGGAAGCAGTAATTAATTAGTTATAAGATACTCTAATAAAAAGATAAATTGTAAAGAGTTATTAATATCGTATTTAACCCTTTGCTTGTAAGCAGGCGCTGTCCTGTTGATTCCAGACTCGACATGCTTTCAGAGTCTTGTGTGAGTTAGAATAAGATATAACAAATTAATGTTAATAATAAAAAAATCTGAAGACATAAATAGTCGCTAAAACAACTGATTTAAATTATGTATATTTGTTTAGGGATAGTTTGTATAAATAAAAATGTTAACTTAAATATAGTTAGGAACTATATTCTCGCGCGGTAATTGCCCCACTACCACTTTGTCCAGTACGAGGCATAGGGAGCAGAATTTCGCTCTCTTGCAATGGTGACTTCGTACAGTATAGACGTAGGAGCTGTGCGCTTAAAATATGTTAACGATATTTTGCTTCACCTTAAGATGGTGTACCAGATGTAGTTGTTTAAAACATCTGTATGTGTTAATTAATATAGTCATGTAAATAGACAAGAAATTTAAAGTAAAGTAAAAAATCGAAACGTAAGAAAAAGGAGTGTAACGCAAGATGACTTAGTGCTTCAACAAATAACAACAATTCCAAAGTCATATCCGGAGATGTGAAATATCAGAAGCCCCAAACTCTACTGCACGTGACAGAATATGCAGATCAGGACATCAGAGAATCTACAAGATCATCGTAGATATCTACACGACATATTGTTCAACCTGCGAACTTTTGGAGCCCTTTACAGAGGAAGGCCAGACCGAGATGACGACGCAGCTGTTCCTGTTTCCCAAGACGGATACCCCACGACGAGTCTTCTGCATACCAATTAAAAGGTGACTCGATAGCCTGTCTATCGAGGGTTACTAATATTTGTCACACAACACTTCTTGAAAGAGACTTTTCAGAAACTATTAACTTTGTAAAGACTAATAAATTAAATCTAAGAATTTCATGTAACTATTCTAACTTCATACGTTGTAACAGTTTATATGGTAATGTAGAGTAATATAATTCAAGCAATGATACCATTCTTCCAATGGTTGAATAAAAGAAAGTCTTGCAAGCTAATATCATGAAATGAGTATAATTAAAAGTTTAATTGCAGAAATACAGAAAGTTGACCCGGATCCGAGGTATAGCTATATAAAATCAAGTTTGATCTCAAAGTCTAAAGAAACCTTTCAAATAACTTAATAATTGAATTAGTAATGTCATGGGATCTGTCAGTATATGTTTTAAATGTTAAATAAAAGAGAAGTCTTCTTGTTACACACATATGAGGAGTGCTTAAATCAATTGTATACCTTGCCATTGTTTCCTTACACAGTTAGTAAGTAATTTGTTACATTAATTATTTGTGATCAATTCTGTTACAACGTAGGCAGCCCATCTAATTAACGGAGTTTAATTACGAGGGGTTCCCTGGATTTGTAACGCGGCGAAAAGCAGTTACAGAAATGCGCCACTCTGCTAATTTATGTAAAGGGTTGGTAAGCATCGCGACGCAAACAGAAATGCGCCACTCTGCTTTATTGTAAAAAAAAATAAAAGGAAACAAAGGAAAGAGTTTTAATTGTGTATATAGTGTCACAAACAAAATTGCATTCACTATGCGTGGATAAATTGTAAGATCAATAACTAAATATATAATATTGATATATGCACTCAGAAAGTTACTTTAATAAATGTAATGTTCAAAACATATTTAATACACTATTAAATAAAGTAATGTGTATTAAGTTACGTAGATGGTAGTATGTATAAGTAAAATGTCATTAGCGTCATACAATGCAAAATGCTATATGCAGGTTTCTACCGGCACTTCCTGCATAATTCGATGTAAGTATTTGCATACATGAATTGTGACCAAGCATAACAATTTTGGTCAACCGAACAATCTGTAACAGGTTTGTTTACGACAATCTATAACCTGTTGTTTCCTGAATCATTCTGCACAGTGTATGTCCAACTATCTAGCTTACATACACTAGAAAGAGTTATAAAAAAAATTTGATTAAAAATAACTTTGTTAATAATAATAAAGTAATTAAGTAGAACTTCGTGATTTAAAAATTGTGAACAAAATAAGTAATTATTTAATTGAGAAAAGTTTATGAATGAACGGAGTCAAAGTGTTGTCTAAGCGGAGTAATAATAATAAGAAATAGATTGTGCTCCCCTTCTCTCGTGTTTATACCGGTTTAGAGTACGTATAAAGTAGTTGTGTTATTCAGTCGCTTTGTGAGAGTAAAACCCCCTTTGTCCCTGACACACTCGCTCAACCCTCCTTGTTAACTAAATATGTAGGCCACCCTCTGACCTACATTCCAGTAAACAGCTGATCGGCTATTTAACATTGAAAGATATGTGTGTGTGATTTCTGTCTCTCCCTTAGAAGAGAAATTGTTCTTTTCTAATTTGTGCAAATTGATTACTTATGAATTTATTATATGTATATGTAATATATGTGTAATATACTAGTATTAATTTTAAGTACGTGCTAATGTGTTAGAACAAAATGGCCCAATTTAACCCGGATTGGTTATTAAAAGACGAGCTGTCTTACGAAGCTCTTTTGCGTGGACTACCCCATGCTGATGTAACAGTCGCGGAATTACGAAGTTCAATTCGCGAATGTGGATTTGATGCGCCCGTGCAATTAAACAATCTAAGCCAACTCGATTATGAAAGCGAGAAAGAAATTTGTAATGCCAAGTATAGTGAACTATACTTATTGTCTCAAACACTCCAAGACGAGAAATCTCCGGCAAAAATTTTGCGGACTACCCAGAGAATAGAGCATTTAACCAGGCGAATAAAAAATTTGTCGATCTGGCCGAATCTCACAGAAATACCCGTTGATGTACAAAAGCTAGCAGACGAAGCTCTACGCCGCTTACCTTCAATCATCAACGATTTAAGACGAAAATCCGATTCATTCAGGATGGACGAAATAGAGAAATCATTAATAAAATTACACATCTCCCCAGTACAATCCCCCACCACTGGTTTACCTCCGCCTAACTCGGATCGGAACTCACCTATCGTATCGCAAGTGCAAGCGAACCCAGAACAAAATACTGATACAGATGTAAATGTCCCTCCTCCCGAGCATTTTCAGTTTCGTCCCGGAAATAATGAATTGACCAACACCCCCAATGAATCCAATCACCCTCATCGAGGAATTACCCCTATGAACTATAACGCGGATCTATACGGTAAAATGACTCATCCTGTGGAGAAGATTTTATCCGAAATCCCTTATACAGATGGTTTAAATGTTTCCAAGTTACTAACATTTATTAGTTATCTTCTTCAGATAAAGGATCTACAGCAGCTGAATGACGGGCAAATTTTACAAGTTCTGTTACCAAAGTGTAAACCCCCGTTAAAAAATCGTGTGCTAGAAGCCCTAACCTCTACTTTCCCAGTAGAAGAGCTACATAGCTCTTTAATAAAATACTTTATTCCCACCGGCATCTATGAGGAAATAAAAAGGAAGACAGTACTCCGAGTACAAGGACATCAGGAGAGATTAGCTCACTACATCTCCGATATTAGGGAGTCCTCTCGACTACTACGTGTAATCTGGTGGACACCATTTTAATAGGAGTGTCACCTGAAGAAAGATCTCGACTATCATTGATGAATAGACCCAAAACTATTGCTGATCTAGAACAGTGCAGTATCCATTCTTCAAATGTATGGTACTCAGATCAAAATAGAGAAGCAATGAAAACCTCTGGAACTAATAGACATCAATTGCGAGCACTACTGCCCGATGTAACAACCTCGTATGAAAGACAAGTTTCTAGTAGACCTCACCATGTGCGCAAAGCTGGTAAGTTAACTGTAAACCCAGATAAAGCGGAAACCAAGTACCCACCTCGCAGAAAACCCACCTGTTATAATTGTGGCAAATATGGGCACATAAGAAGAGAGTGCAAAAGTAAGCCATTGGAACGGAATAACCCCAATTTCAAAAAACATGTAAGGCAGGGAGACCCGAAAACCTGTGTCTTCCGCAGCTACTCAAAACTAGGTAAACTAAAAGAAACCAATAATAATAATAAGAATGAATTATTCTGTAACCAAGTGAAAAACAAAAAAGGTGCGAAAGATATCGACCCCTATGTGCGAGAATTTCGTGAAAAGTGTAATGCGATTAATAGATGTAAATGGAAAAAAAATCTACTACCATTAATACGAGTCGACTTAGGCGTTACATCCCCCATCGCCTTAATTGATTCGGGATCTAGTAGAAGCTTAATCAGCCAAGAATTAGCGAACATGTTAGCTAAACATCATCTAGTAAAACGGAACCAACCTGTGAATATAAAGTGTGCTAAATAAATATGGTGATTAAATAGACGATAGTTCTAGGAGCGTTTCTTAAATCCCCAAAGTAGTTTAATAAATGATAAATAATAAAGTGAATAATAATAATTGATTTAAATACTAGAGCTAAATAAATCCTAAGTTATACTAAAATTGTGTGAAGTGTAGAAGTAAGTAAAAAACTAAAGAAAATAATAATAAAAGTACAGTTACACATTGTAAACACTTCGCTGTGGTGGCCAGTAAGAGAAAATTAAAGCGTGTTCAGTAAGGTAGTAAGCAGCCGCCCACCCTCTCTATTGTGATAAACCGGTGCTAGCCTGAACAATTGAAAAACCACCCCTAGTGAGTATGACAATGCATTTGTGTAAAGTGTCTCCCCTCGCGCATAGTTTGTTTAAGTATTGTAAAAAGAGATAAAAGAGAATCATATTCGTGAGATTCCGCTTCTCTCAAACCAGTGATCACATTAGAAATAAGTTTATGAGATATAATCAAGTAGTGATTATACATATAACGTAACAGGTCACAACGGCGCCAACTGAAAGGGTAATGATAGGGCAAAAATGTGCCAAAGATCATTAATAAATGCTGAAAGCTAACTTCCGTAGTTAGAGTAAGCTGGTGTCAGTCGGGCCGGGATGTTGTGAGTTACGGATAAGTAGGGATCATTCCAATCTGAGGTTTGGAAATTAGTATTAAGATTAAAATGTAAGTTAGTAATTAAGAAGTAAGAAAAAGGGAATTTCACGAAGGCGATCATTTAAATGAACAATGTCATTTAAAGAGAATTAAAAAAAAACAAACTGTGCACTAATAATAAATAACTTCAAACACTGACACTAATCGTACCCCCAGTCCCCAATAGTGAGTTAGACTCAAAGAGGCTTAACCGTAGCGTGCAATTTAAGCGGTGGAGTCTGTGACGATTTAAATTGCACCAATAATCAAGAAAATAAAAAATTTAAAAATTAAGGTTGCGAGCTCTTAAGCCATTTAAATCTCACTGTATTAATATAAAATACCTGTATGTACTCAGTATGAGAGGAAGCAGTAATTAATTAGTTATAAGATACTCTAATAAAAAGATAAATTGTAAAGAGTTATTAATATCGTATTTAACCCTTTGCTTGTAAGCAGGCGCTGTCCTGTTGATTCCAGACTCGACATGCTTTCAGAGTCTTGTGTGAGTTAGAATAAGATATAACAAATTAATGTTAATAATAAAAAAATCTGAAGACATAAATAGTCGCTAAAACAACTGATTTAAATTATGTATATTTGTTTAGGGATAGTTTGTATAAATAAAAATGTTAACTTAAATATAGTTAGGAACTATATTCTCGCGCGGTAATTGCCCCACTACCACTTTGTCCAGTACGAGGCATAGGGAGCAGAATTTCGCTCTCTTGCAATGGTGACTTCGTACAGTATAGACGTAGGAGCTGTGCGCTTAAAATATGTTAACGATATTTTGCTTCACCTTAAGATGGTGTACCAGATGTAGTTGTTTAAAACATCTGTATGTGTTAATTAATATAGTCATGTAAATAGACAAGAAATTTAAAGTAAAGTAAAAAATCGAAACGTAAGAAAAAGGAGTGTAACGCAAGATGACTTAGTGCTTCAACAAATAACAACAATTCCAAAGTCATATCCGGAGATGTGAAATATCAGAAGCCCCAAACTCTACTGCACGTGACAGAATATGCAGATCAGGACATCAGAGAATCTACAAGATCATCGTAGATATCTACACGACATATTGTTCAACCTGCGAACTTTTGGAGCCCTTTACAGAGGAAGGCCAGACCAAGATGACGACGCAGCTGTTCCTGTTTCCCAAGACGGATACCCCACGACGAGTCTTCTGCATACCAATTAAAAGGTGACTCGATAGCCTGTCTATCGAGGGTTACTAATATTTGTCACACAACACTTCTTGAAAGAGACTTTTCAGAAACTATTAACTTTGTAAAGACTAATAAATTAAATCTAAGAATTTCATGTAACTATTCTAACTTCATACGTTGTAACAGTTTATATGCTAATGTAGAGTAATATAATTCAAGCAATGATACCATTCTTCCAATGGTTGAATAAAAGAAAGTCTTGCAAGCTAATATCATGAAATGAGTATAATTAAAAGTTTAATTGCAGAAATACAGAAAGTTGACCCGGATCCGAGGTATAGCTATATAAAATCAAGTTTGATCTCAAAGTCTAAAGAAACCTTTCAAATAACTTAATAATTGAATTAGTAATGTCATGGGATCTGTCAGTATATGTTTTAAATGTTAAATAAAAGAGAAGTCTTCTTGTTACACACATATGAGGAGTGCTTAAATCAATTGTATACCTTGCCATTGTTTCCTTACACAGTTAGTAAGTAATTTGTTACATTAATTATTTGTGATCAATTCTGTTACAACGTAGGCAGCCCATCTAATTAACGGAGTTTAATTACGAGGGGTTCCCTGGATTTGTAACGCGGCGAAAAGACGTTACATGGTGTTAAAGTTTGCTAGAGTTACCCAAGCCTACTTAGGTGAATTTATGGAAAACTGAAATTGAACGTTTTTTAGAGTATTGATAAATCATAAAATTATTAAACTTATTTTCAAGTTTATTATAACTGATAATAATTTTTATTAATATTAGAGTTCTTAATTGGTAAAGAACATATAGCTTCTGGAATATGAAAACAAAAGTTGAAATTAACAAAAAATAAATAAAATGCCTTTCTGAAACAACTTTATACTTGGGACTTGGGTAGGTTTACCACTAAACCCTCGATATACTAAAAATATTATAAAGCTATATACAATATGCTGTGAGCAGCTGTCCAGTGTGGATTATGCTTGTTCTTGTTGTAAAACCACGTGATGTAGTTTCTACTTTTTGTTTGTATCCAAATAAAAATCTTACAGTGTGGCTCACCCAGATTTTACACAGCTCATACCCAGCCCACCCCTTTTTAATAATAAAGCCTTCTCTATTTACCCATTATCAGTCTTAACACACTCTTTGCCGATTTTTTCATATTCCATCCTCCTGTACCAAATTTTTTTTCTGCACACAAATAATGTTGATTTTCAGTCGTAATGAGTGATGCAGAGTGATTGGTTTCACCGATTTTCAATCATTATGACCATCGCAGCATAGCACATGTTAAAAACTAATTACAGTAGAACCTCACTAATTTGTCAGCTATGGGACCAAGGGGATGACGAATTAGTGAAATAGACGAATTAATAAGGGAGTAAGAAACAGATCCATTAAAGACAATATAAAATGTTTTATTACAACACTAGCAATGTACAGTACTAATGTTATGCTTGAACATATTTATTGCTGGAAATTTTCAAACTTAAACAAGTTAGAAAAAATCTGTTATTTGGTTTTTTTTTCTGTCGACCATACTTTTCAAGAGCCAAATTACTTATTGGGCATAGTGAAATAATATTTTAGGCAGTTGTGCTTCATTTTGGTCTTTGTACCACTTGATTGCTGTAGTCAGTGATTGAATAGCCTCCTTGTGAGAGATTGCAGGTTTCATTGGCTGGGGATCTTGTTCATAATTCTGTATTTTCTGTGATCAATGTCCAGATCTTTTTCACAAATTGCCAAATTTGTAAAAAGGACAACACTACACTTATTGTTTCACGTACACAAGTACGTGAAACAATAAGTGTCAGGTTATTAGGTTGTGCTTACAAAGTTTGTAGCTTACATTGATAAATGTCAAGGATCGTGTTGAAATGCGAAAATATAACCAGGAAATTTGTTGCATAATTTGCATTGCTGATTGCTGGACAGGTTCATTTTTTGAATTATGAAATACGATTGTACCATCAAATATGTTAATGCATTGTATTGTATGTGAATTATAGGTCAGCCATCATTTTATTATTCTGCAGACCACAGTGGGGGAATAAATTAATTAAAATACACGTGGCCATAGTACCAATTCTCATTGTAGTGCTACTGTCCACACACACACACACACACACACACACACACACACACACACACACACACACACACACATGAAAATACTTAAAATGATAATTAAGAACAGGAAAGAGGATGACATTGGTATTCAAATGATCTCAATGCAGAGCTTTGTTTCGGCATGCTATTTCATTATTTCAGTTGTCAAAATTTTAGGATAATCTAATCAGTCAGCAGGTGGACAGAGCCAGTTATCCAGATGAAGTAAAAATTGGTGCTGCAATCATACTTTCAGTAAGTGTTAATTCTTTATCATAATTTGCGATTTAAATATTCTTTACTTTACTTGTACGTACAATGCATATGTTGCTATTCAGTTAATCAGTGGATCATAAGTAACTTCACAAAAATGCAATTTATTGTCAGATACTATAGTCTATTACGTAAGGAATTTTCTGCCGATTTTGAGTCAGTGTCCATAGGATCCTTTTGATTTTTTTTTTTGAATTTCTTCATAAAAGGTTATAGAATAAAGTTAAGGACATTTTTTGGCTCGCTCTTTTTAGGGATTGTTTTCACCTCTTTTCGGGGATCAAAAAACAAAATTTCATTAGCCCCGGGAACCGATAGAGAATCATATTCTAAGTAAAAAAGGTACTATACACGTTTTCGAAAAAATGCGTTGTTTGCGAGTTACAAGGGTTCAAAGTTTTGCCAAAAACGCGTTTGTTAACAATAATCTGCAAATAACTAAAAAACGACGCTATTCTGCAAAACATTTGTATAAATCACAATTACAGTTTATTAACAGACGAACATTTTCCACTTTGTTTGGTTTCGTTATAAAGGCCTAACTCATCGAAAAATGGTTTGATCGTAACCAAATTAGCATCAAATACAAGCTTTGTTAATTTCCTGAAAAATGATGGGTTAATCACTTATGTAGCTAAAAAGTAACGGAGTTATGTAGGAAAATATCATAATTTCTGTAAATTTTTTCCAAGAAATTAAAAAAGGGATTTTGTCGAAAATGCATATTAAGCCGAGATACTGTAGTTTTCGATTGTCTATTATATTAGCAGCGTCCTCATTTTTTTTGAAGCGTATATGTATTGTAAAGTACAGTAACGCGTAACTTTTTAAGAAAATTCAAGTTTTTGGATTTTCGCCAAACTCGCCTTTTTGATTAAATATCTCAGTAACAATGCGTTTTATCGAAAACTTGATATGAACAAAAAATAAAAGATATAAAAAAAAAAGTTGTTTCATTCCTTTACGACTAAAACTCGATGAGTTACAGGAGTTTAAAGGTGTATTTTGCCGACATCGTGTAAAACATTTTTAATTTTTAGACGAAATATCTAGTGTAAAGTAGGTTTTTCGGCTATAGTGCATACGTAAAAAGTTGTAGCTCTTTAAATGTGCTACAAAATGCATTTTGTTTGAAATTTGTTTCTTAAAAATTGACCGAACACTGTAAACCAAACTGATGACCAAAATGTAAACGCGCTCCAACAGTTAGAGATTGTTATCGAACGTTATATGTTCGGGTACGGTCCTGAGAGCCTATTAATTTATACTAAACTAAATTTTTTCAAATTGACAATAAAATTAAGTATCATTATTATTTTTTAACGTCTGTTGTAAACAAAAGAATATCTGTTACAATTTGTCACTGTCTGTACTGCTGGTTCGTTGTATCAATCAAATATTTAATTTAATAAAATTATATACTGTTTATGGTTCGACTTTTCTTTGATTAAATTTTATAAGCATGGATGAAATATTTTTTTTTCGACTGAATTTTGAATTATGACCTCTAAAAACACGAACCCTTTAGCGGAGACCAGAAGAGGCCTGATGACCTACCTGATGCACACTGCTTACAGCTGACACGTGTTTTTTGGAGCATCAGCTGACCGTCGGAGTTGTTTGTTATTGTGCAAGGGTTGTAATATTTTGTTAAGCATTATTAATGTTGTCATTTTTAAGTAATTGTAGGTTAAACATCCCCCAAAACCTGTAGGTACCCAATTTCAGGACTTCAAAGTACATCCTCCCGTTGTTTCATGTTTTCAACGCTTTGGGGTAGTTTTAAACCCTTTCAAGTTTAACCCTCGCATCGGATATATCTCTTGACGTCAAAATCGTAATCAGCACCCCTAAAAACCTATAGGTACTCCCTTTTGAGCCTTTGACCGGGATTCTTGCGAAGTTTAATACTTAACACCCCCTGATTATAGTCTGCTCAAACCCTTTAAAAACTACCCTTTGCATCAAAAATAATTTTGGACGTCAGAATTGTAATCAGTGCCCCCAAAAACCTATAAGTACCTAATTTCAGGGCTTCAAAATGCATCCTCTCGTCGTTTTATATTTTCAATCCTTTAGGCGTGAGAGCAGGCCAAAATGTTTCCTTAACTTTGTTCTAGAATTTTTAGGAAGCGATAGCAAAAGGAATCAAAAAATTTCATGGACACTGACTCAAAATCGGTAGATAGGCCCTTTGTCACGCCGCACGTAATAGACTACTACAAATGATGAGAGTTTTACGAGGTTTGGCAATTGACTACACATAATTCTAAACATGCGTGTCAACATTTTGACAAAGTTTATTGTCATCATCAGGACCTGTATATGTGCAAATGGAAATAATAAGGTAATTATTAAAGCAAAGTATAGAAATATTATGAGTATTAGTATGTAATTATTATGAAGAATATTATATTTACATCTGTGTGATATAAGATTATTATTATATTTGCAGTATTATATTTTATCTAACATTTCACACAAAAAATACTCATTATGAATTTAAGTCTATTTACTATTTCCAATAAATTTTGTTAAAATTATTAGATATCAAGAAAAATACTTTAAATTATTTGTAGTCAATGAATGAACCTCACGGAAAATTTATTCATTTATTGCACATTACACAGATTACGATTCTTTTATGTGAATACAGTGCAACCTCACTACCTAGTCACCCACTAATTCGTCTCTTCTGTAATTCGTCACTCACTCAAGCTTTTCTTTTTGTTTTTTATTATTAACAAGTGGGTAAAATATACGCTCTAATTGTAGACAGGGTAATCCAGAAATGTGCTGATTATGGGCAGGGTTCTAATAACAGCCTGGAGAACGGATTGTGGGAGGTATTGGTTCCGAGAATGGGTATTTCGTACTTGTGTACGTGAAACAATAAGTGTAGTGTTGTCCTTTTTACAAATTTGGCAATTTGTGAAAAAGATCTGGACATTGATCACAGAAAATACAGAATTATGAACAAGATCCCCAGCCAATGAAACCTGCAATCTCTCACAAGGAGGCTATTCAATCACTGACTACAGCAATCAAGTGGTACAAAGACCAAAATGAAGCACAACTGCCTAAAATATTATTTCACTATGCCCAATAAGTAATTTGGCTCTTGAAAAGTATGGTCGACAGAAAAAAAAACCAAATAACAGATTTTTTCTAACTTGTTTAAGTTTGAAAATTTCCAGCAATAAATATGTTCAAGCATAACATTAGTACTGTACATTGCTAGTGTTGTAATAAAACATTTTATATTGTCTTTAATGGATCTGTTTCTTACTCCCTTATTAATTCGTCTATTTCACTAATTCGTCATCCCCTTGGTCCCATAGCTGACAAATTAGTGAGGTTCTACTGTAATTAGTTTTTAACATGTGCTATGCTGCGATGGTCATAATGATTGAAAATCGGTGAAACCAATCACTCTGCATCACTCATTACGACTGAAAATCAACATTATTTGTGTGCAGAAAAAAAATTTGGTACAGGAGGATGGAATATGAAAAAATCGGCAAAGAGTGTGTTAAGCCTGATAATGGGTAAATAGAGAAGGCTTTATTATTAAAAAGGGGTGGGCTGGGTATGAGCTGTGTAAAATCTGGGTGAGCCACACTGTAAGATTTTTATTTGGATACAAACAAAAAGTAGAAACTACATCACGTGGTTTTACAACAAGAACAAGCATAATCCACACTGGACAGCTGCTCACAGCATATTGTATATAGCTTTATAATATTTTTAGTATATCGAGGGTTTAGTGGTAAACCTACCCAAGTCCCAAGTATAAAGTTGTTTCAGAAAGGCATTTTATTTATTTTTTGTTAATTTCAACTTTTGTTTTCATATTCCAGAAGCTATATGTTCTTTACCAATTAAGAACTCTAATATTAATAAAAATTATTATCAGTTATAATAAACTTGAAAATAAGTTTAATAATTTTATGATTTATCAATACTCTAAAAAACGTTCAATTTCAGTTTTCCATAAATTCACCTAAGTAGGCTTGGGTAACTCTAGCAAACTTTAACACCATGTAACGTCTTTTCGCCGCGTTACAAATCCAGGGAACCCCTCGTAATTAAACTCCGTTAATTAGATGGGCTGCCTACGTTGTAACAGAATTGATCACAAATAATTAATGTAACAAATTACTTACTAACTGTGTAAGGAAACAATGGCAAGGTATACAATTGATTTAAGCACTCCTCATATGTGTGTAACAAGAAGACTTCTCTTTTATTTAACATTTAAAACATATACTGACAGATCCCATGACATTACTAATTCAATTATTAAGTTATTTGAAAGGTTTCTTTAGACTTTGAGATCAAACTTGATTTTATATAGCTATACCTCGGATCCGGGTCAACTTTCTGTATTTCTGCAATTAAACTTTTAATTATACTCATTTCATGATATTAGCTTGCAAGACTTTCTTTTATTCAACCATTGGAAGAATGGTATCATTGCTTGAATTATATTACTCTACATTAGCATATAAACTGTTACAACGTATGAAGTTAGAATAGTTACATGAAATTCTTAGATTTAATTTATTAGTCTTTACAAAGTTAATAGTTTCTGAAAAGTCTCTTTCAAGAAGTGTTGTGTGACAAATATTAGTAACCCTCGATAGACAGGCTATCGAGTCACCTTTTAATTGGTATGCAGAAGACTCGTCGTGGGGTATCCGTCTTGGGAAACAGGAACAGCTGCGTCGTCATCTTGGTCTGGCCTTCCTCTGTAAAGGGCTCCAAAAGTTCGCAGGTTGAACAATATGTCGTGTAGATATCTACGATGATCTTGTAGATTCTCTGATGTCCTGATCTGCATATTCTGTCACGTGCAGTAGAGTTTGGGGCTTCTGATATTTCACATCTCCGGATATGACTTTGGAATTGTTGTTATTTGTTGAAGCACTAAGTCATCTTGCGTTACACTCCTTTTTCTTACGTTTCGATTTTTTACTTTACTTTAAATTTCTTGTCTATTTACATGACTATATTAATTAACACATCCAGATGTTTTAAACAACTACATCTGGTACACCATCTTAAGGTGAAGCAAAATATCGTTAACATATTTTAAGCGCACAGCTCCTACGTCTATACTGTACGAAGTCACCATTGCAAGAGAGCGAAATTCTGCTCCCTATGCCTCGTACTGGACAAAGTGGTAGTGGGGCAATTACCGCGCGAGAATATAGTTCCTAACTATATTTAAGTTAACATTTTTATTTATACAAACTATCCCTAAACAAATATACATAATTTAAATCAGTTGTTTTAGCGACTATTTATGTCTTCAGATTTTTTTATTATTAACATTAATTTGTTATATCTTATTCTAACTCACACAAGACTCTGAAAGCATGTCGAGTCTGGAATCAACAGGACAGCGCCTGCTTACAAGCAAAGGGTTAAATACGATATTAATAACTCTTTACAATTTATCTTTTTATTAGAGTATCTTATAACTAATTAATTACTGCTTCCTCTCATACTGAGTACATACAGGTATTTTATATTAATACAGTGAGATTTAAATGGCTTAAGAGCTCGCAACCTTAATTTTTAAATTTTTTATTTTCTTGATTATTGGTGCAATTTAAATCGTCACAGACTCCACCGCTTAAATTGCACGCTACGGTTAAGCCTCTTTGAGTCTAACTCACTATTGGGGACTGGGGGTACGATTAGTGTCAGTGTTTGAAGTTATTTATTATTAGTGCACAGTTTGTTTTTTTTTAATTCTCTTTAAATGACATTGTTCATTTAAATGATCGCCTTCGTGAAATTCCCTTTTTCTTACTTCTTAATTACTAACTTACATTTTAATCTTAATACTAATTTCCAAACCTCAGATTGGAATGATCCCTACTTATCCGTAACTCACAACATCCCGGCCCGACTGACACCAGCTTACTCTAACTACGGAAGTTAGCTTTCAGCATTTATTAATGATCTTTGGCACATTTTTGCCCTATCATTACCCTTTCAGTTGGCGCCGTTGTGACCTGTTACGTTATATGTATACTCACTACTTGATTATATCTCATAAACTTATTTCTAATGTGATCTAAAGAGGATCCCATACTCCACTTTAGATCACTGGTTTGAGAGAAGCGGAATCTCACGAATATGATTCTCTTTTATCTCTTTTTACAATACTTAAACAAACTATGCGCGAGGGGAGACACTTTACACAAATGCATTGTCATACTCACTAGGGGTGGTTTTTCAATTGTTCAGGCTAGCACCGGTTTATCACAATAGAGAGGGTGGGCGGCTGCTTACCACCTTACTGAACACGCTTTAATTTTCTCTTACTGGCCACCACAGCGAAGTGTTTACAATGTGTAACTGTACTTTTATTATTATTTTCTTTAGTTTTTTACTTACTTCTACACTTCACACAATTTTAGTATAACTTAGGATTTATTTAGCTCTAGTATTTAAATCAATTATTATTATTCACTTTATTATTTATCATTTATTAAACTACTTTGGGGATTTAAGAAACGCTCCTAGAACTATCGTCTATTTAATCACCATATTTATTTAGCACACTTTATATTCACAGGTTGGTTCCGTTTTACTAGATGATGTTTAGCTAACATGTCCGCTAATTCTTGGCTGATTAAGCTTCTACTAGATCCCGAATCAATTAAGGCGATGGGGGATGTAACGCCTAAGTCGACTCGTATTAATGGTAGTAGATTTTTTTTCCATTTACATCTATTAATCGCATTACACTTTTCACGAAATTCTCGCACATAGGGGTCGATATCTTTCGCACCTTTTTTGTTTTTCACTTGGTTACAGAATAATTCATTCTTATTATTATTATTGGTTTCTTTTAGTTTACCTAGTTTTGAGTAGCTGCGGAAGACACAGGTTTTCGGGTCTCCCTGCCTTACATGTTTTTTGAAATTGGGGTTATTCCGTTCCAATGGCTTACTTTTGCACTCTCTTCTTATGTGCCCATATTTGCCACAATTATAACAGGTGGGTTTTCTGCGAGGTGGGTACTTGGTTTCCGCTTTATCTGGGTTTACAGTTAACTTACCAGCTTTGCGCACATGGTGAGGTCTACTAGAAACTTGTCTTTCATACGAGGTTGTTACATCGGGCAGTAGTGCTCGCAATTGATGTCTATTAGTTCCAGAGGTTTTCATTGCTTCTCTATTTTGATCTGAGTACCATACATTTGAAGAATGGATACTGCACTGTTCTAGATCAGCAATAGTTTTGGGTCTATTCATCAATGATAGTCGAGATCTTTCTTCAGGTGACACTCCTATTAAAATGGTGTCCACCAGATTACACGTAGTAGTCGAGAGGACTCCCTAATATCGGAGATGTAGTGAGCTAATCTCTCCTGATGTCCTTGTACTCGGAGTACTGTCTTCCTTTTTATTTCCTCATAGATGCCGGTGGGAATAAAGTATTTTATTAAAGAGCTATGTAGCTCTTCTACTGGGAAAGTAGAGGTTAGGGCTTCTAGCACACGATTTTTTAACGGGGGTTTACACTTTGGTAACAGAACTTGTAAAATTTGCCCGTCATTCAGCTGCTGTAGATCCTTTATCTGAAGAAGATAACTAATAAATGTTAGTAACTTGGAAACATTTAAACCATCTGTATAAGGGATTTCGGATAAAATCTTCTCCACAGGATGAGTCATTTTACCGTATAGATCCGCGTTATAGTTCATAGGGGTAATTCCTCGATGAGGGTGATTGGATTCATTGGGGGTGTTGGTCAATTCATTATTTCCGGGACGAAACTGAAAATGCTCGGGAGGAGGGACATTTACATCTGTATCAGTATTTTGTTCTGGGTTCGCTTGCACTTGCGATACGATAGGTGAGTTCCGATCCGAGTTAGGCGGAGGTAAACCAGTGGTGGGAGATTGTACTGGGGAGATGTGTAATTTTATTAATGATTTCTCTATTTCGTCCATCCTGAATGAATCGGATTTTCGTCTTAAATCGTTGATGATTGAAGGTAAGCGGCGTAGAGCTTCGTCTGCTAGCTTTTGTACATCAACGGGTATTTCTGTGAGATTCGGCCAGATCGACAAATTTTTTATTCGCCTGGTTAAATGCTCTATTCTCTGGGTAGTCCGCAAAATTTTTGCCGGAGATTTCTCGTCTTGGAGTGTTTGAGACAATAAGTATAGTTCACTATACTTGGCATTACAAATTTCTTTCTCGCTTTCATAATCGAGTTGGCTTAGATTGTTTAATTGCACGGGCGCATCAAATCCACATTCGCGAATTGAACTTCGTAATTCCGCGACTGTTACATCAGCATGGGGTAGTCCACGCAAAAGAGCTTCGTAAGACAGCTCGTCTTTTAATAACCAATCCGGGTTAAATTGGGCCATTTTGTTCTAACACATTAGCACGTACTTAAAATTAATACTAGTATATTACACATATATTACATATACATATAATAAATTCATAAGTAATCAATTTGCACAAATTAGAAAAGAACAATTTCTCTTCTAAGGGAGAGACAGAAATCACACACACATATCTTTCAATGTTAAATAGCCGATCAGCTGTTTACTGGAATGTAGGTCAGAGGGTGGCCTACATATTTAGTTAACAAGGAGGGTTGAGCGAGTGTGTCAGGGACAAAGGGGGTTTTACTCTCACAAAGCGACTGAATAACACAACTACTTTATACGTACTCTAAACCGGTATAAACACGAGAGAAGGGGAGCACAATCTATTTCTTATTATTATTACTCCGCTTAGACAACACTTTGACTCCGTTCATTCATAAACTTTTCTCAATTAAATAATTACTTATTTTGTTCACAATTTTTAAATCACGAAGTTCTACTTAATTACTTTATTATTATTAACAAAGTTATTTTTAATCAAATTTTTTTTATAACTCTTTCTAGTGTATGTAAGCTAGATAGTTGGACATACACTGTGCAGAATGATTCAGGAAACAACAGGTTATAGATTGTCGTAAACAAACCTGTTACAGATTGTTCGGTTGACCAAAATTGTTATGCTTGGTCACAATTCATGTGTGCAAATACTTACATCGAATTATGCAGGAAGTGCCGATAGAAACCTGCATATAGCATTTTGCATTGTATGACGCTAATGACATTTTACTTATACATACTACCATCTACGTAACTTAATACACATTACTTTATTTAATAGTGTATTAAATATGTTTTGAACATTACATTTATTAAAGTAACTTTCTGAGTGCATATATCAATATTATATATTTAGTTATTGATCTTACAATTTATCCACGCATAGTGAATGCAATTTTGTTTGTGACACTATATACACAATTAAAACTCTTTCCTTTGTTTCCTTTTATTTTTTTTTACAATAAAGCAGAGTGGCGCATTTCTGTTTGCGTCGCGATGCTTACCAACCCTTTACATAAATTAGCAGAGTGGCGCATTTCTGTAACTGCTTTTCGCCGCGTTACAAATCCAGGGAACCCCTCGTAATTAAACTCCGTTAATTAGATGGGCTGCCTACGTTGTAACAGAATTGATCACAAATAATTAATGTAACAAATTACTTACTAACTGTGTAAGGAAACAATGGCAAGGTATACAATTGATTTAAGCACTCCTCATATGTGTGTAACAAGAAGACTTCTCTTTTATTTAACATTTAAAACATATACTGACAGATCCCATGACATTACTAATTCAATTATTAAGTTATTTGAAAGGTTTCTTTAGACTTTGAGATCAAACTTGATTTTATATAGCTATACCTCGGATCCGGGTCAACTTTCTGTATTTCTGCAATTAAACTTTTAATTATACTCATTTCATGATATTAGCTTGCAAGACTTTCTTTTATTCAACCATTGGAAGAATGGTATCATTGCTTGAATTATATTACTCAAGTCTGTTTGTATTCCCTTGTATATTATGTGACCTAAGAATTTTATTGAAGTTTTAATAAATTCGCACTTCTATAACTTCAGTGAGAGGTTAGCGTCTCTGAACTTTTGAAATATAGTGTTCAGATGCTGAAGGTGTTCTTCCAACGTTGGCGAGATTACAAGGATATCGTCCACGAAGATCATGGTGTATGGTTCCACCTCTGGTCCTAGTGCATTTTCCAAAAACTTTACAATTGCTGCGAGGCTTGTACTCAATCCAAAAGGCACTACTTGATGTTGGTAGTTTTTGTTCTTGTACAGCAATGCGGTGTATTTGCGATCTTGTTTGCGAATAAGAATTTGCCAAAACGACGAAGTCAAGTCTAACTTGGTTAGATATTTTGCTCCTTGACATTTGTTAAATAATTCTTCAATATTCGGTGCACAATCAAAATCCTTTTCGACGACACTATTTAGATTCCGCATGTCTAAACACAGTTTTATTTCGTCCGTCTTCTTTTTGACGACAACGAGAGGATTGATGAAGCTGCTGTTGGACCGCTCTATTACGCCGTTATCCAACATTCTTTTGATTTCCTCGTCGACTGGTTCCGCATATTACATGGGGATCGGATATGTCCTCCGTACGAACTTAGTAGGATCGGTGACCTGAATCTCGTGTTCATAAGTATTCGTAATTGTAGGCACTTCGCTAAATTTATCTTGATATTCCTGTATCAAGTCTTCTATTAACTCTATTCCTTCATGTTGATTGTCCTCTTGTGTATTGATGTCACTTGCAGCGTGTTTTACAGCTGGTCTGGAGATGACGATTGGTTCCTGTTCTTCTTCCAAGTTGTTTTGACTTTCTTCAAATTTAATTACGTAGAGTCCTCTCTTAACTTTGCACGTCATTGAATTGTTTTCTAAATTAATAACTGCTCCTAATTTATTTAATACGTCGATACCTATGATACACTCATATGTAAGCTTATCTACTGCTATCATAGGAATATCGCATTCAAGTTTATTACATTTAAAATTAACATATATTTGTTGATTGGCAATCTGTTTAATCTTTGTCGCCGTTGTTATTAATAATTGCTTATCGGTAACACTGGTGCATGTCTCAAGTGGTTCCTGTTCTTGTTGATGCAGGTCCGGCTGATTACGGATACCTCACTTCCAGTGTCGACAAGGATTTTCATATTTAAATTATTTATTGTTCCCCCTAACATAGGACAATAGGTTTTATATAATGTTATTTCCTGTTGTGTATCTTTGTTTAGGGTGTCACGCAAATCGTGTGTGTGCAGGTCGTTTATTAAACCTGTACGTACTGGCGTTGTGTTACCCTTCTGTAGTCATACAGTTTTCTTATCGGTTGGTGTTCTACGATCACCCCCTTCCTCTTTGGACGTTGACGGGTGTGTCGGCTGTTGCACAATTTTATTTTCATAATTATTTTTATTATTGTGATTATTATTTGTGTTGATGTTTTGTACAATGGAATTGTACGGTTTTATGTGTTTTTTCGACGAAAATGGGTGGGCGTACGGTCCTTTATTCGGAGTCGGGTTACCTTTTTCATAGGGTTGTTTATACTCTTTCCACTTGTCTTTCCGTATGTCCTCTTCTTTAGTCTCGAACTGCGACGATTTGTGGTGTATTTGATTTTGCGTAGAGTACTGCTGCTGTTGCGGCCGGTTGTCTCTCCTTTCGTACTCTTTATTAACAAACTGTGATGATTGCGTCACAAGGATAAGAAGTTCCTCAATGGTTTTAACTCCTTGGGTATATACGGCGAGTCTAATGTGTCTGTCAAAATGGTAGCTTAGTTTTAATACTAATTCGTGCTCAGTGAAACTTGGTCTAAGGTGCTTACAACGTTCGACGAGTTGTATGATGTAGTCTTCCATGGATCGTTTGCTGTTGACGTAATACCGCCCATACTTCAGCTGGTCTCGTACCTCTCTCTGGGTATGTATATTCCAGTACCGATTTTCGAAGGGTGCCTTAAAATGTTCATAAGTTTCTGTTTGGTCCCGAACAATCGTATACCATTTTGATGCTGTTTCCTGGAATTGTCGACTTCCAAAATCTATACGTTCTCTGTCGCTTAGGTTGCTCCCTATTGATGCCATTTCTCGTTCACACTTTTGTAAAAATTCTATAGGGTTCTCCCATTTGTTGTCTTTAAAGCTGATCTTCTCTCGATCCTCTAATTTAGCAGCACACATCATTATAGCACTTTGTCGTCTCTTGACCTCCGCTCGTAGTTTTTCTACCTCCTCTCGCAGTCCATCTTTCATGTTGTTAATTTCCATGGAGTGGTGCGTAGTTTTTCTAGTGACCTCCTCCACGGCTATTTCTATTGTCTGGGTCCTCACAGTGAGTTCCTTTGTTCTATTTGTGTTGTCCAGGATGCGCTCATTTACGTCCTTGTTTTTGAGATCTTGCTCCTGCTTCGTAATTTTAAATTTTTCATTCCACTGTTCAGCCAGTTGTTTAATGTGTTCTTTTATTTCACGTGTTGTATATTTACGCTGTTCTCTGAACTTGCTATCGATCTTTACAGCTTGTTCATTAAGTGACTGTTGAACACGCTGTTCGACGGTTTCAACGTGTGCAGTAATCTCTGTTTTCAAAGTGTTACTGACGAGTTTTATCTTAGCTTCTAACCTCGTATTATTACTATCTATTTTACTTTCTAACTCATCATTATTACTTTCTAACTGAGTTTTGACATGGAATCCATAGGTATGTAATGTCTTACTCGCACGTTTCGCGAAAATAGACCGTTATGTTTCAAATGTACTTTCGGCATACCACTATCTCACGAACCGCTCAACCAATCCCAGCAAACCAGGTGTCAGGTGATCGAGTCACTCGGCCCCCTTCCACCAATAGTACTGAGAATTTTGACAACTGACTTCAGTCGCCTCTAGGCTTTGTCTGCGTGAGGGTGTTTTTGCGCCGAAAATTTCTAAATTGCTCCACTAAAACTTAAATATCTCGGGAACTACAAGTCCGATAGCGAAAATACAAAGTGCGTTGTAATCCTCAGAACTAAATCTCTCGAATAACACCAATTCCGAGTACCAGAAACACTCACAAAAAATAATAACAACATTTGAACTCAAAAATTTGAAATGCCTCGACCTAAAAATCGCGACAAAACTCGAACCAAAATTTTCAAACCGAAAACCGGCAAATCCTATGCAGAGCGTCAACAGGCCTATCGTTTGAGACTAAAATCAAAGAAATCGGCCGAGAACTTAGAAAATGGCAACCATTTGAAGATTGACGAAATCTCGTCAGCGCCCAAGCGGCCCGCTTCTCCGATACCTGGGTCATCCGGCGTGCCCCCAAGGCGACTCAGATCGAGCGTACGGCTAGCTAGCAAGAAAACAGACGATGAGAACATTAAGACGATGAGAGCTGTTTATTTAACCAACCCTTCATTCCTTCCCAAAGCAAAAGTCTGCCCATGATTCCATGTCTACCGGTAGTCCCACGACTACCAGGTTTAAATTTTTTAATTTTTCAGTAGTGATTTCTAATCTATTACGACTATCTTCTACTTGAGTTTCTAATCTCGTATTACTATCTTCTAATCTTCCTAATTTATTTTCTAATTTTTCATTGCTACTTTCTAATTGAGTTTGTAGTTCTGCATTATTCGTTTTCAACTCCTCTTCCAGTCGTTGAAACATCGTTTCGAAGTCCATTGTTGGTTGCTTCGTCATTGTAGACTACGATGTCCTAACTGATTTGTTATACTAATTATGTGTTTAATTATTGGTCCACCGTGAGTTTATATTTCTTTATTTATAATTTATTTTATTTATTTATTAGTATTAAATTCACAACTTTTCCCCCTGTACTTAAATTTAACAATTTGTAATATTACTTATTACTTGAATTTACTATTATTTTTTATGCAATACTTGTGCCAATTATTTATTTGACTTTATTTATATTCTGGGCGCCATTTACTTGTAACGATTATTCTCGTGTTTTTTCAACGTGTCAGGCCCCACCGTTGGAAGCGACATTAATTATGCAACGATACTCTTAACAACTCACTTTTGCACATATGCTATGTAATAATATATATATATACAAATATTAAGGTGTTGATGATAATAAACTATTGTGGAGTATGAGACTCCGATGTAATCAAGCCCCACTCTTTGGGCTAGCCAATTTGTAATAAAATAAATAATTGATATGTGATACTGTAAGTTGTAATGTTTAATTGGTGTGATTGGTGTGGCTCTCGACGTCTTACTGGCCTGAAACACTTCCTTAAGTTTCCCAGCTGGTCGAGTCCCAATGGTAGCAAGACCGGTCGAGTAGCGTAAAGTTGATGAAGGAATATATATGTTCAGCTTCGCCGAAAGTTTCAAAACAAAATTTATTGTTTTGAAGGAAATTAAAAAAAAAAATTGTTTATAAAAAAAAAATAATTTAAAAAAAAATTTTAATTTTATTAATTAATTAATTAGGATCAATTAATTAATATAGGGCTGTAAAGTTTTAAACAGTGTAATGCTCTTCTGAAAATTTTTATTAAAATTTTAGTATATTTTAAATAAGCTATCACCACTCATAAGACTGTCTTCAAACCAATCGATACTCGTTTACCTTTTTATTTTTTAGGTTATCTTCACTTATAGGTGGTAAAGTCCTTGTAGATTATCAATTAGAATTATATTATTGGTAATTAGTATTATTGAAGAAATAAAGAGCTATTAAGTATTGAAAAGTATTAATGTTTTATTAAGTAACAGCAATATTGACTCTTATCGATTAGTATCGATTCTCAGGATATCGAAAAAAGTTACAAGTATATGTTATACAAATTATATAGGGTTCTTTAAACAGCCAGTTATTACCAAAGTCAGAGAAATCGGGCTAATATTTAAAAAGTATAACGTTACAATCAAATTAATAGTTATTAATAAACACAGACATTGAATAATAATTTGTAAATATAATAATTGTTTTCACCCAACAGCTGAGTTGAACTAAGAAGAAGGCACTGGGATCGTCAAAGCAAATGGCCGCCGTCAAGTTGATCAAAATGTTGCTCGTTCCTGCAGTGTTCCAAATAATGTATTTTCTGGCAATATTCCTGTTCTTGTGTCTGCAAATCTCTTGTTAAATGTTGTGTAGTGACTGGTGTAGTGATTCTGGGTTGTATTTAGTATGTCTGTGTAATTATAAGTCAAAACACTTTTCCCAATTCCGACACTAATTTGGTTAATGTGTTATACAGTTTTCTGGTGTTTTGTGGTGTTTTTCGGAGTAGAAATGTATTGTTTAGTGTTAAATAGTGTTTCTTGATCGTTTTTGTCACAATGTATATGTTCTGGAAGGATTTTATAATTCACTCTCGACTTTACAGTAACGTACTGTTCGCCACTGATCTTTAACGTTGTAAGATAGGTTAGATCGTCACAAAACTCTCGTTTATGTTAACCGTTCAAAAACCAATAATCAACTAACTGTTTCCTTCAGTTTCAATTAAACTCTTAGCCCATATAATATTATCCTTAACATTGTTCAAATATTTTTCACATCCTGTGTACACTTTTACATTTTCACTATATGAATGCCTAAACTTTGGTTATTTGTCAATTTTATTCACTAGATTTGATTTAAATTAATCTTTCAGTTCATTCTGGTTATTTTTCAGATTAAATAATGCCATTTTATAGTGTTTTCTGTCCAAAAAATAGTAATTTCACTTTCAGTTTGGTATACTCTGAAAAGTCAAAACATCAAAATTTACTTCCTGTCATTATATAAATTCAGCCATTTTATCAGTTATATTTAATTTTAATAATCCTATATTGTATTAAAAGGTTCCTATTCCCTTATTTTCTGGTAATTAATTGAATTAGTTGTATTCTGAAACATTATTCAGGAATATATGACTCCCATGTCCAAATTTCTGAGTTTAGTCATTTTCATTTTTATTTATAATTCTGAATATAATTTATTAAAATCTTTCTAAATGGTATGTGCAATTATATGGCTTGATCTCAAGTTTATTTTGTCTTAACCCCTTTTGTTTATTTGCATGTAAATGAGTAATTTCTCTGTTTTGATGAAGTTTGGTTTCCATTCTTTTGGCCTATGATTTTTTAACAATTTTTCTTACAAAATATTTTACAAACAAATATATGATGTGTGATACCCTCTCTGACTTTTACATATAGTATTATAAATTAAACATGTTTTCAAATTACACAATAACAATTAGTATTGGTTACAATACAAATAATAGTTAAAACAAATAAAGAATATTTTTTTAAATAAATGGTTGTCTTCAAGTCAGACATTTTGCAACAAAATCCTTATTTCTAAACATGGAAATATGGCTTACAAAAAAGGTTTTTTACTAACTAACATCTTAATTACTCTCTACTATTTACAAGTGGTAACTATTTTTATAGTTCTGATGTTAGTTGTTTCAGACCCAAACAAATGGCCTTATATCTAAAACATTTTTAAACATTCTTGTACTATATACATAAAAACCTTATATTTATATTCTTATTTCTAACTATTATTATAAGTAGGATTCTACAGTTTTTATACCGTCTTTTATACATTGTCTTTGGGGAATTGTACCCTGTCATTAACAAATAAATAGTATGAATTGTTCAAAAAGTATAATGAAATCTGTTTTTCTTTTTTCATGTAAAACAAAATGTTATTTTAAACAGATTCATGTCTTATGAACAACATATTGTCACAGTACACATTTCAAGTCATTGAAAAATGCATATTTCATTGCATCCAATGTTTGTGATTGCCAAGAATGAAACACAAGGTTCATTTTTTATAATACCCAAAACTATCACTGGTTCACTTTGCACTTATATATTATGTTAATGCTAAATGGTCGTATAGTCTTATCAACATAATAAATTGGTTAGCGTTTTTTTCAATGGAGATTTGTTCCATGGGTACTATATTATTGTTTCATCTTAGTTCACAGGAAACTTTTACTTTATACACTTCTCTCTCTTAAATTTATATACATGTGGTTTTTATTTCGTTATACTTTTGTTTTTAGATATTTATTTTGGGGATATAGGGATTTGGGTGTCTTTTATAAGAGCATGACATCTTCTTCAGGATGCTGCCTTCTTCTTCTTTCATCAGTCTTCTTTTCTCCTGCCTTCTGGGACTGGTATCTTCTCCATCTTCTTCTTGATGCCATCAGGTTTCTTGGGATCTTCTCCATCTTCTTCTTTATTTCAGAAATACACCACATGTATTGGTTGATCTTGGCTTATTTTAGGGTTTCTATTCTATTTATTCTCCCTCGTTGTGGGTTTGGTCATATTCTGTACTGCTTGGTTATTTACTTTTTTACCTTCCTGGGTTATACCTTGAAAACCTTTGGTTATGAGACTGGTCTTGGATGACTCATCACTAGTAACTCCTTTTATTTGAACTTGTATTTTCTTTATAATGATGATTTCTTTCCACAGTTGCTATGAATTAATCTATTTATATTAAACTTAATGCTTTCTTCCAAATTTAAATATTATAACTTCATTATTCTAATGATCAATTGCCATTCAATATTATGCTTATATCTGTCACGCTACAGCTATTACTCATTTGTGCGCACTTACCCACGTCTCGAAGGTATACTCTTCTTCTCCAGTATTTACCTTGATGTTTCCCAGCTAGGTCGCAGGCTTTGGTAGTTGATTGAGGGTGGATAAGCAGGTGAATATCGTTACATGTAAAGAGTACAGAGGATTTAGTACTGGTTGTGAAATTAGTACGACTTTGTTAATAAAATTATATTCATTTTGTTTATTAATTAAAACCTGCAAATTGTCATGTTATTAAAAATAGTGTGTGGGTTAACTACTATTGAAACCCTTATATTCCCTTATAGGAATATCGTATAATTATAACGTGGTAAACTCTTGGCTTTTATAGTCTAAAACACATTATACACAAACATAAGACATATATGAGCTGAATTATTTACACAGACATATAATACATAACACATATATTATTACACTGCGTGATGAACACGTACGAAATTGAATATTAATATTGACTTAGCAAGTGTGGTTTTTTTTATTATGTACCAAAATTAAATAATTAAAAATTTATAAAAATTCTAGTAGAGACCATTCTATTACTTTATTTAACTATACTCCTAATGTCTCAATTAATTAAAATCTACAATTGAAGTAAACTTTCGTACTTGATTTTACGTTACAGTTACTTGATTTTAATTATTTAATTATAATATAAAAATATAATAAAATATGGTTTCTCTAATTACCATTTATTTATGAGATTAATACGTTTTATGTTCTTTGTTATAAATTATTATTCTCTGAACTTCTATTAATTATTTATTAGGCAAAAAAAATTTAATAAAGTTTATGTAAACTTGTATATGGAATCTAGAGCCTTCTTTTGATAGACCTCAGGGTCATTTATAAGATTGAATAAATATCTGACTTCACCTATATATTTCTGCAACCATTTAACTGTGTTGTTACCGTCACCTGGACTCTCGAGTTTTGGGATCCCCTTCCGGTATCACCTTCTCTGTCTCTGCGTCGTTTGGAATTACTCTCTCCGTCTAATGGATGCTGAGTTCTGACATGGACCTATGGTCGTGATGATGTACCTCTGGGCTGGCTGTAGCTGCGTGTGGTTTTCCCTGCGTCCTCTAGAATATTGCTCTGTTTCCTATCCTCTCCTCGTCTTTTCCCTAGTGGATGTCTCGAAGTTCTACGTGGAATTCTTGAAATTCATCGACGACGTTTCGACTCCTCGTAGATTACCGTATTATTGTCTTTTACATTACTCGTGTATATCACTAATTTCTTTCACCGACGTACTGCCGGTTCCATCGCACTTTAGTTTACGCAATACGATTTAAAACATTATTTAAACTTTGTAAAATTTGCGGTGGTGACATGCGTGGATTTCACGTGCTGTCTGTTGATGATCTGAGAAAGAGTGTGTCCTCGCTGGGGTTTTATACCCCTGCCGGCGTTCAACTCCTGTTGAAAACTGTTCGGACAGAGTTGAACAAATCAGCGCGTCGGTTTATTAACTAATTACAACCTACGCGTCTTTCTATGAAGCGCACACTTTTTTATAAATATTATTTGACAAATCGTTAGGTACATTAATAAACTTAACCTATGCAAATTATGAACATTAAGGAGTGTAAACTATGGAAGGTATGGCAAAATTTCACACGGTAGCTGAACGGTTCCCACGATCATAGCCCTCTTAGTATCGAATTGTAGCGCAGGGCGCCAGCTGTGTTTCTACATATGTCTCTGATTCGTGTGACTTCTGGTTTTCGTTCAGCACTTAAAAAACTGTGTACATTTTTATCGTATACATAATTCAACTTGTTCTTCATTTACACGCTAACACTAACACACACACACACACACACACACACACACACACACACACACACACAAACTGATAACAAACGGTTGCCTGCAGCAATGATGTCACAGCTGCCGGTCGAGGCGTGTTTCGTCTTCCTTCACTGTATTCAAAACCAACAAGGCTTGGCAATTCCATATGCATGTTCACTTACAATTATTTCCTTATTTAAAATTAATTAGTACGTTTGTTTCTTTTATTTATGTCTTATACCTAACTCTTAATTATTACATTATTTTCATTATTTATATCTTTCACACGACTCATACGTGTGTTCGTATGTTCTCATACCGCAGTCAGGGGTTGATACGGAGACTTATGCTAAACGTATCGTTGCAATATATATATATATATATATATATATATATATATAAACAGAACACAGGATGATAAGATAATATGCTGTTTATATCAGAATACATGAATGACGAGCATATTCTTGTTTAAATTTGTTTTGTGTAATATTTTGTTTTTTAGTCATAAGTTTTGTATTTAAAAATTGATAAGCATATAGGTTACACCAAACTCTTCATAAAAAAATGTACTATATTGTCATGTATTTTTTGTATGAATTAGTGCGCGTGTGCGGGTGTGATAATCTGCGATCGCTATAGCGGCAGTGGTAGTTAACCGATTTACATGAAAATTTGACAAGGAATTATTTAAGTAAATAGCTTCGATTGTGTGTACTCTGAGGTTTGTAATTATTTTAGAAATATGGTTTTTTAAGTAAAGCAAAACTCAAGTGTAACTCTTATCAATGATAGGGTAATAATAAGTGTAGATAATTTCCATGAAGGACTATGCAAAATTATACAAAGTTTTTCATGAAATTTGTGTATCTGGTTGTTCCATCAATCATGTGACTTGGGCTTGGCCTATCAAATTACACCAAATTCAGTGAGATTCATACGTTGCAGAGCTAGGTTGGACACAGTCTGTCTGTCGACGTTGCTAGGGAAAGTTGTGCCCCGGGTAAGAGAGTTGTTCTCTTACAAACGTAAAAATATCTTATATAAAATAAACCATAAACCTTAAAATTCTTAACGAAGTTTGGCGGTAAGAACCAAGAAGGAATAGAGGAATATTTTATATAAAGTAAACTATAAACCTTGAAATTCTTAACGAAGTTTTGCGATAAGAACCGAGAGAGTAAATAATTAAATAAAATTTAAAATAAAATACAGTGCTGTGTCGTGTAAGTTAAGATATCCGCATAGGGAACTTAAAGACACTACAAGATATCGTGGAAGGTGTACATTAAACGCACCGCATTAGTAAATACCCAGATAAAGCCTGAGATTAAGAAATTATAAAATATAAATTAATAATAAACTGAATGAATGAAATTCAAATTCCAGCAGACAAACATAACTACGGGACTCTGTGAAATATCGCCGCTGGAGCCGCTTGCTGTACAAGTTAACGACGGGACGAAGAGGACGCCAGGACGAAGAGGACACCAGGAAGGAGTGAAGCTGTAGAAGAGGACGACGAGACGAAGAGGACACTAGGAAGGAGTGAAGCTGTAGAAGAGGACGACGAGACGGGACCGACGAGACGAGAGGAGGACGTTGCAGCAAACAAGTAAAAGCGATTTATATTAATCGAACAATACAAACAATTTAATATACTATCAATACATGACAATTTAAAATACATTATACATCTTTATAAACAATATTTGTATATAATAAATAATATTTCATCTCCTCCATATTAGACTTGTATCGATTTTTACACACTCACAATATCCTTATTAGAATAATAAAGTTTGATCTGTTGCAATATATATATATATATATATATATATATATATATATATATATAATATTTAGCATTCTTTACTAAAGATGAACGAATTCAGTTACAATTGGTTTGATATGACAATACTTTTATTTACAGCCTATATTTTCTTCTACTTTCCTGTAGTTTCGTACTGCAATATAGTTTGCAATTTGTCTCTGCAGGCACATAGTTACAAATCGTTCACATTCACTCAAAGTAATTAAAGCCTCCGACAGAATTTGGTACAAAACTTTGTCACCGTGTGTAATTAGTGTTTGAAGTTCGAAATGACTTATACAAACTGATTGCTAATAGACTCTCATATTACAGTTTATTGCCATTAAATAAACTTTACTTTCTCTAGTCGCTCTTTGTATCTCAATATCAGATTATATTCTCGTTAGAATATTTTCTTTGAGAAATATATTTGCATGTCGTTAAGTAATTTAAGCATCAAAATTTGGTTTGTAAACAGTATACACAAGACCGATATAGTAGACATCTAATTACCCTGTGTCTGCGACTTGCAGATCTAAGTGTATCTTTTATTTTTGTGATATTCCCTAAAGTTTGCAAAGAAGTTTTGCGTTAATATTTTTTTGTTTTCCTTCTAACTATTTAAACAGTGTTTTGTAAAGTTTATGTTTTCGTTTCTAAAAGGAACCTTCGTTCCACATTAGTTAACTCTTAAAACTGTACGACATTATCGCCTTACCTCGACATCCTCGACATTATGTCGAGCTTACCAAACAGCGAAATACAGCATGGTCGTTTGAAATGTCATTTCTGAAGGGTTGAGTACGGTAGTTTTGTTGAGATCATGAAGCGGTAAGCCCATACAAAAAAATGTACGTGCTAATATTTAACAATATTTTAATTATTTCTTCAAAAAACAAAAAGCGTTATGCAATTTAAACAAATTTACAATGCGAAAACGCCAAAGTAGGTAAAATTAAATGACAAAGAAGAAATTAAATTATTTCACAACAGAAATGGTTATACTCAAAGAAACTCATTTCAAAAAGTCAAAAGAATTGAACGCTCGCGTGTGAGAGTAAATTCTGTAACGTCAGAAGGTTAATATGAATAGGAAAAAATGTTTTAGTAATCCCTTCACAGAAAAGTAAAAAAAATCATATTACTATTAATCTTTATTCCTGCTTATCCTTACGAATGCAAAGATCTCTGGCCACCGACAAGCCCTGTGGTTATTTGCAAAAAACGTAAATAAATATTGTAGCAATTACTTATAGACTTTAGCTTAATAGAACACTTAGGTTGTCTAGGTTTTTATTTCTTTATTTAGATGTTTACTTTCCAGGCATTGTTTGGGCTTAGTGTATGCTTTCTGATCGCTTAATAAAAAATTCCCCAACAAACTAGATAGCTGTGGCTACTTCAGTGGCATTACCTTTAGGTTTCCTTTGGCAGAAATGTAGTCGGTTTTAAAATGGTTCTTTATTCGTTTGGCTATAAATATGGTATTTTGTATTACATTCTGAAACTTGCCATGTATAATTGACAATTTGCCACCGGAGCCACGTATCAATACAAGCGATTACGTATGATAATTGTATACGATATTGTAAACATTTGTGTGAGTGCAGCAGCTAATATTATTATTATGTAGTCCTAACTAAGTAACTCGTAAATCCGTATGCACCGCCTGAATAGGGTTGTATATGAAAGTGTGAGAAAATTTATTTAAAAAATATTTATAACTTTGAGCTTATACACAGACTACACTTGTTTTAGAGGAGTTTTATACGTTTCATATAATGCTGTGTGTATATGAACACACATCACAATGTGTTACAATTGTTCTCTTGCGTTAAACGAAAAATGTTTCTTTTTCGACGAACTTGCAGGTTGAGAATTATACGTGCAAACGTATTATATACGTCGGTTCCCTTAAAAAGTAGAGTTTGTTTTTATATTCAAAAGGCAAGAGAAACGATGGCTGAGTACTAAGCGGGCAAAACAAAATCCTTACACTAAGCGAGACTAAACTATATACTACTGGACGCTTTACTCCAATGTTTGATCTCTCAAGAAAAGCTGAAGGATACAAAAAAGCTAAACATACATTATTTTTTAAATGTTTTTGTGTACTCCTTTTACTTTAACGCGTCTTTGCTAATAAGTAATAACTAAAATTTATACTGTATACCAGTGGCGGTTTCTTATTGTGGCCGCATGGCCGCGCGCCCCCTTGACAGAGAACAAAAAAAAAAAATTAAATCACATTACCATAGTTAACTGCCTGTCCTTGTCTCTTATTTTATTTTAAAGATAAAAGATGAGCAATGATTTTTAAGCGTTGATTTAAATTAGAATGAAAGTATTTATCTGTCTTGCGCGTAGTAGACAGGGCCAATAGACAGGGCCGCGAAGAAACTTGCGGCCTGGTTGCCATGACTACGTGACGTATCGTGTGACGTCATTTCGAATATCGCCGTTTAATAAACCATGTGTTTGGGCCGCTAGTTCTGAGTGGCTGTTGCCAGTTTTCAACAGTGGTGTTGGTGTGCCGTTCGTTGATCGTCACTTTACTTTTATCATACGTGTTTTTGTGTTTTGTGTCATGTGTCGCCTACAAACATGAATAGAGCAGTGTCTTAATAAAAACAAATTTTACCAGACTTTCTTTAGCAGATAAAATAAATATTAAAAAATTAGGCCGGCCATTACCTGATCTAAATTTAACACAGACCAGTGAAGGGAAAGCCCAAAATAGGACATTTACTCGGCGTTTCTCATGAGAAATTTATAAACAAAATAATTAGTTTATATTGGTGAGAAGTTTCGAATTTTTTGTACTATTTTCCGTGTGTATTATTTTTCAGTCCTGCAGGAACAGAAAAGGATGCAAATTGGGCCAGAAAGGGCATAAAAGATTTGCATCATCTTCCCACTAAAATAAAAATAACATGAATCATCTTGAAGCTATGTTAATGGATGCACACATCTGGCTTTACTAGGCGAAGTAAATATTTTGACACAGTTTAATTCAGCTTATCGGACACATGTTCTTGAACATAATGCACAGGTTGGAAAGAACCATTATATTTTGAAACGTATTATTTGTTGCGTAAAATTTTGCAGTGCTTTTGAGTTGGCACTTAGAGGTCACCGCGAGATTGAAGAATCGGTAGAATCGGTAGGCCTATTTAGAGAATTTGTTGAGTTTTCTGCAGAACTAGATGTTGTGTTGCGAGAACATCTGCAGAACGCTACAGTATTTAAGGGGACTTCTTAAAGTATACAAGTATACAGAACGATAGTTTAGATAGCATGTTGGCTGTGTGCAAAGAAGAAATTTATGATCAAATTAAAAAATCCGATTTCTTGGCTATTCAATGTGACGAAACTACAGATGTTACGAATTGGTGTCAAATGGTGCTAATATTTAGATACGTTTTTGATGGAACTGTTCGTGAGAGCTTTTGGTGCTTCAGAAGAGTCAAGGATAAATTAGCAGAAGGGATACAAAAATGTATAGAAGAAGAAGTTATGCAAAAACCACAAAAGTTAATCGCTCAAACATACGATGGGGCAAATGTAATGAGTGGTGCTACAGGTGATGTTCGAAGTTATATTAAGAAGAAATATCCTTACACTCATTACATACATTGTTATGCTCACCAGCTTAATCTCTTGATCCAAAATGCAGCATCACAGCAGCGCGAGTGTTTTTTAATAATTTATCAGCAATTCCCACGTTCTTTCAAATTCTTCAAATAGGTGCGATATGTTAGAAGAAGCACAGGTTACCAAAAGTAGCAACAACCAGATAGAACTATAACATTAGGACAGTCAATACTGTGTTCGAGAATCGAGGGAAGCTCATAGAAGTGTTTGAAGAGATTGAGGATAAATGCCTAAGAAGCGCTACTTTTAATGAAGCTTCTGGTCACAGACGAGCTCTAGAAGACCCAGAATTTTTGTTTTGGCTCACATTTTTTCACAAACTTTTGCCTCATGTTGACATTCTTTATAATCAAATCCGATCAAGAAATAAGGATAGTATCCAACTTCAAAGTGATATTCAAAATTTTGAGATTTATGTTAAAAACATTAGAAACGAGACTGAGAATATTTAAAGCAATATTGAAGAAAATTTTCATTCAAAAAAGAGGAGAAGAAAAGAAGATAATTTACCAAGAATTGCGTTTGCTAAAGAAGTGTTTGATGTAATTATTTTACAGATGAAAAACACATCATATGGTGGCCATCTGCAAGCAGCTCAGTTGTTTAATTCAGAATCAGTACCAAAATATTCCAAAGAATTTCCAGTGGGCATTTCGGATACAGTATGTTCCTCATATCTATTTCTAGACCCGACTCGTTTAAAAACAGAATTCGAAGTTATTTACTCACGAACGGACTTTAGTCAAATAATTGGAACCACAAACTTCCTTACATTACTACTCCAACATAATCTTACTGATATTTTCCCGGAAACTATAAAAATACTAAAAATAATTTTAACAACGCCAATGACAACTACAGAATCAGAGCGTTGTTTTTCAACTCTTAAAAAAGTCAAGACATTTTTGCGAAATACTATGGGTAATGATCGTTTAATGCGTAGGCGATAATGCCTATAAATAAAAATTTAGTGCAAGATATTGGCAGTTTCGATGACAAAGTGTTGGAAAAGTTCATATGTATGAAAAATAGAAGGGTGGAATTTACTTTTAAGAAATAATTGGCTTCATTCAATCCACTTTCCATTTCAGGTAAGATTTACATTGTTAAAATTTTTCTAGATTGCGCTCCTCCGGCTGAAAAGTCACCAGCAGCCACTGCTGTATACATTACCGTGTTGATAGTGAATTATGTCGTGTGTAAAGCGCCAAGCTCGCACATAAAACAAACTCCCGTGAGCTCATAACCGGAGTTTTGCAAACTAATAGAATCTTTTGGTTTCACTTGTCTGGCTGCTGCTATTTTATAAAAATTACAGTACTAAGAAAGTAGTTCAAATTTAATACGTTATTCCGCATGGAAGATTATAAACTACTCTAACCAGATAACTGAAACCAATTACTAAACCAATTTTATAAATAAAACATCGCTTTATTAGTACGTAGACAGTTAAATATACAAAAGCACTAGTGAAAGTGACAGTAGAAATGATAGCTAAAGTAAATTTTATTAACATTTTTAGAAGTAGGCTACTTTACTTTTATTAGGGAAAACCTCGAAGTAGGGCCTATGTAAAACTATGCTTTCTGGTAACCATCCGGTCAGTTTGTATTCATAATATGACTATATTTTCATTTATATAATTTTCATTAATTTATTGGGAATTAGTTATGCAAAAGAGTGCAAAAAACTGTCTTATACATTTAAATTTCGTTTCGTTTGGTAAAACAATATTGTCATGAGATTTACTTTACAGTCATTGCAAATGGTGAAACATTGAATTTGTAAGGCATGACAATTAAAGCCTGTAGTAAGTCTGTATTTGACAATTTAAAAAAAGTCTTTGAACATTGTATAGAAAAAGAGAGAATGGGAGAGAGAGAGAGAGGGAGAGAGGGAGAGAGGGAGAGATAATTAGAAAGGGTGAAAGGGAAGCAGGAAACCAGACAGATAGAGAAATAAAAACATCTAGATTGATTTTGCTTTGTATAGTATCCAAGTCACTATTTTCAAAATAATTTAATTACCTTGTATCCGTCAGTGACTTCGTTTTTTGCGTTATTCATATAGACACGTTTCGTGACATGTGTCACATCATCAGTATCCTTCGTCAAGCGTTAAAATTCACATAAAAACATTTGCACATGTTTACTATATTAAGTCACAATAACAGCACACACATAATACGATATAACTTCGCCTCCGTTGGACCGGTCCGACCGCGCGTGTAGTTGACGAGCCACTAATTTAACTAAGTCAATCTTTATCACTAGTCATCGCCGTCATGCGCGATTATATTTAGGGCTATATCATATAGTGAGTTGGATTGAAACTTTAATTGTTCATTTAATATACTGTCACTGTTGATATTCTTATCTTTAAATGCTTTATAAATCTCAAATTCCTTGAGAGCGTCCATTAACCTACCCTTACCGCATAAATGATTTGCTTTGAAATTAGTACTGAAATCTGTGTAATTATGGTTATGCATCATTAGATGGCGCGCATAATTAGATTTGGTCTTGTCTAAATCATTCCTTGGTAGATGTTCTTTGTATCTTTTCAAGAAAGACCTGCCAGTTTGACCCAGACAGAAACAATCACAATCATCACATGACATCCTGTAAACACCTGTTTTCTCTTTTAACGGAAATGGTTGTTTTATGCGTAACAAATTAGAAATATTATTATTTGTTTAAATGCGACTTTTATATTACACTTACAATTGCTCGATAGCGTCCATCCTGCTATAATCGAGAGTATTTTAGATTATGTGAATAAATATACATAAGATAAAACTTACAGTACATATATAACCCAGAATAAGAAGTTTTTAAACTTGGCGAACAAAAGACATAGTAAGATCAATATTGAGCACAAACATAAGTTTTACACACGCATATCTAATCAAACTTCGATCGTCTTTGATAAGGAAGAATTAGACGTACTCAACAAGGTTTTAAAATATAACATTCTTCTCAACTTACGTAATAATAACCGTTTTATCAATGAAATTGCCAATATGGAAGCAGCCATTAAAACTGTACCCGACCTTCAAATGCAAAATGAATTACGTGCGTTAATGGATGTCAAACTCAATAAACGTATTAAGTTTAATAAACCACTGACAACATACCGTAAACATGCCACAGAAACCAAAATATTAGGACAAATTAAAGGTTTGGTTGGTATTTGTACAGTAACTCAAACGGGGTCGACTTGTGACCTTCGTGATAAGCTGAATTAAAGGCGTATTGAATCCAGGATAGGTTTTGGTCCCACGACGTATGATCGTTCGCATGATAGGCGATTAACGCAGATTTGAGGTTTCGTAGATACCTTTCAGCAATATTGCCTTGCGGTCGATACTCCGTAGTGGTTATATGGTCTATTCCTAACTTGAAACACATATTCTTAAATTCTTTCGCTTTAAACTGTGGTCCATTATCTGATACTATACGTACAGGTGTACCGTAGTCTTTAAATAATCTTTCCTGTAATATTTTTACAGTCGTCGACGCTAATGCTCGTCGCATGGGATACATCCAAACAAATTTGGTGAACGAATCTACACAAATGAGTAACATAGTATTACCTGATTTCGATCGTGGATAAGGACCTGAAAAGTCTAGATAAAGTTTAGAAAAAGGGGTCTTAGGGATTTCCGAAATCAATTAGCTTACCTGATTATTTCTGGCCGGTTTACTGAGAGCACATAATTTATATTTCTTTACGAAACTGGCTATTTCGCTGTTCATATTGTTCCAATGATATTCCTTTCGAACACGATGTATTGTCTTATTGATTCCCATATGGGCTCCTATGGTAGATGAATGGAAGTACTCCATCAGCATGGGCTTAATCACATCAGGGGCTATTATTCTTAGTTCCTTTCCGCTTCTTATTTTATGGCATAGTACATTTTTACTCAATACGTATTTCTCGGATTTAATACCTTGCGCAAGTTGTTCTATAATAGGCTTCAGTAAGGGGTCTTGTTGTTGATACAGGGCAATGTTCGTAAAGGCAAGGGAGAACTCAGTAATTACGGCGTTAGCAAGTGCTATTTCCGGATTCTCCTTGCTTTCGGGAGTTTTAGTGGGCGACTGGAACATACGGGTAAGGGTATCAGCGACTACGTTTTGTGAACCTTTAATATGCTGCACTCTGAATTTGTAGCAGTTTAACTTCAATACCCATCTTCCAATACGTCCTAACTGTTTAGGGTGATTCAGTAACCAAGATAATGCTTGATTATCAGTTTCCAAAAGGAATTCTTTATGTTCTAGGAAGGGTTTAAACTTCTCGAATGCAAAAACAATGGCTAAACATTCCAATTCATATGCGGAATATTTTCTTTCTTGGTCGCTCAAGGTTCGCGATGCATAACTAATAGGTAGTGTACTGTTTTTTATCTCTTGATATATGACTGCACCTAACGCTACACTGGAACTGTCGGTCTGCACTACGAAAGGTTTCGTGAAATCGGCTAGTTGCAAAACTGGGGGAGATATGATACTTTCTTTAAGTTGCTCAAACGCATTTTGATGTAGTGAGCTCCATTCAAACTTCGCTCCCTTCTTTCTTAAGGAATTTAGGGGTGCTGCTATTTCGGCAAGATGGGGAATATATTTGTGGAAATAATTTACCATTCCCAAAAATCGGGCTATACCTTTTGCATCTCGTGGGGGTGAAAATTCTCTAATAGCGCGGGTTCGTTCGGGGTCAATGCTTACCTTTCCATTCGCTTTCACGATGTGACCTAAGAATGAAAACTGTGGGACGGCAAAATTTACCTTCTTTGGGTTAACAGTTAATCCTGCTCTTCGTAACCGAGATAACACTTCGCGTAGGTGTTTAAGATGTTGCTCCATTGATTCGCTATATATAACGATGTCGTCCAAATAGTGATACACATATTTAAATTTAATATCGTGAAATATCCTTTCTAATAATCTACTACATACGGAACTTCCTTGAGATATTCCAAAGGGTACTCTAGTAAATTGGTACAAGTTAAAAGGAACGGCAAACGCGGTTAGACGTTTTGATTCTTCCGAAAGGGGTATTTGGTGAAAAGCTTGATTCAGATCCATTACCGTAAAGACCATAGCTTTCGTGAAGTAATGGAAAGCACTATGGATGTCTGGAAGAGGAATAGATTCAAATTCTATTCTTTTGTTTAATTGCCTGTAGTCCACAACTAGTCTGTGTTTATCGTGACCTTTCGGTACTGAAAAGGAGGGTGATGAATATGGGGACGTAGAGGGTTCAATGACTCCTTGCTCCAACAACTTGTTGATATGGTTTCTCATCACTTCCATCTTGGGAGGCGACAACTTGTACGGAAATAGGCGTATTACTTTCTGATCGCTCAGATTAATTTTATATTCTATTAGTTTAGTGAGTCCTAGTTTAGGTGTAAGAACTGAGGAAAATTCTTTTATTAATTTCAGTATTCTCATTCTATCTCTACTTTCTAGATGAGATAATTCAGACTCTTGGTGTATTACATGTGCAGTAGATGAACAATTTTTTTCCTGTTTCTCATTATTACAATCAAATCTATATTTCCGTGTACGGTCGAATCGAAAATAATATTTTTGCTCATAGATGTCAAGAATCATTCCCGTTTTACTAATAAAGTCTTCTCCTAATATTAAGTCGGGTCCTAATTTATTACATACTAACATTGAAAAAATCTAGGTTAGGTTCTTGATTTTAACCTTAACGGTAATGCTCAGTTTTATTATTATATTTCGTTTATTGGCGGTAGCACACTTTATATTCACCGGTTGACTCCGTTTTACTAGATGGTGTTTCGCTAATTTGTCTGTTAACTCTTGACTGATTAAGGTTCTGCTAGATCCCGAATCAATTAATGCGATTGTGGAGGTAACGCCTAAATCAACTCGTATTAAGGATAATAGACTTTTAGTCTAGTTACATTTATTTATCGCGTTACATTTTTCAAGAAATTGTCTCACGTAGGGATCTATTTCTTTAGAACTTCTTTTCCTTCTACTTTGGTTATAAAATATTTTTTTTTTTAATACGTTTCTTTAGGCTCACCAGATTTCGAGTTGGTGCGGAAGACACAGGATTTCGGGTCTCCCTGGCTTACATGTTTTTTGGATCTGAGTGTTTACGTTCCAATGGCTTGCTCTTGCAGTCTTTTCTTATGTGTCCATATTTGCCGCAATTATAACAGATGCGTTTATTGCGAGGAGGGTACCTTGTTTCCTCTTTAGATGGTGTTACACTTAACTTACCAGATTTGCGCACATTGTGAGGTCGATTGAATACTTGCCTTTCATGCAGGGTTGTTACACCGGGCTCTAGGGCTCGCAATTCATTTCTATTTGTTTCTGCGGATTTTATCGTATGTCTATTTTGATCGGAGTACCATACATTTGACGAATGGATACTGAATTGTTCTAGATCTGCAATTGTGTTTGGTCTATTTATCAAAGCTAAACGAGATCTTTCCTCTGGTGACAATCCTATTAAAATGGTGTCGACCATCTGTGTCTCATTCCAATCTACACGTAGTAGTCGAGATGACTCCCTGATATCGGAGATGTAATGAGCTAATCTCTCGTGATTTCCTTGTACTCGGAGTACGGTCTTTCTTTTAATTTCTTCATAAATTCCGGTTAGAATAAAGTACTTTATTATCGAGCTATGTAGGTCTTCTACTGGAAGTGTAGAGCTTAATGCTTCTTTCACACGATTCTTTAACGGGGGTTTACATTTCGGTAGCAGAACTTGCAAAATTTGCCAATCATTGAGCTGCTGTAGATCTTTTATCTGCAGGAGATAGTTAATGAAATTTAGTAGTTTGGAGACATTTAATCCATCGGTGTAAGGGATTTCAGTTAAAATTTTCTCCACAGGATGAGTAATTTTTCCGTATAGGTCAGCGTTATGGTTCAAGGTTGGCATTCCTTTAGGAGAACGATATGATGCATTCGGGGTGGTCAATTCGTGAGTTCCGGGGCGAATCTGGAAACGATCGGGAGGCATTTAAATCTCTATCTGTATATTGCTCTTGGTTAGCTTGCATTTGCGATACGGCGGGTGAGTTCCGATCAGTGTTAGGCGGAGGTAGATCAGTAGTAGGGGATTGTACTGGGGAGATGTGTAATTTCTTTAAGGACTTCTCTATTTCATCCATCCTGAACGAGTCGGATCTTCTTCTCAAGTCATTAATAATAGTGGGTAAGCGACGTAAAGCTTCGTCAGCTAGGTTTTGCACTTCCGGAGGTATTTCCGTAAGATTAGGCCAGATCAACAAATTTTCCATTCCCCGGGTTAAATGCTCTATTCTCTGGGTAGTCCGCAAAATTATCGCCGGAGATTTCTCGTCTTGGAGGGTTTGAGACAATAAGGTTAGCTCACTATACTTGGCATTACAAATTTCTCTCTCGCTCTCATAATCGAGTCCGCTTAGGTTGCTTACTTGCGCGGGTGTATCAAATCCACATTCGCGTATTGATCTACGCAATTCCGCGACTGTAACATTCGCATGGGGTAGTCCACGCAAAAGAGCTTCGTAAGACAGCTCATCCTTTAATAACAAATCCGGATTAAATGGGGCCATTTTTATCTTATTTCTAACACATTAAAACGTACTTAAAACTGATTCTACAACACTACACACTAATTACATAGATAAGATGAATTCTTGGGTAAATCATTTGCATAATTCAGAAAAGAATAATTTCTCTTCTAAGGGAGAGACAGAAATTCCACACACACATATTTCAAAGTTAAATCGCCGATCAGCTGTTTGCTGGAATGTAGGCCACCCTCTTTTATTTAGTAAACAAAGGGAGGGTAAGTGTGTGAGTGAGAATGTGGGGTTTACGCTCACGTATTGTTCTTTACACAATGCCATAGACTAACTTCCTTGACAGGTCTTAACTGGAGAAGCCAGCTCGGACGCATGGGGTGAATCTCATTCAACAAAGCACGCCTTCAACTTACACGTGTATTACAGTTATAACAGTCTGACTTTATTAATTCTCGTACTTTCCCCAATTAAATTAATTATTTATTTCGGTATCAAATTTAAGTTACGAAATTCATTCCACGTAATTAACCGGGTCTACTTTACACAGGAGCATTATTATTATTTTTGTTTTTTTTTTTTACTTTTACCGTGACGACAGACATACACTAACATATACTATGCAGGCATATTCAAGAAACAACAGGTCTTGGATTGTCATAATATAAACCTGTTAAAGACTGAGCAAATCACCAAGCACTACAATTCATGTACATACTTGCATTTGGCTTCATACAATGATATTTCAAATTATACTGACTATCATTTGCGCATCTTAAAACAAATTCATTTTATGAAAATTAAAGTTACATCAAATACATTCCCTGAGTGCATAGATCAGATAACTGAGTGCCAAAAGTTATCTATTTTACTACGTAACAATTACTTTAATTAGCAGGGTGACGTATCTCTGTTAATGTCACGATGCTTACAACCTTTTTACTAATTAAGCAGAGTGGCGCAATTTTGTAACGTATTGCCACGTTACAAATCCAGGGAACCCATCTTAACTGACACTTGCCAATTACATGGGCTGCCTACGTTGTAACGAACTATTTATTAAACTCAAATTAATAGAACAAGTTACATAAGATAATTATAAGGAAACCAGGGAAGGTATTTCACTGATTTATGCACTCATTTTCATGTGTAACAAGATGACTTCTCTTTATTACCAACTGTTACTCAAAGATCCCATGACATCATTAATTAGATTAAAATATTTAAATGCTTTTCATAAAAACTTAGGGATCAAACTGATTATGTATTCTTTTACCTCGGATCCGAGTTTACTTTAAGTATATTTATAGCAAAGACTTCTAAGTATTTTGAGTTCATCTAGACGCTTGCAAGACTTCTTTTACCATTTGAAGAATGGTATTATTACTTAAAGTGACTATAAATTACATTTACATTTAAGGCGTTACAACGTATGATATTGAATCTTACAGTAAACTCTTAGCTTGTCTCATTTTTAATTTTAAACAAAATTTATAGTCTTCGAAAAGTCTCTTTTTAATGTGAGTTGTGTATCAAATATGATTAACTCTCGATATGCAAGCTATCGAGTCACCTTTACAATTGGTCGTAGTAACCTCGTCCTGGGGTGTCTCTCTTGGGGATTCTTGAAGTCGGCGTCATCATCTGGGTCGTGTCTTCGGCAAGTAGATAGGATGTTCACTGCGGAGATTGAAGTTTCTTTTGTGAAAGTAGGTGTAAATCCACGGAGGTCCTCGTCAGCGTCTTATGCATCGTATACGTGTATTTATAAAGTTTATGCAGATCACATCTTCATGTGTAAGGTTGTACTTGTATTTACCTCTTGAGGGGAGACGTCATCTTGCTTACTACTTGTTAAGTTTTTGTTTTACTTATTACATTTTTCTTCTTAACACATCTTTATATCATTCACACATTACACAACGCTCGCCACGTTTAGCAGTGGTAGCTAACATTCTAAAATTAAATTAAAAACAAATGCATTTTCGTGGAGCTCTCGCTCATACGTCTGTACGGTCTGACGGCAGCATAGTGACTCTCTACTAGATTCGACTGGCACATAACAACGGAGAGGGGCAAGTACTCCGCGACAATATAGTTCCTATTTTTATTTAAATTGACATTCTTATTACCAAAAACAATACATTACTTATACATGTATAATTTAAGTGAATTATTTTAACTACTACTCGTGCCTTCAAATTTCTAATTACAAACATTATGATTTTTATATCTTCCTAAATTACAGACGACTCGATAAACACGTTGAGTCCGGAACTAACAGGTCACCGCATGATGACTAGTAAAGGGTTAATTGTGATATTAATAACTTTTTTACAATTCGATTTTTTATTAGTGCTTCTGTTGATTTTCATTCACTTCTCATTCTCATTCTGATTTAGTACAGGGGCTTTAGGTTTAATAATGCGATTTAAAAATACTTAATCGCTCGCAAATTTAATTTTTATTTATTTAAGATTACACTTTCAATTAAATCGTCACAACGTTGAAGGTAAACTACCCATTCCCTTAACCGATCTTCACCAAAAACAATAGGCCTAGAGTCTTCTACAATTCAGAGCTATATGCAAAAAATTATTTGATATTGTTTGAATTTGCGGCTGTTATCGTTTGCCATAGACAAAATTCTACACACACACACACACACACACACACATTTCGAAAAATGACTCTTTTTCATGTTTTGATGGCAGTACAATCAGAATCTGCCGTTATCTCGAACACGATTTTTTTCGCCATGACCATACTTCCATTTCCTTATGGAACATGGAAGTAAAAAAGGAAGACCTAAACGTTTATGGAAAATGGACGTCGAAGATGCAATGAGTGCAAGAGGACTTACAGAACAATGACTGTTTAGACCGGCGACAGTGGAAGCTAGGATACGAGAATCGGTGCCAGCCGTAATTAAATCGCAAAAAAAAATACAGTGTGAAGACAATATCTTATATTTTGTATTACGGATTGTTTGTTTTGGGGATCACCGTATATATTTTTACTCCTGGAAAGGAATATTTAGTTCAAAGAGTTATAATGCCACGGAGTTTTGAATGAGTGTGTCGATATTTTTGTAATATTTGCGATAACCTTATTCAAAAGGTCTGTTTTCCGAAGGTAACGTTTCCATCAAAGAATCTCATACTTTCCATGATAATTACGCTTCCACTTTTGACTGTTTGTCGTACATACCCGCCTACAATCTAATTCCGCGATTTTATATACTATTATAAACTGATGCACCCTAGGCACGATTAACTAGGGAATTCTTGAAAATATTTAAACAAGAAAATCTGAAAACAATTAAGCCGGCAGAACAACGGGTATCGCTTGGAATTAATGTTATTTCTCGTTAGATTTAAAATATTTATCAATAACTGAACCAATTTTATCATGTGTTATACACAAATTCAATTACAGTTAAAAATTAATGTTGCACCACATAATTAAGACTGGAGGTATAGTAGGCTGAGAATGAGCGTACAGTTAGTGAAATTAATCAATATTTCCTCCTCTTAAAACCTCAATTTAAAGTTTCCTTATTGTGAATTGTGAAACAGATGTCTTTTTTTAAGAGGCGAACAACTTTACTAGCCTTCTTATGACGATAAATGTACCGGCAGCTATAAATGAGTTCATTTTTATGTCATTATTTAAACTAGGTATTATGTAAAAATACCATTCAATAAATGGTGTAAACTAAACAAAACAGAAACTCAAAATTTAATTGATCCTCACGGACTACGGAAGCGAAAGACGAATGAATGAATGGCTACATTTAATGAAAGCAGCAATTATTTTTTTATTTACAAATTCACTTTAGTAAACATTTGTAAACAGATTTCTTTGTCTTAAAAGCCAGTTTCTTATCACTATAGCAAGTAGTAAATTAGGTACACATCTTTTCTATGATTTTCCACACTCACTCAGGCAAAAAGATTTATCATAACGTAATATATTTACTACACTATATGTATTGGAAGCGACAAACATTTTACTCTAAAACTAAACCACATGCTTTAAGTGTGCGTATAATATTTGATTTCGCCTTCAGTAAAACAACTGGCCACATATACCTTCTAAATGTATAGCCTATAACCTACACAGTTAACGGACAAAACCACCTGCCGTAATGGCGACATTGGTTTCTAGATAACGGCTGCAGACACATTAAATTTAAACTCCAACGTTGCTTCTCTTTGTCTTTCTCTTTCTTTGTCAAGTCTGAAGTACAACAAATATTAGACGTTTAATATTGTATTACGCTATTATTGTAGTTTAAGTTTAAAAGAAGAATTTTGTTTGTAGTTGAAGATGAACTGCGTCATCAATGAAATGCTGTTTTAAATTCTTAGAGGTGAAACATGCATGGTGTACGCAGTGTCTACACTGACACTCTTAAATAAATACTGTGTCAGTCTGATGGAAGAAGTAATACATTTTTAACATCTCGTGATTCTTAGTCCCTGCTACCAGATGTTGATAAAGCCCCGCTCCTGGACAGTTAGGGGTGCTAACACAGCTGTATGCTGAATGCAGCGTAGCGTGTTAGAAGCGCTAACGTATGTATCAAGTATTTGTCGATCATCGAGATATATTATGGTCATAGCAAAGACGCTACATTTCGGTGCCGAGGCGGAAGTGTAAGAACAAAGGTATGAAGGCGTTTGACGATAAAAGAAACGATTGAAAAGCCAACAGTGGTTTCCGTGAAAAGATTTTTGATCCTAGAAATAACCGTTCCTGAGTTATATAATCTAACTCAAATAAGACGGGTTATCTAAAACCTCGCAGTAGCTCCATTTTTTCTCATTAATGACACTCAATATGTTTGGGTATTTAGTTTAATACCCCTACAGGGACGATGCAGAAGCGCGCATGGAGAGTCCCTTTCTTTCAGTTGCTGTTTGATTTTGTCTAAAATCTAGGGTATAAACTAAACAAAAAATTTCAAATTTACTTGATTTTAACGAGTTAAAGAAACAGACTCGCGCAAAATAAACATTTTTTATACGAGGGTTAATAAAAGCTGGATTTTTTTTATTAAAAAGACAATATAATAAAAAAATTGTAAACCGATTCAATTTCCTTAGAAGGGTGGCACCTCAATATAAGGCTGGCGTAAATTGTTTACGTAAAACTGAAGAAGTAATATACTTTTATTATTTTTGAAAGATATTTTCAACATCTCATAACATCTATTAAAACTGTGTTTATTCTATAAGACTTGGAACTATAAATACCATTGACACAACTCATTAAAGATTATTGGCACGATTGAGACAGCATATTAGTCATTGTGTTCTATACCGTGCATTAAAAAGTGCTGTTCCTGTAATTTTTGTTGTTAGATTGTTAAGAACATCTTATATAACGTACAAGCTTTTGCATTCGTATGTCGACAATAATGATGTCGTAAGTGCTGTTGTACGGAAGACGTTCATAATAAACCATTAGCGTTACACAAATGTAATACCTCAATTTGTAAATATTGTTTTGCCACATTAACAAAAATGCGAAAACATAAACATTAACATAGAGTTAGTTTATGAAGATTCAACGTCGATGACCAGCGTCTGCACGAGATTGATCAAAATACAACACATGTCCTCCACAATTTAAATAACACATACTAAAATCACGAGGTTTATTGCAAATATAACATTTCATAAACAAATAATAATTTTAAAAGTGCTGCTTGAAAATATATAAAATATATTCGCAAGTAAGAACATCTTAAAATAATAATGTTTTAAATATTTTAATTGTAGTTGGTACTCACATCTTTACAATCTAAGGGTATGATAATTATTTTTGGAAAAACGTTTCGTTTCTAATTGAGTGTATAAGATAGAAAAATAAAAAGTAAACTTGTTTACTCTTCTTACACTTATCTTTTGTTAAAAGAAGCCCTGAAGACACGTGATTGTTGGAAACCCAGATGTGTTAAACAAGAGGTAGAATCTTTTGAATCAGAACTAAGTTCATTTTATGTATACTCTCCAGACCGCTGTTAGAACCAAATTTAAATAATTTACCTTATATTTAATCCGCTAAGCGATCTTCTGTTATATGTTTTTACAACATGTTTCGGGGATAAACCCCCATCCACAGGTAAAATATTTATTCACCCTAATGCATAGGAGTCGTCGAAAATGTTAACGCACATAAAATGTAACACATAAAACTAGATAAAAACACATAAAACACACAAGCGCGATACGTGCACGGGGTCACCAGTATGTGTATGTATAAGTGTGTGTGTTTTTATCTAGTTTTATGTGTTACATTTTATGTGCTTTGAATACGATTTATTTAATACACGATATGGGTCCTGAAAAGATAAGCGTTGTTAATCAGTGTAGCTTGATACTTATCATTTAAAGTAAATTGTCGTTTAAAACACTTTCAGATCATAAATTTAGAAGCTATTGTGCTGAATACAATACACTAAACTCTTGGCAAACAATAAGTCAAAAGTTGGGAAAAGTCAATGGTATTGATAAGTCTGATAACTAGAGAAACTCGAATGCTTTTATTATACTTGCAAGCACAAAAGTAAATAATATCATTGTTAGTAAACAAAGGTATCATTTAGATACGTTACACAGTCTTATATTTCCTTTCTTTCCCAGACTGCCATATTTTCTATGGCCATACAGAATATTACTTGTCATATTATGTGAATTTTTTATGGTTTATGCAACGGACTTTCAAGGTAGTTTTAGATTGCCAGACCGTATTATTGCGTCTACTTTCCTCTGTCGTCAATGTGCAATATATCTCCTGTCCTGTGTTTGTGTCCAACATACTATTTCTTGTTCTGTCGCGTGTTTAGAAAATTGTTAAGTGTTATCTAATTCTTCCTTATTGCCATTTTCAGAAACACTCTAGACAGACATGATGATGCGGTTACAATATTTTATAATTACGTGACAGAAAGTTTCAGATTTTCTCTGTCAATATTGCGAGAAACAAATAAACACTTAACATTACCATGTCTACTAGTGTGTGTGTGTGTGTGTGTGTGTGTGTGTGTGTGTGTGTGTGTGTGTGTCAGTTATATTACAACTCGGATACAAAAAATAACAGGCAGGTTACACCACTGGATAACATATTTTCTGAGATTATCACTGACAGAGGACGTAGCAAAGCATTTTTCTCCTGTCATGTTACAAATCATATCATTTAAGATTGTTATGTACGTAAAGAACGCATTATGTTTTCTTTGTCTAGAATTAGACAAGTTTATTAGATTATTTTGAAGTGTGAATAACAGTTATCAGATTATTTTATTTGTAAGGAACGTTTATATTAAAATGAAATTGTTATAATGTGACTATTAACCGTTATAATTGTTTTTCTGTTGTAGCTGGCTTGAATGTTCTTCCATCCCAAAGTCCACTGTACGGAGACTGATCGTGCACGTAGCAGTGTGTTCTCAGATTACAATTCATAAGGATAAATGGTTTGTTTGACACCAGCTGGAAACAACTGTTATTTTTGATTAAGAATTAGAAGTAAAATAAAGTGAAAAAGACGCAACATTACAAAAACCATTACCATTTTATGGTATTGAAAAGATAAGGGACAAGGAGTAGACATAAAAGTCACAAAAGCGTAAGGCACAATGTTTGAAAATGTGGTACGTGTGCCACATTCTGTGAGAGCAAAAGGAGTGTCGTGTCTACGACGCGCTAATAGAAAAGCGTTGATTTATCTCCTAAACAGCACATTCTCCTGATGCGGGAAATGGTAACGGAGACACAGTCCTGTCGCATAGTTATGTTAAACACTTAGGTCTGAATTTAAATAATTTACCTTATATTTAATCCGCTAAGCGATCTTCTGTTATATGTTTTTACAACATGTTTCGGGGATAAATCCCCATCCTCAGGTAAAATGTTTATTCACCCTAATGCATAGGGGTCGTCAAAAATGTTAACGCACCTAAAATGTAACACATAAAACTACATAAAAACACATAAAACACACAAGCGCGATACGTGTACATTTTCCAACGGGCATCTACATAAACCCGGTACTTGGTTTTGCCGTACGAGTGTCCGTCCTAACACCGATAACTACACAATACATCATATAATGTAACATGAGTGGCGCATCAGACAAATTAATGCGATTACAATACGTGTGCAATATACGAATATTTACTAAGGTGTATACGTGGTCAGTAGTATTTAAAACAAAGCCGTTTTTACAGCTACAAAACACAACAATAACTCACACTTTGTAACACGATTGAAGGATTTGATACTAAAATTACTGAGATATAAAGTCTACGTCGTACGTAGATCAGTGAAGCGAAATTCGAACAACAGAACGACATCTAAATCTCATCATCATCAGCATCATCATCATCATCATCATCATCATCATCATCAACCTCAAAGTTTAAATCAAGAGTGGTTTGTTCCGGTCTCAAATAGGCAAATATTACAGCTGGTCACTCTAGCGCTTCCTCGGACGTCCCACACTTCTCCGTCCCCTCTCTGCTTATAGTTCCATAGTTGTTTGGGGATGCGGCAGGCATCCATTCGGCAAAAATATTCCCACCAATTCAGCCGATACTGGGCGATCCTGTCCAGTATACTCGTAATATTCAGCTCCTCCGCATATCTGTGTTTCTTCTAAGATCATTGAGAGTATACCCTGCCACGTGCCTGAGAAATCTCAATTAAGCCGCTTGACATCAAAATCTGAGAGCAAAATTTTGTAACATCTGCATTGTCACAGCAGAAAATGAGGCGCAGCTCGGGGAATCCTTCTAAACCCAAGCGAAACGAGTAGACCAATGCTGCTTAATCACGGTGATGTCCTACATCATTACCTTTACAGTCACTTTTGCAAAATTACAAGTATATACGTTTATTCTATTCACCATATTTATTAACTTTATTGGTTTCTTGCTTCAGTTATATTAATTTTATTTGTTTTTTTTAGCAAATTATTTTCGGTAGTGAAACAACGGTCTGTACTTGTTTGCTCATATTTCGCTGGTTTTAACCAGGCAATTGTGATTCATTCAAAATTGCAAATTGTAAAGGATAAACGTTTTAACAGTATACATTTCTAATTTCCCTCCCTGTTTTGCTACAGTCGTAGTTCATTTTGTAGTATTGTTTTGTTCCTACTATATGCTTCTCAAAAAATAGGAACCAATCAATTGGTGGGTTTTTATAGCATGACTTTCTGTTCATAAGAGGGGTACTTTGGGGGAGGGGTGAATTTTTAGGAAAAACGTTTATATTCCATGTCCTTTTTAACATGTAAATGATTCTTATTTCATAAAGTAAAATACATGTTTTTATTGTTCCAAATTTTAACACGTAACCGGAGAGCTTGTTTCAATCACCGTAATTGTATTTGTTTCCAGTAATGCTATTGAACTTTACATAATCATATATAAAAAAAATAAATGTACATATTTCCCTAAAACATAATTAAAATCTTCTTAAGTACAAAAATTAAAAACAAAATTGCATTTTTAATAGCATATCTAAGCTTTTAAAAGAAAAATTTTGGCGTTGAAAACTGGAACAAAGTGGTCAAAGCGATCGAAATTTTTCTTTCCACTTTTTGGTGAATTGATTTATATAGATGTTACTAAATTTTAATACAGTAATAATTTAGTGTATTAGATTTGATTGCATCGAGGTTATGATATACTGTAAGAGTAGCAAGCCAGACATATTGAATAGTGACCCTATGTCAGCGTTAGACTTATCTTTTGTTGTTACCTACATTCATATAGTTTATCATCCTAATCTATTTATTTATTACTCAGGCATAAACATTACTGTGACCCAGGGCTCAAGTGCGCTTGTAACGATGACTACGTGTGCGTGTTTGCAAGCAGGTTTTAAGTACATGGTGTTTTGCTTACCTGATGTAATGAACTCAGGCTAGGTAAGGTTGTTGGTTGACGGGTTTGTCATTTGCTTGAATAATTATGAGGACGTTTTCTTCTCTTGGTAAATGCAATTGTCATCGTCGTCGTTGTTGTTGCCATTGTTACGGCCTCGAATAATGGAATTTGTAACTTATATTGTCATGTGTTTTATATTTGTGTGTGTGACCTTTTTTTCTTCTTCTTCTTCTGGTCAACGCCACCGTCGTCATTGATGAATAATTGTATTTGAAACTTATTGTGTTGTGTATGAAAAAAATAAATAAAGTCATGTCCACGGTCCTCGTGTAAATCAAACAAATGTTTTCAAAATCACTTTGCCCCACACAGGCAATACAAACATTGTATGATTTCGTTGTTTGCAATGGTGAAGACGTTGCTGACGCAAACAGCAAGTTCTGTGAAGAAATTTGCTTTTGGAGACTCTACAACGGTCCTTAAAATTCAAGCTTAATATATAATAATACGTGCCTAACTAATTGTACATAGCTTGAAACATTATTAATACTGAAGGACCTATTTATTTTACGTTTAATTCATTATACTAGGTTATATAGACTTGGTATAAGCTTGAATACCAATTGACGGATATAACCCACTGTCGATGATGAATAATAAAATATTTTTACTTTTAGGAAACGTATGTGTGTTTCTGTAGTATTTGAAATAACAATGTTAAAAATCTTAACAAAATTATTGTCGTAGGAGAGAACTCCCCTTAATGTAGCATTTGTTTTTCTGAATAAAATATCGGTATGGAGAACCATACATGACTTCCATATTCTAAGATTTATATTTAAAATCATTTTCGAAATGAAATATTACCATAGAAACTACTTCTTTCTACTAACTGCTTCGTCCTTAACCACAGTACTGTGGTCACTAACGTATATCACCTCACGTTATCGCACTCGATTTTCACTGATGATGGAAGTCGATGGCATTGCCGAAACGTCTGGTTTGTAGAAAACATTGGAGTACGGCCAAATATCCCGGGAAGGAATTTTAACAAAAACTACTTCTTTGTTGCCGATAACGTTGTACACATATATATAAAAAATATGCATAAAATTAATGGCTTGTATAAGTTAATGATTAATCTCCATTAAGTAGTGCTCAAGTCTCTAAAGTTTTATTATTATGATGTACGTAATTAAAACATCAGAGCAGGTTTAGTGTGTATGAGGGTACACCGTGGACAAAAATTTTCAACATTTCCTATTGAGCGTTGCTTAGAGTAAAGCTGCGAATCTACAGTGTATGTTTCACAGAACAAACACGCGAAAAAGAAGGAGCGCTCCGAAGTCACTCATGGACCCTCAGCATCTTGCAGAGAGTTCATTCCCTAAAGACGAAAAGTCTGTCTATGAATCGTTCCTCTGTAAACACGTGCAGTTACACTGCCCAGCGATCCACAGGAAGCAAATTGATGTCCAGTTTTTCGGCTTGCACGCGTTATGTTGGTGTGGGTTTCGGCACTTTCCATTTAAAAAGCGTGTAAATGTAAGAAAATAAACATGAGTGAGGCCAGAAATAACGCGAGTTTTGTGTGTGTGTGTGTGTGTGCGCGCGCGCGCGCGCGTGTCTACCCTGCCTTTCTATTACGGTAGTCATAATAATAAAATGGAAACGTAAACATTACATAACTGAGATATGCTTGCCTGCCACGAACGATATATTTTCTCTCATACATGATTTACATTAAAATGAAAAAATTATAATTTTATTGCCTGGCAACAAAATTATTTTATTTTTAACAATTACCATTGTTTGAAAAAGTTTAAATGAATTTTCAAGTACTTTACTGTTGTTATAACGTAAAATGTTGCAGGTAAACTACCCCTTCCCCTTAACCGATCCTCACTGAAATCAAAAGGCCTTGAGATCTCTACAATTCAGGGGTGTATGCAAAAAATTATTTGATTCTGTTTGAATATGCGGCAGTTATCGTTTGCCATAGAAAATACCCTTGTTGAAAAAACGTTGCTGGTAAACTACCCCTTTCCCTTAACCGATCTTCACCAAAAACAATAGGTCTTGAGAACTCTACAATTTAGGGCTGTATGCAAATAATCTTTTGATTCTGTTTGAATTTGCGGCAGTTATCGTTAGGCATAGAAAATACCCTTGTTAAAACATAAAACGTTGCTGGTACACTACCCCTTTCCCTTAACCGATCTTCACCAAAATCAATAGGTCTTGAAAACTCTACAATTCAAGACTGTATGCGAAACATTATTTAATTCTGTTTGAATTTGCGGCAGTTATCGTTTGCCATAGAAAAAAAATCTACACGCAGACACACAGACAGACACACAGACACACACACAGACACTTTTTGAAAAACGACTTTTTTTCATGTTTTGAGTGTAGTACAATCAGAATCTGCAATAATCTCGAACATGATTTTTTTTTGCCATCACCATACTCCCATTTCTTTTAAGGATATGGAAGTAAAATTGTTTGCCCATCTAGTTAATTATCTTGGTAACGTACTGTACAAAGCATAATTGTACGAAAAGAGTTTGTTGCGGAAAGGCACGCGTTCGTCGAACTGGCACGGTCACCTTCAATAATAATTAAGAATTGTTTCTGTAATGAAACTCTATTAACTGGTCTAATTTTTACTTCCATATTCCTTAAGGAATGGAAGTATGGTGATGGCAAAAAAAATCGTGTTCGAGATTATTGCAGATTCTGATTCTACTACACTCAAAACATGAAAAAAAGTCGTTTTCTGAAAAGTGTCTGTGTGTGTGTGTGTCTGTCTGTAGATTTTTTTTCTATGGCAAACGATAACTGCCGCAAATTCAAACAGAATCAAATAAGTTTTTGCATACAGCCCTGATTTGTAGAGTACTCGCGACCTATTGTTTTTGGTGAAGATCGGTTGAGGGGAAGGGGTAGTTTACCTGCAACGGTTTTTTTTATCAAGGGAAATTTTTTTTTTCGCAAACGATAACAGCCGCAAATTCAAACAGAATTAAATACTGTTTCGTATACAGCCCTAAATTGTAGAGTTCTCAAGACCTATTGTTTTCGGTGAAGATCGGTTAAGGGAAAGGGGTAGTTTACCTGTAACATTTTATGTTTTAACAAGGGTATTTCCTATGGCAAACGATAACAGCCGCAAATTCAAACAGAATCAAAAGATTATTTGCATACAGCCCTAAATTGTAGAGTTCTCAAGATCTATTGTTTTTGGTGAAGATCGGTTGAGGGAAAGGGGTAGTTTACCTGCAACATTTTTTTAACAAGGGTATTTTCTATGGCAAACGATAACAGCCGCAAATTCAAACAGAATCAAATAATGTTTTGCATACAGCCCTAATTTGTAGAGTGCTCAAGACCTGTTGTTTTTAGTAAAGATCGGTTGAGGGAAAGGGGTAGTTTACCTGCAACGTTTTTTTAACAAGGGTATTTTCTATGGCAAACGATAACAGCCGCAAATTCAAACAGAATCAAATAATGTTTTGCATACAGTCCTGATTTGTAGAGTACTCAAGACCTATTGTTTTTGGTGAAGATCGGTTAAGGGAAAGGGGTAGTTTACCTGCAACGTTGTTTTATCAAGCGTATTTTCTATGGCAAACGATAACAGCCGCAAATTCAAACAGAATCAAATAATGTTTTGCATACAGTCCTGATTTGTAGAGTACTCAAGACCTATTGTTTTTGGTGAAGATCGGTTAAGGGGAAGGGGTAGTTTACCTGCAACCTTTTACGTTTTAACAAGAGTAAAGTACTTGAAAATTTATTTAAACTTTTTCAAACAATGGTTGGTTTATTGCCAAGCAATAAAATTAAAATTTTTTCATTTTAATGTAAATCATGTATAAGAGAAAATATATCGCGCTTGGCAGGCGATATTAAGATTTAAATATAAATCTTAGAATATGGAAGTCATGTATGGTTCTCCATACCGATATTTTCATATTACGGCACATAACCAGGTATGGTGGTTCATTATCGATACTGGGTCTAGTGTTTCAATAATAAAGGAAGGGTAGTTTTATACACAAAACAAATGGAATAACGGGGGTAAGATGTCCGTTGTAGGTGGCTAATGGGTTTAGATAAAATACGTACACTAAAACTCGTTTATCCGAATCGCGTTTATCCGAAATTCCGGTTTAGCCGAAACAAAATTTGTAAAAATGTTAAAAACATTGAAGGGTGCACACAGTTACAAGAAGAAGACGTATCCGAGTTGATGAATTCGTAAAAAGATTATCCTAGATATAAGCTGTTATCCAATGACGAAATTGTTGCACAATGTTCACAACAGCCCGGTGAGGACAAAAGCTCTAACGATGATGTGGAAGAGAAAATGGTAATGAAAGAGTTAACCATACAGAGGGAACATCAATGTTTGAAAGCTACTGTGGTATTTGGAGCGACAAGACGAAACTTCCCCTTCAGATCTTCTAACAATGAAACGACTTCGACATCGGGCAGGCAACAAACGAACTTCAAAGCTAAGGCAAAAAACTATGATTGATTACTGAACGAACAAGCAATAGGACTGTTCCAGTACTGTAGAACTATAATTTAGAGTGCGATGGTGTTTTATAGTTTATTGTGTGATATTCACTGTAAGTAACTTTTAAATTATTATTATTATTATTAAGTAAACTTACTGTACTTACATACGTATTATTATTTAAATAGAAGTTTCGGTTTTTCCGAAATTTCGTTTATCCGGCACGGGTATGGTCCCATCAAATTCGGATAAACGAGTTTTTAGTGTACTATGGTTTGTATGATAATCCGACTCAAATTTCTAGTAGTTGGCGGAGAAAACAATTAAGCCGGCAGAACAGCGGGTATCGCTTGGAATTAATGTTATTTCTCGTTAGATTTAAAATATTTATCAATAACTGAACCAATTTTATCAAGTGTTATACGCAAATTCAATTACAGTTAAAAATTAATGTTGCACCACATAATTAAGACTGGAGGTATAGTAGGCTGAGAATGTACGTACAGTTAGTGAATTTAATCAATATTTCCTCCTCTTAACACCTCAATTTAAAGTTTCCTTATTGTGAATTGTGAAACAGATGTCTTTTTTTTAGAGGCGAACAACTTGTCTAACTTTACTAGCCTTCTTATGACGATAAATGGTACATTTATACCGGTACGGTAGCTATAACTGAGTTCATTTTTATGTCATTATTTAAAGTAGGTATTACGTAAAGGTACCATTCTATAAATGGTGTAAACTAAGCAAAACAGAAACTCAAAATTTAATTGATCCTCACGGACTACGGAAGCGAAAGACAAATGAATGAATGGCTACATTTAATGAAAGCAGCAATTATTTTTTTATTTACAAATTCACTTTAGTAAACATTTGTAAACAGATTTCTTTAACTTAAAAGCCAGTTTCTTATCACTTAGCAAGTCGTAAATTAGGTACACATCTTTTCTATGATTTTCCACACTGACTCAGGCAAAAAGATTTATCATAACGTAATATATTTACTACACTATATGTATTGGAAGCGACAAATATTTTACTCTAAAACTAAACCACATGCTTTAAGTGTGCGTATCTTATTTGATTTCGTTTTTTTACGTACGCGCCTTGTGTGCTGTTTGGTGTGTGTGCGTGCGCGCATTTCGCCTCGTGTACGGGCGTAATACAGACGACGCACAATAGTTCGTTAAAACTAATGTGCATTACGTGTTTAAATTACGAACAATGCCTTCAGTAAAACAACTGGCCACATATACCTTCTAAATGTATAGCCTATAACCTACACAGTTAACGGACAAAACCACCTGCCGTAATGGCGACATTGGTTTCTAGATAACGGCTCCAAACACATTAAATTTAAACTCCAACGTTGCTTCTCTTTGTCTTTCTCTTTCTTTGTCAAGTCTGAAGTACAATAAATATTAGACGTTCAATATTGTATTACGCTATTATTGTAGTTACAGTTGAAAAGAAGAATTTTGTTTGTAGTTGAAGATGAACTGCGTCATCAATGAAATGCTGTTTTAAATTCTTAGAGGTGAAACATGCATGGTGTACGCAGTGTCTACACTGACACTCTTAAATAAATACTGTGTCAGTCTGATGGAAGAAGTAATACATTTTTAACATCTCGTGATTCTTAGTCCCTGCTACCAGATGTTGATAAAGCCCCGCTCCTGGACAGTTAGGGGTGCTAACAAAGCTGTATGCTGAATGCAGCGTAGCGTGTTAGAAGCGCTAACGTATTTATCAAGTATTTGTCGATCATCGAGATATTATGGTCATAGCAAGGACGCTACATTTTGGTGCCGAGGCGGAAGTGTAAGAATAAAGTTATGAAGGCGTTTGGCGATAAAAGAAACGATTGAAAAGCCAACAGTGGTTTCCGTGAAAAGATTTTTGATCCTAGAAATAACCGTTCCTGAGTTATATAATCTAACACAAATAAACGGGTTATCTAAAAGCTCGCAGTAGCTCCATTTTTTTTCTCATTAATGACACTCAAATGGTTTGGGTATTTAGTTTAATACCCCTACAGGGACGATGCAGAAGCGCGCATGGAGAGTCCCTTTCTTTCAGTTGCTGTTTGATTTTGTCTAAAATCTAGGGTATAAACTAAACAAAAAATTTCAAATTTACTTGATTTTAACGAGTTAAAGAAACAGACTCGCGCAAAATAAACATTTTTTATACGAGGGTTAATAAAACCTGGAATTTTTTTTATTAAAAAGACAATATAATAAAAAAATTGTAAACCGATTCAATTTCCTTAGAAGGGTGGCACCTCAATATAAGGCTGGCGTAAATTGTTTACGTAAAACTGAAGAAGTAATATACTTTTATTATTTTTGAAAGATATTTTCAACATCTCATAACATCTATTAAAACTGTGTTTATTCTATAAGACTTGAAACTATAAATACCATTGACACAACTCATTAAAGATTATTGGCACGATTGAGACAGCATATTAGTCATTGTGTTCTATACCGTGCATTAAAAAGTGCTGTTTCTGTAATTTTTGTTGTTAGATTGTTAAAAACATCTTATATAACGTACAAGCTTTTGCATTCGTACGTCGAGAATAATGATGTCGTAAGTGCTGTTGTACGGAAGACGTTCATAATAAACCATTAGCGTTACACAAATGTAATACCTCAATTTGTAAATACTGTTTTGCCACATTAACAAAAATGCGAAAACATAAACATTAACATAGAGTTAGTTTATGAAGATTCAACGTCGATGACCAGCGTCTGCACGAGATTGATCAAAACACAACACATGTCCTCCACAATTTGAATAACACATACTAAAAACACGAGTTTTATTGCAAATATAACATTTCATAAACAAACAATAATTTTAAAAGTGCTGCTTGAAAATATATAAAATATATTCGCAAGTAAGAACATCTTAAAATAATAATGTTTTAAACATTTTAATTATAGTTGGTACTCTAATCTTTACAATCTAACGGTTCGATAATTATTTTTGGAAAAACCTGTCGTTTCTAATTGAGTGTATAAGATAGAAAAATAAAAAGTAAACTCGTTTACTCTTCTTACTTTTATCTTTTGTTAAAAGAAGCCCTGAAGACACGTGATTGTTGGAAACCCAGACGTGTTAACAACAGGTAGATTCTTTTGAATCAGAACTAAGTCCATTTTATGTATAGTCTCCAGACCACTGTTAGAACCAAATTTAAATAATTTACATTATATTTAATCCGCTAAGCGATCTTCTGTTATATGTTTTTACAACATGTTTCGGGGATAAACTCCCATCCTCAGGTAAAATGTTTATTCACCCTAATGCATAGGGGTCGTCGAAAATGTTAACGCACATAAAATGTAACACATAAAACTAGATAAAAACACATAAAACACACAAGCGCGATACGTGCACTGGGTCACGTATCACGCGCTTGTGTGTTGTATGTGTTTTATGTGTTTTTATCTAGTTTTATGTGTTACATTTTATGTGCGTTAACATTTTTGACGACCCCTATGCATTAGGGTGAATAAACATTTTACCTGAGGATGGGGATTTATCCCCGCAACATGTTGTAAAAACATATAACAGCAGATCGCTTAGCGGATTAAATATAAGGTAAATTATAATTTAAATTCAGAACTAAGTGTTTAACATAACTATGCGACAGGACTGTGTCTCCGTTACCATTTCCCGCATCAGGAGAATGTGCTGTTTAGGAGATAAATCAACGCTTTTCTATTAGCGCGTCGTAGACACGACACTCCTTTTGCTCTCACAGAATGTGGCACACGTACCACATTTTCATACATTGTGCCTTACGCTTTTGTGACTTTTATGTCTACTCCTTGTCCCTTATCTTTTCAATACCATAAAATGGTAATGGTTTTTGTAATGTTGCGTCTTTTTCACTTTATTTTACTTCTAATTCTTAATCAAAAATAACAGTTGTTTCCAGCTGGTGTCAAACAAACCATTTATCCTTATGAATTGTAATCTGAGAACACACTGCTACGTGCACGATCAGTCTCCGTACAGTGGACTTTGGGATGGAAGAACATTCAAGCCAGCTACAACAGAAAAACAATTATAACGGTTAATAGTCACATTATAACAATTTCATTTTAATATAAACGTTCCTTACAAATAAAATAATCTGATAACTGTTATTCACACTTCAAAATAATCTAATAAACTTGTCTAATTCTAGACAAAGAAAACATAATGCGTTCTTTACGTACATAACAATCTTAAATGATATGATTTGTAACATGACAGGAGAAAAATGCTTTGCTACGTCCTCTGTCAGTGATAATCTCAGAAAATATGTTATCCAGTGGTGTAACCTGTTATTTTTTGTATCCGAGTTGTAATATAACCGACACACACACATTAGTAGACATGGTAATGTTAAGTGTTTATTTGTTTCTCGCAATATTGACAGAGAAAATCTGAAACTTTCTGTCACGTAATTATAAAATATTGTAATATTCGCATCATCGTGTCTGTCTGGAGTGTTTCTGAAAACGGCAATAAGGAAGAATTAGATAACCCTTAACAATTTTCTAAACACGCGACAGAACAAGAAATAGTATGTTGGACACAAACACAGGACAGGAGATATATTGCACATTGACGACAGAGGAAAGTAGACGCAATAAATTGGTCTGGCAATCTAAAACTACCTTGAAAGTTCGTTGCATAAACCATAAAAAATTCACATAATATGACAAGTAATATTCTGTATGGCCATAGAAAATATGGCAGTCTGGGAAAGAAAGGAAATATAAGACTGTGTAATATCTAAATGATACCTTTGTTTACTAACAATGATATTATTTATTTTTTGCTTGCAAGTATAATAAAAGGATCCGAGTTTCTCTAGTTATCAGACTTATTAATACCATTGACTTTTCCCAACTTTTGACTTATTGTTTGCCAAGAGTTTAGTGTATTGTATTCAGCACAATAGCTTCTAAATTTATGATCTGAAAGTGTTTTAAACGACAATTTACTTTAAATGATAAGTATCATGCTACACTGATTAACAACGCTTATCTTTTCAGGACCCATATCGTGTATTAAATAAATCGTATTCAAAGCATCAGGTAACATGTAGGCCTACATTTTCCAACGGGCATCTACATAAACCCGGTACTTGGTTTTGCCGTACGAGTGTCCGTCCTAAAACTGATAACTACATAATACATCATATAATGTAACATGAGTGGCGCATCAGACAAATTAATGCGATTACAATACGTGTGCAATACACGAATATTTACTAAGGTGTATACGTGGTCAGTAGTAATTAAAACAAAGCCGTTTTTACAGCTACAAAACACAACAATAACTCATAGTTTGTAACACGATTGAAGGATTTGATACTAAAATTACTGAGATATAAAGTCTACGTCGTACGTAGAGCAGTGAAGCGAAATTCGAACAACATAACGACATCTAAATCTCATCATCATCATCATCATCATCATCAACCTCAAGGTTTAAATCAAGAGTGGTATGTTCCGGTCTCAAATAGACAAATATTACAGCTGGTCACTCTAGCGCTTCCTCGGACGTCCCACAATTCTCCGTCCCCTCTCTGCTTATAGTTCCATAGTTGTTTGGGGATGCGACAGTCATCCATTCGGCAAAAATATTCCCACCAATTCAGCCTATACTGGGCGATCCAGTCCAGTATACTCGTAATATTCAGCTCCTTCCCTATATCTGTGGTCCTTCTAAGATCATTGAGAGTATACCCTGCCACGTGCCTGAAAAATCTCAATTAAGCCGCTTGACATCAAAATCTGAGAGCAAAATTTTGTAACATCTGCATTGTCACAGCAGAAAATGAGGCGCAGCTCGGGGAATCCTTCTAAACCCAAGCGAAACGAGTAGACCAATGCTGCTTAATCACGGTGATGTCCTACATCATTACCTTTACAGTCACTTTTGCAAAATTACAAGTATATACGTTTATTCTATTTACCATATTTATTAACTTTATTGGTTTCTTGCTTCAGTTATATTAATTTTATTTGTTTTTTTTAGCAAATTATTTTCGGTAGTGAAACAACGGTCTGTACTTGTTTGCTCATATTTCGCTGGTTTTAACCAGGCAATTGTGATTCATTCAAAATTGCAAATTGTAAAGGATAAACGTTTTAACAGTATACATTTCTAATTTCCCTCCCTGTCTTGCTACAGTCGTAGTTCATTTTGTAGTATTGTTTTGTTCCTACTATATGCTTCTCAAAAAATAGGAACCAATCAATTGGTGGGTTTTTATAGCATGACTTTCTGTTCATAAGAGGGGTACTTTGGGGGAGGGGTGAATTTTTAGGAAAAACGTTTATATTCCATGTCCTTTTTAACATGTAAATGATTCTTATTTCATAAAGTAAAATACATGTTTTTATTGTTCCAAATTTTAACACGTAACCGGGGAGCTTGTTTCAATCACCGTAATTGTATTTGTTTCCAGTAATGCTATTGAACTTTACATAATCATATATAAAAAAAATAAATGTACATATTTCCCTAAAACATAATTAAAATCTTCTTAAGTACAAAAATTAAAAACAAAATTGCATTTTTAATAGCATATCTAAGCTTTTAAAAGAAAAATTTTGGCGTTGAAAACTGGAACAAAGTGGTCAAAGCGATCGAAATTTTTCTTTCCACTTTTTGGTGAATTGATTTATATAGATGTTACTAAATTTTAATACAGTAATAATTTAGTGTATTAGATTTGATTGCATCGAGGTTATGACATACTGTACGAGTAGCAAGCCAGACATATTGAATAGTGACCCTATGTCAGCGTTAGACTTATCATTTGTTGTTACCTACATTCATATAGTTTATCATCCTAATCTATTTATTTATTACTCAGGCATAAACATTACTGTGACCCAGGGCTCAAGTGCGCTTGTAACGATGACTACGTGTGCGTGTTTGCAAGCAGGTTTTAAGTACATGGTGTTTTGCTTACCTGATGTAATGAACTTAGGCTAGGTAAGGTTGTTGGTTGACGGGTTTGTCATTTGCTTGATTAATTATGTGTACGTTTTCTTCTCTTGGTAAATGCAATTGTCATCGTCGTCGTTGTTGTTGCCATTGTTACGGCCTCGAATAATGGAATTTGTAACTTATATTGCCATGTGTTTTATATTTGTGTGTGACCTTTTTTTCTTCTTCTTCTTCTTCTGGTCAACGCCACCGTCGTCATTGATGAATAATTGTATTTGAAACTTATTGTGTTGTGTATGAAAAAAATAAATAAAGTCATGTCCACGGTCCTCGTGTAAATCAAACAAATGTTTTCAAAATCACTTTGCCCCACACAGGCAATACAAACATTGTATGATTTCGTTGTTTGCAATGGTGAAGACGTTGCTGACGCAAACAGCAAGTTCTGTGAAGAAATTTGCTGTTGGAGGCTCTACACCGGTCCTTAAAGTACAAGCTTAATATATAATATTATTTATTATAATATATATATTAATATTATATATATAATATATATACCTATTTATTTTACGTTTAATCCATTATACTAGGTTATATAGTCTTGGTATAAGCTTGAATACCAATTGACGGATATAACCCACTGTCAATGATGAATAATAAAATATTTTTACTTTCAGGAAACGTATGTGTGTTTCTGTAGTATTTGAAATAACAATGTTAATAATCTTAACAAAGTTATTGTCGTAGGTGAGACCTCCCCTTAATGTAGCATTTGTTTTTCTGAATAAAAATTGTTTGCCCATCTAAGTAATTATCTTGGTAACGTACAAAGCATAATTGTACGAAAAGAGTATGTTGTGGAAAGGCACGCTTTCGTCGAACTGGCACGGTCACCTTCAATAATAATTAAGAATTGTTCCTGTATGAAACTCTATTAACTGGTCTAATTTTTCATATTACGGCACATAACCAGGTATGGTGGTTCATTATCGATACTGAGTCTAGTGTTTCAATAATAAAGAAAGGGTAGTTTTATACACAAAACAAATGGAATAACGGGTATAAGATGTCCATTGTAGGTGGCTAATGGGTTGAGATAAAATAGGTACACTAAAACTCGTTTATCCGAATCGCGTTTATCCGAAAATCCGGTTTAGCCGAAACAAAATTTGTAAAAATGTTAAAAACATTGAAGGGTGCACACAGTTACAAGAAGAAGACGTATCCGAGTTGATGAATTCGTAAAAAGATTATCCTGGATATCAGCTGTTATCCAATGACGAAATTGTTGCACAATGTTCACAACAGCCCGGTGAGGACAAAAGCTCTGACGATGATGTGGAAGAGAAAATGGGAGTTAACCATACAGAGGGAACATCGATGTTTGAAAGCTACTGTGGTATTTGGAGCGACAAGACGAAACTTCCGCTTCAGATCTTCTAACAATGAAAAGACTTCAACATCGGGCAGCCAACAAACGAACTTCAAAGCTAAGGCAAAAAACTATGATTGATTACTGAACGAACAAGCAATATGACTGTTCCAGTACTGTAAAACTATAATTTAGAGTGGATGGTGTTTTATAGTTTATTGTGTGATATTCACTGTAAGTAACTTTTAAATTATTATTATTATTAAGTAAACTTACTGTACTTACATACGTATTATTATTTAAATAGAAGTTTCTGTTTTCCCGAAATTTCGTTTATCCGGCACGGGTATGGTCCCATCAAATTCGGATAAACGAGTTTTTAGTGCACTATGGTTTGTATGACAATCCGACTCAAATTTCTAGTAGTTGGCGGAGAATTTTAGCCGTGTACAATGAAATACTGGAACTAGACATTACGAAACGACTCCGAATTTTGCTGAATTTAAGAGATGGATATTTATAGTACCAAAATAGGTGTTACAAACTTGAGTTAGGGCTACTCAAACACCACTAGAATGGCTCATGCGCAACAGACTGTTCACCTGAAAACCCGTGAACACTTGAAACCTTTTGGAGAATAGTCAAACATGCACGCACGAGGGCTTGTAGTAAACAAAGAAATTTACAAACTCGTAAATAATAGATTTAAACTTATCACACATATATAATGAATAAACTTCACAGAAATTATAGGCCTAATGCAAATTTGCATATATTTAGAGCAGGTAATTGATGTTATCATCTATTTGGTTATTTATGGTATTTAAATATGGTATTTTAAATACCGGACCACAATCTTAAACATAAATAAATGGACGTAAAATAAATAGGCCCTTTAGTATTAATAATGTATTCATGCTAAAAACAATTCGTAGGCATATATTATATATATTACGCTTATATTTTAAGGACCGTTGTACAACGTCCAAAGCAACATTCTTCATGGAACTTACTGTTTGAGTTAGCAATTCTTCTGCTTCTATTAAGCGCCTTAGGTTTTTGCTACTTTTGCGCTGAGTAGTTTACATGTACTTGGTATAAGTTTGAACACCAACTGACGGATATAACCCATGATAACGTGTCTATAACGGAGTAACATAGCAATGGTGAATAATAATATTTTGACTTTTAGGAAATGTATGTATGTGTTTCTATGGTATTCGTAATAACAGTGATAATAATGTTAACATCGATATTGTCGAGGAGAAAATTCTTTTTAATGCAACATTTGTTTTTCTGAATAAAATGTAAATTGTTTACCCATCTTGGTAATTATGTTTAACACCTAGGGCCAAGTCGTGAAGCAACGTTACAACCGTACACGCGGAGGCGAACAAAAGTGACCACTCGCTGAAAAAAAGACACGTTTAGTATTCGATAGAAACGCATCATCTCTATGAATTTACTTATTAATGAAGTAAGTTCAAAGCTTAATAAGTACCGGGACGGGCAGGCAATTGCGGGTGTCCATCCTCTTCTGCTACTGTTGTTGCTGTTGTGGATCTCAGTCCACGAACACTGCACAAAAATATATTCAGGTAAATAAGCCGAATACGGATTACAAAGCTAATTTGAAACCGAAGATTGGCGGATAAAAAATGAAGTACCCATGTGCATGAAAGAAGATCGTAATGAGTATTATAACTATCGCGGATCAGCCGGCTTAATACGTCTTATAAATTATATGGATCTATTCTAACAAAACGACTAAATGCAATAACTGTGACCATGCTCTCGGAGGTCCAGCAATGTTTAAGAAAGGACAGATCATGTTTAGACTGTATCTTCACAATAGCCCAGGTCAAAAGACAGAGAATGTTAACTGGGCCACATATGTAGCTTTTATAGACTTTGAAAAGGCATTTGATAGAGTGAATTGGGCCACGGTGTGGGCAATAATGGCAAAGAAAGGGACCCACAATACTTCATTAGAACTATACAGAGCCTTATGTAGAAAAAATTGTAATTGAGAAACGAAAACCAAGCACAGCTCCTTGAGTGGGCATGATCATTTGTGGAGTACGACAAGGGTGCCCACTATCACATTTTATTCTCAATTGAGACTGTATACACGACAAAGGACATGAAACTTCCAGAGCAGTTTATCATTGGTCGCTCTGCAGTTGACACGTTGTTGTTTGCTGGTGTCTTGTCGAACTCGAAAAACATTATGCATATTGATGTACACTCTTTACATCGAATCTCCATCGCATTAAACATTTCGACAGTGATGATCAAGGCGACGCCTTTTTAAGGAGCAAAACCATAGGATCAAAACTTATTGTAGACGATACTGTTCTGGCGCAGGTCAGCAATTTTGAATATCTGCGCTGTAGTGTGTCTTGAATTATAAAGAATGACATGATGAATAAGCTACATAAGTTCAACCATATGTGTGGGACCATAAAAAAAAAATAAAATCAAAGAGGAAAGAAACACCCGTAAAGTTGTAGAATGTAATGGCTCTCCCCTCATTTCTATGAGTCTGAGAATTGGACTCTAACGAGATCCCAGGCCAGTAGTATTCAAGCAGCCGAAATGCGATTTCTCAGGATTGTGGCAGGTTTTACTCTTCAAGATTGCAGACAAAATGCAGATATTCGTCTTGAACTGAAAATTATGAGTGAAATGGATAGGACAGCCCAATATCGGCTAAAATGGTTAGAGCATCTTAACAGAATCCCTCCTACATCTCAAAACAAGTATTGAATTTTAAGCCGAATGGTCGGAGAGGTGTGGCACTTCCGAACAAGCGCTGGAATAAACAGCTTTAGAATATCTGTTTGGGACTGGAACAAACCATTTTCTGTTTGAATCCTTATTAAGTTATACGATAATCAGATATTAATACGATAATCGTTTAATAATTCGATTTTAATCAAATCGTAGGACGTAGAACTCACCAAAGTTTAAAAATAAATTTTTCAGATGATTACAAGATTATGAGTCATGTGTTTTATGGCGATAGACTTCATGATACTTAAACTGAAGTTACGTGCTTGATTAATTATCCAAGTACAAAATTCACACAGTGTACCGAAGTGTGAAATACAATTTGCATTCAAATGTAATGCTTTTCCAAATACAATGGTGATAGAGTATCAGCATATATTATATGGTAAGTAATAATAAATAGATGAAGATACAAGCACTTGGTGTCATTTAAAGCGATACTGGTACTGCCAACAATATTTGCATATATAGTCGTATATAAGAAAATAAGGAACTATTCATATCAAAATATTGTGTAATTTAATTCAAGGAGGTCTCGTGTCAGATGGCATATGGTGGATTGGATCACGGCACAGCTTTCTGAGTAATAGTCACTTACTCTCGTCTTCAGTAATTTGATCATATTACATCATGAATGCCGGGCATAGTAGTTCACCGCACATTTCTCTCAATTGCACGCCCGGAATGTAAGCAACTATTCAGTTCAAGCCAACTATAATTCACCGCACAGCGTATTAATCGACGAATGAAGTTGCGTTTACCGATTATGAATAATCCGAATTACATTTGTAGTAATAAATTTAAAATAGGACGTATGCAAACACTGAATAAATTTTTTAGGTTACACACATTTATTTATTTATTATTTTGCAAATTGATTCAATGATCGGTAAGATTTGTTTTACAGATTTTAATATGAATGCTTGTTCATGCTACACCATAGAGGATATTTAAAGATAACAACTGGAAACTAAAACTGTGCCCACAGAAAACTAATTACCTGTTTCCGTATACGGAAAGTTAAGGATGTTTATCGGTTATTATCGTGGCATCAAGTTTCACATTTACGACTTGCATAAAGCTCTAAATTCAATAACCTCTGCCATAATTTAACGAAATTATCCACAATGCCACAATGTTGTGTCATCATACAGCTACTGTCATTACATAGTGTCAGAAAATAATTTTTCGGGACAAAGTTTAAATAGAATCGCAAAAGTTTATGTATGATATCAAATTGAAGAGGATTTTAAATTTTAAATTTGAGGGACCAAAAAAGCTATCAACATTTTTTAATTGTAAAAATCTAGCAAGACTAAAGGGAATTTAACTCAAATGCAAATATATAGAGTTTACCATTAAAAATGAAGGATTCTGACTTAAGACCTAAAATAAAACTTAAAATTATAAGAAAATTGTAAAATTTGGTGGTAGGGTTCAGGTTTTGAGGAATTTTATTCACAATATAAGGTCGGTATCATTAACAATGTCACAGAATTAATATTTTTCAAGGTTTCTTGCAAATTTGGTTGCCTTTAAAAAGTGTGTGTAAACTACATTTACAAAAAAACTTTACTAATTGTTATCAGTTATGTATAATTGTGTAAAGTATTAAATATAGGCCTGTAGATATACATGGAAACATACGTAAACTTTAAATTCATCAAGTTCATGAATTTAAAAAATAAAGTGACTTCTCAAACTTAAAAAATTACTTTATTAAATATTATTTTAACCGACGACAATGATATGTACTTTAAGCAAGCAAAAATAAAAGTAAAACAACGTGTTAATTTTTAATGTTCCGTAAATATTTTTTTATAATTCACTCTGTGACGGACTTGCTGGCCTGATATGACTTTGTGTCATCTATACTCTCCCGAAGGTTCTAGAAACAAAGAAGGGGCGGACGCAGTCAATCTTGCTTGCTGATCATATCGAGATGTTGAGGGAAGGAAAATGTCGAGGCAAGACGTAAAATAGTTCCTGTTAGCGGCCGGACAAAGAAGTCACATAGGATTTGTAGCTATGAGCTGCCGCATTAATACGGTATTATCATTACGATTCACATCTTTTGTGATTGGTTTACACATCACTTGGTCTGGTCATGCGGTTAGCCTGTGTGTGCTTTGCGTTAACACTTGTTTAGTTATTAAAGACATGTGATTTTCATCTAAGAAAAATAAGGTATCCACGTAAATGTTATTTTGAAAGGTAGGCCTATATTTTCATCGATTAAGTTTAATGAAAATTAACTTTAAAAAAAATGAGAGTTTAAAATTGGAGGACTATCTCAGATACACCTATTGGGATAAATCAGTATACCGAAGGCATTGTATAGATTTGAATGCAATGCCCGTAGAGAACATCAATTCAGTAAAATTCACTAATTTAGTTATAATTTACTAATACAATAATTTTATTTTTAATACTGTCACTACTTAAAATTGCAAACAGGTTTTATATTCTTTTGTTACATATAAAATTAGATATTATTTATGGAACTCGTAATTTGTAAGAAAAGAGTAGGCCCTATATTGATCACACACTGAAAATTTTATTTGTTCTGAAATAAGTTTGTTTAACGAGTTTATCCTTTAAATACCTGAATAAAACAGATAAACCATTTGTTTCCATAGTAACAATTTCTCTAAACATGGCATTAAGGTTATTATGTATGCGTTACGTTATGAGATTGGTTACTTGATACATAGGGTTAAACGTGCAATACGCTACTCGAATAAGGTAAAATTACATAAATTTATACTTGAAAACTTAAAATATTTACTGTAGAAACTAAATAAATTATAATAAAACCTGTATGGACGCGACAGATTTTACTTACATCATGTCGGTAATAAACAGGTTACATTGAGAAAATAGACTTTAGTCAATTTTAAACTGTTATGAATTCAAATAATTAATTTTATATGTTAACTAATTTATACTTTTATTAGTAAATTAATTTATAGTGCTGTGTATGGTTTCATACAACAATGAGATCTTAATTAAAATTTCAGCACAAACGACTGCAGGAAGTCAGACGTTTTGTATCGTTTAAGGTTTTCTCTCTAAACAAAACTGATGCGGCACTTCAGTGGTGTTCTGGGACACATCGTCTCGACCACTGCAAACAACTGTGACAGCTTTTGTTATACCGCTTGAGTGGTCGAACATGTCATTTTTGTTTCTTTTACTAGGAAAAAATGTAAAAATGTAATACTCATATTCTTAGTAAAGTCACGCATTTGTATACGTGACGTAATAATCAGTGAACAGTGCGACCAAATCCGATTAAAAAAAAAACATTACAATCGTCTAATGTTCTTACTCAAAAACATATTTATGCAACAAAGCTTATGTTTTTTTATACTACCAGTTTACCTAAAGTCTATAAACTAATTTGTACAAAAACTGTTTACATTCATGAGTTCTGAGTAATACACTCATGTATTCACTCGTACAAGAGCGTTTTGAAATGGCTGGGTGGATTGAATCTTGGTAAATTTAAAATTGATGAAAGTAAAAATTGTCACTGTATGATAATTCGTTTAAAATGTACACTACACGTACGATTAGACAGTGTAATGATGATGTTTCATAAATTGTGTAAAATATACTTTACTTGAATTATTTAGTTCCATTTATTTATTACTAAACGAAGTATTGTTAAGGCTCAACTTTCTCCTTTCTCTGTAAAATGACAAGCAGTATTTAAAATGCTTGCTCTTTAAAACTCGATTTTTTAGCAGTTTACTCCTTTTTAATGTTTCCATAAAGATTTATTCCTTTTATTGTCTGAATAAAAAATGTGTTCCAGAAATAGATTTGTTTTACAAGTTTTAAAGTAATGGAAAAGTTTCATAAAATTAGAAGTTTCCATAATCTCCATGTTGCGTCTTGGAAGCTCTTGAATGTTCTTGAGTTATTCCTAGAACGCTAAGTGAAGAGGGCTGGTTCGAAAGAAATTTGAAGTGGACTGTATGTTTTTCATGTAATGATAGTTTATTGAAAATGATTGAAATTTGATGCGATTGCTGACACGTGCAGAAGTTGACTCGGCATGATGCCCGTTAAATTAATTAGAAATAAAAGTCGAAAGACATAACAAATAAGGCATGAATTGCCTTAGTATAATCAGTGCATGTTGCACATACTAAATAATTAAATAATGAAAGCCAGTAGCCTCGGCTGGAAAATGCTACGAGTGATCAGCTCGGAGTATTGAGAATAACTAACATAAATTTCGCTACAGGCAGCCCAGCTGTGAGCCGGCTGTAGTCAGTAGATAAGAAAAACGTGACGTCATCTGCACGTGGCGCAGTGCGGTATTCAGATTACAGAGTTTACAAGTTCAAAGTTTGAACATACTGCCCGCACAAAATCGGGGCGATTTTGTAATTTATGCCTTAAGGTTAATAATACATAGTAATTGAATTTACATGCTAATAAAACAACAACATAACAATTGACATGTCCAACACAGAGCAATGACACCTGGACAATTAATAGTAAAAATGTGGTTAACATAACAAATTCATGTGATAATTACAGAATACATAATGATTCGAATTATATAGTCATAGAAAACTGACAATGAAATTACACAACACATAATAACATGGCATGATGCACAATAATACAATAATCAGGTAGACACATTAATTTGTCTGACATAATAACCGAATAATGATCACAAAGAATTCAATAATAAGTAACAAGCAATAATATAACAAAAAGATATAATAATTTGCGTACATGATATTGAAACAACAATCCCCTGATAAATTCAACAATACGTAACCATTGGATAATACAATGACAAATACATAATAATTGATACAATACGATTATAATAATAGTTCCCAAAAAAGTTTTAAAATACATAATCATAGAATAGTACAATAACAAAGACATAATAATTGATACAATAATGGCGTAGTAACTATTGCAATAATAGCTACACGATAATAATAATAATAATTACAATAATAATAAAATTGGATTGTATGATCGCCCCGGGAATGTCCCGGGAGTGATACAAGGCAATGCGACAAAGTTCACATTCCTGTTACGTGTCGTATGATGCTCATGCGACTAGTCTGATGCCTCCGGAAGGGGGCATAATTTATGGATGGGTCGACGTAGGATACCCTGTGCGGTGTGAACTTCAGCAACGCGCACTATTGAGTCCTGACCCGCATAAACATTTGTGATTACCCCGCGCTTCCATTGAAGGGGGGGGAGAATTATCATCTAGAATGACGACGAGCTGTCCAACAGTCAAATTCCTTGACTTGATGAGCCATTTGTTGCGCTGTTGCAACTGGTGCAAGTAATCTTTTGACCATCGTTTCCAGATGGATTGTGTGAATCTTTGGAGCAGCTGCCATCTGCCCAAACGACTAATACTGCCTTGGGAGCTGATAAACTCCTGAGATGTTTGCTCAGATCCCTTAGATTTCAAAAGTCTGTACAATTCTTGTAATGTGCTGCTAGCACGACGAAAATTCGTACCATTATCGGAAAATATCTGAGTGGGGATACCTCTACGCGCGATGAACCGTTTTAAGGCCGCCATGAAGGCGTCTGAGGTAAGATCTGATACAAGTTCCAAATGAATGGCCTTAGTGCTCATGCATATAAATAAAGCAATATACGCTTTTGACGTCGATTTTGAGCGCTGCCCGCCATGACGCACAAATACGGGCCCGGCATAGTCAACAGCAGATTGGGAAAATGGCTTAGCAGGCGTGACCCTAGAAGGGGGTAATTGTCCCAATAATTGGTTTGCGCCCCTAGCACGGTATCGGAAACAAGTGATGCATTTATGTATTACCGAGCGTATACAGGATTTATCATTAACGATCCAATATTTCTGCCTCAGAGAAAACTGGGTTAATTGTACACCAGAGTGCAATAAACGCAGATGTTCGTTTTCTATGATTAACTTGCTGAGATGAGAATGCGGGTGTAGTATTATTTGATGTTTGCTCGCGTAGCTGAGCTGGGAGTGCTGCAGACGTCCACCTACTCTCAATATGCCTGTCTCATCAAGAAAGGGGTTGAGTGAGAGAATTTTACTGCTGTTGGGGATGCAGCGATGTGCCTCAAGTTCCTTAACCTCAATGCCGAAGTGCAATTGCTGAGACTGGCGAATAAAAACCAAAAATGTATCATGCAACTCCTGGGCTGACAAAAAGGAAGTGTCCCTGTCAGCAACGGGGAGCCTAGAGTTCCGAATAAACCTGCGGCAATATGACAAAACGCGAATGAGTCTTGATAGGGATGAGTAATTTTCAATATAACTGGATGTGGATGAAGCGACAATTAGTGAGGTTTGGGCCTGCTTACGTCGTTCCTGTTCCAGATCGGGATAAGTGCAGGGAGAATGAGTATCGAAGGCACTAATGAGCCATGATGATGACTCATGGGACAACCAGGACGGACCATGCCACCATTGTGGGTGGCTGTGTAAAATGCGGTTACGTTTACGTTTACGTTTACGTTCCTGCTGGACCGTGGGTTCCAGAGATTGAGATCTGCAGCTAGCCCCGCGAAGAGAGTCGCCCAAATGAGACTTGTCTGACCTGCGAGGCAGGGATACCACAAATCTGCCATCCTCATTACGGACAGTATTGGACACAAAATGATTCTCGCATTCCGAGTCCTCAGCGGAGGGATCACGAATAGAAACTTCCTCCAACTTCCAAAATTCCTTTAGTTGCGAGGAAATGGCACTATCATTTTTACATACCATAAATGATGAAATCGGTTTCGTCACGTACACATTAAACGGCAAATTACCTGCGAGAATGAATCCTAGTTTTGTCTCCTGAATTATGGGGAAATGCGGGTTACGGATAAACTTGATAGGTTCAATTAATTGCAAGTAATACTGAGCATCGAGCAATAAATCGACTTGCGACGAGAAGTTGAGTTGTGGGTCGGCTAAGAATATGTCCTTTGTTAAATTTAAAGATGCGACATCAAATGATTCCGCCGGGAGATTATTAGTGATGCTGGGAAGCACAGCGCAATGTATGTTTAAGTTAAAATGTTTATAGCGAGAATGTAACCTTACTCTGGTACTGAAGTCAGCTTGGGACAATGAATTGTTTATACCCGTTATGGGCAATTGAGATTTAATTAGTTTCAGACCCATGCGACGTGCGAAATCCATAATACAGAAGTTAGCCTGCGAACCAGAGTCTAATAAAATCCTAACCGGGTGCTTTCTACCTGCATGGTCAGTTGTCATGCAGACTGCGGTAGATAATAATATGGACTTATTTGTTTGTAATTTTAGCGAACACTGGTTGTTACTGGACGATCCGTTTTTGTTAGGCATATGAATCATTGTGTGATGGCGTTTCGCACACGTTCTGCAAGAAAATTTAGAGGGACAGTGGACACTGTCGTGGCCTGGGCGAAAGCAATTTAGACAATGTTTATTTTTGTTTATAATATTTTTTTCTCTCATGTATAGTAAGCGTTATAAATTGTGAGGAATCAGTAATTCGGTGTTTACCCTTGCACAGCTGACATATATTATTTCCGACATGGGAATGGAATGTTGCCTTGGCCGCATTCACTGTTTTAATTGCCTTGCGATAGTGAGCCTTATCGCCAACGTTTATCTTGCTTGTTGAAGTGGTTGCGCTGTCCAGATTTTGCATTAACTGTCTACGTGTATTTAAACATTTTATGAAATTACTAAAGTTAGGAAATCGTTCTTCTGACAAACTTTCTTTCCAAAGACGAAGCGTGTAATTATCGAGTTTTTGGGCCAAGTAATGAATGAGAATAATTTCGAATGTATTTACGGGTAGATTTAAGGAGTTTAACGCATTGATATTAGCGGTCATCTCGTCAATAAATCTGGAAATACTAATTCTGGACTCTTGTTGAACGGATTGCACACCCAAGACATTCCCCACATGATGGGCTGAGACAATTAACTTGCTGTCATACCTATTTCTTAGTAGATCAATAGCTACCGCATAATTTTCATGAGTAATTGGCAGCGATTTTATCACATTTAGCGCCTCGTCACTTAATGAAGATTGCAAGTAGTGTAACTTTTGAATATCCGTCAGATCGGTTCTGACGTGTATTAATTCAAGAAATATGTTGTAATAGTGTTGCCACTCAATAATGCTACCTGAAAAACGAGGCAATTTGATCGGTTCCAACTGTATAGGGGAGGTTTTAAGAGGCGTAATTTCGGTATTAATAAGCGGTTTTTGATTTACCTGCTCCACTTGCTCTAACAGGTGTTGCAACTTGCATTCGATGTTGCAAAGATCATCCTCAGTTTGGACTCTATCACTTGCTAATGCGAAATCAGCGTCATCAGACTCAATTTGAGACTGAATATCATCATATTTAGTGGATAATTCCATTAAATGACGAAGCTTTATTTTTAGTGCGTGATGATCGCTTGTGTCGGGATTGAAATTATCCGCGAACGTGTTCACACGGGATTTAGATGCTTTAATAGTGCCCCGTTTCTTTATCAACGCTTTTACATCAGCCATGATTGCAATTAAAAATGTAATTTAAAAGAATTTAAGCGTAGAGCAGGTGAATAATTGCTGTAATTTTGAATGTCTTGATAAAATTTGATATAATGCGGGAGCTAGTGATCGTCATATAGCTTAACACATTACTTACTATAATATATACTTACTATCTCTTTTAAAAAACAGCCATGAGCGTTATTGAAAGTATGAATTTAAATAATAATACATATAGCCTTATCTCGACACTTGAACTTCTAATGAGTTATTACGCAGTTATGCAAATATGCTCATATTATAATAATATATGTTTACGTAAAAGCATCAATAATACCATATTAATCTAAAATATTACTCAGATTGTTGTATTCATGTATTATATGAACAATTATAATGAAAAATGAAAGTTTATAATCACGTGGAATCCTGGCGTGTTCAGAACTGCTTCGGTCCTGTTGGTTCCGTGCTGATCCCGTCCGGCTTTTCCTTGATATTGGTGCACCGCCTGTTTGTGCTGGTTGGATGAAGATTGATGTCGTATCTCAGCGTGATTTTACCGTTGTGGAATTTGCTGCTGTTGAATAACTTTCTTGCAGTTTCTTGTCGTGTCAGATCTGACGCTCTGTTGGATCTTGTGTGTCACTCCTGAAGGTTGTCTTTGTGGCAACAAAGGCATGCCACTGCCAGCAATCTCAATTTGAAAGTATTTTAAATTTGAAGATTGTTTGGGCTGTCGCTGCGGACTAAAATGCGGTCGCTTGTGGACCACAAAATGAGAAATCCTGCCCGTGAGGACCAGAAAATGCTGTCGCTGCGAACAAAGAAATGCGGTCGCGTTGGACCAAAAATGTTGTCGCTTGTGGACGAAAATGCGGTCGCTTGTGGACCAAAAATGTTGCCCGTAAGGCGAAAATAAATTCCGGTTTGGAGGACCAAATGTTGCGTCTTGGAAGCTCTTGAATGTTCTTGAGTTATTCCTAGAACGCTAATTGGAGAGGGCTGGTTCTAAAGAAATTTGAAACTTCATGTTTTTCATGTAATGATAGTTTATTGAAAATGATTGAAATTTGATGCGATTGCTGACACGTGCAGAAGTTGACTCGGCATGATGCCCGTTAAATTAGTTAGAAATAAAAGTCGAAAAACATAATAAATAAGGCAGGAATCGCCCAAGTATAATCAGTGCATGTTGCACATACTAAATAATTAAATAATGAAAGCCAGTAGCCTCGGCTGGAAAATGTTACGAGTGATCAGCTCGGAGTATTGAGAATAACTAACATAAATTTCGCTACAGGCAGCCCAGCTGTGAGCCGGCTGTAGTTAGTAGATAAGTAAAACGTGACGTCATCTGCACGTGGCGCAGTGCGGTATTCAGATTACAGAGTTTACAAGTTCAAAGATTGAACACTCCAACACCCTGAGTTTTATTTTCATCTCTTACATTTCCTTGTAAACTCTGTCCTCATTTTTTTGCCTGTGTAATGTTAACTTTCAGTAAATCTCACATATTTCTAAGAGTTGCGAATTATGTTTGACATTCTTGGTAGGTTCCATACGTAGGTTCCACATTAGCCATTAGACTCATAAGACTAGAATGTAAATTAATTTAATATATGCTGATAATGATTAACAAAAGTGAATAAATCTTTTCCCAAAAGAAATTACGCATGTCCAGCGGCTGTCAGGATATATTATGTTTTGTCCTACATTGACTTATTGTTTCTATAATTTAATTTAAATATATAAAACACTCCTGTAACTTTCAAATCACTTTTATTTACTTTTTATACAGGTCAAGCCTAAGTAAACTAGTTGATGTCTTGAACGCGATGTTTTACGGAATTTTTGTTGACGTGAACTACATGTAGGCCTAAGGATTTGTATACGTAACAACAATTTGTTCACCTTAATAACATTTGAATAAAGTTACATGTTTGTAAGCACTGTCTATTTTATTAATATTAAGTTCTTGCGTTAAAATAAATGTAACTTTATTATTCCACTTTCAAATAGGTCAACATAAATATATAAATGTTTTCACTGCGATGATTTTGATAAACGTTATCGTAACTCGTATAAAACTAATAATTCGTATAAATTCAAAAACGTGACTCACATAAATTCAAAACTATAATTTAGTGTATTGAAACATTGATATTCATAGAAATGGCAATTTTGCGTGGTTAAAATAACTACAAAACACTAAGAGTACTGAAATAACTGGCGTCGTACACATGAATATTTTAATAAACTTTCAACTTTGCCAATACATTAGTTGTACTGAGGGTTTCACAATTGTACTCTGAGATACTGAAACAACAGGTATACGCTAGTGGACTCCCAGTGAAAGCACAGTGCTTGATAACGTACCGCTAATCTCCATGCAGCAAATACGAATCTGTTTTACTGGTGACTAGAACTATCAGTTTCGTCGTAATAGCTCAGTATAAATATTCTTCTTGACAGCAGCTCACAGAAAACGTGTCAGAATTCATTAAAGTATAAATGTGCCATTTCTAACCCGATAGTGATTTATTTTTTATGAGCATGAAACTCTTACTTGTCGTGTCCTGTTCTGAGTTTGTAATGAAACTATATACTTCCCCGTCCTTTACCACTTTGTAACTATCGCTAGTGTAAGTTAATCATATATACTGAGGTCAAAGTTCCTAACACGGACTTTAAAGTACGACCGTCGTCGAATGATATTTGTACTACTACGTTCCTGGCGTATGGATTACCATGTAATCAGAACCGTTTATTTGTACATATATTCGTATTTTATAGTTTGATACTTTTCCCAGAATGAAGGCCTACGAACTGCTTTCATGATCCTCTAGGAAACTGAGTCTACAGCACAGCATACCTCTTAGACTACATTTGAGGTTGTTATCGCGTGGGTTATGGCTACAACTTCCTTAATGCGAACATTCTAAATACAAAAACAAATAAGGTTTGTATTATAAATACAGTATTTTAACAAGCTGTGGTTCATGATTACCTGACCCGTTGAAACGAACAAGAAAAACAAGCAAATATTTTAAATTAGACAGAAAAGTCAGAAAACAAATAAATAGATATGCCTACTTAACCTACCTTCATAATGTTATTACAGATTAATACAATAACACTGAGCTCTGCATCCATAGCAATAGGTTAGCTAAGCAGATCTCTAAAGTTAAATGGCAAGAGGCATAACGAAACCAATACGATAATCATTTGCAAATCACCTAGTTATACAGTAAAGGTAAGCACAGAGTAAAACTTCCTGGAAAACGATGGGAGAAGCATTCGTTTAGCACGGGGGATACAAGTGATAACGTTGATGATGCTGATGACGACGACGATGTCGACGATGACGATAGGTCATTGCTTGCTAGTGTATCAGTGTGTACATATGCATGTATATTTAAACATTTACAAGGTTTAAGGTACGTAGTTTTAGCGTGACCTGCTGAGAAGAAGTGATTCATTAACGTAAAACGTTACTGGGGGAAACTAACTTCAATCTGTATTTAAATTTTGTGCTGTACGTAGTGTAACAAACAGAACACGCCAGCTGATTTAGCGTGGAGGAATGTCGTTAATTTTTACACTAATTAATAGACAATGCCAACAATACATACGTTTTTTCATAAAGATGTTCACCAAAAGAAACCTAAAGGAAACAAAACATTCATACTGACAACATTTAACTTATCGTTTGTAAACAACATATTTTCAGCTGGTGAAGTAAACAATGATGTCATCGCTTACACAATTCGTCAGAGGGCTCTCCCACCACAGCGATACACATAACTGTCAACACTAGAACAATTTTTCTATACAGTGTGTACAAAATGCCTCGGATTTAAAGTTATTCCTTTTGCCTTATAGACCCTAAGTGTTATTAGGTTTATTCTAAACTTGTATGATTTATACCTCTATAATCTATCGTCTAATATTAGACCATAATCGTAATACAAATGTAGTTATATTAAGTGGTATATGCAATTTACAAGACAAGACATACATACAATTGTACACTGTTAATCTCCGTATTTTACAGTAACGTCAGTCCTTTGTGATACTCGATTCTACGAAAAAAGTCATCAAATCCGTATCAAAAGACTAAAAATATTTTATTCATCTGAATATTTAGAAACTGTTTAATAAAAAGACAGTTTATGTATAAAACAGATTTTATAAGCGTAACCCTAAGCAGATTATTGCAGAAACAGACAACTTCAAACTGCCTACGGTCGTTTTAGTACATCACCACTCTCCTTCAGTAGCATAACTAGGAGCTGGTTTTGACGGGTGGATTAAAATAGCTTCTAGGGGTGATGAGACTATTTCAAGATTGTTTTAAGCTTTTGATGTGGAGAAACCATAGGTTGCATCCTACGTCTATCTCTCTAATAGATGCACCAGCAAATTGCCTGTTCACATGCCTATACGCGTCTTTTGATGTGGAGAAACAGTAGGTTGCATCCCACGTCTACGTCTATCTCTCTAATAGATGCAACAGCAAATTATCTGTTAACATGCCTGTACGCGTCTTTTGATGTGGAGAAACAGTAGGTTGCATCCCACGCCTACGTCTATCTCTCTAATAGATTCAACAGCAAATTGTCTGTTTACATGCCTATACGCGTCTTTTGATGTGGAGAAACAGTAGGTTGCATCCTACGTCTACGTCTATCTCTCTAATAGATGCAACAGCAAATTGTCTGTTTACATGCCTATACGCGTCTTTTGATGTGGAGAAACCGTAGGTTGCATCCTACGTCTACGTCTATCAATCTAATAGATGCAACAGCAAATTGTCTGTTTACATGCCTATACGCGTCTTTTGATGTGGAGAAACAGTAGGTTGCATCCCACGTCTACCTCTATCTCTCTAATAGATTCAACAGCAAATTGTCTGTTTACATGCCTAAACGCGTCTTTTGATGTGGAGAAACTGTAGGTTGCATCCTACGTCTACGTCTATCTCTCTAATAGATGCAACAGCAAATTGTCTGTTTACATGCCTATACGCGTCTTTTGATGTGGAGAAACCGTAGGTTGCATCCTACGTCTACGTCTATATATGTAATAGATGCAACAGCAAATTGTCTGTTTACATGCCTATACGCGTCTTTTGATGTGGAGAAACCGTAGGTTGCATCCTACGTCTACGTCTATCTCTCTAATAGATGCAACAGCAAATTTTCTGTTTACATGACTATACGCGTCTTTTGATGTGGAGAAACAGTAGGTTGCATCCCACGTCTACGTCTATCTCTCTAATAGATGCAACAGCAAATTGTCTGTTTACATGCCTAAACGCGTCTTTTGATGTGGAGAAACTGTAGGTTGCATCCTACGTCTACGTCTATCTCTCTAATAGATGCAACAGCAAATTGTCTGTTTACATGCCTATACGCGTCTTTTGATGTGGAGGAACCGTAGGTTGCATCCTACGTCTACGTCTATCTCTCTAATAGATGCAACAGCAAATTGTCTGTTTACATGACTATACGCGTCTTTTGATGTGGAGAAACAGTAGGTTGCATCCCACGTCTACCTCTATCTCTCTAATAGATTCAACAGCAAATTGTCTGTTTACATGCCTATACGCGTCTTTTGATGTGGAGAAACCGTAGGTTGCATCCTAAGTCTACGTCGATCTCTCTAATAGATGCAACAGCAAATTGTCTGTTTACATGACTATACGCGTCTTTTGATGTGGAGAAACCGTAGGTTGCATCCTACATCTACGTCGATCTGTCTAATAGATGCAACAGCAAATTGTCTGTTTACATGACTATACGCGTCTTTTGATGTGAAGAAACAGTAGGTTGCATCCCACGTCTACGTCTATCTCTCTAATAGATGCAACAGCAAATTGTCTGTTTACATGCCTATACGCGTCTTTTGATGTGGAGAAACAGTAGGTTACATCCTACGTCTACGTCTGTCTCTCTAATAGATGCAACAGCAAATTGTCTGTTTACATGACTATACGCGTCTTTTGATGTGGAGAAACCGTAGGTTGCATCCTACGTCAACGTCTATCTCTCTAATAGATGCAACAGCAAATTGTCTGTTTACATGCCTAAACGCGTCTTTTGATGTGGAGAAACTGTAGGTTGCATCCTACGTCTACGTCTATCTCTGTAATAGATGCAACAGCAAATTGTCTGTTTGCATGCCTATACGCGTCTTTTTATGTGGAGAAACCGTAGGTTTCATCCTACGTCTACGTCTATATATGTAATAGATGCAACAGCAAATTGTCTGTTTACATGCCTATACGCGTCTTTTGATGTGGAGAAACCGTAGGTTGCATCCTACGTCTACGTCTATCTCTCTAATAGATGCAACAGCAAATTTTCTGTTTACATGACTATACGCGTCTTTTGATGTGGAGAAACAGTAGGTTGCATCCCACGTCTACGTCTATCTCTCTAATAGATGCAACAGCAAATTGTCTGTTTACATGCCTAAACGCGTCTTTTGATGTGGAGAAACTGTAGGTTGCATCCTACGTCTACGTCTATCTCTCTAATAGATGCAACAGCAAATTGTCTGTTTACATGCCTATACGCGTCTTTTGATGTGGAGGAACCGTAGGTTGCATCCTACGTCTACGTCTATCTCTCTAATAGATGCAACAGCAAATTGTCTGTTTACATGACTATACGCGTCTTTTGATGTGGAGAAACAGTAGGTTGCATCCCACGTCTACCTCTATCTCTCTAATAGATTCAACAGCAAATTGTCTGTTTACATGCCTATACGCGTCTTTTGATGTGGAGAAACCGTAGGTTGCATCCTACGTCTACGTCGATCTCTCTAATAGATGCAACAGCAAATTGTCTGTTTACATGACTATACGCGTCTTTTGATGTGGAGAAACCGTAGGTTGCATCCTACATCTACGTCGATCTGTCTAATAGATGCAACAGCAAATTGTCTGTTTACATGACTATACGCGTCTTTTGATGTGAAGAAACAGTAGGTTGCATCCCACGCCTACGTCTATCTCTCTAATAGATGCAACAGCAAATTGTCTGTTTACATGCCTATACGCGTCTTTTGATGTGGAGAAACAGTAGGTTACATCCTACGTCTACGTCTATCTCTCTAATAGATGCAACAGCAAATTGTCTGTTTACATGACTATACGCGTCTTTTGATGTGGAGAAACCGTAGGTTGCATCCTACGTCAACGTCTATCTCTCTAATAGATGCAACAGCAAATTGTCTGTTTACATGCCTATACGCGTCTTTTGATGTGGAGAAACCGTAGGTTGTATCCTACGTCTACGTCTATCTCTGTAATAGATGCAACAGCAAATTGTCTGTTTGCATGCCTATACGCGTCTTTTGATGTGGAGAAACCGTAGGTTGCATCCTACGTCTACGTCTATCTCTCTAATAGATGCAACAGCAAATTGTCTGTTTACATGCCTATACGCGTCTTTTGATGTGGAGAAACCGTAGGTTGCATCCTACGTCTACGTCTATCTATGTAATAGATGCAACAGCAAATTGTCTGTTTACATGCCTATACGCGTCTTTTGATGTGGAGAAACCGTAGGTTGCATCCTACGTCTACGTCTATCTCTCTAATAGATGCAACAGCAAATTGTCTGTTTACATCACTATACGCGTCTTTTGATGTGGAGAAACAGTAGGTTGCATCCCACGTCTACGTCTATCTCTCTAATAGATGCAACAGCAAATTGTCTGTTTACATGCCTATACGCGTCTTTTGATGTGGAGAAACAGTAGGTTGCATCCTACGTCTACGTCTATCTCTCTAATAGATGCAACAGCAAATTGTCTGTTTACATGCCTATACGCGTCTTTTCATGTAGAGGAACCGTAGGTTGCTTCCTACGTCTACGTCTATCTCTCTAATAGATGCAACAGCAAATTGTCTGTTTACATGACTATACGCGTCTTTTGATGTGGAGAAACAGTAGGTTGCATCCCACGTCTACCTCTATCTCTCTAATAGATTCAACAGCAAATTGTCTGTTTACATGACTATACGCGTCTTTTGATGTGGAGAAACAGTAGGTTGCATCCCACGTCTACGTCTATCTCTCTAATAGATGCAACAGCAAATTGTTTGTTTACATGCCTATACGCGTCTTTTGATGTGGAGAAACAGTAGGTTGCATCCTACGTCTACGTCTATCTCTCTAGTAGATGCAACAGCAAATTGTCTGTTTACATGCCTATACGCGTCTTTTGATGTGGAGGAACCGTAGGTTGCATCCTACGTCTACGTCTATCTCTCTAATAGATGCAACAGCAAATTGTCTGTTTACATGCCTATACGCGTCTTTTGATGTGGAGAAACCGTAGGTTGCATCCTACGTCTACGTCTATCTCTCTAATAGATGCAACAGCAAATTGTCTGTTTACATGCCTATACGCGTATTTTGATGTGGAGAAACCGTAGGTTGCATCCTACGTCTACGTCTATCTCTCTAATAGATGCAACAGCAAATTGTCTGTTTACATGCCTATACGCGTCTATTTGTCTCTCTGTAAGCACTAGTGTCTCCTTATCTTTCTTTCTGCTCTTGCTTTCTCTATCTGTCTAGGAATGTTGAGACTTACAGTATTACAAAAATCTCATCCCTGTTTTACTCAAACAGCCAAAAGGCGTTGTTACTGTGTTTCCATGACAACAACAAAGACGGACACGGGCTGATGATTAGCATGACACTCAGCACCTCTAAAGTGACGGGAACATTGTATCTGGAATGTTGTCTGAGCCTGTACAAGTGTTTTCTTTACAGTAAAGTAAGGCAGCTGTTTAAAGTATTTTCTTTGTTTTTAAAAAATGACGTCATACTTTTTTAGCTCTATAGTTTATGTCTGTCAAGTTGGCAGTGACTGGAAAACGACACTGTGGTCTTAAACTCATATTTCATTTAATCATATTCTACGCAGCCAAATTCAAGAGTATTCGGAAGATCAGATATAGCCTATAACACATTGAAGAAGATTTGTGAAGTGCCATTACTATTCTACGGAAATATCACATTTAATTTACTTAGTATTTATTTTAAGCAGTAGATTACTCTACTGCTTATTTAGAAGATTTTAACGTATTTTTGAAGTCGATTTCCTTTTCATAATACGAAACCGATCTTATGTGATTTCATATACGACACTAGCAGTAAAACGCTTGCGAAGGTTAGCAAGTAAACTCCTCCATAGAGTGCCGAATATATTCCATTAAATTTAATAAAATCTAAAGGAAAAGAGAAAATGTGTCATTCATTACATACAGTTTGTAATATGGTCATTGAAAGATAACACAAAAAAGCATTAAAAGCGAGTATAGCCGAAATAAATTTGGGAGACAAGCATCCGAGAAGCCTAAAGAGAAAGGCCAGTGAAATTAATCATACGGATTACACTTAAGTCACATATACTATAAGTGAGCAATTGGCAAGTATTGAGAACATGTCTAACAAACGGCTCAACAGAGATCATAGAAAGTGTTGAAATGGCAACCTAAAGGCAGAATCATGTTATATAGTAATTTGTTAACTATATTTTGTTTAGATGTTCCGATTTTGGAAAGAAGACAGGATTGGCGGCATCATTATCGACTACAAGTAAACTATGTAATGCGTATTCATAACACATAACAAGAGAGCATGTTGCGTGTTATACTGTCGCCTGTTGTTTGAACGTCAAAATACATACATATTGTAACGACTTAGATTATTACCGTCTCGTAACAGCCACACGTTTGTGCGTCAATTTGTAACGAGTGGACCTGTATGCGTGTGTGTTAGCTCCACACGTTATAGTCGTCACTTTGTATTTATCGAAAAGTCGTGTTTTTTCTAATTTCTTACGCTGACGATGTCCGTCTCGAACGCACGAATTACCAGTACCGAAATCTTCCCGGGTGTAAACTTTACCTGTCCTTTGATGTTATTATTTATTTCCCGATAGGCGCCAAATTGTTTATGAAAACAATTAAACAGTTCAAACCGAGTTGTCGTTCTGTGCGGTAATAATCAATTCGAATTACCCTCGCAAACTGGCGGGCATTCGAATCTCGCTTGTGGTTCGTCGTGTTGCCAACGTCTAAATCTGGCAGACAATTTTACTCATCGCTAAAGTGCACAAACTTTATAATACAATTTAAATGCAATAAAGGACGGTTATTACTAATCAGTACTAGATTATTAACGTTGAAGCAGTTAATAATTAATCATTTAGATACAAAATATAATATTATAATATAATGTTGCTCCGGCAAACAGACTATATCTCAAGGTTGGCTATGTTGGCTGACGAATTTCTATTTCGACATGGCTGCCGTCAATGTTTATTTTCTACAGTTCATTCAGTTAACGAGTTCTTTTGATTACGTAAAAATAGAAACAAGATGTTAATAAAGTACACCACCTTACATCAATGGCACTTATATACTATTATGGTTTAAATACAGTTCGTTTCTGAGTGTTAAAAAGTGTTTGCTAATATTTCATACTTCGTACATTGGTTAATTTATGTTGACATACAAGTTTAATATTTATTATCAATAAATCCTTGAAAGAAATTTAGTTACCGAGTTCGGAGTGAGATTTTTTGTGTTGTGAGAAAAGTTAATTAATTTAGTTCGCAAATTCGGGTAATTCAGATATACTTAACTAAATCTTGTCGATTTCTGGTGATGAGTCACTGTTATTATTTAGGTTGGGTTGATACTATCTTTAATCTTCCATCATTTGGATCTCCTGTTTTATCAGACTTCTTTTTCAATTAATTTGGTTATTTTTAATTAATTTTAACTATTAAAATCTGGTTTATTAGCTCTCTTGGTTTAAATAGTTCTTTGTTCGACTTCTTGAATCCACATCTCATTAAATTTGGTAGTATTTATTACTACTTTAATTAATAATTGAGTCGAATATGGCTTTGCTTCCGTCTCTCTTGATCGTCAATACTGGACTAATGTTTTATAACGGATTTTAATATAATAACTGTGCCGGTGTTTGCATAACCAGGCGTTCGTAGGAAATAAAAATATGATATTTATAATAATAAATTACGTTCATGTATTCGATAATATCGCGCGGGGCAGTGCGGTTATCAGAAAAATCCTCTGATTAGTGGCGCCGCCTGCCGGCGACCAGTTGGCGACTTGCAGGGGCGAGTTGGTTTTGCTCAGTCGCTGTCTCGCTTCCGTTACGAAAACAAATCTACCTCCCCTTCGTGTCAGCAGAGCATTTTTCTTGTGGTGTCTTTTCATCTTTAATGGCAAGCTAATCGCTTAAGACCTACCGGTAAGTGCCTTGTATATATATATATATATATATATATATATATATATATATAATTTTCTATATTAGTAACTCGATGTTTCTTGCAGTAATTATATAATTTGTAATGTTTTCAATTTGTTTCTTCTGCAAGTAGATAATATTGTATATTCTTTTTAACACCTGACGCAAATAAGAATTCAATGGTATTTAATTATAAAATAAACAGCTGAAAATAAGAGTGAAAGGCAAAAAACTTATGAAGTTAAAGATCGATAACCCAGTAACCCAATAAATGACAAATGACTATTAACCCGACAGACTTGACACAATAGATCGGATAGGAACCAAAAGAAAACCAAGAGACAGTGAAGAAGAAGTTTAAGTACAATTCAGTCATCCCAAAAAAAGTGAACAGAATATTGTAAAGTTAGTAATGAATTGATGTCTGTAGCATATGAGATGTAGCTAGGACAATAAGATTAATGAAGGGTAATAGTATCACATGTATCTTATTATTTAAAGAATGTAATTGTATAATATAATGTAAGGGAGTTAGAAGCTAACCATGCCCCAAACTAATTGTAGTAGTAATGGCCAAAGGCTATAAACAATACTTTGAGCCCAAAACAAAAGCAATATTAGAATGATGACCAAAAGTGATCAGTGTGATTTGGAGGTAAATAGTTATAAATGACCATAATCACACAGTGATGTAAAGTAATCAGACAACCATGAATAAGCGTGAATAAGCCCAAAAGTGTGTGTGTAAAACTAAATAAGTAGTGAAAGTGATAGGTATAAAATAATGAAACAAAGTGAGCAGGGTAGTAATTATAGAAACTTTCTAATGAAAGAAAAAGTGTAGTGAGAGTGTAGAACTAAATATTATGTAAGCTAACTATGTTAAACAGATAAACAATTTGTGATAAACTGTGCACTAGTAGGTAAGATTGAACTAATTGTAATATTGTTAATTTAGGTAATAAGATATCAAGATTATATATTAAGGTAAGAGTTAAGGTATCAGAGTGTAGCAAATTAAGAAGGACTAACACTGTGTTTAAGTGAAGGGAATAGTAGATAGGACATAGTATACAAGGAACAGTTTGTCAATAGTATTATAAGAGTTTCTTTAAGTTTCTTTAAGTAAGTATTAAGAATTTTATTTGTGTTCAGAAAATCATAGCATAGAGTAAATTGTAGGGTAAGCAGATAGCAGCAATTAAAAGTTATTTCAGGGTAGAACCTGAAAAGAAATGTTTAATAGTAAGAATTAGAGTTAGGAATACTGATGTTTATCGTTTGTTTTGTTTGTAAATTATATTAGAGCTACCAGAAATGTTAGTAAGAAATGTTAAATGGAAGTAGAATGGAATCAAGGCCCTAGGCCAAACTGTTGAACATAAATTTATTAATTTGAGAACAAATAATAATCCAAGGGTAAGGCAGAACGTGCCAAATGATTAAACCATGTAAATGGGTATTCATAGTACCAAAATATGTGATTAACAACTAATTTTGAATAAAATATATGTAAGATATAAAATTGGGAAAATAGTAAAAATGTAATTAGCTATCCAAAAGTAGGCATGAGGGGTATCAAAATGTTCATCATAAAAATTTAGGAAGAATGGTACTAATGTGATGACCATAGATATTAGAACAAAGTAGTAATCTTCAGTTGAAGATATTTTGGTAAAAAATAGACGAAAAAGACGATAAATCTTAACAATAACCTGAGTTAATAACCAATGAAAAATTAGCATAATTTCTTAAGTAACCATAGCAACAAGAAAAATAACGCCAAAAAACCGTTAGATTTTCAGAAAGTCATTATTAACCAACGCCAGAGGGTGGACCGAGTAGCTCTCGTATTAACATTAAATTATTATTCTTCAAACAGTTACAAAACTATTTAAAACTAATAGAAGACAAGTACAACAGTACAGGGAATCCTGAACGTAAATTTTATTTATAAAAATTAACTTAACAAACCTTAGTGATCCAAAGAAGACGAAGCGACGCCGTGACGAAGAAAGACGACACGGACACTATATGAAGATCAGTAGAACCTCCTAAAAGAAGAAGACGACACCAACTGAAGAATTACGAGGCTTGAAGTAGCAAAGAAACCAGCCGAGACGAGGGAAACAGACGACAGGAATTATCCATAGAAGAAGACGACAGCCCAGGAGTTATCTATCGAAGAAGACGACACCAGGATCTTCAGCAACAAGCAACTGATAAGTATAAACATTATCCCTTAAAGCGTATTCACAAATTTTGGTCTGAATTAAATATAACTATTTCAAAATCACTGATCACTATTCCGAGTCAAAATAAAGGCTTATTTAAATTCACTATTTAACTATAACAAATTAACGATTATTAAGAAAGTAAATTATGATAAATAATTAACGAATCTTCTAATAACGAACTTCTGGCGAATGAACATAACCATAAATTGCTTCACAAATTTTCATTGGTGATTACTTAGTCAAATGTAATGAGATATCGATTTATTTATGTAATTAGTTGTAAGAATTATTATAACTTTGTGTGTGTTAGCCGTAAACATATATTTCTGTAGCCAAAAGGACTTTACACCCCTGAGAAAAAACGATAATTTTTACTGTAAACTAGAGTAATTGACTGATTGTAAACAACAGGGCTGAGCAAGTACCAACTATACAATCGTAATAGCCGGTGCCGAAAACGAATTTTGATGTATAATAAACCAAGTGAAATATTCTAAAGGATTAATAAATGTTCTCAATCTGCAATGCTGTATGTTTGATTCCGTTAATTTAGAATTACGACTAGTAATTATTGAAGTGAAGGCGTTAAAGCGAGACGCAAGCTGGGTAATACTGCAGAGAGCTGTACGCCAATCAGGTGGCGAGGCGGCAACGTTGCAACGTTTGAATGCGGCAGAGCAGAATACGGTTTACCCGTACACGACTGAGAGCATACATTTTGACACGTTTAACAACAAACAAACATATTAAACTTTAATTTAATTTTTAAAACACAAGTAAACATCTGGTTACAAAGTGGCTTCCATCGCGGGGCTTGAACGATAGCGGCCACACACCCTATAAAAATCCGGTTACAATATTCATAAAAAAGTGCCACCTAAATAACTCCCGCATAACGCGATGGATTCTCGCTATACAGGAGTATGATTTCGACATCATTCACTGCAAAGGGCGAGATAACATCGTGGCGGACATCCTGAGCAGGCATCCTGAAGACATGGACGAGGAACAACCAATCGATCGAACCGAGGAGTTAGAGATCAATTTTATCAACATCCGCATCAGTAAGGAGGCTAAGGAGCAGCTCAAGAATATAAGAAGTTATCAACTAGCCGACATGAAATTGAAGCGAATTATCGACGTAATACGAGCCAATAAACAACATAAACTTGCCAAAAAATACAGTTGGCACAATGACAAATTATACCGAAGCGAAAAAGGGATATGGAAACTTATGTTGACCAATGAACTTTGCCACAATATGATTGCTGAACTACATCAGGCATACAGTCATGTGGGAAATCGGCGTACATATCAACTGTTCAAAGAAAATTTCACGGGGAACTCAGTTAATAAGATTACCAAATTAATTACGAAAACTTGTCAAATATGCCAGAAAAGCAAGGACCCATTACTACACACATGAACACTGATACTACATAGATACTAAACAGATTGTAATAGCACACAACGTCTACATATGTAATAATTGTAAGATTCGAATACTGTTGTAATAAATAAGATAATCATTGTTAATTATTAAATTGTATAAGGATTCCAAAAGATATTAGCGTAGTTATTATGAATGTACTACATTGTAAGAGTAAGTTAAGGGAAATAGAACGTAAACAGATGTTAGGGCAAAATGTCATTGTAACATGTGTTGAGATGAAAGGGAGAGTAAAGCAAAATATTTTAAAAGTAGTTGTTTGACCAGTTTGTCAAGGGTGGGACGGAGAGTCTGTATGTAAACAAACCCTGAAATGCCGTTGACACTTAGGGTATAACAACAGACCGTAAACTAACTAATATTACCATGTTTTGTTAAATAAATTAAGAGTAATTAATATAATGTGATGTACAAACAAATCTAGATTATAGCAAGGGTTAAACAAATTATTGTTAGTAATATAAAATTTTAGCAGGGGATTAGGGACGCATCAATAGAATCAATCCCAAATTTTATTAAAATTTTGATATGATTCTATCGGGGGACGATATCACGGAAAATTGTATTCTTAACAATTTTACGGGGACAAAGTCATATGGTACCCAGGGAGAAATGTAAATTTATAGAAAGCGGTGGTTTTCTTTAGAAGTAAGAAAACATTAAAATATGTAGTAAAGAGCGATAGCTATTCAAAAGACGACCTTGCGTTGACGCCAGTAAGTCGGCCAAGAATTTATATTTTGTCACGGACGGGTCGGACCGTCATAAAACTGTATTGTTTACTAGGGTGTAAGAAACATTTACTAAGGTTGTAAAAGTTAAGTGCACCTAACAAAAGAGAGCGTATATGTGAAATGGAAGGTGACGCGAAGTTTCATACCACGTGTTCACGCGCATTTTGTGGACGAATAGCGGATAGCGTCATTTTTTGCGCGGGCTGTTCCGTTAAACAGATTGGGTAGTTTTGAATTTAGCGGTAAGTCAGACCAATAGGCGTGTAGTTTGTCGATATTGAGTGTGGGTAGTTTTAGCGAAATATAAAAATACGGAGTGTAAGAAGTTAGGGTAGTCAACGGAGAGATTACAGATATTAGACTCGTATTAGTTGCAATAATAATTTCTTAGTAATTTGATTAAATATATTTCAATCGCCACGTAAGTCAGTCACGGTAACGCGATATTAAGTATTGTGAAAGCTACATATTATAAACATTTAATAATCGTTTACAAGAATAACGTGCAGAGAAATTAGAGAAGATAAGTTAAAATCGGGTAACATATCCAAGTTTTACTTAACACAGCATCAATCGTTAAATCGAAATACATTGCGATTTAAATGGGTGAAACGTCATGGTGCGGGACAGTCGATCAATAAGCAGTTATTAATCTGGTGTTAGACGCACTTAGCTTTGTAAAAGAATATACTGTGTATTAGCATACGGCACATGTGTAGTTATCACTAAGTTGTCAAAGTGAATGGTGTTTAATACCTGTGAAACAAGTGTATAAATTAGTGCAAAACTAACAAGGATAAGGGCTCAACGATTAACGTCGGCTACCCGCCTGGAACGTGTAGAATTGATTACATCGCGGCGCAGAGTGGATTCAACATGCAAGTAAATAATAAAATGAACACTTATTGTACTATTGTCTATTAAATTTAAATGTATGTAACTCATACTTGGTGACTCAATTAGTCAAAGAATTCATAGCCAAGAAATAAGCACAAACAAATTTTATAGCAAACTTATTAAAGGTAATGATCTACAAATTTTGTAATATGTAAATACAAATTAGTTATTAAAAACTTAATTAATAACAGTCAAATTGTGTTTATTTATTACTGGCGCCCTGGGATAATTTTTAAGAGTCGGTACACTAAAGTAATTGTTACATTCTGTTGCTGATAATTAGTATGTTATAAATATTAATATTGTCATTGGGTAAATTAGCTTGATAAACTCTTACTTTTCACATGCTCGTAGGCCGAGTGTAGTATGTATAATAGTAACGTGAACTTTTATTAAGGCCTATTTAAAAGTGTATTACATGTTAAAGTAAGATAACAATTTAATTAAGTCAAATGTAATTAATTATCTACTGTCTACTGTAGTGTAAACTTATTAACACACTTTCTACATTAATAGTTTTTTAATTATACAGTTAAAACCAGCATGCCTACCGTGTCCTTGACTGACTTGTTTATAACTAATCTTGAGAGCAGTGGCTTAGTAAGAAGGGTTAACTTCACTCCCCACGAATGCGTAGGTGTACATAAAATCTGAAAGAAGCAATTGTATAGCTAACGATTACAACATTATTAGTGGGCAATAAATGGTGAATTTTGGACTCCCCCCACTTGGCACAGGAGCGGGTGGTCAGATAAAAAATGCAAATGCAAGTCACGATCACTCATAGAATAGTCAGTTGTGTGCCTGGCTCTTAATATCTGGCTAACAAACATTTGAGACAAAACACAAAGGTTTGAATATGTACATCAATTACATGTCGAATATTGACTTTTAGACATATAATACTAATAATACATACAAGGTATAACATAAGATATATAATACATCTAATACTATGTATTCTGCAGAAACTGGGAGTGAGTCAATGCAAGTCAAAACAGCAAAATGAGATGTGACAAGTACGGAGTTCAGGAGAATACCAGGAAGACTTGCAGAGGACAGGACTACCAGAGTGGACAACACAAGAGAATGAGTGATGATAGAATAGTATGAGTATGTTGACATAATGGTCAACACAAAGACAGAGGACTGGCAGATCAAAAAAAAAGTTTTAAAGCTACTTTGCAACTAACAAACAGGCTACAAGTCTAAATTGGACGAGGGAGGAAGAGAATTGCTTGAAAGTTAGGTTATGGAAAATGCATATTGTCAATGCGAACCTTACACAAAAGAATACATGTATAAATCATATCCTGTACAGCAATTAATTACAAATCAATATGATGACAAATAAAATATTATTAATATAAGAAATGAATGTGTGTATACGATACGTGTATATAACAGGTGTATCAATTTAATACATACATTATTATTAATTACAAATCAATATGATGACAAATAAAATATTATTAATATAAGAAATGAATGTGTGTATACGATACGTGTATATAACAGGTGTATCAATTTAATACATACATTAAACAGCAAAAAACATATTTTTATTTTTAAACTTTATACCTTGTCCTCAAATTTGATCTCTTCCATTTGTCAGATGATGGATAAATTGATCTTGTTAACACCTGAAACAAATGAAAACAAGTTAGCACAAGAATATCATCTGATTAAGGACACTTTTATATTAAATGCACATGTCTTTATTAATAAATAATGTTTTCCCATTGTCAGACCTGAGTTTAACCAATGACGATGCCTTATCTTAGTGTGGGCAAGGTACTTCATTTAATACAATAAAGTGTTCTTGGCTGAAAGGAGATACCGAGACCACTTATGTAGAGGAAAAGTCACATCACTTCTGCACATGTAATTGGAATGAGCTAACGTACAGAAGAGCATTCAACCTACAGTGCTAACTATACTGATGATTCCTGGAAAATGTTTTCCCCATAAAGGTACACTTTTCTTTGAAGCCATACAGACATGTGTCCACTATTTTTTTTATCAGTTCGTCATACCATGTTACTAATTTTTACACAGACTTTGTTTTTAAATTCCTATTTACCAGAAATTATAAGACTTTTGACATAAATTTAGAATTATTTTGAAAAGGAAACAATTGCTTATCAATTGAATGCTAAAATTTTTATGAAACCTCAGAGTCAAAATGTTTGCAGAAGTTATACAATATACTCTGTTTCACATAACTTCCAAATTGACAGCTGTGGGAATACACTGCAATACTACTAGCAAACTGTTATTTACAACGGAAGTTTGAAGCATTTGACAGATTTAAAGAGTTGAAATATTTGTTCTGCTTTATCTAGTCTGAAGACGCAAATCATCTTATTTATAGCTTTCAGGGTGCAGTAAATTTAATCTGGTCTTAAACAGAAAATCTTTGACAAATAATATTAGAAATCGTGTAGAAATTATAATTTTTAATGACTTGAAATACCATAATGGACAATGGAACAATATTTCATAGTTTGTAAAATGCATATAAAAAGAAGAACTGGGACTGTTTGCATTCATGATCCACTGAAACCACTTTGAAGAGTTTTCCAGTAACATGAAGGGTACCAGTAACATTAATGATATTCATGTCACTGATATAATTTCTGACAGCCTAATAACACGTTACTAAAACAAACCACATACAAAAACAGCTAACAGATCCAAAACGTGATGTGTTATATCACTGAAAAGAGACATTTGTATAAGCTGATAAGAATTGGCAACATTTATTTGTTGGTATGGGAAGGACATCTTAACATCAGCTATGAATGGCAAAGTGAAAGAGCACCAAATCTGAATTTATTGTGCATTCCCAAGTGTCAATACTGATGTTATATGAAAGATATTGTAGGATTAAAAACAAAATTATATTTTATATTTTGTTATTTCTTTGAAAAATGCATCTCAATTATCAGAATTAACATAGTGAAAATAGGGATATCCACCTTGCAATCATTTTATTAAATATCACTATAATATTGACGACTCGGAACACAATGTGTTCCGAGTCGTCAATATTATAGTGATATTTAGTTAAGTAACGGACACGTCATGGACAACGAAATCCAAGAATCATTTTATGTTTATTTTATTGTTGTATTGGAGTGTTAGTGGTCTCAAATATTTCTACTAGTAATTTTATACAAACCACTATTTTGCCTTCGGTATTGACGAGCGCTTTCGGCAGTCAAGCCATCTTCAGATCATTTACCAACCTTAGGTAAATGAACTTGTTTAGTCTTGAACTTACCTTAGGTTGGTAAATGACCTGAAGATGGCTTGACTGCTTAAAGCGCTCGTCAATACCGAAGGCAAAATAGTGGTTTGTATAAAATTACTAGTAGAATCATATTATGTTTATGTTGAACTGTTTGATTATAATAAATGGCTGTGCATGGCCAAATAATAATATTCAGTAGTTGGTTAACATGCACATTTAAGTAATAGATTTTTAGTTTACTTTGTGTATTTTAATAATATCTAATGTCATGTATTGGCTTAATACAATACAGTACTGACCAAACCAGAAATATTATATACAATCCATTTTGAAAATAAATTTCTTACAAGAAACTATAAAACTACTTTATGCTACCCCCGCCACAAAGCTATTTCATGCACAAGATAACATGGCTCCGTTTGTGCCGAACTGGCTTCGGCAACGCATTATTAGTATTTTAAAAACGAGCGCCGCTGACGTCACGCAATGCCACACTGTTACGATTGTTTGTTGTCGGTCGGTTATACACACAAATGGTTGTGCTGCTATGCAATACAGCTGGCGCTGCCGGCCAGCTGTGTGTCTGTACGTTCCTGCTTTCGGAGGTTACTTGGCTGAAGCGAAAAGTTGTATCGCTCTCATTTCTGCTTCATCCCCCAAGCTGTTCATCTGGTCTCGGCTGGCGGCGAACTTCTAACCAGGACTTCCAACCTATCACTATGATAGGCTAAATAAAGTGTTGCTCCAGGTGCTCGACCAAGGACGAGATGGGTGTCAGGGGTGGACGAACATCTGTCCCCCCTAATGGCAGAGACGATCTATAGCCACAATGCCGTCAGTCGAGGACTTTTCCGATGCTAAGCTGCACCAAGGACTTTTCCAACGCTAAGCTGCACCAGGGTCTGGTGACACGACTGTGACATCACTGATCCGCGCCCATACGAACTATGTACCCCGGACAATCCAGGTGGGAAAATTCTGATTATATATTTCTCTCTCTCTACAACTTGTGAATGCACAGAAGCCGCCAGAAGCTCACTCGTGAAGTTCTGAATACTATACTCTAGCACAAACTCTCATGTTCAATTATGTGTGATCATCATGTTATTGCATGTGTGAACATTACCACAGTACACCTAATGAAGTATCTTATAACTGTATAATGTGTAAGAAGTTACACACATACACACACATCCGCAGTTTACTGTAAGATCTAACTTTCATCTAATTAAGACCATTAGGGAGTTAATTATCTCGTGCTATCAAGTCATCTGGTCATGGCTGAGTTTTAATAACGTAGCTGGGGTTGTCTGATGCTGTAGATGAGAAACGATTTTCTTTCACACACATACTTAACGCTTAATGATTAAGCTAAGGGTTCGTTTGGCTGGTTGAGTTTCGGGGCGGTCACTTACATTCTCTGGTGTGAACTATGCTTGTGAATATGCTGGCAAATCTATGCTTAGGAGCTGAGATATTCCATTTACGTTGTTATTTATATTTGTACCTAGCTATACATATTAGGCTTCATTTATTTACTGTAGTGGGAATCGGTTTATGTGGAGGTTAGTGTTGAAATGAGGGATGTTTTGTTATTCATGTCGTATATGTGTTTGTGTGTGTAATTTTACTATATATATATATATTTTTTTGGGGAATATGTAACTGATTTAAAACAAGAGAATAACCATAAATGTGCTTGCTGAGACAACAGGCTAGCCTAATTGATATTATACAACACTGATGGATTAGTATTGCTTTATGAATGAGATTATTACCAACTTTGACTCATACATAATCAGGCAGAAATTTTTGCAATTAGTAATATCAATTCACTTACTTTGTGACATTATGAATTAATGGAAATAGATAGATATATAAAATTCTGCCTTTAATGTGTGCTCACACAATTACGAACTTGTTATGTATGTAAGATCTTACAGGTTGAATAAAGCACACGCTTGTTGGTTAAAAGAGTTTTTCATTTGCAAGTACTGTCATTCACCTGGGGGGACATGTCTGTAATTGTATTTGGGCCTTGCACACTTTTGCTTCCTCTAGGTCTTTTCTTTACCTAGTTCTAAATATGATGTCTCTCCCCTTTTACAAAAAAAAACTTAATAAAAATAAAATTAAATAAAATTCAAAAAAAAAAAAATTACAAAACTTAGAAAAATAAAAAGGGGGGTTTCAAATGTTAGTTCAGAGCGTGGTTTTTATGATTCTGGATGGATAGTAGGTATTATTTCTGCCTTACTTTCTCTGTTGAACTTGAGAAATTTTAGAATCTGGGGACTTATATTTATTTTCTTAAATGAAACTTAGTGTGGCTACAGACATGTCAGCTGGTGTTAGGACTTGCAAATTATTTCAAATTATTTTTGATTAGAATCCAAGTGTTGTAAGAAAACTTAATGATAGTGTAATAAATTAACAGAATGAACAACCAGAAAAAAGAGCACATTTTATAAAATGAATTTAATGAAGTTTATAATAATTTAATATGTGTTAGTGTTTAAGTGATTATTTTGTGATGTTGAGTGTGAGATGGATTTTGAAAAGGGGTTATGAGAATGTGATTAATTTTTTTAATGAATGTGTGGTGATTGGTTGCGCTTGCACATACCCTGGAGCTCATACGGAGTCTGGACATGATGAGGGCCGTCGGTACTTGTTGAGTTTGATTATGACTTGTCTCTTGGATTAGACAACGTGTTTGGGTAGCATCCCAGTTATATGGTAATTGTTTATTGAGGGCGTTGCGTTGCGGTATCGTATTTTGAATGCGGTTATGGTCCGACCAAGGGCATGGATGTGATACTTTATATTTTCGATTATATCGAATTTTATGTGTACTTTGTGTGTTGTATTTAGTGAGTAGTTTGGTTGTTTTGTGTTGTGTTCTCTTCTGGGCATTTTGCATGGCTGTTTCTCTGCTTTTATGACACCCATCTCGTCGTATCGCTAGAGCATTCTGGAGCCACTTGAATGATCAAGTTCTTCCTTATGTGTTGGTGTTAAATTGTTGTCTGTGATGTATGTTGTAAATTGTATAATTCTGGTGGACACTGAGCGAATTTAAGTAGTAAGAGGGGCGTTCCAAATGAAGAAGGAGTTCAGATGAATTTGAGTTAGGATTTCTTTTGGGGACCTTGTTTTTGAAACGGGAATTTAACGCTAACTGCACTTAAGACAATAGATGTTAGAAAGAATAAATTAAATATTAATCCAGAATCGATGCAATAGTTTTGCACAGTGATACAAACTGATCCGAAAGATAACCTTTGGCCAGCTGATAGCCGCAGCTGTAACAGTATTTCAAGCCTTGCTGCCTGCTTATCTGATAGATTGTGTATCGTTATATCCGGCTTCTAAATTCAAAGACCAGTTTATTTGTTTTCTGTCTGATCAGCTGTTCGAGTGATATAAAATGTAGGTCAGTTTTTCAATGTGGATTAGTGTTTGGCCCGAACCATGCCGCATTCCGGGTTGATGTCCCCAGGGTTGTTTGGGCGTCGGTTGTATGGCTGAGTGTTGGCTGTCCGCAGAGAAGTTACCCCCCCTCCTCCTTAGGTAGAGAGATAACTATTATAAAGTGGAGATTGGGAGATTGATGTTCGCGTGCCCTCAATGCGGTCTTCTCACCCTTGCTAATCGGGTCCGTCCGCCCTAGTGTAGGGATGTGGGCCAGTCGTGTGTCAAGGATTGATAATGCCTTGTTTTGCTGCACACGGCTGGTCGGTCCACGAGCTGGACGGTTGTAGAAATGGTACTCACATATCAAGGTTGTAGCACTTGTTAGCCTTCGGGCGTGAATATGTGAGTACCAGGAGAGTTAGGTGGTGGTCACCGGAGATGGTGACGTGTTGGGGGCGGTCCCGAGAGTATGGCATGGAGGAGAGGACTCGCGTGGGGGATGGTCGCAGTGGGGTGGAGATTTTCAGTCCTGGGAAAGGAATATTGTGTTAGTGGTCCTGGGGCTCAGTTGTTGAGTTTGGGAGGCCTTGGTGGTCAGTACTCAAAGCTGGATCCCGTGATTCTTCTCTTTCTCCTGTTCTTTTCTGTCTCTTCTATCTGCATGCGGACCAGGGCCCGGCGAGCATGCAGGACTCACACTTACACCTTCTCTTTCAGACACACATTCACTGACTCACACCTCTTCCTTCTGCTTTTTCGTTTTCCTGTGTTACTGAACCCACCAAGAGCGGTTTTAGAATCTGAGATTTTCCAGGTTTCCCGCAGCCGTCGTGCTTGAGGACTTGTTTGTTTTGGGTCAACCATGTTGCCCTTTTGGGGTGAGGGTGTGCCGAACTGGCTTCGGCAACGCATTATTAGTATTTTAAAAACGAGCGCCGCTGACGTCACGCAATGCCACACTGTTACGATTGTTTGTTGTCGGTCGGTTATACACACAAATGGTTGTGCTGCTATGCAATACAGCTGGCGCTGCCGGCCAGCTGTGTGTCTGTACGTTCCTGCTTTCGGAGGTTACTTGGCTGAAGCGAAAAGTTGTATCGCTCTCATTTCTGCTTCATCCCCCAAGCTGTTCATCTGGTCTCGGCTGGCGGCGAACTTCTAACCAGGACTTCCAACCTATCACTATGATAGGCTAAATAAAGTGTTGCTCCAGGTGCTCGACCAAGGACGAGATGGGTGTCAGGGGCGGACGAACATCTGTCCCCCCTAATGGCAGAGACGATCTATAGCCACAATGCCGTCAGTCGAGGACTTTTCCGATGCTAAGCTGCACCAAGGACTTTTCCAACGCTAAGCTGCACCAGGGTCTGGTGACACGACTGTGACATCACTGATCCGCGCCCATACGAACTATGTACCCCGGACAATCCAGGTGGGAAAATTCTGATTATATATTTCTCTCTCTCTACAACTTGTGAATGCACAGAAGCCGCCAGAAGCTCACTCGTGAAGTTCTGAATACTATACTCTAGCACAAACTCTCATGTTCAATTATGTGTGATCATCATGTTATTGCATGTGTGAACATTACCACAGTACACCTAATGAAGTATCTTATAACTGTATAATGTGTAAGAAGTTACACACATACACACACATCCGCAGTTTACTGTAAGATCTAACTTTCATCTAATTAAGACCATTAGGGAGTTAATTATCTCGTGCTATCAAGTCATCTGGTCATGGCTGAGTTTTAATAACGTAGCTGGGGTTGTCTGATGCTGTAGATGAGAAACGATTTTCTTTCACACACATACTTAACGCTTAATGATTAAGCTAAGGGTTCGTTTGGCTGGTTGAGTTTCGGGGCGGTCACTTACATTCTCTGGTGTGAACTATGCTTGTGAATATGCTGGCAAATCTATGCTTAGGAGCTGAGATATTCCATTTACGTTGTTATTTATATTTGTACCTAGCTATACATATTAGGCTTCATTTATTTACTGTAGTGGGAATCGGTTTATGTGGAGGTTAGTGTTGAAATGAGGGATGTTTTGTTATTCATGTCGTATATGTGTTTGTGTGTGTAATTTTACTATATATATATATATATTTTTGGGGAATATGTAACTGATTTAAAACAAGAGAATAACCATAAATGTGCTTGCTGAGACAACAGGCTAGCCTAATTGATATTATACAACACTGATGGATTAGTATTGCTTTATGAATGAGATTATTACCAACTTTGACTCATACATAATCAGGCAGAAATTTTTGCAATTAGTAATATCAATTCACTTACTTTGTGACATTATGAATTAATGGAAATAGATAGATATATAAAATTCTGCCTTTAATGTGTGCTCACACAATTACGAACTTGTTATGTATGTAAGATCTTACAGGTTGAATAAAGCACACGCTTGTTGGTTAAAAGAGTTTTTCATTTGCAAGTACTGTCATTCACCTGGGGGGACATGTCTGTAATTGTATTTGGGCCTTGCACACTTTTGCTTCCTCTAGGTCTTTTCTTTACCTAGTTCTAAATATGATGTCTCTCCCCTTTTACAAAAAAAAACTTAATAAAAATAAAATTAAATAAAATTCAAAAAAAAAAAAATTACAAAACTTAGAAAAATAAAAAGGGGGGTTTCACGTTACTGTTACTGTTCAAGCTGAACAGCACTCCCTTTACATTAAACACATTGACTTAAGTAAAAATGGGTATTTATTACATACATAAAACATATAGCTACTGACAATAATGTCTAAATAAAAAGTGTTCAGAATGTGAAAGTTTTATTTTGTTTTGGAAGTCTACAAAAAGTTTTATTTGCTTTAGTTCAGTTCAATACAAATTATATAATAAATCATTTCAATAATAATATAGTGGGCATCATAAATTTGTTTTCATTTGTAAGAACTGTAATAAATTCATTTGTCATTTCAAATTGTCGTTAACCTGAGTAACTACAATTCATTTTTTAATGTGCATTGAATCGTTGTGAAAACATTATCACAAAAGCATAGTTTTGAGAAATCATCACATATTTACTTATATTCACATGCCTAAAAATATATTCATCTACTGATACTTTCCATAAATGCCACTAACAGCAATTTTACGTATATTACCTTTTGGTAGTAGTCAGTTATGCAGGCAAGGTGAGGTTATGTTTGCCCAGGTATGGGTTATGCAAGCTATAATAATATTACATTTAGTCTTGAACTTGTCCTGTACGTTGTATAACAATATTTGACTATGGCATTACTTTCAGTTAGGGATGGCAACTATATATCGATAGTTGAAATTTATCGATATATTTCTAAATATATCGATATATTTTTTATCGATATACGTTATTTATATATTTTTGGATTATATCGATACATGTCTAAAAACGCGATATATATCGTTTTTTTGTTATTGATTTAAAAAATGTAAAACATTAAATTCACTTCTCTTAAAATGATGTTTAATAAGGTTGTAACAAATTGTGTTTTAGTACTTCAACCCTCTAACGGTAAGGTGGGCTTTTACGCATGCAAGGTAAGGTCTCGAAACGCCGCAAAGTTATTCTTCCTTGGATCTCTTGTAGTTTTGTCGTCAAATCGTAAGTTCTGGATTAGAAAAGAGAATCTTTTCTGTGACATTGAACAGCGAAACACAACCGGTCCATAGATTACAGAAAACATATCACCAAGACATAAACCAGAGTTCTTCAAAACACCGCTCATATACAACAGCCCAATAAGAGCTCTTATCTCTGTCAGGTTTGTGGGAGATGTAAACCACTGTACAGATTGGTATTTGATCTTCGATCTTTCTATTTCACTGTTAGTGTGGAGAACAATTTTTTCCAGCATCTCATTGGTTACAAATAAAGAAAACAATTGTACCGCATCAACGATCCCTCGAGCATCGCCTTTTGGTCCGGGCAGGTGTGTGATAACATTTAAAGATGAGGTTCGTGAAAATTTGGAGCGTACCGGTTTGTTCGTCCAGATGGTTTCTTCGTCTTTCCCAATTCAAAAATCCTGTCATCATCAGTGTTTTCATAGGCAGTGTTGCCAGGTCAGTCAGTCCTCTTTTCTCCACATGGCTACTCAAAATTTCTCCACTTTGCTATCAAAATCCCCACTCCACAAATGCGTGTGCTTTATGCAAAGTGTCACCACATTTTATAGAGTCTGAGAGTATTCTAAATGTTTAAACATTATTACAAGAATTACATAAATATTAAAAACTTGTTTGAAGTACAATAAAAAAAATCATCAGCACTGCTACAATCCCGTGTCCCTTCAGCTAAGTCGAACTCGTCATCTTCGTTATCACTGTCTATAAGAATGTTATCTTCAGTCTTGGAAACTTCTTTGTCAAAATCTTCTTCTTCTAAGTCTTCTTCTTCTTCTTCTTCTTCTTGCCTCTGAAACTCTGCTAATATTTTTTCAGCAGTGTACAATATTTTGTTACAAGCCATTATGCAAAAAATAAAAAATGAATAGAAAATCTAAATTCAATGAAAAAAGTCACAGTAATTAGAGTAAATTGTATTATATTGTCCACTCAATGGTACTGTCTGGCTCTTACACGTGTTAGTATTGCTATGATGCCAAAGCAATGTCAACCATATACTACTACGCTTTTTTGTGAATCGTAACATGTACACAAAGTGTAGACATTCCAAAATATACGATTGTTGATGTCTAGGCTCGACTTTGGATAAACAAGAGAGAAACTGGTTACAAAATTACAAAACAATGGCAAGTGTTGTGTTCATGTTTAGTCTACAAACCTTACTTTACTTTAGCCAACGCCCGTACGTGGTTCTTCAACCATTCGACGCCGAGCCTCCCAGTAGCGATTGGTTATGTCGTCAGTCGGGTACGTGAGTGCTTGGCAGTCCCGTAAGTGTTCTCCGTCCATTCTTCCGGAGTTGCAAAGCGGACAGGTTTCGTTCTCAGCTAGGCCGATGCGGTGTAGATGAGCTTGCAAGTAGTCATGTCCGGTAGTAAGGCGGAAACGGGCGACGGCCTCAGCTCTGTCCAGGTGTCTCGGTATTGGTCCTACAGTGGCAAGACTTTCCCACTTTTTACCAGTACCCAGGGTTTTTAGAGTTCTTTGTGTGGAGGTGTTTATAACTGAGGTGATGAGGTTATTGGCTCTACTGAGAGTAAGCGGCACGTCCGGCTGCTCAGATTCTGCTCCTTCTTTGGCTTTGATGTCGGCTCTTTCGTTGCCAGGAATACCTACATGGCTTGGCACCCACTGTAGGGTAACGATCCATCCGGTTGACATCAGCTCTGCAAGTTTCGCGCGGCACTGAATTGTTCTCAGGCAGTCGGTGGGAGCGTTGCTGGTGAGCGCAAGAATTGTGGACTGGGAGTCGATTAAAAATACCACTTTTCCTGGTGCTAAAATCTTGGCTAGTAGCTGGTTGGAAGCTTCGTAGACTGCGCACACCTCACCATCGAAGTTACTAGCGTTTCTTCCCACAGCTGTTGAATTCTCAAAGAGGCTACAAAACCATCCCGCGCCTGCTCCCCTCGTTTCAGGCAGGAATGAGCCGTCAGTGTATATGTGGAGCCAATCATTCGAAGGGTACCTAAGGTTGATGGTTTCTATGGCGTACGACTTGAGCTCAATAGGGTTGGCTTCGGCCTTGTTGGTTGTTAGGCTGATTAGGTCAAGCCGCTTTGCGGGTAAAGCGTTTGCCACTGCATTGTAGTACTGTATGGGAGCCCGACGGTCCAGTGATAGTTGGTACTTGCTTATAAGAGCTTCAGCGTGAGTTAGAGGCGAAGTTTGGGTTTTGAGTCGTTGGGTTGCACTTTTGTATCCATTCCAGTGATTCCCATCCACTCTCTTAGCCCTTTCCCAAAACTTAAGCGTGCATTTATCCCTCCGGCTATCTAAAGGTTCGATGCCAGTTTGAAGTTGCATGGCCGCTATTGGGGTTGATTTTGCTCCTCCGGTTATAATTCTTAGAGCGTTATTCTGGACAGCGTCGTATTTTTTAGGTTGGTGTTACTAGCAAGTGAGGTGACTTCCGAGCCATATTCAAGTACTGGACGGACGTATGTTTTGTAGGCTGTAGATAGAACATCTTGAGTGGCTGCTACGTTACACCCCTAGTCTACAAAACAAGACTACACATTAGTTACAGTACTACGTATGTATAAAGTTCACAAGCCATGCATTCTTACGAAACTGCAAAAAATATATAGGAAGCGTTGAAAAATTTTAAAGCATTTTTGGTAAGGTCGGGTCGCATCCGACCCGAAAAGAGAAGTGCCTGGAAAAAACAAACACGGTGATCGAGGAACAATTACCTGGAAACTGGGGTTATTCCTATGCCTTCCCTATGAATGACTGAGAGGGTATCTTAGTGTTAAACCGTTTGGAGAAAAGTTAGAATGGAGAAGATGTTCGGAACAATTGCGCATGGGTCGGATCCGACCCACACCTTACCATTAGAGGGTTAATAATGAGATTAATTTATTACTATCTGCTATAAACAACGTCGGGATTTTTTGTCGTGCTCGTGCAACACTGCATTGCATTGGAATTGGAGTTGGACAGCAGTGCAGACTGAGAGCTTGCGGTCATTGGCTCATATATCGGTCTTACCGATATATCGTAATATATCGATATATTTCAAGCAATATATTGGATATAACGATATAGCTGTTACGATATATCGGAAGACCGATATATCGATATACCAGTCAATGTTGCCATCCCTACTTTCAGTACATTTATAACGCACTCTTATACTGGTTAAATCCACATACATTACATTAGTGGTACCTTTAGAGCTACCAACCTCCAAGCTTTAGTCTAGACATTGTGTTGTGTTTACAGCATATGCAGGCCAGAAAAAAGTCTTAGATTTATATATGCTGATGTGAAAGTTGGAATTATTAATTCAGACATTAAAACGGAAATAAAAAGTAAACAGGAAACCTTGGTAACTTTTTACTGTAATGGAAGATATTTTAACGTACAATCGAGTAATTCTTCTAGCTTGTGGATAATGTCATCAACACACAATGAAGAACCACATCCAGTGGTTTAATTACAATCGTTTGAGTGTAACAAAATTACACTCATTGTGTGCGCGGATTACCTATCACATTAAGGTAAGAGTTTCATCATTATATGCATGCATTTCAAGTGAGCGCGCGCGCGCGTGTGAAATTTTTTTCTATTGTTTGGTGTAATATAAATACGGAAAAAATAATTTTAAACGGTGGTCGAACCTATTTATGAAAAAAAAATAAAATAATTACTCCCATAAGACGCCAAAAAACGCCATATTAACTGTGACAAATGACATTTAAATATTTTTTAATTTTATTTAGTAGTAGAAAAACGCGTGTTATTTGACGCATAAACTTGAACTGCAGCTATAGGTAATCCACGTAATGATGTCATAACTCGTCATTCCGATGCTGACGAGAAAGACGGGCCCTGCCGCGAAAAAGTCACGTGACTTTAGTAGTCTCAGATCCGGCATTATAAACGTTAATTGTGTGTGTGGTTAAGTTAAACGTTTCTTTGAAAATATTAGTGTATCAGGATGTTATAGTGATTTAAAAGTTTTCTGTTGATGGTTTATTTATAGGCTATACTATTCACGTGATTTACAGTGTTATTACGAATATTAAAAAGTACCAAAACTTTAAACAAGCACGTGTTTTAAGTTAAAAGTTTCTACCTAAATTTTGGTGTATCATAATAACGATTAAAAGTATACTGTTTACATAATTTACAGTGTTATTAAGTATACCGTATTACACAAAAATGCCAAGACATTGTAGTGTTTATGGTGGCAAGTCCAACTATGATAGCCAGGAAGAAAAGGTTAGCACTTTTTCTCTTCCTTCAGAAAAAAGTCTGCGACAAAAATGGTTAAATAAAATACCTACAGACTTATGTATATTGAAAAATCCTGTTGTGTGTATAAAGCATTTTCGTGACAGTGACGTTATTAAAACAGACAAGCGTGTAGTGGCTGGAGAGTTAAATGAATTTCAAAGAGAAAGATCTAAACTAAAAGCCGGTGCAATTCCTACAATTTTTAACAATGTACCCCAATATTTAAGTGAGACACCAAGTTCCTCGAAACCACTGAAAAGGCTTCACCAATTTGAGCAAGAAAACATTGAAAAGGCAATTGAACATAGCTTACAGACACAAAAAACATATGTAGAAGAAAGAAAAGTTAGTAGTCTGGAAGATATTTTATCCTATTATTATAATTAGACTAAAATCTCAGAATGGATTTTAATTCATGAAAATGAAAACGTTTATTAGCATTATAAGTATAAACCAGAGTGTACCTTTTATCCTGTGTTCCCTAGTGATTCATAAAAATCTGAGTTATGAAATTTATATAAATAATGTAAAGTTTTCAGTGAAAAAAATCCCAAAAAGACTTTCAGTTTTAAAATCTGTTAATGTGTTAGAGGATGTTCTTGTTTTTATTCGTGGAGTTGCTGATAGTGCTCAGAGTGTAGATGAGAACAAGTTGGATAAAGCAATAGAAAACTCTTATCAGAGGTGAGTGAAAACAGTGATGAAAATTTTCAGCTGTCATTCATTATTGAACAGTCAGAGTTATATAAACAGCCAACTAATAATAGACGATACACTGCACATACATTAATGTTAGCTTCTACATTATATGTGCAATCTTCAGCTTCCTACATTGCTCTTTATAATAGTAAATTTGTATGTTTTCCACATCCCAGAAATATTAAAAAATTAATAGGTAAATTTTCATTACTTGGATCTGATCTTGAGGGAAGTATTGAGTATTTAAAAACTAAACTACCTTTATTAAAACATCATGAACACATTGTCAACATACACTTAGATGAAATTTATGTAAATCCTGAGTTACATTTTAAAGGAGCTAGTATTGTAGGTTGTAGTAAAACAGATTCGACAAAGATAGCAAAGACAGTGCAAGTTTTTATGATTCTCAGTATATTTTCTAAATACAAAGATGTAGTGAGCTTAATACCTGTTAACAATTTAACTGCCCAACAACTACAAATTGTAATGTTAAATGTATTACAGCAAATAGAAAATATTGGTTTTATAGTTATAGCTTTTGTATCTGACAACAATGTTGTGAACAGAAAAGCTTTTGAACTTTTTTCTGAAAATGGTATTTTGCAACCATACCTTCCTCATCCTCTAGACTCTAGATCCAAAGAGAATTACTTTTTCAATCTTTGATGTGGTTCATATACTTAAATGTGTTCGTAACAACTGGATCAGTAGAAGAACAGATAACTGTAAACTTGTATTTCCTGATTTTGAATTTAGCAATAATGATAATTTACATGTAGCACAGTTTAAGCATCTTGAAACTGTATGAGTTGGAAAAAAATTCTCTTGTAAAATTTGCTCACTTATTATCATATAAAGTACTATACCCTTCTACTATTCAAAAACAAAATGTAAAATTAGCGTTAAAAATTTTTAGTGAAACAAATGTAGCTGTTCTTCAATGTATTTCAAAAGACAAAGTGGATCTACTTCCAGATGTTCAAGGAACATGTTTGTTTTTAAGCATTATTATTAGATGGTGGAAAACTGTTAATGTAAAAAGTGCTTGGGAAGGCAAACGGTTTAATGATGAATATAGAGACCCTATTCACTCTAACAGCACATTACAAATAGATTTTCTAAGAAAAATGTCTCTGTGGCTCAAAAACTGGAAGCAGACTGTACATATTTATCAGTCACTATCAGCACAAATCTTTCAGTCCAGGGTGGCCACTTTCTGGAAAACTGGGAAAAGTCAGGGAATTTCGCGCGTCAGGGAAAATGCTGGAAGGGCAGGGAAAAATATAAAAATAACTTGCAACAATACCCTGTATTTTTACAGTATCACTCACAACCTAAGACTAACTAGTATTCCCTGTTTGCTGTACCTATTTTTCACAGCTCAAGAAACATAGACCGAAAATTTTAAAGAAGCTTGGGCTTCCTTTATAAAACACACCTGAGAAATCAGTACTTATGGGAGATACAATTGTTGTTTTTAACTCATGACTTCACGACACGTTTCATGGACTAAGTTAACTAACACTAAGAGGTTTACAGTTAATGTAGGGTGACTTTTAATTACCTATGAGAGGATAAATGTGCCCATGAAACTGAATAATTTTCCACATAGAACATAGACTGGAAAACGAAAAAGAAAAATTGGACAAAACCATGCGACTTTTATCGTATTTCGTCCTTTCTTCCACTGGGAAGGTTGTTCAATTTCATGAGCCCATACATTCCCTTAACTATTGCTAGCTGAACAGAGGTTAAATGGTTAAATGCTCATTAAATAAATTCTGCATTATTTTCATATATCGCAAATCCTGTATCGTGGGTGCCATGGACACACACAAAGACATACAAACAAAGCAACACCCAGACCCAGAAACAGATATTTAAACTCATCATTCAAATATCTGCCCCGGCCAGGAATCGAATCCGGAACCCTCTGTGCAGAAGGCAGCGGCACTACCTATTACAATAAAGGGTTCGTCAATTGGCAACTTACTTTACTTAATATAAATATTTGTGTATTGTTAATTTAATTACATAATATTAATCCTTATTGTTTATTTGCCTACGTCGGCTTTTTCTGTATACGACTTATGCGTAGCGCCACACATCAAAGGCTTTGCCATGTGTCTCTATGCCGCCACGCATCGCGTGAAGTGAGTGACAGTGATACAATTTTAATTCATTGCGTATTGAGATGCGCTCGGGTGAAAGTGTTTTTTCAAAAATAATAATGTGACCTATTTTGAAAGATATAAAGTGATTTTTCATTTAAGGACTGCGTGCAGTGTCTTAGGTAAGTATATGATTATCATTTTTATTTTAGATAAGTACTAATAATGTAATAAATTTTTATTTAGGTATTAATTTCTTCTTATTCCAATAAGAACAACTAAAGGTCAAATAGGTAGTTTCTTTTAAATATTTTTTCGACTGATTTTAATTTATACAGGTACCTAACTACTTGTAAAAGTGGTAGTCAATATGCATTGCAAATCGATATAATTTTGCATAAGTGAAAAATAGATTTCTGCCGAAACAAATTAGGTACACTGAAAAAATATATTAATTTTTAAAATAGAAACTTGGGGAAAAATTACCATTCTTTCTGTTAACGGGAGGACGAAAATGACATAATTTGAAAAATTAATCGGTAACGTAGAAATTATTCATATCTACCTGGACCCAATTTTACCATTCTACATGTTAAAATTTCATATATTCCATCATATATTTTTAAACAGTTATTTTTCACATTCTGAATAGTAATTTTTTAAGTCAGAGTGTTAAAAGTAGCAATTACACATTTTATAAATTCCTAGTGACAAATTTTTTTTGTTATTACTGAATTCCAAAAATACTTAATTAAACGAGGCTAACTGTGCTGACTATAAATAAAATATTGTGTATTTACATCAATTTATTAAATATCATATAGGAAATAGGATTAATTAATAAAATAAGGTTACATAATTTTTTCCAAAAATATTTTATTTGTTTATTCTAAAACCAGTTTTTAACAATATATTTACAGTTTTCCTTTGTACCTTCATGTGTTAAAAATTATATGAACTCAAGTTATTATTTCACACAAACATGAAAAACGATTCACTTAATAAACGATTCAAATAAATAATAAAAAAGAACTTGCATTGAAATCATTAAAAACTCTTGACAACACTTTACAAACAATACACTACAGCACAATATACACCAGCGAGCACTATGACGCGTTCACAACGAAAATATATGAAATACATCAAAACATTACGGCTAATGATGGACAAAGGAAGTAGATTGTGGCCGAAAGTCGTCAGACACATTTGTCCTTGAGGAACACGCTACTACACGTATAAACTTGTGCCGGTGTAAATCCGGCCGTTACAAAAAATTTTAGAAAAGTTTCGTTTAATTGTAACATAACGTGAAGCCGAGGCTGCTGAGGCGACCTTTGTTCGGCGGTGAAGGGGGAACGGCAGAGTGTGCGGTTGCGTGCGCAACTCGCTTGTGTGCGGTCACTTAGCTCTGCCTGTGCGGGCAGTCCCACTTATCATCCGACTACGAAGACACCGGTCTCTCTGTCTCTCTCTTTGAACGTTACGACGCAGTTTCTGTTTCTTATGGCTGGCTAAGGCGTAAAGGACTCCCGGTAAGAATTTATTATTTTGCCTTAATAAGTAAAAAAAAATATATATATATATATATATGGATAATTAATAACTATGTGCAACCGTATAAAATACGTAATGATATGTGTGTGCGACCCGACAGCTTTATATTAAGAGAGAACTCAGTATTCAGTGATTAAGTTAGTGTTCAGTAGATTGCCCATGTTCCGTATTATTTTAGAATAGTGTGAGAAATCTATTGCGAGTGTCATTGTCATGACGAAGGTGTACTACATAAAAATTAACTGCTAAAACTTAAGTGCATGGTCAGGGTATGAACTGTCCAGGCATGCAATAGACTGTCAGAGAGCTTGTTAATTAACTTAACAATAGAGAATTATTTGTGAAAACTTCCCTAGATGAAATTTTATTAATGTTAAAACATTTTTGATGCTGTGAGTGCCTTGCCGTTAAATTTTTTTGGTCAAATAATGATTATCGCTTACCACGTGGCCGTTTAACCTGCAAATTTCTGTCGAAGCCTGTAGATCTGCTGCTGATGAATTTATATTACGCCACGTTTAATAAAGTCTGTTCATTATGCAAATTTATTTATTCCATGGCTGATTTCTCTGCTCTTCCAGCTGGTTGCAAAAACTTTATTAATAAAAATTGTGCTTTTGTGGAGAGTTAGTTGGCGGCCCGTTCAGAGGTTAATACCTTAGCTCGGGTGTACATTCTTTGTGTACAGTTCTCTAATTTATTTGAATGAATAGGGTTCTCGACTTAAGCCGGAGCCTGGTCTCGCTGAGAGCTGAACACCTGCTCCAGACATGGACCATTACAAGATCTTCTCCGAAGAGGGAGCGGGAGACTGATTCTCTATGTGACACTCGCCAGCATTTATAAGGTGATATTCATGCCTTTATTTTATTTTTTGGGGGCCGGGCCGGCAGTGTGCCCGTTTACTTAAATTATCTTTGAAGCCATGTGACCACGCGTCCAGACTGTCTACCGGAAGGTGGTGCAGTGATCATGACTCTGAACACTATAATTTAAATTCATGAACATTTTTTATAACACATTTACATAACTCTAAGTGCACTGCCTGTAAGTGTGTGCTGCACTGGGGGAGCGCGCCAGAGCTATCTTACTCTTGTACATTTTACAGTTGCATCTCATTTTCAGTTAACTTTTATAAAATTTATATTACAAGTCAGGAGCTCTGTTCCGGCTGGAACAGCTGTGAATATATTTTAATTTCACTATGGGTTTAACATTTAAGGGCTGGGGGTTTTCTGGGGTTTTTTGGGGCGTTTCTGGGCGTTTAAAAGGGGACTTAGTTTTGTCTGACATGTTGATGCAGCTGGAGGCAGGCTGAATTCCTGTCTAACTTTGTCAACCACATGCGAGCGCGCTGCCTCAACTGCTAGGGCACAAATGCCTTATTGTATCTTTTAATTTTAATTACTGTATATGTATATAGCCATTCGGCATTAATAGGAAATAACTTGATTTTTTTTGGACATATTTTAGTTGATTTTGCTCCTTGTATAAGGGCTATACTGATTGTTTTTCTTAACTGGCAAAACACACATTGATTAACTTTCACTTGTAGTATTTGTTGTTTAATTTTCTTTAACTATAAAACATGTATTCATTTTTTTTTGATAAACCATATATTGTCAAGATTTTCTGGAATTGTAAAGCCTTGAGTGATTAATTTCTGACTATTAAAGTACGTAAAGATTTTTAATTCCTTTGGAATTTGTGAAGTCAAATAACTGTTTAGAATTCTATAACCACTGTTTGAAATTAGGTGATGTAGTCCTGTCAATTTTATTTAATGCTGTGAAAGGAACTTAAGGGTCATACGCTCATGATGGGTCATTGATAAGTGGAATGCTAGACAAGTGGGCGGTCCGGTTTTATTTACGCGTCATGAATTATTATCATCCTTTCTGGGGTTTTGGCTTTTATGTAATTCTACAAAACGGGTGGTCAATGAGCGAATATTTTGTCACTGCTGGGTTATAAGATTGTAGTTACTCTACCTGTTAGGCGGGTGCATTCCAGGGGCATTCGTGTTAAATTAATGTAATTGTGAGTTTGCGTGCCTTATGTTTCTGTGTGTATTATGTTGTCCGTGTCTAGCTAGCCACCGGATGGGGGAGAATTTTATATTTATATATATATATATATACATGGTTTTACTGAATTTCTCCACACACTTGTTATGCTATTATATGTATATAGATGTTTACTGAATTATACACACTTGGGATGTTATTATATTTATATATATATGTTCACTGAATTTCCACACATTTGTTATGCTGTATACCTGTTGTTATATTGTGCCACAGAATTGGCTTACATCTATGAATACTTTGCAAACAATAAACTTGTTACTGTTATCTTACAGCTGAGTTTCATTGCAAGTCCCGTCATACTGGACCTGGCACGATTTTTGCTTCTATAGGCTCCTGCCTAGTCTTAATTGACTTGTGGCTTCTCTTTCAAAAAAAAAAAAATATTAAAATAAAATAAGTTGTTTTATATTCAAAAATATGCATAAAAGGAAAGAGGGGTTACAAATGGTACCGCAGAGCGTGGTTTATAAAGGCTGCTACCACAAATGGTAGCTCAGAGCGTGGTTCATTCTAGGCTTGAACCCTTGGGTCCTGGTGTGTGACGGGGCTTGCAGACTCGGAAATATTAATGCTATTGTTGTGACATAGTTGATATAGGCCCGTGTAGGCTAGTTATAAGTTGTTTAATTGTGAGTCGGGTCGCACCACTGAGGCGGTTAATGGTGTTTAAAAAAATTTTTGATAGCTTGTACGGCCGGGGAGTCTCAAGCGTGGCCTGGAAGATGGAAGGTTGATTCGGGGTCGGAGTTTGGCGTGTTATATTGATGGGATGCGGTATGGCCCGATCAGAAATCGGTACCGGAACAGACTTGTGTCCGGTTGATGTCGAAGTATTAATTCCCAGATTATGACTTTCAGTTGTTAACTGGTTGTTGTGAGTTATGTGTTGGTACGGCGTGTGTGTCGAGTTGCTGTTTGATGTTATGTGTATTTAGTAGTGTTGCTTGTCTCTTGTCTCCTTCCATCGTGGAGGTGAATGGTTCACAATAGGCCAGGTCTCCGCAGAGCTAGAGAACCCGGGGGTCTACTCAAAGGAAGGACAGTACTTGAGTTTTTCCGTTTTTGTTAATATGTTTTTGTAGGTTAGGTTTGTGTTAGGTGTTTAGTGGGGATTTGTTTTATGATTGTTTGTTTTGAATTGGGCAATTCTGGCGGGGATATGCTACGAGAAATTTCCCCACCCTCTTACAGGCGTTCTCCAGAAAATTCCGGTGGTGAATGGATTTGATGAGGACCAGCTGTTGGTTTTCTTGGACCTGGTCCTGCAGGTGGCAGATTTCCCAGGGGTGTCCGATGGGGAGGTCTTGTTTCTTATATACCCGTATTGCCGGAGTACGTTGGCTGATCTGGTCACCAAGGCTCTGCGTCGGGGTGACAGTGTTGATGCTTTCCATGGGGAGGTGTTGAACTTCTTCCTACCCATTCGACGACGTTTCCAGCTTAAGTTAGATTTATTCTATCGCCCACAGGCCTACGGAGAGGCGTTAGGAGACTTCGTGCGCGATATACGGAAAGCTTCCCGGGTGTTAAGATTGGGGTTGCCCGAGACAGAAGTGATACAAGCGATTCTGGAAGGACTGACTCCCCAGGAGAGATCTCGTTTGGCATTCGCGGACCGTCCACGTTGTTTTGCGGACCTTGAGCGACTGTGTGTGCTTTCAGGAACGGTCGAGGAGGTTGACGAGTCCCGGGGAAAAGAGGCTACCGAGGTTCAATACTCCAGTGGTTCATCGGGAAGAGCCAAAAAGGACAAACATGGTGGTTGGAGGAGAACCCAAGAGACGCCTAGAAAGCCTGAATATTCCGGAAGGGATGGAGGCTACAAGGGGGTGGCAAGTGTGAAGACGGTAACAACAGCTACAGCACAGAAAACAAGGAAACATGAAATTAACAGGGGAAGAAGAAATTATGTTAGGGAACAAACATCGGCCAGCAGGGAGCCGGTGGTTGGGCGTCATTCTTATTTGGAGAAAAAGGAAGCTTTGAAGGTTCCAGAGGAAGTACAAGTGCCTAAGAGAGTAGTGGATGAAGAAGGTGAAGCAGAAGAAGAAAAGCGGAATAACTTCTGTGGATCAATACAAGTGGACAAGGACACGTCAGTTAAGACGGAGTTGCAGGACTCGAAGAGGACGTCATGGTTGAATCCATAGGCCGCAGAATTTGTTCCGGTATTTCCATCTCGGTTCGTGAGGGATCCAGATCCTGTAACATCACCATCGCCACTAGAAATTAATTTAGTCATTGCACATGAACCTGGACAGCTGGAGTCCAGGGCGGAAGATGTGGAGGACGTTGTAGTTGCTGAGAGTGGTCAAGGAGTGGAATCCAAGCAAGAGTCAGAAGAGCGGTCTGCAGATGCTGCGCAGGTGAGTATAGTTGTAGGTGTTAGGGAGACTGTAGAGTCTGAAGTTGCAGATGGACACAGGGATGTCCGGGCTGCGAGTGTTTCTGAGGTTGTGGATGGACAAGGGGATGTTCATGCCGCAAGTGAGGTAGGAGTTGAGGAGAAATTGGGGGGCAGCGTTGTGGAGTTTGTGAGTGAGAGTGAGGTAGTGTGTGAAGATGTGCAGACGCCTTCTGTAAGTAGTGTTGAGGATTCCGAGGAACGGGAGGAAGTTTCAGGTGGACCAGGTGAGCAACTAGAGGAGGACGAGGATGTGCAGTGTTCAGATGATGGTAGTGGGAGTGATGGCGATGACGTTGGTGATGAGCATGTTGACGAAAATGAGATCAGAGAAGAGGTTAGTCAAGAAGTTCGTGAAGGAGCTGGCGATGCGTGTGATGAAGAAGATGGATCAAGGGAGCAACGGGAAGATGCTGAGGAGGTGCAGTGTCAGGAAGTTGATTTGGATTATGTGGACGAAGAAGGGGAAGTTGTAGAAAAGGAAGAAATTGTAGCAGAGGAGTTAGACGATGAGCATAATCCAAAGCGGAGTGAAAGTAGTGAGGTAAGTTGCCTTGATTCTGATACCGAAGAAACCAGTCAGTACAGCTCAACACGAGATAATTTCTTAGAGAGTGGTGTCCGAAAGGAGCGAATACCTAAAGTGCGTCATAGAAAGGTAAGAGGCAGAGGTTAACGGGTAGCGGGTAGATGTTCCCCACACTCCCAGTGGTGTTCATCTATTTCAGGGTTGCGCCCCTGCCCACGCGAGCCTTGGGTTCCTCCATTCATCCTTATTTCCGGAGGGAGCCAGGTCCTTACCCTCAGTCCTAGCTATTGACCTTTAATGATCCTTGCCCCACTTCATCTTCCCGATTTTCCTACCCCTGCCCTTAGTAAAAAAAAAAAAAAAAACCTATTGATAAGGAAGTGGAGAGAGACCTTGCCGGAAGTCAGTAGATTGTGGTCCTCGAGATGGTCGTGGTCTTTGAGATCGCCAGTTTCCCCTGTTGAAAAGTTAGATGGAGCGATGGTGTGCTGTTGTTGGTTGTTAATAGTTGTTGCTGTCGATGTTGTTCACTATAGGGTCCGAGCCATGCCGCATTCTCCGGTTTTCCTGGTGTTATTTTTGTTGAGAGAGAAAGTCGTGTAGTAGGTGCCGTAGGAAAGTAAACCCCCTCTAGTTATGGTGTATTTGAATGAGGAAATGATGGGATTAATGTTCGTGTGCCCTTGGTGCGGTCCTCTCTGTCTGGCTGAGCGGGGCCGTCCGCCCTTGTGTAGGGAAGTGGGCCAGCCATATGGCAAGTTTGGAGATGCCTTGTGGGTCCATGTGGCTGGTCGGTCCAAGTGAGGGACGAGGAGTAGTAAGGTCGCTCACATATCAAGGTGTAAGATGCCTTGTTGGGTCTTAGGACGAATATGTGAGTGGCACCGGTGGGAGTAGGTGATGGTCACCGGAGAGGGTGACGTGTTGGGGCGGTCCCGTGGGGTTGGCATAGCGGAGAGGGTCGCATGGGGATGGCTGTTCTCCTGGGAGCAAGTGCCGCCGGGCCACCTTATCCACGAAGTCCACCAGCATACTTTAAGAATGGGGGTACACTGCAGGGTACTTTCCCGAGTTTTAGAGTGGGGCAACCGGGTTGCCCTTTCGGGGTGGGGGTGTGCCGGTGTAAATCCGGACGTTACAAAAAATTTTAGAAAAGTTTCGTTTAATTGCAACATAACGTGAAGCCGAGGCTGCTGAGGCGACCCTTGTTCGGCGGTGAAGGAGGAACGGCAGAGTGTGCGGTTGCGTGCGCAACTCGCTTGTGTGCGGTTGCGTGCGCAACTCGCTTGTGTGCGGTCACTTAGCTCTGCCTGTGCGGGCAGTCCCACTTATCATCCGACTACGAAGACACCGGTCTCTCTGTCTCTCTCTTTGAACGTTACGACGCAGTTTCTGTTTCTTATGGCTGGCTAAGGCGTAAAGGACTCCCGGTAAGAATTTATTATTTTGCCTTAATAAGTAAAAAAATATATATATATGTGGATAATTAATAACTATGTGCAACCGTATAAAATACGTAATGATATGTGTGTGCGACCCGACAGCTTTATATTAAGAGAGAACTCAGTATTCAGTGATTAAGTTAGTGTTCAGTAGATTGCCCATGTTCCGTATTATTTTAGAATAGTGTGAGAAATCTATTGCGAGTGTCATTGTCATGACGAAGGTGTACTACATAAAAATTAACTGCTAAAACTTAAGTGCTGGTCAGGGTATGAACTGTCCAGGCATGCAATAGACTGTCAGAGAGCTTGTTAATTAACTTAACAATAGAGAATTATTTGTGAAAACTTCCCTAGATGAAATTTTATTAATGTTAAAACATTTTTGATGCTGTGAGTGCCTTGCCGTTAAATTTTTTTGGTCAAATAATGATTATCGCTTACCACGTGGCCGTTTAACCTGCAAATTTCTGTCGAAGCCTGTAGATCTGCTGCTGATGAATTTATATTACGCCACGTTTAATAAAGTCTGTTCATTATGCAAATTTATTTATTCCATGGCTGATTTCTCTGCTCTTCCAGCTGGTTGCAAAAACTTTATTAATAAAAATTGTGCTTTTGTGGAGAGTTAGTTGGCGGCCCGTTCAGAGGTTAATACCTTAGCTCGGGTGTACATTCTTTGTGTACAGTTCTCTAATTTATTTGAATGAATAGGGTTCTCGACTTAAGCCGGAGCCTGGTCTCGCTGAGAGCTGAACACCTGCTCCAGACATGGACCATTACAAGATCTTCTCCGAAGAGGGAGCGGGAGACTGATTCTCTATGTGACACTCGCCAGCATTTATAAGGTGATATTCATGCCTTTATTTTATTTTTTGGGGGCCGGGCCGGCAGTGTGCCCGTTTACTTAAATTATCTTTGAAGCCATGTGACCACGCGTCCAGACTGTCTACCGGAAGGTGGTGCAGTGATCATGACTCTGAACACTATAATTTAAATTCATGAACATTTTTTATAACACATTTACATAACTCTAAGTGCACTGCCTGTAAGTGTGTGCTGCACTGGGGGAGCGCGCCAGAGCTATCTTACTCTTGTACATTTTACAGTTGCATCTCATTTTCAGTTAACTTTTACAAAATTTATATTACAAGTCAGGAGCTCTGTTCCGGCTGGAACAGCTGTGAATATATTTTAATTTCACTATGGGTTTAACATTTAAGGGCTGGGGGTTTTCTGGGGTTTTTTGGGGCGTTTCTGGGCGTTTAAAAGGGGACTTAGTTTTGTCTGACATGTTGATGCAGCTGGAGGCAGGCTGAATTCCTGTCTAACTTTGTCAACCACATGCGAGCGCGCTGCCTCAACTGCTAGGGCACAAATGCCTTATTGTATCTTTTAATTTTAATTACTGTATATGTATATAGCCATTCGGCATTAATAGGAAATAACTTGATTTTTTTTGGACATATTTTAGTTGATTTTGCTCCTTGTATAAGGGCTATACTGATTGTTTTTCTTAACTGGCAAAACACATATTGATTAACTTTCACTTGTAGTATTTGTTGTTTAATTTTCTTTAACTATAAAACATGTATTCATTTTTTTTTGATAAACCATATATTGTCAAGATTTTCTGGAATTGTAAAGCCTTGAGTGATTAATTTCTGACTATTAAAGTACGTAAAGATTTTTAATTCCTTTGGAATTTGTGAAGTCAAATAACTGTTTAGAATTCTATAACCACTGTTTGAAATTAGGTGATGTAGTCCTGTCAATTTTATTTAATGCTGTGAAAGGAACTTAAGGGTCATACGCTCATGATGGGTCATTGATAAGTGGAATGCTAGACAAGTGGGCGGTCCGGTTTTATTTACGCGTCATGAATTATTATCATCCTTTCTGGGGTTTTGGCTTTTATGTAATTCTACAAAACGGGTGGTCAATGAGCGAATATTTTGTCACTGCTGGGTTATAAGATTGTAGTTACTCTACCTGTTAGGCGGGTGCATTCCAGGGGCATTCGTGTTAAATTAATGTAATTGTGAGTTTGTGTGCCTTATGTTTCTGTGTGTATTATGTTGTCCGTGTCTAGCTAGCCACCGGATGGGGGAGAATTTTATATTTATATATATATATATATATATATATATATATATATATGTTTTATTAACATTTGTGCATCCGTCTTAACAAATTTTATCATCGTCGTGGCGTCTGTTAGATTTTGACGTCCGTATATCGGACGCCAAAATGTAATCCCTTATAGAAAATGTGTTCTGTAGAATAAAAGTTTATAAGTTCCACAAACACCCTTTATGGCCACATCGCTAATGAGAAATCTTAATTTTTTTAACTTTCAACTCATTATTTTGGCACCACGAGTTTTTTAGTTTTTACCTGCGGGTGCCAAATTGACAGACTTTTGAAAATTGATATTCAATATGTAGTTCATGGTTTGTCCACCACGTAGTACTACCATCGTCTGTATACACTCTGCGCGCCTTTTTTTCATTTAGTTTCTAATCATTGTGGAATCCGTGGATATGGCAACACTGTCATAGCATAAACGCACAGGGTCAAATAACAAACGCAATCCAAGCCTGATTCAGACTGCTAAGTGGGTCAAAGATTATGTCCTTTTTTATTATTCGCTTGTGTTTCTCTCATATTCATATGTTCACTTATAAGTTCATTTTCCCACTTCCCTCATTTTTCTTTCTCTTACCTTACCCACATTTGATTTTATTCTCTTTATAAACCGTTTGATGTGTGCATTACAATAGTGCATATCATGAATCAAAAGAAAAAGTGGTAGAGGGAGAGGAGAGAGATCGCGGCGAAAACGTTAAAAATTTGATTCTTCACAACAGTTTAATTTTTCTGTGAAGAAAGAGAAAGTGTGTGTGTGTGTGTGTGTGTGTGTGTGTGTGTGTGTGTGTGTGTGTGTGTGTGTGTGTGTGTGTGTGTGTGTGTGTGTGTGTGTGTGTGTGTGTGTGTGTGTGTGTGTGTGTGTGTGTGTGTGTGTGTTGTGAGTGAGAGAGAATAACACTTATATTAAAAAGTTATAACTTTCTGTCGAAGGGTTAGAGAGAGTTAAAACAAAAGGACACATGGTGTGGGAAAGAGTGAGCGTGAGCGAGCGACAGGGAAGGACAGAGAGAAAGAGTAAGTGAGAGGGGTTAGTGACAGGGTAAAAATATTTAAAATTTGATTGTCATTTAAAATTTAATTTATATTAGAGTATGACGGGGGAGAGAGAGAGAGAGAGAGAGAGAGAGAGAGAGAGAGAGAGAGAGGGGCAAGAAGGCAGAGAGATAGAGTAAAAATAACGAGTAGTACGTGCATTAGCGTTACTACCGAGACGCCTGAGGAGGGGGCGAGGATAGGAATGAATATGCGACTGTTAAGCTACGTTTACACTGCGAGAATATTTCGACAGGAAATACGAAAGCAGTGTCCAGTAAGTGTTTGCACTAAGACGCCGTTTTTACCGCGAGAGATTGTGCAAGTGTTCACTACGTGCTTGCACGAGCTAATGTCGTAATTTATTCCGACAGATGTATGAAACTCCGTTTACACTAGACAGTAAGTTTGGGCAAGTGAGAGGTGTCAGCCATGGCACGTTGTTTATTAAAACAGTAAATTAAAAATAAATAACTATTGTATGTATTTTTTTATTTCCCGGTTAAATGATTGTCGATTTAGATAAAGTATTGATTTAGTAAAATACAGTATGGTTTTAAGTGAAAAAATATATGATTTTCTTTTTGAGAGTCTAGGTTGAATTTTGATATTGTTTTTTATGAAGCATCATGTCAAACATGTCAAGCATGTATAGGTGCTTGGTGATTGACAGACTAAACAAATGAAATATCTTGGCTTCATAGTAAACAAATAATCTCTCATAGAAAAGTTTTATTTGTAACCTGAAATAATAGTTGTATACATTCTTACGAAAATTCTATTTGTTACGAGATTTTTGTCCTGAAAATAACTATTCCTCGATAACATCCAGATATGTCTTGTGATCAATTCACGGGCGGGTAATTGGTTAGTTCGAATTGCTTCCTATAATTGTCATGTGTAAAAGTTTTCGTACTCTGATGACTAACAAAATTGTTTCATGAAGGTATGCAGCAATTGTCAGATGTAGTACTATCAAGGAGAACTATTTATAACAGAAACCAGCTCTTGTGTATACAGTCTGTTGAAGACATAATATTCAGTCCACTCCAAGAGTGTTTAATAAACAAACTCGATTTCATTCAGCGTGTGGCCTTGCATATGTAGTCACAACTGTTATGTGATTATAAACACCAGACAGGTTGATGACGGAAAGAAGCCATGCTTTATATCCGCGTAAAAACGAGTGATATTTTTAAATAATGTACATTTTAGATAATTTATTTACATTTTTTGATATACCTAATGATCATCAGTAAATTATACGTAAGAGTCTAACAAGTATTTAGATTACTACTCCTACTTTATTACATATTTACACAAATATTCCAGAAATATTTCAGTGTTCACGTAAGTTTTATAAGAACAGAAGTAATGATCACCTAATTTAGTGTTTATTAGTTTAAAATGCTTCAAGTTTAGCAAATATTCCGTTGCCAGTATTGTATTATTGGTATTAAGTTTATGACCTGGGATAAACGAGTGCGCACACCCATACACACATAAACTCGTGAGATTTCAACAATCTGATGTTGAAGACTCCAATCGTGGATATTTGATAGATACAACCTTTTTTAGACTTTGCTTATTGTGGGAAACATTGTATAGAATACCGTAACGTTAAACGAAATGTACCTATTTATTTTATTCTGCTGTTAAAATAAGATACTCAAATTCGATTGCGTTTTGTAATGTATTTGTATTTGTATTTGTATTAAGTATTAACTACAAAGTTTTAATTTAAATTAAGATTTGGTGAAGATCGGTTAAGGGAAAGGGGTAGTTTACCCGCAACACTTTATGTTTTAACAACGGTAATTTATTTTATGACGAACGATAACAGCCGCAAAATCAAACAGAATCGAATAAGTTTGTGCATACTGCCCTGATTTCTAGAGTACTCAAGACTTGTTGTTTTTGGTGAAGATCGGTTAAGGGAAAGGGGTAGTTTACCAGCAACATTTTATGTTTTATCAAGGGCAGTTTTTCTTATGACGAATTATAACTGCCACACATTCAAATAGAATCAAACATTTTTTTGCATACGTTCCTGAATTGTTAAGTATCAAGGTCTGTTCATTTTGGTGAAGATCGGTTAAGGGAAAGGTACCCCCTTACCTTTACTACCGTTTACCTGCAACATTTTATGTTTTAACAATGGTAATTTTTTCTATGACGAACGATAACTGCCGCACATTCAAACAGAATCAAATATTTTTTTGTGTACGTTCCTAAATTGTAGAAAACTGAAGGCCTATTGATTTTGGTGAAGATCGGTTACGAGGAAAGGGTAGTTTACCTGCAACATTTTATGTTTTAGCAAGAGTAAAGTACTTAATTTTGACAAAATAAAGTATCCTGATAAGAAGATCATAATAATCCACTGTAGAAACGTAGATGAAATATCTATAAATGAAGAGGCTAGTTGAACGGGGTGGGGGTAATTTTTTATAAATAAAAATGATAGTTGAAGGGGGTGGGGAAATTTTTATTTATATGTCATGTGTACTACGTTATCGGCAACAAAGAAGTAGTTTGTTGTTAAAATTTCTTCCTGGGCTGTTTGGGCTTGATCCGATGTTTTCTACAAAACCAGACGTTTCGGCAGTGCTATCGACTGCCATCATCAGTGAAAATTGAGTGCACTATCGTGAGGTGGTATACGTTAGTGATCACAGTACTGTGGTCAAGGCTGAAGAAAGAAGTAGTTTCTATGGAAATAGTTCATTTCGAAAAGTATTTTAAATATAAATCTTAGAACATGGAAGTCATGTATGGTTCTCCATACCGATATTTACTCTCTTGTTTTCTTATTATTTCCTGTAACACCACTCTTAAGCTTTAAAATTCTAACTTGAATGTGCCCATAAGATTTTTAAATTTCAAAAAGATTAAAGCTAGTGATTAACCAAATTATCGTAATTATTAACAATTTATAATTCTCAAATAGATAAAAAATACTGACTTATTCATTCAAACTGTAGTTTAACGTTGCATTAGCTACCTTTATTTTGAACTTTTGAAGACTCCATTTTATTAGAATTTTGAATTTTCGAAATTTTTGTTTATAATTCTTTTTAATCACAAAGTTATCATTGATTACTTTCTCAAAATAAATATTTTTATTTAAAATTGATATAATTATCTACTCTGCTTGTAATAATCTAAATTGAAATGTTCTCTCTACACTTTATTTAGCTTTCTAATAATTCATCACATCAAGGACATTTCAGTAACTATTTTTTATTAATATATTAATAAGAACCATATTGGATATCTTCACTAAACTCATTTACCATTCCATAAATTAGAGGAAAAGCAAACGTCAAAATTAATAACCATCATCATCATCATCATCATCAAGGGTTATACAAAAGTAGTTTGTTCCGGGCCCAAGCAGATAGACTAGAGCTGGTTATTCAAATGCTTCTTGGGACGCCCCACACCTCTCCGTCGATTTCTGCTTACAATTTTCAATAGTTGTTTGAGAATGCTTCAGTCATCGCTTCGGTTAAAAGTTCCAACCATTTTAGCCTATAATGGGCAGTCCTATCAAATATACATATAATATTCAGTTCCTGCCGTACATTGCGATTTCTTTTGCGATCAGCATTTGTAAAGAATATATAATATCACGCGTCTGAGACCGCCTGAAAACGACTGCTCTGGGAATTCGTTCTTATAAGTCGGAATTCTCAAACCCATAGACAAGGAAGAGTCACCTTGTAGAACTTCAAGCGTGTTTCTTTACTCGCTGATTAAAAAATTGGGTTGGGTACTCGTTGTACCGGGTACTGGTCCTCAAATTCTTAGTGTTGGATGAAGTAATGTTAGCTCTCAAAGAAGCCTTCAGCCTCTCTCCAGCCAAGACGGTTCTCCGTGATGAAGTGACATATCTTACAAGAGGTTACCCGTTACACTTCTGATGCTCAACCGTATGGATTTAGACCGGAAGGTCGATAAATATTCTTTGGAGATCAATAGTAGCCAACAGTACTAAGTTGAGGCGTAAGGGAAATGATTCTGGATTGTCTTATCTTTGGAATATTACAGGCGCGAATCAAGTTGGATTTAATGGGTTGTACTATTGTGTACAGGGAAATCTGGTCTCTTTAGTATGATAACATAGACAGTTTATGTGAGACAACCTATAGAAATCGGGCTGGACGTTAAGCCCGAAGGTGGCAACCCCACTATCGCATTGCCGTGCGATAAGCAAGTAACATATTCAGGAGACATATTAGTTACCAAACTGTCGCAAGCAAGATGTAACCGGAGAAAAAACGTCAAAAGTGCCTTCCAAAAAATTTTAATTTTGCGTATTTATACAGAATAAATTTGTAATGGAATGCTCTAACAGAAAACCTATATTTCGCTCACATTATTTATAATTTTTCTCTCATTGTGTTGCATACCGTAAGTGGTATTTTTAAAAATATCAATAAGCCTATAATGACATTGCATATTTAGTTGCCGTCGAAATTTGTAAACGAAGATATAATGAAAGAGAAACTTGTACTTTACTGTGTGTAAATAACACTGTTGTTTCTATGATATTTAAAAATGTTTGTTTTCCTATAAATAATAGTTTTATATAATTGAAAGTGTTTTATATAATAAAGCAGAATAGAAAATTCAAGACAATACAAAATTATGGGCGTGACGAGATATAAAACGAGCAGGCAAAAGGCTAAAACAAATGTTGAAGGTAGAAGAGAAATAAAGCAAAGATAAATAAGGAAGACCGATTCAAAGATAAAAACTTAGATGGGAAAAGGTAGTATATTATTTACCATCAGGGAATAACACACGAAACTGCATCAAACACAGTAAAACTAACAATTTTGTTTAATTAAAAGTGAGGTCTTGTATTAGGCAACAACAAAAACGAAAGAGCGGACTCTTCAGTGCGCACAAAACGTTAATGTTTTAGCAAAAATAAACTGCTTGCCCAAGAGAGTCCTCTTTAGTTAGGAACTTTTAGACTAGTTATACTTTTTGTAGTTCAAACGCCTCTAATCGACACCATATCTAGATGATTCATATTCCCGTTTATTTAACACAATCCGCTACGTGAAGCTATTCAGTAATCTGTTCTTCAATTCAACGTTAATTATTAAATTTAATTTATAGTCATTATTAATGAAAATTTGATTTACTTTCACAAATTTACAAAATATTGTTAATGCCTTTATTTCAACAGCTATTTGCGAGCGGTTTGACAGATGCAGTTTGATACATGCAGTAGGCTCAGGTATTGGCCTGTGTTGAGTTGAAGACTAATTACTAGCTTTGGAGAGTGAGTTGAGCCCTTGACATTTTCCGTAGATGCGCCACTGCCTAATTTTATTTGTAAGAAGTACCGAGGATTCCTATGCCGTACCCCCTTGAAAACCAATGTTCACGTGTGTTAGTCTCGTATAGGCTATACAAAGATTCTATAGATAATAATGCTTTATTTATAAAATTTAAAATGCTCAAGAACTGGTGTAGCTATCTCGGAAAATAAAAGCGTAAGTAACGCAGTATTAGGTCTAAGCTAGCAACGGGAGTTCACTAGTTCCTGAACTACCCCTTCTCAACTCTTTAACATGAATACATACAGAGCAAGTAAGTGATTAAATTTTGGAGTTTGATGACACACATTATGAAGAATTTTATGCAATACTGGAAAGAGACAGTAAAAACTGTTAACGTAAAGAGTAACTATACTTACAGACTTAAATACAAAAATTAAAAGAACGGCTAGAGAATCAGAATTATGGAAAAAATGGATTAACGTCACGAAATGAATAGGTGAACAATAAATTTACTTCAGTTCTGATAACAACTTTTATTATTTGTAAGCCAGAAGTTCATCATCACGTAAAGTTATGTGTTCATGACGTTCCCCTAGTGGTAGCTTTCGCAATCAAGTAGACTTCATCTTAGTTATCACTAGGTGGACTCTACTACCTTTCCAAACAATTAAAGACTCTACGAGCTCCCCAGAGAAAGATTTTTCAGTAACCGGATTCTTGCAGCTAAAGTAGAACTAAACCTGGAAAGGCATACATCAAAAGAAAGTCATACAAAAATGATGGTGTTTAAAAACAGACATATAAGCAAAATGAGGATATAAGAGTGAAGAAGAAAATTGTCGGTCGGCAATAAACCTATGAGGCATGCAGATAGCGCCTAGCTAAAAGCAAAAAGTATATTATAAGAAGAAACCTCTAGAGTAACCAGTAAATTAGTAATATTAGTAAAAATAGTGTAAAAATAGATCAGTAAAGATACGTGTAACACAATACAGACAGAAAACGGGACTACACAATTAAGAGACAAGTATCCTCAAATAAGCAAAAGCCGGAATACAGCAATGTAGGTACGACACGAATAAATACGTAAACAAAATCTAGAAGGATTAAAAACAAATAGAAACAAACATCAATTATATATGTGTTCAGACTTAAAACATTACAAGAATATTTGTAACAAGTAAAAGAATAGACGATGCCAATATAAAAGAACAGCGGAGAAGCTACTGCAAAAAACCTATTCAAAGATAAACGCATAGAGAGAGAGAATACAGGTAACATTAAGTTTGACCTGGAAATCAACATTACCATGCAATATTAATAACTAATGTTAATAATAGTAACTACGTAATAATGTTTAATAATAATGTTCAGTTCAGCGGCGCAACAACCCATTACTGAGTCAAGGCGTCCTCAAAGGCATCCTCCAGCCTCCGCCAGTTGTCCCGGTCAAGTGCAGCTGCTCTCCAGTTGGCTCGCATCGTAGTTCACACCGTCTTTCCAACGTAGTTTGGGTCTACCAACTCTCCTGGTGCCATAGATCTGTCCTGTGAGTGCCTTTCTTGGTATTTCATTCTCCCCCATTCTGATCACGTGTCCAGCCCACCTGAGTCTACCAAGTTTTATAATTTTCACAATATCTAGTTCATTCAGAAGTGTTCAGTTCTTGGTTGGTTCTTTTCCTCCATTCACCTCCTACACATATTGGACCAAATATACTGCGGAGGATTTTGCGTTCATGAACCAGCAGGCTTGACTCAGACTTTCTAGAAATGGTCCAGGTCTCAGAACCAAAGGTGAGAACTGGGCGGATCAGTTTTTTATACAAAAGCAGCTTGATGCTCCTGGCAATTATTCTGCTCTCTTTGGGGTCTGAGACCAAAGAAGCACCTATTATCTGTGGTGATTCTTCGCTTTATTTCTTCTGTTGTTTCCCCATCGGAGTTAACTTTTCATCCTAAATAAACAAAGTTTTTGACTTTTTCGAAGGAATAGATGCCAATTTGGATGTGATCTCCTTCTCTAGCCTCCTGTCCTGTAGCCATGTATTTTGTCTTGCTTTCGTTTTATTATGAGACCCAGCCTACTTGCAGGACCTTCAAGAGCAAGATAGGCTTCAGTGACTGCTCGAAAGGACCTCCTGATTATATCTAAGTCATCGGCGTATCCTAGGACCTGCACTAATCTGTTGAATACAGCCCCGGAGGAATTATTCCAGCATCTCTCATAGCTTTTTCTAAGGCAAGAACGAAGAGGAGGCAAGCAAGAGCATCGCCCTGGAGAACTCCCTTTCCATAGTCGAACTCTCCTGATAAGTCATTCTGAATGTTCACCATGCCATTCACTGTCAGCATTGTCATCCTACACAATCTTATTAATTTCTTTGGTATGCTCAGTTCTTCAAAAGCAGTGTAAAGTTCTTTTCTGTCAATGCTGTCGTATGCATTTCTGAAATCTATGAAGAAGTGATGGGTTTGTAGTTTATGTTCCCTACCTTTCTCCAGAAATTGCCGGAGTGTGAAAACCTGGTCTATTGTCGATTTTCCTCTTTTAAATCCACACTGATATCGACCAATCACCTGATCAGCATGTGGAACATATAACTGTCTTCTGCCAGGCTGTTGGCAGTTTCTCTTCTATCCATATATCGATGACAAGGTGTTGAAGAGTTTTAACCAGCTCTGGGCCACCGTTTGTGCAAAGCTCCGCAGGAAGATCATCAGAACCAGGAGCTTTGTTGTTTTTAAGGCTTTCTATTGCAGCTATCATATTATCTTCATCCGAAGGCTCGATGTGTTTATGTTCCTCTAGCACAGGTGGTACATAGTTGTTCACCTCGTCATTCTTAGAAAGAAGAGCTTCAAAGTTCTTTTCCCTTTTCTGTAAGTAGGGTGCCATCAGTGTCACGACAAGCTGTTGTCCTGGGCTTAAAGGGTTTCCTACCTTGGTTTAACTTATTGTAGAATTTTCTGATTTCAGTTTAATAATAGGAGTACGAACACGTCAGCCTACCAACACGTTTGGTGGAAAGGTAAAAACAGACAACTGTTGTACAGATAATTAAGAGGTTGCATTAGTTCAGACGTAGATCTGTATATATGTGTTAGCCAAAACAGTAGTACGTGTTGTAAACATACATGGCTGTGCCATTACACATTAGGAATGTTATTTGACCTTGAATACTCTTGGCGGGATTCAGATGAATGAGAAATCTTATCTCTGTGCTGGAGGCTGGAGACCTGTGGTGTTACGCTGAATAGACACAACACATTATCACTATACACAGCAGTGGCTGACGTGTATTAACCATTTCTGAGTTCCCGATGCCACAACCCAGATTAAACTGTGCATAACGTTTGTAGAAAAGGCTAGTGTCCTTCATACTTCATAAACACTTGAGAAAATTTATTGTTTCTTACTGAGGCACCCTTAGGGTTGTCCGGCAGGTGTAAATGCACTTAAGTTCCTTGGCTCATTCTTGAACAAAAATGAGGAAAGAAATAAAACGAATAAGGAGAGAGAGAGAGAGAGAGAGAGAGAGAGAGAGAGAGAGAGAGAGAGAGAGAGAGAGAGAGAGAGAGAGAGAGAGAGAGTGAGATGGAGAGGGGGGAGTGAGTGAGAGTAAGAAAATGAGAGAGAGGTACAGAGACGGAGGGCAGCTGTATACATTTTTTTACCATACTTCATTATTTAGAAGTCACATGACATAATTTGCATAGAGCATCAATTAAACGCGCGGCAGCACGCTACATATATATACGTTACGTTTGTACAGTTCACATAAGTTTCTTTTTGGTAACTACTATATTACTTTTATAATATTTACTTGAGTACTTTATAATTTATAACAAATGTTTTACATTGCGTTATAATCGTTTATTTAAGTACTAAGTAGGCCTGTAATGAGAGCGCTGATGTTACTTGATATAGGCCTAAGTCTATGAATTCCTACCTGTGCTTCGGTATTAGGTTACTAATTAATGATGGCTGCATGTTCATAATAGTTATGTTATATCTTATAATGTGTATTTTATAATCATTTAAGGAATTTTGTATTCTGTTAAATAACCATATTTAATTACTTTTGTACAACAGTTTTGTTTGTTAGTTTGTAATGCTCGTTAGTTAGCTTGTTCCCTTGTAATACTAAAACGGCTGGACCAGTTTTGATGCACGAGGTATGAAGTCACTTGTCTTGATTTTAGAAGTGTCAACAAAGATATAAAATTTTGGAAAACGAAATGCCGGATGCTACAAACCATATTATGTAAAATTTAGGCAAACCTATCAGGCTGGGAGTTATTTTTATTAATAAAGAGCGTATTAAAAGATGATTACAATAAATGCGTTGCGTTCATCAACATGAGTAAATGTGTGTTACACTGATTTTTGTAAGCATGTTACAATTGTTAGACTATGTCTTCATGTCAGTGACCTTCACGTTAGTAATTTATTGTTTAAATTGCACAAGAAAAATCTATACGCAAAAGGTTATACGAATAATTCTTGCCTACAGGTTGCATTACGATACTCAGTACTAATTTATTCTATCGGGTTGATTTCACAGTGATATTGATGGAGTAACCCAGCGCACAAGACACTCATTTTCGTCAGTTAAATTATCAAACAGAATTATCACTGTTGCACACCACTACAGAAAGTTATTCCGATTTGCGCTTTCAAGCTCTCAGCTCATCTGACTGATTTCCGATCTGACGATGAGCTGAGAAGCTTGAAAGCGCTAATCGGAACAATTTTTCTATAGTGGTGTGCAACAGTGATAATTCTGTTTCTGATTATAACCACTAACACAACTATCTTAAGTAAAGTTAAATTATCGTCATACTCACTGAATATTGCCTTGTACGTCTCCTATAAATGCAATAATTGATTCTTCAGGCCGTCCTCTGGAAAATTTATCCCTTTTGCCTCAAACCAATTCATACTTTTTTCCCCTATAAGATGTCGTTGGTACTGCTTTACATTGAAGCAAGACATTGCCCATAACAAGAACAGAATTGTTTTTAAGATACGGTGTCTCTACACTGTTGTTCAAATTCTGGATCTCCGTACGATCACTGTAATTCGCAAAATTTTTCTGGCGAAAAAGAAAATTGTTCGTCGCCTGTACAAAAAAAAAAACACACAAACCGAAGCGTTCTTAAATTCATGTCCTTCAGGCCTATTAGGACTACCAGTCTAGCTTTTAATCCAGCTTGAGGAGTTTTGATAGTCGTGTACCTCCACATAGTATTCTGAAAGACTCCCATTAACTGTAGTGTTATATTTATCATGCGGGCTATTAGGCCACCATTTATTGAATACTGAATTTCCAGATGTTTCATCTATGCCCACTACGACCATCATTAGTTGTGCAAGAACAAAGATAAAATACACATTATTAGATATAACATAACTACTATGAACATGTAGCCATCATTAATTAGTAACCTAATACGAAGCACAAGTAGGCCTATATAGACTTATACTAAGCAACATCAGCGCTCACATTACAGGCATACTTAGTACTTAAATAAACGATTATAACACGATGTAACACATTTTTTATAAATTATAAATTATTATACAATATAAAGTGCCCTGAGATTGTGTGACAGTTGCGATGAAACAAGATCTTCGCTTTAAACTAAAAACAAAGGGAAACGAAAAAACATGAGATAATTGAGACTGGCATACACTATCTATACTATTCTCTCTATCTACCCCTGTATCTCTTTTTCTCTTTTGCTCTCTTTCTACCTGTCTATTTACCTACCTATCACTTATATAACTACTTGTATAATTACTCGTATTATAAAGAAATATTTGTGTTGAAGGTACTAGAAGTCGCCGGATACCTGCACTGGTTGTAAATCCAGGAAAAGGTTATTTTATGATACTGTTCTCTGACATGTCTATTGTTATATAGCATGTGGTTTCTCCAAAGTTTATAAAAGTATGTGGCTACCAAAAGTGGCTTGAGAGACATTTTTCATGCAACCCGATATTTTCATGCAGAGAATGACGCAAATGATAAAAGATAAATGTTGTTACTTGTTTCAACTATTGCTTCACTTCCTAAAAGCGGCCAGTGAGACCTTGTCGTTTTTTTACATCTATGTTTATATCTTTGAATCTATTTAATTTTGTTTAACATTCATTCATCAGAGTTGTGCACATGCGTATCTTACTAAAATGGAATACAAAAGTGTTAATAATTTTCGGTGTTTCATTAAAAAAAAAGGTTTCAGAAAATGTGTTTGTGATTGAAATCTTTTTCCTTTTCAATAGAATGTGTAAAGTGTGATGGTAATATGTTAAAAAATGTGAATGGACAAAAAAACGTCACCTTCGGATGTGGTAGACGGAATTGCTCAGCTACAAAAAACATACATGATGACACTTTTTTCGGAAAAGCGTGTGTTCCTGCATTATCTGTAGCCTATTCCGTGTGTTAGTCGCTTGGATTTTGAAATATCAAATTTCAGTTATTTCAAAAGAGCTTGACATAAACAGGAAAACTACGCGAAAATTAATAAACGAGTTCAGAGAGATCCTTACTGTCTGGGTGATGGATACCAGCTTAAAAATTGGCGGCCCGGGAGATACTGAAATTGATGAAAGTGCGTTCACTTGAAGGAAGTACAACAGGGACCGAATAACCAAAACTCGGTGGGTACTTGGGGGAATTTACAGGAGAATAAAAAAGTGGTTGCTAAAGGTGGTGGATAAACGCGATGCAAACACACTAAATTGTGTAATTTTAAATAATATAGAACCAGGAACCACTATAGTTGCAGATATGTGGCGCGGCTACATCTCGCGAGTACCCATACATACCCAAATGCAGAGGGACACCCAGGATTTTTTCGAGGGGGGGTTGAAAACTTGCGAACAAGTGCACAATTTTGGTTTCCCTCATTATTTTCTCAACAAGCAGGGCTTGCTTTTTCCTAGAGGAACGACAACACGTAACTTATTGGGAGTCAATGCTGCAAGTGCAAGTAAAAATGATCCTTGCTTCATGGAATTTCACTCATGTATTTTCCATCTATAATGCCACGTATAATGCTGAAAAAGAGGCCTTACATATAAATATTGCACAGGTAAGAATCAACACAATTGTTCGTAGGAATCACGAGTAAAACCACGTAATCACAAGGCTTAGTAATTTGCATGTGCTGACTGAATAATATAAATTACTTAATGAGTAGACGGTGACTTAATTGAAATAATAATACAATAATATAGTAAAATAGATACAACAGAGGGACCATACAAAGATTTCACCGAGTTATAAAATGTTTAATGTTTAGTACTGCAATTATTATGTAAACAGTGAGTTGTCATGTTGTGTCTGTTACAGTGTTTCTCCTAGTCGAGTCTAGACATTAACAAACATTGTATATTTTGGAGTATATAACACTTTGTTATCAGACATGTTACGATTTAGGAAAAACTTTAGTAATATATAGTCAACATTGCACTGGCATCTTAATTTGTTTGTATAAGTAACATAAATAACGCTCGAATGTGAAATGACTGTGACTCTGGGTGTGTGTGTGTTTTAAAAACAAGCAGATGTAAATTAACCATGAATAACAGGGCAGACAACATTAATGAAAAAATTATACTAAAACTATTTAATTAATAAAGCACATAATTACTTACAAACAATTACAAATATTACGTCAATTCTTCCACACCTTATTGCCGTAATAAGTACGTCAATTTCCTTCACTGTTATCATCACTCAAATTGTCTTAACTGCTGCTATCCCACCGCTTATTGATTTAGAAACGATCTGTTACATTATACACTTTTTGGTCCGATCTCACATGCTCTTTTAAATTTTCAAGACGTGGTCACATTTTGATGTCCAGCGTGTGAGATAAATACACTCAAATTCTTTTTTTGCTAAGTTTATAACACTGTCTACGAAAATAAACATTTTTTGGTTTAACATGCTTTTCCACAGTTGCCCACATCAGTTCTAGGATTAAGAACCAGATGATAGGGTGGAAGTCGTAAAATTGAATGTCCATAGTTTGCTGAAATAATGATTATTTTAAAAGTTTAGTATGTTGGGTTATTATTTCAGACGATGGAACAACAAAGAATTACATAAAAAATAGGATACAACAGGGAAAAAAGGCTATTCGTTTGCTAAACTCGTTACTTTGGTCGAACAAAATGAAACTTCAACCTAAACTGACAATCTACACAACTATTGAGGAGCCCATTTTAAATTATGGCTGCGAATGCTGGCAACTTTCAGGTAAAGAGAGAAAGATGATAGAAACTGTGGAAATGGACTTCCTAAGAAGATCGTGTAATATTTCTAGAATGCAACATGTTAGAAACGAAGATATAAGGAGGAAAACGGCGCATATTTACAACAGCAGAAAGAATAGAATCTAGACAGTTGCTATGGTATGGTCACGTAATGAGGATGGAGGAGAAGCGATGGCCAAAGAAAGCATTGACTTATACTCCACAAAACAGGAGAAGAAAAGGAAAACTGACAACACAATGGAAAACAGGAATTAGGAAATGCATGAGAGGTCGAGCTATTGAAGACGATGACTGGAAAGATAGGGAGAAATGGCGATCGAAATGAGGGATGCGGCATAGACTGTAGGACACCCGCTAATAATAATAATGTAGGGTTATTTTGTTTAACCTAACTATTAAACAGAGCTCAGGTTATAACATAAATGGACTAAAGGAATCCCATGATTCAATAACCAGTTAATCATGTCTACCTTTTTGTTAATGATGTTGCAGGCGAATTTATTTATTTATTGAAATTTTCAGGCATTTTCGTCATTGTCTGTCCAAATTTTTGTAACCGATTTTGAACGGTGAAAACCAAAATTTCATCTGTGTATACTATGGACTACCGTTCTTCTCTGAATTGCTGTAATTTTCTTATATATCAACTCTTAAGATTTCAATGTCACGTTTTTCTATTTAAAAGTTTCCTATTGCTTTTGGCACGTTTCCGTCGAAATCCCATTTGACGAATAATGTGGTTCAGACTGGTAACGCTACCATTATAATTAATTTGTTCTTTAAAATTGTTTAAATTACTTTTGAATGTTAATCTTTACCCTTCTATGGGTTGACTTTGGTGAATAATTCGTCGAGTGGTGCACTTGTCGAAATCGTTTAAATCAGTTTTTATTTCATTTGTTGAACATTTTTATGGAGAGTCCTGAAAGATTTTATATCACCCATATACCATGATGTTTCTTTAATAATTCTAGAAACACTATTTATAGACACGCAGCACGCCTGAGCTACCCGTTCATGCAACTTTCTTTCTGATATATCCTTATCTTCCAATGTAATACACTTGTAGGCCTACACGTTATAAATTATTTTCCGACTCTGACTATGTAGGCCTATAACTTTCCTTTGCACTGAAGTTGACAGGCGACCCAGATTGACCCATTCCACTCTCCAAACCGGAAAATATAGCAATAAAGTAAACTCTATGCTTTTGATGAAAACCGGTGTTTTTGAATAGTACGAACACAATTACATATCATGAGAACAGTTTATTCGTGTCTGGTAAGCTTACCTACGTTGTATTTTAGTTTATCTTATTACTACAGCCTTACTATTTGTACATTCGTTGATTACACAATTTTTACCATATTTTCGGTAGGTTCTAACCCCCAAAACCCTCCTGGGTGCGCCACTGCCCAAATGTATGGGTTATACACTTTCCTGTGAATCGTTCGCTTAATTTTGTATGTCCTCGCAATTTTGCCGTTCACACACAAACGATCGAGAACTAATGGTCCAAAATTAAGCGTGATGTAGGAGAAGAGTCGGGAGAATGTCTGTTAGTACATTTCAGACGTATTTAATTGACTATATTTGAAGAGAAATGTTTTTCTGTAGGAGAATTGTTTAATGATTTTTTAGCGGCTATTCATTATTTTTACACGCAATTTTTAAATTGAATATACAGTAATTTGTAGTTAATAAATTTAGCTAACGTACAAGTGAGTTAGACAAAATCTAAAAAATAAATAAAATTAAAAGATATGTAAAGATATTAACATAGATGTGAAAAACGACAAGGCCTTACTGACCGCTTTTAGTAACTGAAGAAATTGGTGAAATAAGTATCAGCATTTCTCGATTTATTAGCGGCCGTGAGCATTCTCTGTAAGAAAATGCCTCTCAAGCCACTGGATGTAGCCACTATTTTTATAATCCGTGGAGAAACCACAAGCCTATATAACAATAGACATGTCAATGAACAGTATCATAAAATAACCTTTTCCTGGTCTTACAAAAAGTGCAGGTATCCGATGACTTCTAGTACCCTCAACCCGAAATATTTTAATATCGTCTCTCTCTGTCTCTCTGTCTCTCTCTCTCTCTCTCTCTCTCTCTCTCTCTCTCTCTCTCTCTCTCTCTCTCTCTCTCTCTCTCTCTCTCTCTCTCTCTCTCTCCCTGCCTGCTTCTCGCAACATCTTGCTATTATTTCTAATACAAATAGAACTAATATTATGGAAATGTTAATATAAAATTTTATGCTATCTCACAACCCTCTGTCTCCCATCTCTCCATCTATCTCTAACTCAAGAAGTAATTATTATATGCATAGTTGTGATCGCTCTCCTTCCTTCTCCCCCCCCCCTCTCTCTCTCTCTCTCTCTCTCTCTCTCTCTCTCTCTCTCTCTCTCTCTCTCTCTCTCTCTCTATCTATCTATTTATCAATCTCAATCCCAAACAGAACTATAGAAAACTATAGAACTACAGAACTATAAACTATAATAAAATTTTGTTACCCACGAAATTGATACAAATAAATGTTTTATAGCATTACTTCAAAATACTGTATGCATAATAATGAACACTGACCAAAAATATAACTGATTATATTTTTTATATTGTGAGTTTAAGTTCATAACGTTTGGTATTACATTTATTATTTTTGACTGCCAATATGCATAAGAAATTTCTCTAGTAAATGAGATCAAAGTTACGTTATCACCCGGTATCAATGCATGTGAGAAAATATTAACATGCCCGTTAATTCCGTTAGTTAATCGGACGACAAGTGGTCAATCTTTACATAATTCGAAAGGCCAGTACGCTACTTTGGCATGCTTCGTAAAACACAATAATTATATTATTACGGTTAGTAGAATTGGATAGTGAAGTTTAAGAATTGTTGATAAATATTTGACAGTTTATAAATATTTAGTTAAAATTATGATGTAAAGTTGGCGCGTGAACAACGGAAAAGAATAATGGTCATTCGCCTGCAGTTAGTCACTCTTTCATACAAACAAATAAGCGTCAACGTAAACTGTGCAATACCCGGGGTTGAAATCTGGCAACGTCGCTGGAAGCAAAAACCGCTACAATTCGAAAAAAGTATACATTTCAGACGCTTCATTGTCGGGAAACTGAAAAGACGCCCTACTGTCGTAATTATAAAAAGATGCCATAATGACAGCGTTTTGTACAACAAAAATTATTTTCTTTTATTAAGAGTATATTGAAATATAAAACGCAAAACACAAATAACATAATCACAAGAACGTAATGTTATAATAAAATTTCAATATACTCTTCGTTTTCGAGTAGACGCCAAAACGTATACATTTTGAAAAGACGCCAAAATGTTAGAAAAATGTATATATATATATATACATGGTTTTACTGAATTTCTCCACACACTTGTTATGCTATTATATGTATATAGATGTTTACTGAATTATACACACTTGGGATGTTATTATATTTATATATATATATGTTCACTGAATTTCCACACATTTGTTATGCTGTACACCTGTTGTTATATTGTGCCACAGAATTGGCTTACATCTATGAATACTTTGCAAACAATAAACTTGTTACTGTTATCTTACAGCTGAGTTTCATTGCAAGTCCCGTCATACTGGACCTGGCACGATTTTTGCTTCTCTAGGCTCCTGCCTAGTCTTAATTGACTTGTGGCTTCTCTTTCAAAAAAAAAAAAATATTAAAATAAAATAAGTTGTTTTATATTCAAAAATATGCATAAAAGGAAAGAGGGGTTACAAATGGTACCGCAGAGCGTGGTTTATAAAGGCTGCTACCACAAATGGTAGCTCAGAGCGTGGTTCATTCTAGGCTTGAACCCTTGGGTCCTGGTGTGTGACGGGGCTTGCAGACTCGGAAATATTAATGCTATTGTTGTGACATAGTTGATATAGGCCCGTGTAGGCTAGTTATAAGTTGTTTAATTGTGAGTCGGGTCGCACCACTGAGGCGGTTAATGGTGTTTAAAAAAATTTTTGATAGCTTGTACGGCCGGGGAGTCTCAAGCGTGGCCTGGAAGATGGAAGGTTGATTCGGGGTCGGAGTTTGGCGTGTTATATTGATGGGATGCGGTATGGCCCGATCAGAAATCGGTACCGGAACAGACTTGTGTCCGGTTGATGTCGAAGTATTAATTCCCAGATTATGACTTTCAGTTGTTAACTGGTTGTTGTGAGTTATGTGTTGGTACGGCGTGTGTGTCGAGTTGCTGTTTGATGTTATGTGTATTTAGTAGTGTTGCTTGTCTCTTGTCTCCTTCCGTCGTGGAGGTGAATGGTTCACAATAGGCCAGGTCTCCGCAGCGCTAGAGAACCCGGGGGTCTACTCAAAGGAAGGACAGTACTTGAGTTTTTCCGTTTTTGTTAATATGTTTTTGTAGGTTAGGTTTGTGTTAGGTGTTTAGTGGGGATTTGTTTTATGATTGTTTGTTTTGAATTGGGCAATTCTGGCGGGGATATGCTACGAGAAATTTCCCCACCCTCTTACAGGCGTTCTCCAGAAAATTCCGGTGGTGAATGGATTTGATGAGGACCAGCTGTTGGTTTTCTTGGACCTGGTCCTGCAGGTGGCAGATTTCCCAGGGGTGTCCGATGGGGAGGTCTTGTTTCTTATATACCCGTATTGCCGGAGTACGTTGGCTGATCTGGTCACCAAGGCTCTGCGTCGGGGTGACAGTGTTGATGCTTTCCATGGGGAGGTGTTGAACTTCTTCCTACCCATTCGACGACGTTTCCAGCTTAAGTTAGATTTATTCTATCGCCCACAGGCCTACGGAGAGGCGTTAGGAGACTTCGTGCGCGATATACGGAAAGCTTCCCGGGTGTTAAGATTGGGGTTGCCCGAGACAGAAGTGATACAAGCGATTCTGGAAGGACTGACTCCCCAGGAGAGATCTCGTTTGGCATTCGCGGACCGTCCACGTTGTTTTGCGGACCTTGAGCGACTGTGTGTGCTTTCAGGAACGGTCGAGGAGGTTGACGAGTCCCGGGGAAAAGAGGCTACCGAGGTTCAATACTCCAGTGGTTCATCGGGAAGAGCCAAAAAGGACAAACATGGTGGTTGGAGGAGAACCCAAGAGACGCCTAGAAAGCCTGAATATTCCGGAAGGGATGGAGGCTACAAGGGGGTGGCAAGTGTGAAGACGGTAACAACAGCTACAGCACAGAAAACAAGGAAACATGAAATTAACAGGGGAAGAAGAAATTATGTTAGGGAACAAACATCGGCCAGCAGGGAGCCGGTGGTTGGGCGTCATTCTTATTTGGAGAAAAAGGAAGCTTTGAAGGTTCCAGAGGAAGTACAAGTGCCTAAGAGAGTAGTGGATGAAGAAGGTGAAGCAGAAGAAGAAAAGCGGAATAACTTCTGTGGATCAATACAAGTGGACAAGGACACGTCAGTTAAGACGGAGTTGCAGGACTCGAAGAGGACGTCATGGTTGAATCCATAGGCCGCAGAATTTGTTCCGGTATTTCCATCTCGGTTCGTGAGGGATCCAGATCCTGTAACATCACCATCGCCACTAGAAATTAATTTAGTCATTGCACATGAACCTGGACAGCTGGAGTCCAGGGCGGAAGATGTGGAGGACGTTGTAGTTGCTGAGAGTGGTCAAGGAGTGGAATCCAAGCAAGAGTCAGAAGAGCGGTCTGCAGATGCTGCGCAGGTGAGTATAGTTGTAGGTGTTAGGGAGACTGTAGAGTCTGAAGTTGCAGATGGACACAGGGATGTCCGGGCTGCGAGTGTTTCTGAGGTTGTGGATGGACAAGGGGATGTTCATGCCGCAAGTGAGGTAGGAGTTGAGGAGAAATTGGGGGGCAGCGTTGTGGAGTTTGTGAGTGAGAGTGAGGTAGTGTGTGAAGATGTGCAGACGCCTTCTGTAAGTAGTGTTGAGGATTCCGAGGAACGGGAGGAAGTTTCAGGTGGACCAGGTGAGCAACTAGAGGAGGACGAGGATGTGCAGTGTTCAGATGATGGTAGTGGGAGTGATGGCGATGACGTTGGTGATGAGCATGTTGACGAAAATGAGATTCCTATTCGTCATTAATAGGAAATAACTTGATTTTTTTTGGACATATTTTAGTTGATTTTGCTCCTTGTATAAGGGCTATACTGATTGTTTTTCTTAACTGGCAAAACACATATTGATTAACTTTCACTTGTAGTATTTGTTGTTTAATTTTCTTTAACTATAAAACATGTATTCATTTTTTTTTTTGATAAACCATATATTGTCAAGATTTTCTGGAATTGTAAAGCCTTGAGTGATTAATTTCTGACTATTAAAGTACGTAAAGATTTTTAATTCCTTTGGAATTTGTGAAGTCAAATAACTGTTTAGAATTCTATAACCACTGTTTGAAATTAGGTGATGTAGTCCTGTCAATTTTATTTAATGCTGTGAAAGGAACTTAAGGGTCATACGCTCATGATGGGTCATTGATAAGTGGAATGCTAGACAAGTGGGCGGTCCGGTTTTATTTACGCGTCATGAATTATTATCATCCTTTCTGGGGTTTTGGCTTTTATGTAATTCTACAAAACGGGTGGTCAATGAGCGAATATTTTGTCACTGCTGGGTTATAAGATTGTAGTTACTCTACCTGTTAGGCGGGTGCATTCCAGGGGCATTCGTGTTAAATTAATGTAATTGTGAGTTTGCGTGCCTTATGTTTCTGTGTGTATTATGTTGTCCGTGTCTAGCTAGCCACCGGATGGGGGAGAATTTTATATTTATATATATATATACATGGTTTTACTGAATTTCTCCACACACTTGTTATGCTATTATATGTATATAGATGTTTACTGAATTATACACACTTGGGATGTTATTATATTTATATATATATGTTCACTGAATTTCCACACATTTGTTATGCTGTATACCTGTTGTTATATTGTGCCACAGAATTGGCTTACATCTATGAATACTTTGCAAACAATAAACTTGTTACTGTTATCTTACAGCTGAGTTTCATTGCAAGTCCCGTCATACTGGACCTGGCACGATTTTTGCTTCTCTAGGCTCATGCCTAGTCTTAATTGACTTGTGGCTTCTCTTTCAAAAAAAAAAAAAAAAATATTAAAATAAAATAAGTTGTTTTATATTCAAAATTATGCATAAAAGGAAAGAGGGGTTACAAACTTTAATATGATTGGCTGATTGATGTCTGACAACACCTGGTTATAATCTACTCTCGCTTAACGAAACAACATTTGTATTGTGTAAAAACTTGAATATTTTTTTAACAACTTTCTGCCCGTTATGTGAAAAAATTTCATTAAAATTATTTGTTAGTTATGATATATAAAATATATTTAAAAAAAAAAATGCAAAAACCAATAAAAAATGTTTAACGAGCATAGAATTTTTAACAGATAGAATGGTAAAATTTAAATGGATTGGTGTTACTATACAATATAAGTCATGACAAATTCTTTTGTGGGTTCATTAATGAAGATGTTTTAATATGGTAGTCTAGTAAAATTTATAAGTATATTATTTGAATATTTTATATACACATAATAGAAAGGTAAATTGAATCTGGAAAAAATTCGTGTTGACTATTTTATTGTCCTATAGCATAAAAATTTTTACCATGAAGCATGTTAAATTATTTATCTGTAATTACGATTTTTCCACTCTTGTTTGAGAAAAATCAAGACTGTCGCTTAATATTTCTTAGAAGTGCATTTAGTCCTACGTTTCAAACACTCTCCTGTTAATTTGTAATATTAGGCTATATTTTTTCAGTGTATACCTACTTACATGGTGCAAAGTCAGTGTAAAGCGGAAAGAACTGAACAACCCTCCATAAGTAACTAGAGTCGTAAATACATAAAAATAAGTGAACTTTCTTATATAAAAATTAACTGGCCAGTGCAAGTCGGATTTGCACAAGAAGTGTCATGGAATTACTATGGGAGGTCCAAATTTTTTTTCGGATGTCGACCCATGTTCCTTGGGAAAGTTGTTCAGTTTCATGAGCCCATTCATATGTCAACGGGATCGCCCTTCATTATTTTACATATTGTATATCAGAGGATTCTAGCGCCCCAACCATGAAACCGGGACATGAAATTTACACATAGGATACTTGTAGGTATTCTTTGCTTGTAGGATACAAAGTTCCTTGGCCCTTTCCTTTTTCTCACTTATACATGTGGGATATCGTTGAGTAGAGTCTTCTAAAGTTTTCGTCTTTTAAATTTTTCTGTTAAAAATAACTTGATGGACTATCAAAGTTGCCATTTTTGCACCTGTTTTGTTATAACTCTATCTGAGTATGGCATTATGAATTATAAACACGGAGGATCGTATGGAGGATCGTGTGGACACGCACGCAATCATCGCAACGACGATGGGCCTTCAAGCGATTAATGATCATGGCGGATCGTGTGAGGAGCCATTAAATGCACAATTTGTTTGAATGTTCGTAAAATTAAAAGATTCTTACCTACGTAGAGATTCTTAGGGTCAGTTTAAACTAAGCGAAGAGCATGTTTTGAGATAATTCTGAATTCAACCTTATCTGTTAAGATTTAAGGTTGTATATTGTGCGCAAGTATTCCGCGAGGCGCGTCATGTCGCGTCAAGCTTGCACACAACTTTCAATCTTAAATCCTACCTGATAAAGCTGAATTCAGAATGATCTCAAAAAATGCTCTTCACCGTGCTTCGCCTAGTCTGAATCGATCTTTATGCGGCAGTTATCTTATGAAATGATGAAAATCCTTAGTGAATTTACTTACCTATCTTGTTATTATAAATTGATTGAACCATAAATATAATTATCATTTTCTCTTATTTATTTACAGATATTTACTTTCACAATGTCGTCGAGTACGAAGAAAACTTCATTTAATTCTGATTGGCTGTAGAAAGATAAATTTAAATCGTGGCTCGGACAAATCAAAAAAGATTCTTTCTCTGCCTATTGCAAACTATGTTTGAAATCTTTTACTCTGAGTAATAAGGGGGAGCAAGCTCTTACAAGCCACATGAACGGAAAAAAACACAAACGAGCAGAGTCGAATACACAAAAAGCATGAACCTGTCAGTACTTTACTCATCAAAAGATACTACTAAAGAAAAGTCGCCTACGGAGCCAGTTATCAAAGATCTTGTATTATCAACTTCTCCGAACATAAAGGTAGCTGAAGACGACTACAAATGAATCACGGGGCTTAGTTTCAATGCTTGTCAAAGACAATGTCACTAAGGCCGAAATATTATGGTGTTTGCATGTTGTCATGAGTCATGGATCACAACGAAGTGGAGGACAGGCAGTGGAGTTGTTTCCTCTAATGTTTCCTGATTCAGACACTGCATCAAAAATGAGACTTCAAAGAACCAAAATTGCATACACGATCGTTTTTGGATTGGCTCCTTATTTTTTTCATGAACTTCAAAATATGTGTTCAGCGTGTGATTACATTGTAATCGGGTTTGATGAATCCCTTAACAAAGTGACACGAAAAGGACAAATGGACGTATTTGTTCATTTCTGGAATGATGAAAACAATCAAGTCTGCACCAGATACTACGGTCATGCGTTTCTCGGTCATGCAACCGCTGCTGATATAATGACTGCTTTTCTAGAAGCAATTAAAGGACTGGATATTGCAAAACTACTCCAAATTTCAATGGATGGTCTCGACATCAATAAGAAGTTTCTTCAAGGTATAAAAGCAAAAATTAAGGAAGAGAACTGTGATGCTAACGGACCAATCCTTTTGGACCTAAGTAGTTGCGGGTTATATACAATGCACAATGCTTTTAAAAAAGCAATGAAAGCATCCGGTTGGGATTTAACAAAATTTTTGAGATCTCTGTATTATCTTTTTTACAACAGTCCAGCCCGACGCGCCGATTATAAGAAGCTTTCGGGATCAAATATATTTCCTCTTAAATTTTGTGCAGTACGTTGGCTTGAGAATTTCACCGTTGTTGAGCGGGCTACTCAAATCATCCCCAATGTGACAAAATATGTACAGGGAGTGATAAAAGAAAAAAGAAAACCCGACAGCAACAGTTTTGAAGTAGTGAATGCTACACTGAATGATGAACTTTTGAAGGCAAAACTTGCCTTTTTTCTGATGATTGCTTCACAAGTGGAGCCTTTTTTATCATTGTTTCAGTCAAACGCTCCACTCTCCCCTCTACTATATGAGGCACTTTTGACTACTCCAAAAAAAATTATGCGCGTCATGAAGGCTGAAGTTTTGAACACTTCCAGAAATATAACAACTATAAATTCGAAAAGCGAGTCAAATCTCATTAATGCCAAAGAAATTGAATTGGGATTTGCAGTAAAAAATGCACTACGCAACAGTCGTGAACACATAGACATTAACATTTTGAAATTTCGCCAAGACTGCCGCAAATGTCTTATTGAATTTTGTGTGTCGTTGCTGAAGTCATCTCCACTGTTGTACGCCTTGAAAAAAGGGATTTCATGCTTCGATCCTACAACCGCAATCAATCCTAAACTACGATTAGAGAGACTTGACAAAGCGTTAGATATTTTCGTTCAAAATAATTGGCTAACTGGATATCAAGCAGATAACGTTGAAAATTCCTACACCGACGTTTGCAAACAGTTAGATTTTGATCAGAAAATGAAAACACATTCCCTGACCGAGAATCACCGCTTAGATGATTTATAGCTGGAAATAGTTCCTCCGTTTACATCTGAACATAAAGACCTGCAGTCATTTATCAAAATGGTCATGATATTGTCTCATGGCAATGCCTTTGCTGAGCGGGGATTTTCGATAAATAAAGAAGTTATAATCGACAATCTTAGTGAACAGTCTTTAGTAGTGCAGAGGCAGGTGTATGACGCTATCATGCATCATGGGGGGATTCAAAAAACTGATATAAGTAAAAAACTAATTCATGCCGTCCGGAACGCAAGCAGCAGCTTATATCAAGAAGCACAAAAGAAGAAAAAGGAAGAACTAGACGCTGCATCGAAATTAAAAGCTTAAAAGCGAAAAACCCAGGAAGTATTACGGGAGCTTCAGCAAAAAAAGCAAAAGATTCTTGAAGATGCCAGACTTGAGGCAGAATTATTAGAAAAACAAATTAACAAATTAGTATAAATAAAGTGATTTTAATATTACGTTAACATAATACAGTATGTTGATTTTATTAAATAAATCTTTCATAAATTCCTATTTTGTGTTTTATTTGAAATTGTGAACCTGCCTAACTTTCTTTAAAACTGCTGAAAACTTTGTGTAAAATAGATATTTACTGTTAATTATGGTCAGGGAAAAAACCTAAAAAGCGTCTGGAAAACCGGGAAAAGTCGGGGAAATTAGTTTCCGGAAAATAGCGGCCACCCTGCAGTCCCTTATTCATACAACTGACACTTTTTTACACCTCATACCCTACATATTTGAAAAATATAAAACTGATTATTTGTTGTTAAGTAAATTTCAAAATGATGTATTAGAAGGTATATTTGGATATTATAGACAATTAAGTGGAGCCAATTACTATGTTAGTTTCATGCAAGTTCTACAGAGTGAGAGAAAAATGAGGTTTAAAGACACTATTCTCTTGTTATGTGAAAATAAAGAGATATCTTTAAAGACATTGCTTCCATGTAAAAATGATTCTTGTGAAACTGTAGTAAACATAGATTCATTTTACGAAATTACATATTATGACTTTTCTTTGGACTGTGTCCCTAAAGATAAGCTTACCATTTTAGTTTATGTAGCTGGCTATGCTGTTAGAAAACAAGTGAGAAATAATATCTGTCGACTGTGTAGTGATTGGTTACAATCAAATGAAGAAATAGAAGTAGATATTCCCACAGGCTTAACATTAGAAATGGATAGACGTAAATTAATGTTACCCTCTGAATATGCATTAGTATCAGTTTCAATTTCATGGCATATACTGCAAAACTTATGTGACAAATTTTATAATTTATTTTTAAATGTTAAGAATCAGCTTTCATTACTCCACAAACTGAGTTGTATTGTGCTTAATAAATATTTACAAGATGTATTCTCACAAGATTTTGATAGAGTCATTTCTGTAATAATAATTTATACAAAAAATTAGAGGATATAAATTTGACAGCATGTAAAATTATGTTAAACAATTTTGTTAAAAAACAAAATGATAATTAATCTTCTTCGAAAGAAAAACTAGAAAAAGAAAGATTAAACAACTTAAAAAATAAATGATATATACTTTTTTTATAAACAAGTGTTTTATTTTTCGTGATCAATATGATTTCCTTATGGAATGTATCAAGACATTGTGTCATTTGTAATTGTTTTTATTTATTTAATCAGCAATCAGAATACAATGCAATCTATAAGCTAATGTTATAAGATAATATTAGCATAATGAAGAAGCCCAGTGGCAAAATTTCTATAAATTTGTGTAATTTGTCATGAAAATTAGAATTACTGTATGTTTAGGCCTATCCTTGATATCGTATTTAAAACTGAAATCGTAGTTTTAAACTGAAATTTGTTATCTGTTATTATTACTTAATGTTCGTAAAAATTCCCGCATAATTTACACGCCTTAAAGTCTGTGATAAAATTTGGTAATAAGAAATGAGTAAATTACGTGAATAAATACGGCATTACTGGAACAGAAGACTAGAAGAGTCACGTGATCGCAAAGTCGTCATTCACTGTACATTAGTTAATATGGCGCTCATTCTCTTTGCATGCGTTCTTATGGGAGTAATTATTTATTTTTTCCTCCGTAAATAGGTTCGACCGCCGTTTAAAATTATATTTCGCGTGTTTATACAACATAGAAGAATAGAAAAAAAAAAATGTCACTCCAATACCAGCACGGGCTAGAATACCGACAATTACCCACATGGTACCCAAATTGAAATTAATTTTTGATGAGTCTGCATTATATTACAAATGAAGGTAATTATGCTCGATCTGGATTATGCTCAAATTGCGGTGAAATATTTCTTTTCCTATTCTTCTATACTATATAAGCACGAAAAAAATTATTTTAAACGGGGGTCGAACCTATTTACGGAGAAAAAAAATTAAATAATTACTCCCATAAGCGCGCATGTAAAGTGAATGACCGCCATGTTATCTATGAAACGGCGCTCAGTTACACAGCGAATGACGAGTTATGACGTCATTGCGCAGACTACTCAGGGCTGTACTTCCTAAGTTTACGCGGCAAATAACATAGCGTTTTTTGGCGCCTTATGGGAGAAATTATTTAATTTTTTTTCTTCGTAAATAGGTTCGACCACCGTTTAAAATTATTTTTCTCGTGTTTATATAGTATAGAAGAATAGAAAAAGAAATATTTCACGGCAATTTGAATATTTCACACACACACACACACACACACATGTAATCCATCCAATTATGAAAAGATGAAAATCTTACCTTAATGTAGCAGGCCATTGTGTATTAAAATGTTACACAATTACACAAACTAAAGGACTGAAAATCACATTACGCGGAGTACCCAGCGCTGTACTTCATAAATTTCTAAAGTAATCGGCTCAATATTACAAACGTTATTAATAGTAAATAACCCTAAACAACAGAAATAATTAAACCATAATTAATAACACCGCACAATTACACAAACACAAACTGAAGCACTGAAAATCACAAAATACATTCCCACACACACGACTTCACGGCAGCATTTTCTCTAAAATCTAAACGGCCAAACCACTCTTTTCCTCTTAACCAATTACAAATCAGAGATTACAAAATTTTGAACTCAGCCAATCAAAAGTCAGCATTACGTCGGCGTTTGGTAATTTGGCGTTTGGGAATCCAAGTCCAATTTTTGCGGTTCGCCTTAATGTTTGCAAGAATTATCTGGAACAATGAACTATATCCCGTGGCCCTTCGGGCCGCCTCTCCGAACCTAACCGGCAGGCATCGGCTCAACTCGCTTTTCATCCAACTCGCTTGTAAATGTTTGGAAAATGGTTCGCCTTAATTTTTGAATTATCTGGAACAATGAACTATATCCCGCGGCCCTTCGGGCCGCCTCTCCGAACCTAACCGGCAGGCATCGGCTCAACTTGCTTTTCATCCAACTCGCTTGTAAATGTTTGGAAAATGGTTCGCCTTCATTTTTGAATTATCTGGAACAATGAACTATATCCCGCGGCCCTTCGGGCCGCCTCTCCGAACCTAACCGGCAGGCTTCGGCTCAACTCGCTTTTCATCCAACTCGCTTGTAAATGTTTGGAAAATGGTTCGCCTTCATTTTTGCAAGAATTATATACATCCCAAAGGCCAATTTGCAGCGACAGCTGATGTACAAGCTGATGACGTCACGTGCCGTCACACATTCACAGTCTGAAAATGGCGTTCACCGGTTATTTGCATGCATTCTTATGTGAGTAATTATTTAATTTTTTTTCTCCGTAAATAGGTTCGACCCCCGTTTAAAATAATTTTTTTCGTGCTTATATAGTATAGAAGAATAGGAAAAGAAATATTTCCGCAATTTGAGCATAATCCGGATAATGCACAATTACCCAAATGAAATTATCCGAAATTATATTTCATACCAATCAATGACTATTATCGTTACTTCCACCATAGCGAATAGAAGAGATTCTTCTGTCTCTTTTCCACCTTAACATAACGTCCAGTTTTCTTTAAATAAGTAAATTACCTTAGACCTTCGTAGTATACTATGGCTACTATAATTTAGTTTCACTAACATACACTATTCAATACACAGCTCCAGGTAATAAACTTTTCGAAAGCACTGTAACAATAATTAATTGATGAACACGTAAATACAAACTATGCTATTCACCACCATATTAACACATTATTCAAATTCAGTGCCATACAAATCCCATAATACGAAACTAACATACAAACAACATAATATCTTCCAACATAGAAACTAAGTCTTTCAGCATAACCTGACACGTAATTATATGAATAAATAACCGAACAATGTCTACAGTCAGATCTAGCTAAACAGTCGTCTAGGGTCTTTCACTATAGCCTGCGGCCAAATATAACTTCCGTCTCCACGTTTGTATTGTTTTTCGTGTTCGATGTGTACTAGAACAGTTTTCTTCACAAGTAACTAATGCCAGGTTATGGAGGTTATGTAAGTCAATGTAACTTAAATAAAATTTACTTTGTTAGTGTACAATAAAAGGGTGTATTTACTGGAACTACAGAAATTATTTTCCATTTATCGCACATAATTACGGTACACAGACGATTTTTGGAGGTTGTGTCTACGTTTAATTATCTAACTTAACCTTTTAGATTTTAAAAATTAATTAGACTTAACAAACATTTCCTTACTTAGTGTACATTAAATTATTGTATGGATACAAGGCTGCTGTACATAACATTAAAGGCTGTATTTATTCGAAGTACCGGAATTAAAAACTAGTTCCAATTTAGAACGTAGACCTATAACCTATTTGCATATTTTATTGGGGTTTATTGGCATATATTTTATTAAAAGGGTGTATTTATTGGAAGTACAGAAATTAGTTTCCATTTATCGCACATAATTACGGTACACAGACGATTTTTGGAGGTTGTGTCTACGTTTAACAATGTAACTTAACCTTTTAGATTTTTAAAATTAATTAGTTTTTACAAAAATTTCCTTTGTTAGTGTACATTCAAAGGCTGTATTTATTGTATGGATAAAAGGCTGTATATACATTAAAGGCTGTATTTATTCGAATTAAAACCTATCGGTACTTCCAATTTAGAAGGTATAACCTAGTAGGCTACGTTATTCGTACATATTTTATTGGAGTTTATTGGTACATATTTTTTTAAAAGGGTGTATTTATTAGAAGTACAGAAATTAGTCTCCATTTATCGCACATAATTACGGTACAGAGACGATTTTGGGAGGTTGTGTCTACGTTTAATTATCTAACTTAGATAGTAGGCTCCGTTATTGGTGCATATTTTATTGGGGTTTATTGACACATATTTTATTAAAAGGGTGTATTTATTGGAAGTACAGAAATTAGTTTCCATTTATCGCACATAATTACGGTACAGAGACGATTTTGGGAGGTTGTGTCTACATTTAATTATCTAACTTAACCTTTTAGATTTTTAAAATTAATTAGACTTGTAGGGTTGTGCATGGCAGAACTACTTGTAGGGGTGTGCACCCACTTTATAATCATATTTTTGGTAACACTGAGAACTTTAAGCCTTCTTTTATGCTTAAACAAATTATATATACACTTAATTATAGAAAAGCAAAAACCAAATATGTAATTCAAAAGACTAATTTGCTCTAATAAACACATGCTGAAGTTAAAAACAAAAGAGTTTTTACTTGCCTAACTAATCATTAGTTACTAATGTGACAGTTGGGACTGCTTTTTCTGCAAAAGCTGGGGTATGTTGGATTCAAGAGTGGTTAAATTAAGTCATAAATCTGAGTGTGCGTCAAGTCTATTTCTGTGCTTGCTTTTCACTTGAGATGAAAATCCCATTTCACTCAAGAATGAGGTGGTGAATGGGATGAGCAACTCCAAAAGTTCAGGATATTCATCTCTTAAAGATATCCAGAACTTTGTTAAGTCAGAATCTAAAAGTTTATGGATTTTGTTGTCCATGACATGTCTCATGTTATCACTAACTATACAAAATAATTTACTAAAAATTTAGTTTTAATCCCAGCATCACAGATGATATCACACCATTGCTCATTTAGTTTTACTGAGAACATGTTAGAACTTTCAAAATACAAGAATGGGTCTTGAATCCAATTGAATTCACTGTATCCCTCTGGGAAGCAACTTTCAATCTGGTTATAGAGAGTTAAACATCAGAGCTGGTAAAAAACAATGGTAGAGCATGAATAACAAAAATGTACGGTTTAGACTATGTACAAAAGAGGTTGAATTTAAATTGTTAAAATGATATATCTTAGTTATTTACATGTAGGGTTTTTAAGACACACTAAATAAATTTCCGAACCTGACTTTGCAACCCTCCAAATGCCCTCTCGGGACCCAGCAGTGGCTCATGCCCAATAGGTTAAGAAATGCTGAACTAAAGGCATGTTTGTGGAGTGAAACATAAAAGATAACCCAGACTTCTAAAATGCTCTTAGTGAAATGGGATTTTCAGGAGTAACAACACACTATTTGGTTAACAAGCACATTTTACTAATATTGTAATACAAAGTCAATTAGATAGCTTAAATGTGTAGTACTCTATGTGATGCTGATCACATACTGTTAATCAGCAGCACTGCAGAATATTCTAGAGCCACACTCTTGGCATTCATGTGGAACTTTCTCACATTAGCCTGATAATTAGGATGTTGCCACCAGCTGAGTTTTAGAAAGTTGGTGTAGTAGGTTGTGCATTCATATAGGATGATATTAGACAGCAGTTTTTAATGAAAGTGACAAATGATCAATTGTTTATTTGTGTTGGAAACTATTGTGATTTTTTTATTACTGTTTGTAGGCATATACAATGTGTCCTGGATAATTATATAAAGAGAACTGTTGTAATATAAGTGTGTTTGTTTTAGCAATTGAGAGTATCTGGTATTCAATAATTCATTCCACTGTTTTAAGTTCATAATTCTTGTCACTGGTTGTAAGAATATTATTTTCATTAATTTTCCAGTTCTATGAAGTCTTCAGTAGTTTTACCACGATGAGACTCAACTTTATCACTGAAGATGCCACATCACTGAATGAGCAAAACTTTTCGTTAATAATCTCAACAAACCATGGTTATCAGCTGAAAAAAAGTTTTAGTATTAAAAGTTTTGATCACGCAAATCTATAAGTGATACTAAAAAGAAATAACATAATAATTGTATTGGACATAAAGTTATGTCCACAAAACAGATTTTGTTTGAAATAAATAAAACACAATTTGACACAAATATTAATTTTATGAATACTTGTTTGGCACATATTACAGAAGGTTACACCATTAAATGAGTTTGCCTAAGTATAAAATTCTTGTCAGATGAAAAACGTGTACAGTCAGAATACTATTTGTTATGTACAATAAAAATGATTCACTATGGGTAGCAGTGACACATAAACACTAGACATTGACACTAAATTGTACTTGTTTTGAATGATTCATTGTGTGCTACCTGACCAGAGTACAGGTATTAACCAAGAGATGTTTAGTATACTGCTGTGTAACTGCTACAATGATGAATTATAATTAGTACTTTTTGTTTTGGTCATCAACCTTGAAAAGGATAATAGAAACTTTGTATAACATGCTTCCAGCAGTTTTACATGATACATTCCTAGCACAAATAAGAAAAGTTTAAATCTGCTGATGATCTAAAGGAGTGACAGTTATTTGCAGACTGACAGGGTTATAAAATGATTCTAAAAGAATTGTTGCTTTTACAATACCATCCTTTATCAACTGACACTCAAATCTGCCAGTTTTTCACAGAAACTGAAGTTTGATGATTTGATCCATCATGACCTAGTGATGCTCCAAACATTTCAAGGATTCTCCTAGCCTTAAAAAACTGGACTGGCCTCATTGATTGACATGATTAATGTTAAATTTACTTTGGGATACTTCCAAACACAATACAGTTTAAAATAAACAAAAAAAAATTGTATTTCTAATTTTTCCAGAACTGTATACACATAATTTGATCTGGATAGAACATGTATTAAACAATAATACTATTTGATGCAAATAATGAAAATATCCGTGTGGAGAACTATACATGACTTCCATGTTTTAAGATTTATATTTAAAATCGTTTTAGAAATGAAATATTTCTACAGAACTACTTCTATCTTCAGCCTCAACCACAGAAAACACACACACACACAATTCCTTTTTCCTTTATTTAATTTGAATTCAGAGTATTGGCACATATTTTATTAAAAGGGTGTATTTATTGGAAGTACAGAAATTAGTTTCCATTTATTGCACATAATTACGGTACACAGACGATTTTTGGAGGTTGTGTCTACGTTTAACAATGTAACTTAACCTTTTAGATTTTTAAAATTAATTAGTTTTAAGAAAAATTTCCTTTGTTAGTGTACATTCAAAGGCTGTATTTATTGTATGGATAAAAGGCTGTATATACATTAAAGGCTGTATTTATTCGAATTAAAACCTATCCGTACTTCCAATTTAGAATGTATAACCTAGTAGGCTACATTATTCGTACATATTTTATTGGAGTTTATTGGTACATATTTTACTAAAAGGGTGTATTTATTGGAAGTACAGAAATTAGTTTCCATTTATCACACATAATTACGGTACAGAGACATTTTTGGGAGGTTGTGTCTACATTTAATTATCTAATTTAGATAGTAGGCTTCGTTATTGGTGCATAATTTATTTGGGTTTATTGGCACATATTTTATTAAAAGGGTGTATTTATTGGAAGTACAGAAATTAGTTTCCATTTATCACACATAATTACGGTACAGAGACGATTTTGGGAGGTTGTGTCAACGTTTAATTATCTAACTTAACCTTTTAGATTTTTAAAATTAATTAGACTTAATAAACATTTCCTTACTTAGTGTACATTCAAAGGCTGTATTTATTGTATGGATAAAAGGCTGTATTTATTCGAAGTACCGGAATTAAAACCTACTTCCAATTTAGAACACAGTACAATCTAACGTAGGCCTATAACCAAACAAGTGCATTAAAATCCTTTTTTCAACATAATGCAATAAAAAGCAATGTGCAGTTTCTGTTAACACCCAAATGATTAAGTATTAATAATGGGTTAGAGTGAAATTCAATGTTACTATGGTCTAAATTGAAGTAAAAAAATAAACATAATCTGTGTTTATCAACACATAAGTGATACATAAGTCAGTTGTTACAAAGATAAACAAAAATATGTCTAAGAGTACAACCAATTATAAGTGAGAGACCCGTTTCTAAAACGGCTTAAGTAGTGCAAAGTTTTTTTCTTGCTTTCATTTGAGCAAACTGGTCAATAACATCTGACTGATAAATTAATACTGTTAGCCAATTAATTTTAGTAGCTAAAATTGCCAAATTATTAAGCCTTTCTTGGTAGGTAGTGCTTCTCTGCCAAGTTTTCAGTGAATTCGCTAACCTGCTGAAAGATTTTTCAGGAGACGAAACTGTTACTGGAATAGTACAGAAAAGCCTATAGGCAAGACAGAAGTTCACAAATACAGCTTGAAGGTTTTTGGAGTAGGCTTAGTGGATTCTTTTCTGATTCAAACTCTGTTTTATGAATGTTCTTCAAGTGTAACATTTCTTCAAATGGATCCATTGCCAATTCCTTTTTAAACTTGCTATAGAGAACTTTTACTTTCAATTCTAATTCATCATTTTCCATGTCTGTAAAGTTCAATACTGGTGGAAACAAGTCACGAGTTGAACTAATTGCCTGAATCGTGTTTTTATGTTGCCCATTACAAACTCTAATACTGGGTACATGACTGAGGTTTTAAATTTATTTTCTTGATCTTTGTTTACTGAAAAATCACTATTGGATTGATCTGTACTTTTTTCCCACCTTTTGGGAGATTCAGGAGGAACTTTTATTAGTTCTTTTGCAATTAAGTTTGGTTCTTCAATTATGCTGTCTGGATTATCACGCAACAATTTCAATTCTGTCAGCAAATCTTCCACTAGAGTTATTTCAACATTGAGTGTGATTCCTTTGCTTTGAATAACAACATTTTTTTAGTCAATATATGAAAGCACTTTGAACCAAAAAGATGCCTACATTAAGCTCTTTGTGGAATTGAAATATTTCTTAAGCCCTAATATGATGTTGTAGGCAGAGGGAGTTAGACTAGAAGACATCTCTTCTAAAATATATCCAACAATTTAAGTACTCCTGGGTAGTGCTTAACTATCGGTTTGACAGCTTGGATCCTCTCACTTCATCTTGTTTCAGGGAAGCTCTGCAGTGACACACAGATTATGTTTATTTTTTGTCTTAAATTTAGACCATAGTAACATTGAATTCCACTCTAACCCATTATTAATACTTAATCATTTGGGTGTTAACAGAAACTGCACATTGCTTTTTATTGCATTATGTTGAAAAAAGGGTTTTAATGTACTTGTTTGGTTATAGGCCTACGTTAGATTGTACTGTGTTCTAAATTGGAAGTAGGTTTTAATTCCGGTACTTCGAATAAATACAGCCTTTTATCCATACAATAAATACAGCCTTTGAATGTACACTAAGTAAGGAAATATTTGTTAAGTCTAATTAATTTTTAAAATCTAAAAGGTTAAGTTAGATAATTAAACGTTGACACAACCTCCCAAAATCGTCTCTGTACCGTAATTATGTGTGATAAATGGAAACTAATTTCTGTACTTCCAATAAATACACCCTTTTAATAAAATATGTGCCAATAAACCCCAATAAAATATGCACCAATAACGAAGCCTACTATCTAAGTTAGATAATTAAACGTAGACACAACCTCCCAAAAACGTCTCTGTACCGTAATTATGTGCGATAAATGGAAACTAATTTCTGTACTTCCAATAAATACACCCTTTTAATAAAATATGTGCCAATACTCTGAATTCAAATTAAATAAAGGAAAAAGGAATTGTGTGTGTGTGTTTTCTGTGGTTGAGGCTGAAGATAGAAGTAGTTCTGTAGAAATATTTCATTTCTAAAACGATTTTAAATATAAATCTTAAAACATGGAAGTCATGTATAGTTCTCCACACGGATATTTTCATTATTTGCATCAAATAGTATTATTGTTTAATACATGTTCTATCCAGATCAAATTATGTGTATACAGTTCTGGAAAAATTAGAAATACAATTTTTTTTTGTTTATTTTAAACTGTATTGTGTTTGGAAGTATCCCAAAGTAAATTTAACATTAATCATGTCAATCAATGAGGCCAGTCCAGTTTTTTAAGGCTAGGAGAATCCTTGAAATGTTTGGAGCATCACTAGGTCATGATGGATCAAATCATCAAACTTCAGTTTCTGTGAAAAACTGGCAGATTTGAGTAGTCAGTTGATAAAGGATGGTATTGTAAAAGCAACAATTCTTTTAGAATTATTTTATAACCCTGTCAGTCTGCAAATAACTGTCACTCCTTTAGATCATCAGCAGATTTAAACTTTTCTTATTTGTGCTAGGAATGTATCATGTAAAACTGCTGGAAGTATGGTATACAAAGTTTCTATTATCCTTTTCAAGGTTGATGACCAAAACAAAAAGTACTACTTATAATTCATCATTGTAGCAGTTACACAGCAGTATACTAAACATCTCTTGGTTAATACCTGTACTCTGGTCAGGTAGCACACAATGAATCATTCAAAACAAGTACAATTCAGTGTCAATGTCTAGTGTTTATGTGTCACTGCTACCCATAGTGAATCATTTGTATTGTACATAACAAATAGTATTCTGACTGTTATAACGAAAAGACTAAATTGATTGTGGGCGATCGTGTTCCTTCTTCAACAGTTTCACTTTGGAGTCGTCAATTTATAAAAAAAAAATAGTGTAAGTGTTTGTGTTGTAAACTGTCGGGCGTTACCTCCGCACACTTTTGTTATTTACTGTTGACTGGATCCTCTGCGGTGATGTAGTCCTGTAACACAACTTAATACTATGTTTTTTTGTGGGCGCCACTTGGAATCGTTTGTTCCAAGAAATAAATGTGATTATTAAAGTAATTAAAATTTTCTAAATCTTACTTTTATGAAAAAATATAAACAAGTCAGTTTAGCTTGAAAGAAATCAGGTAATTTTAATGGTTCTTCAAAAACAAACAAATCCTCTGAAGGACTAACATTCATATAAAAAATTATACAATTGCAGAGTTAATAAAAAATTCACAAGTTATTATTGTTACTATTGACAATTTTAGATATATCCAATCAAGTATCGGCTAGTGTTTTAAAAATTTTTTACTCAGTTGAAAAGCATGAGTTTAATATGTGAAAAAATCTTTACTCTCAGGACGTGACTCCTTTGAACTACCAAGACATATCAATTAGATGCCTTACAATAAAAATTAAGTGATTTGAAGGTGTGTATGTGGCGTGTGAAGTACAACTGTGTGATAAATGTAACCAGGTAATAAAATTTGACTTTAATTTCGGTAACTCACGTTCCAATGAATAGTTAATCTCGCACAGGACACTCCTCTCGGGTAGTTTTTCAATCTCACCTCTTCTTGTGGGCACTGAATCTATTTTAAGTCAAAGTTGCGATCGTATACTATTTCCGCACTTTTTGTCAAAACGTTTGGCAGTAGAATATCGTTCAAACGCCGCCACTACGAATCATCTGTTTAGCGTTGATTCAGAAATCGGCCACCGCAGCGCTGATTCCCATGTTGATGAGAAAGGCTTTGTGTATTGTTTGTTTACGTGAAGGGGATTATTGTCAAGTTAGTCAGTCAATGCGAACACAGCAGAATTCGTTCTCTATTTAAATTTTTGGTCCCTCCTGGGCCGTGGACGTTCTGGCTGCGTGATTTCTATTAAAATTTGCCGTATCACTGCTCTATTTCAGCGACACTTTTGGCGTAGATTCTCGTTGAGGTTAAGTCAGTCGGTACGTCTATGTACGGGAAAAGCCTTTCTTCGGGTCTTGTTGATTTCTCGCCTCTCGGTTTCGCCTTAGCTGCGTTGATCAGTGTCGTGGGTGATGCATCAGTTCTGGAGTTCAAGTTTCAAGTGTTTTTGGGTCGAATTTGGTCTCTCTTTTATACTAATTCAGGTTGACTGTTTTCATCGACTTCCGGTATATTTGTGTAAAATTCTTTCTAGAATGTTCGAGAATAAACTAAATGGAATGTCATGGAACAATTTTCACTTCCGTAGAAGCTTTTAGAACGAATTTCTTATTCTTCATACTAAGGATATTTCAAAAATTACACTGGTATTTATCAAACAGTTTTACATTAGTACTCACAATTTGTATGCCATTATTATATTTAGATTCTCTGTTTTAAACTGAATCTAGTGATACTAATTATGATTGGTTTTTAATTAACTTAAGTCTAATAAACAACACAATAAACAACTCCCACCTTGGGTTGTTGTCATGAAAATTCAATTTTTATAACAAAAAATTGTTGTGAAAGCATTGTGTCTCTTCCACAATCTGAACATCCAACATTACTACCTTCCTATAACAAAATAAACAAATTTTAACATAGATAAAACACAAATAAATACAGTTTTATATGGCCTCTGCTCATGGCCTAGATTCTTGTTAATGTCCTAACACAATAATTGGTCACTTTCTTTAATATATGTAGTATTTCACTAGTGTACACACAGAGTTTATTATTTTGTCTATCTTTTGTGATACCTGGTTACTCTGTACATATATTATTATCATTACAGGATGACATAGCATCATTTATTGGTCTTGAGATGTCCTTTTTTCATAGTGTGACAAATCTCACTCTTATAAGCTAAGTTCTTTTATAATTGACTTTATTTTCAACTGAGTGTGTTCCTTTTTAAGGTATATTGAAGTATTATACCATGCTATTTTATTTTTGTTAGCATTTTGTAATTATTTAGTCAAATATGATTATTTTTGTACTGGATGATTGGCTTCAGCCATACATGGTATAGGTAAACATTTTGATAACTTGACTATCACAATGTTATAGTTAGTCAAATATATTAGTACAGTCGCTCTATATCATATTTCAACTTTCTAATGCAATTTGGTTGCATTTTGGCAACATTAAATCAATAAATTATATAATATTATATGCCTATCACATGTTTTTAGTTAGTACTGTTTTTGGCTATTTTGGCTGCTTTTTATTCATTTGACAGCTTTCTTTATTTAAGATAAATTGTTCGCTTTTGTCTGCTTGACAATTACATATAGTTTTTATTTAAATCTGATAATAATTATTTTTTTCATGAAATCTTGGTGTATAGGTCTCAAATCCAACACATTAATATTTTTTGTCATAACAAATATATCATTTTTATTCTAACTTAAACTCTTTCTAATAATGTATTTAAATCATTTAATACATTTATTTTATTTACATTACATAATATAATAATGGATCATGTCCATTTATTCACAAAAAATAGTTCTTAATACTCTATTCAGAGTTATAAAACTTAATAATTAATGACTTTATTTTGGTTGATTCTGACATTATTTGTCTCTCTTATAGTGTCTTATGGTTTTTTCACTGTTATTCACTTTAATAATATATATGGGTTTTGTGTCTTAGTCAAAGTCTGGTCGTTTTTCATGTTAGTAGAAATAATTATTATACAAATTTACACAATTTTTTAGGACTACTTGGGTTCGATACAGTTCACCTCACTTTCCTCTTATGATAACTTACTATGTAAATGATTTCTTTTATGGAACGTTCTGTAACGTTACACTGTACACGTTTTTCATCTGACAAGAATTTTATACTTAGGCAAACTCATTTAATGGTGTAACCTTCTGTAATATGTGCCAAACAAGTATTCATAAAATTAATATTTGTGTCAAATTGTGTTTTATTTATTTCAAACAAAATCTGTTTTGTGGACATAACTTTATGTCCAATACAATTACTATCTTATTTCTTTTTAGTATCACTTATAGATTTGCGTGATCAAAACTTTTAATACTAAAAATTTTTCAGCTGATAACCATGCTTTGTTGAGATTATTAACGAAAAGTTTTGCTCATTCAGTGATGTGGCATCTTCAGTGATAAAGTTGAGTCTCATCGTGGTAAAACTACTGAAGACTTCATAGAACTGGAAAATTAATGAAAATAATATTCTTACAACCAGTGACAAGAATTATGAACTTAAAACAGTGGAATGAATTATTGAATACCAGATACTCTCAATTGCTAAAACAAACACACTTATATTACAACAGTTCTCTTTATATAATTATTCAGGACACATTGTATAGCCTACAAACAGTAATAATAAAATCACAATAGTTTCCAACACAAATAAACAATTGATCATTTGTCACTTTCATTAAAAACTGCTGTCTAATATCATCCTATATGAATGCACAACCTACTACACCAACTTTCTAAAACTCAGCTGGTGGCAACATCCTAATTATCAGGCTAATGTGAGAAAGTTCCACATGAATGCCAAGAGTGTGGCTCTAGAATATTCTGCAGTGCTGCTGATTAACAGTATGTGATCAGCATCACATAGAGTACTACACATTTAAGCTATCTAATTGACTTTGTATTACAATATTATTAAAATGTGCTTGTTAACCAAATAGTGTGTTGTTACTCCTGAAAATCCCATTTCACTAAGAGCATTTTAGAAGTCTGGGTTATCTTTTATGTTTCACTCCACAAACATGCCTTTAGTTCAGCATTTCTTAACCTATTGGGCATGAGCCACTGCTGGGTCCCGAGAGGGCATTTGGAGGGTTGCAAAGTCAGGTTCGGAAATTTATTTAGTGTGTCTTAAAAACCCTACATGTAAATAACTAAGATATATCATTTTAACAATTTAAATTCAACCTGTTTTGTACATAGTCTAAACCGTACATTTTTGTTATTCATGCTCTACCATTGTTTTTTACCAGCTCTGATGTTTAACTCTCTATAACCAGATTGAAAGTTGCTTCCCAGAGGGATACAGTGAATTCAATTGGATTCAAGACCCATTCTTGTATTTTGAAAGTTCTAACATGTTCTCAGTAAAACTAAATGAGCAATGGTGTGATATCATCTGTGATGCTGGGATTAAAACTAAATTTTTAGTAAATTATTTTGTATAGTTAGTGATAACATGAGACATGTCATGGACAACAAAATCCATAAACTTTTAGATTCTGACTTAACAAAGTTCTGGATATCTTTAAGAGATGAATATCCTGAACTTTCGGAGTTGCTCATCCCATTCACCACCTCATTCTTGAGTGAAATGGGATTTTCATCTCAAGTGAAAAGCAAGCACAGAAATAGACTTGACGCACACTCAGATTTATGACTTAATTTAACCACTCTTGAATCCAACATACCCCAGCTTTTGCAGAAAAAGCAGCCCCAACTGTCACATTAGTAACTAATGATTAGTTAGGCAAGTAAAAACTCTTTTGTTTTTAACTTCAGCGTGTGTTTATTAGAGCAAGTTAGTCTTTTGAATTACATATTTGGTTTTTGCTTTTCTATAATTAAGTGTATATATAATTTGTTTAAGCATAAAAGAAGGCTTAAAGTTCTCAGTGTTACCAAAAATATGATTATAAAGTGGGTGCACACCCCTACAAGTAGTTCTGCCATGCACAACCCTACAAGTCTAATTAATTTTAAAAATCTAAAAGGTTAAGTTAGATAATTAAACGTAGACACAACCTCCCAAAATCGTCTCTGTACCGTAATTATGTGCGATAAATGGAAACTAATTTCTGTACTTCCAATAAATACACCCTTTTAATAAAATATGTGTCAATAAACCCCAATAAAATATGCACCAATAACGAAGTCTACTATCTAAGTTAGATAATTAAACGTAGACACAACCTCCCAAAATCGTCTCTGTACCATAATTATGTGTGATAAATGGAAACTAATTTCTGTACTTCCAATAAATACACCCTTTTAATAAAATATGTACTATGTTATCTTGTTGTTGCATCCTCTTCGTTCACTTTATTAATTTAATAATATATATATATATACTTTCACTTATGAACTTACTTTTGTCACTTCCCAAACGTTTCGAAATGTTGTTTCTCTTCTTCAGTGGGTTTAATACTAACTGTCGATTACAGAATAACCGTTACGGAATGGAGTGTGTGGTGGGGGTTGATGGTGGGAAGGGATTGGCGCTGAGGTTCGAATTATGTGTGTGGATCAGTGTGTCAAATAGTGTATGTGATTTGTAATGTATCTGTTCATTTAATATGTTGTTTGGTTGTAGTGTGTGATATCTGTATATTTCAAATTGTTCAGCTGTGTTTAGTTTTCTACTTTTAGGTAAGTAGTGTAATATTTCCATGTTGTGTTCTATGTTTGTGTAACTGTGGTTTTCGTTATGTAAATGTGTGGCAAATGTGGAATGTATGTAGTTTGTGGTGAGGGCTTTTAAATGTTCAGAAAACCTGGAAGAAAAAGATCTTCCCGTCTGGCCGATGTAGAATTGTGGGCAATCATTACAATTTAATTTATAAACCCTAAATTTATGGTTTATACCACAGTTTCACCAACATAGATACTAATCTTGAAATTTTACATTACTTACCCAAAGGTCGACAACTCAACACAACTGAACAATACGAAATATATAAACACCACACAACACAACCAAACAACATACTTAATGATCAATTACAATATAAATCACATACGCTTTTTGACACAATTATACAAAAAACAAACATTAAGTTGAATCCCCGCGCCAATCCCCTTCCTCCACGCACCACCCCCACTACACCTTCCACACAACAACCGTTATGAAATGATGGCAGTCTGTCTCTAAGCTGAAGAAGGCGAATACGTACGCCGAAACGCGTTAGACGAGAAGAGAATAAACAGTAAGTTCACAAGAAAAAGTTTCATTTTTAGATAAGTATTATTTTTTCATATTTTAACAATTCTTGTTTTTAATACAGCACAAATATTCTAAATTGTTCTTGATCCTTGGCTTTCACTTTTGTTACACTAATAATGACAATTATTAGCAATAATTGTTTACAAATAGTAGAAATAAATTATTCCGGTATAGGGCCTACTGGCCCATTGTAGTGGACACATTAGTTTCTTTCGTACGTTTAAAATAATTACTTTTGCTATCAGACAATTACTTTACATTGTTCTTGATACCCTTATTCAACTTTCACTACAATACTAATGACATAACTTAACAATTATTTACTTAATGTTGGTTTTTGTATAATTGTGTCAAAAAGTGTATGTGATTTATATTGTAATTGATTGTTAAGTATGTTGTTTGGTTGTGTTGTGTGGTGTTTATATATTTTGTATTGTTCAGTTGTGTTGAGTTTCGACCTTTGGGTAAGTAATGTAAAATTTCAAGATTAGTATCTATGTTGGCGAAACTGTGGTTTTCTGTGTGTATGTGTGTGGCAAATGCGGAGTGTATATTGTTGTTGGTTAAAGGTTTTAAGTGTTCAGAATAACGGGATGAGAAAGATCTTCCCATCTGGCCTATGTAGAAACTATTGCAGTCATTACAATTTAATTTGTAAACACCTGTTTTGTTATATTTGTCTATGTCTGTGTTTGTATTATTGATGTGTTTTTTGATGGTATTGGTTGCTCTGTATGCTATTTTGTATTTGTGTTTTCTGAATGTGTTGGCGATTTTGTGTGTGTAGGAGTTGTGGTATGTGAGTGTGATGTATTTATTGTGCTGTGTGTTGATGGTATTTTGTGTTTTGTTGTTTTTGTTTTTGATGCGTTTGTGTAGTGTGTTCATTAAATTAGGGTTGTAACCGTTTTTGATTGCTATGTATTTTATTGTGTTGAGTTCATCGGTGTAATCTTGTTTATTTAAGGGTATTTTAGTTAGTCTACGGAGCATTAGTTGATGTGGCCTTCAACATAGACAGTAATCTTGAAATTTTACATTACTTACCCAAAGGTTGAAAACTCAACACAACTGAACAATACGAAATATATAAACACCACACAACACAACCAAACAACATACTTAATGATCAATTACAATATAAATCACATACGCTTTTTGACACAATTATACAAAAAACAAACATTAAGTTGAATCCCCGCGCCAATCCCCTTCCTCCACGCACCACCCCCACCACACCTTCCACACAACAACCGTTATGAAATGATGGCAGTCTGTCTCTAAGCTGAAGAAGGCGAATACGTACGCCGAACGCGTTAGACGAGAAGAGAATAAACAGTAAGTTCACAAGAAAAAGTTTCATTTTTAGATAAGTATTATTTTTTCATATTTTAACAATTCTTGTTTTTAATACAGCACAAATATTCTAAATTGTTCGTGATCCTTGGCTTTCACTTTTGTTACACTAATTATGACAATTATTAGCAATAATTGTTTACAAATAGTAGAAATAAGTTATTCAGGTATAGGGCCTACTGACCCATTGTAGTGGACACATTAGTTTCTTTCGTACGTTTAAAATAATTACTTTTGCTATCAGACAATTACTTTACATTGTTCTTGATACCCTTATTCAACTTTCACTACAATACTAATGACATAACTTAACAATTATTTACTATGAATAACATACAAATGTTCTAGGCTCATTTGCCTATGATATTGACCCTTAATTTCATTCATACCTTGAAAATACATGTTTCTTCCTATTACATCATTATTCTAAGACATTCTTCACAATTTACTGAAGCTTTTACAACATAGTTTGTCCTTTAATATTGTTTTTCTTACTTATTCTAGTTGTTATTATCTTCAGTATCAGTATTCTGAAGGTTTAGTCCATGTATCTTGTTTCATTATTTACTTTGTTTATACTTATTGGTTAATCATATTCTTCCTTACTAGAAATATTATTCTAATAATAAAGATTCTAGTATTATTTATACAGTATAGTTTGTTTAATAAGTTTACATTATAACTGTTCTTTTTACATACAATTATTGACAAGTTTTAGTTTCTCATATTTCTTCTTCTTCATGTTATAATTCAAATTATAACCATTATTATCTAGCTATTATAAGCTTATTTACTACTTCATCAGTAGTTTTCACCTTCTGTTTACAATTCATGGATTTTACAATGCTTTTTTGTTCTTTCTATTGTTTAAAACATTATAATGTTACATAACCTTACTTGTAGGCTTACATTTAGCTCTATTGTTGTTTTATTATTACATTTTTGTAATACTCTTTTTGATTTATATTATTCTATTCATAATCATAAATAAAATTTTATTTCATTATTTTAGTACTTAGAAACTAATTATTGAATTAATAATTTTCTTTATTGAGTATCCAGTTTATTACTGCAGTACGGTATGGAGTATAGGTTTTATCTTTTTTAACAATTTTTAATGGAGTTTACTGGAGTAAAATCTTCTTATTGATAATGTTCTTATCAGTTTCATTACATTATTCTTATCTCTTTTTATTATCTCAGACAATATTTATAGTATACAATTTAGTTAATGACTTAGTATTTTTTTCTTCATGTATCATGGTCATGAAATCGTTTAGGTTGGGGCCTATTTTATATAAGGGGAAAACATAACGTTACAATATTGTAATTACTTTTATTTGTATAATTATTTATAAGTATTACTTGTACAAACAAAACTGGCTTAGAAATGGGTCTACTTAGGAAATTATGGAATTCTGCTGAAATTTCGAATAGTTCTGGAGGGGAATTGATCGCCTGATAACCCCCTTCCGGAAGTTACTCCACTGATCCCACTCTACACAGATCCAAGGAATCCTGTATTTAGAAGTTCAAAAGAAAGTGATACAGACACTAAAGATCTCATTGTAGCATTCACTACTGGGACAGTTCATGGTTTAGAGCTTCCCTTATGTGCCTGGTAAGTGAAGGAGAAGGGATCTATTTAACGTGCAAGTTGAAGAATATATTTAATTATTGCACTTAACTTGATATAAATACTGATTACATTTCAGGATTATTATTTTCAGAAATAATGTATGTAAACCAGTTTTCCCCATATAAGTTAACTAAATTCTTGAATGCATAGCATTCCAGGTATTTACAATAGTTGATTTGTATTACTAAATTTGAATTTACACAAATAATTCTCTTTGATTAACCAGAGTTACGCACACAAACTAAATGTTGAGTGTCCTCCTAGTGTATAAATTCAGCTAAAACAGTACTCCAAAAACTTACCTTCTTACTAGAATATGTGACATGATGAACTTTTGATGGGAGTTAAGCATTTTAATAATTTTAGTAATTTCTGTACGTGTTTAGATAGCTTAAATGTGTAGTACTCTATGTGATGCTGATCACATACTGTTAATCAGCAGCACTGAAGAATATTCTAGAGCCACACTCTTGGCATTCATCTGGAACTTTCTCACATTAGCCTGATAATTAGGATGTTGCCACCAGCTGAGTTTTAGAAAGTTGGTGTAGTAGGTTGTGCATTCATATAGGATGATATTAGACAGCAGTTTTTAATGAAAGTGACAAATGATCAATTGTTTATTTGTGTTGGAAACTATTGTGATTTTTTTATTACTGTTTGTAGGCTATACAGTGTGTCCTGGATAATTATATAAAGAGAACTGTTGTAATATAAGTGTGTTTGTTTTAGCAATTGAGAGTATCTGGTATTCAATAATTCATTCCACTGTTTTAAGTTCATAATTCTTGTCACTGGTTGTAAGAATATTATTCTCATTAATTTTCCAATTCTATGAAGTCTTCAGTAGTTTTACCACGATGAGACTCAACTTTATCACTGAAGATGCCACATCACTGAATGAGCAAAACTTTTCTTTAATAATCTCAACAAAGCATGGTTATCAGCTGAAAAAAAGTTTTAGTATTAAAAGTTTTGATCACGCAAATCTATAAGGGATACTAAAAAGAAATAACATAATAATTGTATTGGACATAAAGTTATGTCCACAAAACAGATTTTGTTTGAAATAAATAAAACACAATTTGACATAAATATTAATTTTATGAAGGTTATCATAATCATATTACAGAAGGTTACACCATTAAATGAGTTTGCCTAAGTATAAAATTCTTGTCAGATGAAAAACGTGTACAGTCAGAATATTATTTGTTATGTACAATACAAATGATTCACTATGGGTAGCAGTGACACATAAACACTAGACATTGACACTAAATTGTACTTGTTTTGAATGATTCATTGTGTGCTACCTGACCAGAGTACAGGTATTAACCAAGAGATGTTTAGTATACTGCTGTGTAACTGCTACAGTGATGAATTATAAGTAGTACTTTTTGTTTTGGTCATCAACCTTGAAAAGGATAATAGAAACTTTGTATACCATACTTCCAGCAGTTTTACATGATACATTCCTAGCACAAATAAGAAAAGTTTAAATCTGCTGATGATCTAAAGGAGTGACAGTTATTTGCAGACTGACAGGGTTATAAAATAATTCTAAAAGAATTGTTGCTTTTACAATACCATCCTTTATCAACTGACACTCAAATCTGCCAGTTTTTCACAGAAACTGAAGTTTGATGATTTGATCCATCATGACCTAGTGATGCTCCAAACATTTCAAGGATTCTCCTAGCCTTAAAAAACTGGACTGGCCTCATTGATTGACATGATTAATGTTAAATTTACTTTGGGATACTTCCAAACACAATACAGTTTAAAATAAACAAAAAAAAATTGTATTTCTAATTTTTCCAGAACTGTATACACATAATTTGATCTGGATAGAACATGTATTAAACAATAATACTATTTGATGCAAATAATGAAAATATCCGTGTGGAGAACTATACATGACTTCCATGTTTTAAGATTTATATTTAAAATCGTTTTAGAAATGAAATATTTCTACAGAAACTACTTCTATCTTCAGCCTCAACCACAGAAAACACACACACACACACACCACACAATTCCTTTTTCCTTTATTTACTTTGAATTCAGAGTATTGGCACATATTTTATTAAAAGGGTGTATTTATTGGAAGTACAGAAATTAGTTTCCATTTATTGCACATAATTACGGTACACAGACGATTTTTGGAGGTTGTGTCTACGTTTAACAATGTAACTTAACCTTTTAGATTTTTAAAATTAATTAGTTTTAAGAAAAATTTCCTTTGTTAGTGTACATTCAAAGGCTGTATTTATTGTATGGATAAAAGGCTGTATATACATTAAAGGCTGTATTTATTCGAATTAGAACCTATCCGTACTTCCAATTTAGAATGTATAACCTAGTAGGCTACATTATTCGTACATATTTTATTGGAGTTTATTGGTACATATTTTACTAAAAGGGTGTATTTATTGGAAGTACAGAAATTAGTTTCCATTTATCGCACATAATTACGGTACAGAGACATTTTTGGGAGGTTGTGTCTACGTTTAATTATCTAACTTAGATAGTAGGCTTCGTTATTGGTGCACAATTTATTTGGGTTTATTGGCACATATTTTATTAAAAGGGTGTATTTATTGGAAGTACAGAAATTAGTTTCCATTTATCACACATAATTACGGTACAGAGACGATTTTGGGAGGTTGTGTCAACGTTTAATTATCTAACTTAACCTTTTAGATTTTTAAAATTAATTAGACTTAATAAACATTTCCTTACTTAGTGTACATTCAAAGGCTGTATTTATTGTATGGATAAAAGGCTGTATTTATTCGAAGTACCGGAATTAAAACCTACTTCCAATTTAGAACACAGTACAATCTAACGTAGGCCTATAATCAAACAAGTGCATTAAAATCCTTTTTTCAACATAATGCAATAAAAAGCAATGTGCAGTTTCTGTTAACACCCAAATGATTAAGTATTAATAATGGGTTAGAGTGGAATTCAATGTTACTATGGTCTAAATTGAAGTCAAAAAATAAACATAATCTGTGTTTATCAACACATAATTGATACATAAGTCAGTTGTTACAAAGATAAACAAAAATATGTCTAAGAGTATAACCAATTATAAGTGAGAGACCCGTTTCTAAAACGGCTTAAGTAGTGCAAAGTTTTTTTCTTGCTTTCATTTGAGCAAACTGGTCAATAACATCTGACTGATAAATTAATACTGTTAGCCAATTAATTTTAGTAGCTAAAATTGCCAAATTATTAAGCCTTTCTTGGTAGGTAGTGCTTCTCTGCCAAGTTTTCAGTGAATTCGCTAACCTGCTGAAAGATTTTTCAGGAGACGAAACTGTAACTGGAATAGTACAGAAAAGCCTATAGGCAAGACAGAAGTTCACAAATACAGCTTGAAGGTTTTTGGAGTAGGCTTAGTGGATTCTTTTCTGATTCAAACTCTGTTTTATGAATGTTCTTCAAGTGTAATATTTCTTCAAATAGATCCATTGCCAATTCCTTTTTAAACTTGCTAATGAGAACTTTTACTTTCAATTCTAATTCATCATTTTCCATGTCTGTAAAGTTCAATACTGGTGGAAACAAGTCACGAGTTGAACTAATTGCCTGAATCGTGTTTTTATGTTGCCCATTACAAACTCTAATACTGGGTACATGACTGAGGTTTTAAATTTATTTTCTTGATCTTTGTTTACTGAAAAATCACTATTGGATTGATCTGTACTTTTTTTCCACCTTTTGGGAGATTCAGGAGGAACTTTTATTAGTTCTTTTGCAATTAAGTTTGGTTCTTCAATTATGCTGTCTGGATTATCACGCAACAATTTCAATTCTGTCAGCAAATCTTCCACTAGAGTTATTTCAACATTGAGTGTGATTCCTTTGCTTTGAATAACAACATTTTTTTAGTCAATATATGAAAGCACTTTGAACCAAAAAGATGCCTACATTAAGCTCTTTGTGGAATTGAAATATTTCTTAAGCCCTAATATGATGTTGTAGGCAGAGGGAGTTAGACTAGAAGACATCTCTTCTAAAATATATCCAACAATTTAAGTACTCCTGGGTAGTGCTTAACTATCGGTTTGACAGCTTGGATCCTCTCACTTCATCTTGTTTCAGGGAAGCTCTGCAGTGACACACAGATTATGTTTATTTTTTGTCTTAAATTTAGTCCATAGTAACATTGAATTCCACTCTAACCCATTATTAATACTTAATCATTTGGGTGTTAACAGAAACTGCACATTGCTTTTTATTGCATTATGTTGAAAAAAGGGTTTTAATGTACTTGTTTGGTTATAGGCCTACGTTAGATTGTACTGTGTTCTAAATTGGAAGTAGGTTTTAATTCCGGTACTTCGAATAAATACAGCCTTTTATCCATACAATAAATACAGCCTTTGGATGTACACTAAGTAAGGAAATGTTTGTTAAGTCTAATTAATTTTTAAAATCTAAAAGGTTAAGTTAGATAATTAAACGTTGACACAACCTCCCAAAATCGTCTCTGTACCATAATTATGTGTGATAAATGGAAACTAATTTCTGTACTTCCAATAAATACACCCTTTTAATAAAATATGTGCCAATAAACCCAAATAAATTGTGCACCAATAACGAAGCCTACTATCTAAGTTAGATAATTAAACGTAGACACAACCTCCCAAAAATGTCTCTGTACCGTAATTATGTGCGATAAATGGAAACTAATTTCTGTACTTCCAATAAATACACCCTTTTAATAAAATATGTGCCAATACTCTGAATTCAAATTAAATAAAGGAAAAAGGAATTGTGTGTGTGTGTGTGTGTGTGTGTGTGTGTGTGTGTGTGTGTGTGTGTGTGTGTGTGTGTGTGTGTGTGTGTGTGTGTGTGTGTGTGTGTGTGTGTGTGTGTGTTTTCTGTGGTTGAGGCTGAAGATAGAAGTAGTTTCTGTAGAAATATTTCATTTCTAAAACGATTTTAAATATAAATCTTAAAACATGGAAGTCATGTATAGTTCTCCACACGGATATTTTCATTATTTGCATCAAATAGTATTATTGTTTAATACATGTTCTATCCAGATCAAATTATGTGTATACAGTTCTGGAAAAATTAGAAATACAATTTTTTTTGTTTATTTTAAACTGTATTGTGTTTGGAAGTATCCCAAAGTAAATTTAACATTAATCATGTCAATCAATGAGGCCAGTCCAGTTTTTTAAGGCTAGGAGAATCCTTGAAATGTTTGGAGCATCACTAGGTCATGATGGATCAAATCATCAAACTTCAGTTTCTGTGAAAAACTGGCAGATTTGAGTAGTCAGTTGATAAAGGATGGTATTGTAAAAGCAACAATTCTTTTAGAATTATTTTATAACCCTGTCAGTCTGCAAATAACTGTCACTCCTTTAGATCATCAGCAGATTTAAACTTTTCTTATTTGTGCTAGGAATGTATCATGTAAAACTGCTGGAAGTATGGTATACAAAGTTTCTATTATCCTTTTCAAGGTTGATGACCAAAACAAAAAGTACTACTTATAATTCATCATTGTAGCAGTTACACAGCAGTATACTAAACATCTCTTGGTTAATACCTGTACTCTGGTCAGGTAGCACACAATGAATCATTCAAAACAAGTACAATTCAGTGTCAATGTCTAGTGTTTATGTGTCACTGCTACCCATAGTGAATCATTTGTATTGTACATAACAAATAGTATTCTGACTGTTATAACGAAAAGACTAAATTGATTGTGGGCGATCGTGTTCCTTCTTTAACAGTTTCACTTTGGAGTCGTCAATTTATAAAAAAAAAATAGTGTAAGTGTTTGTGTTGTAAACTGTCGGGCGTTACCTCCGCACACTTTTGTTACTTACTGTTGACTGGATCCTCTGCGGTGATGTAGTCCTGTAACACAACTTAATACTATGTTTTTTTGTGGGCGCCACTTGGAATCGTTTGTTCCAAGAAATAAATGTGATTATTAAAGTAATTAAAATTTTCTAAATCTTACTTTTATGAAAAAATATAAACAAGTCAGTTTAGCTTGAAAGAAATCGGGTAATTTTAATGGTTCTTCAAAAACAAACAAATCCTCTGAAGGACTAACATTCATATAAAAAATTATACAATTGCAGAGTTAATAAAAAATTCACAAGTTATTGTTGTTACTATTGAGAATTTTAGATATATCCAATCAAGTATCGGCTAGTGTTTTAAAAATTTTTTACTCAGTTGAAAAGCATGAGTTTAATATGTGAAAAAATCTTTACTCTCAGGACGTGACTCCTTTGAACTACCAAGACATATCAATTAGATGCCTTACAATAAAAATTAAGTGATTTGAAGGTGTGTATGTGGCGTGTGAAGTACAACTGTGTGATAAATGTAACCAGGTAATAAAATTTGACTTTAATTTCGGTAACTCACGTTCCAATGAATAGTTAATCTCGCACAGGACACTCCTCTCGGGTAGTTTTTCAATCTCGCCTCTTCTTGTGGGCACTGAATCTATTTTAAGTCAAAGTTGCGATCGTATACCATTTCCACACTTTTTGTCAAAACGTTTGGCAGTAGAATATCGTTCAAACGCCGCCACTACGAATCATCTGTTTAGCGTTGATTCATAAATCGGCCACCACAGCGCTGATTCCCATGTTGTCGAGAAAGGCTTTGTGTATTGTTTGTTTACGTGAAGGGGATTATTGTCAAGTTAGTCAGTCAATGCGAACACAGCAGAATTCGTTCTCTATTTAAATTTTTGGTCCCTCCTGGGCCGTGGACGTTCTGGCTGCGTGATTTCTATTAAAATTTGCCGTATCACTGCTCTATTTCAGCGACACTTTTGGCGTAGATTCTCGTTGAGGTTAAGTCAGTCGGTACGTCTATGTACGGGAAAAGCCTTTCTTCGGGTCTTGTCGATTTCTCGCCTCTCGGTTTCGCCTTAGCTGCGTTGATCAGTGTCGTGGGTGATGCATCAGTTCTGGAGTTCAAGTTTCAAGTGTTTTTGGGTCGAATTTGGTCTCTCTTTTATACTAATTCAGGTTGACTGTTTTCATCGACTTCCGGTATATTTGTGTAAAATTCTTTCTAGAATGTTCGAGAATAAACGAAATGGAATGTCATGGAACAATTTTCACTTCCGTAGAAGCTTTTAGAACGAATTTCTTATTCTTCATACTAAGGATATTTCAAAAATTACACTGGTATTTATCAAACAGTTTTACATTAGTACTCACAATTTGTATGCCATTATTATATTTAGATTCTCTGTTTTAAACTGAATCTAGTGATACTAATTATGATTGGTTTTTAATTAACTTAAGTCTAATAAACAACACAATAAACAACTCCCACCTTGGGTTGTTGTCATGAAAATTCAATTTTTATAACAAAAAATTGTTGTGAAAGAATTGTGTCTCTTCCACAATCTGAACATCCAACATTACTACCTTCCTATAACAAAATAATCCTATAACAAAATAAACAAATTTTAACATAGATAAAACACAAATAAATACAGTTTTATATGGCCTCTGCTCATGGCCTAGATTCTTGTTAATGTCATAACACAATAATTGGTCACTTTCTTTAATATATGTAGTATTTCACTAGTGTACACACAGAGTTTATTATTTTGTCTATCTTTTGTGATACCTGGTTACTCTGTACATATATTATTATCATTACAGGACGACATAGCATCATTGATTGGTCTTGAGATGTCCTTTTTTCATAGTGTGACAAATCTCACTCTTATAAGCTAAGTTCTTTTATAATTGACTTTATTTTCAACTGAGTTTGTTCCTTTTTAAGGTATATTGAAGTATTATACCATGCTATTTTATTTTTGTTAGCATTTTGTAATTATTTAGTCAAATATGATTATTTTTGTACTGGATGATTGGCTTCAGCCATACATGGTATAGGTAAACATTTTGATAACTTGACTATCACAATGTTATAGTTAGTCATATATATTAGTATAGTCGCTCTATATCATATTTCAACTTTCTAATGCAATTTGGTTGCATTTTGGCAACATTAAATCAATAAATTATATAATATTATATGCCTATCACATGTTTTTAGTTAGTACTGTTTTTGGCTATTTTGGCTGCTTTTTATTCATTTGACAGCTTTCTTTATTTAAGATAAATCGTTCGCTTTTGTCCGCTTGACAATTACATATAGTTTTTATTTAAATCTGATAATAATTAATTTTTTCATGAAATCTTGGTGTATGGTCTCAAATCCAACACATTAATATTTTTTGTCATAACAAATATATCATTTTTATTCTAACTTAAACTCTTTCTAATAATGTATTTAAATCATTTAATACATTTATTTTATTTACATTACATAATATAATAATGGATCATGTCCATTTATTCACAAAAAATAGTTCTTAATACTCTATTCAGAGTTATAAAACTTAATAATTAATGACTTTATTTTGGTTGATTCTGACATTATTTGTCTCTCTTATAGTGTCTTATGGTTTTTTCACTGTTATTCACTTTAATAATATATATGGGTTTTGTGTCTTAGTCAAAGTCTGGTCGTTTTTCATGTTAGTAGAAATAATTATTATACAAATTTACACAATTTTTTAGGACTACTTGGGTTCGATACAGTTCACCTCACTTTCCTCTTATGATAACTTACTATGTAAATGATTTCTTTTATGGAACGTTCTGTGACGTTACACTGTACACGTTTTTCATCTGACAAGAATTTTATACTTAGGCAAACTCATTTAATGGTGTAACCTTCTGTAATATGTGCCAAACAAGTATTCATAAAATTAATATTTGTGTCAAATTGTGTTTTATTTATTTCAAACAAAATCTGTTTTGTGGACATAACTTTATGTCCAATACAATTATTATCTTATTTCTTTTTAGTATCACTTATAGATTTGCGTGATCAAAACTTTTAATACTAAAAATTTTTCAGCTGATAACCATGCTTTGTTGAGATTATTAACGAAAAGTTTTGCTCATTCAGTGATGTGGCATCTTCAGTGATAAAGTTGAGTCTCATCGTGGTAAAACTACTGAAGACTTCATAGAACTGGAAAATTAATGAAAATAATATTCTTACAACCAGTGACAAGAATTATGAACTTAAAACAGTGGAATGAATTATTGAATACCAGATACTCTCAATTGCTAAAACAAACACACTTATATTACAACAGTTCTCTTTATATAATTATTCAGGACACATTGTATAGCCTACAAACAGTAATAATAAAATCACAATAGTTTCCAACACAAATAAACAACTGATCATTTGTCACTTTCATTAAAAACTGCTGTCTAATATCATCCTATATGAATGCACAACCTACTACACCAACTTTCTAAAACTCAGCTGGTGGCAACATCCTAATTATCAGGCTAATGTGAGAAAGTTCCACATGAATGCCAAGAGTGTGGCTCTAGAATATTCTGCAGTGCTGCTGATTAACAGTATGTGATCAGCATCACATAGAGTACTACACATTTAAGCTATCAAATTGACTTGGTATTACAATATTAGTAAAATGTGCTTGTTAACCAAATAGTGTGTTGTTACTCCTGAAAATCCCATTTCACTAAGAGCATTTTAGAAGTCTGGGTTATCTTTTATGTTTCACTCCACAAACATGCCTTTAGTTCAGCATTTCTTAACCTATTGGGCATGAGCCACTGCTGGGTCCCGAGAGGGCATTTGGAGGGTTGCAAAGTCAGGTTCGGAAATTTATTTAGTGTGTCTTAAAAACCCTACATGTAAATAACTAAGATATATCATTTTAACAATTTAAATTCAACCTGTTTTGTACATAGTCTAAACCGTACATTTTTGTTATTCATGCTCTACCATTGTTTTTTACCAGCTCTGATGTTTAACTCTCTATAACCAGATTGAAAGTTGCTTCCCAGAGGGATACAGTGAATTCAATTGGATTCAAGACCCATTCTTGTATTTTGAAAGTTCTAACATGTTCTCAGTAAAACTAAATGAGCAATGGTGTGATATCATCTGTGATGCTGGGATTAAAACTAAATTTTTAGTAACTTATTTTGTATAGTTAGTGATAACATGAGACATGTCATGGACAACAAAATCCATAAACTTTTAGATTCTGACTTAACAAAGTTCTGGATATCTTTAAGAGATGAATATCCTGAACTTTCGGAGTTGCTCATCCCATTCACCACCTCATTCTTGAGTGAAATGGGATTTTCATCTCAAGTGAAAAGCAAGCACAGAAATAGACTTGACGCACACTCAGATTTATGACTTAATTTAACCACTCTTGAATCCAACATACCCCAGCTTTTGCAGAAAAAGCAGCCCCAACTGTCACATTAGTAACTAATGATTAGTTAGGCAAGTAAAAACTCTTTTGTTTTTAACTTCAGCGTGTGTTTATTAGAGCAAGTTAGTCTTTTGAATTACATATTTGGTTTTTGCTTTTCTATAATTAAGTGTATATATAATTTGTTTAAGCATAAAAGAAGGCTTAAAGTTCTCAGTGTTACCAAAAATATGATTATAAAGTGGGTGCACACCCCTACAAGTAGTTCTGCCATGCACAACCCTACAAGTCTAATTAATTTTAAAAATCTAAAAGGTTAAGTTAGATAATTAAACGTAGACACAACCTCCCAAAATCGTCTCTGGACCGTAACTATGTGCGATAAATGGAAACTAATTTCTGTACTTCCAATAAATACACCCTTTTAATAAAATATGTGTCAATAAACCCCAATAAAATATGCACCAATAACGAAGTCTACTATCTAAGTTAGATAATTAAACGTAGACACAACCTCCCAAAATCGTCTCTGTACCATAATTATGTGTGATAAATGGAAACTAATTTCTGTACTTCCAATAAATACACCCTTTTAATAAAATATGTACTATGTTATCTTGTTGTTGCATCCTCTTCGTTCACTTTATTAATTTAATAATATATATATATATATATATACTTTCACTTATGAACTTACTTTTGTCACTTCCCAAACGTTTCGAGATGTTGTTTCTCTTCTTCAGTGGGTTTAATACTAACTGTCGATTACAGAATAACCGTTACGGAATGGAGTGTGTGGTGGGGGTTGATGGTGGGAAGGGATTGGCGCTGAGGTTCGAATTATGTGTGTGGATCAGTGTGTCAAATAGTGTATGTGATTTTTAATGTATCTGTTCATTTAATATGTTGTTTGGTTGTAGTGTGTGATATCTGTATATTTCAAATTGTTCAGCTGTGTTTAGTTTTCTACTTTTAGGTAAGTAGTGTAATATTTCCATGTTGTGTTCTATGTTTGTGTAACTGTGGTTTTTGTTATGTAAATGTGTGGCAAATGTGGAATGTATGTAGTTTGTGGTGAGGGCTTTTAAATGTTCAGAAAACCTGGAAGAAAAAGATCTTCCCGTCTGGCCGATGTAGAATTGTGGGCAATCATTACAATTTAATTTATAAACCCTAAATTTATGGTTTATACCACAGTTTCACCAACATAGATACTAATCTTGAAATTTTACATTACTTACCCAAAGGTCGACAACTCAACACAACTGAACAATACGAAATATATAAACACCACACAACACAACCAAACAACATACTTAATGATCAATTACAATATAAATCACATACGCTTTTTGACACAATTATACAAAAAACAAACATTAAGTTGAATCCCCGCGCCAATCCCCTTCCTCCACGCACCACCCCACTACACCTTCGACACAACAACCGTTATGAAATGATGGCAGTCTGTCTCTAAGCTGAAGAAGGCGAATGCGTACGCCGAAACGCGTTAGACGAGAAGAGAATAAACAGTAAGTTCACAAGAAAAAGTTTCATTTTTAGATAAGTATTATTTTTTCATATTTTAACAATTCTTGTTTTTAATACAGCACAAATATTCTAAATTGTTCTTGATCCTTGGCTTTCACTTTTGTTACACTAATAATGACAATTATTAGCAATAATTGTTTACAAATAGTAGAAATAAATTATTCAGGTATAGGGCCTACTGGCCCATTGTAGTGGACACATTAGTTTCTTTCGTACGTTTAAAATAATTACTTTTGCTATCAGACAATTACTTTACATTGTTCTTGATACCCTTATTCAACTTTCACTACAATACTAATGACATAACTTAACAATTATTTACTTAATGTTTGTTTTTGTATAATTGTGTCAAAAAGTGTATGTGATTTATATTGTAATTGATCGTTAAGTATGTTGTTTGGTTGTGTTGTGTGGTGTTTATATATTTTGTATTGTTCAGTTGTGTTGAGTTTTCGACCTTTGGGTAAGTAATGTAAAATTTCAAGATTAGTATCTATGTTGGCGAAACTGTGGTTTTCTGTGTGTATGTGTGTGGCAAATGCGGAGTGTATATTGTTGTTGGTTAAAGGTTTTAAGTGTTCAGAATAACGGGATGAGAAAGATCTTCCCGTCTGGCCTATGTAGAAACTATTGCAGTCATTACAATTTAATTTGTAAACACCTGTTTTGTTATATTTGTCTATGTCTGTGTTTGTATTATTGATGTGTTTTTTGATGGTATTGGTTGCTCTGTATGCTATTTTGTATTTGTGTTTTCTGAATGTGTTGGCGATTTTGTGTGTGTAGGAGTTGTGGTATGTGAGTGTGATGTATTTATTGTGCTGTGTGTTGATGGTATTTTGTGTTTTGTTGTTTTTGTTTTTGATGCGTTTGTGTAGTGTGTTCATTAAATTAGGGTTGTAACCGTTTTTGATTGCTATGTATTTTATTGTGTTGAGTTCATCGGTGTAATCTTGTTTATTTAAGGGTATTTTAGTTAGTCTATGGAGCATTAGTTGATGTGGCCTTCAACATAGACACTAATCTTGAAATTTTACATTACTTACCCAAAGGTTGAAAACTCAACACAACTGAACAATACGAAATATATAAACACCACACAACACAACCAAACAACATACTTAATGATCAATTACAATATAAATCACATACGCTTTTTGACACAATTATACAAAAAACAAACATTAAGTTGAATCCCCGCGCCAATCCCCTTCCTCCACGCACCACCCCCACCACACCTTCCACACAACAACTGTTATGAAATGATGGCAGTCTGTCTCTAAGCTGAAGAAGGCGAATACGTACGCCGAAAAGCGTTAGACGAGAAGAGAATAAACAGTAAGTTCACAAGAAAAAGTTTCATTTTTAGATAAGTATTATTTTTTCATATTTTAACAATTCTTGTTTTTAATACAGCACAAATATTCTAAATTGTTCTTGATCCTTGGCTTTCACTTTTGTTACACTAATAATGACAATTATTAGCAATAATTGTTTACAAATAGTAGAAATAAGTTATTCAGGTATAGGGCCTACTGACCCATTGTAGTGGACACATTAGTTTCTTTCGTACGTTTAAAATAATTACTTTTGCTATCAGACAATTACTTTACATTGTTCTTGATACCCTTATTCAACTTTCACTACAATACTAATGACATAACTTAACAATTATTTACTATGAATAACATACAAATGTTCTAGGCTCATTTGCCTATGATATTGACCCTTAATTTCATTCATACCTTGAAAATACATGTTTCTTCCTATTATATCATTATTCTAAGACATTCTTCACAATTTACTGAAGCTTTTACAACATAGTTTGTCCTTTAATATTGTTTTTCTTACTTATTCTAGTTGTTATTATCTTCAGTATCAGCATTCTGAAGGTTTAGTCCATGTATCTTGTTTCATTATTTACTTTGTTTATACTTATTGGTTAATCATATTCTTCCTTACTAGAAATATTATTCTAATAATAAAGATTCTAGTATTATTTATACAGTATAGTTTGTTTAATAAGTTTACATTATAACTGTTCTTTTTACATACAATTATTGACAAGTTTTAGTTTCTCATATTTCTTCTTCTTCATGTTATAATTCAAATTATAACCATTATTATCTAGCTATTATAAGCTTATTTACTACTTCATCAGTAGTTTTCACCTTCTGTTTACAATTCATGGATTTTACAATGCTTTTTTGTTCTTTCTATTGTTTAAAACATTATAATGTTACATAACCTTACTTGTAGGCTTACATTTAGCTCTATTGTTGTTTTATTATTACATTTTTGTATTCTAATTGTAATTCTAATTACTATTCATAATCATAAATAAAATTTGATTTCATTATTTTAGTACTTAGAAACTAATTATTGAATTAATAATTTTCTTTATTGAGTATCCAGTTTATTACTGCAGTACGGTATGGAGTATAGGTTTTATCTTTTTTAACAATTTTTAATGGAGTTTACTGGAGTAAAATCTTCTTATTGATAATGTTCTTATCAGTTTCATTACATTATTCTTATCTCTTTTTATTATCTCAGACAATATTTATAGTATACAATTTAGTTAATGACTTAGTATTTTTTTCTTCATGTATCATGGTCATGAAATCGTTTAGGTTGGGGCCTATTTTATATAAGGGGAAAACATAACGTTACAATATTGTAATTACTTTTATTTCTATAATTATTTATAAGTATTACTTGTACAAACAAAACTGGCTTAGAAATGGGTCTACTTAGGAAATTATGGAATTCTGCTGAAATTTCGAATAGTTCTGGAGGGGAATTGATCGCCTGATAACCCCCTTCCGGAAGTTACTCCACTGATCCCACTCTACACAGATCCAAGGAATCCTGTATTTAGAAGTTCAAAAGAAAGTGATACAGACTCTAGAGATCTCATTGTAGCATTCACTACTGGGACAGTTCATGGTTTAGAGCTTCCCTTATGTGCCTGGTAAGTGAAGGAGAAGGGACCTATTTAACGTGCAAGTTGAAGAATATATTTAATTATTGCACTTAACTTGATATAAATACTGATTACATTTCAGGATTATTATTTTCAGAAAAAAATGTATGTAAACCAGTTTTCCCCATATAAGTTAATTAAAATTCTTGAATGCATAGCATTCCAGGTATTTACAGTAGTTGATTTGTATTACTAAATTTGAATTTACACAAATAATTCTCTTTGATTAACCAGAGTTACGCACACAAACTAAATGTTGAGTGTCCTCCTAGTGTATAAATTCAGCTACAACAGTACTCCAAAAACTTACCTTCTTACTAGAATATGTGACATGATGAACTTTTGATGGGAGTTAAGCATTTTAATAATTTTAGTAATTTCTGTACGTGTTTAGATAGCTTAAATGTGTAGTACTCTATGTGATGCTGATCACATACTGTTAATCAGCAGCACTGAAGAATATTCTAGAGCCACACTCTTGGCATTCATCTGGAACTTTCTCACATTAGCCTGATAATTAGGATGTTGCCACCAGCTGAGTTTTAGAAAGTTGGTGTAGTAGGTTGTGCATTCATATAGGATGATATTAGACAGCAGTTTTTAATGAAAGTGACAAATGATCAATTGTTTACTTGTGTTGTAAACTATTGTGATTTTTTTATTACTGTTTGTAGGCTATACAGTGTGTCCTGGATAATTATATAAAGAGAACTGTTGTAATATAAGTGTGTTTGTTTTAGCAATTGAGAGTATCTGGTATTCAATAATTCATTCCACTGTTTTAAGTTCATAATTCTTGTCACTGGTTGTAAGAATATTATTCTCATTAATTTTCCAGTTCTATGAAGTCTTCAGTAGTTTTACCACGATGAGACTCAATTTTATCACTGAAGATGCCACATCACTGAATGAGCAAAACTTTTCTTTAATAATCTCAACAAAGCATGGTTATCAGCTGAAAAAAAGTTTTAGTATTAAAAGTTTTGATCACGCAAATCTATAAGGGATACTAAAAAGAAATAACATAATAATTGTATTGGACATAAAGTTATGTCCACAAAACAGATTTTGTTTGAAATAAATAAAACACAATTTGACATAAATATTAATTTTATGAATACTTGTTTGGCACATATTACAGAAGGTTACACCATTAAATGAGTTTGCCTAAGTATAAAATTCTTGTCAGATGAAAAACGTGTACAGTCAGAATACTATTTGTTATGTACAATACAAATGATTCACTATGGGTAGCAGTGACACATAAACACTAGACATTGACACTAAATTGTACTTGTTTTGAATGATTCATTGTGTGCTACCTGACCAGAGTACAGGTATTAACCAAGAGATGTTTAGTATACTGCTGTGTAACTGCTACAATGATGAATTATAAGTAGTACTTTTTGTTTTGGTCATCAACCTTGAAAAGGATAATAGAAACTTTGTATACCATGCTTCCAGCAGTTTTACATGATACATTCCTAGCACAAATAAGAAAAGTTTAAATCTGCTGATGATCTAAAGGAGTGAAAGTTATTTGCAGACTGACAGGGTTATAAAATAATTCTGAAAGAATTGTTGCTTTTACAATACCATCCTTTATCAACTGACTACTCAAATCTGCCAGTTTTTCACAGAAACTGGAGTTTGATGATTTGATCCATTATGACCTAGTGATGCTCCAAACATTTCAAGGATTCTCCTAGCCTTAAAAAACTGGAGTGGCCTCATTGATTGACATGATTAATGTTAAATTTACTTTGGGATACTTCCAAACATAATACAGTTTAAAATAAACAAAAAAAATTTTATTTCTAATTTTTCCAGAACTGTATACACATAATTTGATCTGGATAGAACGTGTATTAAACAATAATACTATTTGATGCAAATAATGAAAATATCCGTGTGGAGAACTATACATGACTTCCATGTTTTAAGATTTATATTTAAAATCGTTTTAGAAATGAAATATTTCTACAGAAACTACTTCTATCTTCAGCCTCAACCACAGAAAACACACACACACACACACCACACAATTCCTTTTTTCTTTATTTAATTTGAATTCAGAGTATTGGCACATATTTTATTAAAAGGGTGTATTTATTGGAAGTACAGAAATTAGTTTCCATTTATTGCACATAATTACGGTACACAGACGATTTTTGGAGGTTGTGTCTACGTTTAACATGTAGTAACATCAGTAACTTAACCTTTTAGATTTTTAAAATTAATTAGATTTAACAAAAACTTCATTTGTTAGTGTACATTCAAAGGCTGTATTTATTGTATGGATAAAAGGCTGTATATACATTAAAGGTTGTATTTATTCGAATTAAAACCTATCCGTACTTCCAATTTAGAACGTATAACCTAGTAGGCTACGTTATTCGTACATATTTTATTGGAGTTTATTGGTACATATTTTACTAAAAGGGTGTATTTATTGGAAGTACAGAAATTAGTTTCCATTTATCGCACATAATTACGGTACAGAGACATTTTTGGGAGGTTGTGTCTACGTTTAATTATCTAACTTAGATAGTAGGCTTCGTTATTAGTGCATATTTTATTGGGGTTTATTGGCACATATTTTATTAAAAGGGTGTATTTATTGGAAGTACAGAAATTAGTTTCCATATATCGCACATAATTACGGTACAGAGACGATTTTGGGAGGTTGTGTCAACGTTTAATTATCTAACTTAACCTTTTAGATTTTTAAAATTAATTAGACTTAACAAACATTTCCTTACTTAGTGTACATTCAAAGGCTGTATTTATTGTATGCATAAAAGGCTGTATTTATTCGAAGTACCGGAATTAAAACCTACTTCCAATTTAGAACACAGTACAATCTAACGTAGGCCTATAACCAAACAAGTACATTAAAATCCTTTTTTCAACATAATGCAATAAAAAGCAATGTGCAGTTTCTGTTATCACCCAAATGATTAAGTATTAATAATGGGTTAGAGTGGAATTCAATGTTACTATGGTCTAAATTGAAGTCAAAAAATAAACATAATCTGTGCTTATCAACACATAAGTGATACATAAGTCAGTTGTTACAAAGATAAACAAAAACATGTCTAAGAGTAGGCTATAACCAATTATAAGTGAGAGACCCGTTTCTAAAACGGCTTAAGTAGTGCAAAGTTTTTTTCTTGCTTTCATTTGAGCAAACTGGTCAATAACATCTGACTGATAAATTAATACTGTTAGCCAATTCATTTTTAATAGCTAAAATTGCCAAATTATTAAGCCTTTCTTGGTAGGTAGTGCTTTTCTGCCAAGTTTTCAGTGAATTCGCTAACCTGCTGAAAGATTTTTCAGGAGACGAAACTGTAACTGGAATAGTACAGAAAAGCCTATAGGCAAGACAGAAGTATTTTACAAACCCATTACAAACTCTAATACTGGGTACATGACTGAGGTTTTAAATTTATTTTCTTGATCTTTGTTTACTGAAAAATCACTATTGGATTGATCTGTACTTTTTTTCCACCTTTTGAGAGATTCAGGAGGAACTTTTATTAGTTCTTTTGCAATTAAGTTTGGTTCTTCAATTATGCTGTCTGGATTATCACGCAACAATTTCAATTCTGTCAGCAAATCTTCCACTAGAGTTATTTCAACATTGAGTGTGATTCCTTTGCTTTGAATAACAACATTTTTTTAGTCAATATATGAAAGCACTTTGAACCAAAAAGATGCCAACATTAAGCTCTTTGTGGAATTGAAATATTTCTTAAGCCCTAATATGATGTTGTAGGCAGAGGGAGTTAGACTAGAAGACATCTCTTCTAAAATATATCCAACAATTTAAGTACTCCTGGGTAGTGCTTAACTATCGCTTTGACAGCTTGGATCCTCTCACTTCATCTTGTTTCAGGGAAGCTCTGCAGTGACAAAGGAATGTGCTTTTTCAAAACTTCCCAACATTTTTCTCTAGGGCTGCTACAGAAAAATGAGTAAAGACTTGCAACATGCCCGAAAAATTGTGTATACGTTTTAAAATTGAAATAACTGCAAATATTTCAACCTTTTGTTATTATGTTGCGTACAAAAAATTGTTTAAAATGTAAATAATAAATACAGCTCTAAAATTCAATTTACGGGTACCCCAATTTACAATTACCCTTGACATCTTAGAAGTAATTGTAAACAAGTGTTTTCTTTATCCTTTGAAACTAAAAAACTGACACTCCTCTGGAAATTGAAAAAAGGATTTTAATGTACTTGTTTGGTTATACGTTAGATTGTACTAGGTTATAAATTGGAAGTAAATTCCGGTACTTCGAATAAAATACACCTTTAATGTTATATACAGCCTTTGAATGTACACTAACAAAGGAAATTTTTGTTAAATCTAATTAATTTTAAAAATCTAAAAGGTTAAGTTACTGATGTTACTACATGTTAAACGTAGACACAACCTCCAAAAATCGTCTGTGTACCGTAATTATGTGCAATAAATGGAAACTAATTTCTGTACTTCCAATAAATACACCCTTTTAATAAAACATGTGCCAATACTCTGAATTCAAATTAAATAAAGAAAAAAGGAATTGTGTGGTGTGTGTGTGTGTTTTCTGTGGTTGAGACTAAAGATAGAAGTAGTTTCTGTAGAAATATTTCATTTCTAAAACATTTTAAATATAAATCTTAAAACATGGAAGTCATGTATAGTTCTCCACACGGATATTTTCATTATTTGCATCAAATATTATTATTGTTTAATACACGTTCTATCCAGATCAAATTATGTATATACAGTTCTGGAAAAATTAGAAATACAATTTTTTTTGTTTATTTTAAACTGTATTGTGTTTGGAAGTTTCACTCCTTTAGATCATCAGCAGATTTAAACTTTTCTTATTTGTGCTAGGACTGTATCATGTAAAACTGCTGGAAGCATGGTATACAAAGTTTCTATTATCCTTTTCAAGGTTGATGACCAAAACAAAAAGTACTACTTATAATTCATCATTGTAGCAGTTACACAGCAGTATACTAAACATCTCTTGGTTAATACCTGTACTCTGGTCAGGTAGCACACAATGAATCATTCAAAACAAGTACAATTTAGTGTCAATGTCTAGTGTTTATGTGTCACTGCTACCCATAGTGAATCATTTGTATTGTACATAACAAATAGTATTCTGACTGTACACGTTTTTCATCTGACAAGAATTTTATACTTAGGCAAACTCATTTAATGGTGTAACCTTCTGTAATATGTGCCAAACACGTATTCATAAAATTAATATTTGTGTCAAATTGTGTTTTATTTATTTCAAACAAAATCTGTTTTATGGACATAACTTTATGTCCAATCTATTATTATGTTATTTCTTTTTAGTATCCCTTATATATTTGCGTGATCAAAACTTTTTTATTGGTATATAGATATACTAAAACTTTTTTTCAGCTGATAACCATGCTTTGTTGAGATTATTAAAGAAAAGTTTTGCTCATTCAGTGATGTGGCATCTTCAGTGATAAAATTGAGTCTCATCGTGGTAAAACTACTGAAGACTTCATAGAACTGGAAAATTAATGAGAATAATATTCTTACAACCAGTGACAAGAATTATGAACTTAAAACAGTGGAATGAATTATTGAATACCAGATACTCTCAATTGCTAAAACAAACACACTTATATTACAACAGTTCTCTTTATATAATTATCCAGGACACATTGTATAGCCTACAAACAGTAATAAAAAATCACAATAGTTTACAACACAAGTAAACAATTGATCATTTGTCACTTTCATTAAAAACTGCTGTCTAATATCATCCTATATGAATGCACAACCTACTACACCAACTTTCTAAAACTCAGCTGGTGGCAACATCCTAATTATCAGGCTAATGTGAGAAAGTTCCACATGAATGCCAAGAGTGTGGCTCTAGAATATTCTGCAGTGCTGCTGATTAACAGTATGTGATCAGCATCACATAGAGTACTACACATTTAAGCTATCTAATTGACTTGGTATTACAATATTAGTAAAATGTGCTCGTTAACCAAATAGCGTGTTGTTACTCCTGAAAATCCCATTTGACTAAGAGCATTTTAGAAGTCTGGGTTATCTTTTATGTTTCACTCCACAAACATGCCTTTAGTTCAGCATTTCTTAACCTATTGGGCATGAGCCACTGCTGGGTCCCGAGAGGGCATTTGGAGGGTTGCAAAGTCAGGTTCGGAAATTTATTTAGTGTGTCTTAAAAACCCTACATGTAAATAACTAAGATATATCATTTTAACAATTTAAATTCAACCTGTTTTGTACATAGTCTAAACCGTACATTTTTGTTATTCATGCTCTACCATTGTTTTTTACCAGCTCTGATGTTTAACTCTCTATAACCAGATTGAAAGTTGCTTCCCAGAGGGATACAGTGAATTCAATTGGATTCAAGACCCATTCTTGTATTTTGAAAGTTCTAACATGTTGTCAGTAAAACTAAATGAGCAATTGTGTGATATCATCTGTGATGCTGGGATTAAAACTAAATTTTTAGTAAATTATTTTGTATAGTTAGTGATAACATGAGGCATGTCATGGACAACAAAATCCATAAACTTTTAGATTCTGACTTAACAAAGTTCTGGATATCTTTAAGAGATGAATATCCTGAACTTTCGGAGTTGCTCATCCCATTCATCACCTCATTCTTGAGTGAAATGGGATTTTCATCTCAAGTGAAAAGCAAGCACAGAAATAGACTTGACGCACACTCAGATTTATGACTTAATTTAACCACTCTTGAATCCAACATACCCCAGCTTTTGCAGAAAAAGCAGCTCCAACTGTCACATTAGTAACTAATGATTAGTTAGGCAAGTAAAAACTTTTGTTTTTAACTTCAGCATGTGTTTATTAGAGCAAATTAGTCTTTTGAATTACATATTTGCTTTTTGTTTTTCTATAATTAAGTGTATATATAATTTGTTTAAGCATAAAAGAAGGCTTAAAGTTCTCAGTGTTACCAAAAATATGATTATATAGTGGGTGCACACCCCTACAAGTAGTTCTGCCATGCACACCCCTACAAGTCTAATTAATTTTAAAAATCAAAAAGGTTATGTTAGATAATTAAACGTAGACACAACCTCCCAAAATCGTCTCTGTACCGTAATTATGTGCGATAAATGGAAACTAATTTCTGTACTTCCAACAAATACACCCTTTTAATAAAATATGTACCAATAAACTCCAATAAAATACTGTATGTACGAATAACGTAGCCTACTAGGTTATACGTTCTAAATTGGAAGTACCGATAGTTTTTAATTCGAATAAATACAGCCTTTGAATGTACACTAACAAAGGAAATTTTTGTTAAATCTAATTAATTTTAAAAATCTAAAAGCTTAAGTTGCATTGTTAAACGTAGTCACAACCTCCAAAAATCGTCTGTGTACCGTAATTATGTGCGATAAATGGAAAATAATTTCTGTACTTCCAATAAATACACCCTTTTAATAAAATATGTGCCAATAAACCCCAATAAAATATGGAAATAGGTTATAGGTCTACGTTCTAAATTGGAACTAGGTTTTAATTCCGGTACTTCGAATAAATACAGCCTTTAATGTTATGTACAGCAGCCTTGTATCCATACAATAATTTAATGTACACTAACAAAGGAAATTTTTGTTAAATCTAATTAATTTTAAAAATCTAAAAGGTTAAGTTGCATTGTTAAACGTAGACACAACCTCCAAAAATCGTCTGTGTACCGTAATTATGTGCGATAAATGGAAACTAATTTCTGTACTTCCAATAAATACACCCTTTTAATAAAATATGTACTATGTTATCTTGTTGTTGCATCCTCTTCGTTCACTTTATTAATTTAATAATATATATATATATATATATACTTTCACTTATGAACTTACTTTTGTCACTTCCCAAACGTTTCGAGATGTTGTTTCTCTTCTTCAGTGGGTTTAATACTAACTGTCGATTACAGAATAACCGTTACGGAATGGAGTGTGTGGTGGGGGTTGATGGTGGGAAGGGATTGGCGCTGAGGTTCGAATTATGTGTGTGGATCAGTGTGTCAAATAGTGTATGTGATTTGTAATGTATCTGTTCATTTAATATGTTGTTTGATTGTAGTGTGTGATATCTGTATATTTCAAATTGTTCAGCTGTGTTTAGTTTTCTACTTTTAGGTAAGTAGTGTAATATTTCCATGTTGTGTTCTATGTTTGTGTAACTGTGGTTTTCGTTATGTAAATGTGTGGCAAATGTGGAATGTATGTAGTTTGTGGTGAGGGCTTTTAAATGTTCAGAAAACCTGGAAGAAAAAGATCTTCCCGTCTGGCCGATGTAGAATTGTGGGCAATCATTACAATTTAATTTATAAACCCTAAATTTATGGTTTATACCACAGTTTCACCAACATAGATACTAATCTTGAAATTTTACATTACTTACCCAAAGGTCGAAAACTCAACATGTAACGGTACGAGATTGTAGGGCCAAGATAACATTTTTTTAAAATTACATTCTCTATACAGTCATTGTTCACCCTTGTAGAACCCCGAGTTAGTCAACCAGATAGGCTGTGTTTATTGCAGAAAAAACGTCTATGTTTTGTCTCCGCACTCATGCAACGCAGACCGATGGTGAAATAACATCAACCTGCGCCTCAGCCGTGAATTATGAAAGAGAGTATGTAACTGCACATTGCGCCAGGCGGCAAAAACATTGCTCACCTTCCCGCCTCTGCTAAGGCGCTTTTTCAATAGCACCAATGGGAGCACAGATGCACGATCACGTGACCAAAAAACACTGTATGCAATTTAGCGAACTAACACCAGTGCCAGTTGTGACACAGGGCCGCGCGGCCAGCCTGCAACAATTTCTAAGTGCGAATAAAATTACGTCGGCCGACTTAATCATAATGTACAATGTGGAACCAACAAAACAGTAAAGGCCTTTAAACACAAACAGTAAACGTATTAAACGAGTACCGGAGTGCGTGAGATCGAAGCAAGTATTCAACACCAGTTCGCGCAACCAACCCTAGGAGTACGCTGCGTATGGGTAACTAGAAACATTTAATATGCATATTAAAACCAATGCCAACTAACCGGTGATTATTCGTTATAAAAGGAAAATATATAACACCAATACTTTGTACGATAGAGTTCTCTCAGGGGCGGAGTTTATTTAAAGATCAATGTAACAGAATGAGTGTGCGTGTGCTAAGATAGAGGTTATCCACTGGTTCATTTTCAATGCTTTAATTATTTAACAATATCACTTATAATAGTAACCAAAATAAAACTCAATAGAGATAAGGGTATACCGACATAAGAAATAATTTCAACCAGTTGTACTATCGTTGAAAGATTGTAATAACGTAAAAGAAAGGCGAATTTTTGACAAATAAAAATAAGTATGTGTTTTAGACAGTATCACATGTGTTAACGTAATTATTGAACATATCAAATCCAAGTAATCCTTTTTGCAGCTGTTTTCGTCTGAAAGACTTTGGAATAAAAACCCGAAGGTAAGAGATAAATATAATTATAATTTTGTAATTAATTCGTAGAGTTACATTTGGCCCCCGTACAGCGACGCGAGTATAGGTTACAACCTATATTCGCCAGACCTAATTAAGCTGCAGAAAGGGTTATTTGAGAGGGAGGACGCTTTGGTAAATTAAATATAAAAAGGGTTAAGTCAATAGTGGATAAGATTAATAATACTGTAACATTATATAAACTTGTATAAAATGGCAGCGAATAATGACGATGTCAATGAAGTAACTAATGTTGACAATTTTGATGAATCGGCTATTATGCATAATATTGAGGTCCACTCGACTCCAGATGGGAGTCAGGACAAAAAAATAAAACCAGATATTACAAATGAAATAAATGTTACAGATGATTCGGGGATCCAAACGACCCCAAAATCAAATAGAGAAAATAAAAATAATGACAATGAAGTCGGCATCACTGACGACAAAATAGAAAATCTAGTGACACCTATCCAAAATAAAAAGTCTGATGATAATTACGAAATGTTTAAAATGATACAAACAATGTTAGAGTTAAAATTCAATGAACAGAATAGTAAATTTGACATTATAAATAGTCGTTTTGATGGAAGTGATGTTAAGTTCCATGAGTTAAAGGGCGATATAAATAATATTGACCAAAAATTTGATAAGCGTTTATGCGAAATGAATACAAAATTTGATGAGCGTTTATATGACATGAAACAACAGAGTGTTAAGTTAGAAGACAATATTAAGAAACGTTTAAATGAGACGAATGAATGTTTCAATACATTTAAAGAACAAGTGATAGGCTCAGTAAATGAACAGTTAAATAAGCATATCATTAATGTAAATAAACAAGTGTCAGAGACAGTCAAAATACAAGTGCATGAGCAAATTCAAGAGTTGAAAGATAATTTTGAAAGTAGTATAAATAAGTATAATGTTGATAATGAGTGTAAATTTAATTGTGTAGTAGAGAAAATAGAAGAAGTTAGAGATAACATTGAGACATATGAAACTAATGTTAGTTTCAAAATAAATGAAATAGAAAGCAATTGCGATAGCAAAATAAGTGAATGCCAATTGAGTTTTGCGAATAAAATCTTAGAAATCAATTACAATGTTGATAGTAAGATCAGTGAAACAGAAAGTAGTTGTAAGTCAGAAATACAGCTATTAAAAGGTGCTGTAGAAATGGTAAATAATGCCAGTATTCAATCTGAACGTGTAACTAACAACAAGTTTAATTTAATGGAACAAAAAATAATCAATGTTAAAGATGGCTTGAAAACGGTAATAAACAAAACATTAGACAGTGTCCATGAACAAGTAGTAATCACCCGTAATGTAGATAGCGAAATAGAGTTAGAGCCATTTACTGGGGATAGGAGGGGGGTACACCCTATGCAATTCCTAAATAGAGTAAGAGACTTTAATAGATTTTGTAACAATAATTGGGAGATGAAATTATTGAAAGTTATGAAATGTTTTAAGGGAAGCCCCTCAATTTGGGCGGAGGTACATAAGGGAGATTGGTTAGATTTCGAAAGTTTTGAAGGGGATTTTAGAAGTAAATACTGGTCTGAAGAGGACCAAGAAGTACTCAGAAGCAAGATAATGGGGTCGGGTAATTTTGGGACTAATGGTAGTAATGTCACCATTTACGTAATGAAAATGTACAATGAGGCAAAATACCTTGAACCACCATTACCGTTTAGATCATTCGTACGTCACATAAGTAAACATTTACCAAGGGAGGTGCAGATTAACCTAATGACGCGAGAAGTGGAAGGTATAAATGATCTTGAACAAATACTAGATATTTTCCAAAATATCAGGGACCGGGAAATTGGTAGGCGCCCAAACCCGTCAGGGGTACATAACGAGAATCATAATCATAATCAACCTAGTGGGACACCAAACACATATAGAGGGACAAGGGGAGGCTACAATAATAACTATAGACGTGATGACTGGCGATGTGGAGAGTGTCATTGTGAGAACTATGGTAGTAGAACAACTTGTTACAGGTGTCATAAAGAGAGGAGTTGCCAACGCAGCAATACTGAACATAACCAAAATAGTCAACCACAGAGAGGAGGGAGCAGCAACCGAGGAGCACCGGGAAGCAGTGGAACTTCTAATAGAGGTCGTGGTGGACACACTCCAGGCCGTGCAAACGCCCAGACGGAAAACTAACAAGGACAGTGAGTGAAGGGACCCCACCATTGTCGACAAATGACTGCGAGGCCCAAGATAACAACGAATATACAAATAACGTCATCTGTACGGATATGTCCAAGGAACTAATGGAGGAAGAGGACTTGGAGACAGCCAGACCAGAAACCGGACTGACAGAGGTAAGAATTCAAATTGAAGGTAAGGAAGTAAAAACTTTGGTCGATACAGGTAGCGAAATTTCTGTCATTTCCGAACACATATTAGAGAGTTTGCAAGAAATAAATAAAAATATCCCAATTTTGCCAGTAGCGGGGGTGACCATTGTAGGTATTACTGGGGTTAGGAGTAAACGTGTAACTAAACAAGTACATTTGAACATGGTAATTGATGGAGTAGAATATGACAACACATTTTTAGTAGTAAGGGGACTAAATTTGGAGGTTATTTTGGGGAATGATTTTTTGATAAAACACAAGGCGGTAATTGATTTCCAGAAGCGGTTGTTAATACTAAATAATGAAGGTAAACCAGTTGAGATTAGCCTTGAATGGGTAGTAGATAAAGTCAGAATTTCGGGAGTTAAGATGATACTAAATCGGGCCAGTAAAGTAGATACGGTAGTTAATACGTACGCATGTAGAGAGGGAGAGTTAGGGGATAATGTAAATAAACGAATTTGGGAGGATAGAGCGGTAAAATTTCGTAGTGAGGGGCGTGATGTAGGGAGTTCTCAACGCAAAGCGTTGTGGCAGGTAATAGAGTGTTTTCGAGAAGTGTTTGCCGATGTACCAGGGAGGGCAAGGGATTATGAATGTGAATTAAAAGTAAGGGAACACGGACCCTATGTACAAAGAAGCTATCCGGTACCTTATTCAAAAAGAAGGGCGGTTCAGGCGGAATTAGATAAAATGTTAGAAGGGGACATAATAGAAAGATCGGTATCACCGTACTCTAACCCGTTAGTAGTAGTCATTAAGAAAGATGGCCGCGTTAGATTATGTTTAGACGCCCGTAAGATTAATCAGATAATTATCCCGGACCGGGAGTCACCCGAAGCAATAAATGAAATCTTCCAAAAATTCAGTGGAGTCAAATACATGACCTCATTAGATTTAACCGCGGGGTACTGGCAAGTCCCGTTAGCATGCGAAAGTAGGAAATACACAGCATTCCTGTTCAATGGAAAGAATTACCAATTTAAACGATTACCTTTTGGGCTGAATACCAGTGTAGCCAGCTTTATAAAATGTTTAGATGAAATACTCCAGCCACAGACTTTAGATTTTTTAACCATTTATGTAGACGATATATTGATAGCATCACGAACATTTTCCGAACATGTGGAACATTTAGAATATGTATTAGATAGACTGCGTACAGGGGGGTTGACTGTCAATTGGGAGAAGTCTAAATTCCTACAGAACGAAATACATTTTCTAGGGTTCATAATTACACCAGAGGGGATAAAAGCTAACCAAGAGAAAGTAGAATCAATTTTAAAATTTCCAGAACCCCGAAATATTAAGCAGTTACAAAGTTTTTTAGGGCTATGTAATTTTTATAGAAAATTCCAGAAAAACTATGCCCATATAACTGCGAAGTTGAGTGCAGTGTTACAAAAGAACAAACAATGGAAATGGGGGGAAAGAGAACGAGAGGTGTTTATTGAAATAAAGGACCACTTTAGTAACATGATCATGATGAATCACCCTAATTTTGAACGCACATTTTATTTACAGACCGATGCTAGTAACATCGCATTGGGTGCAGAACTGTACCAGGAGGACGACGAAAAGGAGCATCACACCATCGCTTTCGCCAGTCGTACCCTATTAGCTGCTGAAAGAAACTACACAACAACGGAGAAGGAACTATTAAGCATTGTTTTTGCGGTGAAGAAGTTTCGAACATACCTACTGGGAAATTCCACTATCATCCGGACGGACCACAAGGCATTATCCTTTTTAAACACCTGTAAGTTGACACACAGCAGGATAACCAGGTGGGTGCTAGCTTTACAAGAGTACAATTTTAGTTGGGAGTATATAAAAGGGGTAGAAAACAAAATACCTGACACTTTATCTAGGGTAGATACAGAAGGAATGAGAACAGGGAGGGATTTAAAAGAAATAGAAATTTTTAGACTTAGCAGGGAAGATAGATTATTTGGGGAAGAATTGAGAGATATTAATAGTATGCAAAGAACAGATCTTAAATTGAACAAAATAATAACTAGCTTAGAGTCCGACTTAGAGGAGTCAGGGTATAGCCGTTATTTCCAGATTTATCAAGGGAGTTTATTTAAGAAAGTAGAGGGGGGAGAGCGTGATTGGAGGTTAGTCATACCGGAAGGGTTGGTAGATAAGATAATATGGGACTGTCATTCTCGGTATGGGCATTTCGGTGCTAGGAAGTGCGTAAATGTATTAAAAGAATCATGCTTATTTAAAAACATGGAACGGAGGGTTAGAACTTTACTCCGAGGGTGCGATTTATGCCAAAAGTCCAAAGCAGTTAATTACCGTTTAGAGGGAGAGATGAGGTGTGTTAAAGTAGAAAAGCCTTTTGATCTAGTTGCGGTAGACTTGTTTGGCCCTCTACCAAAGGGAAGGGGAGGCGTCATGTACATTTTTGTAGTATTAGATACATTCACGAAATTTGTAAGATTATACAGTGTAAAGCGGGCCACTAGTAAAGTACTAAGTGAGAAAATAACGAAGGATTATATGATTAAAACCGGAAAACCTAAAATAATATTATCCGACCATGGGCCCCAATTTATTAGCGGAATATGGCGACAAACTTTGGGCTGGGAAGGTATTATACCTAAACACACGGCGGTATATCATCCTCAGTCGAACCAAGCCGAAAGAGTCATGCGAGAATTGGGGAGAATTTTCCGAGCATATTGCCATGCTAAACATAGTGAATGGCCAGCCTATGTGGGAAGAATTGAAGAATGGTTAAACTGTACAACTCATGAATCAACGGGGTTCACACCATACGAGCTAGTCAAGGGAAAACGTCCACCTAGGATCTTGGAACAGCTGTTCAATTTTCCACCGGAAAGCAACCCACGAGATCTGGAAGTAAAACTTCAACTCGCAAATGAAAACTTATTAACGAAGGGAGAAAGAAGAAAACGGCTTCATGATGCCAAAGGTAAGTGGATCAAGTACGAAATAGGTCAGTTGGTATTAGTAAGAAGACACGATTTATCAAGTGCACAAGATAAAGAGATTAAAAAATTCTTTTTGTTGTATGAAGGACCATATGAAGTTGTTGACATCAAAATGGATAATGCCTACGTTCTACGAAACCAAATGACTGGGGAAATAGTGGGTACCCATAACGCCACCAATTTAAAAAAGTATTGGTTAAAATGAAATAATAATAAATAAAAAAATAATACATCAAATCCTGTAATTGAACATAAACTAAATAATTACAAAAATTACATAACTAAATAATTATAAATAACTATAAATAATATAAAACAGTAAGTGGTAGCGGATAGGTGTTCCCCACTTGTCCCAATGGGGTTCGTCTATTTCAGGGACGCGCCCCTGCCCACGCGAGCCTTGGTTTTCTCCAGTAACCTTATTTCCGGAGGAAGCTTTGTCCCTACCTTTAGTCCTAGTCTTGACCCTGTAATAATCCTTATCCCTTTTATCTTCCCGATTTCCCTAACCCTCCCCTTAGAGTAAAAATATAAACAATAATCCTGTACAAGTAAAGTATAACCTATTTACAGGTAGTTAAGAAAAAATAATAAGTATAAATATTATAATAAGTAAGAAAATAATTTTGGAAAATGTTCTAAAGTAAACTTATGTAACCAAAGGGTTTAATTATTATTTTGTGGTACCTGCTATGTTAGGTTATGAGTACGGTATATTGGTAGTTGGAATGTGATTGTGGAGGAATTGAAAGAGAGATTAGAACCAATGATGTCATGTTTGTAAAACTTATTGAAATATTAAGAAAAACTGAAACATTTAATCACGTAGAATCATTTTGGAAATTGTAATTACAGTAATGGAAATTGTTTTGAACAAACGAAGAGATTAAATAGAATTGTAGTGGCCCTTGGAGTAACGTAATATTGTAAATGTTAGTGCTGTGTTCAAATTCATTTTGATTCAAATTAAAATTGTAATTTTATATATTTTATACATTAACTGCATATAATGGTAATCAAAGCTAAACTGTCTGAGTGGAGATTATTAAAGTCAATTTTATTAATGAAGCCCATTTTATGTTGTGTATTTATATTCAAAGTGTTTTAAATAATGTAATTATAGTTAAAATGTTTTTAGTAAAATGTTATTAAAGTAATTGAAAGGTGAATTAAAATTATATTTGGTTCGAATGGCAACAAATAGACTTTGACAAATATGTTAACAAGAAGAATTATAGAAATGAAAATTTTGCAGGAAGTATATATGCCAGTCCATGATGTAACCAGGATGTTTAGACTATGTGAGTCTTGCAGGCTAGTGTTTATATAAACAGGTGTGGTATGTTGAGACTAATGTCTGGAGTCACGCTTGGTGACAATAACAAAAAATGTTGTAGTCTGCTGAATCAGTATCTTGAGTAAAAGCTTATTGTGATAGAAAAGAATTTAAATTAAATTTTTACAGACAAAATAACAATGAGGCAATTACTGTAACTTTTGCGATTAATTGAATTAATTAAAGTAAATTAAATACAATTAAATTAATTTAGTAATAAATTTAACAGAAACGATGATTTTTAAACAATAAACTTAACTTTATTTTCATTTAAATTCAAATTGGAATTATAAATTAAATGCTAATTGATGTCAATAAGGATTAAAACATTTATTTAACACTGACAACTGATGGAAAATGTTCAGGATGAGATAGTGTCTGGAAAATAAGATGTGTATATTGCTGCCCAAGTAACTTGTATCAATGCTAATCTATATTTTATGTTTTAACTGTAGATTCCCCACCTAAGTGTGGCCATGACCTCACCGGACCATGACCGTGAAAGTAGTTAATTGTGGCAAATCATAAATTTTACTTGATATAACCGGCTTGTGGTTTGTTTTATTTTGTTAACCCGGTGGTTTGTTAGACTTAGTAGGGGGGTTATTTTTTGGGGAATCTACCAAATTTTGGAACAGGTCTATTTTCACCCAGATAGGGGTGGTAGTTCATTAGGGGTGTATAATATAAAAAAGAATAGTAGGTTATATGTATACCGAATTTTATTGTAACGCCGAAGCAAGGATGGGGGTGGAATAAAAGAAAAAAATGTCCACCCCTTCCGCATCAGTCCTTGTGAAAGCAACTAGACGCCACAGTCTAGGGGGGGTAATAGTGAGTGTGGATGGGCGGTGACCCAGTTATAGGTCACGAGGGAGATGTGGGTTACGGCGAGGATGAGGCTGAAAAAGGCCAAGAAGCCTCGCGCAGAACACATTAAAATGTAACTGGTATCAGGGGTTAAGGGATTAAAAGGGGGTATATATGTATATATATATATATTGAAAAAAAAAAAAAAAAAAAAAAAAAAAATTTATAGTAGCTACGTATAAACGGAGTTAATGTCATTTTGTATAATTAAGGTGTTATTTTGGATGGGCAACATTGTATGGGGAATACTATTCAATTTAACTGGAATTTATGTATATCATTGTAAACCAATATTGTTTTATTAATATTATTCTTTAGGGTCTATAATTTAAAATGAGCCAGTACGTTGTCAATGAACCAGTACGGCTAAGAGGAAACAAATCAGATGTGGGATATGGAGGGATGGAAAGCCGTTTGTCAATTTTTAATTGAATGTTCTAAAGTCAGGCGATACTGGGTCGGGTATCTGTTCGATTTTTCGGTGTTGGGATCTCGAACAGAGAAGTCCAGTAAGATCGGATGAGTGCTGTCACAGTCGCCAGACTAGGGGGGTAAGAACCCATGATTTAGTAGAGAGTTCAGGGGGGTTGCGGCGCCATATCCTCACTGATCCTTTTAGGTTAGGCAATAAGAGTTTGAACGCTCCGGCCTTCAATCTCTTATTGGGGGGGTATTGTAACGGTACGAGATTGTAGGGCCAAGATAACATTTTTTTAAAATTACATTCTCTATACAGTCATTGTTCACCCTTGTAGAACCCCGAGTTAGTCAACCAGATAGGCTGTGTTTATTGCAGAAAAAACGTCTATGTTTTGTCTCCGCACTCATGCAACGCAGACCGATGGTGAAATAACATCAACCTGCGCCTCAGCCGTGAATTACGAAAGAGAGTATGTAACTGCACATTGCGCCAGGCGGCAAAAACATTGCTCACCTTCCCGCCTCTGCTAAGGCGCTTTTTCAATAGCACCAATGGGAGCACAGATGCACGATCACGTGACCAAAAAACACTGTATGCAATTTAGCGAACTAACACCAGTGCCAGTTGTGACACAGGGCCGCGCGGCCAGCCTGCAACAATTTCTAAGTGCGAATAAAATTACGTCGGCCGACTTAATCATAATGTACAATGTGGAACCAACAAAACAGTAAAGGCCTTTAAACACAAACAGTAAACGTATTAAACGAGTACCGGAGTGCGTGAGATCGAAGCAAGTATTCAACACCAGTTCGCGCAACCAACCCTAGGAGTACGCTGCGTATGGGTAACTAGAAACATTTAATATGCATATTAAAACCAATGCCAACTAACCGGTGATTATTCGTTATAAAAGGAAAATATATAACACCAATACTTTGTACGATAGAGTTCTCTCAGGGGCGGAGTTTATTTAAAGATCAATGTAACAGAATGAGTGTGCGTGTGCTAAGATAGAGGTTATCCACTGGTTCATTTTCAATGCTTTAATTATTTAACAATATCACTTATAATAGTAACCAAAATAAAACTCAATAGAGATAAGGGTATACCGACATAAGAAATAATTTCAACCAGTTGTACTATCGTTGAAAGATTGTAATAACGTAAAAGAAAGGCGAATTTTTGACAAATAAAAATAAGTATGTGTTTTAGACAGTATCACATGTGTTAACGTAATTATTGAACATATCAAATCCAAGTAATCCTTTTTGCAGCTGTTTTCGTCTGAAAGACTTTGGAATAAAAACCCGAAGGTAAGAGATAAATATAATTATAATTTTGTAATTAATTCGTAGAGTTACAAACACAACTGAACAATACGAAATATATAAACACCACACAACACAACCAAACAACATACTTAATGATCAATTACAATATAAATCACACGCTTTTTGACACAATTATACAAAAAACAAACATTAAGTTGAATCCCCGCGCCAATCCCCTTCCTCCACGCACCACCCCCACTACACCTTCCACACAACAACCGTTATGAAATGATGGCAGTCTGTCTCTAAGCTGAAGAAGGCGAATACGTACGCCGAAACGCGTTAGACGAGAAGAGAATAAACAGTAAGTTCACAAGAAAAAGTTTCATTTTTAGATAAGTATTATTTTTTCATATTTTAACAATTCTTGTTTTTAATACAGCACAAATATTCTAAATAGTTCTTGATCCTTGGCTTTCACTTTTGTTACACTAATAATGACAATTATTAGCAATAATTGTTTACAAATAGTAGAAATAAGTTACTCAGGTATAGGGCCTACTGGCCCATTGTAGTGGACACATTAGTTTCTTTCGTACGTTTAAAATAATTAATTTTGCTATCAGACAATTACTTTACATTGTTCTTGATACCCTTATTCAACTTTCACTACAATACTAATGACATAACTTAACAATTATTTACTTAATGTTTGTTTTTGTATAATTGTGTCAAAAAGTGTATGTGATTTATATTGTAATTGATCGTTAAGTATGTTGTTTGGTTGTGTTGTGTGGTGTTTATATATTTCGTATTGTTCAGTTGTGTTGAGTTTTCGACCTTTGGGTAAGTAATGTAAAATTTCAAGATTAGTATCTATGTTGGCGAAACTGTGGTTTTCTGTGTGTATGTGTGTGGCAAATGCGGAGTGTATATTGTTGTTGGTTAAAGGTTTTAAGTGTTCAGAATAACGGGATGAGAAAGATCTTCCCTTCTGGCCTATGTAGAAACTATTGCAGTCATTACAATTTAATTTGTAAACACCTGTTTTTTTATATTTGTCTATGTCTGTGTTTGTATTTTGATGTGTTTTTTGATGGTATTGGTTGCTCTGTATGCTATTTTGTATTTGTGTTTTCTGAATGTGTTGGCGATTTTGTGTGTGTAGGAGTTGTGGTATGTGAGTGTGATGTATTTATTGTGCTGTGTGTTGATGGTATTTTGTGTTTTGTTGTTTTTGTTTTTGATGCGTTTGTGTAGTGTGTTCATTAAATTAGGGTTGTAACCGTTTTTGATTGCTATGTATTTTATTGTGTTGAGTTCATCGGTGTAATCTTGTTTATTTAAGGGTATTTTAGTTAGTCTATGGAGCATTAGTTGATGTGGCCTTCAACATAGACACTAATCTTGAAATTTTACATTACTTACCCAAAGGTTGAAAACTCAACACAACTGAACAATACGAAATATATAAACACCACACAACACAACCAAACAACATACTTAATGATCAATTACAATATAAATCACATACGCTTTTTGACACAATTATACAAAAAACAAACATTAAGTTGAATCCCCGCGCCAATCCCCTTCCTCCACGCACCACCCCCACCACACCTTCCACACAACAACCGTTATGAAATGATGGCAGTCTGTCTCTAAGCTGAAGAAGGCGAATACGTACGCCGAAACGCGTTAGACGAGAACAGAATAAACAGTAAGTTCACAAGAAAAAGTTTCATTTTTAGATAAGTATTATTTTTTCATATTTTAACAATTCTTGTTTTTAATACAGCACAAATATTCTAAATTGTTCTTGATCCTTGGCTTTCACTTTTGTTACACTAACAATGACAATTATTAGCAATAATAGTTTACAAATAGTAGAAATAAGTTATTCAGGTATAGGGCCTACTGACCCATTGTAGTGGACACATTAGTTTCTTTCGTACGTTTAAAATAATTACTTTTGCTATCAGACAATTACTTTACATTGTTCTTGATACCCTTATTCAACTTTCACTACAATACTAATGACATAACTTAACAATTATTTACTATGAATAACATACAAATGTTCTAGGCTCATTTGCCTATGATATTGACCCTTAATTTCATTCATACCTTGAAAATACATGTTTCTTCCTATTACATCATTATTCTAAGACATTCTTCACAATTTACTGAAGCTTTTACAACATAGTTTGTCCTTTAATATTGTTTTTCTTACTTATTCTACTTGTTATTATCTTCAGTATCAGTATTCTGAAGGTTTAGTCCATGTATCTTGTTTCATTATTTACTTTGTTTATACTTATTGGTTAATCATATTCTTCCTTACTAGAAATATTATTCTAATAATAAAGATTCTAGTATTATTTATACAGTATAGTTTGTTTAATAAGTTTACATTATAACTGTTCTTTTTACATACAATTATTGACAAGTTTTAGTTTCTCATATTTCTTCTTCTTCATGTTATAATTCAAATTATAACCATTATTATCTAGCTATTATAAGCTTATTTACTACTTCATCAGTAGTTTTCACCTTCTGTTTACAATTCATGGATTTTACAATGCTTTTTTGTTCTTTCTATTGTTTAAAACATTATAATGTTACATAACCTTACTTGTAGGCTTACATTTAGCTCTATTGTTGTTTTATTATTACATTTTTGTAATACTCTTTTTGATTTATATTATTCTATTCATAATCATAAATAAAATTTGATTTCATTATTTTAGTACTTAGAAACTAATTATTGAATTAATAATTTTCTTTATTGAGTATCCAGTTTATTACTGCAGTACGGTATGGAGTATAGGTTTTATCTTTTTTAACAATTTTTAATGGAGTTTACTGGAGTAAAATCTTCTTATTGATAATGTTCTTATCAGTTTCATTACATTATTCTTATCTCTTTTTATTATCTCAGACAATATTTATAGTATACAATTTAGTTAATGACTTAGTATTTTGTTCTTCATGTATCATGGTCATGAAATCGTTTAGGTTGGGGCCTATTTTATATAAGGGAAAAACATAACGTTACAATATTGTAATTACTTTTATTTCTATAATTATTTATAAGTATTACTTGTACAAACAAAACTGGCTTAGAAATGGGTCTACTTAGGAAATTATGGAATTCTGCTGAAATTTCGAATAGTTCTGGAGGGGAATTGATCGCCTGATAACCCCCTTCCGGAAGTTACTCCACTGATCCCACTCTACACAGATCCAAGGAATCCTGTATTTAGAAGTTCAAAAGAAAGTGATACAGACTCTAAAGATCTCATTGTAGCATTCACTACTGGGACAGTTCATGGTTTAGAGCTTCCCTTATGTGCCTGGTAAGTGAAGGAGAAGGGATCTATTTAACGTGCAAGTTGAAGAATATATTTAATTATTGCACTTAACTTGATATAAATACTGATTACATTTCAGGATTATTATTTTCAGAAATAATGTATGTAAACCAGTTTTCCCCATATAAGTTAATTAAAATTCTTGAATGCATAGCATTCCAGGTATTTACAGTAGTTGATTTGTATTACTAAATTTGAATTTACACAAATAATTCTCTTTGATTAACCAGAGTTACGCACACAAACTAAATGTTGAGTGTCCTCCTAGTGTATAAATTCAGCTAAAACAGTACTCCAAAAACTTACCTTCTTACTAGAATATGTGACATGATGAACTTTTGATGGGAGTTAAGCATTTTAATAATTTTAGTAATTTCTGTACGTGTTTAGATAGCTTAAATGTGTAGTACTCTATGTGATGCTGATCACATACTGTTAATCAGCAGCACTGAAGAATATTCTAGAGCCACACTCTTGGCATTCATCTGGAACTTTCTCACATTAGCCTGATAATTAGGATGTTGCCACCAGCTGAGTTTTAGAAAGTTGGTGTAGTAGGTTGTGCATTCATATAGGATGATATTAGACAGCAGTTTTTAATGAAAGTGACAAATGATCAAATGTTTACTTGTGTTGTAAACTATTGTGATTTTTTTATTACTGTTTGTAGGCTATACAGTGTGTCCTGGATAATTATATAAAGAGAAATGTTGTAATATAAGTGTGTTTGTTTTAGCAATTGAGAGTATCTGGTATTCAATAATTCATTCCACTGTTTTAAGTTCATAATTCTTGTCACTGGTTGTAAGAATATTATTCTCATTAATTTTCCAGTTCTATGAAGTCTTCAGTAGTTTTACCATGATGAGACTCAACTTTATCACTGAAGATGCCACATCACTGAATGAGCAAAACTTTTCTTTAATAATCTCAACAAAGCATGGTTATCAGCTGAAAAAAAGTTTTAGTATTAAAAGTTTTGATCACGCAAATCTATAAGGGATACTAAAAAGAAATAACATAATAATTGTATTGGACATAAAGTTATGTCCACAAAACAGATTTTGTTTGAAATAAATAAAACACAATTTGACATAAATATTAATTTTATGAATACTTGTTTGGCACATATTACAGAAGGTTACACCATTAAATGAGTTTGCCTAAGTATAAAATTCTTGTCAGATGAAAAACGTGTACAGTCAGAATACTATTTGTTATGTACAATACAAATGATTCACTATGTACCCATACCCATGCAGTGACACATAAACACTAGACATTGACACTAAATTGTACTTGTTTTGAATGATTCATTGTGTGCTACCTGACAAGAGTACAGGTATTAACCAAGAGATGTTTAGTATACTGCTGTGTAACTGCTACAATGATGAATTATAAGTAGTACTTTTTGTTTTGGTCATCAACCTTGAAAGGGATAATAGAAACTTTGTATACCATGCTTCCAGCAGTTTTACATGATACATTCCTAGCACAAATAAGAAAAGTTTAAATCTGCTGATGATCTAAAGGAGTGAAAGTTATTTGCAGACTGACAGGGTTATAAAATAATTCTGAAAGAATTGTTGCTTTTACAATACCATCCTTTATCAACTGACTACTCAAATCTGCCAGTTTTTCACAGAAACTGGAGTTTGATGATTTGATCCATTATGACCTAGTGATGCTCCAAACATTTCAAGGATTCTCCTAGCCTTAAAAAACTGGACTGGGCTCATTGATTGACATGATTAATGTTAAATTTACTTTGGGATACTTCCAAACATAATACAGTTTAAAATAAACAAAAAAAATTTTATTTCTAATTTTTCCAGAACTGTATACACATAATTTGATCTGGATAGAACGTGTATTAAACAATAATACTATTTGATGCAAATAATGAAAATATCCGTGTGGAGAACTATACATGACTTCCATGTTTTAAGATTTATATTTAAAATCGTTTTAGAAATGAAATATTTCTACAGAAACTACTTCTATCTTCAGCCTCAACCACAGGAAACACACAAACACACACACCACACAATTCCTTTTTTCTTTATTTAATTTGAATTCAGAGTATTGGCACATATTTTATTAAAAGGGTGTATTTATTGGAAGTACAGAAATTAGTTTCCATTTATTGCTCATAATTACGGTACACAGACGATTTTTGGAGGTTGTGTCTACGTTTAACATGTAGTAACATCAATAACTTAACCTTTTAGATTTTTAAAATTAATTAGATTTAACAAAAACTTCCTTTGTTAGAGTACATTCAAAGGCTGTATTTATTGTATGGATAAAAGGCTGTATATACATTAAAGGTTGTATTTATTCGAATTCAAACCTATCCGTACTTCCAATTTAGAACGTATAACCTAGTAGGCTACGTTATTCGTACATATTTTATTGGAGTTTATTGGTACATATTTTACTAAAAGGGTGTATTTATTGGAAGTACAGAAATTAGTTTCCATTTATCGCACATAATTACGGTACAGAGACGTTTTTGGGAGGTTGTGTCTACGTTTAATTATCTAACTTAAGATAGTAGGCTTCGTTATTAGTGCATATTTTATTGGGGTTTATTGGCACATATTTTATTAAAAGGGTGTATTTATTGGAAGTACAGAAATTAGTTTCCATATATCGCACATAATTACGGTACAGAGACGATTTTGGGAGGTTGTGTCAACGTTTAATTATCTAACTTAACCTTTTAGATTTTTAAAATTAATTAGACTTAACAAACATTTCCTTACTTAGTGTACATTCAAAGGCTGTATTTATTGTATGCATAAAAGGCTGTATTTATTCGAAGTACCGGAATTAAAACCTACTTCCAATTTAGAACACAGTACAATCTAACGTAGGCCTATAACCAAACAAGTACATTAAAATCCTTTTTTAACATAATGCAATAAAAAGCAATGTGCAGTTTCTGTTAACACCCAAATGATTAAGTATTAATAATGGGTTAGAGTGGAATTCAATGTTACTATGGTCTAAATTGAAGTCAAAAAATAAACATAACCTGTGCTTATCAACACATAAGTGATACATAAGTCAGTTGTTACAAAGATAAACAAAAACATGTCTAAGAGTAGGCTATAACCAATTATAAGTGAGAGACCCGTTTCTAAAACGGCTTAAGTAGTGCAAAGTTTTTTTCTTGCTTTCATTTGAGCAAACTGGTCAATAACATCTGACTGATAAATTAATACTGTTAGCCAATTCATTTTTAATAGCTAAAATTGCCAAATTATTAAGCCTTTCTTGGTAGGTAGTGCTTTTCTGCCAAGTTTTCAGTGAATTCGCTAACCTGCTGAAAGATTTTTCAGGAGACGAAACTGTAACTGGAATAGTACAGAAAAGCCTATAGGCAAGACAGAAGTTCACAAATACAGCTTGAAGGTTTTTGGAGTAGGCTTAGTGGATTCTTTTCTGATTCAAACTCTGTTTTATGAATGTTCTTCAAGTGTAATATTTCTTCAAATAGATCCATTGCCAATTCCTTTTTAAACTTGCTAATGAGAATTTTTACTTTCAATTCTAATTCATCATTTTCCATGTCTGTAAAGTTCCATGACTGGTGGAAACAAGTCACGAGTTGAACTAATTGCCTGAATCGTGTTTTTATGTTGCCCATTACAAACTCTAATACTGGGTACATGACTGAGGTTTTAAATTTATTTTCTTGATCTTTGTTTACTGAAAAATCACTATTGGATTGATCTGTACTTTTTTTCCACCTTTTGGGAGATTCAGGAGGAACTTTTATTAGTTCTTTTGCAATTAAGTTTGGTTCTTCAATTATGCTGTCTGGATTATCACGCAACAATTTCAATTCTGTCAGCAAATCTTCCACTAGAGTTATTTCAACATTGAGTGTGATTCCTTTGCTTTGAATAACAACATTTTTTTAGTCAATATATGAAAGCACTCTGAACCAAAAAGATGCCAACATTAAGCTCTTTGTGGAATTGAAATATTTCTTAAGCCCTAATATGATGTTGTAGGCAGAGGGAGTTAGACTAGAAGACATCTCTTCTAAAATATATCCAACAATTTAAGTACTCCTGGGTAGTGCTTAACTATCGGTTTGACAGCTTGGATCCTCTCACTTCATCTTGTTTCAGGGAAGCTCTGCAGTGACAAAGGAATGTGCTTTTTCAAAACTTCCCAACATTTTTCTCTAGGGCTGCTAGAGAAAAATGAGTAAAGACTTGCAACATGCCCGAAAAATTGTGTATACGTTTTAAAATTGAAATAACTGCAAATATTTCAACCTTTTGTTATTATGTTGCGTACAAAAAATTGTTTAAAATGTAAATAATAAATACAGCTCTAAAATTCAATTTACGGGTACCCCAATTTACAATTACCCTTGACATCTTAGAAGTAATTGTAAACAAGTGTTTTCTTTATCCTTTGAAACTAAAAAACTGACACTCCTCTGGAAATTGAAAAAAGGATTTTAATGTACTTGTTTGGTTATACGTTAGATTGTACTAGGTTATAAATTAGAAGTAAATTCCGATACTTCGAATAAAATACACCTTTAATGTTATATACAGCCTTTGAATGTACACTAACAAAGGAAATTTTTGTTAAATCTAATTAATTTTAAAAATCTAAAAGGTTAAGTTACTGATGTTACTACATGTTAAACGTAGACACAACCTCCAAAAATCGTCTGTGTACCGTAATTATGTGCAATAAATGGAAACTAATTTCTGTACTTCCAATAAATACACCCTTTTAATAAAACATGTGCCAATACTCTGAATTCAAATTAAATAAAGAAAAAAGGAATTGTGTGGTGTGTGTGTGTTTTCTGTGGTTGAGACTGAAGATAGAAGTAGTTTCTGTAGAAATATTTCATTTCTAAAACATTTTAAATATAAATCTTAAAACATGGAAGTCATGTATAGTTCTCCACACGGATATTTTCATTATTTGCATCAAATAGTATTATTGTTTAATACACGTTCTATCCAGATCAAATTATGTGTATACAGTTCTGGAAAAATTAGAAATACAATTTTTTTTTGTTTATTTTAAACTGTATTGTGTTTGGAAGTTTCACTCCTTTAGATCATCAGCAGATTTAAACTTTTCTTATTTGTGCTAGGAATGTATCATGTAAAACTGCTGGAAGCATGGTATACAAAGTTTCTATTATCCGTTTCAAGGTTGATGACCAAAACAAAAAGTACTACTTATAATTCATCATTGTAGCAGTTACACAGCAGTATACTAAACGTCTCTTGGTTAATACCTGTACTCTGGTCAGGTAGCACACAATGAATCATTCAAAACAAGTACAATTTAGTGTCAATGTCTAGTGTTTATGTGTCACTGCTACCCATAGTGAATCATTTGTATTGTACATAACAAATAGTATTCTGACTGTACACGTTTTTCATCTGACAAGAATTTTATACTTAGGCAAACTCATTTAATGGTGTAACCTTCTGTAATATGTGCCAAACACGTATTCATAAAATTAATATTTGTGTCAAATTGTGTTTTATTTATTTCAAACAAAATCTGTTTTGTGGACATAACTTTATGTCCAATACAATTATTATGTTATTTCTTTTTAGTATCCCTTATAGATTTGCGTGATCAAAACTTTTAATACTAAAACTTTTTTTCAGCTGATAACCATGCTTTGTTGAGATTATTAAAGAAAAGTTTTGCTCATTCAGTGATGTGGCATCTTCAGTGATAAAGTTGAGTCTCATCGTGGTAAAACTACTGAAGACTTCATAGAACTGGAAAATTAATGAGAATAATATTCTTACAACCAGTGACAAGAATTATGAACTTAAAACAGTGGAATGAATTATTGAATACCAGATACTCTCAATTGCTAAAACAAAAACACTTATATTACAACAGTTCTCTTTATATAATTATCCAGGACACACTGTATAGCCTACAAACAGTAATAAAAAATCACAATAGTTTACAACACAAGTAAACAATTGATCATTTGTCACTTTCATTAAAAACTGCTGTCTAATATCATCCTATATGAATGCACAACCTACTACACCAACTTTCTAAAACTCAGCTGGTGGCAACATCCTAATTATCAGGCTAATGTGAGAAAGTTCCACATGAATGCCAAGAGTGTGGCTCTAGAATATTCTGCAGTGCTGCTGATTAACAGTATGTGATCAGCATCACATAGAGTACTACACATTTAAGCTATCTAATTGACTTGGTATTACAATATTAGTAAAATGTGCTCGTTAACCAAATAGCGTGCTGTTACTCCTGAAAATCCCATTTGACTAAGAGCATTTTAGAAGTCTGGGTTATCTTTTATGTTTCACTCCACAAACATGCCTTTAGTTTAGAATTTCTTAACCTATTGGGCATGAGCCACTGCTGGGTCCCGAGAGGGCATTTGGAGGGTTGCAAAGTCAGGTTCGGAAATTTATTTGCTGTGTCTTAAAAAGCTACTACATGTAAATAACTAAGATATATCATTTTAACAATTTAAATTCAACCTGTTTTGTTATTCATGCTCTACCATTGTTTTTTACCAGCTCTGATGTTTAACTCTCTATAACCAGATTGAAAGTTGCTTCCCAGAGGGATACAGTGAATTCAATTGGATTCAAGACCCATTCTTGTATTTTGAAAGTTCTAACATGTTGTCAGTAAAACTAAATGAGCAATTGTGTGATATCATCTGTGATGCTGGGATTAAAACTAAATTTTTAGTAAATTATTTTGTATAGTTAGTGATAACATGAGACATGTCATGGACAACAAAATCCATAAACTTATAGATTCTGACTTAACAAAGTTCTGGATATCTTTAAGAGATGAATATCCTGAACTTTCGGAGTTGCTCATCCCATTCATCACCTCATTCTTGAGTGAAATGGGATTTTCATCTCAAGTGAAAAGCAAGCACAGAAATAGACTTGACGCACACTCAGATTTATGACTTAATTTAACCACTCTTGAATCCAACATACCCCAGCTTTTGCAGAAAAAGCAGCTCCAACTGTCACATTAGTAACTAATGATTAGTTAGGCAAGTAAAAACTTTTGTTTTTAACTTCAGCATGTGTTTATTAGAGTAAATTAGTCTTTTGAATTACATATTTGCTTTTTGCTTTTCTATAATTAAGTGTATATATAATTTGTTTAAGCATAAAAGAAGGCTTAAAGTTCTCAGTGTTACCAAAAATATGATTATACAGTGGGTGCACACCCCTACAAGTAGTTCTGCCATGCACACCCCTACAAGTCTAATTAATTTTAAAAATCAAAAAGGTTAAGTTAGATAATTAAACGTAGACACAACCTCCCAAAATCGTCTCTGTACCGTAATTATGTGCGATAAATGGAAACTAATTTCTGTACTTCCAATAAATACACCCTTTTAATAAAATATGTACCAATAAACTCCAATAAAATACTGTATGTACGAATAACGTAGCCTACTAGGTTATACGTTCTAAATTGGAAGTACCGATAGGTTTTAATTCGAATAAATACAGCCTTTAATGTATATACAGCCTTTTATCCATACAATAAATACAGCCTTTGAATGTACACTAACAAAGGAAATTTTTGTTAAATCTAATTAATTTTAAAAATCTAAAAGCTTAAGTTGCATTGTTAAACGTAGTCACAACCTCCAAAAATCGTCTGTGTACCGTAATTATGTGCGATAAATGGAAAATAATTTCTGTACTTCCAATAAATACACCCTTTTAATAAAATATGTGCCAATAAACCCCAATAAAATATGGAAATAGGTTATAGGTCTACGTTCTAAATTGGAACTAGGTTTTAATTCCGGTACTTCGAATAAATACAGCCTTTAATGTTATGTACAGCAGCCTTGTATCCATACAATAATTTAATGTACACTAACAAAGGAAATTTTTGTTAAATCTAATTAATTTTAAAAATCTAAAAGGTTAAGTTGCATTGTTAAACGTAGACACAACCTCCAAAAATCGTCTGTGTACCGCAATTATGTGCGATAAATGGAAACTAATTTCTGTACTTCCAATAAATACACCCTTTTAATAAAATATGTACTATGTTATCTTGTTGTTGCATCCTCTTCGTTCACTTTATTAATTTAATAATATATATATATACTTTCACTTATGAACTTACTTTTGTCACTTCCCAATCGTTTCGAGATGTTGTTTCTCTTCTTCAGTGGGTTTAATACTAACTGTCGATTACAGAATAACCGTTACGGAATGGAGTGTGTGGTGGGGGTTGATGGTGGGAAGGGATTGGCGCTGAGGTTCGAATTATGTGTGTGGATCAGTGTGTCAAATAGTGTATGTGATTTGTAATGTATCTGTTCATTTAATATGTTGTTTGATTGTAGTGTGTGATATCTGTATATTTCAAATTGTTCAGCTGTGTTTAGTTTTCTACTTTTAGGTAAGTAGTGTAATATTTCCATGTTGTGTTCTATGTTTGTGTAACTGTGGTTTTCGTTATGTAAATGTGTGGCAAATGTGGAATGTATGTAGTTTGTGGTGAGGGCTTTTAAATGTTCAGAAAACCTGGAAGAAAAAGATCTTCCCGTCTGGCCGATGTAGAATTGTGGGCAATCATTACAATTTAATTTATAAACCCTAAATTTATGGTTTATACCACAGTTTCACCAACATAGATACTAATCTTGAAATTTTACATTACTTACCCAAAGGTCGAAAACTCAACACAACTGAACAATACGAAATATATAAACACCACACAACACAACCAAACAACATACTTAATGATCAATTACAATATAAATCACATACGCTTTTTGACACAATTATACAAAAAACAAACATTAAGTTGAATCCCCGCGCCAATCCCCTTCCTCCACGCACCACCCCCACTACACCTTCCACACAACAACCGTTATGAAATGATGGCAGTCTGTCTCTAAGCTGAAGAAGGCGAATACGTACGCCGAAACGCGTTAGACGAGGAGAGAATAAACAGTAAGTTCACAAGAAAAAGTTTCATTTTTAGATAAGTATTATTTTTTCATATTTTAACAATTCTTGTTTTTAATACAGCACAAATATTCTAAATTGTTCTTGATCCTTGGCTTTCACTTTTGTTACACTAATAATGACAATTATTAGCAATAATTGTTTACAAATAGTAGAAATAAGTTATTCAGGTATAGGGCCTACTGGCCCATTGTAGTGGACACATTAGTTTCTTTCGTACGTTTAAAATAATTAATTTTGCTATCAGACAATTACTTTACATTGTTCTTGATACCCTTTTTCAACTTTCACTACAATACTAATGACATAACTTAACAATTATTTACTTAATGTTTGTTTTTGTATAATTGTGTCAAAAAGTGTATGTGATTTATATTGTAATTGATCGTTAAGTATGTTGTATGGTTGTGTTGTGTGGTGTTTATAAATTTTGTATTGTTCAGTTGTGTTGAGTTTTCGACCTTTGGGTAAGTAATGTAAAATTGCAAGATTAGTATCCATGTTGGTGAAACTGTGGTTTTCTGTGTGTATGTGTGTGGCAAATGAGGAGTGTATATTGTTGTTGGTTAAAGGTTTTAAGTGTTCAGAATAACGGGATGAGAAAGATCTTCCCGTCTGGCCTATGTAGAAACTATTGCAGTCATTACAATTTAATTTGTAAACACCTGTTTTGTTATATTTGTCTATGTCTGTGTTTGTATTTTGATGTGTTTTTTGATGGTATTGGTTGCTCTGTATGCTATTTTGTATTTGTGTTTTCTGAATGTGTTGGCGATTTTGTGTGTGTAGGAGTTGTGGTATGTGAGTGTGATGTATTTATTGTGCTGTGTGTTGATGGTATTTTGTGTTTTGTTGTTTTTGTTTTTGATGCATTGTGTAGTGTGTTCATTAAATTAGGGTTGTAACCGTTTTTGATTGCTATGTATTTTATTGTGTTGAGTTCATCGGTGTAATCTTGTTTATTTAAGGGTATTTTAGTTAGTCTATGGAGCATTAGTTGATGTGGCCTTCAACATAGACACTAATCTTGAAATTTTACATTACTTACCCAAAGGTTGAAAACTCAACACAACTGAACAATACGAAATATATAAACACCACACAACACAACCAAACAACATACTTAATGATCAATTACAATATAAATCACATACGCTTTTTGACACAATTATACAAAAAACAAACATTAAGTTGAATCCCCGCGCCAATCCCCTTCCTCCACGCACCACCCCCACCACACCTTCCACACAACAACCGTTATGAAATGATGGCAGTCTGTCTCTAAGCTGAAGAAGGCGAATACGTACGCCGAAACGCGTTAGACGAGAACAGAATAAACAGTAAGTTCACAAGAAAAAGTTTCATTTTTAGATAAGTATTATTTTTCATATTTTAACAATTCTTGTTTTTAATACAGCACAAATATTCTAAATTGTTCGTGATCCTTGGCTTTCACTTTTGTTACACTAATTATGACAATTATTAGCAATAATTGTTTACAAATAGTAGAAATAAGTTATTCAGGTATAGGGCCTACTGACCCATTGTAGTGGACACATTAGTTTCTTTCGTACGTTTAAAATAATTACTTTTGCTATCAGACAATTACTTTACATTGTTCTTGATACCCTTATTCAACTTTCACTACAATACTAATGACATAACTTAACAATTATTTACTATGAATAACATACAAATGTTCTAGGCTCATTTGCCTATGATATTGACCCTTAATTTCATTCATACCTTGAAAATACATGTTTCTTCCTATTACATCATTATTCTAAGACATTCTTCACAATTTACTGAAGCTTTTACAACATAGTTTGTCCTTTAATATTGTTTTTCTTACTTATTCTACTTGTTATTATCTTCAGTATCAGTATTCTGAAGGTTTAGTCCATGTATCTTGTTTCATTATTTACTTTGTTTATACTTATTGGTTAATCATATTCTTCCTTACTAGAAATATTATTCTAATAATAAAGATTCTAGTATTATTTATACAGTATAGTTTGTTTAATAAGTTTACATTATAACTGTTCTTTTTACATACAATTATTGACAAGTTTTAGTTTCTCATATTTCTTCTTCTTCATGTTATAATTCAAATTATAACCATTATTATCTAGCTATTATAAGCTTATTTACTACTTCATCAGTAGTTTTCACCTTCTGTTTACAATTCATGGATTTTACAATGCTTTTTTGTTCTTTCTATTGTTTAAAACATTATAATGTTACATAACCTTACTTGTAGGCTTACATTTAGCTCTATTGTTGTTTTATTATTACATTTTTGTAATACTCTTTTTGATTTATATTATTCTATTCATAATCATAAATAAAATTTTATTTCATTATTTTAGTACTTAGAAACTAATTATTGAATTAATAATGTTCTTTATTGAGTATCCAGTTTATTACTGCAGTACGGTATGGAGTATAGGTTTTATCTTTTTTAACAATTTTTAATGGAGTTTACTGGAGTAAAATCTTCTTATTGATAATGTTCTTATCAGTTTCATTACATTATTCTTATCTCTTTTTATTATCTCAGACAATATTTATAGTATACAATTTAGTTAATGACTTAGTATTTTGTTCTTCATGTATCATGGTCATGAAATCGTTTAGGTTGGGGCCTATTTTATATAAGGGGAAAACATAACGTTACAATATTGTAATTACTTTTATTTCTATAATTATTTATAAGTATTACTTGTACAAACAAAACTGGCTTAGAAATGGGTCTACTTAGGAAATTATGGAATTCTGCTGAAATTTCGAATAGTTCTGGAGGGGAATTGATCGCCTGATAACCCCCTTCCGGAAGTTACTCCACTGATCCCACTCTACACAGATCCAAGGAATCCTGTATTTAGAAGTTCAAAAGAAAGTGATACAGACTCTAAAGATCTCATTGTAGCATTCACTACTGGGACAGTTCATGGTTTAGAGCTTCCCTTATGTGCCTGGTAAGTGAAGGAGAAGGGATCTATTTATCGTGCAAGTTGAAGAATATATTTAATTATTGCACTTAACTTGATATAAATACTGATTACATTTCAGGATTATTATTTTCAGAAATAATGTATGTAAACCAGTTTTCCCCATATAAGTTAATTAAAATTCTTGAATGCATAGCATTCCAGGTATTTACAGTAGTTGATTTGTATTACTAAATTTGAATTTACACAAATAATTCTCTTTGATTAACCAGAGTTACGCACACAAACTAAATGTTGAGTGTCCTCCTAGTGTATAAATTCAGCTAAAACAGTACTCCAAAAACTTACCTTCCTACTAGAATATGTGACATGATGAACTTTTGATGGGAGTTAAGCATTTTAATAATTTTAGTAATTTCTGTACGTGTTTAGATAGCTTAAATGTGTAGTACTCTATGTGATGCTGATCACATTCTGTTAATCAGCAGCACTGAAGAATATTCTAGAGCCACACTCTTGGCATTCATCTGGAACTTTCTCACATTAGCCTGATAATTAGGATGTTGCCACCAGCTGAGTTTTAGAAAGTTGGTGTAGTAGGTTGTGCATTCATTTAGGATGATATTAGACAGCAGTTTTTAATGAAAGTGACAAATGATCAATTGTTTACTTGTGTTGTAAACTATTGTGATTTTTTTATTACTGTTTGTAGGCTATACAGTGTGTCCTGGATAATTATATAAAGAGAACTGTTGTAATATAAGTGTGTTTGTTTTAGCAATTGAGAGTATCTGGTATTCAATAATTCATTCCACTGTTTTAAGTTCATAATTCTTGTCACTGGTTGTAAGAATATTATTCTCATTAATTTTCCAGTTCTATGAAGTCTTCAGTAGTTTTACCACGATGAGACTCAACTTTATCACTGAAGATGCCACATCACTGAATGAGCAAAACTTTTCTTTAATAATCTCAACAAAGCATGGTTATCAGCTGAAAAAAAGTTTTAGTATTAAAAGTTTTGATCACGCAAATCTATAAGGGATACTAAAAAGAAATAACATAATAATTGTATTGGACATAAAGTTATGTCCACAAAACAGATTTTGTTTGAAATAAATAAAACACAATTTGTCATAAATATTAATTTTATGAATACTTGTTTGGCACATATTACAGAAGGTTACACCATTAAATGAGTTTGCCTAAGTATAAAATTCTTGTCAGATGAAAAACGTGTACAGTCAGAATACTATTTGTTATGTACAATACAAATGATTCACTATGGGTAGCAGTGACACATAAACACTAGACATTGACACTAAATTGTACTTGTTTTGAATGATTCATTGTGTGCTACCTGACCAGAGTACAGGTATTAACCAAGAGATGTTTAGTATACTGCTGTGTAACTGCTACAATGATGAATTATAAGTAGTACTTTTTGTTTTGGTCATCAACCTTGAAAAGGATAATAGAAACTTTGTATACCATGCTTCCAGCAGTTTTACATGATACATTCCTAGCACAAATAAGAAAAGTTTAAATCTGCTGATGATCTAAAGGAGTGAAAGTTATTTGCAGACTGACAGGGTTATAAAATAATTCTGAAAGAATTGTTGCTTTTACAATACCATCCTTTATCAACTGACTACTCAAATCTGCCAGTTTTTCACAGAAACTGAAGTTTGATGATTTGATCCATTATGACCTAGTGATGCTCCAAACATTTCAAGGATTCTCCTAGCCTTAAAAAACTGGACTGGCCTCATTGATTGACATGATTAATGTTAAATTTACTTTGGGATACTTCCAAACATAATACAGTTTAAAATAAACAAAAAAAATTTTATTTCTAATTTTTCCAGAACTGTATACACATAATTTGATCTGGATAGAACGTGTATTAAACAATAATACTATTTGATGCAAATAATGAAAATATCCGTGTGGAGAACTATACATGACTTCCATGTTTTAAGATTTATATTTAAAATCGTTTTAGAAATGAAATATTTCTACAGAAACTACTTCTATCTTCAGCCTCAACCACAGAAAACACACACACACACACACACACCACACAATTCCTTTTTTCTTTATTTAATTTGAATTCAGAGTATTGGCACATATTTTATTAAAAGGGTGTATTTATTGGAAGTACAGAAATTAGTTTCCATTTATTGCACATAATTACGGTACACAGACGATTTTTGGAGGTTGTGTCTACGTTTAACATGTAGTAACATCAGTAACTTAACCTTTTAGATTTTTAAAATTAATTAGATTTAACAAAAACTTCCTTTGTTAGTGTACATTCAAAGGCTGTATTTATTGTATGGATAAAAGGCTGTATATACATTAAAGGTTGTATTTATTCGAATTAAAACCTATCCGTTCTTCCAATTTAGAACGTATAACCTAGTAGGCTACGTTATTCGTACATATTTTATTGGAGTTTATTGGAACATATTTTACTAAAAGGGTGTATTTATTGGAAGTACAGAAATTAGTTTCCATTTATCGCACATAATTACGGTACAGAGACGTTTTTGGGAGGTTGTGTCTACGTTTAATTATCTAACTTAACCTTTTAGATTTTTAAAATTAATTAGACTTAACAAACATTTCCTTACTTAGTGTACATTCAAAGGCTGTATTTATTGTATGCATAAAAGGCTGTATTTATTCGAAGTACCGGAGTAGTAATAAAAGGTTGGTTCTGGGACAGCCACGCCCCCCTCGTTTGTTTATGTTTACATTTTTTTCACTCCCTCCACCCCGTCTTCACCTACATACCGCCCACGCGGTCACTCAACTCCGCTCGTTTGTTTACGTTTTTTTCGGTTTGTTTACATTTTTTCTCTCTCGCCACGCCCCCCACTCCTCTGTTTATGTTTACATTTTTCCTTCCTCCCCACCCCCACCTCGCCCCGCACCCACCGCCGCCGCCGCGCGGTCATCGACCTCTTCGTGTTTATGTTTACGTTTTTTTCTCCACCGCGTGTCCCAGCTTTGCGTTGTTTACGTTCTCTCCTCTGTTTATGTTTACATTTTTTCCTTCCTCCCCACCCCCGCCTCGCCCCACACCCACCGTCGCCGCGTCGCGGTCATCGACCTCTTCGTGTTTATGTTTACGTTTTTCGTGTCCCAGCTTTGCGTTGTTTACGTTCTCTCCTCTGTTTATGTTTACATTTTTTCCTTCCTCCCCACCCCCGCCTCGCCCCGCACCCACCGTCGCCGCGTCGCGGTCATCGACCTCCTCGTGTTTATGTTTACGTTTTTCGTGTCCCAGCTTTGCGTTGTTTACGTTTGTCGGAATGTTTATGTTTACGTTTTTTTCTCTCTCGCCGACGCGGCGGCTATCACCACGTGCTCGTTGTTTTCTTTGGCCGCCGCGTCGACGGCACGCTGACCCAGTAACAAACGTAAACATAAACATTCCGACAAACGTAAACAACGCAAAGCTGGGACACGAAAAACGTAAACGTAAACATTCGGAGTTCGGCGACCGCCGCCGGAGCGCGTCTGTTTGTAAACAAATGTTTAGGAGAAGGGATAATGGCGTGATATATTTTTTTATTAATGTGGTATTGTTTACGTATCAATTTTTTCAGTTAATACGAGATTTTCGTTTATGATGTCTGTAACGCGTGTTACACCCGTCCAGATTGTGCTAGATTTTTTTGTCAACGAAGGTTTTGTTTTTATAACTAATTCGGATAATATTAAATGCAGCAAGTGCGGTTTTAAAACAAAAGTATATCTGACAATCGCGCATATCCAGTTCATGCATAAACTTTTATATCCGAAATGCGGAATGATTCGCGATAGGTATTATAAATTTGAAGATTACGCTAAATCGAGAGAGTGTATTACAAATTATCCAATCGCTGTGAAATGTGTTCGAGAAGCGCGGAAACAGATGGAAGCATCATTTGCGTTTCCTCGATGGCGAAAACGTTACCCGTCAGTCGAGAGACTGGTATCAGCGGGATTTTATTACACCGGAACGGAAGACGACGTAATATGTGTTGAATGCGGAATAGTACTTTGTGATTGGAAGGAGACTGACGATCCTTGGCTCGAACACGCGAAAGCTTCGCCAGACTGTGTATTAATTAAATTGCACAAGAGACAGTGTGCGGAAAAATAGTAGTAGTAATAAACAAGTTTTATCTGGAAATGTATGCGCTTTTTTTATTTTGAATTATTCGTTTAGTATCGTTTTAAAATTATTATTTATCAAATATGATTTGGTCGTGTGCGTTAATTGTATCCTATAACGGTTTTATCAGTATTATTAGTTCGTAGGTTCGATCCCTCGCATTACCAAATCATATTTTTTTTATTAATTAAAATATATAAAGAACAATTTTCAGTTCCCGATTAAACAAATGTTTATTTTCTGTCAGTAAATAGCTTGCGGTCTTAGCGGCAACATTGTGTTTTTACGAGCGCAGATTTTTCGTCAGATTTATTTTGTAAATAATGAATTTTCTGAGACAAATGTTACTCGCTAAATCAAAAGAGTGTATTGCTAATTATCAGAATGCGATAAAATGTGTTGAAGAAACAGAAGAAATGATGAAGTTGACATTTTATACATGGCCAAAACGTTCACCGTCAGCCGATAGACTCAGATCAGCGGGATTTTATTATACCGGAATTGAAGATGACGTAATGTGTGTGGAATGCAAAGCGGTTCTTTGTGAGTGGGAGGAGACTGACGATCCTTGGATTGAGCATGCGAAAGCCTCGCCATATTGTTTATTAGTTAGAATATATAAAGAATTATTTTCTATCCCCACCTAACCGAATATTTAGTATACGTTCAATTTTATTGTCAGTGTTCAGTTTACAGTCTCTGTGAGAACATGTTAACGAAAGAATGGACGGTAGAAGTATAATCGACTTATTAAAACGCGAATTTTCAGAAGACGTTGTATTAAGGTTATCAAATATTATTAAAGTAACGAGTTTAGACGATTTGGTGATAGATCATTTTCGAACGTGCCAACTGAAGGGAATATATGATTGCTTAAAAGAAATTATTTTTTATTGTGAAGTAAAAAAGTTATCTGAAGACGGGTGTTGTTGTAGTGATAAGTTTACTGACGTTATAGACGGTCCGTGCCCGTGCGCTATTTTTGAAAGAAATAAAAATAAATTACTGTGTTGTTTACAGTTGATTGAAAGTCATGATGATTCAGAAATTAAATTATTTTTTGTAGATAGATATCTTCGATTTTTAAAAACAAAATGACTGATAAATTTGAAAACAGTATTTCCGCATTTAATTGGCAAATATATTATTTCGGCCCGCCGCTCGATGGAGAATTAAATTTTAACGAAATTTGTTGTTTGATAGTGAACGAATTTACACGAGCAAATGTTGTTAAAATTGAAAGGAATAAGCAGATTATTAAAATCAGTTTACCGATTACTTATACGTACGGTGCTGTATTGAAAAAATTAAAAAACTGTAGTCGTCAAACACTACTGAGTATCGATCATGAAGAAGAAGAAAAATTGTATAAAGTAAAATCAGTTCGTGCGTCACCAGTCGCTGTGAAGACGTCGGTTAAAAAACAATGTCAAAACAAGCGCTGCTGTGTGAAAGATTAATCAATCATTCGATAAACGAATTGTTAGAATCCGGTTTTGTTTTTAAACGATATTTAGATAGTGTTCAGTGTTCTTTGTGCGGGTTTCAGACAAGAGGAACTTTACCTATCGAACATATTCAGTTTATGCATAAATTATCGAAGCCGAATTGCGAGATGGAGCAATGTATAATGTATAATTTCAATAATTATAGGAATGCGAAAAGATGTATTGCAGAGACTAAAAAAGTGATGTTATTATCATTTAAAAGTTGGCCTACACTCGAGCCCAATTTTAAAAAACTGGTTAACGCCGGATTTTATTATACCGGTGTTGGTAGTAAATTATCATGTATAGAGTGTAGAGTCATTTTAAACGGTTGGAAATGTTCTGACGATCCTTGGACTGTTCATGAAAAAGTATCACCACACTGTTTTTTGGTGAAAATTCACAAAGGTGAAGATTGTATGTAATTAATTATTATTATTATTATTATTATTATTATTATTATTATTATTATTATTATTATTAAAAAATAGTATTGATGTATTTGTGTTTGTTGTTTTTTATTTATTTTCTTATCGTAGTTAGAACCATCAACATATATATAATGAGTGTAAGAGAGAATCCATCAACATATATATAATGAGTGTAAGAGAGAATATCAGTAACGAATTACATAAACAAGTTAGAAAAAATTTTTTAACTCGTAGTGTTGAGCTCAAAGGTCTTGATGATTTATATCAAGCCGATCTTGTAGAAATGATTCCATATGCAAAGTTGAATAGAGGTTATAAGTATATATTAACGATGATAAATTGCTTCAGTAAATACGCATTCGCTGTTCCAATAAAAACAAAATCGTCTGAAAATGTTGCGCGAGTACTTAAAATTTTATTACAAAATAATAAAATGAATCATTTACAAACAGATAAAGGTAAAGAATGGTACAACGAACGTGTGCGTAATTTGTTGAAGCAATACAATATAAATCATTATTCTACACATTCAGATAAAAAAGCTTCTATTATCGAACGGTTCAACCGTACTTTGAAAAATAAAATGTGGAAATGGTTTACAACTAACGGTAAGTATACGTGGTTGAATGTCCTTCCTGATTTATTGAGAGACTACAATAATACTGTGCACAGAACAATTAAAATGAAACCTGTAGATGTAAACAAGAATAACGAAAAAGAAGTATTGTTACGAATAAATAAAATAAAACAATTAACGTTCAATAAGAAACCTCCAAAATTTAAAATCGGCGATAGAGTAAGAATTAGCAAATATAAAAAGGTGTTTGCTAAAGGTTATCTTCCCAACTGGACAAACGAGTTATTTACTATTTATAACGTTAAATCTACAGCGCCGAGAACGTATATTCTGAAGGACGATAAAGGTAATATATTAGAAGGTGGTTTTTATGAACAAGAAATAAGTAAAACAAAATTTGGTGACGTATATTTAATTGAAAAAATTTTAAAACGTAAAGGCGAGAAAGTACTTGTACGTTGGTTGGGTTATGATAAATCACACGACAGTTGGATTAATAGAAATAATATTATATAATAACGTGTGTAAAAAAATAGACGTCAGTGATGAAGCTTAAACGGCAGAAACATAAAATAAATATTCGCGATATTGATACGATTGTGTGTAATTGTAGTGATCTGAAGAAAAAGAGAAAAAAACATAGTAAATTATTACCAGATAATATTAGATGTTTAATTACAGGCTCATCAGACATGGGGAAGACTAATTTAATGCTTAATTTGTTATTCGATCCGAACGGATTATGCTTTGAAAATATATATGTGTTTTCAAAATCGTTGTATCAGCCTAAATACAAGTTTTTAAATAGAGTGTTTTCAAAAATACCGTTTATAGGCTATCATACGTTTACAGATAATGACGAGGTTATACATCCGAATGAAGCTAAACCTAATTCTGTAATAATTTTCGACGATATAGCTTGTGAACGGCAGTATAATATACGAAATTATTTTACAATGGGGAGACATAATAATATTGATGTTTTTTATTTGTGCCAGTCGTATAGTAAAATTCCAAAACAACTGATACGAGATAACGCAAATTTAATAGTTTTATTTCGGCAAGATGAACTAAATTTAAAACATGTTTTTGCCGATCATGTTAACACGGATATGAGTTTTGATTGTTTTAAAGAAATTTGTAATAAAGCATGGATACGTGGTAAACATCATTTTTTAGTAATAGACAAAGAGAGTGATATACGTCGCGGTCGTTATCGTATTGGATTCGATATTTATATAGATACATAAGGATTGATAAATTATTGTACAAGATGACGTCGCGAGCGAAACGTGAACAACTTGCGAAAGAGATTAAACAAATTAGGAAAGATATTAGACGGAAACACGCTAATTTGACTCAAAGTGCTATCAGCGAACAACAGGAATTAGAGAAACAATTAGAACCGATAGTTCAACCTTTAAAAAAGTTAATAAATTTACGTGATGTGCTTTACGATACGGATGAAAAAATGGATGATGTAGAAACGCGTTTAAAAAAACATAAACGTCGTGGAAATAAAATAGAAGAACAAAAAGAAGTAGGAATTACGCCGATTGAAATGAGAAAAATTGGATCGATAACTAGTACACCTGAAATGGATGTTAACGAAGGTGCTACGGAAATATATGAAACACCGCCGACATTACAAGAAGTACTATCAACATCTACTGGTCTTAGTAGAGCAAATTATTGGATTGATAACGCTGTCACAGGAAAATTGCCTAGACTATATTTACGTAAATTGTTTAATGATAAAAATAAGGAAATCGATCATACTTACGGTGTTTATTTTGGAGACGATGATTCGATAAAGATAGGCAATTCAACTATTAATTTCGAGGGCGATAATATTATTATCGATAATGTAACGTATGAAGGTACGCCTGGACTTTATGAACTTCTTTTTATGAAAATACCTGACGATTATATATATTCAGAAGAGGATCTGCATACGTACGGTTTGATACTAAAAGCGACAAATGCTCATAAACAGAGTCACTCTGATCGAGTTAAGAGTAACAAAGGACATAAATATAATAATATAATTAAAAATCTGGTATCAGAGTCAACGTCTACTAAATCGAAACTGAAACGTATTGAAGGACGCGGTGTTTTATCGTTAACTAACGATGATAAGCCGAATTATGTATATTGGGATGATCCGAACGAGTTATGCGACAGATTACGTTTATTAATAGCATCTAAGAATACCGGTCATTCCGGTCATGAAAATGAAATCATATCAATTATCGAAGAATTGCGAGAAGCGAATATAATAAAATAACGTGTAGTAACGTTAATTTTGTCATTTACAAAATGAGTATCGATAAATTCGGACGTTACAATAGACATATGCGGATAAACGTTGTTCGCGGTCCTACTGGTGAAGGTTTTCGTTTAACAGATGAGGGTGATTATGATATAGATAATAAAAGACTCTGTAATGTCGGTAACGCTGTTTCGGAAGAAGATGCTGTTACTTTTAAAATTTTAAAAGAAAATTGTTTATATCAAATTGATAATCAGTACGACGTTGCTTTGAAAAATATAATTAATTTAGCCGATCCGAAATTACTTACTGACGCAGCGACTAAATCGTATGTAGATACAAAAATTCCGACCGTATCAAATGGAATTTGTAACTTCGAAGGTTATAGGTTAAATAACATAGGTTATCCATCGGTTCCGACAGATGCTGTAAGCAAACAGTTTATACTCGATACAGTTAATATAGTTCAACAGAGAGTTGAAGACAGATTAGACAATTTTGTTAATATATTAAACAATCACGTGTATAGTATATTATATAATGTTTATGTAAAAACAACGAAAGATAATCCTGTCAGAGATATAGAAGATTGGAAAAAAAATATATATTTGTAAATTATTATTTATCGCCGTCACAAATGCGTGTATATCAGAAGAGTGCAGAAGATGTCCGTCGCGGTCGAGGATTAATCGGAAATTTACTGAATAAAGCGGTCGATATTTTACCTATCGAACTACATGTTCCTGGTTATCAATACTGCGGACCGGGTACGAAATTAAGTAAACGATTACAGCGCGGAGATTCGGGTATTAATAAATTAGACGCGGCTTGTAAGGAACACGATATAATATACTCGAAATATCGAGATACTGAAAATCGTTCTAAAGCCGATCGTGAATTAGCGGAAAAAGCTTGGCAACGTGTAAAAGCACGAGACTCGTCTATCGGTGAAAAAGCTGCTGCTTGGGCGTTAACTAATATTATGAAAGCGAAAAGTAAATTCGGCGGCGGTATTAAAAAGAAAAAAAAGAAAAAAAATAAGCGAATTTCTAAATCAAAAAAAAGAAAAAGGAGGGGAAGGGGATTATACTTACGGCCGTATAAAAAATCTGGTGGTGGTGGCGGTGGTGGGAATAAAAAAAAAAAACATCGAAAGAAATAAAGATTCCTTCACACGCTCTCACCAATAATGAATTGTTTTCCTACGCTAAACTCTTGAATGTATCTAATTTTAGAGGTGTTTTTATGAAAGATACTTTACCGTTAAAAATTCAGAAAAATGAAACCGGTATTGTTAATTTAGATAGTATACGCGGGTTAGGTACGCATTGGGTATGTTACCGTAAACAAAATAAGACAATAAACTATTTCGATAGTTTTGGTAATTTAAGACCGCCGATTGAATTAGTTCGTTATTTTCAAACATCGGAGCAACAACCCGTCAATATAAACTATAATTATAAACGTTATCAGCGATCGAATACAGTTAATTGTGGACGTTTGTGTTTACAGTTTCTTAGTAATAATGTTTAGCTTAAACGGAGTAGGATCCTCGCTTAGTTGTGATATATTTCCTCCCATCGAACTCGAAGGAAATTGGGAACTCGGATTGATTAATTTCATGACATACAATTCCATACCGAATGTTGAAGAAAATGTAAATAATATGTTTTATTTCGGTGACGATGGAGTGATTGCATTACCTACAGGCTCTTATGAAATCGAGGATATAAACACTTATATAAATCAAAAATTACCAAAAAGTAATAAAAGGAAAATTATTAAATTATTAATACGTGCTAATAATAATACTTTGAAAAGCGAAATCTATTCGAGTGAAACGATAGATTTCACTAAACCGAATTCTTTGGCTTCTCTTCTCGGATTCGCTAATACTGCCAAACTCGAACCGCTTATATGGCATTCATCACAGTCGACAATCAACATTGTAAAGACAGACATTGTGAGACTTGTCTGTAGTGCTGTGGTTGGATCATTGAAGAACGGCCGAGAATCTCATATATTACACGAATTTTATCCGACAGTCGGACCGGGGTATAAATTAGTAGAATCACCGACAAACGTTATCTATTTACCAGTGAATACAAATAGATTAGATAATATTACAATACGATTAGAAGATCAAGACGGAAAGTTAATAAATTTTAGAGAAGAAACGATTTCTTTACGATTACATATAAGAAAAAGACGAGATGAGGCTAATTTTTCCATATGGGCAAAATAAAACAATAGTTAAGCCCGTAAATAGTGTCAGTAAAATACGGGATGCTAATCAGTTAACATCTCTTAATAGAAAATTTTTAAAATCGTTAGGGTATAAAGTACTTATTAACAATGAGTATATTGGACGTGTTAAATAGCGCTGTCTATGATGACGATAGTATCATCGGACGTGCGTATCATACACACACTCCTTACGCATCTACTACATTAAATAATAATGATGAGATACGTATTCCTGTTCATCAACAAGATCATTATACACTTCCCTGCGAGAGTTATCTACATATCAAAGGTAAATTAATGGGTGAAAACAATCAGAAAAACGAAAATATTCAATTAATTAGTAACGGATTAGCGTTTTTATTCGATGAAATACGGTACGAAATATGTGCTACGGAAGTAGATCGTGTTAAAAATGTTGGTATCACATCAGTAATGAAGAATATTTTAACATTCAAACCCAGTGATATGAAGAAAATAACTAATGCAGGATGGACGGGAGATGTAAAAAGTTGCTTCACAACAGATTCAACGAATTTCGTGTTTTGTATTCCTTTAAAATTATTACTCGGTTTTGCTGAACAATACAAATGCATAATTTTAAATGTGAAACAAGAACTGATTTTAATACGATCATCGTCTGATAATAACGCTGTAGTTTTAAACGCTATCGATAAATATAAATTACAATTAACAAAAATCAATTGGCGAATTCCTTATATTTATGTTAGCGATGAGTATAGACACAGATTATTGAGTATTGTTGATAGAGATACGCCAATAAAATTAGCGTTTCGTAGATGGGAGTTGCAAGAATACCCGACTTTACCAGAAACTAAACAGTTGACGTGGACGATAAAAACTGTAGCACAGACTGATAAACCGCGTTATATAATTGTAGGTTTTCAAACAGATAGAAAAAATAACATAACAAAAAATGCCTCTCATTTTGATTTATGCAACTTGCATAATATTAAATTATATTTGAATTCGCAATACTATCCGTATGATAATTTAAACGGAAGTAAAGAGACGCTATACGAAATGTATAAAGGGTTTCAATCATCGTATTATGATGGTAGCGAGAACGAACCTGTTCTGGACAGGACCGATTATTTATTATACGCGCCGATAATTGTTATTGACTGCTCTCATCAGAGCGACCTTTTAAAAACCGGTTCTGTTGATGTTCGTTTAGAAATAGAATCAGCGCAGAATTTTCCGTCGAAAACGACTGCGTATTGCTTACTAATATCTGATAATTTGCTTGTATATTTACCTTTATCTGGTGTTATAAGAAAATCGATAGAATGAATCGATTGTTAACATTATATTTATTCGCTTGTCATACACATTTTATAATCACTTGTAGTGTTAGCGCTTTATAATAATGATCGGTTTTATTGTTGATGTTCAATGTTTTTTCGACGACGCTAAAAATTATATTGTTAAAGAATTGTGTGTACAAAGAATAGAAAATCACAACTGTACCGGTGTGAGAGAACATTTTTTGTTTTTACCACCATTCGATTATCGTTATTTATCAAAAAATAGAAAAAAACAAGTAGAGTGGTTGAAAAGATTTTTTCATGGTTTCAGCTGGAATTGTGGAATTCACAGCTATGACGAACTTCACAATATTTTAAACAGCATCGTTACTGAAGGTGAATATGTGTACACTAAAGGAGCAGAAAAACAGAGACTCATCCAGGACATGATCGACTACAAGTCGGTTGAAGTAATAGATCTCGAAGCGCTTAAGTGTCCATCATTAAGTGTCTTACAACAGCAGACTGTGGCACGTGTCGATTGTCCATATAAACATAATCTTGATCATTGTGCGCTAAATAATGTATTTCATATAGCAAATTGGATATTGAATAATAAAATTTAAAATGTATTTTTTTAATGTATTTATTTCACATCTTTTTCCTTCACTATTATTAATCTATGATCGACTACAAGTCGGTTGAAGTGTCCCTCATTAAGTGTCTTAAAACAGTCTGTATAAACATATTTTTTTTCTTCACTATTACTATGCTAGAACATCACATTATTATTAATCCGGGAATCCATGATAAATACCAAACAAAGGAAAGGATTTTGTGAAAGTATTAAACACCAACACTAAATTTTTTTTTATATGCTATTTATTTATACATATATATATATATAAAATTACAAAAATTCTATAATTTTTTTATTAATTCTTTTATAAACGGTTGTATAGTCGAGCCTGGTCTGTCGACTATCGCTTTCAATTTCACAATTTCTCCAGGTGTTAATCTTTTTGGCGAAAAAAACCATTTATGGAGAAGACGACTCTCCTCCTCCTGTTTTGATGACGTGTTCATTTCCATCAAAGACGCAAATAGAAGTAGGTCAAAAACAGCTGTAAATGTGTTCTATGTAAAATTAAATACGGTTTAAAAATAACATAGGAAAATCTTATAACAAAAACAAATTAATTTTTTGAATAGAGAAATATAAAATACGTTATACCTTGTAATAATACATATATTAAAAATGATATAAAAAGAACACACTTATTTTACAGGTGACCAAAAAAAACAAGAATTATTATACACGTTCTTGTGTAAAACATATTATTTTTATTATATATATTAAAATTAAATTATTTATATATATATACATACAATTAAAATTAAATACTTATTTATAATATATACATATTTACATACATCAATCAATCAATCAACTAACAGACCAACCTTAAATTATTTTAATACGGCTTATACCGCGTCTTGTACGAGCCGTGTGCTACATCTTTAACATTTTTAATTTTGTTTAAAGCCGATTTAAATAAATCGGCTGTTGCCACGAACAGCGGGTCTTGTTGTGACGATGCTAAAACAGTCACTTTACGGGATACTTTTTGCCACCAGCTGTCGGAAGGTACACGTTTGATGTCAGCCGTCTGCGTTAATTTTACCTCGATCAAATATGGACCTTCCTCACCTGGTGTTTTAACCCATTTCTTCATACCGTCTTTTAATATCTCAAACTTTTGTTCAAATTTAGTGTTTTTGATTTTTTTTGATTTTTCAGATTTTTTAGATTTTTTAGATTTGGAAAAAGAGTTAAAAATTTTATCAAAATCGTCTTCGCTATCTGATTGAGTATCGGTACTACTATCGCTGTTTTTATTGAGTTCAATCGTCTCGGCCGATTTCTTTATACTAATTAATTCACGAAACAATTTAATACTATCATGATCTAAATTTTTGCTATTGTAAAGTTCGTCATCAATCTGAGAATTAAAATAATCGATAATTTCCGCTAAGGTCATTTCTTTTTGTTTCCTACGGAAAATATCGATTTCTGACGGTTCATCATCAAATATATGCATGACCGCATTCTGAATAATTAAATATAAATTAATAATAATTGAAGGTTGGTCCAGTACAATCGCTTTCAAATTTTCTAATGCCTCCTCCCACAGCACTATTTTTACCAGCCCCGTTATGTAAAGACATTGAATCACGTCTTTAATTGAAAAATACGTCGATGGGCCGGCGGATGCTGAAGGAGAAGTATTGGATGCTTCGCGTTCCATTACTAGAAACAGAAAAAAAATAACATAATTAATTTCTAACAACATTTTTAAAAAAATAAATAATATTGTTAGAAAAAAAGAAAATTTAGAAATCTGTTAAAAATTTTTCTATTTCTAGCAATAAGTTTTCATCATCATCATAGTTATCTGCAACGCTTGTTCCTCCTGTCGAGCCAAAACCACAAGAACCGCGAGCTGTTGAATCTAAACTCGCTAATTCTTGTAATTTTGGCTCAGCTATTTGTTCGCATATTAACTGCGCTATACGATCTCCTTTTCGAATGTAAAAAATTTCAGAAGAATGGTTAAATAAAATTACACCAACATTTCCGCGATAGTCTCTGTCAATAACGCCTGCACCGACGGCGATATGGTGTTTTAACGCTAACCCAGAACGTGGTGCAATTCGTCCGTAACATTTCTCTGGAATTTTAACAGCCAAATCAGTTTTAACTAACGCATTGTCATGAGGAGCGATCATACAATCATACGCGCTTCTGAGATCGAAACCCGCAGCATATGCGCTCATTTTGACTGGAGGATAAGCATTATTAGATAACTTGACAAAAAACAGAGTTGGAACTGCCATTATGCCTGCAACACAAAAAACAAATTATACTGCCTTCAGCGATGATAATATCTATATACAAAAACAATTACATTATCGGATAATATTAACATATATTAAAAAACAATTTTAAACAATTACTTACTGAATTGATGTATGAAGTTGTTGTACAAAAAAGAGAAGAAGAACAAGTTGATAATATCTGTATAAAACAAAATCAAGTATTAGTTTTATAACTTAATATAATCACCAGTAGCGTTAGTATTTTTTAATAAAAATAATCATTTACCAAAAGTGACGGTAGTCAGTCGCTTGATAAAAACGTACGAAGGGAGACGAAAGCTGATATAAATACAAGCTGATAATATCTGTATAAAACAAAATAAAGTATTAGTTTTATAACTTAACATAATCACCAGTAGCGTTAGTATTTTTTAATAAAAATAATCATTTACCAAAAGTGACGGTAGTCAGTCGCTTGATAAAAACGTACGAAGGGAGACGAAAGCTGATATAAATACAATCTGATAATATCTGTATAAAACAAAATAAAGTATTAGTTTTATAACTTAACATAATCACCAGTAGCGTTAGTGTTTATAATATAAATAATCATTTACCAAAAGTGACGGTAGTCGATTGATAAAAACGTACGAAGGGAGACGAAACAAGCTGATAATATCTGTATTAATTTTACAACTTAAAATCTATTACTATCAACAGCGCTAATGTTTTTATATTAAATAAAAATATCCGCTTACCAAAAATAGTAGTAGTAGTAGTAGTAGTAGTAGTAGTAGTAAGCAGATGATATCTGTATAAAAATAAAAAAAGTATTAATTTCACAACTTAACATTATCTATTTAAAATCTATCACCATCAACAATGTTAGTGTATACAAAAAATTGTCTCTTACCTGAGATAGCAGCAGTACAACACGTCGAGTCGAACGAAGAATTGTACATAGATCAGTAAAATTCAATTTACTTTATATACATTTTTTGAGAATACCAATTATGACCTCTGTACAGAGACTTGTTTACTGTTTTCCGTTATCAAGCCACTTCCATTTACGTAATTATACAAAAAAACTGTGATTAATAATCATGTGATATACGCGTGAAACTTGTTATTTACAGATTGTAATGTCAAAACAACAAAAAAATAATATAAAGAAATAAAAATACTGTAAAAAGAATAATAATTAGGACTTTGTATCCAGATTTTGTTTACTGTTTTCGTTATCAAGCTAATTCCATTTACGTAATTGTACAAACAACTGCAATTAATAATCATGTGGCATACACGTGAAACTTGTTATTTATAGGTTGTAATGTCAAAACAACAAAAAAAATAATATGTAAGAATACAGTAGAGAGAATAATAATTAAAACTCTGAACCCGGATTTCGTTATCGAACCAATTATTTTAATAACTGTAATTAATAATCGTGTGATATACACGTGAAACTTGTTATTTACAGATTGTAATATAAAAAACAAAACAAAAAATAATATAATTAAGAGTACTGTCGATTAAACAACCCGGAATTATCGCAAATTGGTTTTTCCATTTATGTACGGCGCCAATTAACTGAAATGACGTAAATATTTTTTTTCTCAATTTGTATTTTACTGTTATAAACGCAAAACATTTAAATACTATGATTTTATTTCTCTACATCAGTATGAAGACAAATTCATCAAATTCGTTACAGAACAGATAGAGAGATACAATCGCTTCATAACAAAATCAACGAATTTTGTGTACCTTCAAAACTATTACTCAGCTTTATTGAACAACAGCAACCTATAGGTATTGGAATTATTTATTTTACTGTTAGACTAATTCAATAGTAAATATTTACTTTTAAAAAAATGAATGATTTTACTTTTTTTAGATTATAATGGACAAACAACTCCCATTCAAAAAGAGATTGTCTGTGAGAACCGATAATGACGCAAATACTCGCACACCTGAACCGGGATCTTCATCCAGACAAGATCCTCAGCCTGGGCCATCTTATATACAACATCCAAGTTATTCTTCCACATCACCATCATCATCATCATCATCATCATCATCATCATCATCATCATCATCATCTAATAATAATTTACATTTAAAAAATAATAGATTAAAACATATAATTTTAGAAAATAAATTTATAGAAATAGAAAATGCGTTTAAGGGTAATTTAAGAACGTATTTTTATAAAAATAATAATAACGTAATTAAAGACATATGTCTATTATTAATTTATTTAAAATTAGAAATATTAAACATTTTAAGTAATATGATTGTAATATATAACGCTATAAAATTCAATATTTTAGTTGAATGTACATACGTTAAAAATAATATTAATGAATATCAGGACAGAACATTTAAAACCAAAAATATTATTTTACTTCATAGTTCGTCTATACCATCTGAAATAGACAGTATGATAAACAGTATTTGTAATGAAGAAGACATATATGTACAAAAAGGCTCTGGATGGTCGTTACATTCAATTGACGGGATATTAATTCGAATTAATCGTTTTAAGCCTTTAAGAGGTAGTTCGTATATTCCGCTTTCACCAAAACTGACTGCTAAAAAAAGCATAATTAATCCTAAAAATACAGATAATTATTGTTTTAAATGGGCGATTCTTTGTAAATTCGTAAACGGTTCACACCCGGAACGCATAAATTTTCGTTATAAGGATTTAGAAAATAAATTTACTTTTAATAATATCGATTTTCCTACTCCGTTAACACAAATAAAAATTTTTGAAAAAAATAATAACGTTTCGATTAACGTGTATGGTGTTGAAAACGATATCACAATTTACCCGTTAAAAGTATGTGATAATGAAAAATCAAACCATTTCGATCTTTTATTATTAAATAAAAATAATACGACCCATTATTGTTATATTAAAAATTTCACCAAATTAATTAGATCGCAAGTAACTAAAAGTTTTAATGATATAGAATTTTGTAAACGATGTCTAACCTACTTCACTGTTAAATCTAAAAAGTTAAAAATACATAAACGAAACTGTCAAAAAAATACACCTACACGAGTGATAATGCCGACTGATAATTTAAAATTTCAAAATTTCCAATACCAATATAAACTTCCAATAGTAGTTTACGCGGATTTTGAATGTATATTAAAACCGATAAGTACTTGTTACCCTGATCGGAAATATTCTTTTACAGTCGCGAATGAACTACACGAACCTATGAGTTTTTGCGTTTATTTCGTTGTAGATAATTCAATTCCCGCTAATATTAAAAAACATTTGCCATCAGAACCGTTCTTATATAGAGGTAAAAATGCTGCGGAAAAATTCGTATCATATCTCGTTGAAAACATAAATTTATTAGGTTTGCTTCTTAATAATATTATACCGTTAAAAATGACAAAACAAGATAAAATCAAATATAAATCTACTACACATTGCGAAATGTGTAAACGCGAATTCACGTTATTTTACAGACCCGTTAGAGATCATTGTCATATTACCGGTCGTTACCGTTCCGCATTATGTAATAATTGTAATCTGAGGAGACAAAATCAAAAATTTGTTCCCGTTTTTATTCACGCTAGTTCAAATTATGATTCTCATTTTATCGTCCGTCAATTAGGGTATGATATTAGGCAAATAATTGTTATTCCAAATTCGACTGAAAAATATATATCATTTTCAAAAAAAACGTGTAACGGAATAACTATTAAATTTGTTGATACTTTTCGTTTTCTAAATAGATCCTTAGCGGAACTAAGTAATAATCTACCAAAAAATCAATTTTTTCATACTAGCAAATTTTTTTCAAATAATGATATGGATTTAGTCACTCGAAAAGGTGTATATCCTTATGAATATACCGATTCGTGGGAAAAATTGGAAGTACAAGAACTACCTCCTAAAGTCGAATTTTATAGTAAATTAAATGCGAAACATATAAGCGATGAAGATTATAATCACGCGGTTCAAGTTTGGAATCATTTTAAAATTAAATCGTTGGGCGACTACAGTGATTTATATTTGAAAATTGACGTATTGCTTTTATGCGACGTTTTTGAAAGTTTTCGTTTGCTTTGTTTATCTTCACATAATTTAGATTGCGCGCACTATTTAACCGTTCCAGGGTTTGCTTTTGATGCGATGCTATTTTGTACTGGTATTGAACTTGAGTTGCTTAACGAATACGAAATGTATATGTTTTTTGAGGCCGCTGTAAAAGGAGGAATATCGTCATGTATTAAAAAACATTCAAAAGCCAATAACGAATATATAAAAGAAACATATAATCCAAATTATCCTAAAACATTTTTAGCATATTTAGACGCGAATAATCTATACGGGTGGGCGATGAGTGAATATATTCCGTATTCTAACTTTGTATGGACTGATAAAATTACTATTACAGATATATTAAATACCCCTAATAATTCTAAAACAGGGTATATATTAGAAGTCGATATAGAATACCCTGAAAGTTTACACGATAACCATATGGATCTACCATTTCTTCCAATTAATAAAAGTATAAATCACACAAAACAAACAAAATTACTAACTACATTAGAACCAAAAGAACATTATATTTGCCATTATATCAATTTAAAACAAGCTGTCAATCACGGGTTGAAAGTAACTAAAATTCACAGAACGTTAAAATTTTATCAAAAACCATGGTTAAAACCGTATATCGATTTAAATACGGAAAAACGACGAATTGCAACAAACGAGTTTGAAAAAGATTTTTTTAAATTGTTAAATAATTCTGTCTTTGGTAAGTGTATGGAAAATGTAAGAAAAAGAATGAAATTAGATCTTGTAAGTGAAAATAAAAAATTATTAAAACTTATTTCTAAGCCGACTTTCAAAGACAGAATTATATATGATAAATCACTTTGTGCTGTATTATCAAACAAAACGTCTATTTATTTTAATAAACCAATTTATGTAGGTTTCGCGGTATTAGAATTGAGCAAAACCTTAATGTATGAATTTCATTATGATATAATGAAAAAAAAATATGGAAACAAAATTTCGTTATTATATACTGATACTGACAGTCTGTTTTATGAAATATTGACAAATGATTTTTATGAAGATATGTTAGATCCAGATTTGAAAATGTTTTTTGATACTAGCGATTATCCTCCTGATCATAAATGTTATTCTACTATAAATAAAAAAGTAATTGGCAAATTTAAAGACGAATGTAACGGTATTCCGATTAAGGAATTTATTGGTTTACGATCAAAATTATATACCTATACTACGCGTGACAATAATATTCAAAAGAAAGCGAAAGGAATTAAAAAATGTGTAATTAATAACGAGATCGCGTTTAACGATTTCAAAAATTGTCTTCATAATACTCTTTCGGAAACAGAAAAACGTAGAATTATGAAATTAATAAGATCGAAAAAACATATAGTAGAATCGGTATCAATTAATAAATTAGCGTTAAGCAATAATGATGATAAGAGAGTATTATGTGATAACGGGATAAATACAATCCCGTACGGTCATTATTCATTAAGCCATTCAAGTTGATACTTTATAGTCGAACTATGAATCGTCTTTTTATGTTGCAAAATAAACACAATCAACGTAAAAACATCGTTTTTAATATTTACGATACTCAGACTATGGGACTTAAAAATTTTAATATCTGTTATTCTAAAATATTTAAATTTCTTCGTGAAAAAGTAGAAGAATATGATAATAATGTGGAGTGTGTTAAAAATTGTACAAAGTTTGATGTGTATCAAAATACTTGTTGTAATAATCATTTAAAATGCGATCAACGTGTTACTCAACTTTGGAATACTATATCTCAATTATTTTAACATATTTTAATTTACCATGACATTTTATGTATATATTTTTAATACCTGAACAAAAAAACGATATCGACAATATTCAAATAATTTCCTACACAAAAAAATGTTCATTGAAACGCATACTGGAAACGTGATTGTGTTAATTGCAATGAAACCAATAATAAATTAATCTTTTGACCTTCTACTTATAACACGTACTGACGATAATGCGTTTTCTGTCTATATAAACCGATTAAAAATTGTGGCTCAGCATCCAGAAGCATACCAACTGTTGTAATGTATAATCACACAGAATTTTTGAAACGCTTAAAGACGTTTTATAAAATTGAAAAAGCTGGACGAAAAAAACATTATCATAGATTTTATCCTAATAGAAATCAAAATCCTCACAATCTGGCAGCCGCTGGATTTGTTTATGAAGGCGATGGCGACACCGTTCGATGTCTGACATGTAGAATCAGATTTATGGAATGGACGGCGGAGGATTGCCCTATAGCATTACATAAGAAAAGAATGCCGCAATGCCAGTTTGTGATAACACAACTTGGATGTGATCATTATCATCTTTAAGGTATTTTTTTTTTTTAAATAATTTTTACTATTTTAAAAAAATAGGTGATTATATTAGTTTCACAATATAATTTAATTCGTTACCTGTAAAATAAGTAGGTTCTTCATATGTCGTTTTTACATTTCTCTATTCCAAAAATTTTGTCTTATAAGTCTTTCCTATATCATTTTTTTTTAAATATGTAATTATTAAAATATATAATGTATTCTGTACGTTTTTCTATTACTTTTTTTATCTTTAGTTAATAGGATTCAATTTTTAGTTCTTAAAAGTTTAGTTTATCTTTTGTTCAATTTTTAAAAAAATATGACTTTTTTTTCAAAGGATTCTTGGTGCGTTTAATTAACAAATTATTATTTTTGTTTGTTATAGGTTGGGGAGGACTGACTTCCAACTACTGGCAAAAAAAAAAAATAAAAATAAAAAAAAATAAAAATAAAAAAAAATAAAAAATAATATGTTAATATAATCTTAATTATTTTGTTATCATAGTTCAAATAGTTATTTTGTATGTACTTTATAGTTAATGTAATCTCAATTATTTTGTTATCACAAAATTTGTTAGTCATTTTGTATGTACATAGTTATTTTGTATGTACTTGTTAATATAATCTCAATTATTTTATCGTCATAAAATTTGTAACTGTTCAAATAGTTAGTTTATATGTACTTGTTAATATAATCTCAATTATTTTGTTATCACAAAATTTGTAACTATTCAAATAATCATTTTGTATGTACTTATTAATATAATCTCAATTATTTTGTTATCACAAAATTTGTAACTATTCAAATAATCATTTTGTATGTATTTGTTGATATAATCCGATCATTATATATGTATTTAATGGTATGATAATAAATATTGTGATCTGCTTTGATTTGTTATTATTATTTCGTAGGAATAATTAAAATAAAACCAGTGTTTTGTTAACAATACAATTTATTACACTCTTTACAACAATGAAATATTTCTCAATACAAAAATTCGAGTCATATCAATTTGAAGGTTATAGGTTGTCCATCGACTGTAACGTAAACAAGCGTCGACAATAATACATATCAACTCTATTTTTATAAATTTTATTTACAAACTGAACTTTTATTCTTCTTCATCGATATTACTATCAATTATTGTGTGAAATCGATTGGTCTTTCTTTTGAATTATCAATTGTAATATTAATTCTTTCAATTTGTATAGTACATCATCATTTGCACATTTCAATCCGAATATCGATAGATTATTTTGTTCTGTTCTAACTAATCCGCCCGTAAATTCATTAAAGACATACACAGTGTTATTCTTAAAAAAGTATAAATTGCCATCAGAAAATCTAAATGATGAATCGATTTTAGGCGGTATTCCAGGAAATGTATCGGATATATAACCCCATGATTTAGTAGTGAACATACACTCATTGACTTCTCTATAATAATTATCATCATGAAATATATAAGTTTTACCTGTATAACTGTTAAATACCGCATGCAAATTATTCGGTTGTATGTTAAATAAAGACTGGATATGCTTCGGATAACCATGACTTAATTTAAGACTCATTAAATCAAACATGAATACCAAAGAATCTATAAACATAACTATCTCGCCAGATGGCCGTTGATATACAGCTAAAATTTTTGTGAAATTTCTTGGAAGAAACGTTAACCAATGCTTTATTATAAGCGGTTTGGTGTACATCATCTCTGTCGGATTTAATATCCACAGCCATTTTTCATGTAATATATATAATCGTTTATCGGCAATTAAAAATAAATTAATATTTTTAAAATTACAAAGATCAATTTTATTTGTATCTATAGGACGCTCGTCTTCCGTCTCTGGTATTGAAGAAGATGGTGACATCGGCATGAAAGACGTCATAAAAGTGTTTTGTGTCTTACCATACAAATTTTGAATAGCTAAAATATCATCATCACCTAACTCGATTTTACCGTTGTAATAAGCATACATTACAGAATCTGATACATCTGAATGTGATAAACCTATAGCATGACCGATTTCGTGTATTAAAGTTGCATACAAACTTGATTGGCCAAGAGGAACGACTTTACCAGTCGAATATGACCAATTTTCATCTTCATCAATATGAATTTCTCGTCTTGAATTATTATAATCAGGAAAATATGCGTGCGCTAATGTTCCGCCTTTGCCGTCAAACATTCTCGTACATTGCCATGATTCTTTTTGCATCATATGTTTCAATCGTTTATTAGAAATTAAAATATCTGTATTCACTCTATCATGTTTGAAACGTATACCAGACTTTTCCTCCCATACTGCGAAAGATTGTTTAGTCAATTCTAACACCTCTTGATTCGCTAAATAATAATGCCATGTTACTTCGGGCTTGTTCCATTTGAAACTAGATACTCGATAATCGATAATATCACTGTTACCGCACCTAGTTTTCGACATTAAGTTTATAGTTTCATTATTTAATTCGCCATCAGTAGGCAATTTATAGTATTCTTGAAATATAAGTAACGCGTTAGCAATATCTGATTCATTTACCGCTTGCAACGAAAATTCATCATATGTTTTAAGATAACCATAGTCATATAAATATCGCTTAACTTTATCCATTTCAATCTGTGTTGTATTATCGGCCGAAGAATTTGCTAGTAATATTTGATCGCATTTTGCCCATAATGTTAAAAAAAATATTACAGATTTAAGCGGCGTCATAGTTTCCGATTGTACTGTACAATGACAAATACCAAATAACGTTATTAATAAAAAAAATATATCACGCCATTATCCCTTCTCCTAAACATTTGTTTACAAACAGACGCGCTCCGGCGGCGGTCGCCGAACTCCGAATGTTTACGTTTACGTTTTTCGTGTCCCAGCTTTGCGTTGTTTACGTTTGTCGGAATGTTTATGTTTACGTTTGTTACTGGGTCAGCGTGCCGTCGACGCGGCGGCCAAAGAAAACAACGAGCACGTGGTGATAGCCGCCGCGTCGGCGAGAGAGAAAAAAACGTAAACATAAACATTCCGACAAACGTAAACAATGCAAAGCTGGGACACGAAAAACGTAAACATAAACACGAGGAGGTCGATGACCGCGACGCGGCGACGGTGGGTGCGGGGCGAGGCGGGGGTGGGGAGGAAGGAAAAAATGTAAACATAAACAGAGGAGAGAACGTAAACAACGCAAAGCTGGGACACGAAAAACGTAAACATAAACACGAAGAGGTCGATGACCGCGACGCGGCGACGGTGGGTGCGGGGCGAGGCGGGGGTGGGGAGGAAGGAAAAAATGTAAACATAAACAGAGGAGAGAACGTAAACAACGCAAAGCTGGGACACGCGGTGGAGAAAAAAACGTAAACATAAACACGAAGAGGTCGATGACCGCGCGGCGGCGGCGGTGGGTGCGGGGCGAGGTGGGGGTGGGGAGGAAGGAAAAATGTAAACATAAACAGAGGAGTGGGGGGCGTGGCGAGAGAGAAAAAATGTAAACAAACCGAAAAAAACGTAAACAAACGAGCGGAGTTGAGTGACCGCGTGGGCGGTATGTAGGTGAAGACGGGGGTGGAGGGAGTGAAAAAAATGTAAACATAAACAAACGAGGGGGGCGTGGCTGTCCCAGAACCAACCTTTTATTACTACTTACCGGAATTAAAACCTACTTCCAATTTAGAACACAGTACAATCTAACGTAGGCCTATAACCAAACAAGTACATTAAAATCCTTTTTTCAACATAATGCAATAAAAAGCAATGTGCAGTTTCTGTTAACACCCAAATGATTAAGTATTAATAATGGGTTAGAGTGGAATTCAATGTTACTATGGTCTAAATTGAAGTCAAAAAATAAACATAATCTGTGCTTATCAACACATAAGTGATACATAAGTCAGTTGTTACAAAGATAAACAAAAACATGTCTAAGAGTAGGCTCACCAATTATAAGTGAGAGACCCGTTTCTAAAACGGCTTAAGTAGTGCAAAGTTTTTTTCTTGCTTTCATTTGAGCAAACTGGTCAATAACATCTGACTGATAAATTAATACTGTTAGCCAATTCACTTTTAATAGCTAAAATTGCCAAATTATTAAGCCTTTCTTGGTAGGTAGTGCTTTTCTGCCAAGTTTTCAGTGAATTCGCTAACCTGCTGAAAGATTTTTCAGGAGACGAAACTGTAACTGGAATAGTACAGAAAAGCCTATAGGCAAGACAGAAGTTCACAAATACAGCTTGAAGGTTTTTGGAGTAGGCTTAGTGGATTCTTTTCTGATTCAAACTCTGTTTTATGAATGTTCTTCAAGTGTAATATTTCTTCAAATAGATCCATTGCCAATTCCTTTTTAAACTTGCTAATGAGAATTTTTACTTTCAATTCTAATTCATCATTTTCCATGTCTGTAAAGTTCAATACTGGTGGAAACAAGTCACGAGTTGAACTAATTGCCTGAATCGTGTTTTTATGTTGCCCATTACAAACTCTAATACTGGGTACATGACTGAGGTTTTAAATTTATTTTCTTGATCTTTGTTTACTGAAAAATCACTATTGGATTGATCTGTACTTTTTTTCCACCTTTTGGGAGATTCAGGAGGAACTTTTATTAGTTCTTTTGCAATTAAGTTTGGTTCTTCAATTATGCTGTCTGGATTATCACGCAACAATTTCAATTCTGTCAGCAAATCTTCCACTAGAGTTATTTCAACATTGAGTGTGATTCCTTTGCTTTGAATAACAACATTTTTTTAGTCAATATATGAAAGCACTTTGAACCAAAAAGATGCCAACATTAAGCTCTTTGTGGAATTGAAATATTTCTTAAGCCCTAATATGATGTTGTAGGCAGAGGGAGTTAGACTAGAAGACATCTCTTCTAAAATATATCCAACAATTTAAGTACTCCTGGGTAGTGCTTAACTATCGGTTTGACAGCTTGGATCCTCTCACTTCATCTTGTTTCAGGGAAGCTCTGCAGTGACAAAGGAATGTGCTTTTTCAAAACTTCCCAACATTTTTCTCTAGGGCTGCTAGAGAAAAATGAGTAAAGACTTGCAACATGCCCGAAAAATTGTGTATACGTTTTAAAATTGAAATAACTGCAAATATTTCAACCTTTTGTTATTATGTTGCGTACAAAAAATTGTTTAAAATGTAAATAATAAATACAGCTCTAAAATTCAATTTACGGGTACCCCAATTTACAATTACCCTTGACATCTTAGAAGTAATTGTAAACAAGTGTTTTCTTTATCCTTTGAAACTAAAAAACTGACACTCCTCTGGAAATTGAAAAAAGGATTTTAATGTACTTGTTTGGTTATACGTTAGATTGTACTAGGTTATAAATTGGAAGTAAATTCCGGTACTTCGAATAAAATACACCTTTAATGTTATATACAGCCTTTGAATGTACACTAACAAAGGAAATTTTTGTTAAATCTAATTAATTTTAAAAATCTAAAAGGTTAAGTTACTGATGTTACTACATGTTAAACGTAGACACAACCTCCAAAAATCGTCTGTGTACCGTAATTATGTGCAATAAATGGAAACTAATTTCTGTACTTCCAATAAATACACCCTTTTAATAAAACATGTGCCAATACTCTGAATTCAAATTAAATAAAGAAAAAAGGAATTGTGTGGTGTGTGTGTGTTTTCTGTGGTTGAGACTGAAGATAGAAGTAGTTTCTGTAGAAATATTTCATTTCTAAAACATTTTAAATATAAATCTTAAAACATGGAAGTCATGTATAGTTCTCCACACGGATATTTTCATTATTTGCATCAAATAGTATTATTGTTTAATACACGTTCCACCCAGATCAAATTATGTGTATACAGTTCTGGAAAAATTAGAAATACAATTTTTTTTTGTTTATTTTAAACTGTATTGTGTTTGGAAGTTTCACTCCTTTAGATCATCAGCAGATTTAAACTTTTCTTATTTGTGCTAGGAATGTATCATGTAAAACTGCTGGAAGCATGGTATACAAAGTTTCTATTATCCTTTTCAAGGTTGATGACCAAAACAAAAAGTACTACTTATAATTCATCATTGTAGCAGTTACACAGCAGTATACTAAACATCTGTTGGTTAATACCTGTACTCTGGTCAGGTAGCACACAATGAATCATTCAAAACAAGTACAATTTAGTGTCAATGTCTAGTGTTTATGTGTCACTGCTACCCATAGTGAATCATTTGTATTGTACATAACAAATAGTATTCTGACTGTACACGTTTTTCATCTGACAAGAATTTTATACTTAGGCAAACTCATTTAATGGTGTAACCTTCTGTAATATGTGCCAAACAAGTATTCATAAAATTAATATTTGTGTCAAATTGTGTTTTATTTATTTCAAACAAAATCTGTTTTGTGGACATAACTTTATGTCCAATACAATTATTATGTTATTTCTTTTTAGTATCCCTTATAGATTTGCGTGATCAAAACTTTTAATACTAAAACTTTTTTTCAGCTGATAACCATGCTTTGTTGAGATTATTAAAGAAAAGTTTTGCTCATTCAGTGATGTGGCATCTTCAGTGATAAAGTTGAGTCTCATCGTGGAAAAACTACTGAAGACTTCATAGAACTGGAAAATTAATGAGAATAATATTCTTACAACCAGTGACAAGAATTATGAACTTAAAACAGTGGAATGAATTATTGAATACCAGATACTCTCAATTGCTAAAACAAACACACTTATATTACAACAGTTCTCTTTATATAATTATCCAGGACACACTGTATAGCCTACAAACAGTAATAAAAAATCACAATAGTTTACAACACAAGTAAACAATTGATCATTTGTCACTTTCATTAAAAACTGCTGTCTAATATCATCCTATATGAATGCACAACCTACCACACCAACTTTGTAAAACTCAGCTGGTGGCAACATCCTAATTATCAGGCTAATGTGAGAAAGTTCCACATGAATGCCAAGAGTGTGGCTCTAGAATATTCTGCAGTGCTGCTGATTAACAGTATGTGATCAGCATCACATAGAGTACTACACATTTAAGCTATCTAATTGACTTAGTATTACAATATTAGTAAAATGTGCTCGTTAACCAAATAGCGTGTTGTTACTCCTGAAAATCCCATTTGACTAAGAGCATTTTAGAAGTCTGGGTTATCTTTTATGTTTCACTCCACAAACATGCCTTTAGTTTAGAATTTCTTAACCTATTGGGCATGAGCCACTGCTGGGTCCCGAGAGGGCATTTGGAGGGTTGCAAAGTCAGGTTCGGAAATTTATTTGCTGTGTCTTAAAAAGCTACTACATGTAAATAACTAAGATATATCATTTTAACAATTTAAATTCAACCTGTTTTGTACATAGTCTAAACTGTACATTTTTGTTATTCATGCTCTACCATTGTTTTTTACCAGCTCTGATGTTTAACTCTCTATAACCAGATTGAAAGTTGCTTCCCAGAGGGATACAGTGAATTCAATTGGATTCAAGACCCATTCTTGTATTTTGAAAGTTCTAACATGTTGTCAGTAAAACTAAATGAGCAATTGTGTGATATCATCTGTGATGCTGGGATTAAAACTAAATGTTTAGTAAATTATTTTGTATAGTTAGTGATAACATGAGACATGTCATGGACAACAAAATCCATAAACTTTTAGATTCTGACTTAACAAAGTTCTGGATATCTTTAAGAGATGAATATCCTGAACTTTCGGAGTTGCTCATCCCATTCATCACCTCATTCTTGAGTGAAATGGGATTTTCATCTCAAGTGAAAAGCAAGCACAGAAATAGACTTGACGCACACTCAGATTTATGACTTAATTTAACCACTCTTGAATCCAACATACCCCAGCTTTTGCAGAAAAAGCAGCTCCAACTGTCACATTAGTAACTAATGATTACTTAGGCAAGTAAAAACTTTTGTTTTTAACTTCAGCATGTGTTTATTAGAGCAAATTAGTCTTTTGAATTACATATTTGCTTTTTGATTTTCTATAATTAAGTGTATATATAATTTGTTTAAGCATAAAAGAAGGCTTAAAGTTCTCAGTGTTACCAAAAATATGATTATATAGTGGGTGCACACCCCTACAAGTAGTTCTGCCATGCACACCCCTACAAGTCTAATTAATTTTAACAATCAAAAAGGTTAAGTTAGATAATTAAACGTAGACACAACCTCCCAAAATCGTCTCTGTACCGTAATTATGTGCGATAAATGGAAACTAATTTCTGTACTTCCAATAAATACACCCTTTTAATAAAATATGTACCAATAAACTCCAATAAAATACTGTATGTACGAATAACGTAGCCTACTAGGTTATACGTTCTAAATTGGAAGTACCGATAGGTTTTAATTCGAATAAATACAGCCTTTAATGTATATACAGCCTTTTATCCATACAATAAATACAGCCTTTGAATGTACACTAACAAAGGAAATTTTTGTTAAATCTAATTAATTTTAAAAATCTAAAAGCTTAAGTTGCATTGTTAAACGTAGTCACAACCTCCAAAAATCGTCTGTGTACCGTAATTATGTGCGATAAATGGAAAATAATTTCTGTACTTCCAATAAATACACCCTTTTAATAAAATATGTGCCAATAAACCCCAATAAAATATGGAAATAGGTTATAGGTCTACGTTCTAAATTGGAACTAGGTTTTAATTCCGGTACTTCGAATAAATACAGCCTTTAATGTTATGTACAGCAGACTTGTATCCATACAATAATTTAATGTACACTAACATAGGAAATTTTTGTTAAATCTAATTAATTTTAAAAATCTAAAAGGTTAAGTTGCATTGTTAAACGTAGACACAACCTCCAAAAATCGTCTGTGTACCGTAATTATGTGCGATAAATGGAAACTAATTTCTGTACTTCCAATAAATACACCTTTTAATAAAATATGTGTCAATAAACCCCAATAAAATATGCACCAATAACGAAGTCTACTATCTAAGTTAGATAATTAAACGTAGACACAACCTCCCAAAATCGTCTCTGTACCATAATTATGTGTGATAAATGGAAACTAATTTCTGTACTTCCAATAAATACACCCTTTTAATAAAATATGTACTATGTTATCTTGTTGTTGCATCCTCTTCGTTCACTTTATTAATTTAATAATATATATATATATATATATACTTTCACTTATGAACTTACTTTTGTCACTTCCCAAACGTTTCGAGATGTTGTTTCTCTTCTTCAGTGGGTTTAATACTAACTGTCGATTACAGAATAACCGTTACGGAATGGAGTGTGTGGTGGGGGTTGATGGTGGGAAGGGATTGGCGCTGAGGTTCGAATTATGTGTGTGGATCAGTGTGTCAAATAGTGTATGTGATTTGTAATGTATCTGTTCATTTAATATGTTGTTTGGTTGTAGTGTGTGATATCTGTATATTTCAAATTGTTCAGCTGTGTTTAGTTTTCTACTTTTAGGTAAGTAGTGTAATATTTCCATGTTGTGTTCTATGTTTGTGTAACTGTGGTTTTCGTTATGTAAATGTGTGGCAAATGTGGAATGTATGTAGTTTGTGGTGAGGGCTTTTAAATGTTCAGAAAACCTGGAAGAAAAAGATCTTCCCGTCTGGCCGATGTAGAATTGTGGGCAATCATTACAATTTAATTTATAAACCCTAAATTTATGGTTTATACCACAGTTTCACCAACATAGATACTAATCTTGAAATTTTACATTACTTACCCAAAGGTCGACAACTCAACACAACTGAACAATACGAAATATATAAACACCACACAACACAACCAAACAACATACTTAATGATCAATTACAATATAAATCACATATGCTTTTTGACACAATTATACAAAAAACAAACATTAAGTTGAATCCCCGCGCCAATCCCCTTCCTCCACGCACCACCCCCACTACACCTTCCACACAACAACCGTTATGAAATGATGGCAGTCTGTCTCTAAGCTGAAGAAGGCGAATACGTACGCCGAAACGCGTTAGACGAGAAGAGAATAAACAGTAAGTTCACAAGAAAAAGTTTCATTTTTATATAAGTATTATTTTTTCATATTTTAACAATTCTTGTTTTTAATACAGCACAAATATTCTAAATTGTTCTTGATCCTTGGCTTTCACTTTTGTTACACTAATAATGACAATTATTAGCAATAATTGTTTACAAATAGTAGAAATAAGTTATTCAGGTATAGGGCCTACTGGCCCATTGTAGTGGACACATTAGTTTCTTTCGTACGTTTAAAATAATTACTTTTGCTATCAGACAATTACTTTACATTGTTCTTGATACCCTTATTCAACTTTCACTACAATACTAATGACATAACTTAACAATTATTTACTTAATGTTTGTTTTTGTATAATTGTGTCAAAAAGTGTATGTGATTTATATTGTAATTGATCGTTAAGTATGTTGTTTGGTTGTGTTGTGTGGTGTTTATATATTTCGTATTGTTCAGTTGTGTTGAGTTTTCGACCTTTGGGTAAGTAATGTAAAATTGCAAGATTAGTATCTATGTTGGTGAAACTGTGGTTTTCTGTGTGTATGTGTGTGGCAAATGCGGAGTGTATATTGTTGTTGGTTAAAGGTTTTAAGTGTTCAGAATAACGGGATGAGAAAGATCTTCCCGTCTGGCCTATGTAGAAACTATTGCAGTCATTACAATTTAATTTGTAAACACCTGTTTTGTTATATTTGTCTATGTCTGTGTTTGTATTTTGATGTGTTTTTTGATGGTATTGGTTGCTCTGTATGCTATTTTGTATTTGTGTTTTCTGAATGTGTTGGCGATTTTGTGTGTGTAGGAGTTGTGGTATGTGAGTGTGATGTATTTATTGTGCTGTGTGTTGATGGTATTTTGTGTTTTGTTGTTTTTGTTTTTGATGCGTTTGTGTAGTGTGTTCATTAAATTAGGGTTGTAACCGTTTTTGATTGCTATGTATTTTATTGTGTTGAGTTCATCGGTGTAATCTTGTTTATTTAAGGGTATTTTAGTTAGTCTATGGAGCATTAGTTGATGTGGCCTTCAACATAGACACTAATCTTGAAATTTTACATTACTTACCCAAAGGTTGAAAACTCAACACAACTGAACAATACGAAATATATAAACACCACACAACACAACCAAACAACATACTTAATGATCAATTACAATATAAATCACATACGCTTTTTGACACAATTATACAAAAAACAAACATTAAGTTGAATCCCCGCGCCAATCCCCTTCCTCCACGCACCACCCCCACCACACCTTCCACACAACAACCGTTATGAAATGATGGCAGTCTGTCTCTAAGCTGAAGAAGGCGAATACGTACGCCGAAACGCGTTAGACGAGAAGAGAATAAACAGTAAGTTCACAAGAAAAAGTTTCATTTTTAGATAAGTATTATTTTTCATATTTTAACAATTCTTGTTTTTAATACAGCACAAATATTCTAAATTGTTCGTGATCCTTGGCTTTCACTTTTGTTACACTAATTATGACAATTATTAGCAATAATTGTTTACAAATAGTAGAAATAAGTTATTCAGGTATAGGGCCTACTGACCCATTGTAGAGGACACATTAGTTTCTTTCGTACGTTTAAAATAATTACTTTTGCTATCAGACAATTACTTTACATTGTTCTTGATACCCTTATTCAACTTTCACTACAATACTAATGACATAACTTAACAATTATTTACTATGAATAACATACAAATATTCTAGGCTCATTTGCCTATGATATTGACCCTTAATTTCATTCATACCTTGAAAATACATGTTTCTTCCTATTACATCATTATTCTAAGACATTCTTCACAATTTACTGAAGCTTTTACAACATAGTTTGTCCTTTAATATTGTTTTTCTTACTTATTCTAGTTGTTATTATCTTCAGTATCAGTATTCTGAAGGTTTAGTCCATGTATCTTGTTTCATTATTTACTTTGTTTATACTTATTGGTTAATCATATTCTTCCTTACTAGAAATATTATTCTAATAATAAAGATTCTAGTATTATTTATACAGTATAGTTTGTTTAATAAGTTTACATTATAACTGTTCTTTTTACATACAATTATTGACAAGTTTTAGTTTCTCATATTTCTTCTTCTTCATGTTATAATTCAAATTATAACCATTATTATCTAGCTATTATAAGCTTATTTACTACTTCATCAGTAGTTTTCACCTTCTGTTTACAATTCATGGATTTTACAATGCTTTTTTGTTCTTTCTATTGTTTAAAACATTATAATGTTACATAACCTTACTTGTAGGCTTACATTTAGCTCTATTGTTGTTTTATTATTACATTTTTGTAATACTCTTTTTGATTTATATTATTCTATTCATAATCATAAATAAAATTTTATTTCATTATTTTAGTACTTAGAAACTAATTATTGAATTAATAATGTTCTTTATTGAGTATCCAGTTTATTACTGCAGTACGGTATGGAGTATAGGTTTTATCTTTTTTAACAATTTTTAATGGAGTTTACTGGAGTAAAATCTTCTTATTGATAATGTTCTTATCAGTTTCATTACATTATTCTTATCTCTTTTTATTATCTCAGACAATATTTATAGTTTACAATTTAGTTAATGACTTAGTATTTTGTTCTTCATGTATCATGGTCATGAAATCGTTTAGGTTGGGGCCTATTTTATATAAGGGGAAAACATAACGTTACAATATTGTAATTACTTTTATTTCTATAATTATTTATAAGTATTACTTGTACAAACAAAACTGGCTTAGAAATGGGTCTACTTAGGAAATTATGGAATTCTGCTGAAATTTCGAATAGTTCTGGAGGGGAATTGATCGCCTGATAACCCCCTTCCGGAAGTTACTCCACTGATCCCACTCTACACAGATCCAAGGAATCCTGTATTTAGAAGTTCAAAAGAAAGTGATACAGACTCTAAAGATCTCATTGTAGCATTCACTACTGGGACAGTTCATGGTTTAGAGCTTCCCTTATGTGCCTGGTAAGTGAAGGAGAAGGGATCTATTTAACGTGCAAGTTGAAGAATATATTTAATTATTGCACTTAACTTGATATAAATACTGATTACATTTCAGGATTATTATTTTCAGAAATAATGTATGTAAACCAGTTTTCCCCATATAAGTTAATTAAAATTCTTGAATGCATAGCATTCCAGGTATTTACAGTAGTTGATTTGTATTACTAAATTTGAATTTACACAAATAATTCTCTTTGATTAACCAGAGTTACGCACACAAACTAAATGTTGAGTGTCCTCCTAGTGTATAAATTCAGCTAAAACAGTACTCCAAAAACTTACCTTCTTACTAGAATATGTGACATGATGAACTTTTGATGGGAGTTAAGCATTTTAATAATTTTAGTAATTTCTGTATGTGTTTAGATAGCTTAAATGTGTAGTACTCTATGTGATGCTGATCACATACTGTTAATCAGTAGCACTGAAGAATATTCTAGAGCCACACTCTTGGCATTCATCTGGAACTTTCTCACATTAGCCTGATAATTAGGATGTTGCCACCAGCTGAGTTTTAGAAAGTTGGTGTAGTAGGTTGTGCATTCATATAGGATGATATTAGACAGCAGTTTTTAATGAAAGTGACAAATGATCAATTGTTTACTTGTGTTGTAAACTATTGTGATTTTTTTATTACTGTTTGTAGGCTATATAGTGTGTCCTGGATAATTATATAAAGAGAACTGTTGTAATATAAGTGTGTTTGTTTTAGCAATTGAGAGTATCTGGTATTCAATAATTCATTCCACTGTTTTAAGTTCATAATTCTTGTCACTGGTTGTAAGAATATTATTCTCATTAATTTTCCAGTTCTATGAAGTCTTCAGTAGTTTTACCACGATGAGACTCAACTTTATCACTGAAGATGCCACATCACTGAATGAGCAAAACTTTTCTTTAATAATCTCAACAAAGCATGGTTATCAGCTGAAAAAAAGTTTTAGTATTAAAAGTTTTGATCACGCAAATCTATAAGGGATACTAAAAAGAAATAACATAATAATTGTATTGGACATAAAGTTATGTCCACAAAACAGATTTTGTTTGAAATAAATAAAACACAATTTGTCATAAATATTAATTTTATGAATACTTGTTTGGCACATATTACAGAAGGTTACACCATTAAATGAGTTTGCCTAAGTATAAAATTCTTGTCAGATGAAAAACGTGTACAGTCAGAATACTATTTGTTATGTACAATACAAATGATTCACTATGGGTAGCAGTGACACATAAACACTAGACATTGACACTAAATTGTACTTGTTTTGAATGATTCATTGTGTGCTACCTGACCAGAGTACAGGTATTAACCAAGAGATGTTTAGTATACTGCTGTGTAACTGCTACAATGATGAATTATAAGTAGTACTTTTTGTTTTGGTCATCAACCTTGAAAAGGATAATAGAAACTTTGTATACCATGCTTCCAGCAGTTTTACATGATACATTCCTAGCACAAATAAGAAAAGTTTAAATCTGCTGATGATCTAAAGGAGTGAAAGTTATTTGCAGACTGACAGGGTTATAAAATAATTCTGAAAGAATTGTTGCTTTTACAATACAATCCTTTATCAACTGACTACTCAAATCTGCCAGTTTTTCACAGAAACTGAAGTTTGATGATTTGATCCATTATGACCTAGTGATGCTCCAAACATTTCAAGGATTCTCCTAGCCTTAAAAAACTGGACTGGCCTCATTGATTGACATGATTAATGTTAAATTTACTTTGGGATACTTTCAAACATAATACAGTTTAAAATAAACAAAAAAAATTTTATTTCTAATTTTTCCAGAACTGTATACACATAATTTGATCTGGATAGAACGTGTATTAAACAATAATACTATTTGATGCAAATAATGAAAATATCCGTGTGGAGAACTATACATGACTTCCATGTTTTAAGATTTATATTTAAAATCGTTTTAGAAATGAAATATTTCTACAGAAACTACTTCTATCTTCAGCCTCAACCACAGAAAACACACACACACACACACACACACACACCACACAATTCCTTTTTTCTTTATTTAATTTGAATTCAGAGTATTGGCACATATTTTATTAAAAGGGTGTATTTATTGGAAGTACAGAAATTAGTTTCCATTTATTGCACATAATTACGGTACACAGACGATTTTTGGAGGTTGTGTCTACGTTTAACATGTAGTAACATCAGTAACTTAACCTTTTAGATTTTTAAAATTAATTAGATTTAACAAAAACTTCCTTTGTTAGTGTACATTCAAAGGCTGTATTTATTGTATGGATAAAAGGCTGTATATACATTAAAGGTTGTATTTATTCGAATTAAAACCTATCCGTACTTCCAATTTAGAACGTATAACCTAGTAGGCTACGTTATTCGTACATATTTTATTGGAGTTTATTGGTACATATTTTACTAAAAGGGTGTATTTATTGGAAGTACAGAAATTAGTTTCCATTTATCGCACATAATTACGGTACAGAGACGTTTTTGGGAGGTTGTGTCTACGTTTAATTATCTAACTTAACCTTTTAGATTTTTAAAATTAATTAGACTTAACAAACATTTCCTTACTTAGTGTACATTCAAAGGCTGTATTTATTGTATGCATAAAAGGCTGTATTTATTCGAAGTACCGGAATTAAAACCTACTTCCAATTTAGAACACAGTACAATCTAACGTAGGCCTATAACCAAACAAGTACATTAAAATCCTTTTTTCAACATAATGCAATAAAAAGCAATGTGCAGTTTCTGTTAACACCCAAATGATTAAGTATTAATAATGGGTTAGAGTGGAATTCAATGTTACTATGGTCTAAATTGAAGTCAAAAAATAAACATAATCTGTGCTTATCAACACATAAGTGATACATAAGTCAGTTGTTACAAAGATAAACAAAAACATGTCTAAGAGTAGGCTATAACCAATTATAAGTGAGAGACCCGTTTCTAAAACGGCTTAAGTAGTGCAAAGTTTTTTTCTTGCTTTCATTTGAGCAAACTGGTCAATAACATCTGACTGATAAATTAATACTGTTAGCCAATTCATTTTTAATAGCTAAAATTGCCAAATTATTAAGCCTTTCTTGGTAGGTAGTGCTTTTCTGCCAAGTTTTCAGTGAATTCGCTAACCTGCTGAAAGATTTTTCAGGAGACGAAACTGTAACTGGAATAGTACAGAAAAGCCTATAGGCAAGACAGAAGTTCACAAATACAGCTTGAAGGTTTTTGGAGTAGGCTTAGTGGATTCTTTTCTGATTCAAACTCTGTTTTATGAATGTTCTTCAAGTGTAATATTTCTTCAAATAGATCCATTGCCAATTCCTTTTTAAACTTGCTAATGAGAATTTTTACTTTCAATTCTAATTCATCATTTTCCATGTCTGTAAAGTTCAATACTGGTGGAAACAAGTCACGAGTTGAACTAATTGCCTGAATCGTGTTTTTATGTTGCCCATTACAAACTCTAATACTGTGTGCATGACTGAGGTTTTAAATTTATTTTCTTGATCTTTGTTTACTAAAAAATCACTATTGGATTGATCTGTACTTTTTTTCCACCTTTTGGGAGATTCAGGAGGAACTTTTATTAGTTCTTTTGCAATTAAGTTTGGTTCTTCAATTATGCTGTCTGGATTATCACGCAACAATTTCAATTCTGTCAGCAAATCTTCCACTAGAGTTATTTCAACATTGAGTGTGATTCCTTTGCTTTGAATAACAACATTTTTTTAGTCAATATATGAAAGCACTTTGAACCAAAAAGATGCCAACATTAAGCTCTTTGTGGAATTGAAATATTTCTTAAGCCCTAATATGATGTTGTAGGCAGAGGGAGTTAGACTAGAAGACATCTCTTCTAAAATATATCCAACAATTTAAGTACTCCTGGGTAGTGCTTAACTATCGGTTTGACAGCTTGGATCCTCTCACTTCATCTTGTTTCAGGGAAGCTCTGCAGTGACAAAGGAATGTGCTTTTTCAAAACTTCCCAACATTTTTCTCTAGGGCTGCTAGAGAAAAATGAGTAAAGACTTGCAACATGCCCGAAAAATTGTGTATACGTTTTAAAATTGAAATAACTGCAAATATTTCAACCTTTTGTTATTATGTTGCGTACAAAAAATTGTTTAAAATGTAAATAATAAATACAGCTCTAAAATTCAATTTACGGGTACCCCAATTTACAATTACCCTTGACATCTTAGAAGTAATTGTAAACAAGTGTTTTCTTTATCCTTTGAAACTAAAAAACTGACACTCCTCTGGAAATTGAAAAAAGGATTTTAATGTACTTGTTTGGTTATACGTTAGATTGTACTAGGTTATAAATTGGAAGTAAATTCCGGTACTTCGATTAAAATACACCTTTAATGTTATATACAGCCTTTGAATGTACACTAACAAAGGAAATTTTTGTTAAATCTAATTAATTTTAAAAATCTAAAAGGTTAAGTTACTGATGTTACTACATGTTAAACGTAGACACAACCTCCAAAAATCGTCTGTGTACCGTAATTATGTGCAATAAATGGAAACTAATTTCTGTACTTCCAATAAATACACCCTTTTAATAAAACATGTGCCAATACTCTGAATTCAAATTAAATAAAGAAAAAAGGAATTGTGTGGTGTGTGTGTGTTTTCTGTGGTTGAGACTGAAGATAGAAGTAGTTTCTGTAGAAATATTTCATTTCTAAAACATTTTAAATATAAATCTTAAAACATGGAAGTCATGTATAGTTCTCCACACGGATATTTTCATTATTTGCATCAAATAGTATTATTGTTTAATACACGTTCCATCCAGATCAAATTATGTGTATACAGTTCTGGAAAAATTAGAAATACAATTTTTTTTTGTTTATTTTAAACTGTATTGTGTTTGGAAGTTTCACTCCTTTAGATCATCAGCAGATTTAAACTTTTCTTATTTGTGCTAGGAATGTATCATGTAAAACTGCTGGAAGCATGGTATACAAAGTTTCTATTATCCTTTTCAAGGTTGATGACCAAAACAAAAAGTACTACTTATAATTCATCATTGTAGCAGTTACACAGCAGTATACTAAACATCTGTTGGTTAATACCTGTACTCTGGTCAGGTAGCACACAATGAATCATTCAAAACAAGTACAATTTAGTGTCAATGTCTAGTGTTTATGTGTCACTGCTACACATAGTGAATCATTTGTATTGTACATAACAAATAGTATTCTGACTGTACACGTTTTTCATCTGACAAGAATTTTATACTTAGGCAAACTCATTTAATGGTGTAACCTTCTGTAATATGTGCCAAACAAGTATTCATAAAATTAATATTTGTGTCAAATTGTGTTTTATTTATTTCAAACAAAATCTGTTTTGTGGACATAACTTTATGTCCAATACAATTATTATGTTATTTCTTTTTAGTATCCCTTATAGATTTGCGTGATCAAAACTTTTAATACTAAAACTTTTTTTCAGCTGATAACCATGCTTTGTTGAGATTATTAAAGAAAAGTTTTGCTCATTCAGTGATGTGGCATCTTCAGTGATAAAGTTGAGTCTCATCGTGGTAAAACTACTGAAGACTTCATAGAACTGGAAAATTAATGAGAATAATATTCTTACAACCAGTGACAAGAATTATGAACTTAAAACAGTGGAATGAATTATTGAATACCAGATACTCTCAATTGCTAAAACAAACACACTTATATTACAACAGTTCTCTTTATATAATTATCCAGGACACACTGTATAGCCTACAAACAGTAATAAAAAATCACAATAGTTTACAACACAAGTAAGCAATTGATCATTTGTCACTTTCATTAAAAACTGCTGTCTAATATCATCCTATATGAATGCACAACCTACTACACCAACTTTGTAAAACTCAGCTGGTGGCAACATCCTAATTATCAGGCTAATGTGAGAAAGTTCCACATGAATGCCAAGAGTGTGGCTCTAGAATATTCTGCAGTGCTGCTGATTAACAGTATGTGATCAGCATCACATAGAGTACTACACATTTAAGCTATCTAATTGACTTGGTATTACAATATTAGTAAAATGTGCTCGTTAACCAAATAGCGTGTTGTTACTCCTGAAAATCCCATTTGACTAAGAGCATTTTAGAAGTCTGGGTTATCTTTTATGTTTCACTCCACAAACATGCCTTTAGTTTAGAATTTCTTAACCTATTGGGCATGAGCCACTGCTGGGTCCCGAGAGGGCATTTGGAGGGTTGCAAAGTCAGGTTCGGAAATTTATTTGCTGTGTCTTAAAAAGCTACTACATGTAAATAACTAAGATATATCATTTTAACAATTTAAATTCAACCTGTTTTGTACATAGTCTAAACTGTACATTTTTGTTATTCATGCTCTACCATTGTTTTTTACCAGCTCTGATGTTTAACTCTCTATAACCAGATTGAAAGTTGCTTCCCAGAGGGATACAGTGAATTCAATTGGATTCAAGACCCATTCTTGTATTTTGAAAGTTCTAACATGTTGTCAGTAAAACTAAATGAGCAATTGTGTGATATCATCTGTGATGCTGGGATTAAAACTAAATTTTTAGTAAATTATTTTGTATAGTTAGTGATAACATGAGACATGTCATGGACAACAAAATCCATAAACTTTTAGATTCTGACTTAACAAAGTTCTGGATATCTTTAAGAGATGAATATCCTGAACTTTCGGAGTTGCTCATCCCATTCATCACCTCATTCTTGAGTGAAATGGAATTTTCATCTCAAGTGAAAAGCAAGCACAGAAATAGACTTGACGCACACTCAGATTTATGACTTAATTTAACCACTCTTGAATCCAACATACCCCAGCTTTTGCAGAAAAAGCAGCTCCAACTGTCACATTAGTAACTAATGATTACTTAGGCAAGTAAAAACTTTTGTTTTTAACTTCAGCATGTGTTTATTAGAGCAAATTAGTCTTTTGAATTACATATTTGCTTTTTGATTTTCTATAATTAAGTGTATATATAATTTGTTTAAGCATAAAAGAAGGCTTAAAGTTCTCAGTGTTACCAAAAATATGATTATATAGTGGGTGCACACCCCTACAAGTAGTTCTGCCATGCACACCCCTACAAGACTAATTAATTTTAACAATCAAAAAGGTTAAGTTAGATAATTAAACGTAGACACAACCTCCCAAAATCGTCTCTGTACCGTAATTATGTGCGATAAATGGAAACTAATTTCTGTACTTCCAATAAATACACCCTTTTAATAAAATATGTACCAATAAACTCCAATAAAATACTGTATGTACGAATAACGTAGCCTACTAGGTTATACGTTCTAAATTGGAAGTACCGATAGGTTTTAATTCGAATAAATACAGCCTTTAATGTATATACAGCCTTTTATCCATACAATAAATACAGCCTTTGAATGTACACTAACAAAGGAAATTTTTGTTAAATCTAATTAATTTTAAAAATCTAAAAGCTTAAGTTGCATTGTTAAACGTAGTCACAACCTCCAAAAATCGTCTGTGTACCGTAATTATGTGCGATAAATGGAAAATAATTTCTGTACTTCCAATAAATACACCCTTTTAATAAAATATGTGCCAATAAACCCCAATAAAATATGGAAATAGGTTATAGGTCTACGTTCTAAATTGGAACTAGGTTTTAATTCCGGTACTTCGAATAAATACAGCCTTTAATGTTATGTACAGCAGACTTGTATCCATACAATAATTTAATGTACACTAACATAGGAAATTTTTGTTAAATCTAATTAATTTTAAAAATCTAAAAGGTTAAGTTGCATTGTTAAACGTAGACACAACCTCCAAAAATCGTCTGTGTACCGTAATTATGTGCGATAAATGGAAACTAATTTCTGTACTTCCAATAAATACACCTTTTAATAAAATATGTGTCAATAAACCCCAATAAAATATGCACCAATAACGAAGTCTACTATCTAAGTTAGATAATTAAACGTAGACACAACCTCCCAAAATCGTCTCTGTACCATAATTATGTGTGATAAATGGAAACTAATTTCTGTACTTCCAATAAATACACCCTTTTAATAAAATATGTACTATGTTATCTTGTTGTTGCATCCTCTTCGTTCACTTTATTAATTTAATAATATATATATATATATACTTTCACTTATGAACTTACTTTTGTCACTTCCCAAACGTTTCGAGATGTTGTTTCTCTTCTTCAGTGGGTTTAATACTAACTGTCGATTACAGAATAACCGTTACGGAATGGAGTGTGTGGTGGGGGTTGATGGTGGGAAGGGATTGGCGCTGAGGTTCGAATTATGTGTGTGGATCAGTGTGTCAAATAGTGTATGTGATTTGTAATGTATCTGTTCATTTAATATGTTGTTTGGTTGTAGTGTGTGATATCTGTATATTTCAAATTGTTCAGCTGTGTTTAGTTTTCTACTTTTAGGTAAGTAGTGTAATATTTCCATGTTGTGTTCTATGTTTGTGTAACTGTGGTTTTCGTTATGTAAATGTGTGGCAAATGTGGAATGTATGTAGTTTGTGGTGAGGGCTTTTAAATGTTCAGAAAACCTGGAAGAAAAAGATCTTCCCGTCTGGCCGATGTAGAATTGTGGGCAATCATTACAATTTAATTTATAAACCCTAAATTTATGGTTTATACCACAGTTTCACCAACATAGATACTAATCTTGAAATTTTACATTACTTACCCAAAGGTCGAAAACTCAACACAACTGAACAATACGAAATATATAAACACCACACAACACAACCAAACAACATACTTAATGATCAATTACAATATAAATCACATATGCTTTTTGACACAATTATACAAAAAACAAACATTAAGTTGAATCCCCGCGCCAATCCCCTTCCTCCACGCACCACCCCCACTACACCTTCCACACAACAACCGTTATGAAATGATGGCAGTCTGTCTCTAAGCTGAAGAAGGCGAATACGTACGCCGAAACGCGTTAGACGAGAAGAGAATAAACAGTAAGTTCACAAGAAAAAGTTTCATTTTTATATAAGTATTATTTTTTCATATTTTAACAATTCTTGTTTTTAATACAGCACAAATATTCTAAATTGTTCTTGATCCTTGGCTTTCACTTTTGTTACACTAATAATGACAATTATTAGCAATAATTGTTTACAAATAGTAGAAATAAGTTATTCAGGTATAGGGCCTACTGGCCCATTGTAGTGGACACATTAGTTTCTTTCGTACGTTTAAAATAATTAATTTTGCTATCAGACAATTACTTTACATTGTTCTTGATACCCTTATTCAACTTTCACTACAATACTAATGACATAACTTAACAATTATTTACTTAATGTTTGTTTTTGTATAATTGTGTCAAAAAGTGTATGTGATTTATATTGTAATTGATCGTTAAGTATGTTGTTTGGTTGTGTTGTGTGGTGTTTATATATTTCGTATTGTTCAGTTGTGTTGAGTTTTCGACCTTTGGGTAAGTAATGTAAAATTGCAAGATTAGTATCTATGTTGGTGAAACTGTGGTTTTCTGTGTGTATGTGTGTGGCAAATGCGGAGTGTATATTGTTGTTGGTTAAAGGTTTTAAGTGTTCAGAATAACGGGATGAGAAAGATCTTCCCGTCTGGCCTATGTAGAAACTATTGCAGTCATTACAATTTAATTTGTAAACACCTGTTTTGTTATATTTGTCTATGTCTGTGTTTGTATTATTGATGTGTTTTTTGATGGTATTGGTTGCTCTGTATGCTATTTTGTATTTGTGTTTTCTGAATGTGTTGGCGATTTTGTGTGTGTAGGAGTTGTGGTATGTGAGTGTGATGTATTTATTGTGCTGTGTGTTGATGGTATTTTGTGTTTTGTTGTTTTTGTTTTTGATGCGTTTGTGTAGTGTGTTCATTAAATTAGGGTTGTAACCGTTTTTGATTGCTATGTATTTTATTGTGTTGAGTTCATCGGTGTAATCTTGTTTATTTAAGGGTATTTTAGTTAGTCTATGGAGCATTAGTTGATGTGGCCTTCAACATAGACACTAATCTTGAAATTTTACATTACTTACCCAAAGGTTGAAAACTCAACACAACTGAACAATACGAAATATATAAACACCACACAACACAACCAAACAACATACTTAATGATCAATTACAATATAAATCACATACGCTTTTTGACACAATTATACAAAAAACAAACATTAAGTTGAATCCCCGCGCCAATCCCCTTCCTCCACGCACCACCCCCACCACACCTTCCACACAACAACCGTTATGAAATGATGGCAGTCTGTCTCTAAGCTGAAGAAGGCGAATACGTACGCCGAAACGCGTTAGATGAGAAGAGAATAAACAGTAAGTTCACAAGAAAAAGTTTCATTTTTAGATAAGTATTATTTTTTCATATTTTAACAATTCTTGTTTTTAATACAGCACAAATATTCTAAATTGTTCGTGATCCTTGGCTTTCACTTTTGTTACACTAATTATGACAATTATTAGCAATAATTGTTTACAAATAGTAGAAATAAGTTATTCAGGTATAGGGCCTACTGACCCATTGTAGTGGACACATTAGTTTCTTTCGTACGTTTAAAATAATTACTTTTGCTATCAGACAATTACTTTACATTGTTCTTGATACCCTTATTAAACTTTCACTACAATACTAATGACATAACTTAACAATTATTTACTATGAATAACATACAAATGTTCTAGGCTCATTTGCCTATGATATTGACCCTTAATTTCATTCATACCTTGAAAATACATGTTTCTTCCTATTACATCATTATTCTAAGACATTCTTCACAATTTACTGAAGCTTTTACAACATAGTTTGTCCTTTAATATTGTTTTTCTTACTTATTCTAGTTGTTATTATCTTCAGTATCAGTATTCTGAAGGTTTAGTCCATGTATCTTGTTTCATTATTTACTTTGTTTATACTTATTGGTTAATCATATTCTTCCTTACTAGAAATATTATTCTAATAATAAAGATTCTAGTATTATTTATACAGTATAGTTTGTTTAATAAGTTTACATTATAACTGTTCTTTTTACATACAATTATTGACAAGTTTTAGTTTCTCATATTTCTTCTTCTTCATGTTATAATTCAAATTATAACCATTATTATCTAGCTATTATAAGCTTATTTACTACTTCATCAGTAATATGAAAATTTGTTAATTTCATAGTTAAATGAAAAGTTCCTTCATCAGTAAGGAAATTTTTGTTAAATCTAATTAATTTTAAAAATCTAAAAGGTTAAGTTGCATTGTTAAACGTAGACACAACCTCCAAAAATCGTCTGTGTACCGTAATTATGTGCGATAAATGGAAAATTATTTCTGTACTTCCAGTAAATACACCTTTTTATTGTAGACTAACAAAGTAAATTTTATTTAAGTTACATTGCCTACATAACCTCCATAACCTGGCATTAGTTACTTGTGAAGAAAACAGTTCTAGTACACATCGAACACGGAAAAAAAATACAAACGTGGAGATGGAAGGTGTATTTGGCCGCAGGATTTAGTGAAAGACCCAGTTTAGCTAGACGACTGTTTACCTAGATCGGACAGTAGACATTGTTCGGTTATTTATTCATATAATTACGTGTCAGGTTATGCTGAAAGACTTTTAGTTTCTATGTTGGAAGATATTATGTTGTTTGATGTTAGTTTCGTATTATGGGATTTTTATGGCACTGAATTTGAATAATGTGTTAATATGGTGAATAGCGTAGTTTGTATTTACGTGTTTATCAATTAATTATTGTTACCGTGCTTTCGAAAAGTTTATTACCTGCAGCTGTGTATTGAATAGTTTATGTTAGTGAAACTAAATTATAGCAGCCGTAGTATACTACGAAGGTCTAAGGTAATTTACTTATTTAAAGACAACTGGTCGTTATGTTAAGGTGGAAACAGCGAGTAGAAGAGACAGAAGAAGGTAATTCTGAACTTTCTTAGCCAATGCTGATATTGCTGTGAAATATTTTTTGTTCTATTCTTCTATGTTATATAAACACGAGAAAAATAATTTTAAACGGCGGTCGAACCTATTTACGGAGAAAAAAAATAAAATAAATACTCCCATAAGAACGCATGCAATTGAGAATGAGCGCCATATTGACTGAGAAATGACAGGTCCAGCTATTGTAGACGCGTGACGTCACCGTGTGTACATCACACAACACAAAAGCGGTTTAAAGCTTTGCGTTGAGCCCACCGCGAGTTTATTATTAGTAACCTCACCCACGAGTCCTGGTCACCCACGTCCACAAAAAATATTGCGATAATGGCTTCACTGATATCACTGTATACTATACCACCTATTTTTCGAATTGTTTCACTATAGTTTTGGATCACGAACATCACAATTCACAATACCACCACTAACCTTTTACTTTTGAACATATTCACGCAGAGGAAGTACATCTGTTATGACGCGATGTAAAACTATCGATGTTTATCATCGTGAAGAGTACATCGATGTTAAAAAAAAATCGGTATTAAAACATCGATGCTTTTTACATGTTTGTAATATTACAAATAATTGGGGATGAATAATAAATAAAAATAATTGGTAAATAAGTAAAAATAATTAAAGAGAAGAATAATATACCCCTATATTTTATTCACTTACCTTGTCAGAAGATTCTGAAAGTGAAAACCTCAACACTTAGGTAAAGGCGAGGTGACGTTAAAATAATTTAACTCATATTCATATTATTATTTATTATTATAATGATTATAAAGTGTTTGATTATATAGTGAACAAACATACATAAAACCACCTACTTTAACAAAAACAGAAAACTCTTTAAATCAATGTCAGGTTTGTTTACTCCTAGTGAAAGTTTAAGTTAGTTTGGTAAATTCTCAACAAACAAAAATGGTATACCAAAAAAATTTTACCGTCTCCACTCTGTCCTAAGGTAGTGGTCGGCAGTGAAAACTGCTATCACAACTTCCTTAGCTGAAGAGGCGAACTGAAGCCGAAACAGAGACAATCAAAAATAACCAGAGCGTAATGCTCAAAGTACAAGTTTGTGTTTGTCAAGCAATCTTTGTCAAACGGTAGTCCTTCAAAGCATTTAGTGAGAATTATTACCAAATTGTAATTTTGATACAAAACTCCTCAGTGCCAAACTTCGCTTGTACTTTGTCTTTCGACTTTGACTCGCGTACTTTGTTCAACTTTTTTAAACTAGTATTCCCAAAGAGAGATAGACCTATAAATTCTCTTACTTTCTTTTAAACAGTAAAAGCTGAAAATCACAGTGTAAAGTAACATTGTTAATACTTTTCTAAAACTAATTTATCTAAAACTTTGTGGTAGTTATCGATAGTATGAAAATCGCAACTGAGCCGAAACAGAGACAAGCAAAAATAACCAGAGCGTAATGCTCAAAGTACAAGTTTGTGTTTGTCAAGCAATCTTTGTCAAACGGTAGTCCTTCAAAGCATTTAGTGAGAATTACCAAATTGTAATTTTGATACAAAACTCCTCAGTGCCAAACCTCGCTTGTACTTTGTCTTTCGACTTTGACTCGCGTACTTTGTTCAACATTAAATTAGTATTCCCAAAGAGAGATAGACCTATAAACTCTCTTATTTTCTTTTAAACAGTAAAAGCTGAAAATCACAGTGTAAAGTAACATTGTTAATACTTTTCTAAAACTAATTTATCTAAAACTTTGTGGTAGTTATCGATAGTATGAAAATCGCAACTGAACTATCGATAGTAAACATTTTGAAAAACCCCGCGGCGATGTCACAACGATTAACCAATGGCATAGGTCTGATGCAAATAACCCGCGAATTCATTAAAACCGCCTTATGAAGCTGATGTTGATTGGTAGATATCAAAAAAGCGCGTTTATACACCGTTAATTTTAAAATTTTGCATATTCTCAATTGTCATTGGTTGCTAATGTGTGGGTGTCATGAATCGGCGGCAACAGTACTGTATCTCAGTTCCGTTGTTGTAACGAACCTCGTAAGATACGGTTATCGTGTATTTAATTATTTTGTGAATTCAGTGTTTTCATTTGTGTTATTGTGTTGTGTTATTGTGTGGTGTTATTATTAATTATTATTTCTGTTGTTTAGGGTTATTATTATAATATACCATATATTATTTATTTAACATTTTACACTGAAATGGCCTATAATGATATTCAGTGCGGTGGGACGTCAGACGAATGGATTCGAATGACTGAGTCTGAGATTATTGACTTTTTAATTTCCCACGAGGTTATTAAAGGGTCAATAAATTGTCCTTCGTGTGGGTCCTCGACGTCGACTTACAGTTTTTGTCGAGAAGTTTTTATTTTCGACGCCCCGCGCACTTCAGCTAAGCTGGGGGGCCCTGGAAAGACTGCAGAAGTCGACGAAGCCAAATTTTGCCGTCGGAAATATAATCGTGGCAGGTTCATTGAAGGACAGTGGGTGTTCGGGGGAGTGGAACGCGGTTCTGGCAAGTGTTTTTTGATACCGGTTGAGCGTCAGGATTCCGCTACTCTCCTCAAAATAATTGAGGAGTGGATTAAGGTAAGAGTTTCATCTTTTCATAATTATGGTAATGCATGCATTTCATGTGAGCGCGCGCGCGCGCGTGTGTGTGTGTGTGAGTGTGAGTGCATATTTGTAGTCAATGCTGATATTGCGGTGAAATATTTTTTGTTCTATTCTTCTATGTTATATAAACACGGGAAAAATAATTTTAAACAGTGGTCGAACCTATTTACGAAAAAATAAATAAATTAATTACTCCCATAAGACGCCAAAGAACGCCATATTAACTGTGACAAATTACATTAAGAGATTTTTTAACTTTTAATTTTATTTAGTAGTAGAAAAACACGTGTTATTTGGCGCGTAAACTTATGAATTGCAGCGATTGGTAATCCACGTAATGACGTCATAATTCGTCATTCGCTGTGCATTAGTGAGCCGTCGCTCCACTGCGGTGATCCCACTAACTACTCAGTTAATATGGCGCTCATTCACTTTACATGCGCGCTTATGGGAGTATTTATTTTATTTTTTTTCTTCGTAAATAGATTCGACCGCCGTTTAAAATTATTTTTCTCGTGTTTATATAACATAGAAGAATAGAACAAAAAATATTTCACAGCAATATCAGCATTGGCTAAGAAATATCAGAATTACCATAATTTCATTTGTAATATAATGCAGACTCATCAAAAATTAATTTCAATTTGGGTACCATGTGGGTAATTATCGGTATTCTAGCCCGTGCTGGTATCGGAGTGACATTTTTTTTTCTATTCTATGTTATATAAACACGTGAAATATAATTTTAAACGGCGGTCGAACCTATTTACGGAGAAAAAAATAAAATAATTACTCCCATAAGAACGCATGCAAAGAGAATGAGCGCCATATTAACTAATGCACAGCGAGTGATGACTCTTGAGGTCACGCGACTCTTCTAGTCTTCTGTTCCAGTAATGCCATAGTTATTCACGTAATTTAGGCTACTCATTTCTTATTACCAAATTTTATCACAGACTTTAAGGCGTGTAAATTATGCGGGAATTTGTACGAACATTAAGTAATAATAACAGATAACAAATTTCAGTTTAAAACTACGATACCAAGGATAGGCCTAAACATACAGTAATTCTAATTTTCATGACAAATTTATATAGATTTTGCCACTGGGCTTCTTCATTATGCTAATACTATCTTATAACATTAGCTTATAGAATGCATTGAATTCTGATTGCTGATTAAATAAATAAAAACAATTACAAATGACACAGTGTCTTGGTACATTCCATAAGGAAATCATATTGATCACGAAAAATAAAACACTTGTTTATAAAAAAAGTATATATCATTTATTTTTTAAGTTGTTTAATCTTTCTTTTTCTAGTTTTTCTTTCAAAGAAGACTAACTATAATTTTGTTTTTTAACAAAATTGTTTAACATAATTTTACATGCTGTCAAATTTATATCCTCTAATTTTTTGTATAAATTATTATTACAGAAATGACTCATCAAAATCTTGTGAGAATACATCTTGTAAATATTTATTAAGCACAATACAACTCAGTTTGTGGAGTAATGAAATCTGATTCTTAACATTTAAAAATAAATTATAAAATTTGTCACATAAGTTTTGCAGTATATGCCATGAAATTGAAACTGATACTAATGCATATTCAGAGGGTAACATTAATTTACGTCTATCCATTTCTAATGTTAAGTCTGTGGGAATATCTACTTCTATTTCTTTATTTGATTGTAACCAATCACTACACAGTCGACAGATATTATTTCTCACTTGTTTTCTAACAGCATAGCCAGCTACATAAACTAAAATGGTAAGCTTATCTTTAGGGACACAGTCCAAAGAAAAGTCATAATATGTAATTTCGTAAAATGAATCTATGTTTACTACAGTTTCACAAGAATCATTTTTACATGGAAGCAATGTCTTTAAAGATATCTCTTTATTTTCACATAACAAGAGAATAGTGTCTTTAAACCTCATTTTTCTCTCACTCTCTAGAACTTGCATGAAACTAACATAGTAATTGGCTCCACTTAATTGTCTATAATATCCAAATATACCTTCTAATACATCATTTTGAAATTTACTTAACAAATAATCAGTTTTATATTTTTCAAATATGTAGGGTATGAGGCGTAAAAAAGTGTCAGTTGTATGAATAAGAGACTGCAGGGTGGCCGCTATTTTCCGGAAACTAATTTCCCTGACTTTTCCCGGTTTTCCAGACGCTTTTTAGGTTTTTTCCCTGACCATAATTAACAGTAATATCTATTTTACACAGACCATAATATCTATTTTACACAAAGTTTTCAGCAGTTATAAAGCAAGTTAGGCAGGTTCACAATTTCAAATAAAACACAAAATAGGAATTTATGAAATATTTATTTAATAAAATCAACATACTGTATTATGTTAACGTAATATTACAATCACTTTATTTATACTAATTTGTTAATTTGTTTTTCTAATAATTCTGCCTCAAGTCTGGCATCTTCAAGAATCTTTTGCTTTTTTTGCTGAAGCTCCCGTAATACTTCCTGGGTTTTTCGCTTTTAATTTCGATGCAGCGTCTAGTTCTTCCTTTTTCTTCTTTTGTGCTTCTTGATATAAGCTGCTGCTTGCGTTCCGGATGGCATGAATTAGTTTTTTACTTATATCAATTTTTTGAATCCCCCCATGATGCATGATAGCGTCATACACCTGCCTCTGCGCTACTAAAGACTGTTCACTATGATTGTCGATTATAACTTCTTGCTGTTCCGATCTGATGATGAGCTGTGAAGCTTGAAAGCGCTAATCGGGATAATTTTTATATAGTGGTGTGCAAAAGTGATCATTCTGCTTATAACTTCTTTATTTATCGAAAATCCCCGCTCAGCAAAGGCATTGCCATGAGACAATATCATGACCATTTTGATAAATGATCGCAGGTCTTTATGTTCAGATGTAAACGGAGGAACTATTTCCAGTCATCAATCATCTAAGCGGTGATTCTTGGTCAGGGGAATATGTTTTCATTTTCTGATCAAAATCTAACTGTTTGCAAACGTCAGTGTAGGAATTTTTAACGTTATCTGCTTGTTATCCAGTTAGCCAATTATTTTGAACAAAAATATCTAATGCTTTGTCAAGTCTCTAATCGTAGTTTAGGATTGATTGTGGTTATAGGATCAAAGCATGAAATCCCTTTTGTCAAGGCGTACAACAGTGGAGATGACTTCATCAACGACACACAAAATTCAATAAGACATTTGTGGCAGTCTTGGCGAAATCGCAAAATGTTAATGTCTATGTGTTCACGACTGTTGCGTAGTGCATTTTTTACTGCAAATCCCAATTCAATTTCTTTGGCATTAATGAGATTTGACTCACTTTTCGAATTTATAGTTGTTATATTTCTAGAAGTGTTCAAAACTTCAGCCTTCATGACGCACATAATTTTTTTTGGAGTAGTCAAAAGTGCCTCATATAGTAGAGGGGAGAGTGGAGCGTTTGACAGAAACAACGATAAAAAAGGCTCCACTTGTGAAGCAATCATCAGAAAAAAGGCAAGTTTTGCCTTCAAAAGTTCATCATTCAGTGTAGCATTCACTACTTCAAAACTGTTGCTGTCGGGTTTTCTTTTTTCTTTTATCACTCCCTGTACATATTTTGTCACATTGGGGATGATTTGAGTAGCCCGCTCAACAACGGTGAAATTCTCAAGCCAACGTACTGCACAAAATTTAAGAGGAAATATATTCGATCCTGAAAGCTTCTTATAATCGGCGCGTCGGGCTGGACTGTTGTAAAAAAGATAATACAGAGATCTCAAAAATTTTGTTAAATCCCAACCGGATGCTTTCATTGCTTTTTTAAAAGCATTCTGCATTGTATATAACCCGCAACTACTTAGGTCCAAAAGGATTGGTCCGTTAGCATCACAGTTCTCTTCCTTAATTTTTGCTTTTATATCTTGAAGAAACTTCTTATTGACGTTGAGACCATCCATTGAAATTTGGAGTAGTTTTGCAATATCCAGTCCTTTAATTGCTTCTAGAAAAGCAGTCATTATATCAGCAGCGGTTGCATGACCGAGAAACGCTGACCCGTAGTATCTGGTGCAGACTTGATTGTTTTCATCATTCCAGAAATGAACAAATACGTCCATTTGTCCTTTTTGTGCCACTTTGTTAAGGGATTCATCAAACCCGATTACAATGTAATCACACGCTGAACACATATTTTGAAGTTCACGAAAGAAATAAGGAGCCAATCCAAAAACGATCGTGTATGCAATTTTGGTTCTTTGAAGTCTCATTTTCGATTCAATGTCTGAATCAGGAAACATTAGAGGAAACAACTCCACTGCCTGTCCTCCACTTCGTTGTGATCCATGACTCATGACAACATGCAAACACCATAATATTTCGGCCTTAGTGACATTGTCTTTGACAAGCATTGAAACTAAGCCCCGTGATTCATTTGTAGTCGTCGGCTTCGCTTGTCTTGATGCTGGTGTTGAATGCGCAACTTCAGCTACCTTTATGTTCGGAGAAGTTGATAATACAAGATCTTTGATAACTGGCTCCGTAGGCGACTTTTCTTTAGTAGTATCTTTTGATGAGTAAAGTACTGACAGGTTCATGCTTTTTGTGTATTCGACTCTGCTCGTTTGTGTTTTTTCCGTTCATGTGGCTTGTAAGAGCTTGCTCCCCCATATTACTCAGAGTAAAAGATTTCAAACATAGTTTGCAATAGGCAGAGAAAGAATCTTTTTGGATTTGTCCGAGCCACAATTTAAATTTATCTTTCTACAGCCAATCAGAATTAAATGAAGTTTTCTTTCTACTCGACGACATTGTGAAACTAAATATCTGTAAATAAATAAAAGAAAATAATTATATTTATGGTTCAATCAATTTATAATAACAAGATAGGTAAGTAAATTCACTAAGGATTTTCATCATTTCATAAGATAACTGCCACATAAAGATCGATTCAGACTAGGCGAAGCACGGTGAAGAGCATTTTTTGAGATCATTCTGAATTCAGCTTTATCAGGTAGGATTTAAGATTGAAAGTTGTGTGCAAGCTTGACGCTACATGACGCGCTTCGCGGAATACTTGCGCACAATATACAACCTTAAATCTTAACAGATAAGGTTGAATTCAGAATTATCTCAAAACATGCTCTTCGCTTAGTTTAAATCGACCCTAAGAATCTCTATGTAGGTAAGAATCTTTTAATTTTACGAACATTCAAACAAATTGTGCAATTAATGGCTCCTCACACAATCCGCCATGATCATTAATCGCTTGAAGGCCCATCGTCGTTGCGATGATTGCGTGAGTGTCCACACGATCCTTCGTATTTATAATTCATAATGCCATACTCAGACAGTTATAACAAAACAGGTGCAAAAATGGCAACTTTGATAGTCCACCAAGTTATTTTTAGCAGAAAAATTTAAAAGACGAAAACTTTAGAAGACTCTACTCAACGATATCCCACATGTATAAGTGAGAAAAAGGAAAGGGCCAAGGAACTTTGTATCCTACAAGCAAAGAATACCTACAAGTATCCTATGTGTAAATTTCATGTCCCGGTTTCATGGTTGGGGCGCTAGAATCCTCTGATATACAATATGTAAAATAACGAAGGGCGATCCCGTTGACATATGAATGGGCTCATGAAACTGAACAACTTTCCCAAGGAACATGGGTCGACATCCGAAAAAAAATTTGGACCTCCCATAGTAATTCTATGACACTTCTTGCGCAAATCCGACTTGCACTGGCCGGTTAATTTTTATATAAGAAAGTTCACTTATTTTTATGTATTTACGACTAGTTACTTATGGAGGGTTGTTCAGTTCTTTCCGCTTTACACTGACTGAAAATGCACCATGTAAGTAGGTATACACTGAAAAAATATAGCCTAATATTAAAAATTAACAGGAGAGTGTTTGAAACAGAGGACTAAATGCACTTCTAAGAAATATTAAGCGACATTCTTGATTTTTCTCAAACAAGAGTGGAAAAATCGTAATTACGGATAAATAATTTTAACATGCTTCATGGTAAACATTTTTATGCTATAGGACAATAAAATACTCAACACGAATTTTTTCCAGATTCAATTTACCTTTCTATTATGTCTATATAAAATATTCAAATAATATACTTATAAATTTTACTAGACTACCATATTAAAACTTCTTCATTAATGAACCCACAAAAGAATTTGTCATGACTTATATTGTACAGTAACACTAATCCATTTAAATTTTACCATTCTATCTGTTAAAAATTCTATGCTCGTGAAAAATTTTTGGTCGATTTTTGCATTTTTTTTTTTTAATAAATATATTTTATATATCATAACTAACAAATAATTTTAATGAAATTTTTTCACATAACGAGCAGAAAGTTGTTAAAAAAATATTCAAGTTTTTACACAATACAAATGTTGTTTCGTTAAGCGAGAGTAGATTATAACCAGGTGTTGTCAGACATCAATCAGCCAATCATATTAAAGTTTACACGTGTAGTAGTGTGTTCCTCAAGGACAAATGTGTCTGACGACTTTCGGCCACAATCTACTTCCTTTGTCCATCATTAGCCATAATGTTTCGATCTATTTCATATATTTTCGTTGTGAACGCGTCATAGTGCTCGCTGGTGTATATTGTGCTGTAGTGTATTGTTTGTAAAGTGTTGTCAAGAGTTTTTAATGATTTCAATGCAAGTTCTTCTTTTATTATTTATTTGAATCGTTTATTAAGTAAATCGTTTTTCATGTTTGTGTGAAATAATAACTTGAGTTCATATAATTTTTAACACATGAAGGTACAAAGGAAAACTGTAAATATATTGTTAAAAACTGGTTTTAGAATAAACAAATAAAATATTTTTGGAAAAAATTATGTAACCTTATTTTATTAATTAATCCTATTTCCTATATGATATTTAATAAATTGATGTAAATACACAATATATTATTTATAGTCAGCACAGTTAGCCTCGTTTAATTAATTATTTTTGGAATTCAGTAATAAAAAAAAAAGATTTCACTAGGAATTTATAAAATGTGTAATTGCTACTTTTAACACTTTGATTTAAAAAATTACTATTCAGAATGTGAAAAATAACTGTTTAAAAATATATGATGGAATATACGAAATTTTAACATGTAGAATGGTAAAAATTGGGTCCAGGTAGATATGAATAATTTCTACATTACCGATTAATTTTTCAAATTATGTGATTTTCGTCCTCCCGTTAACAGAAAGAATGGTAATTTTTCCCCAAGTTTCTATTTTAAAAATTAATATATTTTTTCAGTGTACCTAATTTGTTCCGGCTGAAATCTATTTTTCACTTACGCAAAATTATATCGATTTGCAATGCATATTGACTACCACTTTTACAAGTAGTTAGGTACCTGTTTAAATTAAAATCAGTCGAAAAAATATTTAAAAGTAACTACCTATTTGACCTTTAGTTGTTCTTATTGGAATAAGAAGAAATTAATAACTAAATAAAAATTTATTACGTTATTAGTACTTATCTAAAATAAAAATGATAATCATACACTTACCTAAGACACTGCACGCAGTCCTTAAATGAAAAATCACCTTATATCTTTCAAAATAGGTCACCTTATTATTTTTGAAAAAACACTTTCACCCAAGCGCATCTCAATACGTAATGAATTAAAATTGTATCACTGTCACTCACTCGACGCGATGCGTGGCAGCATAGAGACACGTGGCAAAGCCTTTGATGTGCGCCACTACGCATAAGTCGTATACAGAAAAAGCCGATGTAGGCAAATAAACAATAAGGATTAATATTATGTAATTGAATTAACAATACACAAATATCTATATTAAGTAAAGTAAGTTGCCAATTGACGAACCCTTTTGTTGCGGTTTGGAAGCTCTTGAAGAATCGCGAGTTATTCCAAAGACGCTAAGCAGGAAAGGCTGGATTGTATATAAGAAAGAAGTGGACTGTATTACGAATATTTGACATGCGTTTATTGAAAATTTAAAGTATTGGTTATGATCGGCACGTGCAGATGCATTTGAGGCAATAACGTCCGAAAATTAGTTTTGAACGAAAGTGTGGTCCATTGTAGATGGACGCAGGTAGACTGAATTAAATTAAATCTTATAAATACATATTTTAAATTGTCCAGAAGCCGCGGCTGGAAGAGAAGCGTTTTACGAGATATCCGCTCGGAGCCTTGTTATAAACTAAACTAAACTTGTATGCCGACGGCTGAGATGACCGGCGGCAGCATTTGATAAGCGCGTGACGTCATCCGCTCGTGCCGTATTGCAGTGGTACACTGCGTACAGCTGATAAACAAGTACAAAGTTTAAACATACTGCCCGCCAAAATCGGGACGATTTTGTACATTAAACATTAACTGGGAACAGTATATTACAAAGATTATCAATGTTATATATATAAACAATACATAATACACTTAAAGGCTTATACATTAAATTGACTCTTGGATTAAAGTAACTCACTTCTAATATAAAATTTGTAGAAAACAAAATTCATTAAGCTAACACAAAAGCTGAAAGTCAAAACAAAACAATTTCTGTGCTAGAAAAGGTACAAAAAATAAAAAATCATGATGAAAACGAGTCTTTACATAACTAAACATGATCTCTCTTGAAGCATAACATATAGATAAGAAATACATATTGCTACGACAGCACAGAACAATCTACACGTTTATCGAATGCGCCAGAAAGATCTCGATGTAAGCGTGTGGTGTACGTGCTACTAGACGCATTTTGCGAGAATTTTCTCGACTGTGCCAGGCTCCGCTCGGGCGCTCGGACTGTGTCAAGGCCGTAGCAATTACGTAGTTCACGAGAGATAAGACGCAGTTTGGAAGCTTCTGGTGTGTGAGCGTAACTATAAATACATCGCGTCGCGGCCTTAGTTTTCAGTTCAATGCGAGATTTTTGACTGTGCGGTTCGAGAGTATTAGTGCGATATATTTACAGAGCGGTTCGGGTTATTACGGTGTACGTTCAAGTAGTTATTAGTGAAGTGTTGCGTTTTATATTCGGACGGTATAATTGTAATACAGTTGAGTTTTAATATTAGTGGACATTTTATTGCGTATGAACAATTTCATTTGATTTGTTGTAGACACTGTGTTGTTAATTACGAACTGTTTTACTATAACAATTAAAGGTGTGATTAGTGACTTAATTGGTGTCTTGTAATTATTTTGTTTCCACTGTACCTACGACGATCGAGTAGACCGTCGTAACAATATATTTAAACCTTGACAAACGTAAGTGACAACTTTAAATTATATACGAGAAACCATCTTGAAAACTGCTTCATATATAATAATACAAATAATAAGTACACAATGTTATCATAATCACATCAAAGTTCAATGGTACATGACATTGAAGAATACAATACATACGTAGAATGATTGACACTATAAGTAACATTTATAGTTCTCAGAACTTGAATCGAGTATATGAGTGATGTAATGTAAGTATGAATTTTATAATGCAATTTAAATAAAGTAAAATGTTTAATGTTTGAATAATAAATGTTAAATGAGTTCAAAGGTTAAAATTAAAATTGAGGTAGTCATGAGTTTGCTAGTGTAACTTTCAATGAGCATATCAATGTAATATATTGTAAAAGTTAGGGTTTGTGTGATGATAATGATTTCAATAAGGCATCTGAGTCAAAGTTAATTCTGATGGGTGTTAGATAAAATAAGAATTTTGGAATAAAAGTAAGTAATACAGAAACAGGGTAGTAGTAGGGACACAGTAGTGGGAATGCATATATGTAGAGAAAGTGAGTAATGTAAATGAAGAGTAAATAGGTGATGGGGATATTTTGTAGTGAGGGTCCGGTGTAGGGAGTGATCAACGTGCGTCGTTGGGCAGGTAATTGTGAAGGGTCGAAGAGTGCTTGCCGAGATTACTGGGAAGGGCAAGAGGATATGAATGGAATTACCAGGTTAGGGAACACACATCCTAGTTACAAAGAGGGTATTAGATATTTTATTTTAAGAGGAAAATGATTTAAGTGGAATTAGTATTGCAGGGGGTTATTATTGAGAGAGAGATTGGTGTCACCCTATGCAAATCTGTAAATGGTGGTTAGAAGGAAGAAGGTGAGCAAGATTATGTATATAAATGCCCATTCAATAAATCAAATCAATATGAAGGACTGAGAATCACCCAAACTAATTGATAATGAAAATGTTAAATAGAGAAATTCATAGCTAAATGGAATAATAAATAGAAAATGTAAGATTTAATAGAATTTAAATATAAAATAAAGCTGTAAAGTGTGTACATTTTGATCAAAACTAAATGTGAATTGTTTATTTTAATGTAATAATTGCAATGTTAATTATGAGTGTATTGTATGTATAATGTTAGTGTAGGAATCTTAAACATGTATAATGGGCTTTTTAAATAGATTCCCCACTTTCGGGCAGTCTCGGCCTTACCAACCCAGATTGTGGTTTTGGATGACAATCAGCTGTGCGCAGCATTACTGTAAAACTGACCATAGTTGGTTGCCTTTGAAATTGGTTCAACATAGAAATTTAATGGGGTTTAATAAGGGAATCTAAGATTATTTTGAACACAGGCTATTTTCACCCAAATAGGGGTGGTAGACCTTAGGGGCATATGTTAAGATAATGAGTAGGGGTACTTACCCTGAAGTTTCTTGTAATGCTGAAGCAAGGATGGGAGTGAGAGAAAAGAAAAAAGTGCTAACTCCTTCCGCCTGTCCTTGTGGAGGCAACTGGACACAACAGTCCAGGGGGGCAATAGTGTGTGTGGAGGAGAAAAGGGGATGATTGTTATTAACAGCGCCGGATAAATAGAATTTGTTAATAATATTTTATAAAATGTTAAATGATTTTGAATTGTTTTAGATACAAAAGGGAAAATGGTTAAGAATTGTAGAAGAAGGGAGATATAGATGAATTGTATTTGATTAAATTTTGATAATGTGTTTAAGAGAATTTTAATAATGAATTTAAATATTTTTAGATGTAATTTGGGTGATGACAGATATTTGTAATGATGTAATGGGAGGTAGTTATGTAAATTCTGATTGGAATCAGGGAAATATCTTGAATTTGGAGGAAGAGTTAACAAGAGGACGGGCCTACAGAAGGTTGATAGTCAAAAATGTGAATGTCTCATATATGTTAAAAATATATATACATGTGTGTTAAGAGTTAAGAAAAACCAGTGCTTCTTAATGCAAACCAGCGCACAGCTAAGGGGAGACAGATCAGTTTGGGATATGTATTATACAAGACCACTATTTGATATTTTGATTTGATGCTTCAGTGTCTGGTGATGTTGTGGCGGCGGTCCTGAGCTGGCCAGCGCGTCAGAGCAGGAGCGTCAAGTGCCTGACTGGCCTTGCGGTGTTGGGATCTCGAAAGGGAAGTCCAGTAAGGTCATGCAGGTGCTGTCACGATTTCTGGACCAAGGGGTAAGTTAAATATTGTTTTATATAAACAGTAAAGGGGGTTGTGGTGACATATCGCGACTGATCCCTTTAGGAAGTATGAGTGTGTCAATAAGAGTTTTTATGCTTCGGCATAAAACTTCTCATTGAGGGGGTATTGTAACGGTACAAACCCGTGAGATTTTGCATTTTATTCTTTTCAATTTTATTCCATCAAAGAATATATGGTGAAGGGATTATAGCATCGAGACTGTCGCTGGGAGGTACGGCTCGGCATTGGAATGAAAAATTGTCAGCAAGGGAGCATGTTCACACACTTGCACACACACATCGGCCAACGTTCTCAGGCATTTGGTCACGTTTGAATGCATTCCTCAGCGCCATGTGCGCGGAGAACACAAAAGCAGTCAGCTATGAACATCCAATAAATACAGACGCAAGCAGTCCGCGCGTCCGCAGGCTGGGCATATTTTTTCGTCTTACCTGTACATAACAATGTAAGGTAAATCAGTGCAAAGAATCAGTGAACAAAATTATGGGCACGCCCAACAATCGAAAGTATAAAATGTGATTTTATTCAAATTTGTAGTGTTAACAATCATGAAGTGACAGTTCTGGCGATATGTAAAAACAAATTATCAGTAATAGGAATGTGTGTGTGAAATGAAGGCAAATACACGAGGAGGCTGGACTATGGAAATACCACGATTCAGCTAAGTAACCTACAAGAGTAAAAAACCAAAATTTTGCAACTAGGGCTTATAAAATTCCAATTTTAATATTTTAATAAAAATGGAGATCTCCTAAAGTCATTGGGTGTATATGTGTGTGTGTGAATGCAAGCGCTGGTTTCCATATATAAAATTAAGTTTGTAGCTATTTTATTTTGAAACTAATATTTTTTTAATATTACTGAAACTAAAATGTAAGAGAGGGAGAAGGAAGATTTTGTATGTAATGATGGGGTTGGAAGGAATGTATAACGTTTTTTTCATTATGACCAAAAAGATAAACTTAATTGTATTTTAGGATTTAATAAAGTAAGATTGGTTTGAATATTTTAATTTGAATTATTAGTTATTCCAAGCAACCATCTCGTTTCCAACACGTCTAATTTCGAACCCTGGATATGGTAAGTAAAAGATTTGAGTTGGTAGCAGACAAAATGGTGGCTACCAGAGTAAAAGTTGTAAACAAAGTCAATTAATATTTATTATAAATATAATAAAACAACGTTTTGCCCGAACTGGGACAATTTAATGAATTAAATTAAAACATAACAAGGTTATATTTACATAACATAAGCATTAACCCATTCGCTGACTTTGACGAGTGTACGTCGCTCCATTTTATCAGTGCCGTGGAGACTTTTAACGAGTGTATGTAGCTTGCGCCACTTGTTCAGTTCACTGACTTTGACGGCAATCACTTGCCCATTTGTTTCAATGTAAGAACCACTTTATAGTAGTTTTATGAATATCCAACAGATGTCGGGTAAATTTAAATGCTTTCTACATGTGTTTTTATTTACTGCTATGTACCATTGTTTAACATATTTGTAGGTGATAAATCTGCAATAAAAAAATTAACATTTATTGAAAATTAATTCCTTAAAAAAATAGTCAATGAATGGGTTAAACTAGGTCTGAGTTTTAAGAAGATCATCGTACCAACCGCTGAGCTATAAATTTAACAAGCCTGGACAATTAAAATTAAGAAAAATGTTATTCATTTTAATTTAAGAAGAAAAGAACTGAATTTAAAAAGAAAATGAAAGAATATTGAAGGGATTAATTGTGTATGAGTAATTATTTTTAATCCTCCTCCTGCTATGGCGCTACAGCCCAAGTCAGGCCCTGGCCTCCATCAATCTCTGCCTGCAATCCACTATCCACTGCAACCCTCCTCCAGTTTCTTATCCCCATGTCCCTTGCGTCTTCTGCAACGCCATCTTCCCACCTCTTCCTTGGTCTGCCTCTCGGTCTCGTTCCCTCCCATGTACCCAGCAAAGCCCACTTAATTATTTTTAATACTTAACATTTTGGTCAGTTTATGAATATTAGCATTTTCATAAACATTAAAGAATAAGTTGATAGTACCTATTTCTTGTGTACCACGTGCGATTTGAATTATTTAAATAGGTGAGTGAATTAAAATAAAATAAAGGAAGTAATTAATCAAAATTAAAGAATTTTAATTAATCAAGACATTTTAATTCATTAAAAAATTACAAAAAATTAGAACAATATAGTTATATACCTACAAGTACAAGTAGAAATTTAAGCATGTTCCAATTTACGATTATAGAATTTTTACCATTACATATTTTGGTGCAAACGTGAGGCATTAAGGAAAAAATATATATACACAAAAACAAGTATCATTACATATTTAGTGCACCAACTCTGGGGCATAAAAGAATTAAAAAGAACAGAATGTCTAATCAATTTACATTACATAAACAGCGTCCACAACAGTGAACCTCATCAATTCATAAACCAGTATTCAATAATTTTACCATTACATATTTGGCACTCAAAAGTGAGGCATAACAAGTATCTACAAATCTATATTAGAGAAACCAGATATATATATCATTACAAATTGGTGCTCAAAATAGATATATCATTACAAATTGGTGCTCAAAATAGATATACACCCAAAAAAGATATTTACATAGAAGTAGAAATAGCATTATTTTCTATTACAATATATTACTGTAACTCATGTAGTGATAACTTTAATTAGAGGATAAATGTGTATCACTAAAGTCGCACTACATTACAATGTATAATTTAACGATTTTAATCTGTAAGGTAAAATATTGTTACAAATTTCACTACTGTTTTGTAGTGCCAAATATTACAGACATATCACATATTTGCAGCGGCAATATTACAGAATATATTAATTTATTTGTATAATTATGATTAAGTTTTTCTGTTTCAAAATATTATATTGCCGTTATATTACATCGCTAAAACTTCTTGGGCAATAGAAACTATACTTACATACACACAGATATGGTTTGTAATAGTATAATGGACTAATTTACATTCAAAATGTACAAACAGAAAATTTTGTTACAAACATCACTGTTGTTTTATGCCAGCATGTTATTTGTAACACAACATGCTATGCCAAATTAAATACTTTTGTAGAAACAACTCACTAATACTTCTTAATGCCTGAATGAATTATCTTGTTTCTAGAAACTGTCTGATGTAGTACATGTTCTGAACAAACATCACGCAAGTACTTCTTAATGCCATAGTGTATGCCAGTATGTATTAATTTGTGTCTTGACAAATCGCCTGACTGAGTAAATGATTTTGAACAAACTTCGCACTGGAACTTCTTAATGCCAGAATGTATTAACTAGTGTATTGACAAATTGCCTGAGCAAATGATTTTGAACAAACATCATACTGGTACGTCTTGCTGTCAGTATGTATTAACTTGTGTGTTGACAATCTGCCTGACTGAGTAAATGAGTCTGAACAAACATCACACTGGTACTTCTTAATGCCAGAATGTATTAACTTGTGTATTGACAAACAGCTTGACCGACTAAATGATTTTGAACAAACATCGCACTGGTACTTCTTAATGCCAGAATGTATTAACTTGTGTTTTGACAAACTGCATGACCGACTAAATGATTTTGAACAAACCTCACACTGGTACTTCTTAATGCCAGAATGTATTAACCTGTGTTTTGACAAGGTGCTAGAATAAGTAAATGATTTTGAACAAACTTCGCACTGGTACTTCTTAATGCCAGAATGTATTAACTTGTGTCTTGACAAATCGCCTGACTGAGTAAATGATTTTGAACAAACTTCGCACTAGTACTTCTTAATGCCAGAATGTATTAACTTGTGTTTTGGCAAACTGCTTGACCGACTAAATGATTTTGAACAAACATCGCACTGGTACTTCTTAATGCCAGAATGTATTAACTTGTGTGTTGACAATCTGCCTGACGTAGTAAATAATTTTGAACAAACATCACATTGGTACGTCTTACTGTCAGTATGTATTAACTTGTGTGTTGACAAACTGCCTGACTGACTAAATGATTTTGAACAAACATCACACTGGTACTTCTTAATGCCAGAATGTATTAACTTGTGTTTTGACAAGGCGCTAGAATCAGTAAATGATTTTGAACAAACATCGCACTGGTACTTCTTAATGCCAGTATGTATTAACTTGTGTTTTGACAAACTGCTTGACCGACTAAATGATTTTGAACAAACATCACACTGGTACTTCTTAATGCCAGAATGTATTAACTTGTGTTTTGACAAAGTGCTAGAATCAGTAAATGATTTTGAACAAACATCGCACTGGTAGTTCTTAATGCCAGTATGTATTAACTTGTGTCTTGACAAATCGCTTGACTGAGTAAATGATTTTGAACAAACTTCGCACTGGTACTTCTTAATGCCAGTATGTATTAACTTGTGTCTTGACAAATCGCCTGACTGAGTAAATGATTTTGAACAAACTTCGCACTGGTACTTCTTAATGCCAGAATGTATTAACTTGTGTTTTGGCAAACTGCTTGACCGACTAAATGATTTTGAACAAACATCGCACTGGTACTTCTTAATGCCAGAATGTATTAACTTGTGTGTTGACAAATTGCCGGACTGAGTAAATGATTTTGAACAAACATCGCACTGGTACTTCTTAATTCCAGAATGTATTAGCTTGTGTTTTGACAATCCGTCTGACCGAGTAAATGATTTTGAACAAACATCACACTGGTATTTCTTAATGCCAGAATGTATTAACATGTGTGGTGACAGATGGTCTCCCAGAGTATTCTGAATTGACTTTCCCCTATATAGTTCACAATCCAGGGTAGAATCCTCTTCTTCACAGATATTATTCATGGGTGTAAATAAGTAACACTGTAACAAATGAATACACAACTGTAATAATTCATAATTGGAACTCTGAAGCAGCACAAAATATAGTTATAAATCATGTTATATCTGTGAGGTAGCTTTCGGATTGCAAAAATTAACCTTACCCTATGTCTGATTACAGTATTGCATTACTCTTCATACGAAGAACAGTAGATTTTTGTACGCAAATGTGTATATAATTGAATGGTGAATGGCACACACACACACACACACACACACGCATACATACACACACACTTGCATATTTAACCACACTAGAATTTTTGTAAATAATTAAATATAGAGCAGTTGTTGAAAATAGTTTCAGTAGTGCTATGTGCATGTGCAGAGAAAGCTTACAACCTGTAGCTTGTCAAAGTGAACACATGTTGATGTTAAGCTCTGTGTGTGGGATTTAAGTCAGTAAAAGAAATTTGAAAACATAAGGAAGACACAAGTGTTAGAAGTCTGACCTACTCATTGGAAACTGCCACCGTCTACCAAAACAACAAAGGACTATCCAAGTCAAATAAATATGTTCTACAATGATTTACACATTGAAGTAGAAAATCTTAGAATGTGAGTAAAGAGAAGACTGGTTCAGATGATTGTGTATCCCACACGTACGGAAGAGAGGACTAATTTAATATTCACAGATTGGAGAACAATCAAACTGAATTCCATCTGAATAGTGAATGAGAAATGGAATCAATAGGTAATAATATAATTGACAGAGAAGCTTGCTTAGTAAAGAAACATTTTCAAGATTCTGCTGCCACATCATTGTTTGAGCAAGTAAACTATTTGTGAACAACATAAGACTTGTTTGAATACTGCTGCTATTGGAATATTGATACACAAAGACAGGTAAGATACCAATTGTGGTAGATCTTAAACACATGGAAAACTTACCCTTGAAGAGAACATCACTCACCCAGTTGAAAGGAGTAAACAAATCAAAATTCACTGAACACAAGTTAGTAAAATTAGCATACCACTTGAATTGAAATATAAGATTAGGAATATACATGTATGTAAATATACATACAAGGAATTAAAACCATTGAAGAATTACTTGTTCACACAGATTACAAAAATAAAAGCAATTCTCTAGAGGTGATATGTGATGGCAACCAAAAGGAACTGCAAGAAAGAAGAGAGGAGAGTGGAGTATAAGAGAAAACTTTGTGCAGAAGGAGAAGGAATCGCAATGAAGAGAGAAATGCAAGCAAGGTTGGAGAAGAGCAAAACGGTATCAACAACAAAGTGAGAGAAGATGAAGAGAAATTATTTCCCACAAGGAGAGAGAGACCAAGGGCGAACACAGTAAGAGTCTCAGAATAAACAGCACATTATTACAGAAACAGGAGAAATAGCACCATGAAAAGAAAGGTACAAAAATCATTGTTATATAGCCTCTTCCTACAAAGCACGTAAATGTGACACAGGATATCGTCAACGGAGAACAATATGTCCAAAGAAAGGTGGCAGAATTTTGTATCCCTCCATGGCAGTGTTTACTATGTTCGATTAAATCTTTTTTTATAAGAAGCCGTTTTAAAACGTATTGTTAGGTGAATAATTACATATGTGAAGATGTAAATAAAATACGAATACCATTCAAATCCAATAACACCTAGGGAATATATGCAACAACACACATTTGCATATTTAACAATGGCAGTATTGTTGTAAATAATTCATAAACAGAAGTTGTTAGAAATAATTTTAAGTAGTGTATGTACAGGCAAAGATTACAGACTCTAACCTGTCAAACGTGATCACCTGTCGATTTTATAGTGTGTTTGTCTGTGTGTGTGTGTGTGTGGTCTACCACCAGAAACAGGTATTGTACTGCAAATGGGGATGATCTCTGTATATGCATGTATTTTGCTTGATTAGAGAACTCCTGTCCAGACATGAATGAATTAATGACAATAATTAAACATGGTTATTTAATCAAATTTGAAGTCTAAAAAACACATTTTGCAATTCAGACAATGCCATAAGAAGAAATGTACTGTCTTTCCACTGCCACCGGAAGACGCAAATGACTTACTCATGGGGCCACTCTTGGGGTTTTATTAGCAACAGGAAATCGGCATCGACAATATCATCACCATCATCATCGTTGTCATTGTCTCATATATCCATAAGCTGCACACACACACACACACACACACACACACACACACACACACACACGTAAAAAATTGACAATTATTTTGTTCAAAAGAAAGAAACAACTCACAAAGAACTGAAGTATGAGTTAGTGAAGTAAAATCAATACGAAAATGTAAATAGTTGAAGTAAAATAAGTAATATGGAATTTTAAGTTTTATTAAAAATAATTTTTCCAATCAATTTAGAATGGATGCTGTCTTGTAAACAATAATTATGTTTACTTAAAGTGAATATTATTTTATTAAAATATTAATAAATGTACAACTTGAATTAACAAAAAATATAATACTATTATTGCAGATTATTTGCTAAGATTTAACACTTTGAGTGCTAACTCCGTCAATTGACGGACTAGAGAAAACTTCCGTAAAATGCGAGGTCCGTCAATTGACGGAGTCGTGTTTTCAATGCTTTTATACGGGTTAGTCATTCATATGACGGTTTAGCAGCACCATACAGAGTTGGTAATGCACAAGCAGTTCACATTTTTACCGCTAGATCTCATATACGGCCACATAATAGTCAACAGTTTGAGTTGAACCCAGTCGTTGTTTGGCGCTCAAAATGTCGGGACGCGGCTTGACCGTAGACGAAATTCTTGCTGAATTGGAACGCGATTTTAGTGAAAGTGATGGTGATTGTGATTTTTTCTGATAATACAGACGATGATCCAGATTATGTTCAAGAAGATTTGTATTCAGGTTAGTATTTATAATCACACAATTTATAACCTTTGCATTTGTTGTGAATGTATTTTTTATAAACGTAATTTTTTTGTGAACGTATTTTATTTTGTTATTTTTTTATAAATACTTATACTATTTTGTTTTTTGTGTTGTAGATACTGAAAATGAAGAATCGCAGTCTGAAAATGAAAGTGAGCAACAACATTTTGCTCCTGTTCAAGTGAGAGGAAGGCCAATAAATAGTCGTACTGGCAGAGACAGGGCCAGAAGAAGTGACTCAGCCAATGGTTGGACAGCAACTGATCAGGTACCAACTATTGATGTATTCACAGGACAAGCAGGTATAACCGATATTACAGAATTAGACGAAAATAGTTCCATAACAGACTTTTTCTGTTACTTCCTTGACAATGAGTTTTTGCACCATATCAAGGAACAAACAAATCTGTATGCCCGACAATGTATTAGAAAGATGAGAAGTACAAATTCGTTATCTCCCAAGTCTAGAATGGCAAATTGGAAGGGTGTGATGATTTCTGAATTATGTAAATTTTTTGGCATTATTTTTCATACGAGTGTTAGCCAGAAACCACACATTTCAGATCACTGGTCCAAGAAGGCCGTAATATCATGTAACTTCTGTCCTAATTTGATCAGCCGTGACAGGTTTCTTTTGATTCTTCACAATTTTCATATAAACTATAATAGCAGCGAAAAAAAGAAAGGGGAACCTGGATACGATCCTTTCCATAAAATTCGCCCTTTAGTTGACAAAGTCCGCTTGCGCTTTCAGCAGGCATACCAACCAGCTGAGGGCATGTGTAAATACAGGGGTAGAATTTTTTCAAGCAATACATGCCTCAGAAGCCTAATAAATATGGCATCACATTATACATGCTTTCAGAGTCAGATTCTGGCTATATATGGCCAATTTTTCTATTTTTTGTGGGCAGAGTAATGTTGTCACTAATATTGTGAAAGATCTATTAGGAGACTTGCGTGGGAAAGGACACACTTAGTTCACTGATAGATACTACACCAGTCCAACTCTTGCAAGTGAGCTGGAAAATGAAAATACTGCACTGGTGGGAACAAAAAATAAAAACAGAAAAGGTATTGAAAAATCCAACTCTTCAACGGGGAGAACAAATATACAGATGAAGAGGCAATACTCTGGCTATTTGTTGGAAAGATAAAAGAAATGTATATATGATCAGTACCAGACACTGTGCTGAGATGGTCACATATGTCATCAAAAGAAGACAAGAAAAAACCATACCAGCATGTGTAATAGATTACAACAACAACAAAATTGGTGTAGATCTGTCAGACCAAAGATTGTCTTATGGTGTATTTGAACATCGGACAGTAAAATGGTGGAGAAAACATGCTTTCCACATTTTGCTTAAGCGCATTGTAAACTCAAGTATTTTGTATAATAAAGTGAAAGGTCTGAAGATTCCTGTGACACAATGTATGCAGAATTTGAGTGAAGATCTTGTTGCGATTGAAGATGATCCACCTATGGCAAGTACCAATGGAAACAGTGGAAATCAGCTTTCTCGGTTGGCCACAGGAAAACATTTCTTGGAGAAGATATCACCAACACCTGGTAAGAAGAGACTACAGAAATGCTGCAAAGTATGTGGAGATAGAGGGAAAAAAGAAACGGGAAAGTTTGTGAGGAAAGACACAAGTTACCAGTGTTGTGAGTGTAAGGTAGCATTATGTATAAACCCTTGTTTTAAATTATTTCATTCAAAAAAAAACTAAAGTGTGAATTTATTACATACCATATACATATCTTTTTAATTAAATTGAATAAAGTGTTAAAACTAATAACGTATAATAAAGTGTAATTGATTAATAAAATTGTAAGTTTAACGTGGTCAAGTTTAAAAAATTTTTTAAAACTAACTAAATTTGAAATTTCAGAAACAGCTTAAGCTTTTCCTGTACAATATTCACGATACAATCACTATAAAGAAGAAAGTATGACCTTTAAAATAAGGTAAGTTATATTTTTCTATCTGTTCTAGTTTATGAGTTACATTAAAATGAAAAGTTCGAAAAATGGCCAGCATTCTTCGCATATTATGAGTAAAAACACACAGCACTATAAGTGTGAAAATTTTAATAATGATTCAAAGTTTATATTCCTGTCAGACACCCGAGAAATTTACAAGAATTTTACAATTGTTTTTTAATGTCTTACATTTTGATGTTACAGATTACACTATGCAACATTTTAAAACTTTTGGTATGATGTTTTAAGACTGTAAGGTGATTTTAAAAGTATTTTTCATGCTGATTTCAAATCTGGTTTTAGTTTTTCTGTATCACGTAAGGTTTTTATACAATTCAATTTTGAAGTTTTAAAAAATCGAATTTTGTGAACAGGGAAAATTATTATTTGATTGTGATTTCAAAATTGTTTACGTTTTAATCCTGCATGAAATCACAACACATGGCGGTGCAATAGACAATGGTATACACTCACTTAAAAATGTTATAATTATTACGAAAACACAACACATATATGACAATTTAATTCCTCTTCTTCGCTGAATTCACTGCTTCAAGATCTTTCTGACATGGGTTGAAACTTCTCTTCCGTGATTGTCTCCCTTCACCAGTGCCGTCTCTTTTTAGCATAAAACAGTAGTCGGCCATCATGTTGGCATTCCACCTTCCCTGGTATCTCTTTTCCATGTCCTTGATATCCTGGTGGAAACGTTCGCCTTGTTCTTCACTGACATCGCCGAGGTTCGCAGAGAAAAAGTCAACATGTGAGTGTAGGAAGTGAAGCTTTACACTCATGTTACATCCTAATTTCATGAAACTCTGCAACATTCTTTTAAGCATGGTTTTGTACTCTGGATGTTTGTGGTTGCCCAAAAAGTTGACAACTCCTTTAAATGAAACCCAGGCCCTTTTTTCCACTGATTCATTGTACTTTCAAACAAATTGTCTTTCATTAACTTTCTTATCTGCGGTCCCATGAAGATCCCTTCTTTAAGTTTCTCATACGATACTTTCGGAAATCTTGTTACCAAGTACTGGAAACAGTCACCATCTTTTGGAAGAGCTTTAGTGAACTGTTTCATTAATCCAAGTTTGATGTGCAGAGGAGGTAATAGTATCTTGCTTCGTTGAACAAGTGGTACATTTATTATGTTCTGTGAACCGGGTTGGAGGGTTTTTCTTTTGGGCTAGTCTGTCTTCTTCCAATGTTTGTCTCTGGCTCGACTATCCCATTCACAAATGAAACAAGGCATTTTTGTGTAGCCGGATTGTTGACCAAGTAACATACCTACTACTTTTAAATCCCCACAAATTGTCCAAGAATGTTTTTCATAATTCACGTATTTTAGCAGAGCTTTGAGATTTACATACGTCTCCTTGAGATGAACTGAATGTGCAATGGGTACTGAACCAAACAAATTTCCATTGTGTAAAAGTACACCTTGGAGGCTAGTTTTGGACGAGTCTATAAATAACCTCCACTCACTTGGATTGTAAGTGATGTTAAAGAAATTCAATAAACCCTCAATATCACAATAAACCAGAGAGTCTTCTTCTTTAAAGAATTTCATTAATTCCGTCTCTCTGGACCTATACCAAGAGAAGGTAACGCCGGGTAGTAGTAGATTTTTTGCATTCAATCTTGACCCAACCCAAGCAATTGGGTGGCATCTTTTGTCAGGTTCAAGTCACGAGTAATATCATTAAGTTCATTTTGACTGAATAATTTTGGTGCAGAATCTTCTTCCGGGTTGTAATCATCAGCATTATCGCTTTCATTTTCTGAGCTGCTCGCCAGTGGCACATCTTCAAGAACGGGAGGTGGAATTGGGATAGGGAGAGAATTACAATGCGTAACTGGTCATAAGGCCGAAGGAATGTTTGGATATTGCATATCCTTCTTACTTTTTGCGTTATGACCTCGAATTTTAACCATACAAAAATAGCAATCGTTAACATGATTTTGTGGCTCCCTCCAAACCATTGGGATTGCAAAAGGCATTGATTTTTTTGCACCATTTTTCCGCAGTCTCAGTCCCTCAACACATGTACGGCATACCTTGTGTGGTGCCCAGCTTTTGTCTTCATCACCAAGCCTTATGCCGAAGTACGCGTAATACACGTTTCTCACAAAACTATTATAATGTTATATAATAACGTTTCTCACCACAAATATAACAGAACACGTTTGGGTTATTCAAACACTTGCGGGAACTCATTTCTACAGAAAGTTCACAAACTATATATGACAGCACAAATATAACCTCACAGCACTATAGCATGTAAACAATGAACTACTGTTTCCCGCCTAACAGCCAGCTGGGTGTAACAAGTGTGGCCAACTAATCCCTCCCCCACAATAAAATTTTCCCTTGTGAAACTTATGTGTAAATAAAAGATGAGTTCATTTGATTTGCAAAAAAACTGTACGTGATAGAAAGAAACGGATTGCAGATCTGGAATCAGCGCAAAAAAATGCTTTAGGAACACCTAAGACTACAGAAACATAGAAAATCATGTTGCATATATAGTGTTATTATTGTTGTGTGTTACATATAAGAGGCATAATAGTATGTCAGTGTATCTTCTTAACCCTTTCGCTGCTACTTACATAAGTGATCTACCCTGCACCCCAGTGCTGGCCAAATTTTGCGTTCACATGTGTTCCATAACTAAACTTACTAAACTACATTTAACTGATTTTTAAGCATTTGTACTTACCAATAATCAATCCTTGTTCATACACAATAAATCCACAGTATTCTATGTCTATCATTTATCACTTTTGTCACTTAAATTCCTAATTTATTAACACAAACTAATAAACTTAACGTTTCATTTCACTGTATTTACATTTCACAACATATACACTAATTCATACTTCCAAATTTAAAATTTATATATATATATATTATTATTAAGTAATTATATTATGTTTATAAATGTTGTATATATTGTAAATTTTAATAATTTTTCAAAGAATGATATTCTTCAAAACATGGCACAACACACAGACCATTACATTTAGCACGCATATATCTAGACTTTTCTTTTTTTCAATCTTCTTTTCGTATTACTGAAAACATGACAGTGGACAGTGCCTGGTAGGATTTGTTTTCTTCTCTGTGGGGGGGGGGAATGTCTTTCAGTCAGTCTTAGTGGTGAATAGCTGCTCAGTGCTGCATGTCTTTTATTATTGGTTCTGTCAAAGTGATATTTTTCTAGGATTTGAGTAATCAATTAGAGCTGGAAATCTGCCAGTGAAACTATTTTCCCACTATTAGTTTGGTACAGGGAATAAGAATTTAAAATTGCCATGTCCAGAATATGAAAAAATAGTTTTTGTACCATTTTACAGTTTTCCTCACTGAGCCAACTAAACTAAGAAGCATGTCAGCGTTATCTACTCCTCCCATGTTTTTATTATATTCCAACACTGCACTTGGTTTCAGAACTTCCCTACCTGTCCTATAATCTCGTTTACCAGTTGGCTGGAAATTGAGTGTGTGCATGGTTATACGAGTGTACACATCCCTCTTGTCGTACCATTTTATTGCCATAATTTTGTTGTCAGAAGTATGCATTTCTTCTCAATTTTTCTGTCAGTGTTGGCATGTTCTTCCGGTTTTTTCTGACTGTGCTACATGCATTGGTACCATTATCATGTAGGGTAGAAAACAGTTTTGGACCTACCAGTTATCAACGAAAACTGTGCGCCCTTTGTTTAGATAGTCCGGAGATAATATATGCCCAAATTGTATGTGTCTGCTAACTCTGTACTTTGTCCAGTGTATGTTATAAAATCAAGGATGAAGCCTGTTTTTGTATCACACAACACAAACAATTTAATGCCAAAACAGTTTTGTTTCGTCTTTATGTACTGTTTGAGAAAATGCCTTTGAACAGTACTAGGCTCTCATCAATGCAGATTTTGGAATGGTTTCATATATTTTTTGAATAGTGGGTCTGAAGGGGCTTGGAGACTGTTATTACTGAAATGCAGCACCTCAGGAGAAGAAGGTATCGATCTTGGGTCATGATTTCTCCAAAAATTGGAGCATGTAAAACTCGATGTGTTGACCAGTGTTCTTGAATTGTGAGATGTTTGTTGCGTACCATGGTAAGCGTGACAACAATAAAGATATAAAGTTCCTTTACTGAAGTTTCAAACCATTTATGAAGCCTTGAATATTGTGATGGAGGGTTTGCTTCAACAGACATTTTATGGTATTCATTTGTCTCACTGGCAACTATGTCAAGAATATCATTAGAGAGGAAAACGTCAAAATACAATAATTCATTGGCATCTTTGGGGAGATCACAAGCAGCAGCAGATGAACTTTCATCAAATTCATGAACTATCGAACGAAAAGGGCCACCAACCCATGAAAATTCAGAAGCCAAATTGCTTATTTCACCTACACTCTCACGTGGTTCAATCTCATCACCAAAATCATCATCTGAAAAACTATCACTGGAGACGTACATCATCATTTGATTGATAAATATAATCTAAAATTTCTTTTTCAGAAAGGAATTCATGATTAGACATTCAAATAGTTATAAAAGTGTAGGCCAAGAAAATCTTGAAAGTACTACGCGTACGCAGTAGCAACAAAACATACGAAAAGATACTAACAAAAATCACAAATGAATTTATACATGCATACACTAAACACTAAATGTAATCTAAAAATTAAACAGTTAATACTTCACAAAAATAACAAATAAAGTAGTTCAAAAATAAAAAAAGAACAAGGCACACAACGTAAACAAAGGCATGCACTGAAATTTTTCGATACAGAAACAGATGTACAACATAGTACAAATAGTAGACAACAAATGGCAGCACAAATCAGCGAAATCGACTTAATTCGAGAACAGCAATAAGGGCGCAAATTCCAAATAGAATATCAATTACTTATTTGTTTATAAGTTATATTATTTGTTTATAAGTATTATTATTTGTTTATGAATTTGAAATTTATAAAGCTTGTAATGGGACAAAAAGGGGTATATTATTTTATTTTATTTAATTATTAAATTCATTTCATTTTCAATGGTAACTCCCTGTGTAAATCTGGTAGCAAGTCCCAGCAATGAAACGGTTTATGCCTACAAAGAACAGTGGAACGCGGCGTGTATGTTCAGCAACGCAATTGAATTCTAAGAATGGTAGTGCTGTGTGACGTACAAAGGCGCGCAAACATGAACACGGGCGCATAGACGACGCAGATCAGACTCTAAACGACGCCACAAAAAATGGCGAAACAACGAAAGTCTTGTACCATACGGTCTTGTGATGGCGGATGTAGCTGAGAGACCACGCCTTCCACAGCCTCAATATTTTCGCCAGTTAGCATTGTCAAAATGTGGGCACCATGCAAGCCCATGTTACCGAGACAGTAACAAAAACTTCGTAATCCAAAAGGCAGTGTGGGTTACAGGAAGCAGACAGACAAGGTGGGGATTTTGGTTAGCCGTTGGCGAGTCAGTCGTCTTCACCTATAGGCCGCATGCGGTCCTTTTAATTTTCGACTCGAACACCTTAAAGGTCGGCCGACCGTTTCAGTATATATAAAAATGTGTAGAGCAGTTTGAAATATATAAAAAAACCAGTGAACTAAGTGAAAATTGCAAAAAACAAATGGAATAATAACAGTTTTTAATAACAACGAAGCGAATTTAGTGAGTGATGTGCCATGCGGTCAACAGGGACTCCGCTACTACACGTAACCGTACCCATTTTAATATATTCTTGTTTTATATAAAAAAAGGAGGTTTTTGTATGTGTGCAGTGTGCGAGCAAACTGGGTTGCAATCATTAAAATAATGATTTTATGTTAGGATGTAAACTAGTATTAGGAAATTAAGCATGTTGAAATAATGTTTTTATATTTCCCAAGAAAGGGTTAATATTTTTAGTTTACCGTATTTACTGATATTTTGTCAGAAATTAATAATTAATAAGAAAGGAGTTTGTAGATGAACATTGGGTAAAATCAGAAGACGCAATAAAAAAATGTTGAGCTTGAGTAATAAACAGGCTCAAATTATATAGACCAGTAGATTCAAACTAGAAGTAAAAAAGAAAAATGTCATGCTAAAGAAAATAAACCAACATTTTGTTTGAGTTTACAAAAATATGTGTTTGTTAATTTGCATTCACCTGTGATTTTACTCTGCCAGAGTACACCAGACGACACCCTGGAAAATAACTCGAATTTACTTAGTAAAGGTAAGTGATTGGAATTTCATAATTTTAAACAATAGTAAACCTGTAATGCTTTAGTTGGTGCCCTAAAAATGGGACAAAATTCAATATTTCAATAATTTAATTAACTCATGTTTTAAATGGCGCCCGAACAGGGACTTTGTAAATTAAAAAATTAAATTAGTTTACAAACTGGTCGAAAATGGCAGAGGAAAATACGAATGCAACTTTGTGTGAAGGTGAAGTAGTAAAATTAAATTTAAATGTAACACAAGACAGTTTAGTATCAACAAATATTGACGAGCACGTAAACGACACAGACGATACAACAGACGAAATTGAGGTAGTAAATGCAAAAAATGGCAAAAGCGATAATGCAAATATATTTAACCAATTAGCGTTGATGATGGAAATGATGTCAGGAATGAAAACTGAAATCAATGATAAACTTGACAAACAAGACGAGAAAATGAAAACAGAAAATAATAATTTAAAAACTGAAATCAAATCAGAAATAAATGCCGTAAATATTAAAATTACCGATTTAAATAAAGAGTTCATGAGTGTAAGGAGCGAATTGAGAGTGAGTGAAATAAATATGAATAGCCGCTTGGAAAGTATGAATGAGGCTATTGTTGGAGTGAAAGATGAACTGACTACAGATATAAATAAGATACAAACCGAAGTGAAAAACGATATAAAAATAATTAACGAAAAACAAAAAGAGAAAATGCTAGAGACAAATAAAAAATCTGACACATTGACAAATAAATTTAATGACAAAATTAAGAAGCAAAATGACACAATTGACAGTAATGTTCAATGTATAATTAATGAGTATAATGTTCAATGCAAATTAAACAAGCAAATAAAATACAAGAAAATATAAATGATGAATTCAGAAGTAACTTTGAACAAGTTGATGCAATTAAGATTAATGTAACTAGTTTAAAAAATAAACAAACAGAACACGAGCGTGAAATAATTGAAGTCAGAGAAGGTTTGAATGTAACCATTAATCAGAAATTAACTAATGTAAGTGAGAGAGTGAATGTGGAAGTGGAATTAGGGTATTTTAGTAATGAAAGTAGGGGGATGAACCCCATACAATTTTTGAACTCTATAAAAAGTTTCAATAAATATAACCAAGAAAGTTGGGAGATTAAATTAGTAAGAATTTTAAAATACTTTAAAGGGGATGCTAAAATATGGGCGGATGCTCATAATGATAACTGGGTAGATTTTAATGAGTTTGAACACGCATTTAAAAATAAATACTGGTCAGAAGAAAAACAAGAGGGATTACGCAGTACCATAATGGGGTGGGACAATTTTAATATTAAACATGAGTATTACATCGTATGTGACGAGACTATATAGTCAGGTTAAATACTTAGAACCACCAATGCCTCTTTCATCGTTTATAAGATACATTAGTAAGCATTTACCTAAGGACATACGGTCCACAATTAGAACCCGGGAGTTTGCTAACATTGCTGAATTAGAAAAGATATTAGAAGCATATCAAAGTATGAAAGAGGAAGAAGATAACAAATATCAATTTAGAGATACTGAAATAAGACAACCAGACCATTTTAATAATAATGTGAGTAGATAAGGGGAGGGGGCATGGTTATGTCCAAACCCTAATTGTAGTGCTAATAACTATAACAGTTCACGCAATCAATGCTATAGGTGTCAGGGTCTGAGGGAAAGTGCTCAAGGGAGAGGGGAGAATTATAATTGAGGTTTTGAACATAATGGGTTTAGAGGGAATCACAGAGGTAGAGGCTTCACCAGTAATCGTGGAATGCTGGGACATTTCAACCACAGAGGTAGAGGGGGATATGTTAGTAACCCAAACGAAACTAGGGGCGTGGAAGCACCATCTCATAATCAAAACAGTAGGGGGGTTTACAGTGAACCACCACCTCCAATACCGTTAAACTAATCAGGGCGGTTGAAAAAGAAAGCCCCCAGCCGTCTAGAAATCACATGACAATAGGGTCACTTATTACCAACATACACAATGATTTATCCGACGAAGAAGCGGGGGAGAGTAGTAATGCTTTTGGGATGGCAGAATTTGAAGCCGAAGTGTTTAATTCTAAATACACTTTTTTAGTAGATTCAGGGAGTGAACTAACCGCTATACACGATAAAATCTTTGAAAAAATAAAGAGTCAAACTACAGAAACAATTCCACAACTACCAGTACTGGGAATTAGTGTTATAGGGGTAACGGGTGTTCCAGTAAAAAAGTGACTAAACAAATAATGTTACAATTAAAAGTAAATAAAAACACAATAAACGTACCTTTTTTGGTCATCCCAGGATTAAATATGGTAGCTATAATGGGTAATGATTTTTTAAATAATTTCAAAGTAGAGTTAAACTATTACACACAGACTATGGAATTAAACAATGATAATAATATAACTGAAATACCATTTATACAAAAGAAGACTGGAGAAATGAAAGCATTAAAAATAATTAATAAGGGGATGTTAATTTCTGATAATGATATAAACGAGTGTAGGCCTTTAATGATAAATTATTGTAACTTGAGTGTAAATAATACTGAATTATTTGAAAATGAAAATAGTTGGGGCGAAAAAATGAATAAAATCTTATATCAAGAGGGGGAATTTAGTTATCAAGACAGGGAAAAAGTAGTACAAATAATAAATAAAAATAAGTTAGTTTTTTCAGACGAACCAGGGTTAATAAAAAATTTTAAGGGTAAATTAGTTGTTAAAGAAAAAACACCCTTTGCACCTAAAACCTATCCGGTACCATACTCCAAGAGGGGTTAAGTACAGGAGGAAATAAATAAAATGTTGAGGGAAGGTATAATAGAAAAATCTACTTCACCATATTCCAACCCTTTAGTAGTGGTGACCAAGAAACATTTATCGATAAGATTATGTTTAGACGCAAGACAAGTAAACAGAATAATTGTTCCAGACAGAGAATCACCGGAACCAGTAAGCGAAATTCTGCAACGTTTTAATGGGACCAAATACATCACCACCTTGAACTTGACTGCAGGATACTGGCAAATAGAACTGGAAGAGGAATGTCGACAATATGTGGCCTTTTTATATAATGGCAGGAATTACCAATTTCGTAGGTTACCCTTTGGACTAAACGTAAGTGTTTCAATTTTTATTAAATGCCTGGATTATGTATTAGGGAGAGAGATTTTAGAATTCACAACCGTTTATGTAGACGATATAGTAATTACGTCACCAGACATTGATACACACTGTGAAAGGTTAGATAGAGTGCTAAGTAGACTGCATGAATATGGAATAACAGTTAAATTTAAGAAATCTGAATTTTTGAAAGAACAAGTTAATTTTTTAGGACTACAATTTCAGCAAGGGGTATCAGTACAGACCCTAAGAAAGTAGAAATAATACAAAATTTTCCTATACCAAAAAATGTTAAACAGTTGCAAAGTTTCTTAGGGTTGTGCAATTATTATAGGCAATTTGTAGACAAATATTCATATTTAACAGTACAATTGGGACATTTGTTAAATAAAGACAATCGATGGCAGTGGAATTCAAAAGAGCAAAATATATTTGAGCTGATAAAAAATAAATTTTTAAACACAGTTATATTAGCTCACCCTAATTATTTAGAGCCATTTTATATACACACAGACGCATCGGACATTGCCTTGGGGGTAGAGTTGTTTCAGTTAGATGGGAGTGGTAACCATAAAGTAGTAGCTGTTGCAAGTAGATCTCTATTAACTAGTGAAAAGAACTATACTACGATGGAGAAGGAGGCGTTATCAATAGTTTTCACCTGTAGAAAGTTCAGAACGTACTTATTAGGAAATAAGGTAATCATAAGATCCGACCATCAAGCTTTAACATTTTTAAAGAACTGTAAATTAACACATGGTAGGTTAGTGCGCTGGATGCTAATATTACAAGAATATGACTTAACAATTGAGTATTGTAAGGGTAAAGAAAATATAGTAGCTGATGTCCTATCCAGGACAGATTTTGATAATAGTACCGAAGTAAACATAGCAAATACGTATAAAATATTTATAGTAAAAGAAGTGGGGGAAATAAATATGAAAAAATTAATAAGTAACTTAGCAACAGAACAAGAAAGAGACACCGAACTTGGTAAAATAATGTTAGCTTTGAATCAAATACCCAACATACCTCACAAGTGGGAGAAGCATTTTAGTTTGTATAATAAGCATTTATTTCACCGGGCACATGAACAGGGAGACGATTGGAAAGTGTGCATTCCCAAAGTTATAATACCTGAAGTAGTGAGAGATTGTCATCTAAGGTATGGTCATATAGGCCCCAAAAAATGTAGTGACATATTAAAAGTCATGTAAATTCAATAATATGGAAAGAACAGTGCGTAAAATACTACAAACATGCGAAATTTGTCAGAAAGCCAAAGTAAACAATCGTAAACAGAAGGGTTTAATGCAGCATGTAACACCAGACAGTCCTTTAACGTCAGTTGCCGTTGATTTATATGGTCCCTACCTAAAGGTCGTGGAGGGGTGAATTATTTATTTGTTGTATTAATGTTTTTACCAAATTTGTAAAATTGTACCCGATTAAAAAGGCAACCTCCTCAGTATTAGCTAGGAAGATAGTAAATGAATACCTTACTGAAGTAGGTAAACCCCAAATTGTATTATCAGACCATGGTTCTCAGTTTACCAGCAACACCTGGAGGGAAACATTAGGTTGGGAAAACATTCTAGTTAAACATACATCAGTGTATCATCCCCAATCGAATCCTAGTGAGCGCGTTATGTGGGAGTTAGGGAGAATGTTTAGAACTTTTTGCCACAAAAATCATTCTTTGTGGGCTACGTTTGTGTGCAAGATAGAGAAATATATTAACAGTAGTTTACACGAATCCACTAGCTACAGCCCATGTGAGTTAATGTTTCAGAGAAGGCCGTCATGCATATTAGAAGAACTAGTAAAATTTCCAACCCGGACGGATATACCACATGACAGGAAACTGGTAATCGCAAGGGAGCGCCTGCTGAGTAAGGCTGAACAGCGGAAACGGAGACATGACCGTAATTTAACACCATACAATACGAGGTAGGACAACTAGTATTAATAAAAAATCACGATCAATCATCAGCGTTGGACAAAGAAATTAAAAAATTCTTCCTATTGTACGACAGTCCATATGAGGTTAGTCAAGTGAAAATGGAGAATGCTTATGTTTTGGTAGATTTGCAAACTTGAGAAATAAAAGGAACCTATAATGTGACTCAATTAAAAAAGTATTACCTAGCTGAGTGATGATAGACATAATTTTAATTATTAAAATTTTCATACATAAACAAACTTTTTTCATATTTATTTTTTCATTTTATTATTATTATTATTATACACGTTATGGTGTATGAAGGTAGAAGGGATCCTCCCCCCCATTTTCGGGCAATCACAGATTCACCACCTCTGATCGTGGTTTTTGGCATTCTGGAGGCAGGCCAGGGTTGACGGCAGCCCCGCAAAGGGTGAAATCAATGATGGTCCTAATCCACAAATTGGTGTAAACTAGAAAATTTAACACTATCATTGAACGGGGAGGGGGACCCCTAGTTTCGTGGAAAAAAAACATGGTAGTATTTTCCACGAACTACAGTAGTTTGTTTTAGTAATTGAAACTAGAAAATTAGAAAAAATCTTAGCAATTAAGAAATGTCAAAATGAAACAACCAAAATTATGTAATTTAAATGCTTAACTTTTCAAGTTGTTTTCCTTCAGAAAACAAGATGTATTATACTTTTAATGTAAATTTGTAAGACGATCCATTACTGTAGTTCCTATTTTTGTCATAGAGAAGAAAATGTTAGAAAAAATGAAAGTTTGGACTTGCTAAAATGTTTATGTGAAAAGTGTGATAAATAAAGTAAAAACTTATCATACAAGATATGTGGGTAATTTTGGGGGGTTGTGTGGTGTTAATAGAACTGAAATAATCATGGAAAGTAGAGACTGCAACTGTAGAAGGACATTAAGTTTAGCTATAAGTAGGCTATTACAGTGGTGGCATGTGCCACTGTAGGTAGCAGTAAGTGTTGAGGAGTGACAGAGAGTGTTACCTCCATCGGAGGCCAAACTGGCGTAAAATACACTGCACAACTTTTATATAATTTTATATTATGTTGATTTGTTGCCGTGCAGTGTGTTATAAAATGAAGTTAAGCATGCGTGAATTTAAAGTTGATTTCCCCGCCTTTTTGGGTGATTACTGCCTTACCAGCACTAATCGTGGTTTTGGACGACAGCCAGCTATGGGCAGAAATTGTAAAACTGACCATAGCTGTGCTTGAAATTGGTATAAATTTGAAATTAATGGGGGGTGACTTTAGGGGAAATCCCCGGAACTATGGAACAGCGGCTGCCACTCTGTTCGCGTGGGAACAGTTAACCAGGTGGTAGACCCGATTTAAGGGCATAAATATGAAACAATATATATTATATCTAATTAATTTAAAAAAAATGTAAGGCCGAAGCAAGGACACGGAGATGCCAAAATTCCTCCACCAATGCCGTCCTTGTGGAAGCAGCTGAACGCCACAGTTCAGTGGGGGGTACAATAGTGTGTGTGGCCGGGAGGTTACTCAGGGGAGTAACGAATGTAACAAATTTGTTTTGTAACTCAATGACGCTGACCAGCCGATTTGGTTTTTGACTTGAGAAGTGGCTACTGTAGACTGATACGAATTTACTTACACATATGGTACTGTGTGTTATGCCTTATAAATGACGTTACTGATTTTGAAAAGATGATGGTATTTTATTTTGTTTATTAGGTTTGAGTGTGTCATTGTTGTTATTCTGTTAGCGTATAAGAATTATTGTATAATTTTGTATAGTGTATGTATGTCAAGGTCATCTACCTGACCCAGAGAGATCAGTGATGGGGTGTATCGTGATCCATATGACCCATACTTATTTTTTTATTATTAATCCAAATAATGCTAATTGTATTTTTTGATAATTTTCTTTATTTACCAGAATAGCCACTTAATAAAAAGTTATTTAAAAAAAATATATTTATACCTGCAATATAAATGGTGTTTTGAGATTCAGAATATTTTGTAGATTATATGCTAATGTGTTAGATGGTTATGTTATTCATAAGAAATGTGTTATCACTAATTGCTAGAATAAGGGAATTTAAGTTTTAATATGTTCATTTTAGTTGTTTTATAATTGTGAGTAGTTAGGGGAGATTTATATGGAACAGTAAAATGTTGGGTTCATATAAAAGATTTTTGATATTCTAATCAGATTAATAGTTTCTTAATATTGGACTTAGAGTCAATTTTGAGCAAAAGTGGAATGATTCTCATTTAATTCGTTTTAATTCATTTTAAAGAAATAAGTAGTAACAACAAATTAGGTCCAGTCAATAAACATGAGAAAAAACAATTTTAAAAGATAAACATTTTTATAATTTTGGGTATGAGTTTAGGTATAAAAAACAAGTATGTGTACGCACCCAGTACTTGCTAAAAGCAACCCAGTTTGCATGGAAGAGGGAACATATCGGTGGGGGATCTGGTATGGTATAAGGCCAGGGTGTGGGTTTTGGTTGAAATGATAAGAGGTTAGGTAGTACTATGGTGTGTATCTGGCCGAAGTTATGGTGTTGGGATCTCGGATAGAGAAGTCCAGTAATCTCGTACAGGTGCAGCCATGGTCGCCGAGCCAGGGGGGTAGTTTACCCATGTGTTAAGAATTAAAGGGGGGTTGTTGGCACCATATCCTCAACGATCCTCTTAGGGTTTAGCAATGAGATTTCTTCTGTTTCGGCAGAAGATCTCTCATTGGGGGGGGTTTGTAATGGGACAAAAAGGGGTATATTGTTTTATTTTATTTTTATTAAATTCATTTCATTTTCAATGGTAACTCCCTGTGTAAATCTGGTAGCAAGTCCCAGCAATGAAACGGTTTATGCCTACAAAGAACAGTGGAATGCGGCGTGTATGTTCAGCAACGCAATTGAATTCTAAGAACGGTAGTGCTGTGTGACGTACAAAGATGCGCAACATGAACACGGGTGCATAGACGACGCAGATCGGACTCTAAATGACGCCACAAAAAATGGCAAAACAACGTAAGTCTTGTACCATACGGTCTTGTGACGGCGGATATACCTGAGAGACCACGCCTTCCACAGCCTCAATATTTTCGCCAGTTAGCATTGTCAAAATGTGGGCACCATGCAAGCCCATGTTACCGAGAAAGTGACAAAAACTTCATAATCCAAAATGCAGTGTGGGTTACAGGAAGCAGACAGACAAGGTGGGGATTTTGGTTAGCCGTTGGCGAGTCAGTCGTCTTCACCTATAGGCCGCATGCGGTCCTTTTAATTTTCGACTCGAACACCTTAAAGGTCGGCCGACCATTTCAGTATATATAAAAATGTGTAGAGCAGTTTGAAATATATAAAAAACCAGTGAACTAAGTGAAAATTGCAAAAAACAAATGGAATAAGTTTTTAATAACAACGCAGCGAATTTAGTGAGTGATGCACCATGCGTTCAACAGGGACTCCGCTACTACACGTAACCGTACCCATTTTAATATATTCTTGTTTTATATAAAAAAAGGGGTTTTTTGTATGTGTGCAGTGTGCGAGCAAACTGGGTTGCAATCATTAAAATAATGATTTTATGTTAGGATGTAAACTAGTATTAGGAAATTAAGCATGTTGAAATGTTTTTATATTTCCCAAGAAAGGGTTAATATTTTTAGTTTACCGTATTTAGTGATATTTTGTCAGAAATTAATAATTAATAAGAAAGGAGTTTGTAGATGAACATTGGGTAAAATCAGAAGATGCAATAAAAAAATGTTGAGCTTGAGTAATAAACAGGCTCAACTTATATAGACCAGTAGATTCAAACTAGAAGAAAAAAAGAAAAAAATGTCATGATAAAGAAAATAAACCAACATTTTATTTGAGTTTACAAACATATGTGTTTGTTAATTTGCAATCACCTGTGATTTACTCTGTCAGAGTACACCAGACGACACCCTGGAAAATAACTCGAATTTACTTAGTAAAGGTAAGTGATTGGAATTTCATAATTTTAAACAATAAAACCTGTAATGCTTTAGTTGGTGCCCTAAAAATGGGACAAAATTCAATATTTCAATAATTTAATTAACTCATAATGTTTTAATCTATAAAAAATAGTACCACTAAAAACAGTTTATTAAATGAACAGATAAATTTTGCATCAAACTACTTGTTCGACACTGCCATCGGTTTGGATTTAATCTTTGACCAGTCGCGTGACGATCACGGTTGAGGGTGAACGCATGCGGGAGCTCCAGCCGTGGTTCGTATAACATTTCACATGCGATTTGAAGTTTTATTTTATTTTATTTGTTTGACATGACCAGTATCATGGTTGCGATTTTTATTGTATTAGTTTATTATATTGAAATAAGTGTTATCTGAGGATGGGACTTAGTCCCGAAACGCGTCATAACTGACGAAACTTTGTATCACTAGAGTGGATAATAAGGTAATTATATAATCAAATAGAATATATTCGAGCCCAGCAGTAGTGGCGTAATTTGCAAACATCGAGTGTACTTGATCGCAGCAGGGAAATGGTTAAAAAGGGAATATTCTGCATTCACATTTCAAATTTTTGACATTTAATTTTTATAATATAACAGTTAATAAATGGATGATTTATTATTTTTCAGTATTGTAATTAGTTATTTTATGCCATCAATGTCTCAATCCTCTATTAAAAAATTTACTGTGCAACAATTATACTTAACACAATGAACAAGCAAATTCATATGACCCAGCTTGTGGTTTACACAATAGAGTTAGGTTGGGTATAAACACAGAATTGTATTCATTAAGATTATTTTTAACACTGTATAATAAATATTAGTGCTGCCAATCTGTGACACAAGAATTAGTACATTGTTCTATTATTATTAGTATTTTATATTTTATTGTATTCAAAGATAGTATTATAATTTTATTATTGCTGTGTATTTCATAACTGGCGCTCTGCAAAATTTAAAGAGAAAAATTGTTGTCATGAGATAATTATAATAACAAAAACAGTTAAGTAGATAATATTAAATTAAGAACAAATGTAGTTAAGGTTTACCAAAAATTTAAACCAAGAGTTTAACACATAAAACCACGAATTTAAATTTATTTACACTAAAACGAAAATGGCTGAACTTATCAAACGATGTATATATGTATACGTATTGTGATGTACAGGTGTCACATAGAATAACTAGTCCGAGATAGGCCTATGTTTGAAGTGGATGCTATTAATAATTATGCTATTATTTTTGACAATCTCCTGAGATTTTATTAGTCTATAAAAAAAAAAGATGTGTTGACCTTTGTAATACAAAATAAAAGATTCCCTTTATATACAACGAAGTAAAGTAATATTCAACATTCTTTTGTCTTATTTACCATAAGGTCTTTACTGATGTGATAATCATTCTTTTGAATTATTATTTTTTTAATTGTGCATAAATAATATAAGTTTGCTTCCATTTTATGTAGACTTCAGATGCTTCAGATGATGGGTTGTTCCTGGATGATCCTGGATTATGGACTGATATACTCTGTCCACCCGCAGGGTCGTTTTCAGGTGTGTAGTTATTTCTCATGGGCACGGTTACATACTTTCATGGCAAACTAATACTGATTACTAAAATAGTGTGTTATGCTGACACCCTTTTTCCAGTCAGCTTAAAGCATCTATATACCTAATCTGATATCTTGCACTTTCACAGAATAGCACTACTATATTTCTCACAGAAACTGTAGTAATTTTCTAACTTGTGTGTGTGGTGATTGGGAGGTCAATGATCATGTACCAAGTGGCAATTACATGTTATCGATTCCAAAGAGAGACTGATCAATCGGTTAAAAATAATTTTCAGCTGAATTCGCATAATCAGATTGGTTCTTAGGTAACCCCTACTCATGATTTTCTACAGATAGTAAAAGTTCTTGTCGAAGGAGGCTTCTGAACAGAATAATTCTTGTTCAAAAAACCTGAATATTTTTACAATCGAATTTATGGCCATAAACGCTTTTTACTTAAAAAACATACATTTAGTTACTAAATTTTAAAATATTTACCGTCATTAATTACGTCGAACCTTTTTATTTTGAACATTCTGATATAAGTCCCATCTCAAAAATTTACATATCACAAAAATTATTTAAATTAACATGCTTTATATATATATATATATATATATATATAGATATATATATCCAATAAAATAATTTTGTACCCTCACACATGCATACTACAAACATGGCTACACATCCTTACATACCATTCCACTATACTTAACATTTTGAGTGTGATCACCTTACAAACAGTTCCACACCGAGGAACGAACTTCTTTTTTTATAAAACTGCTTGTTTTTTGAAATGTATAAAAATTTTAATTTTAATGTAACTGCTGCACATTGTTACATTCAATGTAGCAGTTTGAATGTAATAGTAACCACAATTACAGATTTTGCTACAAATCTTATACCCATACATGTTTGCAAGTAAGGCCGGTACATGAGTGCTGCCAAGGAGTTTGAAGTGTATAAGGCATATAAATTATATCCCAAGCATTTGTTAAACGACCAGCTGAATTTTCATTCCAACACATTGCATGATAAGCATTGCAATTCTCTGAATGTCTGAAGCCCGCAACACAGATAGCGTACAGACAACAGATGGCAGTATGGATATTACACTGTACGGTGCGCACCGTGAACTTTGCGCGCTATTGTTAATTAGTTTTTGTGTTTACATATGTGTTGTGTCCTTAAATATATTTTTTTTCTTTTTTTTTCTGGGGGAGGCGTAACTTAATATTTAGGACTAGGCAAGTGGCCTAGATTGGAAATAAAATGTACTGAGCCATAGTGACAGGTCTTAACAGCTGATCAACAGTAACAGTGGCAAGATTTATTTACGTTTTTTTTTAACAATAGTTTACAATCTTTCTTTTTTTTAATACAGTTCCATTCAGCTCTTTCTTTAAATTACACATAATGGTTTAAGTCACAAAAAGTGTCACAGTATTTGCAGTCACTCGGAGGAGTAATTACATGAGATATTTCAAAGTATTTTCTACAAATATAACAATGGGATTCCAACCTCCCTAAATTATGAGTATTATAATTCTGACTTTAACTTCCTCTATTTTATAACAGTTTGCATTGCATGAATAATGCAGCAACTATTTCTAAACCCATAACAAGTATAAGTGTCTGGAGCAAACAATCCATGATAATTAAATGATACAATAATAATCGATAATTAGAAAAATAATGATTAATAATTAAATTCAAAGAAACATAACTCAAGTGTGTCGCAGTACTTACATCTCCCTGTCTCCATTACTAGGATTAACCACATCAACGGAAAACCGTCATCACAGTAACCGAGGTTTAAGTAGTTAAAAAAAGTAATTAGATTTAAACTAATCAGTTAATGAAACCAATTAAAGTAAACTAGTAGCTGAAATAAAATTAAATATCACATATTAAGTTAAGTGTGAGTTAATTAAATTAAAATAAGGTGTACATTAATCAAGTAGAGGAATTAACGGAATAGAATAAATTCTGAATAAAAACCGAACCAGCAAAATGACCAACTAGAGAAAAATTTTAAATTGTGAAAAATTAGAGAACAAATAGAAACATGCAGTATCCCCGGCCAAATGGCAGGCAGATGCAAGCACTCTGCGAATATTACATCTTCTTAAGCTCAGAATATCGTTTAAAAAAAGGTTTTAAACTGTTTTGTCTTTTTACAGAACTAGAGTGAAATATTTAAATAATTGAAAGTTAACCCATGACTCTATACAAATCAAAGCACAAATGCGTATAAGCTACTTATAACCCAGTCAGTAATGTCCACACTTCATCACGTTTTCATGAAACATGTTCCGGAATGTTAAACATGAGTTTAATATTGAGGTATAGATTTTAGCGTGTGTGTTGCCCAACAATCTGCTGAGTATGACTTTGAGTATGATTTCAGTTATATAATGGAATTTTCCCACCTGATCTTTCGGCGGGCACTACAGACGTTCCCGCATGCACGTGGCGTGTGAAAGACAAGGTCGGATGGTGTTGGGGGTTTTCTTACACAGGCTCTGCGGATGGGCGTAGATGAAGTGTGCCCATGACCTGGACCTCTTTCCCCTCGACTAGGCGGAGAAACCTGAAGCTCTTTATGAAGCTTATCTCAGCATTGTCAAGTACAGTCAAGTACGCCATCACAATCCAGCCCCCCCCCCCCAAGATTGAACGAGAAAAAGAGACCACGACGCATGTCGCGACGTTAACTTATACAAACCCCGACGCCGCTGACTAAATTTCGTTAATAAGCGAAAACCACCGCCTTCCCAATGACGTCACCACTCGCGGTAGCAGTGAACAAACTTGATTTCAGTATCAATGCTGACATCGAACGAACCACGATAGCGCGCCGCATGCACGGAAAATAAATTTAAGTGGCCGTGGTGTTTACTTTTCACTATCACCAGGGCACACAAGGTTTACAAAAATCATTTGATGTGTTGAAAAGTAATCGTGAGACATACCCCAACAGACAGAAAGCCAAATGCCAAAAAAAGGTCGAGTAAAAATAAAACTCGATTTGTTCATTCAATTATTGATGTACTTACAATGTATTCATATTACACGTTGATAACAATCATCAACCTACCCACTGCTCACAAGGAACAAAAGTGTAGAAGACAACATTCAAGTGTTTCACTGGTATAGGAAATTCAATGTTATTGTATAAAATAACAACGAAGTCAACATTCAAGTGTTTCACTGGTATAGGTAATTCAATGTTATTGTATAAAATAACAACTGAAATTAAATCACCAACCCCAATGAACTAGCACTCAACTTGTTGGGTGACAGTGGTTAAAACAAGTTAAAGCAAGACATCTCAAGTGTCTCCATGTTTTAACCTTTTCGCCAACACGTATGAGTGGTTATGCTTTGCCCATGTGCCATATTTTCAGCAGCAGTGTGTGTATATATGCGTGGAGCACTCTACCATTTACAAAATGGGTCACAATAACAATTATACATGTCATTTACTGCAAAGATTACACAATCTCAAAACACTCAACTGTCAATTAGCAAATGTACATAAAAAATAAACTCCCCACAACAATTACATTTATCGCTAACAGCAAAGATTACACAACCTGAGCAACACTCAACTGTCAACTGCAGATGTAACTAAAAGGAACACGCCACAACAACAAATATATGTATCACTTAATGGCAGTGTTTACAAAAACTCATCTGCGAATTATCTCAACTTTATCTCAGTTTCTACATGACACCAGACACACTGAATGAACTGTCTTTGTTTCAACAGCTGACTCATAACTAAAGACAATTTCGTTGACCTTGTACGCAGAATGCTTGTTCCGTGTGTCACAGCCATAGGCGTACTAAACCGTTCTGAGCACTTTACCAATTTAAAACGACGTGCGACTTACCATACCCAGAGTATCATATTGACATAAAAATTGCATGTGTATACACACCCGGAGCACCGGAAAGGCTAAGACTGAGTCTAATTTTCAACTATAAGCGTTCAACTTCAAAAATATTTTGTTAATAAAGTGACCGCCTTCAATGGAAGACTGATTGTATATTTAAAAAAAACTTTACCTCTTGTGTATTCATTTCATTTTCCACTTCTTCTAAAAGAATTTCATCCTTTATAATTGTAGTGAAGTCTTCCAAATTCTGTAACAAATACATATAAATACAGTAGACTCCCGACTATCCGGCCTAATGTGGCGGAAGGGCAGGCCGGATAACAAAAAAGCCGGATAGGCTGGAGTTCTATAATTACTCACTTCCTACCCCACCCATACCATTAAAATCACACTTTTTATACCAAAACCCACTCTTATTCATATTTTCTGACGTCTTAGTAGAGTCCCAGTACTTTATAAATGTTTGTTATGTACTGTAGTGTACATTTTAAAAATTGATTACAGAAAAGGAAGTCCAAGAATAAAAATATTGTATACACATTTTAAGATAAATTTTATAATTTCTAACTTAATTGCAGGAAACATACAATGATGTACACTGTACAGTATAAATACATACAATTTTAAAATAAACAAAACATTAACGTAAAACGTAGACTTAATTCTTAAAAAAAAAATGATTTAAACTTATTTTACTCTTCATTGATTTGAAAAAATACTTCATTGAAGTATTGAGAAAATGAAAGTGTGGAAAATAGACACAGATAAGTGTAATGAGAATGTAAATAATGAAGCGATGGATGACACATCAAGTGATAATTGTAATGGGGAGATAATTAATAATAATAAGGTTATAGTTGAAAAGGTAAGTGAGAATGAAAATAATGATAGTGAAACAATGGTGAATAATAATAATAACGAAGTAGTTGAAGGTGGGGTTATTATAAGGGATAACTATAATAATGAAATGTTGAATGAGAGTAATAGTGATATAGATAAAAACGGGGTATCTCAGAATGATTCATTTAATAATAGTGAGATAACATTGAATAATAGTGGTGACGATGAAATTTTAACGAGAGTAGAAGTTAATATTAGTAAGTTATGGTAATAGTAGTGTGTTAGTGAGTTAGAAAGAGAATACGAAGAGAGTTTAAGTAGAAATGTGGTGTGGAGGGCAGATTTTTCCAGGGTTAAATGTGGAGCAAAGGCTTCACATGCATTTAGGGAGGACAAGGGATCCTCACTAGGATATTTGGGTGACAATGGGTCGGCAAATAGTCCACTAGGTTATTTTTGTGTATCTGGTAAGGCCAGATGGTGTGTTAATGTTGTTGTATTGCCCTCTGCATGGAATGAGAGAAAGAAATGGGGATGGGAGAGTGATAATAATAAGAGAGAGAGTGATAGAGTAGTTTAAGTTGAATAGAGATTATAAATAGTTAATGGAGATTTTAAATATTGAGAGTTGATATAAAAAACTTACCTTGTGTAGTAATGAGTACAGTAACAAATGATGATTATCTGGTTAAGAATAAATACTTACCTGGTGATAGAATTGGGGTATTAGTAGGGGAGGATAACTATGATCATGAAATTATAGACTATGTAAACATGACAAACAATACCAAAGGAGACTTGACCACAACTAATGTTGACATATCTTATGATAAAATAATAATGGGGATGATCCTGGGAATTATTATTACGGTAAAATGGATAAAAAGGATTTAAATGGTTATTATATTAATGGTGGTATGATAATGTATGTAAATAAACAGGAAATGTGTAACAGGGGTATCAGACCAATTTTTTTGATGGTGGTTAGACATTTCTTGCTATGCACATTTAATTATTTGAGTTAATGGAGTAATTACTTGGCTAACTTATGTAATGAGGGGTGGTAAACAATAACATATGACGAAAATTGTAGATAAATTTGTATTGATGTTAAATGTATTGTTTACTAGGTTATGTTGTTGGTATGTACATTGTATTTTGGGTGATCAATTTACAGTTTTGATGGAATTAAATGAATCTAAATTATTTTGAATGAAGTAATTTACAGTGTTTTGAAAAAGATGGAATTAAATTAATTTGAGATGGGTTAATTAATTTAAAAGATGTGAAACTTTGGTAATAAATTAGAGAAATTTATTTTCAATTGAATTGTATAATAAATGATAAATAATTAAATGTAAAATGTGTTTATATATTGAGTTATGTTATGATAAGGTATCAGAAGGTACATGTGGTTATGTACATTGTATTGGGTGTGATCAAAGTTTATAGTTTTGAGTTTATGACAGTAATCATGTTTTATTTGAGGGAACAGTTGACAGTATGTCATTATGAATTTTTATAATGTAATTTGAAATTATGTAATTAATTTGAGAGGTTGTAAAAGTGGGATTTTGGGTAACGATTTTTGTATAAAGCAGTAATTGATTTGAATAAAGGGTGTAAGAATTAGATAATGAATTTAAGCCAGTCAGAGTTAGTTTTGCACGGGTATTAGACACCATAAGAATTTCTGGAGGTAAAGTGATACAAAAACGGGTCAGTAGGGGGGACACAGAAGCGAGAGTGAATGTATGTAGAGGGAAAGGGAGTGATGAAAGGAAAGAGCAAATATGGTAAAACAGGGCACATAAGTTTTGTAGTGAGGGTAGAGGTGTAGGGAGTCCCCAACGAAAGACGTTGTGGCGGGTCGTGACAAGTTTTAAAGGGGGTTGGCGGAGTTACCTGGAAGGGCCAGGAACTAAAAATGGCGTGAGTATAGGGTAAGGGAAACGGTGTCACCCTATTTCAAATCCGCTAGTTGTTGATATAAAGGAGGTGAGAGTGAGGTTATGTCTGGATGCCTGTAAAGTAATCCAGGTTATTATTTCTGATAGGTAATCACCCGTTTATTAGTAAATTAAAATATGAAATAGAAATTCATAGTTGAAATTATAATGTAACACTTGGAAGATTTAGTTGAAAATTGAAATTAAAGTGGTAATGTTTGTAATTTTGATGTAAATTTAAAGGTGAGATGTTTATTTTAATGCAGTAATGGTAATGTTCATTTTGAGTGTTTATTATGTTGTATTATGTTGATTATGAGAAGCATAAGTGTTTAATGGAGTATGCTATGATTGTGAGTAGATATAAAATATCTCAAGGTTTTAAATATTAAATGTTTTAAGTGTGATTCCCCATTTTTGGGCGGTCACGGCTTCACCAAACCCTGACCGTGGATTTGGCTTATTAGTAACAAGATATGGGCAGGCTTATTGTACCCTGACCATACTTATTATTTTTCAAAATTGGTGACTTTAGAAATTAAGCAGGGGTGAACCAGGGGAATCTACCATTTGGAACAGTGGGTATCCACCAAATGGGGTGGTAGACCGTCTTAAGACCTTGTAAATCATTTTAGTAGGATTACTGGCATCTTGTTTACCATTAATACTGAATTTAATGTAACGCCGAAGCAAGGACGGGGTAAACAACGTTTACACCCTAACTCCTTCAGTCTTTGTGGAAGCAATTGGGTGCTACAGTCCAGTCTGGTGGGCAATAGAGTGTGTGGAAAGATCCTGGCCACGTTACAAGCCAGGGGCATTAATGTAGCATTTTTGTAAACGTGTAAATACTGAAATTCGGCTTGCCCATGAGGTCATTTGCACGAATTGTAATGCAGGGTATCAGGGGTTAAAGTAAAAAAAAGGGGTTGGGGGACACAAAAAAAAGATGTAGGTGGAGGATATAAATCGTTAATAAATAAATTATTAGCAAATAATGAAGAAGAGAAGGAAATTGATAAGTAGAGTTATGATGCTGATGATAATGAAGTCTTAATGTAAATGGTCTTGACGATCTAGGTGTATCTGTTGTATTAAATAATTTGCTGTCCTGTATTAATCATGTTTTGCATTGTATAAAAATAACATTAGTAGTCCGCCTTGTAAGAAGGACATGGAGATAGTGGATGTAAATTTTTAAGGTAAATGTAAGAAGGAAAGATCGTTCAATCAAATTTAGACTTGAATTAGTACGTCATTTTAAAGTTGGAATTACCACTGTCAAGAGTTTGTTAAGGGTAGATGTTTGTAACAAAATATATTATGTTAGTAGGGATACATTTGTTAAGCAACATTATTGGTTCATGTAGATAGTTAAGATAAAAACCAGAACTTCGAGGAAGGCAAACCAGTACGTCTAAGGGGAAGCCAAATCAGTTGAGTATATGGTATTGTGAAAGGCCAGTTATGTATGTTTTTATTGAATGTTACAGAGTCTGGTGATACTGTGGTGGTGTGCCTGTCTGGCTTTATGGTGTTGGGATCTCGAGAAGGGAAGTCCAGTAAGGTCATGCAGGTGCGGCCGCAGTCACCAGACCAGGGGGGTAAGTTACCCATAGTTTTTGTAAGAAAGTAAGGGGGGGTCATGGCACCATATCCTTCCTGGTCCTTTTAGGTTTTGTCAATTAGAGTTTTTATGGTTCGGCATAAAACCTCTCATTGGGGGGTATTGTAACGGTACAAAAGGACTAGGGTTTTTATTTTATATTTGATTCTAATAAGTTGTTTGGTTCAGACCAAGAGCTATTCTGGGTAACACTTTTGGGAACGCCCTGTGGCTGAGTCTGTGACATGGGGTGATGGGTGCGACAGCAAATATAACAATGGAATGCGTAATAGCGCATGTGCCACCTTTTTTGACGTAAGATTCAACATGTGCTCAGAGGACAAGAAAGGGCATGAGAAAAAACACTTAGACTCGAACACAAAGTGCACCACGCGGTAAAGTGAGACCTTTTCTACTAATAGAATGAAACATTCAGAGCTCAAGTTAGCTGGCCGCGTTGCCGGCTGCACAGAAGGAAGAGCGTCATCTCCGCAGCTTGGCTGCCGGCAGTAGACAAAAGATCTCACAACCGTGCAGGTGTGTTAGTGCGCAGTTGTGTAAAAATAGTGCTCATGTATTTTAATTAATGTGAAACAATGGTGCGACAGCAAATAATGAACAGTGAACGATAGTATCAAAATTTAAACAGTTAAGGATCGGTTTCTCGGAGTGAAGTAAAAGAAGAAGAGTGAGTTTATCATGATTGGGCAACATCGCAGATAACGTCTCACGTTAAGTATCAATGAACTTTCAATCCTAGAATCATCTTTCCTTTTTATTAAAAGAATAAATCAGTTAAAATAAAGTAATATGAGATCTCTAATTTAGGGGGTGAGAAGTATGAGAGAGAGAGTGAGACGAGTACTGGTTTGTCAAGTAATTATTCAGTTGTAGTTTATAGTAATTATTCATTGGTAATTTTATTGTACTCATTCACCTATAATTTCACATAAATAATGTTGGTATGGAATAGTTTGTAAAGAAAAGAGAGCGAGAATTAAAGTTTTGAGATATAATAAAAACTGAGGTTTGTTTAGCATAACGTGTTAGGCTTAATCATTTCGCCTGTAACCATTTCCTATACTTTGTGCTAAAAAACTCATCTAATGACTTGTGGAATTTTCTGAGGTAGAAGGAAGTCAGATCACAAAATTATTTAAAGGTTGTGCAATGGGAAGAGTATAAAAGTTTACACGTTTACTTTAATGAACGTGTTGGCGGCCCAAAGTTTTCTGGTGTTTGAAGGTAATTTACGAGATAGAGATCGCAAGACAGGTAAGAATTCTGGTAGAGTACATTTATAAAAAGTTTGTATCTTTACAGTGTGGCTGAACAATTACGGTAGGCCTACCGAGTTTCTTGCAAAAAGTTTTAAAAACGGTAATGAATGTGTGAATTAAATAGAAGCAATGTGTAAACACAAATTGTAACTTTCGGAACTTTATTATTGTGATTTTTCATCACAAAAGCGAATTACAACTCATTGTGCAACAAGCAGGAGACTCCCCATTGGAAGAGATAAGTACAAAATAAGGACATAACCAGTTTCCCACAAATGTAGAAAATTCATTTTTTTAAATAAAATTACTTTTATGTGGGTAAAGAAATAATATCAAACATAATATGAGATCTCAACAGCATGTAAGAGCGAGTGAAAGAACAAAGGATGTAGTAAGTGTTAAAAAAAGTACTGATTTGCAATTAAAGATTTTCTTTTATCTTATTTTTTTTAATTATATTTTCTTAAACATTTAAAAAAGTATGTGTTTTAATAAAATAATATCAGATTTCTCATTATAATTTGTTAGTTTAGTTAATTACGCAGTTTACTCAAAACCTATTCTTTTGTGTCAGTAAGTTCGAATAAAGACCGCTTTGCAAGTTTTTCTGTAAGGGAGTTTTTGTTTATTAGTCTAAATTGTTTTCTTCGGGACAGTGAAATGGTATGATTTCATTACATCCGGAATGCGGATGTAAACATAGCTGTTTGTTTTGTAAACAAAACTAAGGTAAAACAAATTTAAAACAATTAATTAACGTTACATTGGCGCTGCCGAACAGGGACATTTACATAAAAATTATTTATGCAAATGTGGGCCTGTTTTAGAGAGCAGAAGGGTAGTTTAAGGTAAATAAAGAAAAAATTTTATGTACGTACAAATAGACGTAGATGACAAGAGTGTCAGATAAGGTTATGTTATATGATTGGTGTATGTATATTATAAATAAGTAAAAACTAAATAAAAATGAGTACAAGTGAGAATAATAACGAGGAAGTCAACCTAACTGAGAGTAATACAGAAAATCAGTCAAATATAGAAATAAGTGGAACAGAGTCGATAATAATGGAAGACGTAGAAAATCAATCAACGCTGATCTTAAGCAAAAAATCTGATGAGAATGAAATGCTGAAAATGATACAAGCAATGTTTATTGAACAAAGCATTAAAAGTGAAAGAAATTTTGATAAAGTAATTACCAGATAAATAGTCATTTTGATGAAGTAAACACTAACATGAATGAACAAAATACAAAAAATGAGAGCAAATTTAATGAGATTAAAGACGAAATAAAACAACTAAATGTCAACATTAATAGTAAATTTAACGAATTAGAACAAAGCATCGAGAGGATGGGAGTGTGGAGAATAGATATGGGTAAGTTAAGTGCAAATGAAAATAACTAAGTAACAGACGACATTGGTGTCAATACAGGCGAGAATAATGGTGATATGATGACGAAAAATAACAGAGAAATAATTAAAGAGGTAAGTGACAATTCTAATAACGAATTAACAAGTTGTAGTGGTAAGATAGTTGAAAAAGGGGTATCTAAGGGTGATACAATGGAAATTAATAGCGATGATGAGAATACAGAGATAGTAGGGCATAGTGAGAGAGTAGTGGGAGTAGGGGGCAGTGAAGGAGTAGAAATAAGTGTTTATAAGTTAGAGAGAGAATATGAGAGTTTAAGTAGAAATATGGGGCAGAGGGTAAATTTTCCCTGGGTATATGGTAAAACAAGGTTTCCACAGGTGTTTTTGAAGGGCAAGTGTCCCTTAATCGAAGACGAGGTGTCTTCAAGTAGTCCCTTAATTTGTTGTAAAATGAAGAGCCAGGTGTTTTTATGATGTAGTAGTGCTCTCTACATGGAATGAGAGAGAGAAAGTAAGATGGGGTTGTGTAAGCGATTTTGAGAGAGAGAGAGAGAGAGAGAGAGAGAGAGAGAGAGAGTTGTTTGATGTTGGTAGAAGTTATGATGAATTATTAGAAAGAATAAAGGTTGAGAGAGTTGACGATTTTGAGTTCTTACCTTATGGTGAAAACAGTTGTAACGGGCCCATTTCAGGGTAATAAGGAAATTTGTATTTTTTTTTATTTTATTAAAGCAGATAACATTTTTGTTTAAATAATTGGGACAAAACGTATGAACGAAAGGTAAATTCAGAGTTAGAAAAAATAGTGACAGTGGCAGCACTGCTGTTGACCTTATATGTGACAATTATTCAATATTATTTTATGAAACGAGTTTTTATGAACTTAACAACCGACAAACTGTGCCAAGGGCAGCTTCAAGGATACAAAAAACATCGTAAACAAATTATGTAACCACATCAGACCATCTGACGTCAGTATATATGTCAGCGCCTGACAACAAGGAATGTGGGTGGAGTGTGCCACTAGCTTTGTCACACTCACAGCAAACAAAGTCTCAGTCAGAAAACAACATCTACAAGAGACGGACGCAAATAACCTTAGCGTCCGCCAGTCCGCCGACTGTGCGTGATTTCGCGCCCGCATAAAAATGTGAATACCGCGCGTGTAAAACTTTTTAAACTTTTGCCCAGTTAAAATCATTTAAAATGTAACATTTTTTAAGAAAAGAAGCAGTTCCATTTTATTAATATAAAATGAAGTGACAGTGAAAATGGCAAAAGGGGATATGTGAGTAGTGAACGAGAATACGGGTGGAGCCTGGACTGTTTCGGACTAAAATGACAAGATAAGTAACACAGGATGTATAAACCAGAAAAAATTTCAAAAGGGGTTAAACAAAATTAAGAAAATAATGTATTCCAATTAAATTTTGAGATCTCAAAAAGGTATAAATGTGTGTGTGACTGAAGCGCTGGTTTGTTGTAAGTATAAAGTTAATTTGCATAATGAATATCTTGTTCTGTTTTTGTTGGAAGGAAGTAAGCTTATAAGTAGATACATATATAAGAAAATAAGTGTTGAATTGTTTCCAGTTAATTACTAATACGTAAAAGGGGAGAAAAATCTTTTGTGATGGAAGGTAAATGATTTTAAAAATTTTACATTTGAAGAAAGTAATTAATAAAACATTCTTGGGAAACAAGTAAAGTTTTCTTTATTTCAAATAACCAGTTCTGCACTTCCCGGTTCGCTGATCCGAACCTTGGTAATTAATTTCTTGCAGTACGCAAGATGGCGCCCGATAATTATATAATGTTTATTAAATAAATAATTGCTTATCTAATCCGTCGAGTGACTTACTTGTAATTCCGCTTGACGCGTTTCAGGGCATATGCCCCATCTTCAGAATAATTCCTCTTCACAGAACGTCAGACATTAAGATTAAAATGTAATAAATTAAAATTAAAATCCATGGTTAAAATATTAACTCGTCAAAATATTAAAATATATGAATGCACAGAGAAGCACGCACTATCACAACATGAGTTCACTTCGCGTTATAGCCGGTGTACACCGCCGCGATGTTAATCGCGCACTGACTGTCTGAGTAAACTGTTATCTGTGCAACGCATCTTGTATCTCAATGGCTGTGTCGTACAAGGGATTTGACTTGAAATTAAGTTGGTCGTTTAATATGAATCCGCCGTCTTGTGAATTGTTCGTCTTTTTAAATTGTTTAAAGGCCTTGTAAATTTCGAATTCTTCTAATGTGTCCATATATCTGCCTTTTTTGCAAAAGTGCAATGGTTTAAAGTTGGTGTCAAAATCAGTGTAGTTATGATTATTATTTACGAGGTGACGTGCAAAGTTGGATTTGAGAATGTGGGTGTCGTTTTTTGGTAAATGTTCTTGGAAGCGTTTTTTGAACGCTCTGCCGGTTTGTCCAATATAGAAGCTGTTGCAATCGTCACATTGGATTTTATAGACACCTGTCCTCTGTTTTATTGGTTTTGCAGCTTTATGGTGAAGAATTTTCTTAATGTTGTTATCGGTCCGGAAAGTTAAAGTTATATTCAATTTTCTAAAAATGTTGGTTAATGTATGGGGTAAAGTTCGGCCGTAAATAGAAGTCACGTACGTGCTGTCTCGGTTACTACTCGGTTTTGTTTTCTTGTTATGTAACTTTTTCTGGTGTTTTTTGATCAAAGCATCGATCATAGAGCACGTATATCCATTGGCCTTAGCTATGTATTTAATGGTGTTGACTTCATCCTGAAAGTCACTGATTTCCAACGGTATGGTGAGTAATCTATGTATGAAACTGTTATAGGCGGCCATTTTTTGCGGAAGAGGGTGATGGGAATCCGCGTGTATAGTGGCGTCGGTGGTGGTAGGTTTTCTGTATATTTGGTATTGAAAACTATTGTCAAACCTTGTTATTGTTAAATCGAGAAAATTAAGTTTATTTTCTATTTCAACCTCGAGGGTAAATTGTATGTTCTTGTTTATATTATTTAAATAGTTTTTTAAATTATTGATCTGTCTTATGGTACCGTTAAAAATGATGAAGGTGTCATCTACATAACGTGTATATGATACTATCTTGTTATGCCATTTGTTTGCGCTGCTGAACATATGTGTGTTTTCGTAGTGGTTCAGGTATATGTCCGCCAATAATCCGGAGAGTGGGGATCCCATCGCTAAACCTTTCTTTTGTATATAGTATTTTCCATCAAATATAAAATAGTTTTGATTTAAAACAACTTCCAATAGAGCGGTTATCTCATTAATTTCATCAGGACTGCGTATGTTAGCTACAATAAGATTATACTTGAGAATATTTATTGTATCCTGGACGGGTATATTTGTATAAAGGTCTACTATGTCGAAAGATGCGATTCTGTAATTAGGTTTAATTTGGATGTTTTTCAGTTTGTCGATAAATTCAGTGCAACTTTTTGTGCTATGGTTATTCTTTAAGCTTATACTGTTCTTTATTATTTGTACTAGTTTTTTACTGATTTTGTAACTCGGAGCAGTGGTGAAGTTCACAAGCGGCCTAATTGGTACACTGGGTTTATGAATCTTTGGCAAACCAGTGAACTGGGGAGCCTCTGCATTAATAGGTTTCAATGAGTGACGTGTGGCGCTATCGAACAAGTGCGTACACTAGTTCAAAACTATCAGTAAAAAACTAGTACAAATAATAAAGAACAGTATAAGCTTAAAGAATAACCATAGCACAAAAAGTTGCACTGAATTTATCGACAAACTGAAAAACATCCAAATTAAACCTAATTACAGAATCGCATCTTTCGACATAGTAGACCTTTATACAAATATACCCGTCCAGGATACAATAAATATTCTCAAGTATAATCTTATTGTAGCTAACATACGCAGTCCTGATGAAATTAATGAGATAACCGCTCTATTGGAAGTTGTTTTAAATCAAAACTATTTTATATTTGATGGAAAATACTATATACAAAAGAAAGGTTTAGCGATGGGATCCCCACTCTCCGGATTATTGGCGGACATATACCTGAACCACTACGAAAACACACATATGTTCAGCAGCGCAAACAAATGGCATAACAAGATAGTATCATATACACGTTATGTAGATGACACCTTCATCATTTTTAACGGTACCATAAGACAGATCAATAATTTAAAAAACTATTTAAATAATATAAACAAGAACATACAATTTACCCTCGAGGTTGAAATAGAAAATAAACTTAATTTTCTCGATTTAACAATAACAAGGTTTGACAATAGTTTTCAATACCAAATATACAGAAAACCTACCACCACCGACGCCACTATACACGCGGATTCCCATCACCCTCTTCCGCAAAAAATGGCCGCCTATAACAGTTTCATACATAGATTACTCACCATACCGTTGGAAATCAGTGACTTTCAGGATGAAGTCAACACCATTAAATACATAGCTAAGGCCAATGGATATACGTGCTCTATGATCGATGCTTTGATCAAAAAACACCAGAAAAAGTTACATAACAAGAAAACAAAACCGAGTAGTAACCGAGACAGCACGTACGTGACTTCTATTTACGGCCGAACTTTACCCCATACATTAACCAACATTTTTAGAAAATTGAATATAACTTTAACTTTCCGGACCGATAACAACATTAAGAAAATTCTTCACCATAAAGCTGCAAAACCAATAAAACAGAGGACAGGTGTCTATAAAATCCAATGTGACGATTGCAACAGCTTCTATATTGGACAAACCGGCAGAGCGTTCAAAAAACGCTTCCAAGAACATTTACCAAAAAACGACACCCACATTCTCAAATCCAACTTTGCACGTCACCTCGTAAATAATAATCATAACTACACTGATTTTGACACCAACTTTAAACCATTGCACTTTTGCAAAAAAGGCAGATATATGGACACATTAGAAGAATTCGAAATTTACAAGGCCTTTAAACAATTTAAAAAGACGAACAATTCACAAGACGGCGGATTCATATTAAACGACCAACTTAATTTCAAGTCAAATCCCTTGTACGACACAGCCATTGAGATACAAGATGCGTTGCACAGATAACAGTTTACTCAGACAGTCAGTGCGCGATTAACATCGCGGCGGTGTACACCGGCTATAACGCGAAGTGAACTCATGTTGTGATAGTGCGTGCTTCTCTGTGCATTCATATATTTTAATATTTTGACGAGTTAATATTTTAACCATGGATTTTAATTTTAATTTATTACATTTTAATCTTAATGTCTGACGTTCTGTGAAGAGGAATTATTCTGAAGATGGGGCATATGCCCTGAAACGCGTCAAGCGGAATTACAAGTAAGTCACTCGACGGATTAGATAAGCAATTATTTATTTAATACAGTGACTTGGATACTTTAAAAATGAATGTTTATTAGTAAATGAGTTAATTTTATGTGGCACAAAATTTAGTAGCTTCACATTTGGCTTCTGAACAGGGATATTTATATAATAAATTTATATAAATACAGCCTACTGGAAGGGCAGAATGGTGGTTTGAAATAGGAAATAAAATTTTTGTATGTACGTAAAATAGACGTAGATAGTGGTTATGTTATGATTGTGTGAAGTATGGGTAAATAGAATATCTTTTGATAATAAATATAGGTTATATCTATAGTAACATTTTGAAAAGAAATATATGTAAAAGTTTTCTTTTATTTTTAAAATGGCAGATAATAATGACGTCAGCTTATCTGACGGCCAAATAAGTAGCGACTCCGGAATGCAAACCACTGACAGTAGTCTTGAGGAGTCAAAGATAATACAAACAGTTGAGATTCATTCAACCCCTATTTTAGGAAATCAAAATAAGAAATCGGATAATGATACTATGTTAGCAAGATTGTATGATATGATGTACAATAGTTTAGAAAAACAAGACAGTAATTTTAGAGAATTGAATGACAAATTTGATAGACAGAGTAGGGATATTAATGAGTTGAAATATGAGATTCAAGAAATTAATAGACATTGTGAAAGTACTAAAGTAGAGTTTACTGATAAAATCAACCAAGTAGCGACCAAGTTAGATGATTCAATACAAAAGATAGATGTTAAATTTAATGAAATAGATAGCCAGATAGATAGAGTTGAGAAGCAAATAAATGAGAATAATGAGATATTAATAAATTCAATGAATGAGTATAACAATGACATAGAATCTAAAATTAATAAATGTAATATTGAAACTGAATGTAAGTTGAGTAGCGTAGTAATGACAGTTGAAAAAATTAGTCAGAATATTGATGAACACCAAAATAAGATAGACTCTAAAATAAATGAAATTGAAAGTAATTATAAAACAGAAATACAAGCAGTAAATGAATCTATTGAAGTAATATCAAAAAATAATGTACAGTCTGAACTTGCTTCGGCAACGCATTATTAGTATTTTAAAAACGAGCGCCGCTGACATCACGCAATGCCACACTGTTACGATTGTTTGTTGTCGGTCGGTTATACACACAAATGGTTGTGCTGCTATGCAATACAGCTGGCGCTGCCAGCCAGCTGTGTGTCTGTACGTTCCTGCTTTCGGAGGTTACTTGGCTGGAGCGAAACGTTGTTTCGCTCTCATTTCTGCTTCATCCTCCAAGCTGTTCATCTGGTCTTGGCTGGCGGCGAACTTCTAACCAGGACTTCCGAACCTATCACTATGATAGGCTAGATAAAGTGTTGCTCCAGGTACGTGCAAGTCTGAGGGTTCTGAAAATATTCTAACCCCAAATATATTTTGCGTTTCAGCTTTCATTATGAGTTATGCCTGTGTGTGTGTGTGCGTATAGAGCAGTTTTTAATCTGGGCATTAATGCTATTACAAAATCAAATTAAATTAAATTTATTAAATTATGAATGTGAGAGTCGTGGGTCAAGTTGATTTCAACAGAGAAAATGCTAATGTATCTTGCACTCAGCTGTTTTGATGTAATTAATAACAACGAAAGACACAGCTAATCAATTTGAATATTTCAATGAAACATTAAGAAAGTGATTGCTAGACGAGCTTAATACTGTTTAATCTGAATTAGTGGCGATGTGTGTGTGCGCGGTTGCTGCTTAAAGTTAGTGGTGGTATTTAATGTGGACGGCCTAAGTGGCGTGAATTTCTTTATGACACCCTCTACAAGTATTGTATGTCCAGGTGCTCGACCAAGGACGAGATGGGTGTCAGGGGCGGACGAACATCTGTCCCCCCTAATGGCAGAGACGATCTATAGCCACAATGCCGTCAGTCGAGGACTTTTCCGATGCTAAGCTGCACCAAGGACTTTTTCCAATGCTAAGCTGCACCAGGGACGGGTGACACGACTGTGACATCACTGATCCGCGCCTATACGAACCATGTACCCCGGACAATCCAGGTGGGAAAATTCTGATTATATATTTCTCTCTCTCTACAACTTGTGAATGCACAGAAGCCGCCAGAAGCTCACTCGTGAAGTTCTGAACACTATACTCTAGCACAAACTCTCATGTTCAATTATGTGTGATCATCATGTTATTGCATGTGTGAACATTACCACAGTACACCTAATGAAGTATCTTATAACTGTATAATGTGTAAGAAGTTACACACATACACACACATCCGCAGTTTACTGTAAGATCTAACTTTCATCTAATTAAGACCATTAGGGAGTTAATTATCTCGTGCTATCAAGTCATCTGGTCATGGCTGAGTTTTAATAACGTAGCTGGGGTTGTCTGATGCTGTAGATGAGAAACGATTTTCTTTCACACACATACTTAACGCTTAATGATTAAGCTAAGGGTTCGTTTGGCTGGTTGAGTTTCGGGGTGGTCACTTACATTCTCTGGTGTGAACTATGCTTGTGAATATGTTGGCAAATCTATGCTTAGGAGCTGAGATATTCCATTTACGTTGTTATTTATATTTGTACCTAGCTATACATATTAGGCTTCATTTATTTACTGTAGTGGGAATCGGTTTATGTGGAGGTTAGTGTTGAAATGAGGGATGTTTTGTTATTCATGTCGTATATGTGTTTGTGTGTGTAATTTTACTATATATATATATTTTTTTTGGGGGGAATATGTAACTGATTTAAAACAAGAGAATAACCATAAATGTGCTTGCTGAGACAACAGGCTAGCCTAATTGATATTATACAACACTGATGGATTAGTATTGCTTTATGAATGAGATTATCACTAACTTTGACTCATACATAATCAGGCAGAAATTTTTGCAATTAGTAATATCAATTCACTTACTTTGTGACATTATGAATTAATGGAAATACATAGATATATATAATTCTGCCTTTAATGGTGTGCTCACACAATTACGAACTTGTTATGTATGTAAAATCTTACAGGTTGAATAAAGCACACGCTTGTTGGTTAAAAGAGTTTTTCATTTGCAAGTCCTGTCATTCACCTGGGGGGACATGTCTGTAATTGTATTTGGGCCTTGCACACTTTTGCTTCCTCTAGGTTTTTTCTTTACCTAGTTCTAAATATGATGTCTCTCCCCTTTTACAAAAAAAAACTTAATAAAAATAAAATTAAATAAAATTCAAAAAAAATTACAAAACTTAGAAAAATAAAAGGGGGGTTTCAGTAATGACAAAAAATTATATTCACTTGAACAAAGCATTAGTAGTATGAGAGACGAATTAAGTTTAGTAAAAAATCAAAACGTAAACAATGTTACTGAACGCATATTTATGACACGAGACACAATAATGAAATAGAATTAGAAACTTTTAGTAGTGAAAATAGGAGAGTGCATCCAATGCAATTTTTAAATCGAGTGCGGGAATTTGACAGATTTAATGGTAGTAGTTGGGAGGTTAAACTAATAAAATTTTTTAAATGTTTTAAAGGCAATTCGGAGATATGGGCGGAGACACATCGAAACGAATGGGAGAGGTATGAAGATTTTGAAAAAGCCTTTCGAAATAAATACTGGTCGGAGGAGGAGCAGGAGATACTACGAAGCCAAATAATGGGAACCGGGAGCTTTGGGAGGAACAACCGGAATATTACCGTGTATACCATGAAGCTATACAACGAAGCCAAGTACTTAGAACCACCGTTGCCATTCCAGTCGTTTGTACGCCACATCAGTAAACATCTACCGAGGGAAGTACAGATCACGCTGATGACCAGAGAGGTAAGCGATATCACTGAGTTAGAAAAAATATTGGATGTTTTCCAGAATATCAAAGACCAGGAAGACAGCAGACGTATACAACAAACGAATATGCACAATGCAGGGAACTATACACAGAATTTTCATAGAGGAGCGCGGGGAGGAAGTTTCGATAATAGACGTGAGAGTTGGAGGTGTAGAGAATGTGAAACCAACAATTATGCTAATAGAACAAATTGTTTCAGATGTCATCGGAACAGGGAGTGCGTCAGGCACGAGAGAGCGAACCCACCACCCAATCAACAGTCGAGAGGAGGAGAATTTCATAGAGGAGCGCCGAGAGGAGGAGGACATTATAATAGAGGGAGAGGGGGAAATCCTCCAGCTGTGGCAGGTCCATCCACGGAAAACTAGGGAGGACAATGGAGAAGCGGGCCCAACCATTGTCTACGGAAAACAGGAGGGTCCAAATAACCAACACATACCCCAAATAACCATCACATACCATAACAACGTGATCAAGATGGACATGGCGAAGGAACTGTTAGAAGAAGAGGAGAACAAGGTGATGGAACGCAGAGCAGGATTGACTGAGGTGACAATTAACATTGAAGGTAAGAATTATAAAACTTTAATTGATACCGGTAGCGAGATCTCAGTAATTTCTGAAAATGTCATGGGTGAATTAAAAGAGTTAAACAAGAATATACCGTCATTACCAGTTGCCGGGGTTTCAGTAGTGGGGGTAACTGGGGTGAGAAGTAAGAGAATAACCAGACAAGTACAATTAAATATTTTAATAAATGAAGTTGAATTTGAAAACACTTTCCTAGTAGTTAAAGGGTTGAGTCTAGATGTAATATTGGGAAATGATTTTTTGGAAAGAAACGGAGCAGTAATAGATTTCAATAAACAAATAGTAAAATTTGAAAAGGGGAATAAACCAGTCAAAATAGAGTTTAAGAAAGTAGTAAATGAAGCTAAAGTCACAGGAATAAAAATGTTACATAAGCAGATAAGCGATAGAGAGATAGAGACCAAAATAAATATATGTCTAGAGAGTGATAGCCTAGAGAATGAGGAGAGAGAGAGATGCATGAGCGTAATGAGAGTGTGTGGGCAGATAGAGCCGACAAATTTTTCAATGAAAATACAGTTGTAGGAAATACTCAGCGAGAGGAGCTGTGGGCAGTTGTGGAGCGGTACAGAGAGGTGTTTGATGAATCACCAGGGAAAGCGAGGGACTACATCTGCGAGCTGAAGGTTCGGGACCATGCACCATACATGCAGAGGAGCTACCCGGTGCCATTTTCGAAGTGAAGGGCTGTACAGGAGGAACTGGACCGGATGATGCAAGGAGGCATAATTGAACGCTCAGTATCACCCTATTCAAACCCTTTGGTAGTAGTGATCAAAAAGGATGGCAAGGTAAGGTTATGTTTAGATGCTCGGAAAATTAATCAAATTATTATACCTGACAGGGAATCTCCGGAACCCATAAATGAGATTTTACAGAAGTTTAGCGGAGTCAAATACATGACGTCCTTAGACCTGACAGCTGGATACTGGCAGGTGCCATTGGCAACAGAGAGCAGAAAATACACAGCTTTTCTTTTTAACGGTAAGAATTACCAGTTCAAACGCTTACCTTTTGGATTAAACACCAGTGTTGCCAGTTTTATTAAATGTTTAGATAATATTTTACAACCTAAGGATTTAGACTTTTTAACTGTATATGTCGATGATATCTTGATAGCTTCTAGAACATTCACTGAACATTTAGAACACATAGAATATGTATTAGATAAGCTGCAAAGAGGGGGTTTAACAGTGAATTGGGACAAGTCTAAGTTTCTGCAGACAGAAATACATTTCTTAGGATTTATTATTACACAGGAGTGGATATTAGACAACCCTGACAAAGTAGAAGCCATAATGCGATTCCCCGAACCTAAAAACATTAAGCAATTACAGAGTTTCTTAGGCCTATGTAATTTTTACAGGAAATTTCAGGAGAACTACGCACACACAACATCCAAATTGAGTGCTGTACTGCAGAAGAATAAACAGTGGAGATGGGGCGATACGGAACGAGCTGCGTTTAATGAAATTAAGAGAAAGTTTAGTCACATGATCATGATGAATCATCCCGATTTTAATAAGACTTTTTATTTGCAGACCGACGCCAGCAATGTAGCGCTAGGGGCGGAGCTCTACCAGGAGGGTTGTGACAAGGAACATCTGACGGTCGCCTTCGCCAGTAGATCGCTGTTGTCGGCTGAGAAGAATTATACGACAACTGAAAAAGAACTTCTAAGTATTGTGTTCGCCGTGGGTAAGTTCAGGACCTACATCCTAGGTAATACCACGATAATCCGGACAGACCACAAGGCATTGTCATTCCTTAATTCATGTAAGCTGACACATAGCAGATTAACTAGACGGGTATTAGCCTTACAAGAATATAACTTTTCTTGGGAATACATAAAGGGGTCAGATAATAAGGTACCAGATACACTTTCTAGAGTAGATGTTATAGACAATAAAACTGGTAGGGACCTTAAAGAAATAGAAATTTTTAGACTAACTAGAGAAGATAGAATTTTTGGTGAGGAATTAAGTGATATTAAAAACATGCAAAGATCTGATAGTAAACTGGGTAAAATAATTGTTAGTTTAGAAACAGATGTAGAAGGATCTGAATATAATGAGCGATTTCAAGTATATCAAGGTATTTTGTTTAAAAAAGTCGATGGTGGGGAGCGTGATTGGAGGTTAGTTATACCCGAGGGTTTAATAGATAAAATTGTTTGGGATTGTCATATAAGGTATGGTCATTTTGGTGTGAGAAAGTGTGCTAATGTTTTGAAAGAGTCATGTATATTTAAGAATATGGAGAGGAGAGTGAGAAAGGTGTTGAGAGTGTGTGATTTATGTCAGAAATCGAAGGTAGTGAATTATAAAGTAGAAGGAGAGATGAATTACATAAAAGTAGATAAACCTTTTGATTTGGTTGCAGTAGATTTATATGGACCATTACCCAGAGGTAGAGGAGGTGTGTTATATGTATTTGTAGTTCTAGACACTTTTTCAAAATTTGTGAAATTATATAGCATTAAGAGAGCGACGAGTAAAGTACTCAGTGAGAAAATAGTAAAAGACTACATGCTCAGTGTTGGAAAACTGAAAATTATATTATCTGACCATGGTCCACAGTTTATCAGCGGCAAGTGGCGGCAGACGCTTGGATGGGAAGGTATCATACCCAAGCATACGGCAGTGTACCATCCTCAGTCGAACCAGGCAGAACGGGTGATGAGAGAGATTGGTAGGATATTTTGGGCGTACTGTCACGCCAAACACACAGAATGGCCATCCTACGTAAAGAAAGTAGAGGAGTGGCTGAATTGTACCACCCATGAGTCCACGGGATTTACGCCGCATGAGTTGATTAGGGGAACAAGGCCGCCCAGGATATTGGAACAACTTTTCGAATACCCACCTGAAGGTCAGGTTTTGGACAGGAACATGAAAATTAGATTGGCAAACGAGAACTTACTTACGAGAGGAGAGCGAAGAAAACAGAAACATGATGCCAAGGGTAAATGGACCAAGTATGAGGTAGGTCAGTTAGTGTTAGTGAAAAGGCATGATTTGTCCAGTGCTCAAGATAGAGAAATAAAGAAGTTTTTCTTGTTGTATGAAGGACCTTATGAAGTTGTAGAAATAAAAATGCAGAATGCGTATGTGCTGAGGAACCCAGCGACGCAGGAAATAGTAGGTACTCAAAATGCGACGAATTTAAAATTATATCGGTCACTTTAATTATGTTTATAAATAAGATTTTAAATATTGTTGTATGTTTACAGAAGGGATCCTCCCCCATTTTCGGGCGGTCACGATCTTACCAGTCCTGGCCGTGGAATTCGGAACTCGGAGGCGGGCCATGGTTGGCAGATCTTCCTTCGGGCGGTGAAAACGATGGTCCGGCTCCACCAAAATTGGTATAAACTAGAAAACTTAACTACATATTTGAATGGGGAGGGGGACCCCAACAGGTACGTGACACAAATTTATTTTATTTTTTTTATACACTCCAGGTGCAACAATCTTGATGTACCTGTCACGTGCCTGCACTGCCTTCGAGTGTTGTATATAATGAAGGCTGCACCTAAATATAAGGCAGTGCGTACAAATTTAAATGTTTCAGAACCAACGGCAAAATTAAAATTAGCCATTGGTTATAGTTCTGTTTAGTCCGAAAGGACGAGTTTTGTGGCAAGGTGGTTGGAGGGAAAATAGACAGCGGGTTAGAATAAATGGTAGAAGAAGGGGGTTAAGTTTGGTTTAGAGGGGGGACGTGAATTCACGTAGTGGCTCTATTTTGCCTCCAATTTTACCTTGCGGCAGGACCCGGCATTTCAGGCGACTGCGACCTTCCTAGACGTGTTGAAAGTTAAGATAGAGTCAGCCTTCAATGTAAATAGAATTTTGAAAAAAAAAAATACCAAAACAATTTTGGATGTTTAGAATTTTAAATTTAAGTAAATTTTAGAATTAAGTGACCAAATATAATTGTCAAGTTTTAGTATCAGTGAGTATGGGAACGTTTTCAAAAGATGTGTAGTAAAATAAAAACTTGTTATCAATACAAGATGTGGGGATAATTTTGGTGGGTAGATTGGTGCCCAAAGAAGTGACATAACAGTGTAGTGTGGAACTGCCATGGTGGAAGGTTGTAAATTTTGTATTTAATATTTTATGTTCATGATGGTTAAGCTTACATATAAAGGGGGTTAAAACACCATCCAAACTAATAATGTCATTTAAGTATAAGTTAGTGTTACAAAAGATATTTTACTTGTGATTCCCCAAATTTTCGGGCGGTCACGGCCTCACCGAACCCTGACCGTGGAATTGGTTTAGCTTTAACAGCTATGGTTGGGGCACATTACGATTACGCGCTGACCATACTGGCCATAGCTGTTACCGTTGTAAAGGTGTATTTTGAAATTGATGGGGGGGTGAAATTAAGGGGAATCACCAAACTAGGGAACAGCGGCTACCACTCTGTCCGAGTAGGGACAGCAAAGCCAGGTGGTAGACCCGCATTAAGGGCGCATAACTATAGACAGAGATATTATGATATCTAAATCTTTAAAATGTAACGCAGAAGCAAGGACACGGAGATGTCACATTCCTCCAAAACCTCAGTCCTTGTGGACACAACTGGACGCCACAGTCCAGGGGGGGTCATAGTGTGTGTGGCAGGGAGGTTATCCAGGGGGATAACGAATTAGAAATTTGTTGTATTTTAATAATGATGATTCGCTACTCAATAATTTTGTTTTGATTTGAAAAATAGATGCACTAAATACTTCCTATAATGTGTTTATTAAGGCTTATTGTGTTAATTGCATTTAGTATGTTAGGAATAAGGATTATAAAAATATAATAATATGTTTTCAATGTGTTTATAGATTTTAAAATAAAATGAAATAAAGTTATGATAGTTAAAATTTTCAATGGGTTGCAAAAGATAGAAGTTGGGTGATGAATATTTGTGGGACATATAGATCTGTCCAAATTGAAGTCAAAGTTAAAGAAATAGTAGAGATGAAAATAATGTAATGTTGTTTTGAGTTAATGTATGTTATAGAATTTTGAGAAGTATTGAGTAAGGGAGAATAATTGTAGAGTTTTGAGTGATATATTGATGTTATTAATTAATGTTGTTATTTTGTTGTAGTTGTAGTAAGGTAATAAGATTGAGATTTTGGGGATGGCAATTTTGTAGTAGGGGGTAGTGTAATGTGGGAGTCCGCAACATAATGATAAGTTGGGATGAGATAGGGATAGATTTTAGTGGAGACGGGGCCGCCTTAGGTAGAATCCAGGGGCCAGAGAACGGGAATTGAGCTTTTTGGGGGGGGGAAACACATATCCTATGTACAAAGGGTTAGAGAGTATTTTTTTTATATATAGAGAGAAGGTGGCGAATTGAGTTAAAGTAGTAAGTAGTTAGAGGTAGAGAAGGGTTAGTAGATTTTTTGATAGTGGGGTGTCATACTAGTTAAAGATTTTGTAAGGGAGCGTTAAAGTAATAAAAGGGGTAAGATTATGAGTAAATGCCAAGTTGATAAAGTGAATTATAATGAATAACTGAGAATCACCCAAATGAATGAAATGGAATAATAATTGCAATGTTATGAAAAAACCAAAAAAAACAAAAAAAAATTGGGAAACGAATTAATAAAAGTAAAGTGGGATTAAGAGGTAATTTTTCTGATTTTATATGCAAACTTAATGATGTAAAATGTGTAAGTTTTTAAATACAAATTGTTTATTATAAGATAATAGTAACAATGTGAATTATGAGTGTACTGTTTTCTTATGTTATATTGTGTTTGTTAGTGTAAGAGAATTTTATGAATTTAAATATTTTAAATGAAATTTGGGGATAAGAGAAATGTGTAATATGGTAATGGGAAATGTTTATTTAAATTCTGATGGGAATCAGGGCAGTAATTTTGAATTTTGGGATAAAAGTTAATAAGAGAAAGTAGATAGAATGAGATTATGGAATTTTATAATGGGTATCATGTTGTTATTAGATATTTTGATATATATGTTAGAAATAGGTAAAAACAAAACCAGTGCTTCTTAGCGCAAACCAGCACCGCTAGGGGGAAACAGATCAGTTGGGGATATGGTATTGTATAAGGCCACTATTTGATATTTGATTTGTTGTTTCAGTGTTTGGTGATGCTGTGGCGGCGGTCCTGAGCTGGCCAGCGCGTCAGAGCAGGGGCGTTAAGTATCTGTCTGACTCTACGGTGTTGGGATCTCGAGAGAGAAGTCCAGTATTGTCATTCAGGTGCGGTCACAGTCACCAGACCAAGGGTGAGTTGATTATATTTTTTGTAAACCATACAGGGGGTTGTGGCGACATATCCTGGCTGATCCCTTTAGCAAGTATGAATGTGTCAATGAGATTTTTTATGCTTCGGCATAAAATATCTCATTGAGGGGGTATTGTAACGGGCCCATTTCAGGGTAATAAGGAAATTTGTATTTTTTTTTATTTTATTAAAGCAGATAACATTTTTGTTTAAATAATTGGGACAAAACGTATGAACGAAAGGTAAATTCAGAGTTAGAAAAAATAGCGACAGTGGCAGCACTGCTGTTGACCTTATATGTGACAATTATTCAATATTATTTTATGAAACGAGTTTTTATGAACTTAACAACCGACAAACTGTGCCAAGGGCAGCTTCAAGGATACAAAAAACATCGTAAACAAATTATGTAACCACATCAGACCATCTGACGTCAGTATATACGTCAGCGCCTGACATAACAAGGAATGTGGGTGGAGTGTGCCACTAGCTTTGTCACACTCACAGCAAACAAAGTCTCAGTCGGAAAACAACATCTACAAGAGACAGACACAAATAACCTTAGCGTCCGCCAGTCCGCCGACTGTGCGTGATTTCGCGCCCGCATAAAAATGTGAATACCGCGCGTGTAAAACTTTTTAAACTTTCGCCCAGTTAAAATCATTTAAAATGTAACATTTTTTAAGAAAAGAAGCAGTTCCATTTTATTAATATAAAATGAAGTGACAGTGAAAATGGCAAAAGGGGATATGTGAGTAGTGAACGAGAATACGGGTGGAGCCTGGACTGTTTCGGACTAAAATGACAAGATAAGTAACACAGGATGTATAAACCAGAAAAAATTTCAAAAGGGGTTAAACAAAATTAAGAAAATAATGTATTCCAATTAAATTTTGAGATCTCAAAAAGGTATAAATGTGTGTGTGACTGAAGCGCTGGTTTGTTGTAAGTATAAAGTTAATTTGCATAATGAATATCTTGTTCTGTTTTTATTGGAAGGAAGTAAGCTTATAAGTAGATACATATATAAGAAAATAAGTGTTGAATTGTTTCCAGTTAATTACTAATACGTAAAAGGGGAGAAAAATCTTTTGTGATGGAAGGTAAATGATTTTAAAAATTTTACATTTGAAGAAAGTAATTAATAAAACATAATTCTTGGGAAACAAGTAAAGTTTTCTTTATTTCAAATAACCAGTTCTGCACTTCCCGGTTCGCTGATCCGAACCTTGGTAATTAATTTCTTGCAGTACGCAAGATGGCGCCCGATAATTATATAATGTTTATTAGTAAATGAGTTAATTTTATGTGACACAAAATTTAGTAGCTTCACACAGTACAGCGGTGGTGAATGATGACAGCGTTGATAATTATATTGAGTACTTACCTGTGCATAGAAGTGGGATATTAATAGCAGCTGACTCTGATAATAAGGAGATGATAAAATGCTTAATTGCGACAGATAATAATACTGACGGTGACAGGACCAGAATTACTGATGTAGACAGGTTATATGATAGAATAATAATGTGGGATAACCCAGTAAATTATTATGTGGGTACAACGGAACAATTTAAAATATTAAATAGTTATTATAATAACAAAATAAAAATAATTAAAAATGAACTGTGTTGTAATAAAACAAGATTAATTTTCGATGATGTTGGTTAGATATATAGCGAATGAACATTTAATTATTTTAGTTTATGGTAATTACTTGGCTAACTTATGTAATGAGATGTGGTAAACAATAAAATGATGACAAAAATTGTAGATAAATTTGTATTGATGTTAACTGTATTATAGTAAGGTTATGTTGTAATGATATGTTTGATAAAATAGCTGAATTAATTCGAAAGGAGCTAATAAATGAAACGTGTATAAAATGAATGTGATAATAAATTTGAATTTTTTGGAGAATTTAATTGTATAATAAATGATAAATAATTAAAGTTTGATTATTACAAGGTTCAATAGAAAGTCAAAGTTGCAGTGATAATGCAGGATAAACAGTTGAAATGTTTACTTAATAGAAAGGGGAAATTAAAGTGTAATGTTTGTAATTTTGAGGCAAATTTAGAGTTGAGATGTTTATTTTAATGTAATAATGCTAATGTTCAATTTGAGTGTCTATTATGTTGTATTATGTCAATAATGAGTTGATGATTATTATAAACAGGATAAAATAACCCGATTAAATGGAATTATGTTGGTAATATAGAATGTGTAGTTGATCTTATGATGTAACTAAATGATTTGGTGTTGATTTGAGAAGTATTATGAAGATGATTAGCAAATCTTGAGAAAAGATATAAGTAGATAATTTGTGATTATGTAATTGATTTAAATATGTTTAAGAGGAATTTTAGTAATGAAGTTGAATAGTTTGATGTAAATTGGGTAATGAAAGATATTTGTAATGTTGTAATAGGAAGTGGTTATTTAAATTCTGATTGGAATCAGGGAAATATTTTGAATTTTGGATAAGAATTAACGAGAAATGGGCATACAGAATGTTGATACTTAAATTTGAAATGTATTATGTTAATTAAGTATATATATATATATATACACGTTAGAAGTTAAGAAAAACCAGTGCTTCTTAACGCAAACCAGCACAACTCAGGGGGACCAGATCAGTTGGGGATACGGTATAAAGTAAGGCCACTATTTGAAGTTTTTGATTTAATGTTTCAGTGTCTGGTGATGCTGTGGCGACGGTCCTGTGCTGGCCTGCGCGTCAGAACAGGGGTGTCAAGTGCCTATCTGGCCTTGCGGTGTTGGGATCTTGAGAGGGAAGTCCAGTAAGATCATTCAGGTATTTACAGGTATAAATTATATTATTTTGCGTAAAATGGGAAGTTAAATGTATTGAAATTGTTTGTAATAGAGTAACAAAAGTAATTGAGCATTGAGAAAAAGATGAAATACCTTAATTTGATTCAACTTAATAAAATAAATTTTTGCGAAATAACTGAGCAAGTTATTTACAAAAATCAACCCGGATTGTTCTCTTATTAACTCGCTCAAACGTACCTTGGGTAAGTATTTTGACACAGTTGGCAACAATTCAAGATGGCGTCCAGAATGCAGATGTAAACATAGCTGTTTGTTTTGTTAACAACTAAGGTAAAACAAATTTAAGAAAATAATTAACGTTACATTAGTTTTTTTCAACGGCACTTTACGCTCCATGGGTAGCCCCAATTTTGCAATTGATTTGTATCCCCACCTTTTTGGCAATTGACAACATTTCAATTAAAGTTATCCCCCGTGTAGGTGCCATCTTAGAAATTTTAATAGTATAGATATATAGATGTATGTATAAATTAATACATATTTTGGAATAATAATTATTAACATATGAAAGATAACAGACAAGTGTCTTGTATAAATTTTAAATAGAGTAAAGTCATTGTGAATCAACTAAATTATTATTTTGTACCTGCTATTTGTGATGTTTGGTAAAAAGATAGTGAAGAGAACATGACGAAAGAAACTGAGCGGTGTTAGATAACACATTCCATGTGTTGTAATATAAATGTAACTAGTGTGACAAGTTATTTGGTTTTATATGTAAAAATATTGATGATAAATGCAATTCCCCGTTTTCGGGAGGTCACGGCTTCACCGAACCCTGACCATGGATTTGGATTATCTGTACCAAGCTATGGGCAGACTTACTGTACTCTGACCATAGTTTATTGTCTAAATTGGTGTACTTAGAAACTTAACTGGGAGGGAACAAGGGGAATTAACATAAACTATGGAACAACGGCTACCCACCGAATGGGGTGGTAGACCGTCTTAATGGTTTATAAATAATTATTTTGGTAGGATTACTGGTATCCTGGATACCAGAAATACCGAACTTAATGTAACGCCAAAGCAAGGACGGGGCAAAATAAAAGAAAAAAATGTTTACCCCAGCTGCTTCAGTCCTTGTGGAAGCAACTGGGCAAGACAGTCCAACCTGGGGGGAAATAGAGCGTGTGGATGGGTGGTGGCCACGTTACAGGCTACGAGGGAGAAACTTCATTTATGCGAGTTTGTGTAATACCAAAATTAGGCTTGTCCTTGAGGTCAATGACACTTGTGTACCGTGGGGTATCAGGGATTAAGGGATTAAGAAGAGGGATAAAAAAAGTGATGTAGAGGGAGGAATTTTTAGATAAATAAGAAGTAGGAGAAAGTTGATAATTATTGTTATGATACTGATAATAATGACGTATTGGAGTAGATTGTTTTGATTATCTATGTATCTGTTGCATTAATAATTTGCTGTTTTGTATTGAATAACGACAGCAGTAGTAATCTGCCGTAGTAATGAGGAATTGAGATAGAGAATGTAATCTTTAAATGGAAAAGTAAGATGGGGTTGTTGTTAAATTGAATTCATAATTATTGAAATATTGAATCCTTTTTTTTTGGAGTTTGAATTAAAATGTTTAAATGTATACTAATGTCATGTATTTTAAACAACATGTATCATGTTAGCAATAAGACTATATGTGTATTAAAAGTTAAGATAAAACACCAGTACTTCGAAAAAGGCAAACCAGTACAGCTAAGAGGAGACCAAATCAGTTCAGGATATGGAATTTTGAAAGTCCATTTAGTAATGTTTTTATTGATTGTTGCAGAGTCTGGTGATACTGTGGTGGAGACCCTGTGCTGGCCAGCATGTCAGGGCAGGGGCGTCTAGTTCCTGACTGGCTTTATGGTGTTGGGATCCTGAAGCAGGAAGTCCAGTAAAGTCATGCAGGTGCAGCCACGGTCACTGGATTACGGGGGTGAGTTACTAAAACCCATGATTTTAGTAAGATAAAAAGGGGGGTTGTGGCGCCATATCTGAGCTGATCCTTTTAGGTTTAACCAATGAGTTTTTATGCTTTGGCATAAAACCTCTCATTAAGGGGGAGTATTGTAACGGGACAAAATGGGTATAATCTCTTGTATTAATCAATTTCAATAATTCCAAATAATAAACCTGCCTATGTAATATTCGGTACCAGCTAGTGACACAGGCTGGGAGCGTTGTTGAGTCACCGGAAAAGTATGCGATATGACGTATGCATAGCTGTATCAAGACGAGTAAACTGAACCTTATAAGGTAAGATGTGATCGTAATGAGTCTGACATCACGATGGTACCATGAGCAGAACACATGCTTTTAATATTACAACGCTGTTCCGTGTTCCATGTGTGTAGGCGAGAGACAAAGTGGGGCTCCAGAGGGACCACGTGATCAATGTATGATAAGTCCATATAGTATACGATTGCAGGCCCCAGATTCGCCGCAGTTGTCTCACATCAGAAAGCCGTACAGCTGTGTTGAACTGAACCCGCGGGTAAATTAAGTGTAGATCTACCAAAGTTGCTAATATGAATTTAAAACAGTGAAAAATAACTCTTTTTAACAGAAAAGTGCATCTAAAACTTTATTTAACGGCGTGGAACAGTTTTCGAGCATTCAATACGAAGAATGGCGTAACCTATTGGATTTTAACTACAAGATAAGTAACGATACCGACTGGCCAACATTTAACGTCACTAAATCCTTTTTTGTAAATTTAAAACATAATTAAATATGAGATCTCGAAATTACGGGGGTTCAGAGAGAGAGAGAGAGAGAGAGAGAGAGAGAGAGTGCATGTGAGGTACTGGTTTGTCAATGAAAAGATATAATGTTTATTTGGTTAAGAAAATTTTTTGTTTGACTAAGTGTTTAACTTATAATGTAAAAGAGAGTTCGATAAAGAAAAGAATTTGATAAACTGTTGGAGTTACAAACAGAAAGAAATTAACATTGAAATGAGAATAAATAAAATTGATTATCAGCATAAACATGTGTTAGCTTAGTCATTACGCCTCCACCAAATCCTAGTTTTCTGTGCTGAAAATACTCGCTTAAACGAATCTGCGAACTTCTGAATTAAGGGAGGTAGTTTATCAAAATTATTCAAGGGTTTTTATTTAAGGGAAAGAGTGTTAGAGTTTACATATTACAGCTTCAAAATATGTTGGCGACCTTGTAAGGTTCTAGTGGAATTTAAGGCAAGTGCATAATCGTAAGGTAGGTAATATTTTGGTTATTATATTTACAGAAAGATTGTTACTTTACACAATCACAACTGATTCTGCTATATGATGACGTGACATGTATTAAACATGGCCGACCAATCACTACGCTTCGCACCAATGCTATGGTACCCCCACATGGTGCCTGTCACATGGTACTCCCACCATGGTCACGTAATATCCCTACTTCAGTCACATTCTACCCCCACCATGGTCACGTCGTACTCACACCCCTGACGTCATAAAATTCAAATTTCCTGCCATGTGGTACTGGTACATGTTATGGGTAAATCGTATGGACTGAAAGTGCACATAAAAATGACTTCCATGAGACACCAAATGGTCTCCAACTGTTTTAACTGATAAGTTTACAAATAACAACAATGCTGTTCATTATAATAAATGCTTGTTACTATAAACAATTTTATAACTATGTATAATACCTGATCAACAAACTGTTCATTCTCTTCTTTGATGATTTCTTCTTTTACATGCAGTTCTCCTTTTAGGACAGAATTTATAAGTGGGAATGCGTCCTGCAAATTGAACAATTATAAAATTTACTTTGTATTCTCAGTGATTTATAGAGTACTATATAAAGAGATGATCAATACTAAATATGAAATATATAGAATCACCTATCAATTTTTGCAATAAATATTCATACTCTGTACCTACATGGTGTGTGTGCGATTTTACTTACTTAATCTCAAGTACTTTATATATATATATATATAACACTATGATACAGTTTGTGTATTTTGTTGATTTTTAATTACATATCTACAAACGAATGAGATCCAAATCTCTAGTGGTACATGACACGGAACAACCTAATATATTAGCTATGGGTTAAATAATGGTTATGCACATTACCTGTTCAGTCTCAGCTACTTCTGGATCTGCTTCTTTCTTTACACTGACCGTTAAAACATCCTACAAATAACAAGGAATTAAAATTTACTTTTATACAAATTCATTACCATTATACGAGAATGCTTCATGAGAGGCTGTAAAGGAAACCATAAAGATGTTCAAGACCGTAATTACATTTCATGGACAGTATAAGAGTTAAGAGTTACTGATGTTAAGAGTTAAGAGTTACTGATGGTATGGTTTCTACTCACAGAAAACAAGGTAAATTGAGAACAGTATTGAATATTATAAAAAATTATTAGGGGGAAGAGGAGAATCAGGAACAAAAATAGGTAAATATTAAAACTGGTAAAGATAACTGAGAGGAATCAGTGTCAGAGCACACACCAAATGGAGAAACAACTGTGCTTCTGTCAAATTCTGGATTCTAAATTAGGAAGAAATTCCTCAAATTATATGTTTGCAGCATGCTATTATAGAAGCTGCATGTGAAACCTAGACAATAGGGAAAAGTGAAAGACACAACCAAAGCATTTGAAAACTGCTGCTGTAGGAGAATATTAAAAATATACTGGATGGACAAAGTAATTAGAAAAAAAAAGTGAACAGGTTCTGGAAACAATTGGTGAATGGAGAGGTTTGTGAAGATGAGACAGTGTGGTGGGTCACTATTGGTTGAGACCCAGTAATGACTTTGCTGATGGGCACCCAATGAGTGGGAAGTACTGCAGAGGAAGGCAGACACTAGAGTACCCAGGTTGACTGTTCGGTTGTGGGACGCTGTAAGCTTTCATAGATAAAGGTGGTTCAGGAAAAGTCAAAGAAGAAGATACGAAGAGTCTGAGAAACATGTCAGACACATCAGGTGACACCACATTTGCCTCATGAACAGCTGTAAAGCAACATGTTGGTCTGCAGTATTGTTAATTACAGTCATGTAAACAAAAAAAAAGGAAAGTCAATTTTGTCTGTTGGAAAGGTATGACTTGATTTTCTGAGTGGGTAAGAGAATGTTGTTAAGAGATTATCATGGATATGCCAAAAAATAAAGAGTGATGTTCTAACCTTTTAGACCAAATAAATGAAAATACTCGTAAAAAAGTGCCAGGTTTAGTATATAAACAGATAATTTTGTAGTAGGATAATGGAAGACCTCAAACAAGCATTGTTTATAAGGCAACAAATCGCTGAGCTGAAATACAATCTGTTGCAACATCACACCACTCGCCTGATTTGGCTCTATTTAATTTTAATTTTTCCGAAAACTCAGAAAATCCCTGGGGAGGGAGGGATTTTTCTGGAGATGACAGAAAGCGGCAGTAAACGGTTATCAGAGGACCTAGAATAATCAAACTTCTGAATGGGATAAAAGCACTGGAGCATCACTTTTAACCAAATGTGCAACAGTGATAATTCTGCTTTAAACCAAATGTGTTCAACTACATGGAGACTATGCTGAAATACGAAAAGTGATTCCAAAACGAAAAGATACTGGTAAGTCTTTTATTATTAGGCCATGAACTTTTCAAACTGCCCTAGTATATACCTGTAAGGTATATTAAAGGATAAATGATCTTATCTACAAAAAGCCATGTTTCAAACGGATTTAAATCATATATTGTTGCATTAAAGATTATTAGTTATGATGAGGTGATATGAATTTTAATGATGTTAAAGTAAGATAACAATTTAATTAAGTCAAATGTAATTAATTATCTACTGTCTACTGTAGTGTAAACTTATTAACACACTTTCTACATTAATAGTTTGTTAATTATACAGTTAAAACCAGCATGCCTACCGTGTCCTTGACTGACTTGTTTATAACTAATCTTGAGAGCAGTGGCTTAGTAAGAAGGGTTAACTTCACTCCCCACGAACGCGTAGGTCGTGTACATAAAATGTGAATGAAGCAATTGTACAGCTAATGGTTACAACATTTTTAGTGGGCAATAAATGGTGAATTTTGGACTCCCCCCACTTGGCACAGGAGCGGGTGGTCAGATAAAAAATTCAAATGCAAGTCACGATCACTCATAGAATAGTCAGTTGTGTGCCTGGCTCTTAATATCTGGCTAACAAACATTTGAGACAAAACACAAAAGTTTGAATATTGTAATAATATATTAAAAGAGATTGTGTAGTATGGTGATGAGACTCTGATGCTGATGTAGCCCCACTGTTTGGGCTAGCCAATTTGTAATAAAATAAAAAAGACATTGTGTCTGTGATGTCTTAATTGGTGTGTTTAATTGGTGTGGTTCTCGACGTCTTACTGGCCTGAAACACTTCCTTAAGTTTCCCAGCTGGTCGAGTCCCAATGGTAGCAAGACCGGTCGAGTAGCGTAATGTTGATGAAGAAATATATGTTCAGCTCCACCAAAAGTTTCAAAACAAAAATTGTTGTTTTGAAGAAAATAAAAAAAAAAATGTTTAAAAAAAATTATAATTTAAAAAAAAATTATAATTTTATTAATTAATTAATTATAATCAATTAATTAATAGAGTGCTGTGAAGTTTTAAATAGTGTAACGCTCTTCTGAAAAATTTTATTGAAGTTCTGGTATATTTTTAATAAACCACCACCACTCATAAGATTGTCTCCAGGACAGTCGATACTTGTTTACCTTTTTTTGTTTTTTAGGTTATCTTCACTTATAGGTGGTAAAGTCCTGGTAGATTGTTAATTAGAATTATATTAGTGGTAATTAGTAATATTTATGAAATAAAGAACTATTTAGTGTTGAAAAGTATTAATGTTTTATTAGTTAATGGCAACATTGACTCTTATCGATTATAATATCGATTCTCAGGATATCGAAAAAGTTACAAAGTATATTATATAAAATTCATACAGGGTTCTTTAAACAGCCAATTATTATCAAAGTCAGAGAAATCGGGCCAATATTTAAAAAGTATAACGTTACAACAAATTAATAATTATTACTAAATACAGACATTGAATAATAAATTTGAAAATAATATAATTGTTTTCACCAACAGCTGATATGATCACGGAAGCATTGAGGTTGACAAAAGCAAATGGCCGCCATCCAGTTGATCAAAATGCCGCTCGATTCTGCTATGTTCTGAATAATGTATTTTCTGGCAGTATTCCTGTTCTGGTGTCTGCAAATCTCTTTTTAAATGTTGTGTAGTGCCTTGTGTAAAGTTTCTGGGTTGTATTTTGTGTATCTGTGTAAATATAAGTTCAAACACTTTTACCGATTCCGACACTAATATGGTTATTGTATTATACAGTTTTCTGGTGTTTTGTGGTGTTTTTTCGGAATAGATATGTATTGTTCAGTGTTATTTAGTGTTTCTTGATTGTTTCTGTCATAATTTGAGAGTTCTAGAAGTATTTTATAAGTCACTCGCGATTTCACAAAAAACGTACTATTCACTTGTTCGACTTCACCGTTGTAAGTTAGGTTAGATACGTCACAAAACGCTTGTCACGTTAACCGTTCAAATACCAATAATCAACTATCTTATTTCCTTCAGTTTCAATTAAACTCTTCGCCAATATAATATTATTCTTAACATTGTTCAAATATATTTTCATATCCTGTGCATATATAATAATTCACTATATGATTGCCTAAACTTTGGTTATTTATCAATTTTATTCACTAGATGTTATTTAAATTAATCTTTCAGTTCATTCTGGTTATTTTAAGAATAAATAATGCCGTTTTATAGTGTTTTCTGTCCAAAATTAGTAATTTTACTTTCATTTTGTATTCTCTGAAAAGTCAAAACTAGCTTCCTGTCATTATGTAAAATCAGCCATTTTATCAATTATTTTTAATATTAATAATCTTATATTGTATTAAAAAGGTTTATATTCCCTTATTTTCTTGTAACTAACTGAATTAGTTGTATTCTGAAACATTATTCTGGAATATATGACTCCCATGTCTAAATTTCTGAGTTTAGTCATTTTCATTTTTATTTATAATTCTGAATATAATTTATTAAAATCTTTCTAAATGGTATGTGCAATTATATGGCTTGATCTCAAGTTTATTTTGTCTAAATCCCTTTTGTTTATTTGCATTTAAATGAGTAATTTCTCTGTTTTAATGAAATTTGGTTTTCTTTCTCTGGCCTATGATTTTTTAACAATTTTTTCTTACAAAATATTTTACAAACAATATATGATGTGTGATACCCTCTCTGACTTTTAAATATAGTCTTATAAACTAAACATTTTTCCAAATTACACAATAACAATGAGTATTGGTTACAATACCAATAACAGTTAAACAAATAAAGAATATTTTTTAAATAAATGGTCGTCTTCAACCTTCAGACATTTTACAACAAAATCCTTATTTCTAACATGGAAATACGGTTCACAAAAAAGGTTTTTTTACTAACTCAAGTCTTAATTACTTCCTACTATTTACAAGTAGTAATTATTTTTATAGTTCTGATGTTAGTTGTATCAGACCCAAACAAATGGCCTTATATCTAACACATTTTTAAACATTCTTATACTATATACACAAAAACCTTATATCTATATTCTTGTTGCTAACTATTATTATAAGTGGGATTCTACAGTTTTTATACCGTCTTTTACACATTGTCTTTGGGGAATTGTACCCTGTCATAAATAAATAAATAGCATAAATTGTTCAAAAAGTATTATGAAATCTGTTTTTCTTTTTGCATATAAAACAAAATGTTATTTTAAACAGATTTATGTCTTATAAGTAACATATTCTCACAGTACACATTTCAAGTCATTGAAAATTGTATATTTCATTGTATTCAATGTTTGTGATTGCCAAGAATGAAACACAAGGTTTATTTTCTATAATACCCAAAACTATCACTGGTTCACTTTGCACTTTTATATTATGTTATTGCTAAATGGTCGTATAGTCTTATTAACATAATAAATTGGTTAGTGTTTTACAATGGAGATTTGTTCCATGGGTACTATATTATTGTTTCATCTTAGTTCGCAGGCAACTTTTACTTTATACACTTCTCTTTCTTAAATTTATATACATGTGGTTTTCATTTCGTTATACTTTTATTGGTTAGTGATTTATTTTGGGGGTATGGGGATTTGGGTGTCTTTTATAAGAGCATGACATCTTCTTCAGGATGCTGCCTTCTTCTTCTTTCATCAGTCTTTTCTTCTGTCTTCTGGGATTGGTATCTTCTCCATCTTCTTCTTGATGCCATCAGGTTTCTTGGGATCTTCTCCATCTTCTTCTTGATTTTAGAAATACACCACCTGTAATGGTTGATCTTGGCTTATTTTAGGGTTTCTATTCTATTTATTCTTCCTCGTTGTGGGTTTGGTCATATTCTGTACTGCTTGGTTATTCACTTTCTTACCTTCCTGGGTTATCCCTTGAAAACCTTTGGTTATAAGACTGGTTTTGGATGACTCATCACTAGTAACTCCTTTTATTTGAACTTGTATTTTTTTTTAAATAATAATGATTTCTTTCCACAGTTGCTATGAATTAATTTATTTATATTAAACTTAATGCTTTCTTCCAAATTTAAATATTATAACTTTATTATTCTAATGATCAATTGCCATTCAATATAATGCATACATCTGTCACGTCACAGATTGCTCTCCTCCAGAAGTAATTATTTCAGACATGTTTATGGATGAAATAATTTCTTATGATAATTTCATCATTTCTTATAATTCATTTTCTTCTCCATTTTTATATCGACTTTTTTATATTAGAGTTTAATTAATTTTATATATATAGTTACTTGTTTTACTACTGATCCTTTTCGGATAGTTAGTGTCTTCTGAGATATATTATTATTGTAATACATTTTCTTTCTTTATCAACTTCGTGTTGCATCCTTGGGATATTAATTCCCTAACATTCCCTATCACGTGGGCTGGGGCAGATCACTGTACGCTACTTCTCTTCTGGCCATACACCACTTCTATAAATTGAGTACAGAGGCATATTCATCCCTGCTCAAAAAAAAAACATAATGCTGCTGGAATTATCTTCAGTCAGTCATCGAATAAATAAATAAAAAGTAGTCTCATTTTCGACTAATAAAAATATCTTTGGATTCTTCACTTCGTAGTCTCTCAGATTATCTCACATTTTCTATCTTAATAAATCTTCATAATTATTATTATACTCATTATATACATATTTTTTCAAAACTCTTAACTTGTCTGATATTTTTATTTTAATTATGGTTGAAAACCTTTCTTTTAATAATTCTGGTTACTGTTTACAGTGTAACTCTCTTTCTTCTCCATCTGAATTCTCTTTATACTTTCTTCTGGTTACTCATAGTATTAGCATGGTCTTTATATATAGTCTTTCTTATTCATTATTTGAATGGTCTTAATATATTATATTTAATTTTTTATCATTGTATCTTTACATTAGATATATAGGTTGTTATATTGATCATTTTATTTAAACATTTTGGTTCTTTCCTTTCTCTTAGAAAGTTATTAATCCGCCTTCGCATTCATTAACATTAATTCATTTATATTATATTTCATGTGGTATTTCTTCTCTTTGCATTTCATATAGGTCTTATTATTATCATTTGTTCGAAATCATCTTCTCTATCTGTTTGGTATGAGTTCTTCTTTGCTCTTAATTAACTGTTTTCATTATCGTTTCATAGGTAATTAGTCTCTTTGCTTCCAAAATTTTTCTTCTCTTGCATATTACACTCTTTTTTGTTATTCTTCTCTACTCCTTCAAATGCTATTGTGAATATCTAGCATTTATTCTGGATTAAAATTAATTCCTCTTTTCTGAATTAATCACTTTATTTTATTTTCAATTCAATTATAATTGACACATAATTATTTTTTGGAACTTGGTTAGTTTTAATGTAAAATTCAAACTATTCTTTTTATTTAACTGAAAAATATTTCTCATAAATCCTTGTAATATGTTGATCTTATCTTGTTTTCAAAGTACTGACGCTCTATCAACATCCAAATTCTGTTTAATTCATTTATTCCCAGAATTGTTTCATTCAGAATTGTTTATAGTACTGTGATCTTACTATTATTTCTGAAGGTTTTGGTATTTCTCCAAATTCAAATTCTTCTTAATTATTTACCATAAAGTTTTCTCATAAACTTAGTTATAGTAAGCTGGTCTTACTTCATTTTTAAATTTTTTGTATATTAAATTCAAAATTCCTTTCTTCTTAATTCTTCCAAAACGTTTTTCTCACAATTCAGTGGTAGTAAGCTGTGCTTGCTTAATTTTAAATTTTTTAAATATTAAGTTCAAAATTCTCTCTTTTTCTCTTTCTTCCATAAAGTTTGTTCAAAATTATCAGTGGTAAGTTGTTCTTACTAATTTTAGAATTTTTTAAATAATTCCAATTCAAAAGTCTTTCTTTTTCTTTCTTCCATAAAGTTCGTTCCAAAATTATTAGGTTGTAAGTTGTTCTTACATATTTTAGAATTTTTTTTTAATTATTAAATTCAAAATTTAAAATTCTCTCTCTTTCTCTTTCTTCCATAAAGTTTTGTTCTAAATTATCAGGTTGTAAGTTGTTCTTACATATTTTAGAATTTTTTAAAATTATTAAATTCAAAACTCACAACTCATTCTTCATAATATTTCTTCATAGAAGCTTGATTGTACACTCCTTTGATTTTTCCTGAAACGATTTCCCTCAACTCATAGGTATTGTTATGCTTATCATTTACCACAACATGTGGTTATCTATTGTACTCTACACTGGACCATATTATTTATACTTTAATAAGTTGATCTCCACTTTTTCTTTTCTTATAAATTTTCTTTTCTTTTATATACCCAGGAAGATGGACGATTTTCTTTATGTCACTGCATTGCTCATATTTTTATTGGTCATGTTCATTTTCTTACATAGTCTTCACTCATAAAACCCAGTTTTGTTTCTATGTTTATTCTTCGTATCATTTCCTTTCAATGATATTTATTTCGTCTCCTTCACCATTGTTATTCGCCGTAGTCGGTTATCATGATCTCCGTCCCTTTTCTTGATGGTGTGTGGTATCTGTGTCAACCAGGGTCCATCATCTCAGTTGCTCTTATAAAATTTACCCTAGGGTGCGACACTCGGTTATTATTATTGCTATTATTGTTATTACTAAAATTATTATGATAGTAATTTCGGTTAGGCGGGTAAGGTCTGTCACCATTATTGTTGGGATATGGATTTCTCTGACTGTATGGAATATTATTTTGTTGATAAAAATTGTTTCTATTGTTTGGGTAGGGGTTGTTATTCCTAACGCCATTAAAATTACCGTTAAACTGGTTATTACGCGGCGGGTTGTTAGGGCCGTCGTAATTACTGGGCTGGTTCCGGTTACTTGTATGGTTATTGCCGTTATTGGGGTAGGTAGTCGGCCTTGCTTCTGGTCTCTCATTTCTCTTCCTGCTCTCCCGATAATACTCCTCGTTCTCGTATCCCTCTAATAACTCGGTCATTCCCTGGATCATCTTGATCTGGCTGCCTCTCCGGGCCCTGATAATGTCCTCATCATAATGATACGATATCTTGTTCACTAAACATTCTTCTGGGATTGCCGGCTCGAGGTGTTTTGCCATGCACACCTTCCCCAAGAAATATGCCGTCATACTGCTACCTAATTGTGCCCTGTATCTTCCATTACAAATATTGTCACGGATCAAGTTCTGGGTGGTCTCAGACCAGTATTTTGTCTTAAACATTTTCCGGAACTGTTGGTAGTCAGGAATTTCACTCCGGTTGGCCATCCACCAATTATCTGTTATTTCTCGGAAAGACTCATCGAATATTTCCCTGCTATGGCTCCATTGAATAATTTTATGCTTGGCTAGATATTCTTCTACCCTAGCCAGGAACTCCATCGGCTTGCGTTTGTATTGCCGGAAGTTGAGCCACTCTCGGCTTTCGTTAACGGGCAATCCAGTGAAATGAGTCGGTCTGTTTCTTATCGCCTCCATCTCCTCTCGGCTTTGTCGCACCTGACCGGTGATATTGGCCATGGTCTCTTGTATATCATTACATCTTTCTGTGACTTGGTTGCGTACTTTTCCGAATTCTTCTTGATTTTCCTTCCTCTGTTCTTCTACCTTCCTACGACTATGTTCTTCGATATTCGTGAACTTGATGTTCACCACTTCTTTAAACTCATGCACCTCCTTTTCGGTCTGGTTGCACTTTCCATCAATCTCTCGAATCTGTCGATTGACCATTATATTTTCTTCTTCCATCTTCTTATTCATCGCTTTTTTGTTAACGTTGATTTCTTTATTCAGTTCTTCTCGCAACAATTCCATCCTTTCGTCCAGTTTGTCCAAATTCTCCTGATTGACCTCTCTTAATTCTTCTCTTAAAATTTGATTGTCCTCTCTCAATTCTTCCAACTTCTCCCCCATCTTCTCTTCCAACTTCCTGTTATCTTCTTTCAACTCTTCCTTCAATTGACGGTTGTTCTTCTCTATCTTCTTCCTGGTTTCATCGATTTTCTGATTGGTATTTTCATTTTATTAATCAATTCTTCTTTAGTCAACTTGAATTCTTCCTTGAACGATTGGTTGTCTTCCTTCAAATCTTCTATGTTCTTGTTCATCCCAGTCAACTCTTCTTTTGTGGATTGATTATCCTTCTTCAATTCTTCTAACTTTCCTCCCATCCTCTCTTCCATCTTCTTGCTGTTCTCTTCCATTTTCTTGCTGTTTTCTTCCATCTTCTTGCTGTTTTCTTCTATCTTCTTATTTGTTTCTTCCTTGCCGGATTTGATGTTTTTATTTATCTCTTTATTCATTTCCATCATCATTCTCATCATCTCTTGTATACTTCCATCCTCCGTTCGTGTCGGCTTTTCCAATGGTTCCTCCTGGACATTGACTTCTCCTGTTTGCGTGGGTATCTCCGGTTGTTCAGTTTGTTTGGACAACACCGGGGGTGATGACTCTTCCACCTCTACTGGCGTCGCCTCTTTATTGTCCATTTCGATTTCTAATTCTTTTTCGGCCTCCGCCGCCCGTTTCTTGGAAGTTGCACATTGTTGCATTTTCCCTTGAAATTCTCTGGCTTTGTAGCTGTTGCCTAGCTCCAACTAGTGATTGGGCAGATTGTATTGGCCTTCCAATCGCTAATTAAAGCCCCTAAAGTTGTGCGCCAATTTGTAATAATATATTAAAAGAGATTGTGTAGTATGGTGATGAGACTCTGATGCTGATGTAGCCCCACTGTTTGGGCTAGCCAATTTGTAATAAAATAAAAAAGACATTGTGTCTGTGATGTCTTAATTGGTGTGTTTAATTGGTGTGGTTCTCGACGTCTTACTGGCCTGAAACACTTCCTTAAGTTTCCCAGCTGGTCGAGTCCCAATGGTAGCAAGACCGGTCGAGTAGCGTAATGTTGATGAAGAAATATATGTTCAGCTCCACCAAAAGTTTCAAAACAAAAATTGTTTTGAAGAAAATAAAAAAAAAATATGTTTAAAAAAAATTATAATTTAAAAAAAAATTATAATTTTATTAATTAATTAATTATAATCAATTAATTAATAGAGTGCTGTAAAGTTTTAAATAGTGTAACGCTCTTCTGAAAAATTTTATTGAAGTTCTGGTATATTTTTAATAAACCACCACCACTCATAAGATTGTCTCCAGGACAGTCGATACTTGTTTACCTTTTTTTGTTTTTTAGGTTATCTTCACTTATAGGTGGTAAAGTCCTGGTAGATTGTTAATTAGAATTATATTAGTGGTAATTAGTAATATTTATGAAATAAAGAACTATTTAGTGTTGAAAAGTATTAATGTTTTATTAGTTAATGGCAACATTGACTCTTATCGATTTAATATCGATTCTCAGGATATCGAAAAAGTTACAAAGTATATTATATAAAATTCATACAGGGTTCTTTAAACAGCCAATTATTATCAAAGTCAGAGAAATCGGGCCAATATTTAAAAAGTATAACGTTACAACAAATTAATAATTATTACTAAATACAGACATTGAATAATAAATTTGAAAATAATATAATTGTTTTCACCAACAGCTGATATGATCACGGAAGCATTGAGGTTGACAAAAGCAAATGGCCGCCATCCAGTTGATCAAAATGCCGCTCGATTCTGCTATGTTCTGAATAATGTATTTTCTGGCAGTATTCCTGTTCTGGTGTCTGCAAATCTCTTTTTAAATGTTGTGTAGTGCCTTGTGTAAAGTTTCTGGGTTGTATTTTGTGTATCTGTGTAAATATAAGTTCAAACACTTTTACCGATTCCGACACTAATATGGTTATTGTATTATACAGTTTTCTGGTGTTTTGTGGTGTTTTTTCGGAATAGATATGTATTGTTCAGTGTTATTTAGTGTTTCTTGATTGTTTCTGTCATAATTTGAGAGTTCTAGAAGTATTTTATAAGTCACTCGCGATTTCACAAAAAACGTACTATTCACTTGTTCGACTTCACCGTTGTAAGTTAGGTTAGATACGTCACAAAACGCTTGTCACGTTAACCGTTCAAATACCAATAATCAACTATCTTATTTCCTTCAGTTTCAATTAAACTCTTCGCCAATATAATATTATTCTTAACATTGTTCAAATATATTTTCATATCCTGTGCATATATAATAATTCACTATATGATTGCCTAAACTTTGGTTATTTATCAATTTTATTCACTAGATGTTATTTAAATTAATCTTTCAGTTCATTCTGGTTATTTTAAGAATAAATAATGCCGTTTTATAGTGTTTTCTGTCCAAAATTAGTAATTTTACTTTCATTTTGTATTCTCTGAAAAGTCAAAACTAGCTTCCTGTCATTATGTAAAATCAGCCATTTTATCAATTATTTTTAATATTAATAATCTTATATTGTATTAAAAAGGTTTATATTCCCTTATTTTCTTGTAACTAACTGAATTAGTTGTATTCTGAAACATTATTCTGGAATATATGACTCCCATGTCTAAATTTCTGAGTTTAGTCATTTTCATTTTTATTTATAATTCTGAATATAATTTATTAAAATCTTTCTAAATGGTATGTGCAATTATATGGCTTGATCTCAAGTTTATTTTGTCTAAATCCCTTTTGTTTATTTGCATTTAAATGAGTAATTTCTCTGTTTTAATGAAATTTGGTTTTCTTTCTCTGGCCTATGATTTTTTAACAATTTTTTCTTACAAAATATTTTACAAACAATATATGATGTGTGATACCCTCTCTGACTTTTAAATATAGTCTTATAAACTAAACATTTTTCCAAATTACACAATAACAATGAGTATTGGTTACAATACCAATAACAGTTAAACAAATAAAGAATATTTTTTAAATAAATGGTCGTCTTCAACCTTCAGACATTTTACAACAAAATCCTTATTTCTAACATGGAAATACGGTTCACAAAAAAGGTTTTTTTACTAACTCAAGTCTTAATTACTTCCTACTATTTACAAGTAGTAATTATTTTTATAGTTCTGATGTTAGTTGTATCAGACCCAAACAAATGGCCTTATATCTAACACATTTTTAAACATTCTTATACTATATACACAAAAACCTTATATCTATATTCTTGTTGCTAACTATTATTATAAGTGGGATTCTACAGTTTTTATACCGTCTTTTACACATTGTCTTTGGGGAATTGTACCCTGTCATAAATAAATAAATAGCATAAATTGTTCAAAAAGTATTATGAAATCTGTTTTTCTTTTTGCATATAAAACAAAATGTTATTTTAAACAGATTTATGTCTTATAAGTAACATATTCTCACAGTACACATTTCAAGTCATTGAAAATTGTATATTTCATTGTATTCAATGTTTGTGATTGCCAAGAATGAAACACAAGGTTTATTTTCTATTGTTAACTCACCCCTTTTTTTGTTTTATTTATACAATTATTAGTACTGAATGTATGATACTTAATATTGTATAATTTGAATAATAAATCTTATCACCGGAGTAACACGTGTTTTGCTCATTTACTTGCATTAGGCTTTTGGTCCAGAATTGCGTTAAGCAAGACAAGACAGAGGTATTCGGGTACTGAAATAACCATTAACACAACATGAGGATAACAAATTAGATTTTATTTAGTTATTACTGTTTACGATTACAAACAATTAGAGTCAATTAATACTTGATAAAATGCAAAATGGCGGCTTCATGACTTCCGTTTTCTAGCCATGTTTTCATGGTTACCTAGCCGTTTTCTTTGAAATTAAGGCTTTTATCAAATTCATTTACTGCAGTTAAAACTTCAAGAGAAATGTTTTTAAATTTTCTTTCTGTTAATAGTTACTCTACACTTGATCACGAACCAACGCCTCAGATATATTTACTTAAGGTTGGCCAACTCTCACGTTCACACTATCACACACAACATTCATTTTTCTGATACTGAATACATTTTATTTTATAGATTTAGAGCTCATGTTTGAAATTTAGAAAGTAATTTTGAAAGGGCTTTCCTGAAATTGATGCGGCGTAGCCTCCTCAGAAGACTCCCATGTTGGCTGGCAGATGTTCGGCCGAATCTCTCTTTGTCCTTGTTTGTGCACTGAATTTACTAAACTTTTACATTGGTTGTCCACTGATGCTACATTATTGTTGATCATTACATTTTTTAAACAATTCTTTCATTTTTATGGCAAAAACTGCCCACTACACTGTTTGAGCATGTGCTCTCTTTGAGTTGTTACTGACGACTGGGCAGACGTTGTATATCTAGTTTTCGTCTGTCTTTTACACTGAATTTACATGGTGGTTATTGTTATTTGTTCACTATTTACTTTTAGTTACATTTTGTTAATTCAAATAAACACTTTCGCTGACTATTTTATGCCAGCACAATTTCCACGTGTTACTGCCATGGTGATGTTACAGCGACTGGGGCGATTCAGACGCAATTGTTACGTAAGTGGTCGTGCATCTGATGTCATTGTCTATTGTTCTCTAACCACTGTTTTGGTTAATACGTAATTGTTTTTTAACTCGTCATTGATTTGGTGACGATTTATTATCGTAGACCAATGGAAAGTCAGTATTGTCCGTGTTTTAGCGCCAACACTGCCATTTTCGTGGGTTCAATTTGCTCGTACGCCTCTGACCTTGGATCGTCTCTCCACCGGCGAATTTACATATTTATTGGGACTTGGGCCAAAACTAACCTTGTCTAACTTAACTTGATGATTACCATAAAATTCATAATAAAAATACCCTTACATCCCATTATTCCGATACAGACAATTTTGTACTGTTACAAAACCCCCTCAATGAAAGGTTTTGTGTCGAGACACAAAAACTTTCATTGACTCATTCATACTCCTCTAAAAGGATCAGTTCAGATATGTGCCACAACCCCCTGTAATGTTAATAAAATAAAAAAATCTCAATCACTTACCCTTGGTTCCATAGTATTTTTAAACTTTATACCTTGTCCTCAAATTTGATCTCTTCCATTTGTCAGATGGATAAATTGATCTTGTTAACACCTGAAACAAATGAAAACAAGTTAGCACAAGAATAGCATCTGATTAAGGACACTTTTAGATTAAATGCACGTCTTTATTAATAAATAATGTTTTCCCATTGTCAGACCTTAGTTTAACCAATGACGATCCTTATCTTAGTGTGGGCAAGGTACTTCATTTAATACAATAAAGTGTTCTTGGCTGAAAGGAGATACCGAGACCACTTATGTAGAGGAAGCCACATCACTTCTGCACATGTAATTGGAATGAGCTAACGTACAGAAGAGCATTCAACCTACAGTGCTAACTATACTGATGATTCCTGGAAAATGTTTTCCCCATAAAGGTACACTTTTCTTTGAAGCCATACAAACATGTGTCCACCATTTTTTTTATCAGTTCGTCATACCATGTTACTAATTTTTACACAGACTTTGTTTTTAAATTCCTATTTACCAGAAATTATAAGACTTTTGACATAAATTTAGAATTATTTTGAAAAGGAAACAACAATTGCTTATCAATTGAATGCTAAAATTTTTATGAAACCTCAGAGTCAAAATGTTTGCAGAAGTTATACAGTATACTCTGTTTCACATAACTTCCAAATTGACAGCTGTGGGAATACACTGCAATACTACTAGTAAACTGTTGTTTATAACGGAAGTTTGAAGCGTTTGACAGATTTAAAGAGTTGAAATATTTGTTCTGCTTTATCTAGTCTGAAGACGCAAATCGTCCTATTTATAGCTTTCAGGGTGCAGTAAATTTAATCTGGTCTTAAACAGAAAATTTTTGACAAATAATATTAGAACTTGTGTAGAAATTATAATTTTTAGTGACTTGAAATACCATAATGGACAATGGAACAATATTTCATAGTTTGTAAAATGCATATAAAAAGGAGAACTGGGACTGTTTGCATTCATGATCCACTGAAATCACTTTGAAGAGTTTTCCAGTAACATGAAGGGTAACATTAATGATAGTCATGTCACTGATATAATTTCTGACAGCCTAATAACACGTTACTCAAACAAACCACATACAAAAACAGCTAACAGATCCAAAACGTGATGTGTTATATCACTGAAAAGAGACATTTGTATAAGCTGATAAGAATTTGCAACATTTATTTGTTGGTATGGGAAGGACATCTTAACATCAGCTATGAATGGCAAAGTGAAAGAGCACCAAATCTGAATTTATTGTGCATTCCCAAGTGTCAATACTGATGTTATATGAAAGATATTGTAGGATTAAAAACAAAATTATATTTTATATTTTGTTATTTCTTTGAAAAATGCATCTCAATTATCAGAATTTTAACATAGTGAAAATAGGGATATCCACCTTGCAATCATATTATGTTTATTTTATTGTTGTATTGGAGCGTTAGTGGTCTCAAATATTTCTACAAGTAATTTTATACAAACCACTATTTTGCCTTCGGTATTGACGAGCGCTTTCGGCAGTCAAGCCATCTTCAGGTCATTTACCAACCTTAGGTAAATGAACTTGTTTAGTCTTGAACTTACCTTAGGTTGGTAAATGACCTGAAGATGGCTTGACTGCCGAAAGCGCTCGTCAATACCGAAGGCAAAATAGTGGTTTGTATAATTTGTATAACATTACTAGTAGAATCATATTATGTTTATGTTAAACTGTTTGATTATAATAAATGGCTGTGCATGGCCAAATAATAATATTCAGTAGTTGGTTAACATGCACATTTATTTAAGTAATAGATTTTTAGTTTACTTTGTGTATTTTAATAATATCTAATGTCATGTATTGGCTTAATACAATACAGTACTGACCAAACCAGAAATATTATAAACAATCCATTTTGAAAATAAATTTCTTACAAGAAACTATAAAACTACTTTATGCTACCCCCGCCACAAAGCTATTTCATGCACAACATAACGTGGCTCCTTTACTGTTACTGTTCAAGCTGAACTGCACTCCCTTTACATTAAACACATTGACTTAAGTAAAAATGGGTATTTATTACATACATAAAACATATAGCTACTGACAATAATGTCTAAACAAAAAGTGTTCAGAATGTGAAAGTTTTATTTTGTTTTGGAAGTCTACAAAAAATTTAATTTGCTTTAGTTCAGTTCAATACAAATTATATAATAAATCGTTTCAATAATAATATAGTGGGCATCATAATTTTGTTTTCATTTGTAAGAACTGTAATAAATTCATTTGTCATTTCAAATTGTCGTTAACCTGAGTAACTACAATTCATTTTTTAATGTGCATTGAATCGTTGCGAAAACATTATCACAAAAGCATAGTTTTGAGAAATCATCACATATTTACTTATATTCACATGCCTAAAAATATATTCATCTACTGATACTTTCCATAAATGCCACTAACAGCAATTTTACGTATTCTGTTGAATATCTGTATGTTTCATTATTTCATATTTATAGTTATTATATTACCTTATGGTAGTAGTCAGTTATGCAGGCAAGGTGAGGTTATGTTTGCCCAGGTATGGGTTATGCAAGCTATAATAATATTACATTTAGTCTTGAACTTGTCCTGTACGTTGTATAACAATATTTGACTATGGCATTACTTTCAGTACATTTATAACGCACTCTTATACTGGTTAAATCCACATACATTACATTAGTGGTACCTTTAGAGCTACCAACCTCCAAGCTTTAGTCTAGACATTGTGTTGTGTTTACAGTCGGTTTACAGTATATGCAGGCCAGAAAAAAGTCTTACATTTATATATGCTGATGTGAAAGTTGAAATTATTAATTCAGACATTAAAACGGAAATAAAAAGTAAACAGGAAACCTTGGTAACTTTTTACTGTAACGGAAGATATTTTAACGTACAATCGAGTAATTCTTCTAGCTTGTGGATAACGTCATCAACACACAATGAAGAACCACATCCAGTGGTTTAATTACAATCGTTTGAGTGTAACAAAATTACACTCATTGTGTGCGCGGATTACCTATCACATTAAGGTAAGAGTTTCATCATTACATGCATGCATTTCATGTGAGCGCGCACATGTGTGTGAAATTTTTTTTTCTATTGTTTTATGTAATATAAATACGGAAAAAATAATTTTAAATGGTGGTCGAACCTATTTACGAAAAAAAAATAAAATAATTACTCCCATAAGACGCCAAAAAACGCCATATTAACTGTGACAAATGACTTTTAAATATTTTTTAATTTTATTTAGTAGTAGAAAAACGCGTGTTATTTGAATAACGCATAAACTTGATGAACTGCAGCTATAGGTAATCCACGTAATGATGTCATAACTTGTCATTCCAATGCTGACGAGAAAGACAGGCTCTGGTGCAAAAAAGTCACATGACTTTAGTAGTCTCAGATCTGCCATTATAATCGTTAATTGTGTGTGTGTTTAAGTTAAACGTTTCTTCGAAAATATTAGTGTATCAGGATGTTATAGTGATTTAAAAGTTTTCTGTTGATGGTTTATTTATAGGCTATACTATTCACGTGATTTACAGTGTTATTACAAATATTAAAAAGTACCAAAACTTTGTACAGGTTAAGTTAAACAAACACGTGTTTTAAGTTAAAAGTTTCTACCTAAATTTTGGTGTATCATAATAACGATTAAAAGTATACTGTTTACATAATTTACAGTGTTATTAAGTATACCGTATTACACAAAAATGCCAAGACATTGTAGTGTGGCAAGTCCAACTATGATAGCCAGGAAGAAAAGGTTAGTATTTTTTCTCTTCCTTCAGAAAAAAATCTACGACAAAAATGGTTAAATAAAATACCTACAGACTTATGTAGGCCTATATTGAAAAATCCTGTTGTGTGTATAAAGCATTTTCGTGACAGTGACGTTATTAAAACAGACAAGCGCGTAGTGGCTGGAGAGTTAAAAGAATTTAAAAGAGAAAGACCTAAACTAAAAGCCGGTGCAATTCCTACAATTTTTAACAATGTACCCCAATATTTAAGTGAGACTCCAAGTTCCTCGAAACCACTGAAAAGGCTTCACCAAGTTGAGCAAGAAAACATTGAAAAGGCAATTGAACATAGCTTACAGACACAAAAAACATATGTACAGTAAACCCTCGATTTAACGGACCTCGGTTTAACGGATTTCGGATTTAACGGACAGAATCTGACAGACAAACGAGGCAAAAAAAAAAAAGTTTTTAGGCTTTTGAAATGTATAATGTGCATAAACTGCAGACTCTCCTGTTCTGGCGATATTGCTTGGCTATCGGAGCATTCTTTCGTTTCTTTTCTTCTTGTTTTGAAACACGCAAATTTTCTCATCTTCAATTGTATTTGATGAGAACGGAGTATTCCTCAAGAATTCATTTAATTCTTCGCGATCCCTGTCTTTGCGTTGTCGTTGACGCAGGCGTCGCACACGTTCAGTGGAAGACATCACGACTACCAACACTGAACAATATACACTGATAGGCCTATGCATCATATTTCACTGTGAAATATTCGTCCATCGGCTAATACAGCAAGCATTACAGTGGCACGTAACTTTTCATTTCCCGTAATCTTTACTGTTACAGATTTGGTTCGCTTTTGGTCCACAATAAATATACGTAAATAAAAAATACGGGCGTTTCATCGGCATTTACCATGTGTTCAAGTGAATAATTATGGTTCTTGCGTAAATGAATGACAAACCGCTGATACTGTAGGAGTTTTTCTTCGTAGTCACTCGGTAGTTTTAGCGCGAGTGATGTACGTTATTTAAGCGCACATCCATTTTGCAGCATCATTCGTCTTTTACACCCGAAGCTGGCTTTGAAACCGCAAACTTTTAATTCTTCTGCGATTTCTAAAGCTTTTAATTTTAAAACATGTCTAGTGACAGGGAGTCCTTGCCTTCTTAAAAGCCGTATGTATTCACAGACGCTGGACTCTACTGCTACAAAATGCCGAACTTGAGGTCCTGCGAATGCTCGTCACGCAGTATTTGCATTTAAAAGTCGTTCCTTCTGTTTTCTCCATCGTCGAATACAGGATTCATCAATATCGAATTTCCTTGCGGCTTCGCGATTGTATGTTTTTTCTACATTTTTTATCACAATTAATTTATAATTCGCATCGTACGGGTTACGTTTAATTTGATTTGACTGCGTGCCTTTAGTCTCCACAATATCACTCATACCGCAAACGCACTACAAAAATGCCGAATGAAAACAAAGTATAGATAAGCGATGTTGTCGCTGTTATAATAGAAAACCACACTGGTAGTTTACCCGTTATTTAGAAACATGTTACTCACACCCCTCTACTCATCTTTGTCTTGCTGCCTACAGAAGTGTGCGAACACGCGCGCGTGCGCACGCACTTCACTTTATCTTCCTATTCTTTCTTCAGTTTGCTGTTAAAACATTCGGTTGTAGTCATAAATCATAAGGCCAGAGTTAACTACAGCCAGGCAAACTGCTGTTGCTTAGGCAGTAAACAACCCATAGATACCAAAAGCGTTCGTCCCGCCAGAAGTCAGGTATAACTTCGAATTTCGTTAGCACGCGAATGCAAGCCGCATGCCAAATAGCGACCATGTTTTTAGGAGAAAAAGTGCGGCTTGTATTCGGAACAATACGGTATTTGCATGATATTAATAGTATTAAAATTTCAAGTGTTATAGGCCTATTTGATTTAAATATATCCTCAAAAAACAAAATTTGCGATTTAACGGACTTTCGATTTTACGGACACCCCTCAGCCCCAATTAGTCCGTTAAATCGAGGGTTTACTGTAGAAGAAAGAAAAGTTAGTTGTCTGGAAGATATTTTATCCTATTATTATAATTCGACTAAAATCTCAGAATGGATTTTAATTCATGAAAATGAAAACGTTTATTAGCATTATAAGTATAAACCAGAGTGTACCTTTTATCCTGTGTTCCCTAGTGATTCATAAAAATCTGAGTTATGAAATTTATAAAATAATGTAAAATTTTCAGTGAAAAAAATCCCAAAAAGACTTGCAGTTTTAAAATCTGTTAATGTGTTAGAGGATGTTCTTGTTTTTATTCGTGGAGTTGCTGATAGTGCTCAGAGTGTAGATGAGAACAAGTTGGATAAAGCAATAGAAAACTCTTATCAGAGGTGAGTGAAAACAGTGATGAAAATTTTCAGCTGTCATTCATTATTGAACAGTTAGAGTTATATAAACAGCCAACTAATAATAGACGATACACTGCGCATACATTATTGTTAGCTTCTACGTTCTATGTGCAATCTTCAGCTTCATACATTGCTCTTTATAATAGTAAATTTGTATGTTTTCCACATCCTAGAAATATTAAAAAATTAATAAGTAAATTTTCATTACTTGGATCTGATCTTGAGGGAAGTATTGAGTATTTAAAAACTAAACTACCTTTATTAAAAGATCATGAACACATTGTCAACATACACTTAGATGAAATTTATGTAAATCCTGAGTTACATTTTAAAGGAGCTAGTATTGTAGGTTGTAGTAAAACAGATTCGACAAAGATAGCAAAGACAGTGCAAGTTTTTATGATTCTCAGTATATTTTCTAAATACAAAGACGTAGTGAGCTTAATACCTGTTACCAATTTAACTGCCCAACAACTACAAATTCTAATGTTAAATGTATTACAGCAAATAGAAAATATTGGTTTTACAGTTATAGCTTTTGTATCTGACAACAATGTTGTGAACAGAAAAGCTTTTGAACTTTTTTCTGAAAATGGTATTTTGCAACCATACCTTCCTCATCCTCTAGACTCTAGATCCAAAGAGAATTACTTTTTCAATCTTTTATGTGGTTCATATACTTAAATGTGTTCGTAACAACTGGATCAGTAGAAGAACAGATAACTGTGAACTTGTATTTCCTGATTTTGAAGTTAGCAATAATGATAATTTACATGTAGCACAGTTTAAGCATCTTGAAATTGTATGAGTTGGAAAAAAATTCTCTTGTAAAATTTGCTCACTTATTATCATATAAAGTACTATACCCTTCTACTATTCAAAAACAAAATGTAAAATTAGCGTTAAAAATTTTTAGTGAAACAAATGTAGCTGTTCTTCAATGTATTTCAAAAGACAAAGTGGATCTACTTCCAGATGTTCACGGAACATGTTTGTTTTTAAGCATTATTATTAGATGGTGGAAAACTGTTAATGTAAAAAGTGCTTGGGAAGGCAAACGGTTTAATGATGAATATAGAGACCCTATTCACTCTAACAGCACATTACAAATAGATTTTCTAAGAAAAATGTCTCTGTGACTCAAAAACTGGAAGCAGACTGTACATATTTATCAGTCACTATCAGCACAAATCTTTCAGTCCAGGGTGGTCACTTTCTGGCAAACTGGGAAAAGTCAGGAAATTTTGCGCGTCAGGGAAAATGCTGGAAGGGCAGGGAAAAATATAAAAATAACTTGCAACAATACCCTGTATTTTTACAGTCTCACACTCACAACCTAAGACTAACTAGTATTCCCTGTTTGCTGTACCTATTTTTCACAGTTCAAGAAACATAGACTGAAAATTTTAAAGAAGCTTGGGCTTCCTTTATAAAACACACCTGAGAAATCAGTACTTATGGGAGATACAATTGTTGTTTTTAACTCATGACTTCACGACACGTTTCATGGACTAAGTTAACTAACACTAAGAGGTTTACAGTTAATGTAGGGTGACTTTTAATTACCTATGAGAGGATAAATGTGCCCATGAAACTGAATAATTTTTCACATAGAACATAGATTGGAAAACGAAAAAGAAAAATTGGACAAAACCGTGCGACTTTTATCGTATTTCGTCCTTTCTTCCACTGGGAAGGTTGTTCAATTTCATGAGCCCATACATTCCCTTAACTATTGCTAGCTGAACAGAGGTTAAATGGTTAAATGCTCATTAAATAAATTCTGCATTATTTTCATATATCGCAAATCCTGTATCGTGGGTGCCATGGACACACACAAAGACATACAAACAAAGCAACACCCAGACCCAGAAACAGATATTTAAACTCATCATTCAAATATCTGCCTCGGCCAGGAATCGAATCCGGAACCCTCTGCGCAGAAGGCAGCGGCACTACCTATTACAATAAAGGGTTTGTCAATTGGCAACATACTTTACTTAATATAAATATTTGTGTATTGTTAATTTAATTACATAATATTAATCCTTATTGTTTATTTGCCTACATCGGCTTTTTCTGTATACGACTTATGCGTAGCGCCGCACATCAAAGGCTTTGCCACGTGTCTCTATGCCGCCACGCATCGCGTCGAGTGAGTGACAGTGATACAATTTTAATTCATTACGTATTGAGATGCGCTCGGGTGAAAGTGTTTTTTCAAAAATAATAATAAGGTGACCTATTTTGAAAGATATAAGGCGATTTTTCATTTAAGGACTGCGTGCAGTGTCTTAGGTAAGTGTATGATTATCATTTTTATTTTAGATAAGTACTAATAATGTAATAAATTTTTATTTAGGTATTAATTTCTTCTTATTCCAATAAGAACAACTAAAGGTCAAATAGGTAGTTTCTTTTAAATATTTTCTCGACTGATTTTAATTTAAACAGGTACCTAACTAGTTATAAAAGTGGTAGTCAATATGCATTGCAAATCGATATAATTTTGCATAAGTGAAAAATAGATTTCAGCCGAAACAAATTAGGTACACTGAAAAAATATATTAATTTTTAAAATAGAAACTTGGGGAAAATTACCATTCTTTCTGTTAACGGGAGGACGAAAATGACATAATTTGAAAAATTAATCGGTAACGTAGAAATTATTCATATCTACCTGGACCCAATTTTACCATTCTACATGTTAAAATTTCATATATCCCATCATATATTTTTAAACAGTTATTTTTCACATTCTGAATAGTAATTTTTTAAATCAAAGTGTTAAAAGTAGCAATTACACATTTTATAAATTCCTAGTGACAAATTTTTTGTGTTATTACTGAATTCCAAAAATACTTAATTAAACGAGGCTAACTGTGCTGACTATAAATAAAATATTGTGTATTTACATCAATTTATTAAATATCATATAGGAAATAGGATTAATTAATAAAATAAGGTTACATAATTTTTTCCAAAAATATTTTATTTGTTTATTCTAAAACCAGTTTTTAACAATATATTTACAGTTTTCCTTTGTACCTTCATGTGTTAAAAATTATATGAACTCAAGTTATTTCACACAAACATGAAAAACGATTCACTTAATAAACGATTCAAATAAATAATAAAAAAAGAACTTGCATTGAAATCATTAAAAACTCTTGACAACACTTTACAAACAATACACTACAGCACAATATACACCTGCGAGCACTATGACGCGTTCACAACGAAAATATATGAAATAGATAGAAACATTATGGCTAATGATGGACAAAGGAAGTAGATTGTGGCCGAAAGTAGTCAGACACATTTGTCCTTGAGGAACACACTACTACACGTATAAACTTTAATATGATTGGCTGATTGATGTTTGACAACACCTGGTTATAATCTACTCTCGCTTAATGAAACAACATTTTTCTATTGTGTAAAAACTTGAATATTTTTTTAACAACTTTCTGCTCGTTATATGAAAAAATTTCATTAAAATTATTTGTTAGTTATGATATATAAAATATATTTATTAAAAAAAAATGCAAAAATCGACCAAAAAGTTTTCACGAATTTTTAACAGATAGAATGGTAAAATTTAAATGGATTGGTGTTACTATACAATATAAGTCATGACAAATTCTTTTGTGGGTTCATTAATGAAGAAGTTTTAATATGGTAGTATAGTAAAATTTTTAAGTATATTATTTGAATATTTTATATACACATAATAGAAAGGTAAATTGAATCTGGAAAAAATTCGTGTTGAGTATTTTATTGTCCTATAGCATAAAAATTTTTACCATGAACCATGTTAAAATTATTTATCCGTAATTACGATTTTTCCACTCTTGTTTGAGAAAAATCAAGAATGTCGCTTAATATTTCTTAGAAGTGCATTTAGTCCTCCGTTTCAAACACTCTCCTGTTAATTTTTAATATTAGGCTATATTTTTTCAGTGTATACCTACTTACATGGTGCATTTTCAGTCAGTGTAAAGCGGAAAGAACTGAACAACCCTCCATAAGTAACTAGAGTCATAAATACATAAAAATAAGTGAACTTTCTTATATAAAAATTAACCGGCCAGTGCAAGTCGGATTTGTGCAAGAAGTGTCACGGAATTACTATGGGAGGTCCAAACTTTTTTTCGGATGTCGACCCATGTTCCTTGGGAAAGTTGTTCAGTTTCATGAGCCCATTCGTATGTCAACGGGATCACCCTTCGTTATTTTACATATTGTATATCAGAGGATTCTAGCGCCCCAACCATGAAACCGGGACATGAAATTTACACATAGGATACGTGTAGGTATTCTTTGCTTGTAGGATACATAGTTCCTTGGCCCTTTCCTTTTTCTCACTTATACATGTGCGATATCGTTGAGTAGAGTCTTCTAAGTTTTCGTCTTTTAAATCTGTCTGCTAAAAATAACTTGGTGGGATATCAAAGTTGCCATTTTTGCACCTGTTTTGTTATAACTCTATCTGAGTATGGCATTATGAATTATAAATACGGAGGATCGTATGGAGGATCGTGTGGACACTCACGCAATCATCGCAACGACGATGGGCCTTCAAGCGATTAATGATCATGGCGGATCGTGTGAGGAGCCATTAAATACACAATTTGTTTGAATGTTCGTAAAATTAAAAGATTCTTACCTACGTAGAGATTCTTAGGGTCGGTTTAAACTAAGCGAAGAGCATGTTTTGAGATAATTCTGAATTCAACCTTATCTGTTAAGATTTAAGGTTGTATATTGTGCGCAAGTATTCCGCGAGGCACGTCATGTCGCGTCAAGCTTGCACACAACTTTCAATCTTAAATCCTACCTGATAAAGCTGAATTCAGAATGATCTCAAAAAATGCTCTTCACCGTGCTTCGCCTAGTCTGAATCGATCTTTATGCGGCAGTTATCTTATGAAATGATGAAAATCCTTAGTGAATTTACTTACCTATCTTGTTATTATAAATTGATTGAACCATAAATATAATTATCATTTTCTTTTATTTATTTACAGATATTTACTTTCACAATGTCGTCGAGTAGGAAGAAAACTTCATTTAATTCTGATTGGCTGTAGAAAGATAAATTTAAATCGTGGCTTGGACAAATCGAAAAAGATTCTTTCTCTGCCTATTGCAAACTATGTTCGAAATCTTTTACTCTGAGTAATATGGGGGAGCAAGCTCTTACAAGCCACATGAACGGAAAAAAACACAAACGAGCAGAGTCGAATACACAAAAAGCATGAACCTGTCAGTACTTTACTCATCAAAAGATACTACTAAAGAAAAGTCGCCTACGGAGCCAGTTATCAAAGATCTTGTATTATCAACTTCTCCGAACATAAAGGTAGCTGAAGTTGCGCATTCAACACCAGCATCAACACAAGCGAAGCCGACAACTACAAATGAATCACGGGGCTTAGTTTCAATGCTTGTCAAAGACAATGTCACTAAGGCCGAAATATTATGGTGTTTGCATGTTGTCATGAGTCATGGATCACAACAAAGTGGAGGACAGGCAGTGGAGTTGTTTCCTCTAATGTTTCCTGATTCAGACATTGCATTGAAAATGAGACTTCAAAGAACCAAAATTGCATACACGATCGTTTTTGGATTGCTCCTTATTTTTTTCATGAACTTCAAAATATGTGTTCAGCGTGTGATTACATTGTAATCGGGTTTGATGAATCCCTTAACAAAGTGGCACAAAAAGGACAAATGGACGTATTTGTTCGTTTCTGGAATGATGAAAACAATCAAGTCTGCACCAGATACTACTGGTCAGCGTTTCTCGGTCATGCAACCGCTACTGATCTAATGACTGCTTTTCTAGAAGCAATTAAAGGACTGGATATTGCAAAACTACTCCAAATTTCAATGGATGGTCTCAACGTCAATAAGAAGTTTCTTCAAGATATAAAAGCAAAAATTAAGGAAGAGAACTGTGATGCTAACGGACCAATCCTTTTGGACCTAAGTAGTTGCGGGTTATATACAATGCACAATGCTTTTAAAAAAGCAATGAAAGTATCCGGTTGGGATTTAACAAAATTTTTGAGATCTCTGTATTATCTTTTTTACAACAGTCCAGCCCGACGCGCCGATTATAAGAAGCTTTCAGGATCGAATATATTTCCTCTTAAATTTTGTGCAGTACGTTGGCTTGAGAATTTCACCGTTGTTGACCGGGCTATTCAAATCATCCCCAATGTGACAAAATATGTACAGGGAGTGATAAAAGGAAAAAGAAAACCCGACAGCAACAGTTTTGAAGTAGTGAATGCTACACTGAATGATGAACTTTTGAAGGCAAAACTTGCCTTTTTTCTGATGATTGCTTCACAAGTGGAGCCTTTTTTATCGTTGTTTCAGTCAAACGCTCCACTCTCCCCTCTACTATATGAGGCACTTTTGACTACTCCAAAAAAAAATTATCCGCGTCATGAAGGCTGAAGTTTTGAACACTTCTAGAAATATAACAACTATAAATTCGAAAAGTGAGTAAAATCTCATTAATGCCAAAGAAATTGAATTGGGATTTGCAGTAAAAAATGCACTACGCAACAGTCGTGAACACATAGACATTAACATTTTGCAATTTCGCCAAGACTGCCGCAAATGTCTTATTGAATTTTGTGTGTCGTTGATGAAGTCATCTCCACTGTTGTACGCCTTGACAAAAGGGATTTCATGCTTCGATCCTACAACTGCAATCAATCCTAAACTATGATTAGAGAGACTTGACAAAGCGTTAGATATTTTCGTTCAAAATAATTGGCTAACTGGATATCAAGCAGATAACGTTAAAAATTCCTACACCGACGTTTGCAAACAGTTAGATTTTGATCAGAAAATGAAAACATATTCCCTGAACGAGAATCACCGCTTAGATGATTTATGGCTGGAAATAGTTCCTCCTTTACATCTGAACATAAAGACCTGCGATCATTTATCAAAATGGTCATGATATTGTCTCATGGCAATGCCTTTGCTGAGCGGGGATTTTCGATAAATAAAGAAGTTATAATCGACAATCTTAGTGAACAGTCTTTAGTAGTGCAGAGGCAGGTGTATGACGCTATCATGCATCATGGGGGGATTCAAAAAATTGATATAAGTAAAAAACTAATTCATGCCGTCCGGAACGCAAGCAGCAGCTTATATCAAGAAGCACAAAAGAAGAAAAAGGAAGGACTGTGTTGATAAACACAGATTATGTTTATTTTTTGTCTTAAATTTAGACCATAGTAACATTGAATTCCACTCTAACCCATTATTAATACTTAATCATTTGGGTGTTAACAGAAACTGCACATTGCTTTTTATTGCATTATGTTGAAAAAAGGATGTTAATGTACTTGTTTGGTTATAGGCCTACGTTAGATTGTACTGTGTTCTAAATTGGAAGTAGGTTTTAATTCCGGTACTTCGAATAAATAAAGCCTTTTATCCATACAATAAATACAGCCTTTGAATGTACACTAAGTAAGGAAATGTTTGTTAAGTCTAATTTATTTTAAAAATCTAAAAGGTTAAGTTAGATAATTAAACGTTGACACAACCTCCCAAAATCGTCTCTGTACCGTAATTATGTGTGATAAATGGAAACTAATTTCTGTACTTCCAATAAATACACCCTTTTAATAAAATATGTGCCAATAAACCCCAATAAAATATGCACCAATAACGAAGCCTACTATCTAAGTTAGATAATTAAACGTAGACGCTACCTCCCAAAAACGTCTCTGTACCGTAATTATGTGGTACAAATGGAAACTAATTTCTGTACTTCCAATAAATACACCCTTTTAATAAAATATGTACCAATAAACTCCAATAAAATATGTACGAATAACGTAGCCTACTAGGTTATACGTTCTAAATTGGAAGTACGGATAGGTTTTAATTCGAATAAATACAACCTTTAATGTATATACAGCCTTTTATCCATACAATAAATACAGCCTTTGAATGTACACTAACAAAGGAAATTTTTGTTAAATCTAATTAATTTTGAAAATCTAAAAGGTTAAGTTACATTGTTAAACGTAGACACAACCTCCAAAAATCGTCTGTGTACCGTAATTATGTGCAATAAATGGAAACTAATTTCTGTACTTCCAATAAATACACCCTTTTAATAAAATATGTGCCAATACTCTGAATTCAAATTAAATAAAGAAAAAAGGAATTGTGTGGTGTGTGTGCGTGTGTGTGTGTTTTCTGTGGTTGAGGCTGAAGATAGAAGTAGTTTCTGTAGAAATATTTCATTTCTAAAACGATTTTAAATATAAATCTTAAAACATGGAAGTCATGTATAGTTCTCCACACGGATATTTTCATTATTTGCATCAAATAGTATTATTGTTTAATACACGTTCTATCCAGATCAAATTATGTGTATACAGTTCTGGAAAAATTAGACTGGCATAAAATTTTTTTTGTTTATTTTAAACTGTATTATGTTTGGAAGTATCCCAAAGTAAATTTAACATTAATCATGTCAATCAATGAGGCCAGTCCAGTTTTTTAAGGCTAGGAGAATCCTTGAAATGTTTGGAGCATCACTAGGTCATGATGGATCAAATCATCAAACTTCAGTTTCTGTGAAAAACTGGCAGATTTGAGTAGTCAGTTGATAAAGGATGGTATTGTAAAAGCAACAATTCTTTTAGAATTATTTTATAACCCTGTCAGTCTGCAAATAACTATCACTCCTTTAGATCATCAGCAGATTTAAACTTTTCTTATTTGTGCTAGGAATGTATCATGTAAAACTGCTGGAAGTATGGTATACAAAGTTCCTATTATCCTTTTCAAGGTTGATGACCAAAACAAAAAGTACTACTTATAATTCATCATTGTAGCAGTTACACAGCAGTATACTAAACATCTCTTGGTTAATACCTGTACTCTGGTCAGGTAGCACACAATGAATCATTCAAAACAAGTACAATTCAGTGTCAATGTCTAGTGTTTATGTGTCACTGCTACCCATAGTGAATCATTTGTATTGTACATAACAAATAGTATTCTGACTGTACACGTTTTTCATCTGACAAGAATTTTATACTTAGGCAAACTCATTTAATGGTGTAACCTTCTGTAATATGTGCCAAACAAGTATTCATAAAATTAATATTTGTGTCAAATTGTGTTTTATTTATTTCAAACAAAATCTGTTTTGTGGACATAACTTTATGTCCAATACAATTATTATGTTATTTCTTTTTAGTATCACTTATAGATTTGCGTGATCAAAACTTTTAATACTAAAACTTTTTTTCAGCTGATAACCATGCTTTGTTGAGATTATTAACGAAAAGTTTTGCTCATTCAGTGATGTGGCATCTTCAGTGATAAAGTTTAGTCTCATCATGGTAAAACTACTGAAGACTTCATAGAATTGGAAAATTAATGAAAATAATATTCTTACAACCAGTGACAAGAATTATGAACTTAAAACAGTGGAATGAATTATTGAATACCAGATACTCTCAATTGCTAAAATAAACACACTTATATTACAACAATTCTCTTTATATAATTATCCAGGACACATTGTATAGCCTACAAACAGTAATAAAAAAATCACAATAGTTTACAATACAAATAAACAATTGATCATTTGTCACTTTCATTAAAAACTGCTGTCTAATATCATCCTATATGAATGCACAACCTACTACACCAACTTTCTAAAACTCAGCTGGTGGCAACATCCTAATTATCAGGCTAATGTGAGAAAGTTCCACATGAATGCCAAGAGTGTGGCTCTAGAATATTCTGCAGTGCTGCTGATTAACAGTATGTGATCAGCATCACATAGAGTACTACACATTTAAGCTATCTAATTGACTTGGTATTACAATATTAGTAAAATGTGCTTGTTAACCAAATAGTGTGTTGTTACTCCTGAAAATCCCATTTCACTAAGAGCATTTTAGAAGTCTGGGTTATCTTTTATGTTTCACTCCACAAACATGCCTTTAGTTCAGCATTTCTTAACCTATTGGGCATGAGCCACTGCTGGGTCCCGAGAGGGCATTTGGAGGGTTGCAAAGTCAGGTTCGGAAATTTATTTACTGTGTCTTAAAAACCTACTACATGTAAATAACTAAGATATATCATTTTAACAATTTAAATTCAACCTGTTTTGTACATAGTCTAAACCGTACATTTTTGTTATTCATGCTCTACCATTGTTTTTTACCAGCTCTGATGTTTAACTCTCTATAACCAGATTGAAAGTTGCTTCCCAGAGGGATACAGTGAATTCAATTGGATTCAAGACCCATTCTTGTATTTTGAAAGTTCTAACATGTTCTCAGTAAAACTAAATGAGCAATGGTGTGATATCATCTGTGATGCTGGGATTAAAACTAAATTTTTAGTAAATTATTTTGTATAGTTAGTGATAACATGAGACATGTCATGGACAATATGGTAGAATATTCTACCCACGTACAGTAAACCTCACGAACGTCACACTCACAAAAAACGAACAAACACTCCTTGATAAAGGCCTAAAACATAACATACATTACAAACATAACAACCAAACACTAACAAAGCTCATAATTGACACAGAAACAAATATACAAAACACAGCACCAGAACATCAAGACACATTAAGACATAATATAAACAACACAATAGGAGTACATAAGACACCAGACAACAACAACCACAACTCAGAAATACACACAGCCATCAAACTGAGGGAAAAGGCACACAAACACAACATCACATTTGTAAAAGCTGACAAAGGCAACACGACTGTAATTATCCCCACAGACAACCTACACAAAAAAGTACAAGACTTCATAGAACAGAACAACATCACAGAACTAAAACACGACCCCACCGACAGATACCAAAACTCAGTAAAACAAATAGTCAACAAAGCCAAACACATTATGACACATAAACAAAAGCCCTACATGAAACAAATCCGACCATCAGCACCTACACTCCAAGCGCTTCCCAAAATCCATAAAGAAGACATTCCGATCCGCCCCATTATCAACTACCGTAATGCCCCTGCACACAAACTGGCAAAATATCTACACAAAATTATTAGACAACACACACAAATAGACAACAACATTGCAGTAAAAAACAACACTGACCTAGTAACAAAAATAAAAGACATACACATCCCCCATAACGCCACATTAGCCTCCTTTGACATTAAAAACCTGTACACAAACATCCCCATCTCTGAAACAATCACCATCCTACAAAACAAACTCAAACAGAACAACACACCAGATGAACTTATCAATGAAATAACAGAAACTCTGAACATTATCACAAAACAAAACTACTTTACTTATAACAATAAATACTACACACAGAACGATGGCCTACCCATGGGCTCCCCCATATCCAGCATTCTAGCAGAAGTCTTCCTCCAACACTTAGAAAAAACAAAAATACTCACAAACAATGACAGACACTCACATAAAATACTATATTGGCACAGATACGTTGATGACATTCTAATACTATACAGGGGAAACAAAAGACAATGTGAACAGTTACTAACGCACATAAACAAAATACATAAAAACATAACCTTCACTGCCGAATACGAACACAACAATACCATAAACTTCTTAGACCTCTCCATCACAAAACTAGAACACAGGCACAAATTCAGTATATACAGAAAACCAACTACAACTGACACACTAATACACAACACCTCCAATCACCCAATACAACACAAACTAGCTGCTTTTAGAACCATGATACATAGACTTAACAACATCCCCTTAGATGAAATAGACTACAAGGACGAACTAAACACGATAAAATATCTAGCAGAATCTAACGGTTATGACAGAACAATAGTCAGTAAACTCCTACACAAAACAAACAACAGACAAAGACAGAAAACAACAAATTCATAACACTAACATACATCAACAAACAAACAGAAAAAATTGCCCACAAATTCAAAAAAGCAGGATACATAATCGCTTACAAAACTACTAACAAAACAGAACACACACTATCAAAACGCATGCCCAAAGCACAAAACAAATTCGATCTACCCGGTGTATATAAACTAAATTGTTCAAATTGCAGTAAATTCTACATAGGCCAGACAGGACGTAGCTTCAAACAGAGATACATTGAACACACAAAAGCACTCCACACCACTACAGAATCTACCTTCGCAAACCACCTCATTGAAGCAAACCACACATATAAAAACATCGACAATAACATGAACATACTACACGTACACACAAAAGGCCGAAAACTAGACACTCTAGAACAATTAGAAATATACAAACACACAAAAACAAATAAAAACGACATCCTAAACGAACAGACACAATTCAAATCGCACGCATTATTCGAACACATCTCACCACACACACACAGCTTCAATCTTTCGAAACACTTTCTCGTCGCCAACAACAAGACGAGCAGCGCTACTAACGACAGCCTCTGATGAAGCCTTCTATAGGTGAAAGCCGGTTTAGGCTGTAAGGTAAAACTTTACGTTTTTACTTATAAAAAACTTTGTGTTCCGAGTCGTCAATATTATAGTGATATTTAGATTTTGGGAGGTTGTGGCTACGTTTAATTATTTAACTTTGTGACGATTTTAAAAAAGGGAAAAAAATGAAATAAAAGAAATTTAAAATCTCACATTAAAACAGAACTAAACCCCTAAAGTAAATGATAATGTAACCCCGCCTTAATACCCAAAATAAATAGTTTTAAAACCAAAAAGAATTCTATAATAAAATTGCGATAACACCCCTTAATAATTAACCCGGTTTTAACCTGCCGAAACCGGCATCAACACGCATAATTACCCGTGAATATGACTAATAATTGTATTAAATCGGAACTTGATAAAAAAACATAATGATGTACAATAATAAAATACTAAGTGAGAGATACCGTAGTATAATTAAATATAGTTAAATATGTCAGAGAATAATCGAGTAAATATTAATCGAATATGGAACTACTTTTACGCTGACAAGCTACCCGCGCACGGACAGCCTCTTCACCCCTATACTTAGCCAGTTCAGTTGTATCTCAGACACCGCTGCGGATACAGCGTATAAAAGTATGTAGTCAATATAAAAACCTATAAACGAGGAGAAGCTTGTGTGAGGTAGCCGGATGATGTAAAAATGTAGAAAATGACGTGAGTGTATGACAATGACATCTCTGTAACAAACTAACATCACCTAAATGTGATATTAAACTGTTAACATGTAACTGTTAAACGTAAGTAACATGTGCGGTACAACAATGTGAATACCAGTGAAAGTTACAACCAAAAAAACCTACCGCAAGTATCTACAGACCCAACAGACGACTCATCTTTAAGGAATGACAGCAGATTACATCAAAACACGATATCCAGAAGATCTCCAAGACACCCTGCACAACCAATGGAAGCGCCGATTCGCCGACGATGTTACACACAGGTATCACGGAAGTTCTACTTCCGTGGTTCAGAACTTAACTTAAAATAATACATGATAGACACTTAATTAACCAATGAAAGTAAAGTAAAACACGAAAGACTGACTTAATTACCATAAAATTGTAATTTCATGCTTAGTAATAATATGTGTTAAGTTTAAGGCTTTTATGAATATAACACGTTAAAGTTAAATAAGCCCATTCTTCAGATGGCACGAAATAAAGATGATAATTTTAATATCATATACTGAAACAAAATACTCGGATCCGAGGGCAGTAAAAGCTATGTTAACTCATTAATTAATCTAATTCTATTTGTACAAGAGGTGCAAATGTTTTTACTTTTAATATACTCATTGCTAAATTTCTTCGGAGATGTTAAAACTTTATGTAATAAAGAGATGTCATGGTCCAAAAAGGTGAGTGAATAAATCTACAAACCCCTGTCAATATTCCTCAATTCACGGGATCCTATTTAACTTTTGTTTACTTTCCAGTTATTTATGATTTGTTAAAGATAATGGCAGCCTGTTTAATTGACCTGAGCCAATTAACCAGGTTCCCGAATTGTTACGTTATGCGAAACGTTTCAAATGCGCCACTCTGCTTAATTAATGAATAAATGATAATTAGCAAGATAAAATGCCCTGTGTTTGTCATTTAATATGTGGTAGAATTATTCACTCTATGAATGTTAATTTAAAATTCGCAAAAGGAAGAATTGAAGTAAGTAAATTCAGAATTATGATGGTGTGTTTTTGTAATCGTTGTGTGGTGTAATAATACAATATAAGATAGTGACCATGATATATATGGTAAGAATATTTAGATATAATGTAATAATTATTTAAACATTGTAAGCCCAGGGTAAAACCTGTTTAAAAATGCATTCCCCAACTTGTCTGTTTAACGACAATCTCAGACAAGAAAATGACCTGTTCCCGCTAGTACCAAACTACCCCTTTGTTAAGCTCTGCCACCTCAAGTAGACAATACATCACCTCCCCCTATTGTATTACAAAGTGTGTGACCCTTTGCCCAGTAACAAAAGATTTCAGACACATGTTGAAAATTAAATAAAAAAAAAAAAACAAGTAAATAATTTTATTATTAAAATGCGCCACTGTCTTTTTGTTTCATTTTGTGTAAATGGTTAGTGTACTTAGTGTCAATTATAAAATACTCTATTCTGTATATCTATGCACTCAGTTAGGAAATTGTATGTAAAAGTAGTATATTGTACTTACATTGTACTTAGAGGAAATTGTACTTAGCCTTTTCTAAGTAGCATATATGAATAATATGGACGATATTTATAAGAGTATAAATATAAGTGTATATTTTGTGTGAGATTACGCACATACTCGTATATAATTATACGTGAAAAGATTAGATTGTATTATACCAATTCATGTATGTACGTGTCAAAGTATTCAGTCTCTAACACGTCAATTTTGCGACAATTTAAGACCTGTAGTTTTCCTGTACAAGCCTGCATAAATGTGTAATTCGTGTTTCTATTGACACGATGAGTTATATGAACTACTGACTAAATAAAACGAGTTTACTAATTAATTTTATGGAATGATGCTTCCCGAAGTAAACAAACGAGTTCGAAACAAAAAAGAAACTGTCTCTTAAATCAGACAAAAGTAATAATAATAAATAATAAGTCATTTAAAACAAAAAGTTTAATAATATCGTAAATTATTATAACACGTTAGTATAATTATAATTATAAAAGTGTATTAGTGGAATAAGTAAAAAGAAATTAATAATAAAAATATGTGTGAATAATGTAAAAACCCGATTGTGTCCTGCTTGAAAATAATTCCCTAGCCGTTAGCTATTGTTAAATGGAACAATAGAGATATATACACCCTCGAGTTGACTACTCTCCCCCTTTGTATGCATAAACGATGCCATTGTTTGAAGAAAGCTAGTTTGACCCACATTCCACAGTAACAGCTGATCGTTGAAAGTAAAGTGTTTGTCTCCTTTTGTTTATGTATTACAGCTGATCATTTAAAAACAAAAATTATTATCTTCGTGAAATTCCGATTCTCTCAGTAGCATAAGAAATTAGGATAAGAATGAATCTAAGGTCAAGTATGGGATTGGCTTTAGATTTCTGTAGTAGAATTAAGAATTATATATAGGTAACGTAACAAGTCACAACGGCGCCGCACTAAAAAATTCTTTACAAGGGTTAAAGAAAGTTCTTTACAAGAGTTAAAGAAAGTGCAGAAAACTAACTACTAGAGTTAGAGTATGCAAAATGTAATCAGTCGGGCCACGATATTGTGAGTTACGGATAATTAGGGAAATTAGTATTAAGAATTAAAATATAAATTAGCATGGTAAGAAGTGAGATAAAGGGAATTTCACGGAGGAGAACATTTAAATGAACAAGATCATTTAAAGAGATGTAGAGAAAACAAATCGTATACTAAATTAAATTTTAACACAGAAATCCCCGAGCATACTCCCAGTACGTTGCTCACCAAAAAAAAAACCCGTAAAATACTCACCCGGTGTCGATATTTAAGCGGAGGAGTATGTGACGATTTTAAAAAAGGGGAAAAAATGAAATAAAAGAAATTTAAAAGAAATTTAAAATCTCACATTAAAACAGAACTAAACCCCTAAAGTAAATGATAATGTAACCCCGCCTTAATACCCAAAATAAATAGTTTTAAAACCAAAAAGAATTCTATAATAAAATTGCGATAACACCCCTTAATAATTAACCCGGTTTTAACCTGCCGAAACCGGCATCAACACGCATAATTACCCGTGAATATGACTAATAATTGTATTAAATCGGAACTTGATAAAAAAACATAATGATGTACAATAATAAAATACTAAGTGAGAGATACCGTAGTATAATTAAATATAGTTAAATATGTCAGAGAATAATCGAGTAAATATTAATCGAATATGGAACTACTTTTACGCTGACAAGCTACCCGCGCACGGACAGCCTCTTCACCCCTATACTTAGCCAGTTCAGTTGTATCTCAGACACCGCTGCGGATACAGCGTATAAAAGTATGTAGTCAATATAAAAACCTATAAACGAGGAGAAGCTTGTGTGAGGTAGCCGGATGATGTAAAAATGTAGAAAATGACGTGAGTGTATGACAATGACATCTCTGTAACAAACTAACATCACCTAAATGTGATATTAAACTGTTAACATGTAACTGTTAAACGTAAGTAACATGTGCGGTACAACAATGTGAATACCAGTGAAAGTTACAACCAAAAAAACCTACCGCAAGTATCTACAGACCCAACAGACGACTCATCTTTAAGGAATGACAGCAGATTACATCAAAACACGATATCCAGAAGATCTCCAAGACACCCTGCACAACCAATGGAAGCGCCGATTCGCCGACGATGTTACACACAGGTATCACGGAAGTTCTACTTCCGTGGTTCAGAACTTAACTTAAAATAATACATGATAGACACTTAATTAACCAATGAAAGTAAAGTAAAACACGAAAGACTGACTTAATTACCATAAAATTGTAATTTCATGCTTAGTAATAATATGTGTTAAGTTTAAGGCTTTTATGAATATAACATGTTAAAGTTAAATAAGCCCATTCTTCAGATGGCACGAAATAAAGATGATAATTTTAATATCATATACTGAAACAAAATACTCGGATCCGAGGGCAGTAAAAGCTATGTTAACTCATTAATTAATCTAATTCTATTTGTACAAGAGGTGCAAATGTTTTTACTTTTAGTATACTCATTGCTAAATTTCTTCGGAGATGTTAAAACTTTATGTAATAAAGAGATGTCATGGTCCAAAAAGGTGAGTGAATAAATCTACAAACCCCTGTCAATATTCCTCAATTCACGGGATCCTATTTAACTTTTGTTTACTTTCCAGTTATTTATGATTTGTTAAAGATAATGGCAGCCTGTTTAATTGACCTGAGCCAATTAACCAGGTTCCCGAATTGTTACGTTATGCGAAACGTTTCAACTTAACCTTTTAGAATTTTAAAATTAGACTTAACAGACATTTCCTTAGTTAGTTTACATTCAAAGACTGTATTTATTGTATGGATAAAAGACTGTATGTAACATTAACGGCTGTATTTATTCGAAGTAAGTAATGCCAGCTTATGGAGGTTATGTACGACAACATAACTTAAATAAAATTTACTTTGTTCGTGTACATTAAAAGGGTGTATTTATTGGAAGTACAGAAATTAGTTTACATTTATCCCACATAATTACGGTACAGAGACGATTTTGGGAGGTTGTGGCTACGTTTAATTATTTAACTTAACCTTTTAGATTTTTAAAATTAATTAGACTTAACAGACATTTCCTTAGTTAGTGTACATTTAAAGGCTGTATATAACATTAAAGGCTGTATTTATTCAAAGTACCGGAATTAAAACGTACTTCCAATTTAGAACCTAGTACAATCTAACGTATAACCAAACAAGTAGGCCTACATTAAAATCCTTTTTTCAACATGATGCAATAAAAAGCAATGTGCAGTTTCTGTTAACATGCAAATGATTAAGTATTAATAATGGGTTACAGTGGAATTTAATGTTACTACGGTCTGAATTAATGCAAATAAAATTGGGAGAATCTCGTAAACATATTAAAGAATGCTTGTATATTACACACAAAATTATTACAGTACGGACCTTTGTTAATGAATAGAAACAAATTTGACTCTATACTTTAGTATGTACCAATAAAATTCACCTTTTTTCAAATACCAATATCTGTTGTTGTTTTTTCATACCCTTAAAAAAAGGTCATTAACAACATACATTATGAGAAAACGTGATTACAAATAACCAGTCATTAGTTACTTGTGAAGAAAATAGATATAACATTTACAAACATCAAATCTTCAATTCTCTCCCTATTTATTTTATAAAAACTGGAGTTTCTACTGCAGGTTTTAAGTCCACTAACTACTTAATTAAATATACATAATTGTTCCTGTATGAACCTCTGATGAAGCCTTCTATAGGTGAAAGCCGATTTAGGCTGTAAGGTAAAACTTTACATTTTTACTTATAAAAAACTTAAGTGTTCCGAGTCGTCAATACTATAGTGATATTTAGTTAAGTAACGGACACGTCATGGACAACGATATCCAAGAATGTTCCTGTATCTTGTTGGGTAACATATGTTATATAACTTTTATTGATATAAATAAAATATAATTGATTTTACTTTTGACTCATTGTTTACTTTCTAAATAATTTCTTTGGGCGCCATCTTGTATTGCCAACTACAAGAAAAAAATATATGTACTTACCAAGGTTCGAATCAGCGAACCGGGAGAGCAGAATATGGTTGCTTAAATAATAACAATCATTTATTTGTTCATTAATAATTAAATTTTATTGATGCTTTATCATTTTTCATATTTCTTTTACTCAACCCCTTGCAACCCAAATAATTCTTAAGATTTTTTACAAAAGAAAATCGTACAGACAAAACTTGTTAGTGAATAATAATTGTTTCTACCTTCAATCTCTTATATACGAATTTACTTACTCACAATACAATAACAAGCTCTTAAAATAAATTTACTAAGGGAACACAAACCAGCCTTCTTTGTCTAAAATACATTCTCACATACACCCGCACACACACAGTTACTTAGGCCTTTAGAGATCTCATTTTATGTTAAAAAAAAATTATTTCCGTCTATTAAAATATTGAATATTTGAATTTTCATTTAAAGTTTTGTTTTTCCCGATATGTTACTTATCTGTTCATTGAGTCCTGAAGATGTTACCCGCACAACATAGCTAGCTGTTTTCACTGAATTTACTGATTCTATTGAGTTTGTATTACTTATTTCACATTTTATGTACTATAATAACGGTATTAACCGTTAAGTGTTTAATTTACATTTTATATATATGTTATTCACATTTTATAGGTTGCGGGCGCCCGCGATTTACGTTCCGGAACTTTATATGTGACCGGCCGGCTCACTCAGTAATTTTATACTGGGACGAAACAAACGGCACTATTTTGTGTAGTCGCCGTGGTTATATGACCAATCCTTATTGTTCTTAAGTTAGTATTACTATGCCAGCATACTGTTTTTGTTTCATAACTGAATTCCACAGCGGGGATCGTCTCTGACGTAAGATCGTCCGATGCTCAGTTACATAATTTGCTTACAGTTTTTGTAGGTCATTGGTTGACCTTGGCACAGTTTTGCGGTCTGTTGATTTTGTCGTTTCACAATAATAAATTCTGAATACTTTTCACAATCAGTGCTACCACTGCCGCTACCAATGAATTTTACCTTTCGTTTATACGTTTTGTCCCAATCATCGTAAAAAATGTTATTTGCTTTTATTAAAAAATACAAATTTCTTTATTACCCCAAAATAGGCCAAAATGTCCCGTTACAATACCCCCTCAATGAGAGATTTTATGCCGAAGCATAAAAAATCTCATTGACACATTCATACTTGCTAAAGGGATCAGCCAGGATATGTCGCCACAACCCCCTGTATGGTTTACAAAAAAATTATAATTAACTCACCCTTGGTCCGGTGACTGTGACCGCACCTGAATGACAATACTGGACTTCTCTCTCGAGATCCCAACACCATAGAGTCAGACAGATACTTAACGCCCCTGCTCTGACGCGCTGGCCAGCTCAGGTCCGCCGCCACAGCATCACCAAACTCTGAAACAACACATCAAAATATCAAATAGTGGCCTTATACAACACCATATCCCCAACTGATCTGTTTACCCTTAACGGTGCTGGTTTGCGCTAAGAAGCACTGGTTTTTCCTCTTAACCTCTAACATATATATGCATATCTAACAACACAACATGATACCCATTTTAAAATTCCATAATCTCATTCTGTTTACTTTTCTTGTTAAATTTGAAATTTAAAATTCAAAATTCAAAATTATTGCCCTGCGTCCCATCAGAATTTAAATAAACATTTCCCATTACCATCTTACACATTTCTCTTATCCCCAATTTGCATTTAAAATATTTAAATTCATAAAATTCTCTTACACTAACAAACATAATACAACATAAGAAAACATAGTACATTCATAATTCACATTATTATTATCTTAAAATAAACAATTTGTATTTAAAATTTACACACTTTACATCATTAAATTTGCATATAAAATCAGAAAATTACCTTTTAATCTCAATTGACTTTTATTAATTCTCTTTCCAAAAAAAAATTTTTTTTTTTCTTAACATTGCAATTATTATTCCATTTCATTAATTTGGGTGATTCTCAGTTATTCATCATAATTCACTTTATCAACTTGGCATTTACCCATAATCTTACCCCTTTTATGACTCTAACGCTAACTTGCAAAATCTTTAACTAGTATGACACCCCATCTATACCAAAACATCTATCAAACACTATCTAAACCCAACTTACTACTAAACTCGATTCACCACATTCTCTCGATATATAAAAAAAAATATTCTCTAACCCTTTGTACTTAGGATAAGTGTTTCCCCCCCCCCAAAAGCTCATTCCCTTATGTTGGTTCCTGGACTTTATCCCTAGGCAACCCTTTCCGGCGCTAAACGGTCCCTTCCCGTCCCCACAATTTGTTGCGGACTCCCACATTACACTACCCCCTATTACAAAATTGCCATCCCCAAATCTCAATCTTATTACCCCACTTCAACTACAACAAAATAACATCATCATTTATAAACATCAATATATCAATCAAAACTCTACATATATTCTCCATTTCTACTGTGTCTCCACTTATATTCAAATTCTCTATTACTTGTACTTCATCTCTCATTCTCTTTAATACCCCAATATTTTTCAACTTGGACTGACTCAAACGTTTTACTCAAACAATTACTATCACCCAACTTCTATCTTTTGCAATCCATTGAAAATTTTAACTATCACAAATTTATTTCATTTTTATTTAAAATATTTAAACACACTGAAAACTTATTCTATAAAATATTATTATATTTTTATAACCCTTATTCCTAACATACTACATGCAATTAACACAATAAGACATAATAAACACAATATAGGAAGTATCTAGTGCATCTATTTTTTTTTTTTCAAATTAAAACAAAATTATTTAGTAGCGAGTCATCATTATTAAAATACAACAAATTTCTAATTCGTTACCCCCCTGGATAACCTCCCTGCCACACACACTATGACCCCCCTGGACTGTGGCGTCCAGTTGCGTCCACAAGGACTGAGGTTTTGGAGGAATTTGACATCTCCGTGTCCTTGCTTCTGCGTTACATTTGAAAGGTTTAGATATCAACATATCTTTGTTCTATAGTTATGCGCCCTTAATGCGGGTCTACCACCTGGCTTTGCTGTCCCTACTCGGACAGAGTGGCAGCCGCTGTTCCATAGTTTCCGGGATTTCCCCTAGTTTCACCCCCCATTAATTTCTAATATAAACCAATTTCAAGCCAGCTATGGTCAAGGGACTTGATATGGCCATAGCTGACCGCTAGCCAAAACCACGATTAGTGCTGGTAAGGCAGTAATCGCCCGAAAAGTCGGGGAAATCATCTCTTCCTTCAAGCATGTATTCATCATCCTTAATTTGCATGGCACGGCAATTTATCAAGTTACAATATAAAATTGTACCGAAGGGTGTGCCGTGCATTTTCGCCATGTTGGCCTCCGATGGAGGTAACACTCTCTGTTACCTCCAACACTTTCCGCTATCTACTGGGGCACATGCCACCCCAGCAACAGCAACGTAATAGCTAAACTAAACCATATCTACAATTGCTGTCTCTACGTTCCATTGTTATAATCACTTCTATAGACACCACTCTACCCCCCAAAATTCCCCACACATCTTGTATAATAATATAATATAGCATAATAAACAAATAGATATTAACCTTGATTATTAGCATTGTTACATTCACATCAAACCAACAATTATCTTCTAAATAATTTATATAAAAACTTATAAACATTCTTGTTTGAAATTTTTCATTAACTTTTTTATACATCATCATTTCATTATTTATCCTTTGCTGCAATTAGATTCCTCAAAGTTTTCAAATTTATTATTAATCTATATATTTTTTAACCATTATGTTATTCCACAAACTAAACAATTTAACATTTATTTATTCAGTAATTGTCATCAAATTGAAATCTCATCAAATAATTTAAATTCATTATAAAAATTCAAACATATAACATTCAATCACAATATTGAAACATCTCAAATTATTTACTTCAATTGATTATTAAAACACAACATATTTCAATTATTATCAAAATTTACAAATCATTAATTATTGTCTTCATAATTATTTTTATTATTTATTTAGACTGCAAAATATTAATAATATTATTACTTTTATCACAACATTTTCTACTACATACACATTGTTTACCTAACATTTTACAATACACACAATTTAATTCATTACAATTATATTTACAAACTTTTGTCATTAACTGTTCCATTTTTTCACACTTCATTGTCCAAGTCTGCCAGGTCATTACCATAAATTACAATATTTAAATTGTCCATTCACTGATTTTTTATTTCAACCTCCATCATTGTATATATATCGAATATATTTATAACATGCATCATTGTTATCCACACACAATTTGTTATTATTATTATTATTATTATTATTATTATAATCCATTAACTTTATTTCATTCATTATGCCATTATAATTTATAGGGTTATTCCCTATTAATATTTCATAAGCCTTGTCAACATAAGTTATTATTGTCCAGTCTCCGTCAGTATTATTGGTCAACGTCAGGTAAGCTATTTTATCATTTTTATATTCCTCTACTATTACATCAGGTAAGTGTTTATTGTTTATAAAGATATCATCAAAATAATTCTCTATCTGTCTTTCAACAGGTAAGTATTTTATATTGTTTATCTTCACCACCTCTAACCTTTCTCTCAATTGATTATAATTTCTCTTTAACTTATATAACTCCATCTCTCTCTCAATACACAACTCTCTATCTAAATCTCTCTCACCATAACACCATATCTCACTTTCTCTCTCATTCCATGCAGAGGATACTAAATCATACAAAAAGGGGAAACAACTTAAATTTTCCATTAACAAGGGACTCTTGCCCTTCAACAATAACATTTTTGAACACCTTGGTTCCTCATAAATAAGGGGAAAATTTACCCTCTGCCCCACATACTCATCTACTCTCTCTTTCCACTTTCTCTCTGACTCATAAACACACATTAACATTCCATTATTACATTCTAAAACTTCATTATATGTTTCTCCATTATTCTTTACCCCCACTATACTCTCAGAATTGTAATTAATATCATTATCATCACTAGTCAATATTTTATTATCTAACACTACCTCTCCCACTATTTTGTCATTATTAATATTCATAACATTATCACCTAACTTTTCAACACTCTGTTCTAATCTGTTAAAGTTATCTTCTATTATGTCATTAGTTTGGTTTAAATGCTCATTAATTTTATTCATATGGTTTTTTAACTCATCAAATTTAATATTTTGTCCATCTAATTTACTGTCAAAACTATTCTTTTGTTCATTGAATTTCTCACTGAACTCCCTACTTTGTTTGTCAAATTTGTCATTCAATTCTCTAAAATTACTATCTTGTTTTTCTAAACTATTGTACATCATATTATACAATCTTGTTAACATAGTATCATCATCAGATTTCTTATTTTGATTTCCTAAAATAGGTGTTGAATGAATCTCAACTGTCTGTATTATTTTTGACTCCTCAAGACTATTGTCATTTGTTTGAATTCCGGAGTCGCTACTTATTTGACTTTCTATCTGACTGTCAGATAAGCTGACGTCATTATTATCTGCCATTTTTTAAAAAATCTTTTAGATATATTTCTTTGCAAAATATTACTATATATAACACATACTTATTATCAAAAAAATATTCTACTCACCCATACTACACATAATCATAACATAACCTTATCTTTGTACGTCTGTCTTCACGTACCTCAACAAAATTGTTGTATGTTATTTTAAACAACCACTCTGCTCTCCCAGTAGGCCGTATTTATATAAATATATTTATATAAATGTCCCTGTTCACAAGCCAATTGCTATATAACTTTTATTGATATAAATAAAATATAATTGATTTTACTTTTGACTCATTGTTTACTTTCTAAATAATTTCTTTGGGCGCCATCTTGTATTGCCAACTACAAGAAAAAATATATGTACTTACCAAGGTTCGAATCAGCGAACCGGGAGAGCAGAATATGGTTGCTTAAATAATAACAATCATTTATTTGTCATTAATAATTAAATTTTATTGATGCTTTATCATTTTTCATATTTCTTTTACTCAACCCCTTGCAACCCAAATAATTCTTAAGATTTTTTACAAAAGAAAATCGTACAGACAAAACTTGTTAGTGAATAATAATTGTTTCTACCTTGAATCTCTTATATACGAATTTACTTACTCACAATACAATAACAAGCTCTTAAAATAAATTTACTAAGGGAACACAAACCAGCCTTCTTTGTCTAAAATACATTCTCACATACACCCGCACACACACAGTTACTTAGGCCTTTAGAGATCTCATTTTATGTTAAAAAAAAATTATTTCCGTCTATTAAAATATTGAATATTTGAATTTTCATTTAAAGTTTTGTTTTATCCCGATATGTTACTTATCTGTTCATTGAGTCCTGAAGATGTTACCCGCACAACATAGCTAGCTGTTTTCACTGAATTTACTGATTCTATTGAGTTTGTATTACTTATTTCACATTTTATGTACTATAATAACGGTATTAACCGTTAAGTGTTTAATTTACATTTTATATATATGTTATTCACATTTTATAGGTTGCAGGCGCCCGCGATTTACGTTCTGGAACTTTATATGTGACCGGCCGGCTCACTCAGTAATTTTATACTGGGACGAAACAAACGGCACTATTTTGTGTAGTCACCGTGGTTATATGACCAATCCTTATTGTTCTTAAGTTAGTATTACTACGCCAGCATACTGTTTTTGTTTCATAACTGAATTCCACAGCGGGGATTGTCTCTGACGTAAGATCGTCCGATGCTCAGTTACATAATTTGCTTACAGTTTTTGTAGGTCATTGGTTGACCTTGGCACAGTTTTGCGGTCTGTTGATTTTGTCGTTTCACAATAATAATTTCTGAATACTTTTCACAATCAGTGCTACCACTGCCGCTACCAATGAATTTTACCTTTCGTTTATACGTTTTGTCCCAATCATCGTAAAAAATGTTATTTGCTTTTATTAAAAAATACAAATTTCTTTATTACCCCAAAATAGGCCAAAATGTCCTGTTACACATATTATATTAATACATCTGCTTCCTACTCATATGTGCAAACAATGTTTTTAATGTACGGTCCTAAAATCTTTATCAACACTTTATATCTTTAAAATTTAGACAAAGTCTAATGAGCAACTTGGCCTAACCTGAATTTACATGACCTGGCTCAGAACAACTTTATTTTGGCAAATACAAAGATGAAGACTGGTTGCAATTTCTTCAGGCCTCACACCTGCTGCCAGGCTTGGTTCTATAACATGATAAGGAAGAAAGAAATCAGCCCAAACCTGCAACCGCTGTGGGAAGGTTTTTACACCATTACCAATAAGATTAATGATGTCATCTAAGAATAACTCATTAGCTTTATTTATACATTTAATGCATCTGAATTAGTACACTAACAGCACTGCTCTGTCTTACAGTACTACACAACACATTACACTAACTCAAAAGAAATTCTTGTTTTCAGTTTAAGAAAGTTGAATATCGTGTATTTATTTTCTTTTCCATTCACTATTTGTAAAACGTGCTTAAAATTAATATGTGTACGCTTACTATATTGAAATCCAATGTTCACTATCCAATAATTACAAATTTTGTGGAATTGTGAAATTAGTAACACTATGTACTAATGTGTGATTATCAGTTGAATTTCTGAATTCCTTTGATTCACTAATAAATCTTACTAATTTGTTTCTTTATGTCTATAATGATTTCTTATTAGTTTTAATCTTTGTGTTTTCATTATTCATTTGTAAATTTTTGCATTTTGTTGTCCATGACATGTCCATTGGTTAACAAATTATCATTAAAACACACAGAGGACTGATCCTCATGTTTCAAGTATATTTTCAATTTTTTTAACTGTATGCAATGTGGGCACATACAGAGGAGTGTCAGTTTTTTTGTTTTTTCAATAAATACAATGAGAGGTGCAGAGAGAGAGAGAGAGAGAGAGAGAGAGAGAGAGAGAGAGAGAGAGAGAGAGAGAGACAAAATGTAACACTTACAGAAATTACATCAGAACTTTTACTGACAGTAAAAAAATAACTAAATAATGAATGGTAAAGAACATTAACAAAATTAATGGAAATTATAGTTATTATTTGTTGTCTAATGAACAGGTACTAGTAAAGGCTTCATATACTTCACATCTTAAATTATAAACCTATTACAAACATATTTGGTATATTCAGCTTGAAACAAATGTTCAGACCAATAAAAATGGATTAAATTTTGCCATGCTGCATTATTAGTACTGTTGAAACAGCAGTTTGATTATAATTGTTTTTAGAACAGACTTCTGGAATGATGTGTGCAAAATGATTAAAACATACCGTACCTCCTTACAGTGTGCCTTAATATGTTGTTCATTATTCTTACTGATACACTGTCATCCCATTATCATATGACAGTTCTCAGAGCTTCAGTAATAGTCATCTTTGCTGTTAACATGGACACAAGTCTCTTTTTTAAAAAGACTTTCCATTAGTAAAGTTACTTATAAGTAGGCATACATTTGTACTCATAATATGTGGTTAAGAATTAAGAAAATTAAAGAATGATATTTACTTACTAACCATTGAGTGTAACATTATTTACAGTAATTAATAATGTCCCAATTTATAAAAGTCATGTTTGGCTAACTAGGCATAACCCAACCTGTGTTCCTGACATCCTAATTCTCTTTCTTCTAATAATATTTCTTAACTTTATTGTGATATAACTGATCACAATTGTTCCTTATAACTCCCTACAACTTTTACAACAATACTAATGACAAAAATCAATAATAATTTCTTACAATTAACATACATAATTTGTCTAGGCATATTGGCCTATTATAGTTTGAACATTATTTTTTCATATTTTAACAATTCTTGTTTTTAATACAAGACAACTATTCTAAATTGATCTTGAACCTTGGCTTTCACTTTTGTTACACTAATAATGACAATTATTAGCAATAATTGTTTACAAATAGTAGAAATAAATTATTCAGGTATAGGGCCTACTGGCCCATTGTAGTGGACACCTTAGTTTCTTTCGTACGTTTAAAATAATTACATTTGCTATCAGACAATTACTTTACATTGTTCTTGATACCCTTATTCAACTTTCACTACAATAATAATGACATAACTTAACAATTATTTACTATGAATAACATACAAATGTTCTAGGCTCATTTGCCTATGATATTGGCCCTTAATTTCATTCATACCTTGAAAATACATGTTTCTTCCTATTACATCATTATTCTAAAACATTCTTCACAATTTACTGAAGCTTTGACAACATAGTTTGTCCTGTAATATTGTTTTTCTTACTTATTCTAGTTGTTATTATCTTCAGTATCAGTATTCTGAAGTTTAGTCCATGTATCTTGTTTCATTATTTACTTTGTTTATACTTATTGGTTAATCATATTCTTCCTTACTAGAAATATTATTCTAATAATAAAGATTCTAGTATTATTTATACAGTATAGTTTGTTTAATAAGTTTACATTATAACTGTTCTTTTTACATACAATTATTGACAAGTTTTAGTTTCTCATATTTCTTCTTCTTCATGTTATAATTCAAATTATAACCATTATTATCTAGCTATTATAAGCTTATTTACTACTTCATCAGTAGTTTTCACCTTCTGTTTACAATTCATGGATTTTACAATGCTTTTTTGTTCTTTCTGTTGTTTAAAACATTATAATGTTACATAACCTTACTTGTAGGCTTACATTTAGTTCTATTGTTGTTTTATTATTACATTTTTGTAATACTCTTTTTGATTTACTTTATTCTATTCATAATCATAAATAAAATTTGATTTCATTATTTTAGTACTTAGAAACTAATTATTGAATTAATAATTTTCTTTATTGAGTATCCAGTTTATTACTGCAGTATGGAGTATAGGTTTTATCTTTTTTAACAATTTTTAATGCAGTTTACTGGAGTAAAATCTTCTTATTGATAATGTTCTTATCAGTTTCATTACATTATTCTTATCTCTTTTTAATATCTCAGACAATATTTATAGTATACAATTTAGTTAATGACTTAGTATTTTGTTCTTCATGTATCATGGTCATGAAATGGTTTAGGTTGAGGCCTATTTTATGTAAGGGGAAAACATAATGTTACAATATTGTAATTACTTTTATTTCTATAATTATTTATAAGTATTACTTGTACAAACAAAACTGGCTTAGAAATGGGTCTACTTAGGAAATTATGGAATTCTGCTGAAATTTCGAATAGTTCTGGAGAGGAATTGATCCCCTGATTTCTGCAAACCCAGACATTTCGGAAATGCCATCGACTGCCATCATCAGTGAAAACCAAGTGTGCTAACATGAGGTGGTATATGTTAGTGATCACAATTCTGTGGTTGAGGCTGAAGATAGAAGTAGTTTCTGTGGAAATATTTCATTTCTAAAATGATTTCAAATATATATCTTAAGACATGGTAGTCATATATGGTTCTCCATACCGATATTTTAATTATTTGCATCAAATAGCATTATTGTTTAGTAAATGTTCTATCCAGATCAAATTATGTGTATACAGTTCTGGAAAAATTAGACAGTCATAATATTTTGTTTGTTTATTGTAAACTGTATTATGTTTGGAAGTATCCCAAAGTAAATTTAACATTAGTCATGTCAATCAATGAGGCCAGTCCAGTTTTTTAAGGCCAGGAGAATCCTTGAAATGTTTGAAGCATTACTAGGACATGGTGGATCTAATCATCAAACTTCAGTTTCTGTGCAAAAATTGGCAGATTTGCGTAGTCACTTGATAAAGGATGGTGTTGTAAAAGCAACAATTCTTTCAGAATTTTTTATAACCCTGTCAGTCTGCAAATAATATACTGTATTACAGTATACAAATGTAGTGTAATATCTCGGCACAATACTATATGATAAATTTGTATAAAAAGGCTCATTTCCAAAAGAAAGGATAGCTGGTGTGATCAGACATAACAAATTTGTATTAGTTTTTTGAGAATTTATTCCTATCAAACTGGAGTAAGCATATTTTCAAACCTTTATGGACGTGTGTCATGGAATTTACAGATTGCACCAAAAAAAACAGTAAAAATATATCTTTTCAATTAAACAAAAATTGGTCTTGTAATATGATTCTGTAATACAGCAGGAACTAATCAGTTAATTGCTATTACAAAATGCCTTATTCTTTTCCATGATGATCAGATGTTGCTATACGTCTGCATAAATAAAAATTATTAAAATGCTTAACTCCCATCAAAAGTTCATCATGTCACATATTCTAGTAACAAGGTAAGTTTTTGGAGTACTGTTTTAGCTGAATTTATACACTAGGAGGACACTCAACATTTAGTTTGTGTGTGTAACTCTGGTTAACTCTGGTTAATCAAAGAGAATTATTTGTGTAAATTCAAATTTAGTAATACAAATCTACTACTGTAAATGCCTGGAATGCTATGCATTCAAGAATTTTAATTAACTTATATGGGGAAAACTGGTCTACATACATTATTTCTGAAAATAATAATCCTGAAATGTAATCAGTACTTATATCAAGTTAAGTGCAATAATTAAATATATTCTTCAACTTGCACGTTAAATAGATCCCTTCTCCTTCACTTACCAGGCACATAAGGGAAGCTCTAAACCATGAACTGTCCCAGTAGTGAATGCTACAATGAGATCTTTAGAGTCTGTATCACTTTCTTTTGAACTTCTAAATACAGGATTCCTTGGAACTGTGTAGAGTGGGATCAGTGGAGTAACTTCCGGAGGGGGGTTATCAGGCGATCAATTCCCCTCCAGAACTATTCGAAATTTCAGCAGAATTCCATAATTTCCTAAGTAGACCCATTTCTAAGCCAGTTTTGTTTGTACAAGTAATACTTATAAATAATTATAGAAATAAAAGTAATTACAATATTGTAACGTTATGTTTTCCCCTTACATAAAATAGGCCCCAACCTAAACCATTTCATGACCATGATACATGAAGAGCAAAATACTAAGTCATTAACTAAATTGTATACTATAAATATTGTCTGAGATAATAAAAAGCGATAAGAATAATGTAATGAAACTGATAAGAACATTATCAATAAGAAGATTTTACTCCAGTAAACTGCATTAAAAATTGTTAAAAAAGATAAAACCTATACTCCATACTGCAGTAATAAACTGGATACTCAATAAAGAAAATGATTAATTCAATAATTAGTTTCTAAGTACTAAAATAATAAAATCAAATTTTATTTATGATTATGAATAGAATAATATAAATCAAAAAGAGTATTACAAAAATGTAATAATAAAACAACAATAGAGCTAAATGTAAGCCTACAAGTAAGGTTATGTAACATTATAATGTTTTAAACAACAGAAAGAACAAAAAAGCATTGTAAAATCCATGAATTGTAAACAGAAGGTGAAAACTACTGATGAAGTAGTAAATAAGCTTATAATAGCTAGATAATAATGGTTATAATTTGAATTATAACATGAAGAAGAAGAAATATGAGAAACTAAAACTTGTCAATAATTGTATGTAAAAAGAACAGTTTTAATGTAAACTTATTAAACAAACTATACTGTATAAATAATACTAGAATCTTTATTATTAGAATAATATTTCTAGTAAGGAAGAATGTGATTAACCAATAAGTATAAACAAAGTAAATAATGAAACGAGATACATGGACTAAACCTTCAGAATACTGATACTGAAGATAATAACAACTAGAATAAGTAAGAAAAACAATATTAAAGGACAAACTATGTTGTCAAAGCTTCAGTAAATTGTGAAGAATGTCTTAGAATAATGATGTAATAGGAAGAAACATGTATTTTCAAGGTATGAATGAAATTAAGGGTCAATATCATAGGCAAATGAGCCTAGAACATTTGTATGTTATTCATAGTAAATAATTGTTAAGTTATGTCATTAGTATTGTAGTGAAAGTTGAATAAGGGTATCAAGAACAATGTAAAGTAATTGTCTGATAGCAAAAGTAATTATTTTAAACGTACGAAAGAAACTAATGTGTCCACTACAATGGGCCAGTAGGCCCTATACCTGAATAACTTATTTCTACTATTTGTAAACAATTATTGCTAATAATTGTCATTATTAGTGTAACAAAAGTGAAAGCCAAGGATCAAGAACAATTTAGAATAGTTGTCTTGTATTAAAAACAAGAATTGTTAAAATATGAAAAAATAATACTTATCTAAAAATGAAACTTTTTCTTGTGAACTTACTGTTTATTCTCTTCTCATCGAACGCGTTTCGGCGTACGTATTCACCTTCTTCAGCTTAGAGACAGACTGCCATCATTTCATAACGCTTGTTGTGTGGAAGGTGTAGTGGGGGTGGTGCGTGGAGGAAGGAGATTGGCGCGGGGATTCAACTTAATGTTTGTTTTTTGTATAATTGTGTCAAAAAGCGTATGTGATTTATATTGTAATTGATCATTAAGTATGTTGTTTGGTTGTGTTGTGTGGTGTTTATATATTTCGTATTGTTCAGTTGTGTTGAGTTTTCGACCTTTGGTCAAGTAATGTAAAATTTCAAGATTAGTGTCTATGTTGGTGTAACTGTGGTTTTCTGTGTGTATGTGTGTGGCAAATGTGGAGTGTATATTGTTGTTGGTTAAAGGTTTTAAGTGTTCAGAATAACGGGATGAGAAAGATCTTCCCATCTGGCCTACGTAGAAACTATTGCAGTCATTACAATTTAATTTGTAAACACCTGTTTTGTTGTATTTGTCTATGTCTGTGTTTGTATTATTGATGTGTTTTTTGATGGTATTGGTTGCTCTGTATGCTATTTTGTATTTGTGTTTTCTGAATGTGTTGGCGATTTTGTGTGTGTAGGAGTTGTGGTATGTGAGTGTGATGTATTATTGTGCTGTGTGTTAATGGTATTTTGTGTTTTGTTGTTTTTGTTTTTGAAGCGTTTGTGTAGTGTGTTTATTAAATTAGGGTTGTAACCGTTTTTGATTGCTATGTATTTTATTGTGTTGAGTTCGTCGGTGTAATCTTGTTTATTTAAGGGTATTTTAGTTAGTCTATGGAGCATATGGTTGAAGGCCGCATCAACTAATGCTCCATAGACTAACTAAAATACCCTTAAATAAACAAGATTACACCGACGAACTCAACACAATAAAATACATAGCAATCAAAAACGGTTACAACCCTAATTTAATAAACACACTACACAAACGCATCAAAAACAAAAACAACAAAACACAAAATACCATCAACACACAGCACAATAAATACATCACACTCACATACCACAACTCCTACACACACAAAATCGCCAACACATTCAGAAAACACAAATACAAAATAGCATACAGAGCAACCAATACCATCAAAAAACACATCAATAATACAAACACAGACATAGACAAATACAACAAAACAGGTGTTTACAAATTAAATTGTAATGACTGCAATAGTTTCTACATAGGCCAGACGGGAAGATCTTTCTCATCCCGTTATTCTGAACACTTAAAACCTTTAACCAACAACAATATACACTCCGCATTTGCCACACACATACACAGAAAACCACAGTTACACCAACATAGATACTAATCTTGAAATTTTACATTACTTACCCAAAGGTCGAAAACTCAACACAACTGAACAATACGAAATATATAAATACCACACAACACAACCAAACAACATACTTAATGATCAATTACAATATAAATCACATACACTTTTTGACACAATTATACAAAAACAAACATTAAGTTGAATCCCCGCGCCAATCCCCTTCCTCTACGCACCACCCCCACTACACCTTCCACACAACAACCATTACGAAATGATGGCAGTCTGTCTCTAAGCTGAAGAGGGCGAATACGTACGCCGAAATGCGTTCGACGAGAAGAGAATAAACAGTAAGTTCACAAGAAAAAGTTTCATTTTTAGATAAGTATTATTTTTTCATATTTTAACAATTTTAACAACATGCAAATGATTACGTATTAATAATGGGTTACAGTGGAATTTAATGTTACTACGGTCTGAATTAATGCAAATAAAATTGGGAGAATCTCGTAAACATATTAAAGAATGCTTGTATATTACACACAAAATTATTACAGTACAGACCTTTGTTAATGAATAGAAACAAACTTGACTCTATACTTTAGTAAGTACCAATAAAATTCACCTTTTTTCAAATACCAATATCTGTTGTTTTTTCATACCCTTAAAAAAAGGTCATTAACAACATACATTATGAGAAAACGTGATTACAAATAACCAGCGATTAGTTACTTGTGAAGAAAATAGTTATAACATTTACAAACATCAAATCTTCAATTCTCTCCCTATTTGTTTTATAAAAACTGGAGTTTCTACTGCAAGTTTTAAGTCTACTAACTACTTAATTAAATATACATAATTGTTCCTGTATCTTGTTGGGTAACATATTATATTAATACATCTGCTTCCTACTCATATGTGCAAACAATGTTTTTAATGTACGGTCCTAAAATCTTTATCAACACTTTATATCTTTAAAATTTAGACAAAGTCTAATGAGCAACTTGGCCTAACCTGAATTTACATGACCTGGCTCAGAACAACTTTATTTTGGCAAATACAAAGATGAAGACTGGTTGCAATTTCTTCAGGGCTCACACCTGCTGCCAGGCTTAGTTCTATAACATGATAAGGAAGAAAGAAATCAGCCCAAACCTGCAACCGCTGTGGGAAGGCTTTTACACAATTACCAATAAGATTAATGATGTCATCTAAGAATAACTCATTAGCTTTATTTATACATTTAATCCATCATAATTAGTATACTAACAGCACTGCTCTGTTAGTAACACAACACATTACACTAACTCAAAAGAATTTCTTGTTTTCAGTTTAAGAAAGTTGAAATCGTGTATTTATTTTCTTTTCCATTCACTATTTGTAAAACGTGCTTAAAATTAATATGTGTACGCTTACTATATTGAAATCCAGTGTTCACTATCCAATAATTACAAATTTTGTGGAATTGTGAAATTAGTAACACTATGTACTAATGTGTGATTATCAGTTGAATTTCTGAATTCCTTTGATTCATCAATAAATCTTACTAATTTGTTTCTTTATGTCTATAATGATTTCTTATTAGTTTTAAATATTTGTGTTTTCATTACTCATTTGTAAATTTTTGCATTTTGTTGTCCATGACATGTTCATTGATTAACTAATTATCATTAAAACACACAGAGGACTGATCCTCTTTTGCAAGATCACAAGTATGTTTCAAGTATGTTTTTAATTTTTTTAATTGTATGCAATGTGGACACATACAGAGGAGTGTCAGTTTTTTTATGTTTTTTCAACAAATAACAATGCGAGGGGGGAGAGAGAGAGAGAGAGAGAGAGAGAGAGAGAGAGAGAGACCAAAAATAACACGTACAGAAATTACATCAGAACATTCCTGACAGTAAAAAAAATAACTACATAATGAATGGCAAAGAACATTAACAAAATTAATGGAAATTATAGTTATTATTTGTTGTCTAATGAACAGGTACTAGTAAAGGCTTCATATATTTCACATCTTAAATTATAAACCTATTACAAACATGTTTGGTATACTCAGCTTGAAACAAATGTTCAGACCAATAAAAATGGTTTAAATTTTGCCATGCTGCATTATCAGTACTGTTGAAACAGCAGTTTGATTATAATTGTTTTTAGAACAGACTTCTGGAATGATGTGTGCAAAATGATTAAAACATACCGTACCGCCTTACAGTGTGCCTTAATAAGTTGTTCATTATTCTTACTGATACACTGTCATCCCATTAGCATATGACAGTTCTCAGAGCTTCAGTAATAGTCATCTTTGCTGTTAACATGGACACAAGTCTCTTTTTTAAAAAGACTTTCCATTAGTAAAGTTACTTATAAGTAGGCATACATTTGTACTCATAATATGTGGTTAAGAATTAAGAAAATTAAAGAATGATATTTACTTACTAACCATTGAGTGTAACATTATTTACAGTAATTAATAATGTCCCAATTTATAAAAGTCATGTTTGGCTAACTAGGCATAACCCAACCTGTGTTCCAGACATCCTAATTCTCTTTCTTCTAATAATATTTCTTAACTTTATTGTGATATAACTGATCACAATTGTTCCTTATAACTCCCTACAACTTTTACAACAATACTAATGACAAAAATCAATAATAATTTCTTACAATTAACATACATAATTTGTCTAGGCATATTGGCCTATTATAGTTTGAACATTATTTTTTCATATTTTAACAATTCTTGTTTTTAATACAAGACAACTATTCTAAATTGATCTTGAACCTTGGCTTTCACTTTTGTTACACTAATAATGACAATTATTAGCAATAATTGTTTACAAATAGTAGAAATAAATTATTCAGGTATAGGGCCTACTGGCCCATTGTAGTGGACACCTTAGTTTCTTTCATACGTTTAAAATAATTACATTTGCTATCAGACAATTACTTTACATTGTTCTTGATACCCTTATTCAACTTTCACTACAATACTAATGACATAACTTAACAATTATTTACTATGAATAACATACAAATGTTCTAGGCTCATTTGCCTATGATATTGACCCTTAATTTCATTCATACCTTGAAAATACATGTTTCTTCCTATTACATCATTATCCTAAGACATTCTTCACAATTTAATGAAGTTTTGACAACATAGTTTGTCCTTTAATATTGTTTTTCTTACTTATTCTAGTTGTTATTATCTTCAGTATCAGTATTCTGAAGGTTTAGTCCATGTATCTCGTTTCATTATTTACTTTGTTTATACTTATTGGTTAATCATATTCTTCCTTACTAGAAATGTTATTCTAATAATAACGATTCTAGTATTATTTATACAGTATAGATTGTTTAATAAGTTTACATTATAACTGTTCTTTTTACATACAATTATTGACAAGTTTTAGTTTCTCATATTTTTTCTTCTTCATGGTATAATTCAAATTATAACCATTATAATCTAGCTATTATAAGCTTATTTACTACTTCATCAGTAGTTTTCACGTTCTGTTTACAATTCATGGATTTTACAAAGCTTTTTTGATCTTTCTATTGTTTAAAACATTATAATGTTACATAACCTTACTTGTAGGCTTACATTTAGCTTTATTGTTGGTTTATTATTACATTATTGTAATACTCTTTTTGATTTATATTATTCTATTCATAATCATAAATAAAATTTGATTTCATTATTTTAGTACTTAGAAACTAATTATTGAATTAATCATTTTCTTTATTGAGTATCCAGTTTATTACTGCAGTATGGAGTATAGGTTTTATCTTTTTTAACAATTTTTAATGCAGTTTACTGGAGTAAAATCTTCTTATTGATAATGTTCTTATCAGTTTCATTACATTATTCTTATCGCTTTTTATTATCTCAGACAATATTTATAGTATACAATTTAGTTAATGACTTAGTATTTTGCTCTTCATGTATCATGGTCATGAAATGGTTTAAGTTGGGGCCTATTTTATATAAGGGGAAAACATAACGTTACAATATTGTAATTACTTTTATTTCTATAATTATTTATAAGTATTACTTGTACAAACAAAACTGGCTTAGAAATGGGTCTACTTAGGAAATTATGGAATTCTGCTGAAATTTCGAATAGTTCTGGAGGGGAATTGATCGCCTGATAACCCCCCTCCGGAAGTTACTCCACTGATCCCACTCTACACAGTTCCAAGGAATCCTGTATTTAGAAGTTCAAAAGAAAGTGATACAGACTCTAAAGATCTCATTGTAGCATTCACTACTGGGACAGTTCATGGTTTAGAGCTTCCCTTATGTGCCTGGTAAGTGAAGGAGAAGGGATCTATTTAATGTGCAAGTTGAAGAATATATTTAATTATTGCACTTAACTTGATATAAGTACTGATTACATTTCAGGATTATTATTTTCAGAAATAATGTATGTAGACCAGTTTTCCCCATATAAGTTAATTAAAATTCTTGAATGCATAGCATTCCAGGCATTTACAGTAGTAGATTTGTATTACTAAATTTGAATTTACACAAATAATTCTCTTTGATTAACCAGAGTTACACACACAAACTAAATGTTGAGTGTCCTCCTAGTGTATAAATTCAGCTAAAACAGTACTCCAAAAACATACCTTGTTACTAGAATATGCGACATGATGAACCTTTGATGGGAGTTAAGCATTTTAATAATTTTTATTTATGCAGACGTATAGCAAAATCTGATCATCATGGAAAAGGAATAAGGCATTTTGTAATAGCAATTAACTGATTAGTTCCTGCTCTATTACCGAATCATATTACAAGACCAATTTTTGTTTAATTGAAAAGATATATTTTAACTGTTTCTTTTGGTGCAATCTGTAAATTCCATGACACACGTCCATAAAGGTTTGAAAATATGCTTACGCCAGTTTGATAGGAATAAATTCTCAAAAAACTAATACAAATTTGTTATGTCTGATCACACCAGCTATCCTTTCTATTGGAAATGAGCCTTTTATCCAGATTTATCATATAGTATTGTGCCAAGATATTATACTACATTTTGTATACTATAATACAGTATATTATTTGCAGACTGACAGGGTTATAAAAAATTCTGAAAGAATTGTTGCTTTTACAACACCATCCTTTATCAAGTGACTACTCAAATCTGCCAGTTTTTCACAGGAACTGAAGTTTGATGATTAGATCCATCATGACCTAGTGATGCTCCAAACATTTCAAGTATTCTCCTGGCCTTAAAAAACTGGACTGGCCTCATTGATTGGCATGACTAATGTTAAATTTACTTTGGGATACTTCCAAACATAATACAGTTTACAATAAACAAACAAAATATTATGCCTGTCTAATTTTTCTAGAACTGTATACACATACAGTACTGTGCGAATTAATGTGAACACAAGTGATAATTTGAAAAAACGACATTTATTAGTTATAGACGAAGAAAAAAGAGAAAGGAATGCAATTTAAATTGTTTTAATAGGAAGTATGTCCTCCCTTGGCTTTTATAACTTCTTCAACACGTTTTGGCATAGAATCAACAAGTTTTTTACAGTTTTCTGATATTTGCTGGTCTCGAAACCATGTGTGGATTACAGCCTCAATCAGTTTTGTTTTTGTTGTGCAATCTATTTTACGAAGTCTAGCTTTTACAATAGCCCACAGATTTTCAATCGGATTAAGGTCCGGTGAGTTTCCTGGCCATTCAAGGCATGATATCTTTTTGTCCTTGGACATGATATCTTTCATCATGATCTTGGACACGTGACATGGAGCCGAATCTTGTTGAAAAACTGCTTGACTGTTGGCATCAACTTTTCTTAGTTCATCTTCCAATCTGTGTTCTAGCAAGTCTCTGTATTTTTGCGAGTTCATCATGCCTTCGATCGGCACAAGGCATCCGGTACCTTTATAAGAAAAGCAGCCCCAGAACATCTTCTTTAACGGATGTTTAACTGTTTGATCAATATGAGCTGTCGTATGTTTTTCGTTGTCACTTTTTCTAACGAAACGAGATCGCTGTCCTTGTACCAAAAAATGGCTCTCATCTGAGAACAACACTTTTCTCCAATCCTCAACAGTCCAACTCACATATTTTTTTGTCCAATTGTAACGGTACGGAATTGTGAGACACCCCAGTTTAATTTCATATTAATTCAAATCATCATTTTAAGCACTTTCCAAATTGCCAGACTTTCACCTGTAAGGAGCCTCCAGTACAGCAATGCAACACACACACAGTCAGCCAAAACCACTGCCAGACGCATTGCGCAACCGCCAGCAACAGCCTTGTGACACAGTCTCCAGTCTGCTGTGTGTCATCAGAGAGAGTGGTAATAAGCAGCATACAGTGCAGATAAAAATTACATAGTGGCCTCGGGTGTAAGATAGGCCGCAGTTAAGAGTAGGCCTATCTTTGAAAATACTAAAACTAATATAAAAAACTGTATAACGCGCGGCCAACCTAAGTGAGCTAAGTGTTCGAAAATTTATGTCGGCCGACAAAACAACACTAAATGCTATTTTAAAGTGAACTAAAGTAATAGTGGCGCATTAACTTAATTTGAAAGAAGCAATAACAGTACCGCGGTTAAACAGTGAAAAACTAAATCATGGTGTGTTAAACAGTGCATTCACAGCAGAGGTGCAAAACAGCGGAGTTCTTCAGACGTTAAGTATTAACTGAGTTTTAACCAAGATTATTTTACCTTTTTCCCCAGAGTATAATTCAACATAAATAAATTATAAATCTAAAATGTAAATCAGAGATCTCGAAGTGGGGTTTAAATAGAACGACAAAATCAAAGAACGAATGTGTGTGAGTGTGTAGCTAAATCACGTATTGGTTCATTACAAATAATAAATAGTTGTGGTATACCATAGTTGTCATAAGCTAGCTAATTAAGAAATATTTTATTACTATGTTTGATTTCACAAATTGTTGCTCATTCTACAAGTATTTGCCCTAAATGTCATGAAAGAGAGACGAAGTAGTTATTTTGAATAATAAATCAGAGGCAATTTGTTTTAGCACAAACGGTGTATTTGATCTTTGCCTATATCAAATCCAAATAATCCTTTTTGCAGCTGTTTTCGTCTGAACGACCCTTGGAGTAAAAAAAAAACCCGAAGGTAAGAGATAAATATAAATATAATTTAATTAATTCGTAGAGTTTCATTGGCGCCCGAACAGGGACAGCGAATAGAATTTGTGGTTATATTCGCCGGACCTAACCAAGCTGCAGAACGGGTTGTTTGGGAGTGAGGGCGATTGTCAGTATAAGTATATAAATTGTGTATAAGTAAATACTTGAAAACATGGAAAACAATATTGATTTAACTAGCACTAGTGCTGAAAATCAAATAAGAACAAGAGTAAACGAAACGGTAGTAAATGAAAATATGTCAACCGAATCGGCCAATAAAAGCGATTCAGGTATTCAGACAGAGTCGCTGTCAATCAGTGACAGTAATGTAAACGGATCTGTAGTAATTAGTGAGGGGGGAGTAACTTCCACCCCTATTACAATTAAAACAAACATAAAAGAAAAAGAATTGTCATTGGAGGATATATGATATTTGATTTGATTTGCCTTAATCCTAAATACTACATTAGGGTAATCCTCAAAATCAAACAAACTGGTGTTATTTATGAATTGTAAACTCATCCCTTAATTAGGTAGGTAGTGGAGAAGTTTTGTGGCTGAGTAGACAAACTAAATAATAAATTTCTGTATAGTTTAATAGGATTATCGCCTATAGAGATGGGGTGGTAAATTAGTGGTTGTGGTTTGTTTTGGAAAAAAAAAAAAAAAAAAAAAGGGAAAAGTGGAGGGTAGTTTATTATATTCATTGGAGTTGGGTTCTGTTCGTTTTCAATCGCATCTCTATAGACGATTATTCTGTACAAGTAAAGCACAACCTATTTACAGGTAGTTAAGAAAAAAAAAAGTATAAATATTATAATAAGTAAGTAAACAATTTTGGAAAATATTTCACCGTAAAAGTTGTAACCAAAGGGTTTAATTATTATTTTGTGGTACCTGCTATGTTAGGTTATGAGTACGGTATATTGGTAGTTGGAATGTGATTGTGGAGGAATTTAAAGAGAGATTAGAACCAATGATGTCATGTTTGTAAAACTTATTGAAATATTAAGAAAAACTGAACCATTTAATCACGTAGAATCATTTTGAAAATGGTAATTAAAGTCATGGAAATTGTAATTTTACATATTGATGCATTAACTTCATAAAATAAAAATGTAAGAGACAAATATGTTATCTAAAAGATTTATAAAACTTGAAAAATGTAGCAAGCAGATATGTCAGTATATGAAGTAACCCAAAGTGTTTAGTCTATGAAAGCTGAAACGGAGAATGTTTATAACTGTTGTTTATGAAAACAAGTCTGGCACACAACTGTGTTCATGTAAACAATAGACAGGTGTGTTGTAGTGGTATGTTGAGACTAATGTCTGGAGTCATGCTTGGTGACAATAACAAAAAATGTCGTAGGTTGCTGAATCAGTATCTTATTGTGATAGAAAGGAATTTAAGTTAAATTTTTTACAGACCAAATAATAATGAGACAATTACTGTAACTTTTGAGATTAATTGAATTAATTAAAGTAAATTAAATACAATTAAACTAATTTAGTAATAAAATTAATAGAAACGATGATTTTAACAATGAACTTAACTTTATTTTTATTCGAATTCAAACTGGAATTATAAAGCAAACGCCAATTGACGTAAATAATGGTTAAAATATTCATTTAAAATTGAAAACTGAAGGAAATATTTGGGCCAAGATAGTGTCTGGAAAATAAGATGTGTATATTGCTGCCCAAGTAACTTTTATAAATGCCAATCTATATTTTATGTTTTAACTGTAGATTCCCCACCTAAGTGCGGCCATGACCTCACCGGACCATGACCGTGAAAGTAGTTAATTGTGGCAAATCATAAATTTTACTTGATCTAACCGGCTTGTGGTTTGTTTTATTTTGTTAACCCGGTGGTTTGTTAGACTTAGTAGGGGGGTTATTTTTTGGGGAATCTACCAAATTTTGGAACAGGTCTATTTTCACCCAGATAGGGGTGGTAGTCCATTAGGGGTGTATAATATAAAAAGAATAGTAGGTTATATGTATACCGAATTTTATTGTAACGCCGAAGCAAGGATGGGGGTGGAATAAAAGAAAAAAATGTCCACCCCTTCCGCATCAGTCCTTGTGAAAGCAACTAGACGCCACAGTCTAGGGGGGGTAATAGTGAGTGTGGATGGGCGGTGACCCAGTTACAGGTCACGAGGGAGATGTGGGTTACGGCGAGGATGAGGCTGAAAAAGGCCAAGAAGCCTCGTGCAGACCACATTCAAATGTAACGGGTATCAGGGGTTAAGGGATTAAAAGGGGGGTATATATAAAAAAAAAAAAAAAAAAAAATTTTTATAGTAGCTAAGTATAAATGGAGTTAATGTCCTTTTGTGTAATTAAGGTGTTATTTTGGATGGGCAACATTGTATGGGGAATATTATTCAATTTAACTGGAATTTGTGTATCATTGTAAACCAATATTGTTTTATTAATATTATTCTTTAGGGTCTATAATATAAAATGAGCCAGTACGTTGTCAATGAACCAGTACGGTTAAGAGGAAACAAATCAGATGTGGGATATGGAGTGATGGAAGGCCGTTTGTTGATTTTTTTATTGAGTGTTTTAAAAGTCAGGCGATACTGGGACGGGTATCTGTTCGGTTTTTCGGTGTTGGGATCTCGAATAGAGAAGTCCAGTAAGATCGGATGGGTGCTGTCGCAGTCGCCAGACTAGGGGGGTAAGAACCCATGATTTAGTAGTGTTCAGGGGGGTTGCGGTGCCATGTCCTCACTGATCCTCTTAGGTTTAGGCAATAAGAGTTTGAACGCCCCGGCCTTCAATCTCTTATTGGGGGGGTATTGTAACGGTACAAGATTGTAGGGCCAAGATAACATTTTTTAAAATTACATTCTCTATACAGTCATTGTTCACCCTTGTAGAACCCCAAGTTAGTCAACCAGATAGGCTGTGTTTATTGCAGAAAAAACGTCTATGTTTTGTCTCCGCACTCATGCAATGCAGACCGATGGTGAAATAACATCAACCTGCGCCTCAGCCGTGAATTACGAAAGAGAGTATGTAACTGCACATTGCGCCAGGCGGCAAAAACATTGCTCACCTTCCCGCCTCTGTTAAGGCGCCCTTTCAATAGCACCAATGGGAGCACATATGCACGATCACGTGACCAAAAAAATACTGGATGCAATTTAGTGAACTAACGCCAGTGCCAGTTGTGACACCGGGCCGCGCGGCCAACCTAAGCGAGCTAAGTGTTCGAAAATATATGTCGGCCGACAAAACAAAACTAAATGCTATTTTAAAGTGAACTAAAGTAATAGTGGCGCATCAACAGTACCGCGGTTAAACAGTGAAAAACTAAATCATGGTGTGTTAAACAGTGCATTCACAGCAGAGGTGCAAAACAGCGGAGTTCTTCAGACGTTAAGTATTAACTGAGTTTTAACCAAGATTATTTTACCTTTTTCCCCAGAGTATAATTCAACATAAATAAATATAAATCTAAAATGTACATCAGAGATCTCGAAGTGGGGTTTAAATAGAACGATAAAATCAAAGAACGAATGTGTGTGAGTGTGTAGCCAAAGCACGTATTGGTTCATTGCAGATAGTAAATAGTTGGGGTATACCATAGCTGTAATAAGCTAGTTAATTAAGAAATATTTTATTACTAAATTCGATTTCACAAATTGTTGCTCATTCTACAAGTATTTGCTCTAAATGTTATGAAAGAGAGACGAAGTAGTTGTTTTGAATAATAAATCAGAGGCAATGTGTTAGCACAAACGGTGTATTTGATCTTTGCCTATATCAAATCCAAATAATCCTTTTTGCAGCTGTTTTTGTCTGAAAGACTTTGGAATAAAAACCCGAAGGTAAGAGATAAATATAATTATAATTTTGTAATTGATTAGTAGAGTTTCATTGGCGCCCGAACTGGGATTTATATAACTATAAATAATATAAAACAGTAAGTGGTAGCGGATAGGGGTTCCCCACTTCTTCCAGTGGGGTTCGTCTATTTCAGGGACGCGCCCCTGCCCACGCGAGCCTTGGTTTTCTCCATGTACCTTTATTTTCGGAGGAAGCTTTGTCCCTACCTTTAGTCCTAGTTCTTGACCTTTTAATAATCCTTATCCCTTTTATCTTCCGGATTTCCCTAACCCTCCCCTTAGAGTAAACAACATAAAAATAGCTACACAAATAGGCACACTTTTTGGAACCATTTGATTGCCTTAATTCTTAATAACACATTAGGGTAATCTTCAAAATTAAACCAACTGGCGTTATTTATGAATTGTAAACTCATCCCTTAATTAGGTCGGTAGTGGAGAAGTTTTGTGGCTGAGTAGACAAGCTAAATAATAAATTTTGTATAGTTTAATAGAATTATGGTATATGGAGATGGGGTTGTAGATTAGTGGTTGTGGTTTGTTTTGTAATTTGTTTTAGCAAAAAAAAAAAAAAAAAAAAGGAGGGTAGTTCATTATATGCACTGTAGGGGTTCTGTTCGTCTTCCACCGCATCTCTATATACAATAATTCTGTACATAAAAAGCACAACCTATTTACAGGTAATTAAGGAAAAATAAATTTTGAAAATATTTTAAAACAAAAGCTATGTAACCAAAAGGTTTAATTATTATTTTGTGGTACCTGCTATGTTAGGTTATGAGTAGAGGATAAACGGTAGTTAGAATGTGATTGTGGAGGACTTTAAAGAGAGATTTGAAACAGATGACTTAATGTTGGTAAAATTCATTGAAATACCAAGGAAAAATTTAAACATCAAACCATGTAGAATCATTTTGAAAATCGTAATTAAAGTAATTGAAATTGTTTTGAACAAACGAAGAGATTAAATAGAATTGTAGGGGTCCTTGGAGTAACTCAATAATATGAAGGTTAGTGATGTGGGTAATTCCCTTTTTATTCAAATTGAACTGTAAGTTTATATATTTTATACATTAACTGCATATAATTGTAATCAAGGCTAAACTGTCTGAGTGGAGATTATTAAAGTCAATTTTATTAGTGAAGCCCATTTTATGTTGTGTATTTATATTCAAAGTGTTTTAAATAATGTAATTATAGTTAAAATGTTTTTAGTAAAATGTTATTAAAGTAATTGAAAGGTGAATTAAAATTATATTTGGTTCGAATTGCAACAAATAGATTTTGATAAATATGTTAACATTAAAAGATTTACAGAAACTAAAAATTCGAAGGAAGTATATCTGTTAGTATATGATGTAACCATGAATGCTGAAACTGAGAATGTTTATAACCGTTGTTTATGAAAACAAGTCTGGCACACAAGTGTTTATATAAACAGGTGTGGTATGTTGAGACTAATGTCTGTAGTCATGCTTGGTGACAATAACAAAGAATGTTGTAGTCTGCTGAATCAGTATCTTGAGTAAAACCTTATTGTGATAGAAAAGAATTGAAATTAAATTTTTTTACAGACCAAATAATAATGAGGCAATTACTGTAACTTTTGAGATTAATTGAATTAATTAAAGTAAATTAAATACAATTAAACTAATTTAGTAATAAAATTAATAGAAACGATGATTTTTAACAATGAACTTAACTTTATTTTCATTTAAATTCAAATTGGAATTATAAAGTAAATACTAATTGATGTAAATAAGGATTTAACTTATTAAAACATTCATTTAAAATTGAAAACTGAAGGAAATGTTTGAGCTGAAGCGGTGTTTGGAAAATAAGATGTGTACATTACTATCCAAGTAACTTGTATCAATGCTAATCTATATTTTATGTTAACTGTAGATTCCCCACCTAAGTGCGGTCATGGCCTCACCGGACCATGACCGTGAAAGTAGTTAATTATGGCAAATCATAAATTTTACTTGATATAACCGGCTTGTGGTTTGTTTTGTTTTGTTAACCCGGTGGTCTGTTAGACTTAGTAGGGGGGTTATTTTTTGGGGAATCTACCAAATTTTGGAACAGGGCTATTTTCACCCAGATAGGGGTGGTAGTCCATTAGGGGCGTATCATTCATTTTTTATTAGTAGGTGCAAGACCGAATTTTATTGTAACGCCGAAGCAAGGATGGGGGTGGAATAAAAGAAAAAAAATGTCCACCCCTTCCGCATCAGTCCTTGTGAAAGCATCTAGACGCTACAGTCTGGGGGGGGGGCAATAGTGAGTGTGGATGGGTGGTGACCCAGTTACAGGTCACGAGGGAGATGTGGTTTACGGCGAGGATGAGGCTGAAAAAGGCCAAGAAGCCTCGCGCAGAACACATTAAAATGTAACGGGTATCAGGGGTTATGGGATGAAAGGGGGTAGTAAAAGAAAAAAAAAAAATTATTTTGTTTATTCTATATAAACATGAGTAGGCAAGTAAGAATATAATTTGTATTTACTGTGAGTTAATGTTATTTTGTATAATTAATGTGTCATTTTGGCTGGGCAATATTGTATGGGGAATATTATTTAATTTAACTGAAATTTATGTGTACTACTGTAAACCTATATTGTTTTATTAATACTATATTTTTTTTTTTGGGTCTATAATATAAAATGAGCCAGTACGTTGTCAATGAACCAGTACGGCTAAGAGGAAACAAATAAGATGTGGGATATGGAGGGATGGAAAGCCGTTTGTCAATTTTTAATTACATGTTTTAAAGTCAGGCGATACTGGGACGGGTATCTGTTCGGTTTTTCGGTGTTGGGATCTCGAACAGAGAAGTCCAGTAAGATCGGATGGGTGCTGTCGCAGTCGCCAGACTAGGGGGGTAAGAACCCATGATTTAGTAGAGTGTTCAGGGGGGTTGCGGCGCCATATCCTCACTGATCCTCTTAGGTTTAGACAATAAGAGTTTGAACGTTTCGGCCTTCAATCTCTTATTGGGGGGGTATTGTAATGGTACGAAATTGTGAGCCACCCCAGTTTAATTTTATATTAATGTAAATCATCATTTTAAGCACTCTCCAAATTGCCAGACTTTCACCTGTGGGGAGCCTCCAGTACAGCAATGCAGCATACATACAGTCAGCCAAAACAATTGCCAGACGTATTGCGTAACCGCCTGCAGTAGCCTTGTGACACAGTCTACAGTGTGTCATCAGAGTGTGCAGTTTGGTATTAGAGAGTGCACAACAGACAGCCAGCATCAGACAGTAAAGTGCGTAAATTAAAACCAGTGGCCTCGGGCATAAGATAGGCCTAGATTAATTCGGCCTATCTATTTAAACAACTCAAAAACAGTTCCGCGCGGCCAGCCTACAACAATTTCTAAGTGCGAATAAAATTACGTCGGCCGACTTAATCATAATGTATAATGTGGAACCTTAATGTATAAAACAGTAAGGGCTTTTAACCACAAACAGTAAACGTGTTAAACGAGTACCGGAGTGCGTGAGATCGAAGCAAGTATTCAACACCAGTTCGCGCAACTAACCCTAGGAGTACGCTGCGTATGGGTAACTAGAAACATTCAATATGCATATTAAAACCAATGCCAACTAACTGGTGATTATTCGTTATAAAAGGAAAATATATAACACCAATACTTTGTACGATAGAGTTCTCTCAGGGGCAGAGTTTATTTAAAGATCAATGTAACAGAATGAGTGTGCGTGTGCTAAGATAGAGGTTATCCACTGGTTCATTTTCAATGTTTTAATCATGGTGTGTTAAACAGTGCATTCACAGCAGAGGTGCAAAACAGCGGAGTTCTTCAGACGTTAAGTATTAACTGAGTTTTAACCAAGATTATTTTACCTTTTTCCCCAGAGTATAATTCAACATAAATAAATATAAATCTAAAATGTACATCAGAGATCTCGAAGTGGGGTTTAAATAGAACGATAAAATCAAAGAACGAATGTGTGTGAGTGTGTAGCCAAAGCACGTATTGGTTCATTGCAGATAGTAAATAGTTGGGGTATACCATAGTTGTAATAAGCTAGTTAATTAAGAAATATTTTATTACTAAATTCGATTTCACAAATTGTTGCTCATTCTACAAGTATTTGCTCTAAATGTTATGAAAGAGAGATGAAGTAGTTGTTTTGAATAATAAATCAGAGGCAATGTGTTAGCACAAACGGTGTATTTGATCTTTGCCTATATCAAATCCAAATAATCCTTTTTGCAGCTGTTTTCGTCTGAAAGACTTTGGAATAAAAACCCGAAGGTAAGAGATAAATATAATTATAATTTTGTAATTGATTAGTAGAGTTTCATTGGCGCCCGAACAGGGACATTTATCTGCATTATAAAACGTTAGATAAACAATGTATGTATACAGCAAAACTTGTTGTGATATTAATAATAATATTAATATTTCGCAGTTTAAACAATTACCAAAAATAATTTGGAAGAAGATAACCAATGAGTTGTAATTATTGTACTTAGTAAAAGTAATTAAAATGTTGTGTTTTCAATAATTGATCGAATTAAAATAATTTGAAATGTTTAAATATTTTGCTTGACTTAAATGTTATATGGTTGAATTTTCTAATGAGTTTAAATTGTTTTAAACAAATGATAAATTGTTTGTATGAAATAACATTGTTGTTAAATGTTTCAGAGGTTACACGGAGATATTGGTGTGTGTGTGGTGTGTATTTTGTACTCATGTCAATATGTGGATAATGTATTGTAAGTATAAAGCCTATAATACCACTTAGATAGAATACAATGCTTACAGGGGTGAAACGAGTTTAATTCAATAATAAAAATGAATTGTAAAATGTTATTAAAGTAATTGAAAGGTGAATTAAATTATATTTGGTTCGAATTGCAACAAATAGATTTTGATAAATATGTTAACATTAAAAGATTTATAGAAAGGAAAATTTTTGCAGGAAGTATATATGCCAGTACATGATGTAACCAGAATGTTTATACTATGTGAGTCTTGCAGACTAGTGTTTATATAAACAGGTGTGGTGTGTTGAGACTAATGTCTGTAGTCATGCTTGGTGACAATAACAAAAAATGTTGTAGTCTGCTGAATCAGTATCTTATTGTGATAGAAAGGAATTGAAGTTAAATTTTTTACAGACCAAATAATAATGAGACAATTACTGTAACTTTTGAGATTAATTGAATTAATTAAAGTAAATTAAATACAATTAAACTAATTTAGTAATAAAATTAATAGAAACGATGATTTTTAACAATGAACTTAACTTTATTTTCATTTAAATTCAAATTGGAATTATAAATTAAATGCTAATTGATGTCAATAATGATTAAAACATTTATTTAACACTGACAACTGATGGAAAATGTTCAGGATGAGATAGTGTCTGGAAAATAAGATGTGTATATTACTGTCCATATAGATTTTTCATATGTTATGAATTTTTTATCCTATACATATATAGTAGTTAAGGATACCTTGTATAATCTATGTATCATTTTGGAGGGCAATAGTGTATGGGGAATATTATTCAATTCAACTGGAATTTATGTGTACCATTGTAAAACAATATTGTTTTATTAATACTATTTTTTAGGGTCTATAATATAAAATGAGCCAGTACGTTGTCAATGAACCAGTACGGCTAAGAGGAAACGAACCAGTTGTAGGATATGGAGTGATGGAAGGCCGTTTGTCAATTTTTTAATTCCATGGTATAAAGTCCGGCGATACTGGGTCGGGTATCTGTTCGATTTTTCGGTGTTGGGATCTCGAACAGAGAAGTCCAGTAAGATCGGATGGGTGCTGTCACAGTCGCCAGACTAGGGGGGTAAGAACCCATGATTGAGTAGAGTGTTCAGGGGGGTTGCGGCGCCATATCCTCACTGATCCTCTTAGGTTTAGGCAATAAGAGTTTGAACGCTTTGGCCTTCAATCTCTTATTGGGGGGGTATTGTAACGGTACGGAATTGTGAGACACCCCAGTTTAATTTCATATTAATTCAAATCATCATTTTAAGCACTTTCCAAATTGCCAGACTTTCACCTGTAAGGAGCCTCCAGTACAGCAATGCAACACACATACAGTCAGCCAAAACCACTGCCAGACGCATTGCGCAACCGCCAGCAACAGCCTTGTGACACAGTCTCCAGTCTGCTGTGTGTCATCAGAGAGAGTGGTAATAAGCAGCATACAGTGCAGATAAAAATTACATAGTGGCCTCGGGTGTAAGATAGGCCGCAGTTAAGAGTAGGCCTATCTTTGAAAATACTAAAACTAATATAAAAAACTGTATAACGCGCGGCCAACCTAAGTGAGCTAAGTGTTCGAAAATTTATGTCGGCCGACAAAACAACACTAAATGCTATTTTAAAGTGAACTAAAGTAATAGTGGCGCATTAACTTAATTTGAAAGAAGCAATAACAGTACCGCGGTTAAACAGTGAAAAACTAAATCATGGTGTGTTAAACAGTGCATTCACAGCAGAGGTGCAAAACAGCGGAGTTCTTCAGACGTTAAGTATTAACTGAGTTTTAACCAAGATTATTTTACCTTTTTCCCCAGAGTATAATTCAACATAAATAAATTATAAATCTAAAATGTAAATCAGAGATCTCGAAGTGGGGTTTAAATAGAACGACAAAATCAAAGAACGAATGTGTGTGAGTGTGTAGCTAAATCACGTATTGGTTCATTACAAATAATAAATAGTTGTGGTATACCATAGTTGTCATAAGCTAGCTAATTAAGAAATATTTTATTACTATGTTTGATTTCACAAATTGTTGCTCATTCTACAAGTATTTGCCCTAAATGTCATGAAAGAGAGACGAAGTAGTTATTTTGAATAATAAATCAGAGGCAATTTGTTTTAGCACAAACGGTGTATTTGATCTTTGCCTATATCAAATCCAAATAATCCTTTTTGCAGCTGTTTTCGTCTGAACGACCCTTGGAGTAAAAAAAAAACCTGAAGGTAAGAGATAAATATAAATATAATTTAATTAATTCGTAGAGTTTCACAATCATATCGTTTTGTCATCATGGCAGCAGTCAATAACTGTTTTTTTTTTAGGTCTGACTGTTTTTCTTTCTCCTTCTATAAGTCGTTTTCGTACGGTGGAGTCATGAACAATAACTCCAGCGTGTGCTAAGTCTTGCTGAAGTTCTTGGCTGGTTTTCCTAGGGTTTAATTTACTTTCCCTTATTAAAAAAGCTTCATCCCTTGCTGTTGTCTTTCTTTTCCTTCCACATTTCCCTTTTCTGTTCACTTCAATCGTCCCAGCGTCCCTTTTTTGCTTCAAAATCTTGTTGACAGCTCCTAAACTCACACCACACTCCTTGGCAATATCTCTTTGAGTCATTGATGTGTGTTCACTCAAAGTAACAATTTTAGTGCGCTTTTTGGGAGTAATATCCATCTTCAAAAATAAAAAGCAAATAAAGCCTTAGTTCAGCTTACTTCAGCAAAAACACAATAATTCTAAAAAAAAACAAAATGCAACGCGTCTGTAGCTTGCTATGTCTCATTACTCACTGACTGTCAGAACAGTAAAACAAACAGGCCGCTACTTTGACATAAAAGTGTTGCCAACTGTAAAAAAAAAGTAAAATTGTGATAATTATGATGTGTTCACATTAATTCGCAAATACTGTAATTTGATCTGGATAGAACATTTATTAAACAATAATACTATTTGATGCAAATAATTAAAATATCGGTATGGAGAACCATACATGACTACCATGTTGTAAGATTTATATTTGAAATCACTTTCACTGATGATGGCAGTCGATTGCACTTCCGAAACGTCTGGTTTTGCAGAAAACATTGGACCACGGCCAAACAACCTGGGAAGGAATTGTATCAACAAACTACTTCAATGTTGCTGATAACGTAGTACACATATAAAAAATTATCCCCTCCCCTTCACCTATCATTTTCATTTATAGAAAATTATCCCCTACCCCTACCCCTTATCATTTATAGATATTAAATCTACCTTTCTACAGTGGATTATTATGACCTTTTCAGGATACTTTATTTATCAAAATTAAGTACTTTACTCTTGTTAAAACATAATATTGCAGGTAAACTACCCCTTCTCCTTAACCGATCTTCACCAAAATCAACAGACCTTGAGTCCTCTACAATATGCAAAAAAATGTTTGAATTTGCGGGAGTTATCATTCGCCATAGACAAAATTCTACACACAGACATCTTTCTAAAAATGACTTTTCTTTATGTTTTGGGGTAGTAAAATCAGAATCAGCCCTCACGGGACACTTATTATTAGATACAATTTTAACCTTCATTTAAGCCAGCTCCACTCACTGTGTACTTTCTCAGAGGCCATAACATGTTCTTTTTAACGTTGACGAACATAAATTTATGTTAAATTAAAAATAAAGTAAAGGCTTAGCACCTTAAGTTTGCAACGTGCAAGTTGAAGAATCAATTTAATTATTGCACTTAACTTGATATAAGTACTGATTACATTTCAGGATTATTATTTTCAGAAATAATGTATGTAAACCAGTTTTCCCCATATAAAGTTAATTAAAATTCTTTAATGCATAGCATTCCAGGCATTTATGGTAGTAAATTGCAACCAGTCTTCATCTTTGTATTTGCCAAAATAAATTTGTTCTGAGCCAGGTCATGTAAATTCTGGTTAGGACAAGTTGCTCATTAGACTTTGTCTAAATCTTAAAGATATAAAGTGTTGATACAGATTTTAGGACCGTACATTAAAAACATTGTTTGCACATATGAGTAGGAAGCAGATGTATTAATATAATATGTTACCCGATAAGATACAGGAACAATTATGTATATTTAATTAAGTAGTTAGTGGACTTAAAACCTGCAGTAGAAACTCCAGTTTTTATAAAACAAATAGGGAGAGAATTGAAGATTTGATGTTTATAAATGTTATATCTATTTTCTTCACAAGTAACTAATGGCTGGTTATTTGTAATCACGTTTTCTCATAATGTATGTTGACCAGTGGCGAAGTTACATGGAGGCAATGCCTACCCTAAAAAATTGTGTAGAATACAAATTATAAATACATATGAACTATGTAACGTAAAGATTATACATTGTTACTGTAACTGTCAAATTTATTAAGCCGAAAGGTGCTTTACTGAGCGACCGCTAGATGGTGACAGGTGAGATTCGGCATAGCTCGTTTAAAGCGAATGAGGCAACGTGAACTTGCCTCAGCGTTTTTTGTATACATCGTATGTAAGCAATGTGCTGGCGCGATAGGGAAGTGCGGGGGAGGGGGATTGTCCCGCGCTGTACACATAGAGCGTTGAGGCATGTCTCACGTCTGTGATGCAAAAAGTTAAGTTAAAGCATGCTGTGTTGTTTATAAGTGTGTTTATTTTCTGCGGTTATTAAAAGTGTTCCTGTTATACCGCTGAACTAACAGATGATCAAGATTGTTATTTGAATTATTTGTAATATTAATATTAAACATATATTAATATATATTAAACATATATATATATATAAACTAATCAAGTTTAAAAATTTGTAGTTCAATCAGTTGTATTATTGTGTATGACTTATACAAGGATTGTTCAATAAAAACACATTTAGGGCTGTAAAGCATTTTTTATTCAACGATTTTAAAAGAAGTCTCCATTAACATTAAGACATGAGTCCCACTGTTGCACTAATCTGTAGATTCCCTCCAAGTAAAATTCTTACGGCTGTTTGCGGAACCATTCGCTAACAGCAAACTCTACCTCAGCGTCCGATTTGAACTACCGTCCTTTTAGTGATTCCTTAAAAACAATTTAAGATAAGATTTTTGCCTATCCATTCATTAACTACTAGCTTCGCCACTGATGTTGAACTTTTTTAAAGGGCATGAAAAAACAACAGATATTGGTATTTGAAAAAAGGTGAATTTTATTGAGTCACATTTGTTTCTATTTATTAACAAAGGTCCGTACTGCAATAAATTTGAGTGTAATATACAAGGATTCTTTAATATGTTGACGAGATTCTCCCAATTTTATTTGCATTAATTCAGACCGTAGTAACATTAAATTCCACTGTAACCCATTATTAATACTTAATCATTTGCATGTTAACAGAAACTGCACATTGCTTTTTATTGCATTAAGTTGAAAAAAGGATTTTAATGTACTTGTTTGGTTATACATTAGATTGTACTAGGTTCTAAATTGGAAGTACGTTTTAATTCCGGTACTTCGAATAAATACAGCCTTTAATGTTATATACAGCCTTTGAATGTACACTAACTAAGGAAATGTCTGTTAAGTCTAATTAATTTTAAAAATCTAAAAGATTAGGTTAAATAATTAAACGTAGCCACAACCTCCCAAAATCGTCTCTGTACCGTAATTATGTGCGATAAATGTAAACTAATTTCTGTACTTCCAATAAATACACCCTTTTAATGTACACGAACAAAGTAAATTTCATTTAAGTTACATTGTCGTACATAACCTCCATAAGCTGGCATTACTTACTTCGAATAAATACAGCCGTTAATGTTATATACAGTCTTTTATCCATACAATAAATACAGGCTTTGAATGTACACTAACTAAGGAAATGTCTGTTAAGTCTAATTAATTTTAAAAATCTAAAAGGTTAAGTTAAATAATTAAACGTAGCCACAACCTCCCAAAATCGTCTCTGTACCGTAATTATGTGCGACAAAATGTAAACTAATTTCTGTACTTCCAATAAATACACCCTTTTAATGTACACTAACAAAGTAAATTTTATTTAAGTTACATTGTCGAACATAACCTCCATAAGCTGCCATTAGTTACTTGTGAAGAAAATAGTTGGATATACACATCGGACACCAAAATGTAGTACACGCGCGGCGTCGGAAGTTTCATTTTGTCGCTGACTATTCGGATCTTTCACTAAATCCTGCGGCCAAAGACAACTTCCGTCTCCACGTTTGTATTTTTTCCGTGCTCGATGTGTACTAGAACAGTTTTCTTCACAAGTAACTAATGCCAGGTTATGTAGACAATGTTACTTAAATAAAATTTACTTTGTTAGTGTACAATAAAAGGGTATAATCATAAATAATAAATAAAAAAAATAAATACAATAAAAGGGAATAATCAAGACAACAATAAAAGGGTGTATTTACTGGAAGTACAGAAATAATTTTCCATTTATCGCACATAATTACGGTACACAGACGATTTTTGGCGGTTGTGTCTACGTTTAACAATGCAACTTAACCTTTTAGATTTTTAAAATTAATTAGATTTTACAAAAATTTCCTTTGTTAGTGTACATTCAGAGGCTGTATTTATTGTATGGATAAAAGGCTGTATATACATTAAAGGCTGTATTTATTCGAATTAAAACCTATCGGTACTTCCAATTTAGAACGTATAACCTAGTAGGCTACGTTATTCGTACATACAGTATTTTATTGGAGTTTATTGGTACATATTTTATTAAAAGGGTGTATTTATTGGAAGTACAGAAATTAGTTTCCATTTATCGCACATAATTACGGTACAGAGACGATTTTGGGAGGTTGTGTCTACGTTTAATTATCTAACTTAACCTTTTAGATTTTTAAAATTAATTAGACTTGTAGGGGTGTGCATGGCAGAACTACTTGTAGGGGTGTGCACCTACTTTATAATAATATTTTTGGTAACACTGAGAACTGTAAGCCTTCTTTTATGCTTAAACAAATTATATATACACTTGATTATAGAAAAGCAAAAAGCAAATATGTAATTCAAAAGACTAATTTGCTCTAATAAACACATGCTGAAGTTAAAAACAAAAGAGTTTTTACTTGCCTAACTAATCATTAGTTACTAATGTGACAGTTGGAGCTGCTTTTTCTGCAAAAGCTGGGGTATGTTGGATTCAAGAGTGGTTAAATTAAGTCATAAATCTTAGTGTGCGTCAAGTCTATTTCTGTGCTTGCTTTTCACTTGAGATGAAAATCCCATTTCACTCAAGAATGAGGTGATGAATGGGATGAGCAACTCCGAAAGTTCAGCATATTCATCTCTTAAAGATATCCAGAACTTTGTTAAGTCAGAATCTAAAAGTTTATGGATTTTGTTGTCCATGACATGTCTCATGTTATCACTAACTATACAAAATAATTTACTAAAAATTTAGTTTTAATCCCAGCATCACAGATGATATCACACAATTGCTCATTTAGTTTTACTGACAACATGTTAGAACTTTCAAAATACAAGAATGGGTCTTGAATCCAACTGAATTCACTGTATCCCTCTGGGAAGCAACTTTCAATCTGGTTATAGAGAGTTAAACATCAGAGCTGGTAAAAAACAATGGTAGAGCATGAATAACAAAAATGTACAGTTTAGACTATGTACAAAACAGGTTGAATTTAAATTGTTAAAATGATATATCTTAGTTATTTACATGTAGTAGCTTTTTAAGACACAGTAAATAAATTTCCGAACCTGACTTTGTAACCCTCCAAATGCCCTCTCGGGACCCAGCAGTGGCTCATGCCCAATAGGTTAAGAAATGCTGAACTAAAGGCATGTTTGTGGAGTGAAACATAAAAGATAACCCAGACTTCTAAAATGCTCTTAGTGAAATGGGATTTTCAGGAGTAACAACACACTATTTGGTTAACAAGCACATTTTACTAATATTGTAATACCAAGTCAATTAGATAGCTTAAATGTGTAGTACTCTATGTGATGCTGATCACATACTGTTAATCAGCAGCACTGCAGAATATTCTAGAGCCACACTCTTGGCATTCATCTGGAACTTTCTCACATTAGCCTGATAATTAGGATGTTGCCACCAGCTGAGTTTTAGAAAGTTGGTGCAGTAGGTTGTGCATTCATATAGGATGATATTAGACAGCAGTTTTTAATGAAAGTGACAAATGATCAATTGTTTACTTGTGTTGTAAACTATTGTGATTTTTTTATTACTGTTTGTAGGCTATACAGTGTGTCCTGGATAATTATATAAAGAGAACTGTTGTAATATAAGTGTGTTTGTTTTAGCAATTGAGAGTATCTGGTATTCAATAATTCATTCCACTGTTTTAAGTTCATAATTCTTGTCACTGGTTGTAAGAATATTATTCTCATTAATTTTCCAATTCTATGAAGTCTTCAGTAGTTTTACCACGATGAGACTCAACTTTATCACTGAAGATGCCACATCACTGAATGAGCAAAACTTTTCTTTAATAATCTCAACAAAGCATGGTTATCAGCTGAAAAAAAGTTTTAGTATTAAAAGTTTTGATCACGCAAATCTATAAGGGATACTAAAAAGAAATAAGATAATAATTGTATTGGACCTAAAGTTATGTCCACAAAACAGATTTTGTTTGAAATAAATAAAACACAATTTGACACAAATATATTAATTTTATGAATACTTGTTTGGCACATATTATAGAAGGTTACACCATTAAATGAGTTTGCCTAAGTATAACATTCTTGTCAGATGAAAAACGTGTACAGTCAGAATACTATTTGTTATGTACAATACAAATGATTCACTATGGGTAGCAGTGACACATAAACACTAGACATTGACACTGAATTGTACTTGTTTTGAATGATTCATTGTGTGCTACCTGACCAGAGTACAGGTATTAACCAAGAGATGTTTAGTATACTGCTGTGTAACTGCTACAATGATGAATTATAAGTAGTACTTTTTGTTTTGGTCATCAACCTTGAAAAGGATAATAGAAACTTTGTATACCATGCTTCCAGCAGTTTTACATGATACATTCCTAGCACAAATAAGAAAAGTTTAAATCTGCTGATGATCTAAAGGAGTGATAGTTATTTGCAGACTGACAGGGTTATAAAATAATTCTGAAAGGATTGTTGCTTTTACAATACCATCCTTTATCAACTGACTACTCAAATCTGCCAGTTTTTCACAGAAACTGAAGTTTGATGATTTGATCCATCATGACCTAGTGATGCTCCAAACATTTCAAGGATTCTCCTAACCTTTAAAAAACTGGACTGGCCTCATTGATTGACATGATTAATGTTAAATTTACTTTGGGATACTTCCAAACATAATACAGTTTAAAATAAACAAAAAAATGTTATGCCAGTCTAATTTTTCCAGAACTGTATACACATAATTTGATCTGGATAGAACGTGTATTAAACAATAATACTATTTGATGCAAATAATGAAAATATCCGTGTGGAGAACTATACATGACTTCCATGTTTTAAGATTTATATTTAAAATCGTTTTAGAAATGAAATATTTCTACAGAAACTACTTCTATCTTCAGCCTCAACCACAGAAAACACACACACATGCACACACACCACACAATTCCTTTTTTCTTTATTTAATTTGAATTCAGAGTATTGGCACATATTTTATTAAAAGGGTGTATTTATTGGAAGTACAGAAATTAGTTTCCATTTATTGCACATAATTACGGTACACAGACGATTTTTGGAGGTTGTGTCTACGTTTAACAATGTAACTTAACCTTTTAGATTTTTAAAATTAATTAGATTTAACAAAAATTTCCTTTGTTAGTGTACATTCAAAGGCTGTATTTATTGTATGGATAAAAGGCTGTATATACATTAAAGGTTGTATTTATTCGAATTAAAACCTATCCGTACTTCCAATTTAGAACGTATAACCTAGTAGGCTACGTTATTCGTACATATTTTATTGGAGTTTATTGGTACATATTTTATTAAAAGGGTGTATTTATTGGAAGTACAGAAATTAGTTTCCATTTATCGCACATAATTATGGTACAGAGACGTTTTTGGGATGTTGTGTCTACGTTTAATTATCTAACTTAGATAGTAGGCTTCGTTATTGGTGCATATTTTATTGGGGTTTATTGGCACATATTTTATTAAAAGGGTGTATTTATTGGAAGTACAGAAATTAGTTTCCATTTATCGCACATAATTACGGTACAGAGACGTTTTTGGGAGGTTGTGTCTACGTTTAATTATCTAACTTAAGATAGTAGGCTTCGTTATTGGTGCATATTTTATTGGGGTTTATTGGCACATATTTTATTAAAAGGGTGTATTTATTCGAAGTACAGAAATTAGTTTCCATTTATCGCACATAATTATGGTACAGAGACGATTTTGGGAGGTTGTGTCAACGTTTAATTATCTTCTTCGTATTGTTTAAATTAGCAGCCATCCTTACTATTTCTTTTATGAATTTGCTAACTGCTATAATTTTTTATTGTTCGACTAAGCTTTTCGTCATTACTGACATCTTCAGGTCTTAAACAATTCATAAAAGAAATAGTTTAATTATCTAACTTAACCTTTTAGATTTTTAAAATTAATTAGACTTAACAAACATTTCCTTACTTAGTGTACATTCAAAGGCTGTATTTATTGTATGGATAAAAGGCTGTATTTATTCGAAGTACCGGAATTAAAACCTACTTCCAATTTAGAACACAGTACAATCTAACGTAGGCCTATAACCAAATAAGTACATTAAAATCCTTTTTTCAACATAATGCAATAAAAAGCAATGTGCAGTTTCTGTTAACACCCAAATGATTAAGTATTAATAATGGGTTAGAGTGGAATTCAATGTTACTATGGTCTAAATTCAAGACAAAAAATAAACATAATCTGTGTTTATCAACACATAAGTGATACATAAGTCAGTTGTTACAAAGATAAACAAAAACATGTCTAAGAGTAGGCTATAACCAATTATAAGTGAGAGACCCGTTTCTAAAACGGCTTAAGTAGTGCAAAGTTTTTTCTTGCTTTCATTTGAGCAAACTGGTCAATAACATCTGACTGATAAATTAATACTGTTAGCCAATTCATTTTTAATAGCTAAAATTGCCAAATTATTAAGCCTTTCTTGGTAGGTAGTGCTTCTCTGCCAAGTTTTCAGTGAATTCACTAACCTGCTGAAAGATTTTTCAGGAGATGAAACTGTAACTGGAATAGTACAGAAAAGCCTATAGGCAAGACAGAAGTTCACAAATACAGCTTGAAGGTTTTTGGAGTAGGCTTAGTGGATTCTTTTCTGATTCAAACTCTGTTTTATGAATGTTCTTCAAGTGTAATATTTCTTCAAATAGATCTATTGCCAATTCCTTTTTAAACTTGCTAATGAGAACTTTTACTTTCAATTCTAATTCATCATTTTCCATGTCCGTAAAGTTCAATACTGGTGGAAACAAGTCACGAATTGAACTAATTACAGTGAATCGTGTTTTTATGTTGCCCATTACAAACTCTAATATTGGGTACATGACTGAGGTTTTAAATTTATTTTCTTGATCTTTGTTTACTGAAAAATCACTATTGGATTGATCTGTACTTTTTTTCCACCTTTTGGGAGATTCAGGAGGAACTTTTATTAGTTCTTTTGTAATTAAGTTTGGTTCTTCAATTATGCTGTCTGGATTATCACGCAACAATTTCAATTCTGTCAGCAAATCTTCCACTAGTTATTTCAACATTGAGTGTGATTCCTTTGCTTTGAATAACAACATTTTTTTAGTCAATATACGAAAGCACTTTGAACCAAAAAGATGCCAACATTAAGCTCTTTGTGGAATTGAAATATTTCTTAAGCCCTAATATGATGTTGTAGGCAGAGGGAGTTAGACTAGAAGACATCTCTTCTAAAATATATCCAACAATTTTAGTACTCCTGGGTAGTGCTTAACTATCGGTTTGACAGCTTGGATCCTCTCACTTCATCTTGTTTCAGGGAAGCTCTGCAGTGATAAAGGAATGTGCTTTTTCAAAACTTCCCAACATTTTTCTCTAGGGCTGCTAGAGAAAAATGAGTAAAGACTTGCAACATGCCCGAAAAATTGTGTATACGTTTTAAAATTGAAATAACTGCAAATATTTCAACCTTTTGTTATTATGTTGCGTACAAAAAATTGTTTAAAATGTAAATAATAAATACAGCTCTAAAATTCAATTTACGGGTACCCCAATTTACAATTACCCTTGACATCTTAGAAGTAATTGTAAACAAGTGTTTTCTTTATCCTTTGAAACTAAAAAACTGACACTCCTCTTGAAATTGAAAAAAGGATTTTAATGTACTTGTTTGGTTATACGTTAGATTGTACTAGGTTATGAATTGGAAGTAAATTCCGGTACTTCGAATAAATACAACCTTTAATGTTATATACAGCCCCACAGACAACCTACACAAAAAAGTACAAAACTTCATGGAACAGAACAACATCACAGAACTAAAACACGACCCCACCGACAGATACCAAAACTCAGTAAAACAAATAGTCAACAAAGCCAAACATATTATGACACATAAACAAAAGCCCTACATAAAACAAATCCGACCATCAGCACCTACACTCCAAGCGCTTCCCAAAATCCATAAAGAAGACATTCCGATCCGCCCCATTATCAACTACCGTAATGCCCCTGCACACAAACTGGCAAAATATCTAGACAAAATTATTAGACAACACACACAAATAGACAACAACATTGCAGTAAAAAACAACACTGACCTAGTAACAAAAATAAAAGACACACACATCCCCCATAATGCCACATTAGCCTCCTTTGACATTAAAAACCTGTACACAAACATCCCCATCTCTGAAACAATCACCATCCTACAAAACAGACTCAAACAGAACAACACACCAGACGAACTTATCAATGAAATAACAGAAACTCTGAACATTATCACAAAACAAAACTACTTTACTTATAACAATAAATACTACACACAGAACGATGGCCTACCCATGGGCTCCACCATATCCAGCATTCTAGCAGAAGTCTTCCTCCAACACTTAGAAAAAAACAAAAATACTCACAAACAATGACAGACACTCACATAAAATACTATATTGGCACAGATACGACGATGACATTCTAATACTATACAGGGGAAACAAAAGACAATGTGAACAGTTACTAACGCACATAAACAAAATAGATAAAAACATAACCTTCACTGTCGAATACGAACACAACAATACCATAAACTTCTTAGACCTCTCCATCACAAAACTAGAACACAGGCACAAATTCAGTATATACAGAAAACCAACTACAACTGACACACTAATACACAACACCTCCAATCACCCAATACAACACAAACTAGCTGCTTTTAGAACCATGATACATAGACTTAACAACATCCCCTTAGATGAAATAGACTACAAAGACGAACTAAACACGATAAAATATCTAGCAGAATCTAACGGTTATGACAGAACAATAGTCAGTAAACTCCTACACAAAACACAAAACAAACAACAGACAAAGACAGAAAACAACAAATTCATAACACTAACATACATCAACAAACAAACAGAAAAATTTTCCCACAAATTCAAAAAAGCAGGATACAGAATCGCTTACAAAACTACTAACAAAACAGAACACACACTATCAAAACGCACAACCAAAGCACAAAACAAATTCGATCTACCCGGTGTATATAAGCTAAATTGTTCAAATTGCAATAAATTCTACATAGGCCAGACAGGACGTAGCTTCAAACAGAGATAGATTGAACACACAAAAGCACTCCACACCACTACAGAATCTACCTTCGCAAACCACCTCATTGAAGCAAACCACACATATAAAAACATCGACAATAACATGAACATACTACACGTACACACAAAAGGCCGAAAACTAGACACTCTAGAACAATTAGAAATATACAAACACACATAAACAAATAAAAACGACATCCTAAATGAACAGACACAATTCAAATCACACGCATTATTCGAACACATCTCACCACACACACACACACACATCTTCGATCTTTCGAAAAACTATCTCGTCGCCAAAAACAAGACGAACAACGCTACCTACGACAGCCTCAGATGAAGCCTTCTATAGGTGAAAGCCGGTTTAGGCTGTAAGGTAAAACTTTACGTTTTTACTTATAAAAAACTTAGTGTTCCGAGTCGTCAATATTATAGTGATATTTATATACAGCCTTTTATCCATACAATAAATACAGCCTTTGAATGTACACTAAAAAAGGAAATTTTTGGTAAATCTAATTAATTTTAAAAATCTAAAAGGTTAAGTTACATTGTTAAACGTAGACACAACCTCCAAAAATCGTCTGTGTACCGTAATTATGTGCAATAAATGGAAACTAATTTCTGTACTTCCAATAAATACACCCTTTTAATAAAATATGTGCCAATACTCTGAATTCAAATTAAATAAAGAAAAAAGGAATTGTGTGTGTGTGTGTTTTCTGTGGTTGAGGCTGAAGGTAGAAGTAGTTTCTGTAGAAATATTTCATTTCTAAAACGATTTTAAATATAAATCTTAAAACGTGGAAGTCATGTATAGTCCTCCACATGGATATTTTCATTATTTGCATCAAACAGTATTATTGTTTAATACACGTTCTATCCAGATCAAATTATGTGTATACAGTTCTGGAAAAATTAGACTGGCATAAAATTTTTTGTTTGTTTATTTTAAACTGTATTATGTTTGGAAGTATCCCAAAGTAAATTTAACATTAATCATGTCAATCAATGAGGCCAGTCCAGTTATTTAAGGCTAGGAGAATCCTTGAAATGTTTGGAGCATCACTAGGTCATGATGGATCAAATCATCAAACTTCAGTTTCTATGAAAAACTGGCAGATTTGAGTAGTCACTTGATAAAGGATGGTATTGTAAAAGCAACAATTCTTTCAGAATTATTTTATAACCCTGTCAGTCTGCAAATAACTATCACTCCTTTAGATCATCAGCAGATTTAAACTTTTCTTATTTGTGCTAGGATTATCATGTAAAACTGCTGGAAGTATGGTATACAAAGTTTCTATTATCCTTTTCAAGGTTGATGACCAAAACAAAAAGTACTACTTATAATTCATCACTGTAGCAGTTACACAGAAGTATACTAAACATCTCTTGGTTAATACCTGTACTCTGGTCAGGTAGCACACAATGAATCATTCAAAACAAGTACAATTCAGTGTCAATGTATAGTGTTTATGTGTCACTGCTACCCATAGTGAATCATTTGTATTGTACATAACAAATAGTATTCTGACTGTACACGTTTTTCATCTGACAAGAATGTTATACTTAGGCAAACTCATTTAATGGTGTAACCTTCTATAATATGTGCCAAACAAGTATTCATAAAATTAATATATTTGTGTCAAATTGTGTTTTATTTATTTCAAACAAAATCTGTTTTGTGGACATAACTTTATGTCCAATACAATTATTATGTTATTTCTTTTTAGTATCCCTTATAGATTTGCGTGATCAAAACTTTTAATACTAAAACTTTTTTTCAGCTGATAACCATACTTTGTTGAGATTATTAAAGAAAAGTTTTGCTCATTCAGTGATGTGGCATCTTCAGTGATAAAGTTGAGTCTCATCGTGGTAAAACTACTGAAGACTTCATAGAATTGGAAAATTAATGAGAATAATATTCTTACAACCAGTGACAAGAATTATGAACTTAAAACAGTGGAATGAATTATTGAATACCAGATACTCTCAATTGCTAAAACAAACACACTTATATTACAACAGTTCTCTTTATATAATTATCCAGGACACACTGTATAGCCTACAAACAGTAATAAAAAAATCACAATAGTTTACAACACAAGTAAACAATTGATCATTTGTCACTTTCATTAAAAACTGCTGTCTAATATCATCCTATATGAATGCGCAACCTACTACACCAACTTTCTAAAACTCAGCTGGTGGCAACATCCTAATTATCAGGCTAATGTGAGAAAGTTCCAGATGAATGCCAAGAGTGTGGCTCTAGAATATTCTGCAGTGCTGCTGATTAACAGTATGTGATCAGCACCACATAGAGTACTACACATTTAAGCTATCTAATTGACTTGGTATTACAATATTAGTAAAATGTGCTTGTTAACCAAATAGTGTGTTGTTACTCCTGAAAATCCCATTTCACTAAGAGCATTTTAGAAGTCTGGGTTATCTTTTATGTTTCACTCCACAAACATGCCTTTAGTTCAGCATTTCTTAACCTATTGGGCATGAGCCACTGCTGGGTCCCGAGAGGGCATTTGGAGGGTTACAAAGTCAGGTTCGGAAATTTATTTACTGTGTCTTAAAAAGCTACTACATGTAAATAACTAAGATATATCATTTTAACAATTTAAATTCAACCTGTTTTGTACATAGTCTAAACTGTACATTTTTGTTATTCATGCTCTACCATTGTTTTTTACCAGCTCTGATGTTTAACTCTCTATAACCAGATTGAAAGTTGCTTCCCAGAGGGATACAGTGAATTCAGTTGGATTCAAGACCCATTCTTGTATTTTGAAAGTTCTAACATGTTGTCAGTAAAACTAAATGAGCAATTGTGTGATATCATCTGTGATGCTGGGATTAAAACTAAATTTTTAGTAAATTATTTTGTATAGTTAGTGATAACATGAGACATGTCATGGACAACAAAATCCATAAACTTTTAGATTCTGACTTAACAAAGTTCTGGATATCTTTAAGAGATGAATATGCTGAACTTTCGGAGTTGCTCATCCCATTCATCACCTCATTCTTGAGTGAAATGGGATTTTCATCTCAAGTGAAAAGCAAGCACAGAAATAGACTTGACGCACACTAAGATTTATGACTTAATTTAACCACTCTTGAATCCAACATACCCCAGCTTTTGCAGAAAAAGCAGCTCCAACTGTCACATTAGTAACTAATGATTAGTTAGGCAAGTAAAAACTCTTTTGTTTTTAACTTCAGCATGTGTTTATTAGAGCAAATTAGTCTTTTGAATTACATATTTGCTTTTTGCTTTTCTATAATCAAGTGTATATATAATTTGTTTAAGCATAAAAGAAGGCTTAAAGTTCTCAGTGTTACCAAAAATATGATTATAAAGTGGGTGCACACCCCTACAAGTAGTTCTGCCATGCACACCCCTACAAGTCTAATTAATTTTAAAAATCTAAAAGGTTAAGTTAGATAATTAAACGTAGACACAACCTCCCAAAATCGTCTCTGTACCGTAATTATGTGCGATAAATGGAAACTAATTTCTGTACTTCGAATAAATACACCCTTTTAATAAAATATGTGCCAATAAACCCCAATAAAATATGCACTAATAACGAAGCCTACTATCTAAGTTAGATAATTAAACGTAGACACAACATCCCAAAAACGTCTCTGTACCGTAATTATGTGCGATAAATGGAAACTAATTTCTGTACTTCGAATAAATACACCCTTTTAATAAAATATGTGCCAATAAACCCCAATAAAATATGCACTAATAACGAAGCCTACTATCTAAGTTAGATAATTAAACGTAGACACAACATCCCAAAAACGTCTCTGTACCGTAATTATGTGCGATAAATGGAAACTAATTTCTGTACTTCCAATACATACACCCTTTTAATAAAATATGTACCAATAAACTCCAATAAAATATGTACGAATAACGTAGCCTACTAGGTTATACGTTCTAAATTGGAAGTACGGATAGGTTTTAATTCGAATAAATACAACCTTTAATGTATATACAGCCTTTTATCCATACAATAAATACAGCCTTTGAATGTACACTAACAAAGGAAATTTTTGTTAAATCTAATTAATTTTAAAAATCTAAAAGGTTAAGTTACATTGTTAAACGTAGACACAACCTCCAAAAATCGTCTGTGTACCGTAATTATGTGCAATAAATGGAAACTAATTTCTGTACTTCCAATAAATACACCCTTTTAATAAAATATGTGCCAATACTCTGAATTCAAATTAAATAAAGAAAAAAGGAATTGTGTGGTGTGTGTGCGTGTGTGTGTGTTTTCTGTGGTTGAGGCTGAAGATAGAAGTAGTTTCTGTAGAAATATTTCATTTCTAAAACGATTTTAAATATAAATCTTAAAACATGGAAGTCATGTATAGTTCTCCACACGGATATTTTCATTATTTGCATCAAATAGTATTATTGTTTAATACACGTTCTATCCAGATCAAATTATGTGTATGCAGTTCTGGAAAAATTAGACTGGCATACAATTTTTTTTGTTTATTTTAAACTGTATTATGTTTGGAAGTATCCCAAAGTAAATTTAACATTAATCATGTCAATCAATGAGGCCAGTCCAGTTTTTTAAGGCTAGGAGAATCCTTGAAATGTTTGGAGCATCACTAGGTCATGATGGATCAAATCATCAAACTTCAGTTTCTGTGAAAAACTGGCAGATTTGAGTAGTCACTTGATAAAGGATGGTATTGTAAAAGCAACAATTCTTTCAGAATTATTTTATAACCCTGTCAGTCTGCAAATAACTATCACTCCTTTAGATCATCAGCAGATTTAAACTTTTCTTATTTGTGCTAGGAATGTATCATGTAAAACTGCTGGAAGCATGGTATACAAAGTTTCTATTATCCTTTTCAAGGTTGATGACCAAAACAAAAAGTACTACTTATAATTCATCATTGTAGCAGTTACACAGCAGTATACTAAACATCTCTTGGTTAATACCTGTACTCTGGTCAGGTAGCACACAATGAATCATTCAAAACAAGTACAATTCAGTGTCAATGTATAGTGTTTATGTGTCACTGCTACCCATAGTGAATCATTTGTATTGTACATAACAAATAGTATTCTGACTGTACACGTTTTTCATCTGACAAGAATGTTATACTTAGGCAAACTCATTTAATGGTGTAACCTTCTATAATATGTGCCAAACAAGTATTCATAAAATTAATATATTTGTGTCAAATTGTGTTTTATTTATTTCAAACAAAATCTGTTTTGTGGACATAACTTTATGTCCAATACAATTATTATGTTATTTCTTTTTAGTATCCCTTATAGATTTGCGTGATCAAAACTTTTAATACTAAAACTTTTTTTCAGCTGATAACCATGCTTTGTTGAGATTATTAAAGAAAAGTTTTGCTCATTCAGTGATGTGGCATCTTCAGTGATAAAGTTGAGTCTCATCGTGGTAAAACTACTGAAGACTTCATAGAATTGGAAAATTAATGAGAATAATATTCTTACAACCAGTGACAAGAATTATGAACTTAAAACAGTGGAATGAATTATTGAATACCAGATACTCTCAATTGCTAAAACAAACACACTTATATTACAACAGTTCTCTTTATATAATTATCCAGGACACACTGTATAGCCTACAAACAGTAATAAAAAAATCACAATAGTTTACAACACAAGTAAACAATTGATCATTTGTCACTTTCATTAAAAACTGCTGTCTAATATCATCCTATATGAATGCGCAACCTACTACACCAACTTTCTAAAACTCAGCTGGTGGCAACATCCTAATTATCAGGCTAATGTGAGAAAGTTCCAGATGAATGCCAAGAGTGTGGCTCTAGAATATTCTGCAGTGCTGCTGATTAACAGTATGTGATCAGCACCACATAGAGTACTACACATTTAAGCTATCTAATTGACTTGGTATTACAATATTAGTAAAATGTGCTTGTTAACCAAATAGTGTGTTGTTACTCCTGAAAATCCCATTTCACTAAGAGCATTTTAGAAGTCTGGGTTATCTTTTATGTTTCACTCCACAAACATGCCTTTAGTTCAGCATTTCTTAACCTATTGGGCATGAGCCACTGCTGGGTCCCGAGAGGGCATTTGGAGGGTTACAAAGTCAGGTTCGGAAATTTATTTACTGTGTCTTAAAAAGCTACTACATGTAAATAACTAAGATATATCATTTTAACAATTTAAATTCAACCTGTTTTGTACATAGTCTAAACTGTACATTTTTGTTATTCATGCTCTACCATTGTTTTTTACCAGCTCTGATGTTTAACTCTCTGTAACCAGATTGAAAGTTGCTTCCCAGAGGGATACAGTGAATTCAGTTGGATTCAAGACCCATTCTTGTATTTTGAAAGTTCTAACATGTTGTCAGTAAAACTAAATGAGCAATTGTGTGATATCATCTGTGATGCTGGGATTAAAACTAAATTTTTAGTAAATTATTTTGTATAGTTAGTGATAACATGAGACATGTCATGGACAACAAAATCCATAAACTTTTAGATTCTGACTTAACAAAGTTCTGGATATCTTTAAGAGATGAATATGCTGAACTTTCGGAGTTGCTCATCCCATTCATCACCTCATTCTTGAGTGAAATGGGATTTTCATCTCAAGTGAAAAGCAAGCACAGAAATAGACTTGACGCACACTAAGATTTATGACTTAATTTAACCACTCTTGAATCCAACATACCCCAGCTTTTGCAGAAAAATCAGCTCCAACTGTCACATTAGTAACTAATGATTAGTTAGGCAAGTAAAAACTCTTTTGTTTTTAACTTCAGCATGTGTTTATTAGAGCAAATTAGTCTTTTGAATTACATATTTGCTTTTTGCTTTTCTATAATCAAGTGTATATATAATTTGTTTAAGCATAAAAGAAGGCTTACAGTTCTCAGTGTTACCAAAAATATGATTATAAAGTGGGTGCACACCCCTACAAGTAGTTCTGCCATGCACACCCCTACAAGTCTAATTAATTTTAAAAATCTAAAAGGTTAAGTTAGATAATTAAACGTAGACACAACCTCCCAAAATCGTCTCTGTACCGTAATTATGTGCGAAAAATGGAAACTAATTTCTGTACTTCCAATAAATACACCCTTTTAATAAAATATGTACCAATAAACTCCAATAAAATACTGTATGTACGAATAACGTAGCCTACTAGGTTATACGTTCTAAATTGGAAGTACCGATAGGTTTTAATTCGAATAAATACAGCCTTTAATGTATATACAGCCTTTTATCCATACAATAAATACAGCCTTTGAATGTACACTAACAAAGGAAATTTTTGTAAAATCTAATTAATTTTAAAAATCTAAAAGGTTAAGTTGCATTGTTAAACGTAGACACAACCTCCAAAAATCGTCTGTGTACCGTAATTATGTGCGATAAATGGAAAATTATTTCTGTACTTCCAGTAAATACACCCTTTTATTGTACACTAACAAAGCAAATTTTATTTAAGTTACATTGTCTACATAACCTCCATAATCTGGCATTAGTTACTTGTGAAGAAAACAGTTCTAGTACACATCAAACACGGAAAAAAATACAAACGTGGAGACGGAAGTTGTCTTTGGCCGCAGGATTTAGTGAAAGACCCTAATTTGATACTGTAACGCAGAAGTAATTAGACGACTGTTTAGCTAGATCGGACAGTAGACATTGTTCGGTTATTTATTCATATAATTACGTGTCAGGTTATGCTGAAAGACTTTTAGTTTCTATGTTGGAAGATATTATGTTGTTTGATGTTAGTTTCGTATTATGGGATTTGTATGGCACTGAATTTGAATAATGTGTTAATATGGTGAATAGGGTAGTTTGTATTTACGTGTTTATCTATTAATTATTGTTACCGTGCTTTCGAAAAGTTTATTACCTGCAGCTGTGTATTGAATAGTTTATGTTAGTGAAACTAAATTATAGCAGCCGTAGTATACTACGAAGGTCTAAGGTAATTTACTTATTTAAAGACAACTGGTCGTTATGTTAAGGTGGAAACAGCGAGTAGAAGAATCTCTTCTATTCGCTACGGTGGAAGTAACGATAGTAGTCATTGATTGGTATGAAATAAAATTTCGGATAATTTCATTTGTAATATAATGCAGACTCATCAAAAATTAATTTCAATTTGGGTACCATGTGGGTAATTATCGGTATTCTAGCCCGTGCTGGTATCGGAGTGACATTTTTTTTCTATTCTATGTTATATAAACACGCGAAATATAATTTTAAACGGCGGTCGAACCTATTTACGGAGACAAAAATAAAATAATTACTCCCATAAGAACGCATGCAAAGAGAATGAGCGCCATATTAACTAATGCACAGCGAGTGACGATTCTTGCGGTCACGCGACTCTTCTAGTCTTCTGTTCCAGTAATGCCGTAGTTATTCACGTAATTTACTCATTTCTTATTACCAAATTGTATCACAGACTTTAAGGCGTGTAAATTATGCGGGAATTTGTACGAACATTAAGTAATAATAACAGATAACAAATTTCAGTTTAAAACTACGATATCAAGGATAGGCCTAAACATACAGTAATTCTAATTTTCATGACAAATTTATAGAGATTTTGCCACTGGGCTTCTTCAGTATGCTAATATTATCTTATAACATTAGCTTATAGAATGCATTGTATTCTGATTGCTGATTAAATAAATAAAAACAATTACAAATGACAGTGTCTTGGTACAGTCCATAAGGAAATCATATTGATCACGAAAAATAAAACACTTGTTTATAAAAAAAGTATATATCATTTATTTTTTAAGTTGTTCAATCTTTCTTTTTCTAGTTTTTCTTTCGAAGAAGACTAACTATAATTTTGTTTTTTAACAAAATTGTTTAACATAATTTTACATGCTGTCAAATTTATATCCTCTAATTTTTTGTATAAATTATTATTACAGAAATGACTCATCAAAATCTTGTGAGAATACATCTTGTAAATATTTATTAAGCACAATACAACTCAGTTTGTGGAGTAATGAAAGCTGATTCTTAACATTTAAAAATAAATTATAAAATTTGTCACATAAGTTTTGCAGTATATGCCATGAAATTGAAACTGATACTAATGCATATTCAGAGGGTAAAATTAATTTACGTCTATCCATTTCTAATGTTAAGTCTGTGGGAATATCTACTTCTATTTCTTTATTTGATTGTAACCAATCACTACACAGTCGACAGATATTATTTCTCACTTGTTTTCTAACAGCTTAGCCAGCTACATAAACTAAAATGGTAAGCTTATCTTTAGGGACACAGTCCAAAGAAAAGTCATAATATGTAATTTCGAAAAATGAATCTATGTTTACTACAGTTTCACAAGAATCATTTTTACATGGAAGCAATGTCTTTAAAGATATCTCTTTATTTTCACATAATAAGAGAATAGTGTCTTTAAACCTCATTTTTCTCTCACTCTCCAGAACTTGCATGAAACTAACATAGTAATTGGCTCCACTTAATTGTCTATAATATCCAAATATACCTTCTAATACATCATTTTGAAATTTACTTAACAACAAATAATCAGTTTTATATTTTTCAAATATGTAGAGTATGAGGTGTAAAAAAGTGTCAGTTGTATGATTAAGAGACTGCAGGGTGGCCGCTATTTTCCGGAAACTAATTTCCCTGACTTTTCCCGGTTTTCCAGACGCTTTTTAGGTTTTTTCCCTGACCATAATTAACAGTAAATATCTATTTTACACAAAGTTTTCAGCAGTTATAAAGAAAGTTAGGCAGGTTCACAATTTCAAATAAAACACAAAATAGGAATTTATGAAAGATTTATTTAATAAAATCAACATACTGTATTATGTTAACGTAATATTAAAATCACTTTATTTATACTAATTTGTCAATTTGTTTTTCTAATAATTCTACCTCAAGTCTGGCATCTTCAAGAATCTTTTGCTTTTTTTGCTGAACCTCCCGTAATACTTCCTGGGTTTTTCGCTTTTAAGCTTTTAATTTCGATGCAGCGTCTAGTTATTCCTTTTTCTTCTTTTGTGCTTCTTGATATAAGCTGCTGCTTGCGTTCCGGACGGCATGAATTAGTTTTTTACTTATATCAATTTTTTGAATCCCCCCATGATGCATGATAGCGTCATACACCTGCCTCTGCGCTACTAAAGACTGTTCACTAAGATTGTCGATTATAACTTCTTGCTGTTCCAATCTGACAATGAGCTGTGAAGCTTGAAAGCGCTAATCGGGATAATTTTTATATAGTGGTGTGCAACAGTGATCATTCTGCTTATAACTTCTTTATTTATCGAAAATCCCCGCTCAGCAAAGGCATTGCCATGAGACAATATCATGACCATTTTGATAAATGATCGCAGGTCTTTATGTTCAGATGTAAACGGAGGAACTATTTCCAGCCATCAATCATCTAAGCGGTGATTCTTGGTCAGGGGAATATGTTTTCATTTTCTGATCAAAATCTAACTGTTTGCATACGTCGGTGTAGGAATTTTTAACGTTATCTGCTTGATATCCAGTTAGCCAATTATTTTGAACGAAAATATCTAACGCTTTGTCAAGTCTCTCTAATCGTAGTTTAGGATTGATTGCGGTTGTAGGATCAAAGCATGAAATCCCTTTTGTCAAGGCGTACAACAGTGGAGATGACTTCATCAACGACACACAAAATTTAATAAGACATTTGCGGCAGTCTTGGCGAAATCGCAAAATGTTAATGTCTATGTGTTCACGACTGTTGCGTAGTGCATTTTTTACTGCAAATCCCAATTCAATTTCTTTGGCATTAATGAGATTTGACTCACTTTTCGAATTTATAGTTGTTATATTTCTAGAAGTGTTCAAAACTTCAGCCTTCATGACGAACATAATTTTTTTTGGAGTAGTCAAAAGTGCCTCATATAGTAGAGGGGAGAGTGGAGCGTTTGACTGAAACAGCGATAAAAAAGGCTCCACTTGTGAAGCAATCATCAGAAAAAAGGCAAGTTTTGCCTTCAAAAGTTTATTCAGTGTAGCATTCACTACTTCAAAACTGTTGCTGTCGGGTTTTCTTTTTTCTTTTATCACTCCCTGTACATATTTTGTCACATTGGGGATGATTTGAGTAGCCCGCTCAACAACGGTGAAATTCTCAAGCCAACGTACTGTACAAAATTTAAGAGGAAATATATTCGATCCTGAAAGCTTCTTATAATCGGCGCGTCGGGCTGGACTGTTGTAAAAAAGATAATACAGAGATCTCAAAAATTTTGTTAAATCCCAACCAGATGCTTTCATTGCTTTTTTAAAAGCATTGTGCATTGTATATAACCCGCAACTACTTAGGTCCAAAAGGATTGGTCCGTTAGCATCACAGTTCTCTTCCTTAATTTTTGCTTTTATATCTTGAAGAAACTTCTTATTGACGTTGAGACCATCCATTGAAATTTGGAGTAGTTTTGCAATATCCAGTCCTTTAATTGCTTCTAGAAAAGCAGTCATTATATCAGCAGCGGTTGCATGACCGAGAAACGCTGACCCGTAGTATCTGGTGCAGACTTGATTGTTTTCATCATTCCAGAAATGAACAAATACGTCCATTTGTCCTTTTTGTGCCACTTTGTTAAGCGATTCATCAAACCCGAATACAATGTAATTACACACTGAACACATATTTTGAAGTTCACGAAAAAAATAAGGAGCCAATCCAAAAACGATCGTGTATGCAATTTTGGTTCTTTGAAGTCTCATTTTCGATGCAATGTCTGAATCAGGAAACATTAGAGGAAACAACTCCACTGCCTGTCCTCCACTTCGTTGTGATCCATGACTCATGACAACATGCAAACACCATAATATTTCGGCCTTAGTGACATTGTCTTTGACAAGCATTGAAACTAAGCCCCGTGATTCATTTGTAGTCGTCGGCTTCGCTTGTCTTGATGCTGGTGTTGAATGCGCAACTTCAGCTACCTTTATGTTCGGAGAAGTTGATAATACAAGATCTTTGATAACTGGTTCCGTAGGCGACTTTTCTTTAGTAGTATCTTTTGATGAGTAAAGTACTGACAGGTTCATGCTTTTTGTGTATTTGACTCTGCTCGTTTGTGTTTTTTTCCGTTCATGTGGCTTGTAAGAGCTTGCTCCCCCATATTACTCAGAGTAAAAGATTTCGAACATAGTTTGCAATAGGCAGAGAAAGAATCTTTTTGGATTTGTCCGAGCCACGATTTAAATTTATCTTTCTACAGCCAATCAGAATTAAATGAAGTTTTCTTCCTACTCGACGACATTGTGAAAATAAATATCTGTAAATAAATAAAAGAAAATGATAATTATATTTATAGTTCAATCAGTTTATAATAACAAGATAGGTAAGTAAATTCACTAAGCATTTTCATCATTTCATAAGATAACTGCCGCTTAAAGATCGATTCAGACTAGGCGAAGCACGGTGAAGAGCATTTTTTGAGATCATTCTGAATTCAGCTTTATCAGGTAGGATTTAAGATTGAAAGTTGTGTGCAAGCTTGACGCGACATGACGTGCCTCGCGGAATACTTGCGCACAATATACAACCTTAAATCTTAACAGATAAGGTTGAATTCAGAATTATCTCAAAACATGCTCTTCGCTTAGTTTAAATCGACCCTAAGAATCTCTATGTAGGTAAGAATCTTTTAATTTTACGAACATTCAAACAAATTGTGCATTTAATGGCTCCTCACACGATCCGCCATGATCATTAATCGCTTGAAGGCCCATCGTCGTTGCGATGATTGCGTGATTGTCCACACGATCCTCCATACGATCCTCCGTATTTATAATTCATAATGCCATACTCAGATAGAGTTATAACAAAACAGGTGCAAAAATGGCAACTTTGATAGTCCACCAAGTTATTTTTAGCAGAAAAATTTAAAAGACGAAAACTTTAGAAGACTCTACTCAACGATATCCCACATGTATAAGTGAGAAAAAGGAAAGGGCCAAGGAACTTTGTATCCTACAAGCAAAGAATACCTACAAGTATCCTATGTGTAAATTTCATGTCCCGGTTTCATGGTTGGGGCGCGAGAATCCTCTGATATACAATATGTAAAATAACGAAGGGCGATCCCATTGACATATGAATGGGCTCATGAAACTGAACAACTTTCCCAAGGAACATGGGTCGACATCCGAAAAAAAATTTGGACCTCCCATAGTAATTCTATGACACTTCTTGCGCAAATCCGACTTGCACTGGCCGGTTAATTTTTATATAAGAAAGTTCACTTATTTTTATGTATTTACGACTAGTTACTTATGGAGGGTTGTTCAGTTCTTTCCGCTTTACACTGACTGAAAATGCACCATGTAAGTATATATATGTATACACTGAAAAAATATAGCCTAATATTAAAAATTAACAGGAGAGTGTTTGAAACAGAGGACTAAATGCACTTCTAAGAAATATTAAGCGACATTCTTGATTTTTCTCAAACAAGAGTGGAAAAATCGTAATTACGGATAAATAATTTTAACATGCTTCATGGTAAAAATTTTTATGCTATAGGACAATAAAATACTCAACACGAATTTTTTCCAGATTCAATTTACCTTTCTATTATGTCTATATAAAATATTCAAATAATATACTTATAAATTTTACTAGACTACCATATTAAAACTTCTTCATTAATGAACACACAAAAGAATTTGTCATGACTTATATTGTATAGTAACACTAATCCATTTAAATTTTACCATTCTATCTGTTAAAATTCTATGCTCGTGAAAAATTTTTGGTTGATTTTTGCATTTTTTTTTAATAAATATATTTTATATATCATAACTAACAAATAATTTTAATGAAATTTTTTCATATAACGAGTTGTTAAAAAAATATTCAAGTTTTTACACAATACAAATGTTGTTTCGTTAAGCGAGAGTAGATTATAACCAGGTGTTGTCAGACATCAATCAGCCAATCATATTAAAGTTTACACGTGTAGTAGTGTGTTCCTCAAGGACAAATGTGTCTGACGACTTTCGGCCACAATCTGCTTCCTTTGTCCATCATTAGCCATAATATTTCGATCTATTTCATATATTTTCGTTGTGAACGCGTCATAGTGCTCGCTGGTGTATATTGTGCTGTAGTGTATTGTTTGTAAAGTGTTGTCAAGAGTTTTTAATGATTTCAATGCAAGTTCTTTTTTATTATTTATTTGAATCGTTTATTAAGTGAATCGTTTTTCATGTTTGTGTGAAATAATAACTTGAGTTCATATAATTTTTAACACATGAAGGTACAAAGGAAAACTGTAAATATATTGTTAAAAACTGGTTTTAGAATAAACAAATAAAATATTTTTGGAAAAAATTATGTAACCTTATTTTATTAATTAATCCTATTTCGTATATGATATTTAATAAATTGATGTAAATACACAATATTTATTTATAGTCAGCACAGTTAGCCTCGTTTAATTAAGTATTTTTGGAATTCAGTAATAAAAAAAAAAAGTTTTCACTAGGAATTTATAAAATGTGTAATTGCTACTTTTAACACTTTGATTTAAAAAATTACTATTCAGAATGTGAAAAATAACTGTTTAAAAATATATGATGGAATATACGAAATTTTAACATGTAGAATGGTAAAAATTGGGTCCAGGTAGATATGAATAATTTCTACGTTACCGATTAATTTTTCAAATTATGTCATTTTCGTCCTCCCGTTAACAGAAAGAATGGTAATTTTTCCCCAAGTTTCTATTTTAAAAATTAATATATTTTTTCAGTGTACCTAATTTGTTTCGGCTGAAATCTATTTTTCACTTACGCAAAATTATATCGATTTGCAATGCATATTGACTACCACTTTTACAAGTAGTTAGGTACCTGTTTAAATTAAAATCAGTTGAAAAAATATTTAAAAGTAACTACCTATTTGACCTTTAGTTGTTCTTATTGGAATAAGAAGAAATTAATAACTAAATAAAAATTTATTACATTGTTAGTACTTATCTAAAATAAAAATGATTATCATACACTTACCTAAGACACTGCACGCAGTCCTTAAATGAAAAATCACCTTATATCTTTCAAAATAGGTCACCTTATTATTATTTTTGAAAAAAACACTTTCACCCAAGCCCATCTCAATACGTAATGAATTAAAATTGTATCACTGTCACTCACTTGCCGCGATGCGTGGCAGCATAGAGACACGTGGCAAAGCCTTTGATGTGCGCCACTACGCATAAGTCGTATACAGAAAAAGCCGATGTAGGCAAATAAACAATAAGGATTAATATTATGTAATTAAATTAACAATACACAAATATCTATATTAAGTAAAGTAAGTTGCCAATTGACGAACCCTTTATTGTAATAGGTAGTGCCGCTGCCTTCTGCGCAGAGGGTTCCGGATTCGATTCCTGGCCGGGCAGATATTTGAATGATGAGTTTAAATATCTGTTTCTGGGTCTGGGTGTTGCTTTGTTTGTATGTCTTTGTGTGTGTCCATGGCACCCATGATACAGGATTTGCGATATATGAAAATAATGCAGAATTTATTTAATGAGCATCATGGTTGTTTAAGACCTGAAGATGTCAGTAATGACGAAAAGCTTAGTCGAACAATAAAAAATTATAGCAGTTAGCAAATTCATAAAAGAAATAGTATACTTTTAATCGTTATTATGATACACCAAAATTTAGGTAGAAGCTTGTAACTTAAAACACGTGCTTGTTTAACTTAACCTGTACAAAGTTTTGGTACTTTTTAATATTCGTAATAACACTGTAAATCACGTGAATAGTATAGCCTATAAATAAACCATCAACAGAAAACTTTTAAATCACTATAACATCCTGATACACTAATATTTTTGAAGAAACGTTTAACTTAACCACACACACACTTAACGATTATAATGCCGGATCTGAGACTACTAAAGTCACTTGATTTTTCGCGCCAGGGCCTGTCTTTCTCGTCAGCATCGGAATGACGAGTTATGACATCATTATGTGGATTACCTATAGCTGCAGTTCATCAAGTTTACGCGTCAAATAACACGCGTTTTTCTACTACTAAATAAAATTAAAAAAATATTTAAATGTTATTTGTCACAGTTAATATGGCGTTTTTTGGCGTCTTATGGGAGTAATTATTATTTTTTTTTTCGTAAATAGGTTCGACCGCCATTTAAAATTATTTTTCCCGTATTTATATTACATAGAATAATAGAAAAAAAAAATATTTCACACGCGCGCGCGTGCTCACATGAAATGCATGCATATAATGATGAAACTCTTACCTTAATGTGATAGGTAATCCACACACTCAATGAGTGTAATTTTTTTATACTCAAACGATTGTAATTAAACCGCTGGATGTGGTTCTTGATTGTGTGTTGATGACATTATCCACAAGCTAGAAGAATTACTCGATTGTACGTTAAAATATCTTCCCTTACAGTAAAAAGTTACCAAGGTTTCCTGTTTACTTTTTATTTCCGTTTTAATGTCTGAATTAATAATTCCAACTTTCACATCAGCATATATAAATGTAAGACTTATTTCTGGCCTGCATATGCTGTAAACACAACACAATGTCTAGACTAAAGCTTGGAAGTTGGTAGCTCTAAAGGTAACACTAATGTAATGTATGTGGATTTAACCAGTATAAGAGTGCGTTATAAATGTACTGAAAGTAATGCCATAGTCAAATATTGTTATACAACGTACAGGACAAGTTCAAGACTAAAAAATGTAATATTATTATAGCTTGCATAACCCATACCTGGGCAAACATAACCTCACCTTGCCTGCATAACTGACTACTACCATAAGGTAATATAATAACTATAAATATGAAATAATGAAACATACAGATATTCAACAGAATACGTAAAATTGCTGTTAGTGGCATTTATGGAAAGTATCAGTAGATGAATATATTTTTAGGCATGTGAATATAAGTAAATATGTGATGATTTCTCAAAACTATGCTTTTGTGATAACGTTTTCACAACGATTCAATGCACATTAAAAAATGAATTGTAGTTACTCAGGTTAACGACATTTTGAAATGACAAATGAATTTATTACAGTTCTTACAAATGAAAACAATGCAATTATGATGCCCACTATATTATTATTGAAACGATTTATTATATAATTTGTATTGAACTGAACTAAAGTAAATAAAACATTTTGTAGACTTCCAAAACAAAATAAAACTTTCACATTCTGAACACTTTTTGTTTAGACATTATTGTCAGTAGCTATATGTTTTACGTATGTAATAAATACCCATTTTTACTTAAGTCAATGTGTTTAATGTAAAGGGAGTGCAGTTCATCTTGAACAGTAACAGTAACGGAGCCATGTTATGTTGTGCATGAAATAGCTTTGTGGCGGGGGTGGCATAAAGTAGTTTTATAGTTTCTTGTAAGAAATTTATTTTCAAAATGGATTGTATATAATATTTCTGGTTTGGTCAGTACTGTATTGTATTAAGCCAATACATGACATTAGATATTATTAAAATACACAAAGTAAACTAAAAATCTATTACTTAAATGTGCATGTTAACCAACTACTGAATATTATTATTTGGCCATGCACAGCCATTTATTATAATCAAACAGTTCAACATAAACATAATATGATTCTACTAGTAATTTTATACAAACCACTATTTTGCCTTCGGTATTGACGAGCGCTTTCGGCAGTCAAGCCATCTTCAGGTCATTTACCAACCTAAGGTAAGTTCAGGACTAAACAAGTTCATTTACATAAGGTTGGTAAATGACCTGAAGATGGCTTGACTGCCGAAAGCGCTCGTCAATACCGAAGGCAAATAGTGGTTTGTATAAAATTACTAGTAGAAATATTTGAGACCACTAACACTCCAATACAACAATAAAATAAACATAATATGATTGCAAGGTGGATATCCCTATTTTCACTATGTTAAATTCTGATAATTGAGATGCAGTTTTCAAAGAAATAACAAAATATAAAATATAATTTTGTTTTTAATCCTACAATATCTTTCATATAACATCAGTATTGACACTTGGGAATTCACAATAAATTCAGTATTGCACAATAAATCAGATTTGGTGCTCTTTCACTTTGTCATTCATAGCTGATGTTAAGATGTCCTTCCCATACCAACAAATAAATGTTGCCAATTCTTATCAGCTTATACAAATGTCTCTTTTCAGTGATATAACACATCATGTTTTGGATCTGTTAGCTGTTTTTGTATGTGGTATGTTTTAGTAACGTGTTATTAGGCTGTCAGAAATTATATCAGTGACATGAATATCATTAATGTTACCCTTCATGTTACTGGAAAACTCTTCAAAGTGGTTTCAGTGGATCATGAGTGCAAACAGTCCCAGTTCTCCTTTTCATATGCATTTTACAAACTATGAAATATTGTTCCATTGTCCATTATGGTATTTCAAGTCATTAAAAATTATAATTTCTACACTATTTCTAATATTATTTGTCAAAAATTTTCTGCTTAAGACCAGATTAAATTTACTGCACCCTGAAAGCTATAAATAAGATGATTTGCGTCTTCAGACTAGATAAAGCAGAACAAATATTTCAACTCTTTAAATCTGTCAAACGCTTCAAACTTCCGTTATAAACAACAGTTTGCTAGTAGTATTGCAGTGTATTCCCACAGCTGTCAATTTGGAAGTTACGTGAAACAGAGTATACTGTATAACTTCTGCAAACATTTTGACTTTGAGGTTTCATAAAAATTTTAGCATTCAATTGATAAGCAATTGTTGTTTCCTTTTCAAAATAATTCTAAAATTATGTAAAAAGTCTTATAATTTCTGGTAAATAGGAATTTAAAAACAAAGTCTGTGTAAAAATTAGTAACATGGTATGACAAACTGATAAAAAAAATGGTGGACACATGTTTGTATGGCTTCAAAGAAAAGTGTACCTTTATGGGGAAAACATTTTCCAGGAATCATCAGTATAGTTAGCACTGTAGGTTGAATGCTCTTCTGTACGTTAGCTCATTCCAATTACATGTGCAGAAGTGATGTGACTTTTCCTCTACATAGGCCTAAGTGGTCTCGGTATCTCCTTTCAGCCAAGAACACTTTATTGTATTAAATGAAGTACCTTGCCCACACTAAGATAAGGCATCGTCATTGGTTAAACTAAGGTCTGACAATGGGAAAACATTATTTATTAATAAAGACATGTGCATTTAATCTAAAAGTGTCCTTAATCAGATGTTATTCTTGTGCTAACTTGTTTTCATTTGTTTCAGGTGTTAACAAGATCAATTTATCCATCATCTGACAAATGGAAGAGATCAAATTTGAGGACAAGGTATAAAGTTTAAAAATAAAAATATATTTTTTGCTGTTTAATGTATGTATTATATTGATACACCTGTTATATACACGTATCGTATACACACATTCATTTCTTATATTAATAATAGTTTATTTGTCATCATATTGATTTGTAATTAATTGCTGTACAGGATATGATTTATACATGTATTCTTTTGTGTAGGGTTCGCATTGACAATATGCATTTTCCATAACCTAACTTTCAAGCAATTCTCTTCCTCCTTCGTCCAATTTAGACTTGTAGCCTGTTTGTTAGTTGCAAAGTAGCTTTAAAACTTTTGTTTTTTGATCTGCCAGTCCTCTGTCTTTGTGTTGACCATTATGTCAACGTACTCATACTATTCTATCATCACTCATTCTCTTGTGTTGTCCACTCTGGTAGTCCTGTCCTCTGCAAGTCTTCCTGGTATTCTCCTGAACTCCGTACTTGTCACATCTCATTTTGCTGTTTTGACTTGCATTGACTCACTCCCAGTTTCTGCAGAATACATAGTATTAGATGTATTATATATCTTATGTTATACCTTGTATGTATTATTAGTATTATATGTCAAAGTCAATATTCGACATGTAATTGATGTACATATTGTAACGTGACAGATAAATGCATAATAAGGAATGGCATTGATCATTAGAATAATAAGATTATAACATTTAAATCCGAAGAAAGCATTAAATTTAATATAAAGAATTAATTTATAGCAACTGTGCAGAACAATCATTGTTATTAAAAAGAGTATAAGTTCAAATAAAATAAGTTACTAGTGATGAATCATCCAAAACCAGTCTAATAACCCAAGGTTTTTAAAATATAACCCAGGAAGGTAAGAAGTAAATAAAGAAGCAACGCAGAATATGACTAAACCCACAACGAGGATAAATAAATGAAAAAGAAACCCTGAATAAGGCAAGATCCACCATAAAAGGTGAGGTATTTCTAGAAACGAGAAGAAGATGAAGAAATCCCAAGAAACCCGATGGCATCAAGAAGAAGATGGAGAACATACCATTCCAAGAAGACAGAAGAAAAGAAGACACCTTTGAAGAAAGAAGAAGAAGACAGCTTCCAGAAGAAGAAGGAATGCTCTTATAAAAAAACACCCATATCCCCATATCCCAAAATAACTAAAAATCACTATCATAAAAAGTATAACGAAATAGTCTTGAACAGTAACCACATGTACAATAAAATTAAGAGAAAAAAGTGTATAGAGTAAGAGTTGCCAGTGAACCAAGATGAAACAATAATATAATGCCCAAAGAACAAATCTTCATTGTAACACACAAACCAATTTATTGATGTTAATAAGACTAAACAACCATTTAGAAATAGCATCAAAAAGTGTAAAGTGAACCAGTGCTAGTTTGGGTATTATAAAAAATAAACCTTATGTTTCATCCTTGGCATCCACAAACTGTGTATCTAATGAAATATACAACTTTAAGTGACTTATAATTTGTACCATGTGAATATGATACAAGTAGTAATATCAAGCTATAAATCTGTTTGAAGTAACCTTTCTCTAAATAATGAATAAAAACAGATTTAATCATAAAGTGACAGGGTACAATTACCCAATACCATATTTAAAAGACAGTTTAAAAAACTGCATCGTTCAATTTAATATAAGAGATAGCAAATAAGAATATAGGTATAAGATTTTGTGAATATAGAATAAGGATTTTAAAAATGTATTAGGTATAAGGACATTTATTAAGTTTGGAACCACTAACATCCTAACTGTAAATATATTTATTACTGGTATTTATAGTAATAATTAAGTAAGATGTTAGATGGGAAAAAACCTCCTTTGTAAATAATATTTCTATGTTAGTAATAAGTGTTGATTGTAAAAAATGTCTGAATGGTTGAAGACGACCATCATGTGAAAATATTTCTTATTTGTTTAACCGTTTATAGTGTTGAAACCAATACTAATGGACGAAAGTAATAAGATTTGGGAAATAAAATCTAAAGCACAAATAAGAGAATAGAATAAAATAGTAAGAAGATGGAAGAGAAGATAGAAGAAAACAGTAAGAAGATGGAAGAGAGGATGGGAGAAAAGTTAGAAGAATTGAAGGAAGACAACCAATCTTTCAAGGAAGAATTCAAGTCGACTAAAGAAGAATTGATTAATAAAATCGAAAACACCAATCAGAAAATTGATGAAACTAGGAAGAAGATAGAAAAGAACAACCGACAGTTGAAGGAAGAGTTGAAGGAAGATAACAAGAAGTTGGAAGAGAAGATGGGGGAGAAGTTGGAAGAATTGAGAGAGGACAACCAAATTTTAAGAGAAGAATTAAGGGAAGTCAATCAGGAGAATCTGGATAAACTTGACAAAAGAATGGAATTGTTAAGAGAAGAACTGAATAAGGAAATCAATGTTAACAAGAAAGCGATGAATAAAAAGATGGAAGAAGAAAACATAATGGTAAATCGACAGATTCGAGAGATTGACAGGAAGTGCAACCAGACCGAAAAGGAGGTACAAGAGTTTAAGGAAGTGGTAAACATCAAGTTTACAAATATAGAAGAACATAGCCGCAGGAAAGTAGAAGAACAGAGGAAGGAAACTCAAGAAGAATTCGGGAGAGTACGAAACCAAGTCGCGGAACGGTGTGATGATATGCAAGAGGCGATGACCAATATCACAGGTCAGGTGCGACAAAGCCGAGAAGATATGGAAGCATTAAGAAATAGACCAACTCATTTCACCGGATTGCCCATCAATGAAAGCCGAGAATGGCTAAACTTCCGGCAGTACAAGCGGAAACCGATGGAGTTCCTGGCTAGGGTAGATGAATACTTCGCCAAACATAAAATAACGCAATGGAGCCATAACAGGGAAATCTTAGATGAGTCATTCAGGGAGATGACGGATAATTGGTGGATGGCTAACCGGAGCGAGATTCCTGACTACCAGCAGTTCTGGAGAATGTTTAAGTCTAAATACTGGTCTGAAACAACCCAGAACTTGACCCGTGATAACATATGTAACGGACGATACAGGGCACAACTAGGCAGTAGCATGACAGCCTATTTCTTAGGGAAGGTGTGCATGGTGAAACACCTTGAACCGGCTATACCAGAAGAGTGCCTAGTGAATAAAATCTCGTATCACTATGACGAAGACATTGTCAGGGCCTGGAGAGGTAGCCAGATCAAGACGATACAGGCAATGACGGAATTGTTAGAGGGGTATGAAAATGAAGAATATTATCGGCAGAGCAGGAGGAGGAATGAAAGACCAGAGGCAAGACCGACTCAATACTCCAATAACGGCAACAACCATCCCGGAAACCGAAACCAGCCCAGTAATTACGACGGCCATAATAACCCGCCGCGTAATAACAATTTTAACGGCAATGCTAACGGTATTAGGAATAACAACCTCTATCCTAATAATAGGAACAATTACTATCATCCCCCTAATAGCCCATACAGTCAGAGAAATCCATACCCCAGTAATAATGGTGATAGACATTACCCACCCAACCAAAATTATTACAACAATAATTATAGTAATAATAATAATAATAATAGTAATAGAGTGTCGCGCCCTAGGGTTAATTTTATAAGAGCAGAAGATCGCGGTCCAAGGAGATATTATCAACCACGGAGGAACAGCTTCCACGGCGCAGACAGAAGATGGAGAAGTGCGGAACGGGACGGTCCACGACACGAACAAGGAAGAAGAAGTACCAGCTTGGAGGATCTTGGCCGACAACAGAACAGGGAGATAAACCTCGAACAGGGTACAGAGAGTCAGGAAACGACCCAGAGCTTCCCGAATGATGCCTCGGTCAATACAAGTACGAACGATGACCATAATGCTTTAAACGGGAGGAGGCAGTAATTAACGACAACGACCCGTTACTGCTTATACTTCCTGGGTTAGACAAGGATGAGTTGCAACAAGCAACCAATTGTAAAAACATCATGATAATTAGTAACCACTACCTGAAAGATATTCGAACTGAACTTTTGGAGGAGAACGAAAAGAGTCTCAACAACAATAATAATGAAATACTCTATATAACAGCGGAGGTGGAAGGAATTCCCGCTAAAATAATGATTGACACAGGTGCAAATATTTCAATAATAAACGCCAATGAACTGGAGAGGATACAGAGCGAATGTGAAAAAACTTTGCCAATGTTACCCGTAAACAACATTGTGTTAATAGGTGCAACTGGCCGCCAGAATAAAACCATTAGGAAGCAAGTTTCCTTAAGTGTCGTTAGCCGCGATATAGCTTTAGACATGGAATTTTTAATCGCCACCGGATTACCATTTGACATACTAGTCGGTTGCGATATTCTGAGAAGATATTCTGCAATTATCGACCTTAATCTAGAGAGAGTATCACTTTTCCCAGACGGAATAACATGGACCGCAAATTTGGTAGGTGGCGCAAATATACTTCCCAGCCCTATACATCAACAACTTCGTAAAATTAATATCATTAGGAACAGCCCTCTTAATAAACCCATTATATACAACCATGGAGGAGAGGATTTATGGTCAGTAAAAATCCAAGAAATACGGGACTTCCAGTGCGGAAGCAATAACGATAAAATACCTGTACATCTAGCCGATCGTCTAATCAGAATATATGAGAAGTACAAGGCAGTGTTTTCAGATGAACCAGGGAAGGTTAAAAACTATCAGTGCAAACTGGAGTTCAAAGAAAACGTGAAGTTTAACCGGAGGTCATATCCAATCGCGCATTCACTCAAAGAGGCCGTGAGAACAGAAATTAATAAGATGATTGAAAATGATATAACTGAGATTAGTCAATCACCTTACACTAGTCCAATTATTGCTGTTCCAAAGAAAGACGGACAAGTCCGGCTCTGTTTAGATGCGCGCGAATTGAACAAAACGATTGTGAATGACAGAACCTCACCCGGTGAAATAGAGGAGATATTAAAACGTTTTCATGGCACGAAGTTTATCAGTACCTGGGACACTGTATGTGGTTATTGGCAAGTGGAGTTGCATCCACAAAGCCGTCAGTACGTGGCGTTCATTTTCGAAGGGCGCAATTACCAGTTCAAGAGACTGCCCTTCGGATTTGTAAATTCTGTCGCCATCTTTGTGGCATGTATGGACCAGATTCTTGGACAAGAAGCACTCCAATTTACCACCGTCTATGTAGACGACTTACTCATTACATCAGAAACCTGGGAGGAACACTGCTATAGAGTAGAATATGTACTAAGCAAGTTAGCGCAGAACAAGATAACTCTGAAGTTGGAGAAATCCAAGTTCATAGCGCGCGAAGTACAATTCTTGGGTTTCAATTTAGATGATAGAGATATTACCCCATCAGCAGAGAAAGTGGAGGCAATTCAGAAGTTCCCGCAGCCAAGAAACAGGAAACAATTACAATCTTTCCTCGGACTCTGTAACTATTACAGGAAGTTTCAGAACCGATATTCCGAGTTGACAGCCAAGTTTCAACCACAATTATCTGCTAAGAACAAATGGACCTGGGGTGAGGAACAAGATCTTACTTTCCGCTTGATAAAAGAAAAGTTTCTGGAGAGTGTTATACTTCGTCACCCAGATTTTAAGAAACCATTCTTTTTAAACTGCGATGCTAGCAACCTAAGCTTAGGAACGACATTATACCAGGAAGATGAGGAGGGTCAACATCTGGTAATAAGCTTCGCTAGTCGCACGCTGAATCAGTGCGAAAAGAACTACAGTGTAACAGAAAAGGAATTGCTTAGCGTGGTGTTCGCATGCAACAAGTTCCGAACGTACATTCTCGGATATCAAGTCACCGTTCGTACTGATCATAAATCCATCTCGTTCCTATGTAGGTGCAAATTGAGTCACGGCCGATTGGCTAGGTGGGTACTCGCCCTACAAGAATATGATCTGAAACGGGAATATATTCCAGGAAAAAAGAATGTGGTCGCAGATGTATTATCACGAATAAATCTGGAAGATCAGACTTTCGAGGGAGAGAAGGAGAGCTTGGTTAAAATTTATAACATCTTTAAGACCAGAGCCGATCTACAAGCTCTATTAATAAATATCCGAATCCACCAGCAGTCTGATCCTAAACTGAAAAACATCATGAGTCGACTGGAAGCCGATGATGATACCGTTTCCAAATATTACCATCTAAACAAAGGAATCTTATTCATAAAAACGGTATTGGACGAAGAGACATGGAAGGTGATAATTCCACACCAAATCGAAAAGGAGGTCATCATCGATTACCATGTCAGGTATGGTCACATGGGAGCGCTAAAAGTGATAGGCTTTAGAGGAAAACTGCAAGATAAAGAATATCAACCGAAAGGTGAGAACTTACATCAAGTCCTGTAATATCTGCCAATGCGTCAAGATAAACAATGAGAAGAAAGAGGGTATAATGATACCTATTACCTCAGATGCAAAACTGGAAAAAGTGTTTTTGGATATCTGCGGGCCATTTCCCAGTAGCGGTGGTCGACACAGGTATAAGTACCTGATAATAATAATGGACCACTATACCAAATATATAAAGCTATATCCGGTTAATCGGGCAACAACAGCGAAAGTTCTGGCGGTGATCATCGATTTGTATGTGCCAGAGATCGGTAGACCATCTTCCATTATTACCGACCATGGTACGCAATTTAAGGGGAGGAGGTGGCGAGATACATTATTAGCACTTGGGATCAAAACCTACAAGACGTCAGTCTACCACCCAAGTAGTAATCCGGCTGAGAGAGTACTGAGAGAAGTGGGTAGGATCTTGCGGACGTACTGTCACAACCAACAGAAAAAGTGGCAAGAGTACTTAGCAGCAACAGAGACATTCCTAAATTTCGCCCACCATCCAGCTATAGGAATTACACCATACTCAGCCATGTATGAGAAGCCGACTCCCCGAGAAATTGAACAAATCATTGAATTTCCACCAAATAATGATCGTAAATTCAACCAAATGAGATTTTATAACAAGGTGGCGGAAGACCAAGAAAAACGGCAAGCCAAATACCAAAAGGCAATATTGCGTATAATAACATACAGAGAGGGTGAGAAAGTTCTCCTAAAAAATCGAGAGCTGCCCAGCACCCTAGAAGGTATAACCAAAAAATTATTATTACTTTATACAGGACCATATGTTGTGGTAAAAGATAAGCATAACAATACTTATGAACTGAGGGAAATAGTTTCCGGAAGAGTCAAAGGTGTGTACAATCAAGCATCTATGAAAAAGTATTATGAAGAATGAGTTGGGAATTTAGAATTTGAAGAAACCAATAAATTCTAAAATAAGTTAGTACAACTTACAACCTAATAATTTTGATAAAAAACTTTTTGGAAGAATTAAAAAGAAGGAATTTTAGAATTTAAATACCAATAAATTCTAAAATAAGTAAGTACAACTTACAACCTAATAATTTTGAGAAAAAACTTTTTGGAAGAATTAAAAAGAAGGAATTTTAGAATTTAAATACCAATAAATTCTAAAATAAGTAAGTACAACTTACAACCTAATAATTTTGAGAAAAAACTTTTTGGAAGAATTAAAAAGAAGGAATTTTAGAATTTAAATACCAATAAATTCTAAAATAAGTAAGTACAACTTACAAACAAATATTTTTGAGAAAAAACTTTTTGGCAGAATAAAAGAAAGGAATTTAGAATTTGAATTTAAACATGTAAATTCTAAAATAAATGTAAGTACATCTTACTACCTATGATTTAGAAGAAACTTTATGGAATTATAAAAGAAAGAATTTAACACATACAAATAAATTCTAAAACATATGTAAGCACATCTTACAACCAAATATTTTTGAAAAAACTTTATGGAGAAGTAAAAAGAAAGAATTTTTAAACAACAAAATTTAAATACAAAAGTAAGTACATCTTACTACCTATGATTTAGAAGAAACTTTATGGAATAATAAAAGAAAGAATTTAATACCAATAAATTCTAAAACAAGTAAGTACAACTTACAAACAAATATTTTGGAGAAAACACATTATAGAAAAATAAAAGAAGGAATTTTGAATTTTAAACCACAAAATTCAAAAACAATTGTAAGAACAGCTTACAACCAAATAGTTAAGAAAAAACTTTATGGCGAAATAAAAGAAAGATTTTGGAATTTAATATACAAAAAATTTAAAAATGAAGTAAGACCAACTTACTATAACTAATTTTGTGAAAACACTTTATGGCAAATAATTAAGAAGAATTTGAATTTAGAGAAATACCAAAAAATTCAGAAATAATTGTAAGATCACCTTACTACACACAATTTTGAAGAGATACAATTTGGAATAATTAAAAAGGAAGAATTAGAATTTAGAATTATATATAACAAAAAATTAAAAATTAAGTAAGCACATCTTACTATAAACAATTTTGAAGGAAACAATTTTGGAAATGAATGAATTAAACAGAATTTGAATGTTGATAAAACCTCAAAACTCTGAAACGAAATAAGATCAACTTATTACAATGATTTATGAGAAATGTTATGGGATTAAATAAAGAGAAGAGTTTGAATTTTGCATAAAACTAACAAAGTTCTAAAAATAAATATGTGCCATTTATAATTGAATTTAGAAGAAAATAAAATGATTAATTCAGAAAAGACAATCCAGAATAAATGTGTATATCTAGCATTTGAAGGAGTAGAGAAGAAAAACAAAAAAAGTGTGATATACAAGAGAAAGCAAAAATTGGGAAGCAAAGAGAAGAAACTGTTATTATAATAAAATTATAAAAAATCCAAGAAATAAAAACAATAAAATAATAATGAGAACAACCTATGATTAATTACTTATGAAACGATAATGGAAACAGTTAATCAAGAATAAGGAATACGATATTACTCAGTTCTGAAGAAACAAAGAAGAACAACTCATACCAAACATATGGAGAAGATGATTTTGAACAAATGATAATAATAAGACCTATATGAAATGCAAAGAGAAGAAATACCACATGAAATATGATATAAATGAATTAATGTTAATGAATGCGAAGGCGGATTAATAACTTTCTAAGAGAAAGGTAAGAACAAAATGTTTAAATAAAATGATCAAAATAACAACCTGAATATCTAATATAAAGATACAAATTTAAAAAATTAAATATAATATATTAAGACCATTCAGATAGTGAATAAGAAAATACTATATATAAAGACCATGCTAACACTAAGTAACCAGAAGTAAGTATAAAGAGAATTCAGATGGAGAAGAAAAAGAGTTACACTATAACCAGTAACAAGAATTATTAAGAAAAGTTTTCAACCATGATTAAAATAAATATATCAGACAAGTTAAGAGTTCAGAAAAATATATATATAATGAGTATAATAATGATTATGAAGATTTATTAAGATAGAAAATGTGAGATAATCTGAGAAACTACGAAGTGAAGAATCCAAAGATATTTTTATTAGTCGAAAATGAGACTCTTTTTATTTATTTATTCGATGACTGACTGAAGATAATTCCAGCAGCATTATGTTTTTTGAGCAGAGATGAATGTGCCTCTGGACTCAAATTGTAGAAGTGGTGTATGGCCAGCAGAGATTGTGTAGCCTACAGTGCCCCTCTGAACTGCCCCAGCCCACGTGATAGGGAATGTTAGGGAATTAATATCCCAAGGCTGCAACACGAAGTTTATAAAGAAAGAAAATGTATTACAATAATAATAATATATCTCAGAAGACACTAACTATCCAAGAAGGATCAAAAGTAAAATAAGTAACAATATATATAAAATTAATTAAACTCAAACATAAAAAGTCGGTATAGAAATGGAAAGGAAAATGAAATATAAGAAATAATGAAATTAACATAAGAAATTATTTCATCCATAAACATGTCTGAAATAATTACTTCTGGAGGACAGCATTCTGTAACGTGACAGATAAATGCATAATAAGGAATGGCATTGATCATTAGAATAATAAGATTATAACATTTAAATCCGAAGAAAGCATTAAATTTAATATAAAGAATTAATTCATAGCAACTGTGCTGAACAATCATTGTTATTAAAAAAAGTATAAGTTCAAATAAAATAAGTTACTAGTGATGAATCATCCAAAACCAGTCTAATAACCCAAGGTTTTTAAAATATAACCCAGGAAGGTAAGAAGTAAATAAAGAAGCAACGCAGAATATGACTAAACCCACAACGAGGATAAATAAATGAAAAAGAAACCCTGAATAAGGCAAGATCCACCATAAAAGGTGAGGTATTTCTAGAAACGAGAAGAAGTTGAAGAAATCCCAAGAAACCCGATGGCATCAAGAAGAAGATGGAGAACATACCATTCCAAGAAGACAGAAGAAAAGAAGACACCTTTGAAGAAAGAAGAAGAAGACAGCTTCCAGAAGAAGAAGGAATGCTCTTATAAAAAAACACCCATATCCCCATATCCCAAAATAACTAAAAATCACTATCATAAAAAGTATAACGAAATAGTCTTGAACAGTAACCACATGTACAATAAAATTAAGAGAAGAAAGTGTATAGAGTAAGAGTTGCCAGTGAACCAAGATGAAACAATAATATAATGCCCAAAGAACAAATCTTCATTGTAACACACAAACCAATTTATTGATGTTAATAAGACTAAACAACCATTTAGAAATAGCATCAAAAAGTGTAAAGTGAACCAGTGCTAGTTTGGGTATTATAAAAAATAAACCTTATGTTTCATCCTTGGCATCCACAAACTGTGTATCTAATGAAATATACAACTTTAAGTCACTTATAATTTGTACCATGTGAATATGATACAAGTAGTAATATCAAGCTATAAATCTGTTTGAAGTAACCTTTCTTTAAATAATGAATAAAAACAGATTTAATCATAAAGTGACAGGGTACAATTACCCAATACCATATTTAAAAGACAGTTTAAAAAACCGCATCGTTCAATTTAATATAAGAGATAGCAAATAAGAATATAGGTATAAGATTTTGTGAATATAGAATAAGGATTTTAAAAATGTATTAGGTATAAGGACATTTATTAAGTTTGGAACCACTAACATCCTAACTGTAAATATATTTATTACTGGTATTTATAGTAATAATTAAGTAAGATGTTAGATGGGAAAAAACCTCCTTTGTAAATAATATTTCTATGTTAGTAATAAGTGTTGATTGTAAAAAATGTCTGAATGGTTGAAGACAACCATCATGTGAAAATATTTCTTATTTGTTTAACCGTTTATAGTGTTGAAACCAATACTAATTATTATTATGTTTATTTGAAAAAATGTTTAGTTCATATTACCATGTTAAAAAGTCAGAGAGGGTATAACACAGTATATATTGTTTGTATAAAAATTTGTAAGAAAAAACTTGTTAAAAAATCTAGGCAAAATGATGAAAACTAAACTTCATCAGAACAGAGAAATTACTCACTTAAATGCATTTAAACTAAAGTGATTTAGATAAAATAAACCAGAGATGAAGCCATATAATTACAAAAACAATTTAGAAAGATTTTGTAAAATTATAGCCAGAATTATAAATAAAAATGGAAATGACAGAACTCAAAAATTTGGAGAGGGGAGTCATATATTCCAACATAATATTTTAAAAAGTAACCAATTCAAATAATTGCAAGAAACTAAGGGAATATAAACCTTTTAATACAATATGAGATTATTAATCATAAATATAACTTAAAAATGGCAGAATTTGCATAAAGATAGGAAGTTAATTTTGGAAATTTACCAAATACAAAATGAAAGTAAAATTACCAATTTTAGATGAAAAACATAATAAAACGGCATTATTCGACATTAAAATACGCCGAATGAACTGAAGGATTAAATTAAGTAACATCTAGCAAATAAATTTGAATAATAACCAAAGTTTAGGCAGTTATATAATGTAATTTAAAACATGCACAGGATGCAAAGTTAGATTTGAACAATGTAAGGAATAATATTGCATTGGCTAAGATTTTAGTCGAAAGTGAAGGAAGTAGATAGTTGATTATTGAACGTGATACTGTGAAGTTGACGAGCGAATTTTAATCGAACTAACCTAACTAATAGTACCGTAATGGCGAGTCAGTGAATGACACATTTTTGAAAATCGCGAGTGGCGAGTAAAAACATTTTGTAATATCGACGGAGTGACCTAAACTATTACCAGAGACTAAATAACATTGAACAGCACCTAACTACACCAAATAACACTATTAAACACCAGAAAACAGTATACACCATAACCGTAAATTAGTGCCGGAACGATAGAAAGTGAACTAACTTATACATACACCGATATACAAAATACAACACAGAAACTTCACTCAAGACACTACACAACATCAGAAGGAAGATTTGCTGACACCAGGACGTGAATACTACAAGAAAATCTCTTTATTGGAACGTCACATTTACTACAGACATTTTTACCAACTTGACGGTGGCCATTTGCAATTTCTGTCGTCACCACCCAAGAACACCGCCTTCTAGTTGCGCCAGCAATACGGTTCGACAACAAATTATTTTATTTCAATTTCTATTCAATGTATGTACCTAGTATTAAGAATTACTTGTTGTAACGTTATACTTTTTTAATATTGGCCCGATTTCTCTGACTGTAACCATAACTAGCTGTTAAAAGAACCTGATTGAATTTTATATATCAAAAAACTTGTAACTTTTTCGATACCCTGAGAGTCGATTTTATAATCGACAAGAGTCTTATAACCAATTATCTAATAAAACATTTATACTTTTCACCTCAAAATAGTTCTTTCTTTCTTAAATATAACAATTTACAATTATTTTAATTTAAACGATAAACTACAAGAATTTCACCACATCAGAAGGAAGGTAACCTCCAAAACGAAAAGTAAACAAATATCGATTGTACCTGGGGTCAATCTTATGAGTGGTTGGAGTTTATTAAAAAATACAAGAACATTATAATAAAATTTCCTAGAGAAGTGAGACACGTTTCAAAACTTCATGAAACACAATTAATTAATTGTTCTTAATTAATTAATCTATAAAAAGGAAATTTTTTTAATTATAAAATTTTTTTTAAACATAATTTATATTTCTTCCACAAACATTTTAAAAACATTTTTTGTTACACTACTCCTATACAGATTTAACACTATATACAGGTTTCGCTACAATTGGAATCTATCAACTGGGAAGCTAAAGGAAGAGTTTCAGACCAGGAAGACATTGAAAACCACACCAAGTATACACAAGTAAACACCAGTATTGAGTTTTATTACAAATTGGCTAGCCCAAACAGTGGGGCTTGATTAAAAAGGAAGATCAGAATTCAGAATTTGTATTTGTATTACAATGTTCAAACCTTTGTGTTTTGTCTCAAATGTTTGTTAGCCAGATATTAAGAGCCAGGCACACAACTGACTATTCTATGAGTGATCGTGACTTGCATTTGAATTTTTTATCTGACCACCCACTCCTGTGCCAAGTGGGGGGAGTCCAAAATTCACCATTTATTGTCCACTAATAATGTTGTAACCGTTAGCTATACAATTGCTTCCTTCAGATTTTATGTACACGACCTACGCATTCGTGGGGAGTGAAGTTAACCCTTCTTACTAAGCCACTGCTCTCAAGATTAGTTATAAACAAGTCAGTCAAGGACACGGTAGGCATGCTGGTTTTAACTGTATAATTAACAAACTATTAATGTAGAAAGTGTGTTAATAAGTTTACACTACAGTAGACAGTAGATTAATTACATTTGACTTAATTAAATTGTTATCTTACTTTAACATCATTAAAATTCATATCACCTCATCATAACTAATAATCTTTAATGCAACAATATATGATGGAAATCCGTTTGAAACATGGCTTTTTGTAGAGAAGATCATTTATCCTTTAATATACCTTACAGGTATATACTAGGGGAATTTGAAAAGTTCATGGCCTAATAATAAAAGACTTACCAGTATCTTTTCGTTTTGGAATCACTTTTCATATTTCAGGATAGTCTCCATGTAGTTGAACACATTTGGTTTAAAGCAGAATTATCACTGCACATTTGGTTAAAAGTGATGCTCCAGTGCTTTTATCCCATTCAGAAGTTTTATTGTTCTAGGTCCTCTGATAACCGTTTACTGCCGCTTTCTGTCATCTCCAGAAAAATCCCTCCCTCCCCAGGGAATTTCTGAGTTTTTGGAAAAATTAAAATTAAATAGAGCTAAATCAGGCGAGTGAGTGTGATGTTTCAACAGATTGTATTTCAGCTCAGCGATTTGTTGCCTTATAAACAGTGCTTGTCTGAGGTCTTCCATTATCCTACTACAAAATTATCTGTTTATATACTAAACCTGGCACTTTTTTACAAGTATTTTCATTTATTTGGTCTAAAAGGTTAGAATATCACTCTTTATTTTTTGGCATATCCATGATAATCTCTTAACAACATTCTCTTACCCACTCAGAAAATCAAGTCATACCTTTCCAACAGACAAAATTGACTTTCCTTTTTTTTGTTTACATGACTGTAATTAACAATACTGCAGACCAACATGTTGCTTTACAGCTATTCATGAGGCAAATGTGGTGTCACCTGATGTGTCTGACATGTTTCTCAGACTCTTCGTATCTTCTTCTTTGACTCTTCCTGAACCACCTTTATCTATGAAAGCTTACAGCGTCCCACAACCGAACAGTCAGCCTGGGTACTCTAGTCTCTGCCTTCCTCTGCAGTACTTCCCACTCACTGGGCGCCCATCAGCAAAGCCATTACTGGGTCTCAACCAATAGTGACTCACCACACTGTCTCATCTTCACAAACCTCTCCATTCACCAATTGTTTCCAGAACCTGTTCACTTTTTTTTCTAATTATTTTGTCCATCCAGTATATTTTTAATATTCTCCTACAGCAGCAGTTTTCAAATGCTGTGGTTGTGTCTTTCACTTTTCCCTATTGTCTAGGTTTCACATGCAGCTTCTATAATAGCATGCTGCAAACATATAATTTGAGGAATTTCTTCCTAATTTAGAACCCAGTATTTGACGGAGCAAATTTGTTTCTCCATTTGGCGTGTGCTCTGACACTGATTCCTCTCAGTTATCTTTACCAGTTTTAATATTTACCTATTTTTGTTCCTGATTCTCCTCTTCCCCCTAATAATTTTTTATAATATTCAATACTGTTCTCAATTTACCTTGTTTTCTGTGAGTAGAAACCATACCATCAGTAACTCTTAACTCTTAACATCATAACTCTTAACTCTTATACTGTCCATGAAATGTAATTACGGTCTTGAACATCTTTATGGTTTCCTTTACAGCCTCTTATAAAGCATTCTCGTACAATGGTATTAAATTTGTATAAAAGTAAATTTTAATTCCTTGTTATTTGTAGGATGTTTTAACGGTCAGTGTAAAGAAAGAAGCAGATCCAGAAGAGGCTGACACTGAACAGGTAATGTGCATAACCATTATTTAACCCATAGCTAATGTGTTAGGTTGTTCCGTGTCATGTACCACTAGAGATTTGGATCTCATTCGTTTGTAGATATTATAACCAATAGAATTGTGTCTGTTCTTTATAAGTCTTTAGTCTTCTAAGCCCCGCGATGGAAGCCAATTTATAACAAATAGATTTTTGTCAAGTCTTTAGTCTTATCGTATTATTTTTGCCTCACGTTGGATTCGTCGATTTATAACAAATAGAATGTGTTGTAATGTTTGTTTTGTCGGGTGTTACACTCCGCGCACTTTTACTACTTACTAATTGCCTGTTTCTCTGCGATGTAGTCCTGCAAACACAACTTATGCTAATATATGTATGTGGGTGCCACTTGGATATTTAGTCCAAGAAATTAACTCTTATTTAAAATTGATTTTTTAGTTGTTAAATTAATGATAGAAAAAATGTAAACAAGACAATTTTAGTTGCAAATAACATATGTTTAATGACTTTTTCTTTCGTAAAAATCGTCTGAAGGACTAACAATAAAGTGATGCGAAATTGCAGAGTTACAAAAATTATTGACAAGTTTTTTATTAATTACAGTAGAGTCTCGGTAATTCGAGTTAACTGGGGCTGAGGCAACCTCGAATTTGGAAAAACTTGGATTATACTTCCTTTTTGCCTCTGTTGACTAAACCAAGTGAACAAAGCTGCACTCGTTTTTTCATAATCAGATTTCTTCATCGATTTGCGTTCACAGGTTAAAATCCCCATACACTTTTTAGAAGAATAGTTTTTAATCTTGTCTCTGTTCCTACGCCAGTCACCACCAGTCACTTTGCTGACTCCATAATCAGCAGCAAGTTTTTTTAGCGTTTCACCTCTGTCTAATCTTTTTAAGGCTTCCAATTTAACACTTAGCGGCACAAACTTCTTCTTAGGCCTACTCTTGTAACTCATTATATACAGTATAAATAACAATTTACTGTAGTGAAAAACTAATCGTTGAATATACTGTACAGTAAAATAACTAAAACAACAAGCAAACACTAGTAACAAAGCTTAGTAGTAACGCACAGGTACAACACTTGTATCAGATGTGGCGGTCAGTCCGCTACTGATTTATTTACATATTTATTTTTAGCGTTTCATGCTGTAGTCACTTGGTCTGGCATGAGTCACGATATGGCGGGAATGTTGTTTACATTTACTGACTGTATTTATTATTTTTTTCCAGCTCGAATTACACGGAACCTCGAAATACCGGGGCTCAAATTACCGAGACTCTACTGTATCTAATTTAATCTTTGAAAAAACTTTATACTCAGGACGTGACTCCTTTGAACTATCAAGACAAATCAGTGGGATGCTTTACAAAATTTGTGTGAATTGAAGGTGTTTGACATATGTAGTACAATTGTGTGACAAGGATACCAGGTAAAATGATTTTAATTTTTGAACAACTCACGTTCCGGTGGGTAAGTATTTCCTTCACTGGACACTGTTCTTGGGGATGATTCCAATCTTGCGCCTCTTCGTATTTACGTTCCTCACTCACTGGTAACTATTTATAAGTCAATTTACGGTTTGAAAACTCCGCACAATTTAAATAAAAATCGTACTGATTCTATGCTTTAAATCTTGCCGGCGAAAAAACAGCTGATTGCGTGACCTCGTTATTCTGCCGTCTCAGCGCTAGTTCCAACTCAATGTAGTAGGCTGGCGTCAGTAATATGTTTGGGAATTTTGTCAAAGTCTGTCTATTTTCGCAAATAACCAGCAAATTGATTTTTCTCTATTAAAATCGGTCCTTTTCAGGGCCGCTGGATATTTGGCTGTGTGCGTTCTATTAAATTTGCGTGCTGTTGCTCTATTCAACAGACACATTAGCGTCTTAGCGATATACTCCTGATATAGGTTAAGTATGTCTTTTGTCTAGTACGGGAAAAGCCTTTTTGAGTTTTCGGGTTGAATTCCTCTTCTTCGAGTTCGCCTTGGATTAGATGTTCGGATTCGCATGTGAAGTGTCTCTTGTGGATTCAAAGCATAAAGTGTTTTTGTGTCGATTTTGGTCTCGCTTATATACTCTTTGTAAGGTGCATTGTTTTAATTTTTATTCATGACTTCCGGTATTTTGAGTAACATTTTCTTCTGGAACGTTCGAGAATATGCAAATAGAACATCATGGAACAAATTCGACTTCCGTAGAAGCTTTAGAACAAAAACTTCTTTTTCTTCATACTAAAGGATATTACTGAAATTATTCTGGTATTTGTCAAACAATTTTACAGAACTACGTACAATCTGCATGCCATTATTATTTTTGGATTCTCTGCTTTCAACTGAATAAAATGATACCATTCACGATTGGTTTTAAATAAATTAAATCTAATAAATTAACATAAAATACATTTTCTTACCTTGTAGTGTTTACAAAAAATTCTTAGTTTCTAATTAATAAAATGTTATTAAGTTCCTTGGCTCTTGCTGTAACATTAATACATAACATAATTAGCTTTACATAATAAAACAAACAAATATTAAATCATATAACATATAAATAGTTTCATTTTTCTGTAGGCATAACATATGGCGTAGTTTTTTGTCACTGTTGTTTATAGTAATTTGTCTTTTTCGGTATTATTTATGGGATTTTTTGGTTATTCACTTAGAGTTTGTTATATTGTTTATCTTTGGGAATACCTGGTTTATCCTAATACATTTTAATTTTATTGTAATTTTACTTAGCATCTCACTGTTTTTGTACAGATGAGCTATTTCATGGGTGTGACAATTTTCACTTTTATATTCAAAAATTCTCTATGAATTAAGCTTGTCTTCAATTGAGCAAGTGTTTTTCCAGTGTACGTTGTAGATTTGTATCTTTTTTCTATATTCCTTCCAATATAAAACAATTAATTTGTCAAATATGACTATTTTTGTGACTGTTTTTTGATCTCAGCCTAGTATGGTCTATGTAAATATTTAACATAACTTGACTGTTAAAGTGTTTTAGGTGGTCATATATATAGTATAGTTACTTTATGTTGTGTTTCAACTTTAAAATACAAATTTGTTGCATTTTGATAACATTAAAGTCATAAATTTTACAATTTTACATGTTCACTACATGTTTTCAGTTTAACACTGTTTTTGATTATTTTCATTGACTTCTAATCAATTTACAGCTTTCTCTATTTGAAGTAATTTGTTTGTCTTTGTTTAATTGACATTTGCATCTAGTTTTTTTCTTAATTTTATAATAATTAATTTTCACATAAATCTGAGTGATTGGTCACTCTAAAACTTTGATTTTCTGTTACAAAATTTACATATTTTTTAATTTAATTTACATCCTACTTAATGATGTGTTTAAATCATTTAATACATTTATTTTATATATATTATAAAGTATTGTAATAGATCTTGTCTATTATTTCACAACAAATTGGTTTTTTTGCTCTATTCAGCATATTTCTAATATGTCATGACGTCATTTTGGTCATTTCTGAGATTATTTGTTTCTCTTATAATACATAATCAGTTTCATTCTATTCTTCACTTAACAATATATGGGGTTTGAGTCTTGGTCAAAGTCTTTGTCGTTTTTATATGTTAATGATATTAATTATTGGACAATATTATAAAAATTTTTTGGATTACTTGGGTTCAATACTGTTTGTTTCACCTTCCTCTTATGATAATTTACTTTGCAATTAATTTTCTTTATGGAACGTTTTGTGACGTTACATATGCCTCCTCGTTAAAATTGATAATTTGGGAAAAACATTTCTTCAGTTTTGATGAAATTATCATTTCTATATAAACCTTTTATTAGCTTCATGATCATTTCATTCTTTTATATTATAATTAGATTCCTGTACTACTCCTTTAATATATTAATCCATCTCATTATCCATGTCTCAATCTTTACCATATCTCCTGCTCCTTTCCTTTACCTTGTTGTTAATTATTTAATCTTTGATATAACTCCCTAACAATTCCCTAACTTTTATAGCAGGTTCGGAGTCAGAGGGGCCCCATTGGCAATCCATTCTCCGCCGTTCCCTAACTATAACCACTGAAATCAGAGGAAAAACATCTCTGTCCAGAAAATATATAAGCCATACTTATAAATTGCACCTTCGCAACAAATAATAATAATAAAAAAATTCATATTGAAAGATCATAGGCTCCTACACATAAATTCTCTTTCTTAATCTCTTCTGATTATTTCTCAATTATATTAATATACTGTTCTCCGCAGGTAAAATTATCTTTTAAAATCATTCGATGTCAATAGCTATATTTATAAATTTATCATCACCTCCTTATGTAACACACTGTTTCCTTTTTTTTTTCAATTAACATTTCCTTTTAGTATCAATTATATGACAGTATTTCTCCTCCTTAGTAACATCAATTGTTATTTGTTTGTTCAATAATTTGTTTAATTAATTTGAATAACATTGTAAATTATGTCTTTTCCTCCTTTCCTTCTCTCCTATTCTATTCCCTTTTCTCTTTCTATAAGTACGGGTAAGTTGGTAAATATACGTTGACTTGGCTATTGGAAATAAATTTATATTTTACATATATAGTTTTGCCTTTGGTGGAAGGTGTCCTTCTCGTATTTGTATTTATTAATAATATTCTATTCCTTTCTCTAAGTACGGGTAAGTTGGTAAATTTACGTTGACTTGTATTTTTATTCATTCATGGTACCTTCTTAACGACGCCTGATTATATGTACCCTTTATTTTGTTATTGATAGTGTCTGTTACCTCGTATGTATTGTTTTCTTTATCTTTCGTAATTGTAAAAGTTAAAGGTCCTGTATATAAAAGTAATAATTTTTTGGTTATACCTTGTATAGTACTGGGCAATTCTCTATTCCGGATTAACACCTTTTCTCCTACTTTATACTTAATAGCCTTTGGTTAGGATTGAAAATATTTCTTTCGTTGTTGTTCCGTTTTTTTCTAATATTCTATTATAAAATTTGGTTCCTTCAAATTGGTACTCAGGTTCGCTGGGAAAACTAATAATCTCCTTTATTTCCTGGGGTGGGGGTCTTTCGAACATAACTGTGTACGGTGACTCCTCTATTGTATTGTGATAAGATAGATTGAGAAAGTCCTCTGTTGACGCTAAGTATTCGTGCCATCTTTTCTGTTCATCATGGCAGTAGGTCCTCAACAATCGTCCTACTTCCCTCAACACTCTCTCGGCTGGATTACTATTTGGGTGATACACGGATGTCTTATACGTCTTTATTCCGTGTTCTATAAGATTCTCCTTCCATACCTTCCCTTTAAACTGGGTACCGTGGTCTGTAATTATAGAATATGGTTTGCCTACTTCCATTATATACCTTTCTGTTATAATTTCTATAATTTTCTTTGTCGTAGCCCTATTTATCGGATAAAGCTAGTATATTTGCTAAAATGGTCAAAAATAATTACGATGAATTTATACCTGTGCCTTCCACCGCTGCGTGGAAATGGTCCACAGATATCAAGGAATACCTTCTCTAATTTCTCGGTGGATGTTATGGGTATCATGACCACTTCCTTTCTCTCGTTATTACATTTTACCTTCTGACAAATATCACATGACTGTACCACCTGTTGCACCTTTTTATTAATCCCTTTGATGTATACTTGTTCTTCCAACGCTTTCCGTACCTTGAGGGCACCCATGTGTCCGTATCTATCGTGATAATCAATAATTAGTGGCCTTTCTATCCCTGGTGGAATTATTAACTTCCAATTCTCTTGGTGTGGGGTGTTCCTTATAAACAATGTATCGTCGTGTATACAGTAATAATTATCTATAACTTCATCGCCTTCCATTACCCTTTTCCTAATATTTCCTAATTTTGGGTCAGCCTCTTGTTGTGCCTTCACATCTTTTAAAATATTCAAATCCTCCCTGTTTTTAATGATGTGATATACCTTCGCTATTTGTTCTTTTTCGCCGTCAAATGTCTGGTTTTGTAAATTGATGAGGGGTAGGACGTTGGCTGCTATGTTTTGCTTGCTTGGTATATATTCCCACGTGATATTATATTCCTGTAGGGCCAAAACCCATCTCGTCAGCCTCCCATGATTTAATTTGCAATGTTTTAAAAACGAGATTGATTTGTGATCACTCCTAACCGTGATGGGGTATCCTAATATATACGTACGAAATTTACTGCATGCGAAAACTACACTCAATAACTCTTTTTCAGTTGTATTGTAGCTTCGTTCGCAACTGTTCAGCATGCGGCTGGCGAAGCTAATCACTAAATGGTTTCCATCCTGATCTTCCTGATACAAGGCTGCACCTAAACTTACATTACTGGCATCGAAATTTAGATAAAATGGCTTCGTAAAGTCGGCGTGATGTAACATAACTGCTTCTAAAAATTTCTCCTTTATCAGATTGAGCACTCCATCTTGCTGTGGTCCCCAAGTCCATTTGTCTTTAGCTGATAACTGCTTTTGAAACCTTGTTAACTTACACATTTTATGTATATTAATTATACAATTATTAGTACTGAATGTATGATAATTAATATTTGTGTAATTTGAATAATAAATCTCATCACCGGAATAAAACGTGTTTTGCTCATTTACATGCATTAGGCTTTGGGTCCAGAATTGCGTTAAGCAGACAGCGGCAGAAGTCGTTGGGTATAGAAATAACGTACACATTAAATAACGATAACGAATTTTGGTTTTATTTACCGTAAACACTTTGTAAATTGATATAAGCATAACAATGGTTCATGATTCAAAATTCCAAAATGGCGGCTAGACTATTCCGCCCTTGACTTTACTCAAGGTTAATTGTGCACATTTTATGATGCTATATAACTGACTTCTTTTATGTATATAATTCTCATCATTGAACAGAATTATAGTTTTGATTTCCTTAATACTTTACTCTTAATACTGACTAAACATGATCACAAACCGACTCATTTTAATATTGGGTTGATCAACACCGGTTACACTCTCGCTTGCACTCTCTCCCTCTCTCACCTGAATTTAGACAAATTTTATAGAAATTGAGCTCATCTTTATCTACTTTTTGAAATTTAGTAATGAAATGCAGGGCTTTCCTGAATAGATGTGGCGTAGTTCCTTCCTTAGCGGCTCCATGCAGTGGGCAGGTGTTTGTCCAGTCTGCTGTTGGCCATTTTCACTGACTCTAATTTGAATACATTTTTTAGAAAGTTCACTGATGCTATATAACTGTTAATGTTTACTGTGAGATTATGTAGATCATTTTTTAGCAATAAAATGTTACATTTTCTGGCAGAAAACTGCCCACTACTGTTAGAGCGTGTATGCTCCCTGATTTACTTTTGACGACTGAGAGCGGGTTAGACGTAATTGTTATGTAAGTGATCGTGCATCTGACGTCATTGTCTATTGTTCTCTACCCACTGTTTTGGTTAATACGTAATGGTTTTATATCGTCATTGTGTTTTTGATGACGATTTACTACAATGGACCAATCGAAAGTCAGTATTGTCAATTTTTTAGCGCCTAGCACTGCCATTTTCGTCGTTTCAATTTGCTCGTACGCCGCTGACCTTGGATCGGCTCTCCACCGGTGAATTCACATATGTTGTGGGACTTGGGTCAAAACTAACCTTGTCTGATTTAACTTGATGATCACAATAAAATTTACAATAAAATATATCCCTACATACCATTATTCTGGTACGGTTAATTCTGTACTGTTACAAAACCCCCTCAATGAAAGGTTTTGTGTCGAGACACAAAAACTTTCATTGACTCATTCATACTTTTCTAAAAGGATCAGCTCAGATATGTTCCACAACCCCCTGTAGTGTTAATAAAATAAACAAAATCTCAATAACTTACCCTTGGTTCCATAGTGTCGATCGTACCCATCTGACCTTACTGGACTTCTCCTGAGAGATCCCTACACCATAAGGCCATGAGGCACTGCACGCTCCTGTTCTGACACGCCGGCCAGCGCAGGACCGCGGTCACAACACCATAAAACTCTGAAACATTCCATACAAATTTTAAAATAGTGGCCTTATTCATTTACATATCCGCAACTGATATGTTTCCTCTTAGATGCATTGGTTTGTGATTTGAGGCGTTGGTTTCATTTATTTATAAAGTACCAAATAACACAATAAAATATAACAAGATTTAGGATAGATAAGCCTTCTACTTGACGACACTCCTACATATTTGTATCAATTGCTTTGACTCCCGTCAATATTAAATTGCCTCTTTTCCTCATAAAATTGTACTCTTATACTAAACACAACATACATTTTTTGATTCTCAAACAACAACTACTATTTTTATTCATTTATTTCAATTACTATCAGTATATTTCTCTAGCATGGCAGCATTTTTAACTATCTAAATTTCTTTATTAATTTCTTTACTTTAATTTTACTCCTTTTAACAGAATCATTTTTCCCCAGAGACTTGTTACTCTAACACAAATTGAATATTATCATGGTCACTACCTTTACAGTAGCCTCCTAACCACACGCTATCATCAACATAATAAAACATGGTACATCATAAGCATTAAACACTAACATTGAACAATTCACATTACTTAATTCATATTTACATAACTTGTAGCAGAACTTTAATAAGACATTTTTTATTATCAACTCTCTATTCAACTTTTATCATATCATTAGATTCTATACAAAAATTTTCAAATTTATCATTTACCTTTCAGTTACAATTTCCTTCCTATCATGAATTTTCCTTTTCTAACCCTTTTATCCTTACTAGTTTGGGTGACTCTCTATTATTCATTATTCTCTATATCTTATTTTGGCATTGTCAATCTAACCTTACTCACCTCCTTTTAACTAACAACCGCTTCTAACCATTAATACATTATGACACCAATATCTCAATAATAACCCCCTTTCACAAATCCCATTTAAAACCTCTGGCACCGCTCATTTTTGTACTAGTATGTGTGTATTCCCTTATTGGTTTCTGACCCTTTCAGATAACCCTTTCCGGCACACAACAATCCCTTCCTGTCTCAACATCTCTCGTTGGACTCCTACACCAATACCCTTATTACAAAATATCACCAACAACAACTATAAAATTACCATCCACATTACTCAACTCTACATATAATCGCTAACCTACTGTGTCCCTAAAATATCTAACACCTCTTTATATATTATCAACATCTCAGCACTTTATTTTCCCTAACTCCCAATAACTCTATTTACCTAACTCCAATGTCCTTATTTATCACTATCCCCAAACTCTTTATAACATTTTAACTTAATACACCATTACAAAATTCATCACTTATCTGCTAACAACACCTTTCATATCCAAATACATTATCATCTACTAACCATTAGAATCTGAATTCTCATAATATCCTTTAAAATCATTATTAACTTCCTTCAATTATTTAAAATCGTACAATACATGTTTACATAAAAATTACATAAAATAGACAACAGCAAAAATACACAAATACATACACATCAATACACAAAAATATACAATTCACATATTCATGAAATCATTTGCCATAATCAGTCCTAATCAGTCCACTTTTAAAAACACTGTCCACACACTTAAATGTTCATAACACAATAGAAGGTCTACCCTCCATTGTCAAATAACAATCGCACCTTAAAACTATATACATGGTTTAATATTGAATGTCTTATATTATTACAATCAATATACCTACTATTCAAATTTCTATAATTTTCCACAATCTCATATAACTCATGATCGGGTATGGTCATGTCGCCTTTGGTATGGTCTGTTACAGCCAGGTATTTTGTAAAGTTATCTTTCTCCTTATCTCCTACTACTTCAGTTTTATTATAAGGTAAGTACTTATTATTTTTATTATATATCATCTCTACTCCTAACCTTCCCTTAAACTCTTCATAATCTCTGCTTATCTCAAAAATTTCTACCTCCCTCTTTCTCTCACAATATCTCTCACTATCATACCATCTCTCTCTTTTAAAACATCTCTCATAACAACTCTCCCAACAACATTTCTCTCTCTCAATATATTTCTCTTTATCATACCATCTCTCTCTCTTTAAACCTTCAACACACACTATCATTCCATTATCATTATATTCAATTCCCCATAAAATTTCATTTATACTACCAACCTCCACACTATTATCACCTATTACTATATTTTCATCTATTTTATCGTAATTTTCTACCCCACTTACCTTGTCTTTGTTCAATTCAAATTTGTTTAATTCTCTACTCTTATTTTCTAACTGTATTTTGTCTAACTTTGTACCTATTTCATTTAATCTTTTGTCCAAATTACAACTCTGTTTTTTAATTTCTTTTTTGATGTCCTTCAATTGTACCTCAAATTGGTTTAATTTTTCGTTAAAAGTATCAAATTTGATGCTCTGCTCATTGAAAAGCAGTTTCATCATTCTTATTGTGTCATTTTCTTCAACTCTTTTTGTTGGGGCTGGTGTTGAACAAATACTATCACCCATCATTTCTGATTCTGTTCTACTAGTCTCATTACTATTTGCCATTTCTTTTCTTTTTTATTATTAATATATTAACAATAATAAATTTATTTTAGTTATGTTGTACTCTATTTGTACCATGCATAACCTATACAGGTAATCTCTATATATTTTTTTTTTTTCGTATATTTCCCTACCCGTCTAACCTCTGCTTGTCTGCTTATTTATATATTTTTATTCATATATAAAGTCCAGGTTCGGGCTGCCATCTGTTAACTTACACTTAAATTGTAATAATAATAATAAAGTAATAAAGTCATTGTGAGGGCGTCGTTTGTTAACAAACTCAATAATACAATAATATAATACAATAATAATCAAGTCACTGTTCTGGGCGTCATCAGTTAACTTACACATTTTATGTATATTAATTATACAATTATTAGTACTGAATGTATGATAATTAATATTTGTGTAATTTGAATAATAAATCTCATCACCGGAATAAAACGTGTTTTGCTCATTTACATGCATTAGGCTTTGGGTCCAGAATTGCGTTAAGCAGACAGCGGCAGAAGTCGTTGGGTATAGAAATAACGTACACATTAAATAACGATAACGAATTTTGGTTTTATTTACCGTAAACACTTTGTAAATTGATATAAGCATAACAATGGTTCATGATTCAAAATTCCAAAATGGCGGCTAGACTATTCCGCCCTTGACTTTACTCAAGGTTAATTGTGCACATTTTATGATGCTATATAACTGACTTCTTTTATGTATATAATTCTCATCATTGAACAGAATTATAGTTTTGATTTCCTTAATACTTTACTCTTAATACTGACTAAACATGATCACAAACCAACGACTCATTTTAATATTGGGTTGATCAACACCGGTTACACTCTCGCTTGCACTCTCTCCCTCTCTCACCTGAATTTAGACAAATTTTATAGAAATTGAGCTCATCTTTATCTACTTTTTGAAATTTAGTAATGAAATGCTGGGCTTTCCTGAATAGATGTGGCGTAGTTCCTTCCTTAGCGGCTCCATGCGGTGGGCAGGTGTTTGTCCAGTCTGCTGTTGGCCATTTTCACTGACTCTAATTTGAATACATTTTTTAGAAAGTTCACTGATGCTATATAACTGTTAATGTTTACTGTGAGATTATGTAGATCATTTTTTAGCAATAAAATGTTACATTTTCTGGCAGAAAACTGCCCACTACTGTTAGAGCGTGTATGCTCCCTGATTTACTTTTGACGACTGAGAGCGGGTTAGACGTAATTGTTATGTAAGTGATTGTGCATCTGACGTCATTGTCTATTGTTCTCTACCCACTGTTTTGGTTAATACATAATGGTTTTATATCGTCATTGTGTTTTTGATGACGATTTACTACAATGGACCAATCGAAAGTCAGTATTGTCAATTTTGTAGCGCCTAGCACTGCCATTTTCGTCGTTTCAATTTGCTCGTACGCCGCTGACCTTGGATCGGCTCTCCACCGGTGAATTCACATATGTTGTGGGACTTGGGTCAAAACTAACCTTGTCTGATTTAACTTGATGATCACAATAAAATTTACAATAAAATATATCCCTACATACCATTATTCTGGTACGGTTAATTCTGTACTGTTACAACCTGGCAGTTAGTTCTGAATAATTGGACCAAAACTTCCTGTAATAGTTACAGATTCCTAAAAATGATTGAAGCTGTTTCCTGTTTTTTGGGGTGGGGAACTTCCGTATTGCCTCTACTTTCTCTTTGGATGGAGTAATCCCTTGCTCGGTTAAATTAAAACCTAAAAATTTTACCTCGTTTGCAATAAACTGGGACTTATCTAATTTGAGGGTAATATTATTCTTGGATAGCTTGTCTAATACCTGTTCAACCCTATTGCAGTGGTCATCCCAATTAGCTGAAGTTACCAGTAAATCGTCGACGTATACTGTCGTAAATTTCAGCACTTCCTGCCCCAATATTCTGTCCATTATTTTTACAAATAGCGCCACTGAATTTATCAAACCAAAGGGTAATCGTTTGAATTTATAGTTTCTGCCTTCAAATATGAATGCCTTATATTTCCTACTATCTGGGTGGAGTTCTACCTGCCAGTAGCCGCATACTGTATCCCATGAACTTATATATTTTGTTCCGTGAAACTTTTTTAGTATTTCTTCTATCTCCCCAGGGGATGTGCGGTCGTTAACAATCATCTTGTTAATCTCCCTAGCATCGAGGCATATACGCACCTGTCCATTCTTTTTCGGCACAGCTATGATTGGGCTAGTATAGGGCGAATGACTATATTCAATTATGTCGTCCTCTATCATCCTGTTCAGATCCTCCCTAACTTCATTTTTTAGTGAGTAGGCAATCGGATATGATTTTTTATTAAACTCTACAGGGGTTTTAAATTTGATGGTAGATTGATAATTTTTGACCTTGCCCGGAGCATTTGAAAAGATATGTCGGTAATTATTATACACAGTAATCAATCGTTCGGCCTGTACTTCGCTAATCTGACCCCTTGCTTTTGTCCTTTGGAATTCCCTTATTTCTTCCAATTTCTCTAGCCATAATTCTGGGTTCTCCTCCTGATATAAGGGCATGTTTAGTGGTCGATCGGCACAATAATAATGATTTACAATGGCCTGATAATGTGTATTACTTGTACTATTTCCTAGGGTATCCATTAACTTATTGGTCCAAATTCCCTCTTTCGTCTTTAGCATTATTACCTTACTGTCTAAATTTATTATCGCTTTATATGGCCTAAGTATATCGCATCCTATTAGAATATTCATGGGTAAATTGTTCGCTACCAATAGTCCTATTGGCAACGTTATACCATTACTGGTCATCTCTAACGACACCTGTTTTTTTATAGATTTATTCTGCCTTCCCGTCGCTCCGACTAGTATAATGTTATTTATAGGCAGAGTGGTGTAAAGGTACTCGCCTTTTACCCTTTTATTTTAATACTACACTCATCATATAATAATACTCACTGCTGCCAGAATTTCACTTACCGTCATTGTCCCCGTTAAACTTACCTTTTGAAACTGCCCAGGTCTCCAACATGTGTTTAGATATACATGTAAACTTTAAACACTCTTGCCCTTATAAAATCTCGCGATCAGACTGTAATAAAAATTTCAGAAAACCCCCGATTACGTTAGACGAGCTGTCAGCACAGAAAACTAGGAAATGGTTATGGCGTAATAACGAGGCTAACACATTTTATATAAGGACATAACTAGATTTACTGTTCAACTTTCTGCTATTTACACACAATAGAGGAAACCAAAATTTTACATCAAAAACAACATAGAAGAAATACAATCAGTCATTGCTGTGGATCGATAATATTCAGATTTATTTATAAAGGCCGCCCAGTATTTACATACACACACCCTGCATTCGCACATTTAAATTATACCCTGAATTAAGAGCGCTCTTTTATATTTATATAATTTTAATGAAACGGTTCGTCGCCTACTTAACTTGCACCTCGTGCCGCACTTTGCATATGACCGATGGTTCTGTCTACTCGTCACTTTTCCAATTACATTCCATCACTCTACTTTTTTCACTCTGGGATATTGTTTCACTGTTTTTTGATGGTATTTTTAAAATGTTAAAACTTTTTATATATGAAACAGTTAATTTGGGGCCACTGAGTCGAAGCGAGCATCCGGCCATGGCCGCGACGGTATCTCGACTCACTTCTACATGCGGGCGGACATTACTGCCTTGCCGGCGAATGAATTTCTTCGTCGTTCGCAGCCTTTGCGGCTAAAGTTTTATTCCTTGCACACACAACACACAGGATTTTTGTGTGTTGGACGTCGACGATATTGAGTGTGCACTGGTCGACATCACCAATGAGGGCAGGACTTAAGTTTCATTTCCGTCAGCTCGGACCATGTGCTAACAAAACTTTCGCCTCCAAGCCATCTTGTGTTTGCTTCTTGGCGTGGGTCTGCGCACCGCCGATGTTAGTGCATTTGGGCGCAGGTGTCACACAGCGTTAAAGTTCCAGGAATTGTCAACCCGCACATTCCTTTACAATTGTTTCATCACAGTTCCTTTGTTCGAAACTACGCTTCTACTCAAACACGTGGCTGTCCCCACAGATAAACTGAATTTAAAATCTTTAATAAAATAAAACCCAAATTTAATAAAATAGAAAGCCCCTTACTTTTGCCTCGTTACAATACCCCCCCAATGAGAGATCTTCTGTCGAAACAGAAGAAATCTCATTGCTAAAACCCCTAAGAGGATCGGTGAGGATATGGTGCCAACAACCCCCCATTTGTTCTTATACCTCATGGGTAAACAACCCCCCTGGCTCGGCGACTATGGCCGCATCTGAACGAGATCACGACTTCTCTATTCGAGATCCCAACACCATAAAATCGAACAGACACGCACCACAGCGCACCTAACCTTCTAGCATGCTACCTCTAACTCCAAACCCCTGGTCTTATACCATGCCAGATCCTCAACCGATATGTTCCCCCTTATCATGCACACTCGGCTGCCTTTAACAGTTACTGGGCTTGTACACACACTTATTACATTCTAGCAAAAAATTTTCTTCTTACCTTCAAAAAATTTACTTATGTTAAAATCAAACTGCTCCCTTACTTTCTTCAAAATCAAAAAATAAAATCTTTTATCTGCATTGATTAAGTCTCTTCATTACTATTAATAATTAGAAAAACAAATAATTTGAACATTTAATTAAAACATGAACTCCCTTATCCTAACATCTGATTACACATATATCCTACACAATATAATTCAATAACACTATTAATACACATAAACAATCATATAATCAAAATTCAAAACATCAATTAGATGGCAGGCACAGAAAATAAGATTTTTTGTTTTTTTTTGTTTTTTCAAAAAAAATTTAAATTTATTAAAATATCCTTTTCTCAATATTAAAAAAAATTTTAAAATTATTTAAATCAATCAAGAAACGAAATTGGCATCACTTCATTGCCAAGACTGGTCTAGTATATAACATCACCCATTAGCTGATCAAACTGGGTCAAGTCCACAGCCTTGACCTACACAGGTTATACATAGGCTACATCATAAAATACATTAATCACCTTTAAAATTTTTACCTTCAAACATAATAAAACACAATAAAATATGACATTTAAAATTAACATAGTATTATTACAATTAACAATAAAATTGATATTTAAATTAATCCAAAATTACACATTTCACCACTTTACTTTACTCTCAAATTCTATTAAAATTTGTCACTTGTTTTCATTAATTTTATATTTTTACCATGACTCTCTTTCTTTAACCTGATAATCTCCATTAGTTTGGGTGATTTGATTATTTATAATAGCTTGATTTGCCACTTCGCATGTATACATTTATAATCTTTACCCCTCTGACTCTAACACTCATTAACAACTTTAAATAACATGACACCCATCTCTATCAAAAACATCTATCAAACATTCTCTAAACCCAACTTACTACTCAACTCCATATTCGCATCACTCTACTCTTATAAAAAAAATACTCTCTACCCCTTTGTACTCAGGATGTGTGTTCCCCCCCCCAAAAGCTCATTCCCTTAATTTGGTCCCTGGATTCTACCTAAGGCAACCCTTTCCGGCGCTAAACGGTCCCTTCCCGTCCCAACCCTTTTGTTGCGGACTCCTACCACCCCATCCCCCTTACAAAATTCCCATCAACTAATTACCATTCTCATTACATCACTTCAACTACAACAAAATATCACCATTTACTTATTACATCAATATATCAATCATTACTCTACATATATGCCCCATATCTACTGTGTCACCATTACATCTCAAATTCTACATTACATTAACTTACAACAATCTTATTCTCTCTATTACCACTTTAAACTTAACATGGACTGATCTACATGTCCTAACAAAATATTAATCACCCAAAATCTACCTTTTACTGTCTTTCACAAATCATTTAAAATTCTCAACTACATCAAATTATTTTCATCATTTAAAATATAATCTTTAACATATTGAAATCACTATTCAAACATTAATTACATTCCATTTTCCTCATATTCAAAGATTTAACTAACTTGAAAAAATTGCCAATCATTCATAAGTGATATTCTACAGCTGATCAAACTGATTGTCTTAGCAAGGTGAATGACCTTGTTATAACCACATTCAAAATTATACAAATTTTACTTTATATAAATTGTATTAGAAAATTGATACTTACAGTATATTATTCACCTACTGACATAAACACAAAATATACACACCACACACACCAATACCTCCACGTAACCTCTGAAACATTTAATAACAGTGTTATTTCATACCAAACAATTTATCATTTATTTATTTAATACTATCAAATTCACATCTCGTAAAATAATTTAAATCCATTAGAAAACTCAATTATACAACATTTAAATCAATCAAAAATATTTAAACATTTCAAATTATTTTAATTAAATCAATTATTAAAAACAACATTTTAATTACTTTCACCAATTCTAATAATTACAATTCATTTGTTATCCTCTTCAAAATTATTTTTGTTATTTATTTATATTGCACAAATATTATTATTATCATCACAACAATTTCTACTACATACACACATTGTTTACCTAACATTTTACAATACACACAATTAATTTCACTAAACATTTATTTACAAACTTTTGTCATTAATTACTCAATTTATCACACTTCATTCCAAAAAGCAGCCAGGTCATTACCATATATTAACATATTTAAACTGTTCCTTCCCCAATTTCTTAATTCAACCCCCATCATCGTGTATATACCTAACATATTTATAGCATAAATCATTTTTATTTACATCCAATTTATTATTATTGTTCTTATTATAAACCATTACATCTATGTGTTTCATTATCCCTTTTATTATGTCATCAAACCTGTCACTATTATTTATTTTTGTCCAGTCTCCGTAAGTATTTTTCCTCAACATCAAGTCAGTTATTTTATCATTTATAACAGTTTTATACAAATATTCCTCTCTCTCTATTTCATAATGCAATTCACTTTTTTTCTCTCTCTCAATATCTAACCTCTGCACTAACCTTTCATAACCTCTATTTATTTCAAAAATCTCAATCTCTCTTTCTCTCATCAAAACACCATATCACCTTTTCTCTCTCACTCCATGCAAAGGGCACCATTAAATATTTATTACTTCTACTGGCTTTACCAGTTAAATCACAAAAAATACAGGGACCATCTGAAGACACCTTGTCTTCCATACACATACAGGAGGAAACTCTGTCCTCATTAAACACCTGTGAACCTTCCATTTCACAATAAAATTGGGGAAAATCTGCCCTTTGCCCTACATACTCATCTAATCTCTCTTGCCACTCTTTCTCTAATTTATCAGCGCTAATTACTACTCCTATTACTCTCTCACTCTCACTCACTATCTCCATCTCATCACTATCCCATACTTTATTCTCAACTAAATCATTATTATTATTTAACATTATTTCATCATCATAATTACTTGTATTAACACCACTTACCTGGTCTACTATTCCTTCGTTATTTATATTCTCATCGGCGTATAACTTACCACCATAATTGCCGTTTTCTGTCACCCCCACACTCTCATATGTATTGACACCATTTTCGTCTGTTATTTTGTTATTTCCATTTACACTATTTTTACTTACCTCATTCTCTGTTACTTGATTGTCTTTTTCGCTTAATTGGTCTGTCTCTTTACCATTTACCCCCATTTTAATCTCATAATTATCATTATTCAATATTTTCTTATCTAACGCTACCCCTTCCCTTACCTCGTTACTTTGTTTACTAGTATTATCACTATTTTCGTTCAAAAAAGCATATAATCCCGTTTTTTGTTCTTTCATTTGTCTTAGTTCATTATTAAATTTACTCCAATCATCCTCAGTCATTCCTTTCAAAACCCTTTCAAACTCTTGCATGAATTCTGTATTATTCCAGAACTCCCCTGATCCACTTACTTTATTTTCACATGCCTCGGCCATGTTTAAACAAAATTATTTATATAACCTCTTTATATAAAAAAAAACTATTGTTAAACTACACACATAAAATCAAAACATCTAACACAATTTACACCTCATACTCCTACCAAAACATAACCTTATTTCCGTCATTATATACGATAAAATTTTTACAAATACGCTGTTACCAATTCCTATTTTCTGTACTTTAAAACCGGTCTAGTTCCTATAATTTTTTATACGAACATCCTGGCAGGGTCGTCGCTGTAAAGGTACTCGCCTTTTACTCTTTTATTTTAATACTACACTCATCATATAATAATACTCACCGCTGCCAGAATTTCACTTACCGTCATTGTCCCCGTTAAACTTACCTTTTGAAACTGCCCAGGTCGCCAACATGTTTTTAGATATACATGTAAACTTTAAACACTCTTGCCCTTATAAAATCCCATGATCGGACTGTAATAAAAATTTCAGAAAACCCCCGATTACGTTAGACGAGCTGTCAGCACAGAAAACTAGGAAATGGTTATGGCGTAATAACTAGGCTAGGCTAACACATTTTATATAAGGACATAACTAGATTTATTGTTCAACTTTCTGCTATTTACACACAATAGAGAAAACCAAAATTTTACATCAAAAACAACATAGAAGAAATACAATCAGTCATTGCTGTGAATCGATAATATTCAGATTTATTTATAAAGGCCGCCCAGTATTTACATACACACACCCTGCATTCGCACATTTAAATTATACCCTGAATTAAGAGCGCTCTTTTATATTTATATAATTTTAATGAAACGGTTCGTCGCCTACTTAACTTGCACCTCGTGCCGCACTTTGCATATGACCGATGGTTCTGTCTACTCGTCACTTTTCCAATTACATTCCATCACTCTACTTTTTTCACTCTGGGATATTGTTTCACTGTTTTTTGATGGTATTTTTAAAATGTTAAAACTTTTTATATATGAAACAGTTAATTTGGGGCCACTGAGTCGAAGCGAGCGTCCGGCCATGGCCGCGACGGTATCTCGACTCACTTCTACATGCGGGCGGACATTACTGCCTTGCCGGCGAACGAATTTCTTCGTCGTTCACAGCCTTTGCGGCTAAAGTTTTATTCCTTGCACACACAACACACAGGATTTTTGTGTGTTGGACGTCGACGATATTGAGTGTGCACTGGTCGACATCACCAATGAGGGCAGGACTTAAGTTTCATTTCCGTCAGCTCGGACCATGTGCTAACAAAACTTTCGCCTCCAAGCCATCTTGTGTTTGCTTCTTGGCGTGGGTCTGCGCACCGCCGATGTTAGTGCGTTTGGGCGCAGGTGTCACACAGCGTTAAAGTTCCAGGAATTGTCAACCCGCACATTCCTTTACAATTGTTTCATCACAGTTCCTTTGTTCGAAACTACGCTTCTACTCAAACACGTGGCTGTCCCCACAGATAAACTGAATTTAAAATCTTTAATAAAATAAAACCCAAATTTAATAAAATAGAAAGCCCCTTACTTTTGCCCCGTTACAGTGGGTATGGGTAGATTACTATTCTGTTTAATTCTTTCTAACTCCACACTGTCTATTAACGATACGTTTGATCCTGTATCAATTAGTAATGTTGCCTCTATTCCATTTATTTCTGCCTTAATTTGTACTATCCCATTATTCCCATTATTATTATTTTCAATTATATTATCCTTCTCTTCTAACAATTCCTCTCTAATATCTTTGAGATAGTTATTTTTTCTCAATGTCGTCCCGTCTTCGTCATGTCTATTTTTTCGTCCAGTTACCCCATAATATTGGATCAGTGAAGGGCTGTCTTCCTTTTTCACTGCCGCGTCTAGTTTAAATGAGTGCCTGTCTTATTTGCCCGGTCTCCCGGAACATTGGGTTGCTGACTTGTTTGTGGTTCCTGTCTAACCTCTGGGTTACCACTAATAGGTCTGTTATTTGTTGTATTATTTTGATTACCTTGTGTTTGCTGTGGGTAATACACGTAAGTTGGCAAATTGTGTTGGTATGGTCGTTGACTATTGGCCATCGCATAGTTTACCTGGGGTCTGTACTCCTGATTCCTTCTATCACCTCCCCCTTGATTACCTCCGTTCCGATAATTATTGCATTGACTATAATTATTTCCTCTATAATTGTTGCCCCGATAATTATTTCTTTGATAACCATTTCTATGGTAGTTATTTTCGGGGTAATTACTTCGGTTTGGTCCCAGATTGTTACCTTATTCGGACTTTGATTATTATTATTGCGGTTATTTACTGGGGTGTTATTGTTATGGTTGTTCGGGTTGAAATTATTACCATTCCCACTTTCATTCCGATTTGGCCCGTTGTTACTATTGTAATAGTCTACCTTACGACTGGGGGTTGGTAGTCTTGAAACTTTCCCGCAGACTCGCAGTTCTCTGATAGCTTTGCTAAGTCAGTAATTTTGCTGAGTTGCTGGTATAACTGCGCATCTTTGATACCGTAGCTATAGTGTCCGGCCAACTGTCTTACCAAGCACTCTTCTGCGATTGGCGGTATTAATTTTCGCGCTAAACATATTTTTCCCAGGAAATATGATGTTGGGGATTGTCCCTTGGATGCGTCGTATTTCCCGTAAAATATATCCATTCTCACTTTGTTTTGCGCCGTTTCTGACCAATATTTTTCTTTGAATTGGTGTTTGAATTCATTCAAGTTTGTTATTTCGGGTCGTACTGCTATCCACCAATTATCCCTTTTATTTCGGAATGTTTCGTCTAACATTTCCCTTATTCTATCCCATCTTGTTTCCCTATTCCTTTCTATGAACTCTTCCATCCTCTCTAAAAATTCCATAGGGGTCCGGCGATAATTTTGGAAGTTAATTACCTCCCTATTTTCACTATGACACGTATGGGTACTTAAGATCGGTGTGTCCCTTAGTGCTTCTAATCTCTCCTGCAAGTTTTTCTCCCTCTGATCGATTTCCTGTATATTATTTTTATTGGTTCTTATCTGTTCGTCCAATCTATTAGCTATGTCATACGTTCTTTGTATTCTCTTGCTAACGTCCTTCCGGACTTCTCCTACCTCCTGCATAATTTCATCCTGGTTTTGCCTGATTTTACTATCGAGAGTTCGAACATCCTGTTTCGTCTCTACGGTTCGTTCCTCTATGGTTTCAAAACGGGTTTCATTTCCTTCCTGCAATCTTTCTAATTGTTTCGCCATTGTTTCGACCCTCCTGTCACTGTCAACTTTACTATCGTCGATTTTTTGGTTTACTGTCTCATAATTTGCACTGATTTCCTTTTTCAGGGACTCTATACTTCTTTTATTTTCCTCCTGAAATGCCTCCAGCTTTTTTCCGTTATCATTGATTTTATCGGTTATATATTCCCTTAACGATTCCATCTTTTGATCTAATTCCTCCTTCCTGTCTATTTTTATTATTATCCTCTTTCAGGGACTATATTTTTGTTATTTTCCTCCTTCAGGGATTCTGTATTTATGTTCATTGTTTCTTCCATTTTTTGGAACATCATCATTATTGGGTTCATGTCGACGCTCCCTGTTGCTTTTTCTGATTCGGGTTTCTCTGTTTGGTCTCCCATCTGTATGGGTCTTTCTTCCGCTTGTTCCTCTGGTTCATCTCCCGTTTGCATGGGTTTTTCAATTTCTAGTGTGAGCGGCTCTATTTCTATTTCCTCGACTTGGACTGCCTCCCCATCTTCCACACTTAATTCGGGTTCTATGTTTTTCTTCCCCTTCTTTCCTTTTGGTAGCAGCATCTTGATTTGTTGATAGTTGCCAGGCTTGTTCCTTTCCTTTCAAGCCTCACTAGTTGGGCTGCCAATTTATAACCAATAGAATTGTGTCTGTTCTTTATAAGTCTTTACTCTTCTAAGCCCCGCGATGGAAGCCAATTTATAACAAATAGATTTTTGTCAAGTCTTTAGTCTTATCGTATTATTTTCGCCTCACGTTGGATTCGTCAATTTATAACAAATAGAATGTGTTGTAATGTTTGTTTTGTCGGGTGTTACACTCCGCGCACATTTACTACTTACTAATTGCCTGTTTCTCTGCGATGTAATCCTGCAAACACAACTTATGCTAATATATGTATGTGGGCGCCACTTGGATATTTAGTCCAAGAAATTAACTCTTATTTAAAATTGATTTTTGAGTTGTTAAATTAATGATAGAAAAAATGTAAACAAGACAATTTTAGTTGCAAATAACATATGTTTAATGACTTTTTCTTTCGTAAAAATCGTTTGAAGTACTAACAATAAAGTGATGCAAAATTGCAGAGTTACAAAAATTATTGACAAGTTTTTTATTAATTATCGGCTGATAAAAATTTTATTGCTCAGTTGAATTGCATGAATTTAATCTTTGAAAAAACTTTATACTCAGGACGTGACTCCTTTGAAGTATCAAGACAAATCAGTGGGATGCTTTACAAAATTTGTGTGAATTGAAGGTGTTTGACATGTGTAGTACAATTGTATGACAAGAATACCAGGTAAAATGATTTTAATTTTTGAACAACTCACGTTCCGATGGGTAAGTATTTCCTTCACTGGACACTGTTCTTGGGGACGATTCCAATCTTGCGCCTCTTCGTATTTACGTTCCTCACTCACTGGTAACTATTTATAAGTCAATTTACGGTTTGAAAACTCCGCACAATTTAAATAAAAATCGTACTGATTCTATGCTTTAAATCTTGCCGGCGAAAAAACAGCTGATTGCGTGACCTCGTTATTCTGCTGTCTCAGCACTAGTTCCAACTCAATGTAGTAGGCTGGCGTCAGTAATATGTTTGGGAATTTTGTCAAAGTCTGTCTATTTTCGCAAATACCAGCAAATTGATTTTTCTCTATTAAAATCAGTCCTTTTCAGGGCCGTTGGATATTTGGCTGCATGCGTTCTATTAAATTTGCGTGCTGTTGCTCTATTCAACAGACACATTAGCGTCTTAGCGATATACTCGTGATATAGGTTAAGTATGTCTTTCGTCTAGTACGGGAAAAGCCTTTTTGAGTTTTCGAGTTGAATTCCTCTTCTTCGAGTTCGCCTTGGATTAGATGTTCGGATTCGCATGTGAAGTGTCTCTTGTGGATTCAAAGCATAAAGTGTTTTTGTGTCAATTTTGGTCTCGCTTATGTACTCTTTGTAAGGTGCATTGTTTTAATTTTTATTCATGACTTCCGGTATTTTGAGTAACATTTTCTTCTGGAACGTTCGAGAATTGCAAATAGAACATCATGGAACAAATTCGACTTCCGTAGAAGCTTTAGAACAAAAACTTCTTTTTCTTCATACTAAAGGATATTACTGAAATTATTCTGGTATTTGTCAAACAATTTTACAGAACTACTTACAATCTGCATGCCATTATTATTTTTGGATTCTCTGCTTTCAACTGAATAAAATGATACCATTCATGATTGGTTTTAAATAAATTAAATCTAATAAATTAACATAAAATACATTTTCTTACCTTGTGTTTACAAAAAATTCTAAGTTTCTAATTAATAAAATGTTATTAAGTTCCTTGGCTCTTGCTATAGCATTAATACATAACATAATTAGCTTTACATAATAAAACAAACAAATATTAAAGCATATAACATATAAATAGTTTCATTTTTCTGTAGGCATAACATATGGCGTAGTTTTTTGTCACTTGTTTATAGTAATTTGTCTTTTTCGGTATTATTTATGGGATTTTTTGGGTATTCACTTAGAGTTTGTTATATTGTTTATCTTTGGGAATACCTGGTTTATCCTAATACATTTTAATTTTATTGTAATTTTACTTAGCATCTCACTGTTTTTGTACAGATGAGCTATTTCATGGGTGTGACAATTTTCACTTTTATATTCAAAAAAACTCTATGAATTAAGCTTGTCTTCAATTGAGCAAGTATTTTTCCATTGTACGTTGTAGATTTGTATCTTTTTTCTATATTCCTTCTAATATTAAACAATTAATTTGTCAAATATGACTATTTTTGTGACTGTTTTTTGATCTCAGCCTAGTATGGTCTATGTAAATATTTATATAACTTGACTGTTAAAGTGTTTTAGGTGGTCATATATATAGTATAGTTACTTTATATTGTATTTCAACTTTAAAATACAAATTTGTTGCATTTTGATAACATTAAAGTCATAAATTTTACAATTTTACATGTTCACTACATGTTTTCAGTTTAACACTGTTTTTTATTATTTTCATTGACTTCTAATCAATTTACAGCTTTCTCTATTTGAAGGAATGTGTTTGTCTTTGTTTAATTGAAATTTACATCTAGTTTTTTTCTTAATTTTATAATAATTAATTTTCACATAAATCTGAGTGATTGGTCTCAACTCTAAAACTTTGATTTTCTGTTACAAAATTTACATATTTTTTAATTTAATTTACATCCTACTTAATGATGTGTTTAAATCATTTAATACATTTATTTTATATATATTATAAAGTATTGTAATAGATCTTGTCTATTATTTCACAACAAATTGGTTTTTATGCTCTATTCAGCATATTTCTAATATGTCATGACCTCATTTTGGTCATTTCTGAGATTATTTGTTTCTCTTATAATACATAATCAGCTTTATTCTGTTCTTCACTTAACAATATATGGGGTTTGAGTCTTGGTCAAAGTCTTTGTCGTTTTTATATGTTAATGATATTAATTATTGGACAATATTACAAACATTTTTTGGATTACTTGGGTTGTGATACTGTTCGTTTCACCTTCCTCTTATGATAATTTACTTTGCAATTAATTTTCTTTATGGAACGTTTTGTGACGTTACAATATGTAATTAAAAATCAACAAAATATACAAACTGTATCAGTGTTGTATACGTATAAGCTACATGAGATTAAGTAAGTAAAATCGCACACTCGTGCGAGCGCGTGCACGAACACACCATGTAGGTACAGATTATGGATATTTATTGCAAAAATTGATAGGTGATTCTATATATTTCATATTTAGTATTGATCACCTCTTTATATAGTACTCTATAAATCACTGAGAAGACAAAGTAAATTTTATAATTGTTCAATTTGCAGGATGTATTCCCAGTTATAAATTCTGTCCTAAAAGGAGAACTGCATGTAAAAGAAGAAATCATCAAAGAAGAGAATTTACAGTTTGTTGATCAGGTATTACACATAGTTATAAATTTGTTTATAGTAACAAGCATTTATTGTTATAATGAACAGCATCGTTGTATCATTGCACATACATAATAATCTCTTAACAACATTCTCATAGCCACTCAGAAAATGAAGTCATACCTTTCCAACAGACAAAATTGACTTTCCTTTTTTTTGTGTACATGACTGTAATTAACAATACTGCAGACCAATATGTTGCTTTACAGCTGTTCATGAGGCAAATGTGGTGTCACTTGATGTGTCTGACATGTTTCTCAGACTCTTTGTATCTTCTTCTTCTTTGACTCCTGAACCACCTTCTTCATCTGTGAAAGCATACAGCATCCCACAACCGAACAGTCAACCTGGGTACTCTAATCTCTGCCTTCCTCTACAGTACTTCCCACTCACTGGGCGCCCATCAGCAAAGTCATTACTGGGTCTCAGCCAATAGTGACCCACCACACTGTCTCATCTTCACAAACCTCTCCATTCACCAATTGTTTCCAGAACCTGTTCATTTTTGTTTTGTAGTTACTTTGTCCATCCAGTATATTTTTAATATTCTCCTACAGCAGCAGTTTTCAAATGCTGTGGTTGTATCTTTCAGTTTTCCCTATTGTCTAGGTTTCACGTGCAGCTTCTATAATAGCATGCTGCATATAATTTGAGGAATTTCTTCTTAATTTAGAATCCAGTATTTGACAGAAGCAAATTTGTTTCTCCATTTGGTGTGTGCTCTGACTCTGATTCCTCTCAGTTGTCTTTAACCAGTTTTAATATTTACCTATTTTTGTTCCTGATTCTCCTCTTCCCCCTAATAATTTTTTATAATATTCAATACTGTTCTCAATTTACCTTGTTTTCTGTGAGTAGAAACCATACCATCAGTAACTCTTAACTCTTAACATCAGTAACTCTTGACTCTTATACTGTCCATGAAATGTAATTACGGTCTTGAACATCTTTATGGTTTCCTTTACAGCCTCTTATAAAGCATTCTCGTATAATGGTAATGAATTTGTATAAAAGTAAATTTTAATTCCTTGTTATTTGTAGGATGTTTTAATGGTCAGTGTAAAGAAAGAAGCAGATCCAGAAGTAGCTGAGACTGAACAGGTAATGTGCATAACCATTATTTAACCCATAGCTAATGTGTTAGGTTGTTCCGTGTCATGTACCACTAGAGATTTGGATCTCATTCGTTTGTAGATATGTAATTAAAAATCAACAAAATACACAAACTGTATCATAGTGTTGTATACATATAAACTACATGAGATTAAGTAAGTAAAATCGCACACACACCATGTAGGTACAGAGTATGAATATTTATTGCAAAAATTGATAGGTGATTCTATATATTTCATATTTAGTATTGATCACCTCTTTATATAGTACTCTATAAATCACTGAGAAGACAAAGTAAATTTTATAATTGTTCAATTTGCAGGATGCATTCCCAGTTATAAATTCTGTTCTAAAAGGAGAACTGCATGTAAAAGAAGAAATCATCAAAGAAGAGAATGAACAGTTTGTTGATCAGGTATTATACATAGTTATAAATTTGTTTATAGTAACAAGCATTTATTGTTATAATGAACAGCATTGTTGTTATTTGTAAACTTATCAGTTAAAACAGTTGGAGACCGTTTGGTGTCCCATGGAAGTCATTTTTATGTGCACTTTCAGTCCATACGATTTACCCATAATATGTACCAGTACCACATGGCAGGAAATTTGAATTTTATGACGTCAGGGGTGTGAGTATGACGTGACCGTGGTGGGGGTAGAATGTGACTGAAGTAGGGATATTACGTGACCATGGCGGGAGTACCATGTGACAGGCACCATGTGGGGGTACCACAGCACTGGTGCGAAGTGTAGTGATTGGTCGGCCATGTTTAATATATGTCACGTCATCATATAGCAGAATCAGTTGTGATTGTGTAAAGTAACAAGCTTTCTGTAAATATAATAACCAAAATATTACCTACCTTGCGATTATGCACTTACCTTAAATTCCACTAGAACCTTACAGGGTCGCCAACATATTTTGAAGCTGTAATATGTAAACTCTAACACTCTTTCCCTTAAATAAAAACCCTTGAATAATTTTGATAAACTACCTCCCTTAATTCAGAAGTTCGCAGATTCATTTAAGTGAGTGTTTTCAGCACAGAAAACTAGGATTTGGTGGAGGCGTAATGACTAAGCTAACACATGTTTATGCTAATAATCAATTTTATTTATTCTCATTTCAATGTTAATTTCGTTCTGTTTATAACTCCAACAGTTTATCAAATTCTTTTCTTTATCGAACTCTTTTATATTTTAAGTTAAACACTTAGTCAAACAAAAAATTTTCTTAACCAAATAATTGTTATACCTTTTCATTGACAAACCAGTACCTCACATGCACTCTCTCTCTCTCTCTCTCTCTCTCTCTCTCTCTCTCTCTCTCTCTCTCTCTCTCTCTCTCTCTCTCTCTCTCTCTCTCTCTCTCTCTCCAAACCGTAATTTCAAGATCGCATATTTAATTATGTTTTAAATTTACAAAAAAGGATTTAGTGACGTTAAATGTTGGCCAGTCGGTATCGTTACTTATCTTGTAGTTGAAATCCAATAGGTTACGCCATTCTTCATACTTCACTTTCTTCTTATTGAACGCTCGAAAACTGTTCCACGCCGTTAAATAAAGTTTTAGATGCACTTTTCTGTTAAAAAGAGTTATTTTTCACTGTTTTAAATTCATATTAGCAACTTTGGTAGATCTACACTTAATTTACCCGCGGGTTCAGTTCAACACAGCTGTACGGCTTTCTGATGTGAGACAACTGCGGCGAATCTGGGGCCTGCAATCGTATACTATACGGACTTATCATACATTGATCACGTGGTCCCTCTGGAGCCCCACTTTGTCTCTCGCCTACACACATGGAACACGGAACAGCGTTGTAATATTAAAAGCATGTGTTCTGCTCATGGTACCATCGTGACGTCAGACTCATTACGATCATATCTTACCTTATAAGGTTCAGTTTACTCGTCTTGATATAGCTATGCATACGTCATATCGCATACTTTTCTGGTGACTCAACAACGCTCCCAGCCTGTGTCACTAGCTGGTACCGAATATTACATAGGCAGGTTTATTAATTGGAATTATTGAAATTGATTAATACAAGAGGATTATACCCATTATGTCCCATTACAATACTCCCCCCTTAATGAGAGGTTTTATGCCAAAGCATAAAAACGCATTGGTTAAACCTAAAAGGATCAGGTCGGATATGGCGCCAGAACCCCCTTTTTATTTTACTAAAATCATGGGTTTTAGTAACTCACCCCCGTAATCCAGTGACCGTGGCTGCACCTGCATGACTTTACTGGACTTCCTGCTTCAGGATCCCAACACCATAAAGCCAGTCAGGAACTAGACGCCCCTGCCCTGACATACTGGCCAGCACAGGGTCGCCACCACAGTATCACCAGACTCTGCAACAATCAATAAAAACATTACTAAATGGACTTTCAAAATTCCATATCCTGAACTGATTTGGTCTCCTCTTAGCTGTACTGGTTTGCTTTTTTCGAAGTACTGGTTTTTTATCTTAACTTTTAATACACATATAGTCTTATTGCTAACATGATACATGTTGTTTAAAATACATGACATTAGTATACATTTAAACATTTTAATTCAAACTCCAAAACAAAATGATTCAATATTTCAATAATTATGAATTCAATTTAACAACAACTGCATCTTACTTTTCCATTTAAAGATTACATTCTCTATCTCAATTCCTCATTACTATGGCAGATTACTACTGCTGTCGTTATTCAATACAAAACAGCAAATTATTAATGCAACAGAAACATAGATAATCAAAACAGTCTACTCCAATACGTCATTATTATTAGTATCATAACAATAATTATCAACTTTATCCTACTTCTTATTTATCTAAAAATTCCTCCCTCTACATCACTTTTTTATCCCCCTTCTTAATCCCTTAATCCCTGATACCCCGCGTTACACAAGTGTCATTGACCTCAAGGACAAGCCTAATCTTGGTATTACACAAACTCGCATAAATGAAGTTTCTCCCTTGTAGCCTGTAACGTGGCCACCACCCATCCACATGCTCTATTTCCCCCCAGGTTGGACTGTCTCGCCCAGTTGCTTCCACAAGGACTGAAGCAGCTGGGGTAAACATTTTTTTCTTTTATTTTACCCCGTCCTTGCTTCGGCGTTACATTAAGTTCGGTATTGCTGGTATCCAGGATACCAGTAATCCTACCAAAATAATTATTTATAAACCATTAAGACGGTCTACCACCTCATTCGGTGGACAGCTGCTGTTCCATAGTTTATGTTAATTCCCCTGGTTCCCTCCCAGTTAAGTTTCTAAGTACACCAATTTAGAAAATAACAAACTATGGCCAGGGTACAGTAAGTCTGCCCATAGCTTGGTACAGATAATCCGAATCCATGGTCAGGGTTCGGTGAAGCCGTGACCCGCCCGAAAACGGGGAATTGCATTTATCATTAATATTTTTACATGTAAAACCATATAACTTGTCGCACTAGTTACATTTATATTACAACACATGGAATGTGTTATCTAACACCGCTCAGTTTCTTTCGTCATGTTCTCTTTACTATCTCTTTACCAAACATCACAAATAGCAGGTACAAAATAATAATTTAGTTGATTCACAATGACTTTACTCTATTTAAAATTTATACAAGACACTTGTCTGTTATCTTTCATATGTTAATAATTATTATTCCAAAATATGTATTAATTTATACATACATCTATATATCTATACTATTAAAATTTCTAAGATGGCACCTACACAGGGGATAACTTTAATTGAAATGTTGTCAATTGCCAAAAAGGTGGGGATACAAATCAGTTGCAAAATTGGGGGTTCCCCATGGAGCGTAAAGTGCCGTTGAAAAAAACTAATGTAACGTTAATTATTTTCTTAAATTTGTTTTACCTTAGTTGTTAACAAAATAAACAGCTATGTTTACATCTGCATTCCGGACGCCATCTTGAATTGTTACCAACTGTGTCAAAATACTTACCCAAGGTACGTTTGAGCGAGTTAATAAGAGAACAATCCGGGTTGATTTTTGTAAATAACTTGCTCAATTATTTTGCAAAAATTTATTTTATTAAGTTGAATCAAATTAAGGTATTTCATCTTTTTCTCAACACTCAGTTACTTTTGTTACTCTATTACAAACAATTTCAATGCATTTAACTTCCCATTTTACGCAAAATAATATAATTTATGCCTGTAAATACCTGAATGACCTTACTGGACTTCCCTCTCAAGATCCCAACACTGCAAGGCCAGATAGGCACTTGACGCCCCTGCTCTAAAGCGCAGGCCAGCACAGGACCGCCGCCACAGCATTACCAGACACTGAAACATTAAATCAAAAACTTCAAATAGTGGCCTTACTTTATACCATATCTCCAACTGATCTGGTCCCCCTGAGTTGTGCTGGTTTGCGTTAAGAAGCACTGGTTTTTCTTAACTTCTAACACATGTATATATATATATATATGCATATTGCGACAGTACAAATAAGTGATGTACTGAGCATGAAATATAAAAATTTAAATTTACTTAATAACTGTAAATAATTAATAATATATTAGAAATAAGCATGTTATGGATTGCAAGCTTGACTCAGACAAAAATATGAACAGGTGTTTCGACCTGACTCAACGTGCACACACACACACAAATGTAACTGAAAGTGTGTACACCAGTATTTTGCTAGTGTGTGTGAATGCAGGTCTCTGCAGGCAAGTTTGCCACCCCAGTATGAATAATTGCACAATGACTGTTTTTCCGTAATTATTCATAAACTAGAATTAAGAATTAAAATCCAAAAGCACCATAAAATGTAAATAAATTTAATAAATACTGTGTGCGAAAACCACGCGAAAGTGACACGCCGTACAAGTGCAATAGTGAAATAACTGTGTACAAATCAAAAGGGTTAAGTTGCAATGTCCAAAATTACAATGAACATGTGTTGTAAAATTAGTTATAAGATAAGTATAAAAAAATACTTACAGGACTCTGCAATTCGCAGAAATATAAAAAATAGTGAATTTGACAAAGAGTGGGGGAACTGACGCCAAAGACAGTTTCTAACATGTCGATTTTGTATCACTGAAGGGTGTCGACCAAGTCATGGGTGTAAATAGGACACGCAAGCTTCAGTGGTTCTCTTTCTTGAATCATCCACGATGCAGCGGGAGCTTATGCCCGTCAGCACGGCATATTTATTAATATTTTTATAAACAGTTTAAATTGCCAGTTATGTACAAATACGTAACCAAGCTATAAGACAAACATTGTAATTAATAACAGCATTACTGAAGAAGTTCCATAGCGATACGACGCTGGACAAGAGAAGAAGTTACATAGCGATACGACGCTGAACAAGAGAAGAAGTTCTATAGCGATACGACGCTGGACAAGAGAAGAAGTTCTATAGCGATACGACGCTGGACAAGAGAAGCAGTTCCATAGCGGTATGACGCTGGACAAGAGGAGAGGAAGAGGAGAAGAGAGACAGCCGACGCTGGAGGCGAGACGAAGATGAACACCGATGGAACAAAAATGATCGAGTATGATTGACGACAATAAGGTGATAGACAACTTATCCATATCTTAATCATACACAGTATACAAAGACAGTTAAAGACATTAATATTTTATTTAAAAATAAGAGTAATATTTCTTGTATAGTAGAGTTAAAAATCATAGATGTTTTAGAAATACGATTAACGTAACAAGTATCAAATTAATATGATATAAAAGGATTACAAAGAATATAAATAAAAACAATTAGTATTTGAGAAAACAGTACTGAGAAGTAATAACTATTAATCTTTTGAGTACGTACCATATATAGAAAAAAGATTTAAAAATTGATTTTGAAACATATTAATAGACTGAGTAGTCTAAAAATGAGATTTTTCTTTTATATACTATTTAGTAGCATAGAATGTTTAGTTAGTAAGGATGTATATATCTTAAGCCTTACGGCATTATAACAAATAATAACTAATGTTTTTTAAATCGAAGTCAGTGCCATGTGCACATATTTTTTTTATAGTATCAAATAAATTTTAAGTACCGTTTCAAGTTCCGTAGAGTTCTTATTGCAGGTACACCTGACCCCCTATTTAAATGTTATATGTTTAAAGAATTTGTCAATCTTGAACGTGAGACCGTTCACACCTATTTATGTATATGTAACGTTGTTTAAATTTGGTGCTCCAAGATCGAAGGACTCCACAAATTTAAATTAAATTAAATTTGCCAAATTGTCACATTGCATTAATGGCGCCCAACGTGGGGCATGACATGACTAAATTTATGTACAAAAATTTGTGACATAAATTGTAGATCATGAATGTATGACCCAATACCCATCATTTGACTATTAAAATTTTTTTATGTAGCTAAATGGTTGCTCTAAAATATATAAAGAGTGTTAAATGAAAAATGTATAATATGTAATTATTATTTGTAGTAAACAGTAACTGAATGTAATGTTAATTGTTGTGTAATCACACAGCTGGCGCCCACCACAAATAATATTGTTGTCTATGTAACAGGTGTAACTGTAATGAGTATTAATAATAACTATTAATAAAAATACAGAAATAAATAAATAAGTAGGGAACGGTTATCAATAATAATTTTTAAAGAATTACTATTAAATAAATATTTTAATAATACTTCAACATGACGACTCCAGGAAATTTAGACGTCGAGGCATTCCAAATGATGATGCGTGCCTGGGTCGATGAAATAAGTACAAAACAAACGGAAAATTTAAATGCTAAATTAGACGAATTAAAAGAATCTAATAAGAAACAAACAGAAAGTTTAGAAAAGAACTTAGCAAAACAAACAGAAATTTTAGGAAATAAATTAGAGCTACAGTCCGAAAATTTTAGACAGGACACCATAAAAATTACAGAGAGTCTAGAAGAGTTAAAGATTGATAATCTTGAAATAAAACAAAGTATAATTGACAGTAATGCGCAGTTAACCGAAAAAATTAATGACACCAACATACGTATTGATACTCTAGAGAATAATTTTAAACAAGCCTTACATGTACAAGTTGTACGGATTGAAAATAAACAAAAAGAATTACGTCTCGAGTGGAGAAAAGATTTAAAAGAAACGCATAAACAAATAAATGATACTTTAACTACTATAACGCGAGAACAGGATGATAAAATCCAAGCTATTAATAATGTATCCCAAGTAAATACCAGTAAACTTAGAGAAATAGAAACATGTACTGTAGTTATTGAGAATAAAATTGAAGAAACTACGAAAGACCGTTCGGGAGAGTATCACATATGAAAGAAGAGATTCAAGAGGAAATGAACCAACTACGAAGTGAGTTAAGAAGACGACAGAACCAAATGACCATATTTCCTACACCAACAGAAGAAAGGAGCAGACTTAAGTTCTCAGGTGGTAAAGGGGAGAACAGTATGGAATTCCTAGCAAGAGTAGAGAAGGAAATAGAAAAAATTGGGAGTGCAATAAATGACGACGAGAAGATAGACTTCGTCACGCGATATCTTAGAGATTCAGCCAGCCAATGGTACTCTATTATTAGAGATAACGCAAGTACATATCAGCAGTTTCGTGAAGCATTCGAGAACCGATACTGGAATCTACATACCCAACGACAAGTACGGGATCAACTTGAATATTGAAAGTTCAATCCACAAGGACAGCAGAGTATTGAACAATACACAATTACACAAATAGAACGTGTAAAGCATCTCAAACCTAAATTCTCAGAATATGAGATTGTTTCAAAATTATCTTACCATTTTCAGCGAGATATCCAGTTAGCAGTTTATACACAAGGGATCAAAACCATAGAAGAATTTTTAATCCTTGTAACACAGTCGGAGAATATCAATAAAGGTAAGAACACACAACACTGGGAACAAAAACACGCAAATCATCACCATAATTATCACAGAGATGACAAGAAATCAATACAAAACACTACACCGCACCGTGATAATTATAAAATAAATTATTCGCCACCTATGTACAACACGCACAGCTAAAGAAACTGAACAAAATAATACAGCTAGACGACAAGGAGACGTTACATGGTCATCCAATCGTAAACAGTTTTCAAAACCAGCTGACAAACGCGTTGCCGCAGTACGAGGGGACGACGAAAAGAAATTGAAGAGAGAAGGCCAAGGAATGAATGAGACAGTAACATTCCGCAGCCGACCGTCTACATCAAAGGCGTCACAATGACTGAATAAACGGAAGCAAAATTATGAAATAAACAACATATACCCCTGCGATATTAGGGAAGACTTATTAATCACTGAACAGGATATAAAGCGAGACGCGCAGCAAACGCAATGCCCTATTGTGACGATGAACATAAACAGGTGTAAATTACGAATGCTTGTTGACACCGGCAGCCAGCTGTCTGTTCGTAACGCTGCATGGGTTCAACGTAACAAGAAATATTTTAAAAATACTGCAATTTTGCCCGTAAATAATTTAAATATTACAACAGCTACCAATAAAAAAGAAAGAGTTAAACAACAAGCATATGTAACTCTAACATATAAAAATCTAGAGTTAGAACACCCTATGATAATTATGCATAAATTGATTTATGATGGAATTTTAGGTATCGATATACTAAATACAATAAATGCTAAGATTAATATTAATGATAATATAATTATGTGTAATTATAAAAATGTTCAATATGAAATAAACCTGAACAGCGAAGAAGAAGAGTGCAAGGTAAGTGAAACACCTATTACTTTGTACAAGCCACAAATACAATATGGTCCAAATCGACATGTGAATGCGGTAGAAGAAGGGATGACGACACAGGAAGAAGAGAAACTACACGAATTAATAGAAGAATATAGTGATGTATTTAGTGAAGTACCGACGCAGACGACAGTATACGAGCACTCTATAGTTGTGTCAGACCCTACAAAAGTCATTAGGAAGACATACCCTATCCCAATGCGATATGAGGAAGAGGTTGAACTCGAAATTCGGCGTATGATCGAAAGTGGAGTCATAGAGCGATCGAACAGCAACTTCCTAAATCCTCTAGTGGTAGTGAAGAAGAAAAATGGAGAGATACGTCTATGCCTTGACATGAGGGAGCTGAACAGCATTGTATTAAAGGAGTATGACTGTGCACCAACTGCGGACGAATTATTTACTAAGTGTGAAGGAGCAAGGTATCTGACAAAGCTAGATTAAGCTCAAGTTTCTGGCAGATTCCAATTCGTGAAGAGAATAGAAAGTACACTGCTTTCCTGTATAAAAATAAATGCTACCAACACTGGGTAGTACCCTTCGGATTAAGCACGAGTTTAGCAGCCATCGTAAAGTGTCTAGAAAAAGCCCTAGGACCTGAAGTGGAACCCTACACCATGATATTTGTAGATGATATCTTAGTTGTATCTGAAACGTTAGATGAACATATAAAACATCTAAGCACTATATTCAAAAAATTTAGGCAAGCAAACATATCCCTTAACCTAGACAAATGTGAATTTATCAAAACCTCTATCCAATTCCTAGGTCACATTATTTCATCCTCTGGTATTCAACCCGATCCTATCAAAATTTCCAGCATAACTAATTTCCCTATACCCGGAAATCTCAAAGAGTTAAGAGCATTCTTAGGACTCACAGGATACTACAGAAGATTCTCACCGTTATATGCAAGATATACGCAACCGCTTCTAGAACTGACGAAGAAAGAAAAAAAATGGAAGTGGGAGGAGAAACATCAAGATGCCTTTAACCAAGTGAAAGAGTTGTTCATGAAAATATTATGTTACATCATCCTCAACGAAAAGGAAAATTCGTAATATACTCCGATGCTAGTGACTACGCAGTAGGAAGTGTACTGTATCAACAAGATACGATGGGAGAGCACCGAGTTATTGCCTACGCCAGTAGAGTCTTCAAAGGAGCTGAAAAACACTACTCCACATCAGAAAAAGAAATACTTGCTATAGTATACGCTCTTAAGCAATTCAGATATTATGTTTATGGTACTCATTTTGAGATACATACTGACCACCAAGCATTATCATTTTTATTAAAATGCAAGGTAACAAATGCCCGATTATTAAGATGGATTTTAGCCATTAGCGAATACTCATTTACCATTAAATACTGTAAAGGTAAAGACAATATTGTAGCGGACACACTAAGCCGATACATCAAAGAAGAACGTGAAGAAGTTTATGTGAATGAAAAGAAAGAAGTACGATTGTTATCAATGAAATTCAAAGAGAATGATGAAGTAAAACAAATGCTGAAAAACTTAGCACATCAACAAGATTTGGATGTAACGATAAGGGAGATGAAGAACCAAGAACAGCTACCAAATCATTATAAGGTACTAAATGGAATTCTTTTCAGGTTAGTAAAACAAGACTGGAAGATAGTACTAACGAATGACATGCTACAAAAATTAATTCGACCAGCACATGAGAGTTTAGCACATGCTGCCGCTCTGAAATGTTATTTGAGTCTACGAGAAGATTTTACGATCAATAATATGTATCGAAAGATAAAGAAAGAAGTAAAGAAGTGTTATGAATGTCAAACGGCGAAAGGACCGAATTTACACACATATGTAGGAATGCAGAGTATACAGAAGGAAAACAAAGGAGAGCTAATTGCAGTGGATTTTCTGGGACCATTACCACGATCAAGTCGAGGTGTGAAGCACATATTGGTATGTATCGATGTGTTTTCCAAGGCAGTCCGACTGTACCCAATTATGCGACCCACAACCAAAGTTGTTCTAAAGATACTACTGCAAAAATATATTCCGTTATATGGAAAAATGAAGAAGATACTCAGTGATCAAGGTGTGCAATTCCAAAGTGAAAAATGGGAGAGGACGTTAAGGGAAAATGGAATACAACCAGTACTCACATCCATAAGACATCCTCAAGGAAACCTTGCTGAGAGAGTTAACAAAGAATTAGGTAAATATTTACGAATATATTGCCATAATCAACACAATAAATGGGCAGAATATTTACCATTTATTGAAAAAGCCATTAACGAAAATTATAGTGAAGCAACAGGATACACTCCAATAGAATTAGAAGAAGATAAGAAGCCAACCAGATTTTGGACTAAATATCTAAACAAACCTAATAACCAAAATGTACCTGTACCAATAAGTGTGAAAATTGAATACGCAAAGCAACGAATAAGAGAGAGAGGTAACAAGAGAATAGAGAGATTTAATCTAACTCACAAGTTACAACAATTCAACGTGGGAGAAAGTATACTACTCAAAGCAAATCCAGTGGGAAAAAGGAGTGATAATACGGCGAAGAAATTCTTCAGACTTTATAATGGACCGTATACGTTAAGACAGCGAGTGGGACAGAACACTTTCATTGTATATGATGAGATACAGAAGAAAGAAATTGGTAAATTCCACGCAACGTCATTTAAGAAGTTCTACACATAAAACAGAGGTCATTGAAACCAGTCAAATCAGCTGTTTGTAAAGCCACCCTAATTCAAGGTCGCGAGCAGTGAACGTACGAAAGAGGGGAGGTAAGACATTTGTATACACTCCTATTAAGGGTGAAATGACGAATATTATTCTTTATTATTTGTTATATTTTTTTGCAAATAATAATAAATAAATAGATCAAAAAAAAAATTTATAATAAATAAATTTATTAAAATTTTTTTTGTTACCAAGCAGAGGAATAATGCGACAGTACAAATAAGTGATGTACTGAGCATGAAATATAAAAATTTAAATTTACTTAATAAACTGTAAATAATTAATAATATATTAGAAATAAGCATGTTATGGATTGCAAGCTTGACTCAGACAAAAATATGAACAGGTGTTTCGACCTGACTCAACGTGCACACACACACACAAATGTAACTGAAAGTGTGTACACCAGTATTTTGCTAGTGTGTGTGAACGCAGGTCTCTGCAGGCAAGTTTGCCACCCCAGTATGAATAATTGCACAATGACTGTTTTTCCGTAATTATTCATAAACTAGAATTAAGAATTAAAATCCAAAAGCACCATAAAATGTAAATAAATTTAATAAATACTGTGTGCGAAAACCACGCGAAAGTGACACGCCGTACAAGAGCAATAGTGAAATAACTGTGTACAAATCAAAAGGGTTAAGTTGCAATGTCCAAAATTACAATGAACATGTGTTGTAAAATTAGTTATAAGATAAGTATAAAAAAATATTTACAGGACTCTGCAATTCGCAGAAATATAAAAAATAGTGAATTTGACAAAGAGTGGGGGAACTGACGCCAAAGACAGTTTCTAACGTCGATTTTGTATCACTGAAGGGTGTCGACCAAGACATGGGTATAAATAGGACACGCAAGCTTCAGTGGTTCTCTTTCTTGAATCATCCACGATGCAGCGGGAGCTTATGCCCGTCAGCACGGCATATTTATTAATATTTTTATAAACAGTTTAAATTGCCAGTTATGTACAAATACGTAACCAAGCTATAAGACAAACATTGTAATTAATAACAGCATTACTGAAGAAGTTCCATAGCGATACGACGCTGGACAAGAGAAGAAGTTCCATAGTGATACGACGCTGGACAAGAGAAGAAGTTCTATAGCGATACGACGCTGGACAAGAGAAGAAGTTCTATAGCGATTTGACGCTGGACAAGAGAAGCAGTTCCATAGCGATACGACGCTGGACAAGAGGAGAGGAAGAGGAGAAGAGAGACATCCGACGCTGGACAAGAGGAGAAGAGAGACAGCCGATGCTGGAGGCGAGACGAAGATGAACACCGATGGAACAAAAATGATCGAGTATGATTGACGACAATAAGGTGATAGACAACTTATCCATATCTTAATCATACACAGTATACAAAGACAGTTAAAGACATTAATATTTTATTTAAAAATAAGAGTAATATTTCTTGTATAGTAGAGTTAAAAATCATAGATGTTTTAGAAATACGATTAACGTAACAAGTATCAAATTAATATGATATAAAAGGATTACAAAGAATATAAATAAAAACAATTAGTATTTGAGAAAACAGTACTGAGAAGTAATAACTATTAATCTTTTGAGTACGTACCATATATAGAAAAAAGATTTAAAAATTGATTTTGAAACATATTAATAGACTGAGTAGTCTAAAAATGAGATTTTTCTTTTATATACTATTTAGTAGCATAGAATGTTTAGTTAGTAAGGATGTATATATCTTAAGCCTTACGGCATTATAACAAATAATAACTAATGTTTTTTAAATCGAAGTCAGTGCCATGTGCACATATTTTTTTTATAGTATCAAATAAATTTTAAGTACCGTTTCAAGTTCCGTAGAGTTCTTATTGCAGGTACACCTGACCCCCTATTTAAATGTTATATGTTTAAAGAATTTGTCAATCTTGAACGTGAGACCGTTCACACCTATTTATGTATATGTAACGTTGTTTAAATTTGGTGCTCCAAGATCGAAGGACTCCACAAATTTAAATTAAATTAAATTTGCCAAATTGTCACATTGCATTAATGGCGCCCAACGTGGGGCATGACATGACTAAATTTATGTACAAAAATTTGTGACATAAATTGTAGATCATGAATGTATGACCCAATACCCATCATTTGACTATTAAAATTTTTTTATGTAGCTAAATGGTTGCTCTAAAATATATAAAGAGTGTTAAATGAAAAATGTATAATATGTAATTATTATTTGTAGTAAACAGTAACTGAATGTAATGTTAATTGTTGTGTAATCACACAGCTGGCGCCCACCACAAATAATATTGTTGTCTATGTAACAGGTGTAACTGTAATGAGTATTAATAATAACTATTAATAAAAATACAGAAATAAATAAATAAGTAGGGAACGGTTATCAATAATAATTTTTAAAGAATTACTATTAAATAAATATTTTAATAATACTTCAACATGACGACTCCAGGAAATTTAGACGTCGAGGCATTCCAAATGATGATGCGTGCCTGGGTCGATGAAATAAGTACAAAACAAACGGAAAATTTAAATGCTAAATTAGACGAATTAAAAGAATCTAATAAGAAACAAACAGAAAGTTTAGAAAAGAACTTAGCAAAACAAACAGAAATTTTAGGAAATAAATTAGAGCTACAGTCCGAAAATTTTAGACAGGACACCATAAAAATTACAGAGAGTCTAGAAGAGTTAAAGATTGATAATCTTGAAATAAAACAAAGTATAATTGACAGTAATGCGCAGTTAACCAAAAAAATTAATGACACCAACATACGTATTGATACTCTAGAGAATAATTTTAAACAAGCCTTACATGAACAAGTTGTACGGATTGAAAATAAACAAAAAGAATTACGTCTCGAGTGGAGAAAAGATTTAAAAGAAACGCATAAACAAATAAATGATACTTTAACTACTATAACGCGAGAACAGGATGATAAAATCCAAGCTATTAATAATGTATCCCAAGTAAATACCAGTAAACTTAGAGAAATAGAAACATGTACTGTAGTTATTGAGAATAAAATTGAAGAAACTACGAAAGACCGTTCATATGAAAGAAGAGATTCAAGAGGAAATGAACCAACTACGAAGTGAGTTAAGAAGACGACAGAACCAAATGACCATATTTCCTACACCAACAGAAGAAAGGAGCAGACTTAAGTTCTCAGGTGGTAAAGGGGAGAACAGTATGGAATTCCTAGCAAGAGTAGAGAAGGAAATAGAAAAAATTGGGAGTGCAATAAATGACGACGAGAAGATAGACTTCGTCACGCGATATCTTAGAGATTCAGCCAGCCAATGGTACTCTATTATTAGAGATAACGTAAGTACATATCAGCAGTTTCGTGAAGCATTCGAGAACCGATACTGGAATCTACATACCCAACGACAAGTACGGGATCAACTTGAATATGGAAAGTTCAATCCACAAGGACAGCAGAGTATTGAACAATACACAATTACACAAATAGAACGTGTAAAGCATCTCAAACCTAAATTCTCAGAATATGAGATTGTTTCAAAATTATCTTACCATTTTCAGCGAGATATCCAGTTAGCAGTTTATACACAAGGGATCAAAACCATAGAAGAATTTTTAATCCTTGTAACACAGTCGGAGAATATCAATAAAGGTAAGAACACACAACACTGGGAACAAAAACACGCAAATCATCACCATAATTATCACAGAGATGACAAGAAATCAATACAAAACACTACACCGCACCGTGATAATTATAAAATAAATTATTCGCCACCTATGTACAACACGCACAGCTAAAGAAACTGAACAAAATAATACAGCTAGACGACAAGGAGACGTTACATGGTCATCCAATCGTAAACAGTTTTCAAAACCAGCTGACAAACGCGTTGCCGCAGTACGAGGGGACGACGAAAAGAAATTGAAGAGAGAAGGCCAAGGAATGAATGAGACAGTAACATTCCGCAGCCAACCGTCTACATCAAAGGCGTCACAATGACTGAATAAACGGAAGCAAAATTATGAAATAAACAACATATACCCCTGCGATATTAGGGAAGACTTATTAAGCACTGAACAGGATATAAAGCGAGACGCGCAGCAAACGCAATGCCCTATTGTGACGGTGAACATAAACAGGTGTAAATTACGAATGCTTGTTGACACCGGCAGTCAGCTGTGTGTTCGTAACGCTGCATGGGTTCAACATAACAAGAAATACTTTAAAAATACTGCAATTTTGCCCGTAAATAATTTAAATATTACAACAGCTACCAATAAAAAAGAAAGAGTTAAACAACAAGCATATGTAACTCTAACATATAAAAATCTAGAGTTAGAACACCCTATGATAATTATGCATAAATTGATTTATGATGGAATTTTAGGTATCGATATACTAAATACAATAAATGCTAAGATTAATATTAATGATAATATAATTATGTGTAATTATAAAAATGTTCAATATGAAATAAACCTGAACAGCGAAGAAGAAGAGTGCAAGGTAAGTGAAACACCTATTACTTTGTACAAGCCACAAATACAATATGGTCCAAATCGACATGTGAATGCGGTAGAAGAAGGGATGACGACACAGGAAGAAGAGAAACTACACGAATTAATAGAAGAATATAGTGATGTATTTAGTGAAGTACCGACACAGACGACAGTATACGAGCACTCTATAGTTGTGTCAGACCCTACAAAAGTCATTAGGAAGACATACCCTATCCCAATGCGATATGAGGAAGAGGTTGAACTCGAAATTCGGCGTATGATCGAAAGTGGAGTCATAGAGCGATCGAACAGCAACTTCCTAAATCCTCTAGTGGTAGTGAAGAAGAAAAATGGAGAGATACGTCTATGCCTTGACATGAGGGAGCTGAACAGCATTGTATTAAAGGAGTATGACTGTGCACCAACTGCGGACAAATTATTTACTAAGTGTGAAGGAGCAAGGTATCTGACAAAGCTAGATTAAGCTCAAGTTTCTGGCAGATTCCAATTCGTGAAGAGAATAGAAAGTACACTGCTTTCCTGTATAAAAATAAATGCTACCAACACTGGGTAGTACCCTTCGGATTAAGCACGAGTTTAGCAGCCATCGTAAAGTGTCTAGAAAAAGCCCTAGGACCTGAAGTGGAACCCTACACCATGATATTTGTAGATGATATCTTAGTTGTATCTAAAACGTTAGATGAACATATAAAACATCTAAGCACGATATTCAAAAAATTTAGGCAAGCGAACATATCCCTTAACCTAGACAAATGTGAATTTATCAAAACCTCTATCCAATTCCTAGGTCACATTATTTCATCCTCTGGTATTCAACCCGATCCTATCAAAATTTCCAGCATAACTAATTTCCCTATACCCGGAAATCTCAAAGAGTTAAGAGCATTCTTAGGACTCACAGGATACTACAGAAGATTCTCACCATTATATGCAAGATATACGCAACCGCTTCTAGAACTGACGAAGAAAGAAAAAAAATGGAAGTGGGAGGAGAAACATCAAGATGCCTTTAACCAAGTGAAAGAGTTGTTCATGAAAATATTATGTTACATCATCCTCAACGAAAAGGAAAATTCGTAATATACTCCGATGCTAGTGACTACGCAGTAGGAAGTGTACTGTATCAACAAGATACGATGGGAGAGCACGGAGTTATTGCCTACGCCAGTAGAGTCTTCAAAGGAGCTGAAAAACACTACTCCACATCAGAAAAAGAAATACTTGCTATAGTATACGCTCTTAAGCAATTCAGATATTATGTTTATGGTACTCATTTTGAGATACATACTGACCACCAAGCATTATCATTTTTATTAAAATGCAAGGTAACAAATGCCCGATTATTAAGATGGATTTTAGCCATTAGCGAATACTCATTTACCATTAAATACTGTAAAGGTAAAGACAATATTGTAGCGGACACACTAAGCCGATACATCAAAGAAGAACGTGAAGAAGTTTATGTGAATGAAAAGAAAGAAGTACGATTGTTATCAATGAAATTCAAAGAGAATGATGAAGTAAAACAAATGCTGAAAAACTTAGCACATCAACAAGATTTGGATGTAACGATAAGGGAGATGAAGAACCAAGAACAGCTACCAAATCATTATAAGGTACTAAATGGAATTCTTTTCAGGTTAGTAAAACAAGACTGGAAGATAGTACTAACGAATGACATGCTACAAAAATTAATTCGACCAGCACATGAGAGTTTAGCACATGCTGCCGCTCTGAAATGTTATTTGAGTCTACAAGAAGATTTTACGATCAATAATATGTATCGAAAGATAAAGAAAGAAGTAAAGAAGTGTTATGAATGTCAAACGGCGAAAGGACCGAATTTACACACATATGTAGGAATGCAGAGTATACAGAAGGAAAACAAAGGAGAGCTAATTGCAGTGGATTTTCTGGGACCATTACCACGATCAAGTCGAGGTGTGAAGCACATATTGGTATGTATCGATGTGTTTTCCAAGGCAGTCCGACTGTACCCAATTATGCGACCCACAACCAAAGTTGTTCTAAAGATACTACTGCAAAAATATATTCCGTTATATGGAAAAATGAAGAAGATACTCAGTGATCAAGGTGTGCAATTCCAAAGTGAAAAATGGGAGAGGACGTTAAGGGAAAATGGAATACAACCAGTACTCACATCCATAAGACATCCTCAAGGAAACCTTGCTGAGAGAGTTAACAAAGAATTAGGTAAATATTTACGAATATATTGCCATAATCAACACAATAAATGGGCAGAATATTTACCATTTATTGAAAAAGCCATTAACGAAAATTATAGTGAAGCAACAGGATACACTCCAATGGAATTAGAAGAAGATAAGAAGCCAACCAGATTTTGGACTAAATATCTAAACAAACCTAATAACCAAAATGTACCTGTACCAATAAGTGTGAAAATTGAATACGCAAAGCAACGAATAAGAGAGAGAGGTAACAAGAGAATAGAGAGATTTAATCTAACTCACAAGTTACAACAATTCAACGTGGGAGAAAGTATACTACTCAAAGCAAATCCAGTGGGAAAAAGGAGAGATAATACGGCGAAGAAATTCTTCGGACTTTATAATGGACCGTATACGTTAAGACAGCGAGTGGGACAGAACACTTTCATTGTATATGATGAGATACAGAAGAAAGAAATTGGTAAATTCCACGCAACGTCATTTAAGAAGTTCTACACATAAAACAGAGGTCATTGAAACCAGTCAAATCAGCTGTTTGTAAAGCCACCCTAATTCAAGGTCGCGAGCAGTGAACGTACGAAAGAGGGGAGGTAAGACATTTGTATACACTCCTATTAAGGGTGAAATGACGAATATTATTCTTTATTATTTGTTATATTTTTTTGCAAATAATAATAAATAAATAGATCAAAAAAAAAATTTATAATAAATAAATTTATTAAAATTTTTTTTGTTACCAAGCAGAGGAATAATGCGACAGTACAAATAAGTGATGTACTGAGCATGAAATATAAAAATTTAAATTTACTTAATAAACTGTAAATAATTAATAATATATTAGAAATAAGCATGTTATGGATTGCAAGCTTGACTCAGACAAAAATATGAACAGGTGTTTCGACCTGACTCAACGTGCACACACACACACAAATGTAACTGAAAGTGTGTACACCAGTATTTTGCTAGTGTGTGTGAACGCAGGTCTCTGCAGGCAAGTTTGCCACCCCAGTATGAATAATTGCACAATGACTGTTTTTCCGTAATTATTCATAAACTAGAATTAAGAATTAAAATCCAAAAGCACCATAAAATGTAAATAAATTTAATAAATACTGTGTGCGAAAACCACGCGAAAGTGACACGCCGTACAAGAGCAATAGTGAAATAACTGTGTACAAATCAAAAGGGTTAAGTTGCAATGTCCAAAATTACAATGAACATGTGTTGTAAAATTAGTTATAAGATAAGTATAAAAAAATATTTACAGGACTCTGCAATTCGCAGAAATATAAAAAATAGTGAATTTGACAAAGAGTGGGGGAACTGACGCCAAAGACAGTTTCTAACGTCGATTTTGTATCACTGAAGGGTGTCGACCAAGACATGGGTATAAATAGGACACGCAAGCTTCAGTGGTTCTCTTTCTTGAATCATCCACGATGCAGCGGGAGCTTATGCCCGTCAGCACGGCATATTTATTAATATTTTTATAAACAGTTTAAATTGCCAGTTATGTACAAATACGTAACCAAGCTATAAGACAAACATTGTAATTAATAACAGCATTACTGAAGAAGTTCCATAGCGATACGACGCTGGACAAGAGAAGAAGTTCCATAGTGATACGACGCTGGACAAGAGAAGAAGTTCTATAGCGATACGACGCTGGACAAGAGAAGAAGTTCTATAGCGATTTGACGCTGGACAAGAGAAGCAGTTCCATAGCGATACGACGCTGGACAAGAGGAGAGGAAGAGGAGAAGAGAGACATCCGACGCTGGACAAGAGGAGAAGAGAGACAGCCGATGCTGGAGGCGAGACGAAGATGAACACCGATGGAACAAAAATGATCGAGTATGATTGACGACAATAAGGTGATAGACAACTTATCCATATCTTAATCATACACAGTATACAAAGACAGTTAAAGACATTAATATTTTATTTAAAAATAAGAGTAATATTTCTTGTATAGTAGAGTTAAAAATCATAGATGTTTTAGAAATACGATTAACGTAACAAGTATCAAATTAATATGATATAAAAGGATTACAAAGAATATAAATAAAAACAATTAGTATTTGAGAAAACAGTACTGAGAAGTAATAACTATTAATCTTTTGAGTACGTACCATATATAGAAAAAAGATTTAAAAATTGATTTTGAAACATATTAATAGACTGAGTAGTCTAAAAATGAGATTTTTCTTTTATATACTATTTAGTAGCATAGAATGTTTAGTTAGTAAGGATGTATATATCTTAAGCCTTACGGCATTATAACAAATAATAACTAATGTTTTTTAAATCGAAGTCAGTGCCATGTGCACATATTTTTTTTATAGTATCAAATAAATTTTAAGTACCGTTTCAAGTTCCGTAGAGTTCTTATTGCAGGTACACCTGACCCCCTATTTAAATGTTATATGTTTAAAGAATTTGTCAATCTTGAACGTGAGACCGTTCACACCTATTTATGTATATGTAACGTTGTTTAAATTTGGTGCTCCAAGATCGAAGGACTCCACAAATTTAAATTAAATTAAATTTGCCAAATTGTCACATTGCATTAATGGCGCCCAACGTGGGGCATGACATGACTAAATTTATGTACAAAAATTTGTGACATAAATTGTAGATCATGAATGTATGACCCAATACCCATCATTTGACTATTAAAATTTTTTTATGTAGCTAAATGGTTGCTCTAAAATATATAAAGAGTGTTAAATGAAAAATGTATAATATGTAATTATTATTTGTAGTAAACAGTAACTGAATGTAATGTTAATTGTTGTGTAATCACACAGCTGGCGCCCACCACAAATAATATTGTTGTCTATGTAACAGGTGTAACTGTAATGAGTATTAATAATAACTATTAATAAAAATACAGAAATAAATAAATAAGTAGGGAACGGTTATCAATAATAATTTTTAAAGAATTACTATTAAATAAATATTTTAATAATACTTCAACATGACGACTCCAGGAAATTTAGACGTCGAGGCATTCCAAATGATGATGCGTGCCTGGGTCGATGAAATAAGTACAAAACAAACGGAAAATTTAAATGCTAAATTAGACGAATTAAAAGAATCTAATAAGAAACAAACAGAAAGTTTAGAAAAGAACTTAGCAAAACAAACAGAAATTTTAGGAAATAAATTAGAGCTACAGTCCGAAAATTTTAGACAGGACACCATAAAAATTACAGAGAGTCTAGAAGAGTTAAAGATTGATAATCTTGAAATAAAACAAAGTATAATTGACAGTAATGCGCAGTTAACCAAAAAAATTAATGACACCAACATACGTATTGATACTCTAGAGAATAATTTTAAACAAGCCTTACATGAACAAGTTGTACGGATTGAAAATAAACAAAAAGAATTACGTCTCGAGTGGAGAAAAGATTTAAAAGAAACGCATAAACAAATAAATGATACTTTAACTACTATAACGCGAGAACAGGATGATAAAATCCAAGCTATTAATAATGTATCCCAAGTAAATACCAGTAAACTTAGAGAAATAGAAACATGTACTGTAGTTATTGAGAATAAAATTGAAGAAACTACGAAAGACCGTTCATATGAAAGAAGAGATTCAAGAGGAAATGAACCAACTACGAAGTGAGTTAAGAAGACGACAGAACCAAATGACCATATTTCCTACACCAACAGAAGAAAGGAGCAGACTTAAGTTCTCAGGTGGTAAAGGGGAGAACAGTATGGAATTCCTAGCAAGAGTAGAGAAGGAAATAGAAAAAATTGGGAGTGCAATAAATGACGACGAGAAGATAGACTTCGTCACGCGATATCTTAGAGATTCAGCCAGCCAATGGTACTCTATTATTAGAGATAACGTAAGTACATATCAGCAGTTTCGTGAAGCATTCGAGAACCGATACTGGAATCTACATACCCAACGACAAGTACGGGATCAACTTGAATATGGAAAGTTCAATCCACAAGGACAGCAGAGTATTGAACAATACACAATTACACAAATAGAACGTGTAAAGCATCTCAAACCTAAATTCTCAGAATATGAGATTGTTTCAAAATTATCTTACCATTTTCAGCGAGATATCCAGTTAGCAGTTTATACACAAGGGATCAAAACCATAGAAGAATTTTTAATCCTTGTAACACAGTCGGAGAATATCAATAAAGGTAAGAACACACAACACTGGGAACAAAAACACGCAAATCATCACCATAATTATCACAGAGATGACAAGAAATCAATACAAAACACTACACCGCACCGTGATAATTATAAAATAAATTATTCGCCACCTATGTACAACACGCACAGCTAAAGAAACTGAACAAAATAATACAGCTAGACGACAAGGAGACGTTACATGGTCATCCAATCGTAAACAGTTTTCAAAACCAGCTGACAAACGCGTTGCCGCAGTACGAGGGGACGACGAAAAGAAATTGAAGAGAGAAGGCCAAGGAATGAATGAGACAGTAACATTCCGCAGCCAACCGTCTACATCAAAGGCGTCACAATGACTGAATAAACGGAAGCAAAATTATGAAATAAACAACATATACCCCTGCGATATTAGGGAAGACTTATTAAGCACTGAACAGGATATAAAGCGAGACGCGCAGCAAACGCAATGCCCTATTGTGACGGTGAACATAAACAGGTGTAAATTACGAATGCTTGTTGACACCGGCAGTCAGCTGTGTGTTCGTAACGCTGCATGGGTTCAACATAACAAGAAATACTTTAAAAATACTGCAATTTTGCCCGTAAATAATTTAAATATTACAACAGCTACCAATAAAAAAGAAAGAGTTAAACAACAAGCATATGTAACTCTAACATATAAAAATCTAGAGTTAGAACACCCTATGATAATTATGCATAAATTGATTTATGATGGAATTTTAGGTATCGATATACTAAATACAATAAATGCTAAGATTAATATTAATGATAATATAATTATGTGTAATTATAAAAATGTTCAATATGAAATAAACCTGAACAGCGAAGAAGAAGAGTGCAAGGTAAGTGAAACACCTATTACTTTGTACAAGCCACAAATACAATATGGTCCAAATCGACATGTGAATGCGGTAGAAGAAGGGATGACGACACAGGAAGAAGAGAAACTACACGAATTAATAGAAGAATATAGTGATGTATTTAGTGAAGTACCGACACAGACGACAGTATACGAGCACTCTATAGTTGTGTCAGACCCTACAAAAGTCATTAGGAAGACATACCCTATCCCAATGCGATATGAGGAAGAGGTTGAACTCGAAATTCGGCGTATGATCGAAAGTGGAGTCATAGAGCGATCGAACAGCAACTTCCTAAATCCTCTAGTGGTAGTGAAGAAGAAAAATGGAGAGATACGTCTATGCCTTGACATGAGGGAGCTGAACAGCATTGTATTAAAGGAGTATGACTGTGCACCAACTGCGGACAAATTATTTACTAAGTGTGAAGGAGCAAGGTATCTGACAAAGCTAGATTAAGCTCAAGTTTCTGGCAGATTCCAATTCGTGAAGAGAATAGAAAGTACACTGCTTTCCTGTATAAAAATAAATGCTACCAACACTGGGTAGTACCCTTCGGATTAAGCACGAGTTTAGCAGCCATCGTAAAGTGTCTAGAAAAAGCCCTAGGACCTGAAGTGGAACCCTACACCATGATATTTGTAGATGATATCTTAGTTGTATCTAAAACGTTAGATGAACATATAAAACATCTAAGCACGATATTCAAAAAATTTAGGCAAGCGAACATATCCCTTAACCTAGACAAATGTGAATTTATCAAAACCTCTATCCAATTCCTAGGTCACATTATTTCATCCTCTGGTATTCAACCCGATCCTATCAAAATTTCCAGCATAACTAATTTCCCTATACCCGGAAATCTCAAAGAGTTAAGAGCATTCTTAGGACTCACAGGATACTACAGAAGATTCTCACCATTATATGCAAGATATACGCAACCGCTTCTAGAACTGACGAAGAAAGAAAAAAAATGGAAGTGGGAGGAGAAACATCAAGATGCCTTTAACCAAGTGAAAGAGTTGTTCATGAAAATATTATGTTACATCATCCTCAACGAAAAGGAAAATTCGTAATATACTCCGATGCTAGTGACTACGCAGTAGGAAGTGTACTGTATCAACAAGATACGATGGGAGAGCACGGAGTTATTGCCTACGCCAGTAGAGTCTTCAAAGGAGCTGAAAAACACTACTCCACATCAGAAAAAGAAATACTTGCTATAGTATACGCTCTTAAGCAATTCAGATATTATGTTTATGGTACTCATTTTGAGATACATACTGACCACCAAGCATTATCATTTTTATTAAAATGCAAGGTAACAAATGCCCGATTATTAAGATGGATTTTAGCCATTAGCGAATACTCATTTACCATTAAATACTGTAAAGGTAAAGACAATATTGTAGCGGACACACTAAGCCGATACATCAAAGAAGAACGTGAAGAAGTTTATGTGAATGAAAAGAAAGAAGTACGATTGTTATCAATGAAATTCAAAGAGAATGATGAAGTAAAACAAATGCTGAAAAACTTAGCACATCAACAAGATTTGGATGTAACGATAAGGGAGATGAAGAACCAAGAACAGCTACCAAATCATTATAAGGTACTAAATGGAATTCTTTTCAGGTTAGTAAAACAAGACTGGAAGATAGTACTAACGAATGACATGCTACAAAAATTAATTCGACCAGCACATGAGAGTTTAGCACATGCTGCCGCTCTGAAATGTTATTTGAGTCTACAAGAAGATTTTACGATCAATAATATGTATCGAAAGATAAAGAAAGAAGTAAAGAAGTGTTATGAATGTCAAACGGCGAAAGGACCGAATTTACACACATATGTAGGAATGCAGAGTATACAGAAGGAAAACAAAGGAGAGCTAATTGCAGTGGATTTTCTGGGACCATTACCACGATCAAGTCGAGGTGTGAAGCACATATTGGTATGTATCGATGTGTTTTCCAAGGCAGTCCGACTGTACCCAATTATGCGACCCACAACCAAAGTTGTTCTAAAGATACTACTGCAAAAATATATTCCGTTATATGGAAAAATGAAGAAGATACTCAGTGATCAAGGTGTGCAATTCCAAAGTGAAAAATGGGAGAGGACGTTAAGGGAAAATGGAATACAACCAGTACTCACATCCATAAGACATCCTCAAGGAAACCTTGCTGAGAGAGTTAACAAAGAATTAGGTAAATATTTACGAATATATTGCCATAATCAACACAATAAATGGGCAGAATATTTACCATTTATTGAAAAAGCCATTAACGAAAATTATAGTGAAGCAACAGGATACACTCCAATGGAATTAGAAGAAGATAAGAAGCCAACCAGATTTTGGACTAAATATCTAAACAAACCTAATAACCAAAATGTACCTGTACCAATAAGTGTGAAAATTGAATACGCAAAGCAACGAATAAGAGAGAGAGGTAACAAGAGAATAGAGAGATTTAATCTAACTCACAAGTTACAACAATTCAACGTGGGAGAAAGTATACTACTCAAAGCAAATCCAGTGGGAAAAAGGAGAGATAATACGGCGAAGAAATTCTTCGGACTTTATAATGGACCGTATACGTTAAGACAGCGAGTGGGACAGAACACTTTCATTGTATATGATGAGATACAGAAGAAAGAAATTGGTAAATTCCACGCAACGTCATTTAAGAAGTTCTACACATAAAACAGAGGTCATTGAAACCAGTCAAATCAGCTGTTTGTAAAGCCACCCTAATTCAAGGTCGCGAGCAGTGAACGTACGAAAGAGGGGAGGTAAGACATTTGTATACACTCCTATTAAGGGTGAAATGACGAATATTATTCTTTATTATTTGTTATATTTTTTTTTGCAAATAATAATAATAAATAAATAGATAAAAAAAAAAAATTTATAATAAATAAATTTATTAAAATTTTTTTTGTTACCAAGCAGAGGAATAATGCGACAGTACAAATAAGTGATGTACTGAGCATGAAATATAAAAATTTAAATTTACTTAATAAACTGTAAATAATTAATAATATATTAGAAATAAGCATGTTATGGATTGCAAGCTTGACTCAGACAAAAATATGAACAGGTGTTTCGACCTGACTCAACGTGCACACACACACACAAATGTAACTGAAAGTGTGTACACCAGTATTTTGCTAGTGTGTGTGAATGCAGGTCTCTGCAGGCAAGTTTGCCACCCCAGTATGAATAATTGCACAATGACTGTTTTTCCGTAATTATTCATAAACTAGAATTAAGAATTAAAATCCAAAAGCACCATAAAATGTAAATAAATTTAATAAATACTGGGTGCGAAAACCACGCGAAAGTGACACGCCATACAAGTGCAATAGTGAAATAACTGTGTACAAATCAAAAGGGTTAAGTTGCAATGTCCAAAATTACAATGAACATGTGTTGTAAAATTAGTTATAAGATAAGTGTAAAAAAATACTTACAGGACTCTGCAATTCGCAGAAATATAAAAAATAGTGAATTTGACAAAGAGTGGGGGAACTGACGCCAAAGACAGTTTCTAACGTCGATTTTGTATCACTGAAGGGTGTCGACCAAGACATGGGTATAAATAGGACACGCAAGCTTCAGTGGTTCTCTGTCTTGAATCATCCACGATGCAGCGGGAGCTTATGCCCGTCAGCACGGCATATTTATTAATATTTTTATAAACAGTTTAAATTGCCAGTTATGTACAAATACGTAACCAAGCTATAAGACAAACATTGTAATTAATAACAGCATTACTGAAGAAGTTCCATAGCGATACGACGCTGGACAAGAGAAGAAGTTCCATAGCGATACGACGCTGGACAAGAGAAGAAGTTCTATAGCGATACGACGCTGGACAAGAGAAGAAGTTCTATAGCGATATGACGCTGGACAAGAGAAGCAGTTCCATAGCGATACGACGCTGGACAAGAGGAGAGGAAGAGGAGAAGAGAGACAGCCGATGCTGGAGGCGAGACGAAGATGAACACCGATGGAACAAAAATGATCGAGTATGATTGACGACAATAAGGTGATAGACAACTTATCCATATCTTAATCATACACAGTATACAAAGACAGTTAAAGACATTAATATTTTATTTAAAAATAAGAGTAATATTTCTTGTATAGTAGAGTTAAAAATCATAGATGTTTTAGAAATACGATTAACGTAACAAGTATCAAATTAATATGATATAAAAGGATTACAAAGAATATAAATAAAAACAATTAGTATTTGAGAAAACAGTACTGAGAAGTAATAACTATTAATCTTTTGAGTATGTACCATATATAGAAAAAAGATTTAAAAATTGATTTTGAAACATATTAATAGACTGAGTAGTCTAAAAATGAGATTTTTCTTTTATATACTATTTAGTAGCATAGAATGTTTAGTTAGTAAGGATGTATATATCTTAAGGCTTACGGCATTATAACAAATAATAACTAATGTTTTTTAAATCGAAGTCAGTGCCATGTGCACATATTTTTTTTATAGTATCAAATAAATTTTAAGTACCGTTTCAAGTTCCATAGAGTTCTTATTTCAGGTACACCTGACTCCCTATTTAAATGTTATATGTTTAAAGAATTTGTCAATCTTAAACGTGAGACCGTTCACACCTATTTATGTATATGTAACGTTGTTTAAATTTGGTGCTCCAAGATCGAAGGACTCCACAAATTTAAATTAAATTAAATTTGCCAAATTGTCACATTGCATTAATGGCGCCCAACGTGGGGCATGACATGACTAAATTTATGTACAAAAATTTGTGACATAAATTGTAGATCATGAATGTATGACCCGATACCCATCATTTGACTATTAAAATTTTTTTATGTAGCTAAATGGTTGCTCTAAAATATATAAAGAGTGTTAAATGAAAAATGTATAATATGTAATTATTATTTGTAGTAAACAGTAACTGAATGTAATGTTAATTGTTGTGTAATCACACAGCTGGCGCCCACCACAAATAATATTGTTGTCTATGTAACAGGTGTAACTGTAATGAGTATTAATAATAACTATTAATAAAAATACAGAAATAAATAAATAAGTAGGGAACGGTTATCAATAATAATTTTTAAAGAATTACTATTAAATAAATATTTTAATAATACTTCAACATGACGACTCCAGGAAATTTAGACGTCGAGGCATTCCAAATGATGATGCGTGCCTGGGTCGATGAAATAAGTACAAAACAAACGGAAAATTTAAATGCTAAATTAGACGAATTAAAAGAATCTAATAAGAAACAAACAGAAAGTTTAGAAAAGAACTTAGCAAAACAAACAGAAATTTTAGGAAATAAATTAGAGCTACAGTCCGAAAATTTTAGACAGTACACCATAAAAATTACAGAGAGTCTAGAAGAGTTAAAGATTGATAATCTTGAAATAAAACAAAGTATAATTGACAGTAATGCGCAGTTAACCGAAAAAATTAATGACACCAACATACGTATTGATACTCTAGAGAATAATTTTAAACAAGCCTTACATGTACAAGTTGTACGGATTGAAAATAAACAAAAAGAATTACGTCTCGAGTGGAGAAAAGATTTAAAAGAAACGCATAAACAAATAAATGATACTTTAACTACTATAACGCGAGAACAGGATGATAAAATCCAAGCTATTAATAATGTATCCCAAGTAAATACCAGTAAACTTAGAGAAATAGAAACATGTACTGTAGTTATTGAGAATAAAATTGAAGAAACTACGAAAGACCGTTCATATGAAAGAAGAGATTCAAGAGGAAATGAACCAACTACGAAGTGAGTTAAGAAGACGACAGAACCAAATGACCATATTTCCTACACCAACAGAAGAAAGGAGCAGACTTAAGTTCTCAGGTGGTAAAGGGGAGAACAGTATGGAATTCCTAGCAAGAGTAGAGAAGGAAATAGAAAAAATTGGGAGTGCAATAAATGACGACGAGAAGATAGACTTCGTCACGCGATATCTTAGAGATTCAGCCAGCCAATGGTAGTCTATTATTAGAGATAACGCAAGTACGTATCAGCAGTTTCGTGAAGCATTCGAGAACCGATACTGGAATCTACATACCCAACGACAAGTACGGGATCAACTTGAATATTGAAAGTTCAATCCACAAGGACAGCAGAGTATTGAACAATACACAATTACACAAATAGAACGTGTAAAGCATCTCAAACCTAAATTCTCAGAATATGAGATTGTTTCAAAATTATCTTACCATTTTCAGCGAGATATCCAGTTAGCAGTTTATACACAAGGGATCAAAACCATAGAAGAATTTTTAATCCTTGTAACACAGTCGGAGAATATCAATAAAGGTAAGAACACACAACACTGGGAACAAAAACACGCAAATCATCACCATAATTATCACAGAGATGACAAGAAATCAATACAAAACACTACACCGCACCGTGATAATTATAAAATAAATTATTCGCCACCTATGTACAACACGCACAGCTAAAGAAACTCAACAAAATAATACAGCTAGACGACAAGGAGACGTTACATGGTCATCCAATCGTAAACAGTTTTCAAAACCAGCTGACAAACGCGTTGCCGCAGTACGAGGGGACGACGAAAAGAAATTGAAGAGAGAAGGCCAAGGAATGAATGAGACAGTAACATTCCGCAGCCGACCGTCTACATCAAAGGCGTCACAATGACTGAATAAACGGAAGCAAAATTATGAAATAAACAACATATACCCCTGCGATATTAGGGAAGACTTATTAATCACTGAACAGGATATAAAGCGAGACGCGCAGCAAACGCAATGCCCTATTGTGACGGTGAACATAAACAGGTGTAAATTACGAATGCTTGTTGACACCGGCAGCCAGCTGTCTGTTCGTAACGCTGCATGGGTTCAACGTAACAAGAAATATTTTAAAAATACTGCAATTTTGCCCGTAAATAATTTAAATATTACAACAGCTACCAATAAAAAAGAAAGAGTTAAACAACAAGCATATGTAACTCTAACATATAAAAATCTAGAGTTAGAACACCCTATGATAATTATGCATAAATTGATTTATGATGGAATTTTAGGTATCGATATACTAAATACAATAAATGCTAAGATTAATATTAATGATAATATAATTATGTGTAATTATAAAAATGTTCAATATGAAATAAACCTGAACAGCGAAGAAGAAGAGTGCAAGGTAAGTGAAACACCTATTACTTTGTACAAGCCACAAATACAATATGGTCCAAATCGACATGTGAATGCGGTAGAAGAAGGGATGACGACACAGGAAGAAGAGAAACTACACGAATTAATAGAAGAATATAGTGATGTATTTAGTGAAGTACCGACGCAGACGACAGTATACGAGCACTCTATAGTTGTGTCAGACCCTACAAAAGTCATTAGGAAGACATACCCTATCCCAATGCGATATGAGGAAGAGGTTGAACTCGAAATTCGGCGTATGATCGAAAGTGGAGTCATAGAGCGATCGAACAGCAACTTCCTAAATCCTCTAGTGGTAGTGAAGAAGAAAAATGGAGAGATACGTCTATGCCTTGACATGAGGGAGCTGAACAGCATTGTATTAAAGGAGTATGACTGTGCACCAACTGCGGACGAATTATTTACTAAGTGTGAAGGAGCAAGGTATCTGACAAAGCTAGATTAAGCTCAAGTTTCTGGCAGATTCCAATTCGTGAAGAGAATAGAAAGTACACTGCTTTCCTGTATAAAAATAAATGCTACCAACACTGGGTAGTACCCTTCGGATTAAGCACGAGTTTAGCAGCCATCGTAAAGTGTCTAGAAAAAGCCCTAGGACCTGAAGTGGAACCCTACACCATGATATTTGTAGATGATATCTTAGTTGTATCTAAAACGTTAGATGAACATATAAAACATCTAAGCACTATATTCAAAAAATTTAGGCAAGCAAACATATCCCTTAACCTAGACAAATGTGAATTTATCAAAACCTCTATCCAATTCCTAGGTCACATTATTTCATCCTCTGGTATTCAACCCGATCCTATCAAAATTTCCAGCATAACTAATTTCCCTATACCCGGAAATCTCAAAGAGTTAAGAGCATTCTTAGGACTCGCAGGATACTACAGAAGATTCTCACCGTTATATGCAAGATATACGCAACCGCTTCTAGAACTGACGAAGAAAGAAAAAAAATGGAAGTGGGAGGAGAAACATCAAGATGCCTTTAACCAAGTGAAAGAGTTGTTCATGAAAATATTATGTTACATCATCCTCAACGAAAAGGAAAATTCGTAATATACTCCGATGCTAGTGACTACGCAGTAGGAAGTGTACTGTATCAACAAGATACGATGGGAGAGCACCGAGTTATTGCCTACGCCAGTAGAGTCTTCAAAGGAGCTGAGAAACACTACTCCACATCAGAAAAAGAAATACTTGCTATAGTATACGCTCTTAAGCAATTCAGATATTATGTTTATGGTACTCATTTTGAGATACATACTGACCACCAAGCATTATCATTTTTATTAAAATGCAAGGTAACAAATGCCCGATTATTAAGATGGATTTTAGCCATTAGCGAATACTCATTTACCATTAAATACTGTAAAGGTAAAGACAATATTGTAGCGGACACACTAAGCCGATACATCAAAGAAGAACGTGAAGAAGTTTATGTGAATGAAAAGAAAGAAGTACGATTGTTATCAATGAAATTCAAAGAGAATGATGAAGTAAAACAAATGCTGAAAAACTTAGCACATCAACAAGATTTGGATGTAACGATAAGGGAGATGAAGAACCAAGAACAGCTACCAAATCATTATAAGGTACTAAATGGAATTCTTTTCAGGTTAGTAAAACAAGACTGGAAGATAGTACTAACGAATGACATGCTACAAAAATTAATTCGACCAGCACATGAGAGTTTAGCACATGCTGCCGCTCTGAAATGTTATTTGAGTCTACGAGAAGATTTTACGATCAATAATATGTATCGAAAGATAAAGAAAGAAGTAAAGAAGTGTTATGAATGTCAAACGGCGAAAGGACCGAATTTACACACATATGTAGGAATGCAGAGTATACAGAAGGAAAACAAAGGAGAGCTAATTGCAGTGGATTTTCTGGGACCATTACCACGATCAAGTCGAGGTGTGAAGCACATATTGGTATGTATCGATGTGTTTTCCAAGGCAGTCCGACTGTACCCAATTATGCGACCCACAACCAAAGTTGTTCTAAAGATACTACTGCAAAAATATATTCCGTTATATGGAAAAATGAAGAAGATACTCAGTGATCAAGGTGTGCAATTCCAAAGTGAAAAATGGGAGAGGACGTTAAGGGAAAATGGAATACAACCAGTACTCACATCCATAAGACATCCTCAAGGAAACCTTGCTGAGAGAGTTAACAAAGAATTAGGTAAATATTTACGAATATATTGCCATAATCAACACAATAAATGGGCAGAATATTTACCATTTATTGAAAAAGCCATTAACGAAAATTATAGTGAAGCAACAGGATACACTCCAATAGAATTAGAAGAAGATAAGAAGCCAACCAGATTTTGGACTAAATATCTAAACAAACCTAATAACCAAAATGTACCTGTACCAATAAGTGTGAAAATTGAATACGCAAAGCAACGAATAAGAGAGAGAGGTAACAAGAGAATAGAGAGATTTAATCTAACTCACAAGTTACAACAATTCAACGTGGGAGAAAGTATACTACTCAAAGCAAATCCAGTGGGAAAAAGGAGTGATAATACGGCGAAGAAATTCTTCAGACTTTATAATGGACCGTATACGTTAAGACAGCGAGTGGGACAGAACACTTTCATTGTATATGATGAGATACAGAAGAAAGAAATTGGTAAATTCCACGCAACGTCATTTAAGAAGTTCTACACATAAAACAGAGGTCATTGAAACCAGTCAAATCAGCTGTTTGTAAAGCCACCCTAATTCAAGGTCGCGAGCAGTGAACGTACGAAAGAGGGGAGGTAAGACATTTGTATACACTCCTATTAAGGGTGAAATGACGAATATTATTCTTTATTATTTGTTATATTTTTTTTGCAAATAATAATAAATAAATAGATCAAAAAAAAAATTTATAATAAATAAATTTATTAAAATTTTTTTTGTTACCAAGCAGAGGAATAATGCGACAGTACAAATAAGTGATGTACTGAGCATGAAATATAAAAATTTAAATTTACTTAATAAACTGTAAATAATTAATAATATATTAGAAATAAGCATGTTATGGATTGCAAGCTTGACTCAGACAAAAATATGAACAGGTGTTTCGACCTGACTCAACGTGCACACACACACACAAATGTAACTGAAAGTGTGTACACCAGTATTTTGCTAGTGTGTGTGAACGCAGGTCTCTGCAGGCAAGTTTGCCACCCCAGTATGAATAATTGCACAATGACTGTTTTTCCGTAATTATTCATAAACTAGAATTAAGAATTAAAATCCAAAAGCACCATAAAATGTAAATAAATTTAATAAATACTGTGTGCGAAAACCACGCGAAAGTGACACGCCGTACAAGAGCAATAGTGAAATAACTGTGTACAAATCAAAAGGGTTAAGTTGCAATGTCCAAAATTACAATGAACATGTGTTGTAAAATTAGTTATAAGATAAGTATAAAAAAATACTTACAGGACTCTGCAATTCGCAGAAATATAAAAAATAGTGAATTTGACAAAGAGTGGGGGAACTGACGCCAAAGACAGTTTCTAACGTCGATTTTGTATCACTGAAGGGTGTCGACCAAGACATGGGTATAAATAGGACACGCAAGCTTCAGTGGTTCTCTTTCTTGAATCATCCATGATGCAGCGGGAGCTTATGCCCGTCAGCACGGCATATTTATTAATATTTTTATAAACAGTTTAAATTGCCAGTTATGTACAAATACGTAACCAAGCTATAAGACAAACATTGTAATTAATAACAGCATTACTGAAGAAGTTCCATAGCGATACGACGCTGGACAAGAGAAGAAGTTCCATAGCGATACAACGCTGGACAAGAGAAGAAGTTCTATAGCGATACGACGCTGGACAAGAGAAGAAGTTCTATAGCGATATGACGCTGGACAAGAGAAGCAGTTCCATAGCGATACGACGCTGGACAAGAGGAGAGGAAGAGGAGAAGAGAGACATCCGACGCTGGACAAGAGGAGAAGAGAGACAGCCGATGCTGGAGGCGAGACGGAGATGAACACCGATGGAACAAAAATGATCGAGTATGATTGACGACAATAAGGTGATAGACAACTTATCCATATCTTAATCATACACAGTATACAAAGACAGTTAAAGACATTAATATTTTATTTAAAAATAAGAGTAATATTTCTTGTATAGTAGAGTTAAAAATCATAGATGTTTTAGAAATACGATTAACGTAACAAGTATCAAATTAATATGATATAAAAGGATTACAAAGAATATAAATAAAAACAATTAGTATTTGAGAAAACAGTACTGAGAAGTAATAACTATTAATCTTTTGAGTACGTACCATATATAGAAAAAAGATTTAAAAATTGATTTTGAAACATATTAATAGACTGAGTAGTCTAAAAATGAGATTTTTCTTTTATATACTATTTAGTAGCATAGAATGTTTAGTTAGTAAGGATGTATATATCTTAAGCCTTACGGCATTATAACAAATAATAACTAATGTTTTTTAAATCGAAGTCAGTGCCATGTGCACATATTTTTTTTATAGTATCAAATAAATTTTAAGTACCGTTTCAAGTTCCGTAGAGTTCTTATTGCAGGTACACCTGACCCCCTATTTAAATGTTATATGTTTAAAGAATTTGTCAATCTTGAACGTGAGACCGTTCACACCTATTTATGTATATGTAACGTTGTTTAAATTTGGTGCTCCAAGATCGAAGGACTCCACAAATTTAAATTAAATTAAATTTGCCAAATTGTCACGTTGCAATATATTATACTTAATTTAACATGATACATTTCAAATTTAAGTATCAACATTCTGTATGCCCCTTTCTCGTTAATTCTTATCCAAAATTCAAAATATTTCCCTGATTCCAATCAGAATTTAAATAACCACTTCCCATTACAACATTACAAATATCTTTCATTACCCAATTTACATCAAAATATTCAACTTGATTACTAAAATTCCTCTTAACATATTTAAATCAATTGCATAATCACAAATTATCTACTTATATCTTTTCTCAAGATTTGCTAATCATCTTCATAATACTTCTCAAATCAACACCAAATCATTTATTTACATCATAAGATCAACTACACATTCTATATTACCAACATAATTCCATTTAATCGCGTTATTTTATCCCGTTTTTAATAATCAACAACTCATAATTGACATAATACAACATAATAGACACTCAATTGAACATTAACATTATTACATTAAAATAAACATCTCAACTCTAAATTTGCCTCAAAATTACAAACATTACACTTTAATTTCCCCTTTCTATTAATTAAACATTTCAACTGTTTATCCTGCATTATCACTTCAACTTTGACTTTCTATTGAACCTTTTAATAATTAAACTTTAATTATTTATCATTTATTACACAATTAAATTCTCCAAAAAATTCAAATTTATTATCAACATTCATTTTATACACATTTCATTTATTAGCTCCTTCGAATTAATTCAGCCATTTTATCAAACATATCATTACAACAGCGTAACCTTACTATAATACATTTAACATCAATACAAATTTATCTACAATTTTTGTCATCATTTTATTGTTTACCACACCTCATTACATAAGTTAGCCAAGTAATTACCATAAACTAAAATAATTAAATGTTCATTCGCTATATATCTAACCACCATCATCGAAAATTAATCTTGTTTTATTACAACACAGTTCATTTTTAATTATTTTTATTTTGTTATTATAATAACTATTTAATATTTTAAATTGTTCCGTTGTACCCACATAATAATTTACTGGGTTATCCCACATTATTATTCTATAATATAACCTGACTACATCAGTAATTCTGGTCCTGTCACCATCAGTATTATTATCTGTCGTAATTAAGCATTTTATCATCTCCTTATTATCAGAGTCAGCTGCTATTAATATCCCACTTCTATGCACAGGTAAGTACTCAATATAATTATCAACGCTGTCATCATTCACCACCGCTGTACTGTTTTCATCATAAGGTAAGAACTCAAAATCATCAACTCTCTCAACCTTTATTCTTTCTAATAATTCTTCATAACTTCTAGCAACATCAAACAACACCTCTCTCTCTCTCTCTCTCTCTCTCTCTCCCCTCCCCCTCTCCCTCTCTCTCCCTCCCCCCTCCACCTCTCTCTCTCTCTCTCTCTCTCTCTCTCTCTCTCTCTCTCTCTCTCTCTCTCTCTCTCTCTCTCTCTCTCTCTCACAACCCCATCTTACTTTCTCTCTCTCATTTTCATGCAGAGGGAACTACTACATCATAAACACACCTGGCTCTTCCAGGACAACTACAACAAATTAAGGGACTACTTGAAGACACCTCGTCTTCGATTAAGGGACACTTGCCCTTCAAAAACACCTGTGAAAACCTTGTTTTACCATATACCCGGGGAAAATTTACCCTCTGCCCCATATTTCTACTTAAACTCCTCTCATATTCTCTCTCTAACTTACAAACACTTATTTCTACTCCTTCACTGCCCCCTACTCCCACTACTCTCTCACTATGCCCTACTATCTCTGTATTGTCATCATCGCTATTAATTTTCATTGTATCACCCTTAGATACCCCTTTTTCAACTATCTTACCACTACAACTTGTTAATTCGTTATTAGAATTATCACTTACCTCTTTAATTATTTCTCCGTTATTTTTTGTCATCATATCACCATTATTCTCACCTTTATTGACACCAATGTCGTCTGTTACGTAGTTACTTTCATTTGCACTTAACTTACCCGTATCTATTCTCCACACTCCCATCCTCTCTATGCTTTGTTCTAATTCGTTAAATTTACTATTAATGTTGACATTTAATTGTTTTATGTCGTCTTTAATCTCATTAAATTTGCTCTCATTTTTTGTATTTTGTTCATTCATGTTAGTGTTTACTTCATCAAAATGACTATTTATCTGGTAATTACTTTATCAAAATTTCTTTCACTTTTAATGCTTTGTTCAATAAACATTGCTTGTATCATTTTCAGCATTTCATTCTCGTCAGATTTTTTGCTTAAGATCAGCGTTGATTGATTTTCAACGTCTTCCATTATTATCGACTCTGTTCCGCTTATTTCTATATTTGACTGATTTTCTGTATTACTGTCAGTTAGGCTGAGTTCCTCGTTATTATTCTCACTTGTACTCATTTTTATTTAGTTTTTACTTATTTATAATATACATACACCAATCATATAACATAGCCTTATCTGACACTCTTGTCATCTACGTCTATTTGTACGTACATAACATTTTTTCTTTATTTACCTTAAACTACCCTTCTGCTCTCTAAAACAGGCCCACAGTTGCATAAATAATTTTTATGTAAATGTCCCTGTTCGGCAGCACCAATGTAACGTTAATTAATTGTTTTAAATTTGTTTTACCTTAGTTGTTTACAAAACAAACAGCTATGTTTACATCCGCATTCCGGATGTAATGAAATGAAACCATTTCACTTTCCCGAAGAAAACAATTTAGACTAATAAACAAAAACTCCCTTACAGAAAAAATTGCAGAGGGGTCTTTATTCGAACTTACTTACACAAAAGAATAGGTTTTGGGTAAACTGTGTAATTAACTAAACTAACAAATTATAATGAGAAATCTGATTTTATTTTATTAAAACACATACTTTTTTAATTGTTTAAGAAAATATAATTCAAAAAAATAAGATAAAATAAAATCTTTAATTGCAAATCAGTACTTTTTTTAACGCTTACTACACCCTTTGTTCTTTCACTCGCTCTCACATGCTATTGAGATCTCATATTATGTTTGATATTATTTCTTTACCCACATAAAAGTAATTTATTTAAAAAAATGAGTTTTCTACATTTGTGGGAAACTGGTTATGTCCTTATTTTGTACTTATCTCTTCCAATGGGGAGTCTCTTCTTGTTGCACAATGAGTTGTAATTCGCTTTCGCGACGAAAAATCACAATAATAAAGTTCCGAAAGTTCAAATTTGTGTTTACACGTTGCTTCTATTTAATTCACACATTCATTACCGTTTTTAAAACTTATTGCAAGAAACTCGGTAGGCCTACTGTAATTGTTCAGCCATACTGTAAAGATACACACTTTTTATAAATGTACTCTACCAGAATTCTTACCTGTCTTGCGATCTCTTATCTTGTAATTTACCTTCAAACACCAGAAAACTTTGCCGCCAACATGTTCATTAAAGTAAACGTGTAAACTTTTATACTCTTCCCATTGCACAACCTTTAAATAATTTTGTGATCTGACTTCCTTCTACCTCAGAAAATTCCACGAGTCATTAGATGAGTTTTTTAGCACAAAGTATAGGAAATGGTTACAGGCGAAATTACAGCCTAACACGTTATGCTAAACAAACCTCATTTTTTATTATATCTCAAAACCTTAATTCTCGCTCTCTTTTCTTCACAAACTATTCCATACCAACATTATTTATGTGAAATTATAGGTGAATGATTACAATAAAATTACCAATGAATAATTACTATAAACTACAACTGAATAATTACTTGACAAACCAGTACTCGTCTCTCTCTCTCTCTCTCTCTCTCTCTCTCTCTCTCTCTCTCTCTCTCTCTCTCTCTCTCTCTCTCTCTCTCTCTCTCATACTTCTCACCCCCCCTAAATTAGAGATCTCATATTACTTTATTTTAACTGATTTATTCTTTTAATTAAAAGGAAAAATGATTCTAGGATTGAAAGTTCGTTGATACTTAACATGAGACGTTATCTGCGATGTTGCCCAATCATGATAAACTCACTTCTTCTTTTACTTCACTCTGAGAAACCGATCCTTAACTGTTTAAATTTTGATACTATCGTTCATTGTTCATTATTTGCTGTCACACCGTTGTTTCACATTAATTAAAATACATGAGCACTATTTTTACACAACCGCGCACTAACACACCTGCACGGTTGCGAGATCTTTTGTCTACTGCCGGCAGCCAAGCTGCGGAGATGACGCTTTTCCTTCTGTGTAGCCAGCCACTCGGCCAGCTAACTTGAGCTCTGAATGTTTCATTCTATTAGTAGAAAAGGTCTCACCTTTACCGTGTGGTGCACTTTGTGTTCGAGTCTAAGTGTTTTTTCTCATGCCCTTTCTTGTCCTCTGAGCACATGTCGAATCTTACATCATAAAAGGCGGCACACACGCGCTATTACGCATTCCATTGTTATATTTGCTGTCGCACCCGTCACCCCATGCCACAGACTTAGCCACAGGGCGTTCCCAAAAGTGTTAGCCAGAATAGCTCTTGGTCTGAACCAAACAACTTATTAGAATCAAATATAAAATAAAAACCCTAGTCCTTTTGTACCGTTACAATACCCCCCAATGAGAGGTTTTATGCCGAACCATAAAAACTCTAATTGACAAAACCTAAAAGCACCAGCAAGGATATGGTGCCGTGACCCCCTTACTTTCTTACAAAAATTATGGGTAACTTACCCCCCTAGTCCGGTGACTGCGGCCGCACCTGCATGACCTTACTGGACTTCCCTCCTCGAGATCCCAACACCATAAAGCCAGACAGGCACGCCACCATAGTATCACCAGACTCTGTAACATTCAATAAAAACATACATAACTGGCCTTTCACAATACCATATCCTCAACTGATTTGGCTTCCCCTTAGACGTACTGGTTTGCCTTCCTCGAAGTACTGGTTTTTATCTTAACTATCTACATGAACCAATAATGATGCTTAACAAATGTATCCCTACTAACATAATATATTTTGTTACAAACATCTACCCTTAACAAACTCTTGACAGTGGTAATTCCAACTTTAAAATGACGTACTAATTCAAGTCTAAATTTGATTGAACAATCTTTCCTTTTTACATTTACCTTAAAAATTTACATTCACTATCTCCATGTCCTTCTTACAAGGCGGACTACTAATGTTATTTTTATACAATGCAAAACATGATTAATACAGGACAGCAAATTATTTAATACAACAGATACCTAGATCGTCAAGACCATTTACGTTAAGACTTCATTATCATCAGCATCATAACTCTACTTATCAATTTCCTTCTCTTCTTCATTATTTGCTAATAATTTATTTATTAACGATTTATATCCTCCACCTACATCTTTTTTTTGTGTCCCCCAACCCACCTTTTTTAATTTAACCCCGATACCCTGCATTACAATTTGTGCAAATGACCTCACGGGCAAGCCGAATTTTAGTATTTACACGTTTGCAAAAATGCTACATTAATGCCCCTGGCTAGTAACGTGGCCATGACCTTTCCACACACTCTATTGCCCACCAGACTGGACTGTAGCACCCAGTTGCTTCCACAAGGACTGAAGCGGTTAGGGTGTAAATGTTGTTTACCCCGTCCTTGCTTCGGCGTTACATTAAATTCAGTATTAATGGTAAAGAAGATGCCAGTAATCCTACTAAAATGATTTACAAGCCCTTAAGACGGTCTACCACCCCATTTGGTGGATAGCCACTGTTCCAAAGTTTATGGTAGATTCCCCTGGTTCACCCCCCCCCCCCCGGTTAATTTCTAAAGTCACCAATTTTGAAAAATAATAAGTATGGTCAGGGTACAATAAGCCTGCCCGTATCTTGTTACCAATAAGCCAAATCCACGGTCAGGGTTCGGTGAAGCCGTGACTGCCCAAAAATGGGGAATCACACTTAAAACATTTTATATTTAAAACCTTGAGATATTTTATATCTACTCACAATCATAGCATACTCCATTAAACACTTATGCTTCTCATAATCAACATAATACAACATAATAAACACTCAAAATGAACATTACCATTACTACATTAAAATAAACATCTCACATCTCACCTTTAAATTTACATCAAAATTACAAACATTACCACTTTAATTTCAATTTTCAACTAAATCTTCCAAGTGTTACATTATAATTTCAACTATGACTTTCTATTTCATATTTTCATTTACTAATAAACGGGTGATTACCTATCAGAAATAATAACCTGGATTAATTTACGAGCATCCAGACATAACCTCACTCTCACCTCCTTCTTTATATCAACAACTAGTGGATTTGAAATAGGGTGACACCGTTTCCCTTACCCTATACTCACGCATTTTTTAGTTCCTGGCCCTTCCAGGTAACTCCGCCAACCCCCTTTAAAACTTTTCACGACCCGCCACATCGCCTTACGTTGGGGACTCCCTACACCTCTACCCTCACTACAAAACTTATGTGCCCTGTTTTACCATATTTGCTCTTTCCTTTCATCACTCCCTTTCCCTCTACATACATTCACTCTTGCTTCTGTGTCCCCCCCTACTGACCCGTTTTTGAATCACTTTACCTCCAGAAATTCTTATGGTGTCTAATACCCGTGCAAAACTAACTCTGACTGGCTTAATTTCATTATCTAATTCTTACAACCGTTTATTCAAATCAGTTACTGCTTTATACAAAAATCGACCCAAAATCCCACTTTTACAACCTCTCCAATTAATTACATAATTTCAAATTACATTATAAAAATTCATAACTACATACTGTCAACTGTTCCCTCAAATAAAACATGATTACTGTCATAAACTCAAAACTATAAACTTTGATCACACCCAATACAATGTACATAACCACATGTACCTTCTGATACCTTATCATAACATAACACAATACATAAACACATTTGTTAACTTACGCCTTTATTTAATAATAAATTAATAATAATAATGTATGATATTCAATTATTATGGAATTTACGTAATCTATCACACATCCAGTATAACACGTGTTCAGTTTTATTGAGTGCATTAGGCTTTTGGGTCCAGAGTTGCGTTAAGCAGAAAAGGCAGAGGTTGTCGGGGTATTGAAATGACCAGTTACACAACATGAGGTTAATGAATTCTCTTTTATTCAGTTATTTACGCTATGTGTTATTACACTGAGAGTCAGCAATAATGGTTAAAATTCAAAATGGCGGCGACGTCATTTCCGCCTTTGCCATACGTTTAGTGTTACATGCATGTATTTTTACTTTACTTGAAATAATTCTTTTAACTCCATACTGCAGTTATTTTCAACTCCTTTTTATCTTTATGGCTTTAATGCTTACTCTTATAATTGTTCACAAACCAACGCCTCAAGATAAAGTATTTAATGTTGGCCAACGATAACTTTCACTCGCTCACTTTCACTCCCACTCATACTGTAATTTTGCACACTGGTTAATTATTTTGAATTGAGGTCATTCTCTTAGATTTTAAAATTTAGAAAAACAATTTATAAGGGCTTTCCTGAATATGATGTGGTGTAGATTCCTCAGCAGATTCCCATGGCGGTTGGCAGGTGTTCGGCCGAACCTTTACTGTTTGTTTTTTAGTCCACTGAATTTACTTAATTCTCATTTTGGTTAACCACTGACTCTGCGTACTGTTAATATTACATTCTGAACACAACTATTTCATTTTTGTAAGTAATTACTGCATTTTTTGGCAAAATCTGCCCACCACTAGTCGAGTGTGTATGCTCGGTGAACTGTTTTTGTCGAACTGGGGCAGACGTTGTACTCTCTAACTTTGTCTGTCCTTTGCACTGAATTTACATGGTGGTTATAATTACTTGTTGACACTATTTACTTGTGATTACATTTTGTTGATTCAAATGAAACACTTTAGCTGACTACTTTAGGCCAGCGAAATTTTAACGTGTTACCGCCAAGGTGATGTTCTGGCGACTGGGCGGAAGCAGATGCAATTGTTATGCAAAGTGGTTGTGTCTGATGTCATTATGCATTGTTCTTTAGCCAACGCCCAGGTTAATACGTAATTGTTTCATGCCGTCATTGCTGATTTATGACGATCTGGCTTTGTGGACCAATGAAAAGTTCGTATTATTCATTTGTTTTGCTTATACCGCCATTACACATTAATTTCTGCTCGTACCATGATGACCTTGGCTTGTCTCCCCTCTTGTTGATCTGTGTAGTTATTGGGACTTGTGCCAAACTAACTTAGCCCTTGTTAACATTTATGATCAGAATAAAAATTACAATAAAATATTCCTGAATCCCATAATTCTGGTAACAGGTATTTCTGTACTGTCACAAAACCCCCTCAATGAAAGGTTTGGTGTCGAGACACAAAAACTTTCATTGACTCATTCATACATTTCTAAAAGGATCAGTCCAGATGTATGCCACAACCCCATGTAGTGTTAATATATAAAAAAAAAAAATTGCAATCACTTACCCTTGGTCCTATAGTGTTGATCGTACCTGTCTGACCTTACTGGACTTCTCCGGAGAGATCCCTACACCATAAGGCCATGAGGCACTGAACGCTCCTGTTCTGACGCTCCGGCCAGCGCAGGACCGCAGTACAACACCACAAAACTCTGAAACATTCAATATAAAATTTAAAATTTAAAATAGTGACCTTATTTGTCTACATATCCGCAACTGATATGTCTCCCCTTACATGCATTGTTTTGTGATTTGAGGCGTTGGTTTTCTTTATTCATAAAATCCCGAATAACACACAGAAAAATATAACAAGATTTAGAGAGATAATCCTTCTACTTTTCAACACTCCTACATATTTAAAATCCATGATATTCGTATCCAAGTCACACTTTGAATAAATTAATATATAAAACTTTACCTTATTATCCGTCTTGTGACTTTCCTTTTTTAAAACAACACTACGCGTTTCGGAACATTTGTTCCATCATCAGGTGTTATTACTCTTGTGAGATCGTCGAAACATTAAGATATATCACAAACACATAAAACACTAAACATAAGTTCGAATTCAGTATCTACCGCGCGCGATACGTTTTCGGTGCGCACCTTGACAACACTGAACTAATGCTATCAGTTCACCGCTATCGCTGCTCGCGCATGATGTGTGACGTGTACCTTAGTTGTTCTGAGATTTGCATCGCAGTGTCATAAAACGAGTTAGAGTGGAAATTTAACTGATCATTTAATAAATAATCTGGACTGGTTTTAAAGGCCTTATATATTTCAAATTCTTCATTAGCATTCATATTCCTACCTTTATTGCATATGTGTATTGGTTTAAGGTTTGTAATAAAATCCGTATAATTATGTTTATTGTCAATCAAATGTCGTCCAAAATTGGATTTAGTTTTTCCAAAGTCTTTTTTGGGGAGATGTTCTTATATAGGCCAGACGGGGAGACCTTTCATAAAGAGATTCAAAGAACATCTCCCCAAAAAAGACTTTGGAAAAACTAAATCCAATTTTGGACGACATTTGATTGACAATAAACATAATTATACGGATTTTATTACAAACCTTAAACCAATACACATATGCAATAAAGGTAGGAATATGAATGCTAATGAAGAATTTGAAATATATAAGGCCTTTAAAACCAGTCCAGATTATTTATTAAATGATCAGTTAAATTTCCACTCTAACTCGTTGTATGACACTGCGATGCAAATCTCAGAACAACTAAGGTACACGTCACACATCATGCGCGAGCAGCGATAGCGGTGAACTGATAGCGTTAGTTCAGTGTTGTCAAGGTGCGCACCGAAAACGTATCGCGCGCGGTAGATACTGAATTCGAACTTATGTTTAGTATTTTATGTGTTTGTGATATATCTTAATGTTTCGACGACCTCACAAGAGTAATAACACCTGATGATGGAACAAATGTTCCGAAACGCGTAGTGTTGTTTTAAAAAAGGAAAGTCACAAGACGGATAATAAGGTAAAGTTTTATATATTAATTTACTCCTACATATATTCTTTATCAACTTTTCTGACTCCAGTCAGTATCAACTTACTTCTCTCATCATAATGAAATATACCCTTATACTAAATACAAAACAAATTTTACTCTCAACAACTACTATCTCTACTCATTTATTTCAAATACCATCAGTATATTTAACTATCATGGCAGCACTTCAAAACTATCAAAATTTCTTAACTCAATTTTCTTTACGTTAATTTTCTTTTATAACAGAATCATTACCATAGATTTGCTAATCAACATAAAATTTAACATTATTACCGTCACTACCTCGTAGTAACCTCCTGACCTATTGTACCATCAACATAATAAAACATAGTACATTAAACACTAACATTGAACAATTCACATTACTTAATTCATATTTACACAACTTGTACCAAAACTTTACAACATTATTACTATCAACTCTCTATTAACTTTTATTATTTAACATTCATCAGATTCTATACAAAAAAAAATTTCAAATTTATCCTTTACGTTTCACTTACATTACCTTTCTACCATGAATTTTCCTTTTCTAACCCTTTTATCCTCATTAGTTTGGGTGACTCTCTATTATTCACTATTCTCTGTCTTATTTTGGCATTTGTCAATCTAACCTTACTACCCCTTTTTCTCTACTAACAACCGCTTCTAACCATTAACATAATATGACACCAATATCTCTATAATAACCCCCTTCACTAATCCCATTTAAAACCTCTGGCACCGCTCATTTTTTGTACAAGGATGTATGTTCCCTACCTGGCCATATCCATTCCCAACCATTTGCCCTCCACCAAATATCGGCAAACACTCTAACCCAAAATTGCTCCGCCTGCCACAACGCTGCACGCTGGTCCCTTGCCACGTCGCACGCTGATCACTCCTTACACCGGATCCTTACTACAAAATATCATCAACAACAACTATAATTATATACCATTCACATTACTCACCTCTACATATAATCACTAACTACTGTGTCCCTAAAATATCTAACACCTTTTTATATATTATCAACATCTCAACTTTCTTATTTTCACTAACTCCCAATAACTCTGTTTAACTAACTCCAATGCCCTTATTTATCACTATTCCCAAACCTCTTTACAACATTTCACCTTAATATACCACTAGAAAATTCATCACTTATCTTACAATCCTAAAACAACTCAATATCCAAGTATATCATATGCGTAATCATTTACTAACCCTTAGACTCTGAATCTCATAATTATTAAACTCTCTTCACTTATTTAAAATTCTACAATACATGTTTACGTAAAAAATACACAAAATACACAACAGCAAAAATACACAAATACATTGACATTAATATACACAAAAATATACAATCCAAATTACCATTTAACCATTTATCAAAATCAGTTCATAATCAGTCCATTTCAAAACACTGTCCACATAATTAAATGTTCATAAATACCATAAAATGTTTAACCTCCATCGTCAAATATTAGTCGAATCTTAAAACTATATACATCGTTTATTATTGAATCTCTTATATTCATATCATCAATGTACATACTATTCAAACTTTTATAATTTTCCACAATCTCATATAACTCATGATCAGGTATGTGTTTCTGTCACCTTCAGTAAAATCAGTCATAATTCGGTATTTTGTAAAGTCATCATTGTTATCAACATCATCTCCTACTACCTCAGTTTCAATACAAGGTAAGTTTTTATTATTTTTATCACTTCACTCTCCACCTAACCTTTCCATAAACTCTTCATAATCTCTATTTACTCTATATAACTCCATCTCCCAATTATCACACAACTCTCTCTCAATATATCTCTCTTTACACCCTCTCTTTAATCCTTCGACACACACTATCATTCCATTATTATTATATTCTATTCCCCATAACACCTCATTATTACTACCAACCTCCACACTATTATCTCCTATTACTATATTTTTATTTATTTTATCGTCATTTCCACTACTACTTACCTTGTCCTCTTTGTTCAATTCTAATTTGTCTAATTCTAATTTCTTATTTTCTGATTTTATTTCGTCTACCCGTGTTTTTATTTCACTCAATCTTTTATCATAATGACAGCTTTGGTTTTTAATTTCTTTTTTAATGTCATTAAATTTATCATCAAATTGGTTTAATTTATTATTTAATTGACCGTTCTGTATTTTTATTAACTGAAAGAGATCTTCTAATGAAACTTTATTGTTTATAATAAGCGTTGAGTTCGCCTGTGGTTCGTTTAACACCAATGATTCTGTTGCTGTGTTTTCTATTGTGACGTTAAAAAATAGGCCGAAATATAAAATACATAAAATCCACTGCCAGAACTTACCTGTTATTGAAATTTTACCAGAAGCCCAGAGTCGCCACCTATATCTTTGAAGGACAGATATGGAGACCTTTACACTTTACCTTAATAAAACGGACAATTTTGCAATCTGACCCACCCAATTAATAACTCAGAAGATTCCGGTCCGTTAGACGAATTTCGCAACACAGAAATGAGAATATGGTAACGACGAAATAACTTAGACTAACACATTTTGTTATGAAAGAATGCTTTACTTACTAAATACGGACATCCTTAATCCAAAAACACCAAGGAACGAAAACATAAACTGAGTTAGTTACATGACTCTTACATTTACAATATGATTTTTACTTACAAGGTAGCCCAGCTCTGCTCATTCACTCGATCACACCCCATACAAACCCTTTTTCAAATGTTATAAAAATTAGAAAAGAAAAAAAAAATAGTTATTCTTTAAGGATCACGGTTTCGTTTTGCGTTAGTTTGATATGCGCGAGGCCGGCCGAGCACGTGCTTTCGTTACGGTCACATTTTATGTTATTAGCTGCTCTCGAATCGTCACTGCACTGCACTGTTTGTAACACCGTTCAATTCCTCGGGTCCCGGTCGGTCTTCCTGAATTAATTACATTTTCCGAAAACTTGACCAACCGGGTCCGAAACAAAATATATGCGTCTGTAGCGGAACTCTGTATCTCGTTGACCGCTTGGCGTCTCTGACTAATGTGTACTGTCACGTAGAACGTAACAGGTACATGTTGCTTTGGAGAGAAGCTGTTGGTCACTGCCACGATTATCTCGTCGCCGTATACAGTTGACTTGCTGCGGCATATCCAGTTTATGCATAGATTATATCTGGTATATGTGTGTGTCCAGAGGCCGATATTTGACTTGGTTCCGCTGATGTCACCAACAGTAGGCGGAGTTAATGCGACTTCCGTGAGGTCTTATAGAAGACGACGAATATTTTTTTACACTCTGGCCATCTTGAGTTGTTTGTCAGAGCGTCACTTGGAGCGTGATTGAGCAGTTGCGTATGTGCGCTGCCACACACAGGTACAAAGTTCTCAGAATTTTGTGGTTGGCGCGAATTCTCTGCCGCATTCCTCGACAACTGCGTCCTATTGCGTTGTTTCACTGTTCTGTTATGTTGCACAATAATGCAGCTTTACCATATTTTATACCAGTCCGCCCGAAAACGAAATAAATAAAAACATAAATATATGCCCCAAACGGTTAAAACAAAACACCCAAAAATTGACCCGCTACAATACCCCCTCGATGAGAATTCTGCTGTCCACGACAGAAGAAATCTCATCGATAAACCCCGAAGAGGACCGGTGAGGAACTGGTGCCAACAACCCCCTGGTTCTTAATCTGCATGGGTACACGACCCCCCTGGCTCAGCGACCATGGACTCATCTGAACGAGATCACTGGACTTCTCCGTTAGAGATCCCAACACCGAGAAATCGATCAGACTCGCACCACGGTGCACCTCGCCTTTTAACATGCTACCCCCAAAAATCCTCAATCCCTGGCTAAAATCATTCCAGCTCCTCCGCCGATATGGTTCCCCTTTTTGCAAGCTGGGCTGCCTTCAGCAGATACTGGGCTCACACACACTCACGTTACATGATACCCTAACACATTAAAAAATAAAAATTTTCTTTTAAAATTTATTATAAATTTAAAAAATTTAAACTTCAAAAAAGAATCTTTTACCAAAAAATTCTCTTCCTCTTTTTTCTAATTTTTGTTACAATTGACTTAACCTAGACATTTCTACTAATATAAATACATCCTTACTCTAGCATGAGAACAATTTATAGCCTACCAATATAAAGCAATACAATAAAAGAAACATCATTAATACATACACAACAAAATAATAATTATCTAACATATTCACTCGCTGGCAGGCGAAAAATCAAAAAAAATTTTTTTTTTTTCAAAAAAATTTAAAATTTTTCAAAATTTTAAAATTCAAAAAAAATTATTCATTAAATATTTATTAAATTTATTTATTAAATAACATTTATTAAAACTATTCAAATGTTGGTTTGAATTAATTAAACAAACAAATCACAATTGGCTTCCTACTATACACAAGCTTAGTAGGTGTATGAACTCATCAGCTGATCATAACTAGGTCAAGTCCAAAACCCTTGACCTACATATGTTATGTATGATTTCTGAAAACACTTTAAATATCTGTAATATCCTACCTTGAAATACAAAACATAGTAACATAAAACATTTATAATAAACAAAATATTAATATAAATAATAATCAAATTGGCATTTAAATCATTTAAATTAAACACTTCTTGACTTTACATTATTTTCACTTCTATCAAAATTCTGTCACTGGTTTAAAAAAATAAACAATTGCATATTCTTTATCATGAATCTCTCTTTCTTTTCAACAATCTTACTTTAATATACTGTGGGTGATGTAAATTATTTATTCTCGTTTTTCTGTATTAGATTGCTATACCTATATAAACTTTCTCCCTCTGACTCTAATATTCATCAACTCAATTATCATGACACCCATCTCTATCAAAAATATCTACTAATCAAAACACTCTAATCCACAACTTACCATTTAACTCAAAACGCCGCCTTCTCTACATATATATATAAAAAAAAATACTCTCCAACCCTTTGTACATAGGATACGTGTTTCCTTCCCAAAAACTCAATTCCCTTATTTGGCCCCTGGATTTTACCTAAGGCGGCCCCTCCTCACTAAAATCTATTCCTATCCCGTCCCAACCCTTGTTGCGGACTCCCCAACTACACTACCCCCTAATACAAAATTGCCATCCCCAAAAATCTCAATCTCATTTCATTACCACAAATACAACAAAATAATCTCATTAATTATGAACATAAATATATATCATTCAAAACTCTACATAAATTCCCCACAACTGTGTCAACCTTAATACTTCACCAACTCTGTTACATCACATCAATTCAAAAACAACATTACATCATACTCATCTCTACTATTTCCCATTCAACTTTTAATTCAACATGGACAGGTCTACATGTCCCATAAAACACTTATCACCCATGAATTATCTTTTATTAATTTGCATATTCTTTTTATCTTTACTTCAAAATACCTGTAGTACACTAAACATTAATTACTTGTAACCTTTACAAACCACTATACCAGTGACATGGTATTGCTGATCAGCTGATATCCTAACATAATAAAAGCACATCTTAAAATTGAACAAATTACATGGAATATACATATTTATTTTTATTTATTCTCACTTCTCACCTCATTGTTTCCCATTTCTCTGATTCTGATGCTTATGTTAACCTGCCAGACGATTTACTTATGGCTTAAAAAAAAATACACACATAATAAAATTACATATTCTTATCTAATAGACAACAATAAAATAATACACTTAAAATTATAGCATGAACACCTTAATTTACGAGTCTGAGCATATAATTATGTGGACAGAGCACAAGCATTTTTGATTGGACTAAACTTTGAATAAGCAAAACTTTTACGTCATAAAATTTTAAATTCGTGACTCCTTTACGTCACCTCCCAGCCACACACACTATTTCAGGTTATGGAGGACTGTTTCGCCCTTTCGCTTCCACAGAGACTGTACATTTTGGAGCAGGGTTTTACCTCTCCGTGTCTCTGCTTCCGCTGTTAAGTTTAAAATTTGTGAACATCAAAATGTTCTTGTTATAAAATCATGCACCCTTAAACGGATCTACCACCTGGCTCTGCTGTTCCTTCTCGAACAGAGTGGCAGCCGCTGTTCCATAGTTTGGTGATTCCCCTTTTTATTACCCCCCATCAATTTCAAAATACACCTTTACAACGATAACAGCTATGGCCAGTTATGGTCAGCGCGTAATCGTAATGTGCCCCAACCATAGCTGTTAAAGCTAAACCAATTCCACGGTCAGGGTTCGGTGAGGCCGTGACCGCCCGAAAATTTGGGGAATCACAAGTAAAATATCTTTCGTAATATTAAATTTACGAATTTATATTTAAATGACAATATTAATTTAGATGGGGTTTTAACCCACTTTATATGTAAGCTTAACCATTATTAACATAAAATATTAAATACAAAATCTACAACTTTCCCCCATAGCAGTTCCACACTACACTGTTATAATACATCACATAACACAATACACAAATAGCAATAAACCTGGATTATTAGCATACATCAAACAAACAATTCTCTTTTAAATAATTTATATAAAAATTTATAAACATTATTATTTCAAGTTTTTCCTTAACTCTTTTTATTTATCATCATGATGAATTTATCCTGTGTTGTAATCAGATTTTCAAAAATTCTAAATTTATTATTAATATATATTTTTAACCATTATTTTTATTTAGCACAATTATTTCCAAATATTTCATTACTGAATTAACATATCAATCACTCCTGTCAACCTTTTTGTTATACATTATTCATATTGTAAAATTTCAATACTTACAGCCCATTTCTCAAAACATATACAACATACCACAATACTCTCACCTCACCACTGAAACATTTCACAACATATTAGTTCACCTCAAACAATTCAGCCATCTATTATCAAAATGATTTAAATTCCTTAAAAAGTTAATTATACAATATTGAAATAGTCAAACAAAATATTTAACATGTATTAAATTGTCTAATTAAATTAATTATTAACAATATAGAATTCATTACCATCCAAACAATTATAATTCTCTGATTAAATTAATTTGGTTTATTTATTTAAATTGCAAATATTTCAATATTATTCTTACAACAATTAATTACCTACATACACTGTTCACTTGACCACAACACATACCATTGGCTTCACTACATATTTATTTACAAATTTACTTCGGTATTTATTCAGTCATCACCTCTCAATTTCCAAATCAGCCAAGTCAAATAGCTTAAAACAAAATATTTAACTGTCTTTTGCTGTTTTCTATTTTAGCCACCATCGTCAAAAATATACCTTACATATTTATAGACTAAATGGTTTTTATTTACATCCAATTTATTATTATTATTTTTATCATTAACCATTACCTCTATGTCATTCATTTTCCCTTTTATTATCTCATAAGACTTGTCACTATTATTTGTTTTTATCCCGCCTCCGTGAATATTTGTTGTTACACCCAGGTAATTTATTTTCTCATCATATTCCTCCACTACAAGTACACTAATTCTTCCTACAGGTACACATTTATCATCAATATAATCATTGTCTCCTACTACACAAGGTATGTCTACATTATTTATCATAACTCTCTTTATATCCATCTTCTCTATCAACTCTACATAACCTCTATTTATCTTGAACCACTCTAACTCTTTCTCTCTCTCATAATCACTTTCATCACAATACCGGTCACAACACCACTGACCTACTTCACTCCATGCAAAGGGCACAACAAACTTACTATACCACTTCCTGGCTTTTCCAGGTTTACAAAAAATTAGGGGACTGCTTGAAGACACCTTGTCTTCCACATAATTAACGGAGGAAACTCTGTCCTCAAAATTCACTACTAGCGGAGTCCTTACTCCACTTACATCACGGGGAAAATTTGCCCTTTGACACCCTAACCTTTCATCACACTCTCTCTCAATTTCATCAACACTCGCTAACATTTTGTTATTAAATTCTACTTCACCACAAACTTCATCATCACTATTTGTTTTCATCACATTATTCTTAAATAGCTCGTTTTCAACTATTTTATCACTATTATTTATTAATTCATTTTTACAACTGTAACTTACCTTGTTAGTTATTTCTTCGCTATTATCAAAGACACCACTTACCTGTGTTAACTCAACTTCTGTACTCTCTTTTAATTGATATTCATCTCCTTCCAATTTTTTGTCCCACTCGTCAAAACGTTTATCCATTTTATCAAAAAGTTTATCCCACTTTTTGTCCATTTCGTCAAACCGTTTATGCATCATATCAAAACCCTTAACCATCTCTGTTTTTATAAGGTTCAACATATACGTCTGATATTCAGATTCACTCATATTATCCCTACTTACCTTATTATCTGCCACCTGCTCGGCTTGCTTATAGTTACATTGGTCTATCTCTTCACCACTTTCTACTCCCATTATACTGTCATCCTTATCACTAGGCCTATTTACTGCCTTATTTTCTACCCCTATTACTTCAGCTATCTTACCTTTAACATTGGTCCTCTCACTATGTTTATTGATTTCCGCAAATATTCCTTCCTCTTGTTCTTCCATTCGGGTTAACTTATCGTCTAAATTACCCCATTCCTCGTTTGTCATCTCCCCCACAACACCTCGAAATTCACTCTCCCACTCGTCCCATACAAAATCACTATCATTACTTTGTATGATTGACATTTTTTTGAAAGTTCGTTTGTATAACACTTTTATATATAAAATTACTCTTTTTCTCTACTCACACCTAACACATTGTGAATCACAATAACATAAACCTAACCTATTATGTACGATAAATCATATTTATAAATTCGTCATTACCACATCCTATTTTCTGTGTATTAAAATAGGTCTATCTCGTATAAAATTATAATTAAACGAAAATCCTGGCAGGGTCGCCAGTGTGACGTTAAAAAATAGGCCGAAATATAAAATAAATAAAATCCACTGCCAGACCAAGGTCGCCACGATTATTTTTTTTATAGGATAAAATATCGAAAACCTTTACACTCCACCTTAATAAAACGGACAATTTTGCAATCTGACCCACCCAATTAATAACTCAGAAGATTCCGGTCCGTTAGACGAATTTCGCAACACAGAAATGAGAATATGGTAACGACGAAATAACTTAGACTAACACATTTTGTTATGAAAGAATGCTTTACTTACTAAATACGGACATCCTTAATCCAAAAACACCAAGGAACGAAAACATAAACTGAGTTAGTTACATGACTCTTACATTTACAATATGATTTTTACTTACAAGGTAGCCCAGCTCTGCTCATTCACTCGATCACACCCCATACAAACCCTTTTTCAAATGTTATAAAAATTAGAAAAGAAAAAAAAAATAGTTATTCTTTAAGGATCACGGTTTCGTTTTGCGTTAGTTTGATATGCGCGAGGCCGGCCGAGCACGTGCTTTCGTTACGGTCACATTTTATGTTATTAGCTGCTCTCGAATCGTCACTGCACTGCACTGTTTGTAACACCGTTCAATTCCTCGGGTCCCGGTCGGTCTTCCTGAATTAATTACATTTTCCGAAAACTTGACCAACCGGGTCCGAAACAAAATATATGCGTCTGTAGCGGAACTCTGTATCTCGTTGACCGCTTGGCGTCTCTGACTAATGTGTACTGTCACGTAGAACGTAACAGGTACATGTTGCTTTGGAGAGAAGCTGTTGGTCACTGCCACGATTATCTCGTCGCCGTATACAGTTGACTTGCTGCGGCATATCCAGTTTATGCATAGATTATATCTGGTATATGTGTGTGTCCAGAGGCCGATATTTGACTTGGTTCCGCTGATGTCACCAACAGTAGGCGGAGTTAATGCGACTTCCGTGAGGTCTTATAGAAGACGACGAATATTTTTTTACACTCTGGCCATCTTGAGTTGTTTGTCAGAGCGTCACTTGGAGCGTGATTGAGCAGTTGCGTATGTGCGCTGCCACACACAGGTACAAAGTTCTCAGAATTTTGTGGTTGGCGCGAATTCTCTGCCGCATTCCTCGACAACTGCGTCCTATTGCATTGTTTCACTGTTCTGTTATGTTGCACAATAATGCAGCTTTACCATATTTTATACCAGTCCGCCCGAAAACGAAATAAATAAAAACATAAATATATGCCCCAAACGGTTAAAACAAAACACCCAAAAATTGACCCGCTACACTATATTACTACTTTCATCGTTATCTGCCATTTTTGTTGTACTGATAGTAATAAACTTTGTCTTAATTGTTGTACAATTCTCTTTATACCACACATAACCTACATGGATAACCTCTACTGTTATGTGTATTCTCTACCCGTCTGCCTCCGTTTTTCTGCTTATTTATATAATTTTAATTTTATACAAAGTCCAAGTTCGTGCGCCATCTGTTAACTTACGCCTTTATTTAATAATAAATTAATAATAATAATGTATGATATTCAATTATTATGGAATTTACATAATCTATCACACATCCGGTATAACACGTTTTCAGTTTTATTGAGTGCATTAGGCTTTTGGGTCCAGAGTTGCATTAAGCAGAAAAGGCAGAGGTTGTCGGGGTATTGAAATGACCAGTTACAAAACACGAGGTTAATGAATTCTCTTTTATTCAGTTATTTACGCTATATGTTATTACACTGAGAGTCAGCAATAATGGTTAAAATTCAAAATGGCGGCGACGTCATTTCCGCCTTTGCCATACGTTTAGTGTTACATGCATGTATTTTTACTTTACTTGAAATAATTCTTTTAACTCTATACTGCAGTTATTTTCAACTCCTTTTTATCTTTATGGCTTTAATGCTTACTCTTATAATTGTTCACAAACCAACGCCTCAAGATAAAGTATTTAATGTTGGCCAACGATAACTGTCACTCGCTCACTTTCACTCCCACTCATACTGTAATTTTGCACACTGGTTAATTATTTTGAATTGAGCTCATTCTCTTAGATTTTAAAATTTAGAAAAACAATTTATAAGGGCTTTCCTGAATATGATGTGGCGTAGATTCCTCAGCAGATTCCCATGGCGGTTGGCAGGTGTTCGGCCGAACCTTTACAGTTTGTTTTTTAGTCCACTGAATTTACTTAATTCTCATTTTGGTTAACCACTGACGCTACATACTGTTAATATTACATTGTGAACACAACTATTTCATTTTTGTAAGTAATTACTGCATTTTTTGGCAAAATCTGCCCACTGCACTAGTCGAGCGTGTATGCTCGGTGAACTGTTTTTGACGAACTGGGGCAGACGTTGTACTCTCTAACTTTCGTCTGTCCTTTGCACTGAATTTACATGGTGGTTATAATTACTTGTTGACACTATTTACTTGTGATTACATTTTGTTGATTCAAATAAAACACTGTAGCTGACTACTTTAGGCCAGCGAAATTTTAACGTGTTACCGCCAAGGTGATGTTCTGGCGACTGGGCGGAAGCAGACACAATTGTTATGCAAAGTGGTTGTGTCTGACGTCATTATGCATTGTTCTTTAGCCAACGCCCGGGTTAATACGTAATTGTTTCATGCCGTCATTGCTGATTTATGACGATATGGCTTTGTGGACCAATGGAAAGTTCGTATTATTCGTTTGTTTTGCTTATACCGCCATTACACATATTAATTTCTGCTCGTACCATGATGACCTTGGCTTGTCTCCCCTCTTGTTGATCTGCGTAGTTATTGGGACTTGTGCGAAACTAACTTAGCCCTTGTTAACATTTATGATCAGAATAAAAATTACAATAAAATATTCCTGAATCCCATAATTCTGGTAACAGGTATTTCTGTACTGTCACAAAACCCCCTCAATGAAAGGTTTGGTGTCGAGACACAAAAACTTTCATTGACTCATTCATACATTTCTAAAAGGATCAGTCCAGATATATGCCACAACCCCCTGTAGTGTTAATATATAAAAAAAAAAATTGCAATCACTTACCCTTGGTCCTATAGTGTTGATCGTACCTGTCTGACCTTACTGGACTTCTCCGGAGAGATCCCTACACCATAAGGCCATGAGGCACTGAACGCTCCTGTTCTGACGCTCCGGCCAGCGCAGGACCGCGGTCACAACACCACAAAACTCTGAAACATTCAATATAAAATTTAAAATAGTGACTTTATTTGTCTACATATCCGCAACTGATATGTCTCCCCTTAGATGCATTGGTTTGTGATTTGAGGCGTTGATTTTCTTTATTCATAAAATCCCGAATAACACACACAAAAAAATATAACAAGATTTAGACAGATAATCCTTCTACTTTTCAACACTCCTACATATATTCTTTATCAACTTTTCTGACTCCAGTCAATATCAACTTACTTCTCTCATCATAATGAAATATACCCTTATACTAAATACAAAACAAATTTTACTCTCAACAACTACTATCTCTACTCATTTATTTCAAATACCATCAGTATATTTAACTATCATGGCAGCACTTCAAAACTATCGAAATTTCTTAACTCAGTTTTCTTTACGTTAATTTTCTTTTATAACAGAATCATTACCATAGATTTGATTTGCTAATCAACATAAAATTTAACATTATTACCGTCACTACCTCGTAGTAACCTCCTGACCTATTGTACCATCAACATAATAAAACATAGTACATTAAACACTAACATTGAACAATTCACATTACTTAATTCATATTTACACAACTTGTACCAAAACTTTACAACATTATTACTATCAACTCTCTATTAACTTTTATTATTTAACATTCATCAGATTCTATACAAAAAAAAATTTCAAATTTATCCTTTACGTTTCACTTACATTACCTTTCTACCATGAATTTTCCTTTTCTAACCCTTTTATCCTCATTAGTTTGGGTGACTCTCTATTATTCACTATTCTCTATCTTATTTTGGCATTTGTCAATCTAACCTTACTACCCCTTTTTCTCTACTAACAACCGCTTCTAACCATTAACATAATATGACACCAATATCTCTATAATAACCCCCTTCACTAATCCCATTTAAAACCTCTGGCACCGCTCATTTTTTGTACAAGGATGTATGTTCCCTACCTGGCCATATCCATTCCTAACCATTTGCCCTCCACCAAATATCGGCAAACACTCTAACCCAAAATTGCTCCGCCTGCCACAACGCTGCACGCTGGTCCCTTGCCACGTCGCATGCTGATCACTCCTTACACCGGATCCTTACTACAAAATATCATCAACAACAACTATAATTATATACCATTCACATTACTTACCTCTACATATAATCACTAACTACTGTGTCCCTAAAATATCTAACACCTTTTTATATATTATCAACATCTCAACTTTCTTATTTTCACTAACTCCCAATAACTCTGTTTAACTAACTCCAATGCCCTTATTTATCACTATTCCCAAACCTCTTTACAACATTTCACCTTAATATACCACTAGAAAATTCATCACTTATCTTACAATCCTAAAACAACTCAATATCCAATATATCATATGCGTAATCATTTACTAACCCTTAGACTCTGAATCTCATAATTATTAAACTCTCTTCACTTATTTAAAATTCTACAATACAGGTTTACGTAAAAAATACACAAAATACACAACAGCAAAAATACACAAATACATTGACATTAGTATACACAAAAATATACAATCCAAATTACCATTTAACCATTTATCAAAATCAGTTCATAATCAGTCCATTTCAAAACACTGTCCACATAATTAAATGTTCATAAATACCATAAAATGTTTAACCTCCATCGTCAAATATTAGTCGAATCTTAAAACTATATACATCGTTTATTATTGAATCTCTTATATTCATATCATCAATGTACATACTATTCAAACTTTTATAATTTTCCACAATCTCATATAACTCATGATCAGGTATGTGTTTCTGTCACCTTCAGTAAAATCAGTCATAATTCGGTATTTTGTAAAGTCATCATTGTTATCAACATCATCTCCTACTACCTCAGTTTCAATACAAGGTAAGTTTTTATTATTTTTATCACTTCACTCTCCACCTAACCTTTCCATAAACTCTTCATAATCTCTATTTACTCTATATAACTCCATCTCCCAATTATCACACAACTCTCTCTCAATATATCTCTCTTTACACCCTCTCTTTAATCCTTCGACACACACTATCATTCCATTATTATTATATTCTATTCCCCATAACACCTCATTATTACTACCAACCTCCACACTATTATCTCCTATTACTATATTTTTATTTATTTTATCGTCATTTCCACTACTACTTACCTTGTCCTCTTTGTTCAATTCTAATTTGTCTAATTCTAATTTCTTATTTTCTGATTTTATTTCGTCTACCCGTGTTTTTATTTCACTCAATCTTTTATCATAATGACAGCTTTGGTTTTTAATTTCTTTTTTAATGTCATTAAATTTATCATCAAATTGGTTTAATTTATTATTTAATTGACCGTTCTGTATTTTTATTAACTGAAAGAGATCTTCTAATGAAACTTTATTGTTTATAATAAGCGTTGAGTTCGCCTGTGGTTCGTTTAACACCAATGATTCTGTTGCTGTGTTTTCTATATTACTACTTTCATCGTTATCTGCCATTTTTGTTGTACTGATAGTAATAAACTTTGTCTTAATTGTTGTACAATTCTCTTTATACCACACATAACCTACATGGATAACCTCTACTGTTATGTGTATTCTCTACCCGTCTGCCTCCGTTTTTCTGCTTATTTATATAATTTTAATTTTATACAAAGTCCAAGTTCGTGCGCCATCTGTTAACTTACGCCTTTTTTTAATAATAAATTAATAATAATAATGTATGATATTCAATTATTATGGAATTTACATAATCTATCACACATCCGGTATAACACGTGTTCAGTTTTATTGAGTGCATTAGGCTTTTGGGTCCAGAGTTGCGTTAAGCAGAAAAGGCAGAGGTTGTCGGGGTATTGAAATGACCAGTTACACAACATGAGGTTAATGAATTCTCTTTTATTCAGTTATTTACGCTATATGTTATTACACTGAGAGTCAGCAATAATGGTTAAAATTCAAAATGGCGGCGACGTCATTTCCGCCTTTGCCATACGTTTAGTGTTACATGCATGTATTTTTACTTTACTTGAAATAATTCTTTTAACTCTATACTGCAGTTATTTTCAACTCCTTTTTATCTTTATGGCTTTAATGCTTACTCTTATAATTGTTCACAAACCAACGCCTCAAGATAAAGTATTTAATGTTGGCCAATGATAACTGTCACTCGCTCACTTTCACTCCCACTCATACTGTAATTTTGCACACTGGTTAATTATTTTGAATTGAGCTCATTCTCTTAGATTTTAAAATTTAGAAAAACAATTTATAAGGGCTTTCCTGAATATGATGTGGTGTAGATACCTCAGCAGATTCCCATGGCGGTTGGCAGGTGTTCGGCCGAACCTTTACAGTTTGTTTTTTAGTCCACTGAATTTACTTAATTCTCATTTTGGTTAACCACTGACGCTACATACTGTTAATATTACATTGTGAACACAACTATTTCATTTTTGTAAGTAATTACTGCATTTTTTGGCAAAATCTGCCCACTGCTCTAGTCGAGCGTGTATGCTCGGTGAACTGTTTTTGACGAACTGGGGCAGACGTTGTACTCTCTAACTTTCGTCTGTCCTTTGCACTGAATTTACATGGTGGTTATAATTACTTGTTGACACTATTTACTTGTGATTACATTTTGTTGATTCAAATAAAACACTGTAGCTGACTACTTTAGGCCAGCGAAATTTTAACGTGTTACCGCCAAGGTGATGTTCTGGCGACTGGGCGGAAGCAGACACAATTGTTATGCAAAGTGGTTGTGTCTGACGTCATTATGCATTGTTCTTTAGCCAACGCCCGGGTTAATACGTAATTGTTTCATGCTGTCATTGCTGATTTCTGACGATATGGCTTTGTGGACCAATGGAAAGTTCGTATTATTCGTTTGTTTCGCTTATACCGCCATTACACATATTAATTTCTGCTCGTACCATGATGACCTTGGCTTGTCTCCCCTCTTGTTGATCTGCGTAGTTATTGGGACTTGTGCAAAACTAACTTAGCCCTTGTTAACATTTATGATCAGAATAAAAATTACAATAAAATATTCCTGAATCCCATAATTCTGGTAACAGGTATATCTGTACTGTCACAAAACCCCCTCAATGAAAGGTTTGGTGTCGAGACACAAAAACTTTCATTGACTCATTCATACATTTCTAAAAGGATCAGTCCAGATATATGCCACAACCCCCTGTAGTGTAAATATATAAAAAAAATTGCAATCACTTACCCTTGGTCCTGTAGTGTTGATCGTACCTGTCTGACCGTACTGGTAACAGGTATTTCTGTACTGTCACACATTTTACGTTTAATTATTTATCATTTATTATACAATTCAATTCAAAATAAATTTCTCAAATTTATTACCAAAGTTTCACATCTTTTAAATTAATTAACCCATCTCAAATTAATTTAATTCCATCTTTTTCAAAACACTGTAAATTACTTCATTCAGAACAATTTAGATTCGTTTAATTCCATCAAAACTGTAAATTGATCCCCCAAAATACAATATACATACCAACAACATAACCTAGTAAACAATACATTTAACATCAATACAAATTTATCTACAATTTTCGTCATATGTAATTGTTTACCACCCCTCATTACATAAGTTAGCCAAGTAATTACTCCATTAACTCAAATAATTAAATGTGCATAGCAAGATATGTCTAACCACCATCATAAAAAATTGGTCTGATACCCCTGTTACACATTTCCTGTTTATTTACATACATTATCATATCACCATTAATATAATAACCATTTAAATCCTTTTTATCCATTTTACCGTAATAATAATTCCCAGGATCATCCCCATTATTATTTTATCATAAGATCTGTCAACATTAGTTGTGGTCAAGTCTCCTTTGGTATTGTTTGTCATGTTTACATAGTCTATAATTTCATGATCATAGTTATCCTCCCCTACTAATACCCCAGTTCTATCACCAGGTAAGTGTTTATTCTTAACCAGATAATCATCATTTTTTACTGTACTCATTACTACACAAGGTAAGTTTTTTATATCAACTCTCAATATTTAAAATTTCCATTAACTCTTTATAATCTCTATTCAACTTAAACTACTCTATCACTCTCTCTCTTATTATTATTATTACTCTCCCATCCCCATTTCTTTCTCTCATTCCATGCAGAGGGAAATAGAACAACATTAATACACCATCTGACCTTACCAGATATACAAAAATAACCTAGTGGACTATTTGCCAAACCATTGTCACCCAAATATCCTATTGAGGATCCCTTGTCCTCCCTAAATGCATGTGAAGCCTTTGCTCCACATTTAACCCTGGAAAAATCTGCCCTCCACATCCCATTTCTACTTAAACTCTCTTTGTATTCTCTTCTAACTCACTAACACTTACTACTATTACCCCACTATTAACTTCTACTCTCGTTAAAATTTCATCATCACCACTATTATTCAGTGTTATCTCACTATTATTAAATGTATCATTCTGAGATACCCCGTTTTTATCTATATCACTATTACTCTCATTCAACTCTCATTATTATAGTTATCCCTTATAATAACCCCACCTTCTACTACTTCGTTATTATTATTATTCACCATTGCTTCACTATCATTATTTTCATTCTCACTTACCTTGTCAACTGTAACCTTGATATTATTATTAATTATCTCCCCATTATAATTATCACTTGATGTGTCATCCATCGCTTCATTATTTATATTATCATTACACTTATCTGTGTCTATTTTCCACACTTTCATTTTCTCAATACTTTGTTTTTGTGACTCATGAACTCATCACAACGCTTATTAAACTGCTTTACTATACTGGTATTTATTTCATTAAATTTACTATCAATTTTAATATTCTGTTCATCGAATTTATTACTTACTTCATTAAGCTTTACATTTTGTTCATCGAATTTAATATCATTAATATCAAAACGTCTATTAATATTATCAATACTACTAGATATTGTTCGTAAAACACTAATTATATCATTATCATCAGATTTTTTACTTGAAATTGGTGTGGAATGAACTATTGAATCGTCTACAACCACCGATTCTGTTAGACTAATTTCTTTGACCTCGTTCAAAGTTGAATGACCTCCCAGCTCAGCTGTAACAACCGGGTCAGTTATACTGATGTAATTCTCTTTACCTTCCATTTCTATAAATGTAATTATTTCTCAGTTAAATGTTTAATTATTACTTATTAATTATGAACAAAATCTCGTATACGTAACTTATATAAACACAACAACGCCGTTTACGACCTGTGCTTAAAACAAGTCTATTTAATATAAAAAATGTTTTATATCAAAATCCTGGCAGCGGCGCCACTTGTAAAGATACAAACTTTTTAAAAATTTACTTTACCAGAATTCTTACCTGTTTTGCGATCTCTGTCTCATAACTTGCCTTTAAACACCAGAAAACTTTGGGCCGCCAACACGTTCATTAAAGTTAATGTGTAAACTTTTATACTCTTCCCATTGCACAACCTTTAAATAATTTTGTGATCTGACTTCCTTCTACCTCAGAAAATTCCACGAGTCGTTAGACGAGTTTTTTAGCACAAAGTATATGAAATGGTTACAGGCGAAATGACTAAGCCTAACACATGTTATGCTAAACAAACCTCAGTTTTTATTTTATCTCAAAACTTCAATTCTCCCTCTCTCTCGCTCTCTTTTCTTCACAAACTATTCCATACCAACATTATTTATGTGAAATTATAGGTGAATGATTACAATAAAATTACCAATGAATAATTACTAGAAACTACAACTGATTAATTACTTGACAAACCAGTACTTGTCTCACTCTCTCTCTCTCATACTTCTCACCCCCCTTAATTAGAGATCTCATATTACTTTATTTTAACTGATTTATTCTTTTAATAAAAAGGAATAATGATTCTAGGATTGAAAGTTCGTTGATACTTAACATGAGATGTTATCTGCGATGTTGCCTAATCATGATAAACTCACTCTTCTTCTTTTACTTCACTCCGAAAAACCGACCCTTAACTGTTTAAATTTTGATACTATCGTTCACTGTTCATTATTTGCTGTCACACCGTTGTTTCACATTAATTAAAATACATTTTTTTTTCGGTCGACCTTACATTTGCTCACGAGCACTATTTTTACACAACCGCGCGTGAATACACCTACATGGTTTTTATCTTAGGATTTTACACATTTGTGTAATCATTTATCAATGAAGAGTAAAATAAGTTTAAATCATTTTTTTTTAAGAATTAAGCCTACATTTTACGTTAATGTTTTGTTTATTTTAAAATTGTATGTATTTATACTGTACAGTGTACATCATTTTGTTTCCTGCAATTAAGTTAGAAATTATAAAATTTATCTTAAAATGTGTATACAATATTTTTATTCTTGGACTTCCTTGTCTGTAATAAATTTTTAAAATGTACAGTACAGTACATAACAAACATTTATAAAGTATTGGACTGTACTAAGACGTCAGAAAATATGAATAAGAGTGGGTTTTGGTATAAAAAGTGTGATTTTAATGGTATGGGTGGGGTAGGAAGTGAGTAATTATAGAACTCCAGCCTATCCGGCTTTTTTGTTATCCGGCCTGCCCTTCTGCCACATTAGGCCGGATAGTCGGGAGTCTACTGTATTTATATGTATTTGTTACAGAATTTGGAAGACTTCACGACAATTATAAAGGATGAAATTCTTTTAGAAGAAGTGGAAAAAGAAATGAATACACAAGAGGTAAAGTTTTTTTTTTTAAATATACAATCAGTCTTCCATTGAAGGCGGTCACTTTATTAACAAAATATTTTTGAAGTTGAACGCTTATAGTTGAAAATTAGACTCAGTCTTAGCCTTTCCCGTGCTCTGGGTGTGTATACACGTGCAATTTTTATGTCAATATGATACTCTGGGTATGGTAAGTCGCACGTCGTTTTAAATTGGTAAAGTGCTCAGAACGGTTTAGTACGCCTATGGCTGTGACACACGGAACAAGCATTCTGCGTACAAGGTCAACGAATTGTCTTTAGTTATGAGTCAGCTGTTGAAACAAAGACAGTTCATTCAGTGTGTCTGGTGTCATGTAGAAACTGAGATAAAGTTGAGATAATTCGCAGATGAGTTTTTGTAAACACTGCCATTAAGTGATATATATATTGGTTGTTGTGGCGTGTTCCTTTTAGTTACATCTGCAGTTGACAGTTTGAGTGGTGCTCAGGTTGTGTAATCTTTGCCATTAGCGATAAATGTAATTGTTGTGGGGAGTTTATTTTTTATGTACATTTGCTAATTGACAGTTGAGTGTTTTGAGATTGTGTAATCTTTGCAGTAAATGACATGTATAATTGTTATTGCGGCCCATTTTGTAAATGGTAGAGTGCTCCATGCATATATACACACACTGCTGCTGAAAATATGGCACATGGGCAAAGCATAACCACTCATACGTGTTGGCGAAAAGGTTAAAACATGGAGACACTTGAGATGTCTTGCTTTAACTTGTTTTAACCACTGTCACCCAACAAGTTGAGTGCTAGTTCATTGGGGTTGGTGATTTAATTTCAGTTGTTATTTTATACAGTAACATTGAATTTCCTATACCAGTGAAACACTTGAATGTTGTCTTCTACACTTTTGTTCCTTGTGAGCAGTGGGTAGGTTGATGATTGTTATCAACGTGTAATATGAATACATTGTAAGTACATCAATAATTGAATGAACAAATCGAGTTTTGTTTTTACTCGACCTTTTTTTGGCATTTGTCTTTCTGTCTGTTGGGGTATGTCTCACGATTACTTTTCAATACATCACATGATTTTTGTAAACCTTGTGTGCCGTGGTGATAGCGAAAAGTAAACACCATGGCCACTTAAATTTATTTTCCGTGCATGCGGCGCGCTATCGCGGTTTGTTCGATGTCAGCATTGATACTGAAATCAAGTTTGTCCACTGCTACCGTGAGTGGTGACGTCATTGGGAAGGCGGTGGTATTCGCTTATTAACGAAATTTAGTCAGCTGCATCGGGGTTTGTATAAGTTAACGTCGCGACGTGTGTCGTGGTCACTTTTTCTCGTTCAACCTTGGCGGGGGGGGCTGGATTGTGATGGCGTACTTGACTGTACTTGACAATGCTTAGATAAGCTTCATAAAGAGCTTCAGGTTTCTCCGCCTAGTCGAGGGGAAAGAGGTCCAGGTCATGGGCACACTTCATCTACGCCCATCCGCAGAGCCTGCATAAGAAAACCCCCAACGCCATCACGCCATCCGGCCTCGTCTTTCACACGCCACGAACATGCAGGAACGTCTGTAGTGCCCGCCGAAAGATCAGGTGGGAAAATTCCATTATGTAACTGAAATCATACTCGAAGTGCTCAGCAGATTGTCGGGCAACACACACGCTAAAATCTATACCTCAATATTAAACTCATGTTTAACATTCCGGAACATGTTTAGTGAAAACGTGATGAAGTGTGGACATTACTGACTGGGTTATAAGTAGCTTATAAGCATTTGTGCTTTGATTTGTATAGAGTCATGGGTTACCTTTCAATTATTTAAATATTTCACTCTAGTTCTGTAAAAAGACAAAACAGTTTAAAACCTTTTTTTAAACGATATTCTGAGCTTAAGAAGATGTAATATTCGCAGAGTGCTTGCATCTGCCTGCCATTTGGCCGGGGATACTGCATGTTTCTATTTGTTCTCTAATTTTTCACAATTTAAAAGTTTTCTCTATTTGGTCATTTTGCTGGTCCAGTTTTTATACAGAATTTATTCTATTCCGTTAATTCCTCTACTTGATTAATTTACACCTTATTTTAATTTAATTAACTCACACTTAACTTAATATGTGATACTTAATTTTATTTCAGCTACTAGTTTACTTTAATTGGTTTCATTAACTGATTAGTTTAAATCTAATTACTTTTTTTAACTACTTAAACCTCGGTTACTGTGATGACGGTTTTCCGTTGATGTGATTAATCCTAGTAATGGGGAACAGGGAGATGTAAGTACTGCGACACACTTGAGTTATGTTTCTTTGAATTTAATTATTAATCATTATTTTTCTAATTATCGATTATTATTGTATCATTTAATTATCATGGATTGTTTGCTCCAGACACTTATACTTGTTATGGGTTTAGAAATAGTTCCTGCATTATTCATGCAATGCAAACTGTTATAAAGAGAGGAAGTTAAAGTCAGAATTATAATACTCATAATTTAGGGAGGTTGGCATCCCATTGTTATATATGTAGAAAATACTTTGAAATATCTCATGTAATTACTCCACCGAGTGACTGCAAATACTGTGACACTTTTTGTGACTTAAACCATTATGTGTAATTTAAAAAAAGAGCTGAATGGAACTCTATTAAAAAAAAAGAAAGATTGTAAACTATTAAAAAAAAAAAAAAAAACTTAAATATTTTTAATTGTCAAATTTTTAATACAATAGAGGGAGGTGATGTATTGTCTAACGCAACTTTGCGCTAGGGTGACAAGGACACTCTCACACATGCTTGGACAAGAATTAAACTGGTTTGATATTGTTTACAAACAGACGTGTTGTTGAATGAGCTTTTGACAAGCACATACCTGATGTTATATCGAACACACGGGGCGTCTTTAGTCAATATTATGTTCATTGCTATATCTAAATAATAATTAAAATTACCTATTTACAAAACTATTATAATAACTATTATCATTTAATTTTATTTAAGATTTTAGACACATTTAAAGTACATGAGTAAATAAATCAACAGATTATGGTCTGGGTTAATAGGCACAATTACTGCTTAATAACACAAGTCACAAAATTTCTCTTTTTTTTTTTTTTAATTAGCAGCAAAATTTTAACTAATTAGCAGAGTGGCGCAATTTATAACCTCTTCTCTTGAGTTATAACAGAGGGAACCCAAAGTAATTGGTTCTGCCAATTACTTCAGGCTGCCTTATTAGGGACGAGCTGAAATTAAAACAGAGCAACACACAGTAAATATAAAAGGAATCAGGGAAGGGAAAACTGTTGATTTGTGTACTCAGTATATGTGTGTAACAAGAAGATTTCCCTTTATTAAACATTTAAAAAAAACAAATGACATTTACTCAAAAGACAGATCCCATTACATTATTAATTAAATTATTAAATTATTTAAATTGCTTTATATAGACTGTGGGATCACAACAAGTTATATTTAGCTTTTCCCCGGATCCGGGTAACCATTGGTATTTAGTCTTTAAACTTTTAATTATATTCAATTCAAGATAATAGCTTGCAAGACTGTTACTTTTACTTTTACTTTTACTTTTAAGTTTCATTATTATTCCATTTGAAGAATGGTATTAATTATACTACGTTACGTTAAAATCTAAACTGTTACAATTGTAAGAAGCCTGAATAGTTACAATTAAATTCTTAGATTTAAATTTTTATATTCTTATAAAGTCAATCGTCTCTGAAAGTCTCTTTAAGAGAGTATTGTGTTACAATTACTATTATTATTATTATTCCTCGATAGACGTGCTATCGAGTCACCTTTAATTTGGGATGTAGAAATCTCCTCCATATGGTTACATCTTGGGAATCCGAAGAGCGTCGTCCTCGTCTAGGTCTGGTCTCAGTTGTTCACGGCTTAAACGTCTGCAGGATAGAGTGGGCCTTCTACACAGGTACTCGTTGATTTTCAGATGTCTCGAACTGCATTATCGGTCGGGTCTACTAGAGTTGTAATTCTGATGATTCATGTCTCCAGGTAGGATGTTGTGAAGAGTTGTCAATCGGAGAAGATAGCTGTTATAGTTACTAACACTCGTACTATTGGTTGTCACATATTTCTTCTTGTTACGTTTTTTTAATTTTTCTTTTTCTTAACGTTACATATTACACTCTTTTGTAGCAGTTAGTAAAATACATAAGAATTAATCCAAACTAATAACCAATCACATAACATTTCAACAGAGCATTTTGCTCGTGCGTGTGCACTAGTCGTCATTGCGAGAGAGAGATTTTTCGTCCGCTACCACTGGTACAGGACAATAGGTAGTGGGGTGTTTATTCCGCGAGAATATAGTCCCGGTCTCTCTCTCTAAATAAAACTTTTTATTTATACAAACTATCGCTAGATAAAAATACATCATTTAAATTAGTTGTTTTCGTGACTATCTGTGTCTTCAGATTCTTTAATTATTAACATTATTTTTCTATATTATTTTAATTACAGAAGACTCGGTAAACATGTCGAGTCCGGTATCAACAGGTAGGCGCCTGATAACAAGCAAAGGGTTAAATGCGACAATAATATTATTTACAATATGTCTTTTCTTTACCGTTTCTTTGCCCTTATTAATTACTACTTCCATTCACACTTAGTACCTACATGTTTTTTTTATTATCATTGTGAGATTTAAATGGTTAGTTGTTCGCAACTTAAAATTTTTTTGTTTATTTCTTTATTTTTATAATTGTCACAATTTAAATCATCACACAACTCTGTATGGTGCTGCTAAACCGTCATGTGAATGACTAACCCGTATAAAAGCATTGAAAACACGACTCCGTCAATTGACGGACTTCGCATTTTACGGAAGTTTCGCTAGTCCGTCAATTGACGGAGTTAGCACTCAAAGTGTAAAATATTGGCAAATAATCTGCAAAAATAGTATTATATTTTTTGTTAATTCAAGTTGTACGTTTATTAATATTTTAATAAAATAATATTCACTTTAAGTAAACATAATTATTGTTTACAAGACAGCATCCATTCTAAATTGATTGGAAAAATTATTTTTAATAAAACTTAAAATTCCATATTACTTATTTTACTTCAACTATTTACATTTTTGTATTGATTTTACTTCACTAACTCATACTTCAGTTCTTTGTGAGTTGTTTCTTTCTTTCGAACAAAATAATTGTCAATTTTTTACTTGTGTGTGTGTGTGTGTGTGTGTGTGTGTGTGTGTGTGTGTGTGTGTGTGTGTGTGTGTGTGTGTGTGTGTGTGTGTGTGCGCAGCTTATGGATATATGAGACAATGACAACGATGATTATGGTGATGATATTGTCGATGCCGATTTCCTGTCGCTAATAAAACCCCAAGAGTGGCCTCATGAGTAAGTCAGTTGCGTCTTCCGGTGGCAGTGGAGAGAAAGTATATTTCTTCTTATGGCATTGTCTGAATTGCAAAATGTGTTTTTTAGACTTCAAATTTGATTAAATAACCATGTTTAATTATTGTCATTAATTCATTCATGTCTGGACAGGATTTCTCTAACTAAGCAGAATACATGCATACACAGAGGATCGTCCCCATTTGCAGCACAATACCTGTTTCTGCTGGTAGACCACACACACACACACACACACACACACACACACACTATATAAAATCGACAGGTGATCACGTTTGACAGGCTAGAGCCTGTAATCTTTGCCTGTACATACACTACTTAACAGTATTTCCAACAAATAGCCAGAGTATTGCCTCTTCGTCTGTATATTTGTTCTCCCCGTTGAAGAGTTGGATTTTTCAATGCCAAAGGCATACCTTTTCTGTTTTTACTTGTTGTTCCCACCAGTGCAGTATTTTCATTTTCCAGCTCACTTGCAAGAGTTGGATTGGTGTAGTATCTTTCAGTGAACAAAGTGTGTCCTTTCCCACGCAAGTCTCCTAATAATCTTTCACAATATTAGTGAAAACATTACTCTGCCCACAAAAAATAGAAAAATTGGCCATATATAGCCAGAATCTGACTCTGAAAGCATGTATAATTTGATGCCATATTTTTAGGCGTCTGTGGCATGTATTGCTTGAAAAAATTCTACCCCTGTATTTACACATGCCCTCATCGATTGTAATGTCGTCAGCTGGTTGGTATGCCTGCTGAAAGCGCAAGCGGACTTTGTCAACTAAAGGGCGAATTTTATGGAAAAGATCATATCCAGGTTCCCCTTTCTTTTTTCGCTACTATTATCGTTTATATGAAAATTGTGAAGAATCAAAAGAAACCTGTCACGGCTCATCAAATTAGGAAAGAAGTTACATGATATTATAGCCTTCTTGGACCAGTGATCTGAAATGTGTGGTTTCTGGCTAACACTCGTATGAAAAATAATGCCAAAAAATTTACGTAATTCAGAAATCATCACACCCTTCCAATTTGCCATTCTAGACTTGGGAGATAACGAATTTGTACTTCATCTTTCTAATACATTGTCGGGCATACAGATTTGTTTGTTCCTTGATATGGTGCAAAAACTCATTGTCAATGAAGTAACAGAAAAAGTCTGTTATGGAACTATTTTCGTCTAATTCTGTAATATCGGTTATACCTGATTGTCCTGTGAATACATCAATAGTTGGTACCTGCTCAGTTGCTGTCCAACCATTGACTGAGTCACTTCTTCTGGCCCTGTCTCTGCCAGTACGACTATTTATTGGCATTCCTCTCACTTCAACAGGAGAGCAAAATGTTGTTGCTCACTTTCATTTTCAGACTGCGATTCTTCATTTTCAGTATCTACAACACAAAAAACAAAATAGTATAAGTATTTATAAAAAAATAAAATATGTTCACAAAAAAATTTTGTTTATAAAAAATACGTTCACAACAAATGCAAAGGTTGTAAATTGTATGATTATAAATACTAACCTGAATATAAATCTTCTTGAACATAATCTGGATCATCGTCTGTATTATCAGAAAAATCACAATCACCAATATCACCATCACTTTCACTAAAATCGCGTTCCAATTCAGCAAGAATTTCGTCTATGGTCAAGCCGCGTCCCGACATTTTGAGCGCCAAACAACGACTGGGTTCAACTCAGACTGTTGACTATTATGTGGCCGCATATGAGATCTAGTGGTAAAAATGTGAACTGCTTGTGCATTACCAACTATAACCTCTTCTCTTGAGTTGTAACAGAGGGAACCCAAAGTAATTGGTTCTGCCAATTACTTCAGGCTGCCTTATTAGGAACGAGCTGAAATTAAAACAGAGCAACACACAGTAAATATAAAAGGAATCAGGGAAGGGAAAACTGTTGATTTATGTACTCAGTATATGTAACAAGAAGATTTCCCTTTATTAAACATTTAAAAAAAACAAATGACATTTACTCAAAAGACAGATCCCATTACATTATTAATTAAATTATTAAATTATTTAAATTGCTTTATATAGACTGTGGGATCACAACAAATTATATTTAGCTTTTCCCCGGATCCGGGTAACCATTGGTATTTAGTCTTTAAACTTTTAATTATATTCAATTCAAGATAATAGCTGGCAAGACTGTTACTTTTACTTTTACTTTTACTTTTAAGTTTCATTATTATTCCATTTGAAGAATGGTATTAATTATACTACGTTACGTTAAAATCTAAACTGTTACAATTGTAAGAAGCCTGAATAGTTACAATTAAATTCTTAGATTTAAATTTTTATATTCTTATAAAGTCAATCGTCTCTGAAAGTCTCTTTAAGAGAGTATTGTGTTACAATTACTATTATTATTATTCCTCGATAGACGTGCTATCGAGTCACCTTTAATTTGGGATGTAGAAATCTCCTCCATATGGTTACATCTTGGGAATCCGAAGAGCGTCGTCCTCGTCTAGGTCTGGTCTCAGTTGTTCACGGCTTAAACGTCTGCAGGATAGAGTGGGCCTTCTACACAGGTACTCGTTGATTTTCAGATGTCTCGAACTGCATTATCGGTCGGGTCTACTAGAGTTGTAATTCTGGTGATTCATGTCTCCAGGTAGGATGTTGGGAAGAGTCGTCAATCGGAGAAGATAGCTGTTATAGTTACTAACACTCGTACTATTGGTTGTCACATATTTCTTCTTTTACAACGTTTTTTTAATTTTTCTTTTTCTTAACGTTACATATTACACTCTTTTGTAGCAGTTAGTAAAATACATAAGAATTAATCCAAACTAATAACCAATCACATAACATTTCAACAGAGCATTTTGCTCGTGCGTGTGCACTGCTTGGAGTCGTCATTGCGAGAGAGAGATTTTTCGTCCGCTACCACTGGTACAGGACAATAGGTAGTGGGGTGTTTATTCCGCAAGAATATAGTCCCGGTCTCTCTCTCTAAATAAAACTTTTTATTTATACAAACTATCGCTAGATAAAAATACATCATTTAAATTAGTTGTTTTCGTGACTATCTGTGTCTTCAGATTCTTTAATTATTAACATTATTTTTCTATATTATTTTAATTACAGAAGACTCGGTAAACATGTCGAGTCCGGTATCAACAGGTAGGCGCCTGATAACAAGCAAAGGGTTAAATGCGACAATAATAATTATTTACAATATGTCTTTTCTTTACCGTTTCTTTGCCCTTATTAATTACTACTTCCATTCACACTTAGTACCTACATGTTTTTTTTATTATCATTGTGAGATTTAAATGGTTAGTTGTTCGCAACTTAAAATTTTTTTTTTTTATTTCTTTATTTTTATAATTGTCACAATTTAAATCGTCACATACTCCGCCTCTTAACCAACACCGACACCGGAAAATTTGGTTAGGTACGTACCGAGAGTATGCTTGGGGAGTACAGTGTGAAATTTCTTATTATTATCATTATTTATTATTATTCTCTTTTATTATTATTAGTGCACAGTTTGTTGTTTTAAATTCTCTTTAAATGATCTATTTCTCATTTAAATGTTCCTCCTCCATGAAATTCCCTTTTTCTCACTTCTTACAGTACTAACTTATAATACTAATTTCCCTAATTTCAGCAACTCACAATATCGTGGCCCGACTGACATCTGCTTACTCTAACACTACAGGTTAGCTTTCAGCATTCATAAATGATCTCTTGGCTCTCTTGGCTCATCATTATCCTTTTCAGCCGGCGCCGTTGTGACTCGTTACTTAACATGTATATAATTCTATCTTGATTATACACCGGTATATAATTCTATCTTGATTATATACCATAGACTTACTTTTAAATAATCCAAAGAGGGTCTCATACTACACTCTTGATTATAGTTACTTGGAGAGAAGCGGAATTTCACGAAGATACTTCTCTTTTAACTCTTTAACAATAACCAGACAAACTATGCGGAAGGGGGACACTTTACACACTGCATAGTATTTCACACGCGGTGGCATTCATTGTTTAGGGAGTGCTACCGTTTATACAATAGAGAGGGTGGCTGCTTAGTACAATCCTGAACACGCATTATTTCTTCTAAGTGGCCACCACAACTGGGGTGCTTACTAATCTACGTTACTTGTATTATTATTATTCCTTTCTCTTACTTCTACGCTACACTTCACACAATTAGTTTAAATCAAGAATTAATTAGCCTTATTATTTAAACAATTATTATTCTCTTTATTCTGATTTACTTTCTTTATAATTTATTAATTACTTTGGAGCATTTACGAAACGCACCTAGAATCATTTACTATCTACTACCATATTATTTAGAATACTCTTTATTTACTTTGTTTTGGGACTTGGGGTATAATACTTTATCTAACAAGGGAGGGTTAACTAAGTCATTTATTCATTTGAACTTTAAGTCACAATATTATTCGCTTTACTATACTACACAATTATTTCCTACACACTTTAGTACATGGTAAACGTTTATTAACAGAGGTAATTAAACATAGCATTAGTTTTTTTATTTAAGCGATCAGCTGTTTCGGTGGAAAGTAGGTTAGACTAGTTTTAAACAATGGCATAGTTTTGCTTACTAAGGGGATAAGTCAACTCGAGGGAGAATATTTCTCTATTGTTCCATTTAACAATAGCTAACGGACACCTTATTAACTTGCACTGGCTTGCTTCAAAAGGGGTGGCGTGTGCGATGCGTACGCAATGTTACGACCCGTTACCAAACTGAGTTTAGTTACACTTTTATAATTATAATTATACTAACGTGTTATAATAATTTACGATATTATTAAACCTTTTATTTTAAATGACTAATCATTTATTTCTTATTATTTACTTTACTCAGATTTAAGAAACTTAGTTTTTTATTTGTTTAGCTCGGTTGTTTACTTCGGGAATCATCTTTTCATTTAATTAAGTAGTACACGTGTTTTGTTTAGTCAGTAGTTTATATAACTCATCGTGTCAATAGAAACACGAATTACACATTTATGCAGGCTTGTACAGGAAAACTACAGGTCTTAAATCGTCGAAAATTGACGTGTTAGAGACTGAATACTTTGACACGTACATACATGAATTGGTATAATACAATCTACTCTTTTCACGTATAATTATATACGAGTATGTGCGTAATCTCACACAAAATATACACTTATAAATATCGTCAATATTATTCATATATGCTACTTAGCCTCTTTCTTTTTACATACAATTTCCTAACTGAGTGCATAGATATACAGAGTAGAGTATTTTACAATTGACACTAAGTACACTAAGCATTTACACAAAATGAAACCAAAAACAGTGGCGCATTTTAATAATTAAATTTATTTACTTGTTTTTTTTGTTTTAATTTTCAACATATGTCTGACATCTTTTATTACTGGGCAAGGGGTCACACATTTTTTTAATACAATAGAGGGAGGTGATGTATTGTCTAACGCAACTTTGCGCTAGGGTGACAAGGACACTCTCACACATGCTTGGACAAGAATTAAACTGGTTTGATATTGTTTACAAACAGACGTGTTATTGAATGAGCTTTTGACAAGCACATACCTGATTTTATATCGAACACACGGGGCGTCTTTAGTCAATATTATGTTCATTGCTATATCTAAATAATAATTAAAATTACCTATTTACAAAACTATTATAATAACTATTATCATTTAATTTTATTTAAGATTTTAGACACATTTAAAGTACATGAGTAAATAAATCAACAGATTATGGTCTGGGTTAATAGGCACAATTACTGCTTAATAACACAAGTCACAAAATTTCTCTTTTTTTTTTTTTTAATTAGCAGCAAAATTTTAACTAATTAGCAGAGTGGCGCAATTTATAACCTCTTCTCTTGAGTTATAACAGAGGGAACCCAAAGTAATTGGTTCTGCCAATTACTTCAGGCTGCCTTATTAGGGACGAGCTGAAATTAAAACAGAGCAACACACAGTAAATATAAAAGGAATCAGGGAAGGGAAAACTGTTGATTTATGTACTCAGTATATGTAACAAGAAGATTTCCCTTTATTAAACATTTAAAAAAAACAAATGACATTTACTCAAAAGACAGATCCCATTACATTATTAATTAAATTATTAAATTATTTAAATTCCTTTATATAGACTGTGGGATCACAACAAATTATATTTAGCTTTTCCCCGGATCCGGGTAACCATTGGTATTTAGTCTTTAAACTTTTAATTATATTCAATTCAAGATAATAGCTTGCAAGACTGTTACTTTTACTTTTACTTTTACTTTTAAGTTTCATTATTATTCCATTTGAAGAATGGTATTAATTATACTACGTTACGTTAAAATCTAAACTGTTACAATTGTAAGAAGCCTGAATAGTTACAATTAAATTCTTAGATTTAAATTTTTATATTCTTATAAAGTCAATCGTCTCTGAAAGTCTCTTTAAGAGAGTATTGTGTTACAATTACTATTATTATTATTCCTCGATAGACGTGCTATCGAGTCACCTTTAATTTGGGATGTAGAAATCTCCTCCATATGGTTACATCTTGGGAATCCGAAGAGCGTCGTCCTCGTCTAGGTCTGGTCTCAGTTGTTCACGGCTTAAACGTCTGCAGGATAGAGTGGGCCTTCTACACAGGTACTCGTTGATTTTCAGATGTCTCGAACTGCATTATCGGTCGGGTCTACTAGAGTTGTAATTCTGATGATTCATGTCTCCAGGTAGGATGTTGTGAAGAGTCGTCAATCGGAGAAGATAGCTGTTATAGTTACTAACACTCGTACTATTGGTTGTCACATATTTCTTCTTGTTACAACGTTTTTTTAATTTTTCTTTTTCTTAACGTTACATATTACACTCTTTTGTAGCAGTTAGTAAAATACATAAGAATTAATCCAAACTAATAACCAATCACATAACATTTCAACAGAGCATTTTGCTCGTGCGTGTGCACTAGTCGTCATTGCGAGAGAGAGATTTTTCGTCCGCTACCACTGGTACAGGACAATAGGTAGTGGGGTGTTTATTCCGCGAGAATATAGTCCCGGTCTCTCTCTCTAAATAAAACTTTTTATTTATACAAACTATCGCTAGATAAAAATACATCATTTAAATTAGTTGTTTTCGTGACTATCTGTGTCTTCAGATTCTTTAATTATTAACATTATTTTTCTATATTATTTTAATTACAGAAGACTCGGTAAACATGTCGAGTCCGGTATCAACAGGTAGGCGCCTGACAACAAGCAAAGGGTTAAATGCGACAATAATAATTATTTACAATATGTCTTTTCTTTACCGTTTCTTTGCCCTTATTAATTACTACTTCCATTCACACTTAGTACCTACATGTTTTTTTTATTATCATTGTGAGATTTAAATGGTTAGTTGTTCGCAACTTAAAATTTTTTTTTTTTATTTCTTTATTTTTATAATTGTCACAATTTAAATCGTCACACAACTCTGTATCGTGCTGCTAAACCGTCATGTGAATGACTAACCCGTATAAAAGCATTGAAAAACGACTCCGTCAATTGACGGACTTCGCATTTTACGGAAGTTTCGCTAGTCCGTCAATTGACGGAGTTAGCACTCAAAGTGTAAAATATTGGCAAATAATCTGCAAAAATAGTATTATATTTTTTGTTAATTCAAGTTGTACGTTTATTAATATTTTAATAAAATAATATTCACTTTAAGTAAACATAATTATTGTTTACAAGACAGCATCCATTCTAAATTGATTGGAAAAATTATTTTTAATAAAACTTAAAATTCCATATTACTTATTTTACTTCAACTATTTACATTTTTGTATTGATTTTACTTCACTAACTCATACTTCAGTTCTTTGTGAGTTGTTTCTTTCTTTCGAACAAAATAATTGTCAATTTTTTACTTGTGTGTGTGTGTGTGTGTGTGTGTGTGTGTGTGTGTGTGTGTGTGTGTGTGTGTGTGTGTGCAGCTTATGGATATATGAGACAATGACAACGATGATTATGGTGATGATATTGTCGATGCCGATTTCCTGTCGCTAATAAAACCCCAAGAGTGCCTCATGAGTAAGTCAGTTGCGTCTTCCGGTGGCAGTGGAGAGAAAGTACATTTCTTCTTATGGCATTGTCTGAATTGCAAAATGTGTTTTTTAGACTTCAAATTTGATTAAATAACCATGTTTAATTATTGTCATTAATTCATTCATGTCTGGACAGGATTTCTCTAACTAAGCAGAATACATGCATACACAGAGATCGTCCCCATTTGCAGCACAATACCTGTTTCTGCTGGTAGACCACACACACACACACACACACACACACACAATATATAAAATCGACAGGTGATCACGTTTGACAGGCTAGAGCCTGTAATCTTTGCCTGTACATACACTACTTAACATTATTTCCAACAAATAGCCAGAGTATTGCCTCTTCGTCTGTATATTTGTTCTCCCCGTTGAAGAGTTGGATTTTTCAATGCCAAAGGCATACCTTTTCTGTTTTTACTTGTTGTTCCCACCAGTGCAGTATTTTCATTTTCCAGCTCACTTGCAAGAGTTGGATTGGTGTAGTATCTTTCAGTGAACAAAGTGTGTCCTTTCCCACGCAAGTCTCCTAATAATCTTTCACAATATTAGTGAAAACATTACTCTGCCCACAAAAAATAGAAAAATTGGATATATATAGCCAGAATCTGACTCTGAAAGCATGTATAATTTGATGCCATATTTTTAGGCGTCTGTGGCATGTATTGCTTGAAAAAATTCTACCCCTGTATTTACACATGCCCTCATCGATTGTAATGTCGTCAGCTGGTTGGTATGCCTGCTGAAAGCGCAAGCGGATTTTGTCAACTAAAGGGCGAATTTTATGGAAAGGTCCCATTATTTTATCCAGGTTCCCCTTTCTTTTTTCGCTACTATTATCGTTTATATGAAAATTGTGAAGAATCAAAAGAAACCTGTCACGGCTCATCAAATTAGGAAAGAAGTTACATGATATTATAGCCTTCTTGGACCAGTGATCTGAAATGTGTGGTTTCTGGCTAACACTCGTTTGAAAAATAATGCCAAAAAATTTACGTAATTCAGAAATCATCACACCCTTCCAATTTGCCATTCTAGACTTGGAAGATAACGAATTTGTACTTCATCTTTCTAATACATTGTCGGGCATACAGATTTGTTTGTTCCTTGATATGGTGCAAAAACTCCTTGTCAATGATGTAACAGAAAAAGTCTGTTATGGAACTATTTTCGTCTAATTCTGTAATATCGGTTACACCTCATTGTCCTGTGAATACATCAATCGTTGGTACCTGCTCAGTTGCTGTCTAACCATTGCCTGAGTCACTTCTTCTGGCCCTGTCTCTGCCAGTACGACTATTTATTGGCATTCCTCTCACTTCAACAGGAGAGCAAAATGTTGTTGCTCACTTTCATTTTCAGACTGCGATTTTTCATTTTCAGTATCTACAACAAAAAAAAAACAAAATAGTGTAAGTATTTATAAAAAAATAAAATAAAATACGTTCACAAAAAAATTTTGTTTATAAAAAATACATTCACAACAAATGCAAATGTTGTAAATTGTATGATTATAAATACTAACCTGAATACAAATCTTCTTGAACATAATCTGGATCATCGTCTGTATTATCAGAAAAAAATCACAATCACCAATATCACCATCATTTTCACCAAAATCGCGTTCCAATTCAGCAAGAATTTCGTCTACGGTCAAGCCGCGTCCCGACATTTTGAGCGCCAAACAACGACTGGGTTCAACTCAAACTGTTGACTATTATGTGGCCACATATGAGATCTAGCGGTAAAAATGTGAACTGCTTGTGCATTACCAACTCTGTATGGTGCTGCTAAACCGTCATATGAATGACTAACCCGTATAAAAGCATTGAAAACACGACTCCGTCAATTGACGGACTTCGCATTTTACGGAAGTTTCGCTAGTCCGTCAATTGACGGAGTTAGCACTCAAAGTGTAAAATATTGGCAAATAATCTGCAAAAATAGTATTATATTTTTTGTTAATTCAAGTTGTAGGTTTATTAATATTTTAATAAAATAATATTCACTTTAAGTAAACATAATTATTGTTTACAAGACAGCATCCATTTTAAATTGATTGGAAAAATTATTTTTAATAAAACTTAAAATTCCATATTTCTTATTTTACTTCAACTATTTACATTTTTGTATTGATTTTACTTCACTAACTCATACTTCAGTTCTTTGTGAGTTGTTTCTTTCTTTCGAACAAAATAATTGTCAATTTTTTACTGTGTGTGTGTGTGTGTGTGTGTGTGTGTGTGTGTGTGTGTGTGTGTGTGTGTGTGTGTGTGTGTGTGTGTGTGTGTGTGTGTGTGTGTGTGTGTGTGCAGCTTATGGATATATGAGACAATGACAACGATGATGATGGTGATGATATTGTTGATGCCGATTTCCTGTCGCTAATAAAACCCCAAGAGTGGCCTCATGAGTAAGTCAGTTTCGTCTTCCGGTGGCAGTTTAGAGAAAGTATATTTCTTCTTATGGCATTGTCTGAATTGCAAAATGTGTTTTTTAGACTTCAAATTTGATTAAATAACCATGTTTAATTATTGTCATTAATTCATTCATGTCTGGACAGGAGTTCTCTAACTAAGCAAAATACATGCATACACAGAGATCGTCCCCATTTGCAGCACAATACCTGTTTCTGCTGGTAGACCACACACACACACACACACACTATATAAAATCGACAGGTGATCACGTTTGACAGGCTAGAGCCTGTAATCTTTGCCTGTACATACACTACTTAAAATTATTTCCAACAAATAGCCAGAGTATTGCCTCTTTGTCAGTATATTTGTTCTCCCCATTGAAGAGTTGGATTTTTCAATGCCAAAGGCATACCTTTTCTGTTTTTATTTGTCGTTCCCACCAGTGCAGTATTTTCATTTTCCAGCTCACTTGCAAGAGTTGGATTGGTGTAGTATCTTTCAGTGAACAAAGTGTGTCCTTTCCCACGCAAGTCTCCTAATAGATCTTTCACAATATTAGTGAAAACGTTACTCTGCCCACAAAAAATAGAAAAATTGGCCATATATAGCCAGAATCTGACTCTGAAAGCATGTATAATTTGATGCCATATTTTTAGGCTTCTGAGGCATGTATTGCTTGAAAAAATTCTACCCCTGTATTTACACATGCCCTCATCGATTGTAATGTCCTCAGCTGGTTGGTATGCCTGCTGAAAGCGCAAGCGGACTTTGTCAACTAAAGGGCGAATTTTATGGAAAGGATCATATCCAGGTTCCCCTTTCTTTTTTCGCTACTATTATCGTTTATATGAAAATTGTGAAGAATCAAAAGAAACCTGTCACGGCTCATCAAATTAGGAAAGAAGTTACATGATATTATAGCCTTCTTGGACCAGTGATCTGAAATGTGTGGTTTCTGGCTAACACTCGTATGAAAAATAATGCCAAAAAATTTACGTAATTCAGAAATCATCACACCCTTCCAATTTGCCATTCTAGACTTGGGAGATAACGAATTTGTACTTCATCTTTCTAATACATTGTCGGGCATACAGATTTGTTTGTTCCTTGATATGGTGCAAAAACTCATTGTCAATGAAGTAACAGAAAAAGTCTGTTATGGAACTATTTTCGTCTAATTCTGTAATATCGGTTATACCTGATTGTTCTGTGAATACATCAATAGTTGGTACCTGCTCTGTTGCTGTCCAACCATTGACTTAGTCACTTCTTCTGGCCCTGTCTCTGCCAGTACGACTATTTATTGGCATTCCTCTCACTTCAACAGGAGAGCAAAATGTTGTTGCTCACTTTCATTTTCAGACTGCGATTCTTCATTTTCAGTATCTACAACACAAAAAACATAATAGTATAAGTATTTATAAAAAAATAAAATACGTTCACAAAAAATTTTGTTTATAAAAAATACATTCACAACAAATGCAAATGTTGTAAATTGTATGATTATAAATACTAACCTGAATACAAATCTTCTTGAACATAATCTGGATCATCGTCTGTATTATCAGAAAAAAATCACAATCACCAATATCACCATCACTTTCACCAAAATCGCGATCCAATTCAGGGAGAATTTCGTCTACGGTCAAGCCGCGTCCCGACATTTTGAGCGCCAAACAACGACTGGGTTCAACTCAAACTGTTGACTTTTATGTGGCCGCATATGAGATCTAGCGGTAAAAATGTGAACTGCTTGTGCATTACCAACTCAGTATGGTGCTGCTAAACCGTCATGTGAATGACTAACCCGTATAAAAGCATTGAAAAGACGACTCCGTCAATTGACGGACTTCGCATTTTACGGAAGTTTCGCTAGTCCGTCAATTGACGGAGTTAGCACTCAAAGTTTAAAATATTGGCAAATAATCTGCAAAAATAGTATTATGTTTTTTGTTAATTCAAGTTGTACGTTTATTAATATTTTAATAAAATAATATTCACTTTAAGTAAACATAATTATTGTTTACAAGACAGCATCCATTCTAAATTGATTGGAAAAATTATTTTTAATAAAACTTAAAATTCCATATTACTTATTTTACTTCAACTATTTACATTTTTGTATTGATTTTACTTCACTAACTCATACTTCAGTTCTTTGTGAGTTGTTTCTTTCTTTCGAACAAAATAATTGTCAATTTTTTACTTGTGTGTGTGTGTGTGTGTGTGTGTGTGTGTGTGTGTGTGTGTGTGTGTGTGTGTGTGTGTGTGTGTGTGTGTGTGTGTGTGTGTGTGTGTGCAGCTTATGGATATATGAGACAATGACAACGATGATGATGGTGATGATATTGTCGATGCCGATTTCCTGTCGCTAATAAAACCCCAAGAGTGGCCTCATGAGTAAGTCATTTGCGTCTTCCGGTGGCAGTGGAAAGAAAGTACGTTTCTTCTTATGGCATTGTCTGAATTGCAAAATGTGTTTTTTAGACTTCAAATTTGATTAAATAACCATGTTTAATTATTGTCATTAATTCATTCATGTCTGGACAGGAGTTCTCTAACTAAGCAAAATACATGCATACACAGAGATCGTCCCCATTTGCAGCACAATACCTGTTTCTGCTGGTAGACCACACACACACACACACACACTATATAAAATCGACAGGTGATCACGTTTGACAGGCTAGAGCCTGTAATCTTTGCCTGTACATACACTACTTAAAATTATTTCCAACAAATAGCCAGAGTATTGCCTCTTCGTCTGTATATTTGTTCTCCCCGTTGAAGAGTTGGATTTTTCAATGCCAAAGGCATACCTTTTCTGTTTTTACTTGTTGTTCCCACCAGTGCAGTATTTTCATTTTCCAGCTCACTTGCAAGAGTTGGATTGGTGTAGTATCTTTCAGTGAACAAAGTGTGTCCTTTCCCACGCAAGTCTCCTTATAATCTTTCACAATATTAGTGAAAACATTACTCTGCCCACAAAAAATAGAAAAATTGGATATATATAGCCAGAATCTGACTCTGAAAGCATGTATAATTTGATGCCATATTTTTAGGCGTCTGTGGCATGTATTGCTTGAAAAAATTCTACCCCTGTATTTACACATGCCCTCATCGATTGTAATGTCGTCAGCTGGTTGGTATGCTTGCTGAAAGCGCAAGCGGACTTTGTCAACTAAAGAGCGAATTTTATGGAAAGGATCATATCCAGGTTCCCCTTTCTTTTTTCGCTACTATTATCGTTTATATGAAAATTGTGAAGAATCAAAAGAAACCTGTCACGGCTCATCAAATTAGGAAAGAAGTTACATGATATTATAGCCTTCTTGGACCAGTGATCTGAAATGTGTGGTTTCTGGCTAACACTCGTTTGAAAAATAATGCCAAAAAATTTACGTAATTCAGAAATCATCACACCCTTCCAATTTGCCATTCTAGACTTGGAAGATAACGAATTTGTACTTCATCTTTCTAATACATTGTCGGGCATACAGATTTGTTTGTTCCTTGATATGGTGCAAAAACTCCTTGTCAATGATGTAACAGAAAAAGTCTGTTATGGAACTATTTTCGTCTAATTCTGTAATATCGGTTACACCTCATTGTCCTGTGAATACATCAATCGTTGGTACCTGCTCAGTTGCTGTCTAACCATTGCCTGAGTCACTTCTTCTGGCCCTGTCTCTGCCAGTACGACTATTTATTGGCATTCCTCTCACTTCAACAGGAGAGCAAAATGTTGTTGCTCACTTTCATTTTCAGACTGCGATTTTTCATTTTCAGTATCTACAACAAAAAAAAACAAAATAGTGTAAGTATTTATAAAAAAATAAAATAAAATACGTTCACAAAAAAATTTTGTTTATAAAAAATACATTCACAACAAATGCAAATGTTGTAAATTGTATGATTATAAATACTAACCTGAATACAAATCTTCTTGAACATAATCTGGATCATCGTCTGTATTATCAGAAAAAAATCACAATCACCAATATCACCATCATTTTCACCAAAATCGCGTTCCAATTCAGCAAGAATTTCGTCTACGGTCAAGCCGCGTCCCGACATTTTGAGCGCCAAACAACGACTGGGTTCAACTCAAACTGTTGACTATTATGTGGCCACATATGAGATCTAGCGGTAAAAATGTGAACTGCTTGTGCATTACCAACTCTGTATGGTGCTGCTAAACCGTCATATGAATGACTAACCCGTATAAAAGCATTGAAAACACGACTCCGTCAATTGACGGACTTCGCATTTTACGGAAGTTTCGCTAGTCCGTCAATTGACGGAGTTAGCACTCAAAGTGTAAAATATTGGCAAATAATCTGCAAAAATAGTATTATATTTTTTGTTAATTCAAGTTGTAGGTTTATTAATATTTTAATAAAATAATATTCACTTTAAGTAAACATAATTATTGTTTACAAGACAGCATCCATTTTAAATTGATTGGAAAAATTATTTTTAATAAAACTTAAAATTCCATATTTCTTATTTTACTTCAACTATTTACATTTTTGTATTGATTTTACTTCACTAACTCATACTTCAGTTCTTTGTGGGTTGTTTCTTTCTTTCGATCAAAATAATTTTCAATTTTTTACTGTGTGTGTGTGTGTGTGTGTGTGTGTGTGCAGCTTATGGATATATGAGACAATGACAACGATGATGATGGTGATGATATTGTTGATGCCGATTTCCATACATACTTGTGTGTGTGTGTGTGTGTGTGTGTGTGTGTGTGTGTGTGTGTGTGTGTGTGTGTGTGTGTGTGTGTGTGTGTGTGTGTGTGTGTGTGTGCAGCTTATGGATATATGAGACAATGACAACGATGATGATGGTGATGATATTGTCGATGCCGATTTCCTGTCGCTAATAAAACCCCAAGAGTGGCCTCATGAGTAAGTCATTTGCGTCTTCCGGTGGCAGTGGAAAGAAAGTACGTTTCTTCTTATGGCATTGTCTGAATTGCAAAATGTGTTTTTTAGACTTCAAATTTGATTAAATAACCATGTTTAATTATTGTCATTAATTCATTCATGTCTGGACAGGAGTTCTCTAACTAAGCAAAATACATGCATACACAGAGATCGTCCCCATTTGCTGCACAATACCTGTTTCTGCTGGTAGACCACACACACACACACACACACTATATAAAATCGACAGGTGATCACGTTTGACAGGCTAGAGCCTGTAATCTTTGCCTGTACATACACTACTTAAAATTATTTCCAACAAATAGCCAGAGTATTGCCTCTTTGTCTGTATATTTGTTCTCCCCATTGAAGAGTTGGATTTTTCAATGCCAAAGGCATACCTTTTCTGTTTTTATTTGTTGTTCCCACCAGTGCAGTATTTTCATTTTCCAGCTCACTTGCAAGAGTTGGATTGGTGTAGTATCTTTCTGTGAACAAAGTGTGTCCTTTCCCACGCAAGTCTCCTAATAGATCTTTCACAATATTAGTGAAAACGTTACTCTGCCCACAAAAAATAGAAAAATTGGCCATATATAGCCAGAATCTGACTCTGAAAGCATGTATAATTTGATGCCATATTTTTAGGCTTCTGAGGCATGTATTGCTTGAAAAAATTCTACCCCTGTATTTACACATGCCCTCATCGATTGTAATGTCCTCAGCTGGTTGGTATGCTTGCTGAAAGCGCAAGCGGACTTTGTCAACTAAAGGGCGAATTTTGTGGAAAGGATCATATCCAGGTTCCCCTTTCTTTTTTCGCTACTATTATCGTTTATGAAAATTGTGAAGAATCAAAAGAAACCTGTCACGGCTCATCAAATTAGGAAAGAAGTTACATGATATAGCCTTCTTGGACCAGTGATTTGAAATGTGTGGTTTCTGGCTAACACTCGTTTGAAAAATAATGCCAAAAAATTTACGTAATTCAGAAATCGTCACACCCTTCCAATTTGCCATTCTAGACTTGGGAGATAACGAATTTGTACTTCTTCATCTTTCTAATACATTGTTGGGCATACAGATTTGTTTGTTCCTTGATATGGTGCAAAAACTCATTGTCAATGAAGTAACAGAAAAAGTCTGTTATGGAACTATTTTCGTCTAATTCTGTAATATCGGTTATACCTGATTGTCCTGTGAATACATCAATAGTTGGTACCTGCTCAGTTGCTGTCCAACCATTGACTGAGTCACTTCTTCTGGGCCTGTCTCTGCCAGTACGACTATTTATTGGCCTTCCTCTCACTTGAACAGGAGAGCAAAATGTTGCTGCTCACTTTCATTTTTTGACTGCGATTCTTCATTTTCAGTATCTACAACACAAAAAAACAAAATAGTATAAGTATTTATAAAAAAATAAAATAAAATACGTTCACAAAAAATTTTGTTTATAAAAAATACATTCGCAGCAGATGCAAAGGTTGTAAATTGTATGATTATAAATACTAACCTGAATACAAATCTTCTTGAACATAATCTGGATCATCGTCTGTATTATCAGAAAAAAATCACAATCACCAATATCACCATCACTTTCACCAAAATCGTGATCCAATTCAGGGAGAATTTCGTCTACGGTCAAGCCGCGTCCCGACATTTTGAGCGCCAAACAACGACTGGGTTCAACTCAAACTGTTGACTATTATGTGGCCACATATGAGATCTAGCGGTAAAAATGTGAACTGCTTGTGCATTACCAACTCTGTATGGTGCTGCTAAACCGTCATATGAATGACTAACCCGTATAAAAGCATTGAAAACACGACTCCGTCAATTGACGGACTTCGCATTTTACGGAAGTTTCGCTAGTCCGTCAATTGACGGAGTTAGCACTCAAAGTGTAAAATATTGGCAAATAATCTGCAAAAATAGTATTATATTTTTTGTTAATTCAAGTTGTAGGTTTATTAATATTTTAATAAAATAATATTCACTTTAAGTAAACATAATTATTGTTTACAAGACAGCATCCATTTTAAATTGATTGGAAAAATTATTTTTAATAAAACTTAAAATTCCATATTTCTTATTTTACTTCAACTATTTACATTTTTGTATTGATTTTACTTCACTAACTCATACTTCAGTTCTTTGTGGGTTGTTTCTTTCTTTCGATCAAAATAATTTTCAATTTTTTACTGTGTGTGTGTGTGTGTGTGTGTGTGTGTGTGTGTGTGTGTGTGTGTGTGTGCAGCTTATGGATATATGAGACAATGACAACGATGATGATGGTGATGATATTGTTGATGCCGATTTCCTGTCGCTAATAAAACCCCAAGAGTGGCCTCATGAGTAAGTCAGTTTCGTCTTCCGGTGGCAGTTTAGAGAAAGTATATTTCTTCTTATGGCATTGTCTGAATTGCAAAATGTGTTTTTTAGACTTCAAATTTGATTAAATAACCATGTTTAATTATTGTCATTAATTCATTCATGTCTGGACAGGAGTTCTCTAACTAAGCAAAATACATGCATACACAGAGATCGTCCCCATTTGCAGCACAATACCTGTTTCTGCTGGTAGACCACACACACACACACACACACACACACACACTATATAAAATCGACAGGTGATCACGTTTGACAGGCTAGAGCCTGTAATCTTTGCCTGTACATACACTACTTAAAATTATTTCCAACAAATAGCCAGAGTATTGCCTCTTTGTCTGTATATTTGTTCTCCCCATTGAAGAGTTGGATTTTTCAATGCCAAAGGCATACCTTTTCTGTTTTTATTTGTTGTTCCCACCAGTGCAGTATTTTCATTTTCCAGCTCACTTGCAAGAGTTGGATTGGTGTAGTATCTTTCAGTGAACAAAGTGTGTCCTTTCCCACGCAAGTCTCCTAATAGATCTTTCACAATATTAGTGAAAACTTTACTCTGCCCACAAAAAATAGAAAAATTGGCCATATATAGCCAGAATCTGACTCTGAAAGCATGTATAATTTGATGCCATATTTTTAGGCTTCTGAGGCATGTATTGCTTGAAAAAATTCTACCCCTGTATTTACACATGCCCTCATCGATTGTAATGTCCTCAGCTGGTTGGTATGCCTGCTGAAAGCGCAAGCGGACTTTGTCAACTAAAGGGCGAATTTTATGGAAAGGATCATATCCAGGTTCCCCTTTCTTTTTTCGCTACTATTATCGTTTATATGAAAATTGTGAAGAATCAAAAGAAACCTGTCACGGCTCATCAAATTAGGAAAGAAGTTACATGATATTATAGCCTTCTTGGACCAGTGATCTGAAATGTGTGGTTTCTGGCTAACACTCGTATGAAAAATAATGCCAAAAAATTTACGTAATTCAGAAATCATCACACCCTTCCAATTTGCCATTCTAGACTTGGGAGATAACGAATTTGTACTTCATCTTTCTAATACATTGTCGGGCATACAGATTTGTTTGTTCCTTGATATGGTGCAAAAACTCATTGTCAATGAAGTAACAGAAAAAGTCTGTTATGGAACTATTTTCGTCTAATTCTGTAATATCGGTTATACCTGATTGTTCTGTGAATACATCAATAGTTGGTACCTGCTCAGTTGCTGTCCAACCATTGACTTAGTCACTTCTTCTGGCCCTGTCTCTGCCAGTACGACTATTTATTGGCATTCCTGTCACTTCAACAGGAGAGCAAAATGTTGTTGCTCACTTTCATTTTCAGACTGCGATTCTTCATTTTCAGTATGTACAACACAAAAAACATAATAGTATAAGTATTTATAAAAAAATAAAATACGTTCACAAAAAATTTTGTTTATAAAAAATACATTCACAACAAATGCAAATGTTGTAAATTGTATGATTATAAATACTAACCTGAATACAAATCTTCTTGAACATAATCTGGATCATCGTCTGTATTATCAGAAAAAAATCACAATCACCAATATCACCATCACTTTCACCAAAATCGCGATCCAATTCATGGAGAATTTCGTCTACGGTCAAGCCGCGTCCCGACATTTTGAGCGCCAAACAACGACTGGGTTCAACTCAAACTGTTGACTATTATGTGGCCGCATATGAGATCTAGCGGTAAAAATGTGAACTGCTTGTGCATTACCAACTCAGTATGGTGCTGCTAAACCGTCATGTGAATGACTAACCCGTATAAAAGCATTGAAAACACGACTCCGTCAATTGACGGACTTCGCATTTTACGGAAGTTTCGCTAGTCCGTCAATTGACGGAGTTAGCACTCAAAGTGTAAAATATTGGCAAATAATCTGCAAAAATAGTATTATGTTTTTTGTTAATTCAAGTTGTATGTTTATTAATATTTTAATAAAATAATATTCACTTTAAGTAAACATAATTATTGTTTACAAGACAGCATCCATTCTAAATTGATTGGAAAAATTATTTTTAATAAAACTTAAAATTCCATATTACTTATTTTACTTCAACTATTTACATTTTTGTATTGATTTTACTTCACTAACTCATACTTCAGTTCTTTGTGAGTTGTTTCTTTCTTTCGAACAAAATAATTGTCAATTTTTTACTTGTGTGTGTGTGTGTGTGTGTGTGTGTGTGTGTGTGTGTGTGTGTGTGTGTGTGTGTGTGTGTGTGTGTGTGTGTGTGTGTGTGTGTGTGTGCAGCTTATGGATATATGAGACAATGACAACGATGATGATGGTGATGATATTGTCGATGCCGATTTCCTGTCGCTAATAAAACCCCAAGAGTGGCCTCATGAGTAAGTCATTTGCGTCTTCCGGTGGCAGTGGAAAGAAAGTACGTTTCTTCTTATGGCATTGTCTGAATTGCAAAATGTGTTTTTTAGACTTCAAATTTGATTAAATAACCATGTTTAATTATTGTCATTAATTCATTCATGTCTGGACAGGAGTTCTCTAACTAAGCAAAATACATGCATACACAGAGATCGTCCCCATTTGCAGCACAATACCTGTTTCTGCTGGTAGACCACACACACACACACACACACACACACACACACTATATAAAATCGACAGGTGATCACGTTTGACAGGCTAGAGCCTGTAATCTTTGCCTGTACATACACTACTTAAAATTATTTCCAACAAATAGCCAGAGTATTGCCTCTTTGTCTGTATATTTGTTCTCCCCATTGAAGAGTTGGATTTTTCAATGCCAAAGGCATACCTTTTCTGTTTTTATTTGTTGTTCCCACCAGTGCAGTATTTTCATTTTCCAGCTCACTTGCAAGAGTTGGATTGGTGTAGTATCTTTCAGTGAACAAAGTGTGTCCTTTCCCACGCAAGTCTCCTAATAGATCTTTCACAATATTAGTGAAAACATTACTCTGCCCACAAAAAATAGAAAAATTGGCCATATATAGCCAGAATCTGACTCTGAAAGCATGTATAATTTGATGCCATATTTTTAGGCTTCTGAGGCATGTATTGCTTGAAAAAATTCTACCCCTGTATTTACACATGCCCTCATCGATTGTAATGTCCTCAGCTTGTTGGTATGCCTGCTGAAAGCGCAAGCGGGCTTTGTCAACTAAAGGGCGAATTTTATGGAAAGGATCATATCCAGGTTCCCCTTTCTTTTTTCGCTACTATTATCGTTTATATGAAAATTGTGAAGAATCAAAAGAAACCTGTCACGGCTCATCAAATTAGGAAAGAAGTTACATGATATTATAGCCTTCTTGGACCAGTGATCTGAAATGTGTGGTTTCTGGCTAACACTCGTATGAAAAATAATGCCAAAAAATTTACGTAATTCAGAAATCATCACACCCTTCCAATTTGCCATTCTAGACTTGGGAGATAACGAATTTGTACTTCATCTTTCTAATACATTGTCGGGCATACAGATTTGTTTGTTCCTTGATATGGTGCAAAAACTCATTGTCAATGAAGTAACAGAAAAAGTCTGTTATGGAACTATTTTCGTCTAATTCTGTAATATCGGTTATACCTGATTGTCCTGTGAATACATCAATAGTTGGTACCTGCTCAGTTGCTGTCCAACCATTGCCTGAGTCACTTCTTCTGGCCCTGTCTCTGCCAGTACGACTATTTATTGGCATTCCTCTCACTTCAACAGGAGAGCAAAATGTTGCTCACTTTCATTTTCAGACTGCGATTCTTCATTTTCAGTATCTACAACACAAAAAACATAATAGTATAAGTATTTATAAAAAAATAAAATAAAATACGTTCACAAAAAATTTTGTTTATAAAAAATACATTCACAACAAATGCAAATGTTGTAAATTGTATGATTATAAATACTAACCTGAATACAAATCTTCTTGAACATAATCTGGATCATCGTCTGTATTATCAGAAAAAAATCACAATCACCAATATCACCATCACTTTCACCAAAATCGCGATCCAATTCAGGGAGAATTTCGTCTACGGTCAAGCCGCGCCCCGACATTTTGAGCGCCAAACAACGACTGGGTTCAACTCAAACTGTTGACTATTATGTGGCCGCATATGAGATCTAGCGGTAAAAATGTGAACTGCTTGTGCATTACCAACTCAGTATGGTGCTACTAAACCGTCATGTGAATGACTAACCTGTATAAAAGCATTGAAAACACGACTCCGTCAATTGACGAAGTTCGCATTTTACGGAAGTTTCGCTAGTCCGTCAATTGACGGAGTTAGCACTCAAAGTGTAAAATATTGGCAAATAATCTGCAAAAATAGTATTATATTTTTTGTTAATTCAAGTTGTACGTTTATTAATATTTTAATAAAATAATATTCACTTTAAGTAAACATAATTATTGTTTACAAGACAGCATCCATTCTAAATTGATTGGAAAAATTATTTTTAATAAAACTTAAAATTCCATATTACTTATTTTACTTCAACTATTTACATTTTTGTATTGATTTTACTTCACTAACTCATACTTCAGTTCTTTGTGAGTTGTTTCTTTCTTTCGAACAAAATAATTGTCAATTTTTTACTTGTGTGTGTGTGTGTGTGTGTGTGTGTGTGTGTGTGTGTGTGTGTGTGTGTGTGTGTGTGTGTGCAGCTTATGGATATATGAGACAATGACAACGATGATGATGGTGATGATATTGTCGATGCCGATTTCCTGTCGCTAATAAAACCCCAAGAGTGGCCTCATGAGTAAGTCGTTTGCGTCTTCCGGTAGCAGTGGAAAGAAAGTACGTTTCTTCTTATGGCATTGTCTGAATTGCAAAATGTGTTTTTTAGACTTCAAATTTGATTAAATAACCATGTTTAATTATTGTCATTAATTCATTCATGTCTGGACAGGAGTTCTCTAACTAAGCAAAATACATGCATACACAGAGATCGTCCCCATTTGCAGCACAATACCTGTTTCTGCTGGTAGACAACACACACTATATAAAATCGACAGGTGATCACCTTTGACAGGCTAGAGCCTGTAATCTTTGCCTGTACATACACTACTTAAAATTATTTCCAACAAATAGCCAGAGTATTGCCTCTTTGTCTGTATATTTGTTCTCCCCATTGAAGAGTTGGATTTTTCAATGCCAAAGGCATACCTTTTCTGTTTTTATTTGTTGTTCCCACCAGTGCAGTATTTTCATTTTCCAGCTCACTTGCAAGAGTTGGATTGGTGTAGTATCTTTCAGTGAACAAAGTGTGTCCTTTCCCACGCAAGTCTCCTAATAGATCTTTCACAATATTAGTGAAAACGTTACTCTGCCCACAAAAAATAGAAAAATTGGCCATATATAGCCAGAATCTGACTCTGAAAGCATGTATAATTTGATGCCATATTTTTAGGCTTCTGAGGCATGTATTGCTTGAAAAAATTCTACCCCTGTATTTACACATGCCCTCATCGATTGTAATGTCCTCAGCTGGTTGGTAGCCTGCTGAAAGCGCAAGCGGACTTTGTCAACTAAAGGGCGAATTTTATGGAAAGGATCATATCCAGGTTCCCCTTTCTTTTTTCGCTACTATTATCGTTTATGAAAATTGTGAAGAATCAAAAGAAACCTGTCACGGCTCATCAAATTAGGAAAGAAGTTACATGATATAGCCTTCTTGGACCAGTGATTTGAAATGTGTGGTTTCTGGCTAACACTCGTATGAAAAATAATGCCAAAAAATTTACGTAATTCAGAAATCGTCACACCCTTCCAATTTGCCATTCTAGACTTGGGAGATAACGAATTTGTACTTCTTCATCTTTCTAATACATTGTCGGGCATACAGATTTGTTTGTTCCTTGATATGGTGCAAAAACTCATTGTCAATGAAGTAACAGAAAAAGTCTGTTATGGAACTATTTTCGTCTAATTCTGTAATATCGGTTATACCTGATTGTCCTGTGAATACATCAATAGTTGGTACCTGCTCAGTTGCTGTCCAACCATTGCCTGAGTCACTTCTTCTGGCCCTGTCTCTGCCAGTACGACTATTTATTGGCATTCCTGTCACTTCAACAGGAGAGCAAAATGTTGTTGCTCACTTTCATTTTCAGACTGCGATTCTTCATTTTCAGTATGTACAACACAAAAAACATAATAGTATAAGTATTTATAAAAAAATAAAATACGTTCACAAAAAATTTTGTTTATAAAAAATACATTCACAACAAATGCAAATGTTGTAAATTGTATGATTATAAATACTAACCTGAATACAAATCTTCTTGAACATAATCTGGATCATCGTCTGTATTATCAGAAAAAAATCACAATCACCAATATCACCATCACTTTCACCAAAATCGCGATCCAATTCATGGAGAATTTCGTCTACGGTCAAGCCGCGTCCCGACATTTTGAGCGCCAAACAACGACTGGGTTCAACTCAAACTGTTGACTATTATGTGGCCGCATATGAGATCTAGCGGTAAAAATGTGAACTGCTTGTGCATTACCAACTCAGTATGGTGCTGCTAAACCGTCATGTGAATGACTAACCCGTATAAAAGCATTGAAAACACGACTCCGTCAATTGACGGACTTCGCATTTTACGGAAGTTTCGCTAGTCCGTCAATTGACGGAGTTAGCACTCAAAGTGTAAAATATTGGCAAATAATCTGCAAAAATAGTATTATGTTTTTTGTTAATTCAAGTTGTATGTTTATTAATATTTTAATAAAATAATATTCACTTTAAGTAAACATAATTATTGTTTACAAGACAGCATCCATTCTAAATTGATTGGAAAAATTATTTTTAATAAAACTTAAAATTCCATATTACTTATTTTACTTCAACTATTTACATTTTTGTATTGATTTTACTTCACTAACTCATACTTCAGTTCTTTGTGAGTTGTTTCTTTCTTTCGAACAAAATAATTGTCAATTTTTTACTTGTGTGTGTGTGTGTGTGTGTGTGTGTGTGTGTGTGTGTGTGTGTGTGTGTGTGTGTGTGTGTGTGTGTGTGTGCAGCTTATGGATATATGAGACAATGACAACGATGATGATGGTGATGATATTGTCGATGCCGATTTCCTGTCGCTAATAAAACCCCAAGAGTGGCCTCATGAGTAAGTCATTTGCGTCTTCCGGTGGCAGTGGAAAGAAAGTACGTTTCTTCTTATGGCATTGTCTGAATTGCAAAATGTGTTTTTTAGACTTCAAATTTGATTAAATAACCATGTTTAATTATTGTCATTAATTCATTCATGTCTGGACAGGAGTTCTCTAACTAAGCAAAATACATGCATACACAGAGATCGTCCCCATTTGCAGCACAATACCTGTTTCTGCTGGTAGACCACACACACACACACACACACACACACACACACTATATAAAATCGACAGGTGATCACGTTTGACAGGCTAGAGCCTGTAATCTTTGCCTGTACATACACTACTTAAAATTATTTCCAACAAATAGCCAGAGTATTGCCTCTTTGTCTGTATATTTGTTCTCCCCATTGAAGAGTTGGATTTTTCAATGCCAAAGGCATACCTTTTCTGTTTTTATTTGTTGTTCCCACCAGTGCAGTATTTTCATTTTCCAGCTCACTTGCAAGAGTTGGATTGGTGTAGTATCTTTCAGTGAACAAAGTGTGTCCTTTCCCACGCAAGTCTCCTAATAGATCTTTCACAATATTAGTGAAAACATTACTCTGCCCACAAAAAATAGAAAAATTGACCATATATAGCCAGAATCTGACTCTGAAAGCATGTATAATTTGATGCCATATTTTTAGGCTTCTGAGGCATGTATTGCTTGAAAAAATTCTACCCCTGTATTTACACATGCCCTCATCGATTGTAATGTCCTCAGCTTGTTGGTATGCCTGCTGAAAGCGCAAGCGGGCTTTGTCAACTAAAGGGCGAATTTTATGGAAAGGATCATATCCAGGTTCCCCTTTCTTTTTTCGCTACTATTATCGTTTATATGAAAATTGTGAAGAATCAAAAGAAACCTGTCACGGCTCATCAAATTAGGAAAGAAGTTACATGATATAGCCTTCTTGGACCAGTGATCTGAAATGTGTGGTTTCTGGCTAACACTCGTATGAAAAATAATGCCAAAAAATTTACGTAATTCAGAAATCATCACACCCTTCCAATTTGCCATTCTAGACTTGGGAGATAACGAATTTGTACTTCATCTTTCTAATACATTGTCGGGCATACAGATTTGTTTGTTCCTTGATATGGTGCAAAAACTCATTGTCAATGAAGTAACAGAAAAAGTCTGTTATGGAACTATTTTCGTCTAATTCTGTAATATCGGTTATACCTGATTGTCCTGTGAATACATCAATAGTTGGTACCTGCTCAGTTGCTGTCCAACCATTGCCTGAGTCACTTCTTCTGGCCCTGTCTCTGCCAGTACGACTATTTATTGGCATTCCTCTCACTTCAACAGGAGAGCAAAATGTTGCTCACTTTCATTTTCAGACTGCGATTCTTCATTTTCAGTATCTACAACACAAAAAACATAATAGTATAAGTATTTATAAAAAAATAAAATAAAATACGTTCACAAAAAATTTTGTTTATAAAAAATACATTCACAACAAATGCAAATGTTGTAAATTGTATGATTATAAATACTAACCTGAATACAAATCTTCTTGAACATAATCTGGATCATCGTCTGTATTATCAGAAAAAAATCACAATCACCAATATCACCATCACTTTCACCAAAATCGCGATCCAATTCAGGGAGAATTTCGTCTACGGTCAAGCCGCGCCCCGACATTTTGAGCGCCAAACAACGACTGGGTTCAACTCAAACTGTTGACTATTATGTGGCCGCATATGAGATCTAGCGGTAAAAATGTGAACTGCTTGTGCATTACCAACTCAGTATGGTGCTGCTAAACCGTCATGTGAATGACTAACCTGTATAAAAGCATTGAAAACACGACTCCGTCAATTGACGAAGTTCGCATTTTACGGAAGTTTCGCTAGTCCGTCAATTGACGGAGTTAGCACTCAAAGTGTAAAATATTGGCAAATAATCTGCAAAAATAGTATTATATTTTTTGTTAATTCAAGTTGTACGTTTATTAATATTTTAATAAAATAATATTCACTTTAAGTAAACATAATTATTGTTTACAAGACAGCATCCATTCTAAATTGATTGGAAAAATTATTTTTAATAAAACTTAAAATTCCATATTACTTATTTTACTTCAACTATTTACATTTTTGTATTGATTTTACTTCACTAACTCATACTTCAGTTCTTTGTGAGTTGTTTCTTTCTTTCGAACAAAATAATTGTCAATTTTTTACTTGTGTGTGTGTGTGTGTGTGTGTGTGTGTGTGTGTGTGTGTGTGTGTGTGTGTGTGTGTGTGTGTGTGTGTGCAGCTTATGGATATATGAGACAATGACAACGATGATGATGGTGATGATATTGTCGATGCCGATTTCCTGTCGCTAATAAAACCCCAAGAGTGGCCTCATGAGTAAGTCGTTTGCGTCTTCCGGTAGCAGTGGAAAGAAAGTACGTTTCTTCTTATGGCATTGTCTGAATTGCAAAATGTGTTTTTTAGACTTCAAATTTGATTAAATAACCATGTTTAATTATTGTCATTAATTCATTCATGTCTGGACAGGAGTTCTCTAACTAAGCAAAATACATGCATACACAGAGATCGTCCCCATTTGCAGCACAATACCTGTTTCTGCTGGTAGACAACACACACACACACACACACACACACACACTATATAAAATCGACAGGTGATCACCTTTGACAGGCTAGAGCCTGTAATCTTTGCCTGTACATACACTACTTAAAATTATTTCCAACAAATAGCCAGAGTATTGCCTCTTTGTCTGTATATTTGTTCTCCCCATTGAAGAGTTGGATTTTTCAATGCCAAAGGCATACCTTTTCTGTTTTTATTTGTTGTTCCCACCAGTGCAGTATTTTCATTTTCCAGCTCACTTGCAAGAGTTGGATTGGTGTAGTATCTTTCAGTGAACAAAGTGTGTCCTTTCCCACGCAAGTCTCCTAATAGATCTTTCACAATATTAGTGAAAACGTTACTCTGCCCACAAAAAATAGAAAAATTGGCCATATATAGCCAGAATCTGACTCTGAAAGCATGTATAATTTGATGCCATATTTTTAGGCTTCTGAGGCATGTATTGCTTGAAAAAATTCTACCCCTGTATTTACACATGCCCTCATCGATTGTAATGTCCTCAGCTGGTTGGTAGCCTGCTGAAAGCGCAAGCGGACTTTGTCAACTAAAGGGCGAATTTTATGGAAAGGATCATATCCAGGTTCCCCTTTCTTTTTTCGCTACTATTATCGTTTATGAAAATTGTGAAGAATCAAAAGAAACCTGTCACGGCTCATCAAATTAGGAAAGAAGTTACATGATATAGCCTTCTTGGACCAGTGATTTGAAATGTGTGGTTTCTGGCTAACACTCGTATGAAAAATAATGCCAAAAAATTTACGTAATTCAGAAATCGTCACACCCTTCCAATTTGCCATTCTAGACTTGGGAGATAACGAATTTGTACTTCTTCATCTTTCTAATACATTGTCGGGCATACAGATTTGTTTGTTCCTTGATATGGTGCAAAAACTCATTGTCAATGAAGTAACAGAAAAAGTCTGTTATGGAACTATTTTCGTCTAATTCTGTAATATCGGTTATACCTGATTGTCCTGTGAATACATCAATAGTTGGTACCTGCTCAGTTGCTGTCCAACCATTGCCTGAGTTACTTCTTCTGGCCCTGTCTCTGCCAGTACGACTATTTATTGGCATTCCTCTCACTTCAACAGGAGAGCAAAATGTTGCTCACTTTCATTTTCAGACTGCGATTCTTCATTTTCAGTATCTACAACACAAAAAACATAATAGTATAAGTATTTATAAAAAAATAAAATAAAATACGTTCACAAAAAATTTTGTTTATAAAAAATACATTCACAACAAATGCAAATGTTGTAAATTGTATGATTATAAATACTAACCTGAATACAAATCTTCTTGAACATAATCTGGATCATCGTCTGTATTATCAGAAAAAAATCACAATCACCAATATCACCATCACTTTCACCAAAATCGCGATCCAATTCAGGGAGAATTTCGTCTACGGTCAAGCCGCGCCCCGACATTTTGAGCGCCAAACAACGACTGGGTTCAACTCAAACTGTTGACTATTATGTGGCCGCATATGAGATCTAGCGGTAAAAATGTGAACTGCTTGTGCATTACCAACTCAGTATGGTGCTACTAAACTGTCATGTGAATGACTAACCTGTATAAAAGCATTGAAAACACGACTCCGTCAATTGACGAACTTCGCATTTTACGGAAGTTTCGCTAGTCCGTCAATTGACGGAGTTAGCACTCAAAGTGTAAAATATTGGCAAATAATCTGCAAAAATAGTATTATATTTTTTGTTAATTCAAGTTGTACGTTTATTAATATTTTAATAAAATAATATTCACTTTAAGTAAACATAATTATTGTTTACAAGACAGCATCCATTCTAAATTGATTGGAAAAATTATTTTTAATAAAACTTAAAATTCCATATTACTTATTTTACTTCAACTATTTACATTTTTGTATTGATTTTACTTCACTAACTCATACTTCAGTTCTTTGTGAGTTGTTTCTTTCTTTTGAACAAAATAATTGTCAATTTTTTACTTGTGTGTGTGTGTGTGTGTGTGTGTGTGTGTGTGTGTGTGTGTGTGTGTGTGTGTGTGTGTGTGTGTGCAGCTTATGGATATATGAGACAATGACAACGATGATGATGGTGATGATATTGTCGATGCCGATTTCCTGTCGCTAATAAAACCCCAAGAGTGGCCTCATGAGTAAGTCGTTTGCGTCTTCCGGTAGCAGTGGAAAGAAAGTACGTTTCTTCTTATGGCATTGTCTGAATTGCAAAATGTGTTTTTTAGACTTCAAATTTGATTAAATAACCATGTTTAATTATTGTCATTAATTCATTCATGTCTGGACAGGAGTTCTCTAACTAAGCAAAATACATGCATACACAGAGATCGTCCCCATTTGCAGCACAATACCTGTTTCTGCTGGTAGACAACACACACACACACACACACACACACACACACACACACACTCTATATAAAATCGACAGGTGATCACCTTTGACAGGCTAGAGCCTGTAATCTTTGCCTGTACATACACTACTTAAAATTATTTCCAACAAATAGCCAGAGTATTGCCTCTTTGTCTGTATATTTGTTCTCCCCATTGAAGAGTTGGATTTTTCAATGCCAAAGGCATACCTTTTCTGTTTTTATTTGTTGTTCCCACCAGTGCAGTATTTTCATTTTCCAGCTCACTTGCAAGAGTTGGATTGGTGTAGTATCTTTCAGTGAACAAAGTGTGTCCTTTCCCACGCAAGTCTCCTAATAGATCTTTCACAATATTAGTGAAAACGTTACTCTGCCCACAAAAAATAGAAAAATTGGCCATATATAGCCAGAATCTGACTCTGAAAGCATGTATAATTTGATGCCATATTTTTAGGCTTCTGAGGCATGTATTGCTTGAAAAAATTCTACCCCTGTATTTACACATGCCCTCATCGATTGTAATGTCCTCAGCTGGTTGGTAGCCTGCTGAAAGCGCAAGCGGACTTTGTCAACTAAAGGGCGAATTTTATGGAAAGGATCATATCCAGGTTCCCCTTTCTTTTTTCGCTACTATTATCGTTTATGAAAATTGTGAAGAATCAAAAGAAACCTGTCACGGCTCATCAAATTAGGAAAGAAGTTACATGATATAGCCTTCTTGGACCAGTGATTTGAAATGTGTGGTTTCTGGCTAACACTCGTATGAAAAATAATGCCAAAAAATTTACGTAATTCAGAAATCGTCACACCCTTCCAATTTGCCATTCTAGACTTGGGAGATAACGAATTTGTACTTCTTCATCTTTCTAATACATTGTCGGGCATACAGATTTGTTTGTTCCTTGATATGGTGCAAAAACTCATTGTCAATGAAGTAACAGAAAAAGTCTGTTATGGAACTATTTTCGTCTAATTCTGTAATATCGGTTATACCTGATTGTCCTGTGAATACATCAATAGTTGGTACCTGCTCAGTTGCTGTCCAACCATTGACTGAGTCACTTCTTCTGGCCCTGTCTCTGCCAGTACGACTATTTATTGGCCTTCCTCTCACTTGAACAGGAGAGCAAAATGTTGCTGCTCACTTTCATTTTTTGACTGCGATTCTTCATTTTCAGTATCTACAACACAAAAAAACAAAATAGTATAAGTATTTATAAAAAAATAAAATAAAATACGTTCACAAAAAATTTTGTTTATAAAAAATACATTCGCAACAAATGCAAAGGTTGTAAATTGTATGATTATAAATACTAACCTGAATACAAATCTTCTTGAACATAATCTGGATCATCGTCTGTATTATCAGAAAAAAATCACAATCACCAATATCACCATCACTTTCACCAAAATCGCGATCCAATTCAGGGAGAATTTCGTCTACGGTCAAGCCGCGCCCCGACATTTTGAGCGCCAAACAACGACTGGGTTCAACTCAAACTGTTGACTATTATGTGGCCGCATATGAGATCTAGCGGTAAAAATGTGAACTGCTTGTGCATTACCAACTCAGTATGGTGCTACTAAACTGTCATGTGAATGACTAACCTGTATAAAAGCATTGAAAACACGACTCCGTCAATTGACGAACTTCGCATTTTACGGAAGTTTCGCTAGTCCGTCAATTGACGGAGTTAGCACTCAAAGTGTAAAATATTGGCAAATAATCTGCAAAAATAGTATTATATTTTTTGTTAATTCAAGTTGTACGTTTATTAATATTTTAATAAAATAATATTCACTTTAAGTAAACATAATTATTGTTTACAAGACAGCATCCATTCTAAATTGATTGGAAAAATTATTTTTAATAAAACTTAAAATTCCATATTACTTATTTTACTTCAACTATTTACATTTTTGTATTGATTTTACTTCACTAACTCATACTTCAGTTCTTTGTGAGTTGTTTCTTTCTTTTGAACAAAATAATTGTCAATTTTTTACTTGTGTGTGTGTGTGTGTGTGTGTGTGTGTGTGTGTGTGTGTGTGTGTGTGTGTGTGTGTGTGCAGCTTATGGATATATGAGACAATGACAACGATGATGATGGTGATGATATTGTCGATGCCGATTTCCTGTCGCTAATAAAACCCCAAGAGTGGCCTCATGAGTAAGTCGTTTGCGTCTTCCGGTAGCAGTGGAAAGAAAGTACGTTTCTTCTTATGGCATTGTCTGAATTGCAAAATGTGTTTTTTAGACTTCAAATTTGATTAAATAACCATGTTTAATTATTGTCATTAATTCATTCATGTCTGGACAGGAGTTCTCTAACTAAGCAAAATACATGCATACACAGAGATCGTCCCCATTTGCAGCACAATACCTGTTTCTGCTGGTAGACAACACACACACACACACACACACACACACACACACACACACTCTATATAAAATCGACAGGTGATCACCTTTGACAGGCTAGAGCCTGTAATCTTTGCCTGTACATACACTACTTAAAATTATTTCCAACAAATAGCCAGAGTATTGCCTCTTTGTCTGTATATTTGTTCTCCCCATTGAAGAGTTGGATTTTTCAATGCCAAAGGCATACCTTTTCTGTTTTTATTTGTTGTTCCCACCAGTGCAGTATTTTCATTTTCCAGCTCACTTGCAAGAGTTGGATTGGTGTAGTATCTTTCAGTGAACAAAGTGTGTCCTTTCCCACGCAAGTCTCCTAATAGATCTTTCACAATATTAGTGAAAACGTTACTCTGCCCACAAAAAATAGAAAAATTGGCCATATATAGCCAGAATCTGACTCTGAAAGCATGTATAATTTGATGCCATATTTTTAGGCTTCTGAGGCATGTATTGCTTGAAAAAATTCTACCCCTGTATTTACACATGCCCTCATCGATTGTAATGTCCTCAGCTGGTTGGTAGCCTGCTGAAAGCGCAAGCGGACTTTGTCAACTAAAGGGCGAATTTTATGGAAAGGATCATATCCAGGTTCCCCTTTCTTTTTTCGCTACTATTATCGTTTATGAAAATTGTGAAGAATCAAAAGAAACCTGTCACGGCTCATCAAATTAGGAAAGAAGTTACATGATATAGCCTTCTTGGACCAGTGATTTGAAATGTGTGGTTTCTGGCTAACACTCGTATGAAAAATAATGCCAAAAAATTTACGTAATTCAGAAATCGTCACACCCTTCCAATTTGCCATTCTAGACTTGGGAGATAACGAATTTGTACTTCTTCATCTTTCTAATACATTGTCGGGCATACAGATTTGTTTGTTCCTTGATATGGTGCAAAAACTCATTGTCAATGAAGTAACAGAAAAAGTCTGTTATGGAACTATTTTCGTCTAATTCTGTAATATCGGTTATACCTGATTGTCCTGTGAATACATCAATAGTTGGTACCTGCTCAGTTGCTGTCCAACCATTGACTGAGTCACTTCTTCTGGCCCTGTCTCTGCCAGTACGACTATTTATTGGCCTTCCTCTCACTTGAACAGGAGAGCAAAATGTTGCTGCTCACTTTCATTTTTTGACTGCGATTCTTCATTTTCAGTATCTACAACACAAAAAAACAAAATAGTATAAGTATTTATAAAAAAATAAAATAAAATACGTTCACAAAAAATTTTGTTTATAAAAAATACATTCGCAACAAATGCAAAGGTTGTAAATTGTATGATTATAAATACTAACCTGAATACAAATCTTCTTGAACATAATCTGGATCATCGTCTGTATTATCAGTTCTTTGTGAGTTGTTTCTTTCTTTCGAACAAAATAATTTTCAATTTTTTACTTGTGTGTGTGTGTGTGTGTGTGTGTGTGTGTGTGTGTGTGTGTGTGTGTGTGTGTGTGTGTGTGTGTGTGTGTGCAGCTTATGGATATATGAGACAATGACAACGATGATGATGGTGATGATATTGTCGATGCCGATTTCCTATCGCTAATAAAACCCCAAGAGTGGCCTCATGAGTAAGTCAGTTGCGTCTTCCGGTGGCAGTGGAAAGAAAGTACATTTCTTCTTATGGCATTATCTGAATTGCAAAATGTGTTTTTTAGACTTCAAATTTGATTAAATAACCATGTTTAATTATTGTCATTAATTCATTCATGTCTGGACAGGAGTTCTCTAACTAAGCAAAATACATGCATACACAGAGATCGTCCCCATTTGCAGCACAATACCTGTTTCTGCTGGTAGACAACACACACACACACACACACACTATATAAAATCGACAGGTGATCACGTTTGACAGGCTAGAGCCTGTAATCTTTGCCTGTACATACACTACTTAAAATTATTTCCAACAAATAGCCAGAGTATTGCCTCTTCGTCTGTATATTTTTTCTCCCCGTTGAAGAGTTGGATTTTTCAATTCCAAAGGCATACCTTTTCTGTTTTTATTTGTTGTTCCCACCAGTGCAGTATTTTCATTTTCCAGCTCACTTGCAAGAGTTGGATTGGTGTAGTATCTTTCAGTGAACAAACAAAGTGTGTCCTTTCCCACGCAAGTCTCCTAATAGATCTTTCACAATATTAGTGAAAACGTTACTCTGCCCACAAAAAATAGAAAAATTGGCCATATATAGCCAGAATCTGACTCTGAAAGCATGTATAATTTGATGCCATATTTTTAGGCTTCTGAGGCATGTATTGCTTGAAAAAATTCTACCCCTGTATTTACACATGCCCTCATCGATTGTAATGTCCTCAGCTTGTTGGTATGCCTGCTGAAAGCGCAACCGGGCTTTGTCAACTAAAGGGCGAATTTTATGGAAAGGATCATATCCAGGTTCCCCTTTCTTTTTTCGCTACTATTATCGTTTATATGAAAATTGTGAAGAATCAAAAGAAACCTGTCACGGCTCATCAAATTAGGAAAGAAGTTACATGATATAGCCTTCTTGGACCAATGATCTGAAATGTGTGGTTTCTGGCTAACACTCGTATGAAAAATAATGCCAAAAAATTTACGTAATTCAGAAATCGTCACACCCTTCCAATTTGCCATTCTAGACTTGGGAGATAACGAATTTGTGCTTCTTCATCTTTCTAATACATAGTCGGGCATACAGATTTGTGTGTTCATTGATATGGTGCAAAAACTCATTGTCAATGAAGTAACAGAAAAAGTCTGTTATGGAACTATTTTCGTCTAATTCTGTAATATCGGTTATACCTGATTGTCCTGTGAATACATCAATAGTTGGTACCTGCTCAGTTGCTGTCCAACCATTGACTGAGTCACTTCTTCTGGCCCTGTCTCTGCCAGTACGACTATTTATTGGCATTCCTCTCACTTGAACAGGAGAGCAAAATGTTGTTGCTCACTTTCATTTTCAGACAGCGATTCTTCATTTTCAGTATCTACAACACAAAAAACAAAATAGTATAAGTATTTATAAAAAAATAAAATAAAATACGTTCACAAAAAAATTTTGTTTATAAAAAATACGTTCACAACAAATGCAAAGGTTGTAAATTGTATGATTATAAATACTAACCTGAATACAAATCTTCTTGAACATAATCTGGATCATCGTCTGTATTATCAGAAAAAATCACAATCACCAATATCACCATCACTTTCACTAAAATCGCGTTCCAATTCAGCAAGAATTTCGTCTATGGTCAAGCCGCGTCCCGACATTTTGAGCGCCAAACAACGACTGGGTTCAACTCAAACTGTTGACTATTATGTGGCCACATATGAGATCTAGCAGTAAAAATGTGAACTGCTTGTGCATTACCAACTCAGTATGGTGCTGCTAAACCGTCATATGAATGACTAACCCGTATAAAAGCATTGAAAACACGACTCCGTCAATTGACAGACTTCGCATTTTACGGAAGTTTCGCTAGTTCGTCAGTTGACGGAGGTATCACTCAAAGTGTAAAACATTGGCAAATAATCTGCAAAAATAGAATTATATTTTTTGTTAATTCAAGTGTACGTTTATTAATATTTTAATAAAATAATATTCACTTTAAGTAAACATAATTATTGTTTACAAGACAGCATCCATTCTAAATTGATTGGAAAAATTATTTTTAATAAAACTTAAAATTCCATATTACTTATTTTACTTCAACTATTTACATTTTTGTATTGATTTTACTTCACTGACTCATACTTCAGTTCTTTGTGAGTTGTTTCTTTCTTTCGAACAAAATAATTGTCAATTTTTTACTTTTGTGTGTGTGTGTGTGTGTGTGTGTGCAGCTTATGGATATATAAGACAATGACAACGATGATGATGGTGATGATATTGTCGATGCCGATTTCCTGTCGCTAATAAAACCCCAATAGTGGCCTCATGAGTAAGTCAGTTGCGTCTTCTGGTGGCAGTGGAGAGAAAGTACATTTCTTCTTATGGCATTGTCTGAATTGCAAAATGTGTTTTTTAGACTTCAAATTTGATTAAATAACCATGTTTAATTATTGTCATTAATTCATTCATGTCTGGACAGGAGTTCTCTAACTAAGCAAAATACATGCATACACAGAGATTGTCCCCATTTGCAGCACAATACCTGTTTCTGCTGGTAGACAACACACACACACACACACACACACACACACACACACACACACTGTAATAAAACCGTGAGTTCTGGTTTCTTCAAGCCCCGCGATGGAAGCGAAATTTGTAATAAAACTGTGAGTGGTGCGGATAATAAAATAAATATCTATGTATGAGAATTGTGCTCTCCTGTAAGTCCCACTGGTTGTGCTAGCTGAATTTGTAATAAATACCGTGAGTTTAAATGTAAGAATGTGTGTAGTACGTAGCTATGTCTTCTAAGTCTTCGTTCTGCTCGCAGTGTTGATCTTCACTTTTGTATTAAAACAATAATATAATGGTAATTGTAATGGTGTTCTGGTATAGTATTACCCAGAATAATTTTTATGGTGCGTATGTGTAGTAGTGACGTTCCGCTCTGGGAAACTTCGATTTGGTAATGTTCCTGGATTATTTGGTTATCAAATATTCTAGGTGTCTGTTGCTGTTGCAGCAATTTAAAATGTGATATAAATTTAAAATTTATATTTATAATAAAAAATAAATTCTGGAAAAATGTTTTCAATGTGTTTATATTCTTCAAATTTAGAAATAAATTGAGGTTGTTGATTGTAATTATAAGTATGATGGTATAGTGTGTATTCTAGTAATAATCTTCCCTTTTGTAAATCTGTTAAAAAGACAATCCTGTTAACTTCAAATTAGGCGCAAACGGCTCTCTTCTTCTTACTCTTGAAAGGTTGTAGTTCGCATATACCGCCTTTAAAGGTTATTCAGTTTTCTTGAAGAATTAACTATTATGTCCTTTTATAAGAGGAATGAACTTCAAATTACTAGATAACAATCGTTTATTAAACAGAATAATAAATTTTGGTTGATAAAAATATTGATGTTACAATGCCGTATCGACTCGCTCAGGGCCGGTCGATATATGAATTTTACATTGGTATTATAAAAATAGTAGGTTCTTTGAACGGTTAATTATATAAAAAGCCAGAGAAGGTCAGGGTCAGAAAGTATAACACTTACAATTCTAAAAATGTCTTAAAATTAAACAATATAATGGTAGTTATTAATAATAAAAGTTTATATATAATTTTTATTCACCACTGTTCAGCAAACAGTCGCCTGATAGAGTTGATGAGATTGGGTCAAAATGGCCGCCTGGCGCATGCGCGATGATCGCCTTCTAACCTGGATGTAGTACTTGTTGGAATAAATACGTCCTTTCTTCGTTTAAATGATATTCGTAATTGTATATAATCTTCTGGGGTATAGTTTATTGTCACTGGTGCAAGATGGAAACGTTCACTTGGTGTAAAAATGTTGTTAAATAGGTATATCAACTGGTGTTTATGTGTGTCAGTTAACCTCGAATTTTCACTTGGTATTTGGTGTGATTTCAGTGTTATTTCATTTAATTAGTTATATTTGATGTTGTTTATTGGTGTTATGTAGTTTATAGGGCAACTTCAACACGTCACAATAATTAAAATAGTTAAAAAATTTAATTTTGCACAAACTGATTCCGAACTCTATTATACGTAACCGCCATTGAAGGTTGTTTTTATCAAATATTCACGTCAAGAGCTCGCTTCAATGTATAATAATGAACTGTCTGTATTTCCTTCGTCTTATGAAAATCTTAGCCTATATAATATATCTCATACATTGTTTGAAATTGCCATAACTTCCGATACACTTTAAAAATGTACATTATGTTCATAAAATAAATTCGTTATTAGTTAACTGTTTGAAATATAAAATACATATTCGTTTTCACTATTCTATTCTACTTATTTTGATATTAATTAAGTTAGTATTACAAAGTTTTATCTGAAAATTATATTTCTTATAATTTTTTGGGAGGTAGGCCTAAAATTATACTTCCTGTCTTCTATGTAAATAATAGCCATTTTCCCTAATATAATTATTATTCTATTAAATCTGAAATTTGTATAATTATCAATTCTCACTTATTTTATTGCAATTTAGTATACTAATGATGGTTTTTTAATATAATTCATTTGTATATGACTCCCCTTAGGATAATGTCAGTGAATCTATTTCAGTTTTAATGGTATCTTATTAGACAATTAAATAATTTTACTCATATAATGACCATATCTCTAGAAAGCCTTATTTACATAGTATTTAATATGTTGAGTTTATCTTGCCTAAATATTGTCATTTTATCTGGTTTAGAAGACTAGGTTTGTTAATTATTCTGCAGTTTAAATTTATTCTTTGGCCTAGATCTGATGTGTGGCTAATTTCCAAATGTTTTACTAATATAATTATTTTATTTCCTTCTCTGACTTCTGATTCTGATATATTTGATTAAAAATTAGTTCTTTGAGCTGGCATAACAGTAATTATAGATTATACAATTAAAATATAACACCTAGATATATAAAACTGGTGTTCTGAACAACATTGTTTTGGTATATCACCTAATAACATAATAAAAAGTATTTCTACAACATTGGAATGATATCTATTTTTAGATAGTGCATTCCTAAATTAAAATGAACAATAAAATAACAATTATAATACTAATATTTCTTATGACTAATCCTTACTTATCTAAATGTTATATGTAATAGGAACCTAACATCCTGGTTCCATATATAATTGTTAACACCTTCTATAAACTTCATCATAAACAGTTTGTTCTGTAATTCCCCATTTTATAAGATTTATGCCCCCTCTTAAAGTATAACCCTGGCTATCTAAGTTATATTCCATTCCATCGAATGTTCATACAGCTTTAGTAGCTTTTTATTAGTAACATTACTATTTCATTATCAAAGTAGACACTGTTCATAAAATTTAAAGTTTGTTACTTTGTACTGTAACTCATGCACCTTTTTAAAGTTTATTATTTATAATTTGATCACTTGCACTTGTCTATGGTGAATTATCAATATATTTACTAGTCTTTCTCTAGTTTTTAACATGAAATATTCAACCATGGGGGAACTGTGAAGATTAGTTTCTACAAAGTACACAATAACTTTTTGAATGCACTTATATGTAATACTACTAACACTTTTAGTTTTTTGTCAGTTTTACAGTGATATGGTTTTTTAGGGTGTTATACTTTCTCTTTGGGCATTCATTGATTTTGGGGTTTTTTGGGGTTCTATCCCTATGGGGTTTTTGTTTTATATAGGACGTCTTAATTATTCTTCTTTCTTCCTTCTTCAGTAGATTTGGTTTTGGATTATTCTTCTTTCTTCTTTCTTCAGTAGCAGTAGTTTTAATTAGTCTTCTTTCTTCTTTCTTCAGTAATAGTAGTTTTAATTAGTCTGGTTTCTTCTCTAGTTTTAATTATTCTTCTTTCTTCTGTCTTCAGTAGCTTTGACTGTTCTTCTTTCTTCATTGTTCAGTAGTAGTAGATTTGGTTGTTCTTCTTTCTTCTGTAGTAGTTTTAATTAGTCTTCTTTCTTCTTTCTTCAGTAATAGTAGTTTTAATTACTCTTCTTTCTTCTTTAGTTTTAATTAGTCTTCTTTCTTCTGTCTTCAGTAGCTTTGACTGTTCTTCTTTCTTCATTGTTCAGTAGTAGTAGATTTGGTTAGTCTTCTTTCTTCTGTCTTCAGTTGCTTTGATTTTTCTTCTTTCTTCAGTAATAGTAGTTTTAATTAGTCTTCTTTCTTCTTTCTTCAGTAGCTTTGATTGTTCTTCTTTCTTCTCTAGTTTTAATTATTCTTCTTTCTTCTGTCTTCAGTAGCTTTGACTGTTCTTCTTTCTTCATTGTTCAGTAGTAGTAGATTTGGTTAGTCTTCTTTCTTCTCTAGTTTTAATTATTCTTCTTTCTTCTTTCTTCAGTAGCTTTGATTGTTCTTCTTTCTTCATTGTTCAGTAGTAGTAGATTTGGTTGTTCTTCTTTCTTCTCTAGTTTTAATTATTCTTCTTTCTTCAGTAGCTTTGATTGTTCTTCTTTCTTCATTGTTCAGTAGTAGTAGATTTGGTTGTTCTTCTTTCTTCTTTCTTCTGTAGTAGTTTTAGTTAGTCTTCTTTCTTCATTCTTCAGTAATAGTAGTTTTAATTAGTCTTCTTTCTTCTTTCTTCAGTAGCTTTGATTGTTCTTCTTTCTTCCTTCTTCTGTAGTAGTAGTTTTAATTAGTCTTCTTTCTTCTCTAGTTTTAATTATTCTTCTTTCTTCGGTAGTTTTGGTTATTCTTCTTTCTTCAGTAGCAGTAGTTTTAATTAGTCTTCTTTCTTCTTTCTTCAGTAGCTTTGATTGTTCTTCTTTCTTCCTTCTTCTGTAGTAGTAGTTTTAATTAGTCTTCTTTCTTCTTTCTTCGGTAGTTTTGGTTATTCTTCTTTCTTCAGTAGCAGTAGTTTTAATTAGTCTTCTTTCTTCTTTCTTCGGTAGTTTTGGTTATTCTTCTTTCTTCAGTAATAGTAGTTTTAATTAGTCTTCTTTCTTCTCTAGTTTTAATTATTATTCTTTCTTCTGTCTTCAGTAGTTTTTCGCTGTGTATGCCTTGGTTTCTTCTAGTCTGGTTTCCTTGTCGGGGTATATTAATTGCCTGCTTCTATCTTACCTGGGTAATTTTGTTGTTATCATTTTTAGTTTCCTGGGTTTTTAAATTTGTATTATATTATATTATTTGCAGAAATTTTCTTTATTCAATCTTTCTTGTGAATATATTAGTAAATAGTGCATTTTAATTAATTCTCATCTGGATATTCCATATATTAGAGCTTTATTAATGATCATTGAGTAATGTATTTGTGTGGATTCTCTGTCACGCTACAGATTGCTCTCTTCCAGAAGTGATTAGTTCAGATCATACTTAGTTTGTCTGAAGTAATTGCTTATGACATTATATTATAAATTATATTTCTTTACTTCCTTCACATTTCTAAAAATTTTTTCTCCCATATTTTTGAGCTTATCTATATTTCATTATTAACTGGATTCTTACTGATAGTAATAGTCATCTGAGGTTCGTTATTTTTTATTTTTCCATTTTCTTCTTAACTTGTTCCTTTATCCTTGGGATATTTATTCCCTAAAATTCCCTAATACGTTAGCTGGGGCAGTGTCCAGAGGGGCTCTGTAGGCTTCACACTCTGCTAGCCATACTACGTCATTTATTGATAACAGAGGTAAATCATCTCTGATCAATACATAATAATACTGCTGGACTTATCTCAGACAGTCATTAATAAAAATTATATAAGAATAGTCCACCTTATGACTATAAAAAAAAATTAAATATCTTTGGATATTTCACTTCGTATACGAACCGATCTATTAATATTTCTATCTTAGTGAATTTCTATCTCAGTTATTTTTCTCAATGGTTAGCTCTGCTGGCATTTTATTTCTCCTTGTGGTTGGAAGCTGGTATAATATAATTATCACTCATTATTCAGTGTAAAGTTTTTAATTCTCTGTCATTTTTTGACTGTTATCACAATCTCTTTCTGGTCATTGGTAGCATATATTTTGTATTATATTTTTGTTACTTTCTTAATTCTTGTGAATCGTTCCACTAGTATTGTTTTTTCAATTACTCTTTTAATAGTCTTTCTAATAACTGACATTTATTGTATGATCATCTTTTCTTATGGATTTATTTATATATGGTTCTTTTCTTTCTTTTTCAAAATTTGATTCTGCTCTTGCTTTTTATCCAAATGCACTCCTTTATTATTAATGCCATATGTTTAATATTTCTGTTTATTTGACATAAAATTCTCATTAATTTTACTTCACAATAAGTTTATTCATTTAAATTGTATCAGTGGTTTGTACTGCCATTTCTTTATTCTTGAAAGTTTTTCAGAATTGGTTCCATATATAATTGTTTGTAATGTGTTATCCAAATTCTTTTTCTTCTTGTTCATTTCTAAAAGTTGTTTTTAAGATAAGGTAGTAAGTTGTTCTTACTTGGGTTTCTGAATTTTGTGGTTTAATTCAAAATTCATTTTCTTTTTGATTCATAAATGGTTTTCTAAATAATAGGTAGTAAGTAGTCATTACTTCTTTTTTGAATTTTGCGGTTTAATTCAAAATTCATTTTCTTTTTGATTCATAAATTGTTTTCTAAATAATAGGTAAGTAAGTAGTCATTACTTCATTTTTGAATTTTTACTTTTAAATTCTTTCTTCCATACATTCAATTACTCATAATATTTTTTCATGGAAGCCTGGTTATATACTCCCTTTATCCTTTCTGAATCGATTTCTTTGATTTCATAGGTATTATTATTTTTCACATTGGATATTATATATGGTCCGATGTATAATAGCAATAACTTCTTCGTTATTCCTTCCAGTGTGCTGGGTAATTCTCGATTTCTTAATAAAATTTTTTCTCCCTTTTCATATATTATTAATTTACCACTGGCCTTTTGATACTTATTTTGCCGTTTCAACTGGTCTTCTGCCACCTTGTTATAAAATTTAGCTTTATCAAATCTGTACACATGGTTACTGGGGAACTCGAGGATATCTGTGATCTCTCGTGGGGGTGGTTTCTCGTACATAGCAGAATATGGGGTTATCCCTATAGCTGGATGGTATGCTAAGTTGAGGAATTCCTCCGTGGCTTCTAGATAGTCTTGCCACCTTTTTTGTTGATGGTGACAATAAGTCCTGAGGATCCTCCCCACTTCTCGCAACACCCGCTCTGCCGGATTACTGCTCGGGTGGAGACCGAGGTCTTGTATGTACGAATGCCCATTGACAATAAGGTATCCCGCCATTTTCCACCCTTTTTACTGGTTTCCTCAATTCTCTTATTGGTCCTTTCTATTTTACGGCCCAATTCTTCTTTTGTTTCTTGGTTGTCCTTCTTCAATTCTTCCCTTAAAGATTGGTTATCATTCTTCAAATCTTCTAATCTTTTATTATTTTCTTCTGTGGTAGAATCCATTTTCTTGTTCAAGTTTTCTTCGGTGGAATCCATTTTCTTACTTAATTCTTCCTTGGTTGAATCCATTTTCTTACTGGTTTCTCCTATGTCCTTTTTCAATTCTTCCTTGGTTGACCGGTTGGTGTCCTCCATTTGTTTATGTAAGTTTTCTTCCATTCTCTTGAACATTTCCATTAATTTGTCCATTTTACTTTCTTCTGTAGTTTTAGATTTTTCCACTTCCTTGTCTTGGACATGGACATCCCCTGTTTGAGTGGGTATTTCGGGTTGTTTCTCTGGTGGTGCTGGTTGTTTATCTTCCACCCGTTCTAATATCTTTTCCACGTCCTCCACTGGGGTCGCCTCCTTATCCTCCATATCGAGTTCTTTCTCGGCCTCCGCCGCTCTCTTCTTTGATGTGGCACGATGCATCATCTTCCCTGATTCCCTGGCTGACTAACCGCTGCCAAGCTGAATTAGGAATTGGGTAAGTAATTACAGTAATTTCAACCCCTAATTACAGCCCTTTAGTTGGACGCCAAATTTGTAATAATACGTAGTCGTCTACCTCTTTCAAGCCCTGCAATTGTAGCCAAATTTGTAATAAAATGAAATTATTGTTGGTATGCTTGCTGAAAGCGCAAGCGGACTTTGTCAACTAAAGGGCGAATTTTATGGAAAGGATCATATCCAGGTTCCCCTTTCTTTTTTTGCTACTATTATCGTTTATATGAAAATTGTGAAGAATCAAAGAAACCTGTCACGGCTCATCAAATTAGGAAAGAAGTTACATGATATAGCCTTCTTGGACCAGTGATCTGAAATGTGTGGTTTCTGGCTAACACTCGTATGAAAAATAATGCCAAAAAATTTACGTAATTCAGAAATCGTCACACCCTTCCAATTTGCCATTCTAGACTTGGGAGATAACGAATTTGTACTTCATCTTTCTAATACATTGTCGGGCATACAGATTTGTTTGTTCCTTGATATGGTGCAAAAACTCATTGTCAATGAAGTAACAGAAAAAGTCTGTTATGGAACTATTTTCGTCTAATTCTGTAATATCGGTTATACCTGATTGTCCTGTGAATACATCAATAGTTGGTACCTGCTCAGTTGCTGTCCAACCATTGACTGAGACACTTCTTCTGGCCCTGTCTCTGCCAGTAAGACTATTTATTGGCCTACCTCTCACTTGAACAGGAGAGCAAAATCTTGCTCACTTTCATTTTCAGACTGCGATTCTTCATTTTCAGTATCTACAACACAAAAAGAAAATAGTATAAGTATTTATAAAAAAATAAAATAAAATACGTTCACAAAAAAATTTTGTTTATAAAAAATACGTTCACAACAAATGCAAAGGTTGTAAATTGTATGATTATAAATACTAACCTGAATACAAATCTTCTTGAACATAATCTGGATCATCGTCTGTATTATCAGAAAAAATCACAATCACCAATATCACCATCACTTTCACTAAAATCGCGTTCCAATTCAGCAAGAATTTCGTCTACGGTCAAGCCGCGTCCCGACATTTTGAGCGCCAAACAACGACTGGGTTCAACTCAAACTGTTGACTATTATGTGGCCGCATATGAGATCTAGCGGTAAAAATGTGAACTGCTTGTGCATTACCAACTCAGTATGGTGCTGCTAAACCGTATATGAATGACTAACCCGTATAAAAGCATTGAAAACACGACTCCGTCAATTGACGGACCTCGCATTTTACGGAAGTTTTGCTAGTCCGTCAATTGACGGAGTTAGCACTCAAAGTGTAAAATATTGGCAAATAATCTGCAAAAATAGTATTATATTTTTTGTTAATTCAAGTTGTACGTTTGTTAATATTTTAATAAAATAATATTCACTTTAAGTAAACATAATTATTGTTTACAAGACAGCATCCATTCTAAATTGATTGGAAAAATTATTTTTAATAAAACTTAAAATTCCATATTACTTATTTTACTTCAAATATATACATTTTTGTATTGATTTTACTTCACTAACTCATACTTCAGTTCTTTGTGAGTTGTTTCTTTCTTTCGAACAAAATAATTTTCAATTTTTTACTTGTGTGTGTGTGTGTGTGTGTGTGTGTGTGTGTGTGTGTGTGTGCAGCTTATGGATATATGAGACAATGACAACGATGATGATGGTGATGATATTGTCGATGCAGATTTCCTGTCGCTAATAAAACCCCAAGAGTGGCCTCATGAGTAAGTCATTTGCGTCTTCCGGTGGCAGTGGAAAGAAAGTACGTTTCTTCTTATGGCATTGTCTGAATTGCAAAATGTGTTTTTTAGACTTCAAATTTGATTAAATAACCATGTTTAATTATTGTCATTAATTCATTCATGTCTGGACAGGAGTTCTCTAACTAAGCAAAATAAATGCATACACAGAGATCGTCCCCATTTGCAGCACAATACCTGTTTCTGCTGGTAGACCACACACCCACACACACGCACGCACGCACGCACGCACGCATGCACACACACTATATAAAATCAACAGGTGATCCCGTTTGACAGGCTAGAGCCTGTAATCTTTGCCTGTACATACACTACTTAAAATTATTTACAACAAATAGCCAGAGTATTGCCTCTTCATCTGTATATTTGTTCTCCCCGTTGAAGAGTTGGATTTTTCAATGCCAAAGGCATACCTTTTCTGTTTTTATTTGTTGTTCCCACCAGTGCAGTATTTTCATTTTCCAGCTCACTTGCAAGAGTTGGATTGGTGTAGTATCTTTCAGTGAACAAAGTGTGTCCTTTCCCACGCAAGTCTCCTAATAGATCTTTCACAATATTAGTGAAAACGTTACTCTGCCCACAAAAAATAGAAAAATTGGCCATATATAGCCAGAATCTGACTCTGAAAGCATGTATAATTTGATGCCATATTTTTAGGCTTCTGAGGCATGTATTGCTTGAGAAAATTCTACCCCTGTATTTACACATGCCCTCATCGATTGTAATGTCCTCAGCTGGTTGGTATGCCTGCTGAAAGCGCAAGCGGACTTTGTCAACTAAAGGGCGAATTTTATGGAAAGGATCATATCCAGGTTCCCCTTTCTTTTTTTGCTACTATTATCGTTTATATGAAAATTGTGAAGAATCAAAGAAACCTGTCACGGCTCATCAAATTAGGAAAGAAGTTACATGATATAGCCTTCTTGGACCAGTGATCTGAAATGTGTGGTTTCTGGCTAACACTCGTATGAAAAATAATGCCAAAAAATTTACGTAATTCAGAAATCGTCACACCCTTCCAATTTGCCATTCTAGACTTGGGAGATAACGAATTTGTACTTCATCTTTCTAATACATTGTCGGGCATACAGATTTATTTGTTCCTTGATATGGTGCAAAAACTCATTGTCAATGAAGTAACAGAAAAAGTCTGTTATGGAACTATTTTCGTCTAATTCTGTAATATCGGTTATACCTGATTGTCCTGTGAATACATCAATAGTTGGTACCTGCTCAGTTGCTGTCCAACCATTGACTGAGACACTTCTTCTGGCCCTGTCTCTGCCAGTAAGACTATTTATTGGCCTACCTCTCACTTGAACAGGAGAGCAAAATCTTGCTCACTTTCATTTTCAGACTGCGATTCTTCATTTTCAGTATCTACAACACAAAAAGAAAATAGTATAAGTATTTATAAAAAAATAAAATAAAATACGTTCACAAAAAAATTTTGTTTATAAAAAATACGTTCACAACAAATGCAAAGGTTGTAAATTGTATGATTATAAATACTAACCTGAATACAAATCTTCTTGAACATAATCTGGATCATCGTCTGTATTATCAGAAAAAATCACAATCACCAATATCACCATCACTTTCACTAAAATCGCGTTCCAATTCAGCAAGAATTTCGTCTACGGTCAAGCCGCGTCCCGACATTTTGAGCGCCAAACAACGACTGGGTTCAACTCAAACTGTTGACTATTATGTGGCCGCATATGAGATCTAGCGGTAAAAATGTGAACTGCTTGTGCATTACCAACTCAGTATGGTGCTGCTAAACCGTATATGAATGACTAACCCGTATAAAAGCATTGAAAACACGACTCCGTCAATTGACGGACTTCGCATTTTATGGAAGTTTTGCTAGTCCGTCAATTGACGGAGTTAGCACTCAAAGTGTAAAATATTGGCAAATAATCTGCAAAAATAGTATTATATTTTTTGTTAATTCAAGTTGTACGTTTGTTAATATTTTAATAAAATAATATTCACTTTAAGTAAACATAATTATTGTTTACAAGACAGCATCCATTCTAAATTGATTGGAAAAATTATTTTTAATAAAACTTAAAATTCCATATTACTTATTTTACTTCAAATATATACATTTTTGTATTGATTTTACTTCACTAACTCATACTTCAGTTCTTTGTGAGTTGTTTCTTTCTTTCGAACAAAATAATTGTCAATTTTTTACTTGTGTGTGTGTGTGTGTGTGCAGCTTATGGATATATGAGACAATGACAACGATGATGATGGTGATGATATTGTCGATGCAGATTTCCTGTCGCTAATAAAACCCCAAGAGTGGCCTCATGAGTAAGTCATTTGCGTCTTCCGGTGGCAGTGGAAAGAAAGTACGTTTCTTCTTATGGCATTGTCTGAATTGCAAAATGTGTTTTTTAGACTTCAAATTTGATTAAATAACCATGTTTAATTATTGTCATTAATTCATTCATGTCTGGACAGGAGTTCTCTAACTAAGCAAAATAAATGCATACACAGAGATCGTCCCCATTTGCAGCACAATACCTGTTTCTGCTGGTAGACCACACACCCACACGCACGCATGCACGCACGCACGCACGCACGCATGCACACACACTATATAAAATCGACAGGTGATCCCGTTTGACAGGCTAGAGCCTGTAATCTTTGCCTGTACATACACTACTTAAAATTATTTACAACAAATAGCCAGAGTATTGCCTCTTCGTCTGTATATTTGTTCTCCCCGTTGAAGAGTTGGATTTTTCAATGCCAAAGGCATACCTTTTCTGTTTTTATTTGTTGTTCCCACCAGTGCAGTATTTTCATTTTCCAGCTCACTTGCAAGAGTTGGATTGGTGTAGTATCTTTCAGTGAACAAAGTGTGTCCTTTCCCACGCAAGTCTCCTAATAGATCTTTCACAATATTAGTGAAAACGTTACTCTGCCCACAAAAAATAGAGAAATTGGCCATATATAGCCAGAATCTGACTCTGAAAGCATGTATAATTTGATGCCATATTTTTAGGCTTCTGAGGCATGTATTGCTTGAAAAAATTCTACCCCTGTATTTACACATGCCCTCATCGATTGTAATGTCCTCAGCTGGTTGGTATGCCTGCTGAAAGCGCAAGCGGACTTTGTCAACTAAAGGGCGAATTTTATGGAAAGGATCATATCCAGGTTCCCCTTTCTTTTTTCGCTACTATTATCGTTTATATGAAAATTGTGAAGAATCAAAGAAACCTGTCACGGCTCATCAAATTAGGAAAGAAGTTACATGATATAGCCTTCTTGGACCAGTGATCTGAAATGTGTGGTTTCTGGCTAACACTCGTATGAAAAATAATGCCAAAAAATTTACGTAATTCAGAAATCGTCACACCCTTCCAATTTGCCATTCTAGACTTGGGAGATAACGAATTTGTACTTCATCTTTCTAATACATTGTCGGGCATACAGATTTGTTTGTGCCTTGATATGGTGCAAAAACTCATTGTCAATGAAGTAACAGAAAAAGTCTGTTATGGAACTATTTTCGTCTAATTCTGTAATATCGGTTATACCTGATTGTCCTGTGAATACATCAATAGTTGGTACCTGCTCAGTTGCTGTCCAACCATTGACTGAGTCACTTCTTCTGGCCCTGTCTCTGCCAGTAAGACTATTTATTGGCCTTCCTCTCACTTGAACAGGAGAGCAAAATGTTGTTGCTCACTTTCATTTTCAGACTGCGATTCTTCATTTTCAGTATCTACAACACAAAAAGAAAATAGTATAAGTATTTATAAAAAAATAAAATAAAATACGTTCACAAAAAAATTTTGTTTATAAAAAATACGTTCACAACAAATGCAAAGGTTGTAAATTGTATGATTATAAATACTAACCTGAATACAAATCTTCTTGAACATAATCTGGATCATCGTCTGTATTATCAGAAAAAATCACAATCACCAATATCACCATCACTTTCACTAAAATCGCGTTCCAATTCAGCAAGAATTTCGTCTACGGTCAAGCCGCGTCCCGACATTTTGAGCGCCAAACAACGACTGGGTTCAACTCAAACTGTTGACTATTATGTGGCCGCATATGAGATCTAGCGGTAAAAATGTGAACTGCTTGTGCATTACCAACTCAGTATGGTGCTGCTAAACCGTATATGAATGACTAACCCGTATAAAAGCATTGAAAACACGACTCCGTCAATTGACGGACTTTGCATTTTACGGAAGTTTTGCTAGTCCGTCAATTGACGGAGTTAGCACTCAAAGTGTAAAATATTGGCAAATAATCTGCAAAAATAGTATTATATTTTTTGTTAATTCAAGTTGTACGTTTGTTAATATTTTAATAAAATAATATTCACTTTAAGTAAACATAATTATTGTTTACAAGACAGCATCCATTCTAAATTGATTGGAAAAATTATTTTTAATAAAACTTAAAATTCCATATTACTTATTTTACTTCAAATATATACATTTTTGTATTGATTTTACTTCACTAACTCATACTTCAGTTCTTTGTGAGTTGTTTCTTTCTTTCGAACAAAATAATTGTCAATTTTTTACTTGTGTGTGTGTGTGTGTGTGCAGCTTATGGATATATGAGACAATGACAACGATGATGATGGTGATGATATTGTCGATGCAGATTTCCTGTCGCTAATAAAACCCCAAGAGTGGCCTCATGAGTAAGTCATTTGCGTCTTCCGGTGGCAGTGGAAAGAAAGTACGTTTCTTCTTATGGCATTGTCTGAATTGCAAAATGTGTTTTTTAGACTTCAAATTTGATTAAATAACCATGTTTAATTATTGTCATTAATTCATTCATGTCTGGACAGGAGTTCTCTAACTAAGCAAAATAAATGCATACACAGAGATCGTCCCCATTTGCAGCACAATACCTGTTTCTGCTGGTAGACCACACACCCACACACACGCACGCACGCACGCATGCACACACACTATATAAAATCGACAGGTGATCCCGTTTGACAGGCTAGAGCCTGTAATCTTTGCCTGTACATACACTACTTAAAATTATTTACAACAAATAGCCAGAGTATTGCCTCTTCATCTGTATATTTGTTCTCCCCGTTGAAGAGTTGGATTTTTCAATGCCAAAGGCATACCTTTTCTGTTTTTATTTGTTGTTCCCACCAGTGCAGTATTTTCATTTTCCAGCTCACTTGCAAGAGTTGGATTGGTGTAGTATCTTTCAGTGAACAAAGTGTGTCCTTTCCCACGCAAGTCTCCTAATAGATCTTTCACAATATTAGTGAAAACGTTACTCTGCCCAAAAAAAATAGAAAAATTGGCCATATATAGCCAGAATCTGACTCTGAAAGCATGTATAATTTGATGCCATATTTTTAGGCTTCTGAGGCATGTATTGCTTGAAAAAATTCTACCCCTGTTTTTACACATGCCCTCATTGATTGTAATGTCCTCAGCTGGTTGGTATGCCTGCTGAAAGCGCAAGCGGACTTTGTCAACTAAAGGGCGAATTTTATGGAAAGGATCATATCCAGGTTCCCCTTTCTTTTTTTGCTACTATTATCGTTTATATGAAAATTGTGAAGAATCAAAGAAACCTGTCACGGCTCATCAAATTAGGAAAGAAGTTACATGATATAGCCTTCTTGGACCAGTGATCTGAAATGTGTGGTTTCTGGCTAACACTCGTATGAAAAATAATGCCAAAAAATTTACGTAATTCAGAAATCGTCACACCCTTCCAATTTGCCATTCTAGACTTGGGAGATAACGAATTTGTACTTCATCTTTCTAATACATTGTCGGGCATACAGATTTGTTTGTTCCTTGATATGGTGCAAAAACTCATTGTCAATGAAGTAACAGAAAAAGTCTGTTATGGAACTATTTTCGTCTAATTCTGTAATATCGGTTATACCTGATTGTCCTGTGAATACATCAATAGTTGGTACCTGCTCAGTTGCTGTCCAACCATTGACTGAGACACTTCTTCTGGCCCTGTCTCTGCCAGTAAGACTATTTATTGGCCTACCTCTCACTTGAACAGGAGAGCAAAATCTTGCTCACTTTCATTTTCAGACTGCGATTCTTCATTTTCAGTATCTACAACACAAAAAGAAAATAGTATAAGTATTTATAAAAAAATAAAATAAAATACGTTCACAAAAAAATTTTGTTTATAAAAAATACGTTCACAACAAATGCAAAGGTTGTAAATTGTATGATTATAAATACTAACCTGAATACAAATCTTCTTGAACATAATCTGGATCATCGTCTGTATTATCAGAAAAAATCACAATCACCAATATCACCATCACTTTCACTAAAATCGCGTTCCAATTCAGCAAGAATTTCGTCTACGGTCAAGCCGCGTCCCAACATTTTGAGCGCCAAACAACGACTGGGTTCAACTCAAACTGTTGACTATTATGTGGCCGCATATGAGATCTAGCGGTAAAAATGTGAACTGCTTGTGCATTACCAACTCAGTATGGTGCTGCTAAACCGTATATGAATGACTAACCCGTATAAAAGCATTGAAAACACGACTCCGTCAATTGACGGACTTCGCATTTTACGGAAGTTTTGCTAGTCCGTCAATTGACGGAGTTAGCACTCAAAGTGTAAAATATTGGCAAATAATCTGCAAAAATAGTATTATATTTTTTGTTAATTCAAGTTGTACGTTTGTTAATATTTTAATAAAATAATATTCACTTTAAGTAAACATAATTATTGTTTACAAGACAGCATCCATTCTAAATTGATTGGAAAAATTATTTTTAATAAAACTTAAAATTCCATATTACTTATTTTACTTCAAATATATACATTTTTGTATTGATTTTACTTCACTAACTCATACTTCAGTTCTTTGTGAGTTGTTTCTTTCTTTCGAACAAAATAATTGTCAATTTTTTACTTGTGTGTGTGTGTGTGTGTGTGTGTGTGTGTGTGTGTGTGTGTGTGTGTGTGTGCAGCTTATGGATATATGAGACAATGACAACGATGATGATGGTGATGATATTGTCGATGCAGATTTCCTGTCGCTAATAAAACCCCAAGAGTGGCCTCATGAGTAAGTCATTTGCGTCTTCCGGTGGCAGTGGAAAGAAAGTACGTTTCTTCTTATGGCATTGTCTGAATTGCAAAATGTGTTTTTTAGACTTCAAATTTGATTAAATAACCATGTTTAATTATTGTCATTAATTCATTCATGTCTGGACAGGAGTTCTCTAACTAAGCAAAATAAATGCATACACAGAGATCGTCCCCATTTGCAGCACAATACCTGTTTCTGCTGGTAGACCACACACCCACACACACGCATGCACGCACGCACGCACGCATGCACACACACTATATAAAATCGACAGGTGATCCCGTTTGACAGGCTAGAGCCTGTAATCTTTGCCTGTACATACACTACTTAAAATTATTTACAACAAATAGCCAGAGTATTGCCTCTTCGTCTGTTTAATTGTTCTCCCCGTTGAAGAGTTGGATTTTTCAATGCCAAAGGCATACCTTTTCTGTTTTTATTTGTTGTTCCCACCAGTGCAGTATTTTCATTTTCCAGCTCACTTGCAAGAGTTGGATTGGTGTAGTATCTTTCAGTGAACAAAGTGTGTCCTTTCCCACGCAAGTCTCCTAATAGATCTTTCACAATATTAGTGAAAACGTTACTCTGCCCACAAAAAATAGAAAAATTGGCCATATATAGCCAGAATCTGACTCTGAAAGCATGTATAATTTGATGCCATATTTTTAGGCTTCTGAGGCATGTATTGCTTGAAAAAATTCTACCCCTGTATTTACACATGCCCTCATCGATTGTAATGTCCTCAGCTGGTTGGTATGCCTGCTGAAAGCGCAAGCGGACTTTGTCAACTAAAGGGCGAATTTTATGGAAAGGATCATATCCAGGTTCCCCTTTCTTTTTTCGCTACTATTATCGTTTATATGAAAATTGTGAAGAATCAAAGAAACCTGTCACGGCTCATCAAATTAGGAAAGAAGTTACATGATATAGCCTTCTTGGACCAGTGATCTGAAATGTGTGGTTTCTGGCTAACACTCGTATGAAAAATAATGCCAAAAAATTTACGTAATTCAGAAATCGTCACACCCTTCCAATTTGCCATTCTAGACTTGGGAGATAACGAATTTGTACTTCATCTTTCTAATACATTGTCGGGCATACAGATTTGTTTGTTCCTTGATATGGTGCAAAAACTCATTGTCAATGAAGTAACAGAAAAAGTCTGTTATGGAACTATTTTCGTCTAATTCTGTAATATCGGTTATACCTGATTGTCCTGTGAATACATCAATAGTTGGTACCTGCTCAGTTGCTGTCCAACCATTGACTGAGACACTTCTTCTGGCCCTGTCTCTGCCAGTAAGACTATTTATTGGCCTACCTCTCACTTGAACAGGAGAGCAAAATCTTGCTCACTTTCATTTTCAGACTGCGATTCTTCATTTTCAGTATCTACAACACAAAAAGAAAATAGTATAAGTATTTATAAAAAAATAAAATAAAATACGTTCACAAAAAAATTTTGTTTATAAAAAATACGTTCACAACAAATGCAAAGGTTGTAAATTGTATGATTATAAATACTAACCTGAATACAAATCTTCTTGAACATAATCTGGATCATCGTCTGTATTATCAGAAAAAATCACAATCACCAATATCACCATCACTTTCACTAAAATCGCGTTCCAATTCAGCAAGAATTTCGTCTACGGTCAAGCCGCGTCCCGACATTTTGAGCGCCAAACAACGACTGGGTTCAACTCAAACTGTTGACTATTATGTGGCCGCATATGAGATCTAGCGGTAAAAATGTGAACTGCTTGTGCATTACCAACTCAGTATGGTGCTGCTAAACCGTATATGAATGACTAACCCGTATAAAAGCATTGAAAACACGACTCCGTCAATTGACGGACTTTGCATTTTACGGAAGTTTTGCTAGTCCGTCAATTGACGGAGTTAGCACTCAAAGTGTAAAATATTGGCAAATAATCTGCAAAAATAGTATTATATTTTTTGTTAATTCAAGTTGTACGTTTGTTAATATTTTAATAAAATAATATTCACTTTAAGTAAACATAATTATTGTTTACAAGACAGCATCCATTCTAAATTGATTGGAAAAATTATTTTTAATAAAACTTAAAATTCCATATTACTTATTTTACTTCAAATATATACATTTTTGTATTGATTTTACTTCACTAACTCATACTTCAGTTCTTTGTGAGTTGTTTCTTTCTTTCGAACAAAATAATTGTCAATTTTTTACTTGTGTGTGTGTGTGTGTGTGCAGCTTATGGATATATGAGACAATGACAACGATGATGATGGTGATGATATTGTCGATGCAGATTTCCTGTCGCTAATAAAACCCCAAGAGTGGCCTCATGAGTAAGTCATTTGCGTCTTCCGGTGGCAGTGGAAAGAAAGTACGTTTCTTCTTATGGCATTGTCTGAATTGCAAAATGTGTTTTTTAGACTTCAAATTTGATTAAATAACCATGTTTAATTATTGTCATTAATTCATTCATGTCTGGACAGGAGTTCTCTAACTAAGCAAAATAAATGCATACACAGAGATCGTCCCCATTTGCAGCACAATACCTGTTTCTGCTGGTAGACCACACACCCACACACACGCACGCACGCACGCATGCACACACACTATATAAAATCGACAGGTGATCCCGTTTGACAGGCTAGAGCCTGTAATCTTTGCCTGTACATACACTACTTAAAATTATTTACAACAAATAGCCAGAGTATTGCCTCTTCATCTGTATATTTGTTCTCCCCGTTGAAGAGTTGGATTTTTCAATGCCAAAGGCATACCTTTTCTGTTTTTATTTGTTGTTCCCACCAGTGCAGTATTTTCATTTTCCAGCTCACTTGCAAGAGTTGGATTGGTGTAGTATCTTTCAGTGAACAAAGTGTGTCCTTTCCCACGCAAGTCTCCTAATAGATCTTTCACAATATTAGTGAAAACGTTACTCTGCCCAAAAAAAATAGAAAAATTGGCCATATATAGCCAGAATCTGACTCTGAAAGCATGTATAATTTGATGCCATATTTTTAGGCTTCTGAGGCATGTATTGCTTGAAAAAATTCTACCCCTGTTTTTACACATGCCCTCATTGATTGTAATGTCCTCAGCTGGTTGGTATGCCTGCTGAAAGCGCAAGCGGACTTTGTCAACTAAAGGGCGAATTTTATGGAAAGGATCATATCCAGGTTCCCCTTTCTTTTTTTGCTACTATTATCGTTTATATGAAAATTGTGAAGAATCAAAGAAACCTGTCACGGCTCATCAAATTAGGAAAGAAGTTACATGATATAGCCTTCTTGGACCAGTGATCTGAAATGTGTGGTTTCTGGCTAACACTCGTATGAAAAATAATGCCAAAAAATTTACGTAATTCAGAAATCGTCACACCCTTCCAATTTGCCATTCTAGACTTGGGAGATAACGAATTTGTACTTCATCTTTCTAATACATTGTCGGGCATACAGATTTGTTTGTTCCTTGATATGGTGCAAAAACTCATTGTCAATGAAGTAACAGAAAAAGTCTGTTATGGAACTATTTTCGTCTAATTCTGTAATATCGGTTATACCTGATTGTCCTGTGAATACATCAATAGTTGGTACCTGCTCAGTTGCTGTCCAACCATTGACTGAGACACTTCTTCTGGCCCTGTCTCTGCCAGTAAGACTATTTATTGGCCTACCTCTCACTTGAACAGGAGAGCAAAATCTTGCTCACTTTCATTTTCAGACTGCGATTCTTCATTTTCAGTATCTACAACACAAAAAGAAAATAGTATAAGTATTTATAAAAAAATAAAATAAAATACGTTCACAAAAAAATTTTGTTTATAAAAAATACGTTCACAACAAATGCAAAGGTTGTAAATTGTATGATTATAAATACTAACCTGAATACAAATCTTCTTGAACATAATCTGGATCATCGTCTGTATTATCAGAAAAAATCACAATCACCAATATCACCATCACTTTCACTAAAATCGCGTTCCAATTCAGCAAGAATTTCGTCTACGGTCAAGCCACGTCCCAACATTTTGAGCGCCAAACAACGACTGGGTTCAACTCAAACTGTTGACTATTATGTGGCCGCATATGAGATCTAGCGGTAAAAATGTGAACTGCTTGTGCATTACCAACTCAGTATGGTGCTGCTAAACCGTATATGAATGACTAACCCGTATAAAAGCATTGAAAACACGACTCCGTCAATTGACGGACTTCGCATTTTACGGAAGTTTTGCTAGTCCGTCAATTGACGGAGTTAGCACTCAAAGTGTAAAATATTGGCAAATAATCTGCAAAAATAGTATTATATTTTTTGTTAATTCAAGTTGTACGTTTGTTAATATTTTAATAAAATAATATTCACTTTAAGTAAACATAATTATTGTTTACAAGACAGCATCCATTCTAAATTGATTGGAAAAATTATTTTTAATAAAACTTAAAATTCCATATTACTTATTTTACTTCAAATATATACATTTTTGTATTGATTTTACTTCACTAACTCATACTTCAGTTCTTTGTGAGTTGTTTCTTTCTTTCGAACAAAATAATTGTCAATTTTTTACTTGTGTGTGTGTGTGTGTGTGTGTGTGTGTGTGTGTGTGTGTGTGTGTGTGTGTGTGTGTGTGCAGCTTATGGATATATGAGACAATGACAACGATGATGATGGTGATGATATTGTCGATGCAGATTTCCTGTCGCTAATAAAACCCCAAGAGTGGCCTCATGAGTAAGTCATTTGCGTCTTCCGGTGGCAGTGGAAAGAAAGTACGTTTCTTCTTATGGCATTGTCTGAATTGCAAAATGTGTTTTTTAGACTTCAAATTTGATTAAATAACCATGTTTAATTATTGTCATTAATTCATTCATGTCTGGACAGGAGTTCTCTAACTAAGCAAAATAAATGCATACACAGAGATCGTCCCCATTTGCAGCACAATACCTGTTTCTGCTGGTAGACCACACACCCACACACACGCATGCACGCACGCACGCACGCATGCACACACACTATATAAAATCGACAGGTGATCCCGTTTGACAGGCTAGAGCCTGTAATCTTTGCCTGTACATACACTACTTAAAATTATTTACAACAAATAGCCAGAGTATTGCCTCTTCGTCTGTTTAATTGTTCTCCCCGTTGAAGAGTTGGATTTTTCAATGCCAAAGGCATACCTTTTCTGTTTTTATTTGTTGTTCCCACCAGTGCAGTATTTTCATTTTCCAGCTCACTTGCAAGAGTTGGATTGGTGTAGTATCTTTCAGTGAACAAAGTGTGTCCTTTCCCACGCAAGTCTCCTAATAGATCTTTCACAATATTAGTGAAAACGTTACTCTGCCCACAAAAAATAGAAAAATTGGCCATATATAGCCAGAATCTGACTCTGAAAGCATGTATAATTTGATGCCATATTTTTAGGCTTCTGAGGCATGTATTGCTTGAAAAAATTCTACCCCTGTATTTACACATGCCCTCATCGATTGTAATGTCCTCAGCTGGTTGGTATGCCTGCTGAAAGCGCAAGCGGACTTTGTCAACTAAAGGGCGAATTTTATGGAAAGGATCATATCCAGGTTCCCCTTTCTTTTTTCGCTACTATTATCGTTTATATGAAAATTGTGAAGAATCAAAGAAACCTGTCACGGCTCATCAAATTAGGAAAGAAGTTACATGATATAGCCTTCTTGGACCAGTGATCTGAAATGTGTGGTTTCTGGCTAACACTCGTATGAAAAATAATGCCAAAAAATTTACGTAATTCAGAAATCGTCACACCCTTCCAATTTGCCATTCTAGACTTGGGAGATAACGAATTTGTACTTCATCTTTCTAATACATTGTCGGGCATACAGATTTGTTTGTTCCTTGATATGGTGCAAAAACTCATTGTCAATGAAGTAACAGAAAAAGTCTGTTATGGAACTATTTTCGTCTAATTCTGTAATATCGGTTATACCTGATTGTCCTGTGAATACATCAATAGTTGGTACCTGCTCAGTTGCTGTCCAACCATTGACTGAGACACTTCTTCTGGCCCTGTCTCTGCCAGTAAGACTATTTATTGGCCTACCTCTCACTTGAACAGGAGAGCAAAATCTTGCTCACTTTCATTTTCAGACTGCGATTCTTCATTTTCAGTATCTACAACACAAAAAGAAAATAGTATAAGTATTTATAAAAAAATAAAATAAAATACGTTCACAAAAAAATTTTGTTTATAAAAAATACGTTCACAACAAATGCAAAGGTTGTAAATTGTATGATTATAAATACTAACCTGAATACAAATCTTCTTGAACATAATCTGGATCATCGTCTGTATTATCAGAAAAAATCACAATCACCAATATCACCATCACTTTCACTAAAATCGCGTTCCAATTCAGCAAGAATTTCGTCTACGGTCAAGCCGCGTCCCAACATTTTGAGCGCCAAACAACGACTGGGTTCAACTCAAACTGTTGACTATTATGTGGCCGCATATGAGATCTAGCGGTAAAAATGTGAACTGCTTGTGCATTACCAACTCAGTATGGTGCTGCTAAACCGTATATGAATGACTAACCCGTATAAAAGCATTGAAAACACGACTCCGTCAATTGACGGACTTCGCATTTTACGGAAGTTTTGCTAGTCCGTCAATTGATGGAGTTAGCACTCAAAGTGTAAAATATTGGCAAATAATCTGCAAAAATAGTATTATATTTTTTGTTAATTAAAGTTGTACGTTTGTTAATATTTTAATAAAATAATATTCACTTTAAGTAAACATAATTATTGTTTACAAGACAGCGTCCATTCTAAATTGATTGGAAAAATTATTTTTAATAAAACTTAAAATTCCATATTACTTATTTTACTTCAAATATATACATTTTTGTATTGATTTTACTTCACTAACTCATACTTCAGTTCTTTGTGAGTTGTTTCTTTCTTTCGAACAAAATAATTTTCAATTTTTTACTTGTGTGTGTGTGTGTGTGTGTGTGTGTGTGTGTGTGTGTGTGTGTGTGTGTGTGTGTGTGTGTGTGTGTGTGTGTGTGTGTGTGTGTGTGTGTGCAGCTTATGGATATATGAGACAATGACAACGATGATGATGGTGATGATATTGTCGATGCAGATTTCCTGTCGCTAATAAAACCCCAAGAGTGGCCTCATGAGTAAGTCATTTGCGTCTTCCGGTGGCAGTGGAAAGAAAGTACATTTCTTCTTATGGGATTGTCTGAATTGCAAAATGTGTTTTTTAGACTTCAAATTTGATTAAATAACCATGTTTAATTATTGTCATTAATTCATTCATGTCTGGACAGGAGTTCTCTAACTAAGCAAAATAAATGCATACACAGAGATCGTCCCCATTTGCAGCACAATACCTGTTTCTGCTGGTAGACCACACACCCACACACACGCACGCACGCTCGCATGCACACACACTATATAAAATCGACAGGTGATCCCGTTTGACAGGCTAGAGCCTGTAATCTTTGCCTGTACATACACTACTTAAAATTATTTACAACAAATAGCCAGAGTATTGCCTCTTCGTCTGTATATTTGTTCTCCCCGTTGAAGAGTTGGATTTTTCAATGCCAAAGGCATACCTTTTCTGTTTTTATTTGTTGTTCCCACCAGTGCAGTATTTTCATTTTCCAGCTCACTTGCAAGAGTTGGATTGGTGTAGTATCTTTCAGTGAACAAAGTGTGTCCTTTCCCACGCAAGTCTCCTAATAGATCTTTCACAATATTAGTGAAAACGTTACTCTGCCCACAAAAAATAGAAAAATTGGCCATATATAGCCAGAATCTGACTCTGAAAGCATGTATAATTTGATGCCATATTTTTAGGCTTCTGAGGCATGTATTGCTTGAAAAAATTCTACCCCTGTATTTACACATGCCCTCATCGATTGTAATGTCCTCAGCTGGTTGGTATGCCTGCTGAAAGCGCAAGCGGACTTTGTCAACTAAAGGGCGAATTTTATGGAAAGGATCATATCCAGGTTCCCCTTTCTTTTTTCGCTACTATTATCGTTTATATGAAAATTGTGAAGAATCAAAGAAACCTGTCACGGCTCATCAAATTAGGAAAGAAGTTACATGATATAGCCTTCTTGGACCAGTGATCTGAAATGTGTGGTTTCTGGCTAACACTCGTATGAAAAATAATGCCAAAAAATTTACGTAATTCAGAAATCGTCACACCCTTCCAATTTGCCATTCTAGACTTGGGAGATAACGAATTTGTACTTCATCTTTCTAATACATTGTCGGGCATACAGATTTGTTTGTGCCTTGATATGGTGCAAAAACTCATTGTCAATGAAGTAACAGAAAAAGTCTGTTATGGAACTATTTTCGTCTAATTCTGTAATATCGGTTATACCTGATTGTCCTGTGAATACATCAATAGTTGGTACCTGCTCAGTTGCTGTCCAACCATTGACTGAGTCACTTCTTCTGGCCCTGTCTCTGCCAGTAAGACTATTTATTGGCCTTCCTCTCACTTGAACAGGAGAGCAAAATGTTGCTCACTTTCATTTTCAGACTGCGATTCTTCATTTTCAGTATCTACAACACAAAAAGAAAATAGTATAAGTATTTATAAAAAAATAAAATAAAATACGTTCACAAAAAAATTTTGTTTATAAAAAATACGTTCACAACAAATGCAAAGGTTGTAAATTGTATGATTATAAATACTAACCTGAATACAAATCTTCTTGAACATAATCTGGATCATCGTCTGTATTATCAGAAAAAATCACAATCACCAATATCACCATCACTTTCACTAAAATCGCGTTCCAATTCAGCAAGAATTTCGTCTACGGTCAAGCCGCGTCCCGACATTTTGAGCGCCAAACAACGACTGGGTTCAACTCAAACTGTTGACTATTATGTGGCCGCATATGAGATCTAGCGGTAAAAATGTGAACTGCTTGTGCATTACCAACTCAGTATGGTGCTGCTAAACCGTATATGAATGACTAACCCGTATAAAAGCATTGAAAACACGACTCCGTCAATTGACGGACTTCGCATTTTACGGAAGTTTTGCTAGTCCGTCAATTGACGGAGTTAGCACTCAAAGTGTAAAATATTGGCAAATAATCTGCAAAAATAGTATTATATTTTTTGTTAATTCAAGTTGTACGTTTGTTAATATTTTAATAAAATAATATTCACTTTAAGTAAACATAATTATTGTTTACAAGACAGCATCCATTCTAAATTGATTGGAAAAATTATTTTTAATAAAACTTAAAATTCCATATTACTTATTTTACTTCAAATATATACATTTTTGTATTGATTTTACTTCACTAACTCATACTTCAGTTCTTTGTGAGTTGTTTCTTTCTTTCGAACAAAATAATTGTCAATTTTTTACTTGTGTGTGTGTGTGTGTGTGTGCAGCTTATGGATATATGAGACAATGACAACGATGATGATGTTGATGATATTGTCGATGCAGATTTCCTGTCGCTAATAAAACCCCAAGAGTGGCCTCATGAGTAAGTCATTTGCGTCTTCCGGTGGCAGTGGAAAGAAAGTACGTTTCTTCTTATGGGATTGTCTGAATTGCAAAATGTGTTTTTTAGACTTCAAATTTGATTAAATAACCATGTTTAATTATTGTCATTAATTCATTCATGTCTGGACAGGAGTTCTCTAACTAAGCAAAATAAATGCATACACAGAGATCGTCCCCATTTGCAGCACAATACCTGTTTCTGCTGGTAGACCACACACCCACACGCACGCACGCACGCACGCATGCACACACACTATATAAAATCGACAGGTGATCCCGTTTGACAATCTAGAGCCTGTAATCTTTGCCTGTACATACACTACTTAAAATTATTTACAACAAATAGCCAGAGTATTGCCTCTTCGTCTGTATATTTGTTCTCCCCGTTGAAGAGTTGGATTTTTCAATGCCAAAGGCATACCTTTTCTGTTTTTATTTGTTGTTCCCACCAGTGCAGTATTTTCATTTTCCAGCTCACTTGCAAGAGTTGGATTGGTGTAGTATCTTTCAGTGAACAAAGTGTGTCCTTTCCCACGCAAGTCTCCTAATAGATCTTTCACAATATTAGTGAAAACGTTACTCTGCCCACAAAAAATAGAAAAATTGGCCATATATAGCCAGAATCTGACTCTGAAAGCATGTATAATTTGATGCCATATTTTTAGGCTTCTGAGGCATGTATTGCTTGAAAAAATTCTACCCCTGTATTTACACATGCCCTCATTGATTGTAATGTCCTCAGCTGGTTGGTATGCCTGCTGAAAGCGCAAGCGGACTTTGTCAACTAAAGGGCGAATTTTATGGAAAGGATCATATCCAGGTTCCCCTTTCTTTTTTTGCTACTATTATCGTTTATATGAAAATTGTGAAGAATCAAAGAAACCTGTCACGGCTCATCAAATTAGGAAAGAAGTTACATGATATAGCCTTCTTGGACCAGTGATCTGAAATGTGTGGTTTCTGGCTAACACTCGTATGAAAAATAATGCCAAAAAATTTACGTAATTCAGAAATCGTCACACCCTTCCAATTTGCCATTCTAGACTTGGGAGATAACGAATTTGTACTTCATCTTTCTAATACATTGTCGGGCATACAGATTTGTTTGTGCCTTGATATGGTGCAAAAACTCATTGTCAATGAAGTAACAGAAAAAGTCTGTTATGGAACTATTTTCGTCTAATTCTGTAATATCGGTTATACCTGATTGTCCTGTGAATACATCAATAGTTGGTACCTGCTCAGTTGCTGTCCAACCATTGACTGAGACACTTCTTCTGGCCCTGTCTCTGCCAGTAAGACTATTTATTGGCCTACCTCTCACTTGAACAGGAGAGCAAAATCTTGCTCACTTTCATTTTCAGACTGCGATTCTTCATTTTCAGTATCTACAACACAAAAAGAAAATAGTATAAGTATTTATAAAAAAATAAAATAAAATACGTTCACAAAAAAATTTTGTTTATAAAAAATACGTTCACAACAAATGCAAAGGTTGTAAATTGTATGATTATAAATACTAACCTGAATACAAATCTTCTTGAACATAATCTGGATCATCGTCTGTATTATCAGAAAAAATCACAATCACCAATATCACCATCACTTTCACTAAAATCGCGTTCCAATTCAGCAAGAATTTCGTCTACGGTCAAGCCGCGTCCCGACATTTTGAGCGCCAAACAACGACTGGGTTCAACTCAAACTGTTGACTATTTTGTGGCCGCATATGAGATCTAGCAGTAAAAATGTGAACTGCTTGTGCATTACCAACTCAGTATGGTGCTGCTAAACCGTATATGAATGACTAACCCGTATAAAAGCATTGAAAACACGACTCCGTCAATTGACGGACTTCGCATTTTACGGAAGTTTTGCTAGTCCGTCAATTGACGGAGTTAGCACTCAAAGTGTAAAATATTGGCAAATAATCTGCAAAAATAGTATTATATTTTTTGTTAATTCAAGTTGTACGTTTGTTAATATTTTAATAAAATAATATTCACTTTAAGTAAACATAATTATTGTTTACAAGACAGCATCCATTCTAAATTGATTGGAAAAATTATTTTTAATAAAACTTAAAATTCCATATTACTTATTTTACTTCAAATATATACATTTTTGTATTGATTTTACTTCACTAACTCATACTTCAGTTCTTTGTGAGTTGTTTCTTTCTTTCGAACAAAATAATTGTCAATTTTTTACTTGTGTGTGTGTGTGTGTGTGTGTGTGTGTGTGTGTGTGTGTGTGTGTGTGTGTGTGTGCAGCTTATGGATATATGAGACAATGACAACGATGATGATGGTGATGATATTGTCGATGCAGATTTCCTGTCGCTAATAAAACCCCAAGAGTGGCCTCATGAGTAAGTCATTTGCGTCTTCCGGTGGCAGTGGAAAGAAAGTACGTTTCTTCATATGGCATTGTCTGAATTGCAAAATGTGTTTTTTAGACTTCAAATTTGATTAAATAACCATGTTTAATTATTGTCATTAATTCATTCATGTCTGGACAGGAGTTCTCTAACTAAGCAAAATAAATGCATACACAGAGATCGTCCCCATTTGCAGCACAATACCTGTTTCTGCTGGTAGACCACACACCCACACACACGCACGCACGCACGCACGCACGCACGCATGCACACACACTACATAAAATCGACAGGTGATCCCGTTTGACAGGCTAGAGCCTGTAATCTTTGCCTGTACATACACTACTTAAAATTATTTACAACAAATAGCCAGAGTATTGCCTCTTCATCTGTATATTTGTTCTCCCCGTTGAAGAGTTGGATTTTTCAATGCCAAAGGCATACCTTTTCTGTTTTTATTTGTTGTTCCCACCAGTGCAGTATTTTCATTTTCCAGCTCACTTGCAAGAGTTGGATTGGTGTAGTATCTTTCAGTGAACAAAGTGTGTCCTTTCCCACGCAAGTCTCCTAATAGATCTTTCACAATATTAGTGAAAACGTTACTCTGCCCAAAAAAAATAGAAAAATTGGCCATATATAGCCAGAATCTGACTCTGAAAGCATGTATAATTTGATGCCATATTTTTAGGCTTCTGAGGCATGTATTGCTTGAAAAAATTCTACCCCTGTATTTACACATGCCCTCATTGATTGTAATGTCCTCAGCTGGTTGGTATGCCTGCTGAAAGCGCAAGCGGACTTTGTCAACTAAAGGGCGAATTTTATGGAAAGGATCATATCCAGGTTCCCCTTTCTTTTTTTGCTACTATTATCGTTTATATGAAAATTGTGAAGAATCAAAGAAACCTGTCACGGCTCATCAAATTAGGAAAGAAGTTACATGATATAGCCTTCTTGGACCAGTGATCTGAAATGTGTGGTTTCTGGCTAACACTCGTATGAAAAATAATGCCAAAAAATTTACGTAATTCAGAAATCGTCACACCCTTCCAATTTGCCATTCTAGACTTGGGAGATAACGAATTTGTACTTCATCTTTCTAATACATTGTCGGGCATACAGATTTGTTTGTTCCTTGATATGGTGCAAAAACTCATTGTCAATGAAGTAACAGAAAAAGTCTGTTATGGAACTATTTTCGTCTAATTCTGTAATATCGGTTATACCTGATTGTCCTGTGAATACATCAATAGTTGGTACCTGCTCAGTTGCTGTCCAACCATTGACTGAGACACTTCTTCTGGCCCTGTCTCTGCCAGTAAGACTATTTATTGGCCTACCTCTCACTTGAACAGGAGAGCAAAATCTTGCTCACTTTCATTTTCAGACTGCGATTCTTCATTTTCAGTATCTACAACACAAAAAGAAAATAGTATAAGTATTTATAAAAAAATAAAATAAAATACGTTCACAAAAAAATTTTGTTTATAAAAAATACGTTCACAACAAATGCAAAGGTTGTAAATTGTATGATTATAAATACTAACCTGAATACAAATCTTCTTGAACATAATCTGGATCATCGTCTGTATTATCAGAAAAAATCACAATCACCAATATCACCATCACTTTCACTAAAATCGCGTTCCAATTCAGCAAGAATTTCGTCTACGGTCAAGCCGCGTCCCAACATTTTGAGCGCCAAACAACGACTGGGTTCAACTCAAACTGTTGACTATTATGTGGCCGCATATGAGATCTAGCGGTAAAAATGTGAACTGCTTGTGCATTACCAACTCAGTATGGTGCTGCTAAACCGTATATGAATGACTAACCCGTATAAAAGCATTGAAAACACGACTCCGTCAATTGACGGACTTCGCATTTTACGGAAGTTTTGCTAGTCCGGACGGAGTTAGCACTCAAAGTGTAAAATATTGGCAAATAATCTGCAAAAATAGTATTATATTTTTTGTTAATTCAAGTTGTACGTTTGTTAATATTTTAATAAAATAATATTCACTTTAAGTAAACATAATTATTGTTTACAAGACAGCGTCCATTCTAAATTGATTGGAAAAATTATTTTTAATAAAACTTAAAATTCCATATTACTTATTTTACTTCAAATATATACATTTTTGTATTGATTTTACTTCACTAACTCATACTTCAGTTCTTTGTGAGTTGTTTCTTTCTTTCGAACAAAATAATTTTCAATTTTTTACTTGTGTGTGTGTGTGTGTGTGTGTGTGTGTGTGTGCAGCTTATGGATATATGAGACAATGACAACGATGATGATGGTGATGATATTGTCGATGCAGATTTCGTGTCGCTAATAAAACCCCAAGAGTGGCCTCATGAGTAAGTCATTTGCGTCTTCCGGTGGCAGTGGAAAGAAAGTACGTTTCTTCTTATGGGATTGTCTGAATTGCAAAATGTGTTTTTTAGACTTCAAATTTGATTAAATAACCATGTTTAATTATTGTCATTAATTCATTCATGTCTGGACAGGAGTTCTCTAACTAAGCAAAATAAATGCATACACAGAGATCGTCCCCATTTGCAGCACAATACCTGTTTCTGCTGGTAGACCACACACCCACACACACGCACGCACGCACGCACGCTCGCATGCACACACACTATATAAAATCGACAGGTGATCCCGTTTGACAGGCTAGAGCCTGTAATCTTTGCCTGTACATACACTACTTAAAATTATTTACAACAAATAGCCAGAGTATTGCCTCTTCGTCTGTATATTTGTTCTCCCCGTTGAAGAGTTGGATTTTTCAATGCCAAAGGCATACCTTTTCTGTTTTTATTTGTTGTTCCCACCAGTGCAGTATTTTCATTTTCCAGCTCACTTGCAAGAGTTGGATTGGTGTAGTATCTTTCAGTGAACAAAGTGTGTCCTTTCCCACGCAAGTCTCCTAATAGATCTTTCACAATATTAGTGAAAACGTTACTCTGCCCACAAAAAATAGAAAAATTGGCCATATATAGCCAGAATCTGACTCTGAAAGCATGTATAATTTGATGCCATATTTTTAGGCTTTCTGAGGCATGTATTGCTTGAAAAAATTCTACCCCTGTATTTACACATGCCCTCATCGATTGTAATGTCCTCAGCTGGTTGGTATGCCTGCTGAAAGCGCAAGCGGACTTTGTCAACTAAAGGGCGAATTTTATGGAAAGGATCATATCCAGGTTCCCCTTTCTTTTTTCGCTACTATTATCGTTTATATGAAAATTGTGAAGAATCAAAGAAACCTGTCACGGCTCATCAAATTAGGAAAGAAGTTACATGATATAGCCTTCTTGGACCAGTGATCTGAAATGTGTGGTTTCTGGCTAACACTCGTATGAAAAATAATGCCAAAAAATTTACGTAATTCAGAAATCGTCACACCCTTCCAATTTGCCATTCTAGACTTGGGAGATAACGAATTTGTACTTCATCTTTCTAATACATTGTCGGGCATACAGATTTGTTTGTGCCTTGATATGGTGCAAAAACTCATTGTCAATGAAGTAACAGAAAAAGTCTGTTATGGAACTATTTTCGTCTAATTCTGTAATATCGGTTATACCTGATTGTCCTGTGAATACATCAATAGTTGGTACCTGCTCAGTTGCTGTCCAACCATTGACTGAGTCACTTCTTCTGGCCCTGTCTCTGGCAGTAAGACTATTTATTGGCCTTCCTCTCACTTGAACAGGAGAGCAAAATGTTGCTCACTTTCATTTTCAGACTGCGATTCTTCATTTTCAGTATCTACAACACAAAAAGAAAATAGTATAAGTATTTATAAAAAAATAAAATAAAATACGTTCACAAAAAAATTTTGTTTATAAAAAATACGTTCACAACAAATGCAAAGGTTGTAAATTGTATGATTATAAATACTAACCTGAATACAAATCTTCTTGAACATAATCTGGATCATCGTCTGTATTATCAGAAAAAATCACAATCACCAATATCACCATCACTTTCACTAAAATCGCGTTCCAATTCAGCAAGAATTTCGTCTACGGTCAAGCCGCGTCCCGACATTTTGAGAGCCAAACAACGACTGGGTTCAACTCAAACTGTTGACTATTATGTGGCCGCATATGAGATCTAGCGGTAAAAATGTGAACTGCTTGTGCATTACCAACTCAGTATGGTGCTGGTAAACCGTATATGAATGACTAACCCGTATAAAAGCATTGAAAACACGACTCCGTCAATTGACGGACTTCGCATTTTACGGAAGTTTTGCTAGTCCGTCAATTGACGGAGTTAGCACTCAAAGTGTAAAATATTGGCAAATAATCTGCAAAAATAGTATTATATTTTTTGTTAATTCAAGTTGTACGTTTGTTAATATTTTAATAAAATACTATTCACTTTAAGTAAACATAATTATTGTTTACAAGACAGCATCCATTCTAAATTGATTGGAAAAATTATTTTTAATAAAACTTAAAATTCCATATTACTTATTTTACTTCAAATATATACATTTTTGTATTGATTTTACTTCACTAACTCATACTTCAGTTCTTTGTGAGTTGTTTCTTTCTTTCGAACAAAATAATTGTCAATTTTTTACTTGTGTGTGTGTGTGTGTGTGTGCAGCTTATGGATATATGAGACAATGACAACGATGATGATGGTGATGATATTGTCGATGCAGATTTCCTGTCGCTAATAAAACCCCAAGAGTGGCCTCATGAGTAAGTCATTTGCGTCTTCCGGTGGCAATGGAAAGAAAGTACGTTTCTTCTTATGGCATTGTCTGAATTGCAAAATGTGTTTTTTAGACTTCAAATTTGATTAAATAACCATGTTTAATTATTGTCATTAATTCATTCATGTCTGGACAGGAGTTCTCTAACTAAGCAAAATAAATGCATACACAGAGATCGTCCCCATTTGCAGCACAATACCTGTTTCTGCTGGTAGACCACACACCCACACGCACGCACGCACGCACGCACGCATGCACACACACTATATAAAATCGACAGGTGATCCCGTTTGACAGGCTAGAGCCTGTAATCTTTGCCTGTACATACACTACTTAAAATTATTTACAACAAATAGCCAGAGTATTGCCTCTTCGTCTGTATATTTGTTCTCCCCGTTGAAGAGTTGGATTTTTCAATGCCAAAGGCATACCTTTTCTGTTTTTATTTGTTGTTCCCACCAGTGCAGTATTTTCATTTTCCAGCTCACTTGCAAGAGTTGGATTGGTGTAGTATCTTTCAGTGAACAAAGTGTGTCCTTTCCCACGCAAGTCTCCTAATAGATCTTTCACAATATTAGTGAAAACGTTACTCTGCCCACAAAAAATAGAAAAATTGGCCATATATAGCCAGAATCTGACTCTGAAAGCATGTATAATTTGATGCCATATTTTTAGGCTTCTGAGGCATGTATTGCTTGAAAAAATTCTACCCCTGTATTTACACATGCCCTCATCGATTGTAATGTCCTCAGCTGGTTGGTATGCCTGCTGAAAGCGCAAGCGGACTTTGTCAACTAAAGGGCGAATTTTATGGAAAGGATCATATCCAGGTTCCCCTTTCTTTTTTCGCTACTATTATCGTTTATATGAAAATTGTGAAGAATCAAAGAAACCTGTCACGGCTCATCAAATTAGGAAAGAAGTTACATGATATAGCCTTCTTGGACCAGTGATCTGAAATGTGTGGTTTCTGGCTAACACTCGTATGAAAAATAATGCCAAAAAATTTACGTAATTCAGAAATCGTCACACCCTTCCAATTTGCCATTCTAGACTTGGGAGATAACGAATTTGTACTTCATCTTTCTAATACATTGTCGGGCATACAGATTTGTTTGTGCCTTGATATGGTGCAAAAACTCATTGTCAATGAAGTAACAGAAAAAGTCTGTTATGGAACTATTTTCGTCTAATTCTGTAATATCGGTTATACCTGATTGTCCTGTGAATACATCAATAGTTGGTACCTGCTCAGTTGCTGTCCAACCATTGACTGAGTCACTTCTTCTGGCCCTGTCTCTGCCAGTAAGACTATTTATTGGCCTTCCTCTCACTTGAACAGGAGAGCAAAATGTTGCTCACTTTCATTTTCAGACTGCGATTCTTCATTTTCAGTATCTACAACACAAAAAGAAAATAGTATAAGTATTTATAAAAAAATAAAATAAAATACGTTCACAAAAAAATTTTGTTTATAAAAAATACGTTCACAACAAATGCAAAGGTTGTAAATTGTATGATTATAAATACTAACCTGAATACAAATCTTCTTGAACATAATCTGGATCATCGTCTGTATTATCAGAAAAAATCACAATCACCAATATCACCATCACTTTCACTAAAATCGCGTTCCAATTCAGCAAGAATTTCGTCTACGGTCAAGCCGCGTCCCGACATTTTGAGCGCCAAACAACGACTGGGTTCAACTCAAACTGTTGACTATTATGTGGCCGCATATGAGATCTAGCGGTAAAAATGTGAACTGCTTGTGCATTACCAACTCAGTATGGTGCTGCTAAACCGTATATGAATGACTAACCCGTATAAAAGCATTGAAAACACGACTCCGTCAATTGACGGACTTCGCATTTTACGGAAGTTTTGCTAGTCCGTCAATTGACGGAGTTAGCACTCAAAGTGTAAAATATTGGCAAATAATCTGCAAAAATAGTATTATATTTTTTGTTAATTCAAGTTGTACGTTTGTTAATATTTTAATAAAATAATATTCACTTTAAGTAAACATAATTATTGTTTACAAGACAGCATCCATTCTAAATTGATTGGAAAAATTATTTTTAATAAAACTTAAAATTCCATATTACTTATTTTACTTCAAATATATACATTTTTGTATTGATTTTACTTCACTAACTCATACTTCAGTTCTTTGTGAGTTGTTTCTTTCTTTCGAACAAAATAATTGTCAATTTTTTACTTGTGTGTGTGTGTGTGTGTGCAGCTTATGGATATATGAGACAATGACAACGATGATGATGGTGATGATATTGTCGATGCAGATTTCCTGTCGCTAATAAAACCCCAAGAGTGGCCTCATGAGTAAGTCATTTGCGTCTTCCGGTGGCAGTGGAAAGAAAGTACGTTTCTTCTTATGGCATTGTCTGAATTGCAAAATGTGTTTTTTAGACTTCAAATTTGATTAAATAACCATGTTTAATTATTGTCATTAATTCATTCATGTCTGGACAGGAGTTCTCTAACTAAGCAAAATAAATGCATACACAGAGATCGTCCCCATTTGCAGCACAATACCTGTTTCTGCTGGTAGACCACACACCCACACGCACGCACGCACGCACGCATGCTCACACACTATATAAAATCGACAGGTGATCCCGTTTGACAGGCTAGAGCCTGTAATCTTTGCCTGTACATACACTACTTAAAATTATTTACAACAAATAGCCAGAGTATTGCCTCTTCGTCTGTATATTTGTTCTCCCCGTTGAAGAGTTGGATTTTTCAATGCCAAAGGCATACCTTTTCTGTTTTTATTTGTTGTTCCCACCAGTGCAGTATTTTCATTTTCCAGCTCACTTGCAAGAGTTGGATTGGTGTAGTATCTTTCAGTGAACAAAGTGTGTCCTTTCCCACGCAAGTCTCCTAATAGATCTTTCACAATATTAGTGAAAACGTTACTCTGCCCACAAAAAATAGAAAAATTGGCCATATATAGCCAGAATCTGACTCTGAAAGCATGTATAATTTGATGCCATATTTTTAGGCTTCTGAGGCATGTATTGCTTGAAAAAATTCTACCCCTGTATTTACACATGCCCTCATTGATTGTAATGTCCTCAGCTGGTTGGTATGCCTGCTGAAAGCGCAAGCGGACTTTGTCAACTAAAGGGCGAATTTTATGGAAAGGATCATATCCAGGTTCCCCTTTCTTTTTTTGCTACTATTATCGTTTATATGAAAATTGTGAAGAATCAAAGAAACCTGTCACGGCTCATCAAATTAGGAAAGAAGTTACATGATATAGCCTTCTTGGACCAGTGATCTGAAATGTGTGGTTTCTGGCTAACACTCGTATGAAAAATAATGCCAAAAAATTTACGTAATTCAGAAATCGTCACACCCTTCCAATTTGCCATTCTAGACTTGGGAGATAACGAATTTGTACTTCATCTTTCTAATACATTGTCGGGCATACAGATTTGTTTGTGCCTTGATATGGTGCAAAAACTCATTGTCAATGAAGTAACAGAAAAAGTCTGTTATGGAACTATTTTCGTCTAATTCTGTAATATCGGTTATACCTGATTGTCCTGTGAATACATCAATAGTTGGTACCTGCTCAGTTGCTGTCCAACCATTGACTGAGTCACTTCTTCTGGCCCTGTCTCTGCCAGTAAGACTATTTATTGGCCTTCCTCTCACTTGAACAGGAGAGCAAAATGTTGCTCACTTTCATTTTCAGACTGCGATTCTTCATTTTCAGTATCTACAACACAAAAAGAAAATAGTATAAGTATTTATAAAAAAATAAAATAAAATACGTTCACAAAAAAATTTTGTTTATAAAAAATACGTTCACAACAAATGCAAAGGTTGTAAATTGTATGATTATAAATACTAACCTGAATACAAATCTTCTTGAACATAATCTGGATCATCGTCTGTATTATCAGAAAAAATCACAGTCACCAATATCACCATCACTTTCACTAAAATCGCGTTCCAATTCAGCAAGAATTTCGTCTACGGTCAAGCCGCGTCCCGACATTTTGAGCGCCAAACAACGACTGGGTTCAACTCAAACTGTTGACTATTATGTGGCCGCATATGAGATCTAGCGGTAAAAATGTGAACTGCTTGTGCATTACCAACTCAGTATGGTGCTGCTAAACCGTATATGAATGACTAACCCGTATAAAAGATTGAAAACACGACTCCGTCAATTGACGGACTTCGCATTTTACGGAAGTTTTGCTAGTCCGTCAATTGACGGAGTTAGCACTCAAAGTGTAAAATATTGGCAAATAATCTGCAAAAATAGTATTATATTTTTTGTTAATTCAAGTTGTACGTTTGTTAATATTTTAATAAAATAATATTCACTTTAAGTAAACATAATTATTGTTTACAAGACAGCATCCATTCTAAATTGATTGGAAAAATTATTTTTAATAAAACTTAAAATTCCATATTACTTATTTTACTTCAAATATATACATTTTTGTATTGATTTTACTTCACTAACTCATACTTCAGTTCTTTGTGAGTTGTTTCTTTCTTTCGAACAAAATAATTGTCAATTTTTTACTTGTGTGTGTATGTGTGTGTGTGTGTGTGCAGCTTATGGATATATGAGACAATGACAACGATGATGATGGTGATGATATTGTCGATGCAGATTTCCTGTCGCTAATAAAACCCCAAGAGTGGCCTCATGAGTAAGTCATTTGCGTCTTCCGGTGGCAGTGGAAAGAAAGTACGTTTCTTCTTATGGGATTGTCTGAATTGCAAAATGTGTTTTTTAGACTTCAAATTTGATTAAATAACCATGTTTAATTATTGTCATTAATTCATTCATGTCTGGACAGGAGTTCTCTAACTAAGCAAAATAAATGCATACACAGAGATCGTCCCCATTTGCAGCACAATACCTGTTTCTGCTGGTAGACCACACACCCACACGCACGCACGCACGCACGCATGCACACACACTATATAAAATCGACAGGTGATCCCGTTTGACAGGCTAGAGCCTGTAATCTTTGCCTGTACATACACTACTTAAAATTATTTACAACAAATAGCCAGAGTATTGCCTCTTCGTCTGTATATTTGTTCTCCCCGTTGAAGAGTTGGATTTTTCAATGCCAAAGGCATACCTTTTCTGTTTTTATTTGTTGTTCCCACCAGTGCAGTATTTTCATTTTCCAGCTCACTTGCAAGAGTTGGATTGGTGTAGTATCTTTCAGTGAACAAAGTGTGTCCTTTCCCACGCAAGTCTCCTAATAGATCTTTCACAATATTAGTGAAAACGTTACTCTGCCCACAAAAAATAGAAAAATTGGCCATATATAGCCAGAATCTGACTCTGAAAGCATGTATAATTTGATGCCATATTTTTAGGCTTCTGAGGCATGTATTGCTTGAAAAAATTCTACCCCTGTATTTACACATGCCCTCATTGATTGTAATGTCCTCAGCTGGTTGGTATGCCTGCTGAAAGCGCAAGCGGACTTTGTCAACTAAAGGGCGAATTTTATGGAAAGGATCATATCCAGGTTCCCCTTTCTTTTTTTGCTACTATTATCGTTTATATGAAAATTGTGAAGAATCAAAGAAACCTGTCACGGCTCATCAAATTAGGAAAGAAGTTACATGATATAGCCTTCTTGGACCAGTGATCTGAAATGTGTGGTTTCTGGCTAACACTCGTATGAAAAATAATGCCAAAAAATTTACGTAATTCAGAAATCGTCACACCCTTCCAATTTGCCATTCTAGACTTGGGAGATAACGAATTTCTACTTCATCTTTCTAATACATTGTCGGGCATACAGATTTGTTTGTGCCTTGATATGGTGCAAAAACTCATTGTCAATGAAGTAACAGAAAAAGTCTGTTATGGAACTATTTTCGTCTAATTCTGTAATATCGGTTATACCTGATTGTCCTGTGAATACATCAATAGTTGGTACCTGCTCAGTTGCTGTCCAACCATTGACTGAGACACTTCTTCTGGCCCTGTCTCTGCCAGTAAGACTATTTATTGGCCTACCTCTCACTTGAACAGGAGAGCAAAATCTTGCTCACTTTCATTTTCAGACTGCGATTCTTCATTTTCAGTATCTACAACACAAAAAGAAAATAGTATAAGTATTTATAAAAAAATAAAATAAAATACGTTCACAAAAAAATTTTGTTTATAAAAAATACGTTCACAACAAATGCAAAGGTTGTAAATTGTATGATTATAAATACTAACCTGAATACAAATCTTCTTGAACATAATCTGGATCATCGTCTGTATTATCAGAAAAAATCACAATCACCAATATCACCATCACTTTCACTAAAATCGCGTTCCAATTCAGCAAGAATTTCGTCTACGGTCAAGCCGCGTCCCGACATTTTGAGCGCCAAACAACGACTGGGTTCAACTCAAACTGTTGACTATTTTGTGGCCGCATATGAGATCTAGCAGTAAAAATGTGAACTGCTTGTGCATTACCAACTCAGTATGGTGCTGCTAAACCGTATATGAATGACTAACCCGTATAAAAGCATTGAAAACACGACTCCGTCAATTGACGGACTTCGCATTTTACGGAAGTTTTGCTAGTCCGTCAATTGACGGAGTTAGCACTCAAAGTGTAAAATATTGGCAAATAATCTGCAAAAATAGTATTATATTTTTTGTTAATTCAAGTTGTACGTTTGTTAATATTTTAATAAAATAATATTCACTTTAAGTAAACATAATTATTGTTTACAAGACAGCATCCATTCTAAATTGATTGGAAAAATTATTTTTAATAAAACTTAAAATTCCATATTACTTATTTTACTTCAAATATATACATTTTTGTATTGATTTTACTTCACTAACTCATACTTCAGTTCTTTGTGAGTTGTTTCTTTCTTTCGAACAAAATAATTGTCAATTTTTTACTTGTGTGTGTGTGTGTGTGTGTGTGTGTGTGTGTGTGTGTGTGTGTGTGTGTGCAGCTTATGGATATATGAGACAATGACAACGATGATGATGGTGATGATATTGTCGATGCAGATTTCCTGTCGCTAATAAAACCCCAAGAGTGGCCTCATGAGTAAGTCATTTGCGTCTTCCGGTGGCAGTGGAAAGAAAGTACGTTTCTTCATATGGCATTGTCTGAATTGCAAAATGTGTTTTTTAGACTTCAAATTTGATTAAATAACCATGTTTAATTATTGTCATTAATTCATTCATGTCTGGACAGGAGTTCTCTAACTAAGCAAAATAAATGCATACACAGAGATCGTCCCCATTTGCAGCACAATACCTGTTTCTGCTGGTAGACCACACACCCACACACATGCACGCACGCACGCACGCACGCACGCATGCACACACACTACATAAAATCGACAGGTGATCCCGTTTGACAGGCTAGAGCCTGTAATCTTTGCCTGTACATACACTACTTAAAATTATTTACAACAAATAGCCAGAGTATTGCCTCTTCGTCTGTATATTTGTTCTCCCCGTTGAAGAGTTGGATTTTTCAATGCCAAAGGCATACCTTTTCTGTTTTTATTTGTTGTTCCCACCAGTGCAGTATTTTCATTTTCCAGCTCACTTGCAAGAGTTGGATTGGTGTAGTATCTTTCAGTGAACAAAGTGTGTCCTTTCCCACGCAAGTCTCCTAATAGATCTTTCACAATATTAGTGAAAACGTTACTCTGCCCACAAAAAATAGAAAAATTGGCCATATATAGCCAGAATCTGACTCTGAAAGCATGTATAATTTGATGCCATATTTTTAGGCTTCTGAGGCATGTATTGCTTGAAAAAATTCTACCCCTGTATTTACACATGCCCTCATCGATTGTAATGTCCTCAGCTGGTTGGTATGCCTGCTGAAAGCGCAAGCGGACTTTGTCAACTAAAGGGCGAATTTTATGGAAAGGATCATATCCAGGTTCCCCTTTCTTTTTTCGCTACTATTATCGTTTATATGAAAATTGTGAAGAATCAAAGAAACCTGTCACGGCTCATCAAATTAGGAAAGAAGTTACATGATATAGCCTTCTTGGACCAGTGATCTGAAATGTGTGGTTTCTGGCTAACACTCGTATGAAAAATAATGCCAAAAAATTTACGTAATTCAGAAATCGTCACACCCTTCCAATTTGCCATTCTAGACTTGGGAGATAACGAATTTGTACTTCATCTTTCTAATACATTGTCGGGCATACAGATTTGTTTGTGCCTTGATATGGTGCAAAAACTCATTGTCAATGAAGTAACAGAAAAAGTCTGTTATGGAACTATTTTCGTCTAATTCTGTAATATCGGTTATACCTGATTGTCCTGTGAATACATCAATAGTTGGTACCTGCTCAGTTGCTGTCCAACCATTGACTGAGTCACTTCTTCTGGCCCTGTCTCTGCCAGTAAGACTATTTATTGGCCTTCCTCTCACTTGAACAGGAGAGCAAAATGTTGCTCACTTTCATTTTCAGACTGCGATTCTTCATTTTCAGTATCTACAACACAAAAAGAAAATAGTATAAGTATTTATAAAAAAATAAAATAAAATACGTTCACAAAAAAATTTTGTTTATAAAAAATACGTTCACAACAAATGCAAAGGTTGTAAATTGTATGATTATAAATACTAACCTGAATACAAATCTTCTTGAACATAATCTGGATCATCGTCTGTATTATCAGAAAAAATCACAATCACCAATATCACCATCACTTTCACTAAAATCGCGTTCCAATTCAGCAAGAATTTCGTCTACGGTCAAGCCGCGTCCCGACATTTTGAGAGCCAAACAACGACTGGGTTCAACTCAAACTGTTGACTATTATGTGGCCGCATATGAGATCTAGCGGTAAAAATGTGAACTGCTTGTGCATTACCAACTCAGTATGGTGCTGGTAAACCGTATATGAATGACTAACCCGTATAAAAGCATTGAAAACACGACTCCGTCAATTGACGGACTTCGCATTTTACGGAAGTTTTGCTAGTCCGTCAATTGACGGAGTTAGCACTCAAAGTGTAAAATATTGGCAAATAATCTGCAAAAATAGTATTATATTTTTTGTTAATTCAAGTTGTACGTTTGTTAATATTTTAATAAAATACTATTCACTTTAAGTAAACATAATTATTGTTTACAAGACAGCATCCATTCTAAATTGATTGGAAAAATTATTTTTAATAAAACTTAAAATTCCATATTACTTATTTTACTTCAAATATATACATTTTTGTATTGATTTTACTTCACTAACTCATACTTCAGTTCTTTGTGAGTTGTTTCTTTCTTTCGAACAAAATAATTGTCAATTTTTTACTTGTGTGTGTGTGTGTGTGTGTGCAGCTTATGGATATATGAGACAATGACAACGATGATGATGGTGATGATATTGTCGATGCAGATTTCTTGTCGCTAATAAAACCCCAAGAGTGGCCTCATGAGTAAGTCATTTGCGTCTTCCGGTGGCAATGGAAAGAAAGTACGTTTCTTCTTATGGCATTGTCTGAATTGCAAAATGTGTTTTTTAGACTTCAAATTTGATTAAATAACCATGTTTAATTATTGTCATTAATTCATTCATGTCTGGACAGGAGTTCTCTAACTAAGCAAAATAAATGCATACACAGAGATCGTCCCCATTTGCAGCACAATACCTGTTTCTGCTGGTAGACCACACACCCACACGCACGCACGCACGCACGCACGCATGCACACACACTATATAAAATCGACAGGTGATCCCGTTTGACAGGCTAGAGCCTGTAATCTTTGCCTGTACATACACTACTTAAAATTATTTACAACAAATAGCCAGAGTATTGCCTCTTCGTCTGTATATTTGTTCTCCCCGTTGAAGAGTTGGATTTTTCAATGCCAAAGGCATACCTTTTCTGTTTTTATTTGTTGTTCCCACCAGTGCAGTATTTTCATTTTCCAGCTCACTTGCAAGAGTTGGATTGGTGTAGTATCTTTCAGTGAACAAAGTGTGTCCTTTCCCACGCAAGTCTCCTAATAGATCTTTCACAATATTAGTGAAAACGTTACTCTGCCCACAAAAAATAGAAAAATTGGCCATATATAGCCAGAATCTGACTCTGAAAGCATGTATAATTTGATGCCATATTTTTAGGCTTCTGAGGCATGTATTGCTTGAAAAAATTCTACCCCTGTATTTACACATGCCCTCATTGATTGTAATGTCCTCAGCTGGTTGGTATGCCTGCTGAAAGCGCAAGCGGACTTTGTCAACTAAAGGGCGAATTTTATGGAAAGGATCATATCCAGGTTCCCCTTTCTTTTTTTGCTACTATTATCGTTTATATGAAAATTGTGAAGAATCAAAGAAACCTGTCACGGCTCATCAAATTAGGAAAGAAGTTACATGATATAGCCTTCTTGGACCAGTGATCTGAAATGTGTGGTTTCTGGCTAACACTCGTATGAAAAATAATGCCAAAAAATTTACGTAATTCAGAAATCGTCACACCCTTCCAATTTGCCATTCTAGACTTGGGAGATAACGAATTTGTACTTCATCTTTCTAATACATTGTCGGGCATACAGATTTGTTTGTGCCTTGATATGGTGCAAAAACTCATTGTCAATGAAGTAACAGAAAAAGTCTGTTATGGAACTATTTTCGTCTAATTCTGTAATATCGGTTATACCTGATTGTCCTGTGAATACATCAATAGTTGGTACCTGCTCAGTTGCTGTCCAACCATTGACTGAGACACTTCTTCTGGCCCTGTCTCTGCCAGTAAGACTATTTATTGGCCTACCTCTCACTTGAACAGGAGAGCAAAATCTTGCTCACTTTCATTTTCAGACTGCGATTCTTCATTTTCAGTATCTACAACACAAAAAGAAAATAGTATAAGTATTTATAAAAAAATAAAATAAAATACGTTCACAAAAAAATTTTGTTTATAAAAAATACGTTCACAACAAATGCAAAGGTTGTAAATTGTATGATTATAAATACTAACCTGAATACAAATCTTCTTGAACATAATCTGGATCATCGTCTGTATTATCAGAAAAAATCACAATCACCAATATCACCATCACTTTCACTAAAATCGCGTTCCAATTCAGCAAGAATTTCGTCTACGGTCAAGCCGCGTCCCGACATTTTGAGCGCCAAACAACGACTGGGTTCAACTCAAACTGTTGACTATTATGTGGCCGCATATGAGATCTAGCAGTAAAAATGTGAACTGCTTGTGCATTACCAACTCAGTATGGTGCTGCTAAACCGTATATGAATGACTAACCCGTATAAAAGCATTGAAAACACGACTCCGTCAATTGACGGACTTCGCATTTTACGGAAGTTTTGCTAGTCCGTCAATTGACGGAGTTAGCACTCAAAGTGTAAAATATTGGCAAATAATCTGCAAAAATAGTATTATATTTTTTGTTAATTCAAGTTGTACGTTTGTTAATATTTTAATAAAATAATATTCACTTTAAGTAAACATAATTATTGTTTACAAGACAGCATCCATTCTAAATTGATTGGAAAAATTATTTTTAATAAAACTTAAAATTCCATATTACTTATTTTACTTCAAATATATACATTTTTGTATTGATTTTACTTCACTAACTCATACTTCAGTTCTTTGTGAGTTGTTTCTTTCTTTCGAACAAAATAATTGTCAATTTTTTACTTGTGTGTGTGTGTGTGTGTGTGTGTGTGTGTGTGTGTGTGTGTGTGTGTGTGTGTGTGTGTGTGTGTGTGTGCAGCTTATGGATATATGAGACAATGACAACGATGATGATGGTGATGATATTGTCGATGCAGATTTCCTGTCGCTAATAAAACCCCAAGAGTGGCCTCATGAGTAAGTCATTTGCGTCTTCCGGTGGCAGTGGAAAGAAAGTACGTTTCTTCATATGGCATTGTCTGAATTGCAAAATGTGTTTTTTAGACTTCAAATTTGATTAAATAACCATGTTTAATTATTGTCATTAATTCATTCATGTCTGGACAGGAGTTCTCTAACTAAGCAAAATAAATGCATACACAGAGATCGTCCCCATTTGCAGCACAATACCTGTTTCTGCTGGTAGACCACACACCCACACACACGCACGCACGCACGCACGCACGCACGCATGCACACACACTACATAAAATCGACAGGTGATCCCGTTTGACAGGCTAGAGCCTGTAATCTTTGCCTGTACATACACTACTTAAAATTATTTACAACAAATAGCCAGAGTATTGCCTCTTCATCTGTATATTTGTTCTCCCCGTTGAAGAGTTGGATTTTTCAATGCCAAAGGCATACCTTTTCTGTTTTTATTTGTTGTTCCCACCAGTGCAGTATTTTCATTTTCCAGCTCACTTGCAAGAGTTGGATTGGTGTAGTATCTTTCAGTGAACAAAGTGTGTCCTTTCCCACGCAAGTCTCCTAATAGATCTTTCACAATATTAGTGAAAACGTTACTCTGCCCACACAAAATAGAAAAATTGGCCATATATAGCCAGAATCTGACTCTGAAAGCATGTATAATTTGATGCCATATTTTTAGGCTTCTGAGGCATGTATTGCTTGAAAAAATTCTACCCCTGTATTTACACATGCCCTCATTGATTGTAATGTCCTCAGCTGGTTGGTATGCCTGCTGAAAGCGCAAGCGGACTTTGTCAACTAAAGGGCGAATTTTATGGAAAGGATCATATCCAGGTTCCCCTTTCTTTTTTTGCTACTATTATCGTTTATATGAAAATTGTGAAGAATCAAAGAAACCTGTCACGGCTCATCAAATTAGGAAAGAAGTTACATGATATAGCCTTCTTGGACCAGTGATCTGAAATGTGTGGTTTCTGGCTAACACTCGTATGAAAAATAATGCCAAAAAATTTACGTAATTCAGAAATCGTCACACCCTTCCAATTTGCCATTCTAGACTTGGGAGATAACGAATTTGTACTTCATCTTTCTAATACATTGTCGGGCATACAGATTTGTTTGTGCCTTGATATGGTGCAAAAACTCATTGTCAATGAAGTAACAGAAAAAGTCTGTTATGGAACTATTTTCGTCTAATTCTGTAATATCGGTTATACCTGATTGTCCTGTGAATACATCAATAGTTGGTACCTGCTCAGTTGCTGTCCAACCATTGACTGAGACACTTCTTCTGGCCCTGTCTCTGCCAGTAAGACTATTTATTGGCCTACCTCTCACTTGAACAGGAGAGCAAAATCTTGCTCACTTTCATTTTCAGACTGCGATTCTTCATTTTCAGTATCTACAACACAAAAAGAAAATAGTATAAGTATTTATAAAAAAATAAAATAAAATACGTTCACAAAAAAATTTTGTTTATAAAAAATACGTTCACAACAAATGCAAAGGTTGTAAATTGTATGATTATAAATACTAACCTGAATACAAATCTTCTTGAACATAATCTGGATCATCGTCTGTATTATCAGAAAAAATCACAATCACCAATATCACCATCACTTTCACTAAAATCGCGTTCCAATTCAGCAAGAATTTCGTCTACGGTCAAGCCGCGTCCCGACATTTTGAGCGCCAAACAACGACTGGGTTCAACTCAAACTGTTGACTATTATGTGGCCGCATATGAGATCTAGCAGTAAAAATGTGAACTGCTTGTGCATTACCAACTCAGTATGGTGCTGCTAAACCGTATATGAATGACTAACCCGTATAAAAGCATTGAAAACACGACTCCGTCAATTGACGGACTTCGCATTTTACGGAAGTTTTGCTAGTCCGTCAATTGACGGAGTTAGCACTCAAAGTGTAAAATATTGGCAAATAATCTGCAAAAATAGTATTATATTTTTTGTTAATTCAAGTTGTACGTTTGTTAATATTTTAATAAAATAATATTCACTTTAAGTAAACATAATTATTGTTTACAAGACAGCATCCATTCTAAATTGATTGGAAAAATTATTTTTAATAAAACTTAAAATTCCATATTACTTATTTTACTTCAAATATATACATTTTTGTATTGATTTTACTTCACTAACTCATACTTCAGTTCTTTGTGAGTTGTTTCTTTCTTTCGAACAAAATAATTTTCAATTTTTTACTTGTGTGTGTGTGTGTGTGTGTGTGTGTGTGTGTGTGTGTGTGTGTGTGTGTGCAGCTTATGGATATATGAGACAATGACAACGATGATGATGGTGATGATATTGTCGATGCAGATTTCCTGTCGCTAATAAAACCCCAAGAGTGGCCTCATGAGTAAGTCATTTGCGTCTTCCGGTGGCAGTGGAAAGAAAGTACGTTTCTTCATATGGCATTGTCTGAATTGCAAAATGTGTTTTTTAGACTTCAAATTTGATTAAATAACCATGTTTAATTATTGTCATTAATTCATTCATGTCTGGACAGGAGTTCTCTAACTAAGCAAAATAAATGCATACACAGAGATCGTCCCCATTTGCAGCACAATACCTGTTTCTGCTGGTAGACCACACACCCACACACACGCACGCACGCACGCACGCATGCACACACACTACATAAAATCGACAGGTGATCCCATTTGACAGGCTAGAGCCTGTAATCTTTGCCTGTACATACACTACTTAAAATTATTTACAACAAATAGCCAGAGTATTGCCTCTTCATCTGTATATTTGTTCTCCCCATTGAAGAGTTGGATTTTTCAATGCCAAAGGCATACCTTTTCTGTTTTTATTTGTTGTTCCCACCAGTGCAGTATTTTCATTTTCCAGCTCACTTGCAAGAGTTGGATTGGTGTAGTATCTTTCAGTGAACAAAGTGTGTCCTTTCCCACGCAAGTCTCCTAATAGATCTTTCACAATATTAGTGAAAACGTTACTCTGCCCAAAAAAAATAGAAAAATTGGCCATATATAGCCAGAATCTGACTCTGAAAGCATGTATAATTTGATGCCATATTTTTAGGCTTCTGAGGCATGTATTGCTTGAAAAAATTCTACCCCTGTATTTACACATGCCCTCATTGATTGTAATGTCCTCAGCTGGTTGGTATGCTTGCTGAAAGCGCAAGCGGACTTTGTCAACTAAAGGGCGAATTTTATGGAAAGGATCATATCCAGGTTCCCCTTTCTTTTTTTGCTACTATTATCGTTTATATGAAAATTGTGAAGAATCAAAGAAACCTGTCACGGCTCATCAAATTAGGAAAGAAGTTACATGATATAGCCTTCTTGGACCAGTGATCTGAAATGTGTGGTTTCTGGCTAACACTCATATGAAAAATAATGCCAAAAAATTTACGTAATTCAGAAATCGTCACACCCTTCCAATTTGCCATTCTAGACTTGGGAGATAACGAATTTGTACTTCATCTTTCTAATACATTGTCGGGCATACAGATTTGTTTGTTCCTTGATATGGTGCAAAAACTCATTGTCAATGAAGTAACAGAAAAAGTCTGTTATGGAACTATTTTCGTCTAATTCTGTAATATCGGTTATACCTGATTGTCCTGTGAATACATCAATAGTTGGTACCTGCTCAGTTGCTGTCCAACCATTGACTGAGACACTTCTTCTGGCCCTGTCTCTGCCAGTAAGACTATTTATTGGCCTACCTCTCACTTGAACAGGAGAGCAAAATCTTGCTCACTTTCATTTTCAGACTGCGATTCTTCATTTTCAGTATCTACAACACAAAAAGAAAATAGTATAAGTATTTATAAAAAAATAAAATAAAATACGTTCACAAAAAAATTTTGTTTATAAAAAATACGTTCACAACAAATGCAAAGGTTGTAAATTGTATGATTATAAATACTAACCTGAATACAAATCTTCTTGAACATAATCTGGATCATCGTCTGTATTATCAGAAAAAATCACAATCACCAATATCACCATCACTTTCACTAAAATCGCGTTCCAATTCAGCAAGAATTTCGTCTACGGTCAAGCCGCGTCCCAACATTTTGAGCGCCAAACAACGACTGGGTTCAACTCAAACTGTTGACTATTATGTGGCCGCATATGAGATCTAGCGGTAAAAATGTGAACTGCTTGTGCATTACCAACTCAGTATGGTGCTGCTAAACCGTATATGAATGACTAACCCGTATAAAAGCATTGAAAACACGACTCCGTCAATTGACGGACTTCGCATTTTACGGAAGTTTTGCTAGTCCGTCAATTGACGGAGTTAGCACTCAAAGTGTAAAATATTGGCAAATAATCTGCAAAAATAGTATTATATTTTTTGTTAATTCAAGTTGTACGTTTGTTAATATTTTAATAAAATAATATTCACTTTAAGTAAACATAATTATTGTTTACAAGACAGCATCCATTCTAAATTGATTGGAAAAATTATTTTTAATAAAACTTAAAATTCCATATTACTTATTTTACTTCAAATATATACATTTTTGTATTGATTTTACTTCACTAACTCATACTTCAGTTCTTTGTGAGTTGTTTCTTTCTTTCGAACAAAATAATTTTCAATTTTTTACTTGTGTGTGTGTGTGTGTGTGTGTGTGTGTGTGTGTGTGTGTGTGTGTGTGTGTGTGTGTGTGTGTGTGTGTGTGTGTGTGTGTGTGCAGCTTATGGATATATGAGACAATGACAACGATGATGATGGTGATGATATTGTCGATGCAGATTTCCTGTCGCTAATAAAACCCCAAGAGTGGCCTCATGAGTAAGTCATTTGCGTCTTCCGGTGGCAGTGGAAAGAAAGTACGTTTCTTCTTATGGCATTGTCTGAATTGCAAAATGTGTTTTTTAGACTTCAAATTTGATTAAATAACCATGTTTAATTATTGTCATTAATTCATTCATGTCTGGACAGGAGTTCTCTAACTAAGCAAAATAAATGCATACACTGAGATCGTCCCCATTTGCAGCGCAATACCTGTTTCTGCTGGTAGACCACACACCCACACGCACGCACGCACGCACGCATGCACACACACTATATAAAATCGACAGGTGATCCCGTTTGACAGGCTAGAGCCTGTAATCTTTGCCTGTACATACACTACTTAAAATTATTTACAACAAATAGCCAGAGTATTGCCTCTTCGTCTGTATATTTGTTCTCCCCGTTGAAGAGTTGGATTTTTCAATGCCAAAGGCATACCTTTTCTGTTTTTATTTGTTGTTCCCACCAGTGCAGTATTTTCATTTTCCAGCTCACTTGCAAGAGTTGGATTGGTGTAGTATCTTTCAGTGAACAAAGTGTGTCCTTTCCCACGCAAGTCTCCTAATAGATCTTTCACAATATTAGTGAAAACGTTACTCTGCCCACAAAAAATAGAAAAATTGGCCATATATAGCCAGAATCTGACTCTGAAAGCATGTATAATTTGATGCCATATTTTTAGGCTTCTGAGGCATGTATTGCTTGAAAAAATTCTACCCCTGTATTTACACATGCCCTCATCGATTGTAATGTCCTCAGCTGGTTGGTATGCCTGCTGAAAGCGCAAGCGGACTTTGTCAACTAAAGGGCGAATTTTATGGAAAGGATCATATCCAGGTTCCCCTTTCTTTTTTTGCTACTATTATCGTTTATATGAAAATTGTGAAGAATCAAAGAAACCTGTCACGGCTCATCAAATTAGGAAAGAAGTTACATGATATAGCCTTCTTGGACCAGTGATCTGAAATGTGTGGTTTCTGGCTAACACTCGTATGAAAAATAATGCCAAAAAATTTACGTAATTCAGAAATCGTCACACCCTTCCAATTTGCCATTCTAGACTTGGGAGATAACGAATTTGTACTTCATCTTTCTAATACATTGTCGGGCATACAGATTTGTTTGTTCCTTGATATGGTGCAAAAACTCATTGTCAATGAAGTAACAGAAAAAGTCTGTTATGGAACTATTTTCGTCTAATTCTGTAATATCGGTTATACCTGATTGTCCTGTGAATACATCAATAGTTGGTACCTGCTCAGTTGCTGTCCAACCATTGACTGAGACACTTCTTCTGGCCCTGTCTCTGCCAGTAAGACTATTTATTGGCCTACCTCTCACTTGAACAGGAGAGCAAAATCTTGCTCACTTTCATTTTCAGACTGCGATTCTTCATTTTCAGTATCTACAACACAAAAAGAAAATAGTATAAGTATTTATAAAAAAATAAAATAAAATACGTTCACAAAAAAATTTTGTTTATAAAAAATACGTTCACAACAAATGCAAAGGTTGTAAATTGTATGATTATAAATACTAACCTGAATACAAATCTTCTTGAACATAATCTGGATCATCGTCTGTATTATCAGAAAAAATCACAATCACCAATATCACCATCACTTTCACTAAAATCGCGTTCCAATTCAGCAAGAATTTCGTCTACGGTCAAGCCGCGTCCCAACATTTTGAGCGCCAAACAACGACTGGGTTCAACTCAAACTGTTGACTATTATGTGGCCGCATATGAGATCTAGCGGTAAAAGTGTGAACTGCTTGTGCATTACCAACTCAGTATGGTGCTGCTAAACCGTATATGAATGACTAACCCGTATAAAAGCATTGAAAACACGACTCCGTCAATTGACGGACTTCGCATTTTACGGAAGTTTTGCTAGTCCGTCAATTGATGGAGTTAGCACTCAAAGTGTAAAATATTGGCAAATAATCTGCAAAAATAGTATTATATTTTTTGTTAATTCAAGTTGTACGTTTGTTAATATTTTAATAAAATAATATTCACTTTAAGTAAACATAATTATTGTTTACAAGACAGCGTCCATTCTAAATTGATTGGAAAAATTATTTTTAATAAAACTTAAAATTCCATATTACTTATTTTACTTCAAATATATACATTTTTGTATTGATTTTACTTCACTATCTCATACTTCAGTTCTTTGTGAGTTGTTTCTTTCTTTCGAACAAAATAATTGTCAATTTTTTACTTGTGTGTGTGTGTGTGTGTGTGCAGCTTATGGATATATGAGACAATGACAACGATGATGATGGTGATGATATTGTCGATGCAGATTTCCTGTCGCTAATAAAACCCCAAGAGTGGCCTCATGAGTAAGTCATTTGCGTCTTCCGGTGGCAGTGGAAAGAAAGTACGTTTCTTCTTATGGGATTGTCTGAATTGCAAAATGTGTTTTTTAGACTTCAAATTTGATTAAATAACCATGTTTAATTATTGTCATTAATTCATTCATGTCTGGACAGGAGTTCTCTAACTAAGCAAAATAAATGCATACACAGAGATCGTCCCCATTTGCAGCACAATACCTGTTTCTGCTGGTAGACCACACACCCACACACACGCACGCACGCTCGCATGCACACACACTATATAAAATCGACAGGTGATCCCGTTTGACAGGCTAGAGCCTGTAATCTTTGCCTGTACATACACTACTTAAAATTATTTACAACAAATAGCCAGAGTATTGCCTCTTCGTCTGTATATTTGTTCTCCCCGTTGAAGAGTTGGATTTTTCAATGCCAAAGGCATACCTTTTCTGTTTTTATTTGTTGTTCCCACCAGTGCAGTATTTTCATTTTCCAGCTCACTTGCAAGAGTTGGATTGGTGTAGTATCTTTCAGTGAACAAAGTGTGTCCTTTCCCACGCAAGTCTCCTAATAGATCTTTCACAATATTAGTGAAAACGTTACTCTGCCCACAAAAAATAGAAAAATTGGCCATATATAGCCAGAATCTGACTCTGAAAGCATGTATAATTTGATGCCATATTTTTAGGCTTCTGAGGCATGTATTGCTTGAAAAAATTCTACCCCTGTATTTACACATGCCCTCATCGATTGTAATGTCCTCAGCTGGTTGGTATGCCTGCTGAAAGCGCAAGCGGACTTTGTCAACTAAAGGGCGAATTTTATGGAAAGGATCATATCCAGGTTCCCCTTTCTTTTTTCGCTACTATTATCGTTTATATGAAAATTGTGAAGAATCAAAGAAACCTGTCACGGCTCATCAAATTAGGAAAGAAGTTACATGATATAGCCTTCTTGGACCAGTGATCTGAAATGTGTGGTTTCTGGCTAACACTCGTATGAAAAATAATGCCAAAAAATTTACGTAATTCAGAAATCGTCACACCCTTCCAATTTGCCATTCTAGACTTGGGAGATAACGAATTTGTACTTCATCTTTCTAATACATTGTCGGGCATACAGATTTGTTTGTGCCTTGATATGGTGCAAAAACTCATTGTCAATGAAGTAACAGAAAAAGTCTGTTATGGAACTATTTTCGTCTAATTCTGTAATATCGGTTATACCTGATTGTCCTGTGAATACATCAATAGTTGGTACCTGCTCAGTTGCTGTCCAACCATTGACTGAGTCACTTCTTCTGGCCCTGTCTCTGCCAGTAAGACTATTTATTGGCCTTCCTCTCACTTGAACAGGAGAGCAAAATGTTGCTCACTTTCATTTTCAGACTGCGATTCTTCATTTTCAGTATCTACAACACAAAAAGAAAATAGTATAAGTATTTATAAAAAAATAAAATAAAATACGTTCACAAAAAAATTTTGTTTATAAAAAATACGTTCACAACAAATGCAAAGGTTGTAAATTGTATGATTATAAATACTAACCTGAATACAAATCTTCTTGAACATAATCTGGATCATCGTCTGTATTATCAGAAAAAATCACAATCACCAATATCACCATCACTTTCACTAAAATCGCGTTCCAATTCAGCAAGAATTTCGTCTACGGTCAAGCCGCGTCCCGACATTTTGAGCGCCAAACAACGACTGGGTTCAACTCAAACTGTTGACTATTATGTGGCCGCATATGAGATCTAGCGGTAAAAATGTGAACTGCTTGTGCATTACCAACTCAGTATGGTGCTGCTAAACCGTATATGAATGACTAACCCGTATAAAAGCATTGAAAACACGACTCCGTCAATTGACGGACTTCGCATTTTACGGAAGTTTTGCTAGTCCGTCAATTGACGGAGTTAGCACTCAAAGTGTAAAATATTGGCAAGTAATCTGCAAAAATAGTATTATATTTTTTGTTAATTCAAGTTGTACGTTTGTTAATATTTTAATAAAATAATATTCACTTTAAGTAAACATAATTATTGTTTACAAGACAGCATCCATTCTAAATTGATTGGAAAAATTATTTTTAATAAAACTTAAAATTCCATATTACTTATTTTACTTCAAATATATACATTTTTGTATTGATTTTACTTCACTAACTCATACTTCAGTTCTTTGTGAGTTGTTTCTTTCTTTCGAACAAAATAATTGTCAATTTTTTACTTGTGTGTGTGTGTGTGTGTGCAGCTTATGGATATATGAGACAATGACAACGATGATGATGGTGATGATATTGTCGATGCAGATTTCCTGTCGCTAATAAAACCCCAAGAGTGGCCTCATGAGTAAGTCATTTGCGTCTTCCGGTGGCAGTGGAAAGAAAGTACGTTTCTTCTTATGGCATTGTCTGAATTGCAAAATGTGTTTTTTAGACTTCAAATTTGATTAAATAACCATGTTTAATTATTGTCATTAATTCATTCATGTCTGGACAGGAGTTCTCTAACTAAGCAAAATAAATGCATACACTGAGATCGTCCCCATTTGCAGCGCAATACCTGTTTCTGCTGGTAGACCACACACCCACACGCACGCACGCACGCACGCATGCACACACACTATATAAAATCGACAGGTGATCCCGTTTGACAGGCTAGAGCCTGTAATCTTTGCCTGTACATACACTACTTAAAATTATTTACAACAAATAGCCAGAGTATTGCCTCTTCGTCTGTATATTTGTTCTCCCCGTTGAAGAGGTGGATTTTTCAATGCCAAAGGCATACCTTTTCTGTTTTTATTTGTTGTTCCCACCAGTGCAGTATTTTCATTTTCCAGCTCACTTGCAAGAGTTGGATTGGTGTAGTATCTTTCAGTGAACAAAGTGTGTCCTTTCCCACGCAAGTCTCCTAATAGATCTTTCACAATATTAGTGAAAACGTTACTCTGCCCACAAAAAATAGAAAAATTGGCCATATATAGCCAGAATCTGACTCTGAAAGCATGTATAATTTGATGCCATATTTTTAGGCTTCTGAGGCATGTATTGCTTGAAAAAATTCTACCCCTGTATTTACACATGCCCTCATCGATTGTAATGTCCTCAGCTGGTTGGTATGCCTGCTGAAAGCGCAAGCGGACTTTGTCAACTAAAGGGCGAATTTTATGGAAAGGATCATATCCAGGTTCCCCTTTCTTTTTTTGCTACTATTATCGTTTATATGAAAATTGTGAAGAATCAAAGAAACCTGTCACGGCTCATCAAATTAGGAAAGAAGTTACATGATATAGCCTTCTTGGACCAGTGATCTGAAATGTGTGGTTTCTGGCTAACACTCGTATGAAAAATAATGCCAAAAAATTTACGTAATTCAGAAATCGTCACACCCTTCCAATTTGCCATTCTAGACTTGGGAGATAACGAATTTGTACTTCATCTTTCTAATACATTGTCGGGCATACAGATTTGTTTGTTCCTTGATATGGTGCAAAAACTCATTGTCAATGAAGTAACAGAAAAAGTCTGTTATGGAACTATTTTCGTCTAATTCTGTAATATCGGTTATACCTGATTGTCCTGTGAATACATCAATAGTTGGTACCTGCTCAGTTGCTGTCCAACCATTGACTGAGACACTTCTTCTGGCCCTGTCTCTGCCAGTAAGACTATTTATTGGCCTACCTCTCACTTGAACAGGAGAGCAAAATCTTGCTCACTTTCATTTTCAGACTGCGATTCTTCATTTTCAGTATCTACAACACAAAAAGAAAATAGTATAAGTATTTATAAAAAAATAAAATAAAATACGTTCACAAAAAAATTTTGTTTATAAAAAATACGTTCACAACAAATGCAAAGGTTGTAAATTGTATGATTATAAATACTAACCTGAATACAAATCTTCTTGAACATAATCTGGATCATCGTCTGTATTATCAGAAAAAATCACAATCACCAATATCACCATCACTTTCACTAAAATCGCGTTCCAATTCAGCAAGAATTTCGTCTACGGTCAAGCCGCGTCCCAACATTTTGAGCGCCAAACAACGACTGGGTTCAACTCAAACTGTTGACTATTATGTGGCCGCATATGAGATCTAGCGGTAAAAATGTGAACTGCTTGTGCATTACCAACTCAGTATGGTGCTGCTAAACCGTATATGAATGACTAACCCGTATAAAAGCATTGAAAACACGACTCCGTCAATTGACGGACTTCGCATTTTACGGAAGTTTTGCTAGTCCGTCAATTGACGGAGTTAGCACTCAAAGTGTAAAATATTGGCAAATAATCTGCAAAAATAGTATTATATTTTTTGTTAATTCAAGTTGTACGTTTGTTAATATTTTAATAAAATAATATTCACTTTAAGTAAACATAATTATTGTTTACAAGACAGCATCCATTCTAAATTGATTGGAAAAATTATTTTTAATAAAACTTAAAATTCCATATTACTTATTTTACTTCAAATATATACATTTTTGTATTGATTTTACTTCACTAACTCATACTTCAGTTCTTTGTGAGTTGTTTCTTTCTTTCGAACAAAATAATTTTCAATTTTTTACTTGTGTGTGTGTGTGTGTGTGTGTGTGTGTGTGTGTGTGTGTGTGTGTGTGTGTGTGTGTGTGTGTGTGTGCAGCTTATGGATATATGAGACAATGACAACGATGATGATGGTGATGATATTGTCGATGCAGATTTCCTGTCGCTAATAAAACCCCAAGAGTGGCCTCATGAGTAAGTCATTTGCGTCTTCCGGTGGCAGTGGAAAGAAAGTACGTTTCTTCTTATGGCATTGTCTGAATTGCAAAATGTGTTTTTTAGACTTCAAATTTGATTAAATAACCATGTTTAATTATTGTCATTAATTCATTCATGTCTGGACAGGAGTTCTCTAACTAAGCAAAATAAATGCATACACTGAGATCGTCCCCATTTGCAGCGCAATACCTGTTTCTGCTGGTAGACCACACACCCACACGCACGCACGCACGCACGCATGCACACACACTATATAAAATCGACAGGTGATCCCGTTTGACAGGCTAGAGCCTGTAATCTTTGCCTGTACATACACTACTTAAAATTATTTACAACAAATAGCCAGAGTATTGCCTCTTCGTCTGTATATTTGTTCTCCCCGTTGAAGAGTTGGATTTTTCAATGCCAAAGGCATACCTTTTCTGTTTTTATTTGTTGTTCCCACCAGTGCAGTATTTTCATTTTCCAGCTCACTTGCAAGAGTTGGATTGGTGTAGTATCTTTCAGTGAACAAAGTGTGTCCTTTCCCACGCAAGTCTCCTAATAGATCTTTCACAATATTAGTGAAAACGTTACTCTGCCCACAAAAAATAGAAAAATTGGCCATATATAGCCAGAATCTGACTCTGAAAGCATGTATAATTTGATGCCATATTTTTAGGCTTCTGAGGCATGTATTGCTTGAAAAAATTCTACCCCTGTATTTACACATGCCCTCATCGATTGTAATGTCCTCAGCTGGTTGGTATGCCTGCTGAAAGCGCAAGCGGACTTTGTCAACTAAAGGGCGAATTTTATGGAAAGGATCATATCCAGGTTCCCCTTTCTTTTTTTGCTACTATTATCGTTTATATGAAAATTGTGAAGAATCAAAGAAACCTGTCACGGCTCATCAAATTAGGAAAGAAGTTACATGATATAGCCTTCTTGGACCAGTGATCTGAAATGTGTGGTTTCTGGCTAACACTCGTATGAAAAATAATGCCAAAAAATTTACGTAATTCAGAAATCGTCACACCCTTCCAATTTGCCATTCTAGACTTGGGAGATAACGAATTTGTACTTCATCTTTCTAATACATTGTCGGGCATACAGATTTGTTTGTTCCTTGATATGGTGCAAAAACTCATTGTCAATGAAGTAACAGAAAAAGTCTGTTATGGAACTATTTTCGTCTAATTCTGTAATATCGGTTATACCTGATTGTCCTGTGAATACATCAATAGTTGGTACCTGCTCAGTTGCTGTCCAACCATTGACTGAGACACTTCTTCTGGCCCTGTCTCTGCCAGTAAGACTATTTATTGGCCTACCTCTCACTTGAACAGGAGAGCAAAATCTTGCTCACTTTCATTTTCAGACTGCGATTCTTCATTTTCAGTATCTACAACACAAAAAGAAAATAGTATAAGTATTTATAAAAAAATAAAATAAAATACGTTCACAAAAAAATTTTGTTTATAAAAAATACGTTCACAACAAATGCAAAGGTTGTAAATTGTATGATTATAAATACTAACCTGAATACAAATCTTCTTGAACATAATCTGGATCATCGTCTGTATTATCAGAAAAAATCACAATCACCAATATCACCATCACTTTCACTAAAATCGCGTTCCAATTCAGCAAGAATTTCGTCTACGGTCAAGCCGCGTCCCAACATTTTGAGCGCCAAACAACGACTGGGTTCAACTCAAACTGTTGACTATTATGTGGCCGCATATGAGATCTAGCGGTAAAAGTGTGAACTGCTTGTGCATTACCAACTCAGTATGGTGCTGCTAAACCGTATATGAATGACTAACCCGTATAAAAGCATTGAAAACACGACTCCGTCAATTGACGGACTTCGCATTTTACGGAAGTTTTGCTAGTCCGTCAATTGATGGAGTTAGCACTCAAAGTGTAAAATATTGGCAAATAATCTGCAAAAATAGTATTATATTTTTTGTTAATTCAAGTTGTACGTTTGTTAATATTTTAATAAAATAATATTCACTTTAAGTAAACATAATTATTGTTTACAAGACAGCGTCCATTCTAAATTGATTGGAAAAATTATTTTTAATAAAACTTAAAATTCCATATTACTTATTTTACTTCAAATATATACATTTTTGTATTGATTTTACTTCACTATCTCATACTTCAGTTCTTTGTGAGTTGTTTCTTTCTTTCGAACAAAATAATTGTCAATTTTTTACTTGTGTGTGTGTGTGTGTGTGTGCAGCTTATGGATATATGAGACAATGACAACGATGATGATGGTGATGATATTGTCGATGCAGATTTCCTGTCGCTAATAAAACCCCAAGAGTGGCCTCATGAGTAAGTCATTTGCGTCTTCCGGTGGCAGTGGAAAGAAAGTACGTTTCTTCTTATGGGATTGTCTGAATTGCAAAATGTGTTTTTTAGACTTCAAATTTGATTAAATAACCATGTTTAATTATTGTCATTAATTCATTCATGTCTGGACAGGAGTTCTCTAACTAAGCAAAATAAATGCATACACAGAGATCGTCCCCATTTGCAGCACAATACCTGTTTCTGCTGGTAGACCACACACCCACACACACGCACGCACGCTCGCATGCACACACACTATATAAAATCGACAGGTGATCCCGTTTGACAGGCTAGAGCCTGTAATCTTTGCCTGTACATACACTACTTAAAATTATTTACAACAAATAGCCAGAGTATTGCCTCTTCGTCTGTATATTTGTTCTCCCCGTTGAAGAGTTGGATTTTTCAATGCCAAAGGCATACCTTTTCTGTTTTTATTTGTTGTTCCCACCAGTGCAGTATTTTCATTTTCCAGCTCACTTGCAAGAGTTGGATTGGTGTAGTATCTTTCAGTGAACAAAGTGTGTCCTTTCCCACGCAAGTCTCCTAATAGATCTTTCACAATATTAGTGAAAACGTTACTCTGCCCACAAAAAATAGAAAAATTGGCCATATATAGCCAGAATCTGACTCTGAAAGCATGTATAATTTGATGCCATATTTTTAGGCTTCTGAGGCATGTATTGCTTGAAAAAATTCTACCCCTGTATTTACACATGCCCTCATCGATTGTAATGTCCTCAGCTGGTTGGTATGCCTGCTGAAAGCGCAAGCGGACTTTGTCAACTAAAGGGCGAATTTTATGGAAAGGATCATATCCAGGTTCCCCTTTCTTTTTTCGCTACTATTATCGTTTATATGAAAATTGTGAAGAATCAAAGAAACCTGTCACGGCTCATCAAATTAGGAAAGAAGTTACATGATATAGCCTTCTTGGACCAGTGATCTGAAATGTGTGGTTTCTGGCTAACACTCGTATGAAAAATAATGCCAAAAAATTTACGTAATTCAGAAATCGTCACACCCTTCCAATTTGCCATTCTAGACTTGGGAGATAACGAATTTGTACTTCATCTTTCTAATACATTGTCGGGCATACAGATTTGTTTGTGCCTTGATATGGTGCAAAAACTCATTGTCAATGAAGTAACAGAAAAAGTCTGTTATGGAACTATTTTCGTCTAATTCTGTAATATCGGTTATACCTGATTGTCCTGTGAATACATCAATAGTTGGTACCTGCTCAGTTGCTGTCCAACCATTGACTGAGTCACTTCTTCTGGCCCTGTCTCTGCCAGTAAGACTATTTATTGGCCTTCCTCTCACTTGAACAGGAGAGCAAAATGTTGCTCACTTTCATTTTCAGACTGCGATTCTTCATTTTCAGTATCTACAACACAAAAAGAAAATAGTATAAGTATTTATAAAAAAATAAAATAAAATACGTTCACAAAAAAATTTTGTTTATAAAAAATACGTTCACAACAAATGCAAAGGTTGTAAATTGTATGATTATAAATACTAACCTGAATACAAATCTTCTTGAACATAATCTGGATCATCGTCTGTATTATCAGAAAAAATCACAATCACCAATATCACCATCACTTTCACTAAAATCGCGTTCCAATTCAGCAAGAATTTCGTCTACGGTCAAGCCGCGTCCCGACATTTTGAGCGCCAAACAACGACTGGGTTCAACTCAAACTGTTGACTATTATGTGGCCGCATATGAGATCTAGCGGTAAAAATGTGAACTGCTTGTGCATTACCAACTCAGTATGGTGCTGCTAAACCGTATATGAATGACTAACCCGTATAAAAGCATTGAAAACACGACTCCGTCAATTGACGGACTTCGCATTTTACGGAAGTTTTGCTAGTCCGTCAATTGACGGAGTTAGCACTCAAAGTGTAAAATATTGGCAAGTAATCTGCAAAAATAGTATTATATTTTTTGTTAATTCAAGTTGTACGTTTGTTAATATTTTAATAAAATAATATTCACTTTAAGTAAACATAATTATTGTTTACAAGACAGCATCCATTCTAAATTGATTGGAAAAATTATTTTTAATAAAACTTAAAATTCCATATTACTTATTTTACTTCAAATATATACATTTTTGTATTGATTTTACTTCACTAACTCATACTTCAGTTCTTTGTGAGTTGTTTCTTTCTTTCGAACAAAATAATTGTCAATTTTTTACTTGTGTGTGTGTGTGTGTGTGCAGCTTATGGATATATGAGACAATGACAACGATGATGATGGTGATGATATTGTCGATGCAGATTTCCTGTCGCTAATAAAACCCCAAGAGTGGCCTCATGAGTAAGTCATTTGCGTCTTCCGGTGGCAGTGGAAAGAAAGTACGTTTCTTCTTATGGCATTGTCTGAATTGCAAAATGTGTTTTTTAGACTTCAAATTTGATTAAATAACCATGTTTAATTATTGTCATTAATTCATTCATGTCTGGACAGGAGTTCTCTAACTAAGCAAAATAAATGCATACACTGAGATCGTCCCCATTTGCAGCGCAATACCTGTTTCTGCTGGTAGACCACACACCCACACGCACGCACGCACGCACGCATGCACACACACTATATAAAATCGACAGGTGATCCCGTTTGACAGGCTAGAGCCTGTAATCTTTGCCTGTACATACACTACTTAAAATTATTTACAACAAATAGCCAGAGTATTGCCTCTTCGTCTGTATATTTGTTCTCCCCGTTGAAGAGGTGGATTTTTCAATGCCAAAGGCATACCTTTTCTGTTTTTATTTGTTGTTCCCACCAGTGCAGTATTTTCATTTTCCAGCTCACTTGCAAGAGTTGGATTGGTGTAGTATCTTTCAGTGAACAAAGTGTGTCCTTTCCCACGCAAGTCTCCTAATAGATCTTTCACAATATTAGTGAAAACGTTACTCTGCCCACAAAAAATAGAAAAATTGGCCATATATAGCCAGAATCTGACTCTGAAAGCATGTATAATTTGATGCCATATTTTTAGGCTTCTGAGGCATGTATTGCTTGAAAAAATTCTACCCCTGTATTTACACATGCCCTCATCGATTGTAATGTCCTCAGCTGGTTGGTATGCCTGCTGAAAGCGCAAGCGGACTTTGTCAACTAAAGGGCGAATTTTATGGAAAGGATCATATCCAGGTTCCCCTTTCTTTTTTTGCTACTATTATCGTTTATATGAAAATTGTGAAGAATCAAAGAAACCTGTCACGGCTCATCAAATTAGGAAAGAAGTTACATGATATAGCCTTCTTGGACCAGTGATCTGAAATGTGTGGTTTCTGGCTAACACTCGTATGAAAAATAATGCCAAAAAATTTACGTAATTCAGAAATCGTCACACCCTTCCAATTTGCCATTCTAGACTTGGGAGATAACGAATTTGTACTTCATCTTTCTAATACATTGTCGGGCATACAGATTTGTTTGTTCCTTGATATGGTGCAAAAACTCATTGTCAATGAAGTAACAGAAAAAGTCTGTTATGGAACTATTTTCGTCTAATTCTGTAATATCGGTTATACCTGATTGTCCTGTGAATACATCAATAGTTGGTACCTGCTCAGTTGCTGTCCAACCATTGACTGAGACACTTCTTCTGGCCCTGTCTCTGCCAGTAAGACTATTTATTGGCCTACCTCTCACTTGAACAGGAGAGCAAAATCTTGCTCACTTTCATTTTCAGACTGCGATTCTTCATTTTCAGTATCTACAACACAAAAAGAAAATAGTATAAGTATTTATAAAAAAATAAAATAAAATACGTTCACAAAAAAATTTTGTTTATAAAAAATACGTTCACAACAAATGCAAAGGTTGTAAATTGTATGATTATAAATACTAACCTGAATACAAATCTTCTTGAACATAATCTGGATCATCGTCTGTATTATCAGAAAAAATCACAGTCACCAATATCACCATCACTTTCACTAAAATCGCGTTCCAATTCAGCAAGAATTTCGTCTACGGTCAAGCCGCGTCCCGACATTTTGAGCGCCAAACAACGACTGGGTTCAACTCAAACTGTTGACTATTATGTGGCCGCATATGAGATCTAGCAGTAAAAATGTGAACTGCTTGTGCATTACCAACTCAGTATGGTGCTGCTAAACCGTATATGAATGACTAACCCGTATAAAAGCATTGAAAACACGACTCCGTCAATTGACGGACTTCGCATTTTACGGAAGTTTTGCTAGTCCGTCAATTGACGGAGTTAGCACTCAAAGTGTAAAATATTGGCAAATAATCTGCAAAAATAGTATTATATTTTTTGTTAATTCAAGTTGTACGTTTGTTAATATTTTAATAAAATAATATTCACTTTAAGTAAACATAATTATTGTTTACAAGACAGCATCCATTCTAAATTGATTGGAAAAATTATTTTTAATAAAACTTAAAATTCCATATTACTTATTTTACTTCAAATATATACATTTTTGTATTGATTTTACTTCACTAACTCATACTTCAGTTCTTTGTGAGTTGTTTCTTTCTTTCGAACAAAATAATTGTCAATTTTTTACTTGTGTGTGTGTGTGTGTGTGTGTGTGTGTGTGTGTGCAGCTTATGGATATATGAGACAATGACAACGATGATGATGGTGATGATATTGTCGATGCAGATTTCCTGTCGCTAATAAAACCCCAAGAGTGGCCTCATGAGTAAGTCATTTGCGTCTTCCGGTGGCAGTGGAAAGAAAGTACGTTTCTTCATATGGCATTGTCTGAATTGCAAAATGTGTTTTTTAGACTTCAAATTTGATTAAATAACCATGTTTAATTATTGTCATTAATTCATTCATGTCTGGACAGGAGTTCTCTAATTAAGCAAAATAAATGCATACACAGAGATCGTCCCCATTTGCAGCACAATACCTGTTTCTGCTGGTAGACCACACACCCACACACACGCACGCACGCACGCATGCACACACACTACATAAAATCGACAGGTGATCCCGTTTGACAGGCTAGAGCCTGTAATCTTTGCCTGTACATACACTACTTAAAATTATTTACAACAAATAGCCAGAGTATTGCCTCTTCGTCTGTATATTTGTTCTCCCCGTTGAAGAGTTGGATTTTTCAATGCCAAAGGCATACCTTTTCTGTTTTTATTTGTTGTTCCCACCAGTGCAGTATTTTCATTTTCCAGCTCACTTGCAAGAGTTGGATTGGTGTAGTATCTTTCAGTGAACAAAGTGTGTCCTTTCCCACGCAAGTCTCCTAATAGATCTTTCACAATATTAGTGAAAACGTTACTCTGCCCACAAAAAATAGAAAAATTGGCCATATATAGCCAGAATCTGACTCTGAAAGCATGTATAATTTGATGCCATATTTTTAGGCTTCTGAGGCATGTATTGCTTGAAAAAATTCTACCCCTGTATTTACACATGCCCTCATCGATTGTAATGTCCTCAGCTGGTTGGTATGCCTGCTGAAAGCGCAAGCGGACTTTGTCAACTAAAGGGCGAATTTTATGGAAAGGATCATATCCAGGTTCCCCTTTCTTTTTTCGCTACTATTATCGTTTATATGAAAATTGTGAAGAATCAAAGAAACCTGTCACGGCTCATCAAATTAGGAAAGAAGTTACATGATATAGCCTTCTTGGACCAGTGATCTGAAATGTGTGGTTTCTGGCTAACACTCGTATGAAAAATAATGCCAAAAAATTTACGTAATTCAGAAATCGTCACACCCTTCCAATTTGCCATTCTAGACTTGGGAGATAACGAATTTGTACTTCATCTTTCTAATACATTGTCGGGCATACAGATTTGTTTGTTCCTTGATATGGTGCAAAAACTCATTGTCAATGAAGTAACAGAAAAAGTCTGTTATGGAACTATTTTCGTCTAATTCTGTAATATCGGTTATACCTGATTGTCCTGTGAATACATCAATAGTTGGTACCTGCTCAGTTGCTGTCCAACCATTGACTGAGACACTTCTTCTGGCCCTGTCTCTGCCAGTAAGACTATTTATTGGCCTACCTCTCACTTGAACAGGAGAGCAAAATCTTGCTCACTTTCATTTTCAGACTGCGATTCTTCATTTTCAGTATCTACAACACAAAAAGAAAATAGTATAAGTATTTATAAAAAAATAAAATAAAATACGTTCACAAAAAAATTTTGTTTATAAAAAATACGTTCACAACAAATGCAAAGGTTGTAAATTGTATGATTATAAATACTAACCTGAATACAAATCTTCTTGAACATAATCTGGATCATCGTCTGTATTATCAGAAAAAATCACAATCACCAATATCACCATCACTTTCACTAAAATCGCGTTCCAATTCAGCAAGAATTTCGTCTACGGTCAAGCCACGTCCCAACATTTTGAGCGCCAAACAACGACTGGGTTCAACTCAAACTGTTGACTATTATGTGGCCGCATATGAGATCTAGCGGTAAAAATGTGAACTGCTTGTGCATTACCAACTCAGTATGGTGCTGCTAAACCGTATATGAATGACTAACCCGTATAAAAGCATTGAAAACACGACTCCGTCAATTGACGGACTTCGCATTTTACGGAAGTTTTGCTAGTCCGTCAATAGATGGAGTTAGCACTCAAAGTGTAAAATATTGGCAAATAATCTGCAAAAATAGTATTATATTTTTTGTTAATTCAAGTTGTACGTTTGTTAATATTTTAATAAAATAATATTCACTTTAAGTAAACATAATTATTGTTTACAAGACAGCGTCCATTCTAAATTGATTGGAAAAATTATTTTTAATAAAACTTAAAATTCCATATTACTTATTTTACTTCAAATATATACATTTTTGTATTGATTTTACTTCACTAACTCATACTTCAGTTCTTTGTGAGTTGTTTCTTTCTTTCGAACAAAATAATTTTCAATTTTTTACTTGTGTGTGTGTGTGTGTGTGTGTGTGTGCAGCTTATGGATATATGAGACAATGACAACGATGATGATGGTGATGATATTGTCGATGCAGATTTCCTGTCGCTAATAAAACCCCAAGAGTGGCCTCATGAGTAAGTCATTTGCGTCTTCCGGTGGCAGTGGAAAGAAAGTACGTTTCTTCTTATGGGATTGTCTGAATTGCAAAATGTGTTTTTTAGACTTCAAATTTGATTAAATAACCATGTTTAATTATTGTCATTAATTCATTCATGTCTGGACAGGAGTTCTCTAACTAAGCAAAATAAATGCATACACAGAGATCGTCCCCATTTGCAGCACAATACCTGTTTCTGCTGGTAGACCACACACCCACACACACGCACGCACGCTCGCATGTACACACACTATATAAAATCGACAGGTGATCCCGTTTGACAGGCTAGAGCCTGTAATCTTTGCCTGTACATACACTACTTAAAATTATTTACAACAAATAGCCAGAGTATTGCCTCTTCGTCTGTATATTTGTTCTCCCCGTTGAAGAGTTGGATTTTTCAATGCCAAAGGCATACCTTTTCTGTTTTTATTTGTTGTTCCCACCAGTGCAGTATTTTCATTTTCCAGCTCACTTGCAAGAGTTGGATTGGTGTAGTATCTTTCAGTGAACAAAGTGTGTCCTTTCCCACGCAAGTCTCCTAATAGATCTTTCACAATATTAGTGAAAACGTTACTCTGCCCACAAAAAATAGAAAAATTGGCCATATATAGCCAGAATCTGACTCTGAAAGCATGTATAATTTGATGCCATATTTTTAGGCTTCTGAGGCATGTATTGCTTGAAAAAATTCTACCCCTGTATTTACACATGCCCTCATCGATTGTAATGTCCTCAGCTGGTTGGTATGCCTGCTGAAAGCGCAAGCGGACTTTGTCAACTAAAGGGCGAATTTTATGGAAAGGATCATATCCAGGTTCCCCTTTCTTTTTTCGCTACTATTATCGTTTATATGAAAATTGTGAAGAATCAAAGAAACCTGTCACGGCTCATCAAATTAGGAAAGAAGTTACATGATATAGCCTTCTTGGACCAGTGATCTGAAATGTGTGGTTTCTGGCTAACACTCGTATGAAAAATAATGCCAAAAAATTTACGTAATTCAGAAATCGTCACACCCTTCCAATTTGCCATTCTAGACTTGGGAGATAACGAATTTGTACTTCATCTTTCTAATACATTGTCGGGCATACAGATTTGTTTGTGCCTTGATATGGTGCAAAAACTCATTGTCAATGAAGTAACAGAAAAAGTCTGTTATGGAACTATTTTCGTCTAATTCTGTAATATCGGTTATACCTGATTGTCCTGTGAATACATCAATAGTTGGTACCTGCTCAGTTGCTGTCCAACCATTGACTGAGTCACTTCTTCTGGCCCTGTCTCTGCCAGTAAGACTATTTATTGGCCTTCCTCTCACTTGAACAGGAGAGCAAAATGTTGCTCACTTTCATTTTCAGACTGCGATTCTTCATTTTCAGTATCTACAACACAAAAAGAAAATAGTGTAAGTATTTATAAAAAAATAAAATAAAATACGTTCACAAAAAAATTTTGTTTATAAAAAATACGTTCACAACAAATGCAAAGGTTGTAAATTGTATGATTATAAATACTAACCTGAATACAAATCTTCTTGAACATAATCTGGATCATCGTCTGTATTATCAGAAAAAATCACAATCACCAATATCACCATCACTTTCACTAAAATCGCGTTCCAATTCAGCAAGAATTTCGTCTACGGTCAAGCCGCGTCCCGACATTTTGAGCGCCAAACAACGACTGGGTTCAACTCAAACTGTTGACTATTATGTGGCCGCATATGAGATCTAGCGGTAAAAATGTGAACTGCTTGTGCATTACCAACTCAGTATGGTGCTGCTAAACCGTATATGAATGACTAACCCGTATAAAAGCATTGAAAACACGACTCCGTCAATTGACGGACTTCGCATTTTACGGAAGTTTTGCTAGTCCGTCAATTGACGGAGTTAGCACTCAAAGTGTAAAATATTGGCAAATAATCTGCAAAAATAGTATTATATTTTTTGTTAATTCAAGTTGTACGTTTGTTAATATTTTAATAAAATAATATTCACTTTAAGTAAACATAATTATTGTTTACAAGACAGCATCCATTCTAAATTGATTGGAAAAATTATTTTTAATAAAACTTAAAATTCCATATTACTTATTTTACTTCAAATATATACATTTTTGTATTGATTTTACTTCACTAACTCATACTTCAGTTCTTTGTGAGTTGTTTCTTTCTTTCGAACAAAATAATTGTCAATTTTTTACTTGTGTGTGTGTGTGTGTGTGCAGCTTATGGATATATGAGACAATGACAACGATGATGATGGTGATGATATTGTCGATGCAGATTTCCTGTCGCTAATAAAACCCCAAGAGTGGCCTCATGAGTAAGTCATTTGCGTCTTCCGGTGGCAGTGGAAAGAAAGTACGTTTCTTCTTATGGCATTGTCTGAATTGCAAAATGTGTTTTTTAGACTTCAAATTTGATTAAATAACCATGTTTAATTATTGTCATTAATTCATTCATGTCTGGACAGGAGTTCTCTAACTAAGCAAAATAAATGCATCCACAGAGATCGTCCCCATTTGCAGCACAATACCTGTTTCTGCTGGTAGACCACACACCAACACGCACGCACGCACGCACGCATGCACACACACTATATAAAATCGACAGGTGATCCCGTTTGACAGGCTAGAGCCTGTAATCTTTGCCTGTACATACACTACTTAAAATTATTTACAACAAATAGCCAGAGTATTGCCTCTTCGTCTGTATATTTGTTCTCCCCGTTGAAGAGTTGGATTTTTCAATGCCAAAGGCATACCTTTTCTGTTTTTATTTGTTGTTCCCACCAGTGCAGTATTTTCATTTTCCAGCTCACTTGCAAGAGTTGGATTGGTGTAGTATCTTTCAGTGAACAAAGTGTGTCCTTTCCCACGCAAGTCTCCTAATAGATCTTTCACAATATTAGTGAAAACGTTACTCTGCCCACAAAAAATAGAAAAATTGGCCATATATAGCCAGAATCTGACTCTGAAAGCATGTATAATTTGATGCCATATTTTTAGGCTTCTGAGGCATGTATTGCTTGAAAAAATTCTACCCCTGTATTTACACATGCCCTCATCGATTGTAATGTCCTCAGCTGGTTGGTATGCCTGCTGAAAGCGCAAGCGGACTTTGTCAACTAAAGGGCGAATTTTATGGAAAGGATCATATCCAGGTTCCCCTTTCTTTTTTTGCTACTATTATCGTTTATATGAAAATTGTGAAGAATCAAAGAAACCTGTCACGGCTCATCAAATTAGGAAAGAAGTTACATGATATAGCCTTCTTGGACCAGTGATCTGAAATGTGTGGTTTCTGGCTAACACTCGTATGAAAAATAATGCCAAAAAATTTACGTAATTCAGAAATCGTCACACCCTTCCAATTTGCCATTCTAGACTTGGGAGATAACGAATTTGTACTTCATCTTTCTAATACATTGTCGGGCATACAGATTTGTTTGTTCCTTGATATGGTGCAAAAACTCATTGTCAATGAAGTAACAGAAAAAGTCTGTTATGGAACTATTTTCGTCTAATTCTGTAATATCGGTTATACCTGATTGTCCTGTGAATACATCAATAGTTGGTACCTGCTCAGTTGCTGTCCAACCATTGACTGAGACACTTCTTCTGGCCCTGTCTCTGCCAGTAAGACTATTTATTGGCCTACCTCTCACTTGAACAGGAGAGCAAAATCTTGCTCACTTTCATTTTCAGACTGCGATTCTTCATTTTCAGTATCTACAACACAAAAAGAAAATAGTATAAGTATTTATAAAAAAATAAAATAAAATACGTTCACAAAAAAATTTTGTTTTTAAAAATACGTTCACAACAAATGCAAAGGTTGTAAATTGTATGATTATAAATACTAACCTGAATACAAATCTTCTTGAACATAATCTGGATCATCGTCTGTATTATCAGAAAAAATCACAATCACCAATATCACCATCACTTTCACTAAAATCGCGTTCCAATTCAGCAAGAATTTCGTCTACGGTCAAGCCGCGTCCCGACATTTTGAGCGCCAAACAACGACTGGGTTCAACTCAAACTGTTGACTATTATGTGGCCGCATATGAGATCTAGCAGTAAAAATGTGAACTGCTTGTGCATTACCAACTCAGTATGGTGCTGCTAAACCGTATATGAATGACTAACCCGTATAAAAGCATTGAAAACACGACTCCGTCAATTGACGGACTTCGCATTTTACGGAAGTTTTGCTAGTCCGTCAATTGATGGAGTTAGCACTCAAAGTGTAAAATATTGGCAAATAATCTGCAAAAATAGTATTATATTTTTTGTTAATTCAAGTTGTACGTTTGTTAATATTTTAATAAAATAATATTCACTTTAAGTAAACATAATTATTGTTTACAAGACAGCGTCCATTCTAAATTGATTGGAAAAATTATTTTTAATAAAACTTAAAATTCCATATTACTTATTTTACTTCAAATATATACATTTTTGTATTGATTTTACTTCACTAACTCATACTTCAGTTCTTTGTGAGTTGTTTCTTTCTTTCGAACAAAATAATTTTCAATTTTTTACTTGTGTGTGTGTGTGTGTGTGTGTGTGTGTGTGTGTGTGTGTGCAGCTTATGGATATATGAGACAATGACAACGATGATGATGGTGATGATATTGTCGATGCAGATTTCCTGTCGCTAATAAAACCCCAAGAGTGGCCTCATGAGTAAGTCATTTGCGTCTTCCGGTGGCAGTGGAAAGAAAGTACGTTTCTTCTTATGGGATTGTCTGAATTGCAAAATGTGTTTTTTAGACTTCAAATTTGATTAAATAACCATGTTTAATTATTGTCATTAATTCATTCATGTCTGGACAGGAGTTCTCTAACTAAGCAAAATAAATGCATACACAGAGATCGTCCCCATTTGCAGCACAATACCTGTTTCTGCTGGTAGACCACACACCCACACACACGCACGCACGCTCGCATGCACACACACTATATAAAATCGACAGGTGATCCCGTTTGACAGGCTAGAGCCTGTAATCTTTGCCTGTACATACACTACTTAAAATTATTTACAACAAATAGCCAGAGTATTGCCTCTTCGTCTGTATATTTGTTCTCCCCGTTGAAGAGTTGGATTTTTCAATGCCAAAGGCATACCTTTTCTGTTTTTATTTGTTGTTCCCACCAGTGCAGTATTTTCATTTTCCAGCTCACTTGCAAGAGTTGGATTGGTGTAGTATCTTTCAGTGAACAAAGTGTGTCCTTTCCCACGCAAGTCTCCTAATAGATCTTTCACAATATTAGTGAAAACGTTACTCTGCCCACAAAAAATAGAAAAATTGGCCATATATAGCCAGAATCTGACTCTGAAAGCATGTATAATTTGATGCCATATTTTTAGGCTTCTGAGGCATGTATTGCTTGAAAAAATTCTACCCCTGTATTTACACATGCCCTCATCGATTGTAATGTCCTCAGCTGGTTGGTATGCCTGCTGAAAGCGCAAGCGGACTTTGTCAACTAAAGGGCGAATTTTATGGAAAGGATCATATCCAGGTTCCCCTTTCTTTTTTCGCTACTATTATCGTTTATATGAAAATTGTGAAGAATCAAAGAAACCTGTCACGGCTCATCAAATTAGGAAAGAAGTTACATGATATAGCCTTCTTGGACCAGTGATCTGAAATGTGTGGTTTCTGGCTAACACTCGTATGAAAAATAATGCCAAAAAATTTACGTAATTCAGAAATCGTCACACCCTTCCAATTTGCCATTCTAGACTTGGGAGATAACGAATTTGTACTTCATCTTTCTAATACATTGTCGGGCATACAGATTTGTTTGTGCCTTGATATGGTGCAAAAACTCATTGTCAATGAAGTAACAGAAAAAGTCTGTTATGGAACTATTTTCGTCTAATTCTGTAATATCGGTTATACCTGATTGTCCTGTGAATACATCAATAGTTGGTACCTGCTCAGTTGCTGTCCAACCATTGACTGAGTCACTTCTTCTGGCCCTGTCTCTGCCAGTAAGACTATTTATTGGCCTTCCTCTCACTTGAACAGGAGAGCAAAATGTTGCTCACTTTCATTTTCAGACTGCGATTCTTCATTTTCAGTATCTACAACACAAAAAGAAAATAGTATAAGTATTTATAAAAAAATAAAATAAAATACGTTCACAAAAAAATTTTGTTTATAAAAAATACGTTCACAACAAATGCAAAGGTTGTAAATTGTATGATTATAAATACTAACCTGAATACAAATCTTCTTGAACATAATCTGGATCATCGTCTGTATTATCAGAAAAAATCACAATCACCAATATCACCATCACTTTCACTAAAATCGCGTTCCAATTCAGCAAGAATTTCGTCTACGGTCAAGCCGCGTCCCGACATTTTGAGCGCCAAACAGCGACTGGGTTCAACTCAAACTGTTGACTATTATGTGGCCGCATATGAGATCTAGCGGTAAAAATGTGAACTGCTTGTGCATTACCAACTCAGTATGGTGCTGCTAAACCGTATATGAATGACTAACCCGTATAAAAGCATTGAAAACACGACTCCGTCAATTGACGGACTTCGCATTTTACGGAAGTTTTGCTAGTCCGTCAATTGACGGAGTTAGCACTCAAAGTGTAAAATATTGGCAAATAATCTGCAAAAATAGTATTATATTTTTTGTTAATTCAAGTTGTACGTTTGTTAATATTTTAATAAAATAATATTCACTTTAAGTAAACATAATTATTGTTTACAAGACAGCATCCATTCTAAATTGATTGGAAAAATTATTTTTAATAAAACTTAAAATTCCATATTACTTATTTTACTTCAAATATATACATTTTTGTATTGATTTTACTTCACTAACTCATACTTCAGTTCTTTGTGAGTTGTTTCTTTCTTTCGAACAAAATAATTGTCAATTTTTTACTTGTGTGTGTGTGTGTGTGTGTGCAGCTTATGGATATATGAGACAATGACAACGATGATGATGGTGATGATATTGTCGATGCAGATTTCCTGTCGCTAATAAAACCCCAAGAGTGGCCTCATGAGTAAGTCATTTGCGTCTTCCGGTGGCAGTGGAAAGAAAGTACGTTTCTTCTTATGGCATTGTCTGAATTGCAAAATGTGTTTTTTAGACTTCAAATTTGATTAAATAACCATGTTTAATTATTGTCATTAATTCATTCATGTCTGGACAGGAGTTCTCTAACTAAGCAAAATAAATGCATACACAGAGATCGTCCCCATTTGCAGCACAATACCTGTTTCTGCTGGTAGACCACACACCCACACGCACGCACGCACGCACGCATGCACACACACTATATAAAATCGACAGGTGATCCCGTTTGACAGGCTAGAGCCTGTAATCTTTGCCTGTACATACACTACTTAAAATTATTTACAACAAATAGCCAGAGTATTGCCTCTTCGTCTGTATATTTGTTCTCCCCGTTGAAGAGTTGGATTTTTCAATGCCAAAGGCATACCTTTTCTGTTTTTATTTGTTGTTCCCACCAGTGCAGTATTTTCATTTTCCAGCTCACTTGCAAGAGTTGGATTGGTGTAGTATCTTTCAGTGAACAAAGTGTGTCCTTTCCCACGCAAGTCTCCTAATAGATCTTTCACAATATTAGTGAAAACGTTACTCTGCCCACAAAAAATAGAAAAATTGGCCATATATAGCCAGAATCTGACTCTGAAAGCATGTATAATTTGATGCCATATTTTTAGGCTTCTGAGGCATGTATTGCTTGAAAAAATTCTACCCCTGTATTTACACATGCCCTCATCGATTGTAATGTCCTCAGCTGGTTGGTATGCCTGCTGAAAGCGCAAGCGGACTTTGTCAACTAAAGGGCGAATTTTATGGAAAGGATCATATCCAGGTTCCCCTTTCTTTTTTCGCTACTATTATCGTTTATATGAAAATTGTGAAGAATCAAAGAAACCTGTCACGGCTCATCAAATTAGGAAAGAAGTTACATGATATAGCCTTCTTGGACCAGTGATCTGAAATGTGTGGTTTCTGGCTAACACTCGTATGAAAAATAATGCCAAAAAATTTACGTAATTCAGAAATCGTCACACCCTTCCAATTTGCCATTCTAGACTTGGGAGATAACGAATTTGTACTTCATCTTTCTAATACATTGTCGGGCATACAGATTTGTTTGTGCCTTGATATGGTGCAAAAACTCATTGTCAATGAAGTAACAGAAAAAGTCTGTTATGGAACTATTTTCGTCTAATTCTGTAATATCGGTTATACCTGATTGTCCTGTGAATACATCAATAGTTGGTACCTGCTCAGTTGCTGTCCAACCATTGACTGAGACACTTCTTCTGGCCCTGTCTCTGCCAGTAAGACTATTTATTGGCCTACCTCTCACTTGAACAGGAGAGCAAAATCTTGCTCACTTTCATTTTCAGACTGCGATTCTTCATTTTCAGTATCTACAACACAAAAAGAAAATAGTATAAGTATTTATAAAAAAATAAAATAAAATATGTTCACAAAAAAATTTTGTTTTTAAAAAATACGTTCACAACAAATGCAAAGGTTGTAAATTGTATGATTATAAATACTAACCTGAATACAAATCTTCTTGAACATAATCTGGATCATCGTCTGTATTATCAGAAAAAATCACAATCACCAATATCACCATCACTTTCACTAAAATCGCGTTCCAATTCAGCAAGAATTTCGTCTACGGTCAAGCCGCGTCCCGACATTTTGAGCGCCAAACAACGACTGGGTTCAACTCAAACTGTTGACTATTATGTGGCCGCATATGAGATCTAGCAGTAAAAATGTGAACTGCTTGTGCATTACCAACTCAGTATGGTGCTGCTAAACCGTATATGAATGACTAACCCGTATAAAAGCATTGAAAACACGACTCCGTCAATTGACGGACTTCGCATTTTACGGAAGTTTTGCTAGTCCGTCAATTGATGGAGTTAGCACTCAAAGTGTAAAATATTGGCAAATAATCTGCAAAAATAGTATTATATTTTTTGTTAATTCAAGTTGTACGTTTGTTAATATTTTAATAAAATAATATTCACTTTAAGTAAACATAATTATTGTTTACAAGACAGCGTCCATTCTAAATTGATTGGAAAAATTATTTTTAATAAAACTTAAAATTCCATATTACTTATTTTACTTCAAATATATACATTTTTGTATTGATTTTACTTCACTAACTCATACTTCAGTTCTTTGTGAGTTGTTTCTTTCTTTCGAACAAAATAATTTTCAATTTTTTACTTGTGTGTGTGTGTGTGTGTGTGTGTGTGTGTGTGCAGCTTATGGATATATGAGACAATGACAACGATGATGATGGTGATGATATTGTCGATGCAGATTTCCTGTCGCTAATAAAACCCCAAGAGTGGCCTCATGAGTAAGTCATTTGCGTCTTCCGGTGGCAGTGGAAAGAAAGTACGTTTCTTCTTATGGGATTGTCTGAATTGCAAAATGTGTTTTTTAGACTTCAAATTTGATTAAATAACCATGTTTAATTATTGTCATTAATTCATTCATGTCTGGACAGGAGTTCTCTAACTAAGCAAAATAAATGCATACACAGAGATCGTCCCCATTTGCAGCACAATACCTGTTTCTGCTGGTAGACCACACACCCACACGCACGCACGCACGCACGCATGCACACACACTATATAAAATCGACAGGTGATCCCGTTTGACAGGCTAGAGCCTGTAATCTTTGCCTGTACATACACTACTTAAAATTATTTACAACAAATAGCCAGAGTATTGCCTCTTCGTCTGTATATTTGTTCTCCCCGTTGAAGAGTTGGATTTTTCAATGCCAAAGGCATACCTTTTCTGTTTTTATTTGTTGTTCCCACCAGTGCAGTATTTTCATTTTCCAGCTCACTTGCAAGAGTTGGATTGGTGTAGTATCTTTCAGTGAACAAAGTGTGTCCTTTCCCACGCAAGTCTCCTAATAGATCTTTCACAATATTAGTGAAAACGTTACTCTGCCCACAAAAAATAGAAAAATTGGCCATATATAGCCAGAATCTGACTCTGAAAGCATGTATAATTTGATGCCATATTTTTAGGCTTCTGAGGCATGTATTGCTTGAAAAAATTCTACCCCTGTATTTACACATGCCCTCATCGATTGTAATGTCCTCAGCTGGTTGGTATGCCTGCTGAAAGCGCAAGCGGACTTTGTCAACTAAAGGGCGAATTTTATGGAAAGGATCATATCCAGGTTCCCCTTTCTTTTTTCGCTACTATTATCGTTTATATGAAAATTGTGAAGAATCAAAGAAACCTGTCACGGCTCATCAAATTAGGAAAGAAGTTACATGATATAGCCTTCTTGGACCAGTGATCTGAAATGTGTGGTTTCTGGCTAACACTCGTATGAAAAATAATGCCAAAAAATTTACGTAATTCAGAAATCGTCACACCCTTCCAATTTGCCATTCTAGACTTGGGAGATAACGAATTTGTACTTCATCTTTCTAATACATTGTCGGGCATACAGATTTGTTTGTGCCTTGATATGGTGCAAAAACTCATTGTCAATGAAGTAACAGAAAAAGTCTGTTATGGAACTATTTTCGTCTAATTCTGTAATATCGGTTATACCTGATTGTCCTGTGAATACATCAATAGTTGGTACCTGCTCAGTTGCTGTCCAACCATTGACTGAGTCACTTCTTCTGGCCCTGTCTCTGCCAGTAAGACTATTTATTGGCCTTCCTCTCACTTGAACAGGAGAGCAAAATCTTGCTCACTTTCATTTTCAGACTGCGATTCTTCATTTTCAGTATCTACAACACAAAAAGAAAATAGTATAAGTATTTATAAAAAAATAAAATAAAATACGTTCACAAAAAAATTTTGTTTATAAAAAACACGTTCACAACAAATGCAAATGTTGTAAATTGTATGATTATAAATACTAACCTGAATACAAATCTTCTTGAACATAATCTGGATCATCGTCTGTATTATCAGAAAAAATCACAATCACCAATATCACCATCACTTTCACTAAAATCGCGTTCCAATTCAGCAAGAATTTCGTCTACGGTCAAGCCGCGTCCCGACATTTTGAGCGCCAAACAACGACTGGGTTCAACTCAAACTGTTGACTATTATGTGGCCGCATATGAGATCTAGCGGTAAAAATGTGAACTGCTTGTGCATTACCAACTCAGTATGGTGCTGCTAAACCGTATATGAATGACTAACCCGTATAAAAGCATTGAAAACACGACTCCGTCAATTGACGGACTTCGCATTTTACGGAAGTTTTGCTAGTCCGTCAATTGACGGAGTTAGCACTCAAAGTGTAAAATATTGGCAAATAATCTGCAAAAATAGTATTATATTTTTTGTTAATTCAAGTTGTACGTTTGTTAATATTTTAATAAAATAATATTCACTTTAAGTAAACATAATTATTGTTTACAAGACAGCATCCATTCTAAATTGATTGGAAAAATTATTTTTAATAAAACTTAAAATTCCATATTACTTATTTTACTTCAAATATATACATTTTTGTATTGATTTTACTTCACTAACTCATACTTCAGTTCTTTGTGAGTTGTTTCTTTCTTTCGAACAAAATAATTGTCAATTTTTTACTTGTGTGTGTGTGTGTGTGTGCAGCTTATGGATATATGAGACAATGACAACGATGATGATGGTGATGATATTGTCGATGCAGATTTCCTGTCGCTAATAAAACCCCAAGAGTGGCCTCATGAGTAAGTCATTTGCGTCTTCCGGTGGCAGTGGAAAGAAAGTACGTTTCTTCTTATGGCATTGTCTGAATTGCAAAATGTGTTTTTTAGACTTCAAATTTGATTAAATAACCATGTTTAATTATTGTCATTAATTCATTCATGTCTGGACAGGAGTTCTCTAACTAAGCAAAATAAATGCATACACAGAGATCGTCCCCATTTGCAGCACAATACCTGTTTCTGCTGGTAGACCACACACCCACACGCACGCACGCACGCACGCACGCATGCACACACACTATATAAAATCGACAGGTGATCCCGTTTGACAGGCTAGAGCCTGTAATCTTTGCCTGTACATACACTACTTAAAATTATTTACAACAAATAGCCAGAGTATTGCCTCTTCGTCTGTATATTTGTTCTCCCCGTTGAAGAGTTGGATTTTTCAATGCCAAAGGCATACCTTTTCTGTTTTTATTTGTTGTTCCCACCAGTGCAGTATTTTCATTTTCCAGCTCACTTGCAAGAGTTGGATTGGTGTAGTATCTTTCAGTGAACAAAGTGTGTCCTTTCCCACGCAAGTCTCCTAATAGATCTTTCACAATATTAGTGAAAACGTTACTCTGCCCACAAAAAATAGAAAAATTGGCCATATATAGCCAGAATCTGACTCTGAAAGCATGTATAATTTGATGCCATATTTTTAGGCTTCTGAGGCATGTATTGCTTGAAAAAATTCTACCCCTGTATTTACACATGCCCTCATCGATTGTAATGTCCTCAGCTGGTTGGTATGCCTGCTGAAAGCGCAAGCGGACTTTGTCAACTAAAGGGCGAATTTTATGGAAAGGATCATATCCAGGTTCCCCTTTCTTTTTTTGCTACTATTATCGTTTATATGAAAATTGTGAAGAATCAAAGAAACCTGTCACGGCTCATCAAATTAGGAAAGAAGTTACATGATATAGCCTTCTTGGACCAGTGATCTGAAATGTGTGGTTTCTGGCTAACACTCGTATGAAAAATAATGCCAAAAAATTTACGTAATTCAGAAATCGTCACACCCTTCCAATTTGCCATTCTAGACTTGGGAGATAACGAATTTGTACTTCATCTTTCTAATACATTGTCGGGCATACAGATTTGTTTGTGCCTTGATATGGTGCAAAAACTCATTGTCAATGAAGTAACAGAAAAAGTCTGTTATGGAACTATTTTCGTCTAATTCTGTAATATCGGTTATACCTGATTGTCCTGTGAATACATCAATAGTTGGTACCTGCTCAGTTGCTGTCCAACCATTGACTGAGACACTTCTTCTGGCCCTGTCTCTGCCAGTAAGACTATTTATTGGCCTACCTCTCACTTGAACAGGAGAGCAAAATCTTGCTCACTTTCATTTTCAGACTGCGATTCTTCATTTTCAGTATCTACAACACAAAAAGAAAATAGTATAAGTATTTATAAAAAAATAAAATAAAATACGTTCACAAAAAAATTTTGTTTATAAAAAATACGTTCACAACAAATGCAAATGTTGTAAATTGTATGATTATAAATACTAACCTGAATACAAATCTTCTTGAACATAATCTGGATCATCGTCTGTATTATCAGAAAAAATCACAATCACCAATATCACCATCACTTTCACTAAAATCGCGTTCCAATTCAGCAAGAATTTCGTCTACGGTCAAGCCGCGTCCCGACATTTTGAGCGCCAAACAACGACTGGGTTCAACTCAAACTGTTGACTATTATGTGGCCGCATATGAGATCTAGCAGTAAAAATGTGAACTGCTTGTGCATTACCAACTCAGTATGGTGCTGCTAAACCGTATATGAATGACTAACCCGTATAAAAGCATTGAAAACACGACTCCGTCAATTGACGGACTTCGCATTTTACGGAAGTTTTGCTAGTCCGTCAATTGACGGAGTTAGCACTCAAAGTGTAAAATATTGGCAAATAATCTGCAAAAATAGTATTATATTTTTTGTTAATTCAAGTTGTACGTTTGTTAATATTTTAATAAAATAATATTCACTTTAAGTAAACATAATTATTGTTTACAAGACAGCATCCATTCTAAATTGATTGGAAAAATTATTTTTAATAAAACTTAAAATTCCATATTACTTATTTTACTTCAAATATATACATTTTTGTATTGATTTTACTTCACTAACTCATACTTCAGTTCTTTGTGAGTTGTTTCTTTCTTTCGAACAAAATAATTGTCAATTTTTTACTTGTGTGTGTGTGTGTGTGTGTGTGTGTGTGTGTGTGTGTGCAGCTTATGGATATATGAGACAATGACAACGATGATGATGGTGATGATATTGTCGATGCAGATTTCCTGTCGCTAATAAAACCCCAAGAGTGGCCTCATGAGTAAGTCATTTGCGTCTTCCGGTGGCAGTGGAAAGAAAGTACGTTTCTTCATATGGCATTGTCTGAATTGCAAAATGTGTTTTTTAGACTTCAAATTTGATTAAATAACCATGTTTAATTATTGTCATTAATTCATTCATGTCTGGACAGGAGTTCTCTAATTAAGCAAAATAAATGCATACACAGAGATCGTCCCCATTTGCAGCACAATACCTGTTTCTGCTGGTAGACCACACACCCACACACACGCACGCACGCATGCACACACACTACATAAAATCGACAGGTGATCCCGTTTGACAGGCTAGAGCCTGTAATCTTTGCCTGTACATACACTACTTAAAATTATTTACAACAAATAGCCAGAGTATTGCCTCTTCATCTGTATATTTGTTCTCCCCGTTGAAGAGTTGGATTTTTCAATGCCAAAGGCATACCTTTTCTGTTTTTATTTGTTGTTCCCACCAGTGCAGTATTTTCATTTTCCAGCTCACTTGCAAGAGTTGGATTGGTGTAGTATCTTTCAGTGAACAAAGTGTGTCCTTTCCCACGCAAGTCTCCTAATAGATCTTTCACAATATTAGTGAAAACGTTACTCTGCCCACAAAAAATAGAAAAATTGGCCATATATAGCCAGAATCTGACGCTGAAAGCATGTATAATTTGATGCCATATTTTTAGGCTTCTGAGGCATGTATTGCTTGAAAAAATTCTACCCCTGTATTTACACATGCCCTCATCGATTGTAATGTCCTCAGCTGGTTGGTATGCCTGCTGAAAGCGCAAGCGGACTTTGTCAACTAAAGGGCGAATTTTATGGAAAGGATCATATCCAGGTTCCCCTTTCTTTTTTTGCTACTATTATCGTTTATATGAAAATTGTGAAGAATCAAAGAAACCTGTCACGGCTCATCAAATTAGGAAAGAAGTTACATGATATAGCCTTCTTGGACCAGTGATCTGAAATGTGTGGTTTCTGGCTAACACTCGTATGAAAAATAATGCCAAAAAAATTTACGTAATTCAGAAATCGTCACACCCTTCCAATTTGCCATTCTAGACTTGGGAGATAACGAATTTGTACTTCATCTTTCTAATACATTGTCGGGCATACAGATTTGTTTGTTCCTTGATATGGTGCAAAAACTCATTGTCAATGAAGTAACAGAAAAAGTCTGTTATGGAACTATTTTCGACTAATTCTGTAATATCGGTTATACCTGATTGTCCTGTGAATACATCAATAGTTGGTACCTGCTCAGTTGCTGTCCAACCATTGACTGAGACACTTCTTCTGGCCCTGTCTCTGCCAGTAAGACTATTTATTGGCCTACCTCTCACTTGAACAGGAGAGCAAAATCTTGCTCACTTTCATTTTCAGACTGCGATTCTTCATTTTCAGTATCTACAACACAAAAAGAAAATAGTATAAGTATTTATAAAAAAATAAAATAAAATACGTTCACAAAAAAATTTTGTTTATAAAAAATACGTTCACAACAAATGCAAAGGTTGTAAATTGTATGATTATAAATACTAACCTGAATACAAATCTTCTTGAAAATAATCTGGATCATCGTCTGTATTATCAGAAAAAATCACAATCACCAATATCACCATCACTTTCACTAAAATCGCGTTCCAATTCAGCAAGAATTTCGTCTACGGTCAAGCCGCGTCCCGACATTTTGAGCGCCAAACAACGACTGGGTTCAACTCAAACTGTTGACTATTATGTGGCCGCATATGAGATCTAGCGGTAAAAATGTGAACTGCTTGTGCATTACCAACTCAGTATGGTGCTGCTAAACCGTATATGAATGACTAACCCGTATAAAAGCATTGAAAACACGACTCCGTCAATTGACGGACTTCGCATTTTACGGAAGTTTTGCTAGTCCGTCAATTGACGGAGTTAGCACTCAAAGTGTAAAATATTGGCAAATAATCTGCAAAAATAGTATTATATTTTTTGTTAATTCAAGTTGTACGTTTGTTAATATTTTAATAAAATAATATACACTTTAAGTAAACATAATTATTGTTTACAAGACAGCATCCATTCTAAATTGATTGGAAAAATTATTTTTAATAAAACTTAAAATTCCATATTACTTATTTTACTTCAAATATATACATTTTTGTATTGATTTTACTTCACTAACTCATACTTCAGTTCTTTGTGAGTTGTTTCTTTCTTTCGAACAAAATAATTTTCAATTTTTTACTTGTGTGTGTGTGTGTGTGTGTGTGTGTGTGTGTGTGTGTGCAGCTTATGGATATATGAGACAATGACAACGATGATGATGGTGATGATATTGTCGATACAGATTTCCTGTCGCTAATAAATCCCAAAGAGTGGCCTCATGAGTAAGTCATTTGCGTCTTCCGGTGGCAGTGGAAAGAAAGTACGTTTCTTCTTATGGCATTGTGTGAATTGCAAAATGTGTTTTTTAGACTTCAAATTTGATTAAATAAGCATGTTTAATTATTGTCATTAATTCATTCATGTCTGGACAGGAGTTCTCTAACTAAGCAAAATAAATGCATACACAGAGATCGTCCCCATTTGCAGCACAATACCTGTTTCTGCTGGTAGACCACACACACACGCACACACACACACACACACACACACACACACACACACACTATATAAAATCGACAGGTGATCACGTTTGACAGGCTAGAGCCTGTAATCTTTGCCTGTACATACACTACTTAAAATTATTTCCAACAAATAGCCAGAGTATTGCCTCTTCGTCTGTATATTTGTTCTCTCCGTTGAAGAGTTGGATTTTTCAATGCCAAAGGCATGCCTTTTCTGTCTTTATTTGTTGTTCCCACCAGTGCAGTATTTTCATTTTCCAGCTCACTTGCAAGAGTTGGATTGGTGTAGTATCTTTCAGTGAACAAAGTGTGTCCTTTCCCACGCAAGTCTCCTAATAGATCTTTCACAATATTAGTGAAAACGTTACTCTGCCCACAAAAAATAGAAAAATTGGCCATATATAGCCAGAATCTGACTCTGAAAGCATGTATAATTTGATGCCATATTTTTAGGCTTCTGAGGCATGTATTGCTTGAAAAAATTCTACCCCTGTATTTACACATGCCCTCATCGATTGTAATGTCCTCAGCTGGTTGGTATGCCTGCTGAAAGCGCAAGCGGACTTTGTCAACTAAAGGGCGAATTTTATGGAAAGGATCATATCCAGGTTCCCCTTTCTTTTTTCGCTACTATTATCGTTTATATGAAAATTGTGAAGAATCAAAGAAACCTGTCACGGCTCATCAAATTAGGAAAGAAGTTACATGATATAGCCTTCTTGGACCAGTGATCTGAAATGTGTGGTTTCTGGCTAACACTCGTATGAAAAATAATGCCAAAAAATTTACGTAATTCAGAAATCGTCACACCCTTCCAATTTGCCATTCTAGACTTGGGAGATAACGAATTTGTACTTCATCTTTCTAATACATTGTCGGGCATACAGATTTGTTTGTTCCTTGATATGGTGCAAAAACTCATTGTCAATGAAGTAACAGAAAAAGTCTGTTATGGAACTATTTTCGTCTAATTCTGTAATATCGGTTATACCTGATTGTCCTGTGAATACATCAATAGTTGGTACCTGCTCAGTTGCTGTCCAACCATTGACTGAGTCACTTCTTCTGGCCCTGTCTCTGCCAGTAAGACTATTTATTGGCCTACCTCTCACTTGAACAGGAGAGCAAAATCTTGCTCACTTTCATTTTCAGACTGCGATTCTTCATTTTCAGTATCTACAACACAAAAAACAAAATAGTATAAGTATTTATAAAAAAATAAAATAAAATACGTTCACAAAAAAATTTTGTTTATAAAAAATACGTTCACAACAAATGCAAATGTTGTGAATTGTATGATTATAAATACTAACCTGAATACAAATCTTCTTGAACATAATCTGGATCATCGTCTGTATTATCAGAAAAAATCACAATCACCAATATCACCATCACTTTCACTAAAATCGCGTTCCAATTCAGCAAGAATTTCGTCTACGGTCAAGCCGCGTCCCGACATTTTGAGCGCCAAACAACGACTGGGTTCAACTCAAACTGTTGACTATTATGTGGCCGTATATGAGATCTAGCGGTAAAAATGTGAACTGCTTGTGCATTACCAACTCTGTATGGTGCTGCTAAACCGTCATATGAATGACTAACCCGTATAAAAGCATTGAAAACACGACTCCGTCAATTGACGGACCTCGCATTTTACGGAAGTTTTCTCTAGTCCGTCAATTGACGGAGTTAGCACTCAAAGTGTAAAATATTGGCAAATAATCTGTAAAAATAGTATTATATTTTTTGTTAATTCAAGTTGTACATTTATTAATATTTTAATAAAATAATATTCACTTTAAGTAAACATAATTATTGTTTACAAGACAGCATCCATTCTAAATTGATTGGAAAAATTATTTTTAATAAAACTTAAAATTCCATATTACTTATTTTACTTCAAATATATACATTTTTGTATTGATTTTACTTCACTAACTCATACTTCAGTTCTTTGTGAGTTGTTTCTTTCTTTCGAACAAAATAATTTTCAATTTTTTACTTGTGTGTGTGTGTGTGTGTGTGTGTGTGTGTGTGTGTGTGTGTGTGTGTGTGTGTGTGTGTGTGTGTGTGTGTGCAGCTTATGGATATATGAGACAATGACAACGGTGATGATGGTGATGATATTGTCGATACAGATTTCCTGTCGCTAATAAAACCCCAAGAGTGGCCTCATGAGTAAGTCATTTGCGTCTTCCGGTGGCAGTGGAAAGAAAGTACGTTTCTTCTTATGGCATTGTGTGAATTGCAAAATGTGTTTTTTAGACTTCAAATTTGATTAAATAACCATGTTTAATTATTGTCATTAATTCATTCATGTCTGGACAGGAGTTCTCTAACTAAGCAAAATAAATGCATACACAGAGATCGTCCCCATTTGCAGCACAATACCTGTTTCTGCTGGTAGACCACACACACACACACACACACTATATAAAATTGACAGGTGATCACGTTTGACAGGCTAGAGCCTGTAATCTTTGCCTGTACATACACTACTTAAAATTATTTCCAACAAATAGCCAGAGTATTGCCTCTTCGTCTGTATATTTGTTCTCCCCGTTGAAGTGTTGGATTTTTCAATGCCAAAGGCATGCCTTTTCTGTTTTTATTTGTTGTTCCCACCAGTGCAGTATTTTCATTTTCCAGCTCACTTGCAAGAGTTGGATTGGTGTAGTATCTTTCAGTGAACAAAGTGTGTCCTTTCCCACGCAAGTCTCCTAATAGATCTTTCACAATATTAGTGAAAACGTTACTCTGCCCACAAAAAATAGAAAAATTGGCCATATATAGCCAGAATCTGACTCTGAAAGCATGTATAATTTGATGCCATATTTTTAGGCTTCTGAGGCATGTATTGCTTGAAAAAATTCTACCCCTGTATTTACACATGCCCTCATCGATTGTAATGTCCTCAGCTGGTTGGTATGCCTGCTGAAAGCGCAAGCGGACTTTGTCAACTAAAGGGCGAATTTTATGGAAAGGATCATATCCAGGTTCCCCTTTCTTTTTTCGCTACTATTATCGTTTATATGAAAATTGTGAAGAATCAAAGAAACCTGTCACGGCTCATCAAATTAGGAAAGAAGTTACATGATATAGCCTTCTTGGACCAGTGATCTGAAATGTGTGGTTTCTGGCTAACACTCGTATGAAAAATAATGCCAAAAAATTTACGTAATTCAGAAATCGTCACACCCTTCCAATTTGCCATTCTAGACTTGGGAGATAACGAATTTGTACTTCATCTTTCTAATACATTGTCGGGCATACAGATTTGTTTGTTCCTTGATATGGTGCAAAAACTCATTGTCAATGAAGTGACAGAAAAAGTCTGTTATGGAACTATTTTCGTCTAATTCTGTAATATCGGTTATACCTGATTGTCCTGTGAATACATCAATAGTTGGTACCTGCTCAGTTGCTGTCCAACCATTGACTGAGACACTTCTTCTGGCCCTGTCTCTGCCAGTAAGACTATTTATTGGCCTACCTCTCACTTGAACAGGAGAGCAAAATCTTGCTCACTTTCATTTTCAGACTGCGATTCTTCATTTTCAGTATCTACAACACAAAAAGAAAATAGTATAAGTATTTATAAAAAAATAAAATAAAATACGTTCACAAAAAAATTTTGTTTATAAAAAATACGTTCACAACAAATGCAAAGGTTGTAAATTGTATGATTATAAATACTAACCTGAATACAAATCTTCTTGAACATAATCTGGATCATCGTCTGTATTATCAGAAAAAATCACAATCACCAATATCACCATCACTTTCACTAAAATCGCGTTCCAATTCAGCAAGAATTTCGTCTACGGTCAAGCCGCGTCCCGACATTTTGAGCGCCAAACAACGACTGGGTTCAACTCAAACTGTTGACTATTATGTGGCCGCATATGAGATCTAGCGGTAAAAATGTGAACTGCTTGTGCATTACCAACTCAGTATGGTGCTGCTAAACCGTATATGAATGACTAACCCGTATAAAAGCATTGAAAACACGACTCCGTCAATTGACGGACTTCGCATTTTACGGAAGTTTTGCTAGTCCGTCAATTGACGGAGTTAGCACTCAAAGTGTAAAATATTGGCAAATAATCTGCAAAAATAGTATTATATTTTTTGTTAATTCAAGTTGTACGTTTGTTAATATTTTAATAAAATAATATTCACTTTAAGTAAACATAATTATTGTTTACAAGACAGCATCCATTCTAAGTTGATTGGAAAAATTATTTTTAATAAAACTTAAAATTCCATATTACTTATTTTACTTCAAATATATACATTTTTGTATTGATTTTACTTCACTAACTCATACTTCAGTTCTTTGTGAGTTGTTTCTTTCTTTCGAACAAAATAATTTTCAATTTTTTACTTGTGTGTGTGTGTGTGTGTGTGTGTGCACCTTATGGATATATGAGACAATGACAACAATGATGATGGTGATGACATTGTCGATGCCGATTTCCTATCGCTAATAAAACCCCAAGAGTGGCCTCATGAGTAAGTCATTTGCGTCTTCCGGTGGCAGTGGAAAGAAAGTACGTTTCTTCTTATGGCATTGTCTGAATTGCAAAATGTGTTTTTTAGACTTCAAATTTGATTAAATAACCATGTTTAATTATTGTCATTAATTCATTCATGTCTGGACAGGAGTTCTCTAACTAAGCAAAATAAATGCATACAGAGAGATCGTCCCCATTTGCAGCACAATACCTGTTTCTGCTGGTAGACCACACACCCACACACACATGCACGCACACACGCACGCATGCACACACACTATATAAAATCGACAGGTGATCACGTTTGACAGGCTAGAGCCTGTAATCTTTGCCTGTACATACACTACTTAAAATTATTTCCAACAAATAGCCAGAGTATTGCCTCTTCGTCTGTATATTTGTTCTCCCCGTTGAAGAGTTGGATTTTTCAATGCCAAAGGCATGCCTTTTCTGTTTTTATTTGTTGTTCCCACCAGTGCAGTATTTTCATTTTCCAGCTCACTTGCAAGAGTTGGATTGGTGTAGTATCTTTCAGTGAACAAAGTGTGTCCTTTCCCACGCAAGTCTCCTAATAGATCTTTCACAATATTAGTGAAAACGTTACTCTGCCCACAAAAAATAGAAAAATTGGCCATATATAGCCAGAATCTGACTCTGAAAGCATGTATAATTTGATGCCATATTTTTAGGCTTCTGAGGCATGTATTGCTTGAAAAAATTCTACCCCTGTATTTACACATGCCCTCATCGATTGTAATGTCCTCAGCTGGTTGGTATGCCTGCTGAAAGCGCAAGCGGACTTTGTCAACTAAAGGGCGAATTTTATGGAAAGGATCATATCCAGGTTCCCCTTTCTTTTTTCGCTACTATTATCGTTTATATGAAAATTGTGAAGAATCAAAGAAACCTGTCACGGCTCATCAAATTAGGAAAGAAGTTACATGATATAGCCTTCTTGGACCAGTGATCTGAAATGTGTGGTTTCTGGCTAACACTCGTATGAAAAATAATGCCAAAAAATTTACGTAATTCAGAAATCGTCACACCTTCCAATTTGCCATTCTAGACTTGGGAGATAACGAATTTGTACTTCATCTTTCTAATACATTGTCGGGCATACAGATTTGTTTGTTCCTTGATATGGTGCAAAAACTCATTGTCAATGAAGTAACAGAAAAAGTCTGTTATGGAACTATTTTCATCTAATTCTGTAATATCGGTTATACCTGATTGTCCTGTGAATACATCAATAGTTGGTACCTGCTCAGTTGCTGTCCAACCATTGACTGAGTCACTTCTTCTGGCCCTGTCTCTGCCAGTAAGACTATTTATTAGCCTACCTCTCACTTGAACAGGAGAGCAAAATCTTGCTCACTTTCATTTTCAGACTGCGATTCTTCATTTTCAGTATCTACAACACAAAAAACATAATAGTATAAGGATTTATAAAAAAATAAAATAAAATACGTTCACAAAAAAATTTTGTTTATAAAAAATACGTTCACAACAAATGCAAATGTTGTAAATTGTATAATTATAAATACTAACCTGAATACAAATCTTCTTGAACATAATCTGGATCATCGTCTGTATTATCAGAAAAAATCACAATCACCAATATCACCATCACTTTCACTAAAATCGCGTTCCAATTCAGCAAGAATTTCGTCTACGGTCAAGCCGCGTCCCAACATTTTGAGCGCCAAACAACGACTGGGTTCAACTCAAACTGTTGTCTATTATGTGGCCGTATATGAGATCTAGCGGTAAAAATGTGAACTGCTTGTGCATTACCAACTCTGTATGGTGCTGCTAAACCATCATATGAATGACTAACCCGTATAAAAGCATTGAAAACACGACTCCGTCAATTGACGGACCTCGCATTTTACGGAAGTTTTCTCTAGTCCGTCAATTGACGGAGTTAGCACTCAAAGTGTAAAATATTGGCAAATAATCTGTAAAAATAGTATTATATTTTTTGTTAATTCAAGTTGTACGTTTATTAATATTTTAATAAAATAATATTCACTTTAAGTAAACATAATTATTGTTTACAAGACAGCATCCATTCTAAATTGATTGGAAAAATTATTTTTAATAAAACTTAAAATTCCATATTACTTATTTTACTTCGAATATATACATTTTTGTATTGGTTTTACTTCACTAACTCATACTTCAGTTCTTTGTGAGTTGTTTCTTTCTTTCGAACAAAATAATTTTCAATTTTTTACTTGTGTGTGTGTGTGTGTGTGTGTGTGTGTGTGTGTGTGTGTGCAGCTTATGGATATATGAGACAATGACAACGATGATGATGGTGATGATATTGTCGATACAGATTTCCTGTCGCTAATAAAACCCCAAGAGTGGCCTCATGAGTAAGTCATTTGCGTCTTCCGGTGGCAGTGGAAAGAAAGTACGTTTCTTCTTATGGCATTGTGTGAATTGCAAAATGTGTTTTTTAGACTTCAAATTTGATTAAATAAGCATGTTTAATTATTGTCATTAATTCATTCATGTCTGGACAGGAGTTCTCTAACTAAGCTAAATAAATGCATACACAGAGATCGTCCCCATTTGCAGCACAATACCTGTTTCTGCTGGTAGACTACACACACACACACACACACACACACACACACACACACAATATAAAATCGACAGGTGATCACGTTTGACAGGCTAGAGCCTGTAATCTTTGCCTGTACATACACTACTTAAAATTATTTCCAACAAATAGCCAGAGTATTGCCTCTTCGTCTGTATATTTGTTCTCCCCGTTGAAGAGTTGGATTTTTCAATGCCAAAGGCATGCCTTTTCTGTTTTTATTTGTTGTTCCCACAAGTGCAGTATTTTCATTTTCCAGCTCACTTGCAAGAGTTGGATTGGTGTAGTATCTTTCAGTGAACAAAGTGTGTCCTTTCCCACGCAAGTCTCCTAATAGATCTTTCACAATATTAGTGAAAACGTTACTCTGCCCACAAAAAATAGAAAAATTGGCCATATATAGCCAGAATCTGACTCTGAAAGCATGTATAATTTGATGCCATATTTTTAGGCTTCTGAGGCATGTATTGCTTGAAAAAATTCTACCCCTGTATTTACACATGCCCTCATCGATTGTAATGTCCTCAGCTGGTTGGTATGCCTGCTGAAAGCGCAAGCGGACTTTGTCAACTAAAGGGCGAATTTTATGGAAAGGATCATATCCAGGTTCCCCTTTCTTTTTTCGCTACTATTATCGTTTATATGAAAATTGTGAAGAATCAAAGAAACCTGTCACGGCTCATCAAATTAGGAAAGAAGTTACATGATATAGCCTTCTTGGACCAGTGATCTGAAATGTGTGGTTTCTGGCTAACACTCGTATGAAAAATAATGCCAAAAAATTTACGTAATTCAGAAATCGTCACACCTTCCAATTTGCCATTCTAGACTTGGGAGATAACGAATTTGTACTTCATCTTTCTAATACATTGTCGGGCATACAGATTTGTTTGTTCCTTGATATGGTGCAAAAACTCATTGTCAATGAAGTGACAGAAAAAGTCTGTTATGGAACTATTTTCGTCTAATTCTGTAATATCGGTTATACCTGATTGTCCTGTGAATACATCAATAGTTGGTACCTGCTCAGTTGCTGTCCAACCATTGACTGAGACACTTCTTCTGGCCCTGTCTCTGCCAGTAAGACTATTTATTGGCCTACCTCTCACTTGAACAGGAGAGCAAAATCTTGCTCACTTTCATTTTCAGACTGCGATTCTTCATTTTCAGTATCTACAACACAAAAAGAAAATAGTATAAGTATTTATAAAAAAATAAAATAAAATACGTTCACAAAAAAATTTTGTTTATAAAAAATACGTTCACAACAAATGCAAAGGTTGTAAATTGTATGATTATAAATACTAACCTGAATACAAATCTTCTTGAACATAATCTGGATCATCGTCTGTATTATCAGAAAAAATCACAATCACCAATATCACCATCACTTTCACTAAAATCGCGTTCCAATTCAGCAAGAATTTCGTCTACGGTCAAGCCGCGTCCCGACATTTTGAGCGCCAAACAACGACTGGGTTCAACTCAAACTGTTGACTATTATGTGGCCGCATATGAGATCTAGCGGTAAAAATGTGAACTGCTTGTGCATTACCAACTCAGTATGGTGCTGCTAAACCGTATATGAATGACTAACCCGTATAAAAGCATTGAAAACACGACTCCGTCAATTGACGGACTTCGCATTTTACGGAAGTTTTGCTAGTCCGTCAATTGACGGAGTTAGCACTCAAAGTGTAAAATATTGGCAAATAATCTGCAAAAATAGTATTATATTTTTTGTTAATTCAAGTTGTACGTTTGTTAATATTTTAATAAAATAATATTCACTTTAAGTAAACATAATTATTGTTTACAAGACAGCATCCATTCTAAGTTGATTGGAAAAATTATTTTTAATAAAACTTAAAATTCCATATTACTTATTTTACTTCAAATATATACATTTTTGTATTGATTTTACTTCACTAACTCATACTTCAGTTCTTTGTGAGTTGTTTCTTTCTTTCGAACAAAATAATTTTCAATTTTTTACTTGTGTGTGTGTGTGTGTGTGTGTGCACCTTATGGATATATGAGACAATGACAACAATGATGATGGTGATGACATTGTCGATGCCGATTTCCTATCGCTAATAAAACCCCAAGAGTGGCCTCATGAGTAAGTCATTTGCGTCTTCCGGTGGCAGTGGAAAGAAAGTACGTTTCTTCTTATGGCATTGTCTGAATTGCAAAATGTGTTTTTTAGACTTCAAATTTGATTAAATAACCATGTTTAATTATTGTCATTAATTCATTCATGTCTGGACAGGAGTTCTCTAACTAAGCAAAATAAATGCATACAGAGAGATCGTCCCCATTTGCAGCACAATACCTGTTTCTGCTGGTAGACCACACACCCACACACACATGCACGCACACACGCACGCATGCACACACACTATATAAAATCGACAGGTGATCACGTTTGACAGGCTAGAGCCTGTAATCTTTGCCTGTACATACACTACTTAAAATTATTTCCAACAAATAGCCAGAGTATTGCCTCTTCGTCTGTATATTTGTTCTCCCCGTTGAAGAGTTGGATTTTTCAATGCCAAAGGCATGCCTTTTCTGTTTTTATTTGTTGTTCCCACCAGTGCAGTATTTTCATTTTCCAGCTCACTTGCAAGAGTTGGATTGGTGTAGTATCTTTCAGTGAACAAAGTGTGTCCTTTCCCACGCAAGTCTCCTAATAGATCTTTCACAATATTAGTGAAAACGTTACTCTGCCCACAAAAAATAGAAAAATTGGCCATATATAGCCAGAATCTGACTCTGAAAGCATGTATAATTTGATGCCATATTTTTAGGCTTCTGAGGCATGTATTGCTTGAAAAAATTCTACCCCTGTATTTACACATGCCCTCATCGATTGTAATGTCCTCAGCTGGTTGGTATGCCTGCTGAAAGCGCAAGCGGACTTTGTCAACTAAAGGGCGAATTTTATGGAAAGGATCATATCCAGGTTCCCCTTTCTTTTTTCGCTACTATTATCGTTTATATGAAAATTGTGAAGAATCAAAGAAACCTGTCACGGCTCATCAAATTAGGAAAGAAGTTACATGATATAGCCTTCTTGGACCAGTGATCTGAAATGTGTGGTTTCTGGCTAACACTCGTATGAAAAATAATGCCAAAAAATTTACGTAATTCAGAAATCGTCACACCTTCCAATTTGCCATTCTAGACTTGGGAGATAACGAATTTGTACTTCATCTTTCTAATACATTGTCGGGCATACAGATTTGTTTGTTCCTTGATATGGTGCAAAAACTCATTGTCAATGAAGTAACAGAAAAAGTCTGTTATGGAACTATTTTCATCTAATTCTGTAATATCGGTTATACCTGATTGTCCTGTGAATACATCAATAGTTGGTACCTGCTCAGTTGCTGTCCAACCATTGACTGAGTCACTTCTTCTGGCCCTGTCTCTGCCAGTAAGACTATTTATTAGCCTACCTCTCACTTGAACAGGAGAGCAAAATCTTGCTCACTTTCATTTTCAGACTGCGATTCTTCATTTTCAGTATCTACAACACAAAAAACATAATAGTATAAGGATTTATAAAAAAATAAAATAAAATACGTTCACAAAAAAATTTTGTTTATAAAAAATACGTTCACAACAAATGCAAATGTTGTAAATTGTATAATTATAAATACTAACCTGAATACAAATCTTCTTGAACATAATCTGGATCATCGTCTGTATTATCAGAAAAAATCACAATCACCAATATCACCATCACTTTCACTAAAATCGCGTTCCAATTCAGCAAGAATTTCGTCTACGGTCAAGCCGCGTCCCAACATTTTGAGCGCCAAACAACGACTGGGTTCAACTCAAACTGTTGTCTATTATGTGGCCGTATATGAGATCTAGCGGTAAAAATGTGAACTGCTTGTGCATTACCAACTCTGTATGGTGCTGCTAAACCATCATATGAATGACTAACCCGTATAAAAGCATTGAAAACACGACTCCGTCAATTGACGGACCTCGCATTTTACGGAAGTTTTCTCTAGTCCGTCAATTGACGGAGTTAGCACTCAAAGTGTAAAATATTGGCAAATAATCTGTAAAAATAGTATTATATTTTTTGTTAATTCAAGTTGTACGTTTATTAATATTTTAATAAAATAATATTCACTTTAAGTAAACATAATTATTGTTTACAAGACAGCATCCATTCTAAATTGATTGGAAAAATTATTTTTAATAAAACTTAAAATTCCATATTACTTATTTTACTTCGAATATATACATTTTTGTATTGGTTTTACTTCACTAACTCATACTTCAGTTCTTTGTGAGTTGTTTCTTTCTTTCGAACAAAATAATTTTCAATTTTTTACTTGTGTGTGTGTGTGTGTGTGTGTGTGTGTGTGTGTGTGTGTGTGTGTGTGCAGCTTATGGATATATGAGACAATGACAACGATGATGATGGTGATGATATTGTCGATACAGATTTCCTGTCGCTAATAAAACCCCAAGAGTGGCCTCATGAGTAAGTCATTTGCGTCTTCCGGTGGCAGTGGAAAGAAAGTACGTTTCTTCTTATGGCATTGTGTGAATTGCAAAATGTGTTTTTTAGACTTCAAATTTGATTAAATAAGCATGTTTAATTATTGTCATTAATTCATTCATGTCTGGACAGGAGTTCTCTAACTAAGCTAAATAAATGCATACACAGAGATCGTCCCCATTTGCAGCACAATACCTGTTTCTGCTGGTAGACTACACACACACACACACACACACACACACACACACACACAATATAAAATCGACAGGTGATCACGTTTGACAGGCTAGAGCCTGTAATCTTTGCCTGTACATACACTACTTAAAATTATTTCCAACAAATAGCCAGAGTATTGCCTCTTCGTCTGTATATTTGTTCTCCCCGTTGAAGAGTTGGATTTTTCAATGCCAAAGGCATGCCTTTTCTGTTTTTATTTGTTGTTCCCACAAGTGCAGTATTTTCATTTTCCAGCTCACTTGCAAGAGTTGGATTGGTGTAGTATCTTTCAGTGAACAAAGTGTGTCCTTTCCCACGCAAGTCTCCTAATAGATCTTTCACAATATTAGTGAAAACGTTACTCTGCCCACAAAAAATAGAAAAATTGGCCATATATAGCCAGAATCTGACTCTGAAAGCATGTATAATTTGATGCCATATTTTTAGGCTTCTGAGGCATGTATTGCTTGAAAAAATTCTACCCCTGTATTTACACATGCCCTCATCGATTGTAATGTCCTCAGCTGGTTGGTATGCCTGCTGAAAGCGCAAGCGGACTTTGTCAACTAAAGGGCGAATTTTATGGAAAGGATCATATCCAGGTTCCCCTTTCTTTTTTCGCTACTATTATCGTTTATATGAAAATTGTGAAGAATCAAAGAAACCTGTCACGGCTCATCAAATTAGGAAAGAAGTTACATGATATAGCCTTCTTGGACCAGTGATCTGAAATGTGTGGTTTCTGGCTAACACTCGTATGAAAAATAATGCCAAAAAATTTACGTAATTCAGAAATCGTCACACCTTCCAATTTGCCATTCTAGACTTGGGAGATAACGAATTTGTACTTCATCTTTCTAATACATTGTCGGGCATACAGATTTGTTTGTTCCTTGATATGGTGCAAAAACTCATTGTCAATGAAGTAACAGAAAAAGTCTGTTATGGAACTATTTTCATCTAATTCTGTAATATCGGTTATACCTGATTGTCCTGTGAATACATCAATAGTTGGTACCTGCTCAGTTGCTGTCCAACCATTGACTGAGTCACTTCTTCTGGCCCTGTCTCTGCCAGTAAGACTATTTATTGGCCTACCTCTCACTTGAACAGGAGAGCAAAATCTTGCTCACTTTCATTTTCAGACTGCGATTCTTCATTTTCAGTATCTACAACACAAAAAACAAAATAGTATAAGTATTTATAAAAAAATAAAATAAAATACGTTCACAAAAAAATTTTGTTTATAAAAAATACGTTCACAACAAATGCAAATGTTGTAAATTGTATAATTATAAATACTAACCTGAATACAAATCTTCTTGAACATAATCTGGATCATCGTCTGTATTATCAGAAAAAATCACAATCACCAATATCACCATCACTTTCACTAAAATCGCGTTCCAATTCAGCAAGAATTTCGTCTACGGTCAAGCCGCGTCCCGACATTTTGAGCGCCAAACAACGACTGGGTTCAACTCAAACTGTTGACTATTATGTGGCCGTATATGAGATCTAGCGGTAAAAATGTGAACTACTTGTGCATTACCAACTCTGTATGGTGCTGCTAAACCGTCATATGAATGACTAACCCGTATAAAAGCATTGAAAACACGACTCCGTCAATTGACGGACCTCGCATTTTACGGAAGTTTTCTCTAGTCCGTCAATTGACGGAGTTAGCACTCAAAGTGTAAAATATTGGCAAATAATCTGTAAAAATAGTATTATATTTTTTGTTAATTCAAGTTGTACATTTATTAATATTTTAATAAAATAATATTCACTTTAAGTAAACATAATTATTGTTTACAAGACAGCATCCATTCTAAATTGATTGGAAAAATTATTTTTAATAAAACTTAAAATTCCATATTACTTATTTTACTTCAAATATATACATTTTTGTATTGATTTTACTTCACTAACTCATACTTCAGTTCTTTGTGAGTTGTTTCTTTCTTTCGAACAAAATAATTTTCAATTTTTTACTTGTGTGTGTGTGTGTGTGTGTGTGTGTGTGTGTGTGTGTGTGTGTGTGTGTGTGTGTGTGTGTGTGTGTGTGTGCAGCTTATGGATATATGAGACAATGACAACGGTGATGATGGTGATGATATTGTCGATACAGATATCCTGTCGCTAATAAAACCCCAAGAGTGGCCTCATGAGTAAGTCATTTGCGTCTTCCGGTGGCAGTGGAAAGAAAGTACGTTTCTTCTTATGGCATTGTGTGAATTGCAAAATGTGTTTTTTAGACTTCAAATTTGATTAAATAACCATGTTTAATTATTGTCATTAATTCATTCATGTCTGGACAGGAGTTCTCTAACTAAGCAAAATAAATGCATACACAGAGATCGTCCCCATTTGCAGCACAATACCTGTTTCTGCTGGTAGACCACACACACACACACACACACACACTATATAAAATTGACAGGTGATCACGTTTGACAGGCTAGAGCCTGTAATCTTTGCCTGTACATACACTACTTAAAATTATTTCCAACAAATAGCCAGAGTATTGCCTCTTCGTCTGTATATTTGTTCTCCCCGTTGAAGAGTTGGATTTTTCAATGCCAAAGGCATGCCTTTTCTGTTTTTATTTGTTGTTCCCACCAGTGCAGTATTTTCATTTTCCAGCTCACTTGCAAGAGTTGGATTGGTGTAGTATCTTTCAGTGAACAAAGTGTGTCCTTTCCCACGCAAGTCTCCTAATAGATCTTTCACAATATTAGTGAAAACGTTACTCTGCCCACAAAAAATAGAAAAATTGGCCATATATAGCCAGAATCTGACTCTGAAAGCATGTATAATTTGATGCCATATTTTTAGGCTTCTGAGGCATGTATTGCTTGAAAAAATTCTACCCCTGTAGTTACACATGCCCTCATCGATTGTAATGTCCTCAGCTGGTTGGTATGCCTGCTGAAAGCGCAAGCGGACTTTGTCAACTAAAGGGCGAATTTTATGGAAAGGATCATATCCAGGTTCCCCTTTCTTTTTTCGCTACTATTATCGTTTATATGAAAATTGTGAAGAATCAAAGAAACCTGTCACGGCTCATCAAATTAGGAAAGAAGTTACATGATATAGCCTTCTTGGACCAGTGATCTGAAATGTGTGGTTTCTGGCTAACACTCGTATGAAAAATAATGCCAAAAAATTTACGTAATTCAGAAATCGTCACACCTTCCAATTTGCCATTCTAGACTTGGGAGATAACGAATTTGTACTTCATCTTTCTAATACATTGTCGGGCATACAGATTTGTTTGTTCCTTGATATGGTGCAAAAACTCATTGTCAATGAAGTAACAGAAAAAGTCTGTTATGGAACTATTTTCATCTAATTCTGTAATATCGGTTATACCTGATTGTCCTGTGAATACATCAATAGTTGGTACCTGCTCAGTTGCTGTCCAACCATTGACTGAGTCACTTCTTCTGGCCCTGTCTCTGCCAGTAAGACTATTTATTGGCCTACCTCTCACTTGAACAGGAGAGCAAAATCTTGCTCACTTTCATTTTCAGACTGCGATTCTTCATTTTCAGTATCTACAACACAAAAAACAAAATAGTATAAGTATTTATAAAAAAATAAAATAAAATACGTTCACAAAAAAATTTTGTTTATAAAAAATACGTTCACAACAAATGCAAATGTTGTAAATTGTATAATTATAAATACTAACCTGAATACAAATCTTCTTGAACATAATCTGGATCATCGTCTGTATTATCAGAAAAAATCACAATCACCAATATCACCATCACTTTCACTAAAATCGCGTTCCAATTCAGCAAGAATTTCGTCTACGGTCAAGCCGCGTCCCGACATTTTGAGCGCCAAACAACGACTGGGTTCAACTCAAACTGTTGACTATTATGTGGCCGTATATGAGATCTAGCGGTAAAAATGTGAACTGCTTGTGCATTACCAACTCTGTATGGTGCTGCTAAACCGTCATATGAATGACTAACCCGTATAAAAGCATTGAAAACACGACTCCGTCAATTGACGGACCTCGCATTTTACGGAAGTTTTCTCTAGTCCGTCAATTGACGGAGTTAGCACTCAAAGTGTAAAATATTGGCAAATAATCTGTAAAAATAGTATTATATTTTTTGTTAATTCAAGTTGTACGTTTATTAATATTTTAATAAAATAATATTCACTTTAAGTAAACATAATTATTGTTTACAAGACAGCATCCATTCTAAATTGATTGGAAAAATTATTTTTAATAAAACTTAAAATTCCATATTACTTATTTTACTTCAAATATATACATTTTTGTATTGATTTTACTTCACTAACTCATACTTCAGTTCTTTGTGAGTTGTTTCTTTCTTTCGAACAAAATAATTTTCAATTTTTTACTTGTGTGTGTGTGTGTGTGTGTGTGTGTGTGTGTGTGTGTGTGTGTGTGTGTGTGTGTGTGTGTGTGTGTGTGTGTGCAGCTTATGGATATATGAGACAATGACAACGATGATGATGGTGATGATATTGTCGATACAGATTTCCTGTCGCTAATAAAACCCCAAGAGTGGCCTCATGAGTGAGTCATTTGCGTCTTCCGGTGGCAGTGGAAAGAAAGTACGTTTCTTCTTATGGCATTGTGTGAATTGCAAAATGTGTTTTTTAGACTTCAAATTTGATTAAATAAGCATGTTTAATTATTGTCATTAATTCATTCATGTCTGGACAGGAGTTCTCTAACTAAGCAAAATAAATGCATACACAGAGATCGTCCCCATTTGCAGCACAATACCTGTTTCTGCTGGTAGACTACACACACACACACACACACACACACACACACAATATAAAATCGACAGGTGATCACGTTTGACAGGCTAGAGCCTGTAATCTTTGCCTGTACATACACTACTTAAAATTATTTCCAACAAATAGCCAGAGTATTGCCTCTTCGTCTGTATATTTGTTCTCCCCGTTGAAGAGTTGGATTTTTCAATGCCAAAGGCATGCCTTTTCTGTTTTTATTTGTTGTTCCCACAAGTGCAGTATTTTCATTTTCCAGCTCACTTGCAAGAGTTGGATTGGTGTAGTATCTTTCAGTGAACAAAGTGTGTCCTTTCCCACGCAAGTCTCCTAATAGATCTTTCACAATATTAGTGAAAACGTTACTCTGCCCACAAAAAATAGAAAAATTGGCCATATATAGCCAGAATCTGACTCTGAAAGCATGTATAATTTGATGCCATATTTTTAGGCTTCTGAGGCATGTATTGCTTGAAAAAATTCTACCCCTGTATTTACACATGCCCTCATCGATTGTAATGTCCTCAGCTGGTTGGTATGCCTGCTGAAAGCGCAAGCGGACTTTGTCAACTAAAGGGCGAATTTTATGGAAAGGATCATATCCAGGTTCCCCTTTCTTTTTTCGCTACTATTATCGTTTATATGAAAATTGTGAAGAATCAAAGAAACCTGTCACGGCTCATCAAATTAGGAAAGAAGTTACATGATATAGCCTTCTTGGACCAGTGATCTGAAATGTGTGGTTTCTGGCTAACACTCGTATGAAAAATAATGCCAAAAAATTTACGTAATTCAGAAATCGTCACACCTTCCAATTTGCCATTCTAGACTTGGGAGATAACGAATTTGTACTTCATCTTTCTAATACATTGTCGGGCATACAGATTTGTTTGTTCCTTGATATGGTGCAAAAACTCATTGTCAATGAAGTAACAGAAAAAGTCTGTTATGGAACTATTTTCATCTAATTCTGTAATATCGGTTATACCTGATTGTCCTGTGAATACATCAATAGTTGGTACCTGCTCAGTTGCTGTCCAACCATTGACTGAGTCACTTCTTCTGGCCCTGTCTCTGCCAGTAAGACTATTTATTGGCCTACCTCTCACTTGAACAGGAGAGCAAAATCTTGCTCACTTTCATTTTCAGACTGCGATTCTTCATTTTCAGTATCTACAACACAAAAAACAAAATAGTATAAGTATTTATAAAAAAATAAAATAAAATACGTTCACAAAAAAATTTTGTTTATAAAAAATACGTTCACAACAAATGCAAATGTTGTAAATTGTATAATTATAAATACTAACCTGAATACAAATCTTCTTGAACATAATCTGGATCATCGTCTGTATTATCAGAAAAAATCACAATCACCAATATCACCATCACTTTCACTAAAATCGCGTTCCAATTCAGCAAGAATTTCGTCTACGGTCAAGCCGCGTCCCGACATTTTGAGCGCCAAACAACGACTGGGTTCAACTCAAACTGTTGACTATTATGTGGCCGTATATGAGATCTAGCGGTAAAAATGTGAACTACTTGTGCATTACCAACTCTGTATGGTGCTGCTAAACCGTCATATGAATGACTAACCCGTATAAAAGCATTGAAAACACGACTCCGTCAATTGACGGACCTCGCATTTTACGGAAGTTTTCTCTAGTCCGTCAATTGACGGAGTTAGCACTCAAAGTGTAAAATATTGGCAAATAATCTGTAAAAATAGTATTATATTTTTTGTTAATTCAAGTTGTACATTTATTAATATTTTAATAAAATAATATTCACTTTAAGTAAACATAATTATTGTTTACAAGACAGCATCCATTCTAAATTGATTGGAAAAATTATTTTTAATAAAACTTAAAATTCCATATTACTTATTTTACTTCAAATATATACATTTTTGTATTGATTTTACTTCACTAACTCATACTTCAGTTCTTTGTGAGTTGTTTCTTTCTTTCGAACAAAATAATTTTCAATTTTTTACTTGTGTGTGTGTGTGTGTGTGTGTGTGTGTGTGTGTGTGTGTGTGTGTGTGTGTGTGTGTGTGTGCAGCTTATGGATATATGAGACAATGACAACGGTGATGATGGTGATGATATTGTCGATACAGATATCCTGTCGCTAATAAAACCCCAAGAGTGGCCTCATGAGTAAGTCATTTGCGTCTTCCGGTGGCAGTGGAAAGAAAGTACGTTTCTTCTTATGGCATTGTGTGAATTGCAAAATGTGTTTTTTAGACTTCAAATTTGATTAAATAACCATGTTTAATTATTGTCATTAATTCATTCATGTCTGGACAGGAGTTCTCTAACTAAGCAAAATAAATGCATACACAGAGATCGTCCCCATTTGCAGCACAATACCTGTTTCTGCTGGTAGACCACACACACACACACACACACACACTATATAAAATTGACAGGTGATCACGTTTGACAGGCTAGAGCCTGTAATCTTTGCCTGTACATACACTACTTAAAATTATTTCCAACAAATAGCCAGAGTATTGCCTCTTCGTCTGTATATTTGTTCTCCCCGTTGAAGAGTTGGATTTTTCAATGCCAAAGGCATGCCTTTTCTGTTTTTATTTGTTGTTCCCACCAGTGCAGTATTTTCATTTTCCAGCTCACTTGCAAGAGTTGGATTGGTGTAGTATCTTTCAGTGAACAAAGTGTGTCCTTTCCCACGCAAGTCTCCTAATAGATCTTTCACAATATTAGTGAAAACGTTACTCTGCCCACAAAAAATAGAAAAATTGGCCATATATAGCCAGAATCTGACTCTGAAAGCATGTATAATTTGATGCCATATTTTTAGGCTTCTGAGGCATGTATTGCTTGAAAAAATTCTACCCCTGTATTTACACATGCCCTCATCGATTGTAATGTCCTCAGCTGGTTGGTATGCCTGCTGAAAGCGCAAGCGGACTTTGTCAACTAAAGGGCGAATTTTATGGAAAGGATCATATCCAGGTTCCCCTTTCTTTTTTCGCTACTATTATCGTTTATATGAAAATTGTGAAGAATCAAAGAAACCTGTCACGGCTCATCAAATTAGGAAAGAAGTTACATGATATAGCCTTCTTGGACCAGTGATCTGAAATGTGTGGTTTCTGGCTAACACTCGTATGAAAAATAATGCCAAAAAATTTACGTAATTCAGAAATCGTCACACCTTCCAATTTGCCATTCTAGACTTGGGAGATAACGAATTTGTACTTCATCTTTCTAATACATTGTCGGGCATACAGATTTGTTTGTTCCTTGATATGGTGCAAAAACTCATTGTCAATGAAGTAACAGAAAAAGTCTGTTATGGAACTATTTTCATCTAATTCTGTAATATCGGTTATACCTGATTGTCCTGTGAATACATCAATAGTTGGTACCTGCTCAGTTGCTGTCCAACCATTGACTGAGTCACTTCTTCTGGCCCTGTCTCTGCCAGTAAGACTATTTATTGGCCTACCTCTCACTTGAACAGGAGAGCAAAATCTTGCTCACTTTCATTTTCAGACTGCGATTCTTCATTTTCAGTATCTACAACACAAAAAACAAAATAGTATAAGTATTTATAAAAAAATAAAATAAAATACGTTCACAAAAAAATTTTGTTTATAAAAAATACGTTCACAACAAATGCAAATGTTGTAAATTGTATAATTATAAATACTAACCTGAATACAAATCTTCTTGAACATAATCTGGATCATCGTCTGTATTATCAGAAAAAATCACAATCACCAATATCACCATCACTTTCACTAAAATCGCGTTCCAATTCAGCAAGAATTTCGTCTACGGTCAAGCCGCGTCCCGACATTTTGAGCGCCAAACAACGACTGGGTTCAACTCAAACTGTTGACTATTATGTGGCCGTATATGAGATCTAGCGGTAAAAATGTGAACTGCTTGTGCATTACCAACTCTGTATGGTGCTGCTAAACCGTCATATGAATGACTAACCCGTATAAAAGCATTGAAAACACGACTCCGTCAATTGACGGACCTCGCATTTTACGGAAGTTTTCTCTAGTCCGTCAATTGACGGAGTTAGCACTCAAAGTGTAAAATATTGGCAAATAATCTGTAAAAATAGTATTATATTTTTTGTTAATTCAAGTTGTACGTTTATTAATATTTTAATAAAATAATATTCACTTTAAGTAAACATAATTATTGTTTACAAGACAGCATCCATTCTAAATTGATTGGAAAAATTATTTTTAATAAAACTTAAAATTCCATATTACTTATTTTACTTCAAATATATACATTTTTGTATTGATTTTACTTCACTAACTCATACTTCAGTTCTTTGTGAGTTGTTTCTTTCTTTCGAACAAAATAATTTTCAATTTTTTACTTGTGTGTGTGTGTGTGTGTGTGTGTGTGTGTGTGTGTGTGTGTGTGTGTGTGTGTGTGTGTGTGTGTGTGTGTGTGTGTGTGTGTGTGTGTGTGTGTGTGCAGCTTATGGATATATGAGACAATGACAACGATGATGATGGTGATGATATTGTCGATACAGATTTCCTGTCGCTAATAAAACCCCAAGAGTGGCCTCATGAGTGAGTCATTTGCGTCTTCCGGTGGCAGTGGAAAGAAAGTACGTTTCTTCTTATGGCATTGTGTGAATTGCAAAATGTGTTTTTTAGACTTCAAATTTGATTAAATAACCATGTTTAATTATTGTCATTAATTCATTCATGTCTGGACAGGAGTTCTCTAACTAAGCAAAATAAATGCATACACAGAGATCGTCCCCATTTGCAGCACAATACCTGTTTCTGCTGGTAGACCACACACACACACACACACACACACACACACACACACACACACACACACACACAATATAAAATCGACAGGTGATCACGTTTGACAGGCTAGAGCCTGTAATCTTTGCCTGTACATACACTACTTAAAATTATTTCCAACAAATAGCCAGAGTATTGCCTCTTCGTCTGTATATTTGTTCTCCCCGTTGAAGAGTTGGATTTTTCAATGCCAAAGGCATGCCTTTTCTGTTTTTATTTGTTGTTCCCACCAGTGCAGTATTTTCATTTTCCAGCTCACTTGCAAGAGTTGGATTGGTGTAGTATCTTTCAGTGAACAAAGTGTGTCCTTTCCCACGCAAGTCTCCTAATAGATCTTTCACAATATTAGTGAAAACGTTACTCTGCCCACAAAAAATAGAAAAATTGGCCATATATAGCCAGAATCTGACTCTGAAAGCATGTATAATTTGATGCCATATTTTTAGGCTTCTGAGGCATGTATTGCTTGAAAAAATTCTACCCCTGTATTTACACATGCCCTCATCGATTGTAATGTCCTCAGCTGGTTGGTATGCCTGCTGAAAGCGCAAGCGGACTTTGTCAACTAAAGGGCGAATTTTATGGAAAGGATCATATCCAGGTTCCCCTTTCTTTTTTCGCTACTATTATCGTTTATATGAAAATTGTGAAGAATCAAAGAAACCTGTCACGGCTCATCAAATTAGGAAAGAAGTTACATGATATAGCCTTCTTGGACCAGTGATCTGAAATGTGTGGTTTCTGGCTAACACTCGTATGAAAAATAATGCCAAAAAATTTACGTAATTCAGAAATCGTCACACCTTCCAATTTGCCATTCTAGACTTGGGAGATAACGAATTTGTACTTCATCTTTCTAATACATTGTCGGGCATACAGATTTGTTTGTTCCTTGATATGGTGCAAAAACTCATTGTCAATGAAGTAACAGAAAAAGTCTGTTATGGAACTATTTTCATCTAATTCTGTAATATCGGTTATACCTGATTGTCCTGTGAATACATCAATAGTTGGTACCTGCTCAGTTGCTGTCCAACCATTGACTGAGTCACTTCTTCTGGCCCTGTCTCTGCCAGTAAGACTATTTATTGGCCTACCTCTCACTTGAACAGGAGAGCAAAATCTTGCTCACTTTCATTTTCAGACTGCGATTCTTCATTTTCAGTATCTACAACACAAAAAACAAAATAGTATAAGTATTTATAAAAAAATAAAATAAAATACGTTCACAAAAAAATTTTGTTTATAAAAAATACGTTCACAACAAATGCAAATGTTGTAAATTGTATAATTATAAATACTAACCTGAATACAAATCTTCTTGAACATAATCTGGATCATCGTCTGTATTATCAGAAAAAATCACAATCACCAATATCACCATCACTTTCACTAAAATCGCGTTCCAATTCAGCAAGAATTTCGTCTACGGTCAAGCCGCGTCCCGACATTTTGAGCGCCAAACAACGACTGGGTTCAACTCAAACTGTTGACTATTATGTGGCCGTATATGAGATCTAGCGGTAAAAATGTGAACTGCTTGTGCATTACCAACTCTGTATGGTGCTGCTAAACCGTCATATGAATGACTAACCCGTATAAAAGCATTGAAAACACGACTCCGTCAATTGACGGACCTCGCATTTTACGGAAGTTTTCTCTAGTCCGTCAATTGACGGAGTTAGCACTCAAAGTGTAAAATATTGGCAAATAATCTGTAAAAATAGTATTATATTTTTTGTTAATTCAAGTTGTACGTTTATTAATATTTTAATAAAATAATATTCACTTTAAGTAAACATAATTATTGTTTACAAGACAGCATCCATTCTAAATTGATTGGAAAAATTATTTTTAATAAAACTTAAAATTCCATATTACTTATTTTACTTCAAATATATACATTTTTGTATTGATTTTACTTCACTAACTCATACTTCAGTTCTTTGTGAGTTGTTTCTTTCTTTCGAACAAAATAATTTTCAATTTTTTACTTGTGTGTATGTGTGTGTGTGTGTGTGTGTGTGTGTGTGTGTGTGTGTGTGTGTGTGTGTGTGTGTGTGTGTGTGTGTGTGTGTGTGTGTGTGTGTGCAGCTTATGGATATATGAGACAATGACAACGATGATGATGGTGATGATATTGTCGATACAGATTTCCTGTCGCTAATAAAACCCCAAGAGTGGCCTCATGAGTAAGTCATTTGCGTCTTCCGGTGGCAGTGGTAAGAAAGTACGTTTCTTCTTATGGCATTGTGTGAATTGCAAAATGTGTTTTTTAGACTTCAAATTTGATTAAATAACCATGTTTAATTATTGTCATTAATTCATTCATGTCTGGACAGGAGTTCTCTAACTAAGCAAAATAAATGCATACACAGAGATCGTCCCCATTTGCAGCACAATACCTGTTTCTGCTGGTAGACTACACACACACACACACACACACACACACACACAATATAAAATCGACAGGTGATCACGTTTGACAGGCTAGAGCCTGTAATCTTTGCCTGTACATACACTACTTAAAATTATTTCCAACAAATAGCCAGAGTATTGCCTCTTCGTCTGTATATTTGTTCTCCCCGTTGAAGTGTTGGATTTTTCAATGCCAAAGGCATGCCTTTTCTGTTTTTATTTGTTGTTCCCACCAGTGCAGTATTTTCATTTTCCAGCTCACTTGCAAGAGTTGGATTGGTGTAGTATCTTTCAGTGAACAAAGTGTGTCCTTTCCCACGCAAGTCTCCTAATAGATCTTTCACAATATTAGTGAAAACGTTACTCTGCCCACAAAAAATAGAAAAATTGGCCATATATAGCCAGAATCTGACTCTGAAAGCATGTATAATTTGATGCCATATTTTTAGGCTTCTGAGGCATGTATTGCTTGAAAAAATTCTACCCCTGTATTTACACATGCCCTCATCGATTGTAATGTCCTCAGCTGGTTGGTATGCCTGCTGAAAGCGCAAGCGGACTTTGTCAACTAAAGGGCGAATTTTATGGAAAGGATCATATCCAGGTTCCCCTTTCTTTTTTCGCTACTATTATCGTTTATATGAAAATTGTGAAGAATCAAAGAAACCTGTCACGGCTCATCAAATTAGGAAAGAAGTTACATGATATAGCCTTCTTGGACCAGTGATCTGAAATGTGTGGTTTCTGGCTAACACTCGTATGAAAAATAATGCCAAAAAATTTACGTAATTCAGAAATCGTCACACCTTCCAATTTGCCATTCTAGACTTGGGAGATAACGAATTTGTACTTCATCTTTCTAATACATTGTCGGGCATACAGATTTGTTTGTTCCTTGATATGGTGCAAAAACTCATTGTCAATGAAGTAACAGAAAAAGTCTGTTATGGAACTATTTTCATCTAATTCTGTAATATCGGTTATACCTGATTGTCCTGTGAATACATCAATAGTTGGTACCTGCTCAGTTGCTGTCCAACCATTGACTGAGTCACTTCTTCTGGCCCTGTCTCTGCCAGTAAGACTATTTATTGGCCTATCTCTCACTTGAACAGGAGAGCAAAATCTTGCTCACTTTCATTTTCAGACTGCGATTCTTCATTTTCAGTATCTACAACACAAAAAACAAAATAGTATAAGTATTTATAAAAAAATAAAATAAAATACGTTCACAAAAAAATTTTGTTTATAAAAAATACGTTCACAACAAATGCAAATGTTGTAAATTGTATAATTATAAATACTAACCTGAATACAAATCTTCTTGAACATAATCTGGATCATCGTCTGTATTATCAGAAAAAATCACAATCACCAATATCACCATCACTTTCACTAAAATCGCGTTCCAATTCAGCAAGAATTTCGTCTACGGTCAAGCCGCGTCCCGACATTTTGAGCGCCAAACAACGACTGGGTTCAACTCAAACTGTTGACTATTATGTGGCCGTATATGAGATCTAGCGGTAAAAATGTGAACTGCTTGTGCATTACCAACTCTGTATGGTGCTGCTAAACCGTCATATGAATGACTAACCCGTATAAAAGCATTGAAAACACGACTCCGTCAATTGACGGACCTCGCATTTTACGGAAGTTTTCTCTAGTCCGTCAATTGACGGAGTTAGCATTCAAAGTGTAAAATATTGGCAAATAATCTGTAAAAATAGTATTATATTTTTTGTTAATTCAAGTTGTACGTTTATTAATATTTTAATAAAATAATATTCACTTTAAGTAAACATAATTATTGTTTACAAGACAGCATCCATTCTAAATTGATTGGAAAAATTATTTTTAATAAAACTTAAAATTCCATATTACTTATTTTACTTCAAATATATACATTTTTGTATTGATTTTACTTCACTAACTCATACTTCAGTTCTTTGTGAGTTGTTTCTTTCTTTCGAACAAAATAATTTTCAATTTTTTACTTGTGTGTGTGTGTGTGTGTGTGTGTGTGTATGTGTGTGTGTGTGTGTGTGTGTGTGTGTGTGTGTGTGTGTGTGTGTGTGCAGCTTATGGATATATGAGACTATGACAACGATGATGATGGTGATGATATTGTCGATACAGATTTCCTGTCGCTAATAAAACCCCAAGAGTGGCCTCATGAGTAAGTCATTTGCGTCTTCCGGTGGCAGTGGAAAGAAAGTACGTTTCTTCTTATGGCATTGTGTGAATTGCAAAATGTGTTTTTTAGACTTCAAATTTGATTAAATAACCATGTTTAATTATTGTCATTAATTCATTCATGTCTGGACAGGAGTTCTCTAACTAAGCAAAATAAATGCATACACAGAGATCGTCCCCATTTGCAGCACAATACCTGTTTCTGCTGGTAGACCACACACACACACACACACACACACACACACACACACACACACACACACACACACACACAATATAAAATCGACAGGTGATCACGTTTGACAGGCTAGAGCCTGTAATCTTTGCCTGTACATACACTACTTAAAATTATTTCCAACAAATAGCCAGAGTATTGCCTCTTCGTCTGTATATTTGTTCTCCCCGTTGAAGAGTTGGATTTTTCAATGCCAAAGGCATGCCTTTTCTGTTTTTATTTGTTGTTCCCACCAGTGCAGTATTTTCATTTTCCAGCTCACTTGCAAGAGTTGGATTGGTGTAGTATCTTTCAGTGAACAAAGTGTGTCCTTTCCCACGCAAGTCTCCTAATAGATCTTTCACAATATTAGTGAAAACGTTACTCTGCCCACAAAAAATAGAAAAATTGGCCATATATAGCCAGAATCTGACTCTGAAAGCATGTATAATTTGATGCCATATTTTTAGGCTTCTGAGGCATGTATTGCTTGAAAAAATTCTACCCCTGTATTTACACATGCCCTCATCGATTGTAATGTCCTCAGCTGGTTGGTATGCCTGCTGAAAGCGCAAGCGGACTTTGTCAACTAAAGGGCGAATTTTATGGAAAGGATCATATCCAGGTTCCCCTTTCTTTTTTCGCTACTATTATCGTTTATATGAAAATTGTGAAGAATCAAAGAAACCTGTCACGGCTCATCAAATTAGGAAAGAAGTTACATGATATAGCCTTCTTGGACCAGTGATCTGAAATGTGTGGTTTCTGGCTAACACTCGTATGAAAAATAATGCCAAAAAATTTACGTAATTCAGAAATCGTCACACCTTCCAATTTGCCATTCTAGACTTGGGAGATAACGAATTTGTACTTCATCTTTCTAATACATTGTCGGGCATACAGATTTGTTTGTTCCTTGATATGGTGCAAAAACTCATTGTCAATGAAGTAACAGAAAAAGTCTGTTATGGAACTATTTTCATCTAATTCTGTAATATCGGTTATACCTGATTGTCCTGTGAATACATCAATAGTTGGTACCTGCTCAGTTGCTGTCCAACCATTGACTGAGTCACTTCTTCTGGCCCTGTCTCTGCCAGTAAGACTATTTATTGGCCTACCTCTCACTTGAACAGGAGAGCAAAATCTTGCTCACTTTCATTTTCAGACTGCGATTCTTCATTTTCAGTATCTACAACACAAAAAACAAAATAGTATAAGTATTTATAAAAAAATAAAATAAAATACGTTCACAAAAAAATTTTGTTTATAAAAAATACGTTCACAACAAATGCAAATGTTGTAAATTGTATAATTATAAATACTAACCTGAATACAAATCTTCTTGAACATAATCTGGATCATCGTCTGTATTATCAGAAAAAATCACAATCACCAATATCACCATCACTTTCACTAAAATCGCGTTCCAATTCAGCAAGAATTTCGTCTACGGTCAAGCCGCGTCCCGACATTTTGAGCGCCAAACAACGACTGGGTTCAACTCAAACTGTTGACTATTATGTGGCCGTATATGAGATCTAGCGGTAAAAATGTGAACTGCTTGTGCATTACCAACTCTGTATGGTGCTGCTAAACCGTCATATGAATGACTAACCCGTATAAAAGCATTGAAAACACGACTCCGTCAATTGACGGACCTCGCATTTTACGGAAGTTTTCTCTAGTCCGTCAATTGACGGAGTTAGCACTCAAAGTGTAAAATATTGGCAAATAATCTGTAAAAATAGTATTATATTTTTTGTTAATTCAAGTTGTACGTTTATTAATATTTTAATAAAATAATATTCACTTTAAGTAAACATAATTATTGTTTACAAGACAGCATCCATTCTAAATTGATTGGAAAAATTATTTTTAATAAAACTTAAAATTCCATATTACTTATTTTACTTCAAATATATACATTTTTGTATTGATTTTACTTCACTAACTCATACTTCAGTTCTTTGTGAGTTGTTTCTTTCTTTCGAACAAAATAATTTTCAATTTTTTACTTGTGTGTGTGTGTGTGTGTGTGTGTGTGTGTGTGTGTGTGTGTGTGTGTGTGTGTGTGTGTGTGTGTGTGTGTGTGTGTGCAGCTTATGGATATATGAGACAATGACAACGATGATGATGGTGATGATATTGTCGATACAGATTTCCTGTCGCTAATAAAACCCCAAGAGTGGCCTCATGAGTAAGTCATTTGCGTCTTCCGGTGGCAGTGGAAAGAAAGTACGTTTCTTCTTATGGCATTGTGTGAATTGCAAAATGTGTTTTTTAGACTTCAAATTTGATTAAATAACCATGTTTAATTATTGTCATTAATTCATTCATGTCTGGACAGGAGTTCTCTAACTAAGCAAAATAAATGCATACACAGAGATCGTCCCCATTTGCAGCACAATACCTGTTTCTGCTGGTAGACCACACACACACACACACACACACACACACACACACACACACACACAATATAAAATCGACAGGTGATCACGTTTGACAGGCTAGAGCCTGTAATCTTTGCCTGTACATACACTACTTAAAATTATTTCCAACAAATAGCCAGAGTATTGCCTCTTCGTCTGTATATTTGTTCTCCCCGTTGAAGAGTTGGATTTTTCAATGCCAAAGGCATGCCTTTTCTGTTTTTATTTGTTGTTCCCACAAGTGCAGTATTTTCATTTTCCAGCTCACTTGCAAGAGTTGGATTGGTGTAGTATCTTTCAGTGAACAAAGTGTGTCCTTTCCCACGCAAGTCTCCTAATAGATCTTTCACAATATTAGTGAAAACGTTACTCTGCCCACAAAAAATAGAAAAATTGGCCATATATAGCCAGAATCTGACTCTGAAAGCATGTATAATTTGATGCCATATTTTTAGGCTTCTGAGGCATGTATTGCTTGAAAAAATTCTACCCCTGTATTTACACATGCCCTCATCGATTGTAATGTCCTCAGCTGGTTGGTATGCCTGCTGAAAGCGCAAGCGGACTTTGTCAACTAAAGGGCGAATTTTATGGAAAGGATCATATCCAGGTTCCCCTTTCTTTTTTCGCTACTATTATCGTTTATATGAAAATTGTGAAGAATCAAAGAAACCTGTCACGGCTCATCAAATTAGGAAAGAAGTTACATGATATAGCCTTCTTGGACCAGTGATCTGAAATGTGTGGTTTCTGGCTAACACTCGTATGAAAAATAATGCCAAAAAATTTACGTAATTCAGAAATCGTCACACCTTCCAATTTGCCATTCTAGACTTGGGAGATAACGAATTTGTACTTCATCTTTCTAATACATTGTCGGGCATACAGATTTGTTTGTTCCTTGATATGGTGCAAAAACTCATTGTCAATGAAGTAACAGAAAAAGTCTGTTATGGAACTATTTTCATCTAATTCTGTAATATCGGTTATACCTGATTGTCCTGTGAATACATCAATAGTTGGTACCTGCTCAGTTGCTGTCCAACCATTGACTGAGTCACTTCTTCTGGCCCTGTCTCTGCCAGTAAGACTATTTATTGGCCTATCTCTCACTTGAACAGGAGAGCAAAATCTTGCTCACTTTCATTTTCAGACTGCGATTCTTCATTTTCAGTATCTACAACACAAAAAACAAAATAGTATAAGTATTTATAAAAAAATAAAATAAAATACGTTCACAAAAAAATTTTGTTTATAGAAAATACGTTCACAACAAATGCAAATGTTGTAAATTGTATAATTATAAATACTAACCTGAATACAAATCTTCTTGAACATAATCTGGATCATCGTCTGTATTATCAGAAAAAATCACAATCACCAATATCACCATCACTTTCACTAAAATCGCGTTCCAATTCAGCAAGAATTTCGTCTACGGTCAAGCCGCGTCCCGACATTTTGAGCGCCAAACAACGACTGGGTTCAACTCAAACTGTTGACTATTATGTGGCCGTATATGAGATCTAGCGGTAAAAATGTGAACTGCTTGTGCATTACCAACTCTGTATGGTGCTGCTAAACCGTCATATGAATGACTAACCCGTATAAAAGCATTGAAAACACGACTCCGTCAATTGACGGACCTCGCATTTTACGGAAGTTTTCTCTAGTCCGTCAATTGACGGAGTTAGCATTCAAAGTGTAAAATATTGGCAAATAATCTGTAAAAATAGTATTATATTTTTTGTTAATTCAAGTTGTACGTTTATTAATATTTTAATAAAATAATATTCACTTTAAGTAAACATAATTATTGTTTACAAGACAGCATCCATTCTAAATTGATTGGAAAAATTATTTTTAATAAAACTTAAAATTCCATATTACTTATTTTACTTCAAATATATACATTTTTGTATTGATTTTACTTCACTAACTCATACTTCAGTTCTTTGTGAGTTGTTTCTTTCTTTCGAACAAAATAATTTTCAATTTTTTACTTGTGTGTGTGTGTGTGTGTGTGTGTGTGTGTGTGTGTGTGTGTGTGTGTGTGTGCAGCTTATGGATATATGAGACAATGACAACGATGATGATGGTGATGATATTGTCGATACAGATTTCCTGTCGCTAATAAAACCCCAAGAGTGGCCTCATGAGTAAGTCATTTGCGTCTTCCGGTGGCAGTGGAAAGAAAGTACGTTTCTTCTTATGGCATTGTGTGAATTGCAAAATGTGTTTTTTAGACTTCAAATTTGATTAAATAACCATGTTTAATTATTGTCATTAATTCATTCATGTCTGGACAGGAGTTCTCTAACTAAGCAAAATAAATGCATACACAGAGATCGTCCCCATTTGCAGCACAATACCTGTTTCTGCTGGTAGACCACACACACACACACACACACACACACACACACACACACACACACACACACACACACACACACACACACACACAATATAAAATCGACAGGTGATCACGTTTGACAGGCTAGAGCCTGTAATCTTTGCCTGTACATACACTACTTAAAATTATTTCCAACAAATAGCCAGAGTATTGCCTCTTCGTCTGTATATTTGTTCTCCCCGTTGAAGAGTTGGATTTTTCAATGCCAAAGGCATGCCTTTTCTGTTTTTATTTGTTGTTCCCACAAGTGCAGTATTTTCATTTTCCAGCTCACTTGCAAGAGTTGGATTGGTGTAGTATCTTTCAGTGAACAAAGTGTGTCCTTTCCCACGCAAGTCTCCTAATAGATCTTTCACAATATTAGTGAAAACGTTACTCTGCCCACAAAAAATAGAAAAATTGGCCATATATAGCCAGAATCTGACTCTGAAAGCATGTATAATTTGATGCCATATTTTTAGGCTTCTGAGGCATGTATTGCTTGAAAAAATTCTACCCCTGTATTTACACATGCCCTCATCGATTGTAATGTCCTCAGCTGGTTGGTATGCCTGCTGAAAGCGCAAGCGGACTTTGTCAACTAAAGGGCGAATTTTATGGAAAGGATCATATCCAGGTTCCCCTTTCTTTTTTCGCTACTATTATCGTTTATATGAAAATTGTGAAGAATCAAAGAAACCTGTCACGGCTCATCAAATTAGGAAAGAAGTTACATGATATAGCCTTCTTGGACCAGTGATCTGAAATGTGTGGTTTCTGGCTAACACTCGTATGAAAAATAATGCCAAAAAATTTACGTAATTCAGAAATCGTCACACCTTCCAATTTGCCATTCTAGACTTGGGAGATAACGAATTTGTACTTCATCTTTCTAATACATTGTCGGGCATACAGATTTGTTTGTTCCTTGATATGGTGCAAAAACTCATTGTCAATGAAGTAACAGAAAAAGTCTGTTATGGAACTATTTTCATCTAATTCTGTAATATCGGTTATACCTGATTGTCCTGTGAATACATCAATAGTTGGTACCTGCTCAGTTGCTGTCCAACCATTGACTGAGTCACTTCTTCTGGCCCTGTCTCTGCCAGTAAGACTATTTATTGGCCTACCTCTCACTTGAACAGGAGAGCAAAATCTTGCTCACTTTCATTTTCAGACTGCGATTCTTCATTTTCAGTATCTACAACACAAAAAACAAAATAGTATAAGTATTTATAAAAAAATAAAATAAAATACGTTCACAAAAAAATTTTGTTTATAAAAAATACGTTCACAACAAATGCAAATGTTGTAAATTGTATAATTATAAATACTAACCTGAATACAAATCTTCTTGAACATAATCTGGATCATCGTCTGTATTATCAGAAAAAATCACAATCACCAATATCACCATCACTTTCACTAAAATCGCGTTCCAATTCAGCAAGAATTTCGTCTACGGTCAAGCCGCGTCCCGACATTTTGAGCGCCAAACAACGACTGGGTTCAACTCAAACTGTTGACTATTATGTGGCCGTATATGAGATCTAGCGGTAAAAATGTGAACTGCTTGTGCATTACCAACTCTGTATGGTGCTGCTAAACCGTCATATGAATGACTAACCCGTATAAAAGCATTGAAAACACGACTCCGTCAATTGACGGACCTCGCATTTTACGGAAGTTTTCTCTAGTCCGTCAATTGACGGAGTTAGCACTCAAAGTGTAAAATATTGGCAAATAATCTGTAAAAATAGTATTATATTTTTTGTTAATTCAAGTTGTACGTTTATTAATATTTTAATAAAATAATATTCACTTTAAGTAAACATAATTATTGTTTACAAGACAGCATCCATTCTAAATTGATTGGAAAAATTATTTTTAATAAAACTTAAAATTCCATATTACTTATTTTACTTCAAATATATACATTTTTGTATTGATTTTACTTCACTAACTCATACTTCAGTTCTTTGTGAGTTGTTTCTTTCTTTCGAACAAAATAATTTTCAATTTTTTACTTGTGTGTATGTGTGTGTGTGTGTGTGTGTGTGTGTGTGTGTGTGTGTGCAGCTTATGGATATATGAGACAATGACAACGATGATGATGGTGATGATATTGTCGATACAGATTTCCTGTCGCTAATAAAACCCCAAGAGTGGCCTCATGAGTAAGTCATTTGCGTCTTCCGGTGGCAGTGGAAAGAAAGTACGTTTCTTCTTATGGCATTGTGTGAATTGCAAAATGTGTTTTGTAGACTTCAAATTTGATTAAATAACCATGTTTAATTATTGTCATTAATTCATTCATGTCTGGACAGGAGTTCTCTAACTAAGCTAAATAAATGCATACACAGAGATCGTCCCCATTTGCAGCACAATACCTGTTTCTGCTGGTAGACTACACACACACACACACACACACACAATATAAAATCGACAGGTGATCACGTTTGACAGGCTAGAGCCTGTAATCTTTGCCTGTACATACACTACTTAAAATTATTTCCAACAAATAGCCAGAGTATTGCCTCTTCGTCTGTATATTTGTTCTCCCCGTTGAAGAGTTGGATTTTTCAATGCCAAAGGCATGCCTTTTCTGTTTTTATTTGTTGTTCCCACCAGTGCAGTATTTTCATTTTCCAGCTCACTTGCAAGAGTTGGATTGGTGTAGTATCTTTCAGTGAACAAAGTGTGTCCTTTCCCACGCAAGTCTCCTAATAGATCTTTCACAATATTAGTGAAAACGTTACTCTGCCCACAAAAAATAGAAAAATTGGCCATATATAGCCAGAATCTGACTCTGAAAGCATGTATAATTTGATGCCATATTTTTAGGCTTCTGAGGCATGTATTGCTTGAAAAAATTCTACCCCTGTATTTACACATGCCCTCATCGATTGTAATGTCCTCAGCTGGTTGGTATGCCTGCTGAAAGCGCAAGCGGACTTTGTCAACTAAAGGGCGAATTTTATGGAAAGGATCATATCCAGGTTCCCCTTTCTTTTTTCGCTACTATTATCGTTTATATGAAAATTGTGAAGAATCAAAGAAACCTGTCACGGCTCATCAAATTAGGAAAGAAGTTACATGATATAGCCTTCTTGGACCAGTGATCTGAAATGTGTGGTTTCTGGCTAACACTCGTATGAAAAATAATGCCAAAAAATTTACGTAATTCAGAAATCGTCACACCTTCCAATTTGCCATTCTAGACTTGGGAGATAACGAATTTGTACTTCATCTTTCTAATACATTGTCGGGCATACAGATTTGTTTGTTCCTTGATATGGTGCAAAAACTCATTGTCAATGAAGTAACAGAAAAAGTCTGTTATGGAACTATTTTCATCTAATTCTGTAATATCGGTTATACCTGATTGTCCTGTGAATACATCAATAGTTGGTACCTGCTCAGTTGCTGTCCAACCATTGACTGAGTCACTTCTTCTGGCCCTGTCTCTGCCAGTAAGACTATTTATTGGCCTACCTCTCACTTGAACAGGAGAGCAAAATCTTGCTCACTTTCATTTTCAGACTGCGATTCTTCATTTTCAGTATCTACAACACAAAAAACAAAATAGTATAAGTATTTATAAAAAAATAAAATAAAATACGTTCACAAAAAAATTTTGTTTATAAAAAATACGTTCACAACAAATGCAAATGTTGTAAATTGTATAATTATAATACTAACCTGAATACAAATCTTCTTGAACATAATCTGGATCATCGTCTGTATTATCAGAAAAAATCACAATCACCAATATCACCATCACTTTCACTAAAATCGCGTTCCAATTCAGCAAGAATTTCGTCTACGGTCAAGCCGCGTCCCGACATTTTGAGCGCCAAACAACGACTGGGTTCAACTCAAACTGTTGACTATTATGTGGCCGTATATGAGATCTAGCGGTAAAAATGTGAACTGCTTGTGCATTACCAACAGTCATTCTGTATGGTGCTGCTAAACCGTCATATGAATGACTAACCCGTATAAAAGCATTGAAAACACGACTCCGTCAATTGACGGACCTCGCATTTTACGGAAGTTTTCTCTAGTCCGTCAATTGACGGAGTTAGCACTCAAAGTGTAAAATATTGGCAAATAATCTGTAAAAATAGTATTATATTTTTTGTTAATTCAAGTTGTACGTTTATTAATATTTTAATAAAATAATATTCACTTTAAGTAAACATAATTATTGTTTACAAGACAGCATCCATTCTAAATTGATTGGAAAAATTATTTTTAATAAAACTTAAAATTCCATATTACTTATTTTACTTCAAATATATACATTTTTGTATTGATTTTACTTCACTAACTCATACTTCAGTTCTTTGTGAGTTGTTTCTTTCTTTCGAACAAAATAATTTTCAATTTTTTACTTGTGTGTGTGTGTGTGTGTGTGTGTGTGTGTGTGTGTGTGTGCAGCTTATGGATATATGAGACAATGACAACGATGATGATGGTGATGATATTGTCGATACAGATTTCCTGTCGCTAATAAAACCCCAAGAGTGGCCTCATGAGTAAGTCATTTGCGTCTTCCGGTGGCAGTGGAAAGAAAGTACGTTTCTTCTTATGGCATTGTGTGAATTGCAAAATGTGTTTTTTAGACTTCAAATTTGATTAAATAACCATGTTTAATTATTGTCATTAATTCATTCCTGTCTGGACAGGAGTTCTCTAACTAAGCAAAATAAATGCATACACAGAGATCGTCCCCATTTGCAGCACAATACCTGTTTCTGCTGGTAGACCACACACACACACACACACACACACACACACACACACACACACACACACACACACACACACACACACACACAATATAAAATCGACAGGTGATCACGTTTGACAGGCTAGAGCCTGTAATCTTTGCCTGTACATACACTACTTAAAATTATTTCCAACAAATAGCCAGAGTATTGCCTCTTCGTCTGTATATTTGTTCTCCCCGTTGAAGAGTTGGATTTTTCAATGCCAAAGGCATGCCTTTTCTGTTTTTATTTGTTGTTCCCACCAGTGCAGTATTTTCATTTTCCAGCTCACTTGCAAGAGTTGGATTGGTGTAGTATCTTTCAGTGAACAAAGTGTGTCCTTTCCCACGCAAGTCTCCTAATAGATCTTTCACAATATTAGTGAAAACGTTACTCTGCCCACAAAAAATAGAAAAATTGGCCATATATAGCCAGAATCTGACTCTGAAAGCATGTATAATTTGATGCCATATTTTTAGGCTTCTGAGGCATGTATTGCTTGAAAAAATTCTACCCCTGTATTTACACATGCCCTCATCGATTGTAATGTCCTCAGCTGGTTGGTATGCCTGCTGAAAGCGCAAGCGGGCTTTGTCAACTAAAGGGCGAATTTTATGGAAAGGATCATATCCAGGTTCCCCTTTCTTTTTTCGCTACTATTATCGTTTATATGAAAATTGTGAAGAATCAAAGAAACCTGTCACGGCTCATCAAATTAGGAAAGAAGTTACATGATATAGCCTTCTTGGACCAGTGATCTGAAATGTGTGGTTTCTGGCTAACACTCGTATGAAAAATAATGCCAAAAAATTTACGTAATTCAGAAATCGTCACACCTTCCAATTTGCCATTCTAGACTTGGGAGATAACGAATTTGTACTTCATCTTTCTAATACATTGTCGGGCATACAGATTTGTTTGTTCCTTGATATGGTGCAAAAACTCATTGTCAATGAAGTAACAGAAAAAGTCTGTTATGGAACTATTTTCATCTAATTCTGTAATATCGGTTATACCTGATTGTCCTGTGAATACATCAATAGTTGGTACCTGCTCAGTTGCTGTCCAACCATTGACTGAGTCACTTCTTCTGGCCCTGTCTCTGCCAGTAAGACTATTTATTGGCCTACCTCTCACTTGAACAGGAGAGCAAAATCTTGCTCACTTTCATTTTCAGACTGCGATTCTTCATTTTCAGTATCTACAACACAAAAAACAAAATAGTATAAGTATTTATAAAAAAATAAAATAAAATACGTTCACAAAAAAATTTTGTTTATAAAAAATACGTTCACAACAAATGCAAATGTTGTAAATTGTATAATTATAAATACTAACCTGAATACAAATCTTCTTGAACATAATCTGGATCATCGTCTGTATTATCAGAAAAAATCACAATCACCAATATCACCATCACTTTCACTAAAATCGCGTTCCAATTCAGCAAGAATTTCGTCTACGGTCAAGCCGCGTCCCGACATTTTGAGCGCCAAACAACGACTGGGTTCAACTCAAACTGTTGACTATTATGTGGCCGTATATGAGATCTAGCGGTAAAAATGTGAACTGCTTGTGCATTACCAACTCTGTATGGTGCTGCTAAACCGTCATATGAATGACTAACCCGTATAAAAGCACTGAAAACACGACTCCGTCAATTGACGGACCTCGCATTTTACGGAAGTTTTCTCTAGTCCGTCAATTGACGGAGTTAGCACTCAAAGTGTAAAATATTGGCAAATAATCTGTAAAAATAGTATTATATTTTTTGTTAATTCAAGTTGTACGTTTATTAATATTTTAATAAAATAATATTCACTTTAAGTAAACATAATTATTGTTTACAAGACAGCATCCATTCTAAATTGATTGGAAAAATTATTTTTAATAAAACTTAAAATTCCATATTACTTATTTTACTTCAAATATATACATTTTTGTATTGATTTTACTTCACTAACTCATACTTCAGTTCTTTGTGAGTTGTTTCTTTCTTTCGAACAAAATTATTTTCAATTTTTTACTTGTGTGTGTGTGTGTGTGTGTGTGTGTGTGTGTGTGTGTGTGTGTGTGTGTGCAGCTTATGGATATATGAGACTATGACAACGATGATGATGGTGATGATATTGTCGATACAGATTTCCTGTCGCTAATAAAACCCCAAGAGTGGCCTCATGAGTAAGTCATTTGCGTCTTCCGGTGGCAGTGGAAAGAAAGTACGTTTCTTCTTATGGCATTGTGTGAATTGCAAAATGTGTTTTTTAGACTTCAAATTTGATTAAATAACCATGTTTAATTATTGTCATTAATTCATTCATGTCTGGACAGGAGTTCTCTAACTAAGCAAAATAAATGCATACACAGAGATCGTCCCCATTTGCAGCACAATACCTGTTTCTGCTGGTAGACCACACACACACACACACACACACACACACACACACACACACACAATATAAAATCGACAGGTGATCACGTTTGACAGGCTAGAGCCTGTAATCTTTGCCTGTACATACACTACTTAAAATTATTTCCAACAAATAGCCAGAGTATTGCCTCTTCGTCTGTATATTTGTTCTCCCCGTTGAAGAGTTGGATTTTTCAATGCCAAAGGCATGCCTTATCTGTTTTTATTTGTTGTTCCCACCAGTGCAGTATTTCATTTTCCAGCTCACTTGCAAGAGTTGGATTGGTGTAGTATCTTTCAGTGAACAAAGTGTGTCCTTTCCCACGCAAGTCTCCTAATAGATCTTTCACAATATTAGTGAAAACGTTACTCTGCCCACAAAAAATAGAAAAATTGGCCATATATAGCCAGAATCTGACTCTGAAAGCATGTATAATTTGATGCCATATTTTTAGGCTTCTGAGGCATGTATTGCTTGAAAAAATTCTACCCCTGTATTTACACATGCCCTCATCGATTGTAATGTCCTCAGCTGGTTGGTATGCCTGCTGAAAGCGCAAGCGGACTTTGTCAACTAAAGGGCGAATTTTATGGAAAGGATCATATCCAGGTTCCCCTTTCTTTTTTCGCTACTATTATCGTTTATATGAAAATTGTGAAGAATCAAAGAAACCTGTCACGGCTCATCAAATTAGGAAAGAAGTTACATGATATAGCCTTCTTGGACCAGTGATCTGAAATGTGTGGTTTCTGGCTAACACTCGTATGAAAAATAATGCCAAAAAATTTACGTAATTCAGAAATCGTCACACCTTCCAATTTGCCATTCTAGACTTGGGAGATAACGAATTTGTACTTCATCTTTCTAATACATTGTCGGGCATACAGATTTGTTTGTTCCTTGATATGGTGCAAAAACTCATTGTCAATGAAGTAACAGAAAAAGTCTGTTATGGAACTATTTTCATCTAATTCTGTAATATCGGTTATACCTGATTGTCCTGTGAATACATCAATAGTTGGTACCTGCTCAGTTGCTGTCCAACCATTGACTGAGTCACTTCTTCTGGCCCTGTCTCTGCCAGTAAGACTATTTATTGGCCTACCTCTCACTTGAACAGGAGAGCAAAATCTTGCTCACTTTCATTTTCAGACTGCGATTCTTCATTTTCAGTATCTACAACACAAAAAACAAAATAGTATAAGTATTTATAAAAAAATAAAATAAAATACGTTCACAAAAAAATTTTGTTTATAAAAAATACGTTCACAACAAATGCAAATGTTGTAAATTGTATAATTATAAATACTAACCTGAATACAAATCTTCTTGAACATAATCTGGATCATCGTCTGTATTATCAGAAAAAATCACAATCACCAATATCACCATCACTTTCACTAAAATCGCGTTCCAATTCGGCAAGAATTTCGTCTACGGTCAAGCCGCGTCCCGACATTTTGAGCGCCAAACAACGACTGGGTTCAACTCAAACTGTTGACTATTATGTGGCCGTATATGAGATCTAGCGGTAAAAATGTGAACTGCTTGTGCATTACCAACAGTCATTCTGTATGGTGCTGCTAAACCGTCATATGAATGACTAACCCGTATAAAAGCATTGAAAACACGACTCCGTCAATTGACGGACCTCGCATTTTACGGAAGTTTTCTCTAGTCCGTCAATTGACGGAGTTAGCACTCAAAGTGTAAAATATTGGCAAATAATCTGTAAAAATAGTATTATATTTTTTGTTAATTCAAGTTGTACGTTTATTAATATTTTAATAAAATAATATTCACTTTAAGTAAACATAATTATTGTTTACAAGACAGCATCCATTCTAAATTGATTGGAAAAATTATTTTTAATAAAACTTAAAATTCCATATTACTTATTTTACTTCAAATATATACATTTTTGTATTGATTTTACTTCACTATCTCATACTTCAGTTCTTTGTGAGTTGTTTCTTTCTTTCGAACAAAATAATTTTCAATTTTTTACTTGTGTGTGTGTGTGTGTGTGTGTGTGTGTGTGTGTGTGTGTGTGTGTGTGTGTGTGTGTGTGTGTGTGTGTGCACCTTATGGATATATGAGACAATGACAACGATGATGATGGTGATGATATTGTCGATACAGATTTCCTGTCGCAAATAAAACCCCAAGAGTGGCCTCATGAGTAAGTCATTTGCGTCTTCCGGTGGCAGTGGAAAGAAAGTACGTTTCTTCTTATGGCATTGTGTGAATTGCAAAATGTGTTTTTTAGACTTCAAATTTGATTAAATAACCATGTTTAATTATTGTCATTAATTCATTCATGTCTGGACAGGAGTTCTCTAACTAAGCAAAATAAATGCATACACAGAGATCGTCCCCATTTGCAGCACAATACCTGTTTCTGCTGGTAGACCACACAAACACGCACGCACGCACGCATGCACACACACTATATAAAATCGAAAGGTGATCCCGTTTGACAGGCTAGAGCCTGTAATCTTTGCCTGTACATACACTACTTAAAATTATTTCCAACAAATAGCCAGAGTATTGCCTCTTCGTCTGTATATTTGTTCTCCCCGTTGAAGAGTTGGATTTTTCAATGCCAAAGGCATGCCTTTTCTGTTTTTATTTGTTGTTCCCACCAGTGCAGTATTTTCATTTTCCAGCTCACTTGCAAGAGTTGGATTGGTGTAGTATCTTTCAGTGAACAAAGTGTGTCCTTTCCCACGCAAGTCTCCTAATAGATCTTTCACAATATTAGTGAAAACGTTACTCTGCCCACAAAAAATAGAAAAATTGGCCATATATAGCCAGAATCTGGCTCTGAAAGCATGTATAATTTGATGCCATTTTTGTAGGCTTCTGAGGCATGTATTGCTTGAAAAAATTCTACCCCTGTATTTACACATGCCCTCATCGATTGTAATGTCCTCAGCTGGTTGGTATGCCTGCTGAAAGCGCAAGCGGACTTTGTCAACTAAAGGGCGAATTTTATGGAAAGGATCATATCCAGGTTCCCCTTTCTTTTTTCGCTACTATTATCGTTTATATGAAAATTGTGAAGAATCAAAGAAACCTGTCACGTCTCATCAAATTAGGAAAGAAGTTACATGATATAGCCTTCTTGGACCAGTGATCTGAAATGTGTGGTTTCTGGCTAACACTCGTATGAGAAATAATGCCAAAAAATTTACGTAATTCAGAAATCGTCACACCTTCCAATTTGCCATTCTAGACTTGGGAGATAACGAATTTGTACTTCATCTTTCTAATACATTGTCGGGCATACAGATTTTTTGTTCCTTGATATGGTGCAGAAACTCATTGTCAATGAAGTAACAGAAAAAGTCTGTTATGGAACTATTTTCATCTAATTCTGTAATATCGGTTATACCTGATTGTCCTGTGAATACATCAATAGTTGGTACCTGCTCAGTTGCTGTCCAACCATTGACTGAGTCACTTCTTCTGGCCCTGTCTCTGCCAGTAAGACTATTTATTGGCCTACCTCTCACTTGAACAGGAGAGCAAAATCTTGCTCACTTTCATTTTCAGACTGCGTTTCTTCATTTTCAGTATCTACAACACAAAAAACAAAATAGTATAAGTATTTATAAAAAAATAAAATAAAATACGTTCACAAAAAAATTTTGTTTATAAAAAATACGTTCACAACAAATGCAAATGTTGTAAATTGTATAATTATAAATACTAACCTGAATACAAATCTTCTTGAACATAATCTGGATCATCGTCTGTATTATCAGAAAAAATCACAATCACCAATATCACCATCACTTTCACTAAAATCGCGTTCCAATTCAGTAAGAATTTCGTCTACGGTCAAGCCACGTCCCGACATTTTGAGCGCCAAACAACGACTGGGTTCAACTCAAACTGTTGACTATTATGTGGCCGTATATGAGATCTAGCGGTAAAAATGTGAACTGCTTGTGCATTACCAACTCTGTATGGTGCTGCTAAACCGTCATATGAATGACTAACCCGTATAAAAGCATTGAAAACACGACTCCGTCAATTGACGGACCTCGCATTTTACGGAAGTTTTCTCTAGTCCGTCAATTGACGGAGTTAGCACTCAAAGTGTAAAATATTGGCAAATAATCTGTAAAAATAGTATTATATTTTTTGTTAATTCAAGTTGTACGTTTATTAATATTTTAATAAAATAATATTCACTTTAAGTAAACATAATTATTGTTTACAAGACAGCATCCATTCTAAATTGATTGGAAAAATTATTTTTAATAAAACTTAAAATTCCATATTACTTATTTTACTTCAAATATATACATTTTTGTATTGATTTTACTTCACTAACTCATACTTCAGTTCTTTGTGAGTTGTTTCTTTCTTTCGAACAAAATAATTTTCAATTTTTTACTTGTGTGTGTGTGTGTGTGTGTGTGTGTGTGTGTGTGTGTGTGTGTGTGTGTGTGTGTGTGTGTGTGTGTGTGTGCACCTTATGGATATATGAGACAATGACAACGATGATGATGGTGATGATATTGTCGATGCCGATTTCCTATCGCTAATAAAACCCCAAGAGTGGCCTCATGAGTAAGTCAGTTGCGTCTTCCGGTGGCAGTGGAGAGAAAGTACATTTCTTCTTATGGCATTGTCTGAATTGCAAAATGTGTTTTTTAGACTTCAAATTTGATTAAATAACCATGTTTAATTATTGTCATTAATTCATTCATGTCTGGACAGGAGTTCTCTAACTAAGCAAAATAAATGCATACACAGAGATCGTCCCCATTTGCAGCACAATACCTGTTTCTGCTGGTAGACCACACACCCACACAAACACGCACGCACGCACGCATGCACACACACTATATAAAATCGAAAGGTGATCCCGTTTGACAGGCTAGAGCCTGTAATCTTTGCCTGTACATACACTACTTAAAATTATTTCCAACAAATAGCCAGAGTATTGCCTCTTCGTCTGTATATTTGTTCTCCCCGTTGAAGAGTTGGATTTTTCAATGCCAAAGGCATACCTTTTCTGTTTTTATTTGTTGTTCCCACCAGTGCAGTATTTTCATTTTCCAGCTCACTTGCAAGAGTTGGATTGGTGTAGTATCTTTCAGTGAACAAAGTGTGTTCTTTCCCACGCAAGTCTCCTAATAGATCTTTCACAATATTAGTGAAAACGTTACTCTGCCCACAAAAAATAGAAAAATTGGCCATATATAGCCAGAATCTGACTCTGAAAGCATGTATAATTTGATGCCATATTTTTAGGCTTCTGAGGCATGTATTGCTTGAAAAAATTCTACCCCTGTATTTACACATGCCCTCATCGATTGTAATGTCCTCAGCTGGTTGGTATGCCTGCTGAAAGCGCAAGCGGACTTTGTCAACTAAAGGGCGAATTTTATGGAAAGGATCATATCCAGGTTCCCCTTTCTTTTTTCGCTACTATTATCGTTTATATGAAAATTGTGAAGAATCAAAGAAACCTGTCACGGCTCATCAAATTAGGAAAGAAGTTACATGATATAGCCTTCTTGGACCAGTGATCTGAAATGTGTGGTTTCTGGCTAACACTCGTATGAAAAATAATGCCAAAAAATTTACGTAATTCAGAAATCGTCACACCCTTCCAATTTGCCATTCTAGACTTGGGAGATAACGAATTTGTACTTCATCTTTCTAATACATTGTCAGGCATACAGATTTGTTTGTTCCTTGATATGGTGCAAAAACTCATTGTCAATGAAGTAACAGAAAAAGTCTGTTATGGAACTATTTTCGTCTAATTCTGTAATATCGGTTATACCTGATTGTCCTGTGAATACATCAATAGTTGGTACCTGCTCAGTTGCTGTCCAACCATTGACTGAGTCACTTCTTCTGGCCCTGTCTCTGCCAGTAAGACTATTTATTGGCCTACCTCTCACTTGAACAGGAGAGCAAAATCTTGCTCACTTTCATTTTCAGACTGCGATTCTTCATTTTCAGTATCTACAACACAAAAAACAAAATAGTATAAGTATTTATAAAAAAATAAAATAAAATACGTTCACAAAAAAATTTTGTTTATAAAAAATACGTTCACAACAAATGCAAATGTTGTAAATTGTATAATTATAAATACTAACCTGAATACAAATCTTCTTGAACATAATCTGGATCATCGTCTGTATTATCAGAAAAAATCACAATCACCAATATCACCATCACTTTCACTAAAATCGCGTTCCAATTCAGCAAGAATTTCGTCTACGGTCAAGCCGCGTCCCGACATTTTGAGCGCCAAACAACGACTGGGTTCAACTCAAACTGTTGACTATTATGTGGCCGTATATGAGATCTAGCGGTAAAAATGTGAACTGCTTGTGCATTACCAACTCTGTATGGTGCTGCTAAACCGTCATATGAATGACTAACCCGTATAAAAGCATTGAAAACACGACTCCGTCAATTGACGGACCTCGCATTTTACGGAAGTTTTCTCTAGTCCGTCAATTGACGGAGTTAGCACTCAAAGTGTAAAATATTGGCAAATAATCTGTAAAAATAGTATTATATTTTTTGTTAATTCAAGTTGTACGTTTATTAATATTTTAATAAAATAATATTCACTTTAAGTAAACATAATTATTGTTTACAAGACAGCATCCATTCTAAATTGATTGGAAAAATTATTTTTAATAAAACTTAAAATTCCATATTACTTATTTTACTTCAAATATATACATTTTTGTATTGATTTTACTTCACTAACTCATACTTCAGTTCTTTGTGAGTTGTTTCTTTCTTTCGAACAAAATAATTTTCAATTTTTTACTTGTGTGTATGTGTGTGTGTGTGTGTGTGTGTGTGTGTGTGTGTGTGTGCAGCTTATGGATATATGAGACAATGACAACGATGATGATGGTGATGATATTGTCGATACAGATTTCCTGTCGCTAATAAAACCCCAAGAGTGGCCTCATGAGTAAGTCATTTGCGTCTTCCGGTGGCAGTGGAAAGAAAGTACGTTTCTTCTTATGGCATTGTGTGAATTGCAAAATGTGTTTTTTAGACTTCAAATTTGATTAAATAACCATGTTTAATTATTGTCATTAATTCATTCATGTCTGGACAGGAGTTCTCTAACTAAGCAAAATAAATGCATACACAGAGATCGTCCCCATTTGCAGCACAATACCTGTTTCTGCTGGTAGACCACACAAACACGCACGCACGCACGCATGCACACACACTATATAAAATCGAAAGGTGATCCCGTTTGACAGGCTAGAGCCTGTAATCTTTGCCTGTACATACACTACTTAAAATTATTTCCAACAAATAGCCAGAGTATTGCCTCTTCGTCTGTATATTTGTTCTCCCCGTTGAAGAGTTGGATTTTTCAATGCCAAAGGCATGCCTTTTCTGTTTTTATTTGTTGTTCCCACCAGTGCAGTATTTTCATTTTCCAGCTCACTTGCAAGAGTTGGATTGGTGTAGTATCTTTCAGTGAACAAAGTGTGTCCTTTCCCACGCAAGTCTCCTAATAGATCTTTCACAATATTAGTGAAAACGTTACTCTGCCCACAAAAAATAGAAAAATTGGCCATATATAGCCAGAATCTGACTCTGAAAGCATGTATAATTTGATGCCATATTTTTAGGCTTCTGAGGCATGTATTGCTTGAAAAAATTCTACCCCTGTATTTACACATGCCCTCATCGATTGTAATGTCCTCAGCTGGTTGGTATGCCTGCTGAAAGCGCAAGCGGACTTTGTCAACTAAAGGGCGAATTTTATGGAAAGGATCATATCCAGGTTCCCCTTTCTTTTTTCGCTACTATTATCGTTTATATGAAAATTGTGAAGAATCAAAGAAACCTGTCACGTCTCATCAAATTAGGAAAGAAGTTACATGATATAGCCTTCTTGGACCAGTGATCTGAAATGTGTGGTTTCTGGCTAACACTCGTATGAGAAATAATGCCAAAAAATTTACGTAATTCAGAAATCGTCACACCTTCCAATTTGCCATTCTAGACTTGGGAGATAACGAATTTGTACTTCATCTTTCTAATACATTGTCGGGCATACAGATTTTTTGTTCCTTGATATGGTGCAGAAACTCATTGTCAATGAAGTAACAGAAAAAGTCTGTTATGGAACTATTTTCATCTAATTCTGTAATATCGGTTATACCTGATTGTCCTGTGAATACATCAATAGTTGGTACCTGCTCAGTTGCTGTCCAACCATTGACTGAGTCACTTCTTCTGGCCCTGTCTCTGCCAGTAAGACTATTTATTGGCCTACCTCTCACTTGAACAGGAGAGCAAAATCTTGCTCACTTTCATTTTCAGACTGCGTTTCTTCATTTTCAGTATCTACAACACAAAAAACAAAATAGTATAAGTATTTATAAAAAAATAAAATAAAATACGTTCACAAAAAAATTTTGTTTATAAAAAATACGTTCACAACAAATGCAAATGTTGTAAATTGTATAATTATAAATACTAACCTGAATACAAATCTTCTTGAACATAATCTGGATCATCGTCTGTATTATCAGAAAAAATCACAATCACCAATATCACCATCACTTTCACTAAAATCGCGTTCCAATTCAGTAAGAATTTCGTCTACGGTCAAGCCACGTCCCGACATTTTGAGCGCCAAACAACGACTGGGTTCAACTCAAACTGTTGACTATTATGTGGCCGTATATGAGATCTAGCGGTAAAAATGTGAACTGCTTGTGCATTACCAACTCTGTATGGTGCTGCTAAACCGTCATATGAATGACTAACCCGTATAAAAGCATTGAAAACACGACTCCGTCAATTGACGGACCTCGCATTTTACGGAAGTTTTCTCTAGTCCGTCAATTGACGGAGTTAGCACTCAAAGTGTAAAATATTGGCAAATAATCTGTAAAAATAGTATTATATTTTTTGTTAATTCAAGTTGTACGTTTATTAATATTTTAATAAAATAATATTCACTTTAAGTAAACATAATTATTGTTTACAAGACAGCATCCATTCTAAATTGATTGGAAAAATTATTTTTAATAAAACTTAAAATTCCATATTACTTATTTTACTTCAAATATATACATTTTTGTATTGATTTTACTTCACTAACTCATACTTCAGTTCTTTGTGAGTTGTTTCTTTCTTTCGAACAAAATAATTTTCAATTTTTTACTTGTGTGTGTGTGTGTGTGTGTGTGTGTGTGTGTGTGTGTGTGTGTGTGCACCTTATGGATATATGAGACAATGACAACGATGATGATGGTGATGATATTGTCGATGCCGATTTCCTATCGCTAATAAAACCCCAAGAGTGGCCTCATGAGTAAGTCAGTTGCGTCTTCCGGTGGCAGTGGAGAGAAAGTACATTTCTTCTTATGGCATTGTCTGAATTGCAAAATGTGTTTTTTAGACTTCAAATTTGATTAAATAACCATGTTTAATTATTGTCATTAATTCATTCATGTCTGGACAGGAGTTCTCTAACTAAGCAAAATAAATGCATACACAGAGATCGTCCCCATTTGCAGCACAATACCTGTTTCTGCTGGTAGACCACACACCCACACAAACACGCACGCACGCACGCATGCACACACACTATATAAAATCGAAAGGTGATCCCGTTTGACAGGCTAGAGCCTGTAATCTTTGCCTGTACATACACTACTTAAAATTATTTCCAACAAATAGCCAGAGTATTGCCTCTTCGTCTGTATATTTGTTCTCCCCGTTGAAGAGTTGGATTTTTCAATGCCAAAGGCATACCTTTTCTGTTTTTATTTGTTGTTCCCACCAGTGCAGTATTTTCATTTTCCAGCTCACTTGCAAGAGTTGGATTGGTGTAGTATCTTTCAGTGAACAAAGTGTGTTCTTTCCCACGCAAGTCTCCTAATAGATCTTTCACAATATTAGTGAAAACGTTACTCTGCCCACAAAAAATAGAAAAATTGGCCATATATAGCCAGAATCTGACTCTGAAAGCATGTATAATTTGATGCCATATTTTTAGGCTTCTGAGGCATGTATTGCTTGAAAAAATTCTACCCCTGTATTTACACATGCCCTCATCGATTGTAATGTCCTCAGCTGGTTGGTATGCCTGCTGAAAGCGCAAGCGGACTTTGTCAACTAAAGGGCGAATTTTATGGAAAGGATCATATCCAGGTTCCCCTTTCTTTTTTCGCTACTATTATCGTTTATATGAAAATTGTGAAGAATCAAAGAAACCTGTCACGGCTCATCAAATTAGGAAAGAAGTTACATGATATAGCCTTCTTGGACCAGTGATCTGAAATGTGTGGTTTCTGGCTAACACTCGTATGAAAAATAATGCCAAAAAATTTACGTAATTCAGAAATCGTCACACCCTTCCAATTTGCCATTCTAGACTTGGGAGATAACGAATTTGTACTTCATCTTTCTAATACATTGTCAGGCATACAGATTTGTTTGTTCCTTGATATGGTGCAAAAACTCATTGTCAATGAAGTAACAGAAAAAGTCTGTTATGGAACTATTTTCGTCTAATTCTGTAATATCGGTTATACCTGATTGTCCTGTGAATACATCAATAGTTGGTACCTGCTCAGTTGCTGTCCAACCATTGACTGAGTCACTTCTTCTGGCCCTGTCTCTGCCAGTAAGACTATTTATTGGCCTACCTCTCACTTGAACAGGAGAGCAAAATCTTGCTCACTTTCATTTTCAGACTGCGATTCTTCATTTTCAGTATCTACAACACAAAAAACAAAATAGTATAAGTATTTATAAAAAAATAAAATAAAATACGTTCACAAAAAAATTTTGTTTATAAAAAATACGTTCACAACAAATGCAAATGTTGTAAATTGTATAATTATAAATACTAACCTGAATACAAATCTTCTTGAACATAATCTGGATCATCGTCTGTATTATCAGAAAAAATCACAATCACCAATATCACCATCACTTTCACTAAAATCGCGTTCCAATTCAGCAAGAATTTCGTCTACGGTCAAGCCGCGTCCCGACATTTTGAGCGCCAAACAACGACTGGGTTCAACTCAAACTGTTGACTATTATGTGGCCGTATATGAGATCTAGCGGTAAAAATGTGAACTGCTTGTGCATTACCAACTCTGTATGGTGCTGCTAAACCGTCATATGAATGACTAACCCGTATAAAAGCATTGAAAACACGACTCCGTCAATTGACGGACCTCGCATTTTACGGAAGTTTTCTCTAGTCCGTCAATTGACGGAGTTAGCACTCAAAGTGTAAAATATTGGCAAATAATCTGTAAAAATAGTATTATATTTTTTGTTAATTCAAGTTGTACGTTTATTAATATTTTAATAAAATAATATTCACTTTAAGTAAACATAATTATTGTTTACAAGACAGCATCCATTCTAAATTGATTGGAAAAATTATTTTTAATAAAACTTAAAATTCCATATTACTTATTTTACTTCAAATATATACATTTTTGTATTGATTTTACTTCACTAACTCATACTTCAGTTCTTTGTGAGTTGTTTCTTTCTTTCGAACAAAATAATTTTCAATTTTTTACTTGTGTGTGTGTGTGTGTGTGTGTGTGTGTGTGTGTGTGTGTGTGCAGCTTATGGATATATGAGACTATGACAACGATGATGATGGTGATGATATTGTCGATACAGATTTCCTGTCGCTAATAAAACCCCAAGAGTGGCCTCATGAGTAAGTCATTTGCGTCTTCCGGTGGCAGTGGAAAGAAAGTACGTTTCTTCTTATGGCATTGTGTGAATTGCAAAATGTGTTTTTTAGACTTCAAATTTGATTAAATAACCATGTTTAATTATTGTCATTAATTCATTCATGTCTGGACAGGAGTTCTCTAACTAAGCAAAATAAATGCATACACAGAGATCGTCCCCATTTGCAGCACAATACCTGTTTCTGCTGGTAGACCACACACACACACACACACACACACACACACACACACCCAATATAAAATCGACAGGTGATCACGTTTGACAGGCTAGAGCCTGTAATCTTTGCCTGTACATACACTACTTAAAATTATTTCCAACAAATAGCCAGAGTATTGCCTCTTCGTCTGTATATTTGTTCTCCCCGTTGAAGAGTTGGATTTTTCAATGCCAAAGGCATGCCTTTTCTGTTTTTATTTGTTGTTCCCACCAGTGCAGTATTTTCATTTTCCAGCTCACTTGCAAGAGTTGGATTGGTGTAGTATCTTTCAGTGAACAAAGTGTGTCCTTTCCCACGCAAGTCTCCTAATAGATCTTTCACAATATTAGTGAAAACGTTACTCTGCCCACAAAAAATAGAAAAATTGGCCATATATAGCCAGAATCTGACTCTGAAAGCATGTATAATTTGATGCCATATTTTTAGGCTTCTGAGGCATGTATTGCTTGAAAAAATTCTACCCCTGTATTTACACATGCCCTCATCGATTGTAATGTCCTCAGCTGGTTGGTATGCCTGCTGAAAGCGCAAGCGGACTTTGTCAACTAAAGGGCGAATTTTATGGAAAGGATCATATCCAGGTTCCCCTTTCTTTTTTCGCTACTATTATCGTTTATATGAAAATTGTGAAGAATCAAAGAAACCTGTCACGGCTCATCAAATTAGGAAAGAAGTTACATGATATAGCCTTCTTGGACCAGTGATCTGAAATGTGTGGTTTCTGGCTAACACTCGTATGAAAAATAATGCCAAAAAATTTACGTAATTCAGAAATCGTCACACCTTCCAATTTGCCATTCTAGACTTGGGAGATAACGAATTTGTACTTCATCTTTCTAATACATTGTCGGGCATACAGATTTGTTTGTTCCTTGATATGGTGCAAAAACTCATTGTCAATGAAGTAACAGAAAAAGTCTGTTATGGAACTATTTTCATCTAATTCTGTAATATCGGTTATACCTGATTGTCCTGTGAATACATCAATAGTTGGTACCTGCTCAGTTGCTGTCCAACCATTGACTGAGTCACTTCTTCTGGCCCTGTCTCTGCCAGTAAGACTATTTATTGGCCTACCTCTCACTTGAACAGGAGAGCAAAATCTTGCTCACTTTCATTTTCAGACTGCGATTCTTCATTTTCAGTATCTACAACACAAAAAACAAAATAGTATAAGTATTTATAAAAAAATAAAATAAAATACGTTCACAAAAAAATTTTGTTTATAAAAAATACGTTCACAACAAATGCAAATGTTGTAAATTGTATAATTATAAATACTAACCTGAATACAAATCTTCTTGAACATAATCTGGATCATCGTCTGTATTATCAGAAAAAATCACAATCACCAATATCACCATCACTTTCACTAAAATCGCGTTCCAATTCGGCAAGAATTTCGTCTACGGTCAAGCCGCGTCCCGACATTTTGAGCGCCAAACAACGACTGGGTTCAACTCAAACTGTTGACTATTATGTGGCCGTATATGAGATCTAGCGGTAAAAATGTGAACTGCTTGTGCATTACCAACAGTCATTCTGTATGGTGCTGCTAAACCGTCATATGAATGACTAACCCGTATAAAAGCATTGAAAACACGACTCCGTCAATTGACGGACCTCGCATTTTACGGAAGTTTTCTCTAGTCCGTCAATTGACGGAGTTAGCACTCAAAGTGTAAAATATTGGCAAATAATCTGTAAAAATAGTATTATATTTTTTGTTAATTCAAGTTGTACGTTTATTAATATTTTAATAAAATAATATTCACTTTAAGTAAACATAATTATTGTTTACAAGACAGCATCCATTCTAAATTGATTGGAAAAATTATTTTTAATAAAACTTAAAATTCCATATTACTTATTTTACTTCAAATATATACATTTTTGTATTGATTTTACTTCACTAACTCATACTTCAGTTCTTTGTGAGTTGTTTCTTTCTTTCGAACAAAATAATTTTCAATTTTTTACTTGTGTGTGTGTGTGTGTGTGTGTGTGTGTGTGTGTGTGTGTGTGTGTGTGTGTGTGTGTGTGTGTGTGTGTGTGTGTGTGTATGTGTGCACCTTATGGATATATGAGACAATGACAACGATGATGATGGTGATGATATTGTCGATACAGATTTCCTGTCGCAAATAAAACCCCAAGAGTGGCCTCATGAGTAAGTCATTTGCGTCTTCCGGTGGCAGTGGAAAGAAAGTACGTTTCTTCTTATGGCATTGTGTGAATTGCAAAATGTGTTTTTTAGACTTCAAATTTGATTAAATAACCATGTTTAATTATTGTCATTAATTCATTCATGTCTGGACAGGAGTTCTCTAACTAAGCAAAATAAATGCATACACAGAGATCGTCCCCATTTGCAGCACAATACCTGTTTCTGCTGGTAGACCACACAAACACGCACGCACGCACGCATGCACACACACTATATAAAATCGAAAGGTGATCCCGTTTGACAGGCTAGAGCCTGTAATCTTTGCCTGTACATACACTACTTAAAATTATTTCCAACAAATAGCCAGAGTATTGCCTCTTCGTCTGTATATTTGTTCTCCCCGTTGAAGAGTTGGATTTTTCAATGCCAAAGGCATGCCTTTTCTGTTTTTATTTGTTGTTCCCACCAGTGCAGTATTTTCATTTTCCAGCTCACTTGCAAGAGTTGGATTGGTGTAGTATCTTTCAGTGAACAAAGTGTGTCCTTTCCCACGCAAGTCTCCTAATAGATCTTTCACAATATTAGTGAAAACGTTACTCTGCCCACAAAAAATAGAAAAATTGGCCATATATAGCCAGAATCTGACTCTGAAAGCATGTATAATTTGATGCCATATTTTTAGGCTTCTGAGGCATGTATTGCTTGAAAAAATTCTACCCCTGTATTTACACATGCCCTCATCGATTGTAATGTCCTCAGCTGGTTGGTATGCCTGCTGAAAGCGCAAGCGGACTTTGTCAACTAAAGGGCGAATTTTATGGAAAGGATCATATCCAGGTTCCCCTTTCTTTTTTCGCTACTATTATCGTTTATATGAAAATTGTGAAGAATCAAAGAAACCTGTCACGTCTCATCAAATTAGGAAAGAAGTTACATGATATAGCCTTCTTGGACCAGTGATCTGAAATGTGTGGTTTCTGGCTAACACTCGTATGAGAAATAATGCCAAAAAATTTACGTAATTCAGAAATCGTCACACCTTCCAATTTGCCATTCTAGACTTGGGAGATAACGAATTTGTACTTCATCTTTCTAATACATTGTCAGGCATACAGATTTTTTGTTCCTTGATATGGTGCAGAAACTCATTGTCAATGAAGTAACAGAAAAAGTCTGTTATGGAACTATTTTCATCTAATTCTGTAATATCGGTTATACCTGATTGTCCTGTGAATACATCAATAGTTGGTACCTGCTCAGTTGCTGTCCAACCATTGACTGAGTCACTTCTTCTGGCCCTGTCTCTGCCAGTAAGACTATTTATTGGCCTACCTCTCACTTGAACAGGAGAGCAAAATCTTGCTCACTTTCATTTTCAGACTGCGTTTCTTCATTTTCAGTATCTACAACACAAAAAACAAAATAGTATAAGTATTTATAAAAAAATAAAATAAAATACGTTCACAAAAAAATTTTGTTTATAAAAAATACGTTCACAACAAATGCAAATGTTGTAAATTGTATAATTATAAATACTAACCTGAATACAAATCTTCTTGAACATAATCTGGATCATCGTCTGTATTATCAGAAAAAATCACAATCACCAATATCACCATCACTTTCACTAAAATCGCGTTCCAATTCAGTAAGAATTTCGTCTACGGTCAAGCCACGTCCCGACATTTTGAGCGCCAAACAACGACTGGGTTCAACTCAAACTGTTGACTATTATGTGGCCGTATATGAGATCTAGCGGTAAAAATGTGAACTGCTTGTGCATTACCAACTCTGTATGGTGCTGCTAAACCGTCATATGAATGACTAACCCGTATAAAAGCATTGAAAACACGACTCCGTCAATTGACGGACCTCGCATTTTACGGAAGTTTTCTCTAGTCCGTCAATTGACGGAGTTAGCACTCAAAGTGTAAAATATTGGCAAATAATCTGTAAAAATAGTATTATATTTTTTGTTAATTCAAGTTGTACGTTTATTAATATTTTAATAAAATAATATTCACTTTAAGTAAACATAATTATTGTTTACAAGACAGCATCCATTCTAAATTGATTGGAAAAATTATTTTTAATAAAACTTAAAATTCCATATTACTTATTTTACTTCAAATATATACATTTTTGTATTGATTTTACTTCACTAACTCATACTTCAGTTCTTTGTGAGTTGTTTCTTTCTTTCGAACAAAATAATTTTCAATTTTTTACTTGTGTGTGTGTGTGTGTGTGTGTGTGTGTGTGTGTGTGTGTGTGTGTGTGTGTGTGTGTGTGTGTGTGTGTGTGTGTGTGTGTGTGTGTGTGCACCTTATGGATATATGAGACAATGACAACGATGATGATGGTGATGATATTGTCGATGCCGATTTCCTATCGCTAATAAAACCCCAAGAGTGGCCTCATGAGTAAGTCAGTTGCGTCTTCCGGTGGCAGTGGAGAGAAAGTACATTTCTTCTTATGGCATTGTCTGAATTGCAAAATGTGTTTTTTAGACTTCAAATTTGATTAAATAACCATGTTTAATTATTGTCATTAATTCATTCATGTCTGGACAGGAGTTCTCTAACTAAGCAAAATAAATGCATACACAGAGATCGTCCCCATTTGCAGCACAATACCTGTTTCTGCTGGTAGACCACACACCCACACAAACACGCACGCACGCACGCATGCACACACACTATATAAAATCGAAAGGTGATCCCGTTTGACAGGCTAGAGCCTGTAATCTTTGCCTGTACATACACTACTTAAAATTATTTCCAACAAATAGCCAGAGTATTGCCTCTTCGTCTGTATATTTGTTCTCCCCGTTGAAGAGTTGGATTTTTCAATGCCAAAGGCATACCTTTTCTGTTTTTATTTGTTGTTCCCACCAGTGCAGTATTTTCATTTTCCAGCTCACTTGCAAGAGTTGGATTGGTGTAGTATCTTTCAGTGAACAAAGTGTGTTCTTTCCCACGCAAGTCTCCTAATAGATCTTTCACAATATTAGTGAAAACGTTACTCTGCCCACAAAAAATAGAAAAATTGGCCATATATAGCCAGAATCTGACTCTGAAAGCATGTATAATTTGATGCCATATTTTTAGGCTTCTGAGGCATGTATTGCTTGAAAAAATTCTACCCCTGTATTTACACATGCCCTCATCGATTGTAATGTCCTCAGCTGGTTGGTATGCCTGCTGAAAGCGCAAGCGGACTTTGTCAACTAAAGGGCGAATTTTATGGAAAGGATCATATCCAGGTTCCCCTTTCTTTTTTCGCTACTATTATCGTTTATATGAAAATTGTGAAGAATCAAAGAAACTTGTCACGGCTCATCAAATTAGGAAAGAAGTTACATGATATAGCCTTCTTGGACCAGTGATCTGAAATGTGTGGTTTCTGGCTAACACTCGTATGAAAAATAATGCCAAAAAATTTACGTAATTCAGAAATCGTCACACCCTTCCAATTTGCCATTCTAGACTTGGGAGATAACGAATTTGTACTTCATCTTTCTAATACATTGTCAGGCATACAGATTTGTTTGTTCCTTGATATGGTGCAAAAACTCATTGTCAATGAAGTAACAGAAAAAGTCTGTTATGGAACTATTTTCGTCTAATTCTGTAATATCGGTTATACCTGATTGTCCTGTGAATACATCAATAGTTGGTACCTGCTCAGTTGCTGTCCAACCATTGACTGAGTCACTTCTTCTGGCCCTGTCTCTGCCAGTAAGACTATTTATTGGCCTACCTCTCACTTGAACAGGAGAGCAAAATCTTGCTCACTTTCATTTTCAGACTGCGATTCTTCATTTTCAGTATCTACAACACAAAAAACAAAATAGTATAAGTATTTATAAAAAAATAAAATAAAATACGTTCACAAAAAAATTTTGTTTATAAAAAATACGTTCACAACAAATGCAAATGTTGTAAATTGTATAATTATAAATACTAACCTGAATACAAATCTTCTTGAACATAATCTGGATCATCGTCTGTATTATCAGAAAAAATCACAATCACCAATATCACCATCACTTTCACTAAAATCGCGTTCCAATTCAGCAAGAATTTCGTCTACGGTCAAGCCGCGTCCCGACATTTTGAGCGCCAAACAACGACTGGGTTCAACTCAAACTGTTGACTATTATGTGGCCGTATATGAGATCTAGCGGTAAAAATGTGAACTGCTTGTGCATTACCAACTCTGTATGGTGCTGCTAAACCGTCATATGAATGACTAACCCGTATAAAAGCATTGAAAACACGACTCCGTCAATTGACGGACCTCGCATTTTACGGAAGTTTTCTCTAGTCCGTCAATTGACGGAGTTAGCACTCAAAGTGTAAAATATTGGCAAATAATCTGTAAAAATAGTATTATATTTTTTGTTAATTCAAGTTGTACGTTTATTAATATTTTAATAAAATAATATTCACTTTAAGTAAACATAATTATTGTTTACAAGACAGCATCCATTCTAAATTGATTGGAAAAATTATTTTTAATAAAACTTAAAATTCCATATTACTTATTTTACTTCAAATATATACATTTTTGTATTGATTTTACTTCACTAACTCATACTTCAGTTCTTTGTGAGTTGTTTCTTTCTTTCGAACAAAATAATTTTCAATTTTTTACTTGTGTGTGTGTGTGTGTGTGTGTGTGTGTGTGTGTGTGTGTGTGTGTGTGTGTGTGTGTGTGTGTGTGTGTGCAGCTTATGGATATATGAGACAATGACAACGATGATGATGGTGATGATATTGTCGATACAGATTTCCTGTCGCTAATAAAACCCCAAGAGTGGCCTCATGAGTAAGTCATTTGCGTCTTCCGGTGGCAGTGGAAAGAAAGTACGTTTCTTCTTATGGCATTGTGTGAATTGCAAAATGTGTTTTTAGACTTCAAATTTGATTAAATAACCATGTTTAATTATTGTCATTAATTCATTCATGTCTGGACAGGAGTTCTCTAACTAAGCAAAATAAATGCATACACAGAGATCGTCCCCATTTGCAGCACAATACCTGTTTCTGCTGGTAGACCACACACACACACACACACACACACACACACAATATAAAATCGACAGGTGATCACGTTTGACAGGCTAGAGCCTGTAATCTTTGCCTGTACATACACTACTTAAAATTATTTCCAACAAATAGCCAGAGTATTGCCTCTTCGTCTGTATATTTGTTCTCCCCGTTGAAGAGTTGGATTTTTCAATGCCAAAGGCATGCCTTTTCTGTTTTTATTTGTTGTTCCCACCAGTGCAGTATTTTCATTTTCCAGCTCACTTGCAAGAGTTGGATTGGTGTAGTATCTTTCAGTGAACAAAGTGTGTCCTTTCCCACGCAAGTCTCCTAATAGATCTTTCACAATATTAGTGAAAACGTTACTCTGCCCACAAAAAATAGAAAAATTGGCCATATATAGCCAGAATCTGACTCTGAAAGCATGTATAATTTGATGCCATATTTTTAGGCTTCTGAGGCATGTATTGCTTGAAAAAATTCTACCCCTGTATTTACACATGCCCTCATCGATTGTAATGTCCTCAGCTGGTTGGTATGCCTGCTGAAAGCGCAAGCGGACTTTGTCAACTAAAGGGCGAATTTTATGGAAAGGATCATATCCAGGTTCCCCTTTCTTTTTTCGCTACTATTATCGTTTATATGAAAATTGTGAAGAATCAAAGAAACCTGTCACGGCTCATCAAATTAGGAAAGAAGTTACATGATATAGCCTTCTTGGACCAGTGATCTGAAATGTGTGGTTTCTGGCTAACACTCGTATGAAAAATAATGCCAAAAAATTTACGTAATTCAGAAATCGTCACACCTTCCAATTTGCCATTCTAGACTTGGGAGATAACGAATTTGTACTTCATCTTTCTAATACATTGTCGGGCATACAGATTTGTTTGTTCCTTGATATGGTGCAAAAACTCATTGTCAATGAAGTAACAGAAAAAGTCTGTTATGGAACTATTTTCATCTAATTCTGTAATATCGGTTATACCTGATTGTCCTGTGAATACATCAATAGTTGGTACCTGCTCAGTTGCTGTCCAACCATTGACTGAGTCACTTCTTCTGGCCCTGTCTCTGCCAGTAAGACTATTTATTGGCCTACCTCTCACTTGAACAGGAGAGCAAAATCTTGCTCACTTTCATTTTCAGACTGCGATTCTTCATTTTCAGTATCTACAACACAAAAAACAAAATAGTATAAGTATTTATAAAAAAATAAAATAAAATACGTTCACAAAAAAATTTTGTTTATAAAAAATACGTTCACAACAAATGCAAATGTTGTAAATTGTATAATTATAAATACTAACCTGAATACAAATCTTCTTGAACATAATCTGGATCATCGTCTGTATTATCAGAAAAAATCACAATCACCAATATCACCATCACTTTCACTAAAATCGCGTTCCAATTCAGCAAGAATTTCGTCTACGGTCAAGCCGCGTCCCGACATTTTGAGCGCCAAACAACGACTGGGTTCAACTCAAACTGTTGACTATTATGTGGCCGTATATGAGATCTAGCGGTAAAAATGTGAACTGCTTGTGCATTACCAACTCTGTATGGTGCTGCTAAACCGTCATATGAATGACTAACCCGTATAAAAGCATTGAAAACACGACTCCGTCAATTGACGGACCTCGCATTTTACGGAAGTTTTCTCTAGTCCGTCAATTGACGGAGTTAGCACTCAAAGTGTAAAATATTGGCAAATAATCTGTAAAAATAGTATTATATTTTTTGTTAATTCAAGTTGTACGTTTATTAATATTTTAATAAAATAATATTCACTTTAAGTAAACATAATTATTGTTTACAAGACAGCATCCATTCTAAATTGATTGGAAAAATTATTTTTAATAAAACTTAAAATTCCATATTACTTATTTTACTTCAAATATATACATTTTTGTATTGATTTTACTTCACTAACTCATACTTCAGTTCTTTGTGAGTTGTTTCTTTCTTTCGAACAAAATAATTTTCAATTTTTTACTTGTGTGTGTGTGTGTGTGTGTGTGTGTGTGTGTGTGTGTGTGTGTGTGCAGCTTATGGATATATGAGACAATGACAACGATGATGATGGTGATGATATTGTCGATACAGATTTCCTATCGCTAATAAAACCCCAAGAGTGGCCTCATGAGTAAGTCATTTGCGTCTTCCGGTGGCAGTGGAAAGAAAGTACGTTTCTTCTTATGGCATTGTGTGAATTGCAAAATGTGTTTTTTAGACTTCAAATTTGATTAAATAACCATGTTTAATTATTGTCATTAATTCATTCATGTCTGGACAGGAGTTCTCTAACTAAGCAAAATAAATGCATACACAGAGATCGTCCCCATTTGCAGCACAATACCTGTTTCTGCTGGTAGACCACACACACACACACACACACACACACACACACACACACACACACACACACACACACACACACACACACACACACACACACACACAATATAAAATCGACAGGTGATCACGTTTGACAGGCTAGAGCCTGTAATCTTTGCCTGTACATACACTACTTAAAATTATTTCCAACAAATAGCCAGAGTATTGCCTCTTCGTCTGTATATTTGTTCTCCCCGTTGAAGAGTTGGATTTTTCAATGCCAAAGGCATGCCTTTTCTGTTTTTATTTGTTGTTCCCACCAGTGCAGTATTTTCATTTTCCAGCTCACTTGCAAGAGTTGGATTGGTGTAGTATCTTTCAGTGAACAAAGTGTGTCCTTTCCCACGCAAGTCTCCTAATAGATCTTTCACAATATTAGTGAAAACGTTACTCTGCCCACAAAAAATAGAAAAATTGGCCATATATAGCCAGAATCTGACTCTGAAAGCATGTATAATTTGATGCCATATTTTTAGGCTTCTGAGGCATGTATTGCTTGAAAAAATTCTACCCCTGTATTTACACATGCCCTCATCGATTGTAATGTCCTCAGCTGGTTGGTATGCCTGCTGAAAGCGCAAGCGGACTTTGTCAACTAAAGGGCGAATTTTATGGAAAGGATCATATCCAGGTTCCCCTTTCTTTTTTCGCTACTATTATCGTTTATATGAAAATTGTGAAGAATCAAAGAAACCTGTCACGGCTCATCAAATTAGGAAAGAAGTTACATGATATAGCCTTCTTGGACCAGTGATCTGAAATGTGTGGTTTCTGGCTAACACTCGTATGAAAAATAATGCCAAAAAATTTACGTAATTCAGAAATCGTCACACCTTCCAATTTGCCATTCTAGACTTGGGAGATAACGAATTTGTACTTCATCTTTCTAATACATTGTCGGGCATACAGATTTGTTTGTTCCTTGATATGGTGCAAAAACTCATTGTCAATGAAGTAACAGAAAAAGTCTGTTATGGAACTATTTTCATCTAATTCTGTAATATCGGTTATACCTGATTGTCCTGTGAATACATCAATAGTTGGTACCTGCTCAGTTGCTGTCCAACCATTGACTGAGTCACTTCTTCTGGCCCTGTCTCTGCCAGTAAGACTATTTATTGGCCTACCTCTCACTTGAACAGGAGAGCAAAATCTTGCTCACTTTCATTTTCAGACTGCGATTCTTCATTTTCAGTATCTACAACACAAAAAACAAAATAGTATAAGTATTTATAAAAAAATAAAATAAAATACGTTCACAAAAAAATTTTGTTTATAAAAAATACGTTCACAACAAATGCAAATGTTGTAAATTGTATAATTATAAATACTAACCTGAATACAAATCTTCTTGAACATAATCTGGATCATCGTCTGTATTATCAGAAAAAATCACAATCACCAATATCACCATCACTTTCACTAAAATCGCGTTCCAATTCAGCAAGAATTTCGTCTACGGTCAAGCCGCGTCCCGACATTTTGAGCGCCAAACAACGACTGGGTTCAACTCAAACTGTTGACTATTATGTGGCCGTATATGAGATCTAGCGGTAAAAATGTGAACTGCTTGTGCATTACCAACTCTGTATGGTGCTGCTAAACCGTCATATGAATGACTAACCCGTATAAAAGCATTGAAAACACGACTCCGTCAATTGACGGACCTCGCATTTTACGGAAGTTTTCTCTAGTCCGTCAATTGACGGAGTTAGCACTCAAAGTGTAAAATATTGGCAAATAATCTGTAAAAATAGTATTATATTTTTTGTTAATTCAAGTTGTACGTTTATTAATATTTTAATGAAATAATATTCACTTTAAGTAAACATAATTATTGTTTACAAGACAGCATCCATTCTAAATTGATTGGAAAAATTATTTTTAATAAAACTTAAAATTCCATATTACTTATTTTACTTCAACTATTTACATTTTTGTATTGATTTTACTTCACTAACTCATACTTCAGTTCTTTGTGAGTTGTTTCTTTCTTTCGAACAAAATAATTTTCAATTTTTTACTTGTGTGTGTGTGTGTGTGTGTGTGTGTGTGTGTGTGTGTGTGTGTGTGTGCACCTTATGGATATATGAGACAATGACAACGATGATGATGGTGATGATATTGTCGATACAGATTTCCTGTCGCTAATAAAACCCCAAGAGTGGCCTCATGAGTAAGTCATTTGCGTCTTCCGGTGGCAGTGGAGAGAAAGTACATTTCTTCTTATGGCATTGTCTGAATTGCAAAATGTGTTTTTTAGACTTCAAATTTGATTAAATAACCATGTTTAATTATTGTCATTAATTCATTCATGTCTGGACAGGAGTTCTCTAACTAAGCAAAATAAATGCATACACAGAGATCGTCCCCATTTGCAGCACAATACCTGTTTCTGCTGGTAGACCACACACCCACACAAACACGCACGCACGCACGCATGCACACACACTATATAAAATCGACAGGTGATCCCGTTTGACAGGCTAGAGCCTGTAATCTTTGCCTGTACATACACTACTTAAAATTATTTCCAACAAATAGCCAGAGTATTGCCTCTTCGTCTGTATATTTGTTCTCCCCGTTGAAGAGTTGGATTTTTCAATGCCAAAGGCATGCCTTTTCTGTTTTTATTTGTTGTTCCCACCAGTGCAGTATTTTCATTTTCCAGCTCACTTGCAAGAGTTGGATTGGTGTAGTATCTTTCAGTGAACAAAGTGTGTCCTTTCCCACGCAAGTCTCCTAATAGATCTTTCACAATATTAGTGAAAACGTTACTCTGCCCACAAAAAATAGAAAAATTGGCCATATATAGCCAGAATCTGACTCTGAAAGCATGTATAATTTGATGCCATATTTTTAGGCTTCTGAGGCATGTATTGCTTGAAAAAATTCTACCCCTGTATTTACACATGCCCTCATCGATTGTAATGTCCTCAGCTGGTTGGTATGCCTGCTGAAAGCGCAAGCGGACTTTGTCAACTAAAGGGCGAATTTTATGGAAAGGATCATATCCAGGTTCCCCTTTCTTTTTTCGCTACTATTATCGTTTATATGAAAATTGTGAAGAATCAAAGAAACCTGTCACGGCTCATCAAATTAGGAAAGAAGTTACATGATATAGCCTTCTTGGACCAGTGATCTGAAATGTGTGGTTTCTGGCTAATACTCGTATGAAAAATAATGCCAAAAAATTTACGTAATTCAGAAATCGTCACACCCTTCCAATTTGCCATTCTAGACTTGGGAGATAACGAATTTGTACTTCATCTTTCTAATACATTGTCAGGCATACAGATTTGTTTGTTCCTTGATATGGTGCAAAAACTCATTGTCAATGAAGTAACAGAAAAAGTCTGTTATGGAACTATTTTCGTCTAATTCTGTAATATCGGTTATACCTGATTGTCCTGTGAATACATCAATAGTTGGTACCTGCTCAGTTGCTGTCCAACCATTGACTGAGTCACTTCTTCTGGCCCTGTCTCTGCCAGTAAGACTATTTATTGGCCTACCTCTCACTTGAACAGGAGAGCAAAATCTTGCTCACTTTCATTTTCAGACTGCGATTCTTCATTTTCAGTATCTACAACACAAAAAACAAAATAGTATAAGTATTTATAAAAAAATAAAATAAAATACGTTCACAAAAAAATTTTGTTTATAAAAAATACGTTCACAACAAATGCAAAGGTTGTAAATTGTATAATTATAAATACTAACCTGAATACAAATCTTCTTGAACATAATCTGGATCATCGTCTGTATTATCAGAAAAAATCACAATCACCAATATCACCATCACTTTCACTAAAATCGCGTTCCAATTCAGCAAGAATTTCGTCTACGGTCAAGCCGCGTCCCGACATTTTGAGCGCCAAACAACGACTGGGTTCAACTCAAACTGTTGACTATTATGTGGCCGTATATGAGATCTAGCGGTAAAAATGTGAACTGCTTGTGCATTACCAACTCTGTATGGTGCTGCTAAACCGTCATATGAATGACTAACCCGTATAAAAGCATTGAAAACACGACTCCGTCAATTGACGGACCTCGCATTTTACGGAAGTTTTCTCTAGTCCGTCAATTGACGGAGTTAGCACTCAAAGTGTAAAATATTGGCAAATAATCTGTAAAAATAGTATTATATTTTTTGTTAATTCAAGTTGTACGTTTATTAATATTTTAATAAAATAATATTCACTTTAAGTAAACATAATTATTGTTTACAAGACAGCATCCATTCTAAATTGATTGGAAAAATTATTTTTAATAAAACTTAAAATTCCATATTACTTATTTTACTTCAAATATATACATTTTTGTATTGATTTTACTTCACTAACTCATACTTCAGTTCTTTGTGAGTTGTTTCTTTCTTTCGAACAAAATAATTTTCAATTTTTTACTTGTGTGTGTGTGTGTGTGTGTGTGTGTGTGTGTGTGTGTGTGTGTGTGTGTGTGTGTGTGTGTGTGTGTGTGTGTGTGCAGCTTATGGATATATGAGACAATGACAACGATGATGATGGTGATGATATTGTCGATACAGATTTCCTGTCGCTAATAAAACCCCAAGAGTGGCCTCATGAGTAAGTCATTTGCGTCTTCCGGTGGCAGTGGAAAGAAAGTACGTTTCTTCTTATGGCATTGTGTGAATTGCAAAATGTGTTTTTTAGACTTCAAATTTGATTAAATAACCATGTTTAATTATTGTCATTAATTCATTCATGTCTGGACAGGAGTTCTCTAACTAAGCAAAATAAATGCATACACAGAGATCGTCCCCATTTGCAGCACAATACCTGTTTCTGCTGGTAGACCACACACACACACACACACACACACACACACACACACACACACACAATATAAAATCGACAGGTGATCACGTTTGACAGGCTAGAGCCTGTAATCTTTGCCTGTACATACACTACTTAAAATTATTTCCAACAAATAGCCAGAGTATTGCCTCTTCGTCTGTATATTTGTTCTCCCCGTTGAAGAGTTGGATTTTTCAATGCCAAAGGCATGCCTTTTCTGTTTTTATTTGTTGTTCCCACCAGTGCAGTATTTTCATTTTCCAGCTCACTTGCAAGAGTTGGATTGGTGTAGTATCTTTCAGTGAACAAAGTGTGTCCTTTCCCACGCAAGTCTCCTAATAGATCTTTCACAATATTAGTGAAAACGTTACTCTGCCCACAAAAAATAGAAAAATTGGCCATATATAGCCAGAATCTGACTCTGAAAGCATGTATAATTTGATGCCATATTTTTAGGCTTCTGAGGCATGTATTGCTTGAAAAAATTCTACCCCTGTATTTACACATGCCCTCATCGATTGTAATGTCCTCAGCTGGTTGGTATGCCTGCTGAAAGCGCAAGCGGACTTTGTCAACTAAAGGGCGAATTTTATGGAAAGGATCATATCCAGGTTCCCCTTTCTTTTTTCGCTACTATTATCGTTTATATGAAAATTGTGAAGAATCAAAGAAACCTGTCACGGCTCATCAAATTAGGAAAGAAGTTACATGATATAGCCTTCTTGGACCAGTGATCTGAAATGTGTGGTTTCTGGCTAATACTCGTATGAAAAATAATGCCAAAAAATTTACGTAATTCAGAAATCGTCACACCTTCCAATTTGCCATTCTAGACTTGGGAGATAACGAATTTGTACTTCATCTTTCTAATACATTGTCGGGCATACAGATTTGTTTGTTCCTTGATATGGTGCAAAAACTCATTGTCAATGAAGTAACAGAAAAAGTCTGTTATGGAACTATTTTCATCTAATTCTGTAATATCGGTTATACCTGATTGTCCTGTGAATACATCAATAGTTGGTACCTGCTCAGTTGCTGTCCAACCATTGACTGAGTCACTTCTTCTGGCCCTGTCTCTGCCAGTAAGACTATTTATTGGCCTACCTCTCACTTGAACAGGAGAGCAAAATCTTGCTCACTTTCATTTTCAGACTGCGATTCTTCATTTTCAGTATCTACAACACAAAAAACAAAATAGTATAAGTATTTATAAAAAAATAAAATAAAATACGTTCACAAAAAAATTTTGTTTATAAAAAATACGTTCACAACAAATGCAAATGTTGTAAATTGTATAATTATAAATACTAACCTGAATACAAATCTTCTTGAACATAATCTGGATCATCGTCTGTATTATCAGAAAAAATCACAATCACCAATATCACCATCACTTTCACTAAAATCGCGTTCCAATTCAGCAAGAATTTCGTCTACGGTCAAGCCGCGTCCCGACATTTTGAGCGCCAAACAACGACTGGGTTCAACTCAAACTGTTGACTATTATGTGGCCGTATATGAGATCTAGCGGTAAAAATGTGAACTGCTTGTGCATTACCAACTCTGTATGGTGCTGCTAAACCGTCATATGAATGACTAACCCGTATAAAAGCATTGAAAACACGACTCCGTCAATTGACGGACCTCGCATTTTACGGAAGTTTTCTCTAGTCCGTCAATTGACGGAGTTAGCACTCAAAGTGTAAAATATTGGCAAATAATCTGTAAAAATAGTGTTATATTTTTTGTTAATTCAAGTTGTACGTTTATTAATATTTTAATAAAATAATATTCACTTTAAGTAAACATAATTATTGTTTACAAGACAGCATCCATTCTAAATTGATTGGAAAAATTATTTTTAATAAAACTTAAAATTCCATATTACTTATTTTACTTCAACTATTTACATTTTTGTATTGATTTTACTTCACTAACTCATACTTCAGTTCTTTGTGAGTTGTTTCTTTCTTTCGAACAAAATAATTTTCAATTTTTTACTTGTGTGTGTGTGTGTGTGTGTGTGTGTGTGTGTGTGTGTGTGTGTGCACCTTATGGATATATGAGACAATGACAACGATGATGATGGTGATGATATTGTCGATACAGATTTCCTGTCGCTAATAAAACCCCAAGAGTGGCCTCATGAGTAAGTCATTTGCGTCTTCCGGTGGCAGTGGAGAGAAAGTACATTTCTTCTTATGGCATTGTCTGAATTGCAAAATGTGTTTTTTAGACTTCAAATTTGATTAAATAACCATGTTTAATTATTGTCATTAATTCATTCATGTCTGGACAGGAGTTCTCTAACTAAGCAAAATAAATGCATACACAGAGATCGTCCCCATTTGCAGCACAATACCTGTTTCTGCTGGTAGACCACACACCCACACAAACACGCACGCACGCACGCATGCACACACACTATATAAAATCGACAGGTGATCCCGTTTGACAGGCTAGAGCCTGTAATCTTTGCCTGTACATACACTACTTAAAATTATTTCCAACAAATAGCCAGAGTATTGCCTCTTCGTCTGTATATTTGTTCTCCCCGTTGAAGAGTTGGATTTTTCAATGCCAAAGGCATGCCTTTTCTGTTTTTATTTGTTGTTCCCACCAGTGCAGTATTTTCATTTTCCAGCTCACTTGCAAGAGTTGGATTGGTGTAGTATCTTTCAGTGAACAAAGTGTGTCCTTTCCCACGCAAGTCTCCTAATAGATCTTTCACAATATTAGTGAAAACGTTACTCTGCCCACAAAAAATAGAAAAATTGGCCATATATAGCCAGAATCTGACTCTGAAAGCATGTATAATTTGATGCCATATTTTTAGGCTTCTGAGGCATGTATTGCTTGAAAAAATTCTACCCCTGTATTTACACATGCCCTCATCGATTGTAATGTCCTCAGCTGGTTGGTATGCCTGCTGAAAGCGCAAGCGGACTTTGTCAACTAAAGGGCGAATTTTATGGAAAGGATCATATCCAGGTTCCCCTTTCTTTTTTCGCTACTATTATCGTTTATATGAAAATTGTGAAGAATCAAAGAAACCTGTCACGGCTCATCAAATTAGGAAAGACGTTACATGATATAGCCTTCTTGGACCAGTGATCTGAAATGTGTGGTTTCTGGCTAATACTCGTATGAAAAATAATGCCAAAAAATTTACGTAATTCAGAAATCGTCACACCCTTCCAATTTGCCATTCTAGACTTGGGAGATAACGAATTTGTACTTCATCTTTCTAATACATTGCCAGGCATACAGATTTGTTTGTTCCTTGATATGGTGCAAAAACTCATTGTCAATGAAGTAACAGAAAAAGTCTGTTATGGAACTATTTTCGTCTAATTCTGTAATATCGGTTATACCTGATTGTCCTGTGAATACATCAATAGTTGGTACCTGCTCAGTTGCTGTCCAACCATTGACTGAGTCACTTCTTCTGGCCCTGTCTCTGCCAGTAAGACTATTTATTGGCCTACCTCTCACTTGAACAGGAGAGCAAAATCTTGCTCACTTTCATTTTCAGACTGCGATTCTTCATTTTCAGTATCTACAACACAAAAAACAAAATAGTATAAGTATTTATAAAAAAATAAAATAAAATACGTTCACAAAAAAATTTTGTTTATAAAAAATACGTTCACAACAAATGCAAAGGTTGTAAATTGTATAATTATAAATACTAACCTGAATACAAATCTTCTTGAACATAATCTGGATCATCGTCTGTATTATCAGAAAAAATCACAATCACCAATATCACCATCACTTTCACTAAAATCGCGTTCCAATTCAGCAAGAATTTCGTCTACGGTCAAGCCGCGTCCCGACATTTTGAGCGCCAAACAACGACTGGGTTCAACTCAAACTGTTGACTATTATGTGGCCACATATGAGATCTAGCGGTAAAAATGTGAACTGCTTGTGCATTACCAACTCTGTATGGTGCTGCTAAACCGTCATATGAATGACTAACCCGTATAAAAGCATTGAAAACACGACTCCGTCAATTGACGGACTTCGCATTTTACGGAAGTTTCGCTAGTCCGTCAATTGACGGAGTTAGCACTCAAAGTGTAAAATATTGGCAAATAATCTGCAAAAATAGTATTATATTTTTTGTTAATTCCAGTTGTACGTTTATTAATATTTTAATAAAATAATATTCACTTTAAGTAAACATAATTATTGTATACAAGACAGCATCCATTCTAAATTGATTGGAAAAATTATTTTTAATAAAACTTAAAATTCCATATTACTTATTTTACTTCAACTATTTACATTTTTGTATTGATTTTACTTCACTAACTCATACTTCAGTTCTTTGTGAGTTGTTTCTTTCTTTCGAACAAAATAATTTTCAATTTTTTACTTGTGTGTGTGTGTGTGTGTGTGTGTGTGTGTGTGTGTGTGTGCACCTTATGGATATATGAGACAATGACAACGATGATGATGGTGATGATATTGTCGATACAGATTTCCTGTCGCTAATAAAACCCCAAGAGTGGCCTCATGAGTAAGTCATTTGCGTCTTCCGGTGGCAGTGGAGAGAAAGTACATTTCTTCTTATGGCATTGTCTGAATTGCAAAATGTGTTTTTTAGACTTCAAATTTGATTAAATAACCATGTTTAATTATTGTCATTAATTCATTCATGTCTGGACAGGAGTTCTCTAACTAAGCAAAATAAATGCATACACAGAGATCGTCCCCATTTGCAGCACAATACCTGTTTCTGCTGGTAGACCACACACCCACACAAACACGCACGCACGCACGCATGCACACACACTATATAAAATCGACAGGTGATCCCGTTTGACAGGCTAGAGCCTGTAATCTTTGCCTGTACATACACTACTTAAAATTATTTCCAACAAATAGCCAGAGTATTGCCTCTTCGTCTGTATATTTGTTCTCCCCGTTGAAGAGTTGGATTTTTCAATGCCAAAGGCATGCCTTTTCTGTTTTTATTTGTTGTTCCCACCAGTGCAGTATTTTCATTTTCCAGCTCACTTGCAAGAGTTGGATTGGTGTAGTATCTTTCAGTGAACAAAGTGTGTCCTTTCCCACGCAAGTCTCCTAATAGATCTTTCACAATATTAGTGAAAACGTTACTCTGCCCACAAAAAATAGAAAAATTGGCCATATATAGCCAGAATCTGACTCTGAAAGCATGTATAATTTGATGCCATATTTTTAGGCTTCTGAGGCATGTATTGCTTGAAAAAATTCTACCCCTGTATTTACACATGCCCTCATCGATTGTAATGTCCTCAGCTGGTTGGTATGCCTGCTGAAAGCGCAAGCGGACTTTGTCAACTAAAGGGCGAATTTTATGGAAAGGATCATATCCAGGTTCCCCTTTCTTTTTTCGCTACTATTATCGTTTATATGAAAATTGTGAAGAATCAAAGAAACCTGTCACGGCTCATCAAATTAGGAAAGAAGTTACATGATATAGCCTTCTTGGACCAGTGATCTGAAATGTGTGGTTTCTGGCTAACACTCGTATGAAAAATAATGCCAAAAAATTTACGTAATTCAGAAATCGTCACACCTTCCAATTTGCCATTCTAGACTTGGGAGATAACGAATTTGTACTTCATCTTTCTAATACATTGTCGGGCATACAGATTTGTTTGTTCCTTGATATGGTGCAAAAACTCATTGTCAATGAAGTAACAGAAAAAGTCTGTTATGGAACTATTTTCATCTAATTCTGTAATATCGGTTATACCTGATTGTCCTGTGAATACATCAATAGTTGGTACCTGCTCAGTTGCTGTCCAACCATTGACTGAGTCACTTCTTCTGGCCCTGTCTCTGCCAGTAAGACTATTTATTGGCCTACCTCTCACTTGAACAGGAGAGCAAAATCTTGCTCACTTTCATTTTCAGACTGCGATTCTTCATTTTCAGTATCTACAACACAAAAAACAAAATAGTATAAGTATTTATAAAAAAATAAAATAAAATACGTTCACAAAAAAATTTTGTTTATAAAAAATACGTTCACAACAAATGCAAATGTTGTAAATTGTATAATTATAAATACTAACCTGAATACAAATCTTCTTGAACATAATCTGGATCATCGTCTGTATTATCAGAAAAAATCACAATCACCAATATCACCATCACTTTCACTAAAATCGCGTTCCAATTCAGCAAGAATTTCGTCTACGGTCAAGCCGCGTCCCGACATTTTGAGCGCCAAACAACGACTGGGTTCAACTCAAACTGTTGACTATTATGTGGCCGTATATGAGATCTAGCGGTAAAAATGTGAACTGCTTGTGCATTACCAACTCTGTATGGTGCTGCTAAACCGTCATATGAATGACTAACCCGTATAAAAGCATTGAAAACACGACTCCGTCAATTGACGGACCTCGCATTTTACGGAAGTTTTCTCTAGTCCGTCAATTGACGGAGTTAGCACTCAAAGTGTAAAATATTGGCAAATAATCTGTAAAAATAGTGTTATATTTTTTGTTAATTCAAGTTGTACGTTTATTAATATTTTAATAAAATAATATTCACTTTAAGTAAACATAATTATTGTTTACAAGACAGCATCCATTCTAAATTGATTGGAAAAATTATTTTTAATAAAACTTAAAATTCCATATTACTTATTTTACTTCAACTATTTACATTTTTGTATTGATTTTACTTCACTAACTCATACTTCAGTTCTTTGTGAGTTGTTTCTTTCTTTCGAACAAAATAATTTTCAATTTTTTACTTGTGTGTGTGTGTGTGTGTGTGTGTGTGTGTGTGTGTGTGTGTGTGTGTGTGCACCTTATGGATATATGAGACAATGACAACGATGATGATGGTGATGATATTGTCGATACAGATTTCCTGTCGCTAATAAAACCCCAAGAGTGGCCTCATGAGTAAGTCATTTGCGTCTTCCGGTGGCAGTGGAGAGAAAGTACATTTCTTCTTATGGCATTGTCTGAATTGCAAAATGTGTTTTTTAGACTTCAAATTTGATTAAATAACCATGTTTAATTATTGTCATTAATTCATTCATGTCTGGACAGGAGTTCTCTAACTAAGCAAAATAAATGCATACACAGAGATCGTCCCCATTTGCAGCACAATACCTGTTTCTGCTGGTAGACCACACACCCACACAAACACGCACGCACGCACGCATGCACACACACTATATAAAATCGACAGGTGATCCCGTTTGACAGGCTAGAGCCTGTAATCTTTGCCTGTACATACACTACTTAAAATTATTTCCAACAAATAGCCAGAGTATTGCCTCTTCGTCTGTATATTTGTTCTCCCCGTTGAAGAGTTGGATTTTTCAATGCCAAAGGCATGCCTTTTCTGTTTTTATTTGTTGTTCCCACCAGTGCAGTATTTTCATTTTCCAGCTCACTTGCAAGAGTTGGATTGGTGTAGTATCTTTCAGTGAACAAAGTGTGTCCTTTCCCACGCAAGTCTCCTAATAGATCTTTCACAATATTAGTGAAAACGTTACTCTGCCCACAAAAAATAGAAAAATTGGCCATATATAGCCAGAATCTGACTCTGAAAGCATGTATAATTTGATGCCATATTTTTAGGCTTCTGAGGCATGTATTGCTTGAAAAAATTCTACCCCTGTATTTACACATGCCCTCATCGATTGTAATGTCCTCAGCTGGTTGGTATGCCTGCTGAAAGCGCAAGCGGACTTTGTCAACTAAAGGGCGAATTTTATGGAAAGGATCATATCCAGGTTCCCCTTTCTTTTTTCGCTACTATTATCGTTTATATGAAAATTGTGAAGAATCAAAGAAACCTGTCACGGCTCATCAAATTAGGAAAGAAGTTACATGATATAGCCTTCTTGGACCAGTGATCTGAAATGTGTGGTTTCTGGCTAATACTCGTATGAAAAATAATGCCAAAAAATTTACGTAATTCAGAAATCGTCACACCCTTCCAATTTGCCATTCTAGACTTGGGAGATAACGAATTTGTACTTCATCTTTCTAATACATTGCCAGGCATACAGATTTGTTTGTTCCTTGATATGGTGCAAAAACTCATTGTCAATGAAGTAACAGAAAAAGTCTGTTATGGAACTATTTTCGTCTAATTCTGTAATATCGGTTATACCTGATTGTCCTGTGAATACATCAATAGTTGGTACCTGCTCAGTTGCTGTCCAACCATTGACTGAGTCACTTCTTCTGGCCCTGTCTCTGCCAGTAAGACTATTTATTGGCCTACCTCTCACTTGAACAGGAGAGCAAAATCTTGCTCACTTTCATTTTCAGACTGCGATTCTTCATTTTCAGTATCTACAACACAAAAAACAAAATAGTATAAGTATTTATAAAAAAATAAAATAAAATACGTTCACAAAAAAATTTTGTTTATAAAAAATACGTTCACAACAAATGCAAAGGTTGTAAATTGTATAATTATAAATACTAACCTGAATACAAATCTTCTTGAACATAATCTGGATCATCGTCTGTATTATCAGAAAAAATCACAATCACCAATATCACCATCACTTTCACTAAAATCGCGTTCCAATTCAGCAAGAATTTCGTCTACGGTCAAGCCGCGTCCCGACATTTTGAGCGCCAAACAACGACTGGGTTCAACTCAAACTGTTGACTATTATGTGGCCACATATGAGATCTAGCGGTAAAAATGTGAACTGCTTGTGCATTACCAACTCTGTATGGTGCTGCTAAACCGTCATATGAATGACTAACCCGTATAAAAGCATTGAAAACACGACTCCGTCAATTGACGGACTTCGCATTTTACGGAAGTTTCGCTAGTCCGTCAATTGACGGAGTTAGCACTCAAAGTGTAAAATATTGGCAAATAATCTGCAAAAATAGTATTATATTTTTTGTTAATTCCAGTTGTACGTTTATTAATATTTTAATAAAATAATATTCACTTTAAGTAAACATAATTATTGTATACAAGACAGCATCCATTCTAAATTGATTGGAAAAATTATTTTTAATAAAACTTAAAATTCCATATTACTTATTTTACTTCAACTATTTACATTTTTGTATTGATTTTACTTCACTAACTCATACTTCAGTTCTTTGTGAGTTGTTTCTTTCTTTCGAACAAAATAATTTTCAATTTTTTACTTGTGTGTGTGTGTGTGTGTGTGTGTGTGTGCACCTTATGGATATATGAGACAATGACAACGATGATGATGGTGATGATATTGTCGATACAGATTTCCTGTCGCTAATAAAACCCCAAGAGTGGCCTCATGAGTAAGTCATTTGCGTCTTCCGGTGGCAGTGGAGAGAAAGTACATTTCTTCTTATGGCATTGTCTGAATTGCAAAATGTGTTTTTTAGACTTCAAATTTGATTAAATAACCATGTTTAATTATTGTCATTAATTCATTCATGTCTGGACAGGAGTTCTCTAACTAAGCAAAATAAATGCATACACAGAGATCGTCCCCATTTGCAGCACAATACCTGTTTCTGCTGGTAGACCACACACCCACACAAACACGCACGCACGCACGCATGCACACACACTATATAAAATCGACAGGTGATCCCGTTTGACAGGCTAGAGCCTGTAATCTTTGCCTGTACATACACTACTTAAAATTATTTCCAACAAATAGCCAGAGTATTGCCTCTTCGTCTGTATATTTGTTCTCCCCGTTGAAGAGTTGGATTTTTCAATGCCAAAGGCATGCCTTTTCTGTTTTTATTTGTTGTTCCCACCAGTGCAGTATTTTCATTTTCCAGCTCACTTGCAAGAGTTGGATTGGTGTAGTATCTTTCAGTGAACAAAGTGTGTCCTTTCCCACGCAAGTCTCCTAATAGATCTTTCACAATATTAGTGAAAACGTTACTCTGCCCACAAAAAATAGAAAAATTGGCCATATATAGCCAGAATCTGACTCTGAAAGCATGTATAATTTGATGCCATATTTTTAGGCTTCTGAGGCATGTATTGCTTGAAAAAATTCTACCCCTGTATTTACACATGCCCTCATCGATTGTAATGTCCTCAGCTGGTTGGTATGCCTGCTGAAAGCGCAAGCGGACTTTGTCAACTAAAGGGCGAATTTTATGGAAAGGATCATATCCAGGTTCCCCTTTCTTTTTTCGCTACTATTATCGTTTATATGAAAATTGTGAAGAATCAAAGAAACCTGTCACGGCTCATCAAATTAGGAAAGAAGTTACATGATATAGCCTTCTTGGACCAGTGATCTGAAATGTGTGGTTTCTGGCTAACACTCGTATGAAAAATAATGCCAAAAAATTTACGTAATTCAGAAATCGTCACACCTTCCAATTTGCCATTCTAGACTTGGGAGATAACGAATTTGTACTTCATCTTTCTAATACATTGTCGGGCATACAGATTTGTTTGTTCCTTGATATGGTGCAAAAACTCATTGTCAATGAAGTAACAGAAAAAGTCTGTTATGGAACTATTTTCATCTAATTCTGTAATATCGGTTATACCTGATTGTCCTGTGAATACATCAATAGTTGGTACCTGCTCAGTTGCTGTCCAACCATTGACTGAGTCACTTCTTCTGGCCCTGTCTCTGCCAGTAAGACTATTTATTGGCCTACCTCTCACTTGAACAGGAGAGCAAAATCTTGCTCACTTTCATTTTCAGACTGCGATTCTTCATTTTCAGTATCTACAACACAAAAAACAAAATAGTATAAGTATTTATAAAAAAATAAAATAAAATACGTTCACAAAAAAATTTTGTTTATAAAAAATACGTTCACAACAAATGCAAATGTTGTAAATTGTATAATTATAAATACTAACCTGAATACAAATCTTCTTGAACATAATCTGGATCATCGTCTGTATTATCAGAAAAAATCACAATCACCAATATCACCATCACTTTCACTAAAATCGCGTTCCAATTCAGCAAGAATTTCGTCTACGGTCAAGCCGCGTCCCGACATTTTGAGCGCCAAACAACGACTGGGTTCAACTCAAACTGTTGACTATTATGTGGCCGTATATGAGATCTAGCGGTAAAAATGTGAACTGCTTGTGCATTACCAACTCTGTATGGTGCTGCTAAACCGTCATATGAATGACTAACCCGTATAAAAGCATTGAAAACACGACTCCGTCAATTGACGGACCTCGCATTTTACGGAAGTTTTCTCTAGTCCGTCAATTGACGGAGTTAGCACTCAAAGTGTAAAATATTGGCAAATAATCTGTAAAAATAGTATTATATTTTTTGTTAATTCAAGTTGTACGTTTATTAATATTTTAATAAAATAATATTCACTTTAAGTAAACATAATTATTGTTTACAAGACAGCATCCATTCTAAATTGATTGGAAAAATTATTTTTAATAAAACTTAAAATTCCATATTACTTATTTTACTTCAAATATATACATTTTTGTATTGATTTTACTTCACTAACTCATACTTCAGTTCTTTGTGAGTTGTTTCTTTCTTTCGAACAAAATAATTTTCAATTTTTTACTTGTGTGTGTGTGTGTGTGTGTGTGTGTGTGTGTGTGTGTGTGTGTGTGTGTGTGTGTGTGTGTGTGTGTGTGTGTGTGTGCACCTTATGGATATATGAGACAATGACAACGATGATGATGGTGATGATATTGTCGATACAGATTTCCTGTCGCAAATAAAACCCCAAGAGTGGCCTCATGAGTAAGTCATTTGCGTCTTCCGGTGGCAGTGGAAAGAAAGTACGTTTCTTCTTATGGCATTGTGTGAATTGCAAAATGTGTTTTTTAGACTTCAAATTTGATTAAATAACCATGTTTAATTATTGTCATTAATTCATTCATGTCTGGACAGGAGTTCTCTAACTAAGCAAAATAAATGCATACACAGAGATCGTCCCCATTTGCAGCACAATACCTGTTTCTGCTGGTAGACCACACAAACACGCACGCACGCACGCATGCACACACACTATATAAAATCGACAGGTGATCACGTTTGACAGGCTAGAGCCTGTACATACACTACTTAAAATTATTTCCAACAAATAGCCAGAGTATTGCCTCTTCGTCTGTATATTTGTTCTCCCCGTTGAAGAGTTGGATTTTTCAATGCCAAAGGCATGCCTTTTCTGTTTTTATTTGTTGTTCCCACCAGTGCAGTATTTTCATTTTCCAGCTCACTTGCAAGAGTTGGATTGGTGTAGTATCTTTCAGTGAACAAAGTGTGTCCTTTCCCACGCAAGTCTCCTAATAGATCTTTCACAATATTAGTGAAAACGTTACTCTGCCCACAAAAAATAGAAAAATTGGCCATATATAGCCAGAATCTGACTCTGAAAGCATGTATAATTTGATGCCATATTTTTAGGCTTCTGAGGCATGTATTGCTTGAAAAAATTCTACCCCTGTATTTACACATGCCCTCATCGATTGTAATGTCCTCAGCTGGTTGGTATGCCTGCTGAAAGCGCAAGCGGACTTTGTCAACTAAAGGGCGAATTTTATGGAAAGGATCATATCCAGGTTCCCCTTTCTTTTTTCGCTACTATTATCGTTTATATGAAAATTGTGAAGAATCAAAGAAACCTGTCACGGCTCATCAAATTAGGAAAGAAGTTACATGATATAGCCTTCTTGGACCAGTGATCTGAAATGTGTGGTTTCTGGCTAACACTCGTATGAAAAATAATGCCAAAAAATTTACGTAATTCAGAAATCGTCACACCCTTCCAATTTGCCATTCTAGACTTGGGAGATAACGAATTTGTACTTCATCTTTCTAATACATTGTCAGGCATACAGATTTGTTTGTTCCTTGATATGGTGCAAAAACTCATTGTCAATGAAGTAACAGAAAAAGTCTGTTATGGAACTATTTTCGTCTAATTCTGTAATATCGGTTATACCTGATTGTCCTGTGAATACATCAATAGTTGGTACCTGCTCAGTTGCTGTCCAACCATTGACTGAGTCACTTCTTCTGGCCCTGTCTCTGCCAGTAAGACTATTTATTGGCCTACCTCTCACTTGAACAGGAGAGCAAAATCTTGCTCACTTTCATTTTCAGACTGCGATTCTTCATTTTCAGTATCTACAACACAAAAAACAAAATAGTATAAGTATTTATAAAAAAATAAAATAAAATACGTTCACAAAAAAATTTTGTTTATAAAAAATACGTTCACAACAAATGCAAAGGTTGTAAATTGTATAATTATAAATACTAACCTGAATACAAATCTTCTTGAACATAATCTGGATCATCGTCTGTATTATCAGAAAAAATCACAATCACCAATATCACCATCACTTTCACTAAAATCGCGTTCCAATTCAGCAAGAATTTCGTCTACGGTCAAGCCGCGTCCCGACATTTTGAGCGCCAAACAACGACTGGGTTCAACTCAAACTGTTGACTATTATGTGGCCACATATGAGATCTAGCGGTAAAAATGTGAACTGCTTGTGCATTACCAACTCTGTATGGTGCTGCTAAACCGTCATATGAATGACTAACCCGTATAAAAGCATTGAAAACACGACTCCGTCAATTGACGGACTTCGCATTTTACGGAAGTTTCGCTAGTCCGTCAATTGACGGAGTTAGCACTCAAAGTGTAAAATATTGGCAAATAATCTGCAAAAATAGTATTATATTTTTTGTTAATTCCAGTTGTACGTTTATTAATATTTTAATAAAATAATATTCACTTTAAGTAAACATAATTATTGTATACAAGACAGCATCCATTCTAAATTGATTGGAAAAATTATTTTTAATAAAACTTAAAATTCCATATTACTTATTTTACTTCAACTATTTACATTTTTGTATTGATTTTACTTCACTAACTCATACTTCAGTTCTTTGTGAGTTGTTTCTTTCTTTCGAACAAAATAATTTTCAATTTTTTACTTGTGTGTGTGTGTGTGTGTGTGTGTGTGTGTGCGTGTGTGTGTGTGTGTGTGTGTGTGTGTGTGTGTGTGTGTGTGCACCTTATGGATATATGAGACAATGACAACGATGATGATGGTGATGATATTGTCGATGCCGATTTCCTATCGCTAATAAAACCCCAAGAGTGGCCTCATGAGTAAGTCAGTTGCGTCTTCCGGTGGCAGTGGAGAGAAAGTACATTTCTTCTTATGGCATTGTCTGAATTGCAAAATGTGTTTTTTAGACTTCAAATTTGATTAAATAACCATGTTTAATTATTGTCATTAATTCATTCATGTCTGGACAGGAGTTCTCTAACTAAGCAAAATAAATGCATACACAGAGATCGTCCCCATTTGCAGCACAATACCTGTTTCTGCTGGTAGACCACACAAACACGCACGCACGCACGCATGCACACACACTATATAAAATCGAAAGGTGATCCCGTTTGACAGGCTAGAGCCTGTAATCTTTGCCTGTACATACACTACTTAAAATTATTTCCAACAAATAGCCAGAGTATTGCCTCTTCGTCTGTATATTTGTTCTCCCCGTTGAAGAGTTGGATTTTTCAATGCCAAAGGCATGCCTTTTCTGTTTTTATTTGTTGTTCCCACCAGTGCAGTATTTTCATTTTCCAGCTCACTTGCAAGAGTTGGATTGGTGTAGTATCTTTCAGTGAACAAAGTGTGTCCTTTCCCACGCAAGTCTCCTAATAGATCTTTCACAATATTAGTGAAAACGTTACTCTGCCCACAAAAAATAGAAAAATTGGCCATATATAGCCAGAATCTGACTCTGAAAGCATGTATAATTTGATGCCATATTTTTAGGCTTCTGAGGCATGTATTGCTTGAAAAAATTCTACCCCTGTATTTACACATGCCCTCATCGATTGTAATGTCCTCAGCTGGTTGGTATGCCTGCTGAAAGCGCAAGCGGACTTTGTCAACTAAAGGGCGAATTTTATGGAAAGGATCATATCCAGGTTCCCCTTTCTTTTTTCGCTACTATTATCGTTTATATGAAAATTGTGAAGAATCAAAGAAACCTGTCACGGCTCATCAAATTAGGAAAGAAGTTACATGATATAGCCTTCTTGGACCAGTGATCTGAAATGTGTGGTTTCTGGCTAATACTCGTATGAAAAATAATGCCAAAAAATTTACGTAATTCAGAAATCGTCACACCCTTCCAATTTGCCATTCTAGACTTGGGAGATAACGAATTTGTACTTCATCTTTCTAATACATTGTCAGGCATACAGATTTGTTTGTTCCTTGATATGGTGCAAAAACTCATTGTCAATGAAGTAACAGAAAAAGTCTGTTATGGAACTATTTTCGTCTAATTCTGTAATATCGGTTATACCTGATTGTCCTGTGAATACATCAATAGTTGGTACCTGCTCAGTTGCTGTCCAACCATTGACTGAGTCACTTCTTCTGGCCCTGTCTCTGCCAGTAAGACTATTTATTGGCCTACCTCTCACTTGAACAGGAGAGCAAAATCTTGCTCACTTTCATTTTCAGACTGCGATTCTTCATTTTCAGTATCTACAACACAAAAAACAAAATAGTATAAGTATTTATAAAAAAATAAAATAAAATACGTTCACAAAAAAATTTTGTTTATAAAAAATACGTTCACAACAAATGCAAAGGTTGTAAATTGTATAATTATAAATACTAACCTGAATACAAATCTTCTTGAACATAATCTGGATCATCGTCTGTATTATCAGAAAAAATCACAATCACCAATATCACCATCACTTTCACTAAAATCGCGTTCCAATTCAGCAAGAATTTCGTCTACGGTCAAGCCGCGTCCCGACATTTTGAGCGCCAAACAACGACTGGGTTCAACTCAAACTGTTGACTATTATGTGGCCACATATGAGATCTAGCGGTAAAAATGTGAACTGCTTGTGCATTACCAACTCTGTATGGTGCTGCTAAACCGTCATATGAATGACTAACCCGTATAAAAGCATTGAAAACACGACTCCGTCAATTGACGGACTTCGCATTTTACGGAAGTTTCGCTAGTCCGTCAATTGACGGAGTTAGCACTCAAAGTGTAAAATATTGGCAAATAATCTGCAAAAATAGTATTATATTTTTTGTTAATTCCAGTTGTACGTTTATTAATATTTTAATAAAATAATATTCACTTTAAGTAAACATAATTATTGTATACAAGACAGCATCCATTCTAAATTGATTGGAAAAATTATTTTTAATAAAACTTAAAATTCCATATTACTTATTTTACTTCAACTATTTACATTTTTGTATTGATTTTACTTCACTAACTCATACTTCAGTTCTTTGTGAGTTGTTTCTTTCTTTCGAACAAAATAATTTTCAATTTTTTACTTGTGTGTGTGTGTGTGTGTGTGTGTGTGTGTGTGTGTGTGTGTGTGTGTGTGCACCTTATGGATATATGAGACAATGACAACGATGATGATGGTGATGATATTGTCGATACAGATTTCCTGTCGCTAATAAAACCCCAAGAGTGGCCTCATGAGTAAGTCATTTGCGTCTTCCGGTGGCAGTGGAGAGAAAGTACATTTCTTCTTATGGCATTGTCTGAATTGCAAAATGTGTTTTTTAGACTTCAAATTTGATTAAATAACCATGTTTAATTATTGTCATTAATTCATTCATGTCTGGACAGGAGTTCTCTAACTAAGCAAAATAAATGCATACACAGAGATCGTCCCCACTTGCAGCACAATACCTGTTTCTGCTGGTAGACCACACACCCACACAAACACGCTCGCACGCACGCATGCACACACACTATATAAAATCGACAGGTGATCCCGTTTGACAGGCTAGAGCCTGTAATCTTTGCCTGTACATACACTACTTAAAATTATTTCCAACAAATAGCCAGAGTATTGCCTCTTCGTCTGTATATTTGTTCTCCCCGTTGAAGAGTTGGATTTTTCAATGCCAAAGGCATGCCTTTTCTGTTTTTATTTGTTGTTCCCACCAGTGCAGTATTTTCATTTTCCAGCTCACTTGCAAGAGTTGGATTGGTGTAGTATCTTTCAGTGAACAAAGTGTGTCCTTTCCCACGCAAGTCTCCTAATAGATCTTTCACAATATTAGTGAAAACGTTACTCTGCCCACAAAAAATAGAAAAATTGGCCATATATAGCCAGAATCTGACTCTGAAAGCATGTATAATTTGATGCCATATTTTTAGGCTTCTGAGGCATGTATTGCTTGAAAAAATTCTACCCCTGTATTTACACATGCCCTCATCGATTGTAATGTCCTCAGCTGGTTGGTATGCCTGCTGAAAGCGCAAGCGGACTTTGTCAACTAAAGGGCGAATTTTATGGAAAGGATCATATCCAGGTTCCCCTTTCTTTTTTCGCTACTATTATCGTTTATATGAAAATTGTGAAGAATCAAAGAAACCTGTCACGGCTCATCAAATTAGGAAAGAAATTACATGATATAGCCTTCTTGGACCAGTGATCTGAAATGTGTGGTTTCTGGCTAACACTCGTATGAAAAATAATGCCAAAAAATTTACGTAATTCAGAAATCGTCACACCTTCCAATTTGCCATTCTAGACTTGGGAGATAACGAATTTGTACTTCATCTTTCTAATACATTGTCGGGCATACAGATTTGTTTGTTCCTTGATATGGTGCAAAAACTCATTGTCAATGAAGTAACAGAAAAAGTCTGTTATGGAACTATTTTCATCTAATTCTGTAATATCGGTTATACCTGATTGTCCTGTGAATACATCAATAGTTGGTACCTGCTCAGTTGCTGTCCAACCATTGACTGAGTCACTTCTTCTGGCCCTGTCTCTGCCAGTAAGACTATTTATTGGCCTACCTCTCACTTGAACAGGAGAGCAAAATCTTGCTCACTTTCATTTTCAGACTGCGATTCTTCATTTTCAGTATCTACAACACAAAAAACAAAATAGTATAAGTATTTATAAAAAAATAAAATAAAATACGTTCACAAAAAAATTTTGTTTATAAAAAATACGTTCACAACAAATGCAAATGTTGTAAATTGTATAATTATAAATACTAACCTGAATACAAATCTTCTTGAACATAATCTGGATCATCGTCTGTATTATCAGAAAAAATCACAATCACCAATATCACCATCACTTTCACTAAAATCGCGTTCCAATTCAGCAAGAATTTCGTCTACGGTCAAGCCGCTTCCCGACATTTTGAGCGCCAAACAACGACTGGGTTCAACTCAAACTGTTGACTATTATGTGGCCGTATATGAGATCTAGCGGTAAAAATGTGAACTGCTTGTGCATTACCAACTCTGTATGGTGCTGCTAAACCGTCATATGAATGACTAACCCGTATAAAAGCATTGAAAACACGACTCCGTCAATTGACGGACCTCGCATTTTACGGAAGTTTTCTCTAGTCCGTCAATTGACGGAGTTAGCACTCAAAGTGTAAAATATTGGCAAATAATCTGTAAAAATAGTATTATATTTTTTGTTAATTCAAGTTGTACGTTTATTAATATTTTAATAAAATAATATTCACTTTAAGTAAACATAATTATTGTTTACAAGACAGCATCCATTCTAAATTGATTGGAAAAATTATTTTTAATAAAACTTAAAATTCCATATTACTTATTTTACTTCAAATATATACATTTTTGTATTGATTTTACTTCACTAACTCATACTTCAGTTCTTTGTGAGTTGTTTCTTTCTTTCGAACAAAATAATTTTCAATTTTTTACTTGTGTGTGTGTGTGTGTGTGTGTGTGTGTGTGTGTGTGTGTGTGTGTGTGTGTGTGTGTGTGTGTGTGTGTGTGTGCAGCTTATGGATATATGAGACAATGACAACGATGATGATGGTGATGATATTGTCGATACAGATTTCCTGTCGCTAATAAAACCCCAAGAGTGGCCTCATGAGTAAGTCATTTGCGTCTTCCGGTGGCAGTGGAAAGAAAGTACGTTTCTTCTTATGGCATTGTGTGAATTGCAAAATGTGTTTTTTAGACTTCAAATTTGATTAAATAACCATGTTTAATTATTGTCATTAATTCATTCATGTCTGGACAGGAGTTCTCTAACTAAGCAAAATAAATGCATACACAGAGATCGTCCCCATTTGCAGCACAATACCTGTTTCTGCTGGTAGACCACACACCCACACAAACACGCACGCACGCACGCATGCACACACACTATATAAAATCGACAGGTGATCCCGTTTGACAGGCTAGAGCCTGTAATCTTTGCCTGTACATACACTACTTAAAATTATTTCCAACAAATAGCCAGAGTATTGCCTCTTCGTCTGTATATTTGTTCTCCCCGTTGAAGAGTTGGATTTTTCAATGCCAAAGGCATACCTTTTCTGTTTTTATTTGTTGTTCCCACCAGTGCAGTATTTTCATTTTCCAGCTCACTTGCAAGAGTTGGATTGGTGTAGTATCTTTCAGTGAACAAAGTGTGTTCTTTCCCACGCAAGTCTCCTAATAGATCTTTCACAATATTAGTGAAAACGTTACTCTGCCCACAAAAAATAGAAAAATTGGCCATATATAGCCAGAATCTGACTCTGAAAGCATGTATAATTTGATGCCATATTTTTAGGCTTCTGAGGCATGTATTGCTTGAAAAAATTCTACCCCTGTATTTACACATGCCCTCATCGATTGTAATGTCCTCAGCTGGTTGGTATGCCTGCTGAAAGCGCAAGCGGGCTTTGTCAACTAAAGGGCGAATTTTATGGAAAGGATCATATCCAGGTTCCCCTTTCTTTTTTCGCTACTATTATCGTTTATATGAAAATTGTGAAGAATCAAAGAAACCTGTCACGGCTCATCAAATTAGGAAAGAAGTTACATGATATAGCCTTCTTGGACCAGTGATCTGAAATGTGTGGTTTCTGGCTAACACTCGTATGAAAAATAATGCCAAAAAATTTACGTAATTCAGAAATCGTCACACCTTCCAATTTGCCATTCTAGACTTGGGAGATAACGAATTTGTACTTCATCTTTCTAATACATTGTCGGGCATACAGATTTGTTTGTTCCTTGATATGGTGCAAAAACTCATTGTCAATGAAGTAACAGAAAAAGTCTGTTATGGAACTATTTTCATCTAATTCTGTAATATCGGTTATACCTGATTGTCCTGTGAATACATCAATAGTTGGTACCTGCTCAGTTGCTGTCCAACCATTGACTGAGTCACTTCTTCTGGCCCTGTCTCTGCCAGTAAGACTATTTATTGGCCTACCTCTCACTTGAACAGGAGAGCAAAATCTTGCTCACTTTCATTTTCAGACTGCGATTCTTCATTTTCAGTATCTACAACACAAAAAACAAAATAGTATAAGTATTTATAAAAAAATAAAATAAAATACGTTCACAAAAAAATTTTGTTTATAAAAAATACGTTCACAACAAATGCAAATGTTGTAAATTGTATAATTATAAATACTAACCTGAATACAAATCTTCTTGAACATAATCTGGATCATCGTCTGTATTATCAGAAAAAATCACAATCACCAATATCACCATCACTTTCACTAAAATCGCGTTCCAATTCAGCAAGAATTTCGTCTACGGTCAAGCCGCGTCCCGACATTTTGAGCGCCAAACAACGACTGGGTTCAACTCAAACTGTTGACTATTATGTGGCCGTATATGAGATCTAGCGGTAAAAATGTGAACTGCTTGTGCATTACCAACTCTGTATGGTGCTGCTAAACCGTCATATGAATGACTAACCCGTATAAAAGCATTGAAAACACGACTCCGTCAATTGACGGACCTCGCATTTTACGGAAGTTTTCTCTAGTCCGTCAATTGACGGAGTTAGCACTCAAAGTGTAAAATATTGGCAAATAATCTGTAAAAATAGTATTATATTTTTTGTTAATTCAAGTTGTACGTTTATTAATATTTTAATAAAATAATATTCACTTTAAGTAAACATAATTATTGTTTACAAGACAGCATCCATTCTAAATTGATTGGAAAAATTATTTTTAATAAAACTTAAAATTCCATATTACTTATTTTACTTCAAATATATACATTTTTGTATTGATTTTACTTCACTAACTCATACTTCAGTTCTTTGTGAGTTGTTTCTTTCTTTCGAACAAAATAATTTTCAATTTTTTACTTGTGTGTGTGTGTGTGTGTGTGTGTGTGTGTGTGTGTGTGTGTGTGTGTGTGTGTGTGTGTGTGTGCAGCTTATGGATATATGAGACAATGACAACGATGATGATGGTGATGATATTGTCGATACAGATTTCCTGTCGCTAATAAAACCCAAGAGTGGCCTCATGAGTAAGTCATTTGCGTCTTCCGGTGGCAGTGGAAAGAAAGTACGTTTCTTCTTATGGCATTGTGTGAATTGCAAAATGTGTTTTTTAGACTTCAAATTTGATTAAAATAACCATGTTTAATTATTGTCATTAATTCATTCATGTCTGGACAGGAGTTCTCTAACTAAGCAAAATAAATGCATACACAGAGATCGTCCCCATTTGCAGCACAATACCTGTTTCTGCTGGTAGACCACAACACACACACACACACACACACACAATATAAAATCGACAGGTGATCACGTTTGACAGGCTAGAGCCTGTAATCTTTGCCTGTACATACACTACTTAAAAATTATTTCCAACAAATAGCCAGAGTATTGCCTCTTCGTCTGTATATTTGTTCTCCCCGTTGAAGAGTTGGATTTTTCAATGCCAAAGGCATGCCTTTTCTGTTTTTATTTGTTGTTCCCACCAGTGCAGTATTTTCATTTTCCAGCTCACTTGCAAGAGTTGGATTGGTGTAGTATCTTTCAGTGAACAAAGTGTGTCCTTTCCCACGCAAGTCTCCTAATAGATCTTTCACAATATTAGTGAAAACGTTACTCTGCCCACAAAAAATAGAAAAATTGGCCATATATAGCCAGAATCTGACTCTGAAAGCATGTATAATTTGATGCCATATTTTTAGGCTTCTGAGGCATGTATTGCTGAAAAAATTCTACCCCTGTATTTACACATGCCCTCATCGATTGTAATGTCCTCAGCTGGTTGGTATGCCTGCTGAAAGCGCAAGCGGACTTTGTCAACTAAAGGGCGAATTTTATGGAAAGGATCATATCCAGGTTCCCCTTTCTTTTTTCGCTACTATTATCGTTTATATGAAAATTGTGAAGAATCAAAGAAACCTGTCACGGCTCATCAAATTAGGAAAGAAGTTACATTGATATAGCCTTCTTGGACCAGTGATCTAGTGATCTGAAATGGTGGTTTCTGGCTAACACTCGTATGAAAAATAATGCCAAAAAATTTACGTAATTCAGAAATCGTCACACCTTCCAATTTGCCATTCTAGACTTGGGAGATAACGAATTTGTACTTCATCTTTCTAATACATTGTCGGGCATACAGATTTGTTTGTTCCTTGATATGGTGCAAAAACTCATTGTCAATGAAGTAACAGAAAAAGTCTGTTATGGAACTATTTTCATCTAATTCTGTAATATCGGTTATACCTGATTGTCCTGTGAATACATCAATAGTTGGTACCTGCTCAGTTGCTGTCCAACCATTGACTGAGTCACTTCTTCTGGCCCCTGTCTCTGCCAGTAAGACTATTTATTGGCCTACCTCTCACTTGAACAGGAGAGCAAAATCTTGCTCACTTTCATTTTCAGACTGCGATTCTTCATTTTCAGTATCTACAACACAAAAAACAAAATAGTATAAGTATTTATAAAAAAATAAAATAAAATACGTTCACAAAAAAATTGTGTTTATAAAAAATACGTTCACAACAAATGCAAATGTTGTAAATTGTATAATTATAAATACTAACCCTGAATACAAATCTTCTTGAACATAATCTGGATCATCGTCTGTATTATCAGAAAAAATCACAATCACCAATATCACCATCACTTTCACTAAAATCGCGTTCCAATTCAGCAAGAATTTCGTCTACGGTCAAGCCGCGTCCGACATTTTGAGCGCAAACAACGACTGGGTTCAACTCAAACTGTTGACTATTATGTGGCCGTATATGAGATCTAGCGGTAAAAATGTGAACTGCTTGTGCATTACCAACTCTGTATGGTGCTGCTAAACCGTCATATGAATGACTAACCCGTATAAAAGCATTGAAAACACGACTCCGTCAATTGACGGACCTCGCATTTTACGGAAGTTTTCTCTAGTCCGTCAATTGACGGAGTTAGCACTCAAAGTGTAAAATATTGCAAATAATCTGTAAAAATAGTATTATATTTTTTGTTAATATTCAAGTTGTACGTTTATTAATATTTTAATAAAATAATATTCACTTTAAGTAAACATAATTATTGTTTACAAGACAGCATCCATTCTAAATTGATTGGAAAAATTATTTTTAATAAAACTTAAAATTCCATATTACTTATTTTACTTCAAATATATACATTTTTGTATTGATTTTACTTCACTAACTCATACTTCAGTTCTTTGTGAGTTGTTTCTTTCTTTCGAACAAAATAATTTTCAATTTTTTACTTGTGTGTGTGTGTGTGTGTGTGTGTGTGTGTGTGTGTGTGTGTGTGTGTGTGCAGCTTATGGATATATGAGACAATGACAACGATGATGATGGTGATGATATTGTCGATACAGATTTCCTGTCGCTAATAAAACCCCAAGAGTGGCCTCATGAGTAAGTCATTTGCGTCTTCCGGTGGCAGTGGAAAGAAAGTACGTTTCTTCTTATGGCATTGTGTGAATTGCAAAATGTGTTTTTAGACTTCAAATTTGATTAAATAACCATGTTTAATTATTGTCATTAATTCATTCATGTCTGGACAGGAGTTCTCTAACTAAGCAAAATAAATGCATACACAGAGATCGTCCCCATTTGCAGCACAATACCTGTTTCTGCTGGTAGACCACACACACACACACACACACACACACACACACACACACACACACACACACACACACACACAATATAAAATCGACAGGTGATCACGTTTGACAGGCTAGAGCCTGTAATCTTTGCCTGTACATACACTACTTAAAATTATTTCCAACAAATAGCCAGAGTATTGCCTCTTCGTCTGTATATTTGTTCTCCCCGTTGAAGAGTTGGATTTTTCAATGCCAAAGGCATGCCTTTTCTGTTTTTATTTGTTGTTCCCACCAGTGCAGTATTTTCATTTTCCAGCTCACTTGCAAGAGTTGGATTGGTGTAGTATCTTTCAGTGAACAAAGTGTGTCCTTTCCCACGCAAGTCTCTTAATAGATCTTTCACAATATTAGTGAAAACGTTACTCTGCCCACAAAAAATAGAAAAATTGGCCATATATAGCCAGAATCTGACTCTGAAAGCATGTATAATTTGATGCCATATTTTTAGGCTTCTGAGGCATGTATTGCTTGAAAAAATTCTACCCCTGTATTTACACATGCCCTCATCGATTGTAATGTCCTCAGCTGGTTGGTATGCCTGCTGAAAGCGCAAGCGGACTTTGTCAACTAAAGGGCGAATTTTATGGAAAGGATCATATCCAGGTTCCCTTTCTTTTTTCGCTACTATTATCGTTTATATGAAAATTGTGAAGAATCAAAGAAACCTGTCACGGCTCATCAAATTAGGAAAGAAGTTACATGATATAGCCTTCTTGGACCAGTGATCTGAAATGTGTGGTTCTGGCTAACACTCGTATGAAAAATAATGCCAAAAAATTTACGTAATTCAGAAATCGTCACACCTTCCAATTTGCCATTCTAGACTTGGGAGATAACGAATTTGTACTTCATCTTTCTAATACATTGTCGGGCATACAGATTTGTTTGTTCCTTGATATGGTGCAAAAACTCATTGTCAATGAAGTAACAGAAAAAGTCTGTTATGGAACTATTTTCATCTAATTCTGTAATATCGGTTATACCTGATTGTCCTGTGAATACATCAATAGTTGGTACCTGCTCAGTTGCTGTCCAACCATTGACTGAGTCACTTCTTCTGGCCCTGTCTCTGCCAGTAAGACTATTTATTGGCCTACCTCTCACTTGAACAGGAGAGCAAAATCTTGCTCACTTTCATTTTCAGACTGCGATTCTTCATTTTCAGTATCTACAACACAAAAAACAAAATAGTATAAGTATTTATAAAAAAATAAAATAAAATACGTTCACAAAAAAATTTTGTTTATAAAAAATACGTTCACAACAAATGCAAATGTTGTAAATTGTATAATTATAAATACTAACCTGAATACAAATCTTCTTGAACATAATCTGGATCATCGTCTGTATTATCAGAAAAAATCACAATCACCAATATCACCATCACTTTCACTAAAATCGCGTTCCAATTCAGCAAGAATTTCGTCTACGGTCAAGCCGCGTCCCGACATTTTGAGCGCCAAACAACGACTGGGTTCAACTCAAACTGTTGACTATTATGTGGCCGTATATGAGATCTAGCGGTAAAAATGTGAACTGCTTGTGCATTACCAACTCTGTATGGTGCTGCTAAACCGTCATATGAATGACTAACCCGTATAAAGCATTGAAAACACGACTCCGTCAATTGACGGACTTCGCATTTTACGGAAGTTTTCTCTAGTCCGTCAATTGACGGAGTTAGCACTCAAAGTGTAAAATATTGGCAAATAATCTGTAAAAATAGTATTATATTTTTTGTTAATTCAAGTTGTACGTTTATTAATATTTTAATAAAATAATATTCACTTTAAGTAAACATAATTATTGTTACAAGACAGCATCCATTCTAAATTGATTGGAAAAATTATTTTTAATAAAACTTAAAATTCCATATTACTTATTTTACTTCAAATATTTACATTTTGTATTGATTTTACTTCACTAACTCATACTTCAGTTCTTTGTGAGTTGTTTCTTTCTTTCGAACAAAATAATTTTCAATTTTTTACTTGTGTGTGTGTGTGTGTGTGTGTGTGTGTGTGTGTGTGTGTGTGTGTGTGTGTGTGTGTGTGTGTGTGTGTGTGTGTGTGTGTGTGTGTGTGTGTGTGTGTGTGTGTGTGTGCAGCTTATGGATATATGAGACAATGACAACGATGATGATGGTGATGATATTGTCGATACAGATTTCCTGTCGCTAATAAAACCCCAAGAGTGGCCTCATGAGTAAGTCATTTGCGTCTTCCGGTGGCAGTGGAAAGAAAGTACGTTTCTTCTTATGGCATTGTGTGAATTGCAAAATGTGTTTTTTAGACTTCAAATTTGATTAAATAACCATGTTTAATTATTGTCATTAATTCATTCATGTCTGGACAGGAGTTCTCTAACTAAGCAAAATAAATGCATACACAGAGATCGTCCCCATTTGCAGCACAATACCTGTTTCTGCTGGTAGACCACACACACACACACACACACACACAATATAAAATCGACAGGTGATCACGTTTGACAGGCTAGAGCCTGTAATCTTTGCCTGTACGTACACTACTTAAAATTATTTCCAACAAATAGCCAGAGTATTGCCTCTTCGTCTGTATATTTGTTCTCCCCGTTGAAGAGTTGGATTTTTCAATGCCAAATGCATGCCTTTTCTGTTTTTATTTGTTGTTCCCACCAGTGCAGTATTTTCATTTTCCAGCTCACTTGCAAGAGTTGGATTGGTGTAGTATCTTTCAGTGAACAAAGTGTGTCCTTTCCCACGCAAGTCTCCTAATAGATCTTTCACAATATTAGTGAAAACGTTACTCTGCCCACAAAAAATAGAAAAATTGGCCATATATAGCCAGAATCTGACTCTGAAAGCATGTATAATTTGATGCCATATTTTTAGGCTTCTGAGGCATGTATTGCTTGAAAAAATTCTACCCCTGTATTTACACATGCCCTCATCGATTGTAATGTCCTCAGCTGGTTGGTATGCCTGCTGAAAGCGCAAGCGGACTTTGTCAACTAAAGGGCGAATTTTATGGAAAGGATCATATCCAGGTTCCCCTTTCTTTTTTCGCTACTATTATCGTTTATATGAAAATTGTGAAGAATCAAAGAAACCTGTCACGGCTCATCAAATTAGGAAAGAAGTTACATGATATAGCCTTCTTGGACCAGTGATCTGAAATGTGTGGTTTCTGGCTAACACTCGTATGAAAAATAATGCCAAAAAATTTACGTAATTCAGAAATCGTCACACCTTCCAATTTGCCATTCTAGACTTGGGAGATAACGAATTTGTACTTCATCTTTCTAATACATTGTCGGGCATACAGATTTGTTTGTTCCTTGATATGGTGCAAAAACTCATTGTCAATGAAGTAACAGAAAAAGTCTGTTATGGAACTATTTTCATCTAATTCTGTAATATCGGTTATACCTGATTGTCCTGTGAATACATCAATAGTTGGTACCTGCTCAGTTGCTGTCCAACCATTGACTGAGTCACTTCTTCTGGCCCTGTCTCTGCCAGTAAGACTATTTATTGGCCTACCTCTCACTTGAACAGGAGAGCAAAAATCTTGCTCACTTTCATTTTCAGACTGCGATTCTTCATTTTCAGTATCTACAACACAAAAAACAAAATAGTATAAGTATTTATAAAAAAATAAAATAAAATACGTTCACAAAAAAATTTTGTTTATAAAAAATACGTTCACAACAAATGCAAATGTTGTAAATTGTATAATTATAAATACTAACCTGAATACAAATCTTCTTGAACATAATCTGGATCATCGTCTGTATTATCAGAAAAAATCACAATCACCAATATCACCATCACTTTCACTAAAATCGCGTTCCAATTCAGCAAGAATTTCGTCTACGGTCAAGCCGCGTCCCGACATTTTGAGCGCCAAACAACGACTGGGTTCAACTCAAACTGTTGACTATTATGTGGCCGTATATGAGATCTAGCGGTAAAAATGTGAACTGCTTGTGCATTACCAACTCTGTATGGTGCTGCTAAACCGTCATATGAATGACTAACCCGTATAAAAGCATTGAAAACACGACTCCGTCAATTGACGGACCTCGCATTTTACGGAAGTTTTCTCTAGTCCGTCAATTGACGGAGTTAGCACTCAAAGTGTAAAATATTGGCAAATAATCTGTAAAAATAGTATTATATTTTTTTGTTAATTCAAGTTGTACGTTTATTAATATTTTAATAAAATAATATTCACTTTAAGTAAACATAATTATTGTTTACAAGACAGCATCCATTCTAAATTGATTGGAAAAATTATTTTTAATAAAACTTAAAATTCCATATTACTTATTTTACTTCAACTATTTACATTTTTGTATTGATTTTACTTCACTAACTCATACTTCAGTTCTTTGTGAGTTGTTTCTTTCTTTCGAACAAAATAATTTTCAATTTTTTACTTGTGTGTGTGTGTGTGTGTGTGCACCTTATGGATATATGAGACAATGACAACGATGATGATGGTGATGATATTGTCGATACAGATTTCCTGTCGCTAATAAAACCCCAAGAGTGGCCTCATGAGTAAGTCATTTGCGTCTTCCGGTGGCAGTGGAGAGAAAGTACATTTCTTCTTATGGCATTGTCTGAATTGCAAAATGTGTTTTTTAGACTTCAAATTTGATTAAATAACCATGTTTAATTATTGTCATTAATTCATTCATGTCTGGACAGGAGTTCTCTAACTAAGCAAAATAAATGCATACACAGAGATCGTCCCCATTTGCAGCACAATACCTGTTTCTGCTGGTAGACCACACACCCACACAAACACGCACGCACGCACGCATGCACACACACTATATAAAATCGACAGGTGATCCCGTTTGACAGGCTAGAGCCTGTAATCTTTGCCTGTACATACACTACTTAAAATTATTTCCAACAAGTAGCCAGAGTATTGCCTCTTCGTCTGTATATTTGTTCTCCCCGTTGAAGAGTTGGATTTTTCAATGCCAAAGGCATGCCTTTTCTGTTTTTATTTGTTGTTCCCACCAGTGCAGTATTTTCATTTTCCAGCTCACTTGCAAGAGTTGGATTGGTGTAGTATCTTTCAGTGAACAAAGTGTGTCCTTTCCCACGCAAGTCTCCTAATAGATCTTTCACAATATTAGTGAAAACGTTACTCTGCCCACAAAAAATAGAAAAATTGGCCATATATAGCCAGAATCTGACTCTGAAAGCATGTATAATTTGATGCCATATTTTTAGGCTTCTGAGGCATGTATTGCTTGAAAAAATTCTACCCCTGTATTTACACATGCCCTCATCGATTGTAATGTCCTCAGCTGGTTGGTATGCCTGCTGAAAGCGCAAGCGGACTTTGTCAACTAAAGGGCGAATTTTATGGAAAGGATCATATCCAGGTTCCCCTTTCTTTTTTCGCTACTATTATCGTTTATATGAAAATTGTGAAGAATCAAAGAAACCTGTCACGGCTCATCAAATTAGGAAAGAAGTTACATGATATAGCCTTCTTGGACCAGTGATCTGAAATGTGTGGTTTCTGGCTAATACTCGTATGAAAAATAATGCCAAAAAATTTACGTAATTCAGAAATCGTCACACCCTTCCAATTTGCCATTCTAGACTTGGGAGATAACGAATTTGTACTTCATCTTTCTAATACATTGTCAGGCATACAGATTTGTTTGTTCCTTGATATGGTGCAAAAACTCATTGTCAATGAAGTAACAGAAAAAGTCTGTTATGGAACTATTTTCGTCTAATTCTGTAATATCGGTTATACCTGATTGTCCTGTGAATACATCAATAGTTGGTACCTGCTCAGTTGCTGTCCAACCATTGACTGAGTCACTTCTTCTGGCCCTGTCTCTGCCAGTAAGACTATTTATTGGCCTACCTCTCACTTGAACAGGAGAGCAAAATCTTGCTCACTTTCATTTTCAGACTGCGATTCTTCATTTTCAGTATCTACAACACAAAAAACAAAATAGTATAAGTATTTATAAAAAAATAAAATAAAATACGTTCACAAAAAAATTTTGTTTATAAAAAATACGTTCACAACAAATGCAAAGGTTGTAAATTGTATAATTATAAATACTAACCTGAATACAAATCTTCTTGAACATAATCTGGATCATCGTCTGTATTATCAGAAAAAATCACAATCACCAATATCACCATCACTTTCACTAAAATCGCGTTCCAATTCAGCAAGAATTTCGTCTACGGTCAAGCCGCGTCCCGACATTTTGAGCGCCAAACAACGACTGGGTTCAACTCAAACTGTTGACTATTATGTGGCCACATATGAGATCTAGCGGTAAAATGTGAACTGCTTGTGCATTACCAACTCTGTATGGTGCTGCTAAACCGTCATATGAATGACTAACCCGTATAAAAGCATTGAAAACACGACTCCGTCAATTGACGGACTTCGCATTTTACGGAAGTTTCGCTAGTCCGTCAATTGACGGAGTTAGCACTCAAAGTGTAAAATATTGGCAAATAATCTGCAAAAATAGTATTATATTTTTTGTTAATTCCAGTTGTACGTTTATTAATATTTTAATAAAATAATATTCACTTTAAGTAAACATAATTATTGTATACAAGACAGCATCCATTCTAAATTGATTGGAAAAATTATTTTTAATAAAACTTAAAATTCCATATTACTTATTTTACTTCAACTATTTACATTTTTGTATTGATTTTACTTCACTAACTCATACTTCACAGTTCTTTGTGAGTTGTTTCTTTCTTTCGAACAAAATAATTTTCAATTTTTTACTTGTGTGTGTGTGTGTGTGTGTGTGTGTGTGTGTGTGTGTGTGTGTGCACCTTATGGATATATGAGACAATGACAACGATGATGATGGTGATGATATTGTCGATACAGATTTCCTGTCGCTAATAAAACCCCAAGAGTGGCCTCATGAGTAAGTCATTTGCGTCTTCCGGTGGCAGTGGAGAGAAAGTACATTTCTTCTTATGGCATTGTCTGAATTGCAAAATGTGTTTTTTAGACTTCAAATTTGATTAAATAACCATGTTTAATTATTGTCATTAATTCATTCATGTCTGGACAGGAGTTCTCTAACTAAGCAAAATAAATGCATACACAGAGATCGTCCCCATTTGCAGCACAATACCTGTTTCTGCTGGTAGACCACACACCCACACAAACACGCACGCACGCACGCATGCACACACACTATATAAAATCGACAGGTGATCCCGTTTGACAGGCTAGAGCCTGTAATCTTTGCCTGTACATACACTACTTAAAATTATTTCCAACAAATAGCCAGAGTATTGCCTCTTCGTCTGTATATTTGTTCTCCCCGTTGAAGAGTTGGATTTTTCAATGCCAAAGGCATGCCTTTTCTGTTTTTATTTGTTGTTCCCACCAGTGCAGTATTTTCATTTTCCAGCTCACTTGCAAGAGTTGGATTGGTGTAGTATCTTTCAGTGAACAAAGTGTGTCCTTTCCCACGCAAGTCTCCTAATAGATCTTTCACAATATTAGTGAAAACGTTACTCTGCCCACAAAAAATAGAAAAATTGGCCATATATAGCCAGAATCTGACTCTGAAAGCATGTATAATTTGATGCCATATTTTTAGGCTTCTGAGGCATGTATTGCTTGAAAAAATTCTACCCCTGTATTTACACATGCCCTCATCGATTGTAATGTCCTCAGCTGGTTGGTATGCCTGCTGAAAGCGCAAGCGGACTTTGTCAACTAAAGGGCGAATTTTATGGAAAGGATCATATCCAGGTTCCCCTTTCTTTTTTCGCTACTATTATCGTTTATATGAAAATTGTGAAGAATCAAAGAAACCTGTCACGGCTCATCAAATTAGGAAAGAAGTTACATGATATAGCCTTCTTGGACCAGTGATCTGAAATGTGTGGTTTCTGGCTAACACTCGTATGAAAAATAATGCCAAAAAATTTACGTAATTCAGAAATCGTCACACCTTCCAATTTGCCATTCTAGACTTGGGAGATAACGAATTTGTACTTCATCTTTCTAATACATTGTCGGGCATACAGATTTGTTTGTTCCTTGATATGGTGCAAAAACTCATTGTCAATGAAGTAACAGAAAAAGTCTGTTATGGAACTATTTTCATCTAATTCTGTAATATCGGTTATACCTGATTGTCCTGTGAATACATCAATAGTTGGTACCTGCTCAGTTGCTGTCCAACCATTGACTGAGTCACTTCTTCTGGCCCTGTCTCTGCCAGTAAGACTATTTATTGGCCTACCTCTCACTTGAACAGGAGAGCAAAATCTTGCTCACTTTCATTTTCAGACTGCGATTCTTCATTTTCAGTATCTACAACACAAAAAACAAAATAGTATAAGTATTTATAAAAAAATAAAATAAAATACGTTCACAAAAAAATTTTGTTTATAAAAAATACGTTCACAACAAATGCAAATGTTGTAAATTGTATAATTATAAATACTAACCTGAATACAAATCTTCTTGAACATAATCTGGATCATCGTCTGTATTATCAGAAAAAATCACAATCACCAATATCACCATCACTTTCACTAAAATCGCGTTCCAATTCAGCAAGAATTTCGTCTACGGTCAAGCCGCGTCCCGACATTTTGAGCGCCAAACAACGACTGGGTTCAACTCAAACTGTTGACTATTATGTGGCCGTATATGAGATCTAGCGGTAAAAATGTGAACTGCTTGTGCATTACCAACTCTGTATGGTGCTGCTAAACCGTCATATGAATGACTAACCCGTATAAAAGCATTGAAAACACGACTCCGTCAATTGACGGACCTCGCATTTTACGGAAGTTTTCTCTAGTCCGTCAATTGACGGAGTTAGCACTCAAAGTGTAAAATATTGGCAAATAATCTGTAAAAATAGTATTATATTTTTTGTTAATTCAAGTTGTACGTTTATTAATATTTTAATAAAATAATATTCACTTTAAGTAAACATAATTATTGTTTACAAGACAGCATCCATTCTAAATTGATTGGAAAAATTATTTTTAATAAAACTTAAAATTCCATATTACTTATTTTACTTCAAATATATACATTTTTGTATTGATTTTACTTCACTAACTCATACTTCAGTTCTTTGTGAGTTGTTTCTTTCTTTCGAACAAAATAATTTTCAATTTTTTACTTGTGTGTGTGTGTGTGTGTGTGTGTGTGTGTGTGTGTGTGTGTGTGTGTGTGTGTGTGTGCACCTTATGGATATATGAGACAATGACAACGATGATGATGGTGATGATATTGTCGATACAGATTTCCTGTCGCAAATAAAACCCCAAGAGTGGCCTCATGAGTAAGTCATTTGCGTCTTCCGGTGGCAGTGGAAAGAAAGTACGTTTCTTCTTATGGCATTGTGTGAATTGCAAAATGTGTTTTTTAGACTTCAAATTTGATTAAATAACCATGTTTAATTATTGTCATTAATTCATTCATGTCTGGACAGGAGTTCTCTAACTAAGCAAAATAAATGCATACACAGAGATCGTCCCCATTTGCAGCACAATACCTGTTTCTGCTGGTAGACCACACAAACACGCACGCACGCACGCATGCACACACACTATATAAAATCGACAGGTGATCACGTTTGACAGGCTAGAGCCTGTACATACACTACTTAAAATTATTTCCAACAAATAGCCAGAGTATTGCCTCTTCGTCTGTATATTTGTTCTCCCCGTTGAAGAGTTGGATTTTTCAATGCCAAAGGCATGCCTTTTCTGTTTTTATTTGTTGTTCCCACCAGTGCAGTATTTTCATTTTCCAGCTCACTTGCAAGAGTTGGATTGGTGTAGTATCTTTCAGTGAACAAAGTGTGTCCTTTCCCACGCAAGTCTCCTAATAGATCTTTCACAATATTAGTGAAAACGTTACTCTGCCCACAAAAAATAGAAAAATTGGCCATATATAGCCAGAATCTGACTCTGAAAGCATGTATAATTTGATGCCATATTTTTAGGCTTCTGAGGCATGTATTGCTTGAAAAAATTCTACCCCTGTATTTACACATGCCCTCATCGATTGTAATGTCCTCAGCTGGTTGGTATGCCTGCTGAAAGCGCAAGCGGACTTTGTCAACTAAAGGGCGAATTTTATGGAAAGGATCATATCCAGGTTCCCCTTTCTTTTTTCGCTACTATTATCGTTTATATGAAAATTGTGAAGAATCAAAGAAACCTGTCACGGCTCATCAAATTAGGAAAGAAGTTACATGATATAGCCTTCTTGGACCAGTGATCTGAAATGTGTGGTTTCTGGCTAACACTCGTATGAAAAATAATGCCAAAAAATTTACGTAATTCAGAAATCGTCACACCCTTCCAATTTGCCATTCTAGACTTGGGAGATAACGAATTTGTACTTCATCTTTCTAATACATTGTCAGGCATACAGATTTGTTTGTTCCTTGATATGGTGCAAAAACTCATTGTCAATGAAGTAACAGAAAAAGTCTGTTATGGAACTATTTTCGTCTAATTCTGTAATATCGGTTATACCTGATTGTCCTGTGAATACATCAATAGTTGGTACCTGCTCAGTTGCTGTCCAACCATTGACTGAGTCACTTCTTCTGGCCCTGTCTCTGCCAGTAAGACTATTTATTGGCCTACCTCTCACTTGAACAGGAGAGCAAAATCTTGCTCACTTTCATTTTCAGACTGCGATTCTTCATTTTCAGTATCTACAACACAAAAAACAAAATAGTATAAGTATTTATAAAAAAATAAAATAAAATACGTTCACAAAAAAATTTTGTTTATAAAAAATACGTTCACAACAAATGCAAATGTTGTAAATTGTATAATTATAAATACTAACCTGAATACAAATCTTCTTGAACATAATCTGGATCATCGTCTGTATTATCAGAAAAAATCACAATCACCAATATCACCATCACTTTCACTAAAATCGCGTTCCAATTCAGCAAGAATTTCGTCTACGGTCAAGCCGCGTCCCGACATTTTGAGCGCCAAACAACGACTGGGTTCAACTCAAACTGTTGACTATTATGTGGCCGTATATGAGATCTAGCGGTAAAAATGTGAACTGCTTGTGCATTACCAACTCTGTATGGTGCTGCTAAACCGTCATATGAATGACTAACCCGTATAAAAGCATTGAAAACACGACTCCGTCAATTGACGGACCTCGCATTTTACGGAAGTTTTCTCTAGTCCGTCAATTGACGGAGTTAGCACTCAAAGTGTAAAATATTGGCAAATAATCTGTAAAAATAGTATTATATTTTTTGTTAATTCAAGTTGTACGTTTATTAATATTTTAATAAAATAATATTCACTTTAAGTAAACATAATTATTGTTTACAAGACAGCATCCATTCTAAATTGATTGGAAAAATTATTTTTAATAAAACTTAAAATTCCATATTACTTATTTTACTTCAAATATATACATTTTTGTATTGATTTTACTTCACTAACTCATACTTCAGTTCTTTGTGAGTTGTTTCTTTCTTTCGAACAAAATAATTTTCAATTTTTTACTTGTGTGTGTGTGTGTGTGTGTGTGTGTGTGTGTGTGTGTGTGTGTGTGTGTGTGTGTGTGTGTGTGTGTGTGTGTGTGTGTGTGTGTGTGTGCACCTTATGGATATATGAGACAATGACAACGATGATGATGGTGATGATATTGTCGATACAGATTTCCTGTCGCAAATAAAACCCCAAGAGTGGCCTCATGAGTAAGTCATTTGCGTCTTCCGGTGGCAGTGGAAAGAAAGTACGTTTCTTCTTATGGCATTGTGTGAATTGCAAAATGTGTTTTTTAGACTTCAAATTTGATTAAATAACCATGTTTAATTATTGTCATTAATTCATTCATGTCTGGACAGGAGTTCTCTAACTAAGCAAAATAAATGCATACACAGAGATCGTCCCCATTTGCAGCACAATACCTGTTTCTGCTGGTAGACCACACAAACACGCACGCACGCACGCATGCACACACACTATATAAAATCGACAGGTGATCACGTTTGACAGGCTAGAGCCTGTACATACACTACTTAAAATTATTTCCAACAAATAGCCAGAGTATTGCCTCTTCGTCTGTATATTTGTTCTCCCCGTTGAAGAGTTGGATTTTTCAATGCCAAAGGCATGCCTTTTCTGTTTTTATTTGTTGTTCCCACCAGTGCAGTATTTTCATTTTCCAGCTCACTTGCAAGAGTTGGATTGGTGTAGTATCTTTCAGTGAACAAAGTGTGTCCTTTCCCACGCAAGTCTCCTAATAGATCTTTCACAATATTAGTGAAAACGTTACTCTGCCCACAAAAAATAGAAAAATTGGCCATATATAGCCAGAATCTGACTCTGAAAGCATGTATAATTTGATGCCATATTTTTAGGCTTCTGAGGCATGTATTGCTTGAAAAAATTCTACCCCTGTATTTACACATGCCCTCATCGATTGTAATGTCCTCAGCTGGTTGGTATGCCTGCTGAAAGCGCAAGCGGACTTTGTCAACTAAAGGGCGAATTTTATGGAAAGGATCATATCCAGGTTCCCCTTTCTTTTTTCGCTACTATTATCGTTTATATGAAAATTGTGAAGAATCAAAGAAACCTGTCACGGCTCATCAAATTAGGAAAGAAGTTACATGATATAGCCTTCTTGGACCAGTGATCTGAAATGTGTGGTTTCTGGCTAACACTCGTATGAAAAATAATGCCAAAAAATTTACGTAATTCAGAAATCGTCACACCCTTCCAATTTGCCATTCTAGACTTGGGAGATAACGAATTTGTACTTCATCTTTCTAATACATTGTCAGGCATACAGATTTGTTTGTTCCTTGATATGGTGCAAAAACTCATTGTCAATGAAGTAACAGAAAAAGTCTGTTATGGAACTATTTTCGTCTAATTCTGTAATATCGGTTATACCTGATTGTCCTGTGAATACATCAATAGTTGGTACCTGCTCAGTTGCTGTCCAACCATTGACTGAGTCACTTCTTCTGGCCCTGTCTCTGCCAGTAAGACTATTTATTGGCCTACCTCTCACTTGAACAGGAGAGCAAAATCTTGCTCACTTTCATTTTCAGACTGCGATTCTTCATTTTCAGTATCTACAACACAAAAAACAAAATAGTATAAGTATTTATAAAAAAATAAAATAAAATACGTTCACAAAAAAATTTTGTTTATAAAAAATACGTTCACAACAAATGCAAATGTTGTAAATTGTATAATTATAAATACTAACCTGAATACAAATCTTCTTGAACATAATCTGGATCATCGTCTGTATTATCAGAAAAAATCACAATCACCAATATCACCATCACTTTCACTAAAATCGCGTTCCAATTCAGCAAGAATTTCGTCTACGGTCAAGCCGCGTCCCGACATTTTGAGCGCCAAACAACGACTGGGTTCAACTCAAACTGTTGACTATTATGTGGCCGTATATGAGATCTAGCGGTAAAAATGTGAACTGCTTGTGCATTACCAACTCTGTATGGTGCTGCTAAACCGTCATATGAATGACTAACCCGTATAAAAGCATTGAAAACACGACTCCGTCAATTGACGGACCTCGCATTTTACGGAAGTTTTCTCTAGTCCGTCAATTGACGGAGTTAGCACTCAAAGTGTAAAATATTGGCAAATAATCTGCAAAAATAGTATTATATTTTTTGTTAATTCCAGTTGTACGTTTATTAATATTTTAATAAAATAATATTCACTTTAAGTAAACATAATTATTGTATACAAGACAGCATCCATTCTAAATTGATTGGAAAAATTATTTTTAATAAAACTTAAAATTCCATATTACTTATTTTACTTCAACTATTTACATTTTTGTATTGATTTTACTTCACTAACTCATACTTCAGTTCTTTGTGAGTTGTTTCTTTCTTTCGAACAAAATAATTTTCAATTTTTTACTTGTGTGTGTGTGTGTGTGTGTGTGTGTGTGTGTGTGTGTGTGTGTGTGTGTGTGTGTGTGTGTGTGTGTGTGTGTGTGTGCACCTTATGGATATATGAGACAATGACAACGATGATGATGGTGATGATATTGTCGATACAGATTTCCTGTCGCAAATAAAACCCCAAGAGTGGCCTCATGAGTAAGTCATTTGCGTCTTCCGGTGGCAGTGGAAAGAAAGTACGTTTCTTCTTATGGCATTGTGTGAATTGCAAAATGTGTTTTTTAGACTTCAAATTTGATTAAATAACCATGTTTAATTATTGTCATTAATTCATTCATGTCTGGACAGGAGTTCTCTAACTAAGCAAAATAAATGCATACACAGAGATCGTCCCCATTTGCAGCACAATACCTGTTTCTGCTGGTAGACCACACAAACACGCACGCACGCACGCATGCACACACACTATATAAAATCGACAGGTGATCACGTTTGACAGGCTAGAGCCTGTACATACACTACTTAAAATTATTTCCAACAAATAGCCAGAGTATTGCCTCTTCGTCTGTATATTTGTTCTCCCCGTTGAAGAGTTGGATTTTTCAATGCCAAAGGCATGCCTTTTCTGTTTTTATTTGTTGTTCCCACCAGTGCAGTATTTTCATTTTCCAGCTCACTTGCAAGAGTTGGATTGGTGTAGTATCTTTCAGTGAACAAAGTGTGTCCTTTCCCACGCAAGTCTCCTAATAGATCTTTCACAATATTAGTGAAAACGTTACTCTGCCCACAAAAAATAGAAAAATTGGCCATATATAGCCAGAATCTGACTCTGAAAGCATGTATAATTTGATGCCATATTTTTAGGCTTCTGAGGCATGTATTGCTTGAAAAAATTCTACCCCTGTATTTACACATGCCCTCATCGATTGTAATGTCCTCAGCTGGTTGGTATGCCTGCTGAAAGCGCAAGCGGACTTTGTCAACTAAAGGGCGAATTTTATGGAAAGGATCATATCCAGGTTCCCCTTTCTTTTTTCGCTACTATTATCGTTTATATGAAAATTGTGAAGAATCAAAGAAACCTGTCACGGCTCATCAAATTAGGAAAGAAGTTACATGATATAGCCTTCTTGGACCAGTGATCTGAAATGTGTGGTTTCTGGCTAACACTCGTATGAAAAATAATGCCAAAAAATTTACGTAATTCAGAAATCGTCACACCCTTCCAATTTGCCATTCTAGACTTGGGAGATAACGAATTTGTACTTCATCTTTCTAATACATTGTCAGGCATACAGATTTGTTTGTTCCTTGATATGGTGCAAAAACTCATTGTCAATGAAGTAACAGAAAAAGTCTGTTATGGAACTATTTTCGTCTAATTCTGTAATATCGGTTATACCTGATTGTCCTGTGAATACATCAATAGTTGGTACCTGCTCAGTTGCTGTCCAACCATTGACTGAGTCACTTCTTCTGGCCCTGTCTCTGCCAGTAAGACTATTTATTGGCCTACCTCTCACTTGAACAGGAGAGCAAAATCTTGCTCACTTTCATTTTCAGACTGCGATTCTTCATTTTCAGTATCTACAACACAAAAAACAAAATAGTATAAGTATTTATAAAAAAATAAAATAAAATACGTTCACAAAAAAATTTTGTTTATAAAAAATACGTTCACAACAAATGCAAAGGTTGTAAATTGTATAATTATAAATACTAACCTGAATACAAATCTTCTTGAACATAATCTGGATCATCGTCTGTATTATCAGAAAAAATCACAATCACCAATATCACCATCACTTTCACTAAAATCGCGTTCCAATTCAGCAAGAATTTCGTCTATGGTCAAGCCGCGTCCCGACATTTTGAGCGCCAAACAACGACTGGGTTCAACTCAAACTGTTGACTATTATGTGGCCACATATGAGATCTAGCGGTAAAAATGTGAACTGCTTGTGCATTACCAACTCTGTATGGTGCTGCTAAACCGTCATATGAATGACTAACCCGTATAAAAGCATTGAAAACACGACTCCGTCAATTGACGGACTTCGCATTTTACGGAAGTTTCGCTAGTCCGTCAATTGACGGAGTTAGCACTCAAAGTGTAAAATATTGGCAAATAATCTGCAAAAATAGTATTATATTTTTTGTTAATTCCAGTTGTACGTTTATTAATATTTTAATAAAATAATATTCACTTTAAGTAAACATAATTATTGTATACAAGACAGCATCCATTCTAAATTGATTGGAAAAATTATTTTTAATAAAACTTAAAATTCCATATTACTTATTTTACTTCAACTATTTACATTTTTGTATTGATTTTACTTCACTAACTCATACTTCAGTTCTTTGTGAGTTGTTTCTTTCTTTCGAACAAAATAATTTTCAATTTTTTACTTGCGTGTGTGTGTGTGTGTGTGTGTGTGTGTGTGTGTGTGTGTGTGTGTGTGTGTGTGTGTGTGTGTGTGTGTGCACCTTATGGATATATGAGACAATGACAACGATGATGATGGTGATGATATTGTCGATGCCGATTTCCTATCGCTAATAAAACCCCAAGAGTGGCCTCATGAGTAAGTCAGTTGCGTCTTCCGGTGGCAGTGGAGAGAAAGTTCATTTCTTCTTATGGCATTGTCTGAATTGCAAAATGTGTTTTTTAGACTTCAAATTTGATTAAATAACCATGTTTAATTATTGTCATTAATTCATTCATGTCTGGACAGGAGTTCTCTAACTAAGCAAAATAAATGCATACACAGAGATCGTCCCCATTTGCAGCACAATACCTGTTTCTGCTGGTAGACCACACAAACACGCACGCACGCACGCATGCACACACACTATATAAAATCGACAGGTGATCACGTTTGACAGGCTAGAGCCTGTACATACACTACTTAAAATTATTTCCAACAAATAGCCAGAGTATTGCCTCTTCGTCTGTATATTTGTTCTCCCCGTTGAAGAGTTGGATTTTTCAATGCCAAAGGCATGCCTTTTCTGTTTTTATTTGTTGTTCCCACCAGTGCAGTATTTTCATTTTCCAGCTCACTTGCAAGAGTTGGATTGGTGTAGTATCTTTCAGTGAACAAAGTGTGTCCTTTCCCACGCAAGTCTCCTAATAGATCTTTCACAATATTAGTGAAAACGTTACTCTGCCCACAAAAAATAGAAAAATTGGCCATATATAGCCAGAATCTGACTCTGAAAGCATGTATAATTTGATGCCATTTTTGTAGGCTTCTGAGGCATGTATTGCTTGAAAAAATTCTGCCCCTGTATTTACACATGCCCTCATCGATTGTAATGTCCTCAGCTGGTTGGTATGCCTGCTGAAAGCGCAAGCGGACTTTGTCAACTAAAGGGCGAATTTTATGGAAAGGATCATATCCAGGTTCCCCTTTCTTTTTTCGCTACTATTATCGTTTATATGAAAATTGTGAAGAATCAAAGAAACCTGTCACGTCTCATCAAATTAGGAAAGAAGTTACATGATATAGCCTTCTTGGACCAGTGATCTGAAATGTGTGGTTTCTGGCTAACACTCGTATGAGAAAAATGCCAAAAAATTTACGTAATTCAGAAATCGTCACACCTTCCAATTTGCCATTCTAGACTTGGGAGATAACGAATTTGTACTTCATCTTTCTAATAAATTGTCGGGCATACAGATTTTTTGTTCCTTGATATGGTGCAGAAACTCATTGTCAATGAAGTAACAGAAAAAGTCTGTTATGGAACTATTTTCATCTAATTCTGTAATATCGGTTATACCTGATTGTCCTGTGAATACATCAATAGTTGGTACCTGCTCAGTTGCTGTCCAACCATTGACTGAGTCACTTCTTCTGGCCCTGTCTCTGCCAGTAAGACTATTTATTGGCCTACCTCTCACTTGAACAGGAGAGCAAAATCTTGCTCACTTTCATTTTCAGACTGCGATTCTTCATTTTCAGTATCTACAACACAAAAAACAAAATAGTATAAGTATTTATAAAAAAATAAAATAAAATACGTTCACAAAAAAATTTTGTTTATAAAAAATACGTTCACAACAAATGCAAATGTTGTAAATTGTATAATTATAAATACTAACCTGAATACAAATCTTCTTGAACATAATCTGGATCATCGTCTGTATTATCAGAAAAAATCACAATCACCAATATCACCATCACTTTCACTAAAATCGCGTTCCAATTCAGTAAGAATTTCGTCTACGGTCAAGCCACGTCCCGACATTTTGAGCGCCAAACAACGACTGGGTTCAACTCAAACTGTTGACTATTATGTGGCCGTATATGAGATCTAGCGGTAAAAATGTGAACTGCTTGTGCATTACCAACTCTGTATGGTGCTGCTAAACCGTCATATGAATGACTAACCCGTATAAAAGCATTGAAAACACGACTCCGTCAATTGACGGACCTCGCATTTTACGGAAGTTTTCTCTAGTCCGTCAATTGACGGAGTTAGCACTCAAAGTGTAAAATATTGGCAAATAATCTGTAAAAATAGTATTATATTTTTTGTTAATTCAAGTTGTACGTTTATTAATATTTTAATAAAATAATATTCACTTTAAGTAAACATAATTATTGTTTACAAGACAGCATCCATTCTAAATTGATTGGAAAAATTATTTTTAATAAAACTTAAAATTCCATATTACTTATTTTACTTCAAATATATACATTTTTGTATTGATTTTACTTCACTAACTCATACTTCAGTTCTTTGTGAGTTGTTTCTTTCTTTCGAACAAAATAATTTTCAATTTTTTACTTGTGTGTGTGTGTGTGTGTGTGTGTGTGTGTGTGTGTGTGTGTGTGTGTGTGTGTGTGTGTGTGTGTGTGTGTGTGTGTGTGTGCACCTTATGGATATATGAGACAATGACAACGATGATGATGGTGATGATATTGTCGATACAGATTTCCTGTCGCTAATAAAACCCCAAGAGTGGCCTCATGAGTAAGTCATTTGCGTCTTCCGGTGGCAGTGGAGAGAAAGTACATTTCTTCTTATGGCATTGTCTGAATTGCAAAATGTGTTTTTTAGACTTCAAATTTGATTAAATAACTATGTTTAATTATTGTCATTAATTCATTCATGTCTGGACAGGAGTTCTCTAACTAAGCAAAATAAATGCATACACAGAGATCGTCCCCATTTGCAGCACAATACCTGTTTCTGCTGGTAGACCACACACCCACACAAACACGCACGCATGCACACACACTATATAAAATCGACAGGTGATCCCGTTTGACAGGCTAGAGCCTGTAATCTTTGCCTGTACATACACTACTTAAAATTATTTCCAACAAATAGCCAGAGTATTGCCTCTTCGTCTGTATATTTGTTCTCCCCGTTGAAGAGTTGGATTTTTCAATGCCAAAGGCATGCCTTTTCTGTTTTTATTTGTTGTTCCCACCAGTGCAGTATTTTCATTTTCCAGCTCACTTGCAAGAGTTGGATTGGTGTAGTATCTTTCAGTGAACAAAGTGTGTCCTTTCCCACGCAAGTCTCCTAATAGATCTTTCACAATATTAGTGAAAACGTTACTCTGCCCACAAAAAATAGAAAAATTGGCCATATATAGCCAGAATCTGACTCTGAAAGCATGTATAATTTGATGCCATATTTTTAGGCTTCTGAGGCATGTATTGCTTGAAAAAATTCTACCCCTGTATTTACACATGCCCTCATCGATTGTAATGTCCTCAGCTGGTTGGTATGCCTGCTGAAAGCGCAAGCGGACTTTGTCAACTAAAGGGCGAATTTTATGGAAAGGATCATATCCAGGTTCCCCTTTCTTTTTTCGCTACTATTATCGTTTATATGAAAATTGTGAAGAATCAAAGAAACCTGTCACGGCTCATCAAATTAGGAAAGAAGTTACATGATATAGCCTTCTTGGACCAGTGATCTGAAATGTGTGGTTTCTGGCTAACACTCGTATGAAAAATAATGCCAAAAAATTTACGTAATTCAGAAATCGTCACACCCTTCCAATTTGCCATTCTAGACTTGGGAGATAACGAATTTGTACTTCATCTTTCTAATACATTGTCAGGCATACAGATTTGTTTGTTCCTTGATATGGTGCAAAAACTCATTGTCAATGAAGTAACAGAAAAAGTCTGTTATGGAACTATTTTCGTCTAATTCTGTAATATCGGTTATACCTGATTGTCCTGTGAATACATCAATAGTTGGTACCTGCTCAGTTGCTGTCCAACCATTGACTGAGTCACTTCTTCTGGCCCTGTCTCTGCCAGTAAGACTATTTATTGGCCTACCTCTCACTTGAACAGGAGAGCAAAATCTTGCTCACTTTCATTTTCAGACTGCGATTCTTCATTTTCAGTATCTACAACACAAAAAACAAAATAGTATAAGTATTTATAAAAAAATAAAATATAAAAAATACGTTCACAAAAAAATTTTGTTTATAAAAAATACGTTCACAACAAATGCAAAGGTTGTAAATTGTATAATTATAAATACTAACCTGAATACAAATCTTCTTGAACATAATCTGGATCATCGTCTGTATTATCAGAAAAAATCACAATCACCAATATCACCATCACTTTCACTAAAATCGCGTTCCAATTCAGCAAGAATTTCGTCTACGGTCAAGCCGCGTCCCGACATTTTGAGCGCCAAACAACGACTGGGTTCAACTCAAACTGTTGACTATTATGTGGCCACATATGAGATCTAGCGGTAAAAATGTGAACTGCTTGTGCATTACCAACTCTGTATGGTGCTGCTAAACCGTCATATGAATGACTAACCCGTATAAAAGCATTGAAAACACGACTCCGTCAATTGACGGACTTCGCATTTTACGGAAGTTTCGCTAGTCCGTCAATTGACGGAGTTAGCACTCAAAGTGTAAAATATTGGCAAATAATCTTCAAAAATAGTATTATATTTTTTGTTAATTCCAGTTGTACGTTTATTAATATTTTAATAAAATAATATTCACTTTAAGTAAACATAATTATTGTATACAAGACAGCATCCATTCTAAATTGATTGGAAAAATTATTTTTAATAAAACTTAAAATTCCATATTACTTATTTTACTTCAACTATTTACATTTTTGTATTGATTTTACTTCACTAACTCATACTTCAGTTCTTTGTGAGTTGTTTCTTTCTTTCGAACAAAATAATTTTCAATTTTTTACTTGTGTGTGTGTGTGTGTGTGTGTGTGTGTGCACCTTATGGATATATGAGACAATGACAACGATGATGATGGTGATGATATTGTCGATGCCGATTTCCTATCGCTAATAAAACCCCAAGAGTGGCCTCATGAGTAAGTCAGTTGCGTCTTCCGGTGGCAGTGGAGAGAAAGTACATTTCTTCTTATGGCATTGTCTGAATTGCAAAATGTGTTTTTTAGACTTCAAATTTGATTAAATAACCATGTTTAATTATTGTCATTAATTCATTCATGTCTGGACAGGTGTTCTCTAACTAAGCAAAATAAATGCATACACAGAGATCGTCCCCATTTGCAGCACAATACCTGTTTCTGCTGGTAGACCACACAAACACGCACGCACGCACGCATGCACACACACTATATAAAATCGAAAGGTGATCCCGTTTGACAGGCTAGAGCCTGTAATCTTTGCCTGTACATACACTACTTAAAATTATTTCCAACAAATAGCCAGAGTATTGCCTCTTCGTCTGTATATTTGTTCTCCCCGTTGAAGAGTTGGATTTTTCAATGCCAAAGGCATGCCTTTTCTGTTTTTATTTGTTGTTCCCACCAGTGCAGTATTTTCATTTTCCAGCTCACTTGCAAGAGTTGGATTGGTGTAGTATCTTTCAGTGAACAAAGTGTGTCCTTTCCCACGCAAGTCTCCTAATAGATCTTTCACAATATTAGTGAAAACGTTACTCTGCCCACAAAAAATAGAAAAATTGGCCATATATAGCCAGAATCTGACTCTGAAAGCATGTATAATTTGATGCCATATTTTTAGGCTTCTGAGGCATGTATTGCTTGAAAAAATTCTACCCCTGTATTTACACATGCCCTCATCGATTGTAATGTCCTCAGCTGGTTGGTATGCCTGCTGAAAGCGCAAGCGGACTTTGTCAACTAAAGGGCGAATTTTATGGAAAGGATCATATCCAGGTTCCCCTTTCTTTTTTCGCTACTATTATCGTTTATATGAAAATTGTGAAGAATCAAAGAAACCTGTCACGGCTCATCAAATTAGGAAAGAAGTTACATGATATAGCCTTCTTGGACCAGTGATCTGAAATGTGTGGTTTCTGGCTAACACTCGTATGAAAAATAATGCCAAAAAATTTACGTAATTCAGAAATCGTCACACCTTCCAATTTGCCATTCTAGACTTGGGAGATAACGAATTTGTACTTCATCTTTCTAATACATTGTCGGGCATACAGATTTGTTTGTTCCTTGATATGGTGCAAAAACTCATTGTCAATGAAGTAACAGAAAAAGTCTGTTATGGAACTATTTTCATCTAATTCTGTAATATCGGTTATACCTGATTGTCCTGTGAATACATCAATAGTTGGTACCTGCTCAGTTGCTGTCCAACCATTGACTGAGTCACTTCTTCTGGCCCTGTCTCTGCCAGTAAGACTATTTATTGGCCTACCTCTCACTTGAACAGGAGAGCAAAATCTTGCTCACTTTCATTTTCAGACTGCGATTCTTCATTTTCAGTATCTACAACACAAAAAACAAAATAGTATAAGTATTTATAAAAAAATAAAATAAAATACGTTCACAAAAAAATTTTGTTTATAAAAAATACGTTCACAACAAATGCAAATGTTGTAAATTGTATAATTATAAATACTAACCTGAATACAAATCTTCTTGAACATAATCTGGATCATCGTCTGTATTATCAGAAAAAATCACAATCACCAATATCACCATCACTTTCACTAAAATCGCGTTCCAATTCAGCAAGAATTTCGTCTACGGTCAAGCCGCGTCCCGACATTTTGAGCGCCAAACAACGACTGGGTTCAACTCAAACTGTTGACTATTATGTGGCCACATATGAGATCTAGCGGTAAAAATGTGAACTGCTTGTGCATTACCAACTCTGTATGGTGCTGCTAAACCGTCATATGAATGACTAACCCGTATAAAAGCATTGAAAACACGACTCCGTCAATTGACGGACCTCGCATTTTACGGAAGTTTTCTCTAGTCCGTCAATTGACGGAGTTAGCACTCAAAGTGTAAAATATTGGCAAATAATCTGTAAAAATAGTATTATATTTTTTGTTAATTCAAGTTGTACGTTTATTAATATTTTAATAAAATAATATTCACTTTAAGTAAACATAATTATTGTTTACAAGACAGCATCCATTCTAAATTGATTGGAAAAATTATTTTTAATAAAACTTAAAATTCCATATTACTTATTTTACTTCAACTATTTACATTTTTGTATTGATTTTACTTCACTAACTCATACTTCAGTTCTTTGTGAGTTGTTTCTTTCTTTCGAACAAAATAATTTTCAATTTTTTACTTGTGTGTGTGTGTGTGTGTGCACCTTATGGATATATGAGACAATGACAACGATGATGATGGTGATGATATTGTCGATACAGATTTCCTGTCGCTAATAAAACCCCAAGAGTGGCCTCATGAGTAAGTCATTTGCGTCTTCCGGTGGCAGTGGAGAGAAAGTACATTTCTTCTTATGGCATTGTCTGAATTGCAAAATGTGTTTTTTAGACTTCAAATTTGATTAAATAACCATGTTTAATTATTGTCATTAATTCATTCATGTCTGGACAGGAGTTCTCTAACTAAGCAAAATAAATGCATACACAGAGATCGTCCCCATTTGCAGCACAATACCTGTTTCTGCTGGTAGACCACACACCCACACAAACACGCACGCACGCACGCATGCACACACACTATATAAAATCGACAGGTGATCCCGTTTGACAGGCTAGAGCCTGTAATCTTTGCCTGTACATACACTACTTAAAATTATTTCCAACAAGTAGCCAGAGTATTGCCTCTTCGTCTGTATATTTGTTCTCCCCGTTGAAGAGTTGGATTTTTCAATGCCAAAGGCATGCCTTTTCTGTTTTTATTTGTTGTTCCCACCAGTGCAGTATTTTCATTTTCCAGCTCACTTGCAAGAGTTGGATTGGTGTAGTATCTTTCAGTGAACAAAGTGTGTCCTTTCCCACGCAAGTCTCCTAATAGATCTTTCACAATATTAGTGAAAACGTTACTCTGCCCACAAAAAATAGAAAAATTGGCCATATATAGCCAGAATCTGACTCTGAAAGCATGTATAATTTGATGCCATATTTTTAGGCTTCTGAGGCATGTATTGCTTGAAAAAATTCTACCCCTGTATTTACACATGCCCTCATCGATTGTAATGTCCTCAGCTGGTTGGTATGCCTGCTGAAAGCGCAAGCGGACTTTGTCAACTAAAGGGCGAATTTTATGGAAAGGATCATATCCAGGTTCCCCTTTCTTTTTTCGCTACTATTATCGTTTATATGAAAATTGTGAAGAATCAAAGAAACCTGTCACGGCTCATCAAATTAGGAAAGAAGTTACATGATATAGCCTTCTTGGACCAGTGATCTGAAATGTGTGGTTTCTGGCTAATACTCGTATGAAAAATAATGCCAAAAAATTTACGTAATTCAGAAATCGTCACACCCTTCCAATTTGCCATTCTAGACTTGGGAGATAACGAATTTGTACTTCATCTTTCTAATACATTGTCAGGCATACAGATTTGTTTGTTCCTTGATATGGTGCAAAAACTCATTGTCAATGAAGTAACAGAAAAAGTCTGTTATGGAACTATTTTCGTCTAATTCTGTAATATCGGTTATACCTGATTGTCCTGTGAATACATCAATAGTTGGTACCTGCTCAGTTGCTGTCCAACCATTGACTGAGTCACTTCTTCTGGCCCTGTCTCTGCCAGTAAGACTATTTATTGGCCTACCTCTCACTTGAACAGGAGAGCAAAATCTTGCTCACTTTCATTTTCAGACTGCGATTCTTCATTTTCAGTATCTACAACACAAAAAACAAAATAGTATAAGTATTTATAAAAAAATAAAATAAAATACGTTCACAAAAAAATTTTGTTTATAAAAAATACGTTCACAACAAATGCAAATGTTGTAAATTGTATAATTATAAATACTAACCTGAATACAAATCTTCTTGAACATAATCTGGATCATCGTCTGTATTATCAGAAAAAATCACAATCACCAATATCACCATCACTTTCACTAAAATCGCGTTCCAATTCAGCAAGAATTTCGTCTACGGTCAAGCCGCGTCCCGACATTTTGAGCGCCAAACAACGACTGGGTTCAACTCAAACTGTTGACTATTATGTGGCCGTATATGAGATCTAGCGGTAAAAATGTGAACTGCTTGTGCATTACCAACTCTGTATGGTGCTGCTAAACCGTCATATGAATGACTAACCCGTATAAAAGCATTGAAAACACGACTCCGTCAATTGACGGACCTCGCATTTTACGGAAGTTTTCTCTAGTCCGTCAATTGACGGAGTTAGCACTCAAAGTGTAAAATATTGGCAAATAATCTGTAAAAATAGTATTATATTTTTTGTTAATTCAAGTTGTACGTTTATTAATATTTTAATAAAATAATATTCACTTTAAGTAAACATAATTATTGTTTACAAGACAGCATCCATTCTAAATTGATTGGAAAAATTATTTTTAATAAAACTTAAAATTCCATATTACTTATTTTACTTCAAATATATACATTTTTGTATTGATTTTACTTCACTAACTCATACTTCAGTTCTTTGTGAGTTGTTTCTTTCTTTCGAACAAAATAATTTTCAATTTTTTACTTGTGTGTGTGTGTGTGTGTGTGTGTGTGTGTGTGTGTGTGTGTGTGTGTGTGTGTGTGTGTGTGTGTGTGTGTGTGTGTGTGTGTGTGTGTGTGCACCTTATGGATATATGAGACAATGACAACGATGATGATGGTGATGATATTGTCGATACAGATTTCCTGTCGCAAATAAAACCCCAAGAGTGGCCTCATGAGTAAGTCATTTGCGTCTTCCGGTGGCAGTGGAAAGAAAGTACGTTTCTTCTTATGGCATTGTGTGAATTGCAAAATGTGTTTTTTAGACTTCAAATTTGATTAAATAACCATGTTTAATTATTGTCATTAATTCATTCATGTCTGGACAGGAGTTCTCTAACTAAGCAAAATAAATGCATACACAGAGATCGTCCCCATTTGCAGCACAATACCTGTTTCTGCTGGTAGACCACACAAACACGCACGCACGCACGCATGCACACACACTATATAAAATCGACAGGTGATCACGTTTGACAGGCTAGAGCCTGTACATACACTACTTAAAATTATTTCCAACAAATAGCCAGAGTATTGCCTCTTCGTCTGTATATTTGTTCTCCCCGTTGAAGAGTTGGATTTTTCAATGCCAAAGGCATGCCTTTTCTGTTTTTATTTGTTGTTCCCACCAGTGCAGTATTTTCATTTTCCAGCTCACTTGCAAGAGTTGGATTGGTGTAGTATCTTTCAGTGAACAAAGTGTGTCCTTTCCCACGCAAGTCTCCTAATAGATCTTTCACAATATTAGTGAAAACGTTACTCTGCCCACAAAAAATAGAAAAATTGGCCATATATAGCCAGAATCTGACTCTGAAAGCATGTATAATTTGATGCCATATTTTTAGGCTTCTGAGGCATGTATTGCTTGAAAAAATTCTACCCCTGTATTTACACATGCCCTCATCGATTGTAATGTCCTCAGCTGGTTGGTATGCCTGCTGAAAGCGCAAGCGGACTTTGTCAACTAAAGGGCGAATTTTATGGAAAGGATCATATCCAGGTTCCCCTTTCTTTTTTCGCTACTATTATCGTTTATATGAAAATTGTGAAGAATCAAAGAAACCTGTCACGGCTCATCAAATTAGGAAAGAAGTTACATGATATAGCCTTCTTGGACCAGTGATCTGAAATGTGTGGTTTCTGGCTAACACTCGTATGAAAAATAATGCCAAAAAATTTACGTAATTCAGAAATCGTCACACCCTTCCAATTTGCCATTCTAGACTTGGGAGATAACGAATTTGTACTTCATCTTTCTAATACATTGTCAGGCATACAGATTTGTTTGTTCCTTGATATGGTGCAAAAACTCATTGTCAATGAAGTAACAGAAAAAGTCTGTTATGGAACTATTTTCGTCTAATTCTGTAATATCGGTTATACCTGATTGTCCTGTGAATACATCAATAGTTGGTACCTGCTCAGTTGCTGTCCAACCATTGACTGAGTCACTTCTTCTGGCCCTGTCTCTGCCAGTAAGACTATTTATTGGCCTACCTCTCACTTGAACAGGAGAGCAAAATCTTGCTCACTTTCATTTTCAGACTGCGATTCTTCATTTTCAGTATCTACAACACAAAAAACAAAATAGTATAAGTATTTATAAAAAAATAAAATAAAATACGTTCACAAAAAAATTTTGTTTATAAAAAATACGTTCACAACAAATGCAAATGTTGTAAATTGTATAATTATAAATACTAACCTGAATACAAATCTTCTTGAACATAATCTGGATCATCGTCTGTATTATCAGAAAAAATCACAATCACCAATATCACCATCACTTTCACTAAAATCGCGTTCCAATTCAGCAAGAATTTCGTCTACGGTCAAGCCGCGTCCCGACATTTTGAGCGCCAAACAACGACTGGGTTCAACTCAAACTGTTGACTATTATGTGGCCGTATATGAGATCTAGCGGTAAAAATGTGAACTACTTGTGCATTACCAACTCTGTATGGTGCTGCTAAACCGTCATATGAATGACTAACCCGTATAAAAGCATTGAAAACACGACTCCGTCAATTGACGGACCTCGCATTTTACGGAAGTTTTCTCTAGTCCGTCAATTGACGGAGTTAGCACTCAAAGTGTAAAATATTGGCAAATAATCTGTAAAAATAGTATTATATTTTTTGTTAATTCAAGTTGTACGTTTATTAATATTTTAATAAAATAATATTCACTTTAAGTAAACATAATTATTGTTTACAAGACAGCATCCATTCTAAATTGATTGGAAAAATTATTTTTAATAAAACTTAAAATTCCATATTACTTATTTTACTTCAAATATATACATTTTTGTATTGATTTTACTTCACTAACTCATACTTCAGTTCTTTGTGAGTTGTTTCTTTCTTTCGAACAAAATAATTTTCAATTTTTTACTTGTGTGTGTGTGTGTGTGTGTGTGTGTGTGTGTGTGTGTGTGTGTGTGTGTGTGTGTGTGTGTGTGTGTGCACCTTATGGATATATGAGACAATGACAACGATGATGATGGTGATGATATTGTCGATACAGATTTCCTGTCGCAAATAAAACCCCAAGAGTGGCCTCATGAGTAAGTCATTTGCGTCTTCCGGTGGCAGTGGAAAGAAAGTACGTTTCTTCTTATGGCATTGTGTGAATTGCAAAATGTGTTTTTTAGACTTCAAATTTGATTAAATAACCATGTTTAATTATTGTCATTAATTCATTCATGTCTGGACAGGAGTTCTCTAACTAAGCAAAATAAATGCATACACAGAGATCGTCCCCATTTGCAGCACAATACCTGTTTCTGCTGGTAGACCACACAAACACGCACGCACGCACGCATGCACACACACTATATAAAATCGACAGGTGATCACGTTTGACAGGCTAGAGCCTGTACATACACTACTTAAAATTATTTCCAACAAATAGCCAGAGTATTGCCTCTTCGTCTGTATATTTGTTCTCCCCGTTGAAGAGTTGGATTTTTCAATGCCAAAGGCATGCCTTTTCTGTTTTTATTTGTTGTTCCCACCAGTGCAGTATTTTCATTTTCCAGCTCACTTGCAAGAGTTGGATTGGTGTAGTATCTTTCAGTGAACAAAGTGTGTCCTTTCCCACGCAAGTCTCCTAATAGATCTTTCACAATATTAGTGAAAACGTTACTCTGCCCACAAAAAATAGAAAAATTGGCCATATATAGCCAGAATCTGACTCTGAAAGCATGTATAATTTGATGCCATATTTTTAGGCTTCTGAGGCATGTATTGCTTGAAAAAATTCTACCCCTGTATTTACACATGCCCTCATCGATTGTAATGTCCTCAGCTGGTTGGTATGCCTGCTGAAAGCGCAAGCGGACTTTGTCAACTAAAGGGCGAATTTTATGGAAAGGATCATATCCAGGTTCCCCTTTCTTTTTTCGCTACTATTATCGTTTATATGAAAATTGTGAAGAATCAAAGAAACCTGTCACGGCTCATCAAATTAGGAAAGAAGTTACATGATATAGCCTTCTTGGACCAGTGATCTGAAATGTGTGGTTTCTGGCTAACACTCGTATGAAAAATAATGCCAAAAAATTTACGTAATTCAGAAATCGTCACACCCTTCCAATTTGCCATTCTAGACTTGGGAGATAACGAATTTGTACTTCATCTTTCTAATACATTGTCAGGCATACAGATTTGTTTGTTCCTTGATATGGTGCAAAAACTCATTGTCAATGAAGTAACAGAAAAAGTCTGTTATGGAACTATTTTCGTCTAATTCTGTAATATCGGTTATACCTGATTGTCCTGTGAATACATCAATAGTTGGTACCTGCTCAGTTGCTGTCCAACCATTGACTGAGTCACTTCTTCTGGCCCTGTCTCTGCCAGTAAGACTATTTATTGGCCTACCTCTCACTTGAACAGGAGAGCAAAATCTTGCTCACTTTCATTTTCAGACTGCGATTCTTCATTTTCAGTATCTACAACACAAAAAACAAAATAGTATAAGTATTTATAAAAAAATAAAATAAAATACGTTCACAAAAAAATTTTGTTTATAAAAAATACGTTCACAACAAATGCAAAGGTTGTAAATTGTATAATTATAAATACTAACCTGAATACAAATCTTCTTGAACATAATCTGGATCATCGTCTGTATTATCAGAAAAAATCACAATCACCAATATCACCATCACTTTCACTAAAATCGCGTTCCAATTCAGCAAGAATTTCGTCTATGGTCAAGCCGCGTCCCGACATTTTGAGCGCCAAACAACGACTGGGTTCAACTCAAACTGTTGACTATTATGTGGCCACATATGAGATCTAGCGGTAAAAATGTGAACTGCTTGTGCATTACCAACTCTGTATGGTGCTGCTAAACCGTCATATGAATGACTAACCCGTATAAAAGCATTGAAAACACGACTCCGTCAATTGACGGACTTCGCATTTTACGGAAGTTTCGCTAGTCCGTCAATTGACGGAGTTAGCACTCAAAGTGTAAAATATTGGCAAATAATCTGCAAAAATAGTATTATATTTTTTGTTAATTCCAGTTGTACGTTTATTAATATTTTAATAAAATAATATTCACTTTAAGTAAACATAATTATTGTATACAAGACAGCATCCATTCTAAATTGATTGGAAAAATTATTTTTAATAAAACTTAAAATTCCATATTACTTATTTTACTTCAACTATTTACATTTTTGTATTGATTTTACTTCACTAACTCATACTTCAGTTCTTTGTGAGTTGTTTCTTTCTTTCGAACAAAATAATTTTCAATTTTTTACTTGTGTGTGTGTGTGTGTGTGTGTGTGTGTGTGTGTGTGTGTGTGTGTGTGTGTGTGTGTGTGTGTGTGTGTGTGTGTGTGTGTGCACCTTATGGATATATGAGACAATGACAACGATGATGATGGTGATGATATTGTCGATGCCGATTTCCTATCTCTAATAAAACCCCAAGAGTGGCCTCATGAGTAAGTCAGTTGCGTCTTCCGGTGGCAGTGGAGAGAAAGTTCATTTCTTCTTATGGCATTGTCTGAATTGCAAAATGTGTTTTTTAGACTTCAAATTTGATTAAATAACCATGTTTAATTATTGTCATTAATTCATTCATGTCTGGACAGGAGTTCTCTAACTAAGCAAAATAAATGCATACACAGAGATCGTCCCCATTTGCAGCACAATACCTGTTTCTGCTGGTAGACCACACAAACACGCACGCACGCACGCATGCACACACACTATATAAAATCGACAGGTGATCACGTTTGACAGGCTAGAGCCTGTACATACACTACTTAAAATTATTTCCAACAAATAGCCAGAGTATTGCCTCTTCGTCTGTATATTTGTTCTCCCCGTTGAAGAGTTGGATTTTTCAATGCCAAAGGCATGCCTTTTCTGTTTTTATTTGTTGTTCCCACCAGTGCAGTATTTTCATTTTCCAGCTCACTTGCAAGAGTTGGATTGGTGTAGTATCTTTCAGTGAACAAAGTGTGTCCTTTCCCACGCAAGTCTCCTAATAGATCTTTCACAATATTAGTGAAAACGTTACTCTGCCCACAAAAAATAGAAAAATTGGCCATATATAGCCAGAATCTGACTCTGAAAGCATGTATAATTTGATGCCATTTTTGTAGGCTTCTGAGGCATGTATTGCTTGAAAAAATTCTGCCCCTGTATTTACACATGCCCTCATCGATTGTAATGTCCTCAGCTGGTTGGTATGCCTGCTGAAAGCGCAAGCGGACTTTGTCAACTAAAGGGCGAATTTTATGGAAAGGATCATATCCAGGTTCCCCTTTCTTTTTTCGCTACTATTATCGTTTATATGAAAATTGTGAAGAATCAAAGAAACCTGTCACGTCTCATCAAATTAGGAAAGAAGTTACATGATATAGCCTTCTTGGACCAGTGATCTGAAATGTGTGGTTTCTGGCTAACACTCGTATGAGAAATAATGCCAAAAAATTTACGTAATTCAGAAATCGTCACACCTTCCAATTTGCCATTCTAGACTTGGGAGATAACGAATTTGTACTTCATCTTTCTAATAAATTGTCGGGCATACAGATTTTTTGTTCCTTGATATGGTGCAGAAACTCATTGTCAATGAAGTAACAGAAAAAGTCTGTTATGGAACTATTTTCATCTAATTCTGTAATATCGGTTATACCTGATTGTCCTGTGAATACATCAATAGTTGGTACCTGCTCAGTTGCTGTCCAACCATTGACTGAGTCACTTCTTCTGGCCCTGTCTCTGCCAGTAAGACTATTTATTGGCCTACCTCTCACTTGAACAGGAGAGCAAAATCTTGCTCACTTTCATTTTCAGACTGCGATTCTTCATTTTCAGTATCTACAACACAAAAAACAAAATAGTATAAGTATTTATAAAAAAATAAAATAAAATACGTTCACAAAAAAATTTTGTTTATAAAAAATACGTTCACAACAAATGCAAATGTTGTAAATTGTATAATTATAAATACTAACCTGAATACAAATCTTCTTGAACATAATCTGGATCATCGTCTGTATTATCAGAAAAAATCACAATCACCAATATCACCATCACTTTCACTAAAATCGCGTTCCAATTCAGTAAGAATTTCGTCTACGGTCAAGCCACGTCCCGACATTTTGAGCGCCAAACAACGACTGGGTTCAACTCAAACTGTTGACTATTATGTGGCCGTATATGAGATCTAGCGGTAAAAATGTGAACTGCTTGTGCATTACCAACTCTGTATGGTGCTGCTAAACCGTCATATGAATGACTAACCCGTATAAAAGCATTGAAAACACGACTCCGTCAATTGACGGACCTCGCATTTTACGGAAGTTTTCTCTAGTCCGTCAATTGACGGAGTTAGCACTCAAAGTGTAAAATATTGGCAAATAATCTGTAAAAATAGTATTATATTTTTTGTTAATTCAAGTTGTACGTTTATTAATATTTTAATAAAATAATATTCACTTTAAGTAAACATAATTATTGTTTACAAGACAGCATCCATTCTAAATTGATTGGAAAAATTATTTTTAATAAAACTTAAAATTCCATATTACTTATTTTACTTCAAATATATACATTTTTGTATTGATTTTACTTCACTAACTCATACTTCAGTTCTTTGTGAGTTGTTTCTTTCTTTCGAACAAAATAATTTTCAATTTTTTACTTGTGTGTGTGTGTGTGTGTGTGTGTGTGTGTGTGTGTGTGTGTGTGTGTGTGTGTGTGTGTGTGTGTGTGTGTGTGTGTGTGTGTGTGTGTGTGCACCTTATGGATATATGAGACAATGACAACGATGATGATGGTGATGATATTGTCGATACAGATTTCCTGTCGCTAATAAAACCCCAAGAGTGGCCTCATGAGTAAGTCATTTGCGTCTTCCGGTGGCAGTGGAGAGAAAGTACATTTCTTCTTATGGCATTGTCTGAATTGCAAAATGTGTTTTTTAGACTTCAAATTTGATTAAATAACTATGTTTAATTATTGTCATTAATTCATTCATGTCTGGACAGGAGTTCTCTAACTAAGCAAAATAAATGCATACACAGAGATCGTCCCCATTTGCAGCACAATACCTGTTTCTGCTGGTAGACCACACACCCACACAAACACGCACGCATGCACACACACTATATAAAATCGACAGGTGATCCCGTTTGACAGGCTAGAGCCTGTAATCTTTGCCTGTACATACACTACTTAAAATTATTTCCAACAAATAGCCAGAGTATTGCCTCTTCGTCTGTATATTTGTTCTCCCCGTTGAAGAGTTGGATTTTTCAATGCCAAAGGCATGCCTTTTCTGTTTTTATTTGTTGTTCCCACCAGTGCAGTATTTTCATTTTCCAGCTCACTTGCAAGAGTTGGATTGGTGTAGTATCTTTCAGTGAACAAAGTGTGTCCTTTCCCACGCAAGTCTCCTAATAGATCTTTCACAATATTAGTGAAAACGTTACTCTGCCCACAAAAAATAGAAAAATTGGCCATATATAGCCAGAATCTGACTCTGAAAGCATGTATAATTTGATGCCATATTTTTAGGCTTCTGAGGCATGTATTGCTTGAAAAAATTCTACCCCTGTATTTACACATGCCCTCATCGATTGTAATGTCCTCAGCTGGTTGGTATGCCTGCTGAAAGCGCAAGCGGACTTTGTCAACTAAAGGGCGAATTTTATGGAAAGGATCATATCCAGGTTCCCCTTTCTTTTTTCGCTACTATTATCGTTTATATGAAAATTGTGAAGAATCAAAGAAACCTGTCACGGCTCATCAAATTAGGAAAGAAGTTACATGATATAGCCTTCTTGGACCAGTGATCTGAAATGTGTGGTTTCTGGCTAACACTCGTATGAAAAATAATGCCAAAAAATTTACGTAATTCAGAAATCGTCACACCCTTCCAATTTGCCATTCTAGACTTGGGAGATAACGAATTTGTACTTCATCTTTCTAATACATTGTCAGGCATACAGATTTGTTTGTTCCTTGATATGGTGCAAAAACTCATTGTCAATGAAGTAACAGAAAAAGTCTGTTATGGAACTATTTTCGTCTAATTCTGTAATATCGGTTATACCTGATTGTCCTGTGAATACATCAATAGTTGGTACCTGCTCAGTTGCTGTCCAACCATTGACTGAGTCACTTCTTCTGGCCCTGTCTCTGCCAGTAAGACTATTTATTGGCCTACCTCTCACTTGAACAGGAGAGCAAAATCTTGCTCACTTTCATTTTCAGACTGCGATTCTTCATTTTCAGTATCTACAACACAAAAAACAAAATAGTATAAGTATTTATAAAAAAATAAAATAAAATACGTTCACAAAAAAATTTTGTTTATAAAAAATACGTTCACAACAAATGCAAAGGTTGTAAATTGTATAATTATAAATACTAACCTGAATACAAATCTTCTTGAACATAATCTGGATCATCGTCTGTATTATCAGAAAAAATCACAATCACCAATATCACCATCACTTTCACTAAAATCGCGTTCCAATTCAGCAAGAATTTCGTCTACGGTCAAGCCGCGTCCCGACATTTTGAGCGCCAAACAACGACTGGGTTCAACTCAAACTGTTGACTATTATGTGGCCACATATGAGATCTAGCGGTAAAAATGTGAACTGCTTGTGCATTACCAACTCTGTATGGTGCTGCTAAACCGTCATATGAATGACTAACCCGTATAAAAGCATTGAAAACACGACTCCGTCAATTGACGGACTTCGCATTTTACGGAAGTTTCGCTAGTCCGTCAATTGACGGAGTTAGCACTCAAAGTGTAAAATATTGGCAAATAATCTGCAAAAATAGTATTATATTTTTTGTTAATTCCAGTTGTACGTTTATTAATATTTTAATAAAATAATATTCACTTTAAGTAAACATAATTATTGTATACAAGACAGCATCCATTCTAAATTGATTGGAAAAATTATTTTTAATAAAACTTAAAATTCCATATTACTTATTTTACTTCAACTATTTACATTTTTGTATTGATTTTACTTCACTAACTCATACTTCAGTTCTTTGTGAGTTGTTTCTTTCTTTCGAACAAAATAATTTTCAATTTTTTACTTGTGTGTGTGTGTGTGTGTGTGTGTGTGTGCACCTTATGGATATATGAGACAATGACAACGATGATGATGGTGATGATATTGTCGATGCCGATTTCCTATCGCTAATAAAACCCCAAGAGTGGCCTCATGAGTAAGTCAGTTGCGTCTTCCGGTGGCAGTGGAGAGAAAGTACATTTCTTCTTATGGCATTGTCTGAATTGCAAAATGTGTTTTTTAGACTTCAAATTTGATTAAATAACCATGTTTAATTATTGTCATTAATTCATTCATGTCTGGACAGGTGTTCTCTAACTAAGCAAAATAAATGCATACACAGAGATCGTCCCCATTTGCAGCACAATACCTGTTTCTGCTGGTAGACCACACAAACACGCACGCACGCACGCATGCACACACACTATATAAAATCGAAAGGTGATCCCGTTTGACAGGCTAGAGCCTGTAATCTTTGCCTGTACATACACTACTTAAAATTATTTCCAACAAATAGCCAGAGTATTGCCTCTTCGTCTGTATATTTGTTCTCCCCGTTGAAGAGTTGGATTTTTCAATGCCAAAGGCATGCCTTTTCTGTTTTTATTTGTTGTTCCCACCAGTGCAGTATTTTCATTTTCCAGCTCACTTGCAAGAGTTGGATTGGTGTAGTATCTTTCAGTGAACAAAGTGTGTCCTTTCCCACGCAAGTCTCCTAATAGATCTTTCACAATATTAGTGAAAACGTTACTCTGCCCACAAAAAATAGAAAAATTGGCCATATATAGCCAGAATCTGACTCTGAAAGCATGTATAATTTGATGCCATATTTTTAGGCTTCTGAGGCATGTATTGCTTGAAAAAATTCTACCCCTGTATTTACACATGCCCTCATCGATTGTAATGTCCTCAGCTGGTTGGTATGCCTGCTGAAAGCGCAAGCGGACTTTGTCAACTAAAGGGCGAATTTTATGGAAAGGATCATATCCAGGTTCCCCTTTCTTTTTTCGCTACTATTATCGTTTATATGAAAATTGTGAAGAATCAAAGAAACCTGTCACGGCTCATCAAATTAGGAAAGAAGTTACATGATATAGCCTTCTTGGACCAGTGATCTGAAATGTGTGGTTTCTGGCTAACACTCGTATGAAAAATAATGCCAAAAAATTTACGTAATTCAGAAATCGTCACACCTTCCAATTTGCCATTCTAGACTTGGGAGATAACGAATTTGTACTTCATCTTTCTAATACATTGTCGGGCATACAGATTTGTTTGTTCCTTGATATGGTGCAAAAACTCATTGTCAATGAAGTAACAGAAAAAGTCTGTTATGGAACTATTTTCATCTAATTCTGTAATATCGGTTATACCTGATTGTCCTGTGAATACATCAATAGTTGGTACCTGCTCAGTTGCTGTCCAACCATTGACTGAGTCACTTCTTCTGGCCCTGTCTCTGCCAGTAAGACTATTTATTGGCCTACCTCTCACTTGAACAGGAGAGCAAAATCTTGCTCACTTTCATTTTCAGACTGCGATTCTTCATTTTCAGTATCTACAACACAAAAAACAAAATAGTATAAGTATTTATAAAAAAATAAAATAAAATACGTTCACAAAAAAATTTTGTTTATAAAAAATACGTTCACAACAAATGCAAATGTTGTAAATTGTATAATTATAAATACTAACCTGAATACAAATCTTCTTGAACATAATCTGGATCATCGTCTGTATTATCAGAAAAAATCACAATCACCAATATCACCATCACTTTCACTAAAATCGCGTTCCAATTCAGCAAGAATTTCGTCTACGGTCAAGCCGCGTCCCGACATTTTGAGCGCCAAACAACGACTGGGTTCAACTCAAACTGTTGACTATTATGTGGCCACATATGAGATCTAGCGGTAAAAATGTGAACTGCTTGTGCATTACCAACTCTGTATGGTGCTGCTAAACCGTCATATGAATGACTAACCCGTATAAAAGCATTGAAAACACGACTCCGTCAATTGACGGACCTCGCATTTTACGGAAGTTTTCTCTAGTCCGTCAATTGACGGAGTTAGCACTCAAAGTGTAAAATATTGGCAAATAATCTGTAAAAATAGTATTATATTTTTTGTTAATTCAAGTTGTACGTTTATTAATATTTTAATAAAATAATATTCACTTTAAGTAAACATAATTATTGTTTACAAGACAGCATCCATTCTAAATTGATTGGAAAAATTATTTTTAATAAAACTTAAAATTCCATATTACTTATTTTACTTCAACTATTTACATTTTTGTATTGATTTTACTTCACTAACTCATACTTCAGTTCTTTGTTAGTTGTTTCTTTCTTTCGAACAAAATAATTTTCAATTTTTTACTTGTGTGTGTGTGTGTGTGTGCACCTTATGGATATATGAGACAATGACAACGATGATGATGGTGATGATATTGTCGATACAGATTTCCTGTCGCTAATAAAACCCCAAGAGTGGCCTCATGAGTAAGTCATTTGCGTCTTCCGGTGGCAGTGGAGAGAAAGTACATTTCTTCTTATGGCATTGTCTGAATTGCAAAATGTGTTTTTTAGACTTCAAATTTGATTAAATAACCATGTTTAATTATTGTCATTAATTCATTCATGTCTGGACAGGAGTTCTCTAACTAAGCAAAATAAATGCATACACAGAGATCGTCCCCATTTGCAGCACAATACCTGTTTCTGCTGGTAGACCACACACCCACACAAACACGCACGCACGCACGCATGCACACACACTATATAAAATCGACAGGTGATCCCGTTTGACAGGCTAGAGCCTGTAATCTTTGCCTGTACATACACTACTTAAAATTATTTCCAACAAGTAGCCAGAGTATTGCCTCTTCGTCTGTATATTTGTTCTCCCCGTTGAAGAGTTGGATTTTTCAATGCCAAAGGCATGCCTTTTCTGTTTTTATTTGTTGTTCCCACCAGTGCAGTATTTTCATTTTCCAGCTCACTTGCAAGAGTTGGATTGGTGTAGTATCTTTCAGTGAACAAAGTGTGTCCTTTCCCACGCAAGTCTCCTAATAGATCTTTCACAATATTAGTGAAAACGTTACTCTGCCCACAAAAAATAGAAAAATTGGCCATATATAGCCAGAATCTGACTCTGAAAGCATGTATAATTTGATGCCATATTTTTAGGCTTCTGAGGCATGTATTGCTTGAAAAAATTCTACCCCTGTATTTACACATGCCCTCATCGATTGTAATGTCCTCAGCTGGTTGGTATGCCTGCTGAAAGCGCAAGCGGACTTTGTCAACTAAAGGGCGAATTTTATGGAAAGGATCATATCCAGGTTCCCCTTTCTTTTTTCGCTACTATTATCGTTTATATGAAAATTGTGAAGAATCAAAGAAACCTGTCACGGCTCATCAAATTAGGAAAGAAGTTACATGATATAGCCTTCTTGGACCAGTGATCTGAAATGTGTGGTTTCTGGCTAATACTCGTATGAAAAATAATGCCAAAAAATTTACGTAATTCAGAAATCGTCACACCCTTCCAATTTGCCATTCTAGACTTGGGAGATAACGAATTTGTACTTCATCTTTCTAATACATTGTCAGGCATACAGATTTGTTTGTTCCTTGATATGGTGCAAAAACTCATTGTCAATGAAGTAACAGAAAAAGTCTGTTATGGAACTATTTTCGTCTAATTCTGTAATATCGGTTATACCTGATTGTCCTGTGAATACATCAATAGTTGGTACCTGCTCAGTTGCTGTCCAACCATTGACTGAGTCACTTCTTCTGGCCCTGTCTCTGCCAGTAAGACTATTTATTGGCCTACCTCTCACTTGAACAGGAGAGCAAAATCTTGCTCACTTTCATTTTCAGACTGCGATTCTTCATTTTCAGTATCTACAACACAAAAAACAAAATAGTATAAGTATTTATAAAAAAATAAAATAAAATACGTTCACAAAAAAATTTTGTTTATAAAAAATACGTTCACAACAAATGCAAAGGTTGTAAATTGTATAATTATAAATACTAACCTGAATACAAATCTTCTTGAACATAATCTGGATCATCGTCTGTATTATCAGAAAAAATCACAATCACCAATATCACCATCACTTTCACTAAAATCGCGTTCCAATTCAGCAAGAATTTCGTCTACGGTCAAGCCGCGTCCCGACATTTTGAGCGCCAAACAACGACTGGGTTCAACTCAAACTGTTGACTATTATGTGGCCACATATGAGATCTAGCGGTAAAAATGTGAACTGCTTGTGCATTACCAACTCTGTATGGTGCTGCTAAACCGTCATATGAATGACTAACCCGTATAAAAGCATTGAAAACACGACTCCGTCAATTGACGGACTTCGCATTTTACGGAAGTTTCGCTAGTCCGTCAATTGACGGAGTTAGCACTCAAAGTGTAAAATATTGGCAAATAATCTGCAAAAATAGTATTATATTTTTTGTTAATTCCAGTTGTACGTTTATTAATATTTTAATAAAATAATATTCACTTTAAGTAAACATAATTATTGTATACAAGACAGCATCCATTCTAAATTGATTGGAAAAATTATTTTTAATAAAACTTAAAATTCCATATTACTTATTTTACTTCAACTATTTACATTTTTGTATTGATTTTACTTCACTAACTCATACTTCAGTTCTTTGTGAGTTGTTTCTTTCTTTCGAACAAAATAATTTTCAATTTTTTACTTGTGTGTGTGTGTGTGTGTGTGTGTGTGTGTGTGTGTGTGTGTGTGTGTGTGTGTGTGTGTGTGTGTGTGTGTGTGTGTGTGCACCTTATGGATATATGAGACAATGACAACGATGATGATGGTGATGATATTGTCGATACAGATTTCCTGTCGCTAATAAAACCCCAAGAGTGGCCTCATGAGTAAGTCATTTGCGTCTTCCGGTGGCAGTGGAGAGAAAGTACATTTCTTCTTATGGCATTGTCTGAATTGCAAAATGTGTTTTTTAGACTTCAAATTTGATTAAATAACCATGTTTAATTATTGTCATTAATTCATTCATGTCTGGACAGGAGTTCTCTAACTAAGCAAAATAAATGCATACACAGAGATCGTCCCCATTTGCAGCACAATACCTGTTTCTGCTGGTAGACCACACACCCACACAAACACGCACGCACGCACGCATGCACACACACTATATAAAATCGACAGGTGATCCCGTTTGACAGGATAGAGCCTGTAATCTTTGCCTGTACATACACTACTTAAAATTATTTCCAACAAATAGCCAGAGTATTGCCTCTTCGTCTGTATATTTGTTCTCCCCGTTGAAGAGTTGGATTTTTCAATGCCAAAGGCATGCCTTTTCTGTTTTTATTTGTTGTTCCCACCAGTGCAGTATTTTCATTTTCCAGCTCACTTGCAAGAGTTGGATTGGTGTAGTATCTTTCAGTGAACAAAGTGTGTCCTTTCCCACGCAAGTCTCCTAATAGATCTTTCACAATATTAGTGAAAACGTTACTCTGCCCACAAAAAATAGAAAAATTGGCCATATATAGCCAGAATCTGACTCTGAAAGCATGTATAATTTGATGCCATATTTTTAGGCTTCTGAGGCATGTATTGCTTGAAAAAATTCTACCCCTGTATTTACACATGCCCTCATCGATTGTAATGTCCTCAGCTGGTTGGTATGCCTGCTGAAAGCGCAAGCGGACTTTGTCAACTAAAGGGCGAATTTTATGGAAAGGATCATATCCAGGTTCCCCTTTCTTTTTTCGCTACTATTATCGTTTATATGAAAATTGTGAAGAATCAAAGAAACCTGTCACGGCTCATCAAATTAGGAAAGAAATTACATGATATAGCCTTCTTGGACCAGTGATCTGAAATGTGTGGTTTCTGGCTAACACTCGTATGAAAAATAATGCCAAAAAATTTACGTAATTCAGAAATCGTCACACCTTCCAATTTGCCATTCTAGACTTGGGAGATAACGAATTTGTACTTCATCTTTCTAATACATTGTCGGGCATACAGATTTGTTTGTTCCTTGATATGGTGCAAAAACTCATTGTCAATGAAGTAACAGAAAAAGTCTGTTATGGAACTATTTTCATCTAATTCTGTAATATCGGTTATACCTGATTGTCCTGTGAATACATCAATAGTTGGTACCTGCTCAGTTGCTGTCCAACCATTGACTGAGTCACTTCTTCTGGCCCTGTCTCTGCCAGTAAGACTATTTATTGGCCTACCTCTCACTTGAACAGGAGAGCAAAATCTTGCTCACTTTCATTTTCAGACTGCGATTCTTCATTTTCAGTATCTACAACACAAAAAACAAAATAGTATAAGTATTTATAAAAAAATAAAATAAAATACGTTCACAAAAAAATTTTGTTTATAAAAAATACGTTCACAACAAATGCAAATGTTGTAAATTGTATAATTATAAATACTAACCTGAATACAAATCTTCTTGAACATAATCTGGATCATCGTCTGTATTATCAGAAAAAATCACAATCACCAATATCACCATCAGTTTCACTAAAATCGCGTTCCAATTCAGCAAGAATTTCGTCTACGGTCAAGCCGCGTCCCGACATTTTGAGCGCCAAACAACGACTGGGTTCAACTCAAACTGTTGACTATTATGTGGCCGTATATGAGATCTAGCGGTAAAAATGTGAACTGCTTGTGCATTACCAACTCTGTATGGTGCTGCTAAACCGTCATATGAATGACTAACCCGTATAAAAGCATTGAAAACACGACTCCGTCAATTGACGGACCTCGCATTTTACGGAAGTTTTCTCTAGTCCGTCAATTGACGGAGTTAGCACTCAAAGTGTAAAATATTGGCAAATAATCTGTAAAAATAGTATTATATTTTTTGTTAATTCAAGTTGTACGTTTATTAATATTTTAATAAAATAATATTCACTTTAAGTAAACATAATTATTGTTTACAAGACAGCATCCATTCTAAATTGATTGGAAAAATTATTTTTAATAAAACTTAAAATTCCATATTACTTATTTTACTTCAAATATATACATTTTTGTATTGATTTTACTTCACTAACTCATACTTCAGTTCTTTGTGTGTTGTTTCTTTCTTTCGAACAAAATAATTTTCAATTTTTTACTTGTGTGTGTGTGTGTGTGTGTGTGTGTGTGTGTGTGTGTGTGTGTGTGTGTGTGTGTGTGTGTGTGTGTGTGTGTGTGTGTGTGTGTGTGTGTGTGTGTGCACCTTATGGATATATGAGACAAAGACAACGATGATGACGGTGATGATATTGTCGATACAGATTTCCTGTCGCAAATAAAACCCCAAGAGTGGCCTCATGAGTAAGTCATTTGCGTCTTCCGGTGGCAGTGGAAAGAAAGTACGTTTCTTCTTATGGCATTGTGTGAATTGCAAAATGTGTTTTTTAGACTTCAAATTTGATTAAATAACCATGTTTAATTATTGTCATTAATTCATTCATGTCTGGACAGGAGTTCTCTAACTAAGCAAAATAAATGCATACACAGAGATCGTCCCCATTTGCAGCACAATACCTGTTTCTGCTGGTAGACCACACAAACACGCACGCACGCACGCATGCACACACACTATATAAAATCGACAGGTGATCACGTTTGACAGGCTAGAGCCTGTACATACACTACTTAAAATTATTTCCAACAAATAGCCAGAGTATTGCCTCTTCGTCTGTATATTTGTTCTCCCCGTTGAAGAGTTGGATTTTTCAATGCCAAAGGCATGCCTTTTCTGTTTTTATTTGTTGTTCCCACCAGTGCAGTATTTTCATTTTCCAGCTCACTTGCAAGAGTTGGATTGGTGTAGTATCTTTCAGTGAACAAAGTGTGTCCTTTCCCACGCAAGTCTCCTAATAGATCTTTCACAATATTAGTGAAAACGTTACTCTGCCCACAAAAAATAGAAAAATTGGCCATATATAGCCAGAATCTGACTCTGAAAGCATGTATAATTTGATGCCATTTTTGTAGGCTTCTGAGGCATGTATTGCTTGAAAAAATTCTGCCCCTGTATTTACACATGCCCTCATCGATTGTAATGTCCTCAGCTGGTTGGTATGCCTGCTGAAAGCGCAAGCGGACTTTGTCAACTAAAGGGCGAATTTTATGGAAAGGATCATATCCAGGTTCCCCTTTCTTTTTTCGCTACTATTATCGTTTATATGAAAATTGTGAAGAATCAAAGAAACCTGTCACGTCTCATCAAATTAGGAAAGAAGTTACATGATATAGCCTTCTTGGACCAGTGATCTGAAATGTGTGGTTTCTGGCTAACACTCGTATGAGAAATAATGCCAAAAAATTTACGTAATTCAGAAATCGTCACACCTTCCAATTTGCCATTCTAGACTTGGGAGATAACGAATTTGTACTTCATCTTTCTAATAAATTGTCGGGCATACAGATTTTTTGTTCCTTGATATGGTGCAGAAACTCATTGTCAATGAAGTAACAGAAAAAGTCTGTTATGGAACTATTTTCATCTAATTCTGTAATATCGGTTATACCTGATTGTCCTGTGAATACATCAATAGTTGGTACCTGCTCAGTTGCTGTCCAACCATTGACTGAGTCACTTCTTCTGGCCCTGTCTCTGCCAGTAAGACTATTTATTGGCCTACCTCTCACTTGAACAGGAGAGCAAAATCTTGCTCACTTTCATTTTCAGACTGCGATTCTTCATTTTCAGTATCTACAACACAAAAAACAAAATAGTATAAGTATTTATAAAAAAATAAAATAAAATACGTTCACAAAAAAATTTTGTTTATAAAAAATACGTTCACAACAAATGCAAATGTTGTAAATTGTATAATTATAAATACTAACCTGAATACAAATCTTCTTGAACATAATCTGGATCATCGTCTGTATTATCAGAAAAAATCACAATCACCAATATCACCATCACTTTCACTAAAATCGCGTTCCAATTCAGTAAGAATTTCGTCTACGGTCAAGCCACGTCCCGACATTTTGAGCGCCAAACAACGACTGGGTTCAACTCAAACTGTTGACTATTATGTGGCCGTATATGAGATCTAGCGGTAAAAATGTGAACTGCTTGTGCATTACCAACTCTGTATGGTGCTGCTAAACCGTCATATGAATGACTAACCCGTATAAAAGCATTGAAAACACGACTCCGTCAATTGACGGACCTCGCATTTTACGGAAGTTTTCTCTAGTCCGTCAATTGACGGAGTTAGCACTCAAAGTGTAAAATATTGGCAAATAATCTGTAAAAATAGTATTATATTTTTTGTTAATTCAAGTTGTACGTTTATTAATATTTTAATAAAATAATATTCACTTTAAGTAAACATAATTATTGTTTACAAGACAGCATCCATTCTAAATTGATTGGAAAAATTATTTTTAATAAAACTTAAAATTCCATATTACTTATTTTACTTCAAATATATACATTTTTGTATTGATTTTACTTCACTAACTCATACTTCAGTTCTTTGTGAGTTGTTTCTTTCTTTCGAACAAAATAATTTTCAATTTTTTACTTGTGTGTGTGTGTGTGTGTGTGTGTGTGTGTGTGTGTGTGTGCACCTTATGGATATATGAGACAATGACAACGATGATGATGGTGATGATATTGTCGATACAGATTTCCTGTCGCTAATAAAACCCCAAGAGTGGCCTCATGAGTAAGTCATTTGCGTCTTCCGGTGGCAGTGGAGAGAAAGTACATTTCTTCTTATGGCATTGTCTGAATTGCAAAATGTGTTTTTTAGACTTCAAATTTGATTAAATAACTATGTTTAATTATTGTCATTAATTCATTCATGTCTGGACAGGAGTTCTCTAACTAAGCAAAATAAATGCATACACAGAGATCGTCCCCATTTGCAGCACAATACCTGTTTCTGCTGGTAGACCACACACCCACACAAACACGCACGCATGCACACACACTATATAAAATCGACAGGTGATCCCGTTTGACAGGCTAGAGCCTGTAATCTTTGCCTGTACATACACTACTTAAAATTATTTCCAACAAATAGCCAGAGTATTGCCTCTTCGTCTGTATATTTGTTCTCCCCGTTGAAGAGTTGGATTTTTCAATGCCAAAGGCATGCCTTTTCTGTTTTTATTTGTTGTTCCCACCAGTGCAGTATTTTCATTTTCCAGCTCACTTGCAAGAGTTGGATTGGTGTAGTATCTTTCAGTGAACAAAGTGTGTCCTTTCCCACGCAAGTCTCCTAATAGATCTTTCACAATATTAGTGAAAACGTTACTCTGCCCACAAAAAATAGAAAAATTGGCCATATATAGCCAGAATCTGACTCTGAAAGCATGTATAATTTGATGCCATATTTTTAGGCTTCTGAGGCATGTATTGCTTGAAAAAATTCTACCCCTGTATTTACACATGCCCTCATCGATTGTAATGTCCTCAGCTGGTTGGTATGCCTGCTGAAAGCGCAAGCGGACTTTGTCAACTAAAGGGCGAATTTTATGGAAAGGATCATATCCAGGTTCCCCTTTCTTTTTTCGCTACTATTATCGTTTATATGAAAATTGTGAAGAATCAAAGAAACCTGTCACGGCTCATCAAATTAGGAAAGAAGTTACATGATATAGCCTTCTTGGACCAGTGATCTGAAATGTGTGGTTTCTGGCTAACACTCGTATGAAAAATAATGCCAAAAAATTTACGTAATTCAGAAATCGTCACACCCTTCCAATTTGCCATTCTAGACTTGGGAGATAACGAATTTGTACTTCATCTTTCTAATACATTGTCAGGCATACAGATTTGTTTGTTCCTTGATATGGTGCAAAAACTCATTGTCAATGAAGTAACAGAAAAAGTCTGTTATGGAACTATTTTCGTCTAATTCTGTAATATCGGTTATACCTGATTGTCCTGTGAATACATCAATAGTTGGTACCTGCTCAGTTGCTGTCCAACCATTGACTGAGTCACTTCTTCTGGCCCTGTCTCTGCCAGTAAGACTATTTATTGGCCTACCTCTCACTTGAACAGGAGAGCAAAATCTTGCTCACTTTCATTTTCAGACTGCGATTCTTCATTTTCAGTATCTACAACACAAAAAACAAAATAGTATAAGTATTTATAAAAAAATAAAATAAAATACGTTCACAAAAAAATTTTGTTTATAAAAAATACGTTCACAACAAATGCAAAGGTTGTAAATTGTATAATTATAAATACTAACCTGAATACAAATCTTCTTGAACATAATCTGGATCATCGTCTGTATTATCAGAAAAAATCACAATCACCAATATCACCATCACTTTCACTAAAATCGCGTTCCAATTCAGCAAGAATTTCGTCTACGGTCAAGCCGCGTCCCGACATTTTGAGCGCCAAACAACGACTGGGTTCAACTCAAACTGTTGACTATTATGTGGCCACATATGAGATCTAGCGGTAAAAATGTGAACTGCTTGTGCATTACCAACTCTGTATGGTGCTGCTAAACCGTCATATGAATGACTAACCCGTATAAAAGCATTGAAAACACGACTCCGTCAATTGACGGACTTCGCATTTTACGGAAGTTTCGCTAGTCCGTCAATTGACGGAGTTAGCACTCAAAGTGTAAAATATTGGCAAATAATCTGCAAAAATAGTATTATATTTTTTGTTAATTCCAGTTGTACGTTTATTAATATTTTAATAAAATAATATTCACTTTAAGTAAACATAATTATTGTATACAAGACAGCATCCATTCTAAATTGATTGGAAAAATTATTTTTAATAAAACTTAAAATTCCATATTACTTATTTTACTTCAACTATTTACATTTTTGTATTGATTTTACTTCACTAACTCATACTTCAGTTCTTTGTGAGTTGTTTCTTTCTTTCGAACAAAATAATTTTCAATTTTTTACTTGTGTGTGTGTGTGTGTGTGTGTGTGTGTGTGTGTGTGTGTGTGTGTGTGTGTGTGTGTGTGTGTGTGTGTGTGTGTGTGTGTGTGTGTGTGCACCTTATGGATATATGAGACAATGACAACGATGATGATGGTGATGATATTGTCGATGCCGATTTCCTATCGCTAATAAAACCCCAAGAGTGGCCTCATGAGTAAGTCAGTTGCGTCTTCCGGTGGCAGTGGAGAGAAAGTACATTTCTTCTTATGGCATTGTCTGAATTGCAAAATGTGTTTTTTAGACTTCAAATTTGATTAAATAACCATGTTTAATTATTGTCATTAATTCATTCATGTCTGGACAGGAGTTCTCTAACTAAGCAAAATAAATGCATACACAGAGATCGTCCCCATTTGCAGCACAATACCTGTTTCTGCTGGTAGACCACACAAACACGCACGCACGCACGCATGCACACACACTATATAAAATCGAAAGGTGATCCCGTTTGACAGGCTAGAGCCTGTAATCTTTGCCTGTACATACACTACTTAAAATTATTTCCAACAAATAGCCAGAGTATTGCCTCTTCGTCTGTATATTTGTTCTCCCCGTTGAAGAGTTGGATTTTTCAATGCCAAAGGCATGCCTTTTCTGTTTTTATTTGTTGTTCCCACCAGTGCAGTATTTTCATTTTCCAGCTCACTTGCAAGAGTTGGATTGGTGTAGTATCTTTCAGTGAACAAAGTGTGTCCTTTCCCACGCAAGTCTCCTAATAGATCTTTCACAATATTAGTGAAAACGTTACTCTGCCCACAAAAAATAGAAAAATTGGCCATATATAGCCAGAATCTGACTCTGAAAGCATGTATAATTTGATGCCATATTTTTAGGCTTCTGAGGCATGTATTGCTTGAAAAAATTCTACCCCTGTATTTACACATGCCCTCATCGATTGTAATGTCCTCAGCTGGTTGGTATGCCTGCTGAAAGCGCAAGCGGACTTTGTCAACTAAAGGGCGAATTTTATGGAAAGGATCATATCCAGGTTCCCCTTTCTTTTTTCGCTACTATTATCGTTTATATGAAAATTGTGAAGAATCAAAGAAACCTGTCACGGCTCATCAAATTAGGAAAGAAGTTACATGATATAGCCTTCTTGGACCAGTGATCTGAAATGTGTGGTTTCTGGCTAACACTCGTATGAAAAATAATGCCAAAAAATTTACGTAATTCAGAAATCGTCACACCCTTCCAATTTGCCATTCTAGACTTGGGAGATAACGAATTTGTACTTCATCTTTCTAATACATTGTCAGGCATACAGATTTGTTTGTTCCTTGATATGGTGCAAAAACTCATTGTCAATGAAGTAACAGAAAAAGTCTGTTATGGAACTATTTTCGTCTAATTCTGTAATATCGGTTATACCTGATTGTCCTGTGAATACATCAATAGTTGGTACCTGCTCAGTTGCTGTCCAACCATTGACTGAGTCACTTCTTCTGGCCCTGTCTCTGCCAGTAAGACTATTTATTGGCCTACCTCTCACTTGAACAGGAGAGCAAAATCTTGCTCACTTTCATTTTCAGACTGCGATTCTTCATTTTCAGTATCTACAACACAAAAAACAAAATAGTATAAGTATTTATAAAAAAATAAAATAAAATACGTTCACAAAAAAATTTTGTTTATAAAAAATACGTTCACAACAAATGCAAAGGTTGTAAATTGTATAATTATAAATACTAACCTGAATACAAATCTTCTTGAACATAATCTGGATCATCGTCTGTATTATCAGAAAAAATCACAATCACCAATATCACCATCACTTTCACTAAAATCGCGTTCCAATTCAGCAAGAATTTCGTCTACGGTCAAGCCGCGTCCCGACATTTTGAGCGCCAAACAACGACTGGGTTCAACTCAAACTGTTGACTATTATGTGGCCACATATGAGATCTAGCGGTAAAAATGTGAACTGCTTGTGCATTACCAACTCTGTATGGTGCTGCTAAACCGTCATATGAATGACTAACCCGTATAAAAGCATTGAAAACACGACTCCGTCAATTGACGGACTTCGCATTTTACGGAAGTTTCGCTAGTCCGTCAATTGACGGAGTTAGCACTCAAAGTGTAAAATATTGGCAAATAATCTGCAAAAATAGTATTATATTTTTTGTTAATTCCAGTTGTACGTTTATTAATATTTTAATAAAATAATATTCACTTTAAGTAAACATAATTATTGTATACAAGACAGCATCCATTCTAAATTGATTGGAAAAATTATTTTTAATAAAACTTAAAATTCCATATTACTTATTTTACTTCAACTATTTACATTTTTGTATTGATTTTACTTCACTAACTCATACTTCAGTTCTTTGTGAGTTGTTTCTTTCTTTCGAACAAAATAATTTTCAATTTTTTACTTGTGTGTGTGTGTGTGTGTGTGTGTGTGTGCACCTTATGGATATATGAGACAATGACAACGATGATGATGGTGATGATATTGTCGATGCCGATTTCCTATCGCTAATAAAACCCCAAGAGTGGCCTCATGAGTAAGTCAGTTGCGTCTTCCGGTGGCAGTGGAGAGAAAGTACATTTCTTCTTATGGCATTGTCTGAATTGCAAAATGTGTTTTTTAGACTTCAAATTTGATTAAATAACCATGTTTAATTATTGTCATTAATTCATTCATGTCTGGACAGGTGTTCTCTAACTAAGCAAAATAAATGCATACACAGAGATCGTCCCCATTTGCAGCACAATACCTGTTTCTGCTGGTAGACCACACAAACACGCACGCACGCACGCATGCACACACACTATATAAAATCGAAAGGTGATCCCGTTTGACAGGCTAGAGCCTGTAATCTTTGCCTGTACATACACTACTTAAAATTATTTCCAACAAATAGCCAGAGTATTGCCTCTTCGTCTGTATATTTGTTCTCCCCGTTGAAGAGTTGGATTTTTCAATGCCAAAGGCATGCCTTTTCTGTTTTTATTTGTTGTTCCCACCAGTGCAGTATTTTCATTTTCCAGCTCACTTGCAAGAGTTGGATTGGTGTAGTATCTTTCAGTGAACAAAGTGTGTCCTTTCCCACGCAAGTCTCCTAATAGATCTTTCACAATATTAGTGAAAACGTTACTCTGCCCACAAAAAATAGAAAAATTGGCCATATATAGCCAGAATCTGACTCTGAAAGCATGTATAATTTGATGCCATATTTTTAGGCTTCTGAGGCATGTATTGCTTGAAAAAATTCTACCCCTGTATTTACACATGCCCTCATCGATTGTAATGTCCTCAGCTGGTTGGTATGCCTGCTGAAAGCGCAAGCGGACTTTGTCAACTAAAGGGCGAATTTTATGGAAAGGATCATATCCAGGTTCCCCTTTCTTTTTTCGCTACTATTATCGTTTATATGAAAATTGTGAAGAATCAAAGAAACCTGTCACGGCTCATCAAATTAGGAAAGAAGTTACATGATATAGCCTTCTTGGACCAGTGATCTGAAATGTGTGGTTTCTGGCTAACACTCGTATGAAAAATAATGCCAAAAAATTTACGTAATTCAGAAATCGTCACACCTTCCAATTTGCCATTCTAGACTTGGGAGATAACGAATTTGTACTTCATCTTTCTAATACATTGTCGGGCATACAGATTTGTTTGTTCCTTGATATGGTGCAAAAACTCATTGTCAATGAAGTAACAGAAAAAGTCTGTTATGGAACTATTTTCATCTAATTCTGTAATATCGGTTATACCTGATTGTCCTGTGAATACATCAATAGTTGGTACCTGCTCAGTTGCTGTCCAACCATTGACTGAGTCACTTCTTCTGGCCCTGTCTCTGCCAGTAAGACTATTTATTGGCCTACCTCTCACTTGAACAGGAGAGCAAAATCTTGCTCACTTTCATTTTCAGACTGCGATTCTTCATTTTCAGTATCTACAACACAAAAAACAAAATAGTATAAGTATTTATAAAAAAATAAAATAAAATACGTTCACAAAAAAATTTTGTTTATAAAAAATACGTTCACAACAAATGCAAATGTTGTAAATTGTATAATTATAAATACTAACCTGAATACAAATCTTCTTGAACATAATCTGGATCATCGTCTGTATTATCAGAAAAAATCACAATCACCAATATCACCATCACTTTCACTAAAATCGCGTTCCAATTCAGCAAGAATTTCGTCTACGGTCAAGCCGCGTCCCGACATTTTGAGCGCCAAACAACGACTGGGTTCAACTCAAACTGTTGACTATTATGTGGCCACATATGAGATCTAGCGGTAAAAATGTGAACTGCTTGTGCATTACCAACTCTGTATGGTGCTGCTAAACCGTCATATGAATGACTAACCCGTATAAAAGCATTGAAAACACGACTCCGTCAATTGACGGACCTCGCATTTTACGGAAGTTTTCTCTAGTCCGTCAATTGACGGAGTTAGCACTCAAAGTGTAAAATATTGGCAAATAATCTGTAAAAATAGTATTATATTTTTTGTTAATTCAAGTTGTACGTTTATTAATATTTTAATAAAATAATATTCACTTTAAGTAAACATAATTATTGTTTACAAGACAGCATCCATTCTAAATTGATTGGAAAAATTATTTTTAATAAAACTTAAAATTCCATATTACTTATTTTACTTCAACTATTTACATTTTTGTATTGATTTTACTTCACTAACTCATACTTCAGTTCTTTGTTAGTTGTTTCTTTCTTTCGAACAAAATAATTTTCAATTTTTTACTTGTGTGTGTGTGTGTGTGTGCACCTTATGGATATATGAGACAATGACAACGATGATGATGGTGATGATATTGTCGATACAGATTTCCTGTCGCTAATAAAACCCCAAGAGTGGCCTCATGAGTAAGTCATTTGCGTCTTCCGGTGGCAGTGGAGAGAAAGTACATTTCTTCTTATGGCATTGTCTGAATTGCAAAATGTGTTTTTTAGACTTCAAATTTGATTAAATAACCATGTTTAATTATTGTCATTAATTCATTCATGTCTGGACAGGAGTTCTCTAACTAAGCAAAATAAATGCATACACAGAGATCGTCCCCATTTGCAGCACAATACCTGTTTCTGCTGGTAGACCACACACCCACACAAACACGCACGCACGCACGCATGCACACACACTATATAAAATCGACAGGTGATCCCGTTTGACAGGCTAGAGCCTGTAATCTTTGCCTGTACATACACTACTTAAAATTATTTCCAACAAGTAGCCAGAGTATTGCCTCTTCGTCTGTATATTTGTTCTCCCCGTTGAAGAGTTGGATTTTTCAATGCCAAAGGCATGCCTTTTCTGTTTTTATTTGTTGTTCCCACCAGTGCAGTATTTTCATTTTCCAGCTCACTTGCAAGAGTTGGATTGGTGTAGTATCTTTCAGTGAACAAAGTGTGTCCTTTCCCACGCAAGTCTCCTAATAGATCTTTCACAATATTAGTGAAAACGTTACTCTGCCCACAAAAAATAGAAAAATTGGCCATATATAGCCAGAATCTGACTCTGAAAGCATGTATAATTTGATGCCATATTTTTAGGCTTCTGAGGCATGTATTGCTTGAAAAAATTCTACCCCTGTATTTACACATGCCCTCATCGATTGTAATGTCCTCAGCTGGTTGGTATGCCTGCTGAAAGCGCAAGCGGACTTTGTCAACTAAAGGGCGAATTTTATGGAAAGGATCATATCCAGGTTCCCCTTTCTTTTTTCGCTACTATTATCGTTTATATGAAAATTGTGAAGAATCAAAGAAACCTGTCACGGCTCATCAAATTAGGAAAGAAGTTACATGATATAGCCTTCTTGGACCAGTGATCTGAAATGTGTGGTTTCTGGCTAATACTCGTATGAAAAATAATGCCAAAAAATTTACGTAATTCAGAAATCGTCACACCCTTCCAATTTGCCATTCTAGACTTGGGAGATAACGAATTTGTACTTCATCTTTCTAATACATTGTCAGGCATACAGATTTGTTTGTTCCTTGATATGGTGCAAAAACTCATTGTCAATGAAGTAACAGAAAAAGTCTGTTATGGAACTATTTTCGTCTAATTCTGTAATATCGGTTATACCTGATTGTCCTGTGAATACATCAATAGTTGGTACCTGCTCAGTTGCTGTCCAACCATTGACTGAGTCACTTCTTCTGGCCCTGTCTCTGCCAGTAAGACTATTTATTGGCCTACCTCTCACTTGAACAGGAGAGCAAAATCTTGCTCACTTTCATTTTCAGACTGCGATTCTTCATTTTCAGTATCTACAACACAAAAAACAAAATAGTATAAGTATTTATAAAAAAATAAAATAAAATACGTTCACAAAAAAATTTTGTTTATAAAAAATACGTTCACAACAAATGCAAAGGTTGTAAATTGTATAATTATAAATACTAACCTGAATACAAATCTTCTTGAACATAATCTGGATCATCGTCTGTATTATCAGAAAAAATCACAATCACCAATATCACCATCACTTTCACTAAAATCGCGTTCCAATTCAGCAAGAATTTCGTCTACGGTCAAGCCGCGTCCCGACATTTTGAGCGCCAAACAACGACTGGGTTCAACTCAAACTGTTGACTATTATGTGGCCACATATGAGATCTAGCGGTAAAAATGTGAACTGCTTGTGCATTACCAACTCTGTATGGTGCTGCTAAACCGTCATATGAATGACTAACCCGTATAAAAGCATTGAAAACACGACTCCGTCAATTGACGGACTTCGCATTTTACGGAAGTTTCGCTAGTCCGTCAATTGACGGAGTTAGCACTCAAAGTGTAAAATATTGGCAAATAATCTGCAAAAATAGTATTATATTTTTTGTTAATTCCAGTTGTACGTTTATTAATATTTTAATAAAATAATATTCACTTTAAGTAAACATAATTATTGTATACAAGACAGCATCCATTCTAAATTGATTGGAAAAATTATTTTTAATAAAACTTAAAATTCCATATTACTTATTTTACTTCAACTATTTACATTTTTGTATTGATTTTACTTCACTAACTCATACTTCAGTTCTTTGTGAGTTGTTTCTTTCTTTCGAACAAAATAATTTTCAATTTTTTACTTGTGTGTGTGTGTGTGTGTGTGTGTGTGTGTGTGTGTGTGTGTGTGTGTGTGTGTGTGTGTGTGCACCTTATGGATATATGAGACAATGACAACGATGATGATGGTGATGATATTGTCGATACAGATTTCCTGTCGCTAATAAAACCCCAAGAGTGGCCTCATGAGTAAGTCATTTGCGTCTTCCGGTGGCAGTGGAGAGAAAGTACATTTCTTCTTATGGCATTGTCTGAATTGCAAAATGTGTTTTTTAGACTTCAAATTTGATTAAATAACCATGTTTAATTATTGTCATTAATTCATTCATGTCTGGACAGGAGTTCTCTAACTAAGCAAAATAAATGCATACACAGAGATCGTCCCCATTTGCAGCACAATACCTGTTTCTGCTGGTAGACCACACACCCACACAAACACGCACGCACGCACGCATGCACACACACTATATAAAATCGACAGGTGATCCCGTTTGACAGGATAGAGCCTGTAATCTTTGCCTGTACATACACTACTTAAAATTATTTCCAACAAATAGCCAGAGTATTGCCTCTTCGTCTGTATATTTGTTCTCCCCGTTGAAGAGTTGGATTTTTCAATGCCAAAGGCATGCCTTTTCTGTTTTTATTTGTTGTTCCCACCAGTGCAGTATTTTCATTTTCCAGCTCACTTGCAAGAGTTGGATTGGTGTAGTATCTTTCAGTGAACAAAGTGTGTCCTTTCCCACGCAAGTCTCCTAATAGATCTTTCACAATATTAGTGAAAACGTTACTCTGCCCACAAAAAATAGAAAAATTGGCCATATATAGCCAGAATCTGACTCTGAAAGCATGTATAATTTGATGCCATATTTTTAGGCTTCTGAGGCATGTATTGCTTGAAAAAATTCTACCCCTGTATTTACACATGCCCTCATCGATTGTAATGTCCTCAGCTGGTTGGTATGCCTGCTGAAAGCGCAAGCGGACTTTGTCAACTAAAGGGCGAATTTTATGGAAAGGATCATATCCAGGTTCCCCTTTCTTTTTTCGCTACTATTATCGTTTATATGAAAATTGTGAAGAATCAAAGAAACCTGTCACGGCTCATCAAATTAGGAAAGAAATTACATGATATAGCCTTCTTGGACCAGTGATCTGAAATGTGTGGTTTCTGGCTAACACTCGTATGAAAAATAATGCCAAAAAATTTACGTAATTCAGAAATCGTCACACCTTCCAATTTGCCATTCTAGACTTGGGAGATAACGAATTTGTACTTCATCTTTCTAATACATTGTCGGGCATACAGATTTGTTTGTTCCTTGATATGGTGCAAAAACTCATTGTCAATGAAGTAACAGAAAAAGTCTGTTATGGAACTATTTTCATCTAATTCTGTAATATCGGTTATACCTGATTGTCCTGTGAATACATCAATAGTTGGTACCTGCTCAGTTGCTGTCCAACCATTGACTGAGTCACTTCTTCTGGCCCTGTCTCTGCCAGTAAGACTATTTATTGGCCTACCTCTCACTTGAACAGGAGAGCAAAATCTTGCTCACTTTCATTTTCAGACTGCGATTCTTCATTTTCAGTATCTACAACACAAAAAACAAAATAGTATAAGTATTTATAAAAAAATAAAATAAAATACGTTCACAAAAAAATTTTGTTTATAAAAAATACGTTCACAACAAATGCAAATGTTGTAAATTGTATAATTATAAATACTAACCTGAATACAAATCTTCTTGAACATAATCTGGATCATCGTCTGTATTATCAGAAAAAATCACAATCACCAATATCACCATCAGTTTCACTAAAATCGCGTTCCAATTCAGCAAGAATTTCGTCTACGGTCAAGCCGCGTCCCGACATTTTGAGCGCCAAACAACGACTGGGTTCAACTCAAACTGTTGACTATTATGTGGCCGTATATGAGATCTAGCGGTAAAAATGTGAACTGCTTGTGCATTACCAACTCTGTATGGTGCTGCTAAACCGTCATATGAATGACTAACCCGTATAAAAGCATTGAAAACACGACTCCGTCAATTGACGGACCTCGCATTTTACGGAAGTTTTCTCTAGTCCGTCAATTGACGGAGTTAGCACTCAAAGTGTAAAATATTGGCAAATAATCTGTAAAAATAGTATTATATTTTTTGTTAATTCAAGTTGTACGTTTATTAATATTTTAATAAAATAATATTCACTTTAAGTAAACATAATTATTGTTTACAAGACAGCATCCATTCTAAATTGATTGGAAAAATTATTTTTAATAAAACTTAAAATTCCATATTACTTATTTTACTTCAAATATATACATTTTTGTATTGATTTTACTTCACTAACTCATACTTCAGTTCTTTGTGTGTTGTTTCTTTCTTTCGAACAAAATAATTTTCAATTTTTTACTTGTGTGTGTGTGTGTGTGTGTGTGTGTGTGTGTGTGTGTGTGTGTGTGTGTGTGTGTGTGTGTGTGTGTGTGTGTGTGTGTGTGTGTGTGCACCTTATGGATATATGAGACAAAGACAACGATGATGACGGTGATGATATTGTCGATACAGATTTCCTGTCGCAAATAAAACCCCAAGAGTGGCCTCATGAGTAAGTCATTTGCGTCTTCCGGTGGCAGTGGAAAGAAAGTACGTTTCTTCTTATGGCATTGTGTGAATTGCAAAATGTGTTTTTTAGACTTCAAATTTGATTAAATAACCATGTTTAATTATTGTCATTAATTCATTCATGTCTGGACAGGAGTTCTCTAACTAAGCAAAATAAATGCATACACAGAGATCGTCCCCATTTGCAGCACAATACCTGTTTCTGCTGGTAGACCACACACCCACACAAACACGCACGCATGCACACACACTATATAAAATCGACAGGTGATCCCGTTTGACAGGCTAGAGCCTGTAATCTTTGCCTGTACATACACTACTTAAAATTATTTCCAACAAATAGCCAGAGTATTGCCTCTTCGTCTGTATATTTGTTCTCCCCGTTGAAGAGTTGGATTTTTCAATGCCAAAGGCATGCCTTTTCTGTTTTTATTTGTTGTTCCCACCAGTGCAGTATTTTCATTTTCCAGCTCACTTGCAAGAGTTGGATTGGTGTAGTATCTTTCAGTGAACAAAGTGTGTCCTTTCCCACGCAAGTCTCCTAATAGATCTTTCACAATATTAGTGAAAACGTTACTCTGCCCACAAAAAATAGAAAAATTGGCCATATATAGCCAGAATCTGACTCTGAAAGCATGTATAATTTGATGCCATTTTTGTAGGCTTCTGAGGCATGTATTGCTTGAAAAAATTCTGCCCCTGTATTTACACATGCCCTCATCGATTGTAATGTCCTCAGCTGGTTGGTATGCCTGCTGAAAGCGCAAGCGGACTTTGTCAACTAAAGGGCGAATTTTATGGAAAGGATCATATCCAGGTTCCCCTTTCTTTTTTCGCTACTATTATCGTTTATATGAAAATTGTGAAGAATCAAAGAAACCTGTCACGTCTCATCAAATTAGGAAAGAAGTTACATGATATAGCCTTCTTGGACCAGTGATCTGAAATGTGTGGTTTCTGGCTAACACTCGTATGAGAAATAATGCCAAAAAATTTACGTAATTCAGAAATCGTCACACCTTCCAATTTGCCATTCTAGACTTGGGAGATAACGAATTTGTACTTCATCTTTCTAATAAATTGTCGGGCATACAGATTTTTTGTTCCTTGATATGGTGCAGAAACTCATTGTCAATGAAGTAACAGAAAAAGTCTGTTATGGAACTATTTTCATCTAATTCTGTAATATCGGTTATACCTGATTGTCCTGTGAATACATCAATAGTTGGTACCTGCTCAGTTGCTGTCCAACCATTGACTGAGTCACTTCTTCTGGCCCTGTCTCTGCCAGTAAGACTATTTATTGGCCTACCTCTCACTTGAACAGGAGAGCAAAATCTTGCTCACTTTCATTTTCAGACTGCGATTCTTCATTTTCAGTATCTACAACACAAAAAACAAAATAGTATAAGTATTTATAAAAAAATAAAATAAAATACGTTCACAAAAAAATTTTGTTTATAAAAAATACGTTCACAACAAATGCAAATGTTGTAAATTGTATAATTATAAATACTAACCTGAATACAAATCTTCTTGAACATAATCTGGATCATCGTCTGTATTATCAGAAAAAATCACAATCACCAATATCACCATCACTTTCACTAAAATCGCGTTCCAATTCAGTAAGAATTTCGTCTACGGTCAAGCCACGTCCCGACATTTTGAGCGCCAAACAACGACTGGGTTCAACTCAAACTGTTGACTATTATGTGGCCGTATATGAGATCTAGCGGTAAAAATGTGAACTGCTTGTGCATTACCAACTCTGTATGGTGCTGCTAAACCGTCATATGAATGACTAACCCGTATAAAAGCATTGAAAACACGACTCCGTCAATTGACGGACCTCGCATTTTACGGAAGTTTTCTCTAGTCCGTCAATTGACGGAGTTAGCACTCAAAGTGTAAAATATTGGCAAATAATCTGTAAAAATAGTATTATATTTTTTGTTAATTCAAGTTGTACGTTTATTAATATTTTAATAAAATAATATTCACTTTAAGTAAACATAATTATTGTTTACAAGACAGCATCCATTCTAAATTGATTGGAAAAATTATTTTTAATAAAACTTAAAATTCCATATTACTTATTTTACTTCAAATATATACATTTTTGTATTGATTTTACTTCACTAACTCATACTTCAGTTCTTTGTGAGTTGTTTCTTTCTTTCGAACAAAATAATTTTCAATTTTTTACTTGTGTGTGTGTGTGTGTGTGTGTGTGTGTGTGTGTGTGTGTGTGTGTGTGTGTGTGTGTGTGTGTGTGTGTGTGTGTGTGTGTGCACCTTATGGATATATGAGACAATGACAACGATGATGATGGTGATGATATTGTCGATACAGATTTCCTGTCGCTAATAAAACCCCAAGAGTGGCCTCATGAGTAAGTCATTTGCGTCTTCCGGTGGCAGTGGAGAGAAAGTACATTTCTTCTTATGGCATTGTCTGAATTGCAAAATGTGTTTTTTAGACTTCAAATTTGATTAAATAACTATGTTTAATTATTGTCATTAATTCATTCATGTCTGGACAGGAGTTCTCTAACTAAGCAAAATAAATGCATACACAGAGATCGTCCCCATTTGCAGCACAATACCTGTTTCTGCTGGTAGACCACACACCCACACAAACACGCACGCATGCACACACACTATATAAAATCGACAGGTGATCCCGTTTGACAGGCTAGAGCCTGTAATCTTTGCCTGTACATACACTACTTAAAATTATTTCCAACAAATAGCCAGAGTATTGCCTCTTCGTCTGTATATTTGTTCTCCCCGTTGAAGAGTTGGATTTTTCAATGCCAAAGGCATGCCTTTTCTGTTTTTATTTGTTGTTCCCACCAGTGCAGTATTTTCATTTTCCAGCTCACTTGCAAGAGTTGGATTGGTGTAGTATCTTTCAGTGAACAAAGTGTGTCCTTTCCCACGCAAGTCTCCTAATAGATCTTTCACAATATTAGTGAAAACGTTACTCTGCCCACAAAAAATAGAAAAATTGGCCATATATAGCCAGAATCTGACTCTGAAAGCATGTATAATTTGATGCCATATTTTTAGGCTTCTGAGGCATGTATTGCTTGAAAAAATTCTACCCCTGTATTTACACATGCCCTCATCGATTGTAATGTCCTCAGCTGGTTGGTATGCCTGCTGAAAGCGCAAGCGGACTTTGTCAACTAAAGGGCGAATTTTATGGAAAGGATCATATCCAGGTTCCCCTTTCTTTTTTCGCTACTATTATCGTTTATATGAAAATTGTGAAGAATCAAAGAAACCTGTCACGGCTCATCAAATTAGGAAAGAAGTTACATGATATAGCCTTCTTGGACCAGTGATCTGAAATGTGTGGTTTCTGGCTAACACTCGTATGAAAAATAATGCCAAAAAATTTACGTAATTCAGAAATCGTCACACCCTTCCAATTTGCCATTCTAGACTTGGGAGATAACGAATTTGTACTTCATCTTTCTAATACATTGTCAGGCATACAGATTTGTTTGTTCCTTGATATGGTGCAAAAACTCATTGTCAATGAAGTAACAGAAAAAGTCTGTTATGGAACTATTTTCGTCTAATTCTGTAATATCGGTTATACCTGATTGTCCTGTGAATACATCAATAGTTGGTACCTGCTCAGTTGCTGTCCAACCATTGACTGAGTCACTTCTTCTGGCCCTGTCTCTGCCAGTAAGACTATTTATTGGCCTACCTCTCACTTGAACAGGAGAGCAAAATCTTGCTCACTTTCATTTTCAGACTGCGATTCTTCATTTTCAGTATCTACAACACAAAAAACAAAATAGTATAAGTATTTATAAAAAAATAAAATAAAATACGTTCACAAAAAAATTTTGTTTATAAAAAATACGTTCACAACAAATGCAAAGGTTGTAAATTGTATAATTATAAATACTAACCTGAATACAAATCTTCTTGAACATAATCTGGATCATCGTCTGTATTATCAGAAAAAATCACAATCACCAATATCACCATCACTTTCACTAAAATCGCGTTCCAATTCAGCAAGAATTTCGTCTACGGTCAAGCCGCGTCCCGACATTTTGAGCGCCAAACAACGACTGGGTTCAACTCAAACTGTTGACTATTATGTGGCCACATATGAGATCTAGCGGTAAAAATGTGAACTGCTTGTGCATTACCAACTCTGTATGGTGCTGCTAAACCGTCATATGAATGACTAACCCGTATAAAAGCATTGAAAACACGACTCCGTCAATTGACGGACTTCGCATTTTACGGAAGTTTCGCTAGTCCGTCAATTGACGGAGTTAGCACTCAAAGTGTAAAATATTGGCAAATAATCTGCAAAAATAGTATTATATTTTTTGTTAATTCCAGTTGTACGTTTATTAATATTTTAATAAAATAATATTCACTTTAAGTAAACATAATTATTGTATACAAGACAGCATCCATTCTAAATTGATTGGAAAAATTATTTTTAATAAAACTTAAAATTCCATATTACTTATTTTACTTCAACTATTTACATTTTTGTATTGATTTTACTTCACTAACTCATACTTCAGTTCTTTGTGAGTTGTTTCTTTCTTTCGAACAAAATAATTTTCAATTTTTTACTTGTGTGTGTGTGTGTGTGTGTGTGTGTGTGTGTGTGTGTGTGTGTGTGTGTGTGTGTGTGCACCTTATGGATATATGAGACAATGACAACGATGATGATGGTGATGATATTGTCGATGCCGATTTCCTATCGCTAATAAAACCCCAAGAGTGGCCTCATGAGTAAGTCAGTTGCGTCTTCCGGTGGCAGTGGAGAGAAAGTACATTTCTTCTTATGGCATTGTCTGAATTGCAAAATGTGTTTTTTAGACTTCAAATTTGATTAAATAACCATGTTTAATTATTGTCATTAATTCATTCATGTCTGGACAGGAGTTCTCTAACTAAGCAAAATAAATGCATACACAGAGATCGTCCCCATTTGCAGCACAATACCTGTTTCAGCTGGTAGACCACACAAACACGCACGCACGCACGCATGCACACACACTATATAAAATCGAAAGGTGATCCCGTTTGACAGGCTAGAGCCTGTAATCTTTGCCTGTACATACACTACTTAAAATTATTTCCAACAAATAGCCAGAGTATTGCCTCTTCGTCTGTATATTTGTTCTCCCCGTTGAAGAGTTGGATTTTTCAATGCCAAAGGCATGCCTTTTCTGTTTTTATTTGTTGTTCCCACCAGTGCAGTATTTTCATTTTCCAGCTCACTTGCAAGAGTTGGATTGGTGTAGTATCTTTCAGTGAACAAAGTGTGTCCTTTCCCACGCAAGTCTCCTAATAGATCTTTCACAATATTAGTGAAAACGTTACTCTGCCCACAAAAAATAGAAAAATTGGCCATATATAGCCAGAATCTGACTCTGAAAGCATGTATAATTTGATGCCATATTTTTAGGCTTCTGAGGCATGTATTGCTTGAAAAAATTCTACCCCTGTATTTACACATGCCCTCATCGATTGTAATGTCCTCAGCTGGTTGGTATGCCTGCTGAAAGCGCAAGCGGACTTTGTCAACTAAAGGGCGAATTTTATGGAAAGGATCATATCCAGGTTCCCCTTTCTTTTTTCGCTACTATTATCGTTTATATGAAAATTGTGAAGAATCAAAGAAACCTGTCACGGCTCATCAAATTAGGAAAGAAGTTACATGATATAGCCTTCTTGGACCAGTGATCTGAAATGTGTGGTTTCTGGCTAACACTCGTATGAAAAATAATGCCAAAAAATTTACGTAATTCAGAAATCGTCACACCTTCCAATTTGCCATTCTAGACTTGGGAGATAACGAATTTGTACTTCATCTTTCTAATACATTGTCGGGCATACAGATTTGTTTGTTCCTTGATATGGTGCAAAAACTCATTGTCAATGAAGTAACAGAAAAAGTCTGTTATGGAACTATTTTCATCTAATTCTGTAATATCGGTTATACCTGATTGTCCTGTGAATACATCAATAGTTGGTACCTGCTCAGTTGCTGTCCAACCATTGACTGAGTCACTTCTTCTGGCCCTGTCTCTGCCAGTAAGACTATTTATTGGCCTACCTCTCACTTGAACAGGAGAGCAAAATCTTGCTCACTTTCATTTTCAGACTGCGATTCTTCATTTTCAGTATCTACAACACAAAAAACAAAATAGTATAAGTATTTATAAAAAAATAAAATAAAATACGTTCACAAAAAAATTTTGTTTATAAAAAATACGTTCACAACAAATGCAAATGTTGTAAATTGTATAATTATAAATACTAACCTGAATACAAATCTTCTTGAACATAATCTGGATCATCGTCTGTATTATCAGAAAAAATCACAATCACCAATATCACCATCACTTTCACTAAAATCGCGTTCCAATTCAGCAAGAATTTCGTCTACGGTCAAGCCGCGTCCCGACATTTTGAGCGCCAAACAACGACTGGGTTCAACTCAAACTGTTGACTATTATGTGGCCGTATATGAGATCTAGCGGTAAAAATGTGAACTGCTTGTGCATTACCAACTCTGTATGGTGCTGCTAAACCGTCATATGAATGACTAACCCGTATAAAAGCATTGAAAACACGACTCCGTCAATTGACGGACCTCGCATTTTACGGAAGTTTTCTCTAGTCCGTCAATTGACGGAGTTAGCACTCAAAGTGTAAAATATTGGCAAATAATCTGTAAAAATAGTATTATATTTTTTGTTAATTCAAGTTGTACGTTTATTAATATTTTAATAAAATAATATTCACTTTAAGTAAACATAATTATTGTTTACAAGACAGCATCCATTCTAAATTGATTGGAAAAATTATTTTTAATAAAACTTAAAATTCCATATTACTTATTTTACTTCAACTATTTACATTTTTGTATTGATTTTACTTCACTAACTCATACTTCAGTTCTTTGTGAGTTGTTTCTTTCTTTCGAACAAAATAATTTTCAATTTTTTACTTGTGTGTGTGTGTGTGTGTGTGCACCTTATGGATATATGAGACAATGACAACGATGATGATGGTGATGATATTGTCGATACAGATTTCCTGTCGCTAATAAAACCCCAAGAGTGGCCTCATGAGTAAGTCATTTGCGTCTTCCGGTGGCAGTGGAGAGAAAGTACATTTCTTCTTATGGCATTGTCTGAATTGCAAAATGTGTTTTTTAGACTTCAAATTTGATTAAATAACCATGTTTAATTATTGTCATTAATTCATTCATGTCTGGACAGGAGTTCTCTAACTAAGCAAAATAAATGCATACACAGAGATCGTCCCCATTTGCAGCACAATACCTGTTTCTGCTGGTAGACCACACACCCACACAAACACGCACGCACGCACGCATGCACACACACTATATAAAATCGACAGGTGATCCCGTTTGACAGGCTAGAGCCTGTAATCTTTGCCTGTACATACACTACTTAAAATTATTTCCAACAAGTAGCCAGAGTATTGCCTCTTCGTCTGTATATTTGTTCTCCCCGTTGAAGAGTTGGATTTTTCAATGCCAAAGGCATGCCTTTTCTGTTTTTATTTGTTGTTCCCACCAGTGCAGTATTTTCATTTTCCAGCTCACTTGCAAGAGTTGGATTGGTGTAGTATCTTTCAGTGAACAAAGTGTGTCCTTTCCCACGCAAGTCTCCTAATAGATCTTTCACAATATTAGTGAAAACGTTACTCTGCCCACAAAAAATAGAAAAATTGGCCATATATAGCCAGAATCTGACTCTGAAAGCATGTATAATTTGATGCCATATTTTTAGGCTTCTGAGGCATGTATTGCTTGAAAAAATTCTACCCCTGTATTTACACATGCCCTCATCGATTGTAATGTCCTCAGCTGGTTGGTATGCCTGCTGAAAGCGCAAGCGGACTTTGTCAACTAAAGGGCGAATTTTATGGAAAGGATCATATCCAGGTTCCCCTTTCTTTTTTCGCTACTATTATCGTTTATATGAAAATTGTGAAGAATCAAAGAAACCTGTCACGGCTCATCAAATTAGGAAAGAAGTTACATGATATAGCCTTCTTGGACCAGTGATCTGAAATGTGTGGTTTCTGGCTAATACTCGTATGAAAAATAATGCCAAAAAATTTACGTAATTCAGAAATCGTCACACCCTTCCAATTTGCCATTCTAGACTTGGGAGATAACGAATTTGTACTTCATCTTTCTAATACATTGTCAGGCATACAGATTTGTTTGTTCCTTGATATGGTGCAAAAACTCATTGTCAATGAAGTAACAGAAAAAGTCTGTTATGGAACTATTTTCGTCTAATTCTGTAATATCGGTTATACCTGATTGTCCTGTGAATACATCAATAGTTGGTACCTGCTCAGTTGCTGTCCAACCATTGACTGAGTCACTTCTTCTGGCCCTGTCTCTGCCAGTAAGACTATTTATTGGCCTACCTCTCACTTGAACAGGAGAGCAAAATCTTGCTCACTTTCATTTTCAGACTGCGATTCTTCATTTTCAGTATCTACAACACAAAAAACAAAATAGTATAAGTATTTATAAAAAAATAAAATAAAATACGTTCACAAAAAAATTTTGTTTATAAAAAATACGTTCACAACAAATGCAAAGGTTGTAAATTGTATAATTATAAATACTAACCTGAATACAAATCTTCTTGAACATAATCTGGATCATCGTCTGTATTATCAGAAAAAATCACAATCACCAATATCACCATCACTTTCACTAAAATCGCGTTCCAATTCAGCAAGAATTTCGTCTACGGTCAAGCCGCGTCCCGACATTTTGAGCGCCAAACAACGACTGGGTTCAACTCAAACTGTTGACTATTATGTGGCCACATATGAGATCTAGCGGTAAAAATGTGAACTGCTTGTGCATTACCAACTCTGTATGGTGCTGCTAAACCGTCATATGAATGACTAACCCGTATAAAAGCATTGAAAACACGACTCCGTCAATTGACGGACTTCGCATTTTACGGAAGTTTCGCTAGTCCGTCAATTGACGGAGTTAGCACTCAAAGTGTAAAATATTGGCAAATAATCTGCAAAAATAGTATTATATTTTTTGTTAATTCCAGTTGTACGTTTATTAATATTTTAATAAAATAATATTCACTTTAAGTAAACATAATTATTGTATACAAGACAGCATCCATTCTAAATTGATTGGAAAAATTATTTTTAATAAAACTTAAAATTCCATATTACTTATTTTACTTCAACTATTTACATTTTTGTATTGATTTTACTTCACTAACTCATACTTCAGTTCTTTGTGAGTTGTTTCTTTCTTTCGAACAAAATAATTTTCAATTTTTTACTTGTGTGTGTGTGTGTGTGTGTGTGTGTGTGTGTGTGTGTGTGTGTGTGTGTGTGTGTGTGTGTGTGTGTGCACCTTATGGATATATGAGACAATGACAACGATGATGATGGTGATGATATTGTCGATGCCGATTTCCTATCGCTAATAAAACCCCAAGAGTGGCCTCATGAGTAAGTCAGTTGCGTCTTCCGGTGGCAGTGGAGAGAAAGTACATTTCTTCTTATGGCATTGTCTGAATTGCAAAATGTGTTTTTTAGACTTCAAATTTGATTAAATAACCATGTTTAATTATTGTCATTAATTCATTCATGTCTGGACAGGAGTTCTCTAACTAAGCAAAATAAATGCATACACAGAGATCGTCCCCATTTGCAGCACAATACCTGTTTCTGCTGGTAGACCACACAAACACGCACGCACGCACGCATGCACACACACTATATAAAATCGAAAGGTGATCCCGTTTGACAGGCTAGAGCCTGTAATCTTTGCCTGTACATACACTACTTAAAATTATTTCCAACAAATAGCCAGAGTATTGCCTCTTCGTCTGTATATTTGTTCTCCCCGTTGAAGAGTTGGATTTTTCAATGCCAAAGGCATGCCTTTTCTGTTTTTATTTGTTGTTCCCACCAGTGCAGTATTTTCATTTTCCAGCTCACTTGCAAGAGTTGGATTGGTGTAGTATCTTTCAGTGAACAAAGTGTGTCCTTTCCCACGCAAGTCTCCTAATAGATCTTTCACAATATTAGTGAAAACGTTACTCTGCCCACAAAAAATAGAAAAATTGGCCATATATAGCCAGAATCTGACTCTGAAAGCATGTATAATTTGATGCCATATTTTTAGGCTTCTGAGGCATGTATTGCTTGAAAAAATTCTACCCCTGTATTTACACATGCCCTCATCGATTGTAATGTCCTCAGCTGGTTGGTATGCCTGCTGAAAGCGCAAGCGGACTTTGTCAACTAAAGGGCGAATTTTATGGAAAGGATCATATCCAGGTTCCCCTTTCTTTTTTCGCTACTATTATCGTTTATATGAAAATTGTGAAGAATCAAAGAAACCTGTCACGGCTCATCAAATTAGGAAAGAAGTTACATGATATAGCCTTCTTGGACCAGTGATCTGAAATGTGTGGTTTCTGGCTAACACTCGTATGAAAAATAATGCCAAAAAATTTACGTAATTCAGAAATCGTCACACCTTCCAATTTGCCATTCTAGACTTGGGAGATAACGAATTTGTACTTCATCTTTCTAATACATTGTCGGGCATACAGATTTGTTTGTTCCTTGATATGGTGCAAAAACTCATTGTCAATGAAGTAACAGAAAAAGTCTGTTATGGAACTATTTTCATCTAATTCTGTAATATCGGTTATACCTGATTGTCCTGTGAATACATCAATAGTTGGTACCTGCTCAGTTGCTGTCCAACCATTGACTGAGTCACTTCTTCTGGCCCTGTCTCTGCCAGTAAGACTATTTATTGGCCTACCTCTCACTTGAACAGGAGAGCAAAATCTTGCTCACTTTCATTTTCAGACTGCGATTCTTCATTTTCAGTATCTACAACACAAAAAACAAAATAGTATAAGTATTTATAAAAAAATAAAATAAAATACGTTCACAAAAAAATTTTGTTTATAAAAAATACGTTCACAACAAATGCAAATGTTGTAAATTGTATAATTATAAATACTAACCTGAATACAAATCTTCTTGAACATAATCTGGATCATCGTCTGTATTATCAGAAAAAATCACAATCACCAATATCACCATCACTTTCACTAAAATCGCGTTCCAATTCAGCAAGAATTTCGTCTACGGTCAAGCCGCGTCCCGACATTTTGAGCGCCAAACAACGACTGGGTTCAACTCAAACTGTTGACTATTATGTGGCCGTATATGAGATCTAGCGGTAAAAATGTGAACTGCTTGTGCATTACCAACTCTGTATGGTGCTGCTAAACCGTCATATGAATGACTAACCCGTATAAAAGCATTGAAAACACGACTCCGTCAATTGACGGACCTCGCATTTTACGGAAGTTTTCTCTAGTCCGTCAATTGACGGAGTTAGCACTCAAAGTGTAAAATATTGGCAAATAATCTGTAAAAATAGTATTATATTTTTTGTTAATTCAAGTTGTACGTTTATTAATATTTTAATAAAATAATATTCACTTTAAGTAAACATAATTATTGTTTACAAGACAGCATCCATTCTAAATTGATTGGAAAAATTATTTTTAATAAAACTTAAAATTCCATATTACTTATTTTACTTCAACTATTTACATTTTTGTATTGATTTTACTTCACTAACTCATACTTCAGTTCTTTGTGAGTTGTTTCTTTCTTTCGAACAAAATAATTTTCAATTTTTTACTTGTGTGTGTGTGTGTGTGTGTGCACCTTATGGATATATGAGACAATGACAACGATGATGATGGTGATGATATTGTCGATACAGATTTCCTGTCGCTAATAAAACCCCAAGAGTGGCCTCATGAGTAAGTCATTTGCGTCTTCCGGTGGCAGTGGAGAGAAAGTACATTTCTTCTTATGGCATTGTCTGAATTGCAAAATGTGTTTTTTAGACTTCAAATTTGATTAAATAACCATGTTTAATTATTGTCATTAATTCATTCATGTCTGGACAGGAGTTCTCTAACTAAGCAAAATAAATGCATACACAGAGATCGTCCCCATTTGCAGCACAATACCTGTTTCTGCTGGTAGACCACACACCCACACAAACACGCACGCACGCACGCATGCACACACACTATATAAAATCGACAGGTGATCCCGTTTGACAGGCTAGAGCCTGTAATCTTTGCCTGTACATACACTACTTAAAATTATTTCCAACAAGTAGCCAGAGTATTGCCTCTTCGTCTGTATATTTGTTCTCCCCGTTGAAGAGTTGGATTTTTCAATGCCAAAGGCATGCCTTTTCTGTTTTTATTTGTTGTTCCCACCAGTGCAGTATTTTCATTTTCCAGCTCACTTGCAAGAGTTGGATTGGTGTAGTATCTTTCAGTGAACAAAGTGTGTCCTTTCCCACGCAAGTCTCCTAATAGATCTTTCACAATATTAGTGAAAACGTTACTCTGCCCACAAAAAATAGAAAAATTGGCCATATATAGCCAGAATCTGACTCTGAAAGCATGTATAATTTGATGCCATATTTTTAGGCTTCTGAGGCATGTATTGCTTGAAAAAATTCTACCCCTGTATTTACACATGCCCTCATCGATTGTAATGTCCTCAGCTGGTTGGTATGCCTGCTGAAAGCGCAAGCGGACTTTGTCAACTAAAGGGCGAATTTTATGGAAAGGATCATATCCAGGTTCCCCTTTCTTTTTTCGCTACTATTATCGTTTATATGAAAATTGTGAAGAATCAAAGAAACCTGTCACGGCTCATCAAATTAGGAAAGAAGTTACATGATATAGCCTTCTTGGACCAGTGATCTGAAATGTGTGGTTTCTGGCTAATACTCGTATGAAAAATAATGCCAAAAAATTTACGTAATTCAGAAATCGTCACACCCTTCCAATTTGCCATTCTAGACTTGGGAGATAACGAATTTGTACTTCATCTTTCTAATACATTGTCAGGCATACAGATTTGTTTGTTCCTTGATATGGTGCAAAAACTCATTGTCAATGAAGTAACAGAAAAAGTCTGTTATGGAACTATTTTCGTCTAATTCTGTAATATCGGTTATACCTGATTGTCCTGTGAATACATCAATAGTTGGTACCTGCTCAGTTGCTGTCCAACCATTGACTGAGTCACTTCTTCTGGCCCTGTCTCTGCCAGTAAGACTATTTATTGGCCTACCTCTCACTTGAACAGGAGAGCAAAATCTTGCTCACTTTCATTTTCAGACTGCGATTCTTCATTTTCAGTATCTACAACACAAAAAACAAAATAGTATAAGTATTTATAAAAAAATAAAATAAAATACGTTCACAAAAAAATTTTGTTTATAAAAAATACGTTCACAACAAATGCAAAGGTTGTAAATTGTATAATTATAAATACTAACCTGAATACAAATCTTCTTGAACATAATCTGGATCATCGTCTGTATTATCAGAAAAAATCACAATCACCAATATCACCATCACTTTCACTAAAATCGCGTTCCAATTCAGCAAGAATTTCGTCTACGGTCAAGCCGCGTCCCGACATTTTGAGCGCCAAACAACGACTGGGTTCAACTCAAACTGTTGACTATTATGTGGCCACATATGAGATCTAGCGGTAAAAATGTGAACTGCTTGTGCATTACCAACTCTGTATGGTGCTGCTAAACCGTCATATGAATGACTAACCCGTATAAAAGCATTGAAAACACGACTCCGTCAATTGACGGACTTCGCATTTTACGGAAGTTTCGCTAGTCCGTCAATTGACGGAGTTAGCACTCAAAGTGTAAAATATTGGCAAATAATCTGCAAAAATAGTATTATATTTTTTGTTAATTCCAGTTGTACGTTTATTAATATTTTAATAAAATAATATTCACTTTAAGTAAACATAATTATTGTATACAAGACAGCATCCATTCTAAATTGATTGGAAAAATTATTTTTAATAAAACTTAAAATTCCATATTACTTATTTTACTTCAACTATTTACATTTTTGTATTGATTTTACTTCACTAACTCATACTTCAGTTCTTTGTGAGTTGTTTCTTTCTTTCGAACAAAATAATTTTCAATTTTTTACTTGTGTGTGTGTGTGTGTGTGTGTGTGTGTGTGTGTGTGTGTGTGCACCTTATGGATATATGAGACAATGACAACGATGATGATGGTGATGATATTGTCGATACAGATTTCCTGTCGCTAATAAAACCCCAAGAGTGGCCTCATGAGTAAGTCATTTGCGTCTTCCGGTGGCAGTGGAGAGAAAGTACATTTCTTCTTATGGCATTGTCTGAATTGCAAAATGTGTTTTTTAGACTTCAAATTTGATTAAATAACCATGTTTAATTATTGTCATTAATTCATTCATGTCTGGACAGGAGTTCTCTAACTAAGCAAAATAAATGCATACACAGAGATCGTCCCCATTTGCAGCACAATACCTGTTTCTGCTGGTAGACCACACACCCACACAAACACGCACGCACGCACGCATGCACACACACTATATAAAATCGACAGGTGATCCCGTTTGACAGGCTAGAGCCTGTAATCTTTGCCTGTACATACACTACTTAAAATTATTTCCAACAAATAGCCAGAGTATTGCCTCTTCGTCTGTATATTTGTTCTCCCCGTTGAAGAGTTGGATTTTTCAATGCCAAAGGCATGCCTTTTCTGTTTTTATTTGTTGTTCCCACCAGTGCAGTATTTTCATTTTCCAGCTCACTTGCAAGAGTTGGATTGGTGTAGTATCTTTCAGTGAACAAAGTGTGTCCTTTCCCACGCAAGTCTCCTAATAGATCTTTCACAATATTAGTGAAAACGTTACTCTGCCCACAAAAAATAGAAAAATTGGCCATATATAGCCAGAATCTGACTCTGAAAGCATGTATAATTTGATGCCATATTTTTAGGCTTCTGAGGCATGTATTGCTTGAAAAAATTCTACCCCTGTATTTACACATGCCCTCATCGATTGTAATGTCCTCAGCTGGTTGGTATGCCTGCTGAAAGCGCAAGCGGACTTTGTCAACTAAAGGGCGAATTTTATGGAAAGGATCATATCCAGGTTCCCCTTTCTTTTTTCGCTACTATTATCGTTTATATGAAAATTGTGAAGAATCAAAGAAACCTGTCACGGCTCATCAAATTAGGAAAGAAGTTACATGATATAGCCTTCTTGGACCAGTGATCTGAAATGTGTGGTTTCTGGCTAACACTCGTATGAAAAATAATGCCAAAAAATTTACGTAATTCAGAAATCGTCACACCCTTCCAATTTGCCATTCTAGACTTGGGAGATAACGAATTTGTACTTCATCTTTCTAATACATTGTCAGGCATACAGATTTGTTTGTTCCTTGATATGGTGCAAAAACTCATTGTCAATGAAGTAACAGAAAAAGTCTGTTATGGAACTATTTTCGTCTAATTCTGTAATATCGGTTATACCTGATTGTCCTGTGAATACATCAATAGTTGGTACCTGCTCAGTTGCTGTCCAACCATTGACTGAGTCACTTCTTCTGGCCCTGTCTCTGCCAGTAAGACTATTTATTGGCCTACCTCTCACTTGAACAGGAGAGCAAAATCTTGCTCACTTTCATTTTCAGACTGCGATTCTTCATTTTCAGTATCTACAACACAAAAAACAAAATAGTATAAGTATTTATAAAAAAATAAAATAAAATACGTTCACAAAAAAATTTTGTTTATAAAAAATACGTTCACAACAAATGCAAAGGTTGTAAATTGTATAATTATAAATACTAACCTGAATACAAATCTTCTTGAACATAATCTGGATCATCGTCTGTATTATCAGAAAAAATCACAATCACCAATATCACCATCACTTTCACTAAAATCGCGTTCCAATTCAGCAAGAATTTCGTCTACGGTCAAGCCGCGTCCCGACATTTTGAGCGCCAAACAACGACTGGGTTCAACTCAAACTGTTGACTATTATGTGGCCACATATGAGATCTAGCGGTAAAAATGTGAACTGCTTGTGCATTACCAACTCTGTATGGTGCTGCTAAACCGTCATATGAATGACTAACCCGTATAAAAGCATTGAAAACACGACTCCGTCAATTGACGGACTTCGCATTTTACGGAAGTTTCGCTAGTCCGTCAATTGACGGAGTTAGCACTCAAAGTGTAAAATATTGGCAAATAATCTGCAAAAATAGTATTATATTTTTTGTTAATTCCAGTTGTACGTTTATTAATATTTTAATAAAATAATATTCACTTTAAGTAAACATAATTATTGTATACAAGACAGCATCCATTCTAAATTGATTGGAAAAATTATTTTTAATAAAACTTAAAATTCCATATTACTTATTTTACTTCAACTATTTACATTTTTGTATTGATTTTACTTCACTAACTCATACTTCAGTTCTTTGTGAGTTGTTTCTTTCTTTCGAACAAAATAATTTTCAATTTTTTACTTGTGTGTGTGTGTGTGTGTGTGTGTGTGTGTGTGTGTGTGTGTGTGTGTGTGTGTGTGTGTGTGTGTGTGCACCTTATGGATATATGAGACAATGACAACGATGATGATGGTGATGATATTGTCGATACAGATTTCCTGTCGCTAATAAAACCCCAAGAGTGGCCTCATGAGTAAGTCATTTGCGTCTTCCGGTGGCAGTGGAGAGAAAGTACATTTCTTCTTATGGCATTGTCTGAATTGCAAAATGTGTTTTTTAGACTTCAAATTTGATTAAATAACCATGTTTAATTATTGTCATTAATTCATTCATGTCTGGACAGGAGTTCTCTAACTAAGCAAAATAAATGCATACACAGAGATCGTCCCCATTTGCAGCACAATACCTGTTTCTGCTGGTAGACCACACACCCACACAAACACGCACGCACGCACGCATGCACACACACTATATAAAATCGACAGGTGATCCCGTTTGACAGGCTAGAGCCTGTAATCTTTGCCTGTACATACACTACTTAAAATTATTTCCAACAAATAGCCAGAGTATTGCCTCTTCGTCTGTATATTTGTTCTCCCCGTTGAAGAGTTGGATTTTTCAATGCCAAAGGCATGCCTTTTCTGTTTTTATTTGTTGTTCCCACCAGTGCAGTATTTTCATTTTCCAGCTCACTTGCAAGAGTTGGATTGGTGTAGTATCTTTCAGTGAACAAAGTGTGTCCTTTCCCACGCAAGTCTCCTAATAGATCTTTCACAATATTAGTGAAAACGTTACTCTGCCCACAAAAAATAGAAAAATTGGCCATATATAGCCAGAATCTGACTCTGAAAGCATGTATAATTTGATGCCATATTTTTAGGCTTCTGAGGCATGTATTGCTTGAAAAAATTCTACCCCTGTATTTACACATGCCCTCATCGATTGTAATGTCCTCAGCTGGTTGGTATGCCTGCTGAAAGCGCAAGCGGACTTTGTCAACTAAAGGGCGAATTTTATGGAAAGGATCATATCCAGGTTCCCCTTTCTTTTTTCGCTACTATTATCGTTTATATGAAAATTGTGAAGAATCAAAGAAACCTGTCACGGCTCATCAAATTAGGAAAGAAGTTACATGATATAGCCTTCTTGGACCAGTGATCTGAAATGTGTGGTTTCTGGCTAACACTCGTATGAAAAATAATGCCAAAAAATTTACGTAATTCAGAAATCGTCACACCTTCCAATTTGCCATTCTAGACTTGGGAGATAACGAATTTGTACTTCATCTTTCTAATACATTGTCGGGCATACAGATTTGTTTGTTCCTTGATATGGTGCAAAAACTCATTGTCAATGAAGTAACAGAAAAAGTCTGTTATGGAACTATTTTCATCTAATTCTGTAATATCGGTTATACCTGATTGTCCTGTGAATACATCAATAGTTGGTACCTGCTCAGTTGCTGTCCAACCATTGACTGAGTCACTTCTTCTGGCCCTGTCTCTGCCAGTAAGACTATTTATTGGCCTACCTCTCACTTGAACAGGAGAGCAAAATCTTGCTCACTTTCATTTTCAGACTGCGATTCTTCATTTTCAGTATCTACAACACAAAAAACAAAATAGTATAAGTATTTATAAAAAAATAAAATAAAATACGTTCACAAAAAAATTTTGTTTATAAAAAATACGTTCACAACAAATGCAAATGTTGTAAATTGTATAATTATAAATACTAACCTGAATACAAATCTTCTTGAACATAATCTGGATCATCGTCTGTATTATCAGAAAAAATCACAATCACCAATATCACCATCACTTTCACTAAAATCGCGTTCCAATTCAGCAAGAATTTCGTCTACGGTCAAGCCGCGTCCCGACATTTTGAGCGCCAAACAACGACTGGGTTCAACTCAAACTGTTGACTATTATGTGGCCGTATATGAGATCTAGCGGTAAAAATGTGAACTGCTTGTGCATTACCAACTCTGTATGGTGCTGCTAAACCGTCATATGAATGACTAACCCGTATAAAAGCATTGAAAACACGACTCCGTCAATTGACGGACCCGCATTTTACGGAAGTTTTCTCTAGTCCGTCAATTGACGGAGTTAGCACTCAAAGTGTAAAATATTGGCAAATAATCTGTAAAAATAGTATTATATTTTTTGTTAATTCAAGTTGTACGTTTATTAATATTTTAATAAAATAATATTCACTTTAAGTAAACATAATTATTGTTTACAAGACAGCATCCATTCTAAATTGATTGGAAAAATTATTTTTAATAAAACTTAAAATTCCATATTACTTATTTTACTTCAAATATATACATTTTTGTATTGATTTTACTTCACTAACTCATACTTCAGTTCTTTGTGAGTTGTTTCTTTCTTTCGAACAAAATAATTTTCAATTTTTTACTTGTGTGTGTGTGTGTGTGTGTGTGTGTGTGTGTGTGTGTGTGTGTGTGTGTGTGTGTGCACCTTATGGATATATGAGACAATGACAACGATGATGATGGTGATGATATTGTCGATACAGATTTCCTGTCGCAAATAAAACCCCAAGAGTGGCCTCATGAGTAAGTCATTTGCGTCTTCCGGTGGCAGTGGAAAGAAAGCACGTTTCTTCTTATGGCATTGTGTGAATTGCAAAATGTGTTTTTTAGACTTCAAATTTGATTAAATAACCATGTTTAATTATTGTCATTAATTCATTCATGTCTGGACAGGAGTTCTCTAACTAAGCAAAATAAATGCATACACAGAGATCGTCCCCATTTGCAGCACAATACCTGTTTCTGCTGGTAGACCACACAAACACGCACGCATGCACACACACTATATAAAATCGACAGGTGATCACGTTTGACAGGCTAGAGCCTGTACATACACTACTTAAAATTATTTCCAACAAATAGCCAGAGTATTGCCTCTTCGTCTGTATATTTGTTCTCCCCGTTGAAGAGTTGGATTTTTCAATGCCAAAGGCATGCCTTTTCTGTTTTTATTTGTTGTTCCCACCAGTGCAGTATTTTCATTTTCCAGCTCACTTGCAAGAGTTGGATTGGTGTAGTATCTTTCAGTGAACAAAGTGTGTCCTTTCCCACGCAAGTCTCCTAATAGATCTTTCACAATATTAGTGAAAACGTTACTCTGCCCACAAAAAATAGAAAAATTGGCCATATATAGCCAGAATCTGACTCTGAAAGCATGTATAATTTGATGCCATATTTTTAGGCTTCTGAGGCATGTATTGCTTGAAAAAATTCTACCCCTGTATTTACACATGCCCTCATCGATTGTAATGTCCTCAGCTGGTTGGTATGCCTGCTGAAAGCGCAAGCGGACTTTGTCAACTAAAGGGCGAATTTTATGGAAAGGATCATATCCAGGTTCCCCTTTCTTTTTTCGCTACTATTATCGTTTATATGAAAATTGTGAAGAATCAAAGAAACCTGTCACGGCTCATCAAATTAGGAAAGAAGTTACATGATATAGCCTTCTTGGACCAGTGATCTGAAATGTGTGGTTTCTGGCTAACACTCGTATGAAAAATAATGCCAAAAAATTTACGTAATTCAGAAATCGTCACACCCTTCCAATTTGCCATTCTAGACTTGGGAGATAACGAATTTGTACTTCATCTTTCTAATACATTGTCAGGCATACAGATTTGTTTGTTCCTTGATATGGTGCAAAAACTCATTGTCAATGAAGTAACAGAAAAAGTCTGTTATGGAACTATTTTCGTCTAATTCTGTAATATCGGTTATACCTGATTGTCCTGTGAATACATCAATAGTTGGTACCTGCTCAGTTGCTGTCCAACCATTGACTGAGTCACTTCTTCTGGCCCTGTCTCTGCCAGTAAGACTATTTATTGGCCTACCTCTCACTTGAACAGGAGAGCAAAATCTTGCTCACTTTCATTTTCAGACTGCGATTCTTCATTTTCAGTATCTACAACACAAAAAACAAAATAGTATAAGTATTTATAAAAAAATAAAATAAAATACGTTCACAAAAAAATTTTGTTTATAAAAAATACGTTCACAACAAATGCAAATGTTGTAAATTGTATAATTATAAATACTAACCTGAATACAAATCTTCTTGAACATAATCTGGATCATCGTCTGTATTATCAGAAAAAATCACAATCACCAATATCACCATCACTTTCACTAAAATCGCGTTCCAATTCAGCAAGAATTTCGTCTACGGTCAAGCCGCGTCCCGACATTTTGAGCGCCAAACAACGACTGGGTTCAACTCAAACTGTTGACTATTATGTGGCCGTATATGAGATCTAGCGGTAAAAATGTGAACTGCTTGTGCATTACCAACTCTGTATGGTGCTGCTAAACCGTCATATGAATGACTAACCCGTATAAAAGCATTGAAAACACGACTCCGTCAAATGACGGACCTCGCATTTTACGGAAGTTTTCTCTAGTCCGTCAATTGACGGAGTTAGCACTCAAAGTGTAAAATATTGGCAAATAATCTGTAAAAATAGTATTATATTTTTTGTTAATTCAAGTTGTACGTTTATTAATATTTTAATAAAATAATATTCATTTTAAGTAAACATAATTATTGTTTACAAGACAGCATCCATTCTAAATTGATTGGAAAAATTATTTTTAATAAAACTTAAAATTCCATATTACTTATTTTACTTCAAATATATACATTTTTGTATTGATTTTACTTCACTAACTCATACTTCAGTTCTTTGTGAGTTGTTTCTTTCTTTCGAACAAAATAATTTTCAATTTTTTACTTGTGTGTGTGTGTGTGTGTGTGTGTGTGTGTGTGTGTGTGTGTGTGTGTGTGTGTGTGTGTGTGTGTGTGTGTGTGTGTGCACCTTATGGATATATGAGACAATGACAACGATGATGATGGTGATGATATTGTCGATACAGATTTCCTGTCGCAAATAAAACCCCAAGAGTGGCCTCATGAGTAAGTCATTTGCGTCTTCCGGTGGCAGTGGAAAGAAAGTACGTTTCTTCTTATGGCATTGTGTGAATTGCAAAATGTGTTTTTTAGACTTCAAATTTGATTAAATAACCATGTTTAATTATTGTCATTAATTCATTCATGTCTGGACAGGAGTTCTCTAACTAAGCAAAATAAATGCATACACAGAGATCGTCCCCATTTGCAGCACAATACCTGTTTCTGCTGGTAGACCACACAAACACGCACGCACGCACGCATGCACACACACTATATAAAATCGACAGGTGATCACGTTTGACAGGCTAGAGCCTGTACATACACTACTTAAAATTATTTCCAACAAATAGCCAGAGTATTGCCTCTTCGTCTGTATATTTGTTCTCCCCGTTGAAGAGTTGGATTTTTCAATGCCAAAGGCATGCCTTTTCTGTTTTTATTTGTTGTTCCCACCAGTGCAGTATTTTCATTTTCCAGCTCACTTGCAAGAGTTGGATTGGTGTAGTATCTTTCAGTGAACAAAGTGTGTCCTTTCCCACGCAAGTCTCCTAATAGATCTTTCACAATATTAGTGAAAACGTTACTCTGCCCACAAAAAATAGAAAAATTGGCCATATATAGCCAGAATCTGACTCTGAAAGCATGTATAATTTGATGCCATATTTTTAGGCTTCTGAGGCATGTATTGCTTGAAAAAATTCTACCCCTGTATTTACACATGCCCTCATCGATTGTAATGTCCTCAGCTGGTTGGTATGCCTGCTGAAAGCGCAAGCGGACTTTGTCAACTAAAGGACGAATTTTATGGAAAGGATCATATCCAGGTTCCCCTTTCTTTTTTCGCTACTATTATCGTTTATATGAAAATTGTGAAGAATCAAAGAAACCTGTCACGGCTCATCAAATTAGGAAAGAAGTTACATGATATAGCCTTCTTGGACCAGTGATCTGAAATGTGTGGTTTCTGGCTAACACTCGTATGAAAAATAATGCCAAAAAATTTACGTAATTCAGAAATCGTCACACCCTTCCAATTTGCCATTCTAGACTTGGGAGATAACGAATTTGTACTTCATCTTTCTAATACATTGTCAGGCATACAGATTTGTTTGTTCCTTGATATGGTGCAAAAACTCATTGTCAATGAAGTAACTGAAAAAGTCTGTTATGGAACTATTTTCGTCTAATTCTGTAATATCGGTTATACCTGATTGTCCTGTGAATACATCAATAGTTGGTACCTGCTCAGTTGCTGTCCAACCATTGACTGAGTCACTTCTTCTGGCCCTGTCTCTGCCAGTAAGACTATTTATTGGCCTACCTCTCACTTGAACAGGAGAGCAAAATCTTGCTCACTTTCATTTTCAGACTGCGATTCTTCATTTTCAGTATCTACAACACAAAAAACAAAATAGTATAAGTATTTATAAAAAAATAAAATAAAATACGTTCACAAAAAAATTTTGTTTATAAAAAATACGTTCACAACAAATGCAAAGGTTGTAAATTGTATAATTATAAATACTAACCTGAATACAAATCTTCTTGAACATAATCTGGATCATCGTCTGTATTATCAGAAAAAATCACAATCACCAATATCACCATCACTTTCACTAAAATCGCGTTCCAATTCAGCAAGAATTTCGTCTATGGTCAAGCCGCGTCCCGACATTTTGAGCGCCAAACAACGACTGGGTTCAACTCAAACTGTTGACTATTATGTGGCCACATATGAGATCTAGCGGTAAAAATGTGAACTGCTTGTGCATTACCAACTCTGTATGGTGCTGCTAAACCGTCATATGAATGACTAACCCGTATAAAAGCATTGAAAACACGACTCCGTCAATTGACGGACTTCGCATTTTACGGAAGTTTCGCTAGTCCGTCAATTGACGGAGTTAGCACTCAAAGTGTAAAATATTGGCAAATAATCTGCAAAAATAGTATTATATTTTTTGTTAATTCCAGTTGTACGTTTATTAATATTTTAATAAAATAATATTCACTTTAAGTAAACATAATTATTGTTTACAAGACAGCATCCATTCTAAATTGATTGGAAAAATTATTTTTAATAAAACTTAAAATTCCATATTACTTATTTTACTTCAACTATTTACATTTTTGTATTGATTTTACTTCACTAACTCATACTTCAGTTCTTTGTGAGTTGTTTCTTTCTTTCGAACAAAATAATTTTCAATTTTTTACTTGTGTGTGTGTGTGTGTGTGTGTGTGTGTGTGTGTGTGTGTGTGTGTGTGTGTGTGCACCTTATGGATATATGAGACAATGACAACGATGATGATGGTGATGATATTGTCGATGCCGATTTCCTATCGCTAATAAAACCCCAAGAGTGGCCTCATGAGTAAGTCAGTTGCGTCTTCCGGTGGCAGTGGAGAGAAAGTTCATTTCTTCTTATGGCATTGTCTGAATTGCAAAATGTGTTTTTTAGACTTCAAATTTGATTAAATAACCATGTTTAATTATTGTCATTAATTCATTCATGTCTGGACAGGAGTTCTCTAACTAAGCAAAATAAATGCATACACAGAGATCGTCCCCATTTGCAGCACAATACCTGTTTCTGCTGGTAGACCACACAAACACGCACGCATGCACACACACTATATAAAATCGACAGGTGATCACGTTTGACAGGCTAGAGCCTGTACATACACTACTTAAAATTATTTCCAACAAATAGCCAGAGTATTGCCTCTTCGTCTGTATATTTGTTCTCCCCGTTGAAGAGTTGGATTTTTCAATGCCAAAGGCATGCCTTTTCTGTTTTTATTTGTTGTTCCCACCAGTGCAGTATTTTCATTTTCCAGCTCACTTGCAAGAGTTGGATTGGTGTAGTATCTTTCAGTGAACAAAGTGTGTCCTTTCCCACGCAAGTCTCCTAATAGATCTTTCACAATATTAGTGAAAACGTTACTCTGCCCACAAAAAATAGAAAAATTGGCCATATATAGCCAGAATCTGACTCTGAAAGCATGTATAATTTGATGCCATATTTTTAGGCTTCTGAGGCATGTATTGCTTGAAAAAATTCTACCCCTGTATTTACACATGCCCTCATCGATTGTAATGTCCTCAGCTGGTTGGTATGCCTGCTGAAAGCGCAAGCGGACTTTGTCAACTAAAGGGCGAATTTTATGGAAAGGATCATATCCAGGTTCCCCTTTCTTTTTTCGCTACTATTATCGTTTATATGAAAATTGTGAAGAATCAAAGAAACCTGTCACGGCTCATCAAATTAGGAAAGAAGTTACATGATATAGCCTTCTTGGACCAGTGATCTGAAATGTGTGGTTTCTGGCTAACACTCGTATGAAAAATAATGCCAAAAAATTTACGTAATTCAGAAATCGTCACACCCTTCCAATTTGCCATTCTAGACTTGGGAGATAACGAATTTGTACTTCATCTTTCTAATACATTGTCAGGCATACAGATTTGTTTGTTCCTTGATATGGTGCAAAAACTCATTGTCAATGAAGTAACAGAAAAAGTCTGTTATGGAACTATTTTCGTCTAATTCTGTAATATCGGTTATACCTGATTGTCCTGTGAATACATCAATAGTTGGTACCTGCTCAGTTGCTGTCCAACCATTGACTGAGTCACTTCTTCTGGCCCTGTCTCTGCCAGTAAGACTATTTATTGGCCTACCTCTCACTTGAACAGGAGAGCAAAATCTTGCTCACTTTCATTTTCAGACTGCGATTCTTCATTTTCAGTATCTACAACACAAAAAACAAAATAGTATAAGTATTTATAAAAAAATAAAATAAAATACGTTCACAAAAAAATTTTGTTTATAAAAAATACGTTCACAACAAATGCAAATGTTGTAAATTGTATAATTATAAATACTAACCTGAATACAAATCTTCTTGAACATAATCTGGATCATCGTCTGTATTATCAGAAAAAATCACAATCACCAATATCACCATCACTTTCACTAAAATCGCGTTCCAATTCAGCAAGAATTTCGTCTACGGTCAAGCCGCGTCCCGACATTTTGAGCGCCAAACAACGACTGGGTTCAACTCAAACTGTTGACTATTATGTGGCCGTATATGAGATCTAGCGGTAAAAATGTGAACTGCTTGTGCATTACCAACTCTGTATGGTGCTGCTAAACCGTCATATGAATGACTAACCCGTATAAAAGCATTGAAAACACGACTCCGTCAATTGACGGACCTCGCATTTTACGGAAGTTTTCTCTAGTCCGTCAATTGACGGAGTTAGCACTCAAAGTGTAAAATATTGGCAAATAATCTGTAAAAATAGTATTATATTTTTTGTTAATTCAAGTTGTACGTTTATTAATATTTTAATAAAATAATATTCATTTTAAGTAAACATAATTATTGTTTACAAGACAGCATCCATTCTAAATTGATTGGAAAAATTATTTTTAATAAAACTTAAAATTCCATATTACTTATTTTACTTCAAATATATACATTTTTGTATTGATTTTACTTCACTAACTCATACTTCAGTTCTTTGTGAGTTGTTTCTTTCTTTCGAACAAAATAATTTTCAATTTTTTACTTGTGTGTGTGTGTGTGTGTGTGTGTGTGTGTGTGTGTGTGTGTGTGTGTGTGTGTGTGTGTGTGTGTGTGTGTGTGTGTGTGTGTGTGTGTGTGTGTGTGTGTGCACCTTATGGATATATGAGACAATGACAACGATGATGATGGTGATGATATTGTCGATACAGATTTCCTGTCGCAAATAAAACCCCAAGAGTGGCCTCATGAGTAAGTCATTTGCGTCTTCCGGTGGCAGTGGAAAGAAAGTACGTTTCTTCTTATGGCATTGTGTGAATTGCAAAATGTGTTTTTTAGACTTCAAATTTGATTAAATAACCATGTTTAATTATTGTCATTAATTCATTCATGTCTGGACAGGAGTTCTCTAACTAAGCAAAATAAATGCATACACAGAGATCGTCCCCATTTGCAGCACAATACCTGTTTCTGCTGGTAGACCACACAAACACGCACGCACGCACGCATGCACACACACTATATAAAATCGACAGGTGATCACGTTTGACAGGCTAGAGCCTGTACATACACTACTTAAAATTATTTCCAACAAATAGCCAGAGTATTGCCTCTTCGTCTGTATATTTGTTCTCCCCGTTGAAGAGTTGGATTTTTCAATGCCAAAGGCATGCCTTTTCTGTTTTTATTTGTTGTTCCCACCAGTGCAGTATTTTCATTTTCCAGCTCACTTGCAAGAGTTGGATTGGTGTAGTATCTTTCAGTGAACAAAGTGTGTCCTTTCCCACGCAAGTCTCCTAATAGATCTTTCACAATATTAGTGAAAACGTTACTCTGCCCACAAAAAATAGAAAAATTGGCCATATATAGCCAGAATCTGACTCTGAAAGCATGTATAATTTGATGCCATATTTTTAGGCTTCTGAGGCATGTATTGCTTGAAAAAATTCTACCCCTGTATTTACACATGCCCTCATCGATTGTAATGTCCTCAGCTGGTTGGTATGCCTGCTGAAAGCGCAAGCGGACTTTGTCAACTAAAGGGCGAATTTTATGGAAAGGATCATATCCAGGTTCCCCTTTCTTTTTTCGCTACTATTATCGTTTATATGAAAATTGTGAAGAATCAAAGAAACCTGTCACGGCTCATCAAATTAGGAAAGAAGTTACATGATATAGCCTTCTTGGACCAGTGATCTGAAATGTGTGGTTTCTGGCTAACACTCGTATGAAAAATAATGCCAAAAAATTTACGTAATTCAGAAATCGTCACACCCTTCCAATTTGCCATTCTAGACTTGGGAGATAACGAATTTGTACTTCATCTTTCTAATACATTGTCAGGCATACAGATTTGTTTGTTCCTTGATATGGTGCAAAAACTCATTGTCAATGAAGTAACAGAAAAAGTCTGTTATGGAACTATTTTCGTCTAATTCTGTAATATCGGTTATACCTGATTGTCCTGTGAATACATCAATAGTTGGTACCTGCTCAGTTGCTGTCCAACCATTGACTGAGTCACTTCTTCTGGCCCTGTCTCTGCCAGTAAGACTATTTATTGGCCTACCTCTCACTTGAACAGGAGAGCAAAATCTTGCTCACTTTCATTTTCAGACTGCGATTCTTCATTTTCAGTATCTACAACACAAAAAACAAAATAGTATAAGTATTTATAAAAAAATAAAATAAAATACGTTCACAAAAAAATTTTGTTTATAAAAAATACGTTCACAACAAATGCAAAGGTTGTAAATTGTATAATTATAAATACTAACCTGAATACAAATCTTCTTGAACATAATCTGGATCATCGTCTGTATTATCAGAAAAAATCACAATCACCAATATCACCATCACTTTCACTAAAATCGCGTTCCAATTCAGCAAGAATTTCGTCTATGGTCAAGCCGCGTCCCGACATTTTGAGCGCCAAACAACGACTGGGTTCAACTCAAACTGTTGACTATTATGTGGCCACATATGAGATCTAGCGGTAAAAATGTGAACTGCTTGTGCATTACCAACTCTGTATGGTGCTGCTAAACCGTCATATGAATGACTAACCCGTATAAAAGCATTGAAAACACGACTCCGTCAATTGACGGACTTCGCATTTTACGGAAGTTTCGCTAGTCCGTCAATTGACGGAGTTAGCACTCAAAGTGTAAAATATTGGCAAATAATCTGCAAAAATAGTATTATATTTTTTGTTAATTCCAGTTGTACGTTTATTAATATTTTAATAAAATAATATTCACTTTAAGTAAACATAATTATTGTTTACAAGACAGCATCCATTCTAAATTGATTGGAAAAATTATTTTTAATAAAACTTAAAATTCCATATTACTTATTTTACTTCAACTATTTACATTTTTGTATTGATTTTACTTCACTAACTCATACTTCAGTTCTTTGTGAGTTGTTTCTTTCTTTCGAACAAAATAATTTTCAATTTTTTACTTGTGTGTGTGTGTGTGTGTGTGTGTGTGTGTGTGTGTGTGTGTGTGTGTGTGTGTGTGTGTGTGTGTGTGTGTGTGTGTGTGTGTGTGTGTGTGTGTGTGCACCTTATGGATATATGAGACAATGACAACGATGATGATGGTGATGATATTGTCGATGCCGATTTCCTATCGCTAATAAAACCCCAAGAGTGGCCTCATGAGTAAGTCAGTTGCGTCTTCCGGTGGCAGTGGAGAGAAAGTTCATTTCTTCTTATGGCATTGTCTGAATTGCAAAATGTGTTTTTTAGACTTCAAATTTGATTAAATAACCATGTTTAATTATTGTCATTAATTCATTCATGTCTGGACAGGAGTTCTCTAACTAAGCAAAATAAATGCATACACAGAGATCGTCCCCATTTGCAGCACAATACCTGTTTCTGCTGGTAGACCACACAAACACGCACGCCCGCACGCATGCACACACACTATATAAAATCGAAAGGTGATCCCGTTTGACAGGCTAGAGCCTGTAATCTTTGCCTGTACATACACTACTTAAAATTATTTCCAACAAATAGCCAGAGTATTGCCTCTTCGTCTGTATATTTGTTCTCCCCGTTGAAGAGTTGGATTTTTCAATGCCAAAGGCATGCCTTTTCTGTTTTTATTTGTTGTTCCCACCAGTGCAGTATTTTCATTTTCCAGCTCACTTGCAAGAGTTGGATTGGTGTAGTATCTTTCAGTGAACAAAGTGTGTCCTTTCCCACGCAAGTCTCCTAATAGATCTTTCACAATATTAGTGAAAACGTTACTCTGCCCACAAAAAATAGAAAAATTGGCCATATATAGCCAGAATCTGACTCTGAAAGCATGTATAATTTGATGCCATATTTTTAGGCTTCTGAGGCATGTATTGCTTGAAAAAATTCTACCCCTGTATTTACACATGCCCTCATCGATTGTAATGTCCTCAGCTGGTTGGTATGCCTGCTGAAAGCGCAAGCGGACTTTGTCAACTAAAGGGCGAATTTTATGGAAAGGATCATATCCAGGTTCCCCTTTCTTTTTTCGCTACTATTATCGTTTATATGAAAATTGTGAAGAATCAAAGAAACCTGTCACGGCTCATCAAATTAGGAAAGAAGTTACATGATATAGCCTTCTTGGACCAGTGATCTGAAATGTGTGGTTTCTGGCTAACACTCGTATGAAAAATAATGCCAAAAAATTTACGTAATTCAGAAATCGTCACACCCTTCCAATTTGCCATTCTAGACTTGGGAGATAACGAATTTGTACTTCATCTTTCTAATACATTGTCAGGCATACAGATTTGTTTGTTCCTTGATATGGTGCAAAAACTCATTGTCAATGAAGTAACAGAAAAAGTCTGTTATGGAACTATTTTCGTCTAATTCTGTAATATCGGTTATACCTGATTGTCCTGTGAATACATCAATAGTTGGTACCTGCTCAGTTGCTGTCCAACCATTGACTGAGTCACTTCTTCTGGCCCTGTCTCTGCCAGTAAGACTATTTATTGGCCTACCTCTCACTTGAACAGGAGAGCAAAATCTTGCTCACTTTCATTTTCAGACTGCGATTCTTCATTTTCAGTATCTACAACACAAAAAACAAAATAGTATAAGTATTTATAAAAAAATAAAATAAAATACGTTCACAAAAAAATTTTGTTTATAAAAAATACGTTCACAACAAATGCAAAGGTTGTAAATTGTATAATTATAAATACTAACCTGAATACAAATCTTCTTGAACATAATCTGGATCATCGTCTGTATTATCAGAAAAAATCACAATCACCAATATCACCATCACTTTCACTAAAATCGCGTTCCAATTCAGCAAGAATTTCGTCTATGGTCAAGCCGCGTCCCGACATTTTGAGCGCCAAACAACGACTGGGTTCAACTCAAACTGTTGACTATTATGTGGCCACATATGAGATCTAGCGGTAAAAATGTGAACTGCTTGTGCATTACCAACTCTGTATGGTGCTGCTAAACCGTCATATGAATGACTAACCCGTATAAAAGCATTGAAAACACGACTCCGTCAATTGACGGACTTCGCATTTTACGGAAGTTTCGCTAGTCCGTCAATTGACGGAGTTAGCACTCAAAGTGTAAAATATTGGCAAATAATCTGCAAAAATAGTATTATATTTTTTGTTAATTCCAGTTGTACGTTTATTAATATTTTAATAAAATAATATTCACTTTAAGTAAACATAATTATTGTTTACAAGACAGCATCCATTCTAAATTGATTGGAAAAATTATTTTTAATAAAACTTAAAATTCCATATTACTTATTTTACTTCAACTATTTACATTTTTGTATTGATTTTACTTCACTAACTCATACTTCAGTTCTTTGTGAGTTGTTTCTTTCTTTCGAACAAAATAATTTTCAATTTTTTACTTGTGTGTGTGTGTGTGTGTGTGTGTGTGTGTGTGTGCACCTTATGGATATATGAGACAATGACAACGATGATGATGGTGATGATATTGTCGATGCCGATTTCCTATCGCTAATAAAACCCCAAGAGTGGCCTCATGAGTAAGTCAGTTGCGTCTTCCGGTGGCAGTGGAGAGAAAGTACATTTCTTCTTATGGCATTGTCTGAATTGCAAAATGTGTTTTTTAGACTTCAAATTTGATTAAATAACCATGTTTAATTATTGTCATTAATTCATTCATGTCTGGACAGGAGTTCTCTAACTAAGCAAAATAAATGCATACACAGAGATCGTCCCCATTTGCAGCACAATACCTGTTTCTGCTGGTAGACCACACAAACACGCACGCACGCACGCATGCACACACACTATATAAAATCGAAAGGTGATCCCGTTTGACAGGCTAGAGCCTGTAATCTTTGCCTGTACATACACTACTTAAAATTATTTCCAACAAATAGCCAGAGTATTGCCTCTTCGTCTGTATATTTGTTCTCCCCGTTGAAGAGTTGGATTTTTCAATGCCAAAGGCATGCCTTTTCTGTTTTTATTTGTTGTTCCCACCAGTGCAGTATTTTCATTTTCCAGCTCACTTGCAAGAGTTGGATTGGTGTAGTATCTTTCAGTGAACAAAGTGTGTCCTTTCCCACGCAAGTCTCCTAATAGATCTTTCACAATATTAGTGAAAACGTTACTCTGCCCACAAAAAATAGAAAAATTGGCCATATATAGCCAGAATCTGACTCTGAAAGCATGTATAATTTGATGCCATATTTTTAGGCTTCTGAGGCATGTATTGCTTGAAAAAATTCTACCCCTGTATTTACACATGCCCTCATCGATTGTAATGTCCTCAGCTGGTTGGTATGCCTGCTGAAAGCGCAAGCGGACTTTGTCAACTAAAGGGCGAATTTTATGGAAAGGATCATATCCAGGTTCCCCTTTCTTTTTTCGCTACTATTATCGTTTATATGAAAATTGTGAAGAATCAAAGAAACCTGTCACGGCTCATCAAATTAGGAAAGAAGTTACATGATATAGCCTTCTTGGACCAGTGATCTGAAATGTGTGGTTTCTGGCTAACACTCGTATGAAAAATAATGCCAAAAAATTTACGTAATTCAGAAATCGTCACACCTTCCAATTTGCCATTCTAGACTTGGGAGATAACGAATTTGTACTTCATCTTTCTAATACATTGTCGGGCATACAGATTTGTTTGTTCCTTGATATGGTGCAAAAACTCATTGTCAATGAAGTAACAGAAAAAGTCTGTTATGGAACTATTTTCATCTAATTCTGTAATATCGGTTATACCTGATTGTCCTGTGAATACATCAATAGTTGGTACCTGCTCAGTTGCTGTCCAACCATTGACTGAGTCACTTCTTCTGGCCCTGTCTCTGCCAGTAAGACTATTTATTGGCCTACCTCTCACTTGAACAGGAGAGCAAAATCTTGCTCACTTTCATTTTCAGACTGCGATTCTTCATTTTCAGTATCTACAACACAAAAAACAAAATAGTATAAGTATTTATAAAAAAATAAAATAAAATACGTTCACAAAAAAATTTTGTTTATAAAAAATACGTTCACAACAAATGCAAATGTTGTAAATTGTATAATTATAAATACTAACCTGAATACAAATCTTCTTGAACATAATCTGGATCATCGTCTGTATTATCAGAAAAAATCACAATCACCAATATCACCATCACTTTCACTAAAATCGCGTTCCAATTCAGCAAGAATTTCGTCTACGGTCAAGCCGCGTCCCGACATTTTGAGCGCCAAACAACGACTGGGTTCAACTCAAACTGTTGACTATTATGTGGCCGTATATGAGATCTAGCGGTAAAAATGTGAACTGCTTGTGCATTACCAACTCTGTATGGTGCTGCTAAACCGTCATATGAATGACTAACCCGTATAAAAGCATTGAAAACACGACTCCGTCAATTGACGGACCTCGCATTTTACGGAAGTTTTCTGTAGTCCGTCAATTGACGGAGTTAGCACTCAAAGTGTAAAATATTGGCAAATAATCTGTAAAAATAGTATTATATTTTTTGTTAATTCAAGTTGTACGTTTATTAATATTTTAATAAAATAATATTCACTTTAAGTAAACATAATTATTGTTTACAAGACAGCATCCATTCTAAATTGATTGGAAAAATTATTTTTAATAAAACTTAAAATTCCATATTACTTATTTTACTTCAACTATTTACATTTTTGTATTGATTTTACTTCACTAACTCATACTTCAGTTCTTTGTGAGTTGTTTCTTTCTTTCGAACAAAATAATTTTCAATTTTTTACTTGTGTGTGTGTGTGTGTGTGTGCACCTTATGGATATATGAGACAATGACAACGATGATGATGGTGATGATATTGTCGATACAGATTTCCTGTCGCTAATAAAACCCCAAGAGTGGCCTCATGAGTAAGTCATTTGCGTCTTCCGGTGGCAGTGGAGAGAAAGTACATTTCTTCTTATGGCATTGTCTGAATTGCAAAATGTGTTTTTTAGACTTCAAATTTGATTAAATAACCATGTTTAATTATTGTCATTAATTCATTCATGTCTGGACAGGAGTTCTCTAACTAAGCAAAATAAATGCATACACAGAGATCGTCCCCATTTGCAGCACAATACCTGTTTCTGCTGGTAGACCACACACCCACACAAACACGCACGCACGCACGCATGCACACACACTATATAAAATCGACAGGTGATCCCGTTTGACAGGCTAGAGCCTGTAATCTTTGCCTGTACATACACTACTTAAAATTATTTCCAACAAATAGCCAGAGTATTGCCTCTTCGTCTGTATATTTGTTCTCCCCGTTGAAGAGTTGGATTTTTCAATGCCAAAGGCATGCCTTTTCTGTTTTTATTTGTTGTTCCCACCAGTGCAGTATTTTCATTTTCCAGCTCACTTGCAAGAGTTGGATTGGTGTAGTATCTTTCAGTGAACAAAGTGTGTCCTTTCCCACGCAAGTCTCCTAATAGATCTTTCACAATATTAGTGAAAACGTTACTCTGCCCACAAAAAATAGAAAAATTGGCCATATATAGCCAGAATCTGACTCTGAAAGCATGTATAATTTGATGCCATATTTTTAGGCTTCTGAGGCATGTATTGCTTGAAAAAATTCTACCCCTGTATTTACACATGCCCTCATCGATTGTAATGTCCTCAGCTGGTTGGTATGCCTGCTGAAAGCGCAAGCGGACTTTGTCAACTAAAGGGCGAATTTTATGGAAAGGATCATATCCAGGTTCCCCTTTCTTTTTTCGCTACTATTATCGTTTATATGAAAATTGTGAAGAATCAAAGAAACCTGTCACGGCTCATCAAATTAGGAAAGAAGTTACATGATATAGCCTTCTTGGACCAGTGATCTGAAATGTGTGGTTTCTGGCTAACACTCGTATGAAAAATAATGCCAAAAAATTTACGTAATTCAGAAATCGTCACACCTTCCAATTTGCCATTCTAGACTTGGGAGATAACGAATTTGTACTTCATCTTTCTAATACATTGTCGGGCATACAGATTTGTTTGTTCCTTGATATGGTGCAAAAACTCATTGTCAATGAAGTAACAGAAAAAGTCTGTTATGGAACTATTTTCATCTAATTCTGTAATATCGGTTATACCTGATTGTCCTGTGAATACATCAATAGTTGGTACCTGCTCAGTTGCTGTCCAACCATTGACTGAGTCACTTCTTCTGGCCCTGTCTTTGCCAGTAAGACTATTTATTGGCCTACCTCTCACTTGAACAGGAGAGCAAAATCTTGCTCACTTTCATTTTCAGACTGCGATTCTTCATTTTCAGTATCTACAACACAAAAAACAAAATAGTATAAGTATTTATAAAAAAATAAAATAAAATACGTTCACAAAAAAATTTTGTTTATAAAAAATACGTTCACAACAAATGCAAATGTTGTAAATTGTATAATTATAAATACTAACCTGAATACAAATCTTCTTGAACATAATCTGGATCATCGTCTGTATTATCAGAAAAAATCACAATCACCAATATCACCATCACTTTCACTAAAATCGCGTTCCAATTCAGCAAGAATTTCGTCTACGGTCAAGCCGCGTCCCGACATTTTGAGCGCCAAACAACGACTGGGTTCAACTCAAACTGTTGACTATTATGTGGCCGTATATGAGATCTAGCGGTAAAAATGTGAACTGCTTGTGCATTACCAACTCTGTATGGTGCTGCTAAACCGTCATATGAATGACTAACCCGTATAAAAGCATTGAAAACACGACTCCGTCAATTGACGGACCCGCATTTTACGGAAGTTTTCTCTAGTCCGTCAATTGACGGAGTTAGCACTCAAAGTGTAAAATATTGGCAAATAATCTGTAAAAATAGTATTATATTTTTTGTTAATTCAAGTTGTACGTTTATTAATATTTTAATAAAATAATATTCACTTTAAGTAAACATAATTATTGTTTACAAGACAGCATCCATTCTAAATTGATTGGAAAAATTATTTTTAATAAAACTTAAAATTCCATATTACTTATTTTACTTCAAATATATACATTTTTGTATTGATTTTACTTCACTAACTCATACTTCAGTTCTTTGTGAGTTGTTTCTTTCTTTCGAACAAAATAATTTTCAATTTTTTACTTGTGTGTGTGTGTGTGTGTGTGTGTGTGTGTGTGCACCTTATGGATATATGAGACAATGACAACGATGATGATGGTGATGATATTGTCGATACAGATTTCCTGTCGCAAATAAAACCCCAAGAGTGGCCTCATGAGTAAGTCATTTGCGTCTTCCGGTGGCAGTGGAAAGAAAGCACGTTTCTTCTTATGGCATTGTGTGAATTGCAAAATGTGTTTTTTAGACTTCAAATTTGATTAAATAACCATGTTTAATTATTGTCATTAATTCATTCATGTCTGGACAGGAGTTCTCTAACTAAGCAAAATAAATGCATACACAGAGATCGTCCCCATTTGCAGCACAATACCTGTTTCTGCTGGTAGACCACACAAACACGCACGCATGCACACACACTATATAAAATCGACAGGTGATCACGTTTGACAGGCTAGAGCCTGTACATACACTACTTAAAATTATTTCCAACAAATAGCCAGAGTATTGCCTCTTCGTCTGTATATTTGTTCTCCCCGTTGAAGAGTTGGATTTTTCAATGCCAAAGGCATGCCTTTTCTGTTTTTATTTGTTGTTCCCACCAGTGCAGTATTTTCATTTTCCAGCTCACTTGCAAGAGTTGGATTGGTGTAGTATCTTTCAGCGAACAAAGTGTGTCCTTTCCCACGCAAGTCTCCTAATAGATCTTTCACAATATTAGTGAAAACGTTACTCTGCCCACAAAAAATAGAAAAATTGGCCATATATAGCCAGAATCTGACTCTGAAAGCATGTATAATTTGATGCCATATTTTTAGGCTTCTGAGGCATGTATTGCTTGAAAAAATTCTACCCCTGTATTTACACATGCCCTCATCGATTGTAATGTCCTCAGCTGGTTGGTATGCCTGCTGAAAGCGCAAGCGGACTTTGTCAACTAAAGGGCGAATTTTATGGAAAGGATCATATCCAGGTTCCCCTTTCTTTTTTCGCTACTATTATCGTTTATATGAAAATTGTGAAGAATCAAAGAAACCTGTCACGGCTCATCAAATTAGGAAAGAAGTTACATGATATAGCCTTCTTGGACCAGTGATCTGAAATGTGTGGTTTCTGGCTAACACTCGTATGAAAAATAATGCCAAAAAATTTACGTAATTCAGAAATCGTCACACCCTTCCAATTTGCCATTCTAGACTTGGGAGATAACGAATTTGTACTTCATCTTTCTAATACATTGTCAGGCATACAGATTTGTTTGTTCCTTGATATGGTGCAAAAACTCATTGTCAATGAAGTAACAGAAAAAGTCTGTTATGGAACTATTTTCGTCTAATTCTGTAATATCGGTTATACCTGATTGTCCTGTGAATACATCAATAGTTGGTACCTGCTCAGTTGCTGTCCAACCATTGACTGAGTCACTTCTTCTGGCCCTGTCTCTGCCAGTAAGACTATTTATTGGCCTACCTCTCACTTGAACAGGAGAGCAAAATCTTGCTCACTTTCATTTTCAGACTGCGATTCTTCATTTTCAGTATCTACAACACAAAAAACAAAATAGTATAAGTATTTATAAAAAAATAAAATAAAATACGTTCACAAAAAAATTTTGTTTATAAAAAATACGTTCACAACAAATGCAAATGTTGTAAATTGTATAATTATAAATACTAACCTGAATACAAATCTTCTTGAACATAATCTGGATCATCGTCTGTATTATCAGAAAAAATCACAATCACCAATATCACCATCACTTTCACTAAAATCGCGTTCCAATTCAGCAAGAATTTCGTCTACGGTCAAGCCGCGTCCCGACATTTTGAGCGCCAAACAACGACTGGGTTCAACTCAAACTGTTGACTATTATGTGGCCGTATATGAGATCTAGCGGTAAAAATGTGAACTGCTTGTGCATTACCAACTCTGTATGGTGCTGCTAAACCGTCATATGAATGACTAACCCGTATAAAAGCATTGAAAACACGACTCCGTCAATTGACGGACCTCGCATTTTACGGAAGTTTTCTCTAGTCCGTCAATTGACGGAGTTAGCACTCAAAGTGTAAAATATTGGCAAATAATCTGTAAAAATAGTATTATATTTTTTGTTAATTCAAGTTGTACGTTTATTAATATTTTAATAAAATAATATTCACTTTAAGTAAACATAATTATTGTTTACAAGACAGCATCCATTCTAAATTGATTGGAAAAATTATTTTTAATAAAACTTAAAATTCCATATTACTTATTTTACTTCAAATATATACATTTTTGTATTGATTTTACTTCACTAACTCATACTTCAGTTCTTTGTGAGTTGTTTCTTTCTTTCGAACAAAATAATTTTCAATTTTTTACTTGTGTGTGTGTGTGTGTGTGTGTGTGTGTGTGTGTGTGTGTGTGTGTGTGTGTGTGTGTGTGTGTGTGTGTGTGTGCACCTTATGGATATATGAGACAATGACAACGATGATGATGGTGATGATATTGTCGATACAGATTTCCTGTCGCAAATAAAACCCCAAGAGTGGCCTCATGAGTAAGTCATTTGCGTCTTCCGGTGGCAGTGGAAAGAAAGTACGTTTCTTCTTATGGCATTGTGTGAATTGCAAAATGTGTTTTTTAGACTTCAAATTTGATTAAATAACCATGTTTAATTATTGTCATTAATTCATTCATGTCTGGACAGGAGTTCTCTAACTAAGCAAAATAAATGCATACACAGAGATCGTCCCCATTTGCAGCACAATACCTGTTTCTGCTGGTAGACCACACACCCACACAAACACGCACGCATGCACACACACTATATAAAATCGACAGGTGATCCCGTTTGACAGGCTAGAGCCTGTAATCTTTGCCTGTACATACACTACTTAAAATTATTTCCAACAAATAGCCAGAGTATTGCCTCTTCGTCTGTATATTTGTTCTCCCCGTTGAAGAGTTGGATTTTTCAATGCCAAAGGCATGCCTTTTCTGTTTTTATTTGTTGTTCCCACCAGTGCAGTATTTTCATTTTCCAGCTCACTTGCAAGAGTTGGATTGGTGTAGTATCTTTCAGTGAACAAAGTGTGTCCTTTCCCACGCAAGTCTCCTAATAGATCTTTCACAATATTAGTGAAAACGTTACTCTGCCCACAAAAAATAGAAAAATTGGCCATATATAGCCAGAATCTGACTCTGAAAGCATGTATAATTTGATGCCATATTTTTAGGCTTCTGAGGCATGTATTGCTTGAAAAAATTCTACCCCTGTATTTACACATGCCCTCATCGATTGTAATGTCCTCAGCTGGTTGGTATGCCTGCTGAAAGCGCAAGCGGACTTTGTCAACTAAAGGGCGAATTTTATGGAAAGGATCATATCCAGGTTCCCCTTTCTTTTTTCGCTACTATTATCGTTTATATGAAAATTGTGAAGAATCAAAGAAACCTGTCACGGCTCATCAAATTAGGAAAGAAGTTACATGATATAGCCTTCTTGGACCAGTGATCTGAAATGTGTGGTTTCTGGCTAACACTCGTATGAAAAATAATGCCAAAAAATTTACGTAATTCAGAAATCGTCACACCCTTCCAATTTGCCATTCTAGACTTGGGAGATAACGAATTTGTACTTCATCTTTCTAATACATTGTCAGGCATACAGATTTGTTTGTTCCTTGATATGGTGCAAAAACTCATTGTCAATGAAGTAACAGAAAAAGTCTGTTATGGAACTATTTTCGTCTAATTCTGTAATATCGGTTATACCTGATTGTCCTGTGAATACATCAATAGTTGGTACCTGCTCAGTTGCTGTCCAACCATTGACTGAGTCACTTCTTCTGGCCCTGTCTCTGCCAGTAAGACTATTTATTGGCCTACCTCTCACTTGAACAGGAGAGCAAAATCTTGCTCACTTTCATTTTCAGACTGCGATTCTTCATTTTCAGTATCTACAACACAAAAAACAAAATAGTATAAGTATTTATAAAAAAATAAAATAAAATACGTTCACAAAAAAATTTTGTTTATAAAAAATACGTTCACAACAAATGCAAAGGTTGTAAATTGTATAATTATAAATACTAACCTGAATACAAATCTTCTTGAACATAATCTGGATCATCGTCTGTATTATCAGAAAAAATCACAATCACCAATATCACCATCACTTTCACTAAAATCGCGTTCCAATTCAGCAAGAATTTCGTCTATGGTCAAGCCGCGTCCCGACATTTTGAGCGCCAAACAACGACTGGGTTCAACTCAAACTGTTGACTATTATGTGGCCACATATGAGATCTAGCGGTAAAAATGTGAACTGCTTGTGCATTACCAACTCTGTATGGTGCTGCTAAACCGTCATATGAATGACTAACCCGTATAAAAGCATTGAAAACACGACTCCGTCAATTGACGGACTTCGCATTTTACGGAAGTTTCGCTAGTCCGTCAATTGACGGAGTTAGCACTCAAAGTGTAAAATATTGGCAAATAATCTGCAAAAATAGTATTATATTTTTTGTTAATTCCAGTTGTACGTTTATTAATATTTTAATAAAATAATATTCACTTTAAGTAAACATAATTATTGTTTACAAGACAGCATCCATTCTAAATTGATTGGAAAAATTATTTTTAATAAAACTTAAAATTCCATATTACTTATTTTACTTCAACTATTTACATTTTTGTATTGATTTTACTTCACTAACTCATACTTCAGTTCTTTGTGAGTTGTTTCTTTCTTTCGAACAAAATAATTTTCAATTTTTTACTTGTGTGTGTGTGTGTGTGTGTGTGTGTGTGTGTGTGTGTGTGTGTGTGTGTGTGTGTGTGTGTGTGCACCTTATGGATATATGAGACAATGACAACGATGATGATGGTGATGATATTGTCGATGCCGATTTCCTATCGCTAATAAAACCCCAAGAGTGGCCTCATGAGTAAGTCAGTTGCGTCTTCCGGTGGCAGTGGAGAGAAAGTTCATTTCTTCTTATGGCATTGTCTGAATTGCAAAATGTGTTTTTTAGACTTCAAATTTGATTAAATAACCATGTTTAATTATTGTCATTAATTCATTCATGTCTGGACAGGAGTTCTCTAACTAAGCAAAATAAATGCATACACAGAGATCGTCCCCATTTGCAGCACAATACCTGTTTCTGCTGGTAGACCACACAAACACGCACGCACGCACGCATGCACACACACTATATAAAATCGAAAGGTGATCCCGTTTGACAGGCTAGAGCCTGTAATCTTTGCCTGTACATACACTACTTAAAATTATTTCCAACAAATAGCCAGAGTATTGCCTCTTCGTCTGTATATTTGTTCTCCCCGTTGAAGAGTTGGATTTTTCAATGCCAAAGGCATGCCTTTTCTGTTTTTATTTGTTGTTCCCACCAGTGCAGTATTTTCATTTTCCAGCTCACTTGCAAGAGTTGGATTGGTGTAGTATCTTTCAGTGAACAAAGTGTGTCCTTTCCCACGCAAGTCTCCTAATAGATCTTTCACAATATTAGTGAAAACGTTACTCTGCCCACAAAAAATAGAAAAATTGGCCATATATAGCCAGAATCTGACTCTGAAAGCATGTATAATTTGATGCCATATTTTTAGGCTTCTGAGGCATGTATTGCTTGAAAAAATTCTACCCCTGTATTTACACATGCCCTCATCGATTGTAATGTCCTCAGCTGGTTGGTATGCCTGCTGAAAGCGCAAGCGGACTTTGTCAACTAAAGGGCGAATTTTATGGAAAGGATCATATCCAGGTTCCCCTTTCTTTTTTCGCTACTATTATCGTTTATATGAAAATTGTGAAGAATCAAAGAAACCTGTCACGGCTCATCAAATTAGGAAAGAAGTTACATGATATAGCCTTCTTGGACCAGTGATCTGAAATGTGTGGTTTCTGGCTAACACTCGTATGAAAAATAATGCCAAAAAATTTACGTAATTCAGAAATCGTCACACCCTTCCAATTTGCCATTCTAGACTTGGGAGATAACGAATTTGTACTTCATCTTTCTAATACATTGTCAGGCATACAGATTTGTTTGTTCCTTGATATGGTGCAAAAACTCATTGTCAATGAAGTAACAGAAAAAGTCTGTTATGGAACTATTTTCGTCTAATTCTGTAATATCGGTTATACCTGATTGTCCTGTGAATACATCAATAGTTGGTACCTGCTCAGTTGCTGTCCAACCATTGACTGAGTCACTTCTTCTGGCCCTGTCTCTGCCAGTAAGACTATTTATTGGCCTACCTCTCACTTGAACAGGAGAGCAAAATCTTGCTCACTTTCATTTTCAGACTGCGATTCTTCATTTTCAGTATCTACAACACAAAAAACAAAATAGTATAAGTATTTATAAAAAAATAAAATAAAATACGTTCACAAAAAAATTTTGTTTATAAAAAATACGTTCACAACAAATGCAAAGGTTGTAAATTGTATAATTATAAATACTAACCTGAATACAAATCTTCTTGAACATAATCTGGATCATCGTCTGTATTATCAGAAAAAATCACAATCACCAATATCACCATCACTTTCACTAAAATCGCGTTCCAATTCAGCAAGAATTTCGTCTATGGTCAAGCCGCGTCCCGACATTTTGAGCGCCAAACAACGACTGGGTTCAACTCAAACTGTTGACTATTATGTGGCCACATATGAGATCTAGCGGTAAAAATGTGAACTGCTTGTGCATTACCAACTCTGTATGGTGCTGCTAAACCGTCATATGAATGACTAACCCGTATAAAAGCATTGAAAACACGACTCCGTCAATTGACGGACTTCGCATTTTACGGAAGTTTCGCTAGTCCGTCAATTGACGGAGTTAGCACTCAAAGTGTAAAATATTGGCAAATAATCTGCAAAAATAGTATTATATTTTTTGTTAATTCCAGTTGTACGTTTATTAATATTTTAATAAAATAATATTCACTTTAAGTAAACATAATTATTGTATACAAGACAGCATCCATTCTAAATTGATTGGAAAAATTATTTTTAATAAAACTTAAAATTCCATATTACTTATTTTACTTCAACTATTTACATTTTTGTATTGATTTTACTTCACTAACTCATACTTCAGTTCTTTGTGAGTTGTTTCTTTCTTTCGAACAAAATAATTTTCAATTTTTTACTTGTGTGTGTGTGTGTGTGTGTGTGTGTGTGTGTGTGTGTGTGTGTGTGTGTGTGTGTGTGTGTGTGCACCTTATGGATATATGAGACAATGACAACGATGATGATGGTGATGATATTGTCGATGCCGATTTCCTATCGCTAATAAAACCCCAAGAGTGGCCTCATGAGTAAGTCAGTTGCGTCTTCCGGTGGCAGTGGAGAGAAAGTTCATTTCTTCTTATGGCATTGTCTGAATTGCAAAATGTGTTTTTTAGACTTCAAATTTGATTAAATAACCATGTTTAATTATTGTCATTAATTCATTCATGTCTGGACAGGAGTTCTCTAACTAAGCAAAATAAATGCATACACAGAGATCGTCCCCATTTGCAGCACAATACCTGTTTCTGCTGGTAGACCACACAAACACGCACGCACGCACGCATGCACACACACTATATAAAATCGAAAGGTGATCCCGTTTGACAGGCTAGAGCCTGTAATCTTTGCCTGTACATACACTACTTAAAATTATTTCCAACAAATAGCCAGAGTATTGCCTCTTCGTCTGTATATTTGTTCTCCCCGTTGAAGAGTTGGATTTTTCAATGCCAAAGGCATGCCTTTTCTGTTTTTATTTGTTGTTCCCACCAGTGCAGTATTTTCATTTTCCAGCTCACTTGCAAGAGTTGGATTGGTGTAGTATCTTTCAGTGAACAAAGTGTGTCCTTTCCCACGCAAGTCTCCTAATAGATCTTTCACAATATTAGTGAAAACGTTACTCTGCCCACAAAAAATAGAAAAATTGGCCATATATAGCCAGAATCTGACTCTGAAAGCATGTATAATTTGATGCCATATTTTTAGGCTTCTGAGGCATGTATTGCTTGAAAAAATTCTACCCCTGTATTTACACATGCCCTCATCGATTGTAATGTCCTCAGCTGGTTGGTATGCCTGCTGAAAGCGCAAGCGGACTTTGTCAACTAAAGGGCGAATTTTATGGAAAGGATCATATCCAGGTTCCCCTTTCTTTTTTCGCTACTATTATCGTTTATATGAAAATTGTGAAGAATCAAAGAAACCTGTCACGGCTCATCAAATTAGGAAAGAAGTTACATGATATAGCCTTCTTGGACCAGTGATCTGAAATGTGTGGTTTCTGGCTAACACTCGTATGAAAAATAATGCCAAAAAATTTACGTAATTCAGAAATCGTCACACCCTTCCAATTTGCCATTCTAGACTTGGGAGATAACGAATTTGTACTTCATCTTTCTAATACATTGTCAGGCATACAGATTTGTTTGTTCCTTGATATGGTGCAAAAACTCATTGTCAATGAAGTAACAGAAAAAGTCTGTTATGGAACTATTTTCGTCTAATTCTGTAATATCGGTTATACCTGATTGTCCTGTGAATACATCAATAGTTGGTACCTGCTCAGTTGCTGTCCAACCATTGACTGAGTCACTTCTTCTGGCCCTGTCTCTGCCAGTAAGACTATTTATTGGCCTACCTCTCACTTGAACAGGAGAGCAAAATCTTGCTCACTTTCATTTTCAGACTGCGATTCTTCATTTTCAGTATCTACAACACAAAAAACAAAATAGTATAAGTATTTATAAAAAAATAAAATAAAATACGTTCACAAAAAAATTTTGTTTATAAAAAATACGTTCACAACAAATGCAAATGTTGTAAATTGTATAATTATAAATACTAACCTGAATACAAATCTTCTTGAACATAATCTGGATCATCGTCTGTATTATCAGAAAAAATCACAATCACCAATATCACCATCACTTTCACTAAAATCGCGTTCCAATTCAGCAAGAATTTCGTCTACGGTCAAGCCGCGTCCCGACATTTTGAGCGCCAAACAACGACTGGGTTCAACTCAAACTGTTGACTATTATGTGGCCGTATATGAGATCTAGCGGTAAAAATGTGAACTGCTTGTGCATTACCAACTCTGTATGGTGCTGCTAAACCGTCATATGAATGACTAACCCGTATAAAAGCATTGAAAACACGACTCCGTCAATTGACGGACCTCGCATTTTACGGAAGTTTTCTCTAGTCCGTCAATTGACGGAGTTAGCACTCAAAGTGTAAAATATTGGCAAATAATCTGTAAAAATAGTATTATATTTTTTGTTAATTCAAGTTGTACGTTTATTAATATTTTAATAAAATAATATTCACTTTAAGTAAACATAATTATTGTTTACAAGACAGCATCCATTCTAAATTGATTGGAAAAATTATTTTTAATAAAACTTAAAATTCCATATTACTTATTTTACTTCAAATATATACATTTTTGTATTGATTTTACTTCACTAACTCATACTTCAGTTCTTTGTGAGTTGTTTCTTTCTTTCGAACAAAATAATTTTCAATTTTTTACTTGTGTGTGTGTGTGTGTGTGTGTGTGTGTGTGTGTGTGTGTGTGTGTGTGTGTGTGTATGTGTGTGTGTGTGTGTGTGTGTGCACCTTATGGATATATGAGACAATGACAACGATGATGATGGTGATGATATTGTCGATACAGATTTCCTGTCGCAAATAAAACCCCAAGAGTGGCCTCATGAGTAAGTCATTTGCGTCTTCCGGTGGCAGTGGAAAGAAAGTACGTTTCTTCTTATGGCATTGTGTGAATTGCAAAATGTGTTTTTTAGACTTCAAATTTGATTAAATAACCATGTTTAATTATTGTCATTAATTCATTCATGTCTGGACAGGAGTTCTCTAACTAAGCAAAATAAATGCATACACAGAGATCGTCCCCATTTGCAGCACAATACCTGTTTCTGCTGGTAGACCACACAAACACGCACGCACGCACGCATGCACACACACTATATAAAATCGACAGGTGATCACGTTTGACAGGCTAGAGCCTGTACATACACTACTTAAAATTATTTCCAACAAATAGCCAGAGTATTGCCTCTTCGTCTGTATATTTGTTCTCCCCGTTGAAGAGTTGGATTTTTCAATGCCAAAGGCATGCCTTTTCTGTTTTTATTTGTTGTTCCCACCAGTGCAGTATTTTCATTTTCCAGCTCACTTGCAAGAGTTGGATTGGTGTAGTATCTTTCAGTGAACAAAGTGTGTCCTTTCCCACGCAAGTCTCCTAATAGATCTTTCACAATATTAGTGAAAACGTTACTCTGCCCACAAAAAATAGAAAAATTGGCCATATATAGCCAGAATCTGACTCTGAAAGCATGTATAATTTGATGCCATATTTTTAGGCTTCTGAGGCATGTATTGCTTGAAAAAATTCTACCCCTGTATTTACACATGCCCTCATCGATTGTAATGTCCTCAGCTGGTTGGTATGCCTGCTGAAAGCGCAAGCGGACTTTGTCAACTAAAGGGCGAATTTTATGGAAAGGATCATATCCAGGTTCCCCTTTCTTTTTTCGCTACTATTATCGTTTATATGAAAATTGTGAAGAATCAAAGAAACCTGTCACGGCTCATCAAATTAGGAAAGAAGTTACATGATATAGCCTTCTTGGACCAGTGATCTGAAATGTGTGGTTTCTGGCTAACACTCGTATGAAAAATAATGCCAAAAAATTTACGTAATTCAGAAATCGTCACACCCTTCCAATTTGCCATTCTAGACTTGGGAGATAACGAATTTGTACTTCATCTTTCTAATACATTGTCAGGCATACAGATTTGTTTGTTCCTTGATATGGTGCAAAAACTCATTGTCAATGAAGTAACAGAAAAAGTCTGTTATGGAACTATTTTCGTCTAATTCTGTAATATCGGTTATACCTGATTGTCCTGTGAATACATCAATAGTTGGTACCTGCTCAGTTGCTGTCCAACCATTGACTGAGTCACTTCTTCTGGCCCTGTCTCTGCCAGTAAGACTATTTATTGGCCTACCTCTCACTTGAACAGGAGAGCAAAATCTTGCTCACTTTCATTTTCAGACTGCGATTCTTCATTTTCAGTATCTACAACACAAAAAACAAAATAGTATAAGTATTTATAAAAAAATAAAATAAAATACGTTCACAAAAAAATTTTGTTTATAAAAAATACGTTCACAACAAATGCAAATGTTGTAAATTGTATAATTATAAATACTAACCTGAATACAAATCTTCTTGAACATAATCTGGATCATCGTCTGTATTATCAGAAAAAATCACAATCACCAATATCACCATCACTTTCACTAAAATCGCGTTCCAATTCAGCAAGAATTTCGTCTACGGTCAAGCCGCGTCCCGACATTTTGAGCGCCAAACAACGACTGGGTTCAACTCAAACTGTTGACTATTATGTGGCCGTATATGAGATCTAGCGGTAAAAATGTGAACTGCTTGTGCATTACCAACTCTGTATGGTGCTGCTAAACCGTCATATGAATGACTAACCCGTATAAAAGCATTGAAAACACGACTCCGTCAATTGACGGACCTCGCATTTTACGGAAGTTTTCTCTAGTCCGTCAATTGACGGAGTTAGCACTCAAAGTGTAAAATATTGGCAAATAATCTGTAAAAATAGTATTATATTTTTTGTTAATTCAAGTTGTACGTTTATTAATATTTTAATAAAATAATATTCACTTTAAGTAAACATAATTATTGTTTACAAGACAGCATCCATTCTAAATTGATTGGAAAAATTATTTTTAATAAAACTTAAAATTCCATATTACTTATTTTACTTCAAATATATACATTTTTGTATTGATTTTACTTCACTAACTCATACTTCAGTTCTTTGTGAGTTGTTTCTTTCTTTCGAACAAAATAATTTTCAATTTTTTACTTGTGTGTGTGTGTGTGTGTGTGTGTGTGTGTGTGTATGTGTGTGTGTGTGTGTGTGTGTGCACCTTATGGATATATGAGACAATGACAACGATGATGATGGTGATGATATTGTCGATACAGATTTCCTGTCGCAAATAAAACCCCAAGAGTGGCCTCATGAGTAAGTCATTTGCGTCTTCCGGTGGCAGTGGAAAGAAAGTACGTTTCTTCTTATGGCATTGTGTGAATTGCAAAATGTGTTTTTTAGACTTCAAATTTGATTAAATAACCATGTTTAATTATTGTCATTAATTCATTCATGTCTGGACAGGAGTTCTCTAACTAAGCAAAATAAATGCATACACAGAGATCGTCCCCATTTGCAGCACAATACCTGTTTCTGCTGGTAGACCACACAAACACGCACGCACGCACGCATGCACACACACTATATAAAATCGACAGGTGATCACGTTTGACAGGCTAGAGCCTGTACATACACTACTTAAAATTATTTCCAACAAATAGCCAGAGTATTGCCTCTTCGTCTGTATATTTGTTCTCCCCGTTGAAGAGTTGGATTTTTCAATGCCAAAGGCATGCCTTTTCTGTTTTTATTTGTTGTTCCCACCAGTGCAGTATTTTCATTTTCCAGCTCACTTGCAAGAGTTGGATTGGTGTAGTATCTTTCAGTGAACAAAGTGTGTCCTTTCCCACGCAAGTCTCCTAATAGATCTTTCACAATATTAGTGAAAACGTTACTCTGCCCACAAAAAATAGAAAAATTGGCCATATATAGCCAGAATCTGACTCTGAAAGCATGTATAATTTGATGCCATATTTTTAGGCTTCTGAGGCATGTATTGCTTGAAAAAATTCTACCCCTGTATTTACACATGCCCTCATCGATTGTAATGTCCTCAGCTGGTTGGTATGCCTGCTGAAAGCGCAAGCGGACTTTGTCAACTAAAGGGCGAATTTTATGGAAAGGATCATATCCAGGTTCCCCTTTCTTTTTTCGCTACTATTATCGTTTATATGAAAATTGTGAAGAATCAAAGAAACCTGTCACGGCTCATCAAATTAGGAAAGAAGTTACATGATATAGCCTTCTTGGACCAGTGATCTGAAATGTGTGGTTTCTGGCTAATACTCGTATGAAAAATAATGCCAAAAAATTTACGTAATTCAGAAATCGTCACACCCTTCCAATTTGCCATTCTAGACTTGGGAGATAACGAATTTGTACTTCATCTTTCTAATACATTGTCAGGCATACAGATTTGTTTGTTCCTTGATATGGTGCAAAAACTCATTGTCAATGAAGTAACAGAAAAAGTCTGTTATGGAACTATCTTCGTCTAATTCTGTAATATCGGTTATACCTGATTGTCCTGTGAATACATCAATAGTTGGTACCTGCTCAGTTGCTGTCCAACCATTGACTGAGTCACTTCTTCTGGCCCTGTCTCTGCCAGTAAGACTATTTATTGGCCTACCTCTCACTTGAACAGGAGAGCAAAATCTTGCTCACTTTCATTTTCAGACTGCGATTCTTCATTTTCAGTATCTACAACACAAAAAACAAAATAGTATAAGTATTTATAAAAAAATAAAATAAAATACGTTCACAAAAAAATTTTGTTTATAAAAAATACGTTCACAACAAATGCAAAGGTTGTAAATTGTATAATTATAAATACTAACCTGAATACAAATCTTCTTGAACATAATCTGGATCATCGTCTGTATTATCAGAAAAAATCACAATCACCAATATCACCATCACTTTCACTAAAATCGCGTTCCAATTCAGCAAGAATTTCGTCTACGGTCAAGCCGCGTCCCGACATTTTGAGCGCCAAACAACGACTGGGTTCAACTCAAACTGTTGACTATTATGTGGCCACATATGAGATCTAGCGGTAAAAATGTGAACTGCTTGTGCATTACCAACTCTGTATGGTGCTGCTAAACCGTCATATGAATGACTAACCCGTATAAAAGCATTGAAAACACGACTCCGTCAATTGACGGACTTCGCATTTTACGGAAGTTTCGCTAGTCCGTCAATTGACGGAGTTAGCACTCAAAGTGTAAAATATTGGCAAATAATCTGCAAAAATAGTATTATATTTTTTGTTAATTCCAGTTGTACGTTTATTAATATTTTAATAAAATAATATTCACTTTAAGTAAACATAATTATTGTATACAAGACAGCATCCATTCTAAATTGATTGGAAAAATTATTTTTAATAAAACTTAAAATTCCATATTACTTATTTTACTTCAACTATTTACATTTTTGTATTGATTTTACTTCACTAACTCATACTTCAGTTCTTTGTGAGTTGTTTCTTTCTTTCGAACAAAATAATTTTCAATTTTTTACTTGTGTGTGTGTGTGTGTGTGTGTGTGTGTGTGTGTGTGTGTGTGTGTGTGTGTGTGTGTGTGTGTGTGTGTGTGTGTGTGTGTGTGTGTGTGTGTGTGTGTGTGTGTGTGTGTGTGCACCTTATGGATATATGAGACAATGACAACGATGATGATGGTGATGATATTGTCGATGCCGATTTCCTATCGCTAATAAAACCCCAAGAGTGGCCTCATGAGTAAGTCAGTTGCGTCTTCCGGTGGCAGTGGAGAGAAAGTTCATTTCTTCTTATGGCATTGTCTGAATTGCAAAATGTGTTTTTTAGACTTCAAATTTGATTAAATAACCATGTTTAATTATTGTCATTAATTCATTCATGTCTGGACAGGAGTTCTCTAACTAAGCAAAATAAATGCATACACAGAGATCGTCCCCATTTGCAGCACAATACCTGTTTCTGCTGGTAGACCACACAAACACGCACGCACGCACGCATGCACACACACTATATAAAATCGAAAGGTGATCCCGTTTGACAGGCTAGAGCCTGTAATCTTTGCCTGTACATACACTACTTAAAATTATTTCCAACAAATAGCCAGAGTATTGCCTCTTCGTCTGTATATTTGTTCTCCCCGTTGAAGAGTTGGATTTTTCAATGCCAAAGGCATGCCTTTTCTGTTTTTATTTGTTGTTCCCACCAGTGCAGTATTTTCATTTTCCAGCTCACTTGCAAGAGTTGGATTGGTGTAGTATCTTTCAGTGAACAAAGTGTGTCCTTTCCCACGCAAGTCTCCTTATAGATCTTTCACAATATTAGTGAAAACGTTACTCTGCCCACAAAAAATAGAAAAATTGGCCATATATAGCCAGAATCTGACTCTGAAAGCATGTATAATTTGATGCCATATTTTTAGGCTTCTGAGGCATGTATTGCTTGAAAAAATTCTACCCCTGTATTTACACATGCCCTCATCGATTGTAATGTCCTCAGCTGGTTGGTATGCCTGCTGAAAGCGCAAGCGGACTTTGTCAACTAAAGGGCGAATTTTATGGAAAGGATCATATCCAGGTTCCCCTTTCTTTTTTCGCTACTATTATCGTTTATATGAAAATTGTGAAGAATCAAAGAAACCTGTCACGGCTCATCAAATTAGGAAAGAAGTTACATGATATAGCCTTCTTGGACCAGTGATCTGAAATGTGTGGTTTCTGGCTAATACTCGTATGAAAAATAATGCCAAAAAATTTACGTAATTCAGAAATCGTCACACCCTTCCAATTTGCCATTCTAGACTTGGGAGATAACGAATTTGTACTTCATCTTTCTAATACATTGTCAGGCATACAGATTTGTTTGTTCCTTGATATGGTGCAAAAACTCATTGTCAATGAAGTAACAGAAAAAGTCTGTTATGGAACTATCTTCGTCTAATTCTGTAATATCGGTTATACCTGATTGTCCTGTGAATACATCAATAGTTGGTACCTGCTCAGTTGCTGTCCAACCATTGACTGAGTCACTTCTTCTGGCCCTGTCTCTGCCAGTAAGACTATTTATTGGCCTACCTCTCACTTGAACAGGAGAGCAAAATCTTGCTCACTTTCATTTTCAGACTGCGATTCTTCATTTTCAGTATCTACAACACAAAAAACAAAATAGTATAAGTATTTATAAAAAAATAAAATAAAATACGTTCACAAAAAAATTTTGTTTATAAAAAATACGTTCACAACAAATGCAAAGGTTGTAAATTGTATAATTATAAATACTAACCTGAATACAAATCTTCTTGAACATAATCTGGATCATCGTCTGTATTATCAGAAAAAATCACAATCACCAATATCACCATCACTTTCACTAAAATCGCGTTCCAATTCAGCAAGAATTTCGTCTACGGTCAAGCCGCGTCCCGACATTTTGAGCGCCAAACAACGACTGGGTTCAACTCAAACTGTTGACTATTATGTGGCCACATATGAGATCTAGCGGTAAAAATGTGAACTGCTTGTGCATTACCAACTCTGTATGGTGCTGCTAAACCGTCATATGAATGACTAACCCGTATAAAAGCATTGAAAACACGACTCCGTCAATTGACGGACTTCGCATTTTACGGAAGTTTCGCTAGTCCGTCAATTGACGGAGTTAGCACTCAAAGTGTAAAATATTGGCAAATAATCTGCAAAAATAGTATTATATTTTTTGTTAATTCCAGTTGTACGTTTATTAATATTTTAATAAAATAATATTCACTTTAAGTAAACATAATTATTGTATACAAGACAGCATCCATTCTAAATTGATTGGAAAAATTATTTTTAATAAAACTTAAAATTCCATATTACTTATTTTACTTCAACTATTTACATTTTTGTATTGATTTTACTTCACTAACTCATACTTCAGTTCTTTGTGAGTTGTTTCTTTCTTTCGAACAAAATAATTTTCAATTTTTTACTTGTGTGTGTGTGTGTGTGTGTGTGTGTGTGTGTGTGTGTGTGTGTGTGTGTGTGTGTGTGTGTGTGTGTGTGTGTGTGTGCACCTTATGGATATATGAGACAATGACAACGATGATGATGGTGATGATATTGTCGATACAGATTTCCTGTCGCTAATAAAACCCCAAGAGTGGCCTCATGAGTAAGTCATTTGCGTCTTCCGGTGGCAGTGGAGAGAAAGTACATTTCTTCTTATGGCATTGTCTGAATTGCAAAATGTGTTTTTTAGACTTCAAATTTGATTAAATAACCATGTTTAATTATTGTCATTAATTCATTCATGTCTGGACAGGAGTTCTCTAACTAAGCAAAATAAATGCATACACAGAGATCGTCCCCATTTGCAGCACAATACCTGTTTCTGCTGGTAGACCACACACCCACACAAACACGCACGCACGCACGCATGCACACACACTATATAAAATCGACAGGTGATCCCGTTTGACAGGCTAGAGCCTGTAATCTTTGCCTGTACATACACTACTTAAAATTATTTCCAACAAATAGCCAGAGTATTGCCTCTTCGTCTGTATATTTGTTCTCCCCGTTGAAGAGTTGGATTTTTCAATGCCAAAGGCATGCCTTTTCTGTTTTTATTTGTTGTTCCCACCAGTGCAGTATTTTCATTTTCCAGCTCACTTGCAAGAGTTGGATTGGTGTAGTATCTTTCAGTGAACAAAGTGTGTCCTTTCCCACGCAAGTCTCCTAATAGATCTTTCACAATATTAGTGAAAACGTTACTCTGCCCACAAAAAATAGAAAAATTGGCCATATATAGCCAGAATCTGACTCTGAAAGCATGTATAATTTGATGCCATATTTTTAGGCTTCTGAGGCATGTATTGCTTGAAAAAATTCTACCCCTCTATTTACACATGCCCTCATCGATTGTAATGTCCTCAGCTGGTTGGTATGCCTGCTGAAAGCGCAAGCGGACTTTGTCAACTAAAGGGCGAATTTTATGGAAAGGATCATATCCAGGTTCCCCTTTCTTTTTTCGCTACTATTATCGTTTATATGAAAATTGTGAAGAATCAAAGAAACCTGTCACGGCTCATCAAATTAGGAAAGAAATTACATGATATAGCCTTCTTGGACCAGTGATCTGAAATGTGTGGTTTCTGGCTAACACTCGTATGAAAAATAATGCCAAAAAATTTACGTAATTCAGAAATCGTCACACCTTCCAATTTGCCATTCTAGACTTGGGAGATAACGAATTTGTACTTCATCTTTCTAATACATTGTCGGGCATACAGATTTGTTTGTTCCTTGATATGGTGCAAAAACTCATTGTCAATGAAGTAACAGAAAAAGTCTGTTATGGAACTATTTTCATCTAATTCTGTAATATCGGTTATACCTGATTGTCCTGTGAATACATCAATAGTTGGTACCTGCTCAGTTGCTGTCCAACCATTGACTGAGTCACTTCTTCTGGCCCTGTCTCTGCCAGTAAGACTATTTATTGGCCTACCTCTCACTTGAACAGGAGAGCAAAATCTTGCTCACTTTCATTTTCAGACTGCGATTCTTCATTTTCAGTATCTACAACACAAAAAACAAAATAGTATAAGTATTTATAAAAAAATAAAATAAAATACGTTCACAAAAAAATTTTGTTTATAAAAAATACGTTCACAACAAATGCAAATGTTGTAAATTGTATAATTATAAATACTAACCTGAATACAAATCTTCTTGAACATAATCTGGATCATCGTCTGTATTATCAGAAAAAATCACAATCACCAATATCACCATCAGTTTCACTAAAATCGCGTTCCAATTCAGCAAGAATTTCGTCTACGGTCAAGCCGCGTCCCGACATTTTGAGCGCCAAACAACGACTGGGTTCAACTCAAACTGTTGACTATTATGTTGCCGTATATGAGATCTAGCGGTAAAAATGTGAACTGCTTGTGCATTACCAACTCTGTATGGTGCTGCTAAACCGTCATATGAATGACTAACCCGTATAAAAGCATTGAAAACACGACTCCGTCAATTGACGGACCTCGCATTTTACGGAAGTTTTCTCTAGTCCGTCAATTGACGGAGTTAGCACTCAAAGTGTAAAATATTGGCAAATAATCTGTAAAAATAGTATTATATTTTTTGTTAATTCAAGTTGTACGTTTATTAATATTTTAATAAAATAATATTCACTTTAAGTAAACATAATTATTGTTTACAAGACAGCATCCATTCTAAATTGATTGGAAAAATTATTTTTAATAAAACTTAAAATTCCATATTACTTATTTTACTTCAAATATATACATTTTTGTATTGATTTTACTTCACTAACTCATACTTCAGTTCTTTGTGAGTTGTTTCTTTCTTTCGAACAAAATAATTTTCAATTTTTTACTTGTGTGTGTGTGTGTGTGTGTGTGTGTGTGTGTGTGTGTGTGTGTGTGTGTGTGTGTGTGTGTGTGTGTGTGTGCACCTTATGGATATATGAGACAATGACAACGATGATGATGGTGATGATATTGTCGATACAGATTTCCTGTCGCTAATAAAACCCCAAGAGTGGCCTCATGAGTAAGTCATTTGCGTCTTCCGGTGGCAGTGGAGAGAAAGTACATTTCTTCTTATGGCATTGTCTGAATTGCAAAATGTGTTTTTTAGACTTCAAATTTGATTAAATAACCATGTTTAATTATTGTCATTAATTCATTCATGTCTGGACAGGAGTTCTCTAACTAAGCAAAATAAATGCATACACAGAGATCGTCCCCATTTGCAGCACAATACCTGTTTCTGCTGGTAGACCACACACCCACACAAACACGCACGCATGCACACACACTATATAAAATCGACAGGTGATCCCGTTTGACAGGCTAGAGCCTGTAATCTTTGCCTGTACATACACTACTTAAAATTATTTCCAACAAATAGCCAGAGTATTGCCTCTTCGTCTGTATATTTGTTCTCCCCGTTGAAGAGTTGGATTTTTCAATGCCAAAGGCATGCCTTTTCTGTTTTTATTTGTTGTTCCCACCAGTGCAGTATTTTCATTTTCCAGCTCACTTGCAAGAGTTGGATTGGTGTAGTATCTTTCAGTGAACAAAGTGTGTCCTTTCCCACGCAAGTCTCCTAATAGATCTTTCACAATATTAGTGAAAACGTTACTCTGCCCACAAAAAATAGAAAAATTGGCCATATATAGCCAGAATCTGACTCTGAAAGCATGTATAATTTGATGCCATATTTTTAGGCTTCTGAGGCATGTATTGCTTGAAAAAATTCTACCCCTGTATTTACACATGCCCTCATCGATTGTAATGTCCTCAGCTGGTTGGTATGCCTGCTGAAAGCGCAAGCGGACTTTGTCAACTAAAGGGCGAATTTTATGGAAAGGATCATATCCAGGTTCCCCTTTCTTTTTTCGCTACTATTATCGTTTATATGAAAATTGTGAAGAATCAAAGAAACCTGTCACGGCTCATCAAATTAGGAAAGAAGTTACATGATATAGCCTTCTTGGACCAGTGATCTGAAATGTGTGGTTTCTGGCTAACACTCGTATGAAAAATAATGCCAAAAAATTTACGTAATTCAGAAATCGTCACACCCTTCCAATTTGCCATTCTAGACTTGGGAGATAACGAATTTGTACTTCATCTTTCTAATACATTGTCAGGCATACAGATTTGTTTGTTCCTTGATATGGTGCAAAAACTCATTGTCAATGAAGTAACAGAAAAAGTCTGTTATGGAACTATTTTCGTCTAATTCTGTAATATCGGTTATACCTGATTGTCCTGTGAATACATCAATAGTTGGTACCTGCTCAGTTGCTGTCCAACCATTGACTGAGTCACTTCTTCTGGCCCTGTCTCTGCCAGTAAGACTATTTATTGGCCTACCTCTCACTTGAACAGGAGAGCAAAATCTTGCTCACTTTCATTTTCAGACTGCGATTCTTCATTTTCAGTATCTACAACACAAAAAACAAAATAGTATAAGTATTTATAAAAAAATAAAATAAAATACGTTCACAAAAAAATTTTGTTTATAAAAAATACGTTCACAACAAATGCAAAGGTTGTAAATTGTATAATTATAAATACTAACCTGAATACAAATCTTCTTGAACATAATCTGGATCATCGTCTGTATTATCAGAAAAAATCACAATCACCAATATCACCATCACTTTCACTAAAATCGCGTTCCAATTCAGCAAGAATTTCGTCTATGGTCAATCCGCGTCCCGACATTTTGAGCGCCAAACAACGACTGGGTTCAACTCAAACTGTTGACTATTATGTGGCCACATATGAGATCTAGCGGTAAAAATGTGAACTGCTTGTGCATTACCAACTCTGTATGGTGCTGCTAAACCGTCATATGAATGACTAACCCGTATAAAAGCATTGAAAACACGACTCCGTCAATTGACGGACTTCGCATTTTACGGAAGTTTCGCTAGTCCGTCAATTGACGGAGTTAGCACTCAAAGTGTAAAATATTGGCAAATAATCTGCAAAAATAGTATTATATTTTTTGTTAATTCCAGTTGTACGTTTATTAATATTTTAATAAAATAATATTCACTTTAAGTAAACATAATTATTGTATACAAGACAGCATCCATTCTAAATTGATTGGAAAAATTATTTTTAATAAAACTTAAAATTCCATATTACTTATTTTACTTCAACTATTTACATTTTTGTATTGATTTTACTTCACTAACTCATACTTCAGTTCTTTGTGAGTTGTTTCTTTCTTTCGAACAAAATAATTTTCAATTTTTTACTTGTGTGTGTGTGTGTGTGTGTGTGTGTGTGTGTGTGTGTGTGTGTGTGTGCACCTTATGGATATATGAGACAATGACAACGATGATGATGGTGATGATATTGTCGATGCCGATTTCCTATCGCTAATAAAACCCCAAGAGTGGCCTCATGAGTAAGTCAGTTGCGTCTTCCGGTGGCAGTGGAGAGAAAGTTCATTTCTTCTTATGGCATTGTCTGAATTGCAAAATGTGTTTTTTAGACTTCAAATTTGATTAAATAACCATGTTTAATTATTGTCATTAATTCATTCATGTCTGGACAGGAGTTCTCTAACTAAGCAAAATAAATGCATACACAGAGATCGTCCCCATTTGCAGCACAATACCTGTTTCTGCTGGTAGACCACACAAACACGCACGCACGCACGCATGCACACACACTATATAAAATCGAAAGGTGATCCCGTTTGACAGGCTAGAGCCTGTAATCTTTGCCTGTACATACACTACTTAAAATTATTTCCAACAAATAGCCAGAGTATTGCCTCTTCGTCTGTATATTTGTTCTCCCCGTTGAAGAGTTGGATTTTTCAATGCCAAAGGCATGCCTTTTCTGTTTTTATTTGTTGTTCCCACCAGTGCAGTATTTTCATTTTCCAGCTCACTTGCAAGAGTTGGATTGGTGTAGTATCTTTCAGTGAACAAAGTGTGTCCTTTCCCACGCAAGTCTCCTAATAGATCTTTCACAATATTAGTGAAAACGTTACTCTGCCCACAAAAAATAGAAAAATTGGCCATATATAGCCAGAATCTGACTCTGAAAGCATGTATAATTTGATGCCATATTTTTAGGCTTCTGAGGCATGTATTGCTTGAAAAAATTCTACCCCTGTATTTACACATGCCCTCATCGATTGTAATGTCCTCAGCTGGTTGGTATGCCTGCTGAAAGCGCAAGCGGACTTTGTCAACTAAAGGGCGAATTTTATGGAAAGGATCATATCCAGGTTCCCCTTTCTTTTTTCGCTACTATTATCGTTTATATGAAAATTGTGAAGAATCAAAGAAACCTGTCACGGCTCATCAAATTAGGAAAGAAATTACATGATATAGCCTTCTTGGACCAGTGATCTGAAATGTGTGGTTTCTGGCTAACACTCGTATGAAAAATAATGCCAAAAAATTTACGTAATTCAGAAATCGTCACACCTTCCAATTTGCCATTCTAGACTTGGGAGATAACGAATTTGTACTTCATCTTTCTAATACATTGTCGGGCATACAGATTTGTTTGTTCCTTGATATGGTGCAAAAACTCATTGTCAATGAAGTAACAGAAAAAGTCTGTTATGGAACTATTTTCATCTAATTCTGTAATATCGGTTATACCTGATTGTCCTGTGAATACATCAATAGTTGGTACCTGCTCAGTTGCTGTCCAACCATTGACTGAGTCACTTCTTCTGGCCCTGTCTCTGCCAGTAAGACTATTTATTGGCCTACCTCTCACTTGAACAGGAGAGCAAAATCTTGCTCACTTTCATTTTCAGACTGCGATTCTTCATTTTCAGTATCTACAACACAAAAAACAAAATAGTATAAGTATTTATAAAAAAATAAAATAAAATACGTTCACAAAAAAATTTTGTTTATAAAAAATACGTTCACAACAAATGCAAATGTTGTAAATTGTATAATTATAAATACTAACCTGAATACAAATCTTCTTGAACATAATCTGGATCATCGTCTGTATTATCAGAAAAAATCACAATCACCAATATCACCATCAGTTTCACTAAAATCGCGTTCCAATTCAGCAAGAATTTCGTCTACGGTCAAGCCGCGTCCCGACATTTTGAGCGCCAAACAACGACTGGGTTCAACTCAAACTGTTGACTATTATGTGGCCGTATATGAGATCTAGCGGTAAAAATGTGAACTGCTTGTGCATTACCAACTCTGTATGGTGCTGCTAAACCGTCATATGAATGACTAACCCGTATAAAAGCATTGAAAACACGACTCCGTCAATTGACGGACCTCGCATTTTACGGAAGTTTTCTCTAGTCCGTCAATTGACGGAGTTAGCACTCAAAGTGTAAAATATTGGCAAATAATCTGTAAAAATAGTATTATATTTTTTGTTAATTCAAGTTGTACGTTTATTAATATTTTAATAAAATAATATTCACTTTAAGTAAACATAATTATTGTTTACAAGACAGCATCCATTCTAAATTGATTGGAAAAATTATTTTTAATAAAACTTAAAATTCCATATTACTTATTTTACTTCAAATATATACATTTTTGTATTGATTTTACTTCACTAACTCATACTTCAGTTCTTTGTGTGTTGTTTCTTTCTTTCGAACAAAATAATTTTCAATTTTTTACTTGTGTGTGTGTGTGTGTGTGTGTGTGTGTGTGTGTGTGTGTGTGTGTGTGTGCACCTTATGGATATATGAGACAATGACAACGATGATGACGGTGATGATATTGTCGATACAGATTTCCTGTCGCAAATAAAACCCCAAGAGTGGCCTCATGAGTAAGTCATTTGCGTCTTCCGGTGGCAGTGGAAAGAAAGTACGTTTCTTCTTATGGCATTGTGTGAATTGCAAAATGTGTTTTTTAGACTTCAAATTTGATTAAATAACCATGTTTAATTATTGTCATTAATTCATTCATGTCTGGACAGGAGTTCTCTAACTAAGCAAAATAAATGCATACACAGAGATCGTCCCCATTTGCAGCACAATACCTGTTTCTGCTGGTAGACCACACAAACACGCACGCACGCACGCATGCACACACACTATATAAAATCGACAGGTGATCACGTTTGACAGGCTAGAGCCTGTACATACACTACTTAAAATTATTTCCAACAAATAGCCAGAGTATTGCCTCTTCGTCTGTATATTTGTTCTCCCCGTTGAAGAGTTGGATTTTTCAATGCCAAAGGCATGCCTTTTCTGTTTTTATTTGTTGTTCCCACCAGTGCAGTATTTTCATTTTCCAGCTCACTTGCAAGAGTTGGATTGGTGTAGTATCTTTCAGTGAACAAAGTGTGTCCTTTCCCACGCAAGTCTCCTAATAGATCTTTCACAATATTAGTGAAAACGTTACTCTGCCCACAAAAAATAGAAAAATTGGCCATATATAGCCAGAATCTGACTCTGAAAGCATGTATAATTTGATGCCATTTTTGTAGGCTTCTGAGGCATGTATTGCTTGAAAAAATTCTGCCCCTGTATTTACACATGCCCTCATCGATTGTAATGTCCTCAGCTGGTTGGTATGCCTGCTGAAAGCGCAAGCGGACTTTGTCAACTAAAGGGCGAATTTTATGGAAAGGATCATATCCAGGTTCCCCTTTCTTTTTTCGCTACTATTATCGTTTATATGAAAATTGTGAAGAATCAAAGAAACCTGTCACGTCTCATCAAATTAGGAAAGAAGTTACATGATATAGCCTTCTTGGACCAGTGATCTGAAATGTGTGGTTTCTGGCTAACACTCGTATGAGAAATAATGCCAAAAAATTTACGTAATTCAGAAATCGTCACACCTTCCAATTTGCCATTCTAGACTTGGGAGATAACGAATTTGTACTTCATCTTTCTAATAAATTGTCGGGCATACAGATTTTTTGTTCCTTGATATGGTGCAGAAACTCATTGTCAATGAAGTAACAGAAAAAGTCTGTTATGGAACTATTTTCATCTAATTCTGTAATATCGGTTATACCTGATTGTCCTGTGAATACATCAATAGTTGGTACCTGCTCAGTTGCTGTCCAACCATTGACTGAGTCACTTCTTCTGGCCCTGTCTCTGCCAGTAAGACTATTTATTGGCCTACCTCTCACTTGAACAGGAGAGCAAAATCTTGCTCACTTTCATTTTCAGACTGCGATTCTTCATTTTCAGTATCTACAACACAAAAAACAAAATAGTATAAGTATTTATAAAAAAATAAAATAAAATACGTTCACAAAAAAATTTTGTTTATAAAAAATACGTTCACAACAAATGCAAATGTTGTAAATTGTATAATTATAAATACTAACCTGAATACAAATCTTCTTGAACATAATCTGGATCATCGTCTGTATTATCAGAAAAAATCACAATCACCAATATCACCATCACTTTCACTAAAATCGCGTTCCAATTCAGCAAGAATTTCGTCTACGGTCAAGCCACGTCCCGACATTTTGAGCGCCAAACAACGACTGGGTTCAACTCAAACTGTTGACTATTATGTGGCCGTATATGAGATCTAGCGGTAAAAATGTGAACTGCTTGTGCATTACCAACTCTGTATGGTGCTGCTAAACCGTCATATGAATGACTAACCCGTATAAAAGCATTGAAAACACGACTCCGTCAATTGACGGACCTCGCATTTTACGGAAGTTTTCTCTAGTCCGTCAATTGACGGAGTTAGCACTCAAAGTGTAAAATATTGGCAAATAATCTGTAAAAATAGTATTATATTTTTTGTTAATTCAAGTTGTACGTTTATTAATATTTTAATAAAATAATATTCACTTTAAGTAAACATAATTATTGTTTACAAGACAGCATCCATTCTAAATTGATTGGAAAAATTATTTTTAATAAAACTTAAAATTCCATATTACTTATTTTACTTCAAATATATACATTTTTGTATTGATTTTACTTCACTAACTCATACTTCAGTTCTTTGTGAGTTGTTTCTTTCTTTCGAACAAAATAATTTTCAATTTTTTACTTGTGTGTGTGTGTGTGTGTGTGTGTGTGTGTGTGTGTGTGTGTGTGTGTGTGTGTGTGTGTGTGTGTGTGTGTGTGTGTGTGTGTGTGTGTGTGTGTGTGTGTGTGTGTGTGTGTGTGCACCTTATGGATATATGAGACAATGACAACGATGATGATGGTGATGATATTGTCGATACAGATTTCCTGTCGCTAATAAAACCCCAAGAGTGGCCTCATGAGTAAGTCATTTGCGTCTTCCGGTGGCAGTGGAGAGAAAGTACATTTCTTCTTATGGCATTGTCTGAATTGCAAAATGTGTTTTTTAGACTTCAAATTTGATTAAATAACTATGTTTAATTATTGTCATTAATTCATTCATGTCTGGACAGGAGTTCTCTAACTAAGCAAAATAAATGCATACACAGAGATCGTCCCCATTTGCAGCACAATACCTGTTTCTGCTGGTAGACCACACACCCACACAAACACGCACGCATGCACACACACTATATAAAATCGACAGGTGATCCCGTTTGACAGGCTAGAGCCTGTAATCTTTGCCTGTACATACACTACTTAAAATTATTTCCAACAAATAGCCAGAGTATTGCCTCTTCGTCTGTATATTTGTTCTCCCCGTTGAAGAGTTGGATTTTTCAATGCCAAAGGCATGCCTTTTCTGTTTTTATTTGTTGTTCCCACCAGTGCAGTATTTTCATTTTCCAGCTCACTTGCAAGAGTTGGATTGGTGTAGTATCTTTCAGTGAACAAAGTGTGTCCTTTCCCACGCAAGTCTCCTAATAGATCTTTCACAATATTAGTGAAAACGTTACTCTGCCCACAAAAAATAGAAAAATTGGCCATATATAGCCAGAATCTGACTCTGAAAGCATGTATAATTTGATGCCATATTTTTAGGCTTCTGAGGCATGTATTGCTTGAAAAAATTCTACCCCTGTATTTACACATGCCCTCATCGATTGTAATGTCCTCAGCTGGTTGGTATGCCTGCTGAAAGCGCAAGCGGACTTTGTCAACTAAAGGGCGAATTTTATGGAAAGGATCATATCCAGGTTCCCCTTTCTTTTTTCGCTACTATTATCGTTTATATGAAAATTGTGAAGAATCAAAGAAACCTGTCACGGCTCATCAAATTAGGAAAGAAGTTACATGATATAGCCTTCTTGGACCAGTGATCTGAAATGTGTGGTTTCTGGCTAACACTCGTATGAAAAATAATGCCAAAAAATTTACGTAATTCAGAAATCGTCACACCCTTCCAATTTGCCATTCTAGACTTGGGAGATAACGAATTTGTACTTCATCTTTCTAATACATTGTCAGGCATACAGATTTGTTTGTTCCTTGATATGGTGCAAAAACTCATTGTCAATGAAGTAACAGAAAAAGTCTGTTATGGAACTATTTTCGTCTAATTCTGTAATATCGGTTATACCTGATTGTCCTGTGAATACATCAATAGTTGGTACCTGCTCAGTTGCTGTCCAACCATTGACTGAGTCACTTCTTCTGGCCCTGTCTCTGCCAGTAAGACTATTTATTGGCCTACCTCTCACTTGAACAGGAGAGCAAAATCTTGCTCACTTTCATTTTCAGACTGCGATTCTTCATTTTCAGTATCTACAACACAAAAAACAAAATAGTATAAGTATTTATAAAAAAATAAAATAAAATACGTTCACAAAAAAATTTTGTTTATAAAAAATACGTTCACAACAAATGCAAAGGTTGTAAATTGTATAATTATAAATACTAACCTGAATACAAATCTTCTTGAACATAATCTGGATCATCGTCTGTATTATCAGAAAAAATCACAATCACCAATATCACCATCACTTTCACTAAAATCGCGTTCCAATTCAGCAAGAATTTCGTCTACGGTCAAGCCGCGTCCCGACATTTTGAGCGCCAAACAACGACTGGGTTCAACTCAAACTGTTGACTATTATGTGGCCACATATGAGATCTAGCGGTAAAAATGTGAACTGCTTGTGCATTACCAACTCTGTATGGTGCTGCTAAACCGTCATATGAATGACTAACCCGTATAAAAGCATTGAAAACACGACTCCGTCAATTGACGGACTTCGCATTTTACGGAAGTTTCGCTAGTCCGTCAATTGACGGAGTTAGCACTCAAAGTGTAAAATATTGGCAAATAATCTGCAAAAATAGTATTATATTTTTTGTTAATTCCAGTTGTACGTTTATTAATATTTTAATAAAATAATATTCACTTTAAGTAAACATAATTATTGTATACAAGACAGCATCCATTCTAAATTGATTGGAAAAATTATTTTTAATAAAACTTAAAATTCCATATTACTTATTTTACTTCAACTATTTACATTTTTGTATTGATTTTACTTCACTAACTCATACTTCAGTTCTTTGTGAGTTGTTTCTTTCTTTCGAACAAAATAATTTTCAATTTTTTACTTGTGTGTGTGTGTGTGTGTGTGTGTGTGTGTGTGTGTGTGTGCACCTTATGGATATATGAGACAATGACAACGATGATGATGGTGATGATATTGTCGATGCCGATTTCCTATCGCTAATAAAACCCCAAGAGTGGCCTCATGAGTAAGTCAGTTGCGTCTTCCGGTGGCAGTGGAGAGAAAGTACATTTCTTCTTATGGCATTGTCTGAATTGCAAAATGTGTTTTTTAGACTTCAAATTTGATTAAATAACCATGTTTAATTATTGTCATTAATTCATTCATGTCTGGACAGGAGTTCTCTAACTAAGCAAAATAAATGCATACACAGAGATCGTCCCCATTTGCAGCACAATACCTGTTTCTGCTGGTAGACCACACAAACACGCACGCACGCACGCATGCACACACACTATATAAAATCGAAAGGTGATCCCGTTTGACAGGCTAGAGCCTGTAATCTTTGCCTGTACATACACTACTTAAAATTATTTCCAACAAATAGCCAGAGTATTGCCTCTTCGTCTGTATATTTGTTCTCCCCGTTGAAGAGTTGGATTTTTCAATGCCAAAGGCATGCCTTTTCTGTTTTTATTTGTTGTTCCCACCAGTGCAGTATTTTCATTTTCCAGCTCACTTGCAAGAGTTGGATTGGTGTAGTATCTTTCAGTGAACAAAGTGTGTCCTTTCCCACGCAAGTCTCCTAATAGATCTTTCACAATATTAGTGAAAACGTTACTCTGCCCACAAAAAATAGAAAAATTGGCCATATATAGCCAGAATCTGACTCTGAAAGCATGTATAATTTGATGCCATATTTTTAGGCTTCTGAGGCATGTATTGCTTGAAAAAATTCTACCCCTGTATTTACACATGCCCTCATCGATTGTAATGTCCTCAGCTGGTTGGTATGCCTGCTGAAAGCGCAAGCGGACTTTGTCAACTAAAGGGCGAATTTTATGGAAAGGATCATATCCAGGTTCCCCTTTCTTTTTTCGCTACTATTATCGTTTATATGAAAATTGTGAAGAATCAAAGAAACCTGTCACGGCTCATCAAATTAGGAAAGAAGTTACATGATATAGCCTTCTTGGACCAGTGATCTGAAATGTGTGGTTTCTGGCTAACACTCGTATGAAAAATAATGCCAAAAAATTTACGTAATTCAGAAATCGTCACACCCTTCCAATTTGCCATTCTAGACTTGGGAGATAACGAATTTGTACTTCATCTTTCTAATACATTGTCAGGCATACAGATTGTTTGTTCCTTGATATGGTGCAAAAACTCATTGTCAATGAAGTAACAGAAAAAGTCTGTTATGGAACTATTTTCGTCTAATTCTGTAATATCGGTTATACCTGATTGTCCTGTGAATACATCAATAGTTGGTACCTGCTCAGTTGCTGTCCAACCATTGACTGAGTCACTTCTTCTGGCCCTGTCTCTGCCAGTAAGACTATTTATTGGCCTACCTCTCACTTGAACAGGAGAGCAAAATCTTGCTCACTTTCATTTTCAGACTGCGATTCTTCATTTTCAGTATCTACAACACAAAAAACAAAATAGTATAAGTATTTATAAAAAAATAAAATAAAATACGTTCACAAAAAAATTTTGTTTATAAAAAATACGTTCACAACAAATGCAAATGTTGTAAATTGTATAATTATAAATACTAACCTGAATACAAATCTTCTTGAACATAATCTGGATCATCGTCTGTATTATCAGAAAAAATCACAATCACCAATATCACCATCACTTTCACTAAAATCGCGTTCCAATTCAGCAAGAATTTCGTCTACGGTCAAGCCGCGTCCCGACATTTTGAGCGCCAAACAACGACTGGGTTCAACTCAAACTGTTGACTATTATGTGGCCACATATGAGATCTAGCGGTAAAAATGTGAACTGCTTGTGCATTACCAACTCTGTATGGTGCTGCTAAACCGTCATATGAATGACTAACCCGTATAAAAGCATTGAAAACACGACTCCGTCAATTGACGGACTTCGCATTTTACGGAAGTTTCGCTAGTCCGTCAATTGACGGAGTTAGCACTCAAAGTGTAAAATATTGGCAAATAATCTGCAAAAATAGTATTATATTTTTTGTTAATTCCAGTTGTACGTTTATTAATATTTTAATAAAATAATATTCACTTTAAGTAAACATAATTATTGTATACAAGACAGCATCCATTCTAAATTGATTGGAAAAATTATTTTTAATAAAACTTAAAATTCCATATTACTTATTTTACTTCAACTATTTACATTTTTGTATTGATTTTACTTCACTAACTCATACTTCAGTTCTTTGTGAGTTGTTTCTTTCTTTCGAACAAAATAATTTTCAATTTTTTACTTGTGTGTGTGTGTGTGTGTGTGTGTGTGTGTGTGTGTGTGTGTGTGTGTGTGTGTGTGTGTGTGTGTGTGCACCTTATGGATATATGAGACAATGACAACGATGATGATGGTGATGATATTGTCGATACAGATTTCCTGTCGCTAATAAAACCCCAAGAGTGGCCTCATGAGTAAGTCATTTGCGTCTTCCGGTGGCAGTGGAGAGAAAGTACATTTCTTCTTATGGCATTGTCTGAATTGCAAAATGTGTTTTTTAGACTTCAAATTTGATTAAATAACCATGTTTAATTATTGTCATTAATTCATTCATGTCTGGACAGGAGTTCTCTAACTAAGCAAAATAAATGCATACACAGAGATCGTCCCCATTTGCAGCACAATACCTGTTTCTGCTGGTAGACCACACACCCACACAAACACGCACGCACGCACGCATGCACACACACTATATAAAATCGACAGGTGATCCCGTTTGACAGGCTAGAGCCTGTAATCTTTGCCTGTACATACACTACTTAAAATTATTTCCAACAAATAGCCAGAGTATTGCCTCTTCGTCTGTATATTTGTTCTCCCCGTTGAAGAGTTGGATTTTTCAATGCCAAAGGCATGCCTTTTCTGTTTTTATTTGTTGTTCCCACCAGTGCAGTATTTTCATTTTCCAGCTCACTTGCAAGAGTTGGATTGGTGTAGTATCTTTCAGTGAACAAAGTGTGTCCTTTCCCACGCAAGTCTCCTAATAGATCTTTCACAATATTAGTGAAAACGTTACTCTGCCCACAAAAAATAGAAAAATTGGCCATATATAGCCAGAATCTGACTCTGAAAGCATGTATAATTTGATGCCATATTTTTAGGCTTCTGAGGCATGTATTGCTTGAAAAAATTCTACCCCTGTATTTACACATGCCCTCATCGATTGTAATGTCCTCAGCTGGTTGGTATGCCTGCTGAAAGCGCAAGCGGACTTTGTCAACTAAAGGGCGAATTTTATGGAAAGGATCATATCCAGGTTCCCCTTTCTTTTTTCGCTACTATTATCGTTTATATGAAAATTGTGAAGAATCAAAGAAACCTGTCACGGCTCATCAAATTAGGAAAGAAGTTACATGATATAGCCTTCTTGGACCAGTGATCTGAAATGTGTGGTTTCTGGCTAACACTCGTATGAAAAATAATGCCAAAAAATTTACGTAATTCAGAAATCGTCACACCCTTCCAATTTGCCATTCTAGACTTGGGAGATAACGAATTTGTACTTCATCTTTCTAATACATTGTCAGGCATACAGATTTGTTTGTTCCTTGATATGGTGCAAAAACTCATTGTCAATGAAGTAACAGAAAAAGTCTGTTATGGAACTATTTTCGTCTAATTCTGTAATATCGGTTATACCTGATTGTCCTGTGAATACATCAATAGTTGGTACCTGCTCAGTTGCTGTCCAACCATTGACTGAGTCACTTCTTCTGGCCCTGTCTCTGCCAGTAAGACTATTTATTGGCCTACCTCTCACTTGAACAGGAGAGCAAAATCTTGCTCACTTTCATTTTCAGACTGCGATTCTTCATTTTCAGTATCTACAACACAAAAAACAAAATAGTATAAGTATTTATAAAAAAATAAAATAAAATACGTTCACAAAAAAATTTTGTTTATAAAAAATACGTTCACAACAAATGCAAAGGTTGTAAATTGTATAATTATAAATACTAACCTGAATACAAATCTTCTTGAACATAATCTGGATCATCGTCTGTATTATCAGAAAAAATCACAATCACCAATATCACCATCACTTTCACTAAAATCGCGTTCCAATTCAGCAAGAATTTCGTCTACGGTCAAGCCGCGTCCCGACATTTTGAGCGCCAAACAACGACTGGGTTCAACTCAAACTGTTGACTATTATGTGGCCACATATGAGATCTAGCGGTAAAAATGTGAACTGCTTGTGCATTACCAACTCTGTATGGTGCTGCTAAACCGTCATATGAATGACTAACCCGTATAAAAGCATTGAAAACACGACTCCGTCAATTGACGGACTTCGCATTTTACGGAAGTTTCGCTAGTCCGTCAATTGACGGAGTTAGCACTCAAAGTGTAAAATATTGGCAAATAATCTGCAAAAATAGTATTATATTTTTTGTTAATTCCAGTTGTACGTTTATTAATATTTTAATAAAATAATATTCACTTTAAGTAAACATAATTATTGTATACAAGACAGCATCCATTCTAAATTGATTGGAAAAATTATTTTTAATAAAACTTAAAATTCCATATTACTTATTTTACTTCAACTATTTACATTTTTGTATTGATTTTACTTCACTAACTCATACTTCAGTTCTTTGTGAGTTGTTTCTTTCTTTCGAACAAAATAATTTTCAATTTTTTACTTGTGTGTGTGTGTGTGTGTGTGTGTGTGTGTGTGTGTGTGTGTGTGTGTGTGTGTGTGTGTGCACCTTATGGATATATGAGACAATGACAACGATGATGATGGTGATGATATTGTCGATGCCGATTTCCTATCGCTAATAAAACCCCAAGAGTGGCCTCATGAGTAAGTCAGTTGCGTCTTCCGGTGGCAGTGGAGAGAAAGTACATTTCTTCTTATGGCATTGTCTGAATTGCAAAATGTGTTTTTTAGACTTCAAATTTGATTAAATAACCATGTTTAATTATTGTCATTAATTCATTCATGTCTGGACAGGAGTTCTCTAACTAAGCAAAATAAATGCATACACAGAGATCGTCCCCATTTGCAGCACAATACCTGTTTCTGCTGGTAGACCACACACCCACACAAACACGCACGCACGCACGCATGCACACACACTATATAAAATCGAAAGGTGATCCCGTTTGACAGGCTAGAGCCTGTAATCTTTGCCTGTACATACACTACTTAAAATTATTTCCAACAAATAGCCAGAGTATTGCCTCTTCGTCTGTATATTTGTTCTCCCCGTTGAAGAGTTGGATTTTTCAATGCCAAAGGCATGCCTTTTCTGTTTTTATTTGTTGTTCCCACCAGTGCAGTATTTTCATTTTCCAGCTCACTTGCAAGAGTTGGATTGGTGTAGTATCTTTCAGTGAACAAAGTGTGTCCTTTCCCACGCAAGTCTCCTAATAGATCTTTCACAATATTAGTGAAAACGTTACTCTGCCCACAAAAAATAGAAAAATTGGCCATATATAGCCAGAATCTGACTCTGAAAGCATGTATAATTTGATGCCATATTTTTAGGCTTCTGAGGCATGTATTGCTTGAAAAAATTCTACCCCTGTATTTACACATGCCCTCATCGATTGTAATGTCCTCAGCTGGTTGGTATGCCTGCTGAAAGCGCAAGCGGACTTTGTCAACTAAAGGGCGAATTTTATGGAAAGGATCATATCCAGGTTCCCCTTTCTTTTTTCGCTACTATTATCGTTTATATGAAAATTGTGAAGAATCAAAGAAACCTGTCACGGCTCATCAAATTAGGAAAGAAGTTACATGATATAGCCTTCTTGGACCAGTGATCGGAAATGTGTGGTTTCTGGCTAACACTCGTATGAAAAATAATGCCAAAAAATTTACGTAATTCAGAAATCGTCACACCCTTCCAATTTGCCATTCTAGACTTGGGAGATAACGAATTTGTACTTCATCTTTCTAATACATTGTCAGGCATACAGATTTGTTTGTTCCTTGATATGGTGCAAAAACTCATTGTCAATGAAGTAACAGAAAAAGTCTGTTATGGAACTATTTTCGTCTAATTCTGTAATATCGGTTATACCTGATTGTCCTGTGAATACATCAATAGTTGGTACCTGCTCAGTTGCTGTCCAACCATTGACTGAGTCACTTCTTCTGGCCCTGTCTCTGCCAGTAAGACTATTTATTGGCCTACCTCTCACTTGAACAGGAGAGCAAAATCTTGCTCACTTTCATTTTCAGACTGCGATTCTTCATTTTCAGTATCTACAACACAAAAAACAAAATAGTATAAGTATTTATAAAAAAATAAAATAAAATACGTTCACAAAAAAATTTTGTTTATAAAAAATACGTTCACAACAAATGCAAATGTTGTAAATTGTATAATTATAAATACTAACCTGAATACAAATCTTCTTGAACATAATCTGGATCATCGTCTGTATTATCAGAAAAAATCACAATCACCAATATCACCATCACTTTCACTAAAATCGCGTTCCAATTCAGCAAGAATTTCGTCTACGGTCAAGCCGCGTCCCGACATTTTGAGCGCCAAACAACGACTGGGTTCAACTCAAACTGTTCACTATTATGTGGCCGCATATGAGATCTAGCGGTAAAAATGTGAACTGCTTGTGCATTACCAACTCTGTATGGTGCTGCTAAACCGTCATATGAATGACTAACCCGTATAAAAGCATTGAAAACACGACTCCGTCAATTGACGGACTTCGCATTTTACGGAAGTTTCGCTAGTCCGTCAATTGACGGAGTTAGCACTCAAAGTGTAAAATATTGGCAAATAATCTGCAAAAATAGTATTATATTTTTTGTTAATTCAAGTTGTACGTTTATTAATATTTTAATAAAATAATATTCACTTTAAGTAAACATAATTATTGTATACAAGACAGCATCCATTCTAAATTGATTGGAAAAATTATTTTTAATAAAACTTAAAATTCCATATTACTTATTTTACTTCAACTATTTACATTTTTGTATTGATTTTACTTCACTAACTCATACTTCAGTTCTTTGTGAGTTGTTTCTTTCTTTCGAACAAAATAATTGTCAATTTTTTACTTGTGTGTGTGTGTGTGTGTGTGTGTGTGTGTGTGTGTGTGTGTGTGTGTGTGTGTGTGTGTGCAGCTTATGGATATATGAGACAATGACAACGATGATGATGGTGATGATATTGTCGATGCCGATTTCCTGTCGCTAATAAAACCCCAAGAGTGGCCTCATGAGTAAGTCATTTGCGTCTTCCGGTGGCAGTGGAAAGAAAGTACGTTTCTTCTTATGGCATTGTCTGAATTGCAAAATGTGTTTTTTAGACTTCAAATTTGATTAAATAACCATGTTTAATTATTGTCATTAATTCATTCATGTCTGGACAGGAGTTCTCTAACTAAGCAAAATAAATGCATACACAGAGATCGTCCCCATTTGCAGCACAATACCTGTTTCTGCTGATAGACCACACAAACACGCACGCACGCACGCATGCACACACACTATATAAAATCGACAGGTGATCACGTTTGACAGGCTAGAGCCTGTACATACACTACTTAAAATTATTTCCAACAAATAGCCAGAGTATTGCCTCTTCGTCTGTATATTTGTTCTCCCCGTTGAAGAGTTGGATTTTTCAATGCCAAAGGCATACCTTTTCTGTTTTTATTTGTTGTTCCCACCAGTGCAGTATTTTCATTTTCCAGCTCACTTGCAAGAGTTGGATTGGTGTAGTATCTTTCAGTGAACAAAGTGTGTTCTTTCCCACGCAAGTCTCCTAATAGATCTTTCACAATATTAGTGAAAACGTTACTCTGCCCACAAAAAATAGAAAAATTGGCCATATATAGCCAGAATCTGACTCTGAAAGCATGTATAATTTGATGCCATATTTTTAGGCTTCTGAGGCATGTATTGCTTGAAAAAATTCTACCCCTGTATTTACACATGCCCTCATCGATTGTAATGTCCTCAGCTGGTTGGTATGCCTGCTGAAAGCGCAAGCGGACTTTGTCAACTAAAGGGCGAATTTTATGGAAAGGATCATATCCAGGTTCCCCTTTCTTTTTTCGCTACTATTATCGTTTATATGAAAATTGTGAAGAATCAAAGAAACCTGTCACGGCTCATCAAATTAGGAAAGAAGTTACATGATATAGCCTTCTTGGACCAGTGATCTGAAATGTGTGGTTTCTGGCTAACACTCGTATGAAAAATAATGCCAAAAAATTTACGTAATTCAGAAATCGTCACACCCTTCCAATTTGCCATTCTAGACTTGGGAGATAACGAATTTGTACTTCATCTTTCTAATACATTGTCAGGCATACAGATTTGTTTGTTCCTTGATATGGTGCAAAAACTCATTGTCAATGAAGTAACAGAAAAAGTCTGTTATGGAACTATTTTCGTCTAATTCTGTAATATCGGTTATACCTGATTGTCCTGTGAATACATCAATAGTTGGTACCTGCTCAGTTGCTGTCCAACCATTGACTGAGTCACTTCTTCTGGCCCTGTCTCTGCCAGTAAGACTATTTATTGGCCTACCTCTCACTTGAACAGGAGAGCAAAATCTTGCTCACTTTCATTTTCAGACTGCGATTCTTCATTTTCAGTATCTACAACACAAAAAACAAAATAGTATAAGTATTTATAAAAAAATAAAATAAAATACGTTCACAAAAAAATTTTGTTTATAAAAAATACGTTCACAACAAATGCAAATGTTGTAAATTGTATAATTATAAATACTAACCTGAATACAAATCTTCTTGAACATAATCTGGATCATCGTCTGTATTATCAGAAAAAATCACAATCACCAATATCACCATCACTTTCACTAAAATCGCGTTCCAATTCAGCAAGAATTTCGTCTACGGTCAAGCCGCGTCCCGACATTTTGAGCGCCAAACAACGACTGGGTTCAACTCAAACTGTTCACTATTATGTGGCCGCATATGAGATCTAGCGGTAAAAATGTGAACTGCTTGTGCATTACCAACTCTGTATGGTGCTGCTAAACCGTCATATGAATGACTAACCCGTATAAAAGCATTGAAAACACGACTCCGTCAATTGACGGACTTCGCATTTTACGGAAGTTTCGCTAGTCCGTCAATTGACGGAGTTAGCACTCAAAGTGTAAAATATTGGCAAATAATCTGCAAAAATAGTATTATATTTTTTGTTAATTCAAGTTGTACGTTTATTAATATTTTAATAAAATAATATTCACTTTAAGTAAACATAATTATTGTATACAAGACAGCATCCATTCTAAATTGATTGGAAAAATTATTTTTAATAAAACTTAAAATTCCATATTACTTATTTTACTTCAACTATTTACATTTTTGTATTGATTTTACTTCACTAACTCATACTTCAGTTCTTTGTGAGTTGTTTCTTTCTTTCGAACAAAATAATTTTCAATTTTTTACTTGTGTGTGTGTGTGTGTGTGTGTGTGTGTGTGTGTGTGTGTGTGTGTGTGTGTGTGTGTGTGTGTGTGTGTGTGTGTGTGTGTGTGTGTGCACCTTATGGATATATGAGACAATGACAACGATGATGATGGTGATGATATTGTCGATACAGATTTCCTGTCGCTAATAAAACCCCAAGAGTGGCCTCATGAGTAAGTCATTTGCTTCTTCCGGTGGCAGTGGAGAGAAAGTACATTTCTTCTTATGGCATTGTCTGAATTGCAAAATGTGTTTTTTAGACTTCAAATTTGATTAAATAACCATGTTTAATTATTGTCATTAATTCATTCATGTCTGGACAGGAGTTCTCTAACTAAGCAAAATAAATGCATACACAGAGATCGTCCCCATTTGCAGCACAATACCTGTTTCTGCTGGTAGACCACACAAACACGCACGCACGCACGCATGCACACACACTATATAAAATCGACAGGTGATCCCGTTTGACAGGCTAGAGCCTGTAATCTTTGCCTGTACATACACTACTTAAAATTATTTCCAACAAATAGCCAGAGTATTGCCTCTTCGTCTGTATATTTGTTCTCCCCGTTGAAGAGTTGGATTTTTCAATGCCAAAGGCATGCCTTTTCTGTTTTTATTTGTTGTTCCCACCAGTGCAGTATTTTCATTTTCCAGCTCACTTCCAAGAGTTGGATTGGTGTAGTATCTTTCAGTGAACAAAGTGTGTCCTTTCCCACGCAAGTCTCCTAATAGATCTTTCACAATATTAGTGAAAACGTTACTCTGCCCACAAAAAATAGAAAAATTGGCCATATATAGCCAGAATCTGACTCTGAAAGCATGTATAATTTGATGCCATATTTTTAGGCTTCTGAGGCATGTATTGCTTGAAAAAATTCTACCCCTGTATTTACACATGCCCTCATCGATTGTAATGTCCTCAGCTGGTTGGTATGCCTGCTGAAAGCGCAAGCGGACTTTGTCAACTAAAGGGCGAATTTTATGGAAAGGATCATATCCAGGTTCCCCTTTCTTTTTTCGCTACTATTATCGTTTATATGAAAATTGTGAAGAATCAAAGAAACCTGTCACGGCTCATCAAATTAGGAAAGAAGTTACATGATATAGCCTTCTTGGACCAGTGATCTGAAATGTGTGGTTTCTGGCTAACACTCGTATGAAAAATAATGCCAAAAAATTTACGTAATTCAGAAATCGTCACACCCTTCCAATTTGCCATTCTAGACTTGGGAGATAACGAATTTGTACTTCATCTTTCTAATACATTGTCAGGCATACAGATTTGTTTGTTCCTTGATATGGTGCAAAAACTCATTGTCAATGAAGTAACAGAAAAAGTCTGTTATGGAACTATTTTCGTCTAATTCTGTAATATCGGTTATACCTGATTGTCCTGTGAATACATCAATAGTTGGTACCTGCTCAGTTGCTGTCCAACCATTGACTGAGTCACTTCTTCTGGCCCTGTCTCTGCCAGTAAGACTATTTATTGGCCTACCTCTCACTTGAACAGGAGAGCAAAATCTTGCTCACTTTCATTTTCAGACTGCGATTCTTCATTTTCAGTATCTACAACACAAAAAACAAAATAGTATAAGTATTTATAAAAAAATAAAATAAAATACGTTCACAAAAAAATTTTGTTTATAAAAAATACGTTCACAACAAATGCAAAGGTTGTAAATTGTATAATTATAAATACTAACCTGAATACAAATCTTCTTGAACATAATCTGGATCATCGTCTGTATTATCAGAAAAAATCACAATCACCAATATCACCATCACTTTCACTAAAATCGCGTTCCAATTCAGCAAGAATTTCGTCTACGGTCAAGCCGCGTCCCGACATTTTGAGCGCCAAACAACGACTGGGTTCAACTCAAACTGTTGACTATTATGTGGCCACATATGAGATCTAGCGGTAAAAATGTGAACTGCTTGTGCATTACCAACTCTGTATGGTGCTGCTAAACCGTCATATGAATGACTAACCCGTATAAAAGCATTGAAAACACGACTCCGTCAATTGACGGACTTCGCATTTTACGGAAGTTTCGCTAGTCCGTCAATTGACGGAGTTAGCACTCAAAGTGTAAAATATTGGCAAATAATCTGCAAAAATAGTATTATATTTTTTGTTAATTCCAGTTGTACGTTTATTAATATTTTAATAAAATAATATTCACTTTAAGTAAACATAATTATTGTATACAAGACAGCATCCATTCTAAATTGATTGGAAAAATTATTTTTAATAAAACTTAAAATTCCATATTACTTATTTTACTTCAACTATTTACATTTTTGTATTGATTTTACTTCACTAACTCATACTTCAGTTCTTTGTGAGTTGTTTCTTTCTTTCGAACAAAATAATTTTCAATTTTTTACTTGTGTGTGTGTGTGTGTGTGTGTGTGTGTGTGCACCTTATGGATATATGAGACAATGACAACGATGATGATGGTGATGATATTGTCGATGCCGATTTCCTATCGCTAATAAAACCCCAAGAGTGGCCTCATGAGTAAGTCAGTTGCGTCTTCCGGTGGCAGTGGAGAGAAAGTACATTTCTTCTTATGGCATTGTCTGAATTGCAAAATGTGTTTTTTAGACTTCAAATTTGATTAAATAACCATGTTTAATTATTGTCATTAATTCATTCATGTCTGGACAGGAGTTCTCTAACTAAGCAAAATAAATGCATACACAGAGATCGTCCCCATTTGCAGCACAATACCTGTTTCTGCTGGTAGACCACACAAACACGCACGCACGCACGCATGCACACACACTATATAAAATCGAAAGGTGATCCCGTTTGACAGGCTAGAGCCTGTAATCTTTGCCTGTACATACACTACTTAAAATTATTTCCAACAAATAGCCAGAGTATTGCCTCTTCGTCTGTATATTTGTTCTCCCCGTTGAAGAGTTGGATTTTTCAATGCCAAAGGCATGCCTTTTCTGTTTTTATTTGTTGTTCCCACCAGTGCAGTATTTTCATTTTCCAGCTCACTTGCAAGAGTTGGATTGGTGTAGTATCTTTCAGTGAACAAAGTGTGTCCTTTCCCACGCAAGTCTCCTAATAGATCTTTCACAATATTAGTGAAAACGTTACTCTGCCCACAAAAAATAGAAAAATTGGCCATATATAGCCAGAATCTGACTCTGAAAGCATGTATAATTTGATGCCATATTTTTAGGCTTCTGAGGCATGTATTGCTTGAAAAAATTCTACCCCTGTATTTACACATGCCCTCATCGATTGTAATGTCCTCAGCTGGTTGGTATGCCTGCTGAAAGCGCAAGCGGACTTTGTCAACTAAAGGGCGAATTTTATGGAAAGGATCATATCCAGGTTCCCCTTTCTTTTTTCGCTACTATTATCGTTTATATGAAAATTGTGAAGAATCAAAGAAACCTGTCACGGCTCATCAAATTAGGAAAGAAGTTACATGATATAGCCTTCTTGGACCAGTGATCTGAAATGTGTGGTTTCTGGCTAACACTCGTATGAAAAATAATGCCAAAAAATTTACGTAATTCAGAAATCGTCACACCCTTCCAATTTGCCATTCTAGACTTGGGAGATAACGAATTTGTACTTCATCTTTCTAATACATTGTCAGGCATACAGATTTGTTTGTTCCTTGATATGGTGCAAAAACTCATTGTCAATGAAGTAACAGAAAAAGTCTGTTATGGAACTATTTTCGTCTAATTCTGTAATATCGGTTATACCTGATTGTCCTGTGAATACATCAATAGTTGGTACCTGCTCAGTTGCTGTCCAACCATTGACTGCGTCACTTCTTCTGGCCCTGTCTCTGCCAGTAAGACTATTTATTGGCCTACCTCTCACTTGAACAGGAGAGCAAAATCTTGCTCACTTTCATTTTCAGACTGCGATTCTTCATTTTCAGTATCTACAACACAAAAAACAAAATAGTATAAGTATTTATAAAAAAATAAAATAAAATACGTTCACAAAAAAATTTTGTTTATAAAAAATACGTTCACAACAAATGCAAAGGTTGTAAATTGTATAATTATAAATACTAACCTGAATACAAATCTTCTTGAACATAATCTGGATCATCGTCTGTATTATCAGAAAAAATCACAATCACCAATATCACCATCACTTTCACTAAAATCGCGTTCCAATTCAGCAAGAATTTCGTCTACGGTCAAGCCGCGTCCCGACATTTTGAGCGCCAAACAACGACTGGGTTCAACTCAAACTGTTGACTATTATGTGGCCACATATGAGATCTAGCGGTAAAAATGTGAACTGCTTGTGCATTACCAACTCTGTATGGTGCTGCTAAACCGTCATATGAATGACTAACCCGTATAAAAGCATTGAAAACACGACTCCGTCAATTGACGGACTTCGCATTTTACGGAAGTTTCGCTAGTCCGTCAATTGACGGAGTTAGCACTCAAAGTGTAAAATATTGGCAAATAATCTGCAAAAATAGTATTATATTTTTTGTTAATTCCAGTTGTACGTTTATTAATATTTTAATAAAATAATATTCACTTTAAGTAAACATAATTATTGTATACAAGACAGCATCCATTCTAAATTGATTGGAAAAATTATTTTTAATAAAACTTAAAATTCCATATTACTTATTTTACTTCAACTATTTACATTTTTGTATTGATTTTACTTCACTAACTCATACTTCAGTTCTTTGTGAGTTGTTTCTTTCTTTCGAACAAAATAATTTTCAATTTTTTACTTGTGTGTGTGTGTGTGTGTGTGTGTGTGTGTGTGTGTGTGTGTGTGTGTGTGTGTGTGTGTGTGTGTGTGTGTGTGTGTGCGCGCGCAGCTTATGGATATATGAGACAATGACAACGATGATGATGGTGATGATATTGTCGATGCCGATTTCCTGTCGCTAATAAAACCCCAAGAGTGGCCTCATGAGTAAGTCATTTGCGTCTTCCGGTGGCAGTGGAAAGAAAGTACGTTTCTTCTTATGGCATTGTCTGAATTGCAAAATGTGTTTTTTAGACTTCAAATTTGATTAAATAACCATGTTTAATTATTGTCATTAATTCATTCATGTCTGGACAGGAGTTCTCTAACTAAGCAAAATAAATGCATACACAGAGATCGTCCCCATTTGCAGCACAATACCTGTTTCTGCTGGTAGACCACACAAACACGCACGCACGCACGCATGCACACACACTATATAAAATCGACAGGTGATCCCGTTTGACAGGCTAGAGCCTGTAATCTTTGCCTGTACATACACTACTTAAAATTATTTCCAACAAATAGCCAGAGTATTGCCTCTTCGTCTGTATATTTGTTCTCCCCGTTGAAGAGTTGGATTTTTCAATGCCAAAGGCATGCCTTTTCTGTTTTTATTTGTTGTTCCCACCAGTGCAGTATTTTCATTTTCCAGCTCACTTGCAAGAGTTGGATTGGTGTAGTATCTTTCAGTGAACAAAGTGTGTCCTTTCCCACGCAAGTCTCCTAATAGATCTTTCACAATATTAGTGAAAACGTTACTCTGCCCACAAAAAATAGAAAAATTGGCCATATATAGCCAGAATCTGACTCTGAAAGCATGTATAATTTGATGCCATATTTTTAGGCTTCTGAGGCATGTATTGCTTGAAAAAATTCTACCCCTGTATTTACACATGCCCTCATCGATTGTAATGTCCTCAGCTGGTTGGTATGCCTGCTGAAAGCGCAAGCGGACTTTGTCAACTAAAGGGCGAATTTTATGGAAAGGATCATATCCAGGTTCCCCTTTCTTTTTTCGCTACTATTATCGTTTATATGAAAATTGTGAAGAATCAAAGAAACCTGTCACGGCTCATCAAATTAGGAAAGAAGTTACATGATATAGCCTTCTTGGACCAGTGATCTGAAATGTGTGGTTTCTGGCTAACACTCGTATGAAAAATAATGCCAAAAAATTTACGTAATTCAGAAATCGTCACACCCTTCCAATTTGCTATTCTAGACTTGGGAGATAACGAATTTGTACTTCATCTTTCTAATACATTGTCAGGCATACAGATTTGTTTGTTCCTTGATATGGTGCAAAAACTCATTGTCAATGAAGTAACAGAAAAAGTCTGTTATGGAACTATTTTCGTCTAATTCTGTAATATCGGTTATACCTGATTGTCCTGTGAATACATCAATAGTTGGTACCTGCTCAGTTGCTGTCCAACCATTGACTGCGTCACTTCTTCTGGCCCTGTCTCTGCCAGTAAGACTATTTATTGGCCTACCTCTCACTTGAACAGGAGAGCAAAATCTTGCTCACTTTCATTTTCAGACTGCGATTCTTCATTTTCAGTATCTACAACACAAAAAACAAAATAGTATAAGTATTTATAAAAAAATAAAATAAAATACGTTCACAAAAAAATTTTGTTTATAAAAAATACGTTCACAACAAATGCAAAGGTTGTAAATTGTATAATTATAAATACTAACCTGAATACAAATCTTCTTGAACATAATCTGGATCATCGTCTGTATTATCAGAAAAAATCACAATCACCAATATCACCATCACTTTCACTAAAATCGCGTTCCAATTCAGCAAGAATTTCGTCTACGGTCAAGCCGCGTCCCGACATTTTGAGCGCCAAACAACGACTGGGTTCAACTCAAACTGTTGACTATTATGTGGCCACATATGAGATCTAGCGGTAAAAATGTGAACTGCTTGTGCATTACCAACTCTGTATGGTGCTGCTAAACTGTCATATGAATGACTAACCCGTATAAAAGCATTGAAAACACGACTCCGTCAATTGACGGACTTCGCATTTTACGGAAGTTTCGCTAGTCCGTCAATTGACGGAGTTAGCACTCAAAGTGTAAAATATTGGCAAATAATCTGCAAAAATAGTATTATATTTTTTGTTAATTCCAGTTGTACGTTTATTAATATTTTAATAAAATAATATTCACTTTAAGTAAACATAATTATTGTATACAAGACAGCATCCATTCTAAATTGATTGGAAAAATTATTTTTAATAAAACTTAAAATTCCATATTACTTATTTTACTTCAACTATTTACATTTTTGTATTGATTTTACTTCACTAACTCATACTTCAGTTCTTTGTGAGTTGTTTCTTTCTTTCGAACAAAATAATTTTCAATTTTTTACTTGTGTGTGTGTGTGTGTGTGTGTGTGTGTGTGTGTGTGTGTGTGTGTGTGTGTGTGTGTGTGTGTGTGTGTGTGTGTGTGCACCTTATGGATATATGAGACAATGACAACGATGATGATGGTGATGATATTGTCGATGCCGATTTCCTATCGCTAATAAAACCCCAAGAGTGGCCTCATGAGTAAGTCAGTTGCGTCTTCCGGTGGCAGTGGAGAGAAAGTACATTTCTTCTTATGGCATTGTCTGAATTGCAAAATGTGTTTTTTAGACTTCAAATTTGATTAAATAACCATGTTTAATTATTGTCATTAATTCATTCATGTCTGGACAGGAGTTCTCTAACTAAGCAAAATAAATGCATACACAGAGATCGTCCCCATTTGCAGCACAATACCTGTTTCTGCTGGTAGACCACACAAACACGCACGCACGCACGCATGCACACACACTATATAAAATCGAAAGGTGATCCCGTTTGACAGGCTAGAGCCTGTAATCTTTGCCTGTACATACACTACTTAAAATTATTTCCAACAAATAGCCAGAGTATTGCCTCTTCGTCTGTATATTTGTTCTCCCCGTTGAAGAGTTGGATTTTTCAATGCCAAAGGCATGCCTTTTCTGTTTTTATTTGTTGTTCCCACCAGTGCAGTATTTTCATTTTCCAGCTCACTTGCAAGAGTTGGATTGGTGTAGTATCTTTCAGTGAACAAAGTGTGTCCTTTCCCACGCAAGTCTCCTAATAGATCTTTCACAATATTAGTGAAAACGTTACTCTGCCCACAAAAAATAGAAAAATTGGCCATATATAGCCAGAATCTGACTCTGAAAGCATGTATAATTTGATGCCATATTTTTAGGCTTCTGAGGCATGTATTGCTTGAAAAAATTCTACCCCTGTATTTACACATGCCCTCATCGATTGTAATGTCCTCAGCTGGTTGGTATGCCTGCTGAAAGCGCAAGCGGACTTTGTCAACTAAAGGGGGAATTTTATGGAAAGGATCATATCCAGGTTCCCCTTTCTTTTTTCGCTACTATTATCGTTTATATGAAAATTGTGAAGAATCAAAGAAACCTGTCACGGCTCATCAAATTAGGAAAGAAGTTACATGATATAGCCTTCTTGGACCAGTGATCTGAAATGTGTGGTTTCTGGCTAACACTCGTATGAAAAATAATGCCAAAAAATTTACGTAATTCAGAAATCGTCACACCCTTCCAATTTGCCATTCTAGACTTGGGAGATAACGAATTTGTACTTCATCTTTCTAATACATTGTCAGGCATACAGATTTGTTTGTTCCTTGATATGGTGCAAAAACTCATTGTCAATGAAGTAACAGAAAAAGTCTGTTATGGAACTATTTTCGTCTAATTCTGTAATATCGGTTATACCTGATTGTCCTGTGAATACATCAATAGTTGGTACCTGCTCAGTTGCTGTCCAACCATTGACTGAGTCACTTCTTCTGGCCCTGTCTCTGCCAGTAAGACTATTTATTGGCCTACCTCTCACTTGAACAGGAGAGCAAAATCTTGCTCACTTTCATTTTCAGACTGCGATTCTTCATTTTCAGTATCTACAACACAAAAAACAAAATAGTATAAGTATTTATAAAAAAATAAAATAAAATACGTTCACAAAAAAATTTTGTTTATAAAAAATACGTTCACAACAAATGCAAATGTTGTAAATTGTATAATTATAAATACTAACCTGAATACAAATCTTCTTGAACATAATCTGGATCATCGTCTGTATTATCAGAAAAAATCACAATCACCAATATCACCATCACTTTCACTAAAATCGCGTTCCAATTCAGCAAGAATTTCGTCTACGGTCAAGCCGCGTCCCAACATTTTGAGCGCCAAACAACGACTGGGTTCAACTCAAACTGTTCACTATTATGTGGCCGCATATGAGATCTAGCGGTAAAAATGTGAACTGCTTGTGCATTACCAACTCTGTATGGTGCTGCTAAACCGTCATATGAATGACTAACCCGTATAAAAGCATTGAAAACACGACTCCGTCAATTGACGGACTTCGCATTTTACGGAAGTTTCGCTAGTCCGTCAATTGACGGAGTTAGCACTCAAAGTGTAAAATATTGGCAAATAATCTGCAAAAATAGTATTATATTTTTTGTTAATTCAAGTTGTACGTTTATTAATATTTTAATAAAATAATATTCACTTTAAGTAAACATAATTATTGTATACAAGACAGCATCCATTCTAAATTGATTGGAAAAATTATTTTTAATAAAACTTAAAATTCCATATTACTTATTTTACTTCAACTATTTACATTTTTGTATTGATTTTACTTCACTAACTCATACTTCAGTTCTTTGTGAGTTGTTTCTTTCTTTCGAACAAAATAATTGTCAATTTTTTACTTGTGTGTGTGTGTGTGTGTGTGTGTGTGTGTGTGTGTGTGTGTGTGTGTGTGTGTGTGTGTGTGTGTGTGTGCGCGCAGCTTATGGATATATGAGACAATGACAACGATGATGATGGTGATGATATTGTCGATGCCGATTTCCTGTCGCTAATAAAACCCCAAGAGTGGCCTCATGAGTAAGTCATTTGCGTCTTCCGGTGGCAGTGGAAAGAAAGTACGTTTCTTCTTATGGCATTGTCTGAATTGCAAAATGTGTTTTTTAGACTTCAAATTTGATTAAATAACCATGTTTAATTATTGTCATTAATTCATTCATGTCTGGACAGGAGTTCTCTAACTAAGCAAAATAAATGCATACACAGAGATCGTCCCCATTTGCAGCACAATACCTGTTTCTGCTGGTAGACCACACAAACACGCACGCACGCACGCATGCACACACACTATATAAAATCGACAGGTGATCCCGTTTGACAGGCTAGAGCCTGTAATCTTTGCCTGTACATACACTACTTAAAATTATTTCCAACAAATAGCCAGAGTATTGCCTCTTCGTCTGTATATTTGTTCTCCCCGTTGAAGAGTTGGATTTTTCAATGCCAAAGGCATGCCTTTTCTGTTTTTATTTGTTGTTCCCACCAGTGCAGTATTTTCATTTTCCAGCTCACTTGCAAGAGTTGGATTGGTGTAGTATCTTTCAGTGAACAAAGTGTGTCCTTTCCCACGCAAGTCTCCTAATAGATCTTTCACAATATTAGTGAAAACGTTACTCTGCCCACAAAAAATAGAAAAATTGGCCATATATAGCCAGAATCTGACTCTGAAAGCATGTATAATTTGATGCCATATTTTTAGGCTTCTGAGGCATGTATTGCTTGAAAAAATTCTACCCCTGTATTTACACATGCCCTCATCGATTGTAATGTCCTCAGCTGGTTGGTATGCCTGCTGAAAGCGCAAGCGGACTTTGTCAACTAAAGGGCGAATTTTATGGAAAGGATCATATCCAGGTTCCCCTTTCTTTTTTCGCTACTATTATCGTTTATATGAAAATTGTGAAGAATCAAAGAAACCTGTCACGGCTCATCAAATTAGGAAAGAAGTTACATGATATAGCCTTCTTGGACCAGTGATCTGAAATGTGTGGTTTCTGGCTAACACTCGTATGAAAAATAATGCCAAAAAATTTACGTAATTCAGAAATCGTCACACCCTTCCAATTTGCCATTCTAGACTTGGGAGATAACGAATTTGTACTTCATCTTTCTAATACATTGTCAGGCATACAGATTTGTTTGTTCCTTGATATGGTGCAAAAACTCATTGTCAATGAAGTAACAGAAAAAGTCTGTTATGGAACTATTTTCGTCTAATTCTGTAATATCGGTTATACCTGATTGTCCTGTGAATACATCAATAGTTGGTACCTGCTCAGTTGCTGTCCAACCATTGACTGAGTCACTTCTTCTGGCCCTGTCTCTGCCAGTAAGACTATTTATTGGCCTACCTCTCACTTGAACAGGAGAGCAAAATCTTGCTCACTTTCATTTTCAGACTGCGATTCTTCATTTTCAGTATCTACAACACAAAAAACAAAATAGTATAAGTATTTATAAAAAAATAAAATAAAATACGTTCACAAAAAAATTTTGTTTATAAAAAATACGTTCACAACAAATGCAAATGTTGTAAATTGTATAATTATAAATACTAACCTGAATACAAATCTTCTTGAACATAATCTGGATCATCGTCTGTATTATCAGAAAAAATCACAATCGCCAATATCACCATCACTTTCACTAAAATCGCGTTCCAATTCAGCAAGAATTTCGTCTACGGTCAAGCCGCGTCCCAACATTTTGAGCGCCAAACAACGACTGGGTTCAACTCAAACTGTTCACTATTATGTGGCCGCATATGAGATCTAGCGGTAAAAATGTGAACTGCTTGTGCATTACCAACTCTGTATGGTGCTGCTAAACCGTCATATGAATGACTAACCCGTATAAAAGCATTGAAAACACGACTCCGTCAATTGACGGACTTCGCATTTTACGGAAGTTTCGCTAGTCCGTCAATTGACGGAGTTAGCACTCAAAGTGTAAAATATTAGCAAATAATCTGCAAAAATAGTATTATATTTTTTGTTAATTCAAGTTGTACGTTTATTAATATTTTAATAAAATAATATTCACTTTAAGTAAACATAATTATTGTATACAAGACAGCATCCATTCTAAATTGATTGGAAAAATTATTTTTAATAAAACTTAAAATTCCATATTACTTATTTTACTTCAACTATTTACATTTTTGTATTGATTTTACTTCACTAACTCATACTTCAGTTCTTTGTGAGTTGTTTCTTTCTTTCGAACAAAATAATTTTCAATTTTTTACTTGTGTGTGTGTGTGTGTGTGTGTGTGTGTGTGTGTGTGTGTGTGTGTGTGTGTGTGTGTGTGTGTGTGTGTGTGTGTGTGTGTGTGTGTGTGTGCACCTTATGGATATATGAGACAATGACAACGATGATGATGGTGATGATATTGTCGATACAGATTTCCTGTCGCTAATAAAACCCCAAGAGTGGCCTCATGAGTAAGTCATTTGCGTCTTCCGGTGGCAGTGGAGAGAAAGTACATTTCTTCTTATGGCATTGTCTGAATTGCAAAATGTGTTTTTTAGACTTCAAATTTGATTAAATAACCATGTTTAATTATTGTCATTAATTCATTCATGTCTGGACAGGAGTTCTCTAACTAAGCAAAATAAATGCATACACAGAGATCGTCCCCATTTGCAGCACAATACCTGTTTCTGCTGGTAGACCACACACCCACACAAACACGCACGCACGCACGCATGCACACACACTATATAAAATCGACAGGTGATCCCGTTTGACAGGCTAGAGCCTGTAATCTTTGCCTGTACATACACTACTTAAAATTATTTCCAACAAATAGCCAGAGTATTGCCTCTTCGTCTGTATATTTGTTCTCCCCGTTGAAGAGTTGGATTTTTCAATGCCAAAGGCATGCCTTTTCTGTTTTTATTTGTTGTTCCCACCAGTGCAGTATTTTCATTTTCCAGCTCACTTGCAAGAGTTGGATTGGTGTAGTATCTTTCAGTGAACAAAGTGTGTCCTTTCCCACGCAAGTCTCCTAATAGATCTTTCACAATATTAGTGAAAACGTTACTCTGCCCACAAAAAATAGAAAAATTGGCCATATATAGCCAGAATCTGACTCTGAAAGCATGTATAATTTGATGCCATATTTTTAGGCTTCTGAGGCATGTATTGCTTGAAAAAATTCTACCCCTGTATTTACACATGCCCTCATCGATTGTAATGTCCTCAGCTGGTTGGTATGCCTGCTGAAAGCGCAAGCGGACTTTGTCAACTAAAGGGCGAATTTTATGGAAAGGATCATATCCAGGTTCCCCTTTCTTTTTTCGCTACTATTATCGTTTATATGAAAATTGTGGAGAATCAAAGAAACCTGTCACGGCTCATCAAATTAGGAAAGAAGTTACATGATATAGCCTTCTTGGACCAGTGATCTGAAATGTGTGGTTTCTGGCTAACACTCGTATGAAAAATAATGCCAAAAAATTTACGTAATTCAGAAATCGTCACACCCTTCCAATTTGCCATTCTAGACTTGGGAGATAACGAATTTGTACTTCATCTTTCTAATACATTGTCAGGCATACAGATTTGTTTGTTCCTTGATATGGTGCAAAAACTCATTGTCAATGAAGTAACAGAAAAAGTCTGTTATGGAACTATTTTCGTCTAATTCTGTAATATCGGTTATACCTGATTGTCCTGTGAATACATCAATAGTTGGTACCTGCTCAGTTGCTGTCCAACCATTGACTGAGTCACTTCTTCTGGCCCTGTCTCTGCCAGTAAGACTATTTATTGGCCTACCTCTCACTTGAACAGGAGAGCAAAATCTTGCTCACTTTCATTTTCAGACTGCGATTCTTCATTTTCAGTATCTACAACACAAAAAACAAAATAGTATAAGTATTTATAAAAAAATAAAATAAAATACGTTCACAAAAAAATTTTGTTTATAAAAAATACGTTCACAACAAATGCAAATGTTGTAAATTGTATAATTATAAATACTAACCTGAATACAAATCTTCTTGAACATAATCTGGATCATCGTCTGTATTATCAGAAAAAATCACAATCACCAATATCACCATCACTTTCACTAAAATCGCGTTCCAATTCAGCAAGAATTTCGTCTACGGTCAAGCCGCGTCCCAACATTTTGAGCGCCAAACAACGACTGGGTTCAACTCAAACTGTTCACTATTATGTGGCCGCATATGAGATCTAGCGGTAAAAATGTGAACTGCTTGTGCATTACCAACTCTGTATGGTGCTGCTAAACCGTCATATGAATGACTAACCCGTATAAAAGCATTGAAAACACGACTCCGTCAATTGACGGACTTCGCATTTTACGGAAGTTTCGCTAGTCCGTCAATTGACGGAGTTAGCACTCAAAGTGTAAAATATTGGCAAATAATCTGCAAAAATAGTATTATATTTTTTGTTAATTCAAGTTGTACGTTTATTAATATTTTAATAAAATAATATTCACTTTAAGTAAACATAATTATTGTATACAAGACAGCATCCATTCTAAATTGATTGGAAAAATTATTTTTAATAAAACTTAAAATTCCATATTACTTATTTTACTTCAACTATTTACATTTTTGTATTGATTTTACTTCACTAACTCATACTTCAGTTCTTTGTGAGTTGTTTCTTTCTTTCGAACAAAATAATTGTCAATTTTTTACTTGTGTGTGTGTGTGTGTGTGTGTGTGTGTGTGTGTGTGTGTGTGTGTGTGTGTGTGTGTGTGTGTGTGTGTGTGTGTGTGTGCGTGCGCGCAGCTTATGGATATATGAGACAATGACAACGATGATGATGGTGATGATATTGTCGATGCCGATTTCCTGTCGCTAATAAAACCCCAAGAGTGGCCTCATGAGTAAGTCATTTGCGTCTTCCGGTGGCAGTGGAAAGAAAGTACGTTTCTTCTTATGGCATTGTCTGAATTGCAAAATGTGTTTTTTAGACTTCAAATTTGATTAAATAACCATGTTTAATTATTGTCATTAATTCATTCATGTCTGGACAGGAGTTCTCTAACTAAGCAAAATAAATGCATACACAGAGATCGTCCCCATTTGCAGCAGAATACCTGTTTCTGCTGGTAGACCACACAAACACGCACGCACGCACGCATGCACACACACTATATAAAATCGACAGGTGATCCCGTTTGACAGGCTAGAGCCTGTAATCTTTGCCTGTACATACACTACTTAAAATTATTTCCAACAAATAGCCAGAGTATTGCCTCTTCGTCTGTATATTTGTTCTCCCCGTTGAAGAGTTGGATTTTTCAATGCCAAAGGCATGCCTTTTCTGTTTTTATTTGTTGTTCCCACCAGTGCAGTATTTTCATTTTCCAGCTCACTTGCAAGAGTTGGATTGGTGTAGTATCTTTCAGTGAACAAAGTGTGTCCTTTCCCACGCAAGTCTCCTAATAGATCTTTCACAATATTAGTGAAAACGTTACTCTGCCCACAAAAAATAGAAAAATTGGCCATATATAGCCAGAATCTGACTCTGAAAGCATGTATAATTTGATGCCATATTTTTAGGCTTCTGAGGCATGTATTGCTTGAAAAAATTCTACCCCTGTATTTACACATGCCCTCATCGATTGTAATGTCCTCAGCTGGTTGGTATGCCTGCTGAAAGCGCAAGCGGACTTTGTCAACTAAAGGGCGAATTTTATGGAAAGGATCATATCCAGGTTCCCCTTTCTTTTTTCGCTACTATTATCGTTTATATGAAAATTGTGAAGAATCAAAGAAACCTGTCACGGCTCATCAAATTAGGAAAGAAGTTACATGATATAGCCTTCTTGGACCAGTGATCTGAAATGTGTGGTTTCTGGCTAACACTCGTATGAAAAATAATGCCAAAAAATTTACGTAATTCAGAAATCGTCACACCCTTCCAATTTGCCATTCTAGACTTGGGAGATAACGAATTTGTACTTCATCTTTCTAATACATTGTCAGGCATACAGATTTGTTTGTTCCTTGATATGGTGCAAAAACTCATTGTCAATGAAGTAACAGAAAAAGTCTGTTATGGAACTATTTTCGTCTAATTCTGTAATATCGGTTATACCTGATTGTCCTGTGAATACATCAATAGTTGGTACCTGCTCAGTTGCTGTCCAACCATTGACTGAGTCACTTCTTCTGGCCCTGTCTCTGCCAGTAAGACTATTTATTGGCCTACCTCTCACTTGAACAGGAGAGCAAAATCTTGCTCACTTTCATTTTCAGACTGCGATTCTTCATTTTCAGTATCTACAACACAAAAAACAAAATAGTATAAGTATTTATAAAAAAATAAAATAAAATACGTTCACAAAAAAATTTTGTTTATAAAAAATACGTTCACAACAAATGCAAATGTTGTAAATTGTATAATTATAAATACTAACCTGAATACAAATCTTCTTGAACATAATCTGGATCATCGTCTGTATTATCAGAAAAAATCACAATCGCCAATATCACCATCACTTTCACTAAAATCGCGTTCCAATTCAGCAAGAATTTCGTCTACGGTCAAGCCGCGTCCCAACATTTTGAGCGCCAAACAACGACTGGGTTCAACTCAAACTGTTCACTATTATGTGGCCGCATATGAGATCTAGCGGTAAAAATGTGAACTGCTTGTGCATTACCAACTCTGTATGGTGCTGCTAAACCGTCATATGAATGACTAACCCGTATAAAAGCATTGAAAACACGACTCCGTCAATTGACGGACTTCGCATTTTACGGAAGTTTCGCTAGTCCGTCAATTGACGGAGTTAGCACTCAAAGTGTAAAATATTGGCAAATAATCTGCAAAAATAGTATTATATTTTTTGTTAATTCAAGTTGTACGTTTATTAATATTTTAATAAAATAATATTCACTTTAAGTAAACATAATTATTGTATACAAGACAGCATCCATTCTAAATTGATTGGAAAAATTATTTTTAATAAAACTTAAAATTCCATATTACTTATTTTACTTCAACTATTTACATTTTTGTATTGATTTTACTTCACTAACTCATACTTCAGTTCTTTGTGAGTTGTTTCTTTCTTTCGAACAAAATAATTTTCAATTTTTTACTTGTGTGTGTGTGTGTGTGTGTGTGTGTGTGTGTGTGTGTGTGTGTGTGTGTGTGTGTGTGTGTGTGTGTGTGTGTGTGTGTGTGTGTGTGTGTGCACCTTATGGATATATGAGACAATGACAACGATGATGATGGTGATGATATTGTCGATACAGATTTCCTGTCGCTAATAAAACCCCAAGAGTGGCCTCATGAGTAAGTCATTTGCGTCTTCCGGTGGCAGTGGAGAGAAAGTACATTTCTTCTTATGGCATTGTCTGAATTGCAAAATGTGTTTTTTAGACTTCAAATTTGATTAAATAACCATGTTTAATTATTGTCATTAATTCATTCATGTCTGGACAGGAGTTCTCTAACTAAGCAAAATAAATGCATACACAGAGATCGTCCCCATTTGCAGCACAATACCTGTTTCTGCTGGTAGACCACACACCCACACAAACACGCACGCACGCACGCATGCACACACACTATATAAAATCGACAGGTGATCCCGTTTGACAGGCTAGAGCCTGTAATCTTTGCCTGTACATACACTACTTAAAATTATTTCCAACAAATAGCCAGAGTATTGCCTCTTCGTCTGTATATTTGTTCTCCCCGTTGAAGAGTTGGATTTTTCAATGCCAAAGGCATGCCTTTTCTGTTTTTATTTGTTGTTCCCACCAGTGCAGTATTTTCATTTTCCAGCTCACTTGCAAGAGTTGGATTGGTGTAGTATCTTTCAGTGAACAAAGTGTGTCCTTTCCCACGCAAGTCTCCTAATAGATCTTTCACAATATTAGTGAAAACGTTACTCTGCCCACAAAAAATAGAAAAATTGGCCATATATAGCCAGAATCTGACTCTGAAAGCATGTATAATTTGATGCCATATTTTTAGGCTTCTGAGGCATGTATTGCTTGAAAAAATTCTACCCCTGTATTTACACATGCCCTCATCGATTGTAATGTCCTCAGCTGGTTGGTATGCCTGCTGAAAGCGCAAGCGGACTTTGTCAACTAAAGGGCGAATTTTATGGAAAGGATCATATCCAGGTTCCCCTTTCTTTTTTCGCTACTATTATCGTTTATATGAAAATTGTGGAGAATCAAAGAAACCTGTCACGGCTCATCAAATTAGGAAAGAAGTTACATGATATAGCCTTCTTGGACCAGTGATCTGAAATGTGTGGTTTCTGGCTAACACTCGTATGAAAAATAATGCCAAAAAATTTACGTAATTCAGAAATCGTCACACCCTTCCAATTTGCCATTCTAGACTTGGGAGATAACGAATTTGTACTTCATCTTTCTAATACATTGTCAGGCATACAGATTTGTTTGTTCCTTGATATGGTGCAAAAACTCATTGTCAATGAAGTAACAGAAAAAGTCTGTTATGGAACTATTTTCGTCTAATTCTGTAATATCGGTTATACCTGATTGTCCTGTGAATACATCAATAGTTGGTACCTGCTCAGTTGCTGTCCAACCATTGACTGAGTCACTTCTTCTGGCCCTGTCTCTGCCAGTAAGACTATTTATTGGCCTACCTCTCACTTGAACAGGAGAGCAAAATCTTGCTCACTTTCATTTTCAGACTGCGATTCTTCATTTTCAGTATCTACAACACAAAAAACAAAATAGTATAAGTATTTATAAAAAAATAAAATAAAATACGTTCACAAAAAAATTTTGTTTATAAAAAATACGTTCACAACAAATGCAAAGGTTGTAAATTGTATAATTATAAATACTAACCTGAATACAAATCTTCTTGAACATAATCTGGATCATCGTCTGTATTATCAGAAAAAATCACAATCACCAATATCACCATCACTTTCACTAAAATCGCGTTCCAATTCAGCAAGAATTTCGTCTACGGTCAAGCCGCGTCCCGACATTTTGAGCGCCAAACAACGACTGGGTTCAACTCAAACTGTTGACTATTATGTGGCCACATATGAGATCTAGCGGTAAAAATGTGAACTGCTTGTGCATTACCAACTCTGTATGGTGCTGCTAAACCGTCATATGAATGACTAACCCGTATAAAAGCATTGAAAACACGACTCCGTCAATTGACGGACTTCGCATTTTACGGAAGTTTCGCTAGTCCGTCAATTGACGGAGTTAGCACTCAAAGTGTAAAATATTGGCAAATAATCTGCAAAAATAGTATTATATTTTTTGTTAATTCCAGTTGTACGTTTATTAATATTTTAATAAAATAATATTCACTTTAAGTAAACATAATTATTGTATACAAGACAGCATCCATTCTAAATTGATTGGAAAAATTATTTTTAATAAAACTTAAAATTCCATATTACTTATTTTACTTCAACTATTTACATTTTTGTATTGATTTTACTTCACTAACTCATACTTCAGTTCTTTGTGAGTTGTTTCTTTCTTTCGAACAAAATAATTTTCAATTTTTTACTTGTGTGTGTGTGTGTGTGTGTGTGTGTGTGTGTGTGTGTGTGTGTGTGTGTGTGTGTGTGTGTGTGTGTGTGTGTGTGTGTGTGTGTGTGCACCTTATGGATATATGAGACAATGACAACGATGATGTTGGTGATGATATTGTCGATGCCGATTTCCTATCGCTAATAAAACCCCAAGAGTGGCCTCATGAGTAAGTCAGTTGCGTCTTCCGGTGGCAGTGGAGAGAAAGTACATTTCTTCTTATGGCATTGTCTGAATTGCAAAATGTGTTTTTTAGACTTCAAATTTGATTAAATAACCATGTTTAATTATTGTCATTAATTCATTCATGTCTGGACAGGAGTTCTCTAACTAAGCAAAATAAATGCATACACAGAGATCGTCCCCATTTGCAGCACAATACCTGTTTCTGCTGGTAGACCACACAAACACGCACGCACGCACGCATGCACACACACTATATAAAATCGAAAGGTGATCCCGTTTGACAGGCTAGAGCCTGTAATCTTTGCCTGTACATACACTACTTAAAATTATTTCCAATAAATAGCCAGAGTATTGCCTCTTCGTCTGTATATTTGTTCTCCCCGTTGAAGAGTTGGATTTTTCAATGCCAAAGGCATGCCTTTTCTGTTTTTATTTGTTGTTCCCACCAGTGCAGTATTTTCATTTTCCAGCTCACTTGCAAGAGTTGGATTGGTGTAGTATCTTTCAGTGAACAAAGTGTGTCCTTTCCCACGCAAGTCTCCTAATAGATCTTTCACAATATTAGTGAAAACGTTACTCTGCCCACAAAAAATAGAAAAATTGGCCATATATAGCCAGAATCTGACTCTGAAAGCATGTATAATTTGATGCCATATTTTTAGGCTTCTGAGGCATGTATTGCTTGAAAAAATTCTACCCCTGTATTTACACATGCCCTCATCGATTGTAATGTCCTCAGCTGGTTGGTATGCCTGCTGAAAGCGCAAGCGGACTTTGTCAACTAAAGGGCGAATTTTATGGAAAGGATCATATCCAGGTTCCCCTTTCTTTTTTCGCTACTATTATCGTTTATATGAAAATTGTGAAGAATCAAAGAAACCTGTCACGGCTCATCAAATTAGGAAAGAAGTTACATGATATAGCCTTCTTGGACCAGTGATCTGAAATGTGTGGTTTCTGGCTAACACTCGTATGAAAAATAATGCCAAAAAATTTACGTAATTCAGAAATCGTCACACCCTTCCAATTTGCCATTCTAGACTTGGGAGATAATGAATTTGTACTTCATCTTTCTAATACATTGTCAGGCATACAGATTTGTTTGTTCCTTGATATGGTGCAAAAACTCATTGTCAATGAAGTAACAGAAAAAGTCTGTTATGGAACTATTTTCGTCTAATTCTGTAATATCGGTTATACCTGATTGTCCTGTGAATACATCAATAGTTGGTACCTGCTCAGTTGCTGTCCAACCATTGACTGAGTCACTTCTTCTGGCCCTGTCTCTGCCAGTAAGACTATTTATTGGCCTACCTCTCACTTGAACAGGAGAGCAAAATCTTGCTCACTTTCATTTTCAGACTGCGATTCTTCATTTTCAGTATCTACAACACAAAAAACAAAATAGTATAAGTATTTATAAAAAAATAAAATAAAATACGTTCACAAAAAAATTTTGTTTATAAAAAATACGTTCACAACAAATGCAAATGTTGTAAATTGTATAATTATAAATACTAACCTGAATACAAATCTTCTTGAACATAATCTGGATCATCGTCTGTATTATCAGAAAAAATCACAATCACCAATATCACCATCACTTTCACTAAAATCGCGTTCCAATTCAGCAAGAATTTCGTCTACGGTCAAGCCGCGTCCCGACATTTTGAGCGCCAAACAACGACTGGGTTCAACTCAAACTGTTGACTATTATGTGGCCACATATGAGATCTAGCGGTAAAAATGTGAACTGCTTGTGCATTACCAACTCTGTATGGTGCTGCTAAACCGTCATATGAATGACTAACCCGTATAAAAGCATTGAAAACACGACTCCGTCAATTGACGGACTTCGCATTTTACGGAAGTTTCGCTAGTCCGTCAATTGACGGAGTTAGCACTCAAAGTGTAAAATATTGGCAAATAATCTGCAAAAATAGTATTATATTTTTTGTTAATTCCAGTTGTACGTTTATTAATATTTTAATAAAATAATATTCACTTTAAGTAAACATAATTATTGTATACAAGACAGCATCCATTCTAAATTGATTGGAAAAATTATTTTTAATAAAACTTAAAATTCCATATTACTTATTTTACTTCAACTATTTACATTTTTGTATTGATTTTACTTCACTAACTCATACTTCAGTTTTTTGTGAGTTGTTTCTTTCTTTCGAACAAAATAATTTTCAATTTTTTACTTGTGTGTGTGTGTGTGTGTGTGTGAGTGTGTGTGTGTGTGTGTGTGTGTGTGTGTGTGTGCACCTTATGGATATATGAGACAATGACAACGATGATGATGGTGATGATATTGTCGATGCCGATTTCCTATCGCTAATAAAACCCCAAGAGTGGCCTCATGAGTAAGTCAGTTGCGTCTTCCGGTGGCAGTGGAGAGAAAGTACATTTCTTCTTATGGCATTGTCTGAATTGCAAAATGTGTTTTTTAGACTTCAAATTTGATTAAATAACCATGTTTAATTATTGTCATTAATTCATTCATGTCTGGACAGGAGTTCTCTAACTAAGCAAAATAAATGCATACACAGAGATCGTCCCCATTTGCAGCACAATACCTGTTTCTGCTGGTAGACCACACAAACACGCACGCATGCACACACACTATATAAAATCGACAGGTGATCCCGTTTGACAGGCTAGAGCCTGTAATCTTTGCCTGTACATACACTACTTAAAATTATTTCCAACAAATAGCCAGCGTATTGCCTCTTCGTCTGTATATTTGTTCTCCCCGTTGAAGAGTTGAATTTTTCAATGCCAAAGGCATACCTTTTCTGTTTTTATTTGTTGTTCCCACCAGTGCAGTATTTTCATTTTCCAGCTCACTTGCAAGAGTTGGATTGGTGTAGTATCTTTCAGTGAACAAAGTGTGTTCTTTCCCACGCAAGTCTCCTAATAGATCTTTCACAATATTAGTGAAAACGTTACTCTGCCCACAAAAAATAGAAAAATTGGCCATATATAGCCAGAATCTGACTCTGAAAGCATGTATAATTTGATGCCATATTTTTAGGCTTCTGAGGCATGTATTGCTTGAAAAAATTCTACCCCTGTATTTACACATGCCCTCATCGATTGTAATGTCCTCAGCTGGTTGGTATGCCTGCTGAAAGCGCAAGCGGACTTTGTCAACTAAAGGGCGAATTTTATGGAAAGGATCATATCCAGGTTCCCCTTTCTTTTTTCGCTACTATTATCGTTTATATGAAAATTGTGAAGAATCAAAGAAACCTGTCACGGCTCATCAAATTAGGAAAGAAGTTACATGATATAGCCTTCTTGGACCAGTGATCTGAAATGTGTGGTTTCTGGCTAACACTCGTATGAAAAATAATGCCAAAAAATTTACGTAATTCAGAAATCGTCACACCCTTCCAATTTGCCATTCTAGACTTGGGAGATAACGAATTTGTACTTCATCTTTCTAATACATTGTCGGGCATACAGATTTGTTTGTTCCTTGATATGGTGCAAAAACTCATTGTCAATGAAGTAACAGAAAAAGTCTGTTATGGAACTATTTTCGTCTAATTCTGTAATATCGGTTATACCTGATTGTCCTGTGAATACATCAATAGTTGGTACCTGCTCAGTTGTTGTCCAACCATTGACTGAGTCACTTCTTCTGGCCCTGTCTCTGCCAGTAAGACTATTTATTGGCCTACCTCTCACTTGAACAGGAGAGCAAAATCTTGCTCACTTTCATTTTCAGACTGCGATTCTTCATTTTCAGTATCTACAACACAAAAAACAAAATAGTATAAGTATTTATAAAAAAATAAAATAAAATACGTTCACAAAAAAATTTTGTTTATAAAAAATACGTTCACAACAAATGCAAATGTTGTAAATTGTATGATTATAAATACTAACCTGAATACAAATCTTCTTGAACATAATCTGGATCATCGTCTGTATTATCAGAAAAAATCACAATCACCAATATCACCATCACTTTCACTAAAATCGCGTTCCAATTCAGCAAGAATTTCGTCTACGGTCAAGCCGCGTCCCGACATTTTGAGCGCCAAACAACGACTGGGTTCAACTCAAACTGTTGACTATTATGTGGCCGTATATGAGATCTAGCGGTAAAAATGTGAACTGCTTGTGCATTACCAACTCTGTATGGTGCTGCTAAACCGTCATATGAATGACTAACCCGTATAAAAGCATTGAAAACACGACTCCGTCAATTGACGGACCTCGCATTTTACGGAAGTTTTCTCTAGTCCGTCAATTGACGGAGTTAGCACTCAAAGTGTAAAATATTGGCAAATAATCTGTAAAAATAGTATTATATTTTTTGTTAATTCAAGTTGTACGTTTATTAATATTTTAATAAAATAATATTCACTTTAAGTAAACATAATTATTGTTTACAAGACAGCATCCATTCTAAATTGATTGGAAAAATTATTTTTAATAAAACTTAAAATTCCATATTACTTATTTTACTTCAAATATATACATTTTTGTATTGATTTTACTTCACTAACTCATACTTCAGTTCTTTGTGAGTTGTTTCTTTCTTTCGAACAAAATAATTCTCAATTTTTTACTTGTGTGTGTGTGTGTGTGTGTGTGTGTGTGTGTGTGTGTGTGTGTGTGTGTGTGTGTGTGTGTGCAGCTTATGGATATATGAGACAATGACAACGATGATGATGGTGATGATATTGTCGATACAGATTTCCTGTCGCAAATAAAACCCCAAGAGTGGCCTCATGAGTAAGTCATTTGCGTCTTCCGGTGGCAGTGGAAAGAAAGTACGTTTCTTCTTATGGCATTGTGTGAATTGCAAAATGTGTTTTTTAGACTTCAAATTTGATTAAATAACCATGTTTAATTATTGTCATTAATTCATTCATGTCTGGACAGGAGTTCTCTAACTAAGCAAAATAAATGCATACACAGAGATCGTCCCCATTTGCAGCACAATACCTGTTTCTGCTGGTAGACCACACACCCACACAAACACGCACGCACGCACGCATGCACACACACTATATAAAATCGACAGGTGATCCCGTTTGACAGGCTAGAGCCTGTAATCTTTGCCTGTACATACACTACTTAAAATTATTTCCAACAAATAGCCAGAGTATTGCCTCTTCGTCTGTATATTTGTTCTCCCCGTTGAAGAGTTGGATTTTTCAATGCCAAAGGCATGCCTTTTCTATTTTTATTTGTTGTTCCCACCAGTGCAGTGTTTTCATTTTCCAGCTCACTTGCAAGAGTTGGATTGGTGTAGTATCTTTCAGTGAACAAAGTGTGTCCTTTCCCACGCAAGTCTCCTAATAGATCTTTCACAATATTAGTGAAAACGTTACTCTGCCCACAAAAAATAGAAAAATTGGCCATATATAGCCAGAATCTGACTCTGAAAGCATGTATAATTTGATGCCATATTTTTAGGCTTCTGAGGCATGTATTGCTTGAAAAAATTCTACCCCTGTATTTACACATGCCCTCATCGATTGTAATGTCCTCAGCTGGTTGGTATGCCTGCTGAAAGCGCAAGCGGACTTTGTCAACTAAAGGGCGAATTTTATGGAAAGGATCATATCCAGGTTCCCCTTTCTTTTTTCGCTGCTATTATCGTTTATATGAAAATTGTGAAGAATCAAAGAAACCTGTCACGGCTCATCAAATTAGGAAAGAAGTTACATGATATAGCCTTCTTGGACCAGTGATCTGAAATGTGTGGTTTCTGGCTAACACTCGTATGAAAAATAATGCCAAAAAATTTACGTAATTCAGAAATCGTCACACCCTTCCAATTTGCCATTCTAGACTTGGGAGATAACGAATTTGTACTTCATCTTTCTAATACATTGTCGGGCATACAGATTTGTTTGTTCCTTGATATGGTGCAAAAACTCATTGTCAATGAAGTAACAGAAAAAGTCTGTTATGGAACTATTTTCGTCTAATTCTGTAATATCGGTTATACCTGATTGTCCTGTGAATACATCAATAGTTGGTACCTGCTCAGTTGCTGTCCAACCATTGACTGAGTCACTTCTTCTGGCCCTGTCTCTGCCAGTAAGACTATTTATTGGCCTACCTCTCACTTGAACAGGAGAGCAAAATCTTGCTCACTTTCATTTTCAGACTGCGATTCTTCATTTTCAGTATCTACAACACAAAAAACAAAATAGTATAAGTATTTATAAAAAAATAAAATAAAATACGTTCACAAAAAAATTTTGTTTATAAAAAATACGTTCACAACAAATGCAAATTTTGTAAATTGTATGATTATAAATACTAACCTGAATACAAATCTTCTTGAACATAATCTGGATCATCGTCTGTATTATCAGAAAAAATCACAATCACCAATATCACCATCACTTTCACTAAAATCGCGTTCCAATTCAGCAAGAATTTCGTCTACGGTCAAGCCGCGTCCCGACATTTTGAGCGCCAAACAACGACTGGGTTCAACTCAAACTGTTGACTATTATGTGGCCGTATATGAGATCTAGCGGTAAAAATGTGAACTGCTTGTGCATTACCAACTCTGTATGGTGCTGCTAAACCGTCATATGAATGACTAACCCGTATAAAAGCATTGAAAACACGACTCCGTCAATTGACGGACCTCGCATTTTACGGAAGTTTTCTCTAGTCCGTCAATTGACGGAGTTAGCACTCAAAGTGTAAAATATTGGCAAATAATCTGCAAAAATAGTATTATATTTTTTGTTAATTCAAGTTGTACGTTTATTAATATTTTAATAAAATAATATTCACTTTAAGTAAACATAATTATTGTTTACAAGACAGCATCCATTCTAAATTGATTGGAAAAATTATTTTTAATAAAACTTAAAATTCCATATTACTTATTTTACTTCAAATATATACATTTTTGTATTGATTTTACTTCACTAACTCATACTTCAGTTCTTTGTGAGTTGTTTCTTTCTTTCGAACAAAATAATTTTCAATTTTTTACTTGTGTGTGTGTGTGTGTGTGTGTGTGTGTGTGTGTGTGTGTGTGTGTGTGTGTGTGTGTGTGTGTGTGTGCATCTTATGGATATATGAGACAATGACAACGATGATGATGGTGATGATATTGTCGATACAGATTTCCTGTCGCAAATAAAACCCCAAGAGTGGCCTCATGAGTAAGTCATTTGCGTCTTCCGGTGGCAGTGGAAAGAAAGTACGTTTCTTCTTATGGCATTGTGTGAATTGCAAAATGTGTTTTTTAGACTTCAAATTTGATTAAATAACCATGTTTAATTATTGTCATTAATTCATTCATGTCTGGACAGGAGTTCTCTAACTAAGCAAAATAAATGCATACACAGAGATCGTCCCCATTTGCAGCACAATACCTGTTTCTGCTGGTAGACCACACACCCACACAAACACGCACGCACGCACGCATGCACACACACTATATAAAATCGACAGGTGATCCCGTTTGACAGGCTAGAGCCTGTAATCTTTGCCTGTACATACACTACTTAAAATTATTTCCAACAAATAGCCAGAGTATTGCCTCTTCGTCTGTATATTTGTTCTCCCCGTTGAAGAGTTGGATTTTTCAATGCCAAAGGCATGCCTTTTCTATTTTTATTTGTTGTTCCCACCAGTGCAGTGTTTTCATTTTCCAGCTCACTTGCAAGAGTTGGATTGGTGTAGTATCTTTCAGTGAACAAAGTGTGTCCTTTCCCACGCAAGTCTCCTAATAGATCTTTCACAATATTAGTGAAAACGTTACTCTGCCCACAAAAAATAGAAAAATTGGCCATATATAGCCAGAATCTGACTCTGAAAGCATGTATAATTTGATGCCATATTTTTAGGCTTCTGAGGCATGTATTGCTTGAAAAAATTCTACCCCTGTATTTACACATGCCCTCATCGATTGTAATGTCCTCAGCTGGTTGGTATGCCTGCTGAAAGCGCAAGCGGACTTTGTCAACTAAAGGGCGAATTTTATGGAAAGGATCATATCCAGGTTCCCCTTTCTTTTTTCGCTACTATTATCGTTTATATGAAAATTGTGAAGAATCAAAGAAACCTGTCACGGCTCATCAAATTAGGAAAGAAGTTACATGATATAGCCTTCTTGGACCAGTGATCTGAATTGTGTGGTTTCTGGCTAACACTCGTATGAAAAATAATGCCAAAAAATTTACGTAATTCAGAAATCGTCACACCCTTCCAATTTGCCATTCTAGACTTGGGAGATAACGAATTTGTACTTCATCTTTCTAATACATTGTCGGGCATACAGATTTGTTTGTTCCTTGATATGGTGCAAAAACTCATTGTCAATGAAGTAACAGAAAAAGTCTGTTATGGAACTATTTTCGTCTAATTCTGTAATATCGGTTATACCTGATTGTCCTGTGAATACATCAATAGTTGGTACCTGCTCAGTTGCTGTCCAACCATTGACTGAGTCACTTCTTCTGGCCCTGTCTCTGCCAGTAAGACTATTTATTGGCCTTCCTCTCACTTGAACAGGAGAGCAAAATGTTGCTCACTTTCATTTTCAGACTGCGATTCTTCATTTTCAGTATCTACATCACAAAAAACAAAATAGTATAAGTATTTATAAAAAATAAAATAAAATACGTTCACAAAAAAATTTTGTTTATAAAAAATACGTTCACAACAAATGCAAAGGTTGTAAATTGTATAATTATAAATACTAACCTGAATACAAATCTTCTTGAACATAATCTGGATCATCGTCTGTATTATCAGAAAAAATCACAATCACCAATATCACCATCACTTTCACTAAAATCGCGTTCCAATTCAGCAAGAATTTCGTCTATGGTCAAGCCGCGTCCCGACATTTTGAGCGCCAAACAACGACTGGGTTCAACTCAAACTGTTGACTATTATGTGGCCGCATATGAGATCTAGCGGTAAAAATGTGAACTGCTTGTGCATTACCAACTCTGTATGGTGCTGCTAAACCGTCATATGAATGACTAACCCGTATAAAAGCATTGAAAACACGACTCCGTCAATTGTAGGACTTCGCATTTTGCGGAAGTTTCGCTAGTCCGTCAATTGACGGAGTTAGCACTCAAAGTGTAAAATATTGGCAAATAATCTGCAAAAATAGTATTATATTTTTTGTTAATTCAAGTTGTACGTTTATTAATATTTTAATAAAATAATATTCACTTTAAGTAAACATAATTATTGTATACAAGACAGCATCCATTCTAAATTGATTGGAAAAATTATTTTTAATAAAACTTAAAATTCCATATTACTTATTTTACTTCAACTATTTACATTTTTGTATTGATTTTACTTCATTAACTCATACTTCAGTTCTTTGTGAGTTGTTTCTTTCTTCCGAACAAAATAATTTTCAATTTTTTACTTGTGTGTGTGTGTGTGTGTGTGTGTGTGTGTGTGTGTGTGTGTGTGTGTGTGTGTGTGTGTGTGTGTGTGTGTGTGTGTGTGTGTGTGCAGCTTATGGATATATGAGACAATGACAACGATGATGATGGTGATGATATTGTCGATGCCGATTTCCTATCGCTAATAAAACCCCAAGAGTGGCCTCATGAGTAAGTCAGTTGCGTCTTCCGGTGGCAGTGGAGAGAAAGTACATTTCTTCTTATGGCATTGTCTGAATTGCAAAATGTGTTTTTTAGACTTCAAATTTGATTAAATAACCATGTTTAATTATTGTCATTAATTCATTCACGTCTGGACAGGAGTTCTCTAACTAAGCAAAATAAATGCATACACAGAGATCGTCCCCATTTGCAGCACAATACCTGTTTCTGCTGGTAGACCACACACCCACACAAACACGCACGCACGCACGCATGCACACACACTATATAAAATCGACAGGTGATCCCGTTTGACAGGCTAGAGCCTGTAATCTTTGCCTGTACATACACTACTTAAAATTATTTCCAACAAATAGCCAGAGTATTGCCTCTTCGTCTGTATATTTGTTCTCCCCGTTGAAGAGTTGGATTTTTCAATGCCAAAGGCATGCCTTTTCTATTTTTATTTGTTGTTCCCACCAGTGCAGTGTTTTCATTTTCCAGCTCACTTGCAAGAGTTGGATTGGTGTAGTATCTTTCAGTGAACAAAGTGTGTCCTTTCCCACGCAAGTCTCCTAATAGATCTTTCACAATATTAGTGAAAACGTTACTCTGCCCACAAAAAATAGAAAAATTGGCCATATATAGCCAGAATCTGACTCTGAAAGCATGTATAATTTGATGCCATATTTTTAGGCTTCTGAGGCATGTATTGCTTGAAAAAATTCTACCCCTGTATTTACACATGCCCTCATCGATTGTAATGTCCTCAGCTGGTTGGTATGCCTGCTGAAAGCGCAAGCGGACTTTGTCAACTAAAGGGCGAATTTTATGGAAAGGATCATATCCAGGTTCCCCTTTCTTTTTTCGCTGCTATTATCGTTTATATGAAAATTGTGAAGAATCAAAGAAACCTGTCACGGCTCATCAAATTAGGAAAGAAGTTACATGATATAGCCTTCTTGGACCAGTGATCTGAAATGTGTGGTTTCTGGCTAACACTCGTATGAAAAATAATGCCAAAAAATTTACGTAATTCAGAAATCGTCACACCCTTCCAATTTGCCATTCTAGACTTGGGAGATAACGAATTTGTACTTCATCTTTCTAATACATTGTCGGGCATACAGATTTGTTTGTTCCTTGATATGGTGCAAAAACTCATTGTCAATGAAGTAACAGAAAAAGTCTGTTATGGAACTATTTTCGTCTAATTCTGTAATATCGGTTATACCTGATTGTCCTGTGAATACATCAATAGTTGGTACCTGCTCAGTTGCTGTCCAACCATTGACTGAGTCACTTCTTCTGGCCCTGTCTCTGCCAGTAAGACTATTTATTGGCCTACCTCTCACTTGAACAGGAGAGCAAAATCTTGCTCACTTTCATTTTCAGACTGCGATTCTTCATTTTCAGTATCTACAACACAAAAAACAAAATAGTATAAGTATTTATAAAAAAATAAAATAAAATACGTTCACAAAAAAATTTTGTTTATAAAAAATACGTTCACAACAAATGCAAATGTTGTAAATTGTATGATTATAAATACTAACCTGAATACAAATCTTCTTGAACATAATCTGGATCATCGTCTGTATTATCAGAAAAAATCACAATCACCAATATCACCATCACTTTCACTAAAATCGCGTTCCAATTCAGCAAGAATTTCGTCTACGGTCAAGCCGCGTCCCGACATTTTGAGCGCCAAACAACGACTGGGTTCAACTCAAACTGTTGACTATTATGTGGCCGTATATGAGATCTAGCGGTAAAAATGTGAACTGCTTGTGCATTACCAACTCTGTATGGTGCTGCTAAACCGTCATATGAATGACTAACCCGTATAAAAGCATTGAAAACACGACTCCGTCAATTGACGGACCTCGCATTTTACGGAAGTTTTCTCTAGTCCGTCAATTGACGGAGTTAGCACTCAAAGTGTAAAATATTGGCAAATAATCTGTAAAAATAGTATTATATTTTTTGTTAATTCAAGTTGTACGTTTATTAATATTTTAATAAAATAATATTCACTTTAAGTAAACATAATTATTGTTTACAAGACAGCATCCATTCTAAATTGATTGGAAAAATTATTTTTAATAAAACTTAAAATTCCATATTACTTATTTTACTTCAAATATATACATTTTTGTATTGATTTTACTTCACTAACTCATACTTCAGTTCTTTGTGAGTTGTTTCTTTCTTTCGAACAAAATAATTTTCAATTTTTTACTTGTGTGTGTGTGTGTGTGTGTGTGTGTGTGTGTGTGTGTGTGCAGCTTATGGATATATGAGACAATGACAACGATGATGATGGTGATGATATTGTCGATACAGATTTCCTGTCGCTAATAAAACCCCAAGAGTGGCCTCATGAGTAAGTCATTTGCGTCTTCCGGTGGCAGTGGAAAGAAAGTACGTTTCTTCTTATGGCATTGTCTGAATTGCAAAATGTGTTTTTTAGACTTCAAATTTGATTAAATAACCATGTTTAATTATTGTCATTAATTCATTCATGTCTGGACAGGAGTTCTCTAACTAAGCAAAATAAATGCATACACAGAGATCGTCCCCATTTGCAGCACAATACCTGTTTCTGCTGGTAGACCACGCACACACACACACACACACACACACACACACACACTATATAAAATCGACAGGTGATCACGTTTGACAGGCTAGAGCCTGTAATCTTTGCCTGTACATACACTACTTAAAATTATTTCCAACAAATAGCCAGAGTATTGCCTCTTCGTCTGTATATTTGTTCTCCCCGTTGAAAAGTTGGATTTTTCAATGCCAAAGGCATGCCTTTTCTGTTTTTATTTGTTGTTCCCACCAGTGCAGTATTTTCATTTTCCAGCTCACTTGCAAGAGTTGGATTGGTGTAGTATCTTTCAGTGAACAAAGTGTGTCCTTTCCCACGCAAGTCTCCTAATAGATCTTTCACAATATTAGTGAAAACGTTACTCTGCCCACAAAAAATAGAAAAATTGGCCATATATAGCCAGAATCTGACTCTGAAAGCATGTATAATTTGATGCCATATTTTTAGGCTTCTGAGGCATGTATTGCTTGAAAAAATTCTACCCCTGTATTTACACATGCCCTCATCGATTGTAATGTCCTCAGCTGGTTGGTATGCCTGCTGAAAGCGCAAGCGGACTTTGTCAACTAAAGGGCGAATTTTATGGAAAGGATCATATCCAGGTTCCCCTTTCTTTTTTCGCTACTATTATCGTTTATATGAAAATTGTGAAGACTCAAAGAAACCTGTCACGACTCATCAAATTAGGAAAGAAGTTACATGATATAGCCTTCTTGGACCAGTGATCTGAAATGTGTGGTTTCTGGCTAACACTCGTATGAAAAATAATGCCAAAAAATTTACGTAATTCAGAAATCGTCACACCCTTCCAATTTGCCATTCTAGACTTGGGAGATAACGAATTTGTACTTCATCTTTCTAATACATTGTCGGGCATACAGATTTGTTTGTTCCTTGATATGGTGCAAAAACTCATTGTCAATGAAGTAACAGAAAAAGTCTGTTATGGAACTATTTTCGTCTAATTCTGTAATATCGGTTATACCTGATTGTCCTGTGAATACATCAATAGTTGGTACCTGCTCAGTTGCTGTCCAACCATTGACTGAGTCACTTCTTCTGGCCCTGTCTCTGCCAGTAAGACTATTTATTGGCCTTCCTCTCACTTGAACAGGAGAGCAAAATGTTGCTCACTTTCATTTTCAGACTGCGATTCTTCATTTTCAGTATCTACATCACAAAAAACAAAATAGTATAAGTATTTATAAAAAATAAAATACGTTCACAAAAAAATTTTGTTTATAAAAAATACGTTCACAACAAATGCAAAGGTTGTAAATTGTATAATTATAAATACTAACCTGAATACAAATCTTCTTGAACATAATCTGGATCATCGTCTGTATTATCAGAAAAAATCACAATCACCAATATCACCATCACTTTCACTAAAATCGCGTTCCAATTCAGCAATAATTTCGTCTACGGTCAAGCCGCGTCCCGACATTTTGAGCGCCAAACAACGACTGGGTTCAACTCAAACTGTTGACTATTATGTGGCCGCATATGAGATCTAGCGGTAAAAATGTGAACTGCTTGTGCATTACCAACTCTGTATGGTGCTGCTAAACCGTCATATGAATGACTAACCCGTATAAAAGCATTGAAAACACGACTCCGTCAATTGACGGACTTCGCATTTTACGGAAGTTTCGCTAGTCCGTCAATTGACGGAGTTAGCACTCAAAGTGTAAAATATTGGCAAATAATCTGCAAAAATAGTATTATATTTTTTGTTAATTCAAGTTGTACGTTTATTAATATTTTAATAAAATAATATTCACTTTAAGTAAACATAATTATTGTTTACAAGACAGCATCCATTCTAAATTGATTGGAAAAATTATTTTTAATAAAACTTAAAATTCCATATTACTTATTTTACTTCAACTATTTACATTTTTGTATTGATTTTACTTCACTAACTCATACTTCAGTTCTTTGTGAGTTGTTTCTTTCTTTCGAACAAAATAATTTTCAATTTTTTACTTGTGTGTTCGTATTTTATTTACATCTTCATATACATAATTATTCACATAATACGTTTTAAAACGGCTTCTTATAAAAAAAGATTTAATCGAACATAGTAAACACTGCCATGGAGGGATACAAAATTCTGCCACCTTTCTTTGGACATATTGTTCTCTGTTGACGATATCCTGTGTCACATTTACGTGCTTTGTAGGAAGAAGCTATATAACAATGATTTTTATACCATTCTTTTCATGGTACTATTTCTCCTGTTTCTCTATTAACGTGCTGTTTATTCTGAGACTCTTACTGTATTCGCCCTTGGTCTCTCTCTCTCTCTCTCTCTCTCTCTCTCTCCTTGTGGGAAATAATTTCTCTTCGTCTTCTCTCACTTTGTTGTTGATATCGTTTTGCTCTTCTCCAACCTTGCTTGCATTTCTCTCTTCATTGCGATTCCTTCCCTTTCTGCACAAAGTTTTCTCTTACACTCTCATCTTTTCTTTCTTGCAGTTCCTTTTGGTTGCCATCACATATCACCTCTAGAGAATTGCTTTTATTTTTGTAATCTGTGTGAACAAATTTAGTAATTCTTCAATGGTTTTAATTCTTTGTATGTATATTTACATATATATTCCTAATCTTATATTTCAGTTCATGTAGTATGCTAATTTTACTAACTTGTGTTCAGTGAATTTTGATTTGTTTACTCCTTTCAACTGGGTGAGTGATGTTCTCTTCAAGGGTAAGTTTTCCATGTGTTTCAGATCTACCACAATTGGTATCTTACCTGTCTTTGTGTATCAATATTCCAATAGCAGCAGTATTCAAACAAGTCTTATGTTGTTCACAAATAGTTTACTTGCTCAAACAATGATGTGGCAGCAGAATCTTGAAAATGTTTCTTTACTAATCAAGCTTCTCTGTCAATTATATTATTACCTGTTGATTCCATTTCTCATTTGCTATTCAGATGGAATTCAGTTTGATTGTTCTCCAATCCGTGAATATTAAATTAATCCTCTCTTCCGTACGTGTAGGATACACAATCATCTGAACCAGTCTTCTCTTTACTCACATTCTAATATTTTCTACTTCAATGTGTAAATCATTGTAGAACATATTTATTTGACTTGGATAGTTCTTTGTTGTTTTGGTAGACAGTGGCAGTTTCCAATGAGTAGGTCAGACTTCTAACACTTGTGTCTTCCTTATGTTTGCAAATTTCTTTTACTGACTTAAATCACACACACAGAGCTTAAAATCAACATGTGTTCACTTTGACAAGCTACAGCTTGTAAGCTTTCCCTGCACATACACATAGCTCTACTGAAACTATTTTCAACAACTGCTCTATATTTAATTATTTACAAAAATTCTAGGGTGGTTAAATATGCAAATTGTGTGTGTGTGTGTGTGTGTGTGTGTGTGTGTGTGTGTGTGTGTGTGTGTGTGTGTGTGTGTGCCATTCACCATTCAATTATATACACATTTGCGTACAAAAATCTACTATTCTTCCTATGAAGAGTAATGCAATACTGTAATCAGACACTGGGTAAGGTTAATTTTTGCAATCCGAAAGCTACCTCACAGATGTAACATGATTTATTTTGTGCTGCTTCAGAGTTCCAATTATGAATTATTACAGTTGTGTATTCATTTGTTACAGTGTTACTTATTTACACCCACGAATAATATCTGTGAAGAAGAGGATTCTACCCTGGATTGTGAACTATATAGGGGAAAGTCAATTCAGAATACTCTGGGAGACCATCAATCACCACACATGTTAATACATTCTGGCATTAAGAAGTACCAGTGCGATGTTTGTTCAAAATCATTTACTGGTTCTAGCACGCTGTCAAGACACGAGTTAATACATTTTGCCATTAAGAAGTACCAGTGCGATGTTTGTTCAAAATCATTTACTCAGTCAGGCGGATTGTTAAAACACAAGCTAATACATTCTGGCATTAAGAAGTACCAGTGCGATGTTTGTTCAAAGTCATTTACTGAATCTAGCACCTTGTCAAAACACAAGTTGATACATTCTGGCATTAAGAAGTACCAGTGCGATGTTTGTTCAAAATCATTTACTTGGTTAGACAATTTGTCAATACACAAGTTAATACATTTTGGCATTAAGAACTACCAGTGTGATGTTTGTTCAAAATCATTTACACGTTCAAGCAATCTGTCAACACACAAGTTAATACATTCTGGCATTAAGAAGTACCAGTGTGATGTTTGTTCAAAATCATTTACTCAGTCAGGCAATTTGACAAAACACAAGTTATTACATTCTGGCATTAAGAAGTACCAGTGCGAAGTTTGTTCAAAATCATTTATTCAGTCAAGCGATTTGTCAAGACACAAGTTAATACATACTGGCATTAAGAACTACCAGTGCGATGTTTGTTCAAAATCATTTACTGATTCTAGCACCTTGTCAAAACACAAGTTAATACATTCTGGCATTAAGAAGTACCAGTGTGATGTTTGTTCAAAATCATTTACTCGGTCAGGCAATTTGTCAACACACAAGTTAATACATTCTGGCATTAAGAAGTACCAGTGTGATGTTTGTTCAAAATCATTTGCTCGTTCAGGCCAGTTGTCACAACACAATTTAATACATACTGGCATTAAGAAGTACCAGTGTGATGTTTGTTCAAAATCATTTAGTCGGTCAAGCAGTTTGTCAGTACACAAGTTAATGCATACTGGCAATAAGAAGTACCAATGTGATGTTTGTTCAGACTCATTTACTCAGTCCGGCAGATTGTCAACACACAAGTTAATACATACTGACAGTAAGAAGTACCAGTGTGATGTTTGTTCAAAATCATTTATTCATTTAGGATCTTTGTCAAGACATAAGTTAATACATTCTGGCATTAAGAAATATCAGTGCAATGTTTGTTCAAAATCATTTACTGATTCTAGCACCTTGTCAAAACACAAGTTAATACATTCTGGCATTAAGAAGTACCCGTGCGAAGTTTGTTCAAAATCATTTATTCAGTCAGGCGATTTGTCAAGACACAAGTTAATACATTCTGATATTAAGTACCAGTGTGATGTTTGTTCAAAATCATTTACTCAGTCAGGCAATTTGACAAAACACAAGTTAATACATACTGACAGTAAGAAGTACCAGTGTGATGTTTGTTCAAAATCATTTATTCATTTAGTATCTTTGTCAAGACATAAGTTAATACATTCTGGCATTAAGAAATATCAGTGTGATGTTTGTTCAAAATCATTTAGTCAGTCAAGCAGTTTGTCAATACACAAGTTAATACACACTGGCAATAAGAAGTACCAATGTGATGTTTGTTCAGACTCATTTACTCAGTCAGGCAGATTGTCAACACACAAGTTACTACATTCTGGCATTAACAAGTACCAGTGTGATGTTTGTTTAAAATCATTTACTCAGTCAGGCAATTTGACAAAACACAAGTTAATACATTCTGGCATTAAGAAGTACCAGTGTGATGTTTGTTCAAAATCATTTACTCAGTTAGGCAATTTGTCAATACACAAGTTAATACATTCTGGCATTAAGAAGTACCAGTGCGAAGTTTGCTCAAAATCATTTACTCGGTCAGGCGATTTGTCAAGACACAAGTTAATACATACTGGCATACATTATGGCATTAAGAAGTACTAGCGTGATGTTTGTTCAGAATCATTTACTACATCAGACAGTTTGTAAAAACACAAGATAATTCATTCAGGCATTAAGAAGTATCAGTGAGTTGTTTCTACAAAAGTATTTAATTTGGCATAGCATGTTGTGTTACAAATAACATGCTGGCATAAAACAATAACAGTAATGTTTGTAACAAAATTTTCTGTTTGTACATTTTGAATGTAAATTAGTCCATTATACTATCACAAACCATTTCTGTGTGTATGTAAGTATAGTTTCTATTGCCCAAGAAGTTTTATCGATGTAATAAAACAGCAATATAATATTCTTTAACAGAAAAACGTATTTAAACAGTCATAATTATACAAATAAATTAATATATGCTGTAATATTGCCACTGCAAATATGTGATGTCTGTAATATTTGGCACTACAAAACAGTAGTGAAAGTTGTAACAATATTTTACCTTATAGATTAAAATCATTAAATTATACATTGTAATGTAGTGTGACATTAGTGATACACATTTATCCTCTAATTAAATTTATCACTGCACGAGTTACAGTGATATATTGTAATACAAAATAATGCTATTTCTACTTCTATGTAAATATCTTTTTTGGGTGTTGATCTATTTTGAGCATCAATTTGTAATGATATATATATATATATCTGGTTTCTCTAATATATATATGTAGATACTTGTTATGCCTCACTTTTGAGTGCCAAATATGTAATGGTAAAATTATTGAATACTGGTTTATGAATTGATTGGGGTTCACTGTTGTGGACGCTGTTTATGTAATGTAAATTGATTAGATATTCTGTTCTTATTAATTCTTTTATGCCCCAGAGTTGGTGTAAATTGTTGGTGTTGGTAAATTGGAATATGCTCAAATTTCTACCTGTACTTGTAGATATATAATTATATTGTTCTAATTTTTTGTTACTTTTTTATGAATTAAAATAATGTCTTGATTAATTAATATTCTTTAATTTTGATTAATTACTTCCTTTATTTTATTTTAATTCACTCACCTATTTAAATAATTCAAATCGCACGTGGTACACAAGAAATAGATACTATGAACTTATTCTTTAATGTTTATGAAAATGCTAACATTCATAAACAGACTAAAATATTAAGTATTAAAAATAATTAAGAGGGCTGTGCTGGGTACATGGGAGGGAACGAGACTTAGAGGCAGACCGAGGAAGAGGTGGGAAGATGGCGTTGTAGAGGACGCAAGGGACATGGGGATAAGAAATGGTGGAGGGTTGCAGTGGTTAGAGTGGATTGCAGGCAGAGATTGGTGGAGGCCAGGGCCTGACTTGGGCTGTAGCACCATAGCAGGAGGAGGATTAAAAATAATTATTCATACACAATTAATCCCTTCAATATTCTTTCATTTTCTTTTTAAATTCTGTTCTTTTCTTCTTAAATTAAAATGAATAACATTTTTCTTAATTTTAATTGTCCAGGCTTGTTAAATTTATAGCTCAGCGGTTGGTACGATGATCTTAAAAGTCAGACCTAGTTTAACCCATTCATTGACTATTTTTTTAAGGAATTAATTTTCAAAAAATGTAAATTTTTTTATTGCAGATTTATTACCTACAAATATGTTAAACAATGGTACATGGCAGTAAATAAAAGCACATGTAGAAAGCATTTAAATTTGCCCAACATCTGTTGGAGATTCATAAAACTACTACAAAGAGGCTATTACATTGAAACAAATGCGCAAGTGATTGCCATCAAAGTCAGTGAACTGAACAAGTGGTGCAAGCTACACTCGTCAAAGTCTCCACGGTACTGATAAAATGGAGCGACCTACACTCGTCAAAGTCAGCGAATGGGTTAATGGTTATGTTATGTAAATATAACCTTGTTATGTTTTAATTTAATTCATTATTAAATTGTCCCAGTTTGCGTGAAACGTTTTATTATATTTATAATAATAAATATTAATTGACTTTGTTTACAACTCTACACTTTTACTCTGGTAGCCGCCATTTTGTCTGCTACCAACTCAAATCTTTTACTTACCGTATCCAGGGTTCGAAATTAGACATGTTGAAAACGAGATGGTTGCATGGAATAACTAATAATTCAAATTCAAATATTCAAACCAATCTTACTTTATTAAATTCTAAAATACAATTAAATTTATGTTCTCGGTCAAAATGAACAAAACTTTATACATTCCTTCCAACCCCATCATTACATACAAAATCTTCCTTCTCCCTCTCTTACATTTTAGTTTCAGTAATATTCAAAAAAATATTAGTTTCAAAATAAAATAGTGAGCTACAAACTTAATTTTATATACGGAAACCAGCGCTTGTATTCACACACACACACACATATACACCCCATCACTTTAGGAGATCTTCATTTTTTATTAAAATAGTAAAATTGGAATTTTATAAGCCCTAGTTGCAAAATTTTCATTTTTTACTCTTGTAGGTTACTTAGCTGAATCACGGTATTTCCATAGTCCAGCCTCCTCACGTATTTGCCTTCATTTCACACACACATTCCCTCAAAGTCAGGTTTTCCTTGAGCTCATAGTACTTTATTGCCATGTCAGTTGCTGAAATATTATTTTGCTAAATCACAGGGATGGTGGTGCTGAACATTTCTGGGTACCATGCAGAAAACATAGCCACACCTCATTCACAGGATTTTAAAAGAAATATTTTGGTCTTAACGATTCCTATGATTTTAACCCATCAAAATTTAGAAGTATTCTGTTGAAAGTTGAATGAGAAATGGAAAATTTTTGTTGTTCTATTCCATCTCAAAAAAATCACAGGAATTTTAGAGTTTGTAACCCTCACAGGATAAATATGAAATAGTCATGTCATTTGATCAGTTAATGACAGTAATTTCCACATCCTGCTTGCTGAACACAATTGTGCACCGTATGTGGTGCATATCCTTTGTCGGATATTCTCTTCCCAAACATCTGTTCAAGTTTTGTATGAACATTTGTTTTCCCTTTTGTTTGTTCCCCTCCAAAGTATGCATTCATGTTTCTGAACAGTAACAAAGTTATTCATCTTCTAACCCATACTTCTTCAACACTTTTGACGTATAATCTGACAGAATTTCTGCAGTTTCTCTACTGACTTTGTGAAACTCTAAAATTCTTACTTTAACAGCTTATGTCATAATGAAAATTCTACACATACCTGGCACCAACTTGATCTTGTTACTGGTAGAGAAATCATTTGTGACAGTTTAAAAATTCGCTTTGTTGAGTACAGATCTGACATCAACAAAAATTTAGGAGCAAGAACATTAACTGCTATGGCTTCAGATTTAGTCCTAGGACTGCTAAACTTTGGGTAATACAACTTGGTGATAAGCTTACACTGACAGTCAGTAGATCTGAAACTCTGTTCAAATGTTACATTGTGGAAAGTGTGGTTTATTTTTCTGCAGTAACAAGGACATCAGTCTTTGTCACTTTATTTTTAAAAAGAGTCCACAGTTCAACTTGCATTTGCACTCTGTATGGTTGTCAAATGTTTTGAGGTCCAAATCTTCCGTATCTTGCTGGTCACAAAATGCAGTAGGTACTCAACTGAATCACTACCATCAATCGTTATTAAAAATGGGAATCGACCATAAACATAACTTGAGAAAAATGACACTTCTGGTTTATTTTCTACTCACATCTTGTATATTTACTACAATTAAATTCAAAATGTTTACCCCAGACTACTGATATATTATCTGCTTAACATAATATGTAAAACATACGAAATGACACTTCCTACCATGTTAGTCAAATGCCCTCCATATAATTTCTGTTGCTCTTTAGCATTCAGTTTTTTATATAATTACAGACTTATGTTCCAATTCAAATTTTAATTTCTCTTGTACTATTAAACTGACCTTTTCAACTGGACACACGCACACATGTGCAGTTTCCCCTGCTGTTCATAACAGATTATATGCCATTGAACCAGGAATTTATGGTCTACCATTACTTCTTGTTGTGTTTATTCAACAGTTGCTTAGAACTCCTTATTTCAGGCACTTCATGTAGGTCGCAATAAAATTTTATTTCTTTATTTTGACTATTCCTGTAATATTTATATCCATTCCAGTTCACCTTCTTATTTCATCATTTCCAACCATGACTAGCCACATGTTGATTTACTACTCCTCCAGCACCAAATTTTAACTGAACTTAACCTTTCCCTATTTCTTTTATGTACATTCCACACTTGTGATCCATAAACAACTATCACCTCCAATGTGATCTTTTATTTAATACTTGTAATTCTCTTGGATATTGGTTGGTTTTAATCTTAATAGGATGCAAACTCTTTAAAGCTGTTTTTCATCTTCTTTGTATCAGTCATATTTTGTTCCTTTTTTCATCATCGGGTTTGTCCAATATAATCAGATGTTTGCTAAACTGTGTCAAGACTTTTCTACAACTCAGGGTACGTCTGCTTGTGTCTACCATATTTCCATTACAAAAAAATGCATACACTGCATTGTTCATTTGTTAGACAGATCCATTCCTATAAAAAGTAGTGATAGAAGTCACTGGCATAGCTAGGCTTTTTGGCATCCAGGGCAAGGAAATTGTCAGCCGCCTCGACTTCACAATTAAAAGGGGACACAAGAGCAAAAATGAAGGCCCATCCAGCGAACAAAGTACTTAATAAATGCAAACACGTAGATTTTTGTAGGAAGCATGTCCAGCAAATGTTTTAAGAATATTTGTTAAGTCAAAATTAAGAAACTACAGTTTGTAGGGTATTCAGTTTGTAAACATCTATTGGTAACAAATGTAGACTATAAAATAGTAAGAATATAAAAACAAAAATAGTAGTAATTTATAATATAAAATGTTATAATAAATATGCAAATTTCTTGTAGGTCTAAAGCACATCGTCAAAACAATATCCTAAAGCAACATAAAGTTAAACAAAGAACTACATTAAAAGTAATAAAATAAATGACTTACCATTACAGGTTAATGGTTTCATCTTCTATTAGTAAACACTTAATATTTAATAAATATTTAAAATGAGTCATTTTAAAATGGTAAATTTCCTGGTCTTAATTACTGCAAAGTCGGTTATTAAATCACTATAATCTAAAGACGAAGCAGTGTCGTTTTCGGTTGAAAGTATCCCTAAATTTGATACCGTCTTGAGATATTGTTGATCGTAGGTAAGATTTAATCACTTTAAGTTTACTAAACGATCTTTGACAAGAAGACACAGACTGGTAAAGAAAGAAAACATTTTTAAAGCTGTTGCTACTGTTTTGTAGGCTTCTAATCCCATTGAAGAAATGTATTGTAGCAGTCCTTGAGGTGTAAAGTCCAGTTGTCCTTCGTTAACTTTTGCCCTTTTTAATAAAAGTACGTCTTTCAAGTCACTGAACAATTCTTTTCTGTTTAGGTCATATGGATACAGTTTTGGAAGTACTCTACACTTAATATTGATTTGGGAAAGCTGTTCCTTAAAATGTATATCCCCATCATTTACGTACACCTCAAATTTTCATAGCGTTTTTTTAACACTTTGATGTTAGAGAAATGGCTTGAAATTTTAAGTGACAGTTTGTCCAAAATTTCTATTAGAGAACATTGCAATTCTTGTCGAACAGTTAATGCAGAAACATCTGCATATCCCCTAGCATCGTGCACTTCCTTCTTATCCTTTTTGTGATACTGATACCCCATTTATTACATACCTGCTCTGCCTTAGTAATGACATTGTCACACAGCTCATTCCTGCAAACTTTTAATTTGTTCAATAGCGTCTCCAGAAGTGTCACTGCTTGAATAAAGTTTATTCCTTTGGTCTGCAAGATTTTGTTCATAGAAGAAAGAGCATCTGTCCAGAAAAAAGAGTAAGGGTACAAAATTAAAGTTTTCTATTCCATTAATTATAAATGCTGCATCTTCCCTCGTATCAATTGTTCCAGTTGTTGTATCCCTCAGTTTCTCCAGTGCAGTGATCACTTCATCCAGCTGAGTGGATATTGCTTTAACCACATCTGCTTTTGAACTACACCTGGTATCACAATGTCTTTTTAGAGTAATATTTATTACACCATAATTTGTTATCATGATGAACCGTAATTACGATGCTCAATAAGAGAGGATCTGGAAGTGATATCGATTCTGGATTTTATTGAACAGAGACAACTATGCTGGTGGGGACACATGCAGAGAATGGACAGTGATAGAATGGTAAAACAGGTTTGGGAGGCAAAATTGGGGGGAGAACGAAGAGAGGAAGACCGCGACTGACTTGGGATGGAATGATGGGAAACATTTTGAGAGAAAGAGGCTTGGGATGGAGGGAAGCAAAGACGTTGTCAATGGGTAGAGTAAGATGGAAAAATTTGTATATAGAGTATAGTTGATGTACTTACCATATATTGATGTAACCTGACACCAATATGGTATAAGGGCGTAGTAGAAGGAAAATGAGGTTCCTGAGCCACAAAGGAATGCCGCCTTTCCCACGGTCTAGATCAAAGAGATGCCGCCGTTCCCACGGTCCAAGATTTTTTCCCATGCTCCCCCCACCACCAATGGACCCGCAGCATCCCAAAGGAGCACAGCATTCGCGAATAAATTTAATTTTTTTAATTTTATTTTTTTAATTAAATTGATTTGCATATCAATGGGATGGTGGGGGTGGGGTGGGGTTCAATGGACCACCCGCATCCGCGAATATAATTTTTAATTTTTTTAATAAAGCTGATTTGCATATCAGGGGTGGGTGGTGGGTGGTGGTTCCAACTTGATGCATTATAGTGTATATTAAAATATATGATCAGGGTTACCAACCTTCGCATAAGTTCAAATTTGTTGTGTGTTATAATGTATATTAAATCTATATGATCAGGTTTACCAACCTATGCATGGATTCAAACTTGATATGTGTATTATAGTGTATATTAAAATATATGATCAGGGTTACCAATCTTGCATTATTGTGTATAGAACAGATCTGCCAACATTTTTCTGTGGTGGGAAATTCAAACTATATGAGCAGACGCATTATAGTGTATAGTAAATTATATGACTGTTGACGACTACGATATCAAGTTATCAACTCTCTCTCCCCCTTCATCTCTCTCTTTGTCTCTAGACGCAGTTATCGATCACGATATAAACTCTCTCTCTCTCTCTCTCTCTCTCTCTCTCTCTCTCTCTCTCTCTCTCTCTCTCTCTCTCTCTCTCTCTCTCTATGTGTTTATGTACAGACGCATTATAGTGTACAGTAAATTATATGATTGTTGTCGACTACGATATCAAGTTATCAACTCTCTCTCCCTTCCTCTCTCTCTTTGTCTCTAGACGCAGTTATCGATCATGATATAAACTCTCTCTCTCTCTCTCTTGCTCACAGATGTCAGAAGAAATTCCTAGTTTATAATGTAATTACCTGTGTGTGTGCTGTTATAGATGACAAATCCATACGTTAACGGCTTCACAATAAATGTTAGCCTATTGTGTGTGCTATGTAAATTGTTTGTACATCAATGAATAATAATAATATAATCATACTAGTTTAATGTATTGCTGTAGACATCGGCAGAAATTCCCACATTCTTGTGTTTATGTAACGTCTCTAGACGCAGTTATCGATCACGATATTATTCCTCAAAAAATCTGTTGTGACTGGTTGGGCGAAACATATGACTGAATTAATAAATTGTCTCTCTGCATAGCAGTTGTAAAAGGCTTTCAACGTGTTTTTGTCATTTCAACCAATTTTTGTACCGAGATCTAATATGGAAAGATTAACTATGTGCGCGCACACACACACACACACAATGATACAGAATTAGATATAGTTATTCTTCACTAATTTAAGCCAAGGGGTCATTGACCGTGATTACATCGTCTGAATCGGTGTGTCCTACTTTCTAATTTGACACATGACAGTCATTAGCAGCGGGCGATGGTAAGTCGGGTTACTTACGGATTATAAACTATTTACTCCCAAAACGGACACAAGCTGCCCCACTACCGGTGTACAATATATATGCGAAGAAAATCAGTTGCAATTTCTCATTCGACTGTCTACGTGTGGTTCATACATCGTGAAATCTATCACTGCGTACAACAGCATTTTTTAATAGCTGAAAGACCATTTTGCATTATTATTGTACGTCTTACGAGCCTTCAGTATACACAACGTTCATCATTTAAGGGTGTGTAGACAACGCACGCTAGTTTGGTAAGTGTACATGAAACATTTTGAATAAGTTAATAAGTGAACATAATTTTATTGTATGTACAGATTTTATTCAAACGTAAAAATTATTCGCATTAAAACATTATCAAGTGCATTATTTATTGAATTTAATACATGACTCGTTCAAATAAGTATGTGTGTGTGTGTGATCAAATTACTATGTCTGTTACAAATTCTGAAATTTATTCTTGTCGTGCTTTTTATATTACACTACATAATTTTATTGTATGTACAGATTTTATTTAAACGTAAAAATTATTCACATTAAAACATTATCAAGTGCATTATTTATTGAATTTAATACATGACTCGTTCAAATAAGTATGTGTGTGTGTGTGTGTGTGTGATCAATTTACTATGTCTGTTACAATTTCTGAAATATATTCTTACCGTACTTTTTATATTACACTTCTAATTGAAGATATATTTTAGGTATAGCTGAATTTTAAGCGTGCGAGCCTTCAGTATACATACAACGTCTGTCATTTAAGGGTACGTGTGTGTGTGGACAACACTTGCTAGTTTGTTGCAAGTAAGTAAAAAAAATCTATGTACATTATGGGAGTGGGTTATACAAATAATAATAAATTGTGTACTATATACATTTATTAAAATACATACACAGCTCCAAGATTATTTTAAACTAGTTTTTTTACAATTAAAATACATACACAGCTCCAAGATTATATTGTTACAATTATTAAAATATATCTAAACTAGTTTTTACAATAAAAAAAACATACACAGTTCCAAGATTATATTGTTACAAGTATGAAAATATATCTAAACTAGTTTTACAATTAAAATACATACACAGCTCCAATATTATATTTTTACAAATATGAAAATATATATATTTAAAACTAGTATTTACAAAATATGTATAAAATAAGACATAAACACGTCTATGTACTGTGTTGGACAATGGCGTATATTCTACAAGCGAATCATGTAGTATCATACAGTAGGCAGTAGTCTGTGCAGGAAAATTCATTGACGATTCAAATTCTAAACGTACATCAACCGCTGAAGACTTAAGCGTATCGTCTTGTTTGCTACAATCGAATACAAACAGCGGTGCTTTTGATTTGAATAATTCTGGTGTCAGTAGTGGGCTGGCGTCTAGACGGTGGTAATACGAACTTTGAAAATGGCGTACATATTGTACAATAATGCAAAACGGTCTTTTTCCAATATCCAAGTTTAAATTATCGTAAGGATAATACTTGTCGTTTAGAAACAGTCTCGCATTGGTCATGTTACAGTGATCGAATTCATCGGCGTGTGCTGTCAATACATTCTTTCTTGCTGTCTGAAACGCTAACACAACAAAGCGTGGTTTTTCTAGCTGACTCGAGGTCTTGATATCCAATTCTGCCTTTTAGTATGTGGTAAGGCAGGATACTCCTGCAACTCCCAGGCCCTTAAAGGCATAGTTATCGGGTGGTCTTTCTCTATGAGTCGTAACAGTGGTAATCTGTACGCATTAGCTACATGTACATAAGGCATTTTCCAGTAAACTTTATCTAGTTCAAGAACACAATTAGCAGCCGTTTGTCCGCTTCCTAAAACCATAGCGTTTATGTCCGTAGATGTGCGTAGGAGTATAAGTTCTTGTTTCACGTTCAGCACGATGCGTATAGTCTTCTGCAAATCCCATTAGCATTTTCAGTGGAATATAAAAGTTGAATTCACCGTCATTGTTCATTTTTAACATGTTCGCGGTCGGTGCCACCCAACCTGCATTTTCCATTGCGTCACGTGTGTTGTTGTTGAGTGATAGAAAAGTTTTAATAGATCCATGTTTTTCGGTATCCAGGCCACTTATAGTATATAATTAGTAAAATAGTTTACCTTTTTCTTGTCCGTCTGGTGGCCTTTTCTCTTATTTAATTCAACGCGTTTCAGGACATATGCCCTATCATCAGGAATATCCCTTGTTGAAGTTCGTCGATCGTTAAAATATTAAAAACACTGTATATACAATTTTACACATAACAATAAATATAATATAAACATAAAAAACACAAAATACCCAAATTTGAGACACACACGATATCGGTGGTGCGCACCATGACATGCTATAGTCGACTGCAGTGTTCATGTTGTTATATGTCATGCACTATGGACCTTGTTCTGTATTCTTATCGCTGTGTCGTATAATAGATTGGACTGGAAATTCAGCTGATCGTTAAGGATGACTTCTTCTGTTTTATTTTTTATTTTTGTAAGCCTTATATATTTCATATTCTTCAATAGCATTCATATAATTTCCTTTCCTGCATATATGGAGGGGTTGAAAGTTCGTTGTGAAATCAGTATAACTATGGTTTTTGTCCATCAGATGGCGTGCGTAATTTGACACTGTTTTACTAAATTCTTTTTTAGGTAAATGTTCTCTGAATCGTTTTTTAAAAGGTCTACCAGTTTGGCCAATGTAAAAGCTGTCACAGTCATTGCATATTATCTTATAAACGCCCGTCCTGTCTTCAACCGATTTTGAATGTTTAGGTAAGAGTATCTTATTAATGTTATTATTAGTTCGGTAAGCCATTTTTATATTTATCCCACTGAATACTTTGTTTAAAATTTTGGGTAGGGTGTTACCATATTCTGATGCTATATACCTAATTTTATTTCTATTATTTTCTTGTAATTCTATGTTGTTTTTCTTTTTTCTCTGTTTCTTGACTAAATTATCCACGATTGAGCTTTTATAACCATTGGCTTTAGCTATGTATTTGATCGTGTTCAGTTCTCCGTGAAAATCTTTGTCTTCTAATGGTGTGGAAAGTAACCTATGTATTAAACTATGATAAGCTGCCATTTTCTGAGAAAAGGGATGATGTGATTCAGCATTTATCGTGAGATCTGTGGTTGTCAGTTTTCCGTATATTTGATATTGAAATTTTTCATCTAGCCTTGTAATTGTCAGGTCGAGGAAGTTAAGTTTATTATTTATCTCCGTCTCAAGTGTGAACTGTATGTTTTTATTGACACTATTCATGTATAATTTCATATTTTCTATTTGTCGTATTGTGCCATTAAAAATTATAAACGTATCATCAACATAACGTGTATATGATATTATTTTCGTGTATATGACATTATTATCATATACACGTTATGTGATGATACGTTTATAATTTTTAATGGCACAATACGACAAATAGAAAATATGAAATTATACATGAATAGTGTCAATAAAAACATACAGTTCACACTTGAGATGGAGATAAATAATAAACTTAACTTCCTCGACCTGACAATTACAAGGCTAGATGAAAAATTTCAATATCAAATATACCGAAAACCGACAACCACGGATCTCACGATAAATGCTGAATCACATCATCCCTTTTCTCAGAAAATGGCAGCTTATCATAGTTTAATACATAGGTTATTTTCCATACCATTAGAAGACAAAGATTTTCATGGAGAACTGAACACGATCAAATACATAGCTAAAGCCAATGGTTATAAAAGCTCAATCGTGGATAATTTAGTCAAGAAACAGAGAAAAAAGAAAAACAACATAGAATTACAAGAAAATAATAGAAATAAAATTACGTATATAGCATCAGAATATGGTAACACCCTACCCAAAATTTTAAACAAAATATTCAGTGGGATAAATATAAAAATGGCTTACCGAACTAATAATAACATTAATAAGATACTCTTACCTAAACATTCAAAATCGGTTGAAGACAGGACGGGCGTTTATAAGATAATATGCAATGACTGTGACAGCTTTTACATTGGCCAAACTGGTAGACCTTTTAAAAAACGATTCAGAGAACATTTACCTAAAAAAGAATTTAGTAAAACAGTGTCAAATTACGCGCGCCATCTGATGGACAAAAACCATAGTTATACTGATTTCACAACGAACTTTCAACCCCTCCATATATGCAGGAAAGGAAATTATATGAATGCTATTGAAGAATATGAAATATATAAGGCTTACAAAAATAAAAAAAAAACAGAAGAAGTCATCCTTAACGATCAGCTGAATTTCCAGTCCAATCTATTATACGACACAGCGATAAGAATACAGAACAAGGTCCATAGTGCACGACATATAACAACATGAACACTGCAGTCGACTATAGCATGTCGTGGTGCGCACCACCGATATCGTGTGTGTCTCAAATTTGGGTATTTTGTGTTTTTTATGTTTATATTATATTTATTGTTATGTGTAAAATTGTATATACAGTGTTTTTAATATTTTAACGATCGACGAACTTCAACAAGGGATATTCCTGATGATGGGGCATATGTCCTGAAACACGTTGAATTAAATATAGAGAAAAGGCCACTAGACGGACAAGAAAAAGGTAAACTATTTTACTAATTATAAGTTTTAATAGTTGACGTAACGCCGACGTTTCTGGTATGGTCCACTACCACTCCGGCCAACTCGTAACGAATCTCTTCAAAGAGAAATGCTATAGCATTGTTCACCAGTTCCACATTCAGCGCAGTATCTGCAGCCACACTAGGGTTTTTAACCAACTTGCCTTCGATGTAGAGGAAACTTTCTGACGGTAGCGTAAAGACGTCCTGTTGTTGTATTGGCACGCGTATTTCATCATTGTTTCCATATCTTCTTGTCGCATACGGCGCGTGTGAGTGAAATGAAAAGTGCGTGATACTGTCTTCAAAGAACGGTTGCTGCTCCACAGATAATATTCCACTCGCCATGTTACTTGTTTACAACAACAAAACCCAGTGAAATCAGGAAATGTCGGTTAACCGATGTTAATCGTTTCAGTTTCGAATGAGTACTGATGCGTTTCCTAACTGATCTTTCTTCTTTTTTTATTTCTAATGACGGTGGTAGCAGCGGTGGCGGAGAAACAAAGTACAAGCCCATGTCTATAGTCGTTTTAGATGTAAATGCACAGTGATGACTTCTCCACGAAAATCTATTACGTCACCGTCCTGGTCATGTAAAGATAATGTTATGTTGTCCAAACGACTCACATTCACAGGTAGGTATATGACGTTTGTAGGTGATTTAATTATTTTGAATCCTGGTTCGACTGACGAATAGAATGAGTGCAGCGTGTGCTCGTTTTTACTGTTCTTGTATGATCCTTGCGCTATATTACACCTTATCAGTATACTGTTTACTTTTATAATGTTAACTGTGGCATCAGACGTGTTAGTTTTATTTGCTTCAAGCAGTCGCTTTTCCTTGAAACCCAACATATCACCGATACCACACACTGTTTGTTGAAAGTCAATATCCAGTGCACAAGTCAGTTCACATTTCAGTGTATTGTTGTTAGGACGTAGACTAATCTTTGAGTCTCCTAACTGCTTTTTGAGGAAGGCTTCTATGTCGCCGATTTCATAAGCACCCGTGGGTAAAGTTATAAAGTCCCATGTTGTCCCATCCCGTAGTACTGGAAACACATTGTTTTTCCCCTCAACCACTTTCGGTATACTGTTGTATGTAGTAAAGTCCAATAGACCTACATACCATTCACCGTTTGTTAGTTCGAGAGGTGGGAAAAGTCACATACAAGAGCGGCAGCATTCGTGCCTGTTAAGGTGACCGACAGCGAAGACATCTTGTCGCTTACTGATCACTCACGTGTCAAGAAGTCCAAACATAAATGTCCACAGATGACTGTGTGTGGCGGCTGTTCACGCTCGTAATTGTAGTAAATGTCATTGTCGGTTCCAAAATACTGTGTCAGCTCAAGAGGTGGCCGCATATTACCATACGCGTCATAGTAGTAAACTCGGTTGTTTCACTTCTTGTAGCAAACCCAGTGTGTACCAGGTCCTTCTGAAATGTCCAGATTAACAACCACGATCTCGTTCTTCCAAGGTGGTCTGTCCGGTAAAGTGTTACGCATAAAAACTCCTCTGAAATAAGGTATTTTCAAAAGTTTTGCGTACACATACAAATCGCTGTTGGACAATGCACGCACTGGTATGCAAATTAGTTTTTTTGTCTGTAAGGACGCAGGTATAGACCTGATGCTATTTTATTGTTACGTTTATGCCTTGAGACTGTTTTGCGTTTGGTGTTGTTACGTTTATGTTTGAAGGTCGTTTTGCGTTTGCCCGCGGATTGATGTTTAATTCCTGAACCCTTCTTCTTTTTTCTGCAACCACTACGCGAGCTCCCTCCACCCACTGCTGATTTTGCTTTCATTGCAGCTGCTATGGCTGCAGAATACGCTCTTTCACTAACACCAGAATTCCAAATTTTCACTCGTTCCCACGCTTTGTCGGCAAGAACGCGATCAGCTATACGTCTTCGACTGTTGTCTTTGTACCTTGGTAGGCGATATCGTGTTCGCGACAGGCTTCGTCCAGCTCGTTGATTCCGCGCTCACCACGTGCCAATCTCTCTTTGAGTTTTGTTCCGGTTACGAGTACGTTGACAATATTGATCGGTTCAACGAAACAAGTCTACCCGCTCGTGAACACTTTGATAACCGGTTGATGGAATCGACTATTTCGGACGCAGATTACGAGCATGCACAAAACGTGTGGAGTGCATTCAATCTGCGTACGTTTGGAGATTACCATGATCTGTATTTGTTGACAGACATAATGCTACTGGCTGATGTCTTTAAAAGTTTTCGGGACATGGCCTTACGCGATTACTGTTTGGACCCATGTCATTTTTACTCGCTTCCCGGTCTCGCTTGGAACGCGATGCTAAAAATGACAGGGGTCGAATTGGAGCTGTTGATAGATATAAAGCAACATCTGTTTGTTGAGTCTGGGGTCCGCGGAGGCGCTGCTATGATATCCAACCGTCATGCCACCGCTAACAACCCTCTGATCCCAGATCAGTACGATATTTCAAAACCGACCTCCTTCATTCTGTATACGGACTGTAACAATCTATACGGTGCAGCCATGTCGCAACCACTCCCTTACACAGACTTCCGATGGCTCAATCGTAACAAAATCGAGTCTTTGGACGTACGTAATGTGAGTGATGATTCCGACATCGGGTACATCCTCGAAGTCGACCTACACTATCCTGATAACTACACGACCTGTATTCCGACTACCCACTTGTACCTGTGCGCCAGCGCGTAACACCCGATATCCTTTCTCCCTTTTCCAAACGTTTACACGAGAGTATATACAGATCATCGTATAACGAATCAGGGTCAACAATGTCATCCGTAGAGAAGTTGTTAACAACTTTGGAGGACAAACAAAATTACGGTCTCCATTATCGAAATTTGAAGTTGTATTTAAGTCTTGGTTTAGAGCTGAAAGCGACTCATAGGGTGTTGTGTTTTAAGCAAAGCGCTTGTTTGAAACCGTTTATCGATTTTGACACCTGCAAGAGGCAAGCAGCCATCAACAACTTTGAAAAAGACCTTTTCAAACTGATGAACAACGCCATATACAGCAAGTCGCTGGAGAACTTACGGAAACATATAGACTTTGAACTAGTCTCAGACGAACGATGGCTTCAAAAACTAGTTTCCACACCTAGGCTGAAACGTATGATTCGTTATACGAACGATCTGGTGGGGCTCTCACTCCGTAAAAAATCCATCGTTCTTTCCCGTCCCGTGTATGTCGGCTTCACGGTGTTTGACGTTAGCAAAACGATAATGTATGACTTTCATTATCATTATGCTGTCGGCAAGTACCGCCGTAACGTTAGATTGCTAATGACAGATACAGACAATCTGATGTATAGTATTCAAACATCTGACTTGTATGCAGACATGAAGGAGGACCTACACGTTTTTGACACATCGGATTACCCTACGTCTCATCCTTGTTATAGCCTTAAAAACAAAAAGGTTGTCGGACTGTTCAAGGATGAAACGTGTAGTCGTCCTGTTAGAGAATTCGTGGATTTCCGAGCGAAATGTTATTTGTTCCTTGTGGCCCACGAAGATCCTAGCAAAGAGTGTCAAAAACGTGTATGTAAAGGTGTACCTCAAGTTGCGATTAAGAGGAGTCTACGACACGATATGTATCGCAAGTGTCTCACTGATCATTGTCAGTTTTCTACCAGTGCACTTTGTTTACGTAGCGATCATCATACGCTGTACACGATGTGCGTAAATAAGCAAGCATTGTCACCGTATGATGATAAGCACTATATACTAGATAGTGGTCATGATACACTTGCGTACAGTCATTATCGAATACGTCGCATCAATATGGAGAACGATGACGATGACGACACCTCCCCACCTGCTAAAAAAATTCGTCTCCATGTATAGTACCCCCCAACACTTGTTTCTTTCGTCAGTTGATGTCTCTCGATGCTTCAGTACAGACGTCTGTAAACATAAGTTCGCATATTAATATCGTAACGATATTTGTGTTTAAACATAATATATATAGAGTTTGTAACGTGTGGTTTCTTTGTCTTACAGTATTATGGATAACACTGCAGTTATAATTGACTTCCAGTGCTTTTTCGACGACAACGGAAAATATATTGTGAAGGAACTGTCAATCATGGATGTTCTGAGATTTGCTGGTACAATTTGGATTTTCACTCCGCCTGCTACATCCGTTACGAATACAAAATACGCTAGGACAAACCACTGGTTAACGTCAAATTATCACAGACTTAGATGGAGCGAAGGAGAGACACCGTACGACAATCTTGTTTCATTGTTAACATCACATACACGTATTTATAAATATGTGTTTGTGAAGGGTTTTGAGAAAAAACGTTTTTACAATCAAAGATAATACACAATAACATCATTAATCTCGATGACTTTGGTTGTCCTAAAAACATACCGTATCTATTTCACGGAACAGAATGTCTTAGACATTTCAATTCTTCTGACCGATGTGCAAACTATAAAGTGCATGCTATTCGGGAATGGATGATTCATGATTTTTGCTTTAAACAAACATTTTTAATGTTAACAAATTTAGAAAGTAGGTCACAGTGAATGATGACATTTATATCTCTAATTCTGTTGGGGGACATGTACATACATGCATAGCTATAAGCGGTGACTATTTCCTTATGAAAGTGGAATGTGGACTTTCCAAATGACATTGTTATATTTTTGGTGTCTCTAATTTTGTCTGGGGGGACATGTTCATACATGCAAAGCCGTAAATGAAAGTGGGACACAGACTTTTCTGATGACGACGTTACCACCACCACTATCACATTGTACTGTCCTTTTGTGTCGAATATTCTGTCATTGTTTGGTTCTCTCTCGATTGATACAGACGTGTTCACTAGCGTCTTTCTCTCTCTTCTAATAATGTCGTTTATTGTAAAGTTTAATGCTGTAAGTGCTATCGAGTACAAGCTATGTTCAGAATTGACAGTGAATAAAAAATATCCCATCATGGTCTTAACAAATGTGGACACAAAATATGGGAACTCTGTGCTTGCTACGTTGGAGGATGGCGACCCACCAGTATCGTGTCTATCTTCCCAAGAGGTATGCAGGTGTCTTCACGAATGAGGAGCTCAGACATATCAAACCCAAAGAACTACATTTAGTGTATCGAGGGACGAGGAATCAAACGCAGGTGGAGATTGTGTCCTAACGTCGTAAGTAGCAGTCGTGTTAACAAACAATTTATTGATGTGCGTGTGTGTGTGTGTAGTTTCAACTCCCTGTGCTTAACACTTTAATAATTGAATTTGCATGTACGTGATAAATGTATCATTGATTCTAATTAGTATTTTTACAAAGTTTCGTTGAATAATATTTGGTTCGATTAGAAATTATTTGGAAGTACATTAACTTTATGTGATAAATGTATCATTGATTCTAAGTAGTATTTACAAAGTTCCGGTGAATAATATTTGGTTTGATTAGAAATTATTTGAAAGTACATTAACTTTATGAAAATGATACATACTTGAAAAAGTTTACTTACTTAACACATTTGATTCTTTCTTTCCACTGATTGTGCGTGTGTGTGTGATAATTGAATATTTATCGTATCAGTGATTCTAATATCGTCTGTATTGTTATGTTACAGATAAACTTCCATGTGGACTGTATCTTCAGACGTGAAATTATTATTATTTAAAAATCTTACAATGTCAAAAATTATTATTATTATTAATATTGTATTTATTTTATATAACAATGTTTGTTGTGATATATATATTTAATCAGTGTAAAATGTATTTTTGAATAATTGTATTACAACGGTTTGTAAACTATATTTTAAGTTTGTGTACAGTGGTGTAAATATATATATTTAATCATTTAAAACAAATTATGGTTTATTTTAATTTATTTCACTATAAACCTCTGAACATGTAAGCAATTATTTGTAAAGTACATTAAATTATGTGAAATGCTACACCGAAAGATTCAAATCATACCTTATTGGTGCTGTCAACTATTTGAATGTGGGAATTTCTACCGACGTTTGCAGCAGCAGCAGCAATACACAATACGCATTACATTAAAACTAGCACGATTATATTATTCATTGATGTACAAACAATTTACATAGCACACACACAATAGGCTAACATTTATTGTGAAGCCGTTAACGTATGGATTTGTCATCTGTAACAGCACACGCACAGGTAATTACATTATAAACTAGGAATTTCTTCCGACATCTGCGAGAGAGAGAGAGCGAGAGATGTTGTACAACAGATTTTTGAGGAATAATATCGTGATCGATAACTGCGTCTAGAGATGTGAGACAGAGACGTTACATAAACACATAGAGACAGCAATACATTATTTCTGTTACATGTATACGATGCATAAACATATGTCATGTGTGTGTGATCGTAGTATGATTTTATTTCTTGACACAACCCTTTATCTTGAAAATATGATTTTTAGTTAGATGTTGTAAATAATTTTTTTAAATATCACTTACCTGCAAAGGATATACCCCTTGCGTACGAGCAGATAACAATATGTAATTCCGTGTGTAGTAATCAGAAATGTGTGAGAGAGAGAGAGAGAGATAGAGAGCGAGAGAGAGAGAGAGGCGTTACATAAACACATAGAGAGAGAGAGAGTTTATATCGTGATCGATAACTGCGTCTAGAGACAAAGAGAGAGAGGAAGTGAGAGAGAGTTGATAACTTGATATCGTAGTTGACAACAATCATATAATTTACTGTACACTATAATGCGTCTGTACATAAACACATAGAGAGAGAGAGAGAAAGTTTATATTGTGATCGATAACTGCGTCTAGAGACAAAGAGAGAGAGAGGAAGGGGGAGAGAGAGTTGATAACTTGATATCGTAGTCGTCAACAGTCATATAATTTACTATACACTATAATGCGTCTGCTCATATAGTTTGAATTTCCCACCACAGAAAAATGTTGGCAGATCTGTTCTATACACAATAATGCAATATTGGTAACCCTGATCATATATTTTAATATACACTATAATACACATATCAAGTTTGAACCCATGCATAGGTTGGTGAACCTGATCATATAGATTTAATATACATTATAACACACAACAAATTTGAACTCATGCGAAGGTTGGTAACCCTGATCATATATTTTAATATACACTATAATGCAAGTCGTTAGCGATAAATGTAATTATTGTTGTGGCGAGTATTTTTTGTTTGCATTTGCTAACTGTCAGTTGAGTGTGTTTGAGATTGTGTGATTTTTGCAGTGACACTTATAATTGTTGTTGTGGCCCGTTTTGTGTCACTTCCCCAGCCTGTGGAAACGTGCAAAAATCGCCATGATTCCCAAGCCTCGTAAGCTGCGTATAGGCCTACTTACCAAGAATCATCGCCCAATATCTCTATTGCCAGTCATCTCGAAAGCGTTTGAACGGCACCTGCACAGCCGATATGCGCCCCTGTTGGATGGTTTCATTCGGCAGTAGCAATTCGGCTTTCGCAGAGAGCACTCGACGACCCTTCAACTCGTCAGGGTTGTTACCCAACTGACGGACGCCAAGAACAAGCGTCAGTCCTCCGTCGCTGTATTGCTCGACATGAGTAAACCCATGAAGGCGTTCTCTACAAACTAGCCCAATCCCCTCTCCCTGTCTCTTTCGTTCATCTTCTGCGATCGTATCTTTGTGACCGCGTCTGTAGAGTACGCGTCGTACCCATCCGTTCGACCGATCGTCGCAGGCATTCTTCAGGGATCTGTCCTAGGCCACGTTCTGTACCTTCTGTACACGAACGACCTGTCTGTACAGCCTGGAGTCATTTATCGTTCTATGCAATGACGCCATGTTTCATGCTAGCTCAGCGAACCTTAGTTTTGCCTGGTCCAACGTCAGCTCGTCCAACTTCCAGACTGGCTTTGGAAGTGGAGAATGGCGATCAATGTGGAGAAAACTGAGGCGATCGCCTTTTCTCGTAAATTTACTTCCCGCTTCCAGTCTCTCTGCCTAGAAGGGAGTCCAATCATATGGAAACGGTCTGTAAAATACTTGGACGTCCCTGTTGACTGGCGCCTAAGCTTTGAAACCCACATCTCCCTGAGTCTCCAGTGTGCCTGCGGCGTCAAACCCAAAATATATCCCTTTCTCACTCATCGGAGTTCAGTGCCTGTGCGCACTAAACTCACCATATATTTGATCTTTCTCAGAGCAATACTAATATCTGCAGCCTCTGCCTTTTGGGCATAACTCAGCCCAAACATTGTCGCCTGTTTGGAAGCTTTCCAATCCCAGGTCCTCTGGTACATCTCAAACTCTCCCTGGTTTGTCAGATATGATGCTATCAGGCAAGAGTTGAAGGTTCCTTCTCTCACCGAATTCGTTTGGTCCCTATCCTTCAATATCTTTGCCCGAGCCTCTGTCTTCATTTCAAGGCGGGAACTTTCTTAAATTTTTAAACAAACTTTTAACTTGTTTCAAGGCCTTGTTTTCTGAGTTACTGCGATCCATTAATCTCTTGTACCAATGAGAATTAGAATTGAGATTACCGAAAAAGATCTGTAACGCTGTTTAACAGCTGACTGGAATAAAGTCTACACACCTTGTGATCTTAACGCAGCAGCTTACTATCTAAACAAGAACTTGTCTGCTATTATTACAAAGCACGTATCAGTAAGGAAATTATTGTAAAAGATGGATCCAGCTTGGTTTTCTAACTAGACCTTTGTCCCTGACGCATACCAAGTGCTTCGTTTACTTCCATATCTCTTCGTAGAGCTGAGTAAGGAGCGAATATCCAATTTTTACCCAATGCTATGAGCAGGTACGAAATCCTCCGATGTTGAATTAGGCGGGAAATGTACAGTAAAAGACACAATGTGCCGTTTAATATAGGCCTACTGTACGTGTGTTAAGTAATAGTGTGTCTATAATTATAGTACAGTAACACCAGCATGACAATAGTTCACGTTTAAAATATTACTTTACTGCTTCAGTTTAATTATCTGTGCGTGTGTTAATTAACAGTGTGCGACGATCATCTATTAATTATAATTTTATTCTTTAATATCACTGTAAGTATCAAATGTCTTCGTAGTTCGTTTTATAATATACATTTTTATTTCATTTACATTATCCGTGCGTGTGTTTATCGAGTTTGTTGTGTGATATTCATTTGTTAATTTTTTGTGATTTTTTTTAAATTTTCATAATCTAGTATTTATACCATTTTTATTTTTGGTTTATTAAAATCAGTGAGCTTAAACAATACTTATGTTCGTAGTGCGGTAAGGATTGTGAAAATGTAGATAATCTTAACCAGCCGAAGAAGTAAACAGTGGAATGCCGGTTTTGAGCAACTTGAAGTCATGTACACAACAATGTAACATCTGTGATAAACAGTTTAAGCACGGATACGCATTGAAGCGTCATGAACGCGAATCCCACGGTAGAGGGGTATCAGCACCGAATAAAGTTAAGTGCCCCTTATGTGTTCTTGCAGCAGCGAAGGACAAGCATTACTTGAACACTTCGAATTCCAGCACAACATATCAGTAAAGTCTGAAATTAAAGAATTTAAGTTCTTAGAAAGTTTCTTGGAGTATAAACAAGAGACTGAAAAAGAAACATTTTCAAGTTACGTTAAAAAGCGTGGCACTCATTCTACTACCGACAGCACAAAGAGACATTAGGCCTATAATGTATGCCGTAGGTCCGAAAAATTTGTGTCTGAAAGTAAAGGTAGACGGCACATAAAATTACAGAGAAGCAACAAAATCAATGCTGTCTGTCCTTTAAGCATTCGCGTCACTGAAAATGAAGATGGTACCTGCAAGACTACATAAGCAGGGCCGTCCTGAGTATGTTTGCTGCTGGTGTGCAAAGTGTAATTTGCCGCTTTTATAGAAGGGGGAGAGGGTCAACGAAAATCATGAAAATTATCAATGTTTTCCTCAATATTTTATATTTCAATATCCTAAATTCTAATATAAATTTTAGCTACACAAAAAGTACACAAATAATATGTACATTTAAAAAATTAAAAATTAATTAAGTTAAAAATTACTTACATAATTAATTAAAAAAATATATAAGAGTATATTAATTGCACATTACATGTAATGTTCGTATTGAAAACCTAAATCGCTGACTAATAAAAATTTACTTTTCTTGCTTTAATTTCAGCAAATTGTTTAATTAGCTGTTCTAGACTTAAATTTTCGCAAATTTTATTTTCAATTGAAATTAAAGCAAGAGAATTTAGGCGATCTTGCGAGGTTGAGGTCCGTAGGTAATTTTTTATTAATTTTAATTTGGGAAATGATCGCTCTCCACTTGCCACAGAAACAGGTAGGGTTAATAAAATCTGTAGTGCAATGGATAAATTGGGAAACTCAGATATTAGACCATTTTATATATATAGCTTAAAATTTCTTTGGGGGAATTCTCAGTTTCTATGAAATTTTGTATGTTTTGGATCTCGTCTACTAGATCTGTTGCATTAATGTTTTTGGGGCAATCTGTGTTAGACAAATCGGATAATGACAATTCCAAGTCAGCACAGCTTTTCATCAGTTCTAACCTAGATACATTTTTAATTTCTCTAAAATTATGTAAAAAAATTAATTTATCTTTATATGCTTGTATAAGCTCAAAACGTTCTTGTACGGCAGATAACGTAGTATCTAGAACTGCACAGAAGAAATTTATTTTAAATTTACTTTTAAGATCCGTAGTAGTTTCGTCTGCAGATTCGTAGTTGAACATTCGTGGTCTTTTGCAAGATCTAACACAAACATTTTCTGGAAAATTTGCTTCTATATCAATTGCTTTAGCAATTTCGGTTGCCTTTTCGAGTACACTTTTAAAATATTCATCATCATCAGTTCTAAAATTTTTCAAGGTTTCGTTCAATTTCGACAAGTACTCAATTGACTGTAAAATGTTAATGTCAGTACCTTGGAGTAATTTACTAACAATATTTACATTAAACAGAATATCATGCCAAAAGATCAACGAACATATAAATTTATATGAACGAATTTTGTTCAACAAAACCTGCGCTGATGCTTGGTGTTGAGATCAAAAACATCATCTTTGTCCTCCAGAATAGTACTAAGAGTATTGCTAATTTTTGGTAAATCCTTCGCAAGAGGTTTGAGTGCATCCGTTGTACTTTCCCAGTGAGTGTCAGATAGTGGCTTGAGTGTAAAATTTGGAAATGTGTTTAATAATACAGCCCAACGTTTTGTACTAGAGAAAAAAAATTATACAGGTCTTGAATGATTCCAAAAAAAATCTATGGTTTCATAAGATATTTTTGCCGCATCATTAACCACTAAATTCAGAGTATGCGCAGCACAAGGTACGAAAAAGGCCCGCGGATTGATATTTAAAATTTGTTTTTGCAAACCATTATGCTTGCCTTTCATATTGGCACCATTGTCGTAACCCTGGCCGCGCATATTAAGAATATCGATTATAATTTTTTTCTAAAAATTCTAAAATATATTTGGTTAATCCTGCCCCAGTTGTATTGTTAACTTCACAAAACCCTAAAAAGTGTTCTCTTATTTCAACTTCCCCAATCTCAGCATTGTAAATAACAAATCTCAAAATAACTGTCAATTGCTCTTGATGACTAGCATCAGGAGTGCAGTCTAATATTAAAGAATAATATTTCACTTCATTCAACATTTTTAAAATTACGATTTTAATTTCGTCACCCAATAAATTTAAAATCTCGTTCTGGATTCTAATTCCTAAATAATGTGGCATACGTGTTGTGTCATTTTGAACCCTTTGAAGATGATCGGCTAAGGTGGTGTCAAATTTGGCTATCAGTTGTATAAGCTGCAAAAAATTTCCGTTGTTATCTTCAAATAATTTGCAGTTGCTGCCCCTGAAACCTAAATTCTGTTTCGCTAAATATTTAATACAAAATATGATTCTCTGTAAAACAGCTTGCCATCTAATCTTTTCCATTTCTATTAAGGTTTGATGATGAGCATCAACAAAATTATTTTGTGACAAATTTTTGTTCAAGCTCAGTAATTGTTTTGTATGCATTATATGAGACAAACTTTTTTCTTGGCGGCGAAGATGTTCAGACAAATGTTGCCAAGATTTGAAACCCCCTTGTACAAGAGGAGTGTCAGTATTATTTGAAAAAAGTTTACAATTGAAACAAAAAACGGCGTCTTCTGATATGGAGTATAAAAGCCAACTTCGTGAAACTACTTCACCATTAGACATAATTTTTTGATAATATTTTTCAGAAAAGCTCCTGTTTGACTTGTCTTTTGGAAATACAAATTGTTTTATTTGAGGTGGTTTATTTTGTGTCAGTGTGACCTTAGTTTTGTCATCCAAAACGCGTGGCCATTTTCCGGGATCTTTGAAAATATCTGGGACATTTATTTTTTCAATTTCTTCATTTACAACATTTTCTGACTCTTCTGAAATTGAAGTGTTTTGTGTTGCCGATGGTAGAGTACTCACTGTGGTTCCCGCTTCTGTTTCGTTAGATTCTTCAGATGGAGATGTAGCCCGGTAATCTTTGGACGAACAGCTTGGAGTTGATTCAAAGAACTGTGTAATTGTAGTTATTACTTTTTTGATAGTTTCTTTTTTTTGTTCTCTTTTTTTTTTTGATATTGCCATCCAGAAAGCCGCTTTCTTCCATCTGACATCTATAAAATACATAAACAAATAAACAAAGGAAGAAAGAAAGAAAATATGAATACTAATTGAATTTTTAACTTTTCACGAAATGATAATGACTAACGTAGGGTTGGGCATTATTACATGAATTGCAGTGAGGTAACTACTTAAATATTGAAATTGAAAAATTTGCTATTACATCGTAAGTTCTTGCAAAAATGCATCTAAAAGTGAGCAATTATTAAACGTATTTTATACATAATAATCTAATTAATCTTCTTGAATATCCAATAAATAAATTATATTTACGATCGATTTCACCGATTTCAGTTAAGGTTTAAGTTCAGAATAAAGCCCCGTTTCCGTGGTTACAATCGTTTTTAATATTTAACTCAAAAACAAAAATTAGTCGAAGCCGGTGAAATCGGTCCTTGATGAATTAAGTATATAAAATATCTATGATTTAATGAAATGTTTAATTCGATAATATGATAAAAATAAATCTAATTTTTACTTTACTTACCTTCGTTTCCTATGGTTTATAACACGCCTAATGATTTCGAAAAACACTAGGTAATTATTATAGATATGTCTTATTATTTAAAATTTTTAAAAACACAAGTAACTATTACAATTAAAATCAACAACTTGTTTTTGATGTGCACCGTAGTATGTTCGAGTGGAAACTGAAAAGATTTACTAAAATACTCACCACACCAATAACTGAAAAAAAATAGTTTGACCATTGTTGTTTACACACGAAAAGCAAAACATATGGAAGCTTTGGGACAGGAAACAATAAAGCTGACCTTAACATTTACAAAAGATTGGAGCAAGTGTGCGATTTAGCTCGTACGAACAATAGGACACATCCCGGGTGGCCCAACATCTGTTTACACTTTAAAACAAGTCTATGTATAAAATTAGTCGTTTGGGAAATCGAAGTATTTCATTTTATTTTATTAATTTTTTCATTTTATTAATAAGAAAAAATCGTAGTGCTCTTTGTTATTTGCCGCCCCCGCTCACGTGCCGCCGGAGTGCACCGAACGCCTTGCACGCCCGGATAGGGACGGCCCTGTACATAAGTGTCAACTCATGTAGGTCATCTAAATGACTTAATCCATTTAGGTCTTACAGACAACGAAAGAAAAAGTCTAGCTGTGGATATTGCAAATCAGATACCATTTCAAGCAATACTGAATAAAATACGCGATTCTGTTGCAGGCTGTAAGTTAGAAAGAATTCATTTATTAACGAAGCAAGACCTGTACAATATGGAGCATGCATATAATTTATGCTCGAAGTCGGTGAGACGTCAAGAAGATGGTACAAGTGTTGAAGCGTTAGCCAATGAGGTAATTTCCAGTGATCAGCCTTTGTATTATTTTACAAGCTTCAAGGGGTCGTTAGAGACACTGAGCAACCTTTAAAAAAAGACGAGTTATTTAATTATAATGAACAATGTACAGAGTGAAATACTGAAGAAATATGGCAGTGATTGCATATGCATTGATGGCACGCACGGCTTGAACAGTTACGGTTTTTAACTAATAACCCTACTTGTTTTGGACGACATGAGAAAGGGATTTCCTTGTGCTTTTCTCATATCAAATCGAACTGACGAAAAAGTGCTTTCTTTGTTTTTTTCAGTAATCAAGGCAGAAGTAGGCGAAGTTTTACCGAAAGTGTTTATGTCCGATTTGGATGAATGCTTTTATAATGCGTGGATATCAACAATGCAAGCTCCGGCAATGAAATTGTACTGCACTTGGCACGTTGACAGGGCTAGCAGAAGGAATATTAGTTCCAAAGTAAAAAGCAAAGAGAAGCAGGGTGACGTTTATTGTAGAATAGTCAGGACATTAACGCAGGAGATGGACTCTTCTGCATTCGAAAAAATTCTGCCTGAAGCAATTACGCGACTACTTGATGATCCAGACACTTCTGAATTCGGCACTTATTTTGAACAATCGTACTCAAAAAATATTCAGTCTTGGGCCTACTGCCATCGACTTCAAGGAGGTCTGAACACCAACATACATATCGAAAGAATGCATAATACAATTAAATATATATATATATACACGGCAAAAATGTAAAACATTTGGACAAAGCTATAGTTGTGCTAATGTCTTTCGTCCGCGATAAGTTGTTTGATAGTCCTATTATCTTAAGCATAGCCAAATTAACTACAAAGTTGAAAGACATTAGAAAAAGACATAAGTCCATTACAGAAATCGACAGTAACTTAATTATCAGAGAAGAAACAGACAATGGGTGAAAGTACCGTCGTCTTCTGGCATGAAAGAGGTATATTTAGCACATGAAAATGATGTGCAGTGCAAATGTAATTTGATCTGTGTAGACTGTGATGTGTGTGTACATAAATATTCATGCACGTATGTAGATTCATATATTAAGTGGAATATGTGTAAACATATCCATGCTGTCTGCAGGATTAACAAAGCAGGGCGTAGTTTGCAGTCGAATGTTAACAATAACGAAGACGATGGTGACGATCGGTTGTTTGTGCATCCGGAGAACGAAATTGATACGACGGAAAACAAGAAATTTTATTCCAGGTCAGCAAAAGAGAAAGTTTTTGACATGTGTGGAGACTCAAAAGAATCACTCAAAGGGGATTTAATTTAATTAGTTAACGATGTAGCTATATTAGAAGAACTAGAAGTGATTAAACGAGAAACTGGCACTTTAAAAACGACATTAAGTGCAATTCGCTCTCGCGTTGCAGTTCAAAATATGCCCAGCTCTTCGACTTCTTAGAAAAGAAATATTGTGCCACAGAGGAGAATTTATTGCACCAAAAAAAAAGAAATTAACACACGGTAATGTTATGGTAAAGCCCAATGAAACCGGCATACAGAACACTGCTCTGTCGCTGCTGCTGCAAAAAAATGATTGTTATAAAGTTAAAAAGAATTTAAATAATTTTTAAGTTTTAAACAGAATTTTAAATAATTTTTAAATTTGTTAGTTGAAGTATCATTATACATTATTCATTAAATTATTAAATATTCAGCGCGTGTGTACTTAATGTGCATATAGGACTATGTATTTAATAGTGTAGTTTCTTGTTAATAATTATCGATGTGTTTCGTCCCAATGATTGTCGCGCGTCTGTGAACAATTACGATTCATCCTGGATCAGCTGCTTTCGAAGTGTGTACAGTCTTACGTAACCGGAGCGTATCAGCTGTGAGTGGAAATGACAAACGAGGTAAGTGTGGCGGTCCGAGTTGGTCACCAGTCTGAGTTGATCAAATGACGTCACTGGCTTATGACATCAGAGAGGCCCTGGTAGCTGGTTTCCGCTGTCTCTGTGCCTGTCCAAGGTAGTGTGCGTTGTTTGTTTAATCATTCGTTGTGTTCGTTTAGACTACACACTCATACTTGAGTAATCTGTTTGCAGCAATGTAACAATTCAACAAACACTTAAAGAGGCGCGCTTTGGGTGCAGTCGCAGAAGGACCTGCCGTGCTAACCTTTTCAAATTCATAATCATTAATGCGCAGGGACGGGGAACGAGTGTTGGCACCTACAACCATATATTTGGTTTTGCTTTGGTTTATAACCAAGCCCATAGCCTTAGTGGACAACTCCAGTTCCCGAAAGGCTTCCTTTAAGCCAGATTCAGACCTACTTATGACGTCAATGTCATCGGCATAGGCCAGAAGCTGTACCTCCTTGTGAAATATGTGTCCGCTAGTTTGAATTCCTGAATCCCTGATGACCTTTTCTAGAGCTATGTTGAACAACAGACACGCTAAGGCATCTCCTTGTTTCAACCCATTCAATGTTTTTAAGGAGTTAGATAGATTTGATTGTATTCTTATTTGGCACTTAGAATTGGACATAACTACTCCAACCATACGCACCAACTTAGATGGTATATTCAACTCCTTCATTCCTTCATAGCTCTATATAGCATTTTCCGGTTGATTGAATCATATGCCGACTGGAAATCCACAAAGAGATGGTGAGTGGCCACTCCATATTCCAACGTTTTTTCTAGGATTTGCCTTAGTGTAAATATTTGGTCTGTTGTTGACCTATTCCTAGTGAATCCACATTGATATTCTTTTATGTTTTCCTCAGCGTAGGGAAGCAGCCTAGAAAATATGATGTTGGACAATACCTTATACGCTGCATTAAGTAGAGAGATGCCCCTATAATTTTTACATATGAGCGGATCACCCTTTTTATGTATTAAACACACCACCCCATTGTTCCACTCATCAGGCATTACCTCCTCCAGCCATATTCGCTCTATGAGATGGGCAAATTCCTTTATGAAATCTCCTCCTGCGCTCTTTAATAGTTCCCCTGGTAAACCATCGGAACCTGCTGCCTTGTTATTTTTAAGCTTTTCTAGAGCTTCATACACCTCGTCATAGGATGGCACCAACTCCTCTCTATCATCCTCGAATTCTCCTGCTTCCTCTTCATTCTCAAATGCCTCCATCGAAGCCTCCCCAACTGAGCCTAGCAACTCTTCGAAGATGCAGGTATCGTTTGCCATAGAAAAAAATCTACACAAGATAGACAGACAGACACACACACACACACACTTTTCGAAAAACGACTTTTTTTCATGTTTTGAGTGTAGTACAATCAAAATCTGCAATAATCTCGAACACGATTTTTTTTGCCATCACCATACTTCCATTTCCTTAATGAATATGGAAGTAATAAGCGCTATTGCAACATTGTTCATAAGATACTTATTGACTTACTTGAATTTCCTATATTTCATATTTCAAACGTACATGCATATTCTGTGTAATAAATTTGTTTTTAGACCTCTATTTAAAAAAGGGGTACTACTGTATTAGCGTATACAGCTGTGAAATTAATAAAACAGCTTAAAAATTAGGAGATTAACAAAATTTCTTGTCAACTGTCGACCTTGTGGGGTGGGGTCCGGTCCCATTCCCCCCCCCGTATATGCGCCCCTTCCCGCTCTTAATTATTTCAGAGTAAATGTTACAGGTTTCTTACCAATTTCGCCGAACTGTGCCAGCTGATGTTTTCGTGGTTGGTAGCTCCAAATTCCAGAAGCTCATCTTTAAACACGGCGAATGAAGCATTCAAAATTGGATGGTCATATCGTCGCTTACTTTTATTGTCACTTCCTTCGGTCTTGTAGAATTAAACGACTATAGGATTAAAAGTATTCGAATTTAACGTAAACTCACTTGAATGAAAAAATAACTTAGTTTGTGTGTTAACCATTATTCCTTAAAGTAAATTATATGCAATCAGAAAGACAAGACTAATAGCAAAAATATTTTTGCAGTATGCAATAAACGTTATGTTTCGGCTTGCACAGAGTGGAGTATTTCAGGGATTCTCAGTACAAAATTAGTTTCTATCTGTTTCATGAAACTAAATTTAAGTTGCCATAATAATTAATCTTTTTAAAATTCGTTTTTATAACGAATTGTTTAAAGCTGTATCAATTAATTAATTTTAAACAATAAAAACAAAATTATTAATTATTTACACTATAAAAAGATGTCTTTAGTTTTCATTACACTTTATATACAGTAAGAGATAAAATAATAGTATAGTAGCCTACTTACTTTTCTGTAGACACGTAGGTATTGCTTAAACTACACCCATTCCAGGAACTGAAATAACAACTTCATAATGACAACCACTTTCATTTGTAATGTATGTATTTTTTTGGCTTGGAATTTCACTTTTTTTTAAATTTGCTGAAGCACCTGCTGTAAATAACTGCCAGTCCCACTTCTCTCCATTTTTTGAGTTTATCTTTGTGTACACAAAAATGTTTGTATTCAAAAGTGATGCAGTTCCAAATATCTCACTTTCAGTTGCCCATGTGCCTTCTTTTATCATATTTTTTAGTGACGTCCTACCTTTAAATAAATCATTGGCTTGGTTGTTGTTCAATTCATTGTCCATATAATTGACAACTATGTTTCTAACGTCCATGTGATAACCTTCACTGCCAGTAATTACGTAGGAAACTGCCCTAAACCAACAATTTCCGTCACCCACAATTTTCTTCACACCGTGTGGTTTTGCAAGTGCTAATTTATGACCGATTTTAATACATGTGCATTGTCCTTCAAAGGACAGACCCAACACTTTACACTTTTCCATTTGCCACTCTACGTCAACCGGATCATAAAAAAAAATCACTTCACACCACTCACCAGAAACCTCCACATCAGATTAATCATCATTTAGATTGTAGAAAATTTCAAGTTTTTCACATGTTCTTTCTTTTTCCTCACTTTGCCACTTTCATCTTGTAATATACAATACTCGTTTCTTAAAACTTTAACTGTAAATGGTCCACTCCATGGAGGTTCAGCAAACATTAATTTATTTTTGAATTTTGTCACATTTTTTACCAAAACTCTACTCCCAGGTTTTATTTCCATTTTCTTTGTTATTGTGTGTCTTTCGTCAAATTGCTTTTTCTGTTTAATCTGAGCTCTTCTGATATTTTTTAATGCTGCTTCATCAATTACTTTTTTCACTTCTAATATTTTTTGTAATTTTCTTTCCATTTCTTTATTTTCTTCGACAATATCTTCCTCTACATCTTGAACATCCGTTGTTTTTTCAGCTACCTGAAGAGACTCCTCGTCTTCATCGGTCAAATTATCTTCATCAACAAGGTCTAATGGTAAAACTGGTTCTCTGTTGTATAACAAAAAAAGGTGAAAATCCTGTTGTTTTGTGTCTAGATGTTCTGTACGCAAATAATACACTCTCGAGAACGTCAGGCCAGTTATTAATGTTTTCCATTAAAGTTCTTTTTAGTTTATCTTTTATTGTCCTATTTTGACGTTCTACTAATCCATTAGCCTGTGGATGGTAGGGTGATGTTAATCTTTGTTTTGTCCCCGTCAGTCTATGCAATTCTTTAGAAACTTCATTTACAAACTCGCGACCATTATCGTTAATTTGTATTTTAGGGCAACCATGTCTACATATAATTTCATAAATAAATTTAGCCACTTCAATGCCAGTCTTATTTTTAAGGGCTTTCGCCTCAGCCCACTTTGAAAAGTAGTCTACTGCCACCAATATGTATTTTTTGCCCTGCACTTCTAGTAACTGCATAACATCTATTCCAATTTGTTCCATGACTCTCTTAGGAACAGGAATTGGCTTCATTTCGGGTACACAAGACACCCATGGAGGTGTAACTTTCTGACACACTTCACAATTTTTTACAAAATCTGTCACCTTTAATTTTATATTTTTAAAGTAGTACCGTTGTGAAAGTATGTCCAGTCCACGGTGCTATTAATTCCTCAATGTGCAGACATACCAATCGCTTGTTTGCTAGTATCAGCACCTTTGTGGGCTACGCCCATCAATTTTTTTTTTTTTATTATCGTCGTGAACAATTTCTATTAATTTTTCTGTACCTCTTAGCCTGTCACATTTACGATAAAACAGTTTATTGTCACGAATAACATAAAGTTTACATCGTCTCTTAAAGTTTCTACTTTGATACGATTTTGTACACTTTTCAGGAATTGCTCCAGTAATTAAAAACCTTTGTATATCCAGCGGTGTTATTCCTCCTTCGAAAACCCTCATTTTAATTATCCCAACTGAGATCTGAATATGCAAACAAAATACGAACAACTGTCGAATATTAAGTAAGATACTTAAAACACTGTAAACACAAATACTAATATAACACAACAACAAAATAATAATATCGTTGATTTATAACAAAGCGACGATGTTTAAAGACACGATTTAGCCGAACGTAGTCAACCACACTTTAAAAACGTCTCAGAGCGACTGTTTTTTACTTCCATGTTCCTTAAGGAAATGGAAGTATGGTGATGGCAAAAAAAATCGTGTTCGAGATTATTGCAGATTCTGATTGTACTACACTCAAAACATGAAAAAAAGTCATTTTTCGAAAAGTGTCTGTGTGTCTATAGATTTTTTTTCTATGGCAAACGATAACAGCCGCAAATTCAAACTGAATCAAATCATTTTTTGCATACAGCCCTAAAGTGTAGAGTTCTAAAGATCTATTAATTTTGGTGAAGATCGGTTAAGGGGAAGGGGTAGTTTACCTGCTACGTTTTATGTTTTAAAAGGGTATTTTCTATGGCAAACGATAAGAGCCGCAAATTCAAAAAGAATCAAATAATGTTTTGCATACAGCCCTGAATTGTAGAGATCTCAAGACCTATTGTGTTTGGTGAAGATCGGTTAAGGGAAAGGGGTAGTTTACGTGCAACGTTTTATGTTTTAACAAGGGTATTTTCTATGGCAAACGATAACAGCCGCAAATTCAAACAGAATCAAATAATTTTTTGCATACAGCCCTGTTTTGTAGAGTTCTCAAAACCTGTTAGTTTTGGTGAAGATCGTTTAAGGGAATAGGGTAGTTTACCTGCAAAATTTTATGTTTTAACAAGGGTAAATTTTTTTATGACGAACGATAACTGCCGTACATTGAAACAGAATCAACTACTCTTCTGCATACCTTTTTGAATTATACAGAACTCAAAGTCTGTTGATTTTGTTGAAGATCGGTTAAGGGAAAGGGGTAGTTTATCACCAAAGCTTTATGTTTTAAAAAGGGTAATTTTTTTATGACGAACGATAACTGCCGCACATTCAAACAGAATCAAATATTTTTTTTGCATGCATCCCTACATTGTAGAGGACTGAAGGTCTATTGATTTTGGAGAAGATCGGTTAAGAGAAAGGGGTAGTTCACCTGAAACATTTTATGATTTAACAAGAGTAAACTACTTAATTTTTATAAATAAAGTATCCTGATAAGAAGCTCATAATAATCCACTGTAGAAACGTAGATGAAATATCTATAAATGAAGAGGTTAGGTGAACAGGGTGGGGGTAATTTTCTATTATTAAAAATTATATTTGAAGGTGGAGGGGAGAATTTTTTATACGTGTACTATGTTATCGGCAACAAAGAAGTAGTTTTTTGTTAAAATTGCTTCCCGGGCTGTTTAGCCGTAGTCCAATGTTTTCTGTAAAACCAGACTTTTCGGCAGTGCCATCGACTGCCATCATCAGTGAAAATCGAGTGCGAAAACGTGAGGTGGTATACGTTAGTGACCACAGTACTGTGGTTAATGCTGAAGCAATAAGTAGAAAGACGTAGTTTCTATGGAAACATTTCATTTCAATAAAATCATATTTAAAATATGATTTTAAATATAAATCTTAGAACATGGAAGTCATGTATGGTTCTCCATACCGATATTTTTTTTTTGCAATGCAATGCTTTTCCACACGTTCCAATTCGTCAACGTACATGTACACAGAGACAGCGGAAACCAGCTACCAGGGCCTCTCTGATGTCATAAGCCAGTGACGTCATTTGATCAACTCAGACTGGTGACCAACTCAGACCGTTGCATTTTTAAGCATTTTTAAACAATACAAACATAAATAAACTTTCAGTTGTATACGTCATAATTTGGCGCGAAGGAAGTTCCGTAAAAATCGTGTTGCTCAATAAATATTTGTTTCTCAGTATGTGTCAGGTTGCCAGCTGTACTGAAACGCAATCAACCTGTACGAACATTTTACGGAAAGACACGAACATGAGCGAAGCAGTCGGTATTCGTCAGGGGGTAAGGTTTAGTGGTTTACTATAGAGGAAATAAAATGTCTAAAGCAAAAGAGTACAGAACATAAAAAGTTTAAGAAAACGAGTATGATTCAGCATTGCGAGAATTTTTCGATGTTCAGAAAGGAAAAGATGCTTCTCTGAAGAGAGAAATTAAGAATAGCAGTGTGTTATATGCGCTCTCTTTGCATCAGAATAAATTCTGTTTCCCTGTTAGATAGAAATCTTTAAGGAGGCTATAAGGGGATATGTGGAGGCCATCCTTTAAACAAAATTATTGTTTTCATTACTTCTACTCCATTCGTATTATTATTTATAATTATTGAATTTACTTATATATATGCGCAAAAAATTTCATCTGATTTTGATACTTCTGATGTTGAAAGTTTCAACCATGGCTACGTCGAACCATTCAAGATATTCCAGCGTTTTTTTTAGAATTTACTGTTTTGGAAATCTACATATAGGCTATAATTCAGTAAGGGACACAAATTTGCGGAAGTTATGTACTTCGTACGACCTTCGGAAGTGGCTCATTCTTCAGGTCATATTTCCAGGACCTTGGTAAAAATGCAGTTTTTCTTAAAGTATCAAGTTTAATTAAATATAAAATAGCTATCATATTTCACAGTACGCAGATACCCTGTAGTGTTGAACATATCATTATGTCAAACATAAACACCAGATTTATAGTTTTACATTAAAAAATAAATAATATTTTGTTTTCAACAAGAATATGTTTTTTACTATTTATTACACTGTTTCAACAGTTTTATTATACATTACTGTCATCTTCAGGAACAGAATGCGCAAAGAAATATTTATACAAATTTAAAATCTATTGTTTATAAAAGCTGTGTTTTATATAAGGCTATATGATTTATATGTTTTATATTTATAAATGGTACATATATATGTGTGTGTGTGTGTGTGTGTGTGTGTGTGTGTGTGTGTGTGTGTGTGTGTGTGTGTGTGTGTGTGTGTGTGTGTGTGTGTGTACATTTTTCTATAAAAATGTATCAAAATGGCGTCTTTGCAAAATGTATACATTTTGGCGTCTACCTGAAAACGAAGAGTATATTGAAATTTTATTGTAATATTACGTTCTTGTGAATATGTTATTTGTTTTGCATTTTATATTTCAATATACTCTTAAAATAAGCAAATAATTTTTTTGTACAAAACGCTGTCATTATTTCATCTTTTCATAATTACGACAATAGGGCGTCTTTTCAATATTTCCCAACAATTAAACATCTGAAATATATACTTTTTTCGAATTTTCGCCGTTTTTGCTTCCAGCGACGTTTGCCAGTTTTCAACCCCGGGTATTGCACAGTTTTCGTAGACGCTTATTTGTTTTTATGAAAGAGTGACTAACTGCAGGCGAATGACCTGGCAGTTATTTTTTTCCTTCGTTCACCCGCTAACTTTACAACATAATTTTAACTAGTAGTGTCAAATACTTATCAACAATTTTTAAACTTCACTATCCAATTCTATTAACCGTGGTAATATAATTATTGTGTTTTACGAAGCATGCCAACGTAGCATACTGGCCTTTCGAATTATGTAAAAATTGACCATTTCTCGTCGGACCAAATAACGTAATTAACGGTGATGTTAATATTTTCTCACATGCATTGACACCGGGCGATAATGTAACGTTGATCTCATTTACTAGAGAAATTTCCTACGCATATTGGCAGTCAAAAGTAATAAATGTATTGCCAAACGTAATAAACATATACTAGTTATATAACAAATATAATCAGTTATATTTTTTGTCAATATTCATCATTATACATACAGTATTTTGAAGTAATGCTATAAAACATTTATTTGTATCAGTTTTGCTGTTAACAAAATTTTATAATTTTAGTTTGTAGTTCTGTAGTTCTTAATAGTCTATAGTTCTGTTTGGGATTGAGATTGGTAAATAGATAGATAGATAGATAGACAGACAGACAGATAGATAGGTAGATAGATGGAGAGAAAGAGAGAGTGAGAGGGGGGAGAGACAGAATTAGTAAAAGGATAAAAGTGCGTAATTAAGAGAGTAAGAGAGTAGGAGAGAGAGGATGAGTAGGGATAGAGAGAGAGAGAGAGAGAGAGAGAGAGAGAGCTAAATGGGAGTCAAGAGTCAGACACACAGACAATGGCAGAAAGCTACTGTACGTACTTTTTGGTAATAAGAGTTCTATGTATATTAGTAAGAGATATAAAGGAGGGGGAGAAAAGAGAGAGAGAGATAGAAGAAAGGAGAGCGATCAAATGTGCAAAAATGTACATAAAAATAATTACTTCTTGTGTTAGAGACAGACGGAGAGGAGGAAGACAGAGGGTTGTGAGTTAAGATAAAAGTTTGTATTATATTAGTTCTATTTGTGTTAGAGATAACAGCAAGATGACGCGAGACGCAGGCAGGGAAAGAGAGACACGCTCACACACACAATATTAAAATGTTTTGGGTTGAGGGTACTAGAGGTCGTCGGATACCTGATTTACATCTATTTTAATTTTTTAATTTTATTTATTTTTTTAATTTTTTCTAATTTACTTGTACTATAGCTAAATTTATTGACCACAAATTACTGTATATTCAATTTAAAAATTGCATGTAAAAATAATGAATAGCCGCTAAAAATTCATTAAACCATTCTTCAGCAGAAAAACACTTTTCTCCAAATATATTCAATCAAATACATCTGGAATGTACTAATAGACATTCTGCTGACTCTTCTCCGCGTATCACGCTTAATTTTGGACCATTAGTTCTCGATCGTTTGTGTGTGAACAGCAGAATTGCGAGGACATACAAAATTAAGCGAATGGTTCACAGACAGAAGTAGGCCTCTATACCCATACATTTGGGTATGTATGGGTACTCGCGAGTTGTACCCGTGCCACATATCTGCAACTATAGTGGTTCCTGGTTCCATATTATTTAAAATTACACAATATAGTGAGTTTGCATCACGTTTATCCACCACCTTTAGGAACAACTTCTTTATTCTCCTGCAAATGCTCCCAAGTACCCACGGAGTTTTGGTTATTCGGCCTCTGTTGTACTTCCTTCAAGCAAACGCACTTTCATCAATTTCAGTATCTCCCGGGCCGCCAATTTTTGAGCTGTTGTCTATCAACCGTTATGTAATCCTCTATGTAAGGATCTATTTATTTATTAATTTTTGCGTAGTTTTCCTGTTTATGTCGATCTGTTTTGAAATGACTGAAATTTGATATTTCAAAATCCAAGTACACACACAGTACAGATAATGCAGGAACACGCGTTATTCAGAAAAAGTGTATTCATGTATGTTTTTTGTAGCTCTGCAATTCCTTCTACCACATCTGAAGGTGACGTTTCTTTATCCTTTTACATTTGTTAACATATTACCATCATACTTTACACATTGTATTGATAACGGGAGAATATTTTAGTCTCAAACACATTTTCTGATACCCTTTTTTTTTAATGAAACACCGAAAATTATTAACACTTTTCTATTCCATTTCAGTAAGATACGGATGTGTACAACGCTGATGAATGAATGTTAATTCAAGTTTTTCGTTTCCCTTATATCCCTTAGTTTAAAGCGAAGGTCTTGTTTCATCGCAAATATCACACAATCTCAGGGCACTTTATATTTTATAATACTTCATAATATATGACAAATAGGTTATATCGCGTTATAATCGTTCATTTAAGTACTAAGTAGGCCTGTAATGTGAGCGCTGATGTTGCTAGGTATAAGTCTATGTAGGCGTACTTGTGCTTCGTATTAGGTTACTAATTAATGATGGCTACATGTTCATAATAGTTATATTATATATTATAATGTGTATTTGTAATCATTTAATGAATTTCGTATTCTGTTAAATAACCGTATTTAATTACTTTTGTACGAAAATTGTGTGTTAATGCTCGTACTCAAGTAAATATTACAAAAAAGTAATAGAGTAGTTATCAAAAAGGAACTTATGTGAACTGTACAAACGTGACGTATTGTGTCGCATTATATATAGGATGCGACGTTCTGGCCGCGCGTTTAATTGATGTTTTATACAAATTATGTCATGTGACTTCTAAACTAAATGAAGTATGGTAAAAAATGTATACAGCTCCCCTCTGTCCTGTGTACCTCTCTCTCACTTTCTCGCTCTCTCTCTCACTCCCCCTCTCTCACTCTCTCTCTCTCTCTCCCTCTCTCTCCTTATTCGTTCTATTTCTTTCCCTCATTTTTATTAAAAAATGAGCCAAGTAGGTTATGTACATTTACACCTGCCGGACACCTCTAAGGGTGCCTCTGTTAGAAACAATAAAATTTCTCAAGTGTTTATGAAATATGAAGGACACTGGAATATGGTAAACTCATAGTAATGTTTATTTGGCTGAGACAAGATAAACGAGAAACGTGATTACATTTCTGGCGGGAACGATGATGCATTTTGCAAACTGGCGTCTACGTCACACACGTCCGTCTTTTCTACAAACATTGTGCACAGTTTAATCGGAGTTGTGGTATCGCGAACTCAGAAATGGTTAATACACGTCAGCCACTGCTGTGTAGAGTGATAATGTGTTGTGTCTATTCAGCGTAACAACACAGGTCTCCAGCACAGAGACAAGATTTCTCATTCATCAGAATCCCGCCAACATTGAATACCGACTCAAGGTCAAATAACATTCCTAATGTTTTAATGGCACAGCGTGTATGTTTACAAAACATACTGCTGTTTGGGCTGACACATATATACACATCTACGTCTGAACTCATGCAACTGTACATCAGCTGTCTGTTTTTACGTTCCACCAAACATGTCCAGAAAATCATGTTAAAATAATATGAACATTTTATAGTAAAAACATAATAATAATAACAATTTGTAAGCTTAAGCATTCATAACAAGAGTTTTTCAACGTTCCTTTCTCCCCCTCCCTCCGAAGACATACCCACTCTCTCTCTCTCTCTCTATATATATATCACACACACACACACACACACACACACACACACACAAATAAAATACATTATAATTGTTATTTTGTTTCTATGTGTTTTTAATCCTTTGAGATTTTATTTACGTATTTATTCGTGTCGTACCTACATTGCTGTATTTTGACTTTGCTTATTTAAGGATACTTGTCTCTTAATTGTGTAGTCCCGTTTTCTGTCTGTATTGTGTTACACGTATCTTTATTTATCTATTTCTACACTCTTTTACTGAAATCACTGTTTTAAAAACGTATTTATAACTTTTAATGTTAGTACATGACAAGCATACGAACAAATTGTTACAAAATATAAAGTTATAATAAGCTAATAGTTTTGGTATTTATTTGGTGCTAATTCTGTGCATGCTACATATCTTGTAATAAAAAATGTTGGACGTGTATTAATAGATGCCACAGCTACGTAATCAGGTCTACACGAAATTACAATCTGATCCCAAATAAAGAACTTAATTATTATCAATTACAGTACTTTCATTGCCAAATAAGAATATAAAAAAGATCATTGTGTAAACAGTTAAAAATCTAATACACCCTCGGTCAAAAGGATGGCAGTCGGGATCAATGGTTATTTATTTATGTGTGTAGTTACGTTGTTGTCATGTTACTGTACATCATTAAACAACGACTATACCGACAGCAAAATGACGACAACACGATAGGCCGATTCACTTAAAGCTGGGATTCATGAATACTAATTGTGACTACACAGCGGCAACGTGTACTCAAAACTGTTATCTTGTCTTACTAAAGGTATAATCTGATTGGCGCATAGATATAGTTTCGTAAAGTGCTGCGTAATTAAACACGTTATTACATCAGAGGCTTCTGATTGTCATGCTTCTGCTCAAGCCAGTATTATAGACACATCTAATGAATACACAGTATTGTTTCTTTTGAGGGCGTAAAACAAATTGGTATTCATAACACAGACTGTAATGCCCTTATTTTCCAAAAGAACAATATTGAAAACTACTCGAACCGTTTTAAAAATTTTCTCCCGAGTGTTCTTTTTTTGAAGGAATTAAATACAAAATGCTAGCGAATGTTTTTAACTTGATTATAAATAGAATGAACTGAATAACAAGGAACCTACAAATTGTATAAAACATTTTGATTATTTACTTACCATCTAGTAATACCAGGTCTAAATAGTTTCGTTATTTTTAATAATAATTATGTTCCTTCTTTAATAGTGGCACATCGAGAACTGGACTGGATTACTACCTGATTTGACCTGAATTGTAAATTTTAGGATATGAATTTTCGTTTTTTAAAGCGTATCAGAGAAGAACACATGACAGTAAATTCTTGTGAATCAACGGCACTTTTAATCTTAATTTAAATTAAACTTTGTAGTTCATACTTAATAAAAATACAAATACATTACAAAATGCAATCCAATTTAAGTATCTTATTTTAACAGCTGAATAAAGTAAATACATTTCATTTAACGTTACGGTATTCTGTACAATATGTTTCCCACAATAAGCACAAGTCTAAAAAGGTTGTATCTATAAAATATCCACGATTGGAGTCTTCAACATCAGATTGTCGAAATGTCATGAGTTTATATGTGTGTATACGCGCGCGCGCGTTTAAGCCAGGCCATAAACTTAATACTAATAACTTAATAAGGAATATTAAGCAACGGAATATTTGCTAAGCTTAAAGCATTTTAAACTAATGAACACTAAACTAAGAGAACATTACTTTTGTTCTTATAAAACTTACGTGAACACTAAAATATTTCTGGAGTATATTTGTGTAAATATGTAATAAAGTAAGAGTAGTAATGTAAATACTTGTTATACTGTTACGTATAATTTAATGATGAAAATTAGGTTTCTCAGAAAATGTAAATAAATTATCTAAAATGCACATTATTACTTTAAAATATCACTCGTTTTTACGCGGATATAAAGCATTGCCTTCTTTTGTTCAACTTGTCTGGTGTTTATATTCACACAACAGTTGTGACTACTTATCCAAGACTGGACAATGAATGAATGAATACGAGTTTGTTTATTCGAACAGGACTGCGTATTATGTCTTCAATTGGCTTGTGTGCGTAGTATACACAAGGCAGCTGATGTCTCATATTACATAGTTCTCCTTGATAATACCACATCTGACAACAATTGCATTGCTGCATACCTTCATGAAACAATTTTGTTAGTCATCAGTACGAAAATTTTACACATGACAACTGTAGTAAGCAATTCGAACTAACCAGTTACACGGCCGTGAATTGATCACAGGACTTATCTGGATGTTATCGAGGAATAGTTATTTCGGGACAAAAAACTCGTAACTAATAGAATTTTCGTAAGAATGTATATAACTACTTCTTCAGGTTACAAATAAAACATTTCCACGAGAGATTACTGTCTATTATGAAACCAAGATATTTCATGTGTTTAGTATGCTATGTCACCAAGCAGCTGTACATGCTTGACATGTTTGACATGATGATTCATAAAAAACAATACGAAAATTCAACCTTGTCTCTCAAAAAGAAAATCATATATTTTTTTACTTAAAACCGTACTGTATTTTACTAAATCAATATTTCAGTTTATCTAATTCGACAATCCTTTAACTGGGAAATAAAAAATACATAAAATAGTTATTTATTTTTAATTTACTGTTTTAATAAACATCGTGCCATGGCTGACACTTTTTGCTACAGTCTATTTCTTGATGTATATAATATATTTAATATTTATTAAAAAACCAAAAACCAACGGGAAGCCATAACAACCGCCAACCAGCACACAGGTACTACACAATTTTCAAAATTGGGAGGCTCATGATGGAACACTAAGGGTACCGAAACATGTTCCAAAATAGGGGAAAAATAACATCTTGAGGTAAAATAAATATAAATTTTAAATATTATATATATATATATGTGTGTATTTAATATATAAAAATAAGTTTTGTACAGTTCTATTTTGTGTTTCAAATTTCTTTAAAGTAAAGTACTGGATTGTATATACTGAGACGATACGATCGGGCGAGAGGGAGAATTGCAGTACATTGCCATCTGTCTGTTGGCAGGTTCGAATGTGCTTCGCTGTTGGCCGCTCATTTCCCTTGAAGCTTCCAGCATATTCACATAGAGTCGGCTTGTGTCTACAGTATTTGCGATGAGTACTGTTACATGAGCAAAACGCGACAGTGATTTTCGTAATGAATTTGAGCGTAGGAATTTCTATACACACGTATTGAGTGTTATCGCAGGGCAGGTACATCGTACGCCCATCTGTTTTTCATTAATCTTTTATTGGAAGAATCTACCACATTTAAGCACTGTCTGAATGGAATGAATATTTAATGTTTTTACTGTCATTCCTTGCGTTTCGTTAACGAGTCAGTAAATGTAATTTCAATTCTTGTCATAACGGTCTATTCCCTTCCAGAACTCAGGTAAGTACGGAACTGAAAGAATTACTTCTTAAAAGCACTAATTTTGTCCAAAACATCCGGAAATATAATAGTGTGAGGGGATCTTACTTTTGGTCACGAAAATCATATCCCTGGTACAGGTTCCTCTTCCTTAAAAATTTAGGGACAGAGTCACTGGTATATTTCCGATTATTTACCACTTGGTGGCGACAAACCTTATTCTTTGGCAGAATATGACATACGTATTGTTCGTAATGAAAATGAAGAGTTTCAACTTCGTTACTCACAATCCTGGCAGCTTTCTGGCTAATAATCCTTACGCACTACACGGCCGAGATTATCGAACATGAAGGAGCAGACTACGTAAAATGACTCTTGGGTACCAGGATCTGATGGCGATCGTACAGTACGCAAATCTGGAAAACTGGACAGGTTTTTAACCATGACCTGCAATCCGAAATGGACAGATATAACTTCTTAACTTGGTGAAAATGAAAAATCTGTCGATCGTCGTGGTAGGTTTCTGGAGTGTTTGTTGCAAACTCAACTAGTGATAAAAATGACTTACTAAAAAATCACTAATTGTGAGCAGTTGTTGTCTACACATATTTATTATTGAATCCCGGAAACGTGGATTAATACACTACCTCATGCTTCTCCCAAGTTTTGTGCGGAGAAATACCTGACCCAGTCAGTTTTCCAAGGATTCATAAAATTGTTATCTCGACTATGATACATGGATCTTGTAGAGCTCGTAATCCTAATGTTCCTTGCATGATTGATAGAATGTGTACACATAATAACCGAGCAACTTTTTCCATTAAACTACTGAAAATACAATGGTTATCCAAAGTACCGGAGACGAGATGACGGTATTGTTGAACTAAAAGGAATATATAATTTGATAATCGTGATTCGTTCTCTACAATCGCTTCCTAATTCAAGTACAATGCTCACATCAATATTGAAAACCTATTCCAATACATGTATAAATAATGTGACTCAACATGTATGCAATTCGTAAGAAGCGTCAGTGACGATCATTAACTGGATATGTTGTAACTATAACATACGCGAATATGCCATACTTTAGCTCTCATCAGATATTCTGTGCCTTCATTCAAAATAAATGCATGATCAGTCACATACAATCGTTCGCTTAGTTATGCTTGAAGATGGATATTATAATGTGTATTAGGGCAGGGGATGAGAATGCAATCCAAGGACCTGCAACAAAACGCACAACATTGATGAAATCATGGTTTGATTTTAATCAATGCGATCCCTGTGCTTGTCAATTCCTGTATAGTTGCATTTCAGGACTTTACGGATTCGCTGATAACAAATGGACTCCAGGAAAGAGAGATGGTTGCAAAATGATAGGGAGAATGTACACTGTCGCACCAAACGATCATAACAGATTTTACATACGTATGTTACTACTTCATATTAAAGGAGGAACATCATTCGCATGTCCACGCAGCTACAGCAATACATACGCAACTTATAAGCCATACAAAGGAGAGGCTCTTGCATGTTCGTTACTTGAAATTGACACAGATTGGCACAAATGTTGGGAGGAAATGCAGAGCACATACTGTACATGTCGTGTCAACTACGAGAGTTGTTCTCATTAATGTGGTACTTCTACAAACCAACATTACCGTTTCCAGGCCCTTGAAGGAAATGCAGCTGAAAATGCAGCATTGCAGGATATACATTACATTCTAAGAAGTAATGGTTTGGAGTGCAGGAGCATCGGCTTGCCAATACCAAATAATCCAATGCTTATTAACCCTGTACGCAATATGAATGAAGAGGCCAGTCATGGTGCTAATATACATAGCAAATTAAATGAAAAACAGAAATTAGTTGTAAATAAAATTATGTAGGCCATAGCAGGCGAGACAATTGAGAAGCTGTTCTTCTTAGAAGCCGCAGCAGAACGTAGCATGACCTACGTATTCGCAAATATTCTGAATATTGTTAGGGAACAGGCTCATTTAGCATTAGTAACAACATGGACATGCAAACCTGCGCAATTTTTGGCTGCAGGAATTATACTCCATTAGTTATTTGGTCTTCTTGTTCCAGTGTTGCCTTCTTCAGTTTCCTCCATTAAGGCTATGTCAGGAAAAGCTACAGTTCTACACAAAGAGTCAGTTATTCTAATTGATGAGATGTCAACGATCTCTGCAGTAGCAGTATTGATCATTTACTTCGAAACATAATGAGTGTATAGTTCGGTGTATACTTCGAGACATCCATTATTAAGTATAGTTCAGATGGATGGAAAAGTGATACTTTTAGTGGATACTTCAGACAGGTCTTAACGTTAGTCCCAAAGGCGGGACAAACAAACAAAACTTTGCCCTTTATAACCATACTGTATTTGACCTAAAATATGTGTGCCAGTGCTAATGAACAACAATTTGTGGAGTGGAAACTTCGATTGGGGAACAGAACTTTTCCTGTGATGGAAACACAGCACGATGGAAATATTTTTAATATTCCCAGCAGATTTATATGCAAGAAAATTTATAATGCAAATTATTTCAAATAATAAGTTTATAAATAAAATAAAATAATATGTTTAGAAACTCAAACGCGAATTATTGAGTGTCCGTTAAACGACAACTGCAACCTGATCAACCAGAGCTGAGCTGTGTTTACTTTCAGGGGATTTTGACAGAGTAGGCCTACTGCAGTTTAGACTCGATCTATGCCAAGATGGTGATACGGCATATACAAAGAACGTCGTATACACAGAAATACTGTTAAAGAACGATGCAACCACATAGGCTACTTTTATCACCGAACACTAACAGCGCAAAACTGGTGGGAATAAAGTTTGTTTCTGAGTTTATTGAAATATTAAATAAAAGGAATTCTTAATAAATTTGTGTCTTATTTCATTGAAATAACTTTAAACATTCTCAATAAATTGGCGTTATTGCCCCACCAAACTACCAGTTAGTTACAAAATTGTACGCTCTTCATCTGAAAATCGCATATAACTTAAAGAATCTAAACTAAAGTGTAAATTTCCGGTAAGCTACTGTCGTTGTACCACTGAGTTTTCAATCATGAGAATATTTTTCTGTATTAGCTTTGTAATAACAAAACAACGGGGACAAAAACACAATTGCTATTATAATTCAAAAAAATGAACCTGTCCAGCAATCAGCAATGCAAATTATGCAACAAATTTCCTGGTTATATTTCCGCATTTAAACACGATCCTTGACATTTATCAATGTAGGCTACAAACTTTATAAGCACAACCTAATAAGGCAGTATTAGTTCTTGAAATGATTAAGTAATTGGATTCTGTCTAATATGTATGAATAATATTCTGTATTAAATCTCTCATACTATACATTCAGAAAATGTAAGATATTTCAAAATTAAAGCTTCATTGTTACTACCCCTTGATAACAAGGGCATGTGCAAAATTCGTTTTGGAATGTGTGTGTGTGTGTGTGAGAGAGAGAGAGAGAGAGAGAGAGAGAGAGAGAGAGTGAGAGAGAGAGAGAGAGAGAGAGAGAGAGAGAGAGAGAGAGAGACAGACAGACAGACAGAGACAGAGACAGAGAGAGACAGAGAGACAGAGAGAGCTTGTTTTTAACAACAAATTATTTGTCACTCACATACATGCGGAAAAAATTACTGTAAACATAAAAAGATAATAATTAAATAAACAAAGCATCTAACAATTATATGTTATAAGTATCTCATCCAAAACATTAAACAAATCAATTTACATTATATTTGTTACAAAACTCTTTGAACCCACTTCACATTTTCCTCCACATATGTTTCTATATGCTAAATCACTAAGGCAGTTGAGATTTATAGCATTGATACCAAGAAGCTCAAAATACCACTGAACTACTCACATGAATTACGTGATCAAGTAATTTTTGCCTTGGGTTGAATCAGACCTGGATGTACTTATACCAGTTCAAGATCACCACTTATAGGAGACTATTAACACTTGATGTTATCTTCCCATATGAGAATACCACACCACATCTGTGACATTCCAAAACATTTCAATTGAATAACATTTTAATACTAGTCAAAATGTATAAAGCCAATTGAGGTTATGTTAATCATTATGCCATTTTATAACACATGTTAAACTATGACAATGAAATGCTATTACTTTTCACTTTAATTCACTCTGGCCTGATAAAGAATCAAATGGCTCCACTAGGTGTCTTCCATGCAGCCTGCTCTAAGGCTAGTTGTTGTTGTTGTTGTTGTTGTTGTTGTTCTATAGGTTATCTTTGCTGAGGATGACAAGAGTGTTCTATATTTTGTTCAAAGAAGTAAAGTCCTTGACTTTGAAACTAGTTTCCACAATATAGGAGATACAAATATAATTATATATGCCAATTGCTTGTTTTAATCAATCCTTCCAACAAATCGTCTAAGCCCAGAGTTTTCTGAATTTGGTATTTATAATTTATTGAAATTGATTCATGTTGTGTGATGTCATTAAAAGTATTTTTGTTAACAGAAGCAAACTGAAAGCATAGAATAACAGAGAGGTTAATAGCAGTGTCTGTCAATGATTTAAGACCGGGACTATGAGTAGGCAAACAAGTTCTATTATACACTATCCATACAATTACAAGCAGTATGGTTGGTCACCATTGAAACTGGTCCATCACCCTGTTTAAGGAGCATAGTGGAAGGGAAAGCCTAGACAGAAGCACGTAGATGAGATAGAAAAGGTATGTGGAGTTTAAGAGACTGACTAGAGAAAGGAAGAAGTTGCAAGCCTGCAAACCTCTGGGTTGAGAGGAAGAAAACTACAACAATCAGGTAAGTTTATAATCAATATTTGAAGGTGTCTTTATGAGAAATGGTATCTAGAAGTAAAAACACTTATATTAAAGCCAACACTGGTTTGGTGGAAGTGTACAAGAAGAATGATCATGGACATTGACAGGGGCAGACCCGGATTTAGGTGTCCTGCCGCCCCTAGGCACTATTGTTAGCCCCCTTCCCAACAAGTTACTTCTATATATTCAATACCGTGTTATTTAATTATATAATTAAAGGTTTGTGCCGTGAGTGGCACAAAGTGTAATCACGGCGCCGTTACGTTTTAGTAAATTTCGTATTTATATTGCCTCGGACGCCTGGAGTGGCGTCCAAGTCATGCTCGCGCATTCTGGTCACTGAAAAGGGAATGTGGGTTCACTGACGACTGTGCCAAGGACAGGTCAGTTCCATTTCCGTCACCGCTGATTAACTATCTCTCGGCGGCGAAAATTTTCTCGTGTGTTCATCTTTATATCCGTATGGATCGCTAATCGATAAAGTACCTCTGGTAAGTTGATTTAATAATTCCAATTGTGTGTAAAAAGGAATTAGGATTTAAATGTGTTTATGGCGTATGTGAGATTATTTTACATAAGCGGGCGTGATTGCTGTATTGTTCTGAAAGGCATGAATGACCACGTGGTGAATTTTAATGATGAATTTCAACTTTGAAAGTAATTATAGAGGTTCTGTTGTTAATTGTTATTTAATTAAATATTACAAAGCAAGAGGCTGATGAAGTATTAGAAAAAAACAGCAATGCATTAGTAATTAATATCTTATGTAATTCGGCCCACGTGGCGAAGCATTATACGAAACTGATTGTGGTTATAACAGGTTAATAGTAACTATTTAAATAAGAAATATCATGCAGTGGCATCGATGAATGTTTATTTTATGAGTTAAAATTTGATTATTCAATCTGAATACTAACTGGTTGTAAGTGAAGGTCCAGTATCCATATGATTTGTGGTGTGTGTGTTAGAGCTCGAGTGAAGTTTTGTAAGCGTGAATATTGTGAGAACATAAGTCTGTTCTCCTAGGGTTCCTGACTCGTCGAAGTGCTCGAGAGATGAGGATGACTACAATTCCATCCGTGGTCATCTGCTGAGCAGCTAAGCTTTAACCTGAATTTCGCCGTCGAGAGAATGTAACCTGGGAACCCGAATCTTTCACCCTCTATTTGCAATGAACTGTAACGGGGACTTCTGTGATCTTAAACTACACGCAGGCAGCTGATCGCCTTCTAACCACGGAATACAAGGTGACCATTTTCCATAATTTCAAGCTCGAGTTTTGCAACAGAATTCACACGTGATTGACACGTTCTACAAATCAAATTACATTCTCTTTGAACTTAACTTGTAAAGTGATATGAATAGACAGAACTTGACGTGTGCGTAGAAAATGTGCTCAGTTGTGCACTGTTTGTATTACACCATAGATTAAAAAGGAGTCATAAATTGTATGCGGATTAGCGGGCATCGCCAGTTCCCTTAATTTTTTTTGTAATTTAATTTTGTGTACCTTATATATATATATATATATATTTATTCAAGCAAGTCTGTCTGAACTACATGCTGGAACATTCATGAATTACCGTGTCAGCCTTGCACATGCTATTGTCGGGTTTCACTTTTTTTCTTACTTTAATGATGTTTGAAGTGGCTTACAGTTGGGCGGTGAATTTCGTTAAACCCTTGCGCTTATTATTTTAACTTTGAAATTTATTATTTTCGATTCTTTTGTCTCTTTCACTCTTTCGGGTCATGTCAGTGCAAGGGATGCCTGGCTTGGGCATGCGGCTGGGGTCCGGTCATTTTGAATTCTGTGTGACTTTACATATTGTAAATTGCCGTTTTTAGTCTAGTCTATATTTCTGTTTAGTTGTTTTATTTAACTGTTCGAATTTAAGATTTCGGTTGATAGTGGGCTGGTTATGCTAGCTGACTTGCTGGTCACATGTGTCACTGCAGTATGTAATGGAAGTATTTCAAATTCTATTAATGCAGAACCAAGGGTCATTAATAATTATGAATTTTTTTTATATAATAGATGTTAAGCTGTTACGAAAGGGCACACAAAAAGAATTTATCTGTTTCTATGCTGTTATAGCACTCATATAAATAACATATTATTATTGATTATAGTGGATCACACATTGTAACTTTATTGTTTAAAACTCTGCGTATGTGATTATTACAATCATAGAATCCTATATTTCTGATGAGCTATGCATATTTTTAGGCAGTTTCCTTGTTCATGTAATTAGTTTGGCAACACTGTACGATATAATCAAGTTAATACAAAATTTAGAAAAAAAGTTTGAAAACTAGGTACTTACTGTACCAGATGTTGTGTGTGATTTTATCAGTATTGTGATGTTTTTGAAGTCAAACGTTAATAAAATTTGTCTTGTTAATCAGGCTGTTTCATTTCCAAGTCCTGTCACAATGGGCCTGGTACATTTTAAGCTTCATCTAGGTCTTTGGCCTAGTTTTTAAATTTTACGGGACGCCTTCCCCTTTTCAAAAAAAAAAAAAATTCTCAAAACTTTGAGAAGGGGAAATGAGGCGGCTCAGGTTCTTTTAAAACCATTTTCTTCAATTTGGCCAGAATGCAAGTGCTCAATACAAATACTGTATTTAAAAAACCGAAAACATGAAATTTTAACAAATAATTTTTCACCTCGTGCCGCCCCTGAGCCTGCCGCCCCTAGGCACGTGCCTAGTGGGAAATCCGGGCCTGGAAAGAGGGAGTTTTCGGGGTTCAAACCCTCCTCCAAATTTTCACATTCGTGTGTGTGTGTGTGCGTCACGTAAATGGGTCAGTCTGTCAAATAACAGTTACAGTTAGAGCCCTTACACACGAGGCAGACAACTGTGGCAGACGTATGGGGCAGACGTCTGGTAGGGACTGAAATCCCATTGATACATTCCATAGCTTTTCACACGAGGGTGCGAGTGAGCCACGAGAGGCAGACGTCTGCCGGCTCGTTCTCTCCCCGACAGTTGAATTCAACTCGTCGGGCAGGCCAGTTGCTAGTTAACAAGTGCAAATCCTTAGAACATTTTCACACGAGACAGACGTCTGCCTCTTCCGAATGGAAAAAGTCATTCATACTTTCAATGTCGAATCCTTTATTGAAGAAATTCGCAATCGTCCAGCTATATGGGATTGTTCTTGAAAAGATAATAGTAATAAAATAAGAAAACAACAGTCCTGAAACGAAATATTTTTAATTGCCTATGAAGATTACGGAGAAATGTCAAGAAAAAAAAATTGCATTAGATAAGTAAATAGTCACTGCAGTTTTGTCTTATAAATTATACTTAAGAATTTTACTAATAAAAATACAAACTGCATAAAAAACAATGTGTACTGTAAATTTAAAGTGAATACATTTTTTAATGTAACCTCCAACTTTTCAACTGTTGCAACGGAATTTCTCTTGTTGGTGTTCTGTTTTTGAACGTTCTTCTCCAACAAACTATGCAATTCATCGAAAGAAGAAATCGACATACGAAAATAATTAAAAAACTTTTCATTGTCATTTTTCAGTTCGTGATACAACAGTGCAAAACTACTAGTGGTAAGTCTGTTGTTTATTAGTGGGCCAATCAACATTTTCCTGTTCCTTCTTTTCTTCTTTTTCTATTTTCAATTAGTGCTGGAGCCAATATTGCAACTACTTCTTCCTGTTCATTCATAATTTTTAAATACTGTATAAAAAAGCAATTTAAAAAAATATGCTGAATTAGAGTATTTACTCTTCACTGACTAAATTGAGGCTGGACCGTTTGGTGCGAGGCACACATGCACAGTGTGCCGAGACCAAGCTTGAGCCTACTACAGCAGACGTCTGGCGCAGACTGGTTTACCCATGTGAAAGAGCCTAAATTAACAAGTCTAAATAACCTTAGAGTCTAAATAACAAGTGTGTCCGGAGAAAAGCAATTGTCACTGTAAATTCTGTGCAGAAAAACGGAAGTTAGTGATTCAAGTATGACTCCTGCCAGAACTTTCAAGATAAACCTGTTACAGCACATACAGTTACTAACTACAAAAGTAATAGTGATGTGTGGGATATCAGGCAGATGTAGATAAGGTAAGTATAGATGACTTTGCGAAAGAACGTCTACTGAAATTTCCATGGGTTCCACAAGAAAATTATGTATTCCTGGTGCATTCAAAAAAAATCTTTGGTTTTAGAAATCGTGATTTCTCAAGTTCTCCTGGCTGGGGTACTCAGAACATCTCCAAGGGGCTTTCTGTATGTAATGCGTTCTTTTCTCTCAGTACACTGCCAGTAAAGGTAGTCATCAACATCTTGGCCTTCTGGTAATTGTTCCCATACCAACTGGAAGAATGCCTTTGATGATTTTAGCCATCAAGCAAAAACATCATACTATCAAAAAAGTGTTGAATGTGCTGATAACTTTTTGAATGTAGCATAGGCAAAACAGTGTTTCTGTGGTTCACCAGCTGAACTTGGCGAAAGGTCATCAGGTTGCTAAAATCAAAACATTCTAAGGTGCATAGTGTATGCAATAATTCTCTGTAGTAGGCAAGAATCAGCTCTTCATGAAAAGACAACTCTGGTAATATTAAGTAAGTTACAGGACATTCAGGTTAATGATGGTAATGTTTGTGCTCTTTTGAGATTTCATATCCAATCTGGTGACTTGGTTTTAGAAAAACACCTTGAAAGTAGTACTACGAATCCACAGTTTACACAGCTTACCATTCAAAATCAGATTATTGAGATCTACAGTGATTGCTGAAAGACATGTGTTGCCTTCCTTGCCAATGAAACAACAGGTATTGCAGGTATAAAGCAACTGTCATTGTGCATTCATTATGTTGATTCAAAAGAAAGCAAGAGTGTAAGGATTTTCTTATGTTTGTGCTTGCCATTGATCTAACAGGTTGAGATGTGGCTAACTTAATAGTGTCAAATTTAAAATTACTAAATAGAGATTGCGAGGTATTGATTGGTCAGGGATATGATGGACCAGCAGCAATGAGTTGCCGTTTTCACAAGCTTGCATACAGCAGAAATTATCAGTGCCTCTCTGTACACATTGTAGTGCACATTCTCTAAATGTCGCTGTGGCATATTTGTGTTCTACGAAAAGGGTCAGAAATTGTTTAGGTGCAATACAATAGGTTGTAACATTTTTTAGAAATCAACAAAAAATAACAATATACTGAAGAAATATATTAGCAACTTGTTACTGGCATCATGAGCCATGACTCTGTTGTCTATGTGTGAAACACATTGGGTGTACAAACATGAGGCAATTCTGCGCTTTAATGAAATTTATGTAGCTATTATTCATATTAGCAATATGAATAATATTATTCATATTAGTATATATTATTCTGCAAGAACTAGGAGTATCTGTCAACAAAGATTTATAAGGTTCGAGAGCGTTGCGTAATCAAAATGCTTGTAAAATGTTAGTATGCAATCTATCACCTCAACGTGATAATATATTTAGTTCAGACCTTTGTACTTTCATAACTCTTCCGATCTTTTAGCCGATACTTTTTTCCACTCCCATAAGAAACTTCATTTCAGCTGTTTGGTTTAGTCTGATTTATCCACCACGTTTCATAGCACATCTAAAAACAGTTACTGCCATTACTGGCCGTGCAGTTTATAATTATTTACATATATATATATATATATATATATATATATATATATATTATAACGATTCGTTTTGTCGTCCTATCTGAGCGTTATATGAAAGTGTCAAATGGAGCGAGTATAGCGACGTAAGCAAGAGAGAGAGCGTATAATCGCAGCCATCCCTGTCTAACCTCGTCACTGCTACAACAAATGCCGGTACGAACATGAAATTTTACTCAATTGAATTTATGTGTTAAAACTGCAATATCTTTAAAACCAATAAATATACAGAAATTCTGAAAATAGCATAGTGTTCAGCAATTAAAGCTCTATAAGTAGCCAAAATAGCAACAAATATAATTAACATTTACAGAAGATATACAGAAGAAGAACGCCAAGCGAAATAACTCGAGAATTAGGCTGGGTACGAATTAGGTGTTTTCACACACACACAGATAAAGACCTAAGCAACAATATTCTGTGGTCAGATTTTTGAAAACACGTTTACAAATACCTGTAATCAAACGATTTGAAACAAAGGAAGTACGATTTTAGCCAGTAATTCTGTGCCGTCTCAGACCTGTCAAGGGGCGTTTGCTCGACGTGTCCGATATTGTTTCAACTGGAAAAACGCATGATTTATTTGGAACAACCAATCAGAATCCTGCATTTAGAACAGACGCCAACTCTGAAGGAGGGTAGCGAAACTCTTCGTTCGGATCTTCAATGAGCTAGATGTGTGTAAATTACGTGTTTAATTTCACAAACACGCAAAGTTTCATTTAAGTGAAAAGTTCGAGAAGTAGTCCGCAGTTGCAGAGAAACTCGTACAGTTTGACAACAACTCTCGCTGTGTAACACCACATTAATTAATTAATTAATTAGTAATCAATTGTGAAATGACTGGTGCAACAGAGAGCTACAGCATCGGTAAATGCCCAGATCATCGTTCAACAGGATTGGTCAACATCATTTCTTCTGTGCTGAACCATCAAAAGGAGGATCTCAACGGATTACTATCTACGGTCGACGCATCAAACAGTAAGAAATAGATTCATTGATCAATGAAATAAATAATAAAGAAATAATAAACAATTTTAAAAGACACTTCAGATTAGTACAAGTCAGTCTAAAGTAGTTATTTGTTCATCTTCACTATCATTTTTGAAAGATATTTTTCTTCTTGTTTAGTTTCTTATCCATGGTCTTCATTAAATCTGGTACGATATCAAGCTATGCCAAATGTAATGTTACATACTACCCTGCCACCAAATTTGATTATTTGAATAAAATAGCATATTCTGTTGAAATTATCAATTATCTTATCTTTCATATTATCACTTGTTATCCTTTTTACGGTCTGGTATACTTGTCTTTAATTATAAGTGTTCTATCCCTGGAACATGTTACCTCCCTAACAAATTAATCACCATATATTTTGGAATCAGTCGGGGGGCTCTCTTGACCTAATACCCCGCTGTCCTTATAATACATAAGTAATATCGATTGCTGGAGCTATCTCATCAGTCAATCACATTTAATAATCACTAGTCTATTCACGACTAAATCAAATAAAAATAATATAATAATATATTTTTGGGATGGTTCACTCAGTTTAACTTCTCAGATCTAAATATTTCTTTCCATTGATTCTTTCAGATGTTTATTTTCTTGTGGCGATATTAATAACATTTTTTATTTTCAATTGGTACTATCTTCTTTCCTTCTTTATCAGTACTGCTTAATCTTCATTTTTCATTCACTATCTTTATTCAATTAAAACATAACAAGTATCTGTATCTATAGTTGTTGTTGATTCTCTCACAATCATGATAGGTTATTCGTAGTAAATTCGTTTCTAGTTTTGTCTTATTTTCATCGTCGATTGTCTACATTTGTCTTTTCTTATTCATTTTATAGCACTATGGTTTCTTCTGATTCATGGATGTTGCATCTTTCTTTTATATTCCAATAATAAGTTCATAATTATATTTAATAATGGGTGCTTATTTTGTTTAGAATTTTGAAATTTATTCAAATTTGTTTATTCACTTGGTTCAAAATAACATTATCAAAATGTACTGTAAGTTGTCCTTACTATTTATTTGAATTTTGAGATTTATTCAAATTCATTTTAATTGGCTTCAGTTAAAATCATATTCTGGATTGGTAGAGTCGGTAAGATGATCTTACTAAATTTTTGAATTTTGTGGTATTCGTTGTTATCGATTAACGACACTTTTGCGCTCGTATCTATCATGAATCTTGTGCCTAGTCCATTCACTTGGGCGATAATATAGGCAATCTCATTATTCGAGCTATTGTGCGTTATCGTATCTTCGTTTAGCAGTTCTTCTCTCACATTTTTTAAGAAGTGATTGTGCACTATCGTTATTGTATTGTCAGTCGTTTTGTCTCGTCCTAGTAAGTATCCAAATTGTCGGTTCAGTGATGGGACATGTTGGTTTTTCACTGCCGCGGTCCGTTTAAATCAGGGCTGATCTCCTCGGTCCTGTTGTCTGGTTGACCGGGTCTGTCTCTATTCTGTAACTCTTGTACCTCAATGGCGTTACTATGGAACGTCACTGAGTTTCTGTTATTCCTGTCATCGTCACAGCTCCTACTTCGTCTATGTTCATCCCGGTAGCGCTGGTTATTCTCCTCCTGAAAACTTCTCTCACGGTTCCCATTATAATTCGTTCGTCCCTGGTACGAACGTCATCCCACATCTCTATCGTCAGTGCTCACATAATTCACATGTCTTCGATATGTTTGGTTTTGGTTGTTATAATTGCCATTATTATTCTGTCTGTATCGGTTATCGTAATTGTTGTGATAACCTCGGTTGTTCTGGTAATGGTTGTCTCTATCATTGGCACACTGGTATCCATTATTATTATTCGTAGGAGAGCTACGGTAATAGTGGTTGTTGTTACTGTTGTTGTTATTTGCCGCATTATTTCGTGGATAATTGTTATTGTTGTTTTGGTAACTACGTTGATAGTGGTTACCGTTGTTGTTGTAATTATTATTTGGTCTTTGCACGTTGTTTTCATATTGGGCGTCGCGGCGACCATTATTTCTATCCATTTCATCGCTCCTTCGTCTGTATTGGAGGAAGCTCTTCTCTTGTTCCATTTCCGCTAATAATGCCGACATCTCTTCTATGGTTTGTATTCGTCCGTTTATTCGGCCTCTCGTAATTTCCCCACCGTAGTGATAAGCTAATAGCCTCACTAAACATTCGGTGGGAATTGCATGTTGTAAATGTCTGACTATGTTTATCTTACCAAGAAAGTATGCGGTCGGAGTTTGTTTGCCGTGTAGGTCATATCGGCCCAATCCTATGTCACTTCTTATCATATGTTTTGTGGCATCAGACCAGTACTTGGATTTAAATTGTTTTTTGAATTCTTGAAAGTTTTGTATATTTGGCCGCATCGCCGTCCACCAATTGTCATAGACTTTTCTGAACATTTCGTCCAGCATACTCCTAATTACAACCCATCTGTCTTCTCCGGTTTTTTCTATTTTTTCTTCTACCCGTTCTAGGAATAGCATGGGGTTTCTTCTGTAGTTCTGGAAGTCGATAACTTCTCGGTTTTCCTCACATGTGGTATGGGCACCGGTACATTGTCTGTTTTTTAGAGAGTTAATTTCATCTCTATGGGCAGTTGTTTGGTCTTGTACTCGATTAAGACTAGTACCTATGCTTTCTAATCTTTCTCCCATAACTGCTTCGTTGGTTTGTATATTTTCAATTCGTCCATTCGTTTCTTCCCGGGCGCTCAGTATCTCTTGGTTCATCCGCTCACACTTTTCCTTGGTCTCAGATTCTACCCTTTTAATTTCGGTCACCGGTTCTTCTAGCTTCTTGTTCCATTCTTCATGCAATTGCCTGTTATTAATTTCCATCTTGTTATTCCACTCTTCTTTTAATGACTCTTTGTGTTCATCAAATTTTTTCATGGTCTCTTGGTAATTTCCCTTCAATTCTTCCCTCAATGCTTTATTATTTGCGTCTATTTTCTCCTCCATTTTCTTGCTATTCTCTTTCAATTCTCCCATTTTTTCTTCAATTTTCTTATTAGTCTCTTCCAATTTTCGGCTCAATTCCTCCATAGACTGTTTATTGTCCTTCATGTTCTTACTCAAATCTTCATGACTCTTTTTAAGTATTCCATAATGCTCTTCATGTCAACGCTCTCTGTGACTTTGTTCCGTTCTTGTCTATCTCCTTGGTCCTCTCTTATTATTGCTTCTACTTCCTCAACCGGTGTTGCTTCCTTGTCTTCCATGTTTAATTCGCTTACTTTCTCGGTTTCGGCCGCTCGTTTGCGCGATGTTTCTCGCTTCCTCAGTTTCGTTTATTTCTGGTTGTTTATTTATAAATTATAATTTAATTTATCTCCTCACACGTTGGTTCGCCAATTTGTAACAAATATATAAATAATGTGAGATGTGTGGTCTCGCGAGTTACCAATGTAACAATTTATGTTGAGAGACGAGTTCTTATTACTCCACGTTGTATGCGTCAATTTGTAACAAATAAAAATGTTGCGTATATTTGTATTAAACCCCACCCGCGTTGTGATCGTCAATTTGTAACAATTAATAATAGATATGTTGAACGGTAAATTATTTTGTATTCTGCCACTCGCTCCCACTATGCGTGCAGTTCCAATGACGTCACTCGGAGTTGCCAACAGTTGCTCCGTCCGCTGTGCTATGTTAACGTGATTCTTAAATGAAACAGTAATAATAACGCAAATATAACACCAAACAGATATCTTCCTTTTAACGATCTTTATTCAAATGAAGCATTGATTAATTACATCTCGTTTTTCTTTACTGTAATTACAATTATGACAAAATTATGCGACTTCTTTTATCAGTTGGTAGTAGCTAAAAAATATTGTTCTGTAGTCGGCCAGGCCAAAAGAGTGATGCAGTTTGTTATTATTTCTATTAAAATAAATAATCGCAGTGCGTATCTGGTTCGGGGATTATGTTTACACAAATAATACAATTCTTAAAATTAAAATACAAATTTCACAATATAAGGATATTACAAGGGTTTGGTGTGTAAAGTGCAAACTGGCAGTCGTGTATTGGTTACTTATTATTATAGGTTACGAACAGTTAGATGCGTATTAGTTATCGTTAAAGTTTTTATGGTGTTCAAAAAAGGTGTAAAACTCAATTGGTGTTATTTTTTGAGTGTTCTTTAGTGTTGGTGTAGTATAGTGTCTGTAGTTTTATTTTGTTAATTCCTAGATAGTCGTGTACACAAATGTTGGTTTTGACACATAAGATAATAAATTGTTCAAATTCACCAGATCCTCTTCTTTCTTCTTCCAGGACGAAGATATGGTCCAAGTCTTCTTCGCTTCTTCTCCCCAGATCTCAATTCTTCTGTATTAAATTCGAGTATATCAGCTCGTTTTACAAAGTCTGGTTTGTGTTTTCACTGTTTGAAATATAATTATCTGAGACGTTTTATTAACGCGTCTGTCTTCAATGACCGTCGTTAAAGAAGTCCTATATTATTTATCTGAATTTTTGGTTGCTAAGGTAAAACTTGAAATCTGGTTGGTTGATTCAGATATACATTGTCATACAAATTCATTATTTCAATGTCTGAATTTGGTCAAAACTTTTAAATTAGTATAACTTTTCTGTACTGATTGGGAATTTAAAACTACTAGCATCATTATTTTGGTCTTAACATTTTGACATATAGACACCAAACATGCCTATTTTTGCTTAAGAAATACTGATGTTACATTTTTGCTATTTGAATTTTTCTTAAATAACTTAAAACTGATTATTTCGATTCCATATTTGTTGTGTATACCATTTACTATAAATCTATCCATATTTCAACATTCGTTTTACAAAATTCTAACAGTATTTCCTAAAATTTACAAAATTCCAAAGTTTTTATAGGCCCATGTGTTGACATGTTAAATTTCTATTTTCTGTTATTGTAATCCCTATTAATTATGCAACTACAATCAAAATTACTCCCTATAACTCTATTAGTATTATTATTTAAAAATATAACAATAATTATTACAGTAACAACATAAAAAAACATAATTCACATTTTGTGATTAAACAATTTGTATATGCCTGGTTGCATACATACTGCATAAGGCATATCATACATATATTATTTAATAAAACTATAACTAACATCAAACAACTTTAAACGTGTTTTAAGAACATAACAAGGAAAGTAATCATTTAATAATGATTTTCTTTTTTTTCCATTTTTCCAAGGTAGTTCAGCCATTGCTGTAGCTTACTAGGTACTCTTTCTGTTTCTTTTTATACATTTGACAATTATTATGTGATTATACATTATTTTCTTGCCAACATATGTCTACTATTATTTACAATTAGTTGCATGTTCCATGTATCTATAATAATTGTTTTGTTATATTATTTCATTATATCATTCAATTAAAAATTTACTAGTATATCATTTTACATTGTATTGTATGTTTGGGCCTATTATCCCTCAATTTGTATTTTGATTATTTTTATATTTGGATACATTTAATAAAACCATTTGTTTACTTACAGTATTGGTACATAAGCTGTCTGTCTTTATAAGTATTATTCTTGTCATTATTTGAAATTCATGTCATCATCGGGGTATTTTGCATCACTTTGCCTAAACATTAATTTGGGTACGGTCAGTTGTAGTACAAGTCAGTCTAAAGTAGTTATTTGTTCATCTTCACTATCATTTTTGAAAGATATTTTTCTTTTTGTTTAGTTTCTTATCCATGGTCTTCATTAAATCTGGTACGATATCAAGCTATGCCAAATGTAATGTTACATACTACCCTGCCACCAAATTTGATTATTTGAATAAAATAGCATATTTTGTTGAAATTATCAATTATCTTAGCTTTCATATTATCACTTGTTATCCTTTTTACGGTCTGGTATACTTGTCTTTAATTATAAGTGTTCTATCCCTGGAACATGTTACCTCCCTAACAAATTAATCACCATATATTTTGGAATCAGTCGGGGGGCTCTCTTGACCTAATACCCCGCTGTCCTTATAATACATAAGTAATATCGATTGCTGGAGCTATCTCATCAGTCAATCACATTTAATAATCACTAGTCTATTCACGACTAAATCAAATAAAAATAATATAATAATATATTTTTGGGATGGTTCACTCAGTGTAACTTCTCAGATCTAAATATTTCTTTCCATTGATTCTTTCAGATGTTTATTTCCTTGTGGCGATATTAATAACATTTTTTATTTTCAATTGGTACTATCTTCTTTCCTTCTTTATCAGTACTGCTTAATCTTCATTTTTCATTCACTATCTTTATTCAATTAAAACATAACAAGTATCTGTATCTATAGTTGTTGTTGATTCTCTCACAATCATGATAGGTTATTCGTAGTAAATTCGTTTCTAGTTTTGTCTTATTTTCATCGTCGATTGTCTACATTTGTCTTTTCTTATTCATTTTATAGCACTATGGTTTCTTCTGATTCATGGATGTTGCATCTTTCTTTTATATTCCAATAATAAGTTCATAATTATATTTAATAATGGGTGCTTATTTTGTTTAGAATTTTGAAATTTATTCAAATTTGTTTATTCACTTGGTTCAAAATAACATTATCAAAATGTACTGTAAGTTGTCCTTACTATTTATTTGAATTTTGAGATTTATTCAAATTCATTTTAATTGGCTTCAGTTAAAATCATATTCTGGATTGGTAGAGTCGGTAAGATGATCTTACTAAATTTTTGAATTTTGTGGTATTCGTTGTTATCGATTAACGACACTTTTGCGCTCGTATCTATCATGAATCTTGTGCCTAGTCCATTCACTTGGGCGATAATATAGGCAATCTCATTATTCGAACTATTGTGCGTTATCGTATCTTCGTTTAGCAGTTCTTCTCTCACATTTTTTAAGAAGTGATTGTGCACTATCGTTATTGTATTGTCAGTCGTTTTGTCTCGTCCTAGTAAGTATCCAAATTGTCGGTTCAGTGATGGGACATGTTGGTTTTTCACTGCCGCGGTCCGTTTAAATCAGGGCTGATCTCCTCGGTCCTGTTGTCTGGTTGACCGGGTCTGTCTCTATTCTGTAACTCTTGTACCTCAATGGCGTTACTATGGAACGTCACTGAGTTTCTGTTATTCCTGTCATCGTCACAGCTCCTACTTCGTCTATGTTCATCCCGGTAGCGCTGGTTATTCTCCTCCTGAAAACTTCTCTCACGGTTCCCATTATAATTCGTTCGTCCCTGGTACGAACGTCATCCCACATCTCTATCGTCAGTGCTCACATAATTCACATGTCTTCGATATGTTTGGTTTTGGTTGTTATAATTGCCATTATTATTCTGTCTGTATCGGTTATCGTAATTGTTGTGATAACCTCGGTTGTTCTGGTAATGGTTGTCTCTATCATTGGCACACTGGTATCCATTATTATTATTCGTAGGAGAGCTACGGTAATAGTGGTTGTTGTTACTGTTGTTGTTATTTGCCGCATTATTTCGTGGATAATTGTTATTGTTGTTTTGGTAACTACGTTGATAGTGGTTACCGTTGTTGTTGTAATTATTATTTGGTCTTTGCACGTTGTTTTCATATTGGGCGTCGCGGCGACCATTATTTCTATCCATTTCATCGCTCCTTCGTCTGTATTGGAGGAAGCTCTTCTCTTGTTCCATTTCCGCTAATAATGCCGACATCTCTTCTATGGTTTGTATTCGTCCGTTTATTCGGCCTCTCGTAATTTCCCCACCGTAGTGATAAGCTAATAGCCTCACTAAACATTCGGTGGGAATTGCATGTTGTAAATGTCTGACTATGTTTATCTTACCAAGAAAGTATGCGGTCGGAGTTTGTTTGCCGTGTAGGTCATATCGGCCCAATCCTATGTCACTTCTTATCATATGTTTTGTGGCATCAGACCAGTACTTGGATTTAAATTGTTTTTTGAATTCTTGAAAGTTTTGTATATTTGGCCGCATCGCCGTCCACCAATTGTCATAGACTTTTCTGAACATTTCGTCCAGCATACTCCTAATTACAACCCATCTGTCTTCTCCGGTTTTTTCTATTTTTTCTTCTACCCGTTCTAGGAATAGCATGGGGTTTCTTCTGTAGTTCTGGAAGTCGATAACTTCTCGGTTTTCCTCACATGTGGTATGGGCACCGGTACATTGTCTGTTTTTTAGAGAGTTAATTTCATCTCTATGGGCAGTTGTTTGGTCTTGTACTCGATTAAGACTAGTACCTATGCTTTCTAATCTTTCTCCCATAACTGCTTCGTTGGTTTGTATATTTTCAATTCGTCCATTCGTTTCTTCCCGGGCGCTCAGTATCTCTTGGTTCATCCGCTCACACTTTTCCTTGGTCTCAGATTCTACCCTTTTAATTTCGGTCACCGGTTCTTCTAGCTTCTTGTTCCATTCTTCATGCAATTGCCTGTTATTAATTTCCATCTTGTTATTCCACTCTTCTTTTAATGACTCTTTGTGTTCATCAAATTTTTTCATGGTCTCTTGGTAATTTCCCTTCAATTCTTCCCTCAATGCTTTATTATTTGCGTCTATTTTCTCCTCCATTTTCTTGCTATTCTCTTTCAATTCTCCCATTTTTTCTTCAATTTTCTTATTAGTCTCTTCCAATTTTCGGCTCAATTCCTCCATAGACTGTTTATTGTCCTTCATGTTCTTACTCAAATCTTCATGACTCTTTTTAAGTATTCCATAATGCTCTTCATGTCAACGCTCTCTGTGACTTTGTTCCGTTCTTGTCTATCTCCTTGGTCCTCTCTTATTATTGCTTCTACTTCCTCAACCGGTGTTGCTTCCTTGTCTTCCATGTTTAATTCGCTTACTTTCTCGGTTTCGGCCGCTCGTTTGCGCGATGTTTCTCGCTTCCTCAGTTTCGTTTATTTCTGGTTGTTTATTTATAAATTATAATTTAATTTATCTCCTCACACGTTGGTTCGCCAATTTGTAACAAATATATAAATAATGTGAGATGTGTGGTCTCGCGAGTTACCAATGTAACAATTTATGTTGAGAGACGAGTTCTTATTACTCCACGTTGTATGCGTCAATTTGTAACAAATAAAAATGTTGCGTATATTTGTATTAAACCCCACCCGCGTTGTGATCGTCAATTTGTAACAATTAATAATAGATATGTTGAACGGTAAATTATTTTGTATTCTGCCACTCGCTCCCACTATGCGTGCAGTTCCAATGACGTCACTCGGAGTTGCCAACAGTTGCTCCGTCCGCTGTGCTATGTTAACGTGATTCTTAAATGAAACAGTAATAATAACGCAAATATAACACCAAACAGATATCTTCCTTTTAACGATCTTTATTCAAATGAAGCATTGATTAATTACATCTCGTTTTTCTTTACTGTAATTACAATTATGACAAAATTATGCGACTTCTTTTATCAGTTGGTAGTAGCTAAAAAATATTGTTCTGTAGTCGGCCAGGCCAAAAGAATGATGCAGTTTGTTATTATTTCTATTAAAATAAATAATCTCAGTGCGTATCTGGTTCGGGGATTATGTTTAAACAAATAATACAATTCTTAAAATCAAAATACAAATTTCACAATATAAGGATATTACAAGGGTTTGGTGTGTAAAGTGCAAACTGGCAGTCGTGTATTGGTTACTTATTATTATAGGTTACGAACAGTTAGATGCGTATTAGTTATCGTTAAAGTTTTTATGGTGTTCAAAAAAGGTGTAAAACTCAATTGGTGTTATTTTTTGAGTGTTCTTTAGTGTTGGTGTAGTATAGTGTCTGTAGTTTTATTTTGTTAATTCCTAGATAGTCGTGTACACAAATGTTGGTTTTGACACATAAGATAATAAATTGTTCAAATTCACCAGATCCTCTTCTTTCTTCTTCCAGGACGAAGATATGGTCCAAGTCTTCTTCGCTTCTTCTCCCCAGATCTCAATTCTTCTGTATTAAATTCGAGTATATCAGCTCGTTTTACAAAGTCTGGTTTGTGTTTTCACTGTTTGAAATATAATTATCTGAGACGTTTTATTAACGCGTCTGTCTTCAATGACCGTCGTTAAAGAAGTCCTATATTATTTATCTGAATTTTTGGTTGCTAAGGTAAAACTTGAAATCTGGTTGGTTGATTCAGATATACATTGTCATACAAATTCATTATTTCAATGTCTGAATTTGGTCAAAACTTTTAAATTAGTATAACTTTTCTGTACTGATTGGGAATTTAAAACTACTAGCATCATTATTTTGGTCTTAACATTTTGACATATAGACACCAAACATGCCTATTTTTGCTTAAGAAATACTGATGTTACATTTTTGCTATTTGAATTTTTCTTAAATAACTTAAAACTGATTATTTCGATTCCATATTTGTTGTGTATACCATTTACTATAAATCTATCCATATTTCAACATTCGTTTTACAAAATTCTAACAGTATTTCCTAAAATTTACAAAATTCCAAAGTTTTTATAGGCCCATGTGTTGACATGTTAAATTTCTATTTTCTGTTATTGTAATCCCTATTAATTATGCAACTACAATCAAAATTACTCCCTATAACTCTATTAGTATTATTATTTAAAAATATAACAATAATTATTACAGTAACAACATAAAAAAACATAATTCACATTTTGTGATTAAACAATTTGTATATGCCTGGTTGCATACATACTGCATAAGGCATATCATACATATATTATTTAATAAAACTATAACTAACATCAAACAACTTTAAACGTGTTTTAAGAACATAACAAGGAAAGTAATCATTTAATAATGATTTTCTTTTTTTTCCATTTTTCCAAGGTAGTTCAGCCATTGCTGTAGCTTACTAGGTACTCTTTCTGTTTCTTTTTATACATTTGACAATTATTATGTGATTATACATTATTTTCTTGCCAACATATGTCTACTATTATTTACAATTAGTTGCATGTTCCATGTATCTATAATAATTGTTTTGTTATATTATTTCATTATATCATTCAATTAAAAATTTACTAGTATATCATTTTACATTGTATTGTATGTTTGGGCCTATTATCCCTCAATTTGTATTTTGATTATTTTTATATTTGGATACATTTAATAAAACCATTTGTTTACTTACAGTATTGGTACATAAGCTGTCTGTCTTTATAAGTATTATTCTTGTCATTATTTGAAATTCATGTCATCATCGGGGTATTTTGCATCACTTTGCCTAAACATTAATTTGGGTACGGTCAGTTGTAGTACAAGTCAGTCTAAAGTAGTTATTTGTTCATCTTCACTATCATTTTTGAAAGATATTTTTCTTTTTGTTTAGTTTCTTATCCATGGTCTTCATTAAATCTGGTACGATATCAAGCTATGCCAAATGTAATGTTACATACTACCCTGCCACCAAATTTGATTATTTGAATAAAATAGCATATTTTGTTGAAATTATCAATTATCTTAGCTTTCATATTATCACTTGTTATCCTTTTTACGGTCTGGTATACTTGTCTTTAATTATAAGTGTTCTATCCCTGGAACATGTTACCTCCCTAACAAATTAATCACCATATATTTTGGAATCAGTCGGGGGGCTCTCTTGACCTAATACCCCGCTGTCCTTATAATACATAAGTAATATCGATTGCTGGAGCTATCTCATCAGTCAATCACATTTAATAATCACTAGTCTATTCACGACTAAATCAAATAAAAATAATATAATAATATATTTTTGGGATGGTTCACTCAGTGTAACTTCTCAGATCTAAATATTTCTTTCCATTGATTCTTTCAGATGTTTATTTCCTTGTGGCGATATTAATAACATTTTTTATTTTCAATTGGTACTATCTTCTTTCCTTCTTTATCAGTACTGCTTAATCTTCATTTTTCATTCACTATCTTTATTCAATTAAAACATAACAAGTATCTGTATCTATAGTTGTTGTTGATTCTCTCACAATCATGATAGGTTATTCGTAGTAAATTCGTTTCTAGTTTTGTCTTATTTTCATCGTCGATTGTCTACATTTGTCTTTTCTTATTCATTTTATAGCACTATGGTTTCTTCTGATTCATGGATGTTGCATCTTTCTTTTATATTCCAATAATAAGTTCATAATTATATTTAATAATGGGTACTTATTTTGTTTAGAGTTTTGAAATTTATTCAAATTTGTTTATTCACTTGGTTCAAAATAACATTATCAAAATGAACTGTAAGTTGTCCTTACTATTTATTTGAATTTTGAGATTTATTCAAATTCATTTTAATTGGCTTCAGTTAAAATCATATTCTGTATTGGTAGAGTCGGTAAGATGATCTTACTAAATTTTTGAATTTTGTGGTATTCGTTGTTATCGATTAACGACACTTTTGCGCCCGTATCTATCATGAATCTTGTGTCTAGTCCATTCACTTGGGCGATAATATAGGCAATCTCATTATTCGAACTATTGTGCGTTATCGTATCTTCGTTTAGCAGTTCTTCTCTCACATTTTTTAAGAAGTGATTGTGCACTATCGTTATTGTATTGTCAGTCGTTTTGTCTCGTCCTTGTAAGTACCCAAATTGTCGGTTCATTGATGGGACATGTTGGTTTTTCACTGCCGCGGTCCGTTTAAATCAGGGCTGATCTCCTCGGTCCTGTTGTCTGGTTGACCGGGTCTGTCTCTATTCTGTAACTCTTGTACCTCAATGGCGTTACTATGGAACGTCACTGAGTTTCTGTTATTCCTGTCATCGTCACAGCTCCTACTTCGTCTATGTTCATCCCGGTAGCGCTGGTTATTCTCCTCCTGAAAACTTCTCTCACGGTTCCCATTATAATTCGTTCGTCCCTGGTACGAACGTCATCCCACATCTCTATCGTCAGTGCTCACATAATTCACATGTCTTCGATATGTTTGGTTTTGGTTGTTATAATTGCCATTATTATTCTGTCTGTATCGGTTATCGTAATTGTTGTGATAACCTCGGTTGTTCTGGTAATGGTTGTCTCTATCATTGGCACGCTGGTATCCATTATTATTATTCGTAGGAGAGCTACGGTAATAGTGGTTGTTGTTACTGTTGTTGTTATTTGCCGCATTATTTCTTGGATACTTGTTATTGTTGTTTTGGTAACTACGTTGATAGTGGTTACCGTTGTTGTTGTAATTATTATTTGGTCTTTGCACGTTGTTTTCATATTGGGAGTCGCGGCGACCATTATTTCTATCCATTTCATCGCTCCTTCGTCTGTATTGGAGGAAGCTCTTCTCTTGTTCCATTTCCGCTAATAATGCCGACATCTCTTCTATGGTTTGTATTCGTCCGTTTATTCGGCCTCTCGTAATTTCCCCACCGTAGTGATAAGCTAATAGCCTCACTAAACATTCGGTGGGAATTGCATGTTGTAAATGTCTGACTATGTTTATCTTACCAAGAAAGTATGCGGTCGGAGTTTGTTTGCCGTGTAGGTCATATCGGCCCAATCCTATGTCACTTCTTATCATATGTTTTGTGGCATCAGACCAGTACTTGGATTTAAATTGTTTTTTGAATTCTTGAAAGTTTTGTATATTTGGCCGCATCGCCGTCCACCAATTGTCATAGACTTTTCTGAACATTTCGTCCAGCATACTCCTAATTACAACCCATCTGTCTTCTCCGGTTTTTTCTATTTTTTCTTCTACCCGTTCTAGGAATAGCATGGGGTTTCTTCTGTAGTTCTGGAAGTCGATAACTTCTCGGTTTTCCTCACATGTGGTATGGGCACCGGTACATTGTCTGTTTTTTAGAGAGTTAATTTCATCTCTATGGGCAGTTGTTTGGTCTTGTACTCGATTAAGACTAGTACCTATGCTTTCTAATCTTTCTCCCATCACTGCTTGGTTGGTTTGTATATTTTCAATTCGTCCATTCGTTTCTTCCCGGGCGCTCAGTATCTCTTGGTTCATCCGCTCACACTTTTCCTTGGTCTCAGATTCTACCCTTTTAATTTCGGTCACCGGTTCTTCTAGCTTCTTGTTCCATTCTTCCTGCAATTGCCGGTTATTAATTTCCATCTTGTTATTCCACTCTTCTTTTAATGACTCTTTGTGTTCATCCAATTTTTTCATGGTCTCTTGGTAATTTCCCTTCAATTCTTCCCTCAATGCTTTATTATTTGCGTCTATTTTCTCCTCCATTTTCTTGCTATTCTCTTTCAATTCTCCCATTTTTTCTTCAATTTTCTTATTAGTCTCTTCCAATTTTCGGCTCAATTCCTCCATAGACTGTTTATTGTCCTTCATGTTCTTACTCAAATCTTCATGACTCTTTTTAAGTATTCCATAATGCTCTTTATGACAACGCTCTCTGTGACTTTGTTCTGTTCTTGTCTATCTCCTTGGTCCTCTCTTATTATTGCTTCTACTTCCTCAACCGGTGTTGCTTCCTTGTCTTCCATTTTTAATTCGCTTACTTTTTCGGTTTCGGCCGCTCGTTTGCGCGATGTTTCTCGCTTCCTCATTTTCGTTTATTTCTGGTGGTTTATTTATAAATTATAATTTAATTTATCTCCTCACACGTTGGTTCGCCATTTTGTAACAAATATATAAATAATGTGAGATGTGTGGTCTCGCGAGTTACCAATGTAATAATTTATGTTGAGAGACGAGTTCTTATTACTCCACGTTGTATGCGTCAATTTGTAACAAATAAAAATGTTGCGTATATTTGTATTAAACCCCACCCGCGTTGTGTTCGTCAATTTGTAACAATTAATAATAGATATGTTAAACGGTAAATTATTTTGTATTCTGCCACTCGCTCCCACTATGCGTGCAGTTCCAATGACGTCACTCGGAGTTGCCAACAGTTGCTCCGTCCGCTGTGCTATGTTAACGTGATTCTTAAATGAAACAGTAATAATAACGCAAATATAACACCAAACAGATATCTTCCTTTTAACGATCTTTATTCAAATGAAGCATTGATTAATTACATCTCGTTTTTCTTTACTGTAATTACAATTATGACAAAATTATGCGACTTCTTTTATCAGTTGGTAGTAGCTAAAAAATATTGTTCTGTAGTCGGGCAGGCCAAAAGAATGATGCAGTTTGTTATTATTTCTATTAAAATAAATAATCTCAGTGCGTATCTGGTTCGGGGATTATGTTTAAACAAATAGTACAATTCTTAAAATCAAAATACAAATTTCACAATATAAGGATATTACAAGGGTTTGGTGTGTAAAGTGCAAACTGGCAGTCGTGTATTGGTTACTTATTATTATAGGTTACGAACAGTTAGATGCGTATTAGTTATCGTTAAAGTTTTTATGGTGTTCAAAAAAGGTGTAAAACTCAATTGGTGTTATTTTTTGAGTGTTCTTTAGTGTTGGTGTAGTATAGTGTCTGTAGTTTTATTTTGTTAATTCCTAGATAGTCGTGTACACAAATGTTGGTTTTGACACATAAGATAATAAATTGTTCAAATTCACCAGATCCTCTTCTTTCTTCTTCCAGGACGAAGATAGGGTCCAAGTCTTCTTCGCTTCTTCTCCCCAGATCTCAATTCTTCTGTACTAAATTCTGGATGTTCTTTTCTTTATTATAATATTTTGTATTGAGTATATAAGCTCGTTTTACAAAGTCTGGTTTGTGTTTTCACTGTTTAAAATATAATTATCTGAGACGTTTTATTAACGCGTCTGTCTTCAATGACCGTCGTTAAAGAAGTCCTATATTATTTATCTGAATTTTTGGTTGCTAAGGTAAAACTTGAAATCTGGTTGGTTGATTCATATATACATTGTCATACAAATTCATTATTTCAATGTCTGAATTTGGTCAAAACTTTTAAATTAGTATAACTTTTCTGTACTGACTGGGAATTTAAAACTACTAGCATCATTATTTCGGTCTTAACATTTTGACATATAGACACCAAACATGCCTATTTTTGCTTAAGAAATACTGATGTTACATTTTTGCTATTTGAATTTTTCTTAAATAACTTAAAACTGATTATTTCGATTCCATATTTGTTGTGTATACCATTTACTATAAATCTATCCATATTTCAACATTCGTTTTACAAAATTCTAACAGTATTTCCTAAAATTTACAAAATTCCAAAGTTTTTATAGGCCTATGTGTTGACATGTTAAATTTCTATTTTCTGTTATTGTAATCCCTATTAATTATGCAACTACAATCAAAATTACTCCCTATAACTCTATTAGTATTATTATTTAAAAATATAACAATAATTATTACAGTAACAACATAAAAAAACATAATTCACATTTTGTGATTAAACAATTTGTATATGCCTGGTTGCATACATACTGCATAAGGCATATCATACATATATTATTTAATAAAACTATAACTAACATCAAACAACTTTAAAAGTGTTTTAAGAACATAACAAGGAAAGTAATCATTTAATAATGATTTTCTTTTTTCCATTTTTCCAAGGTAGTTCAGCCATTGCTGTAGCTTACTAGGTACTCTTTATGTTTCTTTTTATACATTTGACAATTATTATGTGATTATACATTATTTTCTTGCCAACATATGTCTACTATTAATTACAATTAGCTGCATGTTCCATGTATCTATAATAATTGTTTTGTTATATTATTTCATTATATCATTCAATTAACAATTTACTAATATATCATTTTACATTGTATTGTATGTTTGGGCCTATTATCCCTCAATTTGTATTTTGATTATTTTTATATTTGGATACATTTAATAAAACCATTTGTTTACTTACAGTATTGGTACATAAGCTGTCTGTCTTTATACGTATTATTATTGTCATTATTTGAAATTCATGTCATCATCGGGGTATTTTGCATCACTTTGCCTAAACATTAATTTGGGTACGGTCAGTTGTAGTACAAGTCAGTCTAAAGTAGTTATTTGTTCATCTTCACTATCATTTTTGAAAGATATTTTTCTTTTTGTTTAGTTTCTTACCCATGGTCTTCATTAAATCTGGTACGATATCAAGCTATGCCAAATGTATTGTTACATACTACCCTGCTACCAAATTTGATTATTTGAATAAAATAGCACATTTTGTTGAAATTATCAATTATCTTAGCTTTCATATTATCACTTGTTATCCTTTTTACGGTCTGGTATACTTGTCTTTAATTATAAGTGTTCTATCCCTGGAACATGTTACCTCCCTAACAAATTAATCACCATACATTTTGGAATCAGTCGGGGGGCTCTCTTGACCTAATACCCCGCTGTCCTTATAATACATAAATAATATCGATTGCTGGAGCTATCTCATCAGTCAATCACATTTAATAATCACTAGTCTATTCACGACTAAATCAAATAAAAATAATATAATAATATATTTTTGGGATGGTTCACTCAGTGTAACTTCTCAGATCTAAATATTTCTTTCCATTGATTCTTTCAGATGTTTATATCTTGTGGCGATATTAATAACATTTTTTATTTTCAATTGGTACTATCTTCTTTCCTTCTTTATCAGTACTGCTTAATCTTCATTTTTCATTCACTATCTTTATTCAATTAAAACATAACAAGTATCTGTATCTATAGTTGTTGTTGATTCTCTCACAATCATGATAGGTTATTCGTAGTAAATTCGTTTCTAGTTTTGTCTTATTTTCATCGTCGATTGTCTACATTTGTCTTTTCTTATTCATTTTATAGCACTATGGTTTCTTCTGATTCATGGATGTTGCATCTTTCTTTTATATTCCAATAATAAGTTCATAATTATATTTAATAATGGGTGCTTATTTTGTTTAGAGTTTTGAAATTTATTCAAATTTGTTTATTCACTTGGTTCAAAATAACATTATCAAAATGTACTGTAAGTTGTCCTTACTATTTATTTGAATTTTGAGATTTATTCAAATTCATTTTAATTGGCTTCAGTTAAAATCATATTCTGTATTGGTAGAGTCGGTAAGATGATCTTACTAAATTTTTGAATTTTGTGGTATTCGTTGTTATCGATTAACGACACTTTTGCGCCCGTATCTATCATGAATCTTGTGTCTAGTCCATTCACTTGGGTGATAATATAGGCAATCTCATTATTCGAACTATTGTGCGTTATCGTATCTTCGTTTAGGAGTTCTTCTCTCACATTTTTTAAGAAGTGATTGTGCACTATCGTTATTGTATTGTCAGTCGTTTTGTCTCGTCCTAGTAAGTACCCAAATTGTCGGTTCAGTGATGGGACATGTTGGTTTTTCACTGCCGCGGTCCGTTTAAAACAGGGCTGATCTCCTCGGTCCTGTTGTCTGGTTGACCGGGTCTGTCTCTATTCTGTAACTCTTGTACCTCAATGGCGTTACTATGGAACGTCACTGAGTTTCTGTTATTCCTGACATCGTCACAGCTCCTACTTCGTCTATGTTCATCCCGGTAGTGCTGGTTATTCTCCTCCTGAAAACTTCTCTCACAGTTCCCATTATAATTCGTTCGTCCCTGGTACGAACGTCATCCCACATCTCTATCGTCAGTGCTCACATAATTCACATGTCTTCGATATGTTTGGTTTTGGTTGTTATAATTGCCATTATTATTCTGTCTGTATCGGTTATCGTAATTGTTGTGATAACCTCGGTTGTTCTGGTAATGGTTGTCTCTATCATTGGCACGCTGGTATCCATTATTATTATTCGTAGGAGAGCTACGGTAATAGTGGTTGTTGTTACTGTTGTTGTTATTTGCCGCATTATTTCGTGGATAATTGTTATTGTTGTTTTGGTAACTACGTTGATAGTGGTTACCGTTGTTGTTGTAATTATTATTTGGTCTTTGCACGTTGTTTTCATATTGGGCGTCGCGGCGACCATTATTTCTATCCATTTCATCGCTCCTTCGTCTGTATTGGAGGAAGCTCTTCTCTTGTTCCATTTCCGCTAATAATGCCGACATCTCTTCTATGGTTTGTATTCGTCCGTTTATTCGGCCTCTCGTAATTTCCCCACCGTAGTGATAAGCTAATAGCCCCACTAAACATTCGGTGGGAATTGCAGGTTCTAAATGTCTGACTATGTTTATCTTACCAAGAAAGTATGCGGTCGGAGTTTGTTTGCCGTGTAGGTCATATCGGCCCAATCCTATGTCACTTCTTATCATATGTTTTGTGGCATCAGACCAGTACTTGGATTTAAATTGTTTTTTGAATTCTTGAAAGTTTTGTATATTTGGCCGCATCGCCGTCCACCAATTGTCATAGACTTTTCTGAACATTTCGTCCAGCATACTCCTAATTACAACCCACCTGTCTTCTCCGGTTTTTTCTATTTTTTCTTCTACCCGTTCTAGGAATAGCATGGGGTTTCTTCTGTAGTTCTGGAAGTCGATAACTTCTCGGTTTTCCTCACATGTGGTATGGGCACCGGTACATTGTCTGTTTTCTAGAGAGTTAATTTCATCTCTATGGGCAGTTGTTTGGTCTTGTACTCGATTAAGACTAGTACCTATGCTTTCTAATCTTTCTCCCATTACTGCTTGGTTGGTTTGTACATTTTCAATTCGTCCATTCGTTTCTTCCCGGGCGCTCAGTATCTCTTGGTTCATCCGCTCACACTTTTCCTTGGTCTCAGATTCTACCCTTTTAATTTCGGTCACAGGTTCTTCTAGCTTCTTGTTCCATTCTTCCTGCAATTGCCGGTTATTAATTTCCATCTTGTTATTCCACTCTTCTTTTAATGACTCTTTGTGTTCATCCAATTTTTTCATGGTCTCTTGGTAATTTCCCTTCAATTCTTCCCTCAATGCTTTATTATTTGCGTCTATTTTCTCCTCCATTTTCTTTCTATTCTCTTTCAATTCTCCCATTTTTTCTTCAATTTTCTTATTAGTCTCTTCAAATTTTCAGCTCAATTCCTCCATAGACTGTTTATTGTCCTTCATGTTCTTACTCAAATCTTCATGACTCTTTTTAAGTATTCCATAATGCTCTTCATGTCAACGCTCTCTGTGACTTTGTTCCGTTCTTGTCTATCTCCTTGGTCCTCTCTTATTATTGCTTCTACTTCCTCAACCGGTGTTGCTTCCTTGTCTTCCATTTTTAATTCGCTTACTTTTTCGGTTTCGGCCGCTCGTTTGCGCGATGTTTCTCGCTTCCTCATTTTCGTTTATTTATGGATGTTTATTTATAAATTATAATTTAATTTATCTCCTCACACGTTGGTTCGCCAATTTGTAACAAATATATAAATAATGTGAGATGTGTGGTCTCGCGAGTTACCAATGTAACAATTTATGTTGAGAGACGAGTTCTTATTACTCCACGTTGTATGCGTCAATTTGTAACAAATAAAAATGTTGCGTATATTTGTATTAAACCCCACCCGCGTTGTGTTCGTCAATTTGTAACAATTAATAATAGATATGTTGAACGGTAAATTATTTTGTATTCCGCCACTCGCTCCCACTATGCGTGCAGTTCCAATGACGTCACTCGGAGTTGCCAACAGTTGCTCCGTCCGCTGTGCTATGTTAACGTGATTTTTAAATGAAACAGTAATAATAACGCAAATATAACACCAAACAGATATCTTCCTTTTAACGATCTTTATTCAAATGAAGCATTGATTAATTACATCTCGTTTTTCTTTACTGTAATTACAATTATGACAAAATTATGCGACTTCTTTTATCAGTTGGTTGTAGCTAAAAATATTGTTCTGTAGTCGGCCAGGCCAAAAGAATGATGCAGTTTGTTATTATTTCTATTAAAATAAATAATCTCAGTGCGTATCTGGTTCGGGGATTATGTTGAAACTAATAATACAATTCTTAAAATCAAAATACAAATTTCACAATATAAGGATATTACAAGGGTTTGGTGTGTAAAGTGCAAACTGGCAGTCGTGTATTGGTTACTTATTATTATAGGTTACGAACAGTTAGATGCGTATTAGTTATCGTTAAAGTTTTTATGGTGTTCAAAAAAGGTGTAAAACTCAATTGGTGTTATTTTTTGAGTGTTCTGTAGTGTTGGTGTAGTATAGTGTCTGTAGTTTTATTTTGTTAATTCCTAGATAGTCGTGTACACAAATGTTGGTTTTGACACATAAGATAATAAATTATTCAAATTCACCAGATCCTCTTCTTTCTTCTTCCAGGACGAAGATAGGGTCCAAGTCTTCTTCGCTTCTTCTCCCCAGATCTCAATTCTTCTGTATTAAATTCTGGATGTTCTTTTCTTTATTATAATATTTTGTATTGAGTATATCAGCTCGTTTTACAAAGTCTGGTTTGTGTTTTCACTGTTTAAAATATAATTATCTGAGACGTTTTATTAACGCGTCTGTCTTCAATGACCGTCGTTAAAGAAGTCCTATATTATTTATCTGAATTTTTGGTTGCTAAGGTAAAACTTGAAATCTGGTTGGTTGATTCAGATATACATTGTCATACAAATTCATTATTTCAATGTCTGAATTTGGTCAAAACTTTTAAATTAGTATAACTTTTCTGTACTGATTGGGAATTTAAAACTACTAGCATCATTATTTTGGTCTTAACATTTTGACATATAGACACCAAACATGCCTATTTTTGCTTAAGAAATACTGATGTTACATTTTTGCTATTTGAATTTTTCTTAAATAACTTAAAACTGATTATTTCGATTCCATATTTGTTGTGTATACCATTTACTATAAATCTATCCATATTTCAACATTCGTTTTACAAAATTCTAACAGTATTTCCTAAAATTTACAAAATTCCAAAGTTTTTATAGGCCTATGTGTTGACATGTTAAATTTCTATTTTCTGTTATTGTAATCCCTATTAATTATGCAACTACAATCAAAATTACTCCCTATAACTCTATTAGTATTATTATTTAAAAATATAACAATAATTATTACAGTAACAACATAAAAAAACATAATTCACATTTTGTGATTAAACAATTTGTATATGCCTGGTTGCATACATACTGCATAAGGCATATCATACATATATTATTTAGTAAAACTATAACTAACATCAAACAACTTTAAACGTGTTTTAAGAACATAACAAGGAAAGTAATCATTTAATAATGATTATCTTTTTTTTTCATTTTTCCAAGGTAGTTCAGCCATTGCTGTAGCTTACTAGGTACTCTTTCTGTTTCTTTTTATACATTTGACAATTATTATGTGATTATACATTATTTTCTTGCCAACATATGTCTACTATTATTTACAATTAGTTGCATGTTCCATGTATCTATAATAATTGTTTTGTTATATTATTTCATTATATCATTCTATTAACAATTATTTCATTATATCGTTCTATTAACAATTTACTAGTATATCATTTTACATTGTATTGTATGTTTGGGCCTATTATCCCTCAATTTGTATTTTGATTATTTTTATATTTGGATACATTTAATAAAACCATTTGTTTACTTACAGTATTGGTACATAAGCTGTCTGTCTTTATAAGTATTATTCTTGTCATTATTTGAAATTCATGTCATCATCGGGGTATTTTGCATCACTTTGCCTAAACATTAATTTGGGTACGGTCAGTTGTAGTACAAGTCAGTCTAAAGTAGTTATTTGTTCATCTTCACTATCATTTTTGAAAGATATTTTTCTTTTTGTTTAGTTTCTTATCCATGGTCTTCATTAAATCTGGTACGATATCAAGCTATGCCAAATGTAATGTTACATACTACCCTGCCACCAAATTTGATTATTTGAATAAAATAGCATATTTTGTTGAAATTATCAATTATCATAGCTTTCATATTGTCACTTGTTATCCTTTTTACGGTCTGGTATACTTGTCTTTAATTATAAGTGTTCTATCCCTGGAACATGTTACCTCCCTAACAAATTAATCACCATATATTTTGGAATCAGTCGGGGGGCTCTCTTGACCTAATACCCCGCTGTCCTTATAATACATAAGTAATATCGATTGCTGGAGCTATCTCATCAGTCAATCACATTTAATAATCACTAGTCTATTCACGACTAAATCAAATAAAAATAATATAATAATATATTTTTGGGATGGTTCACTCAGTTTAACTTCTCAGATCTAAATATTTCTTTCCATTGATTCTTTCAGATGTTTATTTTCTTGTGGCGATATTAATAACATTTTTTATTTTCAATTGGTACTATCTTCTTTCCTTCTTTATCAGTACTGCTTAATCTTCATTTTTCATTCACTATCTTTATTCAATTAAAACATAACAAGTATCTGTATCTATAGTTGTTGTTGATTCTCTCACAATCATGATAGGTTATTCGTAGTAAATTCGTTTCTAGTTTTGTCTTATTTTCATCGTCGATTGTCTACATTTGTCTTTTCTTATTCATTTTATAGCACTATGGTTTCTTCTGATTCATGGATGTTGCATCTTTCTTTTATATTCCAATAATAAGTTCATAATTATATTTAATAATGGGTGCTTATTTTGTTTAGAATTTTGAAAATTTATTCAAATTTGTTTATTCACTTGGTTCAAAATAACATTATCAAAATGAACTGTAAGTTGTCCTTACTATTTATTTGAATTTTGAGATTTATTCAAATTCATTTTAATTGGCTTCAGTTAAAATCATATTCTGTATTGGTAGAGTCGGTAAGATGATCTTACTAAATTTTTGAATTTTGTGGTATTCGTTGTTATCGATTAACGACACTTTTGCGCCCGTATCTATCATGAATCTTGTGTCTAGTCCATTCACTTGGGCGATAATATAGGCAATCTCATTATTCGAACTATTGTGCGTTATCGTATCTTCGTTTAGCAGTTCTTCTCTCACATTTTTTAAGAAGTGATTGTGCACTATCGTTATTGTATTGTCAGTCGTTTTGTCTCGTCCTTGTAAGTACCCAAATTGTCGGTTCAGTGATGGGACATGTTGGTTTTTCACTGCCGCGGTCCGTTTAAATCAGGGCTGATCTCCTCGGTCCTGTTGTCTGGTTGACCGGGTCTGTCTCTATTCTGTAACTCTTGTACCTCAATGGCGTTACTATGGAACGTCACTGAGTTTCTGTTATTCCTGTCATCGTCACAGCTCCTACTTCGTCTATGTTCATCCCGGTAGCGCTGGTTATTCTCCTCCTGAAAACGTCTCTCACAGTTCCCATTATAATTCGTTCGTCCCTGGTACGAACGTCATCCCACATCTCTATCGTCAGTGCTCACATAATTCACATGTCTTCGATATGTTTGGTTTTGGTTGTTATAATTGCCATTATTATTCTGTCTGTATCGGTTATCGTAATTGTTGTGATAACCTCGGTTGTTCTGGTAATGGTTGTCTCTATCATTGGCACGCTGGTATCCATTATTATTATTCGTAGGAGAGCTACGGTAATAGTGGTTGTTGTTACTGTTGTTGTTATTTGCCGCATTATTTCGTGGATAATTGTTATTGTTGTTTTGGTAACTACGTTGATAGTGGTTACCGTTGTTGTTGTAATTATTATTTGGTCTTTGCACGTTGTTTTCATATTGGGCGTCGCGGCGACCATTATTTCTATCCATTTCATCGCTCCTTCGTCTGTATTGGAGGAAGCTCTTGTCTTGTTCCATTTCCGCTAATAATGCCGACATCTCTTCTATGGTTTGTATTCGTCCGTTTATTCGGCCTCTCGTAATTTCCCCACCGTAGTGATAAGCTAATAGCCTCACTAAACATTCGGTGGGAATTGCAGGTTCTAAATGTCTGACTATGTTTATCTTACCAAGAAAGTATGCGGTCGGAGTTTGTTTGCCGTGTAGGTCATATCGGCCCAATCCTATGTCACTTCTTATCATATGTTTTGTGGCATCAGACCAGTACTTGGATTTAAATTGTTTTTTGAATTCTTGAAAGTTTTGTATATTTGGCCGCATCGCCGTCCACCAATTGTCATAGACTTTTCTGAACATTTCGTCCAGCATACTCCTAATTACAACCCATCTGTCTTCTCCGGTTTTTTCTATTTTTTCTTCTACCCGTTCTAGGAATAGCATGGGGTTTCTTCTGTAGTTCTGGAAGTCGATAACTTCTCGGTTTTCCTCACATGTGGTATGGGCACCGGTACATTGTCTGTTTTTTAGAGAGTTAATTTCATCTCTATGGGCAGTTGTTTGGTCTTGTACTCGATTAAGACTAGTACTTATGCTTTCTAATCTTTCTCCCATCACTGCTTGGTTGGTTTGTATATTTTCAATTCGTCCATTCGTTTCTTCCCGGGCGCTCAGTATCTCTTGGTTCATCCGCTCACACTTTTCCTTGGTCTCAGATTCTACCCTTTTAATTTCGGTCACCGGTTCTTCTAGCTTCTTGTTCCATTCTTCCTGCAATTGCCGGTTATTAATTTCCATCTTGTTATTCCACTCTTCTTTTAATGACTCTTTGTGTTCATCCAATTTTTTCATGGTCTCTTGGTAATTTCCCTTCAATTCTTCCCTCAATGCTTTATTATTTGCGTCTATTTTCTCCTCCATTTTCTTGCTAGTCTCTTTCAATTCTCCCATTTTTTCTTCAATTTTCTTATTAGTCTCTTCCAATTTTCGGCTCAATTCCTCCATAGACTGTTTATTGTCCTTCATGTTCTTACTCAAATCTTCATGACTCTTTTTAAGTATTCCATAATGCTCTTCATGTCAACGCTCTCTGTGACTTTGTTCTGTTCTTGTCTATCTCCTTGGTCCTCTCTTATTATTGCTTCTACTTCCTCAACCGGTGTTGCTTCCTTGACTTCCATGTTTAATTCGCTTACTTTCTCGGTTTCGGCCGCTCGTCTGCGCGATGTTTCTCGCTTCCTCATTTTCGTTTATTTCTGGTTGTTTATTTATAAATTATAATTTAATTTATCTCCTCACACGTTGGTTCGCCAATTTGTAACAAATATATAAATAATGTGAGATGTGTGGTCTCGCGAGTTACCAATGTAACAATTTATGTTGAGAGACGAGTTCTTATTACTCCACGTTGTTTGCGTCAATTTGTAACAAATAAAAATGTTGCGTATACTTGTATTAAACCCCACCCGCGTTGTGTTCGTCAATTTGTAACAATTAATAATAGATATGTTGAACGGTAAATTATTTTGTATTCTGCCACTCGCTCCCACTATGCGTGCAGTTCCAATGACGTCACTCGGAGTTGCCAACAGTTGCTCCGTCCGCTGTGCTATGTTAACGTGATTCTTAAATGAAACAGTAATAATAACGCAAATATAACACCAAACAGATATCTTCCTTTTAACGATCTTTATTCAAATGAAGCATTGATTAATTACATCTCGTTTTTCTTTACTGTAATTACAATTATGACAAAATTATGCGACTTCTTTTATCAGTTGGTAGTAGCTAAAAAATATTGTTCTGTAGTCGGCCAGGCCAAAAGAATGATGCAGTTTGTTATTATTTCTATTAAAATAAATAATCTCAGTGCGTATCTGGTTCGGGGATTATGTTTAAACAAATAATACAATTCTTAAAATCAAAATACAAATTTCACAATATAAGGATATTACAAGGGTTTGGTGTGTAAAGTGCAAACTGGCAGTCGTGTATTGGTTACTTATTATTATAGGTTACGAACAGTTAGATGCGTATTAGTTATCGTTAAAGTTTTTATGGTGTTCAAAAAAGGTGTAAAACTCAATTGGTATTATTTTTTGAGTGTTCTTTAGTGTTGGTGTAGTATAGTGTCTTTAGTTTTATTTTGTTAATTCCTAGATAGTCGTGTACACAAATGTTGGTTTTGACACATAAGATAATAAATTGTTCAAATTCACCAGATCCTCTTCTTTCTTCTTCCAGGACGAAGATAGGGTCCAAGTCTTCTTCGCTTCTTCTCCCCAGATCTCAATTCTTCTGTATTAAATTCTGGATGTTCTTTTCTTTATTATAATATTTTGTATTGAGTATATCAGCTCGTTTTACAAAGCCTGGTTTGTGTTTTCACTGTTTAAAATATAATTACCTGAGACGTTTTATTAACGCGTCTGTCTTCAATGACCGTCGTTAAAGAAGTCCTATATTATTTATCTGAATTTTTGGTTGCTAAGGTAAAACTTGAAATCTGGTTGGTTGATTCAGATATACATTGTCATACAAATTCATTATTTCAATGTCTGAATTTGGTCAAAACTTTTAAATTAGTATAACTTTTCTGTACTGATTGGGAATTTAAAACTACTAGCATCATTATTTTGGTCTTAACATTTTGACATATAGACACCAAACATGCCTATTTTTGCTTAAGAAATACTGATGTTACATTATTGCTATTTGAATTTTTCTTAAATAACTTAAAACTGATTATTTCGATTCCATATTTGTTGTGTATACCATTTACTATAAATCTATCCATATTTCAACATTCGTTTCACAAAATTCTAACAGTATTTCCTAAAATTTACAAAATTCCAAAGTTTTTATAGGCCTATGTGTTGACATGTTAAATTTCTATTTTCTGTTATTGTAATCCCTATTAATTATGCAACTACAATCAAAATTACTCCCTATAACTCTATTAGTATTATTATTTAAAAATATAACAATAATTATTACAGTAACAACATAAAAAAACATAATTCACATTTTGTGATTAAACAATTTGTATATGCCTGGTTGCATGCATACTGCATAAGGCATATCATACATATATTATTTAGTAAAACTATAACTAACATCAAACAACTTTAAACGTGTTTTAAGAACATAACAAGGAAAGTAATCATTTAATAATGATTTTCTTTTTTTTCCATTTTTCCAAGGTAGTTCAGCCATTGCTGTAGCTTACTAGGTACTCTTTCTGTTTTTTTTTATACATTTGACAATTATTATGTGATTATACATTATTTTCTTGCCAACATATGTCTACTATTATTTACAATTAGTTGCATGTTCCATGTATCTATAATAATTGTTTTGTTATATTATTTCATTATATCATTCTATTAACAATTTACTAGTATATCATTTTACATTGTATTGTATGTTTGGGCCTATTATCCCTCAATTTGTATTTTGATTATTTTTATATTTGGATACATTTAATAAAACCATTTGTTTACTTACAGTATTGGTACATAAGCTGTCTGTCTTTATAAGTATTATTCTTGTCATTATTTGAAATTCATGTCATCATCGGGGTATTTTGCATCACTTTGCCTAAACATTAATTTGGGTACGGTCAGTTGTAGTACAAGTCAGTCTAAAGTAGTTATTTGTTCATCTTCACTATCATTTTTGAAAGATATTTTTCTTTTTGTTTAGTTTCTTATCCATGGTCTTCATTAAATCTGGTACGATATCAAGCTATGCCAAATGTAATGTTACATACTACCCTGCCACCAAATTTGATTATTTGAATAAAATAGCATATTTTGTTGAAATTATCAATTATCATAGCTTTCATATTGTCACTTGTTATCCTTTTTACGGTCTGGTATACTTGTCTTTAATTATAAGTGTTCTATCCCTGGAACATGTTACCTCCCTAACAAATTAATCACCATATATTTTGGAATCAGTCGGGGGGCTCTCTTGACCTAATACCCCGCTGTCCTTATAATACATAAATAATATCGATTGCTGGAGCTATCTCATCAGTCAATCACATTTAATAATCACTAGTCTATTCACGACTAAATCAAATAAAAATAATATAATAATATATTTTTGGGATGGTTCACTCAGTTTAACTTCTCAGATCTAAATATTTCTTTCCATTGATTCTTTCAGATGTTTATTTTCTTGTGGCGATATTAATAACATTTTTTATTTTCAATTGGTACTATCTTCTTTCCTTCTTTATCAGTACTGCTTAATCTTCATTTTTCATTCACTATCTTTATTCAATTAAAACATAACAAGTATCTGTATCTATAGTTGTTGTTGATTCTCTCACAATCATGATAGGTTATTCGTAGTAAATTCGTTTCTAGTTTTGTCTTATTTTCATCGTCGATTGTCTACATTTGTCTTTTCTTATTCATTTTATAGCACTATGGTTTCTTCTGATTCATGGATGTTGCATCTTTCTTTTATATTCCAATAATAAGTTCATAATTATATTTAATAATGGGTGCTTATTTTGTTTAGAATTTTGAAAATTTATTCAAATTTGTTTATTCACTTGGTTCAAAATAACATTATCAAAATGAACTGTAAGTTGTCCTTACTATTTATTTGAATTTTGAGATTTATTCAAATTCATTTTAATTGGCTTCAGTTAAAATCATATTCTGTATTGGTAGAGTCGGTAAGATGATCTTACTAAATTTTTGAATTTTGTGGTATTCGTTGTTATCGATTAACGACACTTTTGCGCCCGTATCTATCATGAATCTTGTGTCTAGTCCATTCACTTGGGCGATAATATAGGCAATCTCATTATTCGAACTATTGTGCGTTATCGTATCTTCGTTTAGCAGTTCTTCTCTCACATTTTTTAAGAAGTGATTGTGCACTATCGTTATTGTATTGTCAGTCGTTTTGTCTCGTCCTTGTAAGTACCCAAATTGTCGGTTCAGTGATGGGACATGTTGGTTTTTCACTGCCGCGGTCCGTTTAAATCAGGGCTGATCTCCTCGGTCCTGTTGTCTGGTTGACCGGGTCTGTCTCTATTCTGTAACTCTTGTACCTCAATGGCGTTACTATGGAACGTCACTGAGTTTCTGTTATTCCTGTCATCGTCACAGCTCCTACTTCGTCTATGTTCATCCCGGTAGCGCTGGTTATTCTCCTCCTGAAAACGTCTCTCACAGTTCCCATTATAATTCGTTCGTCCCTGGTACGAACGTCATCCCACATCTCTATCGTCAGTGCTCACATAATTCACATGTCTTCGATATGTTTGGTTTTGGTTGTTATAATTGCCATTATTATTCTGTCTGTATCGGTTATCGTAATTGTTGTGATAACCTCGGTTGTTCTGGTAATGGTTGTCTCTATCATTGGCACGCTGGTATCCATTATTATTATTCGTAGGAGAGCTACGGTAATAGTGGTTGTTGTTACTGTTGTTGTTATTTGCCGCATTATTTCGTGGATAATTGTTATTGTTGTTTTGGTAACTACGTTGATAGTGGTTACCGTTGTTGTTGTAATTATTATTTGGTCTTTGCACGTTGTTTTCATATTGGGCGTCGCGGCGACCATTATTTCTATCCATTTCATCGCTCCTTCGTCTGTATTGGAGGAAGCTCTTGTCTTGTTCCATTTCCGCTAATAATGCCGACATCTCTTCTATGGTTTGTATTCGTCCGTTTATTCGGCCTCTCGTAATTTCCCCACCGTAGTGATAAGCTAATAGCCTCACTAAACATTCGGTGGGAATTGCAGGTTCTAAATGTCTGACTATGTTTATCTTACCAAGAAAGTATGCGGTCGGAGTTCGTTTGCCGTGTAGGTCATATCGGCCCAATCCTATGTCACTTCTTATCATATGTTTTGTGGCATCAGACCAGTACTTGGATTTAAATTGTTTTTTGAATTCTTGAAAGTTTTGTATATTTGGCCGCATCGCCGTCCACCAATTGTCATAGACTTTTCTGAACATTTCGTCCAGCATACTCCTAATTACAACCCATCTGTCTTCTCCGGTTTTTTCTATTTTTTCTTCTACCCGTTCTAGGAATAGCATGGGGTTTCTTCTGTAGTTCTGGAAGTCGATAACTTCTCGGTTTTCCTCACATGTGGTATGGGCACCGGTACATTGTCTGTTTTTTAGAGAGTTAATTTCATCTCTATGGGCAGTTGTTTGGTCTTGTACTCGATTAAGACTAGTACTTATGCTTTCTAATCTTTCTCCCATCACTGCTTGGTTGGTTTGTATATTTTCAATTCGTCCATTCGTTTCTTCCCGGGCGCTCAGTATCTCTTGGTTCATCCGCTCACACTTTTCCTTGGTCTCAGATTCTACCCTTTTAATTTCGGTCACCGGTTCTTCTAGCTTCTTGTTCCATTCTTCCTGCAATTGCCGGTTATTAATTTCCATCTTGTTATTCCACTCTTCTTTTAATGACTCTTTGTGTTCATCCAATTTTTTCATGGTCTCTTGGTAATTTCCCTTCAATTCTTCCCTCAATGCTTTATTATTTGCGTCTATTTTCTCCTCCATTTTCTTGCTAGTCTCTTTCAATTCTCCCATTTTTTCTTCAATTTTCTTATTAGTCTCTTCCAATTTTCGGCTCAATTCCTCCATAGACTGTTTATTGTCCTTCATGTTCTTACTCAAATCTTCATGACTCTTTTTAAGTATTCCATAATGCTCTTCATGTCAACGCTCTCTGTGACTTTGTTCTGTTCTTGTCTATCTCCTTGGTCCTCTCTTATTATTGCTTCTACTTCCTCAACCGGTGTTGCTTCCTTGACTTCCATGTTTAATTCGCTTACTTTCTCGGTTTCGGCCGCTCGTCTGCGCGATGTTTCTCGCTTCCTCATTTTCGTTTATTTCTGGTTGTTTATTTATAAATTATAATTTAATTTATCTCCTCACACGTTGGTTCGCCAATTTGTAACAAATATATAAATAATGTGAGATGTGTGGTCTCGCGAGTTACCAATGTAACAATTTATGTTGAGAGACGAGTTCTTATTACTCCACGTTGTTTGCGTCAATTTGTAACAAATAAAAATGTTGCGTATACTTGTATTAAACCCCACCCGCGTTGTGTTCGTCAATTTGTAACAATTAATAATAGATATGTTGAACGGTAAATTATTTTGTATTCTGCCACTCGCTCCCACTATGCGTGCAGTTCCAATGACGTCACTCGGAGTTGCCAACAGTTGCTCCGTCCGCTGTGCTATGTTAACGTGATTCTTAAATGAAACAGTAATAATAACGCAAATATAACACCAAACAGATATCTTCCTTTTAACGATCTTTATTCAAATGAAGCATTGATTAATTACATCTCGTTTTTCTTTACTGTAATTACAATTATGACAAAATTATGCGACTTCTTTTATCAGTTGGTAGTAGCTAAAAAATATTGTTCTGTAGTCGGCCAGGCCAAAAGAATGATGCAGTTTGTTATTATTTCTATTAAAATAAATAATCTCAGTGCGTATCTGGTTCGGGGATTATGTTTAAACAAATAATACAATTCTTAAAATCAAAATACAAATTTCACAATATAAGGATATTACAAGGGTTTGGTGTGTAAAGTGCAAACTGGCAGTCGTGTATTGGTTACTTATTATTATAGGTTACGAACAGTTAGATGCGTATTAGTTATCGTTAAAGTTTTTATGGTGTTCAAAAAAGGTGTAAAACTCAATTGGTATTATTTTTTGAGTGTTCTTTAGTGTTGGTGTAGTATAGTGTCTTTAGTTTTATTTTGTTAATTCCTAGATAGTCGTGTACACAAATGTTGGTTTTGACACATAAGATAATAAATTGTTCAAATTCACCAGATCCTCTTCTTTCTTCTTCCAGGACGAAGATAGGGTCCAAGTCTTCTTCGCTTCTTCTCCCCAGATCTCAATTCTTCTGTATTAAATTCTGGATGTTCTTTTCTTTATTATAATATTTTGTATTGAGTATATCAGCTCGTTTTACAAAGCCTGGTTTGTGTTTTCACTGTTTAAAATATAATTACCTGAGACGTTTTATTAACGCGTCTGTCTTCAATGACCGTCGTTAAAGAAGTCCTATATTATTTATCTGAATTTTTGGTTGCTAAGGTAAAACTTGAAATCTGGTTGGTTGATTCAGATATACATTGTCATACAAATTCATTATTTCAATGTCTGAATTTGGTCAAAACTTTTAAATTAGTATAACTTTTCTGTACTGATTGGGAATTTAAAACTACTAGCATCATTATTTTGGTCTTAACATTTTGACATATAGACACCAAACATGCCTATTTTTGCTTAAGAAATACTGATGTTACATTATTGCTATTTGAATTTTTCTTAAATAACTTAAAACTGATTATTTCGATTCCATATTTGTTGTGTATACCATTTACTATAAATCTATCCATATTTCAACATTCGTTTCACAAAATTCTAACAGTATTTCCTAAAATTTACAAAATTCCAAAGTTTTTATAGGCCTATGTGTTGACATGTTAAATTTCTATTTTCTGTTATTGTAATCCCTATTAATTATGCAACTACAATCAAAATTACTCCCTATAACTCTATTAGTATTATTATTTAAAAATATAACAATAATTATTACAGTAACAACATAAAAAAACATAATTCACATTTTGTGATTAAACAATTTGTATATGCCTGGTTGCATGCATACTGCATAAGGCATATCATACATATATTATTTAGTAAAACTATAACTAACATCAAACAACTTTAAACGTGTTTTAAGAACATAACAAGGAAAGTAATCATTTAATAATGATTTTCTTTTTTTTCCATTTTTCCAAGGTAGTTCAGCCATTGCTGTAGCTTACTAGGTACTCTTTCTGTTTTTTTTTATACATTTGACAATTATTATGTGATTATACATTATTTTCTTGCCAACATATGTCTACTATTATTTACAATTAGTTGCATGTTCCATGTATCTATAATAATTGTTTTGTTATATTATTTCATTATATCATTCTATTAACAATTTACTAGTATATCATTTTACATTGTATTGTATGTTTGGGCCTATTATCCCTCAATTTGTATTTTGATTATTTTTATATTTGGATACATTTAATAAAACCATTTGTTTACTTACAGTATTGGTACATAAGCTGTCTGTCTTTATAAGTATTATTCTTGTCATTATTTGAAATTCATGTCATCATCGGGGTATTTTGCATCACTTTGCCTAAACATTAATTTGGGTACGGTCAGTTGTAGTACAAGTCAGTCTAAAGTAGTTATTTGTTCATCTTCACTATCATTTTTGAAAGATATTTTTCTTTTTGTTTAGTTTCTTATCCATGGTCTTCATTAAATCTGGTACGATATCAAGCTATGCCAAATGTAATGTTACATACTACCCTGCCACCAAATTTGATTATTTGAATAAAATAGCATATTTTGTTGAAATTATCAATTATCATAGCTTTCATATTGTCACTTGTTATCCTTTTTACGGTCTGGTATACTTGTCTTTAATTATAAGTGTTCTATCCCTGGAACATGTTACCTCCCTAACAAATTAATCACCATATATTTTGGAATCAGTCGGGGGGCTCTCTTGACCTAATACCCCGCTGTCCTTATAATACATAAATAATATCGATTGCTGGAGCTATCTCATCAGTCAATCACATTTAATAATCACTAGTCTATTCACGACTAAATCAAATAAAAATAATATAATAATATTTTTTTGGGATGGTTCACTCAGTTTAACTTCTCAGATCTAAATATTTCTTTCCATTGATTCTTTCAGATGTTTATTTTCTTGTGGCGATATTAATAACATTTTTTATTTTCAATTGGTACTATCTTCTTTCCTTCTTTATCAGTACTGCTTAATCTTCATTTTTCATTCACTATCTTTATTCAATTAAAACATAACAAGTATCTGTATCTATAGTTGTTGTTGATTCTCTCACAATCATGATAGGTTATTCGTAGTAAATTCGTTTCTAGTTTTGTCTTATTTTCATCGTCGATTGTCTACATTTGTCTTTTCTTATTCATTTTATAGCACTATGGTTTCTTCTGATTCATGGATGTTGCATCTTTCTTTTATATTCCAATAATAAGTTCATAATTATATTTAATAATGGGTGCTTATTTTGTTTAGAATTTTGAAAATTTATTCAAATTTGTTTATTCACTTGGTTCAAAATAACATTATCAAAATGAACTGTAAGTTGTCCTTACTATTTATTTGAATTTTGAGATTTATTCAAATTCATTTTAATTGGCTTCAGTTAAAATCATATTCTGTATTGGTAGAGTCGGTAAGATGATCTTACTAAATTTTTGAATTTTGTGGTATTCGTTGTTATCGATTAACGACACTTTTGCGCCCGTATCTATCATGAATCTTGTGTCTAGTCCATTCACTTGGGCGATAATATAGGCAATCTCATTATTCGAACTATTGTGCGTTATCGTATCTTCGTTTAGCAGTTCTTCTCTCACATTTTTTAAGAAGTGATTGTGCACTATCGTTATTGTATTGTCAGTCGTTTTGTCTCGTCCTTGTAAGTACCCAAATTGTCGGTTCAGTGATGGGACATGTTGGTTTTTCACTGCCGCGGTCCGTTTAAATCAGGGCTGATCTCCTCGGTCCTGTTGTCTGGTTGACCGGGTCTGTCTCTATTCTGTAACTCTTGTACCTCAATGGCGTTACTATGGAACGTCACTGAGTTTCTGTTATTCCTGTCATCGTCACAGCTCCTACTTCGTCTATGTTCATCCCGGTAGCGCTGGTTATTCTCCTCCTGAAAACGTCTCTCACGGTTCCCATTATAATTCGTTCCTCCCTGGTACGAACGTCATCCCACATCTCTATCGTCAGTGCTCACATAATTCACATGTCTTCGATATGTTTGGTTTTGGTTGTTATAATTGCCATTATTATTCTGTCTGTATCGGTTATCGTAATTGTTGTGATAACCTCGGTTGTTCTGGTAATGGTTGTCTCTATCATTGGCACGCTGGTATCCATTATTATTATTCGTAGGAGAGCTACGGTAATAGTGGTTGTTGTTATTGTTGTTGTTATTTGCCGCATTATTTCGTGGATAATTGTTATTGTTGTTTTGGTAACTACGTTGATAGTGGTTACCGTTGTTGTTGTAATTATTATTTGGTCTTTGCACGTTGTTTTCATATTGGGCGTCGCGGCGACCATTATTTCTATCCATTTCATCGCTCCTTCGTCTGTATTGGAGGAAGCTCTTCTCTTGTTCCATTTCCGCTAATAATGCCGACATCTCTTCTATGGTTTGTATTCGTCCGTTTATTCGGCCTCTCGTAATTTTCCCACCGTAGTGATAAGCTAATAGCCTCACTAAACATTCGGTGGGAATTGCAGGTTCTAAATGTCTGGCTATGTTTATCTTACCAAGAGAGTATGCGGTCGGAGTTTGTTTGCCGTGCAGGTCATATCGGCCCAATCCTATGTCACTTCTTATCATATGTTTTGTGGCATCAGACCAGTACTTGGATTTAAATTGTTTTTTGGATTCTTGAAAGTTTTGTATATTTGGCCGCATCGCCGTCCACCAATTGTCATAGACTTTTCTGAACATTTCGTCCAGCATACTCCTAATTACAACCCATCTGTCTTCTCCGGTTTTTTCTATTTTTTCTTCTACCCGTTCTAGGAATAGCATGGGGTTTCTTCTGTAGTTCTGGAAGTCGATAACTTCTCGGTTTTCCTCACATGTGGTATGGGCACCGGTACATTGTCTGTTTTTTAGAGAGTTAATTTCATCTCTATGGGCAGTTGTTTGGTCTTGTACTCGATTAAGACTAGTACTTATGCTTTCTAATCTTTCTCCCATCACTGCTTGGTTGGTTTGTATATTTTCAATTCGTCCATTCGTTTCTTCCCGGGCGCTCAGTATCTCTTGGTTCATCCGCTCACACTTTTCCTTGGTCTCAGATTCTACCCTTTTAATTTCGGTCACCGGTTCTTCTAGCTTCTTGTTCCATTCTTCCTGCAATTGCCGGTTATTAATTTCCATCTTGTTATTCCACTCTTCTTTTAATGACTCTTTGTGTTCATCCAATTTTTTCATGGTCTCTTGGTAATTTTTCTTCAATTCTTCCCTCAATGCTTTATTATTTGCGTCTATTTTCTCCTCCATTTTCTTGCTATTCTCTTTCAATTCTCCCATTTTTTCTTCAATTTTCTTATTAGTCTCTTCCAATTTTCGGCTCAATTCCTCCATAGACTGTTTATTGTCCTTCATGTTCTTACTCAAATCTTCATGACTCTTTTTAAGTATTCCATAATGCTCTTCATGTCAACGCTCTGTGTGACTTTGTTCCGTTCTTGTCTATCTCCTTGGTCCTCTCTTATTATTGCTTCTACTTCCTCAACCGGTGTTGCTTCCTTGTCTTCCACGTTTAATTCGCTTACTTTCTCGGTTTCGGCCGCTCGTCTGCGCGATGTTTCTCGCTTCCTCATTTTCGTTTATTTCTGGTTGTTTATTTATAAATTATAATTTAATTTATCTCCTCACACGTTGGTTCGCCAATTTGTAACAAATATATAAATAATGTGAGATGTGTGGTCTCGCGAGTTACCAATGTAACAATTTATGTTGAGAGACGAATTCTTATTACTCCACGTTGTTTGCGTCAATTTGTAACAAATAAAAATGTTGCGTATATTTGTATTAAACCCCACCCGCGTTGTGTTCGTCAATTTGTAACAATTAATAATAGATATGTTGAACGGTAAATTATTTTGTATTCTGCCACTCGCTCCCACTATGCGTGCAGTTCCAATGACGTCACTCGGAGTTGCCAACAGTTTCTCCGTCCGCTGTGCTATGTTAACGTGATTCTTAAATGAAACAGTAATAATAACGCAAGTATAACACCAAACAGATATCTTCCTTTTAACGATCTTTATTCAAATGAAGCATTGATTAATTACATCTCGTTTTTCTTTACTGTAATTACAATTATGACAAAATTATGCGACTTCTTTTATCAGTTGGTAGTAGCTAAAAAATATTGTTCTGTAGTCGGCCAGGCCAAAAGAATGATGCAGTTTGTTATTATTTCTATTAAAATAAATAATCTCAGTGCGTATCTGGTTCGGGGATTATGTTTAAACAAATAATACAATTCTTAAAATCAAAATACAAATTTCACAATATAAGGATATTACAAGGGTTTGGTGTGTAAAGTGCAAACTGGCAGTCGTGTATTGGTTACTTATTAGTATAGGTTACGAACAGTTAGATGCGTATTAGTTATCGTTAAAGTTTTTATGGTGTTCAAAAAAGGTGTAAAACTCAATTGGTGTTATTTTTTGAGTGTTCTTTAGTGTTGGTGTAGTATAGTGTCTGTAGTTTTATTTTGTTAATTCCTAGATAGTCGTGTACACAAATGTTGGTTTTGACACATAAGATAATAAATTGTTCAAATTCACCAGATCCTCTTCTTTCTTCTTCCAGGACGAAGATAGGGTCCAAGTCTTCTTCGCTTCTTCTCCCCAGATCTCAATTCTTCTGTATTAAATTCTGGATGTTCTTTTCTTTATTATAATATTTTGTATTGAGTATATCAGCTCGTTTTACAAAGTCTGGTTTGTGTTTTCACTGTTTAAAATATAATTATCTGAGACGTTTTATTAACGCGTCTGTCTTCAATGACCGTCGTTAAAGAAGTCCTATATTATTTATCTGAATTTTTGGTTGCTAAGGTAAAACTTGAAATCTGGTTGGTTGATTCAGATATACATTGTCATACAAATTCATTATTTCAATGTCTGAATTTGGTCAAAACTTTTAAATTAGTATAACTTTTCTGTACTGATTGGGAATTTAAAACTACTAGCATCATTATTTTGGTCTTAACATTTTGACATATAGACACCAAACATGCCTATTTTTGCTTAAGAAATACTGATGTTACATTTTTGCTATTTGAATTTTTCTTAAATAACTTAAAACTGATTATTTCGATTCCATATTTGTTGTGTATACCATTTACTATAAATCTATCCATATTTCAACATTCGTTTTACAAAATTCTAACAGTATTTCCTAAAATTTACAAAATTCCAAAGTTTTTATAGGCCTATGTGTTGACATGTTAAATTTCTATTTTCTGTTATTGTAATCCCTATTAATTATGCAACTACAATCAAAATTACTCCCTATAACTCTATTAGTATTATTATTTAAAAATATAACAATAATTATTACAGTAACAACATAAAAAAACATAATTCACATTTTGTGATTAAACAATTTGTATATGCCTGGTTGCATACACACTGCATAAGGCATATCATACATATATTATTTAGTAAAACTATAACTAACATCAAACAACTTTAAACGTGTTTTAAGAACATAACAAGGAAAGTAATCATTTAATAATGATTTTCTTTTTTTTCCATTTTTCCAAGGTAGTTCAGCCATTGCTGTAGATTACTAGGTACTCTTTCTGTTTTTTTTTATACATTTGACAATTATTATGTGATTATACATTATTTTCTTGCCAACATATGTCTACTATTATTTACAATTAGTTGCATGTTCCATGTATCTATAATAATTGTTTTGTTATATTATTTCATTATATCATTCAATTAACAATTTACTAGTATATCATTTTACATTGTATTGTATGTTTGGGCCTATTATCCCTCAATTTGTATTTTGATTATTTTTATATTTGGATACATTTAATAAAACCATTTGTTTACTTACAGTATTGGTACATAAGCTGTCTGTCTTTATAAGTATTATTCTTGTCATTATTTGAAATTCATGTCATCATCGGGGTATTTTGCATCACTTTGCCTAAACATTAATTTGGGTACGGTCAGTTGTAGTACAAGTCAGTCTAAAGTAGTTACCTGTTCATCTTCACTATCATTTTTGAAAGATATTTTTCTTTTTGTTTAGTTTCTTATCCATGGTCTTCATTAAATCTGGTACGATATCAAGCTATGCCAAATGTAATGTTACATACTACCCTGCCACCAAATTTGATTATTTGAATAAAATAGCATATTTTGTTGAAATTATCAATTATCTTAGCTTTCATATTGTCACTTGTTATCCTTTTTACGGTCTGGTATACTTTTCTTTAATTATAAGTGTTCTATCCCTGGAACATGTTACCTCCCTAACAAATTAATCACCATATATTTTGGAATCAGTCGGGGGGCTCTCTTGACCTAATACCCCGCTGTCCTTATAATACATAAATAATATCGATTGCTGGAGCTATCTCATCAGTCAATCACATTTAATAATCACTAGTCTATTCACGACTAAATCAAATAAAAATAATATAATAATATATTTTTGGGATGGTTCACTCAGTTTAACTTCTCAGATCTAAATATTTCTTTCCATTGATTCTTTCAGATGTTTATTTTCTTGTGGCGATATTAATAACATTTTTTATTTTCAATTGGTACTATCTTCTTTCCTTCTTTATCAGTACTGCTTAATCTTCATTTTTCATTCACTATCTTTATTCAATTAAAACATAACAAGTATCTGTATCTATAGTTGTTGTTGATTCTCTCACAATCATGATAGGTTATTCGTAGTAAATTCGTTTCTAGTTTTGTCTTATTTTCATCGTCGATTGTCTACATTTGTCTTTTCTTATTCATTTTATAGCACTATGGTTTCTTCTGATTCATGGATGTTGCATCTTTCTTTTATATTCCAATAATAAGTTCATAATTATATTTAATAATGGGTGCTTATTTTGTTTAGAATTTTGAAATTTATTCAAATTTGTTTATTCACTTGGTTCAAAATAACATTATCAAAATGTACTGTAAGTTGTCCTTACTATTTATTTGAATTTTGAGATTTATTCAAATTCATTTTAATTGGCTTCAGTTAAAATCATATTCTGGATTGGTAGAGTCGGTAAGATGATCTTACTAAATTTTTGAATTTTGTGGTATTCGTTGTTATCGATTAACGACACTTTTGCGCCCGTATCTATCATGAATCTTGTGTCTAGTCCATTCACTTGGGCGATAAAATAGGCAATCTCATTATTCGAACTATTGTGCGTTATCGTATCTTCTTTTAGCAGTTCTTCTCTCACATTTTTTAAGAAGTGATTGTGCACTATCGTTATTGTATTGTCAGTCGTTTTGTCTCGTCCTTGTAAGTACCCAAATTGTCGGTTCAGTGATGGGACATGTTGGTTTTTCACTGCCGCGGTCCGTTTAAATCAGGGCTGATCTCCTCGGTCCTGTTGTCTGGTTGACCGGGTCTGTGTCTATTCTGTAACTCTTGTACCTCAATGGCGTTACTATGGAACGTCACTGAGTTTCTGTTATTCCTGTCATCGTCACAGCTCCTACTTCGTCTATGTTCATCCCGGTAGCGCTGGTTATTCTCCTCCTGAAAACTTCTCTCACGGTTCCCATTATAATTCGTTCGTCCCTGGTACGAACGTCATCCCACATCTCTATCGTCAGTGCTCACATAATTCACATGTCTTCGATATGTTTGGTTTTGGTTGTTATAATTGCCATTATTATTCTGTCTGTATCGGTTATCGTAATTGTTGTGATAACCTCGGTTGTTCTGGTAATGGTTGTCTCTATCATTGGCACGCTGGTATCCATTATTATTATTCGTAGGAGAGCTACGGTAATAGTGGTTGTTGTTATTGTTGTTGTTATTTGCCGCATTATTTCGTGGATAATTGTTATTGTTGTTTTGGTAACTACGTTGATAGTGGTTACCGTTGTTGTTGTAATTATTATTTGGTCTTTGCACGTTGTTTTCATATTGGGCGTCGCGGCGACCATTATTTCTATCCATTTCATCGCTCCTTCGTCTGTATTGGAGGAAGCTCTTCTCTTGTTCCATTTCCGCTAATAATGCCGACATCTCTTCTATGGTTTGTATTCGTCCGTTTATTCGGCCTCTCGTAATTTTCCCACCGTAGTGATAAGCTAATAGCCTCACTAAACATTCGGTGGGAATTGCAGGTTCTAAATGTCTGGCTATGTTTATCTTACCAAGAGAGTATGCGGTCGGAGTTTGTTTGCCGTGCAGGTCATATCGGCCCAATCCTATGTCACTTCTTATCATATGTTTTGTGGCATCAGACCAGTACTTGGATTTAAATTGTTTTTTGAATTCTTGAAAGTTTTGTATATTTGGCCGCATCGCCGTCCACCAATTGTCATAGACTTTTCTGAACATTTCGTCCAGCATACTCCTAATTACAACCCATCTGTCTTCTCCGGTTTTTTCTATTTTTTCTTCTACCCGTTCTAGGAATAGCATGGGGTTTCTTCTGTAGTTCTGGAAGTCGATAACTTCTCGGTTTTCCTCACATGTGGTATGGGCACCGGTACATTGTCTGTTTTTTAGAGAGTTAATTTCATCTCTATGGGCAGTTGTTTGGTCTTGTACTCGACTAAGACTAGTACTTATTTATGCTTTCTAATCTTTCTCCCATCACTGCTTGGTTGGTTTGTATATTTTCAATTCGTCCATTCGTTTCTTCCCGGGCGCTCAGTATCTCTTGGTTCATCCGCTCACACTTTTCCTTGGTCTCAGACTCTACCCTTTTAATTTCGGTCACCGGTTCTTCTAGCTTCTTGTTCCATTCTTCCTGCAATTGCCGGTTATTAATTTCCATCTTGTTATTCCACTCTTCTTTTAATGACTCTTTGTGTTCATCCAATTTTTTCATGGTCTCTTGGTAATTTCCCTTCAATTCTTCCCTCAATGCTTTATTATTTGCGTCTATTTTCTCCTCCATTTTCTTGCTATTCTCTTTCAATTCTCCCATTTTTTCTTCAATTTTCTTATTAGTCTCTTCCAATTTTCGGCTCAATTCCTCCATAGACTGTTTATTGTCCTTCATGTTCTTACTCAAATCTTCATGACTCTTTTTAATTATTCCATAATGCTCTTCATGTCAACGCTCTCTGTGACTTTGTTCCGTTCTTGTCTATCTCCTTGGTCCTCTCTTATTATTGCTTCTACTTCCTCAACCGGTGTTGCTTCCTTGACTTCCACGTTTAATTCGCTTACTTTCTCGGTTTCGGCCGCTCGTCTGCGCGATGTTTCTCGCTTCCTCATTTTCGTTTATTTCTGGTTGTTTATTTATAAATTATAATTTAATTTATCTCCTCACACGTTGGTTCGCCAATTTGTAACAAATATATAAATAATGTGAGATGTGTGGTCTCGCGAGATACCAATGTAACAATTTATGTTGAGAGACGAGTTCTTATTACTCCACGTTGTATGCGTCAATTTGTAACAAATAAAAATGTTGCGTATATTTGTATTAAACCCCACCCGCGTTGTGTTCGTCAATTTGTAACAATTAATAATAGATATGTTGAACGGTAAATTATTTTGTATTCTGCCACTCGCTCCCACTATGCGTGCAGTTCCAATGACGTCACTCGGAGTTGCCAACAGTTGCTCCGTCCGCTGTGCTATGTTAACGTGATTCTTAAATGAAACAGTAATAATAACGCAAATATAACACCAAACAGATATCTTCCTTTTAACGATCTTTATTCAAATGAAGCATTGATTAATTACATCTCGTTTTTCTTTACTGTAATTACAATTATGACAAAATTATGCGACTTCTTTTATCAGTTGGTAGTAGCTAAAAAATATTGTTCTGTAGTCGGCCAGGCCAAAAGAATGATGCAGTTTGTTATTATTTCTATTAAAATAAATAATCTCAGTGCGTATCTGGTTCGGGGATTATGTTTAAACAAATAATACAATTCTTAAAATCAAAATACAAATTTCACAATATAAGGATATTACAAGGGTTTGGTGTGTAAAGTGCAAACTGGCAGTCGTGTATTGGTTACTTATTATTATAGGTTACGAACAGTTAGATGCGTGTTAGTTATCGTTAAAGTTTTTATGGTGTTCAAAAAAGGTGTAAAACTCAATTGGTGTTATTTTTTGAGTGTTCTTTAGTGTTGGTGTAGTATAGTGTCTGTAGTTTTATTTTGTTAATTCCTAGATAGTCGTGTACACAAATGTTGGTTTTGACACATAAGATAATAAATTGTTCAAATTCACCAGATCCTCTTCTTTCTTCTTCCAGGACGAAGATAGGTTCCAAGTCTTCTTCGCTTCTTCTCCCCAGATCTCAATTCTTCTGTATTAAATTCTGGATGTTCTTTTCTTTATTATAATATTTTGTATTGAGTATATCAGCTCGTTTTACAAAGTCTGGTTTGTGTTTTCACTGTTTAAAATATAATTATCTGAGACGTTTTATTAACGCGTCTGTCTTCAATAACCGTCGTTAAAGAAGTCCTATATTATTTATCTGAATTTTTGGTTGCTAAGGTAAAACTTGAAATCTGGTTGGTTGATTCAGATATACATTGTCATACAAATTCATTATTTCAATGTCTGAAATTGGTAAAAACTTTTAAATTAGTATAACTTTTCTGTACTGATTGGGAATTTAAAACTACTAGCATCATTATTTTGGTCTTAACATTTTGACATATAGACACCAAACATGCCTATTTTTGCTTAAGAAATACTGATGTTACATTATTGCTATTTGAATTTTTCTTAAATAACTTAAAACTGATTATTTCGATTCCATATTTGTTGTGTATACCATTTACTATAAATCTATCCATATTTCAACATTCGTTTTACAAAATTCTAACAGTATTTCCTAAAATTTACAAAATTCCAAAGTTTTTATAGGCCTATGTGCTGACATGTTAAATTTCTATTTTCTGTTATTGTAATCCCTATTAATTATGCAACTACAATCAACATTACTCCCTATAACTCTATTAGTATTATTATTTAAAAATATAACAATAATTATTACAGTAACAACATAAAAAAACATAATTCACATTTTGTGATTAAACAATTTCTATATGCCTGGTTGCATACATACTGCATAAGGCATATCATACATATATTATTTAGTAAAACTATAACTAACATCAAACAACTTTAAACGTGTTTTAAGAACATAACAAGGAAAGTAATCATTTAATAATGATTTTCTTTTTTTTCCATTTTTCCAAGGTAGTTCAGCCATTGCTGTAGCTTACTAGGTACTCTTTCTGTTTCTTTTTATACATTTGACAATTATTATGTGATTATACATTATTTTCTTGCCAACATATGTCTACTATTATTTACAATTAGTTGCATGTTCCATGTATCTATAATAATTGTTTTGTTATATTATTTCATTATATCATTCAATTAACAATTTACTAGTATATCATTTTACATTGTATTGTATGTTTGGGCCTATTATCCCTCAATTTGTATTTTGATTATTTTTATATTTGGATACATTTAATAAAACCATTTGTTTACTTACAGTATTGGTACATAAGCTGTCTGTCTTTATAAGTATTATTCTTGTCATTATTTGAAATTCATGTCACCATCGGGGTATTTTGCATCACTTCGCCTAAACATTAATTTGGGTACGGTCAGTTGTAGTACAAGTCAGTCTAAAGTAGTTACCTGTTCATCTTCACTATCATTTTTGAAAGATATTTTTCTTTTTGTTTAGTTTCTTATCCATGGTCTTCATTAAATCTGGTACGATATCAAGCTATGCCAAATGTAATGTTACATACTACCCTGCCACCAAATTTGATTATTTGAATAAAATAGCATATTTTGTTGAAATTATCAATTATCTTAGCTTTCATATTGTCACTTGTTATCCTTTTTACGGTCTGGTATACTTGTCTTTAATTATAAGTGTTCTATCCCTGGAACATGTTACCTCCCTAACAAATTAATCACCATATATTTTGGAATCAGTCGGGGGGTTCTCTTGACCTAATACCCCGCTGTCCTTATAATACATAAATAATATCGATTGGTGGAGCTATCTCATCAGTAAATCACATTTAATAATCACTAGTCTATTCACGACTAAATCAAATAAAAATAATATAATAATATATTTTTGGGATGGTTCACTCAGTTTAACTTCTCAGATCTAAATATTTCTTTCCATTGATCCTTTCAGATGTTTATTTTCTTGTGGCGATATTAATAACATTTTTTATTTTCAATTGGTACTATCTTCTTTCCTTCTTTATCAGTACTGCTTAATCTTCATTTTTCATTCACTATCTTTATTCAATTAAAACATAACAAGTATCTGTATCTATAGTTGTTGTTGATTCTCTCACAATCATGATAGGTTATTCGTAGTAAATTCGTTTCTAGTTTTGTCTTATTTTCATCGTCGATTGTCTACATTTGTCTTTTCTTATTCATTTTATAGCACTATGGTTTCTTCTGATTCATGGATGTTGCATCTTTCTTTTATATTCCAATAATAAGTTCATAATTATATTTAATAATGGGTGCTTATTTTGTTTAGAATTTTGAAATTTATTCAAATTTGTTTATTCACTTGGTTCAAAATAACATTATCAAAATGTACTGTAAGTTGTCCTTACTATTTATTTGAATTTTGAGATTTATTCAAATTCATTTTAATTGGCTTCAGTTAAAATCATATTCTGGATTGGTAGAGTCGGTAAGATGATCTTACTAAATTTTTGAATTTTGTGGTATTCGTTGTTATCGATTAACGACACTTTTGCGCCCGTATCTATCATGAATCTTGTGTCTAGTCCATTCACTTGGGCGATAATATAGGCAATCTCATTATTCGAACTATTGTGCGTTATCGTATCTTCGTTTAGCAGTTCTTCTCTCACATTTTTTAAGAAGTGATTGTGCACTATCGTTATTGTATTGTCAGTCGTTTTGTCTCGTCCTTGTAAGTACCCAAATTGTCGGTTCAGTGATGGGACATGTTGGTTTTTCACTGCCGCGGTCCGTTTAAATCAGGGCTGATCTCCTCGGTCCTGTTGTCTGGTTGACCGGGTCTGTCTCTATTCTGTAACTCTTGTACCTCAATGGCGTTACTATGGAACGTCACTGAGTTTCTGTTATTCCTGTCATCGTCACAGCTCCTACTTCGTCTATGTTCATCCCGGTAGCGCTGGTTATTCTCCTCCTGAAAACGTCTCTCACGGTTCCCATTATAATTCGTTCGTCCCTGGTACGAACGTCATCCCACATCTCTATCGTCAGTGCTCACATAATTCACATGTCTTCGATATGTTTGGTTTTGGTTGTTATAATTGCCATTATTATTCTGTCTGTATCGGTTATCGTAATTGTTGTGATAACCTCGGTTGTTCTGGTAATGGTTGTCTCTATCATTGGCACGCTGGTATCCATTATTATTATTCGTAGGAGAGCTACGGTAATAGTGGTTGTTGTTATTGTTGTTGTTATTTGCCGCATTATTTCGTGGATAATTGTTATTGTTGTTTTGGTAACTACGTTGATAGTGGTTACCGTTGTTGTTGTAATTATTATTTGGTCTTTGCACGTTGTTTTCATATTGGGCGTCGCGGCGACCATTATTTCTATCCATTTCATCGCTCCTTCGTCTGTATTGGAGGAAGCTCTTGTCTTGTTCCATTTCCGCTAATAATGCCGACATCTCTTCTATGGTTTGTATTCGTCCGTTTATTCGGCCTCTCGTAATTTCCCCACCGTAGTGATAAGCTAATAGCCTCACTAAACATTCGGTGGGAATTGCAGGTTCTAAATGTCTGGCTATGTTTATCTTACCAAGAAAGTATGCGGTCGGAGTTTGTTTGCCGTGCAGGTCATATCGGCCCAATCCTATGTCACTTCTTATCATATGTTTTGTGGCATCAGACCAGTACTTGGATTTAAATTGTTTTTTGAATTCTTGAAAGTTTTGTATATTTGGCCGCATCGCCGTCCACCAATTGTCATAGACTTTTCTGAACATTTCGTCCAGCATACTCCTAATTACAACCCATCTGTCTTCTCCGGTTTTTTCTATTTTTTCTTCTACCCGTTCTAGGAATAGCATGGGGTTTCTTCTGTAGTTCTGGAAGTCGATAACTTCTCGGTTTTCCTCACATGTGGTATGGGCACCGGTACATTGTCTGTTTTTTAGAGAGTTAATTTCATCTCTATGGGCAGTTGTTTGGTCTTGTACTCGATTAAGACTAGTACTTATGCTTTCTAATCTTTCTCCCATCACTGCTTGGTTGGTTTGTATATTTTCAATTCGTCCATTCGTTTCTTCCCGGGCGCTCAGTATCTCTTGGTTCATCCGCTCACACTTTTCCTTGGTCTCAGATTCTACCCTTTTAATTTCGGTCACCGGTTCTTCTAGCTTCTTGTTCCATTCTTCCTGCAATTGCCGGTTATTAATTTCCATCTTGTTATTCCACTCTTCTTTTAATGACTCTTTGTGTTCATCCAATTTTTTCATGGTCTCTTGGTAATTTCCCTTCAATTCTTCCCTCAATGCTTTATTATTTGCGTCTATTTTTTCCTCCATTTTCTTGCTATTCTCTTTCAATTCTCCCATTTTTTCTTCAATTTTCTTATTAGTCTCTTCCAATTTTCGGCTCAATTCCTCCATAGACTGTTTATTGTCCTTCATGTTCTTACTCAAATCTTCATGACTCTTTTTAAGTATTCCATAATGCTCTTCATGTCAACGCTCTCTGTGACTTTGTTCCGTTCTTGTCTATCTCCTTGGTCCTCTCTTATTATTGCTTCTACTTCCTCAACCGGTGTTGCTTCCTTGTCTTCCATGTTTAATTCGCTTACTTTGTCGGTTTCGGCCGCTCGTATGCGCGATGTTTCTCGCTTCCTCATTTTTGTTTATTTCTGGTTGTTTATTTATAAATTATAATTTAATTTATCTCCTCACACGTTGGTTCGCCAATTTGTAACAAATATATAAATAATGTGAGATGTGTGGTCTCGCGAGTTACCAATGTAACAATTTATGTTGAGAGACGAGTTCTTATTACTCCACGTTGTATGCGTCAATTTGTAACAAATAAAAATGTTGCGTATATTTGTATTAAACCCCAACCGCGTTGTGTTCGTCAATTTGTAACAATTAATAATAGATATGTTGAACGGTAAATTATTTTGTATTCTGCCACTCGCTCCCACTATGCGTGCAGTTCCAATGACGTCACTCGGAGTTGCCAACAGTTGCTCCGTCCGCTGTGCTATGTTAACGTGATTCTTAAATGAAACAGTAATAATAACGCAAATATAACACCAAACAGATATCTTCCTTTTAACGATCTTTATTCAAATGAAGCATTGATTAATTACATCTCGTTTTTCTTTACTGTAATTACAATTATGACAAAATTATGCGACTTCTTTTATCAGTTGGTAGTAGCTAAAAAATATTGTTCTGTAGTCGGCCAGGCCAAAAGAATGATGCAGTTTGTTATTATTTCTATTAAAATAAATAATCTCAGTGCGTATCTGGTTCGGGGATTATGTTTAAACAAATAATACAATTCTTAAAATCAAAATACAAATTTCACAATATAAAGATATTACAAGGGTTTGGTGTGTAAAGTGCAAACTGGCAGTCGTGTATTGGTTACTTATTATTATAGGTTACGAACAGTTAGATGCGTATTAGTTATCGTTAAAGTTTTTATGGTGTTCAAAAAAGGTGTAAAACTCAATTGGTGTTATTTTTTGAGTGTTCTTTAGTGTTGGTGTAGTATAGTGTCTGTAGTTTTATTTTGTTAATTCCTAGATAGTCGTGTACACAAATGTTGGTTTTGACACATAAGATAATAAATTGTTCAAATTCACGAGATCCTCTTCTTTCTTCTTCCAGGACGAAGATAGGGTCCAAGTCTTCTTCGCTTCTTCTCCCCAGATCTCAATTCTTCTGTATTAAATTCTGGATGTTCTTTTCTTTATTATATTATTTTGTATTGAGTATATCAGCTCGTTTTACAAAGTCTGGTTTGTGTTTTCACTGTTTAAAATATAATTATCTGAGACGTTTTATTAACGCGTCTGTCTTCAATGACCGTCGTTAAAGAAGTCCTATATTATTTATCTGAATTTTTGGTTGCTAAGGTAAAACTTGAAATCTGGTTGGTTGATTCAGATATACATTGTCATACAAATTCATTATTTCAATGTATGAATTTGGTCAAAACTTTTAAATTAGTATAACTTTTCTGTACTGATTGGGAATTTAAAACTACTAGCATCATTATTTTGGTCTTAACATTTTGACATATAGACACCAAACATGCCTATTTTTGCTTAAGAAATACTGATGTTACATTTTTGCTATTTGAATTTTTCTTAAATAACTTAAAACTGATTATTTCGATTCCATATTTGTTGTGTATACCATTTACTATAAATCTATCCATATTTCAACATTCGTTTTACAAAATTCTAACAGTATTTCCTAAAATTTACAAAATTCCAAAGTTTTTATAGGCCTATGTGTTGACATGTTAAATTTCTATTTTCTGTTATTGTAATCCCTATTAATTACGTAACTACAATCAAAATTACTGCCTATAAATCTATTAGTATTATTATTTAAAAATATAACAATAATTATTACAGTAACAACATAAAAAAACATAATTCACATTTTGTGATTAAACAATTTGTATATGCCTGGTTGCATACATACTGCATAAGGGATATCATACATATATTATTTAATAAAACTATAACAAACATCAAACAACTTTAAACGTGTTTTAAGAACATAACAAGGAAAGTAATCATTTAATAATGATTTTCTTTTTTTTCCATTTTTCCAAGGTAGTTCAGCCATTGCTGTAGCTTACTAGGTACTCTTTCTGTTTCTTTTTATACATTTGACAATTATTATGTGATTATACATTATTTTCTTGCCAACATATGTCTACTATTATTTACAATTAGTTGCATGTTCCATGTATCTATAATAATTGTTTTGTTATATTATTTCATTATATCATTCAATTAACAATTTACTAGTATATCATTTTACATTGTATTGTATGTTTGGGCCTATTATCCCTCAATTTGTATTTTGATTATTTTTATATTTGGATACATTTAATAAAACCATTTGTTTACTTACAGTATTGGTACATAAGCTGTCTGTCTTTATAAGTATTATTCTTGTCATTATTTGAAATTCATGTCATCATCGGGGTATTTTGCATCACTTTGCCTAAACATTAATTTGGGTACGGTCAGTTGTAGTACAAGTCAGTCTAAAGTAGTTACCTGTTCATCTTCACTATCATTTTTGAAAGATATTTTTCTTTTTGTTTAGTTTCTTATCCATGGTCTTCATTAAATCTGGTACGATATCAAGCTATGCCAAATGTAATGTTACATACTACCCTGCCACCAAATTTGATTATTTGAATAAAATAGCATATTTTGTTGAAATTATCAATTATCTTAGCTTTCATATTGTCACTTGTTATCCTTTTTACGGTCTGGTATACTTGTCTTTAATTATAAGTGTTCTATCCCTGGAACATGTTACCTCCCTAACAAATTAATCACCATATATTTTGGAATCAGTCGGGGGGCTCTCTTGACCTAATACCCCGCTGTCCTTATAATACATAAATAATATCGATTGCTGGAGCTATCTCATCAGTCAATCACATTTAATAATCACTAGTCTATTCACGACTAAATCAAATAAAAATAATATAATAATATATTTTTGGGATGGTTCACTCAGTTTAACTTCTCAGATCTAAATATTTCTTTCCATTGATTCTTTCAGATGTTTATTTTCTTGTGGCGATATTAATAACATTTTTTATTTTCAATTGGTACTATCTTCTTTCCTTCTTTATCAGTACTGCTTAATCTTCATTTTTCATTCACTATCTTTATTCAATTAAAACATAACAAGTATCTGTATCTATAGTTGTTGTTGATTCTCTCACAATCATGATAGGTTATTCGTAGTAAATTCGTTTCTAGTTTTGTCTTATTTTCATCGTCGATTGTTTACATTTGTCTTTTCTTATTCATTTTATAGCACTATGGTTTCTTCTGATTCATGGATGTTGCATCTTTCTTTTATATTCCAATAATAAGTTCATAATTATATTTAATAATGGGTGCTTATTTTGTTTAGAATTTTGAAATTTATTCAAATTTGTTTATTCACTTTGTTCAAAATAACATTATCAAAATGTACTGTAAGTTGTCCTTACTATTTATTTGAATTTTGAGATTTATTCAAATTCATTTTAATTGGCTTCAGTTAAAATCATATTCTGTATTGGTAGAATCGGTAAGATGATCTTACTAAATTTTTGAATTTTGTGGTATTCGTTGTTATCGATTAACGACACTTTTGCGCCCGTATCTATCATGAATCTTGTGTCTAGTCCATTCACTTGGGCGATAATATAGGCAATCTCATTATTCGAACTATTGTGCGTTATCGTATCTTCGTTTAGCAGTTCTTCTCTCACATTTATTAAGAAGTGATTGTGCACTATCGTTATTGTATTGTCAGTCGTTTTGTCTCGTCCTTGTAAGTACCCAAATTGTCGGTTCAGTGATGGGACATGTTGGTTTTTCACTGCCGCGGTCCGTTTAAATCAGGGCTGATCTCCTCGGTCCTGTTGTCTGGTTGACCGGGTCTGTCTCTATTCTGTAACTCTTGTACCTCAATGGCGTTACTATGGAACGTCACTGAGTTTCTGTTATTCCTGTCATCGTCACAGCTCCTACTTCGTCTATGTTCATCCCGGTAGCGCTGGTTATTCTCCTCCTGAAAACTTCTCTCACGGTTCCCATTATAATTCGTTCGTCCCTGGTACGAACGTCATCCCACATCTCTATCGTCAGTGCTCACATAATTCACATGTCTTCGATATGTTTGGTTTTGGTTGTTATAATTGCCATTATTATTCTGTCTGTATCGGTTATCGTAATTGTTGTGATAACCTCGGTTGTTCTGGTAATGGTTGTCTCTATCATTGGCACGCTGGTATCCATTATTATTATTCGTAGGAGAGCTACGGTAATAGTGGTTGTTGTTACTGTTGTAGTTTTTTGCCGCATTATTTCGTGGATAATTGTTATTGTTGTTTTGGTAACTACGTTGATAGTGGTTACCGTTGTTGTTGTAATTATTATTTGGTCTTTGCACGTTGTTTTCATATTGGGCGTCGCGGCGACCATTATTTCTATCCATTTCATCGCTCCTTCGTCTGTATTGGAGGAAGCTCTTCTCTTGTTCCATTTCCGCTAATAATGCCGACATCTCTTCTATGGTTTGTATTCGTCCGTTTATTCGGCCTCTCGTAATTTCCCCACCGTAGTGATAAGCTAATAGCCTCACTAAACATTCGGTGGGAATTGCAGGTTCTAAATGTCTGGCTATGTTTATCTTACCAAGAAAGTATGCGGTCGGAGTTTGTTTGCCGTGCAGGTCATATCGGCCCAATCCTATGTCACTTCTTATCATATGTTTTGTGGCATCAGACCAGTACTTGGATTTAAATTGTTTTTTGAATTCTTGAAAGTTTTGTATATTTGGCCGCATCGCCGTCCACCAATTGTCATAGACTTTTCTGAACATTTCGTCCAGCATACTCCTAATTACAACCCATCTGTCTTCTCCGGTTTTTTCTATTTTTTCTTCTACCCGTTCTAGGAATAGCATGGTGTTTCTTCTGTAGTTTTGGAAGTCGATAACTTCTCGGTTTTCCTCACATGTGGTATGGGCACCGGTACATTGTCTGTTTTTTAGAGAGTTAATTTCATCTCTATGGGCAGTTGTTTGGTCTTGTACTCGATTAAGACTAGTACTTATGCTTTCTAATCTTTCTCCCATCACTGCTTGGTTGGTTTGTATATTTTCAATTCGTCCATTCGTTTCTTCCCGGGCGCTCAGTATCTCTTGGTTCATCCGCTCACACTTTTCCTTGGTCTCAGATTCTACCCTTTTAATTTCGGTCACCGGTTCTTCTAGCTTCTTGTTCCATTCTTCCTGCAATTGCCGGTTATTAATTTCCATCTTGTTATTCCACTCTTCTTTTAATGACTCTTTGTGTTCATCCAATTTTTTCATGGTCTCTTGGTAATTTCCCTTCAATTCTTCCCTCAATGCTTTATTATTTGCGTCTATTTTTTCCTCCATTTTCTTGCTATTCTCTTTCAATTCTCCCATTTTTTCTTCAATTTTCTTATTAGTCTCTTCCAATTTTCGGCTCAATTCCTCCATAGACTGTTTATTGTCCTTCATGTTCTTACTCAAATCTTCATGACTCTTTTTAAGTATTCCATAATGCTCTTCATGTCAACGCTCTCTGTGACTTTGTTCCGTTCTTGTCTATCTCCTTGGTCCTCTCTTATTATTGCTTCTACTTCCTCAACCGGTGTTGCTTCCTTGTCTTCCATGTTTAATTCGCTTACTTTGTCGGTTTCGGCCGCTCGTATGCGCGATGTTTCTCGCTTCCTCATTTTTGTTTATTTCTGGTTGTTTATTTATAAATTATAATTTAATTTATCTCCTCACACGTTGGTTCGCCAATTTGTAACAAATATATAAATAATGTGAGATGTGTGGTCTCGCGAGTTACCAATGTAACAATTTATGTTGAGAGACGAGTTCTTATTACTCCACGTTGTATGCGTCAATTTGTAACAAATAAAAATGTTGCGTATATTTGTATTAAACCCCAACCGCGTTGTGTTCGTCAATTTGTAACAATTAATAATAGATATGTTGAACGGTAAATTATTTTGTATTCTGCCACTCGCTCCCACTATGCGTGCAGTTCCAATGACGTCACTCGGAGTTGCCAACAGTTGCTCCGTCCGCTGTGCTATGTTAACGTGATTCTTAAATGAAACAGTAATAATAACGCAAATATAACACCAAACAGATATCTTCCTTTTAACGATCTTTATTCAAATGAAGCATTGATTAATTACATCTCGTTTTTCTTTACTGTAATTACAATTATGACAAAATTATGCGACTTCTTTTATCAGTTGGTAGTAGCTAAAAAATATTGTTCTGTAGTCGGCCAGGCCAAAAGAATGATGCAGTTTGTTATTATTTCTATTAAAATAAATAATCTCAGTGCGTATCTGGTTCGGGGATTATGTTTAAACAAATAATACAATTCTTAAAATCAAAATACAAATTTCACAATATAAGGATATTACAAGGGTTTGGTGTGTAAAGTGCAAACTGGCAGTCGTGTATTGGTTACTTATTATTATAGGTTACGAACAGTTAGATGCGTATTAGTTATCGTTAAAGTTTTTATGGTGTTCAAAAAAGGTGTAAAACTCAATTGGTGTTATTTTTTGAGTGTTCTTTAGTGTTGGTGTAGTATAGTGTCTGTAGTTTTATTTTGTTAATTCCTAGATAGTCGTATACACAAATGTTGGTTTTGACACATAAGATAATAAATTGTTCAAATTCACGAGATCCTCTTCTTTCTTCTTCCAGGACGAAGATAGGGTCCAAGTCTTCTTCGCTTCTTCTCCCCAGATCTCAATTCTTCTGTATTAAATTCTGGATGTTCTTTTCTTTATTATATTATTTTGTATTGAGTATATCAGCTCGTTTTACAAAGTCTGGTTTGTGTTTTCACTGTTTAAAATATAATTATCTGAGACGTTTTATTAACGCGTCTGTCTTCAATGACCGTCGTTAAAGAAGTCCTATATTATTTATCTGAATTTTTGGTTGCTAAGGTAAAACTTGAAATCTGGTTGGTTGATTCAGATATACATTGTCATACAAATTCATTATTTCAATGTATGAATTTGGTCAAAACTTTTAAATTAGTATAACTTTTCTGTACTGATTGGGAATTTAAAACTACTAGCATCATTATTTTGGTCTTAACATTTTGACATATAGACACCAAACATGCCTATTTTTGCTTAAGAAATACTGATGTTACATTTTTGCTACTTGAATTTTTCTTAAATAACTTAAAACTGATTATTTCGATTCCATATTTGTTGTGTATACCATTTACTATAAATCTATCCATATTTCAACATTCGTTTTACAAAATTCTAACAGTATTTCCTAAAATTTACAAAATTCCAAAGTTTTTATAGGCCTATGTGTTGACATGTTAAATTTCTATTTTCTGTTATTGTAATCCCTATTAATTACGCAACTACAATCAAAATTACTGCCTATAAATCTATTAGTATTATTATTTAAAAATATAACAATAATTATTACAGTAACAACATAAAAAAACATAATTCACATTTTGTGATTAAACAATTTGTATATGCCTGGTTGCATACATACTGCATAAGGGATATCATACATATATTATTTAATAAAACTATAACAAACATCAAACAACTTTAAACGTGTTTTAAGAACATAACAAGGAAAGTAATCATTTAATAATGATTTTCTTTTTTTTCCATTTTTCCAAGGTAGTTCAGCCATTGCTGTAGCTTACTAGGTACTCTTTCTGTTTCTTTTTATACATTTGACAATTATTATGTGATTATACATTATTTTCTTGCCAACATATGTCTACTATTATTTACAATTAGTTGCATGTTCCATGTATCTATAATAATTGTTTTGTTATATTATTTCATTATATCATTCAATTAACAATTTACTAGTATATCATTTTACATTGTATTGTATGTTTGGGCCTATTATCCCTCAATTTGTATTTTGATTATTTTTTTATTTGGATACATTTAATAAAACCATTTGTTTACTTACAGTATTGGTACATAAGCTGTCTGTCTTTATAAGTATTATTCTTGTCATTATTTGAAATTCATGTCATCATCGGGGTATTTTGCATCACTTTGCCTAAACATTAATTTGGGTACGGTCAGTTGTAGTACAAGTCAGTCTAAAGTAGTTACCTGTTCATCTTCACTATCATTTTTGAAAGATATTTTTCTTTTTGTTTAGTTTCTTATCCATGGTCTTCATTAAATCTGGTACGATATCAAGCTATGCCAAATGTAATGTTACATACTACCCTGCCACCAAATTTGATTATTTGAATAAAATAGCATATTTTGTTGAAATTATCAATTATCTTAGCTTTCATATTGTCACTTGTTATCCTTTTTACGGTCTGGTATACTTGTCTTTAATTATAAGTGTTCTATCCCTGGAACATGTTACCTCCCTAACAAATTAATCACCATATATTTTGGAATCAGTCGGGGGGCTCTCTTGACCTAATACCCCGCTGTCCTTATAATACATAAATAATATCGATTGCTGGAGCTATCTCATCAGTCAATCACATTTAATAATCACTAGTCTATTCACGACTAAATCAAATAAAAATAATATAATAATATATTTTTGGGATGGTTCACTCAGTTTAACTTCTCAGATCTAAATATTTCTTTCCATTGATTCTTTCAGATGTTTATTTTCTTGTGGCGATATTAATAACATTTTTTATTTTCAATTGGTACTATCTTCTTTCCTTCTTTATCAGTACTGCTTAATCTTCATTTTTCATTCACTATCTTTATTCAATTAAAACATAACAAGTATCTGTATCTATAGTTGTTGTTGATTCTCTCACAATCATGATAGGTTATTCGTAGTAAATTCGTTTCTAGTTTTGTCTTATTTTCATCGTCGATTGTTTACATTTGTCTTTTCTTATTCATTTTATAGCACTATGGTTTCTTCTGATTCATGGATGTTGCATCTTTCTTTTATATTCCAATAATAAGTTCATAATTATATTTAATAATGGGTGCTTATTTTGTTTAGAATTTTGAAATTTATTCAAATTTGTTTATTCACTTGGTTCAAAATAACATTATCAAAATGTACTGTAAGTTGTCCTTACTATTTATTTGAATTTTGAGATTTATTCAAATTCATTTTAATTGGCTTCAGTTAAAATCATATTCTGGATTGGTAGAATCGGTAAGATGATCTTACTAAATTTTTGAATTTTGTGGTATTCGTTGTTATCGATTAACGACACTTTTGCGCCCATATCTATCATGAATCTTGTGTCTAGTCCATTCACTTGGGCGATAATATAGGCAATCTCATTATTCGAACTATTGTGCGTTATCGTATCTTCGTTTAGCAGTTCTTCTCTCACATTTTTTAAGAAGTGATTGTGCACTATCGTTATTGTATTGTCAGTCGTTTTGTCTCGTCCTTGTAAGTACCCAAATTGTCGGTTCAGTCATGGGACATGTTGGTTTTTCACTGCCGCGGTCCGTTTAAATCAGGCTGATCTCCTCGGTCCTGTTGTCTGGTTGACGGGTCTGTCTCTATTCTGTAACTCTTGTACCTCAATGGCGTTACTATGGAACGTCACTGAGTTTCTGTTATTCCTGTCATCGTCACAGCTCCTACTTCGTCTATGTTCATCCCGGTAGCGCTGGTTATTCTCCTCCTGAAAACTTCTCTCACGGTTCCCATTATAATTCGTTCGTCCCTGGTACGAACGTCATCCCACATCTCTATCGTCAGTGCTCACATAATTCACATGTCTTCGATATGTTTGGTTTTGGTTGTTATAATTGCCATTATTATTCTGTCTGTATCGGTTATCGTAATTGTTGTGATAACCTCGGTTGTTCTGGTAATGGTTGTCTCTATCATTGGCACGCTGGTATCCATTATTATTATTCGTAGGAGAGCTACGGTAATAGTGGTTGTTGTTACTGTTGTAGTTTTTTGCCGCATTATTTCGTGGATAATTGTTATTGTTGTTTTGGTAACTACGTTGATAGTGGTTACCGTTGTTGTTGTAATTATTATTTGGTCTTTGCACGTTGTTTTCATATTGGGCGTCGCGGCGACCATTATTTCTATCCATTTCATCGCTCCTTCGTCTGTATTGGAGGAAGCTCTTCTCTTGTTCCATTTCCGCTAATAATGCCGACATCTCTTCTATGGTTTGTATTCGTCCGTTTATTCGGCCTCTCGTAATTTCCCCACCGTAGTGATAAGCTAATAGCCTCACTAAACATTCGGTGGGAATTGCAGGTTCTAAATGTCTGGCTATGTTTATCTTACCAAGAAAGTATGCGGTCGGAGTTTGTTTGCCGTGCAGGTCATATCGGCCCAATCCTATGTCACTTCTTATCATATGTTTTGTGGCATCAGACCAGTACTTGGATTTAAATTGTTTTTTGAATTCTTGAAAGTTTTGTATATTTGGCCGCATCGCCGTCCACCAATTGTCATAGACTTTTCTGAACATTTCGTCCAGCATACTCCTAATTACAACCCATCTGTCTTCTCCGGTTTTTTCTATTTTTTCTTCTACCCGTTCTAGGAATAGCATGGGGTTTCTTCTGTAGTTCTGGAAGTCGATAACTTCTCGGTTTTCCTCACATGTGGTATGGGCACCGGTACATTGTCTGTTTTTTAGAGAGTTAGTTTCATCTCTATGGGCAGTTGTTTGGTCTTGTACTCGATTAAGACTAGTACTTATGCTTTCTAATCTTTCTCCCATCACTGCTTGGTTGGTTTGTATATTTTCAATTCGTCCATTCGTTTCTTCCCGGGCGCTCAGTATCTCTTGGTTCATCCGCTCACACTTTTCCTTGGTCTCAGATTCTACCCTTTTAATTTCGGTCACCGGTTCTTCTAGCTTCTTGTTCCATTCTTCCTGCAATTGCCGGTTATTAATTTCCATCTTGTTATTCCACTCTTCTTTTAATGACTCTTTGTGTTCATCCAATTTTTTCATGGTCTCTTGGTAATTTCCCTTCAATTCTTCCCTCAATGCTTTATTATTTGCGTCTATTTTTTCCTCCATTTTCTTGCTATTCTCTTTCAATTCTCCCATTTTTTCTTCATTTTTCTTATTAGTCTCTTCCAATTTTCGGCTCAATTCCTCCATAGACTGTTTATTGTCCTTCATGTTCTTACTCAAATCTTCATGACTCTTTTTAAGTATTCCATAATGCTCTTCATGTCAACGCTCTCTGTGACTTTGTTCCGTTCTTGTCTATCTCCTTGGTCCTCTCTTATTATTGCTTCTACTTCCTCAACCGGTGTTGCTTCCTTGTCTTCCATGTTTAATTCGCTTACTTTGTCGGTTTCGGCCGCTCGTATGCGCGATGTTTCTCGCTTCCTCATTTTTGTTTATTTCTGGTTGTTTATTTATAAATTATAATTTAATTTATCTCCTCACACGTTGGTTCGCCAATTTGTAACAAATATATAAATAATGTGAGATGTGTGGTCTCGCGAGTTACCAATGTAACAATTTATGTTGAGAGACGAGTTCTTATTACTCCACGTTGTATGCGTCAATTTGTAACAAATAAAAATGTTGCGTATATTTGTATTAAACCCCAACCGCGTTGTGTTCGTCAATTTGTAACAATTAATAATAGATATGTTGAACGGTAAATTATTTTGTATTCTGCCACTCGCTCCCACTATGCGTGCAATTCCAATGACGTCACTCGGAGTTGCCAACAGTTGCTCCGTCCGCTGTGCTATGTTAACGTGATTCTTAAATGAAACAGTAATAAAAACGCAAATATAACACCAAACAGATATCTTCCTTTTAACGATCTTTATTCAAATGAAGCATTGATTAATTACATCTCGTTTTTCTTTACTGTAATTACAATTATGACAAAATTATGCGACTCCTTTTCTCAGTTGGTAGTAGCTAAAAAATATTGTTCTGTAGTCGGCCAGGCCAAAAGAATGATGCAGTTTGTTATTATTTCTATTAAAATAAATAATCTCAGTGCGTATCTGGTTCGGGGATTATGTTTAAACAAATAATACAATTCTTAAAATCAAAATACAAATTTCACAATATAAGGATATTACAAGGGTTTGGTGTGTAAAGTGCAAACTGGCAGTCGTGTATTGGTTACTTATTATTATAGGTTACGAACAGTTAGATGCGTATTAGTTATCGTTAAAGTTTTTATGGTGTTCAAAAAAGGTGTAAAACTCAATTGGTGTTATTTTTTGAGTGTTCTTTAGTGTTGGTGTAGTATAGTGTCTGTAGTTTTATTTTGTTAATTCCTAGATAGTCGTGTACACAAATGTTGGTTTTGACACATAAGATAATAAATTGTTCAAATTCACGAGATCCTCTTCTTTCTTCTTCCAGGACGAAGATAGGGTCCAAGTCTTCTTCGCTTCTTCTCCCCAGATCTCAATTCTTCTGTATTAAATTCTGGATGTTCTTTTCTTTATTATATTATTTTGTATTGAGTATATCAGCTCGTTTTACAAAGTCTGGTTTGTGTTTTCACTGTTTAAAATATAATTATCTGAGACGTTTTATTAACGCGTCTGTCTTCAATGACCGTCGTTAAAGAAGTCCTATATTATTTATCTGAATTTTTGGTTGCTAAGGTAAAACTTGAAATCTGGTTGGTTGATTCAGATATACATTGTCATACAAATTCATTATTTCAATGTCTGAATTTGGTCAAAACTTTTAAATTAGTATAACTTTTCTGTACTGATTGGGAATTTAAAACTACTAGCATCATTATTTTGGTCTTAACATTTTGACATATAGACACCAAACATGCCTATTTTTGCTTAAGAAATACTGATGTTACATTTTTGCTACTTGAATTTTTCTTAAATAACTTAAAACTGATTATTTCGATTCCATATTTGTTGTGTATACCATTTACTATAAATCTATCCATATTTCAACATTCGTTTTACAAAATTCTAACAGTATTTCCTAAAATTTACAAAATTCCAAAGTTTTTATAGGCCTATGTGTTGACATGTTAAATTTCTATTTTCTGTTATTGTAATCCCTATTAATTACGCAACTACAATCAAAATTACTGCCTATAAATCTATTAGTATTATTATTTAAAAATATAACAATAATTATTACAGTAACAACATAAAAAAACATAATTCACATTTTGTGATTAAACAATTTGTATATGCCTGGTTGCATACATACTGCATAAGGGATATCATACATATATTATTTAATAAAACTATAACAAACATCAAACAACTTTAAACGTGTTTTAAGAACATAACAAGGAAAGTAATCATTTAATAATGATTTTCTTTTTTTTCCATTTTTCCAAGGTAGTTCAGCCATTGCTGTAGCTTACTAGGTACTCTTTCTGTTTCTTTTTATACATTTGACAATTATTACGTGATTATACATTTTTTTCTTGCCAACATTATGTCTACTATTATTTACAATTAGTTGCATGTTCCATGTATCTATAATAATTGTTTTGTTATATTATTTCATTATATCATTCAATTAACAATTTACTAGTATATCATTTTACATTGTATTGTATGTTTGGGCCTATTATCCCTCAATTTGTATTTTGATTATTTTTATATTTGGATACATTTAATAAAACCATTTGTTTACTTACAGTATTGGTACATAAGCTGTCTGTCTTTATAAGTATTATTCTTGTCATTATTTGAAATTCATGTCATCATCGGGGTATTTTGCATCACTTTGCCTAAACATTAATTTGGGTACGGTCAGTTGTAGTACAAGTCAGTCTAAAGTAGTTACCTGTTCATCTTCACTATCATTTTTGAAAGATATTTTTCTTTTTGTTTAGTTTCTTATCCATGGTCTTCATTAAATCTGGTACGATATCAAGCTATGCCAAATGTAATGTTACATACTACCCTGCCACCAAATTTGATTATTTGAATAAAATAGCATATTTTGTTGAAATTATCAATTATCTTAGCTTTCATATTGTCACTTGTTATCCTTTTTACGGTCTGGTATACTTGTCTTTAATTATAAGTGTTCTATCCCTGGAACATGTTACCTTCCTAACAAATTAATCACCATATATTTTGGAATCAGTCGGGGGGCTCTCTTGACCTAATACCCCGCTGTCCTTATAATACATAAATAATATCGATTGCTGGAGCTATCTCATCAGTCAATCACATTTAATAATCACTAGTCTATTCACGACTAAATCAAATAAAAATAATATAATAATATATTTTTGGGATGGTTCACTCAGTTTAACTTCTCAGATCTAAATATTTCTTTCCATTGATTCTTTCAGATGTTTATTTTCTTGTGGCGATATTAATAACATTTTTTATTTTCAATTGGTACTATCTTCTTTCCTTCTTTATCAGTACTGCTTAATCTTCATTTTTCATTCACTATCTTTATTCAATTAAAACATAACAAGTATCTGTATCTATAGTTGTTGTTGATTCTCTCACAATCATGATAGGTTATTCGTAGTAAATTCGTTTCTAGTTTTGTCTTATTTTCATCGTCGATTGTTTACATTTGTCTTTTCTTATTCATTTTATAGCACTATGGTTTCTTCTGATTCATGGATGTTGCATCTTTCTTTTATATTCCAATAATAAGTTCATAATTATATTTAATAATGGGTGCTTATTTTGTTTAGAATTTTGAAATTTATTCAAATTTGTTTATTCACTTGGTTCAAAATAACATTATCAAAATGTACTGTAAGTTGTCCTTACTATTTATTTGAATTTTGAGATTTATTCAAATTCATTTTAATTGGCTTCAGTTAAAATCATATTCTGGATTGGTAGAATCGGTAAGATGATCTTACTAAATTTTTGAATTTTGTGGTATTCGTTGTTATCGATTAACGACACTTTTGCGCCCGTATCTATCATGAATCTTGTGTCTAGTCCATTCACTTGGGCGATAATATAGGCAATCTCATTATTCGAACTATTGTGCGTTATCGTATCTTCGTTTAGCAGTTCTTCTCTCACATTTTTTAAGAAGTGATTGTGCACTATCGTTATTGTATTGTCAGTCGTTTTGTCTCGTCCTTGTAAGTACCCAAATTGTCGGTTCAGTCATGGGACATGTTGGTTTTTCACTGCCGCGGTCCGTTTAAATCAGGGCTGATCTCCTCGGTCCTGTTGTCTGGTTGACCGGGTCTGTCTCTATTCTGTAACTCTTGTACCTCAATGGCGTTACTATGGAACGTCACTGAGTTTCTGTTATTCCTGTCATCGTCACAGCTCCTACTTCGTCTATGTTCATACCAGTAGCGCTGGTTATTCTCCTCCTGAAAACTTCTCTCACGGTTACGATTATAATTCGTTCGTCCCTGGTACGAACGTCATCACACATCTCTATCGTCAGTGCTCACATAATTCACATGTCTTCGATATGTTTGGTTTTGGTTGTTATAATTGCCATTATTATTCTGTCTGTATCGGTTATCGTAATTGTTGTGATAACCTCGGTTGTTCTGGTAATGGTTGTCTCTATCATTGGCACACTGGTATCCATTATTATTATTCGTAGGAGAGCTACGGTAATAGTGGTTGTTGTTACTGTTGTTGTTATTTGCCGCATTATTTCGTGGATAATTGTTATTGTTGTTTTGGTAACTACGTTGATAGTGGTTACCGTTGTTGTTGTAATTATTATTTGGTCTTTGCACGTTGTTTTCATATTGGGCGTCGCGGCGACCATTATTTCTATCCATTTCATCGCTCCTTCGTCTGTATTGGAGGAAGCTCTTCTCTTGTTCCATTTCCGCTAATAATGCCGACATCTCTTCTATGGTTTGTATTCGTCCGTTTATTCGGCCTCTCGTAATTTCCCCACCGTAGTGATAAGCTAATAGCCTCACTAAACATTCGGTGGGAATTGCAGGTTCTAAATGTCTGGCTATGTTTATCTTACCAAGAAAGTATGCGGTCGGAGTTTGTTTGCCGTGCAGGTCATATCGGCCCAATCCTATGTCACTTCTTATCTTATGTTTTGTGGCATCAGACCAGTACTTGGATTTAAATTGTTTTTTGAATTCTTGAAAGTTTTGTATATTTCGCCGCATCGCCGTCCACCAATTGTCATAGACTTTTCTGAACATTTCGTCCAGCATACTCCTAATTACAACCCATCTGTCTTCTCCGGTTTTTTCTATTTTTTCTTCTACCCGTTCTAGGAATAGCATGGGGTTTCTTCTGTAGTTCTGGAAGTCGATAACTTCTCGGTTTTCCTCACATGTGGTATGGGCACCGGTACATTGTCTGTTTTTTAGAGAGTTAGTTTCATCTCTATGGGCAGTTGTTTGGCCTTGTACTCGATTAAGACTAGTACTTATGCTTTCTAATCTTTCTCCCATCACTGCTTGGTTAGTTTGTATATTTTCAATTCGTCCATTCGTTTCTTCCCGGGCGCTCAGTATCTCTTGGTTCATCCGCTCACACTTTTCCTTGGTCTCAGATTCTACCCTTTTAATTTCGGTCACCGGTTCTTCTAGCTTCTTGTTCCATTCTTCCTGCAATTGCCGGTTATTAATTTCCATCTTGTTATTCCACTCTTCTTTTAATGACTCTTTGTGTTCATCCAATTTTTTCATGGTCTCTTGGTAATTTCCCTTCAATTCTTCCCTCAATGCTTTATTATTTGCGTCTATTTTTTCCTCCATTTTCTTGCTATTCTCTTTCAATTCTCCCATTTTTTCTTCATTTTTCTTATTAGTCTCTTCCAATTTTCGGCTCAATTCCTCCATAGACTGTTTATTGTCCTTCATGTTCTTACTCAAATCTTCATGACTCTTTTTAAGTATTCCATAATGCTCTTCATGTCAACGCTCTCTGTGACTTTGTTCCGTTCTTGTCTATCTCCTTGGTCCTCTCTTATTATTGCTTCTACTTCCTCAACCGGTGTTGCTTCCTTGTCTTCCATGTTTAATTCGCTTACTTTGTCGGTTTCGGCCGCTCGTATGCGCGATGTTTCTCGCTTCCTCATTTTTGTTTATTTCTGGTTGTTTATTTATAAATTATAATTTAATTTATCTCCTCACACGTTGGTTCGCCAATTTGTAACAAATATATAAATAATGTGAGATGTGTGGTCTCGCGAGTTACCAATGTAACAATTTATGTTGAGAGACGAGTTCTTATTACTCCACGTTGTATGCGTCAATTTGTAACAAATAAAAATGTTGCGTATATTTGTATTAAACCCCAACCGCGTTGTGTTCGTCAATTTGTAACAATTAATAATAGATATGTTGAACGGTAAATTATTTTGTATTCTGCCACTCGCTCCCACTATGCGTGCAATTCCAATGACGTCACTCGGAGTTGCCAACAGTTGCTCCGTCCGCTGTGCTATGTTAACGTGATTCTTAAATGAAACAGTAATAAAAACGCAAATATAACACCAAACAGATATCTTCCTTTTAACGATCTTTATTCAAATGAAGCATTGATTAATTACATCTCATTTTTCTTTACTGTAATTACAATTATGACAAAATTATGCGACTCCTTTTCTCAGTTGGTAGTAGCTAAAAAATATTGTTCTGTAGTCGGCCAGGCCAAAAGAATGATGCAGTTTGTTATTATTTCTATTAAAATAAATAATCTCAGTGCGTATCTGGTTCGGGGATTATGTTTAAACAAATAATACAATTCTTAAAATCAAAATACAAATTTCACAATATAAGGATATTACAAGGGTTTGGTGTGTAAAGTGCAAACTGGCAGTCGTGTATTGGTTACTTATTATTATAGGTTACGAACAGTTAGATGCGTATTAGTTATCGTTAAAGTTTTTATGGTGTTCAAAAAAGGTGTAAAACTCAATTGGTGTTATTTTTTGAGTGTTCTTTAGTGTTGGTGTAGTATAGTGTCTGTAGTTTTATTTTGTTAATTCCTAGATAGTCGTGTACACAAATGTTGGTTTTGACACATAAGATAATAAATTGTTCAAATTCACGAGATCCTCTTCTTTCTTCTTCCAGGACGAAGATAGGGTCCAAGTCTTCTTCGCTTCTTCTCCCCAGATCTCAATTCTTCTGTATTAAATTCTGGATGTTCTTTTCTTTATTATATTATTTTGTATTGAGTATATCAGCTCGTTTTACAAAGTCTGGTTTGTGTTTTCACTGTTTAAAATATAATTATCTGAGACGTTTTATTAACGCGTCTGTCTTCAATGACCGTCGTTAAAGAAGTCCTATATTATTTATCTGAATTTTTGGTTGCTAAGGTAAAACTTGAAATCTGGTTGGTTGATTCAGATATACATTGTCATACAAATTCATTATTTCAATGTCTGAATTTGGTCAAAACTTTTAAATTAGTATAACTTTTCTGTACTGATTGGGAATTTAAAACTACTAGCATCATTATTTTGGTCTTAACATTTTGACATATAGACACCAAACATGCCTATTTTTGCTTAAGAAATACTGATGTTACATTTTTGCTACTTGAATTTTTCTTAAATAACTTAAAACTGATTATTTCGATTCCATATTTGTTGTGTATACCATTTACTATAAATCTATCCATATTTCAACATTCGTTTTACAAAATTCTAACAGTATTTCCTAAAATTTACAAAATTCCAAAGTTTTTATAGGCCTATGTGTTGACATGTTAAATTTCTATTTTCTGTTATTGTAATCCCTATTAATTACGCAACTACAATCAAAATTACTGCCTATAAATCTATTAGTATTATTATTTAAAAATATAACAATAATTATTACAGTAACAACATAAAAAAACATAATTCACATTTTGTGATTAAACAATTTGTATATGCCTGGTTGCATACATACTGCATAAGGGATATCATACATATATTATTTAATAAAACTATAACAAACATCAAACAACTTTAAACGTGTTTTAAGAACATAACAAGGAAAGTAATCATTTAATAATGATTTTCTTTTTTTTCCATTTTTCCAAGGTAGTTCAGCCATTGCTGTAGCTTACTAGGTACTCTTTCTGTTTCTTTTTATACATTTGACAATTATTACGTGATTATACATTTTTTTCTTGCCAACATTATGTCTACTATTATTTACAATTAGTTGCATGTTCCATGTATCTATAATAATTGTTTTGTTATATTATTTCATTATATCATTCAATTAACAATTTACTAGTATATCATTTTACATTGTATTGTATGTTTGGGCCTATTATCCCTCAATTTGTATTTTGATTATTTTTATATTTGGATACATTTAATAAAACCATTTGTTTACTTACAGTATTGGTACATAAGCTGTCTGTCTTTATAAGTATTATTCTTGTCATTATTTGAAATTCATGTCATCATCGGGGTATTTTGCATCACTTTGCCTAAACATTAATTTGGGTACGGTCAGTTGTAGTACAAGTCAGTCTAAAGTAGTTACCTGTTCATCTTCACTATCATTTTTGAAAGATATTTTTCTTTTTGTTTAGTTTCTTATCCATGGTCTTCATTAAATCTGGTACGATATCAAGCTATGCCAAATGTAATGTTACATACTACCCTGCCACCAAATTTGATTATTTGAATAAAATAGCATATTTTGTTGAAATTATCAATTATCTTAGCTTTCATATTGTCACTTGTTATCCTTTTTACGGTCTGGTATACTTGTCTTTAATTATAAGTGTTCTATCCCTGGAACATGTTACCTTCCTAACAAATTAATCACCATATATTTTGGAATCAGTCGGGGGGCTCTCTTGACCTAATACCCCGCTGTCCTTATAATACATAAATAATATCGATTGCTGGAGCTATCTCATCAGTCAATCACATTTAATAATCACTAGTCTATTCACGACTAAATCAAATAAAAATAATATAATAATATATTTTTGGGATGGTTCACTCAGTTTAACTTCTCAGATCTAAATATTTCTTTCCATTGATTCTTTCAGATGTTTATTTTCTTGTGGCGATATTAATAACATTTTTTATTTTCAATTGGTACTATCTTCTTTCCTTCTTTATCAGTACTGCTTAATCTTCATTTTTCATTCACTATCTTTATTCAATTAAAACATAACAAGTATCTGTATCTATAGTTGTTGTTGATTCTCTCACAATCATGATAGGTTATTCGTAGTAAATTCGTTTCTAGTTTTGTCTTATTTTCATCGTCGATTGTTTACATTTGTCTTTTCTTATTCATTTTATAGCACTATGGTTTCTTCTGATTCATGGATGTTGCATCTTTCTTTTATATTCCAATAATAAGTTCATAATTATATTTAATAATGGGTGCTTATTTTGTTTAGAATTTTGAAATTTATTCAAATTTGTTTATTCACTTGGTTCAAAATAACATTATCAAAATGTACTGTAAGTTGTCCTTACTATTTATTTGAATTTTGAGATTTATTCAAATTCATTTTAATTGGCTTCAGTTAAAATCATATTCTGGATTGGTAGAATCGGTAAGATGATCTTACTAAATTTTTGAATTTTGTGGTATTCGTTGTTATCGATTAACGACACTTTTGCGCCCGTATCTATCATGAATCTTGTGTCTAGTCCATTCACTTGGGCGATAATATAGGCAATCTCATTATTCGAACTATTGTGCGTTATCGTATCTTCGTTTAGCAGTTCTTCTCTCACATTTTTTAAGAAGTGATTGTGCACTATCGTTATTGTATTGTCAGTCGTTTTGTCTCGTCCTTGTAAGTACCCAAATTGTCGGTTCAGTCATGGGACATGTTGGTTTTTCACTGCCGCGGTCCGTTTAAATCAGGGCTGATCTCCTCGGTCCTGTTGTCTGGTTGACCGGGTCTGTCTCTATTCTGTAACTCTTGTACCTCAATGGCGTTACTATGGAACGTCACTGAGTTTCTGTTATTCCTGTCATCGTCACAGCTCCTACTTCGTCTATGTTCATACCAGTAGCGCTGGTTATTCTCCTCCTGAAAACTTCTCTCACGGTTACGATTATAATTCGTTCGTCCCTGGTACGAACGTCATCACACATCTCTATCGTCAGTGCTCACATAATTCACATGTCTTCGATATGTTTGGTTTTGGTTGTTATAATTGCCATTATTATTCTGTCTGTATCGGTTATCGTAATTGTTGTGATAACCTCGGTTGTTCTGGTAATGGTTGTCTCTATCATTGGCACACTGGTATCCATTATTATTATTCGTAGGAGAGCTACGGTAATAGTGGTTGTTGTTACTGTTGTTGTTATTTGCCGCATTATTTCGTGGATAATTGTTATTGTTGTTTTGGTAACTACGTTGATAGTGGTTACCGTTGTTGTTGTAATTATTATTTGGTCTTTGCACGTTGTTTTCATATTGGGCGTCGCGGCGACCATTATTTCTATCCATTTCATCGCTCCTTCGTCTGTATTGGAGGAAGCTCTTCTCTTGTTCCATTTCCGCTAATAATGCCGACATCTCTTCTATGGTTTGTATTCGTCCGTTTATTCGGCCTCTCGTAATTTCCCCACCGTAGTGATAAGCTAATAGCCTCACTAAACATTCGGTGGGAATTGCAGGTTCTAAATGTCTGGCTATGTTTATCTTACCAAGAAAGTATGCGGTCGGAGTTTGTTTGCCGTGCAGGTCATATCGGCCCAATCCTATGTCACTTCTTATCTTATGTTTTGTGGCATCAGACCAGTACTTGGATTTAAATTGTTTTTTGAATTCTTGAAAGTTTTGTATATTTCGCCGCATCGCCGTCCACCAATTGTCATAGACTTTTCTGAACATTTCGTCCAGCATACTCCTAATTACAACCCATCTGTCTTCTCCGGTTTTTTCTATTTTTTCTTCTACCCGTTCTAGGAATAGCATGGGGTTTCTTCTGTAGTTCTGGAAGTCGATAACTTCTCGGTTTTCCTCACATGTGGTATGGGCACCGGTACATTGTCTGTTTTTTAGAGAGTTAGTTTCATCTCTATGGGCAGTTGTTTGGCCTTGTACTCGATTAAGACTAGTACTTATGCTTTCTAATCTTTCTCCCATCACTGCTTGGTTGGTTTGTATATTTTCAATTCGTCCATTCGTTTCTTCCCGGGCGCTCAGTATCTCTTGGTTCATCCGCTCACACTTTTCCTTGGTCTCAGATTCTATCCTTTTAATTTCGGTCACCGGTTCTTCTAGCTTCTTGTTCCATTCTTCCTGCAATTGCCGGTTATTAATTTCCATCTTGTTATTCCACTATTCTTTTAATGACTCTTTGTGTTCATCCAATTTTTTCATGGTCTCTTGGTAATTTCCCTTCAATTCTTCCCTCAATGCTTTATTATTTGCGTCTAATTTTTCCTCCATTTTCTTGCTATTCTCTTTCAATTCTCCCATTTTTTCTTCAATTTTCTTATTAGTCTCTTCCAATTTTCGGCTCAATTCCTCCATAGACTGTTTATTGTCCTTCATGTTCTTACTCAAATCTTCATGACTCTTTTTAAGTATTCCATAATGCTCTTCATGTCAACGCTCTCTGTGACTTTGTTCCGTTCTTGTCTATCTCCTTGGTCCTCTCTTATTATTGCTTCTACTTCCTCAACCGGTGTTGCTTCCTTGTCTTCCATGTTTAATTCGCTTACTTTGTCGGTTTCGGCCGCTCGTATGCGCGATGTTTCTCGCTTCCTCATTTTTGTTTATTTCTGGTTGTTTATTTATAAATTATAATTTAATTTATCTCCTCACACGTTGGTTCGCCAATTTGTAACAAATATATAAATAATGTGAGATGTGTGGTCTCGCGAGTTACCAATGTAACAATTTATGTTGAGAGACGAGTTCTTATTACTCCACGTTGTATGCGTCAATTTGTAACAAATAAAAATGTTGCGTATATTTGTATTAAACCCCAACCGCGTTGTGTTCGTCAATTTGTAACAATTAATAATAGATATGTTGAACGGTAAATTATTTTGTATTCTGCCACTCGCTCCCACTATGCGTGCAATTCCAATGACGTCACTCGGAGTTGCCAACAGTTGCTCCGTCCGCTGTGCTATGTTAACGTGATTCTTAAATGAAACAGTAATAATAACGCAAATATAACACCAAACAGATATCTTCCTTTTAACGATCTTTATTCAAATGAAGCATTGATTAATTACATCTCGTTTTTCTTTATTGTAATTACAATTATGACAAAATTATGCGACTTCTTTTATCAGTTGGTAGTAGCTAAAAAATATTGTTCTGTAGTCGGCCAGGCCAAAAGAATGATGCAGTTTGTTATTATTTCTATTAAAATAAATAATCTCAGTGCGTATCTGGTTCGGGGATTATGTTTAAACAAATAATACAATTCTTAAAATCAAAATACAAATTTCACAATATAAGGATATTACAAGGGTTTGGTGTGTAAAGTGCAAACTGGCAGTCGTGTATTGGTTACTTATTATTATAGGTTACGAACAGTTAGATGCGTATTAGTTATCGTTAAAGTTTTTATGGTGTTCAAAAAAGGTGTAAAACTCAATTGGTGTTATTTTTTGAGTGTTCTTTAGTGTTGGTGTAGTATAGTGTCTGTAGTTTTATTTTGTTAATTCCTAGATAGTCGTGTACACAAATGTTGGTTTTGACACATAAGATAATAAATTGTTCAAATTCACCAGATCCTCTTCTTTCTTCTTCCAGGACGAAGATAGGGTCCAAGTCTTCTTCGCTTCTTCTCCCCAGATCTCAATTCTTCTGTATTAAATTCAGGATGTTCTTTTCTTTATTATAATATTTTGTATTGTGTATATCAGCTCGTTTTACAAAGTCTGGTTTGTGTTTTCACTGTTTAAAATATAATTATCTGAGACGTTTTATTAACGCGTCTGTCTTCAATGACCGTCGTTAAAGAAGTCCTATATTATTTATCTGAATTTTTGGTTGCTAAGGTAAAACTTGAAATCTGGTTGGTTGATTCAGATATACATTGTCATACAAATTCATTATTTCAATGTCTGAATTTGGTCAAAACTTTTAAATTAGTATAACTTTTCTGTACTGATTGGGAATTTAAAACTACTAGCATCATTATTTTGGTCTTAACATTTTGACATATAGACACCAAACATGCTTATTTTTGCTTAAGAAATACTGATGTTACATTTTTGCTATTTGAATTTTTCTTAAATAACTTAAAACTGATTATTTCGATTCCATATTTGTTGTGTATACCATTTACTATAAATCTATCCATATTTCAACATTCGTTTTACAAAATTCTAACAGTATTTCCTAAAATTTACAAAATTCCAAAGTTTTTATAGGCCTATGTGTTGACATGTTAAATTTCTATTTTCTGTTATTGTAATCCCTATTAATTACGCAACTACAATCAAAATTACTGCCTATAAATCTATTAGTATTATTATTTAAAAATATAACAATAATTATTACAGTAACAACATAAAAAAACATAATTCACATTTTGTGATTAAACAATTTGTATATGCCTGGTTGCATACATACTGCATAAGGGATATCATACATATATTATTTAATAAAACTATAACAAACATCAAACAACTTTAAACGTGTTTTAAGAACATAACAAGGAAAGTAATCATTTAATAATGATTTTCTTTTTTTTCCATTTTTCCAAGGTAGTTCAGCCATTGCTGTAGCTTACTAGGTACTCTTTCTGTTTCTTTTATACATTTGACAATTATTACGTGATTATACATTTTTTTCTTGACAACATTATGTCTACTATTATTTACAATTAGTTGCATGTTCCATGTATCTATAATAAATGTTTTGTTATATTATTTCATTATATCATTCAATTAACAATTTACTAATATATCATTTTACATTGTATTGTATGTTTGGGCCTATTATCCCTCAATTTGTATTTTGATTATTTTTATATTTGGATACATTTAATAAAACCATTTGTTTACTTACAGTATTGGTACATAAGCTGTCTGTCTTTATAAGTATTATTCTTGTCATTATTTGTAATTCATGTCATCATCGGGGTATTTTGCATCACTTTGCCTAAACATTAATTTGGGTACGGTCAGTTGTAGTACAAGTCAGTCTAAAGTAGTTACCTGTTCATCTTCACTATCATTTTTGAAAGATATTTTTCTTCTTGTTTAGTTTCTTATCCATGGTCTTCATTAAATCTGGTACGATATCAAGCTATGCCAAATGTAATGTTACATACTACCCTGCCACCAAATTTGATTATTTGAATAAAATAGCATATTTTGTTGAAATTATCAATTATCTTATCCTTCATATTATCACTTGTTATCCTTTTTACGGTCTGGTATACTTGTCTTTAATTATAAGTGTTCTATCCCTGGAACATGTTACCTCCCTAACAAATTAATCACCATATATTTTGGAATCAGTCGGGGGGCTCTCTTGACCTAATACCCCGCTGTCCTTATAATACATAAGTAATATCGATTGCTGGAGCTATCTCATCAGTCAATCACATTTAATAATCACCAGTCTATTCACGACTAAATCAAATAAAAATAATATAATAATATATTTTTGGGATGGTTCACTCAGTTTAACTTCTCAGATCTAAATATTTCTTTCCATTGATTCTTTCAGATGTTTATTTTCTTGTGGCGATATTAATAACATTTTTTATTTTCAATTGTTACTATCTTCTTTCCTTCTTTATCAGTACTGCTTAATCTTCATTTTTCATTCACTATCTTTATTCAATTAAAACATAACAAGTATCTGTATCTATAGTTGTTGTTGATTCTCTCACAATCATGATAGGTTATTCGTAGTAAATTCGTTTCTAGTATTGTCTTATTTTCATCGTCGATTGTCTACATTTGTCTTTTCTTATTCATTTTATAGCACTATGGTTTCTTTTGATTCATGGATGTTGCATCTTTCTTTTATATTGCAATAATAAGTTCATAATTATATTTAATAATGGGTGCTTATTTTGTTTAGAATTTTGAAATTTATTCAAATTTGTTTATTCACTTGGTTCAAAATAACATTATCAAAATGTACTGTAAGTTGTCTTTACTATTTATTTGAATTTTGAGATTTATTCAAATTCATTTTAAGTGGCTTCAGTTAAAATCATATACTGGATTGGTAGAGTCGGTAAGATGATCTTACTAAATTTTTGAATTTTGTGGTATTCGTTGTTATCGATTAACGACTCTTTTTCGCACGTATCTATCATGAATCTTGTGTCTAGTCCATTCACTTGGGCGATAATATAGGCAATCTCATTATTCGAACTATTGTGCGTTATCGTATCTTCGTTTAGCAGTTCTTCTCTCACATTTTTTAAGAAGTGATTGTGCACCATCGTTATTGTATTGTCAGTCGTTTTGTCTCGTCCTAGTAAGTACCCAAATTGTCGGTTCAGTGATGGGACATGTTGGTTTTTCACTGCCGCGGTCCGTTTAAATCAGGGCTGATCTCCTCAGTCCTGTTGTCTGGTTGACCGGGTCTGTCTCTATTCTGTAACTCTTGTACCTCAATGGCGTTACTATGGAACGTCACTGAGTTTCTGTTATTCCTGTCATCGTCACAGCTCCTACTTCGTCTATGTTCATCCCGGTAGCGCTGGTTATTCTCCTCCTGAAAACTTCTCTCACGGTTCCCATTATAATTCGTTCGTCCCTGGTACGAACGTCATCCCACATCTCTATCGTCAGTGCTCGCATAATTCACATGTCTTCGATATGTTTGGTTTTGGTTGTTATAATTGCCATTATTATTCTGTCTGTATCGGTTATCGTAATTGTTGTGATAACCTCGGTTGTTCTGGTAATGGTTGTCTCTATCATTAGCACGCTGGTATCCATTATTATTATTCGTAGGAGAGCTACGGTAATAGTGGTTGTTGTTATTGTTGTTGTTATTTGCCGCATTATTTCGTGGATAATTGTTATTGTTGTTTTGGTAACTACGTTGATAGTGGTTACCGTTGTTGTTGTAATTATTATTTGGTCTTTGCACGTTGTTTTCATATTGGGCGTCGCGGCGACCATTATTTCTATCCATTTCATCGCTCCTTCGTCTGTATTGGAGGAAGCTCTTCTCTTGTTCCATTTCCGCTAATAATGCCGACATCTCTTCTATGGTTTGTATTCGTCCGTTTATTCGGCCTCTCGTAATTTCCCCACCGTAGTGATAAGCTAATAGCCTCACTAAACATTCGGTGGGAATTGCAGGTTCTAAATGTCTGGCTATGTTTATCTTACCAAGAAAGTATGCGGTCGGAGTTTGTTTGCCGTGCAGGTCATATCGGCCCAATCCTATGTCACTTCTTATCTTATGTTTTGTGGCATCAGACCAGTACTTGGATTTAAATTGTTTTTTGAATTCTTGAAAGTTTTGTATATTTGGCCGCATCGCCGTCCACCAATTGTCATAGACTTTTCTGAAAATTTCGTCCAGCATACTCCTAATTACAACCCATCTGTCTTCTCCGGTTTTTTCTATTTTTTCTTCTACCCGTTCTAGGAATAGCATGGGGTTTCTTCTGTAGTTCTGGAAGTCGATAACTTCTCGGTTTTCCTCACATGTGGTATGGGCACCGGTACATTGTCTGTTTTTTAGAGAGTTATTTTCATCTCTATGGGCAGTTGTTTGGCCTTGTACTCGATTAAGACTAGTACTTATGCTTTCTAATCTTTCTCCCATCACTGCTTGGTTGGTTTGTATATTTTCAATTCGTCCATTCGTTTCTTCCCGGGCGCTCAGTATCTCTTGGTTCATCCGCTCACACTTTTCCTTGGTCTCAGATTCTATCCTTTTAATTTCGGTCACCGGTTCTTCTAGCTTCTTGTTCCATTCTTCCTGCAATTGCCGGTTATTAATTTCCATCTTGTTATTCCACTATTCTTGTAATGACTCTTTGTGTTCATCCAATTTTTTCATGGTCTCTTGGTAATTTCCCTTCAATTCTTCCCTCAATGCTTTATTATTTGCGTCTATTTTTTCCTCCATTTTCTTGCTATTCTCTTTCAATTCTCCCATTTTTTCTTCAATTTTCTTATTAGTCTCTTCCAATTTTCGGCTCAATTCCTCCATAGACTGTTTATTGTCCTTCATGTTCTTACTCAAATCTTCATGACTCTTTTTAAGTATTCCATAATGCTCTTCATGTCAACGCTCTCTGTGACTTTGTTCCGTTCTTGTCTATCTCCTTGGTCCTCTCTTATTATTGCTTCTACTTCCTCAACCGGTGTTGCTTCCTTGTCTTCCATGTTTAATTCGCTTACTTTGTCGGTTTCGGCCGCTCGTATGCGCGATGTTTCTCGCTTCCTCATTTTTGTTTATTTCTGGTTGTTTATTTATAAATTATAATTTAATTTATCTCCTCACACGTTGGTTCGCCAATTTGTAACAAATATATAAATAATGTGAGATGTGTGGTCTCGCGAGTTACCAATGTAACAATTTATGTTGAGAGACGAGTTCTTATTACTCCACGTTGTATGCGTCAATTTGTAACAAATAAAAATGTTGCGTATATTTGTATTAAACCCCAACCGCGTTGTGTTCGTCAATTTGTAACAATTAATAATAGATATGTTGAACGGTAAATTATTTTGTATTCTGCCACTCGCTCCCACTATGCGTGCAGTTCCAATGACGTCACTCGGAGTTGCCAACAGTTGCTCCGTCCGCTGTGCTATGTTAACGTGATTCTTAAATGAAACAGTAATAATAACGCAAATATAACACCAAACAGATATCTTCCTTTTAACGATCTTTATTCAAATGAAGCATTGATTAATTACATCTCGTTTTTCTTTACTGTAATTACAATTATGACAAAATTATGCGACTTCTTTTATCAGTTGGTAGTAGCTAAAAAATATTGTTCTGTAGTCGGCCAGACCAAAAGAATGATGCAGTTTGTTATTATTTCTATTAAAATAAATAATCTCAGTGCGTATCTGGTTCGGGGATTATGTTTAAACAAATAATACAATTCTTAAAATCAAAATACAAATTTCACAATATAAGGATATTACAAGGGTTTGGTGTGTAAAGTGCAAACTGGCAGTCGTGTATTGGTTACTTATTATTATAGGTTACGAACAGTTAGATGCGTATTAGTTATCGTTAAAGTTTTTATGGTGTTCAAAAAAGGTGTAAAACTCAATTGGTGTTATTTTTTGAGTGTTCTTTAGTGTTGGTGTAGTATAGTGTCTGTAGTTTTATTTTGTTAATTCCTAGATAGTCGTGTACACAAATGTTGGTTTCGACACATAAGATAATAAATTGTTCAAATTCACGAGATCCTCTTCTTTCTTCTTCCAGGACGAAGATAGGGTCCAAGTCTTCTTCGCTTCTTCTCCCCAGATCTCAATTCTTCTGTATTAAATTCTGGATGTTCTTTTCTTTATTATAATATTTTGTATTGAGTATATCAGCTCGTTTTACAAAGTCTGGTTTGTGTTTTCACTGTTTAAAATATAATTATCTGAGACGTTTTATTAACGCGTCTGTCTTCAATGACCGTCGTTAAAGAAGTCCTATATTATTTATCTGAATTTTTGGTTGCTAAGGTAAAACTTGAAATCTGGTTGGTTGATTCAGATATACATTGTCATACAAATTCATTATTTCAATGTATGAATTTGGTCAAAACTTTTAAATTAGTATAACTTTTCTGTACTGATTGGGAATTTAAAACTACTAGCATCATTATTTTGGTCTTAACATTTTGACATATAGACACCAAACATGCTTATTTTTGCTTAAGAAATACTGATGTTACATTTTTGCTATTTGAATTTTTCTTAAATAACTTAAAACTGATTATTTCGATTCCATATTTGTTGTGTATACCATTTACTATAAATCTATTCATATTTCAACATTCGTTTTACAAAATTCTAACAGTATTTCCTAAAATTTACAAAATTCCAAAGTTTTTATAGGCCTATGTGTTGACATGTTAAATTTCTATTTTCTGTTATTGTAATCCCTATTAATTACGCAACTACAATCAAAATTACTGCCTATAAATCTATTAGTATTATTATTTAAAAATATAACAATAATTATTACAGTAACAACATAAAAAAACATAATTCACATTTTGTGATTAAACAATTTGTATATGCCTGGTTGCATACATACTGCATAAGGGATATCATACATATATTATTTAATAAAATTATAACAAACATCAAACAACTTTAAACGTGTTTTAAGAACATAACAAGGAAAGTAATCATTTAATAATGATTTTCTTTTTTTTCCATTTTTCCAAGGTAGTTCAGCCATTGCTGTAGCTTACTAGGTACTCTTTCTTTTTCTTTTTATACATTTGACAATTATTACGTGATTATACATTTTTTTCTTGACAACATTATGTCTACTATTATTTACAATTAGTTGCATGTTCCATGTATCTATAATAAATGTTTTGTTATAGTATTTCATTATATCATTCAATTAACAATTTACTAATATATCATTTTACATTGTATTGTATGTTTGGGCCTATTATCCCTCAATTTGTATTTTGATTATTTTTATATTTGGATACATTTAATAAAACCATTTGTTTACTTACAGTATTGGTACATAAGCTGTCTGTCTTTATAAGTATTATTCTTGTCATTATTTGTAATTCATGTCATCATCGGGGTATTTTGCATCACTTTGCCTAAACATTAATTTGGGTACGGTCAGTTGTAGTACAAGTCAGTCTAAAGTAGTTACCTGTTCATCTTCACTATCATTTTTGAAAGATATTTTTCTTCTTGTTTAGTTTCTTATCCATGGTCTTCATTAAATCTGGTACGATATCAAGCTATGCCAAATGTAATGTTACATACTACCCTGCCACCAAATTTGATTATTTGAATAAAATAGCATATTTTGTTGAAATTATCAATTATCTTATCCTTCATATTATCACTTGTTATCCTTTTTACGGTCTGGTATACTTGTCTTTAATTATAAGTGTTCTATCCCTGGAACATGTTACCTCCCTAACAAATTAATCACCATATATTTTGGAATCAGTCGGGGGGCTCTCTTGACCTAATACCCCGCTGTCCTTATAATACATAAGTAATATCGATTGCTGGAGCTATCTCATCAGTCAATCACATTTAATAATCACCAGTCTATTCACGACTAAATCAAATAAAAATAATATAATAATATATTTTTGGGATGGTTCACTCAGTTTAACTTCTCAGATCTAAATATTTCTTTCCATTGATTCTTTCAGATGTTTATTTTCTTGTGGCGATATTAATAACATTTTTTATTTTCAATTGTTACTATCTTCTTTCCTTCTTTATCAGTACTGCTTAATCTTCATTTTTCATTCACTATCTTTATTCAATTAAAACATAACAAGTATCTGTATCTATAGTTGTTGTTGATTCTCTCACAATCATGATAGGTTATTCGTAGTAAATTCGTTTCTAGTATTGTCTTATTTTCATCGTCGATTGTCTACATTTGTCTTTTCTTATTCATTTTATAGCACTATGGTTTCTTTTGATTCATGGATGTTGCATCTTTCTTTTATATTGCAATAATAAGTTCATAATTATATTTAATAATGGGTGCTTATTTTGTTTAGAATTTTGAAATTTATTCAAATTTGTTTATTCACTTGGTTCAAAATAACATTATCAAAATGTACTGTAAGTTGTCTTTACTATTTATTTGAATTTTGAGATTTATTCAAATTCATTTTAAGTGGCTTCAGTTAAAATCATATACTGGATTGGTAGAGTCGGTAAGATGATCTTACTAAATTTTTGAATTTTGTGGTATTCGTTGTTATCGATTAACGACTCTTTTTCGCACGTATCTATCATGAATCTTGTGTCTAGTCCATTCACTTGGGCGATAATATAGGCAATCTCATTATTCGAACTATTGTGCGTTATCGTATCTTCGTTTAGCAGTTCTTCTCTCACATTTTTTAAGAAGTGATTGTGCACCATCGTTATTGTATTGTCAGTCGTTTTGTCTCGTCCTAGTAAGTACCCAAATTGTCGGTTCAGTGATGGGACATGTTGGTTTTTCACTGCCGCGGTCCGTTTAAATCAGGGCTGATCTCCTCAGTCCTGTTGTCTGGTTGACCGGGTCTGTCTCTATTCTGTAACTCTTGTACCTCAATGGCGTTACTATGGAACGTCACTGAGTTTCTGTTATTCCTGTCATCGTCACAGCTCCTACTTCGTCTATGTTCATCCCGGTAGCGCTGGTTATTCTCCTCCTGAAAACTTCTCTCACGGTTCCCATTATAATTCGTTCGTCCCTGGTACGAACGTCATCCCACATCTCTATCGTCAGTGCTCGCATAATTCACATGTCTTCGATATGTTTGGTTTTGGTTGTTATAATTGCCATTATTATTCTGTCTGTATCGGTTATCGTAATTGTTGTGATAACCTCGGTTGTTCTGGTAATGGTTGTCTCTATCATTAGCACGCTGGTATCCATTATTATTATTCGTAGGAGAGCTACGGTAATAGTGGTTGTTGTTATTGTTGTTGTTATTTGCCGCATTATTTCGTGGATAATTGTTATTGTTGTTTTGGTAACTACGTTGATAGTGGTTACCGTTGTTGTTGTAATTATTATTTGGTCTTTGCACGTTGTTTTCATATTGGGCGTCGCGGCGACCATTATTTCTATCCATTTCATCGCTCCTTCGTCTGTATTGGAGGAAGCTCTTCTCTTGTTCCATTTCCGCTAATAATGCCGACATCTCTTCTATGGTTTGTATTCGTCCGTTTATTCGGCCTCTCGTAATTTCCCCACCGTAGTGATAAGCTAATAGCCTCACTAAACATTCGGTGGGAATTGCAGGTTCTAAATGTCTGGCTATGTTTATCTTACCAAGAAAGTATGCGGTCGGAGTTTGTTTGCCGTGCAGGTCATATCGGCCCAATCCTATGTCACTTCTTATCTTATGTTTTGTGGCATCAGACCAGTACTTGGATTTAAATTGTTTTTTGAATTCTTGAAAGTTTTGTATATTTGGCCGCATCGCCGTCCACCAATTGTCATAGACTTTTCTGAAAATTTCGTCCAGCATACTCCTAATTACAACCCATCTGTCTTCTCCGGTTTTTTCTATTTTTTCTTCTACCCGTTCTAGGAATAGCATGGGGTTTCTTCTGTAGTTCTGGAAGTCGATAACTTCTCGGTTTTCCTCACATGTGGTATGGGCACCGGTACATTGTCTGTTTTTTAGAGAGTTATTTTCATCTCTATGGGCAGTTGTTTGGCCTTGTACTCGATTAAGACTAGTACTTATGCTTTCTAATCTTTCTCCCATCACTGCTTGGTTGGTTTGTATATTTTCAATTCGTCCATTCGTTTCTTCCCGGGCGCTCAGTATCTCTTGGTTCATCCGCTCACACTTTTCCTTGGTCTCAGATTCTATCCTTTTAATTTCGGTCACCGGTTCTTCTAGCTTCTTGTTCCATTCTTCCTGCAATTGCCGGTTATTAATTTCCATCTTGTTATTCCACTATTCTTGTAATGACTCTTTGTGTTCATCCAATTTTTTCATGGTCTCTTGGTAATTTCCCTTCAATTCTTCCCTCAATGCTTTATTATTTGCGTCTATTTTTTCCTCCATTTTCTTGCTATTCTCTTTCAATTCTCCCATTTTTTCTTCAATTTTCTTATTAGTCTCTTCCAATTTTCGGCTCAATTCCTCCATAGACTGTTTATTGTCCTTCATGTTCTTACTCAAATCTTCATGACTCTTTTTAAGTATTCCATAATGCTCTTCATGTCAACGCTCTCTGTGACTTTGTTCCGTTCTTGTCTATCTCCTTGGTCCTCTCTTATTATTGCTTCTACTTCCTCAACCGGTGTTGCTTCCTTGTCTTCCATGTTTAATTCGCTTACTTTGTCGGTTTCGGCCGCTCGTATGCGCGATGTTTCTCGCTTCCTCATTTTTGTTTATTTCTGGTTGTTTATTTATAAATTATAATTTAATTTATCCCCTCACACGTTGGTTCGCCAATTTGTAACAAATATATAAATAATGTGAGATGTGTGGTCTCGCGAGTTACCAATGTAACAATTTATGTTGAGAGACGAGTTCTTATTACTCCACGTTGTATGCGTCAATTTGTAACAAATAAAAATGTTGCGTATAATTGTATTAAACCCCAACCGCGTTGTGTTCGTCAATTTGTAACAATTAATAATAGATATGTTGAACGGTAAATTATTTTGTATTCTGCCACTCGCTCCCACTATGCGTGCAATTCCAATGACGTCACTCGGAGTTGCCAACAGTTGCTCCGTCCGCTGTGCTATGTTAACGTGATTCTTAAATGAAACAGTAATAATAACGCAAATATAACACCAAACAGATATCTTCCTTTTAACGATCTTTATTCAAATGAAGCATTGATTAATTACATCTCGTTTTTCTTTACTGTAATTACAATTATGACAAAATTATGCGACTTCTTTTATCAGTTGGTAGTAGCTAAAAAATATTGTTCTGTAGTCGGCCAGACCAAAAGAATGATGCAGTTTGTTATTATTTCTATTAAAATAAATAATCTCAGTGCGTATCTGGTTCGGGGATTATGTTTAAACAAATAATACAATTCTTAAAATCAAAATACAAATTTCACAATATAAGGATATTACAAGGGTTTGGTGTGTAAAGTGCAAACTGGCAGTCGTGTATTGGTTACTTATTATTATAGGTTACGAACAGTTAGATGCGTATTAGTTATCGTTAAAGTTTTTATGGTGTTCAAAAAAGGTGTAAAACTCAATTGGTGTTATTTTTTGAGTGTTCTTTAGTGTTGGTGTAGTATAGTGTCTGTAGTTTTATTTTGTTAATTCCTAGATAGTCGTGTACACAAATGTTGGTTTCGACACATAAGATAATAAATTGTTCAAATTCACGAGATCCTCTTCTTTCTTCTTCCAGGACGAAGATAGGGTCCAAGTCTTCTTCGCTTCTTCTCCCCAGATCTCAATTCTTCTGTATTAAATTCTGGATGTTCTTTTCTTTATTATAATATTTTGTATTGAGTATATCAGCTCGTTTTACAAAGTCTGGTTTGTGTTTTCACTGTTTAAAATATAATTATCTGAGACGTTTTATTAACCCGTCTGTCTTCAATGACCGTCGTTAAAGAAGTCCTATATTATTTATCTGAATTTTTGGTTGCTAAGGTAAAACTTGAAATCTGGTTGGTTGATTCAGATATACATTGTCATACAAATTCATTATTTCAATGTATGAATTTGGTCAAAACTTTTAAATTAGTATAACTTTTCTGTACTGATTGGGAATTTAAAACTACTAGCATCATTATTTTGGTCTTAACATTTTGACATATAGACACCAAACATGCTTATTTTTGCTTAAGAAATACTGATGTTACATTTTTGCTATTTGAATTTTTCTTAAATAACTTAAAACTGATTATTTCGATTCCATATTTGTTGTGTATACCATTTACTATAAATCTATTCATATTTCAACATTCGTTTTACAAAATTCTAACAGTATTTCCTAAAATTTACAAAATTCCAAAGTTTTTATAGGCCTATGTGTTGACATGTTAAATTTCTATTTTCTGTTATTGTAATCCCTATTAATTACGCAACTACAATCAAAATTACTGCCTATAAATCTATTAGTATTATTATTTAAAAATATAACAATAATTATTACAGTAACAACATAAAAAAACATAATTCACATTTTGTGATTAAACAATTTGTATATGCCTGGTTGCATACATACTGCATAAGGGATATCATACATATATTATTTAATAAAATTATAACAAACATCAAACAACTTTAAACGTGTTTTAAGAACATAACAAGGAAAGTAATCATTTAATAATGATTTTCTTTTTTTTCCATTTTTCCAAGGTAGTTCAGCCATTGCTGTAGCTTACTAGGTACTCTTTCTTTTTCTTTTTATACATTTGACAATTATTACGTGATTATACATTTTTTTCTTGACAACATTATGTCTACTATTATTTACAATTAGTTGCATGTTCCATGTATCTATAATAAATGTTTTGTTATAGTATTTCATTATATCATTCAATTAACAATTTACTAATATATCATTTTACATTGTATTGTATGTTTGGGCCTATTATCCCTCAATTTGTATTTTGATTATTTTTATATTTGGATACATTTAATAAAACCATTTGTTTACTTACAGTATTGGTACATAAGCTGTCTGTCTTTATAAGTATTATTCTTGTCATTATTTGAAATTCATGTCATCATCGGGGTATTTTGCATCACTTTGCCTAAACATTAATTTGGGTACGGTCAGTTGTAGTACAAGTCAGTCTAAAGTAGTTACCTGTTCATCTTCACATCATTTTTGAAAGATATTTTTCTTCTTGTTTAGTTTCTTATCCATGGTCTTCATTAAATCTGGTACGATATCAAGCTATGCCAAATGTAATGTTACATACTACCCTGCCACCAAATTTGATTATTTGAATAAAATAGCATATTTTGTTGAAATTATCAATTATCTTATCCTTCATATTATCACTTGTTATCCTTTTTACGGTCTGGTATACTTGTCTTTAATTATAAGTGTTCTATCCCTGGAACATGTTACCTCCCTAACAAATTAATCACCATATATTTTGGAATCAGTCGGGGGGCTCTCTTGACCTAATACCCCGCTGTCCTTATAATACATAAATAATATCGATTGCTGGAGCTATCTCATCAGTCAATCACATTTAATAATCACCAGTCTATTCACGACTAAATCAAATAAAAATAATATAATAATATATTTTTGGGATGGTTCACTCAGTTTAACTTCTCAGATCTAAATATTTCTTTCCATTGATTCTTTCAGATGTTTATTTTCTTGTGGCGATATTAATAACATTTTTTATTTTCAATTGGTACTATCTTCTTTCCTTCTTTATCAGTACTGCTTAATCTTCATTTTTCATTCACTATCTTTATTCAATTAAAACATAACAAGTATCTGTATCTATAGTTGTTGTTGATTCTCTCACAATCATGATAGGTTATTCGTAGTAAATTCGTTTCTAGTATTGTCTTATTTTCATCGTCGATTGTCTACATTTGTCTTTTCTTATTCATTTTATAGCACTATGGTTTCTTCTGATTCATGGATGTTGCATCTTTCTTTTATATTCCAATAATAAGTTCATAATTATATTTAATAATGGGTGCTTATTTTGTTTAGAATTTTGAAATTTATTCAAATTTGTTTATTCACTTGGTTCAAAATAACATTATCAAAATGTACTGTAAGTTGTCCTTACTATTTATTTGAATTTTGAGATTTATTCAAATTCATTTTAAGTGGCTTCAGTTAAAATCATATACTGGATTGGTAGAGTCGGTAAGATGATCTTACTAAATTTTTGAATTTTGTGGTATTCGTTGTTATCGATTAACGACTCTTTTGCGCCCGTATCTATCATGAATCTTGTGTCTAGTCCATTCACTTGGGCGATAATATAGGCAATCTCATTATTCGAACTATTGTGCGTTATCGTATCTTCGTTTAGCAGTTCTTCTCTCACATTTTTTAAGAAGTGATTGTGCACCATCGTTATTGTATTGTCAGTCGTTTTGTCTCGTCCTAGTAAGTACCCAAATTGTCGGTTCAGTGATGGGACATGTTGGTTTTTCACTGCCGCGGTCCGTTTAAATCAGGGCTGATCTCCTCAGTCCTGTTGTCTGGTTGACCGGGTCTGTCTCTATTCTGTAACTCTTGTACCTCAATGGCGTTACTATGGAACGTCACTGAGTTTCTGTTATTCCTGTCATCGTCACAGCTCCTACTTCGTCTATGTTCATCCCGGTAGCGCTGGTTATTCTCCTCCTGAAAACTTCTCTCACGGTTCCCATTATAATTCGTTCGTCCCTGGTACGAACGTCATCCCACATCTCTATCGTCAGTGCTCACATAATTCACATGTCTTCGATATGTTTGGTTTTGGTTGTTATAATTGCCATTATTATTCTGTCTGTATCGGTTATCGTAATTGTTGTGATAACCTCGGTTGTTCTGGTAATGGTTGTCTCTATCATTAGCACGCTGGTATCCATTATTATTATTCGTAGGAGAGCTACGGTAATAGTGGTTGTTGTTATTGTTGTTGTTATTTGCCGCATTATTTCGTGGATAATTGTTATTGTTGTTTTGGTAACTACGTTGATAGTGGTTACCGTTGTTGTTGTAATTATTATTTGGTCTTTGCACGTTGTTTTCATATTGGGCGTCGCGGCGACCATTATTTCTATCCATTTCATCGCTCCTTCGTCTGTATTGGAGGAAGCTCTTTTCTTGTTCCATTTCCGCTAATTATGCCGACATCTCTTCTAAGGTTTGTATTCGTCCGTTTATTTGGCCTCTCGTAATTTCCCCACCGTAGTGATAAGCTAATAGCCTCACTAAACATTCGGTGGGAATTGCAGGTTCTAAATGTCTGGCTATGATTATCTTACCAAGAAAGTATGCGGTCGGAGTTTGTTTGCCATGCAGGTCATATCGGCCCAATCCTATGTCACTTCTTATCATATGTTTTGTGGCATCAGACCAGTACTTGGATTTAAATTGTTTTTTGAATTCTTGAAAGTTTTGTATATTTGGCCGCATCGCCGTCCACCAATTGTCATAGACTTTTCTGAACATTTCGTCCAGCATACTCCTAATTACAACCCATCTGTCTTCTCCGGTTTTTTCTATTTTTTCTTCTACTCGTTCTAGGAATAGCATGGGGTTTCTTCTGTAGTTCTGGAAGTCGATATACCGGTACATTGTCTGTTTTTTAGAGAGTTAATTTCATCTCTATGGGCAGTTGTTTGGTCTTGTACTCGATTAAGACTAGTACTTATGCTTTCTAATCTTTCTCCCATCACTGCTTGGTTGGTTTGTATATTTTCAATTCGTCCATTCGTTTCTTCCCGGGCGCTCAGTATCTCTTGGTTCATCCGCTCACACTTTTCCTTGGTCTCAGATTCTATCCTTTTAATTTCGGTCACCGGTTCTTCTAGCTTCTTGTTCCATTCTTCCTGCAATTGCCGGTTATTAATTTCCATCTTGTTATTCCACTCTTCTTTTAATGACTCTTTGTGTTCATCCAATTTTTTCATGGTCTCTTGGTAATTTCCCTTCAATTCTTCCCTCAATGCTTTATTATTTGCATCTATTTTCTCCTCCATTTTCTTGCTATTCTCTTTCAATTCTCCCATTTTTTCTTCAATTTTCTTATTAGTCTCTTCCAATTTTCGGCTTAATTCCTCCATAGACTGTTTATTGTCCTAGAAGACGAGCATCCTATAGATACAAATAAAATTGATCTTTGTAATTTTAAAAATATTAATTTATTTTTAATTGCTGATAAACGATTATATATATTACATGAAAAATGGTTGTGGACATTAAATCCGGCAGAGATGATATACACCAAACCGCTTATAATAAAACATTGGTTAACGTTTCTACCAAGAAACTTCACAAAAATTTTAGATGTATATCAACGACCATCTGGCGAGATAGTTATGTTTATAGATTCTTTGGTATTCATGTTTGATTTAATGAGTCTTAAATTAAGTCACGGTTATCCGAAGCATATCCAGTCTTTATTTAACATACAAACGAATAATTTGCATGCGGTATTCAACAGTTATACAGGTAAAACTTATATATTTCATGATGATAATTATTATAGAGAAGTCAATGAGTGTATGTTCACTACTAAATCATGGGGTTATATATCCGATACATTTCCTGGAATACCGCCTAAAATCGATTCATCATTTAGATTTTCTGATGGTAATTTATACTTTTTTAAGAATAACACTGTGTATGTCTTTAATGAATTTACGGGTGGATTAGTTAGAACAGAAAAAAATAATCTATCGATATTCGGATTGAAATGTGTAAATGATGATGTACTATACAAAATTGAAAGAATTAATATTACAATTGATAATTCAAAAGAAAGACCAATCGATTTCACACAATAATCGATAGTAATATCGATGAAGAAGAATAAAAGTTCAGTTTGTAAATAAAATTTATAAAAATAGAGTTGATATGTGTTTTGTGCGATGACTATGTTATGTATTATTGTCGACGCTTGTTTACGCCGAAGTCGACGGATAACCTATAACCTTCAAATTGATATGGCTTGAATTTTTATATTGAGAAATATTTCGATGTTGTGAAGAGTGTAATAAATTGTATTATTAACAAACACTGGTTTTATTTTAATTATTCCTACAAAATAATAACAAAGTAAAGCAGGCTACAATATTTATTATCATACCATCAAATACATATATAATGAACAGATTATATTAACAAGTACATACAAAATGATTATTTGAACAGTTACAAATTTTGTGATAACAAAATAATTGAGATTATATTAACAAGTACAAACAAAATGTTTATTTGAACAGTTATAAATTTTGTGATAACAAAATAATTGAGATATAGTATCCCAAAGTTGAGTAACGTGTTGATCACATTTTAAATGATTATTACAACAAGTATTTTGATACACATCAAACTTTGTACAATTTTTAATACACTCCACATTATTATCATATTCTTCTACTTTTTCACGAAGAAATTTAAATATTTTATAATAGCAGATATTAAAATTTTTAAGTCCCCATAACTTGAGTATCGTAAATATTAAAAACGATATTTTTACGTTGATTGTGTTTATTTTGTAACATAAAAAGACGATTCATAGTTCGGCTATAAAGTATCAGCTTGAATGGCTTAATGAATAATGACCGTACGGGATTGTATCTATCCCGTTATCGCATAATACTCTCTTATCATCATTATTGCTTAACGCTAATTTATTAATTGATACCGATTCTACTATATGTTTTTTCGATCTTATAAATTTCATAATTCTACGTTTTTCTGTTTCCGAAAGAGTATTATGAAGACAATTTTTGAAATCGTTAAACGAGATCTCGTTATTAATTACACATTTTTTAATTCCTTTCGCTTTCTTTTGAATATTATTGTCATGCGTAGTATACGTATATAATTTTGATCGTAAACCAATAAATTCCTTAATCGGAATACCGTTACATTCGTCTTTAAATTTACCGATTACTTTTTTATTTATAGTAGAATAACATTTATGATCAGGGGGATAATCGCTAGTACCAAAAAACATTTTCAAATCTGGATCTAACATATCTTCGTAAAAATCATTTGTCAATATTTCATAAAACAAACTGTCAGTATCAGTATATAATAACGAAATTTTGGTTCCATACTTTTTTTCATTATATCATAATGAAATTCATACATAAAGGTTTTGCTTAATTCTAATACCGTGAAACCTACATAAATTGGTTTATTAAAATAAATAGACGTTTTGTTTGATAATACAGCACAAAGCGGTTTATCATATATAATTCTGTCTTTGAAAGTCGGTTTAGAAATAAGTTTTAATAATTTTTTATTTTCACTTACAAGATGTAATTTCATTCTTTTTCTTACATTTTCCATACACTTACCAAAGACAGAATTATTTAACAATTTAAAAAAATCTTTTTCACACTCGTTTGTCGCAATTCGTCGTTTTTCCGTATTTAAATCAATATATGGTTTTAACCATGGTTTTTGATAAAATTTTAACGTTCTGTGAATTTTAGTTACTTTCAACCCGTGATTGATAGCTTGTTTTAAATTGTCATAATGGCAAATATAATGTTCTTTCGGTTCTAATGTAGTTAGTAATTTTGTTTGTTTTGTGTGATTTATACTTTTATTAATTGGAAGAAATGGTAGATCCATATGGTTATCGTGTAAACTTTCAGGGTACTCTATATCGACTTCTAATATATACCCTGTTTCAGAATTATTAGAGGTATTTAATATATCTGTAATAGTAATTTTATCAGCCCATACAAAGTTAGAATACGGAATATATTCACTCATCGCCCACCCGTATAGATTATTCGCGTCTAAATATGTTAAAAATGTTTTAGGATAATTTGGATTATATGTTTCTTTTATATATTCGTTATTGGCTTTTGAATGTTTTTTAATACATTATGGTATTCCCCTTTTTATAGCGGTCTCACAGAAAAGATATTTTTCATATTCATTAAGCAATTCAAGTTCAATACCAGTACAAAATAACATCGCATCAAAAGCAAACCCTGGAACGGTTAAATAATGCGCACAATCTAAATTATGTGAAGATAAACAAAGTAAACGAAAACTTTCAAAAACGTCGCATAAAAGCAATACGTCAATTTTCAAATATAAATCACTGTAGTCGCCCAACGATTTAATTTTAAAATGATCCCAAACTTGAACCGCGTGATTATAATCTTCATCGCTTATATGTTTCGCATTTAATTTACTATAAAATTCGACTTTAGGAGGTAGTTCTTGTACTTCCAATTTTTCCCACGAATCGGTATATTCGTAAGGATATACACCTTTTCGAGTGACGAAATCCATATCATTATTTGAAAAACATTTGCTAGTATGAAAAAATTGATTTTTTGGTAGATTATTACTTAGTTCCGCTAAGGATCTATTTAGAAAACGAAAAGTATCAACAAATTTAATAGTTATTGCGTTACACGTTTTTTTTGAAAATGATATATATTTTTCAGTGGAATTTGGAATAACAATTATTTGTCTAATATCATACCATAATTGGCGGACGATAAAATGAGAATCATAATTTGAACTAGCATGAATAAAAATGGGAACAAATTTTTGATTTTGTCTCCTCAGATTACAATTATTACATAATGCGGAACGGTAACGACCGGTAATATGACAATGATCTTTAACGGGTCTGTAAAAAAACGTGAATTCGCGTTTATACATTTCGCAATGTGTAGTAGATTTATATTTGATTTTATCTTGTTTTGTCATTTTTAACGGTTTAATATTATTAAGAAGCGAACCTAATAAATTTATGTTTTCAACGAGATATGACACGAATTTTTCCGCAGCATTTTTACCTCTATATAAGAACGGTTCTGATGGCAAATGCTTTTTAATATTAGCAGGAATTGAATTTTCTACAACGAAATAAACGCAAAAACTCATAGGTTCGTGTAGTTCATTCGCGACTGTAAAAGAATATTTCCGATCAGGGTAACAAGTACTTATCGGTTTTAATATGCATTCAAAATCCGCGTAAACTACTATTGGAAGTTTTTATTGGTATTGGAAATTTTGAAATTTTAAATTATCAGTCGGCATTATCACTCGAGTAGGTGTATTTTTTTGACAGTTTCGTTTATGTATTTTTAACTTTCTAGATTTAACAGTGAAGTAAGTTAGACACCGTTTACAAAACTCGATATCATTAAAACTTTTAGTTACTTGCGATCTAATTAATCTGGTGAAATTTTTAATATAACAATAATGGGTTGCATTATCTTTATTTAATAATAAAAGATCGAAATGGTTTGATTTTTCATTATCACATACTTTTAACTGGTAAATTGTGATATCGTTTTCAACACCATACACGTTAACCGAAACGTTATTATTTTTTTCGAAAATTTTTATCTGTGTTAACGGAGTAGGAAAATCGATATTATTAAAAGTAAATTTATTTTCTAAATCCTTATAACGGAAATTTATGCGTTCCGGGTGTGAACCGTTTATGAATTTACAAAGAATCGCCCATTTAAAACAATAATTATCTGTATTTTTAGGATTAATTATGCTTTTTTTAGCAGTCAGTTTTGGCGGAAGCGGAATATACGAACTACCTCTTAAAGGCTTAAAACGATTAATTCGAATCAATATCCCGTCAATTGAATGTAACGACCACCCAGAGCCCTTTTGTACATATACGTCTTCTTCATTACAAATACTGTTTATCATACTGTCTATTTCAGATGGTATAGACGAACTATGAAGTAAAATAATGTTTTTGGTTTTAAATGTTCTGTCCTGATATTCATTAATATTATTTTTAACGTATGTACATTCAACTAAAATACTGAATTTTATAGCGTTATATATTACAATCATATTACTTAAAATGTTTAATATTTCTAATTTTAAATAAATTAATAATAGACATATGTCTTTAATTACGTTATTATTATTTTTATAAAAATACGTTCTTAAATTACCTTTAAACGCATTTTCTATTTCTATAAATTTATTTTCTAAAATTATATGTTTTAATCTATTATTTTTTAAACGTAAATTATTATTATCAGATGATGACGATAATGATGATGATGATGATGATGATGATGATGATGTGGAAGAATAACTTGAATGTTGTGTATAAGACGGTCCAGGTTGAGGATCTCGTATGTACGATGGTTCGGGCTGAATACCTTGTCTGGATGAAGGTCCGGGTTCAGGTGTTTGAGTATTCACGTCATTAGCGATTCTTACAGACAATCTCTTTTTGAATGGAAGTTGTTTGTCCATTATGATCTAAAAAAGTAAAATCATTCATTTTTTTTAAAAAGTAAGTATTTACTATTGAATTAGTTTAACACTAAAAGAAATAATTCCAATACTTACAGGTTGCTGTTGTTATAATTGAATTAAATCAGTTCTTGTTTCACAATTAGTACGTTTGTATTGTTCAATAAAGCCGAGTAATAATTTTAAAGGAACACAAAATCTGTCGATTTTGTTGCGAAGCGATTATATCTCTCTATCTGTCCTGTAACGAATTTGATGAATTTGTCTTCATACTGATGTAGAAGAATAAAATCGTAGTATTTAAACGTTTTGTGGTAACAGCAGTAAAATACAAGTTGAGAAAAAAATATTTACGCCATCTTAGTTAATTAACGCTGTACATAAATAGAAAACAATTTGCGATAACTCCGGGTTGTTTAATCGACAGTACTCTTAATTATATTATTTTTTTGTTGTTTTTACATTACAATCTGTAAATAATAAGTTTCACGTGTATATCACATGATTATTAATTACGTAAATGGAATTGAAACGCAAGAACTAATTATCGTATTAAAATAATTGGCTTATGTAACTACAAAATAACAAGCTGATAACGGAAACAGTAAACAAGTCTCGGTACAGAGTTATAATTATTATTCTCAAAAATATATATAAAGCGAATCGGATTTTACTGGTCTATGTACAATTCTTCGTTTCACTCGACGCGTTGTACTGCTGCTACTTCAGGTAAGAGATTACTTTTTATATACACTAACGTTGTTGATGGTGATAGATTTCAAATAGATAATGTTAAGTTGTAAAATTAATACTTTTTTTGTTTTTATACAGATATCATCAGCTTATTATTTCGTATTGCTACTGCCACTACTACTACTACTACTACTACTATTTTTGGTAAGCGGATATTTTTATTTAATATAAAAACATTAGCGCTGTTGATAGTGATAGATTTTAAGTTGTAAAACTAATACTTTATTTTGTTTTATACAGATATTATCAGCTTGTTCCTCTCTCTTCACACGTTTTTATCGATCAACTACCGTCACTTTTGGTAAATGATTATTTTTATTAAAAACACTAACGCCGCTGGTGGTGATGTTAAGTTATAAAACTAATACTTTATTTTGTTTTATACAGATATTATCAGCTTGTTCCTGTATCAGCTTTTCCTCTCTCTTCATACGTTTATATCGTTCAACTACCGTCACTTTTGGTAAATGATTATTTTTATTAAAAACACTAACGCTGCTGATGGTTACGTTAAGTTATAAAACTAATACTTTATTTTGTTTTATACAGATATTATCAGCTTGTTACTCGTTCTTCTCTTTTTTATACCACAACTTCCTACTTCTTTGTGAACCTTATCTTCATACATCAATTCAGTAAGTAATTGTTTAAAATTGTTTTTAACATATGTTAATATTATCCAATAATGTAATTGTTTTTGTATATAGATATTATCATCGCTGATGGCAGTATAATTTGTTTTTTGTGTTACAGACACAATGGCAGTTCCAACTCTGTTTTTTGTCAAGTTATCTGATAATGCTTATCCTCCAGTCACAATGAGCGCATATGCTGCAGGTTTCGATCTCAGAAGCGCATATGATTGCATGATCGCTCCTCATGACAATGCGTTGATTAAAACTGATTTGGCTGTTAAAATTCCGGAGAAATGTTACGGACGAATTGCACCACGTTCTGGCTTAGCGTTAAAACATCATATCGCTGTTGGAGCAGGCGTTATAGATAGAGATTATCGCGGTAACGTTGGTGTAATTTTGTTTAACCATTCTTCTGAAATTTTTTATATTCGAAAAGGAGATCGTATAGCGCAGTTGATATGCGAACAAATAGTTGAACCAAAATTACAAGAGTTAGCGAGTTTAGATTCAACAGCTCGCGGCTCTTGTGGTTTTGGTTCGACGGGAGGAACAAGCGTTGCAGATAACTATGATGATGAAAACTTATTGCTAGAAATAGAAAAATTTTTAACGGATTTCTAAATTCTTTTTTTTTCTAACAATATTATTCATTTTTTAAATGTTGTTAAAATTAATTATGTTATTTTTTTCTGTTTCTAGTAATGGAACGCGAAGCATCCAATACTTCTCCTTCAGCATCCGCCGGCCCATCGACGTATTATTTTTCAATTAAAGACTTAATCCAATGTCTTTACATAACGGGGCTGGTAAAAATAGTGCTGTGGGAGGAGGCATTAGAGAATTTGAAAGTGATTGTACTGGACCAACCTTCAATTATTATTAATTTATATTTAACTATTCAGAATGCGGTCATGCATATATTTGATGATGAACCGTCAGAAATCGATATTTTCCGTAGGAAACAAAAAGAAATGTCGTTAGCGGAAATTATCGATTATTTTAATTCGCAGATTGATGACGAGCTTTACAATAGCAAAAATTTAGACTATGATAGTATTAAATTGTTTTAGAAAGAAATCGGTCGAGACGATTGAACTCGACAAAAACAGCGATAGTAGTAGCGATACTCAATCAGATAGCGGAGATGATTTTGATAAAATTTTAAATTCTTTTTCGAACAAAAACAAATCTAAAAAATCCAAAAAATCAAAAAAAGTAAAAAACACTAAATTTGAGCAGAAGTTTGAGATATTAAAAGACGGTACAAGGAAATGGGTAAAAACACCAGGTGAGGAAGTTCGTATTTGATTGAGGTGAAATTAACGCAGACGGCCGATATCAAACATGAACTTTCTGACAACTGGTGGCGAAAAGTATCCCGGAAAGTTACTGTTTTAGCATCGTCACCACAAGACCCGCTGTTCGTGGTAACAAACGATTTATTCAAATTAGCACTAGACAAAATTAAAAACGCTAAAGATGTAGCACACGGCTCATACAAGACGCGGTATAAGCCGTATTAAAATAATCTAAGGTTGGTCGGCTGGTTGAATGATTGATTGTTGTAAATATATATATATAGTATAAGTATTTAATTTTAATTGTATGTATATAAATAAGTATAAATATTTAATTTTAATTGTATGTATATATATATATAAATAATTTAAAGTTGTTTATTAAATTTAATTTTAATATATATATATAATAAAAATAATATGTTCTACACAAGAACATGTACAGTAATTATTGTTTTTGGTTACCTGTAAAATAAGTGTGTTCTTCTTATGTCATTTTTAATATATGTATTATTATAAGGTATAATGTGTTTTACATTTCTCTATTCAAAAAATTAATTTGTTTTTGTTATAAGTCTTTCCTATGTTATTTTTAAACCGTATTTGATTTTACATAGAACACATTTACAGCTGTTTTTGAACCGTTAACGCCTACTTCTATAAACGGCTTTGATGGATCATAGAATGAACGTGTCATCAAAACAGGAGGAGGACCGTCTTCTCCATAAATGGTTTTTCTCGCCGAAAAGGTTAACACCCGGAGAAATTGCGAAATTAAAAGTGATAGTCGACAGGCCAGACTCGACTATAAAACCATTTATAAAAGAATTGATAAAAAATTTATAGAATCTTTGTTATTTTATATATATATATACATAAATAAATAAAATATAAAAAAAAGTTTGGTGTTTATACTTTCACAAAATCCTTTCCTTTGTGCAGGTAATGGACCGTGATCAAGAGTTCAACGCAAGCGTGTGTGTCGACGATAAATATTTAAGTCACACATGGGAGTGTATAGCTATGTTAGAACATTACCTTGATATCAAATTTTATCGACCAAGTCATAATAACAATAAAAATACAGATTTTAAAATTCCTGAAGGTGATCGTCGTTGTGCTATGTATAAAAACAAATCAAAAAATATAGTAGATCGTTTGTATACATCGCGTTTGTATACGGGTAATATACGATCTATAATACGGTGTGTATGTGATTCTATAAATTTATATAGAGATTATATTTTGAATCATGTATTAACACACGGTCACGAATCTAAAAATAATAATTGTGCTTGTGTCGACACCTGTCTGTCCAGTTCCAAAATTGGTTGTACAGACGGTAAAAAAATTATTAAATGGATAGAAAAACAGCTGTTATTAACAGATCGAATGTACTGTGAACGCGATGAGTGTTATGTACATTTACAATCAGATGATAGTATAATAGCAAACACCATATATGATACAAGTTGTAAGAGTATAATAAATGATGTGTGCTATCATACCGCTATACTGTCAATATACAAAGACCGCAATAACCGTACATTATACGGTTCGGAATTGCATAAAGCCTTAGCAGCTTGGGTTCGTTATAACGAATGGCTGAACGACTGGGGTAAACGCACAGTGTTGATGCGTGGTAATAATAGGCTTGGTATTTATCATGGATTCCCGGATTAATAATAATGTGATGTTCTAACATAGTAATAGTGAAGGAAAAAATATAAAATAAATTTTATTATTTAGCGTACAATGATCAAGATTATGTTTATATGGACAATCGATACGTGCTACAGTCTGCTGTTTTAAGACACTTAATGATGAACACTTCAACCGACTTGTAGTCGAACATAGATTAATAATAGTGAAGGAAAAAGATGTAAAATAAATTAAAAAATAAATAAATACATTTTAAATTTTATTATTCAATATCCAATTTGCTATATGAAATACATTATTTAGCGCACAATGATCAAGATTATGTTTATATGGACAATCGACACGTGCTACAGTCTGCTGTTGTAAGACACTTAATGATGGACACTTCAACACCTCGAGATCTATTACTTCAACCGACTTGTAGTCGAGCATGTTCTCGATGAGTCTCTGCTTTCCTGCTCCTTTAGTGTAAACATATTCACCTTCAGTAACGATGCTGTTTAAAATACTGTGAAGTTCGTCATAGCTGTGAATTCCACAATTCCAGCTGAAACCATGAAAAAATCTTTTCAACCACTCTACTTGTTTTTTTCTATTTTTTGATAAATAACGATAATCGAATGGTGGTAAAAACAAAAAATGTTCTCTCATACCGATACAGTTGTAATTTTCTATTCTTTGCACACACAGTTCTTTAACAATATAATTTTTAGCATCATCGAAAAAACATTGAACATCAACAATAAAACCGATCATTATTATAAAGCGCTAACACTACAAGTGATTATAAAATGTGCATGACAAGCAAATAAATATAATGTTAACAATCGATTCATTCTATCGATTTTCTTATAACACCAGATAAAGGTAGATATACGAGCAAATTACCAGATATTAGCAAGCAGTATGCGGTCGTTTTTGGTGGAAAGTTTTGTGTTGATTCTATTTCTAAACGAACATCGACAGAACCGGTTTTTAAAAGGTCGCTCTGATGAGAGCAATCAATAACAATTATTGGCGCATATAATAAATAATCGCTCCTATCCAGCACAGGTTCGTCCTCACTGCCGTCATAATACGATGATTGAAACCCCTTATACATCTCGTATAGCGTTTCTTTACTTCCGTTTAAATTATCATACGGATAGTATTGTGAATTCAAATATAATTTAATATTATGCAAGTCGCATAAATCAAAATGAGTGGCATTTTTTGCTATGTTATTTTTTTCTATCTGTTTGCAAAACCTACAATTATATAACGCGGTTTTTCAGTCTGTGCTACTGTTTTTATCGTCCACGTTAATTGTTTAGTTTCTGGTAAAGTCGGGTATTCTTGCAATTCCCATCTACGAAATGCTAATTTTATAGGCAGATCTCTATCAACAATACTCAATAATCTGTGTCTATACTCATCGCTAACATAAATATAAGGAATTCGCCAATTGATTTTTGTTAATTGTAATTTATATTTATCAACAGCGTTTAAAACTACGGCGTTATTATCAGACGATGATCGTATTAAAATCAGTTCTTGTTTCACATTTAAAATTATACGTTTGTATTGTTCAGCAAAACCGAGTAATAATTTTAAAGGAATACAAAACACGAAATTCGTCGTATCTGTTGTGAAGCGACTTTTTACATCTCCCGTCCATCCTGCATTAGTTATTTTCTTCATATCCACCGGGTTTGAATGTTAAAATATTTTTCATTACTGATGTGATACCGACATTTTTAACACGATCTACTTCCGTAGCACATATTTCGTACCGTATTTCATCGAATAAAAATGCTAATCCGTTACTAATTAATTGAATATTTTCGTTTTTCTGATTGTTTTCACCCATTAATTTACCTTCGATATGTAGATAACTCTCGCAGGGAAGTGTATAATGATCTTGTTGATGAACAGGAGTACGTATTTCATCATTATTATTTAATGTAGTAGATGCGTAAGGAATGTGCGTATGATACGCACGTCCGATGATACTATCGTCATCGTAAACAGCACTATTTAACACGTCCAATATACTCATTGTTAATAAGTACTTTATACCCTAACGACTCCAAAAATTTTCTATTAAGAGATGTTAACTGATTAGCATCCCGTATTTTACTGGTGCTATTTACGGGTTTAACTATTGTTTTATTTTGTCCATAAGGAAAAATTAGCCTCATCTCGTCTTTTTCTTATATGTAATCGCAAAGAAATCGTTTATTCTCTAAAATTTATTAACTTTCCGTCTTGATCTTCTAATCGTATTGTGATATTATCTAAGCTATTTGTATTCACTGGCAAATAAATAACGTTTGTCGGTGATTCTACTAATTTATACCCCGGTCCGACTGTCGGATAAAATTCGTGTATTATATGAGATTCTCGGCCGTTCTTCAGTGACCTAGCCACAGCGCTGCAGACTAATCTTATAACGTCTGTCTTTACAATGTTGATTGTCGACTATGATGAATGCCATTTAAGGGGTTCGAGTTTGACAGTATTAACGAATCCGAGAAGAGAAGCCAAAGAATTTGGTTTAGTGAAATCTATCGTTTCACTCGAATAGATTTCGCTTTTCAAAGTATTATTATTAGCACGTATTAATAATTTAATAATTTTCTTTTTATTACTTTTTGGTAATTTTTGATTTATATATGTGTTTATATCCTCGATTTCATAAGAACCTTTAGGTAATTCAATCACTCCATCGTCACCGAAATAAAACATATTATTTACATTTTCTTCAATATTCGGTATGGAATTGTATGCCATGAAATTAATCAATCCGAGTTCCCAATTTCCTTCGAGTTCGATGGGAGGAAATATATCACAACTAAGTGACGATCCTACTCCGTTTAAGCTAAACATTATTACTAAGAAACTGTAAACACAGACGTAACTGTATTTGATCGTTGATAACGTTTATAATTATAGTTTATATTGACGGGTTGTTGCTCCGATGTTTGAAAATAACGAACTAATTCAATTGGTGGTCTTAAATTACCAAACCTATCGAAATAGTTTATTGTCTTATTTTGTTTACGGTAACATACCCAATGTGTGCCTGACCCGCGTATACTATCTAAATTAACAATACCGGTTTCATTTTTCTGAATTTTTAACGGTAAAGTATCTTTCATAAAAACACCTCTAAAATTAGATACATTCAAGAGTTTAGCGTAGGAAAACAATTCATTATTGGTGAAAGCGTGTGAGGGAATCTTTATTTCTTTCGATTTTTTTTTATTCCCACCGCCACCACCGGATTTTTTATACGGTCGTAAGTATAAAAAACGACCCCCCAGTATAATCCTCTTCCCCTCCTTTTTTTTTAGATTTCGAAATTTGTTTATTTTTTATTTTTTTTAATTTTTAATACCGCTACCAAATTTACTTTACGCTTTCATAATATTAGTTAACGCCCAAGCAGCAGCTTTTTCACCAATAGACGAGTCTCGTGCTTTTACACGTTGCCAAGCTTTTTCTGCTAATTCACGATCGGCTTTAGAACGATTTTCAGTATCTCGATATTTCGAGTATGTTATATCGTGTTCCTTACAAGCCGCATCTAATTTATTAATACCTGGATCTCCGCGCTGTAATCGTTTACATAATTTCGTACCCGGACCACAGTATTGATAACCAGGAACGTGTAGTTCGATAGGTAAAATATCGACCGCTTTGTTCAGTAAATTTCCGATTAATCCTCGACCGCGACGGACATCTTCTGCACTCTTCTGATATACACGTATTTGTGACGGCAATAAACAATAATTTACAGATATATATTTTTTTTCCAATCTTCTATATTTCTGACAGGATTATCTTTCGTTGTTTTTACATAAATATCATGTAATATACTATACACGTGATTGTTTAATATATTAACAAAATTGTCTAATCTGTCTTCAACTCTCTGTTGAATTATATTAACTGTATCGAGTATAAATTGTTTGCTTACAGCATCTGTCGGAACCGATGGATAACCTATGTTATTTAACCTATAACCTTCGAAGTTACAAATTCCATTTGATACGGTCGGAATTTTTGTATCTACATACGATTTAGTCGCTGCGTCAGTAAGTAATTTCGGATCAGCTAAATTAATTATATTTTTCAAAGCAACGTCGTACTGGTTATCAGTTTGATATAAACAATTTTCTTTTAAAATTTTAAAACTAACAGCATCTTCTTCCGAAACAGCGTTACCGACATTACAGAGTCTTTTATTATCTATATCATAATCACCCTCATCTGTTAAACGAAAACCTTCACCGGTAGGACCGCGAACAACGTTTATTCGCATATACCTATTGTAACGTCCGAATTTATCGATACTCATTTTGTAAATGACAAAATTAACGTTACTACACGTTATTTTATTATATTCGCTTCTCGCAATTCTTCGATAATTGATATGATTTCATTTTCATGTCCGGTATGACCAGTATTCTTAGATGCTATTAATAAACGTAATCTGTCGCATAACTCGTTCGGATCATCCCAATATACATAATTCGGCTTATCATCGTTAGTTAACGATAAAACACCACGTCCTTCAATACGTTTCAGTTTCGATTTAGTAGACGTTGAACCTGATACCAGATTTTTCATTATATTATTATATTTATATCCTTTATTACTCTTAACTCGATCAGAGCGACTCTGTTTATGAGCATTTGTCGCTTTTAGTATCAAACCGTACGTATACAGATCCTCTTCTGAATATATATAATCGTCAGGTATTTTCATAAAAAGAAGTTCATAAAGTCCAGGTGTACCTTCATACGTTACATTATCGATAGTAATATTATCGCCCTCGAAATTAATAGACGAATTGCCTATCTTTATCGAATTATCGTCTCCAAAATAAACACCGTAAGTATGATCGATTTCCTTATTTTTATCATTAAACAATTTACGTAAATATAATCTAGGTAATTTACCTGTAACAGCGTTATCAATATAATAATTTGCTCTACTAAGACCAGTAGATGTTGATAGTACTTCTTGTAATGTCGGCGGTGTTTCATATATTTCCGTAGCACCTTCGTTAACATCCATTTCAGGTGTACTAGTTATCGATCCAATTTTTCTCATTTTAATCGGTGTAATTCCTACTTCTTTTTGTTCTTCTATTTTATTTCCACGACGTTTATGTTTTTTTAAACGCGTTTCTACATCATCCATTTTTTCATCCGTATCGTAAAGCACATCACGTAAATTTATTAACTTTTTAAAGGTTGAACTATTGGTTCTAATTGTTTCTCTAATTCCTGTTGTTCGCTGATAGCGCTTTGAGTCAAATTAGCGTGTTTCCGTCTAATATCTTTCCTAATTTGTTTGATCTCTTTCGCAAGTTGTTCACGTTTCGCCCGCGACGTCATCTTGTACAATAATTTATCAATCCTTATGTATCTATATAAATATCGAATCCAATACGATAACGACCGCGACACATATCACTCTCTTTGTCTATTACTAAAAAATGATGTTTACCACGTATCCATGCTTTATTACAAATTTCTTTAAAACAATGAAAACTCATATCTGTGATAACATGATCGGCAAAAACATGTTTTAAATTTAGTTCATCTTATCGAAATAAAACTATTAAATTTGCGTTATCTCGTATCAATTGTTTTGGAATTTTACTATACGACTGACACAAATAAAAAACATCGATATTATTATGTCTCCCCATTGTAAAATAATTTCGTATATTATACTGACGTTCACAAGCTATATCGTCAAAAATTATTACAGAATTAGGTTTAGCTTCATTTGAATGTATAACCTCGTCATTATCTGTAAACGTATGATAACCTATAAACGGTATTTTTGAAAACACTCTATTTAAAAACTTGTATTTAGGTTGATACAACGATTTTGAAAACACATATATATTTTCAAAACATAATCCTTTCGGATCGAATAACAAATTAAGCATTAAATTAGTTTTACCCATGTCCGATGAGCCTGTAATTAAACATCTAATATTATCTGGTAATAATTTACTATGTTTTTTTCTTTTTCTTCAGATCCCTACAATTATAAACAATCGTATCAATACCGCGAATATTTATTTTATGTTTCTGCCTTTAAGCTTCATCACTGACGTCTATTTTTTTTACACATGTTATTATATAATATTATTTCTATTAATCCAACTGTCATGTGATTTATCATAACCCAACTAACGTACAAGTACTTTCTCACCTTTACGTTTTAAAATTTTTTCAATTAAATATACGTCACCGAATTTTATTTTACTTATTTCTTGTTCATAAAAACCACCTTCTAATATATTACCTTTATCGTCCTTCAGAATATACGTTCTCGGCGCTGTAGATTAACGTTGTAAATAGTAAATAACTCGTTTGTCCAGTTAGGAAGGTAACATTTAGCAAACACCTTTTTATATTTGCTAATTCTTTCTCTATCACCGATTTTAAATTTTGGAGGTTTCTTATTGAACGTTAATTATTTTCTTTTATTTATTCGTAACAATACTTCTTTTTCGTTATTCTTGTTTACATCTACAGGTTTCATTTTAATCGTTCTGTGCACAGTATTATTGTAGTCTCTCAATAAATCGGGAAGGATATTCAACCACGTATACTTACCGTTAGTTGTAAACAATTTCCACATTTTATTTTTCAAAGTACGGTTGAACCGTTCGATAATAGAAGCTTTTTTATCTGAATGTGTAGAATAATGATTTATATTGTATTGCTTCAACAAATTACGCACACGTTCGTTGTACCATTCTTTACCTTTATCTGTTTGTAAATGATTCATTTTATTATTTTGTAATAAAATTTTAAGTACTCGCGCAACATTTTAGGACGATTTTGTTTTTATTGGAACAGCGAATGCGTATTTACTGAAACAATTTATCATTGTTAATATATACTTATAACCTCTATTTAACTTTGCATATGGAATCATTTCTACAAGATCGGCTTGATATAAATCATCAAGACCTTTGAGCTCAACACTACGAGTTAAAAAGTTTTTTCTAACTTGTTTATGTAATTCGTTACTGATATTCTCTCTTACACTCATTATATATATGTTGACGGTTCTAACTACGATAAGAAAATGAATAAAAAACAACAAACACAAATACATCAATACTATTTTTTATTATTTTTTAATAATAATTAATTACATACAATCTTCATCTTTGTGAATTTTCACCAAGAAACAGTGTGGTGATACTTTTTCATGAACAGTCCAAGGATCATCAGAACATTTCCAACCGTTTAAAATGACTCTACACTCTATACATGATAATTTATTACCAACACCGGTATAATAAAATCCGGCGTTAACCAGTTTTTTAAAATTGGGCTCGAGTGTAGGCCAAATTTTAAATGATAATAACATCACTTTTTAGTCTCTGCAATACATCTTTTCGCATTCTATAATTATTGAAATTATACATTATACATCGCTCCATCTCACAATTCGGATTCGATAATTTATGCATAAACTGAATATGTTCGATAGGTAAAGTTCCTCTTGTCTGAAACCCGCACAAAGAACACTGAACACTATCTAAATACCGTTTAAAAACAAAACCGGATTCTAACAATTCATTTATCGAATGATTGATTAATCTTTCACACAACAGCGCTTGTTTTGAAATTGTTTTTTAACCGACGTCTTCACAGCGACTGGTGACGCACGAACTGATTTTGCTTTATACAATTTTTCTTCTTCATGATCGATACTCAGTAGTGTTTGACGACTACAGTTTTTTAATTTTTTCAATACAGCACCGTACGTATAAGTAATCGGTAAACTCATTTTAATAATCTGTTTGTTCCTTTCAATTTTAACAACATTTGCTCGTGTAAATTCATTCAATATTAAACAACAAATTTCATTAAAATTTAATTCTCCATCGAGTGACGGGCCGAAATAATATATTTTCCAATTAAATGCGGAAATACTGTTTTCAAATTTATCAGTCATTTTGTTTTTAAAAATCAAAGATATCAATCTACAAAAAATAATTTAATTTCTGAATCATCATGGCTTTCAATCAACTGTAAACAACACAGTAATTTACTTTTATTTCTTTCAAAAATAGCACACGGACATGGACCGTCTATAACGTCAGTAAACTTATCACTACAACAACACCCGGCTTCAGGTAACTTCTTTACTTCACAATAAAAAATAATTTCTTTTAAACAATCATATATCCCCTTCAGTTGACATGTTCGAAAATGATCTATCACCAAATCGTCTAAACTCGTTACTTTAATAATATTTGATAACCTTAATACAACGTCTTCTGAAAATTCGTGTTTTAATAAGTCGATTATACTGCTACCGTCCATTCTTTCGTTAACATGTTCTCACAGAGACTACAAACTGAATACTGACAATAAAATTGAACGAAACAAATGTATACTAAACATTCGGTTAGGTGGGGACGAAAAATAGTTCTTTATATATTCTAACTAATAAACAATATGGCGAGGCTTTCGCATGCTCAATCCAAGGATCGTCAGTCTCCTCCCACTCACAAAGAACCGCTTTGCATTCCACGCACATTACGTCGTCTTCAATTCCGGTATAATAAAATCCTGCTGATCTGAGTCTATCGGCTGACGGTGAACGTTTTGGCCATGTATAAAATGTCAACTTCATCATTTCTTCTGTTTCTTCAACACATTTTATCGCATTCTGATAATTAGCAATACACTCTTTTGATTTAGCGAGTAACATTTGTCTCAGAAAATTCATTATTTACAAAATAAATTTGACGAAAAATCTGTGCTCGCAAAATTCAACACAATGTTGTCACTAAGACCGCAAGCCATTTACTGGCAGAGAAATTTAATAAACATTTGTTTAATCGGGGACTGAAAATAGTTCTTTATATATTTTAATTAATAAAAAAAAATATGATTTGGTAATGCGAGGGATCGAACCCACGAACTAATAATACTGATAAAACCGTTATAGGATACAATTAACGCACACGACCAAATCATATTTGATAAATAATAATTTTAAAACGATACTAAACGAATAATTCAAAATAAAAAAAGCGTACACATTTCCAGATGAAATTTGTTTACTACTATTTTTCCGCACACTGTCTCTTGTACAATTTAATTAATATACAGTCTGGCGAAGCTTTCGCGTGTTCGAACCAAGGATCGTCAGTCTCCTTCCAATTACAAAGTACTATTCCGCATTCAACACATATTACGTCGTCTTCCGTTCCGGTGTAATAAAATCCGGTTGTTACCAGTCTCTCGACTGACGGACAACGTTTTCGCCATCGAGGAAACGCGAATGATGCTTCCATCTGTTTCCGCGCTTCTCGAACACATTTTACCGCGATTGGATAATTTGTAATACACTCTCTCGATTTAGCGTAATCTTCAAATTTATAATACCTATCGCAAATCATTCTGCATTTCGGATATAAAAGTTTATGCATGAACTGGATATGCGTGATTGTCAGATATACTTTTGTTTTAAACCGCACTTGCTGCATTTAATATTATCTGAATTAGTTATAAAAGCAAAACCTTCGTTTTCAAAAAAATCTAGTACAATCTGGACGGGTGTAGCATGCGTTACAGACATCTTAAACGAAAATCTCGTATTAACTGAAAAACATTGCATAAACGATTGTATTTACAACGTTATCCAAAACACGATCGCGATTGAAATAAACAAAGAATGCGGTGGCGAATGATTATTTATTTGTTGACAAACAGACGCGCTCCGGCGGTCACCGAACTCCGAATGTTTATGTTTACGTTTTTTTACTGCGTGTCCCAGCTTTACATTGTTTACGAACGAGTGTTTATGTTTATGTTTGTTACTGGGTCAGCGTGTCGATCGGAAAGGAAAACAACGAGCACGTGGCCGGTCGGCGAGAAAAAACGTAAACATAAACATTCGTTCCGACACGTAAACAATGTAAAGCTGGGACACGCGGTAAAAAAAATGTAAACATAAACACGCGGAGTTCGGTGACCGGCGGCTATGTAGATTAAGGCGGCGGTGGGGAGGAAGGAAAAATTGTAAACATAAACAAACGAGAGGGGTGTGGTGAGAAAGAAAAAATGTAAACATAAACACGCGGAGTTCGGTGACCGGCGGCTATGTAGGTTAAGGCGGGGTGGAGAGGATGAAAAAAATGTAAACATAAACAAACGAGGGGGCGTGGCTGTCCCAGAACCAACCTTTTATTACTACTAGTATGAACTACGGTTAATAGCTTATGCTACAAGATACATAAGGGTTTATTTTAAAAATAAGTACAGTAACATACAAGACAGGTTACATGAACAATTTCTGGAAGAAACAGAGAATAAATAGTTACAGTGACGTCAAAAGACGTAGACTAGAGCACTACAGAGTCAATTGGGTTTGTAAAGAAACGTCAAACGCAATGTACTATCATTACACACACTTTTAAATTTTTTTAAAATTTGTACACCAAATTTTGGTTAAATGCAGACCAGTATACAAGGCTATAAACATTAGAAATTCCCTGTGTGTAAGCTACTTTTTGTTTACACTTCTCACCATTTTATCAGAAAACTTTCCATTTCTAATACAAAAACCCCAATAATGTGAAACATACCATTACAAAAAGCTTCTTCCAAAAATTTGCACCATTTCTCACTGTATGCAACGTGCTCCATTTTTAATCAGTGTTCTTTGTTTTAAGATTTACATTAATTATTCAGAATGATTAGATATGATGAACTGATAAATGTTGTTGGCACAGAAGAGGATGCAGTTTCTTTTCTTGAAAAAAAAGGATTGCTTGATAATCGTCGCCATTGCATTAATGGAATGGGCATGACACTGTGTTGCATCTTGGAAATTGACAACTTTGGTGTTGCAGTAAGAGAGCTTGCTACGTTTATAAGTCAGTTCGCCAGGACACGATTTGAGAGGACCAGACTGCCGCTCACAACAATAATTTCATTTATTTACTGCTGGTGTGATCAGTGTACCAATGTGAAACATAGTGAAAATTAACTGGAAACCAACCACAACACTCATGTAGAGTAGACGTTTTATTTAAGAAGTATCTGTGCCTCAACCCAGTACTAAATCCAGTATACTGTAACAGGATCTACTGTTCCACACTGTAAATAAGGAAGACAGGCAATAATATATATCTATGTGTAGGCTGAGGAGAATGGAATGGCTGTTTACTTAACCACTTTACCTGGTATTTTCGTCACTTAACCAAAAATTTGTCCATTTTAAGTACCGACTCTAACCTATCAGAATGCAATGTAACTGGAATTTGTTGAAAACAAGATTAAACTATCACTCATATATTCAACCCCCCCCCACAGAGTGAGGGAGGGGGAAGAGAGAGAGAGTTATATATCATTGTTGAATAATTAAGACATTCCTTTTAACAAAAATTACTTTTTAATTAAATTATTACAACTATTAGTTATACAACTATTTATTTTTACTTTAATTATATTTATGTTTCTGAAGTAATATTAAGTACAATACAATAATTAAAATAAAAGTATATTTTTGTTAAAAAGTATTTTATTTTTTATTGAATAATAATAATAATAATAATAATAATAATAATAATAACAACATAAGAATATAGAATAAAGTAATTTGTAAATATATCGTTATACTTCTGACGTGTGAAGTAGTAGTATACATCAATAGTCTACTCTCATACAGTATACGAATTTGTTGGAAAATATCACGCATACTACTTGGCAAGTGTTCAACACTGATTTAAAAATGTTTTGTTTAATGCAAACACTGAAACACGCTATACACAAGAAATAGAACTCATCATGAACATAACGTGATTATATTACTTCTTACGGTATAAGAATATGATATCGGTTTTTGATTAATATCCACTTGTAAAGGAAAAAATACAGTAGATAATTTTTTATAAATAAGTTTGTTACAGCTGCTGTGATGTTGTTTAGATTAAATAATGTAACCTAACCAACTTTTAAGTATTGAATATTAAGTATAAGTATATATAATCCTGAGAGAAAATGAACAATTAACACCAATTTTTGAAAGAACCATGAAAGGAGAGAAGATGAGCTTGTGTACGAAACGCAAAGTGGAGTATCTTATGAAGAGATGAAAGCTCAAAAGTTCAAGCCAAATACATATGAATGGAGATGATTGGTAATATCTGGACCTGTCACACAACAGAACACCATACAATGATGATACTGTGTATCACTTATTGTAATGGGGCAAAATATGTAACCTTTTTTAATCAACTTGTACAAATTTATTATGAAACACCCTATAGCTTAAACCGTACCAGGCAGAGGCAGGTACCACTTAGGCAAGAATGCGTGAGTCATGAGAACAGCTCTTGGTTTCGACGCAGAATTGACCACGTATTAGCAACGTGGGCTGCTTTCCGGTCCTAGCGAGATATTCTGGAACATTCCAGCCAATGAAAGAACGAGATGAGAGCCACGTGGGCGACGCCCGAAGCCGAGTATAGTATAGAGTTGCGAGCGACGCTCGCCCAGTTCGACAACACACTTCAAGCAGTACAGAACAGTGAAATAGTCTCGGGGGCCTGCCCATGTAAGTACGCGCAGCCTGCCTCAAAACTACGTAAAAGGTAATAATGGAGTGTTAAAAACACTGTAACCATGTAGCAGTGCAGGAAAATGACGTACAAGAATATGTGAAAGTGAAAAGTTAAAAACATGTTAGTGGCGGCGAAAGTGTAAGTAAGGAATGAGTAATGGCGGAACTCTGCGGATAGCACGTGCAGGTAGAATATAAAAGTAACTATGTCGACGATAAGTGAAGCAAAACAATAAATATTATTGAGCTCAATTAAACGGGGGGTAAAGACAAAGAAAAAAAGAAAGAGTGAGAGAGTGTGTGTACGTAAAAATATAAAGAAACAGTAAAGTACCGGTACTGGTTTGTAAAGATTAGTCTGTATACAATTTTGTTTACGTAATATTATGCTTTCTAATTATTAAGGTAACAGAGACAAAGAAAGAGTAAAAGAGAAATAATCAGATATTGAATTTAAATAAAATGAGATTCGTTTAGCAGAAAAATGTATTAGCTTAGTCATTACGCCTAATTACCATTTCCTAGTCTTCTGTGCTGAAAACTCGTCTAACGACCCTGTGAATTTTCTGAATTAAGGAAGATCAGTTAGCAAAAATTATTCCAGTGTTTTTTTTAAGGGAAAGAGTGTTAAGGTTTATATATTTTCCTGAAATAATATATTGGGGGCCTTGAAATCTTCTAGTGTTGAAAAAGGTAAGCCTGAAGGAACGATTGCAAAGTAGGTAAGATTCTGGCAGTTTAAATTTACAAAATTTTTATTCCTTCACAATATTTCATCGCATCTCTTGCCATGTAATGTGCCTGCTTTTAATAATATTCTCAAAGGATTTTAATACTTTGTTTCAACTGGTTTCACGATGTAAATTACAAGCCTGAATATAGTGCTGGAACACATAATTGATTTTTCCATTCACAGCCCCGTTTCGCATTAAGTCACGAAGCTGTGCATGTTCTGGTATTTCCAATTCTCTGTTCAAATAGCGACACAGTTTCAGTTTCTCAGCCTGGGTAATGATGATGTAAACGGAATGCTTCTAACCTTTTCTTGTGCCTGCAAACAAAAATAAATTACATCACCGGACACACAAAGTACTGACATATGAACTTACGCCTAATTACCATTTCCTAGTCTTCTTTGCTGAAAACTCGTCTAACGACCCTGTGAATTTTCTGAATTAAGGGAGGTCAGTTAGCAAAAATTATTCAAGTGTTTTTTTTTTTAAGGGAAAGAGTGTTGAGGTTTATATATTTTCCTGAAATAATATATTGGCGGCCCTGAAAATTTCTGATGCAGTTGATAAGATAAGTGCGAAAATCGTAAAGGTAGGTAAGATTCTGGCAATTTATATTTGCAAGATTTATGTTTGTTTACAATTGTCATTCCCTGCCAGGATTGATATAAAATTTTGTATATTAAATAGACCTGTTTGAAACACAGAAGGTAGGATTTGTTTAATTTGTTTAATGGCGTTAATTTTGAATGATTACCGTATATGTTTACGTTTCAAATATATATATATATATATTGTAAAAATTGCCACGGGTCGTATGTATTAAAATATTTAATGTTTGTGTAATTGTAAGTTTTATCGAACGTAAATTGTGTCGTTCGGAAGCGTCTGGTAGCCTGCGTGCCTTACCTGTCCCTTCTCGCACTTTTGTAACACCCGATAGGCGCCAAATTGTTTTACGAGAAAACAATTAAAAGTTTTTACCTGTATGGTTTGACAGTGCACTAGTGTAAATTTGAATCGTTCGCCGACTGGCATGATACCGATTCTCGTTTGAGTGGGGGAAAACGTGTTGCCAACTTGAATAATGTTGGTTATGTTGACTCACTGCTATTAAACAAAACATACATAATATTCTCTATAAATAAATACTGGACAGTTATTCTCGGTACACACTTTTTTATTTAGGCTCTGAATTATTAGTTCTTGTTAACGCTTTATACAAAATAATAATTGATATAATAATTTTAGCCTCGGCAAAATATAGTCGTTCAGTCAGCGGATTGCTGGGTTGGCAGTACAATGTTTCTATTAGATGCAAGACAGCGTTGGTTATTATTTACAAAATTAAATCTGCCTATAGGGTCCTTTTAAGTACGATACTGAAGTTTTTATAACAAGATAACAAATAAGAACATATCATTTAAAGTTTGTGATCATTAAAATTACACAAGGTTTGCTATAAATTAAATATTGTGGTGTTGAAGTGTGACAGTGTCGTTGTGTAACATAGGTTATCATGTGTTCATTCAATGTTTACAAAGTTATTTCTTTATTTTATCAGTCCTTGAAAATATTTTCAGTGATAGTGAGAGTTTTATTATATAGTTACAATTTTTGAAAGAGAATTTGTTTTATAATAATCAAATAAATTCAGCAATACTCAACGTTAGTAGATATGATGGGTATTGTCAGTAGTCCATGTAAAGTAATGGGCCGATGTTGATTCTTCCTACTTCAGTCTTGGGCTCAAAAATTGGTTGTCATCTTCTTCAAGTCGACTTACAGGTATTTTCCGGTCATCTGGATTAATTCCGAGCTGGTCCTTGGTGTAGATTAGTTGTAATGGCCTCTCATCTGTTGTCCTGGTACTCCTTCTCAAAATTGTGGGACTTATACTGTTTTTCTGTTGAAAATTTGGGCCCTTCACGGCGTGGCGTCTCTCCAGTTTAGCGTCACTACATAAAGTATTGTTCCTAACTGAAATTAGTCAATATTCGGTTGTTGTCATGGTTACTCAAAGTTTTGATTGGCTGAAATTGGCTAAAGAGTATTGTTAGGGTATTTGAATTTTTATTTAAACTGGTTACAGATCTTCTAAATGTAATTAATCTTCAGTACTCCCTTTTTAGTAGTAAATATTATCACCACTGTTCATATTTTGGCTCAAGGATTAAGTTGACATCCAATATTATAGTGTTCACTTAGGTATCAACATTTTGACAGTTTTGTAAATTTTATTTAATTATACTGTTTTTTTAATTTATATTATTATCATAATATTTCTTCCTTAACACAATTGTCTATTTGTATTTCATAGTTTATGTGGTTTAGTCTTCCTAATGTCAGTGTTTAATTCTATAAATTGAAGTTTTTTGTAGTTGACAGTTGGGAATTTGCTTAGGCTTAAACAGCAATTGACTATTTTTCTTTAATTACTGTCATTACATTTTATTCTCCTTGTAATGGGTCCTGATTGTTTTAATACAAGATTATGTTCATTTGTTCAATGTTTAAGTCGGTTCTTGTAATTGTGTGTAATTTTATTGTTTCCCTATATTAATTTGTCTACTGTCATAACTCACTTTTAGTGTCATTGTATCTGAATGTATTGTTTGTTTCTTGTTTACTGGTTTCTGTTGGTTTTAAAATCTTATTTCTTACAACATATAACATAACATCTAATGGTTTTAACAATTCCCATAGCTATAATTCTTATCATTTAAACACAATTATTTGGAACATAAACCTTAGTCATTAAAACATAATTCTTATTCATTTAACACATACTTATTTGAAATATATTATCCACTCATACTCTTCAGTGAGTAATAATTATTTTATAGTGTCATCAAAGGAAAACAAACATATAAACATTGATTAATCTTTTAGATTGTAATAGAAAATCCTTACCACTAAACTTATTTGACCTTGTGTCATTAATTATGTAACCTTATCCTATTTCACTATCTCTTACTAAATCATATAATGATTATTAATTGTTTTTATAATTTAATCTTCTAGAAACTCTCTATATGGTGATTTAACATACTAATAGTCTATGTTTCTTAACTTTCCTAAAACTATGAATTGTCCCTTAGGCCTACAACATTAATTAACACACATTTAAAAACCATAGTAATTAGTGATTACTAATACTAACTTAAGTTTAATAATATTAGTTTGTGTAGTTACATTTTGGGTGTCCACTCATATTGGCATTTCCACTATCACAGTCCTTCCTGTGTTTGGCCAATATTAGATCTCACTCACACATAACTTATCACTTATAATTTAGTTTATTCACTTATAAACTTTGGACACTGCTGTATCAGTGTTTTTATCACTTTTTAATGGGGTTTTCTTCTCACTTTGGGGTATTAACACTAACACCTTACACTCAATCTTCTTTTAGTGTTACTGGTGGGTTAATATTATTGTATTGCTTACTAAAAATTCTCTTTCTTACATCTATTTAGAAAATGTTCACCATCATTACAATTTACTACTCTTATTCTATTGTGTTTTATTGTACCACTGATATGTTAGTATCGTGCTAATGTGATTTGTCCTAGTTTACTCTATCTGTTTGGGTTATTGTGCCCTTCTATATCTTAAGTACTTAATAATTAGTATTTCTAACTTGTCTGTCCTTACAATTATTAATATTATATACAATTTTCATTAGTGAGTCTATTTCTATGGTTTAACACAAGTTTTGTATTCCTTCTTGATTCACTTTATTTTGTCATACTTTATACGTCACTTCCTTAGTGTTGTGGCTGATTGTGTCATTACACTTCCATGTTAATTGTTTGTTAGTTACTATTCCTCTTATTTACACACTTATGTTGGTGCGGTGGCTAGTTCTAGTCCATTTGCAGTTGTCATTATTTATGTTATTCTTGGTCCTTTGGGGCTAGTTCTACTCTCTCACTTACCATCTATTGGGCTATTCAGGTTAAATCGCCTTATTTCTGTATTCACCATTTCGGTTTGTTTGTTTGTTACTACATTATTAATATAAATTACTGTTCTGACTACCTTGATATGTCTGATCGTTTTATTATTCTGATTCACCCATTCTTCAATTCTAATTCATCCCTTTTTATATCTAGTGTTAATGATTAAATAATTTATCTTGTCATGTTCTCTTCATTATGGTTAGGTGACGATATGTACCATTACATATTGCCCTGCCACTAAAATTGATTATTTCAACAAATATCGTTCAGTTTTTTGATTGGAATTATCAATCAATATGTCATTTTATTTTCTCAATCACTGATTATTTTAGAGCAATAGGTTCTTTTTATTTTTGAGTGTCAATATTCTTCTTGATCTTTGTATCGTATTTTAGTTTAATGTTCTTATCCCTTTGATATCTAATTCCCTAACATTTTTCCCTATCATTATATTGAATCGGATCGGAGGGGTACTTTTGACTCCATTGCTCCGCCGTAAAATACACATTTGATTGCTGGACTTATCTACAGTCAATCATTATAAAATTATACAAGTAGTCTTAGTGCGACTATTAAATAAATATCATTTGTAGGATTCTTCACATTATTATTATTTAGTTTATACAATACATTATTTCAAATTATATTCTTTTTCTTTTATTTACACTCTCTAGCTCTTCGTGATTCGATATTATTAGTTGGTATGGTATACATGATCTTTTTATTATTATTTGTTTTGTTTATTTTTCTTACTGTTTAACACTAGTTATATATTAATTGGTTTCGGGTTTCTTTTTCGTTTTTAATAATATTTTTTCATAGAGGTTTGGTTAAATGTCCCCTTTCTTCTTTGTGTTTTTGGGTCTACGATCTCATATGTATTATTTTGGTTGTCTTTGCTTACTATGTAGGGTCCTGTGAACAGTAACAATAGCTTCTTGGCTATCCCTTCCATGGTGCTTGGTAATCCTCTGTTTTTGAGTAATATTTGCTCTCCAATCTGATATTGTATGGGCTTCGATTGCATTTGCTTATATTTTTTTCTGATTTTGTCAGTCTTTTCTAATATTTTATTGTGAAATTGAACTTCATCGAATTGATATTCTTCGTCATTCGGAAATTGGATTAGGTAAGTAATTTCTCTTGGTGGTGGTCTTTGGAACATTGCAGTATATGGTGTTGTTTCAATAAATTGGTGGTGCGATAAGTTTATAAAATTTTCGGCTGCTGGTATGTATTTAGATTATTCATTGTGTTGCTCATAACAATATGTACGGAGAATTCTACCCACTTCTCTCAAGACTCGCTCTGCAGAGTTGCTGCTGGTGTAGGGTGAGTAGCTTGGTTCAGTTATGTCTTCAGCTATTAATCGATTGATTTCTGCTCTCACCGCCTCCTTTAATGAGAATGCGATCGGGTAAGATTTTTTATCAAGTTGACAGGCTCTCGGAATTGAATCTCGCACTGATAATCTCTGACCTTTCCAGGTGTATTTGAAAATACGTGCTTGTAACGCTTATATACTTCGATCAGTTGTTCAGCTTGTTGAGCTGTTAATTGAGTGCTCGCTTTCTCTCTCTGGAAAGTTCGGATTTCTTCGAGTTTTTCTTGCCATTGTTCTTCATTGTCGGTCCCGTCATAAATCCCATTATTTAGTACATGTTCTCCAGTATTTCTGTACTTTTGGATATGGTACATTGTTTCGTGTGGCTGTATTTCTTCACTATTGGTCAGTTCAGCTACCCATTGTATGTCATTCTTCTTCAAAATAAGTTTGTATCTGCTCAGGTCAATTATGGCTGAGTACTGGCGCAGCATATCGCAACCAATTAGCATCCGGAATGGCAATCCACTGGCTACTAAAAACGTCATTGTCACGGTTTATCCATTGCTTGTCAGCTCGGACAGACAATATTAGTTTGTGTAGTTACATTTTGGGTGTCCACTCATATTGGCATTTCCACTATCACAGTCCTTCCTGTGTTTGGCCAATATTAGATCTCACTCACACATAACTTATCACTTATAATTTAGTTTATTCACTTATAAACTTTGGACACTGCTGTATCAGTGTTTTTATCACTTTTTAATGGGGTTTTTTTCTCACTTTGGGGTAATAACACTAACACCTTACACTCAATCTTCTTTTAGTGTTACTGGTGGGTTAATATTATTGTATTGCTTACTAAAAATTCTCTTTCTTACATCTATTTAGAAAATGTTCACCATCATTACAATTTACTACTCTCATTCTATTGTGTTTTATTGTACCACTGATATGTTAGTATCGTGCTAATTTGATTTGTCCTAGTTTACTCTATCTGTTTGGGTTATTGTGCCCTTCTATATCTTAAGTACTTAATAATCAGTATTTCTAACTTGTCTGTCCTTACAATTATTAATATTATATACAATTTTCATTAGTGAGTCTATTTCTATGGTTTAACACAAGTTTTGTATTCCTTCTTGATTCACTTTATTTTGTCATACTTTGTCATACTTTATACGTCACTTCCTTAGTGTTGTGGCTGATGGTATCATTACACTTCCATGTTAATTGTTTGTTAGTCACTATTCTTCTTATTTACACACTTATATTGGTGCGGTGGCTAGTTCTAGTCCATTTGCAGTTGTCATTATTTATGTTATTCTTGGTCCTTTGGGGCTAGTTCTACTCTCTCACTTACCATCTATTGGGCTATTCAAGTTAAATCGCCTTATTTCTGTATTCACCATTTCGGTTTGTTTGTTTGTTACTACATTATTAATATAAATTACTGTTCTGACTACCTTGATATGTCTGATCATTTTATTATTCTGATTCGCCCATTCTTCAATTCTAATTCATCCCTTTTTATATCTAGTGTTAATGATTAAATAATTTATCTTGTCATGTTCTCTTCATTATGGTTAGGTGAAGAGACATTATATATACATATATATGTACCATTAAAATATATATATATATATATATATTATAACAGGACCAAATATCATTTATTTGGAGTTATATGTTATATGTATACTATATTCATGTTTAAATAAATTTCAATATTCGAAACTCCACTCGTATGTAATAGCGATCAAAATAATGCATTGTAAAAGACGCACACGTGGTTGTTACATAATCAGCTAGCTGTGGAAAGAAAACGACCACACCCAAACTTTAAATTATTATTAATATTTCGGAAACCAGTAAATTCAGGCGAAATCCATTATAGCCAAAATGTTTGCCGAAATATTAATAATAAGGTGTGCGAATTTTACGCAATATAATTAAATAATAACAGAGTTAATTAATTTAATGTGAATAACTTCTGTAATAATTGAGCTACATTAATGAGCTTTTAATATGTTATAAATATAAGAATTTACAACAAATTGTATATTTTGGAATTAGCACAACTTGGTTTGCAACCAAGATAATTGCAATTTAAAACTGTCACAGGAAATCCGGACCGACAATTCAGTTCCGCTGTGTTAAGAATATTAGTAATAATATAAATTCTCCGTCTGTGGGAAACTAACTTCGTTCTCACGGACTAAGGTGATTCAAATTTTGTGTAGTAGGGAGAGTGTGTCAGCCAATCAAATCATTTGAAGAAATCCCAACCAGCGCAGAGTTTTGGGGCTGACCGAACACTCTTCTGCCAGTATTTGAGAAGAACAGACGTACTTCTTCGATCGTCTCAAAACCATAGTTTTGTGAAGATTCATCTGAAGACTCTACGTGGCCAACACGCATAATTACGAACATTATTATACAGATCAACTGTACGATTCGTAATTACAGCATCCAGTCGAGATACTCTTCATTTCAACAAACAAGCTTATTGTGCACTACAAGCCGTGGTCATAAGCACGCAAGAAATCTACAAGACTACAAGACCTTACTTCAAGAATACGACAGAGAGGCCGTCTAAACCATTGGTGAATCAGCTGACGAGCAGAGCTACCAATCGAACGACACACACACACGCTGACGTGGGACGTGAAATCGACGAGGGACGTAAAGCAGTTCTCGCAGAAAGCCGCAGATGTAAAAACTTCAACAAATAACAGGAGAAGAGAGGTGGCTGATTTCCGAGCTCAACGCCGAAACCCAGGACGCTCAAGTAGATCGCTATCTCTAGCCGATTGGGCAAGGACAGCGAGGGACATCTGGAGCATCTCTACGATCCACTTCAAAATCAGGAAAGCAAAATCAAGTTATCTATTTTTCAAAAATTAAATTTTCTTTCTTTTTCAATTAAAATCATTGTAATTTAAATCATTCAGGTGCCATAAGTCAAAGACTCTAGTAAATAAGAATAATTCATTTGTGATAATCTGTATAGCCAGTATAAGTAATTAGTAAGCTTTAGTTAAGAATTAATAGAGATAAAACAGAAAGCGCTATACAAATCTTAACAAACAATTAAATAATTTGCTCATACTGCAGTATACGAGAGTCAAGTCACTAGTAAATAAAGAGACGTGAACTAGACTGTCACGCCTAGTTTATTTTGGAATATATTCAATTAACTTTAGAGTTTTCATTTTTATTTTCATTTGAATCTAATTTTAAAGCAATTTAATTAAATTAAAGTAATTAAATTTTCAGTTGAAATTAACTTTTCAAAATAACGAGTTCAACTTCTTAAAATTATCAACCATTTAAAAAAAAACATTAGTCAAGATCTATTTATTGTTTAGACTGTAAGGATATTTGATCATATAACCATTTTATTCTTGTGTGTTATTGTAGTAATAAACGCCGTTTTATTACCCCATATTGTATTTTTTTATTGCTGTACTACGGAGCCTACCAACCTCACAAAACTCTTCACTTTTAAAGTAACTTATTTAGTGTGCTGTTGTCATATATTTGAGATTACATACTTGCGAAATCAAATCCAAAATCCACACGCCCTAGTCGGAAGAAAACCGCAAGATCGGACAGCAGGTAGGTGCTCATACACTCACACAACACAACAACAACGCATATAAGTAGAGTTACATATGTCGGCCAACGTGGGGCGCGACAAATTTACATTATATTGAATTTACGTTCAGAACGACATAAGTAGTTGAGTTACATATGTCGCCCTGCACGTGGGTCCCGAAATTCAATAAATTTCAATTTAAATCACAGCGAAATTGAAACGCCACATTTGTAGTAGAGTTACATATGGCGCTCCAATTTCGTGGGGCTCGATAAAATTAAATTAATTAAATTCAATTTAAATTTAATTTACGTTAAAACCAAGTTTGCTGTTTTAACTTTTAAAACAGCTGGCATCCAACTGAACAATCCCCAAAGAAAAGTTTTGTGATTGGTAGTGGTACAGCGGTAAAGTGTATTTGAAATTATTGTGTATTTGAAATTGTTGTGTAAAAATGGATATGGAAAAAATACTTAAACAAATGCAGCAAATGAGCGCGGATTTGACCGCTAACATGAACGCGAAGTTTAAGAAAATCGACGCGAATTTTGAGCTAAGAAACACGGAAATAACGTCCAAAATTGAGGTGCAAAAATCAGCTTAACAGAAGCATTAGAAAATAGCAACGCAGACATAAACGCAGAGATAAAACAAACCAATAAAGAATTAACTGTTAAAGTCACCGAAATCGCGGAAAGCAATAGAGAAATTAAAGAAAGTAATAAAGAATTAGCCGCTAAAGTTACGGAAATCGGAGAAAAAGTACATACGGTAGAAACGAAAATAAATGAACGGTTTAAGGTTTTTGAGACCACAATGCAAAAATCGTTTATCGAACAAGTTACGCGTATGGAGGGCGGTTCAAAGAACACATTAGTAGGTGTGAAAAACAGACCGCTGATGTCGCGAAAAAAGTTGACTCGCTCGAGATAAGAATTCAAACTGATGCGACAGAAACTCAACGCCAAGTAAGTAGACTTGATGCTTCGATTGTAGAGACGCGATCAAATATAGGCTCTAATAAAGAAAGAGTATTACAAGCACTTAACGACGAGATTTTGAAAGTACGACAGGAAGTACGCAGGAGAACCGCTCCTAATATTCTAGTACAAGGTCCTGTCGATGAATAGAATCGTGTATATTTTACAGGGGAAAATAATGAAAAGCCTATTGAATTTTTGTTAGCCTGTGAAAATGAAATGACGAAAGTAGGTTCGAGACTTGAAGATCAAGATAAAATACAATGGGTAGTAAACGCGATGCATGATTCGGCGCGTAAATGGTATAATATTGTGCGCGATAAAGTGTCCACATACGCGGAATTCAAACAGAAATTTGAAAGCCGGTATTGGAATTCGCACACTCAAAGACTGTTACGCAACGAATTAGAATATGGAAGGTTTGAACGGAAATTGGGTATTACGGCGGAAAATTATATCATCCAGCAGGTCGGGCGCGCAAAGCATTTAACACCAGCATTTTCAGAGATCGACATTGTCACTAAACTAGCCTATCATTTCAACCACAATATACGTTTAGCTGTGTTTACGCAAGGTATACGCACGGTCGATGAACTGCTCATTTTAGTGTCCCAAAGCGAGACAGTTTTTGATTTAGACGGTTGGCGTTATAACCCAGATTTTCGCCGAAATAACGACGATCAGAATACACGGGTACAATACCATCAGCAACCTGATCAGAGGCCAAGTACAAGTTCTACTCCACCCCAGACATCGTTAAAACCCCCAGATAAGACCTTAGAATACAAAGGTAAGCCAAATATCTGTAGACCGAAAGGGCAATATAAGGGCAACGATGGGACGCAGATGAGAACTATACAAACGGTCGAAATAGCGAGAAGTGATACAATAGCGCAAGACAGCGATACACAAAGCATTAAGGACCCTAGTGAGAAGAAAATAAAAAAAATAATTTAAAAAATTAAAAAACACGACTGCCAAAAAAATAAATGAATAAATAAAAAATAAATTGATAAAAACACTAAATAAAATAACTAAATAAAAATAATATTTAGTAAAAATCACAAAATCTAAATACGCGCAAAAAGTCAGTTTAACGGAAGCACTAGAACATAGTAACGCGGATATAAATGCCGAAATAAAACAAAGTAATAAAGAATTAACCGCTAAAGTCACGGAAATCGCAGAAAGCAATAAAGAATTGACCGCTGAAGTCACGGAAGTAGGAGAAAAAGTGCATACAGTAGAAACGAAAATAAACGTACGTTTCAAGGTTTTTGAGACCACCATGCAGAAATTGTTTATCGAACAAGTTACGCGTATGGAGGGCCGATTCAAAGAACACATCAGTAGGTGTGAGAAACAAACAGCCGAGGTCGCGAAAAAAGTTTATACACTCGAGGTAAGAATTCAAGCGGACGCGACAGAAACTCAACGCTAAGTAAGTAGACTTGATGCTTCAATAGTAGAAACGCGATCAAATATAGATTCTAATAAAGAAAGTTTATTGCAAGCACTTAATGACGAGATCTTAAAAGTACGACAGGAAGTACGTAGGAGATCCGCTCCTAATATCCTAGTACAGGGACCTGCCGATGAAAAGAATCGTGTATATTTTACGGGGGAAAATAATGAAAACCCAATAGAATTTTTGTTAGCCTGTGAAAATGAAATGGCGAGAGTAGGTTCGAGACTCGAAGATCAAGATAAAATACAATGGGTGGTAAACGCGATGCGTGTTTCTGCGCGAAAATGGTATAATATTGTACGTGATAAAGTAACCACATACGCGGAATTCAAACAGAAGTTCGAAAGCCGGTATTGGAATTCTCACACACAAAGATTGTTACGGAACGAGTTAGAATACGGACGTTATGACAGAAAATTAGGTATAACGCCCGAAAATTATATCATCCAGCAGGTCGAACGCGCAAAGCATTTAACCCCAACATTTTCAGAGATCGGCATTGTCACTAAACTAGCCTATCATTTCAACCACAATATACGGGTAGCTGTGTTTACGCAAGGTATACGCACGGTTGACGAATTGCTCATTTTAGTGTCGCAAAGCGAGACAGTTTTTGATTTAGGCGTTTGGCGTTATAACCCAGATTTTCGCCGAAATAACGACGGTCAAAATACCCGGGTACAATACCATCCTCAACCTGATCAGAGACCAAGTACGAGTTCTACTCCACCCCGACACCGTCAAAACCGCCAAATAAGACCTTTGAATATAAAGGCAAACCAAATGTCGGTAGACAGAAGGGGTAAAATAAAGGCAATGATGGGACGCGGATGAGAACTATACAGACAATCGAAATATCGAAAAGCGATACGACTGCGAAAGACAGCGATACACAAAGCGTTAATTAAAGACCCTAGCGAAAAATCAAAAAGCCATCAATCTGCAAAAAACGTGCCGAAATGCGCCTCCAGGAAGGACGCGCTATAAACCCGGCAAAAATAAGTAGATGTAAGCACGGTAGATATAAGAACCATATGTTGTGTAAAAAGTGTACTTTTGATCATGTAATTTATATGCCTGTTAATAATGTGTTCCCACCGGACGTCAGGGATCCGTTGCTGGAATCCGGTACCGCACAACAAAGGCCAGTGAGCGCGGCGTGTCCGGTATTACATCCCTTTGTAAACGGTGTTCCCACACAAGTTTTGTTGGACACAGGTAGCGTTGTTTCCGGCGTAAGTGACAGATTCCTACGTGCGAACAAAAAGCATTTTCGTACAGCCCCGTCACTTCCAATAAATCAATTCTATATACGTACCGCTACAGATACCAAAGAAAAAATTGACACGCAGTACTATCTAAAAATTATGGTAGAAAACGTGCAATTTGAGGTGTGCGTAGTAGGTATAAAAAAATTGATATGTGATGTGTTATTGGGGGTGGGCGTATTAGAGCAAATACGCGCGGAGATTAACACTAGTGAACACCTATTAAAATGTAATATTAACAACATTAATTACACCTTCAAATTGAACACACACACACAAATACAAAAGCACGGTGACCCGATTAAAATTACACGGCCACCAAAACAGATAATTAATTACGAAAACGGTGAACAGGGGGAAACAACCTTTGATTCCCAAACTGAACGGAGATTGTCGTCGCTGCAAGAAGAGTTCAGCGATATCTTCAGTGAGGAACATTCAATAACGTCAGTTTATGAACATAAGATCAATCTCGTAGAACCAGAGAAGTTCATAAGAAGAATCTACCAGCTACCTATAAAGTACCAGACCGAGGTCCAGCAGGAGATACAGCGGATGTTGGAGGAAGACATTATAGAAAGATCTAATAGCAGCTTCCTCAACCCACTGCTTGTTGTCCGCAAGAAGACTGGAGAAATCCGACTCTGCCTGGATATGCGGAATTTAAATAACCTGGTAGAAAAGGAATTCGACTGCGCGCCAACAGCGGAGGACCTCTTCATAAAATGTGAAGGAGCCAGTTACCTCACGAAGTTAGATCTGACAGCGAGCTTCTGGCAGGTCCCGCTGTGCGAGCAAGACCGTAAGTATACAGCATTTATCTATAACAATAAATGCTACCAGCACAAGGTGGTACCTTTTGGCCTTAGCACGAGTCTCGCCGCTATTGTAAGATGCCTCGAGAGAGCTCTAGGACCCGAGGTAGACCCTTACACTGTGATATTCGTTGATGACATCCTCGTGATATCCCGCACTTTGGAAGAACACTCTGAGCACCTGAGGAGCGTCTTCCAGAAACTAAGGCTAGCCAACATCAAACTCAAACTACACAAGTGCGAGTTCATTAAGTCTCGAATGAAGTTCCTGGGACATATAATCTTAGCTACAGGCATCAGTACGGACCCAGAGAAGCTCAGGAGTATTTTGGAGTTCCCGGTGCCCAAGAACCTCAAAGCACTACGAGCATTCCTTGGACTCACGGGATACTACAGGAAATTCACCAGCAAATACGCCGAATACACAGTCCCCTTGCTACAGCTGGTACGCAAAAATATAAAGTGGAAATGGGGTTCTGAACAAAACGATGCGTTTGAGAGGGTTAAGGGTTTATTCCAAACTAACCTACAGTTGTTCCATCCACAACAGGGCAGGAAATATGTAATGTATACTGACGCTAGCGAGTATGCTATTGGCGCCGTGTTGCACCAGGAAGACGAGCAAGGAAGTCTTCATGTTGTTGCATACGCTAATAGAACGCTCAAAGGCGCTGAGTTGCATTATTGTACATTTGAGAAAGAAATACTCGCCATCATAAACGCTCTCAGAAAATTCAGACATTACCTATACGGTACCCATTTCGAGATCCACACAGATAATCAGGCGTTATCCTTCATATTGAAATGCCGACTAGCCAATTCTCGACTAACACGATGGGTGTTAGCTATTCAAGAGTATTCTTTTACCATTAAATACTGCAAAGGAGCAGAGAATACCACAGCCGACACCTTAAGCAGATATCCGCCCGTACAAAAGGAAGAGGTATACGAAGCAGCTGACGACGAGTTGAGGGTATTAAATATGCAGTACACTGTCGCGCCTGAAGCAACCGACATGCTACGAAACATAGGACGCGAGCAGGACAATGACCCCAGACTCCTTGCTAAAAAGCAAATGATAGCAGCTCACCCAAGTCCGCATTATCTGATACAAGATATTATAATGTATAAATTGTTACAGGGCGAATGGAAGGTGGTATTATCTCCAGCTATGCTTGCGTGTCTAACACACCCATTACATGTAAAAATGGCACACCCGTCACCAGTAAAATGTGTAAAGGTATTACAGGAATATTTTACTATCACAAACATGTATCGAAGAGTGAGGAAGTTATTAAAAACGTGTCATCCATGCCAAACCGCGAAAGCACCAAATTTGCACACTTACGTTCCCATGGCAAATGTGATAACGGAAGGTAAGGGACAGATGATCGCCACCGACTTCCTGGGACCCCTACCTAAGGCTACCAGAAATTTAAAACATATTGTAGTTTGTGTAGACGTATTTACAAAGAAAGTTATCCTATACGCGATCCCTAGACCCACCACAAAATCCGTATTGAACATTATACTCAACAAGTATATTCCGCAACATGGACCGATAAAGAGCGTGCTTAGTGACCAGGGAAAACAATTCCAGAATAAGCACTGGGCAGCAACCCTGGAACGAAATGGCATTAAGGCGATCCTCACCTCGATAAGACGACCACAGGGCAACCTCGCCGAAAGAGTGAGTAGGGAAATAGGAAAAATGTTCCGGATATATTGCTATAAAGAGCAAAGCAAATGGCCCGAGTTCCTACCATTCTTTGAAACGGCAATAAATGAAAATTATCATGACACCACTGAATACACATTAGCAGAGTTAGACTCTGGAATAAACCCAGAGAGATTTTGGCGAAATTATTTGCGCACGCCGAAAACCTATAATCTACCTCTGCCAGTTCAGTGAAAAAACCAACTTGTGAAAGACAGGATAGTTGCGAAAGGGCGTAAAAGGGCGGAGAGGTTTAATACAACTCATAAATTAACCAACTATGTAGTAGGAGAGAAAGTGCTTCTCAAGGCAAACCCCGTGGGACGGAGAGACATAAATGTCGCCGCAAAGTTTTTTCGGTTATACAACGGACCGTACCTCTTAGCTGAGCAACTAGCACCTCACACCTTCATCGTTACGACGCTCGACCGAACAAAAACGGTAGGAAAATATCATGCGAGCTCTTTAAGAAAATATTATGAGTAAGATGAAATTCCAAGGCGCGTCGGTACGAAATAATACGACTTTTTGATATAATATATAAGGTTAATAATAATTTAAATAATAATAATTAGTATTAAAATAAATTAAATGTATAATATAATATTAATAATAATTGTAAATAAGTTGTGTATGAACGATAGTTCGTTAGTAGCGCGGTAGTAAACAAACGCGTACGGGACAGGAAGCACTCGCCACACAATGCGTAGCGCTCAGCTGTTAGAATGTAGGTCAAGTAATTAGCGTCGCGCGGTGTTTTGATATCACTGTAAACAAACCCAGCACATTCCTCCGCGCACGTGCCACTATTGTCTGGCGCTTATCTCACATTCTTAAACGCTGCAATTTACTACTAGCCTTACTACAAACATTTACTGCACAATAATTTACATGCACAAAAATGTTATTGATTTCGTTCAATTAGAATTAAGTTATATATGTAAAGAACATTGACACCAATGTATGTGTCCATAGATAATTTATACAATGTATTATAGAAAGCATAATCAATTCAATGTACATTTAAAATAATTGAAAAAAAAATAATTGTATATACTACACTCTTTTTTTTTTAAACGGGTGGGGGAGTATTTAACAGGACCAAATATCATTAATTTGGAGTTATACGTTAAGGGTATACTATATTGATGTTTAAATAAATTTTAATAGTCGAAACTCCACTCATATGTTATAGCGATCATAATAATGCATTGTACAAGGCGCACACGCGGCTGTTGCATAATCAAATCACTGTGTAATGAATACGACCACACCCAAACTTTCAATTATTAATATTTCGGAAACCAGTAAATTCAGGCGAAATCCATTATAGCCAAAATGTTTGCCGAAATATTAATAATAAGGTGTGCGAATTTTATGCAATATAATTAAATAATAACAGAGTTAATTAATTTAATGTGAATAACTTCTGTAATAATTGAGCTACATAAAAGAGCTTTTAATATGTTATAGCTATAAGAATTTACAACAGATTGTATATTTTAGAATTAGCGCAAATTGGCTTGCAGCCAAGATAATTGCAATATAAAAGTGCCACAGGAAATCCGGAGCGACAATTCAGTTCCGTTGTGTTAAGAATATTAACAATAATATAAATTCTCAGTCTGTGGGAAAGTAGTTTCGTTCTCACGGGCTGAGGTGATTCAAATTTTGAGTAGTAGGGAGAGTGTGTCAGCCAGTCAAATCATTCGAAGAAATTGGAACCAACGCGGAGTTTTGGGGCTGATTAAACACTCTACTGCCACTATTCAAGAAGAACAGACGTATATCTTCGATCGTCTCAAAACCATAGTTTTGTGAAGACTCATCTGAAGACTCTACGTGGTCAACACGCCTAATTACGATCATCATAAAACAGATCAACTGTAACGACTCGTAATTACAGCGTTCAGTCAAGATACTCTTCCACACCAACAAACAAGCGTACCGTGCACTACATTAACGGTGGGCGTATGCACGCAAGAGATCTACAAGACTGCAAGACCTTACTTCAAGAATACGACAGAGAGGCCGTCTAAACCATTTGCGAATCAGCTGACAAGCAGAGCTACAACTCGAAACGACACACACACACACGCTGACGTCGAACGTTAATCGACGAGGGACGTGAAGCAGTTCTCGCAGACAACTACAGACGTAAAACTTCATCAATAGCAGGAAAGCAGAGTGTTGCTGATTTCCGAGCTCACCGCCAAAACCCAGGACGCTCAAGTAGATCACTATCTCTAGCCGATTGGACAAGGACAGCGAGGGACATCTGGAGCATCTCTACAATCCACTTCAGAACCAGGAAAGTCAAAATCACTTTATTCATTTTTCAACAGATAATTTTTCTTTCTTTTTTAATTAAAATCAATGTAATATAAATCACTCAGATGCCAGAAATCAAAGACTCTAGTTAAATAAGAATTATTCACGTGTGATAATCTGTATAGCCAGTATAAGTAATTAATAAGCATTAGTTAAGAATTAATAGTAGATAAAACAAAAAGCGCTATACAAATCTTAACAAAGAATTAAATAATTTGCTCATACTGCAGTATACGTGAGTAAGATCACTAGTAAATAAAGGGACGTGAACTAAATTGTCACGCCTAGTTTATTTTTGAATATTTTCAAGTAACTTTAGAGTTTTTATTTCATTAGAATCAAATTTTTAAAGACATTGAAATTAAATTGAATTAAATTAAATTGATTAATTAAATTCTCAGTTAAAATAAACTCTTTCAAAATAACGAGCTCAACTTCTGAAAATTATTAAACATTCAAAAAACATTATTCAAGATTTATTTATTGTTTGGTTTGTAAGAATATTTGAACTTATAACCATTTCATTCTTGTGTGTTTGGAGTAATAAACCCCGTTTTTATTACCCCACATTGTATTTTATTGCTGTACTACGGAGCCTACCAACCTCACAAAACTCTTCACTTTTAAAATAACTTATTTAGTGTGCTGTTGTTATACACTTGAGTTTACATACTTGCGAAATCAAATCCAAAATCCACACGCCCCAGTCGGAAGAAAACCGCAAGATCGGACAGCAGGTAGGTGCTCATACATTCACACAACACAACAACACGCAGATAGTACAGTTATAATATATATATATATATATATATATATAAATATATAAGGTTATGTTTTGGTAGTGTTATTTGTGAGAGTATTATGTGTACTTTTACATATTGATAATGATTTTATGTATTGGGTATTTTGAGTTAATGTGTAATTATTGTGTACTAGGAAGTTTGTAGTGGTTTTTTATATAAAGGGTGTTATAATAAATAATTTCGTAGACGTGGCTAAGGTACAGGAGGCCAAAGTAGGTATATCAAAAGTCAATATAATGAATTTGTTACAAATGATTAATAAACGTTTTGATGAAAGGGAGGAACTGATGGATAAAGGCTTTAATAAGTTAATTAATACACAAAAACAAATTATTAATAATATGAAAAAATGAAATGAAAATAGAAGAGAGACAGATCAAGTAAACGAGAACAAAGATTATCAGGTAACAGATAATAAGGTAGGTGATTACTATAATAATGATATCAGAGAGGTAATGAAACATCGAAGTGATGTGTTTGAAAGTAATTGTAAAAAACTATGTGATAAAATTAGGAAATAGAGGAAAATTTTAATAGACATGCTGATGAATTTATTAATAATATGGAAAACCAACTAAAGAGATTAGAGAACAAAATGAAAGGTGGAAAAGAGATAGATATAAATTAAAGGAGAATAAAGACAGCGAACTAAACCAGGTAAGTGGTTCTGATAGTGGAGGTAATAACGGGGACGATACTTTTATAAACAATAGTGTTAGTTTAAATGCAGTGGAGATAAAAGACGACAAGGTAAGTAATATGGTTAATAAAAGTGATAATTATAATGGTGAGATAATAACGAGTAACGGAAATAAACCAAATGAAAGAATAATTAACAAGGTAAGTGATGATATTGAAAATAGTGATAACTATAATAGTACTATAGCAAGTAATAAAGACGTAGTGGAAAATGGGATATCAAAGAATGATACATTAATTAATAGTAGTGAGAACGAGAGTATAATGTTAGTAGAGGTTAGTAATGGGGTACCGGTAGTAATAAGTATTGATAAGCTTGAGAGAGGGTACAAAGAGAGTTGTAGTGAATATGGGGGGTGGAGGGCAAATTTTTCCCGTGTTGTATGTGAAGTAAAGGCTTCACAAGTGTTGTTGGAGGATGTAAGTTCCTCAATGGAAGATAAATGGTCTTCAAAATGTCCCTTAAGTTTTTGTGTACCTGGTAAAGCCAGATGGGGGTCTTCGGGGTTAGCCTGTGGCAAAATTCAACTTCTGTCTCCGCGTTAGTACTTTATTTCGGTGTCCGATGTGTACTACAACTGTTTTCTTCACAAGTAACTAATGCCAGGTTATGGAGGTTATGTACGGCAATGTAACTTAAATAAAATTTACTTTGTTAGTGTACATTAAAAGGATGTATTTATTGGAAGTACAGAAATTAGTTTCCATTTATCGCACATAATTATGGTACAGAGACGATTTTTGGAGGTTGTGTCTACGTACAATGTAACGTATAACCAAACAAGTACATTAAAATCCTTTTTTCAATATCAAAAGGAGTGTCAGTTTTTATGTTTTTTCAATAAATACAGATGATAGGAGGGAGCGGGGAGAGAGAGAGAGAGAGAGAGAGAGAGAGAGAGAGAGAGAGAGAGAGAGAGAGTGAGAGAGAGAGACCAAAAAAATTGTATGACTATCTAATTTTTCCAGAACTATGTACACATAGCAAAATGGAATTTCTACAAAGTTTACATTAAATGAAAATGATGAAAGTACTGTTAGCTTTTAACAAATATTGACAATTTTGCCCAATACGGAAATGAAGGAAATTAACAGAAAAAAAATTGTCTACGAGTTCCCTGGAAGTGTCTGAAAAATGATAAACTTTTATTCTTTCATTTACTTGTTACATTGTGTAACAGAACAACATTTCTTTATAATTTATTTATAATTTTTAGTATACACAGTATTTGAATTAATTTGTTTCCATTTATTTTCCATATAGATGAAGACAGGGTACTGGTAATTGTAAACATGCAGTAAGGGTTATAAACACAACATGAAATAGGTACAATGACAACTAGTTTACAGTTGTCACTATTCTTGTTTCAAAATTTCAAAGGAAAAATAAAACACCAGTAACTCTAAGATGAGTTATGAGAAAACATGATTACAAATCATAACATTTCCAAACAAGAAATATTCAATTATCTCCCTATTTGATTGATAGAAACTGGAGTTTCTACTGCAGATTTTAAAGTCCACTAACTACTTAATTTAATATAGGCCTACATATTTGTTCCTGATATTGTTGGGTAACATTATATTAATACATCTGCTTCCTACTCATATGTGCAAGCAATGTTATGGTCCTAAACGTTTAATGTATGGTCCTAAATGTTTAATGTATGGTCCTAAACATCTTTAAAATTTAGACAAAGTCTAATGAGCAATTAGACCTAACCTGAATTACTACATCTAAGAATATCTTATTAGGCCATTTAGCTGTATTTATACATTTAATGCATCTTAATTAGTACACTATCAACACAGCTCTGTCTTATATTAACACAATACATTACACTAACTCTAAAGAATTTCTTGTTTTCAGTTTTAAAAAAGTTGAAATTTTGTATTCTTTTCTTTTCCATTCACTTTCTGTGAAACAACCTAAATTAATATGTGTACGGTTACTATATTGAAATCCAGTGTCCACTATCCAATAGTCAAAAATTTTGTGGAATTGTGAAATTAGTAACACTACGTACGGTACTAACGTGTGATTGTGATTATCAGTTCAATTTCTGAATTCCTTTGATTTATTAATAAATTTTACTAATTTGTTTCTTTATGTCTATTGAATGATTTCTTATTAGTTTTTAATTTTTGCGTTTTCATTATTCATTTGTAAATTTTTGGGTTTTGTTGTCCATGACATCTCCATTGGTTCACTAATTATCATTAAAACACACAGAGGACTGATCCTCTTTTGCAAGATCACAAGTATGTTTCAAGACTATTTGCAGGTCAGGTATTGTTCTGTCTGTTCACTTTCTGAAAGTGGTTGAGGAGCAAGGGGGAAGATGTCTCCATTAAAACACACACAAGCACGCACAAAATTCCTTTTTTTTCTTTATTTAAATTAAATTCTGTATCAGAACAATTGTTTTCAGAGATTACAAGTTTTTTTAAATTCTTGGATTAATTTTTTTTAATTTTATGCAATGTGGACACATACAGAGGAGTGTCAGTTTTTATGTTTTTCCAATAAATAAAAATTAGAGGGGAGAGAGAGAGAGAGAGAGAGAGAGAGAGAGAGAGAGAGAGAGAGAGAGAGAGAGAGAGAGAGAGAGAGAGAGAGAGAGAGAGACACCAAAAATGACATGTACAGAAATTTCATATGGAATTAATATTTGTAAGATTTTTTTAGCAACATGAATTTATTAATTATACTATATTATGATTTTATTATCCTTTCATTAACACCTCCAGTGCATGTCACAAATAATTTCAGTTACTTATCTGTGATTATGAATGCTTCTAAAGTTCTGTTTCTTTGTGTTCTTACAATTACTCCTATCTTTTCTTCTTCTTCTCCTCAGTCCAGAGATTGGTGGGTTTGCAATTTCTTCCTGGGCCTCCCCCTCCCACTACACTTCTTAAAATTACTCCTATACTTTAATACAACTAATATTGTCAAGATTCTGCTTGGTCACTAAATCTAATATTTTATCTCCCATTGCACAGTGACATACTTGTTTTTCTGAAAATGCATGTTTTTAAAGACATGTGACGGCATTTATTTTGTTTGATACCGTAATACAAACATATTTGCCATTATAAACATCTTGTCTTGTTAACTCTCAATTATCATGAGGTCTTTGCCCTCTCTAACTAATATGTAAATTACGATGATTTACAATTATAGTTATAAATTTTCCAAACATTTATAATTGTGCAATAAAATACAAATTCTGATATTTATTGGATAGATGTGTGTGTGTGTGTGTGTGTGTGTGTGTGTGTGTGTGTGTGTGTGTGTGTGTGTGTGTGTGTGTGTGTTGCTACAATGTTTTCTGCAAAACCAGACGTTTTGGAAGTGCCATCGACTGCCATCATCAGTGAAAATCGAGTGCACTAACGTGAGGTGGTATATGTTAATGACCACAATTCTGTGGTTGAGGCTGAAGATAGAAGTAGATTCTGTGGAAATATTTTATTTCTAAAATGATTTTAAATATAAATCTTAAAACATGGAAGTCATTTTTAAGGAATAATGATGCAAGCCTTGCCAATGGCCTCAGATCATTCTTAACTGGCATCACCACTAAGTTATTACAATTATTTACATAACTATAATTGTAAATCATCGTAATTTACATATAAGTTAGTAAGGGCAAAGACATCATGATAATTGAGAGTTAACAAGACAAGATGTTTATAATGGCAAATATGTTTGTATTACGGTATCAAACAAAATAAATGCCATCACATGTTTTCAAAAACATGCATTTTTAGAAAAACAAGTATGTCACTGTGCAATGGAAGATAAAACATTAGATTTAGTGACCAAGCAGAATCTTGACAGCATTAGTTGTATTAACATATAGGAGTAATTTTAAGCAGTGTAGTGGGAGGGGGCGGCCCAGGAAGAAATTGCAAACCCACCAATCTCTAGACTGAGGAGAAGAAGAAGAAAAGATAGGAGTAATTGTAAGAACACAAAGAAACAGAACTTTAGAAGCATTCATAATCACAGATAAGTAACTGAAATTAATTGTGACATGCACTGGAGGCGTTAATGAAAGAATAATAAAACCATTATATAGTATAATTAATAACTTCATGTTGCTAAAAAAATCTTACAAATATTAATGCCATACATCAATATTATCTACACCACAGTTTATCCAGCATGTACTGTATGTAAAGATGTAATAATGTAACATGGCAAAATTTAAATCATTCTTGTTGGTCTGAATGTTTGTTTCAAGCTGAGTATATCAAATATGTTTGTAATAGGTTTCTAATTTAACGTGTGAAGTATATGAAGCCATTACTAGTACCTGTTAATTAGACAAGAAATTATAACTATAATTTCCATTAATTTTGTTAATGTTCTTTGCCATTCATTATTTAGTTATTTTTTTTACTATCAGGAAACGTTCTGGTGAAATTTCTGTACATGTCATTTTTGGGCTCTCTCTCTCCCTCTCTCTCCCTCTCTCTCCCCCCTCTCATTTTTATTTATTGAAAAAACATAAAAACTGACACTCCTCTGTATGTGTCCACATTGCATAAAATTAAAAAAAATTAATCCAAGAAATTAAAAAAAAAACTTGTAATCTCTGAAAACATTTGTTCTGATACAGAATTCAAATTAAATAAAGAAGAAAAGGAATTGTGTGCGTGCTAGTGTGTGTTTTAATGGAGAGATCTTCCCCTTGCTCCTCAACCACTTTCAGAAAGTGAACAGACAGAACAATACCTGACCTGCAAATGGTCTTGAAACATACTTGTGATCTTGCAAAAGAGGATCAGTCCTCTGTGTGCTTTAATGATAATTAGATAACCAATGGACACGTCATGGACAATAAAATCCAAGAATTTACAAATGAATAATGAAAACACAATAATTAAAAACTAATAAGAAATCATTCAATAGACATAAACAAACAAATTAGTAAAATTTATTAGTGAATCAAAGGAATTCAGAAATTCAACTGATAATCACACATTAGTACATAGTGTTACTAATTTCACAATTCCACGAAATTTTTAACTATTGGATAGTGAACACTGGATTTCAATATAGTAACCATACACATATTAATGTAGGTTGTTTCACAAAAAGTGAATGGAAAAGAATAGACAATTTCAAATTTTTAAATTGAAAACAAGAAATTCTTTTGAGTTAGTGTAACGTGTTGTGTTACTGTAAGACAGAGCAGTGCTGTTAGTGTACTAATTAAGATGCATTAAATGTATAAATAAACCTGAATGGCCTAATAAGATATTCTTAGATGTAGTAATTCAAGTTAGGTCTAATTGCTCATTAGACTTTGTGTAAATTTTAAAGATGTTTAGGACCGTACATTAAAAACATTGTTTTCACATATGAGTAGGAAGTAGATGTATTAATATAATGTTACCCAACAAGATCAGGAACAATTATGTATATTAAATTAAGTAGTTAGTGGACTTAAAAACCTGCAGTAGAAACTCCAGTTTTTATAAAACAAATAGGGAGAGAATTGAAGATTTCTTGTTTGGAAATGTTATGATTTGTAATCATGTTTTCTCATAACTCATCTTAGAGTTACTGGTGTTTTCTTTATCCTTTGAAATATTGAAACAAAAATAGTGACAACTGTAAACTAGTTGTCATTGTACCTATTTCATTTTGTGTTTATAATCCTAACTGCATGTTTACAATTACCAGTACCCTGTCTTCGTCTATATGGAAAATAAATGGAAACAAGTTAATTCTATTACTATGTATATTAAAAATCATAAATAAATTATAAAGAAATGTTGTTCTGTTACCTAATGTAACAAGTAAATGATAGAATAAAATTTTATCATTTTTCAAACACTTTCAGGGAACTCGTAGATAATGTGTCTGTCAATTTCCTTCATTTCTGTATTGGGCAAAATTGTCAATATTTGTTAAAAGCTAACAGTACTTTCATCATTTTCATTTAATGTAAACTTTGTAGAAATTCCATTTTGCTATGTGTACATAGTTGTTGTTGTTGTTGTTGTTGTTTTCCAATGGCTCCCCCTTGGTACATTTAACCCATTTGGTACCGAGCTTCCCAATAAAGACCACTGTAATTTCTGAGTTTTTGCATTTCCCGGTTCAGCTTCACACACTCCAATAGATGATTTTTGTTCCTTTTTGAGTATTCTCTCCTGCACAATACACATTCTTCTGTGGTGGAAATTTTTAATTTGTAGAGATGCGATGTGTACATAGTTCTAGAAAAATTAGATAAGCATAAAATATTTTGGTCTCTCTCTCTCTCTCTCAAGTTATATTGTTAAACATAGACACAACCTCCCAAAATCGTCTCTGTACCGTAATTATGTGCGATAAATGGAAACTAAATTCTGTACTTCCAATAAATACAGCCTTTTAATAAAATATGTACCAATAACGTACTAGGTTATACGTTCTAAATTGTAAGTAGGTTTTAATTCCGGTACTTCGAATAAATACAGCCTTTAATGTTATATACAGCCTTTTATCCACACAATAAATACAGCCTTTGAATGTACACTAACTAAGGAAATGTTTGTTAAGTCTAATTCGTTTTAAAAATCTAAAAGGTTAAGTTAGATCATTAAACGTAGACACAACCTCCAAAAATCGTCTTTGTACCGTAATTATGTGTGATAAATGGCAACTAATTTCTGTACTTCCAATAAATACACCCTTTTAATGTACACTAACAAAGTAAATTTTCTTCAAGTTACATTGTCGTACATAACTTCCATAATGTGGCATTCGTTACTTGCGAATAAAACAGATGTAGTATACATCAGGACAGCGAAATAAAGTACAAACTTGGAGACGGAAGTTGCACGTTGCTGCAGGCTAACCCCGAAGACCCCCAGCTAGTTTTTAAATAATATAGTATTGCCCTTTATGTGGTCTTTGTGTGGAATGAGAGTGTGAAATGGGGATGGGAGAGGTATTTTGAGAGAGAGAGAGAGAGAGAGAGAGAGGGAGAGAGTGAGGGGGAGAGTGAGAGAGATGTTCAAGTTAAATAGAGGTTATGAAGGGTTAGTAGAGAGAATAAATATTGAGATAAATGATAATTATATGGTTAACAATGAAGACTTACCTTGTAGAGTAATTAGAGCAGCAAATGATGATTATATTGTTGAGAATAAGCACTTACATGGGGAGAAAATTGGTGTATTAATAACAGAGGATGGTTATAATTATGAAATGATAAACTATTTAATTGGGACAAAAAAATACTAAGGGCGAATTTACTATAAACAATGTAGACAAGGTTTATGATGAAATAATAGGGAGTAATCCTGTAGATTATTGTGACGGTATAATGGATAAAGCAGATTTAAAGAGTGATTATATTAAAAAAGATAATGTAATGTATATAAATAAAACAGAAATGTGTAAGAGTAAGATCAGATTGATTTTTGATGATGGAGGTTAGGTATATGTGTTGTGATGAACATTTAATTATTTCAGATAATGGTTTTAAATACTGGACTGAATTATGTAATGAGTTTTAGTAAACAATGATAGTGAATATGATGCATATTGTATATAAATTTGTATTAGTGTTACAAGTAATAGGTACTAGGTTATGTTGTTGTATACATTGTATTTTATGTAATCAATGTTTGTCGTTTTGATTGAGGGTATAACAATAGTATTTTGTTTAATAGAATAATTGATATTACTGAAATTATATAATGTAATCAAAAGTTAATTTGGATGTTTTAAATGATAGAACTAACTGAATTTAAAAGGTTCTCAATAATGTAATTAAATTAATTTGAGATGATTTAATTAATTTAAAATGTTGTAAAAGATGAATTTTGGTAATGAATTTAAATTTTTTGTTGATATTTGAATTGAATAATCAATGGCAGATGATTAAAATGTTGAATAGAAATGCAGGGTTGAAATAATAATGAGATAATGGGGATATTCAGTAGAATACTGAAATTAAAGTGGTAATGTTTGTAATTTTTATGCAAATTCAAAGTGGGAATGTTGATGTTAATGTAATGTGATGATAATGATGTTTATTTTCAGATGAAATTATGGGATACACAACATGGTTGTATCATACATTAATGATATGATGTATGTGTGAGCAGATGATGATTAAAATATTATAATGTGGTTAGTATTGGAAGTATTGGAGTAGACTTTTTTCTGATTATCTATGTATCTGTTATATTGAATAACTTTGTATGTTGTATTCATCAGGTTTTGTATTGTATACAGATAGCATAGTCATCTGCACTAATAACTGGAAATTAAGATATTAAATATAAATTTTCAAATGGAAATGTCAGATGGAATTTGTGTTCACTTGAACTCATAATTGAATTGTTGAATTAATTTTTTGGAGTTGAATTATCTCCAAAGGTTAAGGTTAGATGTTGGGAAGAAAATGTATCATGTAGTGTTAAGGATATATTAAACAATATATTTGTGTGTTAAAACAGTTAAGTAGAAAACCAGTACTTTGCTAAAGCCAAACCAGAATGGCTAAGAGGAAACCAAATCAGTTCAGGATATGGAATAGTGAAAGGCCATTTTCTGCTGTTTTGATTGATTCTTACAGAGTCTGGTGATACAGTGGCTACAATCACCGGATTAGGGGGGTGAGTAACCCATGATTTTAGTAAGAAAGTAAGGGGGTCATGGTGCCATATCCTTGCTGGTCCTCTTAGGATTAGGCAATGAGAGTTTTTATGCTTCAGCATAAAACCTCTCATTGGGGGGGGATTGTAATAGGACAAAATATGTAACCTTTTTTAATCAATTTGTACAAATTTATTATGAAACACCCTATGGCTTAAACCGTACCAGGCAGAGGCAGGTACGACTTAGCCAAGAATGCGTGAGTCATGAGAACAGCGCTTGACACAGTGGTTTCGACACAGAATTGACCACGTGTTAGCGACGTGGGCTGCTTTCCGGTCCTAGCGAGATATTCTGGAACATTCCAGACAATGAAAGAACGAGATGAGAGCCATGTGGGCGATGCCCGAAGCCAAGTATAGTATAGAGTTGCGAGCGACGCTCGCCCAGTTCGACAACACACTTCAAGCAGTACAGAACAGTGAAATAGTGTCGGGGGGCCTGCGCATGTAAGTACGCGCAGCCTGCCCAAAACTACGTAAAAGGTAATAATGGAGTGTTAAAAACACTGTAACCATGTGGCAGTGCAGGAAAATGACGTACAGGAATATGTGAAAGTGAAAAGATAAAAACGTGTTAGCGGCGGGGAAAGTGGAAGTAAGGAATGAGTAATGGCGGAACTCTGCAGATAGCACGTGCAGGTAGAATATAAAAGTAACTATGTCGACGATAAGTGAAGCAAAACAATAAATATTATTGAGCTCAATTAAACGGGGGGTAAAAACAAAGAAAAAAGAAAGAGTGAGAGAGTGTGTGTACGTAAAAATATAAAGAAACCGTAAAATACTGGTTTGTAAAGATTAGTCTGTATACAATTTTGTTTACATAATATTGTGCTTTCTAATTATTAAGGTAACAGAGAAAAAGAAAGAGTAAAAGAGAAATAATCAGATATTGAATTTAAATAAAATGAGATTTGTTTAGCAGAAAAATGTGTTAGCTTAGTCATTACGCCTAATTACCATTTCCTAGTCTTCTGTGCTGAAAACTCGTCTAACGACCCTGTGAATTTTCTGAATTAAGGAAAATCAGTTAGCAAAAATTATTCCAGTGTTTTTTTTTTTAAGGGAAAGAGTGTTAAGGTTTATATATTTTCCTGAAATAATATATTGGCGGCCTTGAAATCTTCTAGTGTTGAAAAAGGTAAGTGTGAAGGAACGATTGTAAAGTAGGTAAGATTCTGGCAGTTTAAATTTACAAAATTTGTATTCCTTTACAATATTTCATCACATCTCTTGCCATGTAATGTGCCTGCTTTTAATAATATTCTCAAAGGATTTTAATACTTTGTTTCAACTGGTTTCATGATGTAAATTACAAGCCTGAATATAGTGCTGGAATACATAATTGATTTTTCCATTCACAGCCACGTTTCACATTAAGTCACGATGCTGTGCATGTTCTGGTATTTCCAATTCTCTGTTCAAAATAGTGACACAGTTTCAGTTTCTCAGCCTGGGTAATGATGATGTAAACGGAATGTTTCTAACCTTTTCTTGTGCCTGTAAAGAAAAATAAATTACATCACCAGACACACAAAGTACTGACATATGAACTTACGCCTAATTACCATTTCCTAGTCTTCTGAGCTGAAAACTCGTCTAACGACCCTGTGAATTTTCTGAATTAAGGGAGGTCAGTTAGCAAAAATTATTCAAGTGTTTTTTTTTTTTTTTTAAGGGAAAGAGTGTTAAGGTTTATATACTTTCCTGAAATAATATATTGGCGGCCCTGAAAATTTCAGATGCAGTTGATAAGATAAGTGCGAAAATCGTAAAGTTAGGTAAGATTCTGGCAACTTATATTTGCAAGATTTATGTTTGTTTACAATTGTCATTCCATGCCAGGATTTATATATAAATTTTGTATATTAAATAGACCTGTTTGAAACACAGAAGGTAGGATTTGTTTAATGGCGTTAATTTTGAATGATTACCGTATATGTTTACGTTTCAAATATATATATATATACAAGGTTATGTTTTGGTAGTGTTATTTGTGAGAGTATTATGTGTACTTTTACATATTGATAATGATTTTATGTATTGGGTATTTTGAGTTAATGTGTAATTATTGTGTACTAGGAAGTTTGTAGTGGTTTTTATATAAAGGGTGTTATAATAAATAATTTTGTAGACGTGGCTGAGGTACAGGAGGCCAAAGTAGGTATATCAAAAGTCAATATAATGAATTTGTTACAAATGATTAATAAACGTTTTGATGAAAGGGAGGAACTGATGGATAAAGGTTTTAATAAGTTAATTAATACACAAAAACAAATTATTAATAATATGAAAAAATGAAATGAAAATAGAAGAGAGACTGATCAAGTAAACGAGAACAAAGATTATCAGGTAACAGATAATAAGGTAGGTGATTACTATAATAATGATATCAGAGAGGTAATGAAACATCGAAGTTATGTGTTTGAAAGTAATTGTAAAAAACTATGTGATAAAATGAAGGAAATAGAGGAAAATTTTAATAGACGTGCTGATGAATTTATTAATAATATGGAAAAACCAACTAAAGAGATTAGAGAACAAAATGAAAGGTGGAAAAGAGATAGATATAAATTAAAGGAGAATAAAGAAAGCGAACTAAACCAGGTAGGTGGTTCTGATAGTGGAGGTAATAACGGGGACGATACTTTTATAAACAATAGTGTTAGTTTAAATGCAGTGGAGATAAAAGACGACAAGGTAAGTAATATGGTTAATAAAAGTGATAATTATAATGGTGAGATAATAACGAGTAATGAAAATAAACCAAATGAAACAATAATTAACAAGGTAAGTGATGATAGTGAAAATAGTGATAACTATAATAGTAGTATAGCAAGTAATAAAGATGTAGTGGAAAATGGGGTACCAAAGAATGATACATTAATTAATAGTAGTGAGAACGAGAGTATAAATTTAGTAGAGGTTAGTAATGGGGTACCGGTAGTAATAAGTATTGATAAGCTTGAGAGAGGGTACAAAGAGAGTTGTAGTGAATATGGGGGGTGGAGGGCAAATTTTTCCCGTGTTGTATGTGAAGTAAAGGCTTCACAAGTGTTGTTGGAGGATGTAAGTTCCTCAATGGCAGATAAATGGTCTTCAAAATGTCCCTTAAGTTTTTGTGTACCTGGTAAAGCCAGATGGGGGTCTTCGGGGTTAGCCTGTGGCAAAATTCAACTTCTGTCTCCGCGTTAGTACTTTATTTCGGTGTCCGATGTGTACTACAACTGTTTTCTTCACAAGTAACTAATGCCAGGTTATATAGGTTACGTACGGCAATGTAACTTAAATAAAATTTACTTCGTTAGTGTACATTAAAAGGATGTATTTATTGGAAGTACAGAAATTAGTTTCCATTTATCGCACATAATTACGGTACAGAGACGATTTTTGGATGTTGTGTCTACGTACAATGTAACGTATAACCAAACAAGTAAATTAAAATCCTTTTTTCAATTTCAAAAGGAGTGTCAGTTTTTTATGTTTTTTCAATAAATACAGATAATAGGAGGGAGAGGGGGAGAGAGAGAGAGAGAGAGAGAGAGAGAGAGAGAGAGACCAAAAAAAGTGTATGACTATCTAATTTTTCCAGAACTATGTACACATAGCAAAATGGAATTTCTACAAAGTTTACATTAAATGAAAATGATGAAAGTACTGTTAGCTTTTAACAAATATTGACAATTTTAACCAATACGGAAATGAAGGAAATTGACAGACAAATTGTCTACGAGTTCCCTGGAAGTGTCCGAAAAATGATTAACTTTTATTCTATCATTTACTTGTTACATTATGTAAGAGAACAACATTTCTTTATAATTTATTTATAATTTTTAATATACACAGTATTTGAATTAACTTGTTTCCATTTATTTTCCATATAGATGAAGACAGGGTACTGGTAATTGTAAACATGCAGTTAGGATTATAAACACAACATGAAATAGGTACAATGACAACTAGTTTACAGTTATCACTATTTTTGTTTCAATATTTCAAAGGAAAATAAAACACCAGTAAGTCGAAGATGAGTTATGAGAAAACATGATTACAAATCATAGAATTTCCAAACAAGAAATCTTCAATTATCTCCCTATTTGTTTAATAGAAACTGGAGTTTCTACTGCAGGTTTTTAAGTCCACTAACTACTTAGTTTAATATAGGCCTACATAATTGTTCCTGATATTGTTGGGTAACATTATATTAATACATCTGCTTCCTACTCATATGTGCAAGCAATGTATTTAATGTATGGTCCTAAACATCTTTAAAATTTAGACAAAGTCTAATGAGCAATTAGACCTAACCTGAATTACTACATCTAAGAATATCTTATTAGGCTATTTAGCTGTATTTATACATTTAATGCATCTTAATTAGTACACTATCAACACCGCTCTGTCTTACAGTAACACAATACATTACACTAACTCTAAAGAATTTCTTGTTTTCAGTTTTAAAATAGTTGAAATTGTGTATTCTTTTCTTTTCCATTCACTTTTTGTGAAACAACCTACATTAATATGTGTACGGTTACTATATTGAAATCCAGTGTTCACTATCCAATAGTTAAAAGATTTGTGGAATTGTGAAATTAGTAACCCTATGTACGGTACTAACGTGTGATTATCAGTTGAATTTCTGAATTCCTTTGATTCATTAATAAATTTTACTAATTTGTTTCTTTATGTCTATTGAATGATTTCTTATTAGTTTTTAATTTATGCGTTTTCATTATTCATTTGCAAATTCTTGGATTTTGTTGTCCATGACATGTACATTGGTTAACTAATTATCATTAAAACACACAGAGGACTAATCCTCTTTTGCAAGATCACAAGTATGTTTCAAGACCATTTGCAGGTCAGGTATTGTTCTGTCTGTTCACTTTCTGAAAGTGGTTGAGGAGCAAGGGGGAAGATGTCTCCATTAAAACACACACTAGCACGCACACAATTCATTTTTTTCTTTATTTAATTTGAATTCTGTATCAGAACAAATGTTTTCAGAGATTACAAGTTTTTTTTAATTTCTTGGATTAATTTTTTTTAATTTTATGCAATGTGGACACATACAGAGAAGTGTCAGTTTTTTATGTTTTTTCAATAAATAAAAATGAGAGGGGGAGAGAGAGAGAGAGTGAGAGAGAGAGAGAGAGAGAGAGAGAGAGAGAGAGAGAGAGAGAGAGAGAGAGAGAGAGAGAGAGACCAAAAATGACATGTACAGAAATTTCACCAGAACTTTTCCTCATAGTAAAAAAAAAAAAATTAATAATGAATGGCAAAGAACATTAACAAAATTAATGGAAATTATAGTTATAATTTCTTGTCTAATTAACAAGTACTAGTAATGGCTTCATATACTTCACATGTTAAATTAGAAACCTATTACAAACATATTTGGTATACTCAGCTTGAAACAAACGTTCAGACCAACAAAATGGTTTAAATTTTGCCATGTTGCATTATTACATCTTTACATACAGTATATGCTGGATAAACTGTGGTATAGATAATATTGACGTATGGAATTAATATTTGTAAGATTTTTTTAGCAACATGACTTTGTTAATTATACTATATTATGGTTTTATTATTCTTTCATTAACGCCTCCAGTGCATATCACAATTAATTTCAGTTACTTACCTGTGATTATGAATGCTTCTAAAGTTCTGTTTCTTTGTGTTCTTACAATTACTCCTATATTTTCTTCTTCTTCTCCTCAGTCTAGAGATTGGTGGGTTTGCAATTTCTTCCTGGGCCTCCCCCTCCCACTACACTTCTTAAAATTACTCCTATATGTTAATACAACTAATATTGTCAAGATTCTGCTTGGTCACTAAATCTAATGTTTTATCTCCCATTGCACAGTGACATACTTGTTTTTCTGAAAATGCATGTTTTTAAAAACATGTGATGGCATTTATTTTGTTTGATACCGTAATAATACAAACATATTTGCCATTATAAACATCTTGTCTTGTTAACTCTCAATTATCATGATGTCTTTGCCCTCAGTAGCTAATATGTAAATTACGATGATTTACAATTATAGTTATGTACATATAACCATAATATTATTTTTAACTGATGTTACAGGTCAGTAGGCCTACATCAACATGTGTAATCATAGTTTTTCTTAGTTAATAGTACAGTGGCTATAAACTTTCCAAACATTTATAATTGTGCAATAAAATACAAATTCTGATATTTATTGGATAGATGTGTGTGTGTGTGTGTTGCTGCAATGTTTTCTGCAAAACCAGAAGTTTTGGAAGTGCCATCGACTGCCATCATCAGTGAAAATCAAGTGCGCTAACGTGAGGTGGTATATGTTAATGACCACAATTCTGTGGTTGAGGCTGAAGATAGAAGTAGTTTCTGTGGAAATATTCATTTCTAAAATAATTTTAAATATAAATCTTAAAACATGGAAGTCATTTTTAAGGAATAATGATGCAGGCCTTGCCAGTGACCTCAGAGCATTCTTAACTGGCATCACCACTAAGTTATTACAATTATTTACATAACTATAATTATTATAATTATTTACATAACTATAATTGTAAATCATCGTAATTTACATATTAGTTAGTGAGGACAAAGACATCATGATAATTGAGAGTTAACAAGACAAGATGTTTATAATGGCAAATATGTTTGTATTACGGTATCAAACAAAATAAATGCCATCACATGTTTTTAAAAACATGCATTTTTAGAAAAACAAGTATGTCACTGTGCAATGGAAGATAAAACATTAGATTTAGTGACCAAGCAGAATCTTGACAGCATTAGTTGTATTAACATATAGGAGTAATTTTAAGAAGTGTAGTGGGAGGGGGCGGCCCAGGAAGAAATTGCAAACCCACCAATCTCTAGACTGAGGAGAAGAAGAAGAAAAGATAGGAGTAATTGTAAGAACACAAAGAAACAGAACTTTAGAAGCATTCATAATCACAGATAAGTAACTGAAATTAATTGTGACATGCACTGGAGGCGTTAATGAAAGAATAATAAAACCATTATATAGTATAATTAATAACTTCATGTTGCTAAAAAAATCTTACAAATATTAATTCCATACATCAATATTATCTATACCACAGTTTATCCAGCATATACTGTATGTAAAGATGTAATAATATAACATGGCAAAATTTAAATCATTCTTGTTGGTCTGAATGTTTGTTTCAAGCTGAGTATATCAAATATGTTTGTAATAGGTTTCTAATTTAACGTGTGAAGTATATGAAGCCATTACTAGTACCTGTTAATTAGACAAGAAATTATAACTATAATTTCCATTAATTTTGTTAATGTTCTTTGCCATTCATTATTTAGTTATTTTTTTTACTATCAGGAAACGTTCTGGTGAAATTTCTGTACATGTCATTTTTGGGCTCTCTCTCTCCCTCTCTCTCCCTCTCTCTCCCCCCTCTCATTTTTATTTATTGAAAAAACATAAAAACTGACACTCCTCTGTATGTGTCCACATTGCATAAAATTAAAAAAAATTAATCCAAGAAATTAAAAAAAACTTGTAGTCTCTGAAAACATTTGTTCTGATACAGAATTCAAATTAAATAAAGAAGAAAAGGAATTGTGTGCGTGCTAGTGTGTGTTTTAATGGAGACATCTTCCTCCTTGCTCCTCAACCACTTTCAGAAAGTGAACAGACAGAACAATAACTGACCTGCAAATGGTCTTGACACATACCTGTTATCTTGCAAATGAAGATCAGTCCTCTGTGTGTTTTAATGATAATATTAGATAACCAATGGACACGTCATGGACAACAAAATCCAAGAATTTACAAATGAATAATGAAAACACAAAAATTAAAAACTAATAAGAAATCATTCAATAGACATAAACAAACAAATTAGTAAAATTTATTAATGAATCAAAGGAATTCAGAAATTCAACTGATAATCACACATTAGTACATAGTGTTACTAATTTAACAATTCCATGAAATTTTTAACTATTGGGTAGTGAACACTGGATTTCAATATATTAAGCGTACACATATTAATGTAGGTTGTTTCACAAAAAGTGAATGGAAAAGAAAAGAATACACAATTTCAAATTTTTAAACTGAAAACAAGAAATTCTTTTGAGTTAGTGTAACGTGTTGTGTTACTGTAATACAGAGCAGAGCTGTTAGTGTACTAATTAAGATGCATTAAATGTATAAATAAACCTAAATGGCCTATACCATATCATGTCCATTAACACAACTACGAGGATTATGAACCAAACCTTTTCCTTAAAGAAAAGAAATTGCATCCTCTTCTGTACTAATAACACTCAACAGTTCATCACACATAATCATTCTTAATAATTAATGTCAAACTCACAACGCAGAACACTGATTTAAAATGTAACAAAACAAGCGTAACACAACCCTTCGTGGTGACACCATTGTCTCAACACACAATTTTACCATGTGGTGTACAGTGAGAAATGGGGTGAATGCAGTAGTCTAGTGGAATAAAATGAATGTACTATGGGATATATGGAATTGTCGTGGCTTGCAAAAAAACGGAAAAGATCCGTGCGCTCTTTTAAGAACTCAATTACTTAACCCATAATAAAGATTTATAATTATTTTTACGTAGAGATTAAGATGAATCTACAAATTTTTTCCGTTTTTCCCAGATACTACAATTCCGTATATCCCGTAATACCCTCATTTTGATTGGTGCTAAGCACATTCTCGCTTGTAAACTCTGAAAACATTTGTTCTAATACTAAACTCAAATTAAATACAGAACTGTAAAAAAGAATTTATTGGGTCTTTGGCTATTCTAAGCAAAATTCAAGAGCTATAGGAAAAAACTCTTTAAAACAAATATAAAGACTCCCTGTATTAAGTCTTTTAAAGTCTACTAAAATTAACATTTCTTTTTTGTACATGTTATTTCAATTTATTTTCATAGCCATTAACATTAAAAGTGCTAACTGAAGATAGAGACACACCATACATTAACGATTAGGTGGGGTAATTGTAAACAGAAAATGGATGGAAACATTTTGATTGATTAAAAATTGTGTATAGGTTTTAAAATTGAAATAACTGCAAATAATAGTTATTTAAACCTTTGTTATTATGTTGTGTACAAAAAATTGGTTAAATATAAATAATAAATACAGCTCTAAAATTAAATTTACAATTACCCTTGACATCTTAGAGTTACAAGTGTTTTCTTTATCCTCTGATATATTCAAATATAAATAGTGACAACTTTAAACTAGTTGTCATTGTACTATTTCATTTTGTGCTTATAATCCTAACTGCATGTTTACAATTATCCTGTCTTCGTCTACAAGACGATAATAAATGGAAACAAGTTAATTCAAATACTACGTACATCACAAATCATAAATAAATAATAAAGAAATGTTGTTCTGTTACACAATGTAACAAGTAAATGACAGAATAAAAGTTTATCATTCTACAAAAACTTCCAGGTAACTTGTAGACAATTTGTCTGTCAATTTCCTTCATTTCTGTATTGGGCAAAATTGTCAATATTTGTTAAAAGCTAACAGTACTTTCATAATTTTCTTTTAATGTAAACGTTGTAGAAAATTCCATTTTTGCTATGTGTACATAGTTCTGGAAAAATTAGATAGGCATAAAATTTTGTTTATTGTAAACTGTATTATGTTTGGAAGTATCCCAAAGTAAATTTAACATTAATCATGTCAATCAATGCGGCCAGTACAGGTTTTTAAGGCTAGGAGAATCCTTGAAATGTTTGGACCATCACAAGGGCGTGATGGATCTAATCATCAAACTTCAGTTTGCTGTGAAAAACTGGCAGATTTGAGTAGTCACTTGATAAAGGATGGTGTTGTAAAAGCAACAATTCTTTCAGAATTACTTTATGGCCCTGTCAGTCTGCAAATAACTATCACTCGTTTAGACCTTCAGCAGATTTAAACTTTTCTTATTCGTGTTAGCAATATATCATGTAAAACTGCTAGAAGTATGGAATACAAAGACAAGTCGAGCATTGTACATTTTCAGGTTAGGTACCCTTTACAAAACCTTTTTATCAGATGTTCAAAAGAGCAAGCGTGTAATTGTTGTTGTTGTTTTTTTTTTATAAGTCCCTTAGTAAGGTGTCTCAGCAACAGCTACTGGACGTCAAAGTTTGCTTCTAGTATATGTTTTATAAAGTAGTGGAAACTTGCTACTTGAACACAATACACTTGCACACATCATTCCAGAAGTCTGTTCTAAAAAAAACAATTATAGTCAACCTGCTATTTCAACAGTACTAATAATGCAGCGTGGCAAAATTTAAACCATTTTTGTTGGTCTGAACGTTTGTTTCAAGCTGAGTATACCAAATATGTTTGCAATAGGTTTATAATTTAAGATGTGAAGTATATGAAGCCATTACTAGTACCTGTTCATTAGACATTTCCATTAATTTTGTTAATGTCCTTTGCCATTCATTATTTAGTTATTTTTTGTTTACTATCAGGAAAGGTTCTGATGAAATTTCTGTACGTATCATTTTTGGTCTCTCTCTCACTCTCTCTCTCTCTCTCTCTCTCTCTCTCTCTCTCTCTCACTCTCTCTCTCTCTCTCTCTCTCTCTCTCTCTCTCCCACATCTCATTTTTATTTATTGAAAAAAACATAAAAAACTGGCATTCCTCTGTATGTGTCCACATTGCATAAAATTAAAATAAATTAATCCAAGAAATTAAAAAAACTTGTAATCTCTTAAAACATTTGTTCTGATACATCTTTATTATACATTAAATAAAGAGAAAAAGGAATTGTGTGCGTGCTAGTGTGTGTTTTAATGGAGACATCTTCCCCCTTGCTCCTCAACCACTTTCAGAAAGTGAACAGACAGAAGAATACCTGACCTGCAAATGGTCTTGAAACATACCTGTGATCTTGCAAAGGAGGATCAGTCCTCTGTGTGTTTTAATGATAATTAGATAACCAATGGACACGTCATGGACAACAAAATCCAAGAATTTACAAATATTGAAAACACAAAGATTAAAATCTAATAAGAAATCATTCAATAGATATAAAGAAACAAATTAGTAAAATTTATTAATGAATCAAAGGAATTCAGAAATTCAACTGATAATCACACATTAGTACATAGTGTTACTAATTTCACAATTCCACAAAATTTTTAACTATTGGATAATGAACACTGGATTTCAATATAGTAAGCGTACACATATTAATATAGGTCGTTTCACAAAAAGTGAATGGAAAAGAAAAGAATACACAATTTCAAATTTTTAAATTGAAAACAAGAAATTCTTTTGAGTTAGTGTAAAGTGTTGTGTTACTGTAAGACAGAGCAGTGCTGTTAGTGTACTAATTAAGATGCATTAAATGTATAAATAAACCTAAATGGCCTAATAAGATATTCTTAGATGTTGTAATTCAGGTTAGGTCAAATTGCTCATTATACTTTGTCTAAATTTTAAAGATGTTTAGGACCATACATTAAAAAAATTGTTTGCACATTTGAGTAGGAAGACGATGTATTAATATAATGTTACCCAACAAGATCAGGAACAATTATGTATATTAAATTAAGTAGTTAGTGGACTTAAAACCTGCAGTAGAAACTCCAGTTTTTATAAAACAAATAGGAAGAGAATTGAAGATTTCATGTTTGGAAATGTTATATCTGTTTTCTTCACAAGTAACTAATGGCAGCTTATGATTTGTAATCATGTTTTTACATGGTATCCTGGTAATCACGTTTTCTCATAATGTATGTTGTTAATGGCCTTTTTTTAAGAGTATGAAAAAACAATAGATACTGTATTTTGAAAAAAGGTGAATTTTATTGGCACATACTGAAGTATAGAGTCCTATTTGTTTCTATTAATTAACAAAGGTACATACTGTAATAATTTTGTGTGTAATACAAGCATTCTTTAATATGTTTATGAGATTCTCCAATTTTATTTGCATTAATTCAGTCCATAGTAAAATTAAATTTCACTGTAACCCATTATTAACACTTAATCATTTGTGTATTAACAGAAACTGCACACTGCTTTTTATTGCATTATGTTGAAAAAAGGATTTTAATGTACTTGTTTGGTTATACGTTAGATTGTACTACGTTATAGGTTATAAATTGGAAGTAGGTTTTAATTCCGGTACTTCGAATAAATACAACTTTTAATGTTATATACAGCCTGTTATCCATACAATAATTTAATGCACACTAACAAAGGAAATTGTTGTTAAGTCTAATTAATTTAAAAAAAGTAAAAGGTTAAGTTAGATTGTTAAACATATACACAACCTCCCAAAACCGTCTCTGTACCGTAATTATGTGCGATAAATGGAAACTAATTTCTGTATTTCCAATAAATACACCCTTTTAATGATTGTCGTACATAACCTCCATAACCTGGCATTAGTTACTTGGAAAAAAACAGATCTAGTAGAAATGTGGACACGGAAAGTAAGTACAAATCAGGTCAAGGAAATTTTAAATGCCGCAGGAAAAGAAGCACGATCCGTTCATACTTCTAAATTTCCTTGTCCTGATTTGTACTATGTGCATGCACACTGACTGTTTCTCTCTCACTCTAGATAACATACAAACTGTTTTACCTGGTACCACCTCATGAGAATTTGTGCAGGTTATGTACGACAATTTGTGGAGGTGGTGTCTCAGATTAAAAATATAACTTAACTAAAATTTCAGATCTAGATTCTTTTCGTACGGTAAAATCAAACTTCTATCTCCATGTTGTACTTAATTTCCGTGTCCTGATTTGTACTTCCTATGTTTTTTCAGAAGTAACTAATGGCAGGTTATGGAGGTTATGTACAACAATGTAACTTAAATAATTTACTTTGTTAGTGTACATTAAAAGGGTGTATTTAATTGAAGTACACAAATTACTTTCCATTTATCGCACATAATTACAGTAAAGAGACGATTTTTGGAGGTTGTGTCTACGTTTAACAATATAACTTAACCTTTTAGATTTTTAAAATTAATTAGACTTAACAAACATTTCCTTAGTTAGTGCACATTAAAAGGCTGTCTATAACATTAAATGCTGTATTTATTCGAAGTACCGGAATTAAAACCTACTTCCAATTTAGAACGTATAACCTAGTACGTTATTGGTACATATTTTATTAAAAGGCTGTATTTATTGGAGGTAGAGGTGGGCTAAACTGTTATTTTAAAATACTAGGTATGAAAATACCGTTCCAAAAAAATAACAGGTACAAATACCTGTTATTATATACTATATATACATAACCTATATTATCCTTTAATGAAGAAATTTGTGTTAGTGGTTGAAATCACAATCAGAATGATCACTGTTGCACACCACTATATAAAAATTAAACGTCTGTTATTATGTTATGTTATGTTATGTATTACGTTATGTTATTATGTTATATAACACCACTATAATTTCTTCATTAAACGTCTGTTAAGATGTGCAATCGACTACAGGTAATGGACAACAACAATGAGGTAATAAACGACAACAATAAGGTAAGTAAAGTTTTTAAATATCGTAAGTTAAAAGTTAAATTGAAGAGGGTTTTAAGTAAAATATGGTTTAATAAACAATGTCTGGATAATAATGTCATCCCAAAGTACGCTCGAGTTAAAATTAAAAATAAGAACAGTGTAGCCAAAAAAGTAAAAGAACAAAGCGAGAAGTTGTGGATAAAACTGGAAATAAGGTCACTCTACGGCTTAATCAATAGATATAATAGGGAATTATATGACAGACACATAGAATTATTAAGAGTATACTCGTATGTAGAGTTAGAAGAAATATTATATAATTTTGGTTTGGGGTACGTAGAAAAGAAATTGGAAAAGAAAAATAAAAAAATGGTAGATAAGTTAAATAAATTAATAAGAAAGAACGAAGTAAAAAAGTAACACCTCTCTAAGAATAACTATGAAAAAAGAGTAACAAACCTTACAGAGGTAAATTTCAATACAGAAGAAAAAGAAATGTTAGCAAAAGGCTTAAAATACGCACCGCCACCAGAATTAAATCAAGAAAAAAGGATTATTGAATGCGAAAGCATAATACAAAAACTAGGAAATGAAAATGATAAAAAAAGAATAAGGTGGGAAGTAGGGAATGTAGTAGATAAAATATTTAAGAAAAGTTTGTATAATTCAAAAAATGAACAAAAAATTAAATCAACTATAACTAAACTACAGAATAAAATAAAGAAGAATGATATTATAGTTACAAAGGCGGACAAAGGAAATACAATGGTACTACTGAGAAAGGACGAATACATAAAGAAAACGGAAGAATTTATAAGGGAAGGACCATACGAGGAAATAAAGTATGATTATACAAGTAAGTACCAGTCAAGGATAAAACAAATGATGAAACAGATAACATTTATAGAAGAAAATAAGAAAAAGTATTTATTGGAAAGTAATCCAACAGCACCAACTTTTAAAAGTCAGATTAAGATACATAAAGAAGGAAAACCAATTAGACCGATTGTTTCTTTTATTAATGCACCTATTTATAAATTATCAAAGGAAGTTAGCAGAGTACTGAAAGAGAAATATGAATTTGGGACAAAATACAACATAGAGAATAATGTAAAATTGATAGAAAAATTAGAAAATATTAGCATTAATGTAAATACAAAATTGATATCACTGGATGTTAAGGACATGTTTACTAATATCACAGTAAATAAAGTTATTAAATTAATAAACGATAATAATATGGGAGAATACAGGTATAAAAAGCAGTTGATGAAAGTAATTAAAGAATGTGTAAATCAGAACTATTTTAGGTTTAATAACAAGTTTTATATACAGAAAAAAGGTTTACCTATGGGGTCTTCATTATCCCCTATTCTTGCTGAAATATACATGAATGATTTTGAAAAGCAATTAATAACTTCCACTAAGTATAAAGACAATATAAAATTATGGTCTAGATACGTTGATGATGTATTAGTAATTTGGGAAGGAAGCATAGAAGAAGTGCATGAGTTTATAAAGGAGGTAAATAATAAGGATAAAAACTTACAATTTAAGGAAGAGATAGGAGGTAAGCAAATAAATTACTTAGATTTAAACATAGAAATTAAAGATAATGAGAAACTACAGTTTGGGATATTTAGGAAAGAGTCGTATTCTGATATAATTATACCAAGAGAGTCTTACCACCCATACAGATATAAAATGGCGGCAATCAATTCCTTTTGTTACAGAGCTCAGAAGTGTTTAAAAGAGACCGAATCAAAAGATAGGGAGTTAAAAACGATAAAGGGAATTGTAAGGAATAATAATTATAGCACCAACGTAGTGGATAAAGTTATGAAAAAGGTCAACATACAAAAAGCTAAAATAGAACCAGAACAAAAGAATTATGCAGGGTCATTGACATACATAGGTTCACATACTAGAAAAATTATAAAATGTTTTAATAAATATGGAGTAGATATAGCTATTAAAAAATGTGAAACGGTATTTGATAAGATAAGGAATAAGAATATAGAAAAAATTCCAGTATTACAGAAAAGCGGAATTTATAAATTAAAATGTAAAGACTGCAACAAAAGGGGAGACAGGACGAAAATTCGTATGCAGGTTGTCTGACCACAAACGTGGAGAAGGTAATAGAACAACCAATTCGTTATATGCAAGACATTTCATAGAAGACAACCATAAGTTTGTTAATCCTTTGGAAGAATACGAAATTGTAAAAGTAGTAAATAACACAGTTGAAAGGAAGCTTAGAGAGGAGTTAGAAATATTGAAAGAAAGAGAAAAAGGGTTAGACAATTTAATTAATATTAAAATTAAATTTGATAATGAAGAAATATTTTATAACATGATTAAGAAGTAAATGAGAGAGGACAGATAGATAAGATTAAGAATTATATTGCATAGTACTAATTAGTTGTTTTAAAATAAGGGTGTGTGACTGACCCACGTGTGTGGAGAGGAAGAGGGTAGTTTAAAAGGATGCACACACACACACACACACACACACATTGAAACACAAGGAATTTACTAGAAAAATATGTAACTGTACAGATGGTGAGACAGAGTTTAGGGGGTGGGGAAGGGTCATTAATTTTTAGTTTGTTGTGGGTGAGCAGGGTGGGGGAGAGGGGTGAAGGGTTGGGTTTCACATATTTTCTGTCTATTCCCGATCTGACGATGAGCTGTGAAGCTTGAAAGCGCTAATCGGAATAATTTTTATATAGTGGTGTGCAACAGTGATCATTCTGATTATATTATCCTTTGTAAGTAACTCGTTTTGAGTTTCCTGCAGGTCTCCTATGTAATATCTTCAAATAAATACACTGCAAGTAGGTTTATTTTCACCTAGATAAACCTATTAATATATTAATAAACCTACTTGCTGTGTATTTATTTGAAGATATTATATAACCTATACTATATAATTTGTTATAAGAAATAAATTGAAACTAAAAGTATTAACAGTGTTACTTTACACTGTGACTTTATTAAACTATTACTGTTTAAATGGAAATAAGAAACAAGAGAATTTATAGGCCTATCTCCCTTTGGGAATACCAATTTAAGTTTTCACTAGTAGTAAACAAACTAACATTGGTTAGACAAATCAGTTGCGAAACTCGGGGCAATTAAATAATATAGAGTAGGCCTACACGTAATACCACAAAAAATAATGTGAAAAAAACATCAGAAACGTATAATAAAAACATAACAGTAAGCCACAAGAGTGAATGAGAATAAACAAAATTTTACAAATAAAAATAAAAAACAAATTGTAATAAATTAAATATAAATACATAAATAAAAACTTATAAATAATAAGCAACAACAAAAGTAAATTAAATGCATTACAGTTATTTAAGGAACAGGACTAGATAAAGTGCATAAATGTCCATTACAACAATCTCATCATTTATGTGAGATGTGTAGTGAAGTTAAAATCACATTAATAAAAAGTATAATATAGCTTATCAACATCAACCACTATATAGGTTATAACTCATATATAGGTTATACGATTTCACTGACTACTCGGAACATAAAGTTTTTTTGAGTAAAAACAAAGTTTTACCAACTGATTTTAGTTACAAGTTAGTATAATTTTAGTATTTATTAGTATAATATACTATTCTTGGATTTCGTTGTCCATGACGTGTCCGTTACTTAACTAAATATCACTATAATATTAACGACTCGGAACACAAAGTTTTTTATAAGTAAAAACGTAAAGTTTTTACCTTACAGCCTAAACCGGCTTTCACCTATAGAAGGCTTCATCAGAGGCTGTCGTTAGTAGCGCTGCTCGTCTTGTTGTTGGCGACGAGAAAGTGTTTCGAAAGATTGAAGCTGTGAGTGTGTGGTGAGATGTGTTCGAATAATGCGTGCGATTTGAATTGTGTCTGTTCGTTTAGGATGTCGTTTTTATTTGTTTTTGTGTGTTTGTATATTTCTAATTGTTCTAGAGTGTCTAGTTTTCGGCCTTTTGTGTGTACGTGTAGTATGTTCATGTTATTGTCGATGTTTTTATATGTGTGGTTTGCTTCAATGAGGTGGTTTGCGAAGGTAGATTCTGTAGTGGTGTGGAAAGCTTTTGTGTGTTCAATGTATCTCTGTTTGAAGCTACGTCCTGTCTGGCCTATGCAGAATTTACTGCAATTTGAACAATTTAGTTTATATACACCAGGTAGATCGAATTTGTTTTGTGCTTTGGGCATGCGTTTTGATAGTGTGTGTTCTGTTTTGTTAGTAGTTTTGTAAGCGATTCTGTATCCTGCTTTTTTGAATTTGTGGGCAATTTTTTCTGTTTGTTTGTTGATGTATGTTAGTGTTATGAATTTGTTGTTTTCTGTCTTTGTCTGTTGTTTGTTTTGTGTTTTGTGTAGGAGTTTACTGACTATTGTTCTGTCATAACCGTTAGATTCTGCTAGATATTTTATCGTGTTTAGTTCGTCTTTGTAGTCTATTTCATCTAAGGGGATGTTGTTAAGTCTATGTATCATGGTTCTAAAAGCAGCTAGTTTGTGTTGTATTGGGTGATTGGAGGTGTTGTGTATTAGTGTGTCAGTTGTAGTTGGTTTTCTGTATATACTGAATTTATGCCTGTGTTCTAGTTTTGTGATGGAGAGGTCTAAGAAGTTTATGGTATTGTTGTGTTCGTATTCGGCAGTGAAGGTTATGTTTTTATGTATTTTGTTTATGTGCGTTAGTAACTGTTCACATTGTCTTTTGTTTCCCCTGTATAGTATTAGAATGTCATCAACGTATCTGTGCCAATATAGTATTTTATGTGAGTGTCTGTCATTGTTTGTGAGTATTTTTGTTTTTTCTAAGTGTTGGAGGAAGACTTCTGCTAGAATGCTGGATATGGGGGAGCCCATGGGTAGGCCGTCGTTCTGTGTGTAGTATTTATTGTTATAAGTAAAGTAGTTTTGTTTTGTGATAATGTTCAGAGTTTCTGTTATTTCATTGATAAGTTCGTCTGGTGTGTTGTTCTGTTTGAGTTTGTTTTGTAGGATGGTGATTGTTTCAGAGATGGGGATGTTTGTGTACAGGTTTTTAATGTCAAAGGAGGCTAATGTGGCGTTATGGGGGATGTGTATGTCTTTTATTTTTGTTACTAGGTCAGTGTTGTTTTTGACATTCACCAGAAGTTTTCCTGATAGTAAAATAAATAACTAAATAATGAATGGCAGAGAACATTAACAAAATTAATGGAAATTATAGTTATAATTTCTTGTCTAATGAATAGGTAATAGTAATTGCTTCATATACTTCAAATCTTAAATTATAAACCTATTAAAAACATATTTGGTATACTCAGCTTGAAACAAACATTCAGACCAATAAAAATGGTTTAAATTTTGCTATGGTGCATTATTAGTACTGTTGAAACAGCAGTTTGATTATAATTGTTTTTAGAACAGACTTCTGGAATGATGTGTGGGAAATGATTAAATCATACCTCCTTACAGTGTGCCTTAATAAGTTGTTGATTATTCTAACTGATACATTGTCATGCCATTATCATGACAGTTCTCAGAGCTTCAGAAATAGTCATCTTTGCTGTTAACATGGACACAAGTCTCTTTTTTAAAAAGACGTTTCATTAGTAAAGTTACTTATAAGTAGGCATACATTTGTACTCATAATATGAGGTTAAGAATTAAGAAAAAATGAAACCAATTCGTTACACTGAAAAACTTCTACGCATACTACTACTCATCGGGAAAAATAAGATAACTTAGGGTGAACTTTTTTTCAAACCTTTTAACACCGTGGATTCTGCGTTTATCAACAGTTGCTTCGCCCTTTTTTACATTTTATAAACTTGTGTTCCCAGAGTCACAATATTCTGAATTATTCTCAAAATTTCCATTTAGGATTAGACCCATCTATACTTATGTGTAGCACTTTATTAAGATGCAGATTTATTCCTAGTAGAATTATTTTCAAATCGCTTAATAAAGCTGAAAGATTAGAGAGTCAAAGAAACATAGAATTCAAGTAGCAAGTTTCCACTACTTTATAAAACATAGCCTAGAAGCAAACTTTGACATCCAGTAACTGTTGCTGAGAAACCTTACTATGGGACTTAAAAAAAAAAAAAAAAAACAATTACACGCTTGCTCTTTTGAACATCTGATGAAAAGGTTTTGTAAAGTGTACTTAACCTAAAACTGTACAATCCTCGACTTGTCTTTGTATTCCATACTTCTAGGAGTTTTACATGATATATTGCTAACACAAATAAGAACAAAGGTCTAAACGAATGATAGTTATTTGCAGACTGACAGGGCTATAAAATAATTCTGAAAGAATTGTTGCTTTTACAACACCATCAAGTGACTACTCAAATCTGCCAGTTTTTCTCAGCAAACTGAAGTTTGATGATTAGATTCATCATGACCTAGTTATGCTCCAAATATTTCAAGAATTTTCCTAGCCTTAAAAAACTGGACTGGCCGCATTGATTGACATGATTAATGTTAAATTTACTTTGGGATACTTACAAACATAATACAGTTTAACAATAAACAAAATTTTATGCCTATCTAATTTTTCCACAACTATGTACACATAGCAAAAATGGAATTTTATACAAAGTTTACATTAAAAGAAAATGATAAAAGTACTGTTAGCTTTTAACAAATATTGACAATTTTGGCCAATACAGAAGTGAAGGAAATTGACAGACAAATTGTCTATGAGTTCCCTGGAAGTGTTTGAAAAATGCTAAACTTTTATTCTATCATTTACTTTTTACATTATGTAACAGAACAACATTTCTTTATTATTTATTTATGATTTGTGATGTACATAGTATTTGAATTAACTTGTTTCCATTTATTTTCCATATAGACGAAGACAGGGTAATTCTAAACGTGCAGTTAGGATTATAAACACATGAAGTTGTACAATGTCAACTAGTTTACAGTTGTCACTATTTTTTTCAATATTTCAAAGGATAAAGGAAACTATTGTTTACAATTACTTCTAAGATGTCAAGGGTAATTGTAAATTGAATTTTAGAGCTGTATATATCATTTATATTTAAACAATTTTTTGTTATTTATTCATTGTCGAAATACTCTTATACCATATTGCCAACACATTCAGAAAACACAAGTAGAAAATAGCATTCAGAACTAACAATACCATCAAAAAACACATCAACGATACAAACACGGACATAGACAAATACAATAGAACAGGTGTATACAAATTAAATTGTAATAACTGCAATAGTTTCTACATAGGCCAGACGGGAAGATCTTTTTCATCCCGTTACTCTGAACACTTAAAGGCCCTCTCCAACAACAATATACATTCTGCGTTTGCTACACACATACACACACATAACCATAGCTACACCAACATAGATACTAATCTTGAAATATTTCACCTCTTACCCAAAGGTCGAAAACTCAACACAGCTGAACAGTATGAAATATACAAACACCACACAACACAACCAAACAACATACTAAACGACCAATTACAATATAAATCACATACACTTTTTGACACAATTATACATAAAACAAACAATAATTTGGATCCCTGCGCCAATCCCCTTCCTCTACACACCACCCCCACTATACCTTCCAAGCAACAACCGTTACTAAGTTCTGGCAGTCTGTTCTAAGCTGACGAAGGCGAATATGACGCCAAAACGCGTTTGACGAAAAAGACAAGTAAGTTTTCACAAGAGAAAGTTTCAATATTATATAAAATTATATAAAGTATTATATAAAATTATATAAAGGCTACCATATTGGTGTCGGGTTACATCAACTACACTCTATATACAAATTTTTTCCATCTTACTCTATCCATTGACAATGTCTTCGCTTCCCTCCAGCCCAAGCTTCTTTCTCTCAAAATGTTTCCCAACATTCCATCCCAAGTTAGTCGCGGTCTTCCTCTCTTCATCTCCCCCCTGATTTTGCCTCCCAAACCTGTTTTACCATTCTATCACTATCCATTCTCTACATGTGTCCCCACCAGCACAGTTGTCTCTGTTCAATAAAATCCAGAATTTATATCACTTCTAAATCCTCTCGTATTTGCGTATTCCTTACTCTAGTCTTCCTTTTTACTCCTACTACTCTTCTAAGATATTTCATTTCTGCCACCTGGATTTTAGTTTTTTGGCTTTTGGATAGCACCCACGTCTCACAGCCGTATGTTAAAACCGGGTTATATACTGTTTTATACACACTCATTTTCGTTTTCCTGGATATCTCCTTATTTACAAGCCTATTGTTTAATGCATAGTATACTTTTATTGCCTTTTCAATTCTTTCATTTAATGCAGCTTCTTGTTTCCCATTACTGTCTACTATAACCCCTAGATATTTGAATTGATTGACTTGTTCTATCTTCACTCCTTCAATCTCTATATTTATTATTTTCTCCCCCATTACCATTACGTTTGTTTTAAGTTCTAACAATTTTTGTACGCAACATAACAAAGTTTGAAATAATTATTATTTGCAGTTATTTCGATTTTAAAACCTATACACAATTTTTAATAAATCAAAATGTTTCAATCCATTTTCCATTTACAATTACCCCACCTAACCGCAAAATTTTAATGTATGGTGTGTCTCTATCTTCAGTTAGCACTTTTAATGTTAATTGCTATGAAAATAAATTGAAATAACATGTGTATGAAAAAGAAACGTTAATTTTAGTAGACTTTAAAAGACTTAATACAGGGAGTCTTTAAAATTGTTTTAAAGAGTTTTTCCTAAAGTTGGCACACCTTTGGATAAAAGGCTCATTTCAAATAGAAAGGATAGCTGGTATGATCAGACATAACAAATTTGTATTAGTTTTTTGAGAATGTATTCCTACCAAACTGCAATAAGCGTATTTTCAAACCTTTGGATGTGTGTCATGGAATTTTCAGATTGCACCAAAAGAAACAATTAAAATATATCTTTTCAATTAAACAAAAATTGGTCTTGTAACATGAGTCAATAATACAGCAGGAACTAATCACTTAATTGCTATTTCAAAATGCCTTATTCCTTTTTCATGATGATCAGATTTTGCTATACGCCTGCATAAATAAAAATTATTAAAATGCTTAACTCTCAACACAAAGTATTTAAACTATTTAACATGAAAAGTTCATCATGTCACATATTCTAGTAACAAGGTAAGTTTATGGAATAGTGTTTTAGCTGAATTTATACACTAGGAGGACACTCAACATTTAGTTTGTGTGTGTAACTCTGATTAGTGAAAGAGAATTATTTGTTTAAATTCAAATTTAGTAATACAAATCTACTACCATAAAGGCCTGGAATGCTATGCATTAAAGAATTTTAATTAACTTTATATGGGGAAAAGTGGTTTACATACATTATTTCTGAAAATAATAATCCCGAAATGTAATCAGTACTTATAACAAGTTAAGTGCAATAATTAAATAGATTCTTCAACTTGTACGTTGCAAACTTCAAGTGTTAAGCTTTATTTTATTTTTAATTTAACATCAATTTATGTTCGGCAACATTAAAAATAATAATTATTTTCTATAAATGAAAATGATTGGTGAAGGGGAGGGGATAATTTTTTATATGTGTACTACGTTATCGGCAACAAAGAAGTAGTTTGTTGATAAAATTCCTTCCCGGGCTGTTTGGCTGTGGTCCAATGTTTTCTGCAAAACCAGACGTTTCAGAAGTGCCATCAACTGCCATCATCAGTGAAAATCGAGTCCGCTAACGTGAGGTGGTATATGTTAGTAACCACAATTCTGTGGTTGACACAGAAGATAGAAGTAGTTTCTGTGGAAATATTTCATTTCTAAAATGATTTTAAATATAAATCTTAAAACATGGAAGTCATGTATGGTTCTCCACACCGTTATTTTAATTATTTGCATCAAATAGTATTATTGTTTAATAACTGTTCTATCCAGATCAAATTATGTGCATACAGTTCTGAAAAAATTAGGCAGGTATAAAATTTTGATTGTTTATTGTAAACTGTATTATGTTTGTAAGTATCCCAAAGTAAATTTAACATTAACCATGTCAACCAATGAGGCCAGTCCAGTTTTTTAAGGCTAGGAGAATCCTTGAAATGTTTGGAGCATAACTAGGTCATGATGGATCTAATCATCAAACTTCAGTTTCTGTGAAAAACTGGCAGATTTGAGTAGTCACTTGATAAAGGATGGTGTTATAAAAGCAACAATTCTTTCAGAATTATTTTATAACCCTGTCAGTCTGCATGTAACTATCACTCCATTAGATCATCAGCAGATTTAAACTTTTCTTATTCGTGTTAGGAAAGTATCATGTAAAACTGCTGGAAGTATGGAATACAAGGACAAGTTGGGCATTGTACATTTTTAGGGTAGGTACACTTTACAAAACTTTTCATCAGATGGTCAAAAGAGGAAGCGTGTAATAGTTTTTTTTTATAAGTCCCTTAGTAAGGTTTCTCAGCAACAGTTACCGGATGTCAAAGTTTGCTTCGAGGCTATGTTTTATAAAGAAGTGGAAACTTGCTACTTGAATTCTGTGTTCCTTTGACTCCCTAATCTTTCAGCTTTTTCAAGGGATTTGAAGATAACTCTACTAGGAATAAATTAGCATCTTAATAAAGTGCTACAGATAACTACGGATGGGTCTAATCCTAAATGGAAATTTTAAGAACAATTCAGAATACTGTGACTCTGGGAACACAAGTTGATAAAATGTAAAAAAAAGGCAAAGTAACTGTGGACAAACGCAGAATCCATGGTGTTAAAAGGTTTGAAGAAAAAGTTCACCCTGAGTTATCATGTCTTTTTCAATCAGTAGTAGTATACCTAGACGTTTTTCAGTGTAACGAGTTGGTTTCACCTTTTCTTAACCCTAGAACGCTACCTATACGTCAAAATGATGGGTACTTCAACTCTTACGCCTCCCCCCACTTATGCTTTCATACTAGAAGCGGGTGAGCAGTGTATGTGCTAACGGGGTTAGTAGGCTATTCGGCACTAACGAGAGTAGATGCTGCATTTCTTCTGACGTCGCTAGAAGGTTATACACCAGGTATGCCCGTCAATTTGTCGGTCAGTAGCTATATACGTAAATATATATCCGACTTTTTGACGGAGAGTAGTGATTACCGCTTACCCGTCAAATTGTCGGTGAGTAGTAAATTTCACTTTTCCTATTGTTTTCTCTATTACATCAGCTGGGGTTATTATCTTTCAGTTTATCAATTATCTTTCCTCTGTCCTACTTGTGAAGTTGCATTTTCTTTTCAGGGAAAATGAACAGAGAGATTGTTCATGAAAAAGATTATTTGAAAGTACTAGCAGAACTGAGCGAAGAGGAACAGGATGACAATGACTTCACAGAGTCTGAAATTCACGATGACGATTCTGCCGAAAGTGACTGTGAATTACTCGCACCTTTCGACCTACTTGATGAAGACTTTATGACAGGAGATACCATTGCAGAAGCGATTAGGGTTTTACACGGAATAGACCAAGGCACTCCCCATGAAATTTCTGAAATAGTTTTTCATGAACCTAGACCGCTGACCGTTATAGACCCTTCCTCTGATATGGAAGCTTCTTGCTTACCATCTACTTTTACCAATGACAGCACCCTTGAACACCGGGGAGACAGCAGTAAGGGAAAGAAAAGGAAGAAAAGAATTCAGAAAAACCCAGGTACATCTCAGTGTATGATGAAGAGAACTACCATGGATTGTGAATTTATAATTTCTTCCGAAAAGCCAATCTTATTTGGAAAAAGTGGATATAAATGGAACTCTAAGCCGATCTCTTTACAAAATAAAACTGCTGCTAGAAATGTGGTTCACGTGCGACCTGGTCCAACACCAGAAACCAAATACACTTATTGTCCTCTAGAATGTTTTTCTTTATTTTTGTCGGACGATGTAAGAGATACAATTGTGCTTCATACAAATACTGCCATTGAAAAATCAAGAGAAAAATACACAAGACAAAATTGGGAGAGCTTGAAAAATACTTCAAGAGAAGAAATACAAGCACACTCTGGTTTTCTTGTTTTATCTGCTGCTTTGAAAGACAATCATCTTCATTCTAGTGCTTTGTTAGACTGTAAAATCTCAGGGAACTCTTACCGTGCAACAATGTCCCAGTTCTGGTTTGATTTTCTTTTAGCATGTCTTAGATTTGATGACAAGGAGACGAGAAAAGAGTGGGTAAAAATCACAAAGCTGGCACCAATTTTATACATTTGGAACATCTTTGTAGACAATTGTAAAAAATACTATAAACCTGGCTCTTATACCAATAGACGAACAATTGGTACCATTTAGGGGACGGTGTGGGTTCAAAATGTACATCACTTCTAAACCTAACAAGTATGGCATTAAGATAATAATGCTGTGCGACAGTAGCAGCTCTTATATAGTGGATGCAGAAGTATACACAGGAAAAGGCTCTGTTCCTGCTGATACCCCAGCTGCTGATTACTACGTTGACAAATTGACTGCAAGCATCCGAGGCACACAGTGCAACATGACAATGGACAATTGGTTCACGAATATTCCCTTGGTAAACAGACTTTTTGAGGAAAGAAAACTTACTGTTGTGGGAACCATTAGAAAAAATAAAAGGGAGCTTCCAAAAGAATTTATAGATTTAAAGTTTAGCGGTTGCAAAGAGAAAAGTTCTATATTCCTTTATGCTAAGAATTGTACCATTTTGTCTTACATGCCAAAGAAAAACAAAATTGTAACTTTGGCTTCTTCTATGCATTTGGAAGTAACGGTACCGTAAATGAAGAGACAAATTTACCAGAAATAATATCAACATATAATTCAACCAAAGGTGGAGTTGATACCACCAATCAGCTATGTAAAGCCATGAGCTGCAGCAGGAAAACCAGTTGCTGTTCTAGGGTTAAATCTTAACCTCATATTATGAGTATAAATGTATGCCAACTTATTAGTAACTTTACTAATGAACATTCATTTTAAAAAAGAACTCTCAGTTTCTCAACAGTTATTTTATGATGAGGTCGAAATGTTAAGGGTAACAATTAAAAATGTGATAACAAACAATTGAGTTTTTTACAAAAATATTAGTCCTGTAAAGAGAAGAACTTGTAAGAAATGAACATTTGCAAGATGCGTCCATTTTAACAGCAAAGATGACTATTACTGAAGCTCTGAGAACTGTCATATGATAATGGCATGACGATGTATCAGTTACAATAATAATCAACAACTTATTTGGTAGGACTGAGGGGTATGCTTTAATCATTTTCACACACCATTCTGAGTGTTGTTCTAAAACAATATAATCAACTGAGTTAAAGACTAACAATGCAGCATGCAACCATTTTATTGGTCTGAATGTTTGTTTATGTCGAGTATAAATGTATTTATGTGGTTAATATTTAGATTTTTTGAAGTATATGAAGCAATTACTTGTACTATGTTTGACAAGGAATTTTAACTATATTTTCATTAATTTTGTAATGTTCTTTGCCATTATTAGAGTATTTATATTTTACTATGAGGAAAGTTCTGATGGATTTACTTAATGTATTTTTGGTACTAGCTAGATTCACTCTGATCTCTCTCTCTCTCTCTCTCTCTCATCTCTCTCTCTCTCTCTCTCTCTCTCTCCCTCCCCTCCTCTCTCATTTTTATTTATTGATATATTGGGAGGTGGTGGTGGGGGTGGGGGGTATGACACTCTTAGTGTCCACATTGCATAAAATTAAAAAAAAAAACTTGTGCCTGTATAAAATTTATAATATATATAGATGTCGTCATTCTTTTTTCACAGCACTTAATAATTATTATTTACTGGTACTGTGTACTTTACTTATAAACTTACTTAATATTTCCTCAAACGTTGTTTCGGAGTTGTATTCTCCTTCTTCAGTGAGGGTTGAATTCGGAATGTGTCAAGTAGTCGGTAATTTGTAATGGTTTTTTAGGTGAGTTTAAAATATATAAACTCTGAAAACATCTGTTCTAATACAGAATTCAGATTTAATAAAGAAAAAAGGAATTGTGTGTGTGTGTGTTTAATGATGATTAGTATTGGACGACGTCACGGACAGACAAAACCAAGAATTTACAAATGAATAATGAAAACACAATAATTAAAAACTAATAAGAAATCATTCATTGGGTGAAGAATTTGTTGTAATTTATTAATGAATCAAAGGAATTCAGAATTCAACTTATAATATAGATTTATATCACACATTAGTACATAGTTGTTACTAATTTCACAATTCCACAAAATTTGTAATTATTGGACAGATGAACACTGGATTTCATATAGTAATACACATATTAATGTAAGGCACATTTTACAAAAAGTGAATGGAAAAGGAGAATACACAATTTCAACTTTCTAAACTGAAAACAAGAAATTCTTTTGAGTTTTAATGTGTTGTGTTACTGTAAGGACAGAATAGTGCTGTTAGTGTATAATTAAGATGCATTAAATGTATAAATAAAGCTAAATGGCCTAATGAATTATCTTAGATGACATCATTAATCTTCTTGGTAATGGTGTAAAAGCCTTCCACAGTGGTTGCAGGTTCGGGCTGAATTTTCTTTCGAGTTTGCATGATTTAGACCTAAGGCAGCGTTTAGAAGCATGGTGATGGCCCTGAAGAAATTGCAACCAGTCTTCATCTTTGTATTTGCCAAAATAAAGTTGTTCTGAGCCAGGTCATGTAAATTCAGGTTAGGTCAAATTGCTCATTAGACTTTGTCTAAATTTTAAAGATATAAAGTGTTGATAAAGATTTTAGGACTGTACATTAAAAATATTGTTTCCACATATGAGTAGCAACCAGATGTATAAATATAATATGTTACCCACCGACATACAGGAACAATATTAACGATAAATAACAACAACAATAAATAACGATACTGTGCCGTGTTTTGGTGAAAACCAGGCGGTCTATAAACGTGAATAAAATAAAGGGTCTAATTGCCGAAATAATTTATTTATGTAATTACGCGTTGGTATGAAGTGGACGGTCCAGGGGTTGCGCTGGATGGTGTCGCTACCTGGTGGTGCAGCGCGGAGTTATATTTTTTGACATGTGGTTTGATACAAGGGATTCAGTCTGAACAAGTCAGCTGTTACGCGCAGTGCCAGACGTTCTTCCTAGCCGCTCCAAGTTGCTTTAATCTACAATTCCTATCTACTATGTTTGAGTAGAAGCTACAGTGATCTCCGGTAAGCCACTTTAAGGTATTTTTTTACTTATTTTGTAAAAGATTTAAAACGAAAATTGAAATTAACTTGGTTGCGAATCTGATGAAAATTGTATGTTGCCGCGTGGTGAGTGGTGGGTATGTTCATGAGGGAATATTTGATTACTTTTGTTGCTCTAGTACAGCATGATAATTGCAATTATAATTAACTATTGTAACTAAGAAATTCGGACGTAAAAGAAAGATGATTTGTAATTGTGAAGTGAGGGCACTTTATTATATCGTTGCGAATGAGCACGTGCTGCTGAACGCTTATACCTGTTTGAGTTTGTCAGTTTGCATAAAGTCATCATTTTCTGATCTATAATGCAATACATTATGTTCGTTATGAGGAGATATTCATATAATATTGAAGCTTTGTGGCTGCGGGTGTGCTCTAGTATTTCAAAAGAAAATTAAAAAAAAAAATGAAATTAAAACTGGTCATGGTGTGCAGAGTTGTTAAGCTCTTGTCCCTGTTCTTTCGGGCGCAAAATGTTAAGCTACGAATTCATCACCATTTAAATAACATAGAAAAACATAAACAATAATAATAAAAAAAAAACTTACACTTACCGTTCTTGTGTATTCTTGGGTCCAGGGTTTCATACGTACTTTGGGATACAAGCGTAATTTTCAAGGTGGCGTGAATAACTCTTACAATGCATCTTGGAAGAGAAATTATTTTTTGTTTATTGATCAAAAGTGTTGAACTTATACGTTTTATCCAAATATATTTTTTACATGTTTCTAAGATTGTGCAACTACCATATCTTATTTCCTATACTTACTTACTATTACTTACTTACTCTAAGATAGCCCAGCCTGCTTTACACACGCACTTACATACATTATTTTAACAAAACTTCATTGTTGAACCTCAAATACCATTTTATAATAAAGCCCCAGCCCTTACTGAAAAAACGCCGGTAACGTGCTTCGCGCGCGCACTCATCTTCTGTTAATTGCTTGTTGGTTACTGTCCGAAAGTATAAAATTATCTCCTCTACTTTTGCAACTCGACCGCGGTCACATAATTCAAATGATAAATGATAAATCCACTTTTTACTGTTAAAATGTAAAGTTTTGTAACAAGCCTGACTTGGCCCGTTCCGGCGCCGGAGCGCTCAGTTGCTCAGTTGACCAACTGGGAACTAAAAACGTAGCAGGTGTTGCTAATGTGATCTCATACTTTTGACGGAAAGCACTGCCTTGTGCTTTGTCGTAGAAGTTTCGTCCCATGCTATGCATGTAGTTGTTGGAGTGACGATAGCAGACGATTTCAGCTAGGCACTGGCTAACGTCACAAAGGGGCCGGACTTAGACATTATTTCCTGCCGCTCAAACGCACATTGCTGAATCAATTTCACCCAGGCCATCTTGCCTTAAACCAAACTCGGCGTCCCAACAGAGTGCGTACTTGTGTTGCGCGTGAGTGTGTTGTCTCACCCATGCAAAGTTCTGAGAATTTAGGGTGATACAAATTCCTTGCCGAGTTACTCAACACAAACTGCGCCTCGCCATTGTTTCAACACTGCTTCTTACCACGTGTTCTGTTCCAATAGAGTTAATGTTTGCACAATAATTTTATAAAATCCCGCAAAAAATGAAATAAATAAAAATGCAAATACCCCATACTGTAAGAAATAAACTGACCCAATTTAGACACGTTACAATACCCCCTCAATGAGAATTCTGCTGTCCAAAACAGAAGAAATCTCATTGATAAACCCCTAAGAGGACCGGTGAGGAACTGGTGCCAACAACCCCCTTGTTCTTAATCTACATGGGTACACGACCCCCCTGGTTTGGCGACTATGGACCCATCTGAACGATATCACTGGACTTCTCCGTAAGAGATCCCAACACCGAAAAATCGAACAGACAAGTACCACAGCACACCTCACCTTCTAACATGCTACCCCCAAAAGATCCTCAATCCCTGGCTCAGATTATGCCAGATCCTCAACCGATATGTTTCCCCTTTTATGCAAGTTGGGCTGCCTTTAGCAGATACTGGGCTCACACACACTCACATTACATATTATACATTGAAAAATTCTTTAAAATTTACGATTTCATCTAAGAAAACAACTGCAAAATTCAAAATAAAATACTTTATCAAAAAAATTTATCTTCCTTGTTTTCAGTTTTTTCTTAAAATAAGTGAATTTAAACAATTCTTATAGTTAAACATATCCTTAACCTAACATGTGAATACTTAGAGTCTAACAATACAATGCAATACAAAATAAATCAATAAAATAAACATGGTTAATACACAAACAATCAAATAATCAATACTCAAAATATTCATTAACTGGCAGGCGTAAAATCAAGATTTTTTTTTTTCAAAAATTTATTTTCCAAAAATTTTAAAATTCAAGAAAAATTTTAATTTTATTTAAATGTTTCCTTTATATATAGAAATTATTTAAAATTTGTTTGAATTGATAAAATAAACATATTAAATTGACTTCCTACTACACAAGCTTAGTGGGTGTATGACCTCACTGTCAGCTGATCGAAACTAGGTCAAGTTCAAAACCTTGACCCACATGTGTTATGTATAAGTTCTATCTGACAATACATTTAACATCTGTAATATCCTAACTTGAAACACAAAACATAATAAACATTTAAAATTAACAAAATATTATTATAAATAATAAGCAAATTGACATTTAAATTATTCAAAATAAACAATTCTTAATTTTACATTATTTCCAAATTCTATCAAAATTCTGTCACTGGTTTCCAAAATAAAATTTTATATCTTTACTATAAATCTCTTTCTGTATTTGACAACCTTACGCTCCATTACTGTGGGTGATGTAAATATTTATCTCATTTAATTTACTACTTGATCTGTATACACATATAATCTTTATCTCTTTGACTCTAACCTCTAACAACTTTTAGTAACATGACACCCGTCTCTATCAAAACATCTATCCCAAAACACTCTAACCCCAACTTATCATTAAACTCAAATCGCCACCTTCTCTCTATATATATAAAAAAAAATACTCTAACCCTTTGTACATAGGATACGTGTTTCCCCCCCCCCCCCAAAACTCAATTCCCTTATCTGGCCCCTGGATTCTACCTAAGGCGGCCCCGTCACACTAAATCGACCCCAATCCCGTTCCAACTTATCATTATGTTGCGAACTCCCACATTACACTACCCCCTACTACAAAATTGCCATCCCCAAAATCTCAATCTCATTACCTCACTACGAATACAACAAAATAACATCATTAATTATAAACATCAATATATCACTCAAAACTCTACATATATTCTCCACTACTACTGTGTCAACATCAATACTTCTCAAAACTCTATAATATACATTAATTCAAAACAACATTACATTCTTCATTTCTACTATTTCAACTTGACTTTCAACTTGGACAGATCTATATGTCCCATAAAATATTCATCACCCAAAACTATCTTTTATTAACTTGCATAAATTATTACTTTACTTCTCACTTTATCAAATTATTATTTTTTCATTACTTTAAAACAATATCTATAATACATTAAAACATTACATTGAACACTAATTACTTGGAACATATATAAACCATTTTACCAGTGACGTGTTATTGCTGATCAGCTGATCTCCTTAACACAATGAAGACACATCTCAAAATTTTACAAATTACATGAAATATATATATTTATCAATACTCACTTCTATTATGTTAATTGCCTGCCAGTCAGTTTAATTATCTGCTTAGTTTAAAATACACACATAATGAAGACACATATTGGTATCAATGCTTATATCTAACCTACGATAATAAAATAATACAATTAAAATTACAGCATGAACACCTTATATTGAGTGTCTGAGCATCTAAATACTTAAACAGAGCACAAGCATTTTTTATTGGATCAAATTTGAATTAGCCTAAATTTTTTTATGTTGTAAAATTTAAATTCGTGACTCATCTGAGACACCTCCCGGCCACACACTCTATTGCAAGTAATGGAGGACTGTATCGCCCTTTTCGCTTCTGGAAAGACGGCATATTTTGGAGTAGTTTGACCTCTCCGTGTCTTTGCTTCGGCTGTTACATTTTAAAAGGTTCAGATATCAACATACCTTTGTTATATAGTTACACGCCCTTAATGCGGGTCTACCACCTGGCTATGCTGCCCCCAAGCGGGCAGAGTGGCAGCCGCTGTTCCATAGTACCGGGATTTCCCCTAAAGTTCACCCCCCATTTAATTTCTACTATATACCAATTTCAAGTCAGCTATGGTCAAGGGACTTGATATGACCATAGCTGGCCGCTAGCTAAATCCACGATTAGTGCTGGTAAGGCAGTAATCGCCCGAAAAGTCGGGGAAATCTAACTTCATTTCAATGCCTGTTACACTCATCATTGATATGTGCGACACGAACGTCTATCAGTGTGTAAATTTAATTTACACGAAAAGGTGTGTCGCACATTTTCGCCATTTTGACCTCCGATGGAGGTAACACTCTCTGTTACCCCCAACCCATTTCGCTACCTACGGGAGCACAGGCCACCCCCGCAATAGCAACTTAATAGCTAACTAATTAACATTGATAAACTAAAACTTTCAACCATTGCAGTTCCACACGCCACTGTTCTATCACTTCATTGAGCACCAATCTACCCCCCCCCCAAAATCATCCCCACTTCTTGTATTGATAACAAGTTTTTATTTTATCACACATCTTTTAAACGTTCCCATGCTCACTGATACTAAAACTTGACAATTATATTTGGTCACCTAATTCTAAAATTTATTTACATTTTTAAATTATAACTTATATTCTAGTGGTCAGTATCCCCGCCTGAAACGGGGGTGTTTTGCGATGAAAGATACAGAACTTTCAACTCAGATCTACTTTGTGCAGTTACTTCCCCTTGTTTTCAACTGTGCTACCTTATCTTCTCATCTCTACTAACCCGTCGTCTGAGCTGAAATTCCCGATCTTTCTCCGCAAAACTCTTCGTTTCTGGCTTAAGCAAAACTATTGTCAATGGCTCAACTTGGATTTTGCCATTGACACTAAAAATATTTATATTTGTACGCACTGCCTTTTATTTAGGTGCAGCCTCCATTATATACAAACACTCTAAGGCAGTGCAGGCACGTGACAGGTACACCGAGACCGCTGCACCTGGAGTGTATTAAAAAAAATTCCATTCGTGTCACGTACCTGTTGGGGTCCCCCTCCCCGTTCAAATGTGTAGTTAAATTTTCTAGTTTATACCAATTTTGGTGGAGCCGGACCATCGTTGTTTTCACCGCCCGAAGGAAGATCCGCCAACCATGGCCCGCCTCCGAGTTCCGAATTCCACGGCCAGGACTGGTAAGATCGTGACCGCCTGAAAATGGGGGAGGATCCCTTCTGTAATCATACAACAATATTTGAAATCTTATTTATAAACATACCATAATTAAAGTGACCGATATAATTTTAAATTCGTCGCATTTTGAGTACCTACTATTTCCTGCGTCGCTGGGTTCCTCAGCACATACGCATTCTGCATTTTTATTTCTACAATTTCATAGGGTCCTTCATACAACAAGAAAAACTTCTTTATTTCTCTATCTTGAGCACTGGATAAATCATGCCTTTTTACTAACACTAACTGACCTACCTCATACTTGGTCCATTTACCCTTGGCATCATGTTTCTGTTTTCTTTGCTCTCCTCTCGTAAGTAAGTTCTCGTTTGCCAATCTAATTTTCATGTTTCTGTCCAAAACTTGACCTTCTGGTGGGTATTCGAAAAGTTGTTCTAATATCCTGGGCGGCCTTGTTCCCCGGATCAACTCATGCGGCGTAAATCCCGTGGACTCGTGGGTGGTACAATTCAGCCACTCCTCTACTTTCTTCACGTAGAATGGCCATTCTGTGTGTTTGGCATGACAGTACGCCCGAAATATCCTGCCAATCTCTCTCATCACCCGTTCTGCTTGGTTCGACTGAGGATGATATACTGCCGTATGCTTGGGTATGATACCTTCCCATCCAAGCGTCTGCCGCCACTTGCCGCTTATAAACTGTGGACCGTGGTCAGATAATATAATTTTCGGTTTTCCAACATTAAGCATGTAGTCTTTTACTATTTTCTCACTGAGTACTTTACTGGTTGCTCTCTTAATGCTATATAACTTTACAAATTTTGAAAAAGTGTCTAGAACTACAAATACATATAACACACCCCCTCTACCTCTGGGTAATGGTCCATTTAAATCTACTGCAACCAAATCAAACGGTTTCTCTACTTTTATGTAATTCATTTCCCCCTCTACTTTATAATTCACTACTTTCGATTTCTGACATAAATCACACACTCTTCTAACTCTCTTCTCCATGTTCTTAAATATACATGATTCTTTCAACACATTTGCACATTTTCTCGCCCCAAAGTGACCATACCTTATATGACAATCCCAAACAATTTTATCTATTAATCCCTCAGGTATAACTAACCTCCAATCACGCTCCCCACTGTCTACTTTTTTAAACAAAATACCTTGATATACTTGAAATCGCTCATTATATTCCGATCCCTCTACCTCTGTTTCTAAACTAACAATTACTTTACCCAGTTTACTATCAGATCTTTGCATGTTTTTAATATCACTTAATTCTTCACCAAAAATTCTATCTTCTCTAGTTAATCTAAAAATTTCTATTTCTTTAAGATCCCTACCAGTTTTATTGTCTATAACATCTACTCTAGAAAGGGTATCTGGTACCTTATTATCTGACCCCTTTATGTACTCCCATGAAAAGTTATACTCTTGTAAGGCTAATACCCACCTGGTTAATCTGCTATGTGTCAGCTTACATGAATTAAGGAATGACAATGCCTTGTGGTCAGTCCGGATTATTGTGGTATTGCCTAGGATGTAGGTCCGGAATTTACCCACGGCGAACACAATACTCAGAAGTTCTTTTTCCGTCGTCGTATAATTTTTCTCAGCCGACAGCAGCGATCTACTGGCGAAGGCGATCGTCAGGTGTTCCTTGTCGCAACCCTCCTGGTAGAGCTCCGCCCCTAACATGATGATTGCTGGCATCGGTCTGCAAATAAAAAGTTTTATTAAAATCGGGATGATTCATCATGATCATGTGACTAAACTTTCTCTTGATTTCGTTGAACGCATTTCGTTCCGTATCGCCCCATCTCCACTGTTTATTCTTCTGCAGTACAGCACTCAGTTTGGATGTTGTGTGTGCGTAGTTCTCCTGAAATTTCCTGTAAAAATTGCATAGGCCTAAAAAACTTTGTAACTGCTTAATGTTTTTTGGTTCAGGGAACCGCATTATAGCTTCCACTTTGTCAGGGTTGGCTAATATCCCCTCCTGTGTAATAATAAATCCTAAGAAATGTATTTCTGTCTGCAGAAATTTAGACTTGTCCCACTTCACTGTTAAACCCCCTTTATGTAGCTTATCTAATACGTATTCTATGTGTTCTAAATGTTCAGTGAATGTTCTAGAAGCTATCAAGATATCATCGACATATACGGTTAAAAAATCTAAATCCTTAGGTTGTAATATATTATCTAAACATTTAATAAAACTGGCAACACTGGTGTTTAATCCAAAAGGTAAGCGTTTGAACTGGTAATTCTTACCGTTAAAAAGAAAAGCTGTGTATTTCCTGCTCTCTGTTGCTAATGGCACCTGCCAGTATCCAGCTGTCAGGTCTAAGGACGTCATGTATTTGACTCCGCTAAACTTCTGTAAAATCTCATTTATGGGTTCCGGAGATTCCCGGTCAGGTATAATAATTTGATTAATTTTCCGAGCATCTAAACATAACCTTACCTTTCCATCCTTTTTTATCACTACTACCAAAGGGTTTGAGTAGGGTGATACTGAGCGTTCAATTATGTCTCCCAGCATCATCCGGTCTAGTTCCTCCTGTACAGCCCTCCTCTTCGAAAACGGCACCAGGTAGCTCCTCTGCATGTATGGTGCGTGGTCCCGAACTTTCAGCTTGCAGATGTAGTCCTTCGCTTTCCCTGGTGATTCATCAAACACCTCTCTGTACCGCTCCACAACTGCCCACAGCTCCTCTCGCTGAGTATTTCCTACAACTGTATCTTCATTAAAAAATTTGTTGGCTCTATCTGCCCACACACTCTCATGCATTTCTCCCTCCTCATTCGCTAGGCTATCACTCTCTAGACATATATTTATCTTGGTCTCTATCTCTCTATCGCCTATCTGCTTATGTAACATTTTTATTCCCGTGACTTTACTTTCATTTATTACTTTTTTAAACTCTATTTTGACTGGTTTATTCCCCTTTTCAAATTTTACTATTTGTTTATTGAAATCTATTACAGCCCCGTTTCTTTCCAAAAAATCATTTCCCAATATTACATCCAAACTCAACCCTCTAACTACTAGGAAAGTGTTTTCAAATTCAACTTCATTTATTAAAATATTTAATTGTACTTGTCTGGTTATTCTCTTACTTCTCACCCCAGTTACCCCCACTACTGTAACCCCCGCAACTGGTAATGATGGTATATTCTTATTTATCTCTTTTACTTCACCCATAACATTTTCCGAAATTACTGAGATCTCGCTACCGGTATCAATTAAAGTTTTATAATTCTTACCTCCAATTATAACTGTCACCTCAGTCAATCCTGTTCTGCGTTCCATCACCTGGTTCTCCTCTTCTTCTAACAATTCTTTTGCCATGTCCACCTTGATAACGTTGTTCGCATATTCGTTGGTTACTTGGACCCGGTTCTCCGTTGACAATGGTTGGGCCTGCTTCTCCATTGTCTTCCTTAGTTTCCTGTGGATGGACCTGCTACGGCTGGATGATTTCCGCCTCTTCCTCTATTGTAATGTCCTCCTCCTCTGGGTGCTCCTCTATAAAATTCTCCTCCCCTCGACTGTTGATTTGGTGGTGGGTTCGTTCTCTCGTTCCTGGTGCACTCCCTGTTTCGATGACATCTAAAACAATTTGTTCGATTAGCATAATTATCAGTTTCACAGTCTCTACACCTCCAACTCTCGCCCCTACTATCAAAACTTCCTCCCCGCGCTCCTCTATGAAAATTCTGTGTATAGTTCCCTACGTTGTGCATATTCGTTTGTTGTATACGTCTGCTGTCTTCCTGGTCCTTAATATTCTGAAAAACATCCAATATTTTTTCTAATTCATTGATATCCCGTACCTCTCTGGTCATTAACGTGATCTGCACTTCCCTTGGTAGGTGCTTACTGATGTGGCGTACAAACGACTGGAATGGCAACGGTGGTTCTAAGTACTTCGCTTCGTTGTATAGCTTCATGGTATACACGGTAATATTCCGGTTGTTTCTTCCAAAGCTCCCGGTTCCCATTATTTGGCTTCGTAGTATCTCCTGCTCCTCCTCAGACCAGTACTTACTCCGAAAGGCTTTTTCAAAATCTTCATACCTCTCCCATTCGTTTCGATGTGTCTCCGCCCATATCTCCGAATTGCCCTTAAAACATTTCAGGATTTTTATAAGTTTAACCTCCCAACTACTACCATTAAATCTGTCAAATTCCCGTACTCGATTCAAAAATTGCATTGGATGCACTCTACGATTTTCACTACTAAACGTCTCTAATTCTATTTCATTGTTGGTGTCTCGTGTCATGAATATGCGTTCAGTAACATTGTTTAAATTTTGATTTTTTACTAAACTTAATTCGTCTCTCATACTACTAATGTTTTGTTCAAGTGAATATAATTTTTTGTCATTACGATATTCAGACTGTACATTATTTTTTGATATTACTTCAATAGATTCATTTACTGCTTGTATTTCTGTCTTGTAGTTACTTTCAATTTCATTTATTTTAGAGTCTACCTTATTTTGGTGTTCATCAACATTCTGACTAATTTTTTCAACTGTCATTACTACGCTACTCAGCTTACATTCAGTTTCAGTATTACACTTATTTATTTTATATTCTATTTCATTGTTATGCTCATTCATTGAATTTATTAATATTTCATTATTCTCATTGATTTGCTTCTCAACTCTACTTATCTGACTATCGATTTCATTAAATTTAACATCTATCTGTTGTATTGAATTATCTAACTTGGCATCTACTTTGTTACTTTGTTGTTAATGACTTTAAAATTTTACTTTGTTAACTCTATCAGTAAACTCTACTTTGGTATTTTCACAACGTTTGTTAATTTCTTGAATCTCATTTTTTAACTCGTCAAACTTGTCATTCATTTTATTTTATTTGACATTGGAATCAATTTGTTGTTCTTTATATTTTGTATTTACGTTGCTATTTATATTTTCAGACATGGTTTTTATTAGATTAAACAGATCGTCCATCGACAACTCTTTGGTTCGTGTTGTCGATGGAGTAGATTGTGCTGCTACGTTTTCGTCAGTGAAGTTGACTTCGTTATTATTATTTTTTTTTCTCTATTTGATTTTGGGGTCGTTTGGATCCCCGAATCATCTGTATTATTTGGTTCATTCGTTTTGGTTACATTCGTAATTTTGTCGTCTTGACCTACATTCGGTGTTGAATGTATTTCAAGACTATTCATAACAGCTGATTCGTCAAATTCAGCTGTTTCGCTTATCATAGTCGAGTCGGACAAATCGACTCCGTTCCTGTATTTTCCATTATTATATTTTTAAATATGTACTTTATTTCTTATGTGAACAAATATTCTTTACTTATTTTGCGTAATTTTACATAAGTACCTTTTGCGTATTTTTACTTAACCTCTCAATTCCGCTTGTATCTTATTTGTAGGTATGGAATTTCATTTTGTTAAATTCGTGCCTGTTTCGCGGCGCCAATGTTAATCTCTTGTCCCTGTTCTTTCGGGCGCAAAATGTTAAGCTACGAATTCATCACCATTTAAATAACATAGAAAAACATAAACAATAATAATAAAAAAAAAACTTACACTTACCGTTCTTGTGTATTCTTGGGTCCAGGGTTTCATACGTACTTTGGGATACAAGCGTAATTTTCAAGGTGGCGTGAATAACTCTTACAATGCATCTTGGAAGAGAAATTATTTTTTGTTTATTGATCAAAAGTGTTGAACTTATACGTTTTATCCAAATATATTTTTTACATGTTTCTAAGATTGTGCAACTACCATATCTTATTTCCTATACTTACTTACTCTAAGATAGCCCAGCCTGCTTTACACACGCCCTTACATACATTATTTTAACAAAACTTCATTGTTGAACTCCAAATACCATTTTATAATAAAGCCCCAGCCCTTACTGAAAAAACGCCGGTAACGTGCTTCGCGCGCGCACTCATCTTCTGTTAATTGCTTGTTGGTTACTGTCCGAAAGTATAAAATTATCTCCTCTACTTTTGCAACTCGACCGCGGTCACATAATTCAAATGATAAATGATAAATCCACTTTTTACTGTTAAAATGTAAAGTTTTGTAACAAGCCTGACTTGGCCCGTTCCGGCGCCGGAGCGCTCAGTTGCTCAGTTGACCAACTGGGAACTAAAAACGTAGCAGGTGTTGCTAATGTGATCTCATACTTTTGACGAAAAGCACTGCCTTGTGCTTCGTCGTAGAAGTTTCGTCCCATGCTATGCATGTAGTTGTTGGAGTGACGATAGCAGATGATTTCAGCTAGGCACTGGCTAACGTCACAAAGGGGCCGGACTTAGACATTATTTCCTGCCGCTCAAACGCACATTGCTGAATCAATTTCGCCCAGGCCATCTTGCCTTAAACCAAACTCGGCGTCCCAACAGAGTGCGTACTTGTGTTGCGCGCGTGAGTGTGTTGTCTCACCCATGCAAAGTTCTGAGAATTTAGGGTGGTACAAATTCCTTGCCGAGTTACTCAACACAAACTGCGCCTCGCCTTTGTTTCAACACTGCTTCTTACCACGTGTTCTGTTCCAATAGAGTTAATGTTTGCACAATAATTTTATAAAATCCCGCAAAAAATGAAATAAATAAAAATGCAAATACCCCATACTGTAAGAAATAAACTGACCCAATTTAGACACGTTACAGAGTGAGTTTTAGGCTGTGGGACGTGGGTGTTGAGAATGATGGGTGATGGTAGTAATTTTCCTTACAAATGTTTAAGGGTTCCCGTCCCGCCGGAGTTCAACCCTTTCCAGCGGATGGCTGTCCACCTGCCATAAGGCAACGAACAACCAGACTCGATGTTGGTGGCTGCTGGAAGAACGTCTGCACATCATGCTGAAGGTGCCCATGAGACATACCCGGGACAATACGAAGGTGACATTTAAACTTTTTATATTCATTAGGCCACTTCAGCAAACATCCCGTGTGTGACATTTTTTGCAGTTAACAAGTTCTACGCTATGGTGCTCGCGTCTATAGGAGGACACTCAACATTTAGTTTGTGTGTGTAACTCTGGTTAATCAAAGAGAATTATTTGTGTAAATTCAAATTTAATAATACAAATCTACTACCATAAAGGCCTGTAATGCTATGCATTAAAGAATTTTAATTAACTTCATATGGGGGAAAACTGGTTTACATACATTATTTCTGAAAATAATAATCCTGAAATGTAATCAGTACTTATATCAAGTTAAGTGCAGTAATTAAATAGATTCTTCAACTTGGACGTTGCAAACTTCAGGTGTTAAGCCTTTACTTTATTTTTAATTTAACATCAGTTTATGTTTGGCAACGTTAAAAAGAACATGTTATAGCCTCTGAGAAAGTACACAGTGAGTGGAAGCTGGCTTAAATGAAGGTAACCATTTTATCTAATAATTAGTGTCCCATGGTAGAAAACAAGTGCAATACATATTATAAAAAGAAGGATATTGTTTTTACTTCCATGTTCCATAAGGAAATGGATGGAAAAAAAATCGCGTTCGAGATAAGGGCTGATTCTGATTGTACTACCCTCAAAATATGAAGAAAAGTCATTTTTTGAAAGATGTCTGTGTGTAGAATTTTGTCTATGGCGAACGATAACTGCCGCAAATTCAAATAATTTTTTGCATATTGTAGAGGACTCAAGGTCTGTTGATTTTGGTGAAGATCGGTTAAGGAGAAGGGGTAGTTTACCTGCAACGTTTTATGTTTTAACAAGAGTAAAGTACTTAATTTTGATAAAAAAAGTATCCTGAAAAGAAGGTCATAATAATCCACTGTATAAAAGGTAGGTGAAATATCTATAAATGAAAAGGGGTGGGGGAAGTTGAAGTGGGAGGGGATTATTTTCTATAAATGAAAATGATTGGTGAAGGGGAGGGGATAATTTTTTATATGTGTACTACGTTATCGGAAACAAAGAAGTAGTTTGTTGATAAAATTCCTTCACGGGCTGTTTGGCTGTGGTCCAATGTTTTCTGCAAAACCAGACGTTTCGGAAGTGCCATCGACTGCCATCATCAGTGAAAATCGAGTGCGCTAACGTGAGGTGGTATATGTTAGTGACCACAATTCTGTGCTTGAGGCTGAAGATAGAAGTAGTTTCTGTGGAAATATTTCATTTCTAAAATGATTTTAAATATAAATCTTAAAACATGGAAGTCATGTATGGTTCTCCATACCAATATTTTATTTATTTGCATCGAATAGTATTATTGTTTAATTAATGTTCTATCCAGATCAAATTATGTGTATGGAGTTCTGGAAAAATTAGACAGGCATAAAGTTTTGTTTGTTTATTGTAAACTGTATTATGTTTGGAAGTATCCAAAAGTAAATATAACATTAGTCACTCAATGACGCCAGTTCAGTTTTTTAAGGCTAGGAGAATCCTTGAAATGTTTGGACCATCACTAGGTCATGATGGATCAAATCATCAAACTTCAGTTTGCTGTGAAAAACTGGCAGATTTGAGTAGTCACTTGATAAAGGATGGTGTTGTAAAAACAACAATTCTTTCAGAATTATTTTATGGCCCTGTCAGTTTGGAAATAACTATCACTCGTTTAGACCTTCAGCAGATTTAAACTTTTCTTATTCGTGTTAGCAATACATCATGTAAAACTGCTAGAAGTATGGAATACAAAGACAAGTCGAGGATTGTACATTTTTAGGTTAGGTACACTTTACAAAACCTTTTCATCAGATGTTCAAAAGAGCAAGCGTGTAATTGTTGTTTTTCTTTTTTTTTGTAAGTCCCTTAGTAAGGTTTCTCAGCAACAGCAACTGGATGTCAAAGTTTGCTTCTAGGATATGTTTTATAAAGAAGTGGAAACTTGCTACTTGAACACAATACACTTGCACACAACGTTCCAGAAGTCTGTTCTAAAAACAATTATAATCAACCTGCTGTTTCAACAGTACCTACTAATAATGCAGCATGGCAACATTTAAACCATTTTTGTTGGTCTGAACGTTTGTTTCAAGCTGACTATACCAAATATGTTTGTAATAGGTTTATAATTTAAGATGTGAAGTATATGAAGCCATTACTAGTACCTGCTCATTAGACAAGAAATTATAACTATAATTTCCATTAATTTTGTTAATGTTCTTTGCCATTCATTATTTAGTTATTTTTTTAATATCAGGAAAAGTTCTGATGAAATTTCTGTACGTGTCATTTTTGGTCTCTCTCTCTCCCCCCTCATTTTTATTTATTGAAAAAACAAAAAAATTACACTCCTCTGTATGTCTCCATATTGCATAAAATTAAAAAAAATTAATCCAAGAAATTAAAAAAAAAACTTGTAAACTCTGAAAACATTTGTTCTAATACAGAATTCAAATTAAATAAAGAAAAAAAGGAGTTGTGTGCTGCTAGTGTGTGTGTGTGTGTTTTAATGGAGACATCTTCCCCCTTGCTCCTCAACCCCTTTCAGAAAGTGAACACACAGAACAATACCTGACCTGCAAATGGTCTTGAAACATACTTGTGATCTTGCAAAAGAGGATCAATCCTCTGTGTGTTTTAATGATAATTAGTTAACCAATGGTCATGTCATGGACAACAAAATCCAACAATTTACAAATGAATAATGGAAACACAAAGATTAAAAACTAATAAGAAATAATTTAATAGACATAAAGAAACAAAATAGTAAAATTTATTAATGAATCAAAGGAATTCAGGAATTCAACTGATAATCACACATTAGTACATAGTGTCATTAATTTCACAATTCCACAAAATTTTTAACTATTGGATAGTGAACACTGGATTTAAATATAGTAAGCGTACACATATTAATGTAGGTTGTTTCACAAAAAGTGAATGGAAAAGAAAAGAATACACAATTTCAACTTTTTTAAACTGAAAACAAGAAATTCTTTACAGTTAGTGTAACGTATTGTGTTACTGTAAGACACAGCAGTTCTGTTAATGTGCTAATTAAGATGCATTAAATGTATAAATAAAGCTAAATGACCGAATAAGATATTCTTAGATGTAGTGTAGTAATTCAGGTTAGGTCTAATTGCTCATTAGACTTTGTCTAAATTTTAAAGGTGTTTAGGACTGACCATTAAAAACATTGTTTGAGATATGAGTAGGGAGTAGATGTATTAATATAATGTTACCCAAAAAGATCAGGAACAATTATGTATATTAAATTAAGTAGTTAGTGGACTTAAAAACCTGCAGTAGAAACTCCAGTTTTTATAAAATAAATAGGGAGAGAATTGAAGATTTCTTGTTTGGAAATGTTATATCTGTTTTCTTCACAAGTAACTAAAATGTTGTAATGACCTTTTTTTAAGAGTATGAAAATACAATACATACTGTACTTGGAAAAAGGTGAATTTTATTGGTACATACTAAAGTATAGAGTCCTATTTGTTTCTATTCATTAACAAAGGTCTGTACTGTAATAATTTTGTGTGTAATATACAAGCATTCTTTAATATGTTTACGAGATTCTCCAATTTTATTTGCATTAATTCAGACCGTAGTAACATTAAATTCCAATGTAACCCATTATTAATACTTAATCATTTGCGTGTTAACAGAAACTGCACACTGCTTTTTATTGCATTATGTTGAAAAAAGGATTTGAATGTACTTGTTTGGTTATATGTTAGATTGTACTTGGCTATAGGTTCTAAATTGGAAGTAGATTTTAATTCCGGTACCTGGAATAAATACAGCCTTTAATGTTATATACAGCCTTTTATCCATACAATAACTACAGCCTTTGAATGTACACTAACTAAGGAAAATGTTTTTAAGTCTAATTAATTTTAAAAATCTAAAAGTTTGTTAGATTGTTAAACGTAGACACAACCTCCAAAAATCGTCTCTGTACCGTAATTATGTGCGATAAATGGAAATTAATTTCTGTACTTCCAGTAAATACAGCCTTTTAATAAAATATGTATCAATAAACCCCAATAAAATATGAACCAATAACGTACTAGGTTATACGTTCTAAATTGGAAATAGGTTTTAATTCCGGTACTTCCAATAAATACACCTTTTTAATGTACACTAACAAAGTAAATTTTATTTAAGTTACATTGTCGTACTTAACCTCCATAATCTGCCATTAGTTACTTGTGAATAATACACATCCTGTAGAAATCTGGACACAGAAAATAAGTACAAACGAGGAGACGGAAGTTTGAGTTTGCCGTACCATCCATCGTAAGCTAGATCCCTTTTTATTGCATTATATTGAAAAAAGAATTTTAATGTACTTGTTTGGTTATATGTTAGATTGTACTAGGTTATAAATTGGAACCAAGTTTTAATTCCGGTACTTCGAATAAATACAGCCTTTACTGTTATATACAGCCTTTTATCCATACAATAATTTTATGTACACTAACAAGGGAAATTGTTAATTCTAATTAATTTTAAAATCTAAAAGTTTACGTTAGATTGTTAAACGTAGACACAACCTCCCAAAATCGTCTCTGTACCGTAATTATGTGCGATAAATGGAACCTAATTAGAGCTCTAGAATATAGGTATTCGCACCCGCCATCTTTGCTCCGAGACTTTTAAATGTAATGTGGCGGGAGCAATGTAAGCACGCTGTGCGTTGCATTATTTAATGTAAATTATGTATGTAAATATTAATATTTTTACATATCAGGGTTATAACATTAGTGTACTAATTTGATTTATGTAATACACACGAATATGTATAATAATCATCTCATCTTGTCAGTGAAAACAAGGTTATAAATACTGGTGTTAGAGATATTATTAATGTTATGTAGTATGTTTTGCAGATTGTTGTACAACATCTCATAATCATAATGACTGGTTGTTGTGCTGTAAATTGCATAAATCGAACAGAAGCTAATTTTAGAACATTCAAATTTCCGGCAGACCCTATTCGATGTGTAAAATGGATTCAAAATATGAGACGAGACAAATTAATACTAAGCAAGGGAATGCGTCTGTGTGAGGCAAATTTAATGGTTGTTCCTTAAAAGTTTGTGAATGTTAATCATAACGACTAAAAATGTAATACACCTTTGCACTTTTAGGTTCATTTTGAAAGTTCACAGTTTGAACAGGCACGAGTAGTTGTTGGAAAAAACTGAAGCCTATGCCATACCGACTTTGACGTAACAAATCCACCTCCTAGGATCGGCCCAGTTCCACGCAGATCACTGTACAAGGTGGTTTATTTTTTAATCCATTAATTATAAATATAATTTTAGACTATAACTAAAGCCCGGATTCACGTGCAATTGCATCTTTTTTTTTGCTAGTTCGTAAACGGCCAGTGACAAGTTATTTATCCAAATCGGGACGTGTAGGTCATTTTAACATACATTTTATTTTGGACAAAATTGCACGTTTTGGAGGTTACTGCATAAAATTGCACATTCTGTAGTTTTAATGCACAAAATTGCACATTTACCTGTTTTTCGAAAATCAGCTGCGCGATAGCCAAGCGCGAAACTTACACGCAGATCGTAAACAAAGTCGAGAACAAAATCAGCACGAAGAAATTCTAGTCCAGTAAGCGCAGCTTTTGACGTAACAAAATTTTGACTGTCGATGGAATTTCACGAAATTTGATATGTATGTTCTATATGCACTCTAGAACAAAGTTAAACTGTACGCTTTTTATTTGGGGGTGAGAACCACCCCTTTTTCAAGGGTGATTGATAAAAAAAAATTAACCCCAGGATCCAATAGAGAATCAAATTCTAAGCAAAAAAGTCAGTACACAACTGTTTTGAAAAATGCGTTGTTTTCGAGTTATTCCAAATCAACATTTTCGATTTTTACCCCCAAAAAACAGGATTTTAGCGTAATTTTTTGCGAATAACTAAAAAACGTTTGAGTTTATAGTAAAAATGAATAGGACAAAAATTTTTCTATACGAAATAACAAACAAAATGCGTTTTGGCCGGGTTTTAATCCACGAGTTGTTTTCAAGATATGGCCGTGAGAAGTTGTAACTTGCAAATGTTTTGCCTGTACTAACAAAGTTTAACCCTTCCTACTAACCGAGAAAAATACTTTTGACTATAAAATGTCTAGTGCAATGAAAAATACATTATTGTTAATTTTAATAAAATGTTAAGCTAAACTTTTTATTATTAATTTTAACTAAATGTTAAGCAAAAAACCTGAATATAAACTTAATAGTAAGTAAGTTAAAAATGTAAATTCGTGTTTATTAAAAATAGTTTTAGTAACTTTATTTGGACTTTTGGACAAACGAAGTTTAGTAAACATTAATTCAACAGCCATGTATTATAAACAGGAATAAAAGTAAAATTGAGAATATATACCTAACAAAGTGGTAACGATTGGTACAGTATTTGTTGTTTTTTAGACAATATTATTCTCCTCTTACTATGGTCTGAATCAGTAAGTTTTAAGATGAAAACTATTATTTCCATATTTTTAAGGACGTGGGACATAATTTCACACATTGAAATTATATTTTTGGCACGAAAAACTACAACAGTTTATGTAATATCGAAAACAAACTTATACTGCGTCCCATGTATACACAAGCGCCACCATAATATTGTCAGTCTCGGAACAAAGATGGCGAGTGCGAATACTCCCTTTTATAGATCCTTAACCTAATGGGTCTGTCACTAAATCTTGCGGCCAAAGCCAACTTTCGTCTCCACGTTTGTATTTTTTTCCGTGTTCGATGTGTACTAGAACAGTTTTCTTCACAAGTAACTAATGCCAGATTATAGAGGTTATGTAGACAATGTAACTTAAATAAATTTACTTTGTTAGTGTACAATAAAAGGGTGTATTTACTGGAAGTACAGAATTAATTTTCCATTTATCGCACATAATTACGGTACACAGACGATTTTTGAAGGTTGTGTCTACGTTTAACAATGCAACTTAACCTTTTAGATTTTTAAAATTAATTAGATTTAACAAAAATTTCCTTTGTTAGTGTACATTCAAAGGCTGTATTTATTGTATGGATTAAAGATTGTATATACATTAAAGGGTGTATTTATTCGAATTAAAACCTATCGGTACTTCCAATTTAGAACGTAAAACCTAGTAGGCCACGTTATTCGTACATACAGTATTTTATTGGTACATATTTTATTAAAAGGGTGTATTTATTGGAAGTACAGAAATTAGTTTCCATTTATCGCACATAATTACGGTACAGAGACGATTTTGGGAGGTTGTGTCTACGTTTAATTATCTAACTTAACCTTTTAGATTTTTAAAATTAATTAGACTTGTAGGGGTGTGCATGGCAGAACTACTTGTAGGGGTATGCACCCACTTTATAATCATATTTTTGGTAACACTGAGAACTTTAAGCCTTCTTTTATGCTTAAACAAATTAGGCCTATATGTACACTTAATTATAGAAAAGCAAAAAGCAAATATGTAATTCAAAAGACTAATTTGCTCTAATAAACACATGCTGAAGTTAAAAACAAAAGAGTTTTTACTTGCCTAACTAATCATTAGTTACTAATGTGACAGTTGGAGCTGCTTTTTCTGCAAAAGCTGGGGTATATTGGATTCAAGAGTGGTTAAATTAAGTCATAAATATGAGTGTGCGTCAAGTCTATTTCTGTGCTTGCTTTTCACTTGAGATGAAAATCCCATTTCACTCAAGAATGGTGTGATGAATGGGATGAGCAACTCCGAAAGTTCGGGATATTCATCTCTTAAAGATATCCAGAACTTTGTTAAGTCAGAATCTAAAAGTTTATGGATTTTGTTGTCCATGACATGTCTCATGTTATCACTAACTATACAAAAGAAATTACTAAAAATTTAGTTTTAATCCCAGCATCACAGATGATATCACAGAATTGCTCATTTAGTTTTACTGACAACATGTTAGAACTTTTAAAATACAAGAATGGGTCTTGAATCCAATTGAATTCACTGTATCCCTCTGGGAAGCAACTTTCAATCTGGTTATAGAGAGTTAAACATCAGAGCTGGTAAAAAACAATGGTAGAGCATGAATAACAAAAATGTACAGTTTAGACTATGTACAAAACAGGTTGAATTTAAATTGTTAAAATGATATATCTTAGTTATTTACATGTAGTAGCTTTTTAAGACACAGTAAATAAATTTCCAAACCTGACTTTGCTACCCTCCAAATGCCCTCTCGGGACCCAGCAGTGGCTCATGCCCAATAGGTTAAGAAATGCTGAACTAAAGGCATGTTTGTGGAGTGAAACATAAAAGATAACCCAGACTTCTAAAATGCTCTTAGTTAAATGGGATTTTCAGGAGTAACATCACACTATTTGGTTAACAAGCACATTTTACTAATATTGTAATACCAAGTCTGTAACCCTCGTTTACTTTTATATTTATGAATAAAACTGTAAACTCTTACATCCCGCTGTCACGGCACCAATTGAAACCCTCGGTTACTATTTTATATTTATGAATACAACTGTAAACTCCCACTTACCTTCAACTTTAGATCTGGCCGGATCTCCAAGTGGGGACGAACCCCGTTCGTACAGCGAACTTGACAGCACATCAAATGAAATAAGGTTTTGAAGGTAGTTAAATACCAAAATTTATCATTAGAAACATAATGGTTTTTATTTTTTATGATTGTGAAACATTTTAGACATGTATAAAATCAGAACAAAATAGAACACTGTTCTATTCACCATGTGTTCTGGTCACCGTTGAAATAAAATTTACACAATACCTTTATAAAACCCCAAAAATGAAATAAATAAAAATACCCATAAATTTGGACCGTTACAAGTCAATTAGATAGCTTAAATGTGTAGTACTCTATGTGATGCTGATCACATACTGTTAATCAGCAGCACTGCAGAATATTCTAGAGCCACACTCTTGGCATTCATCTGGAACTTTCTCACATTAGCCTGATAATTAGGATGTTGCCACCAGCTGAGTTTTAGAAAGTTGGTGTAGTAGGTTGTGCATTCATATAGGATGATATTAGACAGCAGTTTTTAATGAAAGTGACAAAAATGATCAATTGTTTACTTGTGTTGTAAACTATTGTGATTTTTTTATTACTGTTTGTAGGCTATACAGTGTGTCCTGGATAATTATATAAAGAGAACTGTTGTAATATAAGTGTGTTTGTTTTAGCAATTGAGAGTATCTGGTATTCAATAATTCATTCCACTGTTTTAAGTTCATAATTCTTGTCACTGGTTGTAAGAATATTATTCTCATTAATTTTCCAATTCTATGAAGTCTTCAGTAGTTTTACCACGATGAGACTCAACTTTATCACTGAAGATGCCACATCACTTAATGAGCAAAACTTTTCTTTAATAATCTCAACAAAGCATGGTTATCAGCTGAAAAAAAGTTTTAGTATTAAAAGTTTTGATCACGCAAATCTATAAGGGATACTAAAAAGAAATAACATAATAATTGTATTGGACATAAAGTTATGTCCACAAAACAGATTTTGTTTGAAATAAATAAAACACAATTTGACACAAATATTAATTTTATGAATACTTGTTTGGGGCATATTACAGAAGGTTACGCCATTCAATGAGTTTGCCTAAGTATAAAATTCTTGTCAGATGAAAAACGTGTACAGTCAGAATACTATTTGTTATGTACAATACAAATGATTCACTATGGGTAGCAGTGACACATAAACACTAGACATTGACACTGAATTGTACTTGTTTTGAATGATTCATTGTGTGCTACCTGACCAGAGTACAGGTATTAACCAAGAGATGTTTAGTATACTGCTGTGTAACTGCTACAATGATGAATTATAAGTAGTACTTTTTGTTTTGGTCATCAACCTTGAAAAGGATAATAGAAACTTTGTATACCATGCTTCCAGCAGTTTTACATGATACATTCCTAGCACAAATAAGAAAAGTTTAAATCTGCTGATGATCTAAAGGAGTGATAGTTATTTGCAGACTGACAGGGTTATAAAATAATTCTGAAAGAATTGTTGCTTTTACAATACCATCCTTTATCAACTGACTACTCAAATCTGCCAGTTTTTCACAGAAACTGAAGGTTGATGATTTGATCCATCATGACCTAGTGATGCTTCAAACATTTCAAGGATTCTCCTAGCCTTAAAAAACTGGACTGGCCTCATTGTTTGACATGATTAATGTTAAATTTACTTTGGGATACTTCCAAACATAATACAGTTTAAAATAAAAAAAAAAAATGTTATTGCTAATTTTTCCAGAACTGTATACACATAATTTGATCTGGATAGAACATGTATTAAACAATAATACTATTTGATGCAAATAATGAAAATATCCATGTGGAGAACTATACATGACTTCCATGTTTTAAGATTTATATTTAAAATTGTTTTAGAAATGAAATATTTCTACAGAAACTACTACTATCTTCAGCCTCAACCACAGAAAACACACACACACACACACACACACACACACACACACACACACACACACACACACACACACACACACACACACACACCACACAATTCCTTTTTTCTTTATTTAATTTGAATTCAGAGTATTGGCACATATTTTATTAAAAGGGTGTATTTATTGGAAGTACAGGAATTAGTTTCCATTTATTGCACATAATTACGGTACACAGACGATTTTTGGAGGTTGTGTCTACGTTTATCATGTAGTAACATCAGTAACTTAACCTTTTAGATTTTTAAAATTAATTAGATTTAACAAAAATTTCCTTTGTTAGTGTACATTCAAAGGCTGTAATTATTGTATGGATAAAAGGCTGTATATAACATTAAAGGTTGTATTTATTCGAAGTACCAGAATTTACTTCCAAATTATAACCTAGTACAATCTAACGTATAACCAAACAAGTACATTAAAATCCTTTTTTCAATTTGAAGAGGAGTGTCAGTTTTTTAGTTTCAAAGGATAAAGAAAACACTTGTTTACAATTACTTCTAAGATGTCAAGGGTAATTGTAAATTGGGGTACCCGTAAATTGAATTTTAGAGCTGTATTTATTATTTACATTTTAAACAATTTTTTGTACGCAACATAATAACAAAAGGTTGAAATATTTGCAGTTATTTCAATTTTAAAACGTATACACAATTTTTCGGGCATGTTGCAAGTCTTTACTCATTTTTCTCTAGCAGCCCTAGAGAAAAATGTTGGGAAGTTTTGAAAAAGCACATTCCTTTATCACTGCAGAGCTTCCCTGAAACAAGATGAAGTGAGAGGATCCAAGCTGTCAAACCGATAGTTAAGCACTACCCAGGAGTACTTAAATTGTTGGATATATTTTAGAAGAGATATCTTTTAGTCTAACTCCCTCTGCCTACAACATCATATTAGGGCTTAAGAAATATTTCAATTCCACAAAGAGCTTAACGTTGGCATCTTTTGGTTCAAAGTGCTTTCATATATTGACTAAAAAAATGTTGTTATTCAAAGCAAAGGAATCACTCTCAATGTTGAAATAACTCTAGTGGAAGATTTGCTGACAGAATTGAAATTGTTGCGTGATAATCCAGACAGCATAATTGAAGAACCAAACTTAATTGCAAAAGAACTAATAAAAGTTCCTCCTGAATCTCCCAAAAGGTGGAAAAAAAGTACAGATCAATCCAATGGTGATTTTTCAGTAAACAAAGATCAAGAAAATAAAATTAAAACCTCAGTCATGTACCTAGTATTAGAGTTTGTAATGGGCAACATAAAAACACGATTCACTGCAATTAGTCCAATTCGTGACTTGTTTCCACCAGTATTGAAATTTATGGACATGGAAAATGATGAATTAGAATTGAAAGTAAAAGTTCTCATTAGCAAGTTTAAAAAGGAATTGGCAGTGGATCTATTTGAAGAAATATTACACTTGAAGAACATTCATAAAACTGAGTTTGAATGAGAAAAGAATCCACTAAGCCTACTCCAAAACCTTCAAGCTGTATTTGTAAACGTCTGTCTTGCCTATAGGCTTTTCTGTACTATTCCAGTTACAGTTTCGTCTCCTGAAAAATCTTTCAGCAGGTTAGCGAATTCACTGAAAACTTGGCAGAGAAGCACTACCTACCAAGAAAGGCTTAATAATTTGGCAATTTTAGCTATTAAAAATGAATTGGCTAACAGTATTAATTTATCAGTCAGATGTTATTGACCAGTTTGCTCAAATGAAAGCAAGAAAAAAACTTTGCACTACTTAAGCCATTTTAGAAACGGGTCTCTCACTTATAATTGATTATAGCCTACTCTTAGACATGTTTTTGTTTATCTTTGTAACAACTGACTTATGTATCACTTATGTGTTGATAAACACAGATATGTTTATTTTTTGTCTTCAATTTAGACCATAGTAACATTGAATTCCACTCTAACCCATTATTAATACTTAATCATTTGGGTGTTAACAGAAACTGCAACTTGCTTTTTATTGCATTATGTTGAAAAAAGGATTTTAATGTACTTGTTTGGTTATAGGCCTACATTAGATTGTACTGTGTTCTAAATTGGAAGTAGGTTTTAATTCCGGTACTTCGAATAAATACAGCCTTTCATCCATAAAATAAATACACCCTTTGAATGTAGACTAAGTAAGGAAATGTTTCTTAAGTCTAATTAATTTTAAAAATCTAAAAGGTTAAGTTAGATAATTAAGGTTATGTTAGATCACAACCTCCCAAAATCGTCTCTGTACCGTAATTATGTGCGATAAATGGAAACTAATTTCTGTACTTCCAATAAATACACCCTTTTAATAAAATATGTGCCAATAAACCACAATAAAATATGCACCAATAACGAAGCCTACTATCTTAAGTTAGATAATTAAACGTAGACACAACCTCCCAAAAACGTCTCTGTACCGTAATTATGTGCGATAAATGGAAACTAATTTTTGTACTTCCAATAAATACACCCTTTTAATAAAATATGAGCCAATAAACCCCAATAAAATATGCACCAATAACGAAGCCTACTATCGAAGTTAGATAATTAAACGTAGACACAACCTCCCAAAAACGTCTCTGTACCGTAATTATGTGCGATAAATGGAAACTAATTTCTGTACTTCCAATAAATACACCCTTTTAATAAAATATGTACCAATAAACTCCAATAAAATATGTACGAATAACGTAGCCTACTAGGTTATATGTTCTAAATTGGAAGTAAATTCCGGTACTTCGAATAAATACAACCTTTAATGTTATATACAGCCTTTTATCCATACAATAAATGCAGCCTTTGAATGTACACTAACAAAGGAAATTTTTGTTAAATCTAATTAATTTTAAAAATCTAAAAGTTTAAGTTACTGATGTTACTACATGTTAAACGCAGACACAAACTACAAAAATCGTCTGTGTACCGTAATTATGTGCAATAAATGGAAACTAATTCCTGTACTTCCAATAAATACACCCTTTTAATAAAATATGTGCCAATACTCTGAATTTAAAGTAAATAAAGAAAAAAGGAATTGTGTGGTGTGTGTGTGTGTGTGTTTTCTGCAGTTGAGGCTGAAGATAGAAGTAGTTTCTATAGAAATATTTCATTTCTAAAACGATTTTAAATATAAATCTTAAAACATGGAAGTCAGGTATAGTTCTCCACACGGATATTTTCATTATTTGCATCAAATAGTATTATTGTTTAATATACGTTCTATCCAGATCAAATTATGTGTATACAGTTCTGGAAAAATTAGAAATAATTTTTTTTTGTTTATTTTAAACTGTATTATGTTTGGAAGTATCCCAAAGTAAATTTAACATTAATCATGTCAATCAATGAGGCCAGTCCAGTTTTTTAAGACAAGGAGAATCCTTGAAATGTTTGGAGCATCACTAGGTCATGATGGATCAAATCATCAAACTTCAGTTTCTGTGAAAAACTGGCAGATTTGAGTAGTCAGTTGATAAAGGATGGTATTGTAAAAGCAAAAATTTTTCAGAATTATTTTATAACCCTGTCAGTCTGCAAATAACTATCACTCCTTTAGATCATCAGCAGATTTAAACTTTTCTTATTTTTGCTAGGAATGTATCATGTAAAACTGCTGGAAGCATGGTATACAAAGTTTCTATTACCCTTTTCAAGGTTGATGACCAAAACAAAAAGTACTACTTATAATTCATCATTGTAGCAGTTACACAGCAGTATACTAAACATCTCTTGGTTAATACCTGTACTCTGGTCAGGTAGCACACAATGAATCATTCAAAACAAGTACAATTCAGTGTCAATGTCTAGTGTTTATGTGTCACTGCTACCCATAGTGAATCATTTGTATTGTACATAACAAATAGTATTCTGACTGTACACGTTTTTCATCTGACAAGAATTTTATACTTAGGCAAACTCATTGAATGGCGTAACCTTCTGTAATATGCGCCAAACAAGTATTCATAAAATTAATATTTGTGTCAAATTGTGTTTTATTTATTTCAAACAAAATCTGTTTTGTGGACATAACTTTATGTCCAATACAATTATTATGTTATTTCTTTTTAGTATCCCTTATAGATTTGCGTGATCAAAACTTTTAATACTAAAACTTTTTTTCAGCTGATAACCATGCTTTGTTGAGATTATTAAAGAAAAGTTTTGCTCATTAAGTGATGTGGCATCTTCAGTGATAAAGTTGAGTCTCATCGTGGTAAAACTACTGAAGACTTCATAGAATTGGAAAATTAATGAGAATAATATTCTTACAACCAGTGACAAGAATTATGAACTTAAAACAGTGGAATGAATTATTGAATACCAGATACTCTCAATTGCTAAAACAAACACACTTATATTACAACAGTTCTCTTTATATAATTATCCAGGACACACTGTATAGCCTACAAACAGTAATAAAAAAATCACAATAGTTTACAACACAAGTAAACAATTGATCATTTTTGTCACTTTCATTAAAAACTGCTGTCTAATATCATCCTATATGAATGCACAACCTACTACACCAACTTTCTAAAACTCAGCTGGTGGCAACATCCTAATTATCAGGCTAATGTGAGAAAGTTCCAGATGAATGCCAAGAGTGTGGCTCTAGAATATTCTGCAGTGCTGCTGATTAACAGTATGTGATCAGCATCACATAGAGTACTACACATTTAATCTATCTAATTGACTTGGTATTACAATATTAGTAAAATGTGCTTGTTAACCAAATAGTGTGTTGTTACTCCTGAAAATCCCATTTCACTAAGAGCATTTTAGAAGTCTGGGTTATCTTTTATGTTTCACTCCACAAACATGCCTTTAGTTCAGCATTTCTTAACCTATTGGGCATGAGCCACTGCTGGGTCCCGAGAGGGCATTTGGAGGGTTGCAAAGTCAGGTTCGGAAATTTATTTACTGTGTCTTAAAATGCTACTACATGTAAATAACTAAGATACATCATTTTAACAATTTAAATTCAACCTGTTTTGTACATAGTCTAAACTGTACATTTTTGTTATTCATGCTCTACCATTGTTTTTTACCAGCTCTGATGTTTAACTCTCTATAACCAGATTGAAAGTTGCTTCCCAGAGGGATACAGTGAATTCAATTGGATTCAAGACCCATTCTTGTATTTTGAAAGTTCTAACATGTTGTCAGTAAAACTAAATGAGCAATTCTGTGAAATCATCTGTGATGCTGGGATTAAAACTAAATTTTTAGTAAATTCTTTTGTATAGTTAGTGATAACATGAGACATGTCATGGACAACAAAATCCATATACTTTTAGATTCTGACTTAACAAAGTTCTGGATATCTTTAAGAGATGAATATCCTGAACTTTCGGAGTTGCTCATCCCATTCATCACCTCATTCGTGAGTGAAATGGGATTTTCATCTCAAGTGAAAAGCAAGCACAGAAATAGACTTGACGCACACTCATATTTATGACTTAATTTAACCACTCTTGAATCCAACATACCCCAGATTTTACAGAAAAAGCAGCTCCAACTGTCACATTAGTTAGGCAGCTCCAATGATTAGTTATCTCCAAAGTTAGCAGCTCCAATGATTAGTTAGGCAAGTAAAAGCTCTTTTGTTTTTAACTTCAGCATGTGTTTATTAGAGCAAATTAGTCTTTTGAATTACATATTTGCTTTTTGCTTTTCTATAATTAAGTGTACATATATGCCTAATTTGTTTAAGCATAAAAGAAGGCTTAAAGTTCTCAGTGTTACCAAAAATATGATTATAAAGTGGGTGCATACCCCTACAAGTAGTTCTGCCATGCACACCCCTACAAGTCTAATTAATTATAAAATTCTAAAAGGTTAAGTTAGATAATTAAACGTAGACACAACCTCCCAAAATCGTCTCTGTACCATAATTATGTGCCATAAATGGAAACTAATTTCTGTACTTCCAATAAATACACCCTTTTAATAAAATATGTACCAATAAAATACTGTATGTACGAATAACGTAGCCTACAAGGTTATACGTTCTAAATTGGAAGTACCGATAGGTTTTAATTCGAATAATTACACCCTTTAATGTATATACAGCCTTTTATCCATACAATAAATACAGCCTTTGAATGTACACTAACAAAGGAAATTTTTGTTAAAACTAATTAATTTTAAAAATCTAAAAGGTTAAGTTGCATTGTTAAACGTAGACACAACCTCCAAAAATCGTCTGTGTACCGTAATTATGTGCGATAAATGGAAAATAATTTCTGTACTTCCAATAAATACACCCTTTTAATAAAATATGTGCCAATAAACCCCAATAAAATATGCAAATAAGTTATAGGTCTACGTTCTAAATTGGAACTAGGTTTTAATTCCGGTACTTCGAATAAATACAGTCTTTAATGTTATGTACAGCAGCCTTGTATCCAGACAATAATTTAATGTACACTAACAAAGGAAATTTTTGTTAAATCTAATTAATTTTAAAAATCTAAAAGGTTAAGTTGCATTGTTAAACGTAGACACAACCTCCAAAAATCGTCTGTGTACCGTAATTATGTGCGATAAATGGAAAATTATTTCTGTACTTCCAGTAAATACACCCTTTTATTGTACACTAACAAAGTAAATTTTATTTAAGTTACATTGTCTACATAACCTCCATAACCTGGCATTAGTTACTTGTGAAGAAAACAGTTCTAGTACACATCGAACACGGAAAGAAAATACAAACGTGGAGACGAAAGTTTCTGGCCGCAGGATTTAGTGAAAGACCCTATCTTCCAACATAGAAACTAAGTCTTTCAGCATAACCTGACACGTAATTATATGAATAAATAACCGAACAATGTCTACAGTCAGCTCTAGCTAAACAGTCGACTAATTGCTTCTGCGTTACAGTATAAAATTATTACATCTCACTGCATATAATAACAAGATGTACACAAACGGTCTTTCACTAAATCCTGCGGCCAAAGCAACTTCCGTCTCCACGTTTGGTGTTTTTCCGTGTACGATGTGTACTAGAACTGTTTTCTTCACAAGTAACTAATGCCAGGTTATGGAGGTTATGTAGACAATGTAACTTAAATAAAATTTACTTTGTTAGTGTACAATAAAAGGGTGTATTTACTGGAAGTACAGAAATAATTTTCCATTTATCGCACATAATTACGGTACACAGACGATTTTTGGAGGTTGTGTCTACGTTTAACAATGCAACTTAACCTTTTAGATTTTTAAAATTAATTAGATTTAACAAAAATTTCCTTTGTTAGTGTACATTAAATTATTGTATGGATACAAGGCTGCTGTACATAACACTAAAGGCTGTATTTATTCGAAGTACCGGAATTAAAACCTAGTTCCAATTTAGAACGTAGACCTATAACCTATTTGCATATTTTATTGGGGTTTATTGGCACATATTTTATTAAAAGGGTGTATTTATTGGAAGTACAGAAATTATTTTCCATTTATCGCACATAATTACGGTACACAGACGATTTTTGGAGGTTGTGTCTACGTTTAACAGTGCAACTTACCCTTTTAGATTTTTAAAATTAATTAGATTTAACAAAAATTTCCTTTCTTAGTGTACATTCAAAGGCTGTATTTATTGTATGGATAAAAGGCTGTATATACATTAAAGGCTGTATTTATTCGAATTAAAACCTATCGGTACTTCCAATTTAGAACGTATAACCTAGTATGCTACGTTATTCGTACATACAGTATTTTATTGGAGTTTATTGGTACATATTTTATTAAAAGGGTGTATTTATTGGAAGTACAGAAATTAGTTTCCATTTATCGCACATATTTACGGTACAGAGACGATTTTGGGAGGTTGTGTCTACGATAATTATCTAACTTAACCTTTTAGATTTTTAAAATTAATTAGACTTGTAGGGGTATGCATGGCAGAACTACTTGTAGGGGTGTGCACCCACTTTATAATCATATTTTTGGTAACACTGAGAATTTTAAGCCTTCTTTTATGCTTAAACAAATTATATATACACAAGCAAAAAGCAAATATGTAATTCAAAAGACTAATTTGTTTAATAAACACATGCTGAAGTTAAAAACAAAAGAGTTTTTACTTGCCTAACTAATCATTAGTTACTAATGTGACAGTTGGAGCTGCTTTTTCTGCAAAAGCTGGGGTATGTTGGATTCAAGAGTGGTTAAATTAAGTCATAAATCTGAGTGTGCGTCAAGTCTATTTCTGTGCTTGCTTTTCACTTGAGATGAAAATCCCATTTCACTCAAGAATGAGGTGATGAATGGTATGAGCAACTCCGAAAGTTCAGGATATTCATCTCTTAAAGATATCCAGAACTTTGTTAAGTCAGAATCTAAAAGTATATGGATTTTGTTGTCCATGACATGTCTCATGTTATCACTAACTATACAAAAGAATTTACTAAAAATTTAGTTTTAATCCCAGCATCACAGATGATATCACAGAATTGCTCATTTAGTTTTACTGACAACATGTTAGAACTTTCAAAATACAAGAATGGGTCTTGAATCCAATTGAATTCACTGTATCCCTCTGGGAAGCAACTTTCAATCTGGTTATAGAGAGTTAAACATCAGAGCTGGTAAAAAACAATGGTAGAGCATGAATAACAAAAATGTACAGTTTAGACTAAGTACAAAACAGGTTGAATTTAAATTGTTAAAATATATCTTAGTTATTTACATGTAGTAGCTTTAAGACACAGTAAATAAATTTCCGAACCTGACTTTGCAACCCTCCAAATGCCCTCTCGGGACCCAGCAGTGGCTCATGCCCAATAGGTTAAGAAATGCTGAACTAAAGGCATATTTGTGGAGTGAAACATAAAAGATAACCCAGACTTCTAAAATGCTCTTAGTGAAATGGTATTTTCAGGAGTAACAACACACTATTTGGTTAACAAACACATTTTACTAATATTGTAATACCAAGTCAATTAGATAGCTTAAATGTGTAGTACTCTATGTGATGCTGATCACATACTGTTAATCAGCAGCACTGCAGAATATTCTAGAGCCACACTCTTGGCATTCATCTGGAACTTTCTCACATTAGCCTGATAATTAGGATGTTGCCACCAGCTGAGTTTTAGAAAGTTGGTGTAGTAGGTTGTGCATTCATATAGGATGATATTAGACAGCAGTTTTTAATGAAAGTGACAAAAATGATCAATTGTTTACTTGTGTTGTAAACTATTGTGATTTTTTTATTACTGTTTGTAGGCTATACAGTGTGTCCTGGATAATTATATAAAGAGAACTGTTGTAATATAAGTGTTGTATAGTTACGTTATTTTTGAATTTATAAATACGATATATTATATCTCACAAATGTGGTTATATATACAAAACTAGGACGCCATCTTTTACTACCTAAGTCATGGGCCAGAAGTTCGTTACGCGAAGTCATAGGAAATGGAAATTGCTTGAAATAACAAAACAGCTGTTCTAATTGTTACCAATGAAATACCCCTTTTTATTCTTTACTTTGTTACATAACATTTTTTAAAACCAACTGTAACCCTTCCAAAAACATAATGTGTAATAATAACTTTGATTAAGTTTAATGATTATATGTTTAAATGATTATACAATAATAACATGTATATATTTATATAGTGGTGCTCAACCCAGCACTTAGAATAATTACGCATGCACACAACCACTCACCCTTTCATTATCATGGTACAACTTATTTAAATTTTGGAGCACCTTAAATTTAGATTGAAATTTTGAATAATTTGTTAAATGATTGATTTCTACAATAACATATATTGGGAAATAAAGGATTCAAAATATATAAGGAACGCTCTCACCAATTTCTGTGTTGGCTTCCTCGCACTGCCAGTTTCGTTCGTATATCGGCACAATCGGTGTATTTTACTGCGCTTGACGGGACACCTTTGGTCAACCCACGTAACCCACCGTCGTGGGACCGATTCTATACGTCGATCTTGTTTACGAACGATTTAATCGGTCGAGGACGCCTACACCAAACCGAACTATTACTTTCCTTAATACATTTTGATAGTAGATATTATACTGTTTATTAACCACCTACAGTGGTCTAAAAAGTTAAAATTCACTCGTAAGTGAATGGGCGGCCGGCCGGCTCAAATCAGAGCTGCAGATGAAATGACGGCAATTTCTGGTTGAAATCTGCGGAAGTGGGGTGTATTGACGTCACATTCCTTTGTCTAAGTTGTTGACATCGCCGTTTGTAGTTGTCAACACATTCTCCGCCTCTGACGTAACGAAGGCTTGGCTCTGCTTATCTCAATAACTGCACACTGTTTTTGTGATGTGACACCGTTTTTTGTCATGAATTAGTTCAAATCCTGGCAAATACTGTAATATAGTCCACTCACCGTAAATTCTATATAGGGTGTTTGAGGTTGGGTTGGGTATGTCAAAAAATAGGAAAATACAATATTTATGATCTCGTTACCATATTTTAGGTAATTATGAAATGTACCATGATTGTACCATCACAAAACCCCCTCAATGAAAGATGGTGTGACGAAGCACACAAACTTTCATTGACCCTTTCATACTTCCTAAAGGGATCAGTCAGGACAAGTCGCCACAACCCCTTTACAATTTTATATAAAAAATAACAATAACTCACCCTTGGTCTGGTGATAATGACTGTACCTTCATGACCTTACTGGACTTCTCCTGCGAGATCCCAACACCATAAGGCCACTTAGGCTCTTAACGCCCCTGCTCTGACGCGTTGGCCAGCTCAGGACCGCTGTCACACCCCAAACACTGAAACAATTTATAAAAAATATTAATATAGTGGCTTATTGAATCACTCCATCCTCAACTGATCTGGTTCCCCTTAGCTAAGTGCTATTGTGCCAATAAGCACTGGGTTGGCTTAATATATTTTAGTATGCTTAATAAAATTATAAGATTATATATTATAATCTTCAAGAATTAAAAAGAATATTATACCAAAATTGAATAAGATATAATTGAAAATATAATAAGAAAATTACACATTATAATCTCCCAAATCTGGAGAAAAACAAATTATAAAAGAATTAATAACTCTATATATTTATTTATTGAATACTCTTAGTGCATGATAAAACAAAAATAAAATTATTATTATTATTAACAGTTAATTATTTGGCTGATAAATATTATTAACAGCGCCATTTAAAAAAAATTTTTTTTTCTCTTCCTACACATATTATAACATCATGTTAAAAAGTTTTCAAATAAATACATAATACATTAATAATTAACACTGATATATTAGTAATACAGTTAATACATTTTAACTACTCAATCATATTCAATCATATCTTAATAAATAATTAAGATATATCAAAATTGAAATATCAATTAAAATATCATTTAAAAATGTTAATTCTTTAGTTACATTAATAAATTTGTAGACACTTTCCAAGTCCAAAACATCACTTTTCTAACACTCCAGGAAAACAATGGATCTTCTGATATGCTTAGTTACATAAAAAAAAAATATAACTCCTTACTGAGTTAACCTCTTAAGTTACACAATTTTCAAATTTTATTCTATGATAAAACAAAATTTCATGGGATTAATGCCAAAAGATTTTTTTTTTTTTTTTTTTTTTTTTTTTTTTTTTTTTTTTTTTTATATCCCAAGAATTAGGGGTCCCCCTCCCCGTTCAATAATAAGATTAAATTTTCAAATTTCTACCAATTTTGTACTTCCTTACGTCAGTTCCGCCAACCATGGTCCACCTCCCAAACTCCAAAATCCACAATCAGAGGTGGTGAGTCTGTGATCGCCCGAAAATGGGGGAGAGTCCCTTCTGTAAATCAATAGCTAAGTTAATACTCATACACTCAAAATATAAAAACACCAACATAAAAATAACTAAGACGACCAGTACAATTTTAAATTTGTAGCATTGTGTGTTCCTACTATCTCTCCAGTTACGTTGTTCTGTAATACCGCACTTAACTTAGCGGTTAGGTAGGCGTAGTTCCTCTGAAATTTCCTATAAAAGTTGCACAGCCCAAGAAAACTCTGAAGTTGTTTGATGTTTCGCGGTTCAGGGAAACGCATAATAGATTCGACCTTGTCCGGGTTTGCGGAAATTCCTTCCGATGTAATAATGAATCCTAAAAAATTAATCTTCGTTTGTAGAAATTTGGACTTATCCCAATTTACGGTTAATCCTCCCGCTTCTAATTTTCCTAAAACATATTTTAAATGTTCTAAATGGTCTTCAAATGTACGTGAAGCTATTAAAATATCATCTACATAAACTGTGAGAAAATCTAAATCTTTTGGTCTCAAAATTCTATCCAAACATTTAATGAAACTAGCTACGCTGGTATTTAGCCCAAATGGTAGTCGCTTAAACTGATAATTTTTTCCGTTAAACAAAAATGCTGTGTATTGCCTACTTACCTCTGCTAATGGTACCTGCCAATATCCAGCAGTCAGATCTAAGGACGTCATAAATCGGACGCCACTAAACTTTTGAAAGATCTCATTTATAGATTCTGGTGATTCTCGGTCTGGTATAATAATTTGATTAATTTTCCTTGCGTCTAGGCATAATCTTACTCCTCCTTCCTTCTTGATTACCACCACTAACGGATTTGAGTAGTGAGACACTGACCTCTCTATGATACCATTATCTAACATCTTATCCAACTCCTCTTGCACCGCTCGTCTTTTAGAGTAAGGCCCTGGATAACTCCGCTGCATGAATGGTGTGTGTTCCTTTATCTGTAACATACATTCATAATTTTTTGCCCTTCCTGGAATATCGGCAAACACTCCCTTAAACTGCTCTATTACCTGCCATAACTCTATACGTTGGCCACTCCTTATCACCTCACCCCCACTACAGAATTCATCCGCCCTTATCTCCCATACTTCATTATTAATATTACTCATTTCATTATCAACATCTTCTAAATACTCACCCTCTATACAAAAATTTACTTTAGTATCTAAGTGATTCTCAACTACTTGTTTCTGTAACAATTTCACACCAGTGGTTCTAACTTTATTTATCACATTTTCAAAATTAATTTTCACAGACCGATCACCCCCATCTAACTCCACCACTTTTTCTTTAAAATTTATTACAGCTTTATTTCTTTGTAAAAAATCATTTCCCAAAATGATGTCTAAACTTAACCCCTTGACTACCAAAAATGTATTATCAAAATTAATACCTCCAATTGAGAAACTTAAATGTATCTGTTTTGTCACCCTTTTACTACGTACCCCCGTGACTCCTATTACTGTAACCCCTGCTACGGGTAAAACTGGAATATTCTTATTGAATTCTTTCAATTCACTTAAAATGTTCTCGGCTATTACTGAAATTTCGCTCCCTGTATCGACAAGTGTTTTATAGTTTCTATTATCTATTGTTACCTGTATTTCCGTGAGTCCAGCTCTCACCTCCAATGTCGTGTTACACTCCTCCTCCAATAAATCTGCAACGATGTCTGCTTTTATAACGTTGGATTTTAAGTTCTCGATGGGTCGGACCTCATGAGTTTCCCTGAACAGTGGTCGGGTCCTACTTACCACTGTTGACTTCAGTTTTCCGGCTGTGTCCTATTATGACTTGTTGATGGCACAGGGTGTCCGCGTGTTGGTCCCTGATGGTGATACGGTGCTCCTCTGTTACTCGGGGCTCCTCTGTTCGCAGGTATGAATTGCTTTACTTGGTTATTTCTTGGTGCTTTACAGAAATAACAATGCTGCATGTGACCCCGATTCTCCTTCCTGCAACTAGAACAACTCCAACCGCCTGGTGTCGGTAAGTCATTTCTAACATTATATTTATTGCCAGTATGATTAAAATAAGGCCTTGGCCGATTAAACTCATTGTTATTATTGTTATGGTTATACGTATTTGGTTGTATAGGGCGTCTACCCATTTCACGATCATTTATACTTTGTAGTATATCTAATACCCTTTCCAGTTCATCAAGATTTTCTATTTCTTTAGTCATCAGAGTGACCTGCACTTCTCTAGGTAAGTGCTTACTAACATACCTAACAAATGACTTAAATGGTATAGGAGGCTCTAAATATTTAGCTTCGTTGTACAATTTTGTTACATAAATAGTAATGTTATTATTACTAACGTTACGTCCCATGAAATTACCCGTTCCCATAATACGGCTTCTTAAAGTCTCCTGCTCTTCTTCTGTCCAATATTTACCCTTAAAAGCTTTCTCAAAAGTATTATAACAATCCCATTCTAACCTATGAGCTTCAGCCCATATGACTGAGTTACCCTTGAAACATTTAATAATTTTATTTAATTTCACTTCCCAGCTACTACTACTAAAATGATTATAATCCCTAGTCTGATTAAGGAATCGCATGGGATGTATTACTCTGTTTTCATGGCTAAAATTCTCTAGTTCTATTTCATTATAGAAATCTCTAGTTACTACTACTCTATCAGTTATGCTTGAAACATTTTTATTTATTTCTCCCCGTAATTCGTTTTTTACACTGGTCAAATTATTTGCAATCATATCATATTTATCATGCACATCCATACTATTTTGTACAGTTAAGTCATCAATTTCTTTAATCTTACTTTGTAACAAATTAAATCTACTCTTGGTATTTTTCTCATGTTCAGTCATAGTACTATCTATAGCTTCTAAATTTTTAGTAATATCTATCACATTTATTTCAATGTTTTCTAAATGATTTTGCAACACACTGGTTTTAACTTCTACTTGACTTTCTACAAAATGTAAACATTTCTGTTGTATTTCTGTACTTGTTGACTGTAATTTACTTTTAATCGTGTTATTTACTGTGTCTTGTACTAGATCAATTTTAGTGTCTAAATCATTTATGGTACTACTGAACTTGTCATCAACAATGGCTAGTGTGGTTTTCTGTATGTTATCACAACGTGTTTCTACTGTGTTAATTCTCTCCTCAAATTGACAATTTTGTCTTTTTATTTCATTCTTTAATTCATTGAATTTAATATTAGAATCGATTTTCTGTTCATCTAGTTTTTTATCAAAACTGTCAAATTTATTTAATAAAAGTTGCATCATTGCATTAGTTTCATCCTGCTTACTATCTAAACTAGTTGAAATGGATGTATTGACTTTCGTTATTTCTACAGATACAGGCGTATGCACCTCGTCAATCTGACTAGTTTGAGGTGTTTGTACATCCATCTCGCCAGTCAAATTTACATTAGTTGTACCTATTTCTAACGTAATATTGTCATTAGTACTCATTTTGGCAATTGTGTAATGCACGCATGCATACAATTGTCTAACCTAATTGTGGGGTTATGTTTACTAGTTATAAAATTTTGTCTGTTACCTCAAGCAATTTTTTCCCGTGTTCTTTCTAGGCGTATCCCATGTAATAATATACATACATAATATTACATAAGGTCCCTGTTCCAGAAGCCACCTGTATAGTTACGTTATTTTTGAATTTATAAATACGATATATTATATCTCACAAATGTGGTTATGTATACAAAACTAGGACGCCATCTTTTACTACCTAAGTCATGGGCCAGAAGTTCGTTACGCGAAGTCATAGGAAACGGAAATTGCTTGAAATAACAAAACAGCTGTTCTAATTGTTACCAATGAAATACCCCTTTTTATTCTTTACTTTGTTACATAACATTTTTTAAAACCAACTGTAACCCTTCCAAAAACATAATGTGTAATAATAACTTTGATTAAGTTTAATGATTATATGTTTAAATGATTATACAATAATAACATGTATATATTTATATAGTGGTGCTCAACCCAGCACTTAGAATAATTACGCACGCACACAACCACTCACCCTTTCATTATCATGGTACAACTTATTTAAATTTTGGAGCTCCTTAAATTTAGATTGAAATTTTGAATAATTTGTTAAATGATTGATTTCTACAATAACATATATTGGGAAATAAAGGATTCAAAATATATAAGGAACGCTCTCACCAATTTCCGTGTTGGCTTCCTCGCACTGCCAGTTTCGTTCGTATATCGGCACAATCGGTGTATTTTACTGCGCTTGACGGGACACCTTTGGTCAACCCACGTAACCCACCGTCGTGGGACCGATTCTATACGTCGATCTTGTTTACGAACGATTTAATCGGTCGAGGACGCCTACACCAAACCGAACTATTACTTTCCTTAATACATTTTGATAGTAGATATTATACTGTTTATTAACCACCTACAGTGGTCTAAAAAGTTAAAATTCACTCGTAAGTGAATGGGCGGCCGGCCGGCTCAAATCAGAGCTGCAGATGAAATGACGGCAATTTCTGGTTGAAATCTGCGGAAGTGGGGTGTATTGACGTCACATTCCTTTGTCTAAGTTGTTGACATCGCCGTTTGTAGTTGTCAACACATTCTCCGCCTCTGACATAACGAAGGCTTGGCTCTGCTTATCTCAATAACTGCACACTGTTTTTGTGATGTGACACCGTTTTTTGTCATGAATTAGTTCAAATCCTGGCAAATACTGTAATATAGTCCACTCACCGTAAATTCTATATAGGGTGTTTGAGGTTGGGTTGGGTATGTCAAAAAATAGGAAAATACAATATTTATGATCTCGTTACCATATTTTAGGTAATTATGAAATGTACCATGATTGTACCATCACAGTGTGTTTGTTTTAGCAATTGAGAGTATCTGGTATTCAATAATTCATTCCACTGTTTTAAGTTCATAATTCTTGTCACTGGTTGTAAGAATATTATTCTCATTAATTTTCCAATTCTATGAAGTCTTCAGTAGTTTTACCACGATGAGACTCAACTTTATCACTGAAGATGCCACATCACTTAATGAGCAAAACTTTTCTTTAATAATCTCAACAAAGCATGGTTATCAGCTGAAAAAAAGTTTTAGTATTAAAAGTTTTGATCACGCAAATCTATAAGGGATACTAAAAAGAAATAACATAATAATTGTATTGGACATAAAGTTATGTCCACAAAACAGATTTTGTTTGAAATAAATAAAACACAATTTGACACAAATATTAATTTTATGAATACTTGTTTGGCGCATATTACAGAAGGTTACACCATTAAATGAGTTTGCCTAAGTATAAAATTCTTGTCAGATGAAAAACGTGTACAGTCAGAATACTATTTGTTATGTACAATACAAATGATTCACTATGGGTAGCAGTGACACATAAACACTAGACATTGACACTGAATTGTACTTGTTTTGAATGATTCATTGTGTGCTACCTGACCAGAGTACAGGTATTAACCAAGAGATGTTCAGTATACTGCTGTGTAACTGCTACAATGATGAATTATAAGTAGTACTTTTTGTTTTGGTCATCAACCTTGAAAAGGATAATAGAAACTTTGTATACCATGCTTCCAGCAGTTTTACATGATACATTCCTAGCACAAATAAGAAAAGTTTAAATCTGCTGATGATCTAAAGGAGTGATAGTTATTTGCAGACTGACAGGGTTATAAAATAATTCTGAAAGAATTGTTGCTTTTACAATACCATCCTTTATCAACTGACTACTCAAATCTGCCAGTTTTTCACAGAAACTGAAGTTTGATGATTTGATCCATCATGACCTAGTGATGCTTCAAACATTTCAAGGATTCTCCTAGCCTTAAAAAACTGGACTGGCCTCATTGTTTGACATGATTAATGTTAAATTTACTTTGGGATACTTCCAAACATAATACAGTTTAAAATAATAATATGTATAATACTTTCACTTATGAACTTACTATTGTCACTTCCCAAACGTTTCAAGATGTTGTTTCTCTTCTTCAGTGGGTTGAGTACTAAATGTCGATTACAGTATAACCATTACGGAATGGAGTGTGTGGTGGGGGTTGATGGTGGGAAGGGGTTGGCGCTGAGGTTTGAATTATGTGTGTGGATCAGTGTGTCAAATAGTGTATGTGATTTGTAATGTATCTGTTCATTTAATATGTTGTTTGGTTGTAGTGTGTGATATCTGTATATTTCAAATTGTTCAGCTGTGTTTAGTTTTCTACTTTTTGGTAAGTAGTGTAATATTTCCATGTTGTGTTCTATGTTTGTGTAGCTGTGGTTTTCGTTATGTAAATGTGTGGCAAATGTGGAATGTATGTAGTTTGTGGTGAGGGCTTTTAAATGTTCAGAAAACCTGGAAGAAAAAGATCTTCCCGTCTGGCCGATGTAGAATTGTTGACAATCATTGCAATTTAATTTGTAAACCCCTGTTTTGCTCTATGTGTCAATGTCTTTGTTAGTATTGTTTATGTGTTTTCTAATAGTGTTGTTGGTTCTGTAAGCTACTTTATAATTTTGTTTCCTAAATGTGTTTGCAATTTTATGTGTATTGGAATTGTAGTATGTAAGTGTTATGTATTTACTGGGTTGTGTGCTGTTGGTCAGATGTGTTTTACTTTTTGTGTTGAGGATTCATTTATGTAGTTTATTTATTAATTCGGGGTTGTATCCGTTTTTGACTGCTATGTATTTAATTGTGTTTAATTCATCTTGGTGGTCATGTGTGTTTAGGGGTATTGACGTGAGCCTATGGAGCATGTAGTTGAAAGCTGCATGTTTGTGTTGAGTTGGGTGGTTGGATGTGTTGTGTATGACCATGTCTGATGTGGTGGGTTTTCTGTATATTTTGTATGTGTGTGTGTTGTTTGTTTTGGTGATTGTAAGGTCTAAAAAGTTTATGCTGTTGTTTAATTCTATTTCAAGTGTGAATTTTAATTTATGGTGTAAAGTGTTAATGTATTTATGGAAATTTTCTATTTGTCTTTTGTTGCCGTTGTAAAGGAGTAAAATGTCATCGACATACCTGTGCCAATATATTATTTTATCGGTGTATTTGTTGTTGTTCAATATGTGTTTCTGTTCTATGGTGTGTATGAATATTTCTGCTAGTATACCTGATATAGGGGAGCCCATGGGTAGTCCATCTGTTTGTGTGTAATACATGCTATTGTGTGCAAAATAATTTTGATTTGTGATAATTTTTGTTAGATGGATGATCTCGTTTATGTGTGTTTCGGGTGTGTTATTTATTTTTAGTAATTGTTCTAATGTAATTATGGTTTCTTTTATGGGAACATTAGTGTATAGGTTAGTTATGTCGAATGAAGCAAGTGTGGAATTGTGGGGAATGTGTACATGTTGAGTTTTATTCACTAGATCTATATTATTTTTGACAGTGGTGTTGTTTGTTAAATTTATGCTATTTCTGATCAATTTATCTAAATGTCTAGCTATTTTGTGTGCAGGTGCTTGTGTGTTGTTTATAAGTGGTCTGATGGGAATATTGGGTTTGTGTAATTTCGGTAGTGCATTTAGTGTAGGGGCTTTTGGTTTAATTTGTTTTAGATATTTGATGTTGTCAGGTCATACTATGTGTTTTGTGTTATTTAGGGTTTTGTTTATTTGTTTGTGATATTTAGGGGTGGGGTCTTTATTTAATTTAGTGATGTTGTTTTCCTTAAAAAATGTTTCAATTTTGTTATTTAAAGCCTGTTTTTCTATTATTACATTTATATTACCTTTGTCTGCTTTGAGTATGGTTAGGTTGTGTTCGTGTAATTTGTGTTTTATGTTTTTTAGTGTTTGGATTTCATTATTGTGTTGTTTATTTTCGTATTGTTGTGTGTGTTGTAATTTACGCTTTATTTCATATCGTATTGTATCATGGTCTTGGTTTAGTGTGTGTTGTATGGCTGTTTCAGCGTCTAGGACTATGTCACATGTATGTTTACTATTACCGTTATTATTTGTATAGGTACCTAAATTGTGTTTTAGACCTTTATCTAAGAGGTTTATTTCTGCGTTAGTGAAATTGGTAGTCGTTGTATTTACAGTGCGTGTGTGAAATTTATGTGTCGGTGTCGGGACAGTTACGTTCCTGCGTGTTAATATGTTATTGATTTTTCTGTTATGTACTTCCTGTATTTTTATTTGGATTTTCTCTATGATATTTCGTGTATGTTGTATTACGTGTTCGAATTCAATGTAGTGTAATATTTGTGTGAGTTTTACGTGTAGGTTATATGCCGTTTTGTTTAGTGTATCTTTTTTATGGTATAAATCATTGATGATATTGTCTAGGTGTATTATTTCGGCTTTACGTTTTGTTTTTGTTGCTGCATATGTATTATTTTTTATTGTGATTTGTGCATGTGTGGGTATAATGTTGTGTTTACGGCAAGTTTTGTTGTAAGCGATGTTCAAGGAGGTTTTCGTTATCTGTAATCGAACATTTCTGTACTTGTGGATGTAATACGCTGTGGCGGCGGTATTAAAATTATCTTGTTGTTACCCAACATTATACCCACACATGCACAAATCACAATAAAAAATAATACATATGCAGCAACAAAAACAAAACGTAAAGCCGAAATAATACACCTAGACAATATCATCAATGATTTATACCATAAAAAAGATACACTAAACAAAACGGCATATAACCTACACGTAAAACTCACACAAATATTACACTACATTGAATTCGAACACGTAATAAAACATACACGAAATATCATAGAGAAAATCCAAATAAAAATACAGGAAGTACATAACAGAAAAATCAATAACATATTAACACGCAGGAACGTAACTGTCCCGACACCGACACATAAATTTCACACACGCACTGTAAATACAACGACTACCAATTTCACTAACGCAGAAATAAACCTCTTAGATAAAGGTCTAAAACACAATTTAGGTACCTATACAAATAATAACGGTAATAGTAAACATACATGTGACATAGTCCTAGACGCTGAAACAGCCATACAACACACACTAAACCAAGACCATGATACAATACGATATGAAATAAAGCGTAAATTACAACACACACAACAATACGAAAATAAACAACACAATAATGAAATCCAAACACTAAAAAACATAAAACACAAATTACACGAACACAACCTAACCATACTCAAAGCAGACAAAGGTAATATAAATGTAATAATAGAAAAACAGGCTTTAAATAACAAAATTGAAACATTTTTTAAGGAAAACAACATCACTAAATTAAATAAAGACCCCACCCCTAAATATCACAAACAAATAAACAAAACCCTAAATAACACAAAACACATAGTATCACCTGACAACATCAAATATCTAAAACAAATTAAACCAAAAGCCCCTACACTAAATGCACTACCGAAATTACACAAACCCAATATTCCCATCAGACCACTTATAAACAACACACAAGCACCTGCACACAAAATAGCTAGACATTTAGATAAATTGATCAGAAATAGCATAAATTTAACAAACAACACCACTGTCAAAAATAATATAGATCTAGTGAATAAAACTCAACATGTACACATTCCCCACAATTCCACACTTGCTTCATTCGACATAACTAACCTATACACTAATGTTCCCATAAAAGAAACCATAATTACATTAGAACAATTACTAAAAATAAATAACACACCCGAAACACACATAAACGAGATCATCCATCTAACAAAAATTATCACAAATCAAAATTATTTTGCACACAATAGCATGTATTACACACAAACAGATGGACTACCCATGGGCTCCCCTATATCAGGTATACTAGCAGAAATATTCATACACACCATAGAACAGAAACACATATTGAACAACAACAAATACACCGATAAAATAATATATTGGCACAGGTATGTCGATGACATTTTACTCCTTTACAACGGCAACAAAAGACAAATAGAAAATTTCCATAAATACATGGAACATGTATACATGGATACATGGAATTTCCATAACACTTTACACCATAAATTAAAATTCACACTTGAAATAGAATTAAACAACAGCATAAACTTTTTAGACCTTACAATCACCAAAACAAACAACACACACACATACAAAATATACAGAAAACCCACCACATCAGACATGGTCATACACAACACATCCAACCACCCAACTCAACACAAACATGCAGCTTTCAACTACATGCTCCATAGGCTCACGTCAATACCCCTAAACACACATGACCACCAAGATGAATTAAACACAATTAAATACATAGCAGTCAAAAACGGATACAACCCCGAATTAATAAATAAACTACATAAACGAATCCTCAACACAAAAAGTAAAACACATCTGACCAACAGCACACAACCCAGTAAATACATAACACTTACATACTACAATTCCAATACACATAAAATTGCAAACACATTTAGGAAACAAAATTATAAAGTAGCTTACAGAACCAACAACACTATTAGAAAACACATAAACAATACTAACAAAGACATTGACACATACAGCAAAACAGGGGTTTACAAATTAAATTGCAATGATTGTCAACAATTCTACATCGGCCAGACGGGAAGATCTTTTTCTTCCAGGTTTTCTGAACATTTAAAAGCCCTCACCACAAACTACATACATTCCACATCTGCCACACATTTACATAACGAAAACCACAGCTACACAAACATAGAACACAACATGGAAATATTGCACTACTTACCAAAAAGTAGAAAACTAAACACAGCTGAACAATTTGAAATATACAGATATCACACACTACAACCAAACAACATATTAAATGAACAGATACATTACAAATCACATACACTATTTGACACACTGATCCACACACATAATTCAAACCTCAGCGCCAACCCCTTCCCACCATCAACCCCCACCACACACTCCATTCCGTAACGGTTATTCTGTAATCGACAGTTAGTACTCAACCCACTGAAGAAGAGAAACAACATCTTGAAACGTTTGGGAAGTGACAATAGTAAGTTCATAAGTGAAAGTATTATACATATTATTAAATTAATAAGTGAACGAAGAGGATGCAACAACAAGATAAGTTTAAAATAAACAAAAAAAAATTGTATTTCTAATTTTTCCAGAACTGTATACACATAATTTGATCTGGATAGAACATGTATTAAACAATAATACTATTTGATGCAAATAATGAAAATATCCATGTGGAGAACTATACATGACTTCCATGTTTTAAGATTTATATTTAAAATCGTTTTAGAAATGAAATATTTCTACAGAAACTACTTCTATCTTCAGCCTCAACCACAGAAAACACACACACACCACACAATTCCTTTTTTCTTTATTTAATTTGAATTCAGAGTATTGGCACATATTTTATTAAAAGGGTGTATTTATTGGAAGTACAGAAATTAGTTTCCATTTATTGCACATAATTACGGTACACAGACGATTTTTGGAGGTTGTGTCTACGTTTAACATGTAGTAACATCAGTAACTTAATCTTTTAGATTTTTAAAATTAATTAGATTTAACAAAAATTTCCTTTGTTAGTGTACATTCAAAGGCTGTATTTATTGTATGGATAAAAGGCTGTATATAACATTAAAGGTTGTATTTATTCGAAGTACCGGAATTTACTTCCAAATTATAACCTAGTACAATCTAACGTATAACCAAACAAGTACATTAAAATCCTTTTTTCAATTTGAAGAGGAGTGTCAGTTTTTTAGTTTCAAAGGATAAAGAAAACACTTGTTTACAATTACTTCTAAGATGTCAAGGGTAATTGTAAATTGGGGTACCCGTAAATTGAATTTTAGAGCTGTATTTATTATTTACATTTTAAACAATTTTTTGTACGCAACATAATAACAAAAGGTTGAAATATTTGCAGTTATTTCAATTTTAAAACGTATACACAATTTTTCGGGCATGTTGCAAGTCTTTACTCATTTTTCTCTAGCAGCCCTAGAGAAAAATGTTGGGAAGTTTTGAAAAAGCACATTCCTTTATCACTGCAGAGCTTCCCTGAAACAAGATGAAGTGAGAGGATCCAAGCTGTCAAACCGATAGTTAAGCACTACCCAGGAGTACTTAAATTGTTGGATATATTTTAGAAGAGATGTCTTTTAGTCTAACTCCCTCTGCCTACAACATCATATTAGGGCTTAAGAAATATTTCAATTCCACAAAGAGCTTAATGTTGGCATCTTGTGGTTCAAAGTGCTTTCATATATTGACTAAAAAAATGTTGTTATTCAAAGCAAAGGAATCACACTCAATGTTGAAATAACTCTAGTGGAAGATTTGCTGACAGAATTGAAATTGTTGCGTGATAATCCAGACAGCATAATTGAAGAACCAAACTTAATTGCAAAAGTACTAATAAAAGTTCCTCCTGAATCTCCCAAAAGGTGGAAAAAAAGTACAGATCAATCCAATAGTGATTTTTCAGTAAACAAAGATCAAGAAAATAAAATTAAAACCTCAGTCATGTACCTAGTATTAGAGTTTGTAATGGGCAACATAAAAACACGATTCACTGCAATTAGTTCAATTCGTGACTTGTTTCCACCAGTATTGAAATTTATGGACATGGAAAATGATGAATTAGAATTGAAAGTAAAAGTTCTCATTAGCAAGTTTAAAAAGGAATTGGCAGTGGATCTATTTGAAGAAATATTACACTTGAAGAACATTCATAAAACTGAGTTTGAATCAGAAAAGAATCCACTAAGCCTACTCCAAAAACCTTCAAGCTGTATTTGTAAACGTCTGTCTTGCCTATAGGCTTTTCTGTACTATTCCAGTTACAGTTTCGTCTCCTGAAAAATCTTTCAGCAGGTTAGCGAATTCACTGAAAACTTGGCAGAGAAGCACTACCTACCAAGAAAGGCTTAATAATTTGGCAATTTTAGCTATTAAAAATGAATTGGCTAACAGTATTAATTTATCAGTCAGATGTTATTGACCAGTTTGCTGAAATGAAAGCAAGAAAAAAACTTTGCACTACTTAAGCCATTTTAGAAACGGGTCTCTCACTTATAATTGGTTATAGCCTACTCTTAGACATGTTTTTGTTTATCTTTGTAACAACTGACTTATGTATCACTTATGTGTTGATAAACACAGATATGTTTATTTTTTGTCTTCAATTTAGACCATAGTAACATTGAATTCCACTCTAACCCATTATTAATACTTAATCATTTGGGTGTTAACAGAAACTGCAAATTGCTTTTTATTGCATTATGTTGAAAAAAGGATTTTAATGTACTTGTTTGGTTATTGGCCTACATTAGATTGTACTGTGTTCTAAATTGGAAGTAGGTTTTCATTCCGGTACTTCGAATAAATACAGCCTTTGAATGTAGACTAAGTAAGGAAATGTTTCTTAAGTCTAATTAATTTTAAAAATCTAAAAGGTTAAGTTAGATAATTAAGGTTATGTTAGATCACAACCTCCCAAAATCGTCTCTGTACCGTAATTATGTGCGATAAATGGAAACTAATTTCTGTACTTCCAATAAATACACCCTTTTAATAAAATATGTGCCAATAAACCCCAATAAAATATGCACCAATAACGAAGCCTACTATCTTAAGTTAGATAATTAAACGTAGACACAACCTCCCAAAAACGTCTCTGTACCGTAATTATGTGCGATAAATGGAAACTAATTTTTGTACTTCCAATAAATACACCCTTTTAATAAAATATGTGCCAATAAACCCCAATAAAATATGCACCAATAATGAAGCCTACTATCGAAGTTAGATAATTAAACGTAGACACAACCTCCCAAAAACGTCTATGTACCGTAATTATGTGCGATAAATGGAAACTTTTTTCTGTACTTCCAATAAATATACCCTTTTAATAAAATATGTACCAATAAACTCCAATAAAATATGTACGAATAACGTAGCCTACTAGGTTATACGTTCTAAATTGGAAGTAAATTCCGGTACTTCGAATAAATACAACCTTTAATGTTATATACAGCCTTTTATCCATACAATAAATACAGCCTTTGAATGTACACTAACAAAGGAAATTTTTGTTAAATCTAATTAATTTTAAAAATCTAAAAGGTTAAGTTACTGATGTTACTACATGTTAAACGTAGACACAACCTCCAAAAATCGTCTGTGTACCGTAATTATGTGCAATAAATGGAAACTAATTCCTGTACTTCCAATAAATACACCCTTTTAATAAAATATGTGCCAATACTCTGAATTTAAAGTAAATAAAGAAAAAAGGAATTGTGTGGTGTGTGTGTGTGTGTGTGTGTGTGTGTGTGTGTGTTTTCTGCAGTTGAGGCTGAAGATAGAAGTAGTTTCTATAGAAATATTTCATTTCTAAAACGATTTTAAATATAAATCTTAAAACATGGAAGTCAGGTATAGTTCTCCACACGGATATTTTCATTATTTGCATCAAATAGTATTATTGTTTAATATACGTTCTATCCAGATCAAATTATGTGTATACAGTTCTGGAAAAATTAGAAATAATTTTTTTTTTTGTTTATTTTAAACTGTATTATGTTTGGAAGTATCCCAAAGTAAATTTAACATTAATCATGTCAATCAATGAGGCCAGTCCAGTTTTTTAAGGCTAGGAGAATCCTTGAAATGTTTGGAGCATCACTAGGTCATGATGGATCAAATCATCAAACTTCAGTTTCTGTGAAAAACTGGCAGATTTGAGTAGTCAGTTGATAAAGGATGGTATTGTAAAAGCAAAAATTTTTCAGAATTATTTTATAACCCTGTCAGTCTGCAAATAACTATCACTCCTTTAGATCATCAGCAGATTTAAACTTTTCTTATTTGTGCTAGGAATGTATCATGTAAAACTGCTGGAAGCATGGTATACAAAGTTTCTATTATCCTTTTCAAGGTTGATGACCAAAACAAAAAGTACTACTTATAATTCATCATTGTAGCAGTTACACAGCAGTATACTAAACATCTCTTGGTTAATACCTGTACTCTGGTCAGGTAGCACACAATGAATCATTCAAAACAAGTACAATTCAGTGTCAATGTCTAGTGTTTATGTGTCACTGCTACCCATAGTGAATCATTTGTATTGTACATAACAAATAGTATTCTGACTGTACACGTTTTTCATCTGACAAGAATTTTATACTTAGGCAAACTCATTGAATGGCGTAACCTTCTGTAATATGCGCCAAACAAGTATTCATAAAATTAATATTTGTGTCAAATTGTGTTTTATTTATTTCAAACAAAATCTGTTTTGTGGACATAACTTTATGTCCAATACAATTATTATGTTATTTCTTTTTAGTATCCCTTATAGATTTGCGTGATCAAAACTTTTAATACTAAAACTTTTTTTCAGCTGATAACCATGCTTTGTTGAGATTATTAAAGAAAAGTTTTGCTCATTAAGTGATGTGGCATCTTCAGTGATAAAGTTGAGTCTCATCGTGGTAAAACTACTGAAGACTTCATAGAATTGGAAAATTAATGAGAATAATATTCTTACAACCAGTGACAAGAATTATGAACTTAAAACAGTGGAATGAATTATTGAATACCAGATACTCTCAATTGCTAAAACAAACACACTTATATTACAACAGTTCTCTTTATATAATTATCCAGGACACACTGTATAGCCTACAAACAGTAATAAAAAAATCACAATAGTTTACAACACAAGTAAACAATTGATCATTTTTGTCACTTTCATTAAAAACTGCTGTCTAATATCATCCTATATGAATGCACAACCTACTACACCAACTTTCTAAAACTCAGCTGGTGGCAACATCCTAATTATCAGGCTAATGTGAGAAAGTTCCAGATGAATGCCAAGAGTGTGGCTCTAGAATATTCTGCAGTGCTGCTGATTAACAGTATGTGATCAGCATCACATAGAGTACTACACATTTAAGCTATCTAATTGACTTGGTATTACAATATTAATAAAATGTGCTTGTTAACCAATTAGTGTGTTGTTACTCCTGAAAATCCCATTTCACTAAGAGCATTTTAGAAGTCTGGGTTATCTTTTATGTTTCACTCCACAAACATGCCTTTAGTTCAGCATTTCTTAACCTATTGGGCATGAGCCACTGCTGGGTCCTGAGAGGGCATTTGGAGGGTTGCAAAGTCAGGTTCGGAAATTTATTTACTGTGTCTTAAAATGCTACTACATGTAAATAACTAAGATACATCATTTTAACAATTTAAATTCAACCTGTTTTGTACGTAGTCTAAACTGTACATTTTTGTTATTCATGCTCTACCATTGTTTTTTACCAGCTCTGATGTTTAACTCTCTATAACCAGATTGAAAGTTGCTTCCCAGAGGGATACAGTGAATTCAATTGGATTCAAGACCCATTCTTGTATTTTGAAAGTTCTAACATGTTGTCAGTAAAACTAAATGAGCAATTCTGTGATATCATCTGTGATGCTGGGATTAAAACTAAATTTTTAGTAAATTCTTTTGTATAGTTAGTGATAACATGAGACATGCCATGGACAACAAAATCCATATACTTTTAGATTCTGACTTAACAAAGTTCTGGATATCTTTAAGAGATGAATATCCTGAACTTTCGGAGTTGCTCATCCCATTCATCACCTCATTCGTGAGTGAAATAGGATTTTCATCTCAAGTGAAAAGCAAGCACAGAAATAGACTTGACGCACACTCATATTTATGACTTAATTTAACCACTCTTGAATCCAACATACCCCAGATTTTACAGAAAAAGCAGCTCCAACTGTCACATTAGTTAGGCAGCTCCAATGATTAGTTAGCTCCAAAGTTAGCAGCTCCAATGATTAGTTAGGCAAGTAAAAGCTCTTTTGTTTGTAACTTCAGCATGTGTTTATTAGAGCAAATTAGTCTTTTGAATTACATATTTGCTTTTTGCTTTTCTATAATTAAGTGTACATATAGGCCTAATTTGTTTAAGCATAAAAGAAGGCTTAAAGTTCTCAGTGTTACCAAAAATATGATTATAAAGTGGGTGCATACCCCTACAAGTAGTTCTGCCATGCACACCCCTACAAGTCTAATTAATTTTAAAAATCTAAAAGGTTAAGTTAGATAATTAAACGTAGACACAACCTCCCAAAATCGTCTCTGTACCGTAATTATGTGCCATAAATGGAAACTAATTTCTGTACTTCCAATAAATACACCCTTTTAATAAAATATGTACCAATAAAATACTGTATGTACGAATAACGTAGCCTACAAGGTTATACGTTCTAAATTGGAAGTACCGATAGGTTTTAATTCGAATAATTACACCCTTTAATGTATATACAGCCTTTTATCCATACAATAAATACAGCCTTTGAATGTACACTAACAAAGGAAATTTTTGTTAAATCTAATTAATTTTAAAAATCTAAAAGGTTAAGTTGGTAGACACAACCTCCAAAAATCGTCTGTGTACCGTAATTATGTGCGATAAATGGAAAATTATTTCTGTACTTCCAGTAAATACACCCTTTTATTGTACACTAACAAAGTAAATTTTATTTAAGTTACATTGTCGTACATAACCTCCATAACCTGGCATTAGTTACTTGTGAAGAAAACAGTTCTAGTACACATCGAACACGGAAAGAAAATACAAACGTGGAGACGAAAGTTTCTGGCCGCAGGATTCAGTGAAAGACCCTATCTTCCAACATAGAAACTAAGTCTTTCAGCATAACCTGACACGTAATTATATGAATAAATAACCGAACAATGTCTACAGTCAGCTCTAGCTAAACAGTCGACTAATTGCTTCTGCGTTACAGTATAAAATTATTACATCTCACTGCATATAATAACAAGATGTACACAAACGGTCTTTCACTAAATCCTGCGGCCAAAGCAACTTCCGTCTCCACGTTTGGTGTTTTTCCGTGTACGATGTGTACTAGAACTGTTTTCTTCACAAGTAACTAATGCCAGGTTATGGAGGTTATGTAGCCAATGTAACTTAAATAAAATTTACTTTGTTAGTGTACAATAAAAGGGTGTATTTACTGGAAGTACAGAAATAATTTTCCATTTATCGCACATAATTACGGTACACAGACGATTTTTGGAGGTTGTGTCTACGTTTAACAATGCAACTTAACCTTTTAGATTTTTAAAATTAATTAGATATAACAAAAATTTCCTTTGTTAGTGTACATTCTAAGGCTGTATTTATTGTATGGATAAAAGGCTGTATATACATTAAAGGCTGTAATTATTCGAATTAAAACCTATCGGTACTTCCAATTTAGAACGTATAACCTAGTATGCTACGTTATTCGTACATACAGTATTTTATTGGAGTTTATTGGTACATATTTTATTACAAGAGTGTATTTATTGGAAGTACAGAAATTAGTTTCCATTTATCACACATAATTACGGTACAGAGACGATTTTGGGAGGTTGTGTCTACGTTAATTATCTAACTTAACCTTTTAGATTTTTAAAATTAATTAGACTTGTAGGGGTATGCATGGCAGAACTACTTGTAGGGGTGTGCACCCACTTTATAATCATATTTTTGGTAACACTGAGAACTTTAAGCCTTCTTTTATGCTTAAACAAATTATATATACACAAGCAAAAAGCAAATATGTAATTCAAAAGACTAATTTGCTCTAATAAACACATGCTGAAGTTAAAAACAAAAGAGTTTTTACTTGCCTAACTAATCATTAGTTACTAATGTGACAGTTGGAGCTGCTTTTTCTGCAAAATCTGGGGTATGTTGGATTCAAGAGTGGTTAAATTAAGTCATAAATCTGAGTGTGCGTCAAGTCTATTTCTGTGCTTGCTTTTCACTTGAGATGAAAATCCCATTTCACTCACGAATGAAGTGATGAATGGGATGAGCAACTCCGAAAGTTCAGGATATTCATCTCTTAAAGATATCCAGAACTTTGTTAAGTCAGAATCTAAAAGTATATGGATTTTGTTGTCCATGACATGTCTCATGTTATCACTAACTATACAAAAGAATTTACTAAAAATTTAGTTTTAATCCCAGCATCACAGATGATATCACAGAATTGCTCATTTAGTTTTACTGACAACATGTTAGAACTTTCAAAATACAAGAATGGGTCTTGAATCCAATTGAATTCACTGTATCCCTCTGGGAAGCAACTTTCAATCTGGTTATAGAGAGTTAAACATCAGAGCTGGTAAAAAACAATGGTAGAGCATGAATAACAAAAATGTACAGTTTAGACTACGTACAAAACAGGTTGAATTTAAATTGTTAAAATGATGTATCTTAGTTATTTACATGTAGTAGCATTTTAAGACACAGTAAATAAATTTCCGAACCTGACTTTGCAACCCTCCAAATGCCCTCTCGGGACCCAGCAGTGGCTCATGCCCAATAGGTTAAGAAATGCTGAACTAAAGGCATGTTTGTGGAGTGAAACATAAAAGATAACCCAGACTTCTAAAATGCTCTTAGTGAAATGGGATTTTCAGGAGTAACAACACACTATTTGGTTAACAAGCACATTTTACTAATATTGTAATACCAAGTCAATTAGATAGCTTAAATGTGTAGTACTCTATGTGATGCTGATCACATACTGTTAATCAGCAGCACTGCAGAATATTCTAGAGCCACACTCTTGGCATTCGTCTGGAACTTTCTCACATTAGCCTGATAATTAGGATGTTGCCACCAGCTGAGTTTTAGAAAGTTGGTGTAGTAGGTTGTGCATTCATATAGGATGATATTAGACAGCAGTTTTTAATGAAAGTGACAAAAATGATCAATTGTTTACTTGTGTTGTAAACTATTGTGATTTTTTTATTACTGTTTGTAGGCTATACAGTGTGTCCTGGATAATTATATAAAGAGAACTGTTGTAATATAAGTGTGTTTGTTTTAGCAATTGAGAGTATCTGGTATTCAATAATTCATTCCACTGTTTTAAGTTCATATCTGTTTTAAGTTCATAATTCTTGTCACTGGTTGTAAGAATATTATTCTCATTAATTTTCCAATTCTATGAAGTCTTCAGTAGTTTTACCACGATGAGACTCAACTTTATCACTGAAGATGCCACATCACTTAATGAGCAAAACTTTTCTTTAATAATCTCAACAAAGCATGGTTATCAGCTGAAAAAAAGTTTTAGTATTAAAAGTTTTGATCACGCAAATCTATAAGGGATACTAAAAAGAAATAACATAATAATTGTATTGGACATAAAGTTATGTCCACAAAACAGATTTTGTTTGAAATAAATAAAACACAATTTGACACAAATATTAATTTTATGAATACTTGTTTGGCGCATATTACAGAAGGTTACACCATTAAATGAGTTTGCCTAAGTATAAAATTCTTGTCAGATGAAAAACGTGTACAGTCAGAATACTATTTGTTATGTACAATACAAATGATTCACTATGGGTAGCAGTGACACATAAACACTAGACATTGACACTGAATTGTACTTGTTTTGAATGATTCATTGTGTGCTACCTGACCAGAGTACAGGTATTAACCAAGAGATATTTAGTATACTGCTGTGTAACTGCTACAATGATGAATTATAAGTAGTACTTTTTGTTTTGGTCATCAACCTTCAAAAGGATAATAGAAACTTTGTATACCATGCTTCCAGCAGTTTTACATGATACATTCCTAGCACAAATAAGAAAAGTTTAAATCTGCTGATGATCTAAAGGAGTGATAGTTATTTGCAGACTGACAGGGTTATAAAATAATTCTGAAAGAATTGTTGCTTTTACAATACCATCCTTTATCAACTGACTACTCAAATCTGCCAGTTTTTCACAGAAACTGAAGTTTGATGATTTGATCCATCATGACCTAGCGATGCTCCAAACATTTCAAGGATTCTCCTAGCCTTAAAAAACTGGACTGGCCTCATTGATTGACATGATTAATGTTAAATTTACTTTGGGTTACTTCCAAACATAATACAGTTTAAAATAAACAAAAAAAATTTTATTTCTAATTTTTCCAGAACTGTATACACATAATTTGATCTGGATAGAACGTGTATTAAACAATAATACTATTTGATGCAAATAATGAAAATATCCGTGTGGATAACTATACATGACTTCCATGTTTTAAGATTTATATTTAAAATCGTAGAAATGAAATATTTCTACAGAAACTACTTCTATCTTCAGCCTCAACCACACACACACACACACACACACACACACACACACACACACACACACACACACACACACACACACACACACACACACACACACAAAATTCGTTTTTTCTTTATTTAATTTGAATTCTATATTAGAACAAATATTTTCAGAGTTTACAATTTTTTTTTTAATTTCTTGAATTAATATTTTTATTTTTATGCAATGTGGACACATACAGAGGAGTGTGTTTTTATGTTTTTTTCAATAAATAAAAATGAGAGGAGTGGGTGAGAGAGAGAGAGAGAGAGAGAGAGAGAGAGAGAGAGAGAGAGAGAGAGAGAGAGAGAGAGAGAGAGAGAGAGAGAGAGACCAAAAATAACACATACAGAAATTTCATCAGAACCTTTCCTTTCTAATAGTAAAAATATAACTAAATAATGAATGAGAAAGAACATTAACAAAATTAATGGAAATTATAGTTATTATTTGTTGTCTAATAAACAGGTACTAGTAATGGCTTCATATACTTCACATCTTAAATTATAATCACACATTAGTACATAGTGTTACTAATTTTTTCAAGTCCACAAAATTTGTAATTATTAAATTCCACTCTAACCCATTATTAATACTTAATCATTTGCGTGTTAACAGAAACTGCACATTGCTTTTTATTGCATTATGTTGAAAAAAGGATTTTAATGTACTTGTTTGGTTATATGTTAGATTGTACTGGGTTCTAAATTGGAAGTAGAATACTTGAAAAGAACGAATCCATAATATTTTTACCATGTGGGGCACATTCCTTGAAACATGTGGGTGTTAAAGCTGCAAAACTCAATGCAGATGTGATGACATTTTTCGGGCATGTTGCAAGTCTTTACTCATTTTTGTCTAGCAGCCCTAGAGAAAAATGTTGGGAAGTTTTGAAAAAGCACATTCCTTCATCACTGCAGAGCTTCCCTGAAACAAGATGAAGTGAGAGGATCCAAGCTGTCAAACCAATAGTTAAGCACTACCCAGGAGTACTTAAATTGTTGGATATATTTTAGAAGAGATGTCTTCTGGTCTAACTCCCTCTGCCTACAACACATATTAGGGCTTAAGAAATATTTCAATTCCACAAAGAGCTTAATGTTGGCATCTTTTTGGTTCAAAGTGCTTTCATATATTGACTAAAAAAATGTTGTTATTCAAAGCAAAGGAATCACACTCAATGTTGAAATAACTCTAGTGGAAGATTTGCTGACAGAATTGAAATTGTTGCGTGATAATCCAGACAGCATAATTGAAGAACCAAACTTAATTGCAAAAGAACTAATAAAAGTTCCTCCTGAATCTCCCAAAAGGTGGAAAAAAAGTACAGATCAATCCAATAGTGATTTTTCAGTAAACAAAGATCAAGAAAATAAATTTAAAACCTCAGTCATGTACCCAGTATTAGAGTTTGTAATGGGCAACATAAAAACACGATTCACTGCAATTAGTTCAATTCGTGACTTGTTTCCACCAGTATTGAACTTTACGGACATGGAAAATTATGAATTAGAATTGAAAGTAAAAGTTCTCATTAAGTTTAAAAAGGAATGGGCAATGGATCTATTTGAAGAAATATTACACTTGAAGAACATTTATAAAACAGAGTTTGAATCAGAAAAGAATCCACTAAGCCTACTCCAAAAACCTTCAAGCTGTATTTGTAAACTTCTGTCTTGCCTATAGGCTTTTCTGTACTATTCCAGTTACAGTTTCGTCTCCTGAAAAATCTTTCAGCAGGTTAGCGAATTCACTGAAAAGTTGGGAGAGAAGCAGTACCTACCAAGAAAGGCTTAATAATTTGGCAATTTTAGCTATTAAAAATGAATTGGCTAACAGTATTAATTTATCAGACAGATGTTATTGACCAGTTTGCTCAAATGAAAGCAAGAAAAAAACTTTGCACTACTTAAGCCGTTTTAGAAACGGGTCACTCACTTATAATTGGTTATACTCTTAAGACATATTTTTGTTTATCTTTGTAACAACTGACTTATGTATCACTTATGTGTTGATAAACACAGATTATGTTTATTTTTTGTCTTAAATTTAGACCATAGTAACATTGAATTCCACTCTAACCCATTATTAATACTTAATCATTTGGGTATTAACAGAAACTGCACATTGCTTTTTATTGCATTATGTTGAAAAAAGGATTTTAATTATCTTGTTGTTGCATCCTCTTCGTTCACTTTATTAATTTAATAATATATATAAAACTTTCACTAATGAACTTACTGTTGTCACTTCCCAAACGTTTCGAGATGTTGTTTCTCTTCTTCAGTGGGTGTAATACTGACTGTCGATTACAGAATAACCATTACGGAAAAATGGTGTGTGTGGTGGGGGTTGATGGTGGGAAGGGATTGGCGCTGAGGTTCGAATTGTGTGTGTGTGGATCAGTGTATCGAATAGTGTATGTGATTTATAATGTATTTGTTCATTTAATATGTTGTTTGGTTGTAGTGTGTGATATCTGTATATTTAAAATTGTTCAGCTGTGTTTAGTTTTCTACTTTTAGGTAAGTATTACACTATTATACTATTAGGAAATATTCATTGGTTACCTAGTGAAGAAAACTGCTCAGATGATGGTAAGTTTCAAAACTAATCTTCACTTAAGGTTAAGAGGTTATGGTGATATTTGCAAGTTAGGCTTTCCTAACACTCTCAGTTAACTAAGATTCTGTTAACAGGAAGTGAACTTATTATTGGCCTATGATCAATATGTAAAACATATTTTATGATCAAGAATAACATTATTTCCTTAACAATTAGCCTATTTTTATTTGTTTCAGAAGAGGTAGACGAATTGTATGATGAGGTAGCTCTTCGTCTGAAGTGTCAAACCAAAAAGAAGGTGCCTATAAACAAGCAGTCACCAGCTCCAGGGCCATCGATAGCCCACCAGGACCAGGACTCGCCACCTCTAGGACCAACAATAACTTCGGGGACATCGGTTGTAGGTTCAGCTACTGCCTGTAGCAACGGTTCTCAACTTCATCAGCAAACATCAGATACTGCCATTCAGCAGGGTCACACAGAAGGCCAAAATGAACATTTACAGGTACGTGGGCGAAAACGACCAAAAAATGAAAGCCAATGGACAAGAAATAAAAGAAAAGTAAGTCGTAACAGTGGTCACCTTTACACCACCGCAAAAAACGTTGTGGTGCCAGGTAAGATTTTCAAAAGAGATTTTAACTGTGATTGTCCAAGAAAATGTCCACAACAATTTGACTCGCAAGATGATTTAGAGCACTGTTTTACATCATTTTGGAAGCTAGGAGATTATTCCAAGCAAAATGTTTATTTGCATGGTGTTGTAAAAACCTCAAAAATTGAGCGATCACGACCAAGAGATGGTTCTGCCGCACCCAAATCTAAGATATTTCAATTTTTTGTGCCTGTAAAAGATGAGCATGTAAGGGTTTGTAAAACGTTTTTTCTTGGAATCATGCAAATCAGTTGGGGACGTTTATACAGGTGTCTATCAAAATAAGAGGTTTTTGGGGCGATTGATTCAAGGGGAAAAGGTACTTCAAATAAAATTGATGATTCTGATGTATTAGCGCATATCAACTCATTTCCTTGTTATCAGAGCCACTACACACGCAAAGACAATGTAAATAAAAAGTACCTCCATCCAGAACTGAACATTAAAAAAATGTACAACCTTTATGTTGAAAAGTACACTAGTGAAAACAAACAGCCCGAGAAACTAAAATACTATTATCATGTGTTTTCAACTAAATTTAACCTGCACTTTAAAGTTCCTTCAAAGGACACATGTACGTTTTGTGATGAAATGTTGCAAAAAATAAAAATTGAACAAGATCAGCAAAAACAGAAGGAGCTAGAGGTAAAAAAAGAATTACACTTGCGTCGAGCAGAACGTGCTAGGGACATACTTAAGGTTGACAGAGACTGTGTCTTGGATGAAAAGTATGTATGTACCTTTGATTTACAAAAAGCATTACCATATCCAAAACTCTCAACATCCACTGCGTACTACAAACGAAACATGTACGTGTATAATTTTGGAATTCATTGTTTTAATAGCTCTATTGGATACATGTATGTTGGGATGAAACAGAGGGAGGGAGGGGTTCTCAAGATCTGTCTGCCTGCATCCGCAAACATCTGGTGGAAAATGCTCGTACTTACAAACATATAGTTTTATTTTCTGACTCATGCACTGGGCAAAATAGGCATATTAAAATGGCTCTCACCTTATTGAAGCTTGCTCAACAGCCTGATCTAAAAATAGAAACTATAGATTTAAAGTTCTTAGTGTCGGGACATTCGTTTTTACCTAACGATACAGAATTTGGAATCATAGAAAGAGAGAGCAGAAAAAGTCAGTTCATATACGTGCCAGATGATTGGTTTAAAATTATACGAATAGCTAAGAAAAAGAAACCCCACTTCAAAGTAACACTGATGTCACGAAATGAATTTCTTAGCACAAAAGCTTTGGAAAACTTTATCACCAACAGGAAAAAAGATACTAACAAACAATCACTCAATTGGCTGCAATTTCGCTGGATGAGATTTGAAAAGGGCTCATCTTTTATTATAAAGTTCAAAGAATCATTTAGTGACATGATTCCTTTCAGGGAAATTAACCTGCAGAAAAAACAAGTTTTGGGAAGACCTTTAGTTAATTTTTGGTCTTTGGCTCAAGACTGCCTGTATCCACAAAGGAGACCTGTTAGTGATAAGAAGAAAGAAGATATGATGTCTCTTCTTCCATTTATTCCTCCAATTCACCATGCTTACTATAGAAACCTGCCAATTTCATTGAGTACACGTTCTGCTGCTACTACTTCTGTAGACAATGAGAGCGACGAGAATGATGAATTGGAGTATATGTAAGGTTCTAAAATCATATGGACAAAATTTTGTAAAAAATGTATCCATGACAACAAGGTAGATAAGATTTTGTATGTTAACTTTAAAATAAATTTATGTCCAGGTGTAATATAAAATATTCTAGCTAATTAATAAACTTGAAATTATATAACTATATAATTAATAAACTGTTTTTCCTACATTTAATTTTGTTTTACTCTACTCCATAGAAATCTTCAGAGGGAAAGTGAACCAAGTCCATCACCAGAACATTATCTGCCTATACACCGGGCCTTATTTAAAAAATGTGTTTGTTGTATACATGCAAAACCTAAGTTAGGCTTAGACCTGGCATAGTTTTAAAGCAAAAAGATCTAATATGAATGTGGAATTGATTACAGCCAATTAACTTTAAACTCGTTTTTCCCAAAACACACTTCACTGGACTTGGTCCACTTTAACACTGAACCCTCCATATTAGGATTTTAATGTACTTGTTTGGTTATAGGCCTACGTTAGATTGTACTGTGTTCTAAATTGGAAGTAGGTTTTAATTCCGGTACTTCGAATAAATACAGCCTTTTATCCATACAATAAATACAGCCTTTGAATGTACACTAAGTAAGGAAATATTTGTTAAGTCTTAATTAATTTTAAAAATCTAAAAGGTTAAGTTAGATAATTAAACGTTGACACAACCTCCCAAAATCGTCTCTGGACCGTAATTATGTGCGATAAATGGAAACTAATTTCTGTACTTCCAATAAATACACCCTTTTAATAAAATATGTACCAATAAACTCCAATAAAATATGTACGAATAACGTAGCCTACTAGGTTATACGTTCTAAATTGGAAGTACGGATAGGTTTTAATTCGAATAAATGCAGCCTTTAATGTATATACAGCCTTTGAATGTACACTAACAAAGGAAATTTTTGTTAAATCTAATTAATTTTAAAAATCTAAAAAGGTTAAGTTACATTGTTAAACGTAGACACAACCTCCAAAAATCGTCTGTGTACCGTAATTATGTGCGATAAGTGGAAACTAATTTCTGTACTACCAATAAATACACCCTTTCAATAAAATATGTGCCAATAAACCCCAATAAAATATGCAAATAGGTTATAGGTCTACGTTCTAAATTGGAACTAGATTTTAATTCCGGTACTTCGAATAAATACAGCCTTTAATGTTATGTACAGCAGCCTTGTATCCATACAATAATTTAATGTACACTAACAAAGGAAATTTTTGTTAAATCTAATTAATTTTAAAAATCTAAAAGGTTAAGTTGCATTGTTAGACGTAGAAACAACCTCCAAAAATCGTCTGTGTACCGTAATTATGTGCGATAAATGGAAAATAATTTCTGTACTTCCAGTAAATACACCCTTTTATTGTACACTAACAAAGTAAATGTTATTTAAGTTACATTGTCGTACATAACCTCCATAACCTGGCATTAGTTACTTGTGAAGAAAACAGTTCTAAAACACTTGGAACACGGAAATGAATTACAAACGCGGAGACGAAAGTTTTCTTTGGCCGCAGGCTATATAGTGAAAGACCCGGAAGGTATTATGTTGTTTGTATGTTAGTTTCGTATTATGGAATTTGTATGGCACTGAATTTGAATAATGTGTTAATATGGTGGTGAATAGCGTAGTTTGTATTTACGGGTTCATCAATTAATTATTGTTACCGTGCTTTCGAAACGTTTATTACCTGAAGCTGTGTATTGAATAGTTTATGTTAGTGAAACTAAATTATAGCAGCCGTAGTATACTACGAAGGTCTAAGGTAATTTACTTATTAAAGACAACTGGACGTGAAGTTAAGGTGGAAACAGCGAGTAGAAGAGACAGAAGAATCTCTTCTATTCGCTATGATGGAAGTAACGATAATAGTCATTGATTTGTATGAAATATAATTTCGGATAATTTCATTTGTAATATAATGCAGACTCATCAAAAATTTCAATTTGGGTACCATGTGGGTAATTATCGGTATTCTAGCCCGTGCTGGTATTGGAGTGACATTTTTTGGTAAATATTTACCCATTTTTTTTTCTATTCTTCTATGTTATATAAACACGTGAAATATAATTTTAAACGGCGGTCGAACCTATTTACGGAGAAAAAAATAAAATAATTACTCCCATAAGAACGCATGCAAAGAGAATGAGCGCCATATTAACTAATGCACAGGGAATGACGACTTTGCGGTCACGTGACTCTTCTAGTCTTCTGTTCCAGTAATGCCGTATTTATTCACGTAATTTACTCATTTCTTATTACCAAATTTTATCACAGACTTTAAGGCGTGTAAATTATGCGGGAATTTTTACGAACATTAAGTAATAATAACAGATAACAAATTTCAGTTTAAAACTACGATTTCAGTTTTAAATACGATATCAAGGATAGGCCTAAACATACAGTAATTCTAATTTTCATGACAAATTACACAAATTTATAGAGATTTTGCCACTGGGCTTCTTCATTATGCTAATATTATCTTATAACATTAGCTTATAGAATGCATTGTATTCTGATTGCTGATTAAATAAATTAAAACAATTACAAATGACACAATGTCTTGGTACATTCCATAATGATCACGAAAAATAAAACACTTGTTTATAAAAAAAAGTATATATCATTTATTTTTTAAGTTGTTTAATCATTCTTTTTCTAGTTTTTCTTTCGAAGAAGACCAACTATCATTTTGTTTTTTAACAAAATTGTTTAACATAATTTTACATGCTGTCAAATTTATATCCTCTAGTAAATTTTTTGTATAAATTATTATTACAGAAATGACTCATCAAAATCTTGTGAGAATACATCTTGTAAATATTTATTAAGCACAATACAACTCAGTTTGTGGAGTAATGAAAGCTGATTCTTAACATTTAAAAATAAATTATAAAATTTGTCACATAAGTTTTGCAGTATATGCCATGACATTGAAACTGATACTAATGCATATTCAGAGGGTAAAATTAATTTACGTCTATCCGTTTCTAATGTCAAGTCTGTGGGAATATCTACTTCTATTTCTTTATTTGATTGTAACCAATCACTACACAGTCGACAGATATTATTTCTCACTTGTTTTCTAACAGCATAGCCAGCTACATAAACTAAAATGGTAAGCTTATCTTTAGGGACACAGTCCAAAGAAAAGTCATAATATATAATTTCGTAAAATGAATCTATGTTTACTACAGTTTCACAAGAATCATTTTTACATGGAAGCAATGTCTTTAAAGATATCTCTTTATTTTCACATAACAAGAGAATAGTGTCTCTAAATCTCATTTTTCTCTCACTCTCTAGAACTTGCATGAAACTAACATAGTAATTGGCTCCACTTAATTGCCTATAATATCCAAATATACCTTATAATACATCATTTTGAAATTTACATAACAAATAATCAGTTTTATATTTTTCAAATATATAGGGTATGAGGTGTAAAAAAGTGTCAGTTGTATGAATAAGAGACTGCAGGGTGGCCGCTATTTTCCGGAAACTAATTTCCCTGACTTTTCCCGGTTTTCCAGACGCTTTTTAGGTTTTTTCCCTGACCATAAATAACAGTAAATATTTATTTTACACAAAGTTTTCAGCAGTTATAAAGAAAGTTAGGCAGGTTCACAATTTCAAATAAAACACAAAATAGGAATTTATGAAAGATTTATTTAATAAAATCAACATACTGTATTATGTTAACGTAATATTAAAATCACTTTATTTATACTAATTTGTTAATTTGTTTTTGTAATAATTCTGCCTCAAGTCTGGCATCTTCAAGAATCTTTTGCTTTTTTTGCTGAAGCTCCCATAATACTTCCTGGGTTTTTCGCTTTTAAGCTTTTAATTTCGATGCAGCATCTAGTTATTCCTTTTTTTTCTTTTGTGCTTCTTGATATAAGCTGCTGCTTGCGTTCCGGACGGCATGAATTAGTTTTTTACTTATATCAATTTTTTGAATCCCCCCCATGATGCATGATAGCGTCATACACCTGCCTCTGCACTACTAAAGACTGTTCACTAAGATAGTCGATTATAACTTCTTTATTTATCGAAAATCCCCGCTCAGCAAAGGCATTGCCATGAGACAATATCATGACCATTTTGATAAATGATCGCAGGTCTTTATGTTCAGATGTAAACGGAGGAACTATTTCCAGCCATAAATCATCTAAGCGGTGATTCTCGGTCAGGGAATATGTTTTTATTTTCTGATCAAAATCTAACTGTTTGCAAATGTCGGTGTAGGAATTTTTAACGTTATCTGCTTGATATCCAGTTAGCCAATTATTTTGAACGAAAATATCTAACGCTTTGTCAAGTCTCTCTAATCGTAGTTTAGGATTGATTGCGGTTGTAGGATCGAAGCATGAAATCCCTTTTGTCAAGGCGTACAACAGTGGAGATGACTTCATCAACGACACACAAAATTCAATAAGACATTTGCGAAATCGCAAAATGTTAATGTGTATGTGTTCACGACTGTTGCATAGTGCATTTTTTACTGCAAATCCCAATTCAATTTCTTTAGCATTAATGAGATTTGACTCACTTTTCGAATTTATAGTTGTTATATTTCTAGAAGTGTTCAAAACTTCAGCCTTCATGACGCGCATAATTTTTTTTGGAGTAGTCAAAAGTGCCTCATATAGTAGAGGGGAGAGTGGAGCGTTTGACTGAAACAACGATAAAAAAGGCTCCACTTGTGAAGCAATCATCAGAAAAAAGGCAAGTTTTGCCTTAAAAAGTTCATCATTCAGTGTAGCATTCACTACTTCAAAACTGTTGCTGTCGGGTTTTCTTTTTTCTTTTATCACTCCCTGTACATATTTTGTCACATTGGGGATGATTTGAGTAGCCCGCTCAACAACGGTGAAATTCTCAAGCCAACGTACTGCACAAAATTTAAGAGGAAATATATTCGATCCTGAAAGCTTCTTATAATCGGCGCGTTGGGCTGGACTGTTGTAAAAAAGATAATACAGAGATCTCAAAAATTTTGTTAAATCCCAACCGGATGCTTTCATTGCTTTTTTAAAAGCATTGTGCATTGTATGTAACCCGCAACTACTTACGTCCAAAAGGATTGGTCCGTTAGCATCACAGTTCTCTTCCTTATTTTTGCTTTTATATGTTGAAGAAACTTCTTATTGACGTTGAGACCATCCATTGAAATTTGGAGTAGTTTTGCAATATCCAGTTCTTTAATTGCTTCTAGAAAAGCAGTCATACCCGTAGTATCTGGTGGAGACTTGATTGTTTTCATCATTCCAGAAATGAACAAATACGTCCATTTGTCCTTTTTGTGCCACTTTGTTAAGGGATTCATCAAACCCGATTACAATGTAATCACACGCTGAACACATATTTTGAAGTTCACGAAAAAACTAAGGAGCAATCCAGAAACGATCGTGTATGCAATTTTGGTTCTTTGAAGTCTCATTTTCGATGCAATGTCTGAATCAGGAAACATTAGAGGAAACAACTCCACTGCCTGTCCTCCACTTCGTTGTGATCACTCATGACAACATGCAAACACCATAATATTTCGGCCTTAGTGACATTGTCTTTGACAAGCATTGAAACTAAGCCCCGTGATTCATTTGTAGTCGTCGGCTTCGCTTGTCTTGATGCTGGTGTTGAATGCGCAACTTCAGCTACCTTTATGTTCGGAGAAGTTGATAATACAAGATCTTTGATAACTGTCTCCGTAGGCGACTTTTCTTTAGTAGTATCTTTTGATGAGTAAAGTACTGACAGGTTCATGCTTTTTGTGTATTCGACTCTGCTCGTTTGTGTTTTTTTCTGTTCATGTGGCTTGTAAGAGCTTGCTCCTCCATATTACTCAGAGTAAAAGATTTCGAACATAGTTTGCAATAGGCAGAGAAAGAATCTTTTTCGATTTGTCCGAGCCATGATTTAAATTCATCTTTCTACAGCCAATCAGAATTAAATGAAGTTTTCTTCCTACTCGACGACATTGTGAAAGTAAATATCTGTAAATAAATAAAAGAAAATGATAATTATATTTATGGTTCAATCAATTTATAATAACAAGATAGGTAAGTAAATTCACTAAGGATTTTCATCATATTTTCATAAGATAACTGCCGCATAAAGATCGATTCAGACTAGGCGAAGCACGGTGAAGAGCATTTTTTGAGATCATTCTGAATTCAGCTTTATCAGGTAGGATTTAAGATTGAAAGTTGTGTGCAAGCTTGACGCGACATGACGCGCCTCGCGGAATACTTGCCCACAATATACAACCTTAAATCTTAACAGATAAGGTTGAATTCAGAATTATCTCAAAACATGCTCTTCGCTTAGTTTAAACTGACCCTAAGAATCCCTATGTAGGTAAGAATCTTTTAATTTTACGAACATTCGAACAAATTGTGCATTTAATGGCTCCTCACACGATCCGCCATGATCATTAATCGCTTGAAGGCCCATCGTCGTTGCGATGATTGCGTGAGTGTCCACACGATCCTCCATATTTATAATTCATAATGCCATACTCAGATAGAGTTATAACAAAACAGGTGCAAAAATGGCAACTTTGATAGTCCACCAAATTATTTTTAGCAGAAAAATTTAAAAGACGAAAACTTTAGAAGACTCAACGATATCCCACATGTATAAGTGAGAAAAAGGAAAGGGCCAAGGAACTTTGTATCCTACAAGCAAAGAATACCTACAAGTATCCTATGTGTAAATTTCATGTCCCGGTTTCATGGTTGGGGCGCTAGAATCCTCTGATATACAATATGTAAAATAACGAAGGGCGATCCCGTTGACATATGAATGGGCTCATGAAACTGAACAACTTTCCCAAGGAACATGGGTCGACATCCGAAAAAAAATTTGGACCTCCCATAGTAATTCCATGACACTTCTTGCGCAAATCCGACTTGCACTGGCCAGTTAATTTTTATATAAGAAAGTTCACTTATTTTTATGTATTTACGACTCTAGTTACTTATGGAGGGTTGTTCAGTTCGTTCCGCTTTACACTGACTTTGCACCATGTAAGTAGGTATACACTGAAAAAATATAGCCTAATATTAAAAATTAACAGGAGAGTGTTTGAAACGGAGGACTAAATGCACTTCTAAGAAATATTAAGTGACATTCTTGATTTTTCTCAAACAAGAGTGGAAAAATCGTAATTACGGATAAATAATTTTAACATGCTTCATGGTAAAAATTTTTATGCTATAGGACAATAAAATACTCAACACGCATTTTTTCCAGATTCAATTTACCTTTCCATTATGTGTATATAAAATATTCAAATAATATACTTATAAATTTTACTAGACTACCATATTAAAACTTCTTCATTAATGAACCCACAAAAGAATTTGTCATGACTTATATTGTATAGTAACACCAATCCATTTTCCATTTAAATTTTACCATTCTATCTGTTAAAAATTCTATGCTTGTGAAAAATGTTTGGTCGATTTTTGCATTTTTTTTTTTAATAAATATATTTTATATATCATAACTAACAAATAATTTGATGAAATTTTTTCATATAATGAGCAGAAAGTTGTTAAAAAAATATTCAAGTTTTTACATAAAACAAATGTTGTTTCGTTAAGCGAGAGTAGATTATAACCAGGTGTTGTCAGACATCAATCAGCCAATCATATTAAAGTTTACATGTGTAGTAGTGTGTTCCTCAAGGACAAATGTGTCTGACGACTTTCGGTCACAATCCTACTTCCTTTGTCCATCATTAGCCGTAATGTTTCGATCTATTTCATATATTTTCGTTGTGAACGCGTCATAGTGCTCGCTGGTGTATATTGTGCTGTAGTGTATTGTTTGTAAAGTGTTGTCAAAGAGTTTTTAATGATTTCAATGCAAGTTCTTTTTTTATTATTTATTTGAATCGTTTATTAAGTGAATCGTTTTTCATGTTTGTGTGAAATAATAACTTGAGTTCATATAATTTTTAACACATGAAGGTACAAAGGAAAACTGTAAATATATTGTTAAAAACTGGTTTTAGAATAAACAAATAAAATATTTTTGGAAAAAATTATGTAACCTTATTTTATTAATTAATCCTATTTCTTATATGATATTTAATAAATTGATGTAAATACACAATATTTTATTTATAGTCAGCACAGTTAGCCTCGTTTAATTAAGTATTTTTGGAATTCAGTAATAAAAAATATTTGTCACTAGGAATTTATGAAATGTGCAATTGCTACTTTTAACACTTTGATTTAAAAAATTACTATTCAGAATGTGAAAAATAACTGTTTAAAAATATATGATGGAATATACGAAATTTTAACATGTAGAATGGTAAAATTGGGTCCAGGTAGATATGAATAATTTCTACGTTACCGATTAATTTTTCAAATTATGTCATTTTTGTCCTCCCGTTAACAGAAAGAATGGTAATTTTTCCCCAAGTTTCTATTTTAAAAATTAATACATTTTTTCAGTTGAAAAAATATTTAAAAGTAACTACCTATTTGACCTTTAGTTCTTATTGGAATAAGAAGAAATTAATACCTAAATAAAAATTTATTACATTATTAGTACTTATCTAAAATAAAAATGATAATCATACACTTACGTAAGACACTGCATGCAGTCCTTAAATGAAAAATCACCTTATATCTTTCAAAATAGGTCACCTTATTATTATTTTTGAAAAACACTTTCACCCGAGCGTATGTCAATACGTAATGAATTAAAATTTATCACTGTCACTCACTCGACGCGATGCGTGGCGGCATAGAGACACGTGGCAAAGCCTTTGATGTGCGCTGCTACGCATAAGTCGTATACAGAAAAAGCCAATGTAGGCAAATAAACAATAAGGATTAATATTATGTAATTAAATTAACAATACACAAATATTTATATTAAGTAAAGTAAGTTGCCAATTGACGAACCCTTTATTGTAATAGGTAGTGCCGCTGCCTTCTGCGCAGAGGGTTCCGGATTCGATTCCTGGCCGGGGCAGATATTTGAATGATGAGTTTAAATATCTGTTTCTGGGTCTGGGTGTTGCTTTGTTTGTATGTCTTTGTGTGTGTCCATGGCACCCACGATACAGGATTTGCGATATATGAAAATAATGCAGAATTTATTTAATGAGCATTTAACCATTTAACCTCTGTTCAGCTAGCAATAGTTAAGGGAATGTATGGGCTCATGAAATTGAACAACCTTCCCAGTGGAAGAAAGGACGAAATACGATAAAAGTCGCACGGTTTTGTCCAATTTTTCTTTTTCATTTTCCAATCTATGTTCTATGTGGACAATTATTCAGTTTCATGGGCACATTTATCCTCTCATAGGTAATTAAAAGTCACCCTACATTAACTGTAAACCTCTTAGTGTTAGTTAACTTAGCCCATGAAACGTGTCGTGAAGTCATGAGTTAAAAACAACAATTGTATCTCCCATAAGTACTGATTTCTCAGGTGTGTTTTATATAGGAAGCCCAAGCTTCTTTAAAATTTTCGGTCTGTTTCTTGAGCTGTGAAAAATAGGTACAACAAACAGGGAATACTAGTTAGTCTTAGGTTGTGAGTGAGACTGTAAAAGTACAGGGTATTGTTGCAAGTTATTATTATATTTTTCCCTGCCCTTCCAGCATTTTCCCTGACGCGCGAAATTCCCTGACTTTTCCCAGTTTTCCAGAAAGTGGCCACCCTGGACTGAAAGATTTGTGCTGATAGTGACTGAGAAATATGTACAGTCTGCTTCCAGTTTTTGAGCCACAGAGACATTTTTCTTAGAAAATCTACTTGTAATGTGCTGTTAGAGTGAATAGGGTCTCTATATTCATCATTAAACCATTTGCCTTCCCAAGCACTTTTTACATTAACAGTTTTCCACCATCTATTAATAATGCTTAAAAACAAACATGTTCCTTGAACATCTGGAAGTAGATCCACTTTGTCTTTTGAAATACATTGAAGAACAGCTACATTTGTTTCACTAAAAATTTTTAACGCTAATTTTACATTTTGTTTTTGAATAGTAGAATGGTATAGTACTTTATAAATATGATAATAAGTGAGCAAATTTTACAAGAGAATTTTTTTCCAACTCATACAATTTCAAGATGCTTAAACTGTGCTACATGTAAATTATCATTATTGCTAAATTCAAAATCAGGAAATACAAGTTTACAGTTATCTGTTCTTCTACTGATCCAGTTGTTACGAACACATTTAAGTATGTGAACCACATCAAAGATTGAAAAAGTAATTCTCTTTGGATCTAGAGTCTAGAGGATGAGGAAGGTATGGTTGCAAAATACCATTTTCAGAAAAAAGTTCAAAAGCTTTTCTGTTCACAACATTGTTGTCAGATACAAAAGCTATAACTATAAAACCAATATTTTCTATTTGCTGTAATACATTTAACATTAGAATTTGTAGTTGTTGGGCAGTTAAATTGTTAACAGGTATTAAGCTCACTGCATCTTTGTATTTAGAAAATATACTGAGAATCATAAAAACTTGCACTATCTTTGCTATCTTTGTCGAATCTGTTTTACTACAACCTACAATACTAGCTCCTTTAAAATGTAACTCAGGATTTACATAAATTTCATCTAAGTGTATGTTGACAATGTGTTCATGATCTTTTAATAAAGGTAGTTTAGTTTTTAAATACTCAATACTTCCCTCAAGATCAGATCCAAGTAATGAAAATTTACTTATTAATTTTTTAATATTTCTAGGATGTGGAAAACATACAAATTTACTATTATAAAGAGCAATGTATGAAGCTGAAGATTGCACATATAATGTAGAAGCTAACATTAATGTATGCACAGTGTATCGTCTATTATTAGTTGGCTGTTTATATAACTCTAGCTGTTTAATAATGAATGACAGCTGAAAATTTTCATCACTGTTTTCACTCACCTGTGATAAGAGTTTTCTATTGCTTTATCCAACTTGTTCTCATCTACACTCTGAGCACTATCAGCAACTCCACGAATAAAAACAAGAACATCCTCTAACACATTAACAGATTTTAAAACTGCAAGTCTTTTTGGGATTTTTTTCACTGAAAACTTTACATTATTTATATAAATTTCATAACTCAGATTTTTATGAATCACTAGGGAACACAGGATAAAAGGTACACTCTGGTTTATACTTATAATGCTAATAAATGTTTTCATTTTCATGAATTAAAATCCATTCTGAGCTTTTAGTCGAATTATAATAATAGGATAAAATATCTTGCAGACAACTAACTTTTCTTTCTTCTACATATGTTTTTTTGTGTCTGTAAGCTATGTTCAATTGCCTTTTCTACGTTTTCTTGCTCAACTTGGTGAAGCCTTTTCAGTGGTTTCGAGGAACTTGGAGTCTCACTTAAATATTGGGGTACATTGTTAAAAATTGTAGGAATTGCACCGGCTTTTAGTTTAGGTCTTTCTCTTTTAAATTCTTTTAACTCTCCAGCCACTACACGCTTGTCTGTTTTAATAACGTCACTGTCACGAAAATGCTTTATACACACAACAGGATTTTTCAATATACTTAAGTCTGTAGGTATTTTATTTAACCATTTTTGTCGCAGATTTTTTTCTGAAGGAAGAGAAAAAGTGCTAAACTTTTCTTCCTGGCTATCATAGTTGGACTTGCCACCATAAACACTACAATGTCTTGGCATTTTTGTGTAATACGGTATACTTAATAACATTGTAAATTATGTTAAACAGTATACTTTTAATCGTTATTATGATACACCTAAATTTAGGTAGAAACTTTTAACTTAAAATGCGTGCTTGTTTAACTTAACCTGTACAAAGTTTTGGTACTTTTTAATATTCGTAATAACACTGTAAATCACGTGAATAGTATAGCCTATAAATAAACCATCAACAGAAAACTTTTAAATCACTATAACATCCTGATACACTAATATTTTTGAAAAACTTAACCACACACACACTTAACAATTATAATGCCGGATCTGAGACTACTTAAGTCACGTGACTTTTTCACGCCAGGGCCTGTCTTTCTCGTCAGCATCAGAATGACGAGTTATGACATCATTACGTGGATTACCTATAGCTGCAGTTCATCAAGTTTACACGTCAACTAACACGCGTTTTTCTACTACTAAATAAAATTAAAAAAATATTTAAATGTCATTTGTCACAGTTAATATGGCGTTTTTTGGCGTCTTATGGGAGTAATTATTTTATTTTTTTTTCGTAAATAGGTTCAACCCATTTAAAATTATTTTTTCCGTATTTATATTACATAGAACAATAGAAAAATAAATTTCACGCGCGCGCGCGCTCACATGAAATGCATGCATATAATGATGAAACTCTTACCTTAATGTGATAGGTAATCCGCGCACACAATGAGTGTAATTTTTTTACACTCAAACGATTGTAATTAAACCACTGGACGTGGTTCTTCATTGTATGTTGATGACATTATCCACAAGCTAGAAGAATTACTCGATTGTACGTTAAAATATCTTCCGTTACAGTAAAAAGTTACCAAGGTTTCCTGTTTACTTTTTATTTCCGTTTTAATGTCTGAATTAATAATTCCAACTTTCACATCAGCATATATAAATGTAAGACTTTTTTCTGGCCTGCATATGCTGTAAACACAACACAATGTCTAGACTAAAGCTTGGAGGTTGGTAGCTCTAAAGGTACCACTAATGTAATGTATGTGGATTTAACCAGTATAAGAGTGCGTTATAAATGTACTGAAAGTAATGCCATAGTCAAATATTGTTATACAACGTACAGGACAAGTTCAAGACTAAATGTAATATTATTATAGCTTGCATAACCCATACCTGGGCAAACAAAACCTCACCTTGCCTGCATAACTGACTACTACCATAAGGTAATATAATAACTACAAATATGAAAAATGAAACATACAGATATTCAACAGAATACGTAAAATTGCTGTTAGTGGCATTTATGGAAAGTATCAGTAGATGAATATATTTTTAGGCATGTGAATATAAGTAAATATGTGATGATTTCTCAAAACTATGCTTTTGTGATAATGTTTTCACAACGATTCAGTGCACATTAAAAAAATGAATTGTAGTTACTCAGGTTAACGACAATTTGAAATGACAAATGAATTTATTACAGTTCTTGCAAATGAAAACAATAAAATTATGATGCCCACTATATTATTATTGAAACGATTTATTATATAATTTGTATTGAACTGAACTAAAGCAAATCAAATTTTTTGTAGACTTCCAAAACAAAATAAAACTTTCACATTCTGAACACTTTTTGTTTAGACATTATTGCCAGTAGCTATATGTTTTATGTATGTAATAAATACCCATTTTTACTTAAGTCAATGTGTTTAATGTAAAGGGAGTGCAGTTCAGCTTGAACAGTAACAGTAAAGGAGCCATGTTATGTTGTGCATGAAATAGCTTTGTGGCCGAGGTGGCATAAAGTAGTTTTATAGTTTCTTGTAAGAAATTTATTTTCAAAATGGATTGTATATAATATTTCTGGTTTGGTCAGTACTGTATTGTATTAAGCCAATACATGACATTAGATATTATTAAAATACACAAAGTAAACTAAAAATCTATTACTTAAATGTGCATGTTAATCAACTACTGAATATTATTATTTGGCCATGCACAGCCATTTATTATAATCAAACAGTTCAACATAAACATAATATGATTTTACTAGTAATGTTATACAAACCACTATTTTGCCTTCGGTATTGATGAGCGCTTTCGGCAGTCAAGCTATCTTCAGGTCATTTACCAACCTAAGGTAAGTTCAAGACTAAACAAGTTCATTTACCGAAGGTTGGTAAATGACCTGAAGATGGCTTGACTGCCGAAAGCGCTCGTCAATACCGAAGGCAAAATAGTGGTTTGTATAAAATTACTAGTAGAAATATTTGAGACCACTAACACTCCAATACAACAATAAAATAAACATAATATGATTGCAAGGTGGATATCCCTATTTTCACTATGTTAAATTCTGATAATTGAGATGCATTTTTCAAAGAAATAACAAAATATAAAATATAATTTTGTTTTTAATCCTACAATATCTTTCATATAGCATCAGTATTGACACTTGGGAATGCACAATAAATTCAGATTTGGTGCTCTTTCACTTTGCCATTCATAGCTGATGTTAAGATGTCCTTCCCATACCAACAAATAAATGTTGCCAATTCTTATCAGCTTATACAAATGTCTCTTTTCAGTGATATAACACATCACGTTTTGGATCTGTTAGCTGTTTTTGTATGTGGTTTGTTTTAGTAACGTGTTATTAGGCTGTCAGAAATTATCAGTGACATGAATATCATTCATGTTACCCTTCATGTTACTGGAAAACTCTTCAAAGTGGTTTCAGTGGATCATGAATGCAAACAGTCCCAGTTCTCCTTTTTATATGCATTTTACAAACTATGAAATATTGTTCCATTGTCCATTATGGTATTTCAAGTCATTAAAAATTATAATTTCTACACGATTTCTAATATTATTTGTCAAAGGTTTTCTGTTTAAGACCAGATTAAATTTACTCTGCACCCTGAAAGCTATAAATAAGACGATTTGAGTCTTCAGACTAGATAAAGCAGAACAAATATTTCAACTCTTTAAATCTGTCAAACGCTTCAAACTTCCGTTGAAAACAACAGTTTGCTAGTAGTATTGCAGTGTATTCCCACAGTTTGTCAATTTGGAAGTTATGTGAAACAGAGTATACTGTATAACTTCTGCAAACATTTTGACTCTGAGGTTTCATAAAAATTTTAGCATTTAATTGATAAGCAATTGTTGTTTCCTTTTCAAAATAATTCTAAATTTATGTCAAAAGTCTTATAATTTCTGGTAAATAGGAATTTAAAAACAAAGTCTGTGTAAAAATTAGTAACATGGTATGACGAACTGATAAAAAAAATTGTGGACACATGTTTGTATGGCTTCAAAGAAAAGTGTACCTTTATGGGGAAAACATTTTCCAGGAATCATCAGTATAGTTAGCACTGTAGGTTGAATGCTCTTCTGTACGTTAGCTCATTCCAATTACATGTGCAGAAGTGATGTGATTTTTCCTCTACGTAAGTGGTCTCGGTATCTCCTTTCAGCCAAGAACACTTTATTGTATTGAATGAAGTACCTTGCCCACACTAAGATAAGGCATCGTCATTGGTTAAACTAAGGTCTGACAATGGGAAAACATTATTTATTAATAAAGACATGTGCATTTAATCTAAAAGTGTCCTTAATCAGATGTTATTCTTGTGCTAACTTGTTTTCATTTGTTTCAGGTGTTAACAAGATCAGTTTATCCATCATCTGACAAATGGAAGAGATCAAATTTGAGGACAAGGTATAAAGTTTAAAAATAAAAATATATTTTTTGCTGTTTAATGTATGTATTAAATTGATACACCTGTTATATACACGTATCGTATACACACATTCATTTCCTATATTAATAATAGTTTATTTGTCATCATATTGATTTGTAATTAATTGCTGTACAGGATATGATTTATACATGTGTATTCTTTTGTGTAGGGTTCGCATTGACAATATGCATTTTCCATAACCTAAGTTTCAAGCAATTCTCTTCCTCCCTCGTCCAATTTAGACTTGTAGCCTGTTTGTTAGTTGCAAAGTAGCTTTAAAACTTTTTGTTTTTTGATCTGCCAGTCCTCTGTCTTTGTGTTGACCATTATGTCAACATACTCATACTGTTCTATCATCACTCATTCTCTTGTGTTGTCCACTCTGGTAGTCCTGTCCTCTGCAAGTCTTCCTGTATTCTCCTGAACTCCGTACTTGTCACATCTCATTTTGCTGTTTTGACTTGCATTGACTCACTCCCAGTTTCTGCAGAATACATAGTATTAGATGTATTATATATCTTATGTTATACCTTGTATGTATTATTAGAATTATATGTCTAAAAGTCAATATTCGACATGTAAATTGATGTACATATTCAAACCTTTGTGTTTTGTCTCAAATGTTTGTTAGCCAGATATTAAGAGCCAGGCACACAACTGACTATTCTATGAGTGATCGTGACTTGCATTTGAAATTTTTATCTGACCACCCGCTCCTGTGCCAAGTGGGGGGAGTCCAAAATTCACCATTGCCCACTAAAAATATTGTAACCGTTAGCTATACAATTGCTTCCCTCAGATTTTATGTACACGACCTACGCGTTTGTGGGGAGTGAAGTTAATCCTTCTTACTAAGCCACTGCTCACAAGATTAGTTATAAACAAGTCAGTCAAGGACACGGTAGGCATGCTGGTTTTAACTGTATAATTAACAAACTATTAATGTAGAAAGTGTGTTAATAAGTTTACACTACAGTAGACAGTAGATAATTAATTACATTTGACTTAACTAAATTGTTATCTTACTTTAACATCATTAAAATTCATATCACCTCATCATAACTAATAATCTTTAATGCAACAATATATGATGGAAATCCGTTTGAAACATGGCTTTTTGTAGATAAGATCATTTATCCTTTAATATACCTTACAGGTATATACTAGGGCAATTTGAAAAGTTCATGGCCTAATAATAAAAGACTTACCAGTATCTTTTCGTTTTGGAATCACTTTTCATATTTCAGCATAGTCTCCATGTAGTTGAACACATTTGGTTTAAAGCAGAATGATCACTGTTGCACATTTGGTTAAAAGTGATGCTCCAGTGCTTTTATCCCATTCAGAAATTTGATTGTTCTAGGTTCTCTGATAACTGTTTACTGCCGCTTTCTGTCATCTCCAGAAAAATCCCTCCCTCCCCAGGGAATTGCTGAGTTTTCGGAAAAATTAAAATTAAATAGAGCTAAATCAGGCGAGTGAGTGTGATGTTGCAACAGATTGTATTTCAGCTCAGCGATTTGTTGCCTTATAAACAATGCTTGTCTGAGGTCTTCCATTATCCTACTACAAAATTATCTGTTTATATACTAAACCTGGCACTTTTTTACAAGTATTTTCATTTATTTAGTCTAAAAGGGTAGAATATCACTCTTTATTTTTTGGCATATCCATGATAATCTCTTAACAACATTCTCTTACCCACTCAGAAAATCAAGTCATACCTTTCCAACAGACAAAATTGACTTTCCTTTTTTTTGTTTACATGACTGTAATTAACAATACTGCAGACCAACATGTTGCTTTACAGCTGTTCATGAGGCAAATGTGGTGTCACCTGATGTGTCTGACATGTTTCTCAGACTCTTCGTATCTTCTTCTTTGACTGTTCCTGAACCACCTTTATCTATGAAAGCTTACAGCGTCCCACAACCGAACAGTCAACCTGGGTACTCTAGTCTCTGCCTTCCTCTGCAGTACTTCCCACTCACTGGGCGCCCATCAGCAAAGTCATTACTGGGTTTCAACCAATAGTGACCCACCACACTGTCTCATCTTCACAAACCTCTCCATTCACCAATTGTTTCCAGAACCTGTTCACTTTTTTTTTTCTAATTACTTTGTCCATCCAGTATATTTTTAATATTCTCCTACAGCAGCAGTTTTCAAATGCTGTGGTTGTGTCTTTCACTTTTCCCTATTGTCTAGGTTTCACATGCAGCTTCTATAATAGCATGCTGCAAACATATAATTTGAGGAATTTCTTCCTAATTTAGAATCCAAAATTTGACAGAAGCAAATTTGTTTCTCCATTTGGCGTGTGCCCTGACACTGATTCCTCTCAGTTATCTTTACCAGTTTTAATATTTACCTATTTTTGTTCCTGATTCTCCTCTTCCCCCTAATAATTTTTTATAATATTCAATACTGTTCTCAATTTACCTTGTTTTCTGTGAGTAGAAACCATACCATCAGTAACTCTTAACTCTTAACATCAGTAACTCTTAACTCTTATACTGTCCATGAAATGTAATTACGGTCTTGAACATCTTTATGGTTTCCTTTACAGCCTCTTATAAAGCATTCTCGTATAATGGTAATGAATTTGTATAAAAGTAAATTTTAATTCCTTGTTATTTGTAGGATGTTTTAATGGTCAGTGTAAAGAAAGAACCAGATCCAGAAGAGGCTGACACTGAACAGGTAATGTGCATAACCATTATTTAACCCATAGCTGATGTGTTAGGTTGTTCCGTGTCATGTACCACTAGAGATTTGGATCTCATTGGTTTGTAGATATGTAACTAAAAATCAACAAAATACACAAACTGTATCAGTGTTGTATACATATAAGCTATATGAGATTAAGTAAGTAAAATCGCACACTCGTGCGAGCGCATGCACGCACACACCATGTAGGTACAGATTATGGATATTTATTGCAAAAATTGATAGGTGATTCTATATATTTCATATTTAGTATTGATCACCTCTTTATATAGTACTCTATAAATCACTGAGAAGACAAAGTAAATTTTATAATTGTTCAATTTGCAGGATGTATTCCCAGTTATAAATTCTGTCCTAAAAGGAGAACTGCATGTAAAAGAAGAAATCACCAAAGAAGAGAATTTACAGTTTGTTGATCAGGTATTATACATAGTTATAAATTTGTTTATAGTAACAAGCATTTATTGTTATAATGAACAGCATTGTTGTATCATTGCACATACATGATAATCTCTTAACAACATTCTCATAGCCACTCAGAAAATCAAGTCATACCTTTCCAACAGACAAAATTGACTTTCCTTTTTTTTGTGTACATGACTGTAATTAACAATACTGCAGACCAACATGTTGCTTTACATGTTCATGTTCATGAGGCAAATGTGGTGTCACCTGATGTGTCTGACATGTTTCTCAGACTCTTCGTATCTTCTTCTTCTTTGACTCCTGAACTACCTTCTTCATCTGTGAAAGCTTACAGCGTCCCACAACTGAACAGTCAACCTGGGTACTCTAGTCTCTGCCTTCCTCTACAGTACTTCCCACTCACTGGGCGCCCATCAGCAAAGTCATTACTGGGTCTCAGCCAATAGTGACCCACCACACTGTCTCATCTTCACAAACCTCTCCATTCACTAATTGTTTCCAGAACCTGTTCACTTTTTTTTTTCTAATTACTTTGTCCATCCAGTATATTTTTAATATTCTCCTACAGCAGCAGTTTTCAAATGCTGTGGTTGTGTCTTTCACTTTTCCCTATTGTCTAGGTTTCACATGCAGCTTCTATAATAGCATGCTGTAAACATATAATTTGAGGAATTTCTTCTTAATTTAGAATCCAAAATTTGACAGAAGCAAATTTGTTTCTCCATTTGGTGTATGCTCTGACACTGATTCCTCTCAGTTGTCTTTACCAGTTTTAATATTTAGCTATTTTTGTTCCTGATTCTCCTCTTCCCCCTAATAATTTTCTATAATATTCAATACTGTTCTCAATTTACCTTGTTTTCTGTGAGTAGAAACCATACCATCAGTAACTCTTAACTCTTATACTGTCCATGGAATGTTATTACGGTCTTGAACATCTTTATGGTTTCCTTTACAGCCTCTTATAAAGCATTCTCGTATAATGGTAATGAATTTGCATAAAAGTAAATTTTAATTCCTTGTTATTTGTAGGATGTTTTAACAGTCAGTGTAAAGAAAGAAGCAGATCCAGAAGTAGCTGAGACTGAACAGGTAATGTGCATAACCATTATTTAACCCATAGCTAATGTGTTAGGTTGTTCCGTGTCATGTACCACGAGAGGTTTGGATCTCATTGGTTTGTAGATATGTAATTAAAAATCAACAAAACACACAAACTGTATCATAGTGTTATATACATATAAACTACATGAGATTAAGTAAGTAAAATCGCACACACACCATGTAGGTACAGAGTATGAATATTTATTGCAAAAATTGATAGGTGATTCTATATATTTCATATTTAGTATTGATCACCTCTTTATATAGTACTCTATAAATCACTGAGAAGACAAAGTAAATTTTATAATTGTTCAATTTGCAGGATGCATTCCCAGTTATAAATTCTGTCCTAAAAGGAGAACTGCATGTAAAAGAAGAAATCATCAAAGAAGAGAATGAACAGTTTGTTGATCAGGTATTATACATAGTTATAAATTTGTTTATAGTAACAAGCATTTATTGTTATAATGAACAGTATTGTTGTTATTTGTAAACTTATCAGTTAAAACAGTTGGAGACCGTTTGGTGTCCCATGGAAGTCATTTTTATGTGCACTTTCAGTCCGTACGATTTACCCATAACATGTACCAGTACCACATGGCAGGAAATTTGAATTTTATGACGTCAGGGGTGTGAGTACGACATGACCATGGTGGGGGTAGAATGTGACTGAAGTAGGGATATTACGTGACCATGGTGGGAGTACCATGTGACAGGCACCATGTGGGGGTACCACAGCATTGATGCGAAGTGTAGTGTTTGGTCGGCCATGTTTAATATATGTCACGTCATCATATAGCAGAATCAGTTGTGATTGTGTAAAGTAACAAGCTTTCTGTAAATATAATAACCAAAATATTACCTACCTTACGATTATGCACTTACCTTAAATTCCACTAGAACCTTACAGGGTCGCCAACATATTTTGAAGCTGTAATATGTAAACTCGAACACTCTTTCCCTTAAATAAAAACCCTTGAATAATTTTGATAAACTACCTCCCTTAATTCAGAAGTTCGCAGATTCTTTTAAGCGAGTATTTTCAGCACAGAAAACTAGGATTTGGTGGAGGCGTAATGACTAAGCTAACACATGTTTATGCTAATAATCAATTTTTTTATTCTCATTTCAATGTTAATTTCATTCTGTTTGTAACTCCAACAGTTTATCAAATTCTTTTCTTTATCGAACTCTCTTTTACATTAAAAGTTAAACACTTAGTCAAACAAAAAATTTTCTTAACCAAATAAACGTTATACCTTTTCATTGACAAACCAGTACCTCACATGCTCTCTCTCTCTCTCTCTCTCTCTCTCTCTCTCTCTCTCTCTCTCTCTCTCTCTCTCTCTCTCTCTCTCTCTCCCTCTCTCCCTCTCTCGCTCTCTCTCTCTCTCTCTCTAAACCCCCGTAATTTCGAGATCTCATATTTAATTACGTTTTAAATTTACAAAAAAGGATTTAGTGACGTTAAATGTTGCCCAGTCGGTATCGTTACTTATCTTCTAGTTGAAATCCAATAGGTTACGCCATTCTTCGTACTTCACTTTCTTCTTATTGAACGCTCGAAAACTGTTCCACGCCGTTAAATAAAGTTTTAGATGCACTTTTCTGTTAAAAAGAGTTATTTTTCACTGTTTTAAATTCATATTAGCAACTTTGGTAGATCTACACTTAATTTACCTGAAGGGTTCAGTTCAACACAGCTGTACGGCTTTCTGATGTGAGACAACTGCGGCGAATCTGGGGCCTGCAATCGTATACTATATGGACTTATCATACATTGATCACGTGGTCCCTCTGGAGCCCCACTTTGTCTCTCGCCTACACACATGGAACACGGAACAGCGTTGTAATATTAAAAGCATGTGTTCTGCTCATGGTACCATCGTGATGTCAGACTCATTACGATCACATCTTACCTTATAAGGTTCAGTTTACTCGTCTTGATACAGTGCATACGTCATATCGCATACTTTTCCGGTGACTCAACAACGCTCCCGGCCTGTGTCACTAGCTGGTACTGAATATTACATAGGCAGGTTTATTATTTGGAATTATTGAAATTGATTAATATATTAGGATTATACCCATTTTGTCCCGTTACAATACCCCCCCCCTTAATGAGAGGTTTTATGCCAAACCATAAAAACTCATTGGTTAAACCTAAAAGGATCAGCTCGGATATGGCGCCACAACCCCCTTTTTATCTTACTAAAATCATGGGTTTTAGTAACTCACCCCCGTAATCCAGTGACCGTGGCTGCACCTGCATGACTTTACTGGACTTCCTGCTTCAGGATCCCAACACCATAAAGCCAGTCAGGAACTAGACGCCCCTGCCCTGACATGCTGGCCAGCACAGGGTCGCCACCACAGTATCACCAGACTCTGCAACAATCAATAAAAACATTACTAAATGGACTTTCAAAATTCCATATCCTGAACTGATTTGGTCTCCTCTTAGCTGTATTGGTTTGCCTTTTTCGAAGTACTGGTTTTTTATCTTAACTTTTAATACACATATAGTCTTATTGCTAACATGATACATGTTGTTTAAAATACATGACATTAGTATACATTTAAATATTTTAATTCAAACTCCAAAAAAATTTTTCAATATTTCAATAATTATGAATCCAATTTAACAACAACCCCATCTTACTTTTCCATTTAAAGATTAAATTCTCTATCTCAATTCCTCATTACTATGGCAGATTACTACTGCTGTCGTTATTCAATACAAAACAGCAAATTATTACTGCAACAGATACATAGATAATCAAAACAATCTACTCCAATACGTCATTATTATCAGTATCATAACAATAATTATCAACTTTCTCCTACTTCTTATTTATCTAAAAATTCCTCCCTCTACATCACTTTTTTATCCCCATTCTTAATCCCTTAATCCCTGATACCCCACGTTACACAAGTGTCATTGACCTCAAGGACAAGCCTAATCTTGGTATTACACAAACTCGCATAAATGAAGTTTCTCCCTTGTAGCCTGTAACGTGGCCACCACCCGTCCACACGCTCTATTTCCCCCCAGGTTGGACTGTCTCGCCCAGTTGCTTCCACAAGGACTGAAGCAGCTGGGGTAAACATTTTTTTCTTTTATTTTACCCCGTCCTTGCTTCGGCGTTACATTAAGTTCGGTATTGCTGGTATCCAGGATACCAGTAATCCTACCAAAATAATTATTTATAAACCATTGAGACGGTCTACCACCCCATTCGGTGGATAGCCGGTGTTCCATAGTTTATGTTAATTCCCCTTGTTCCCTCCCAGTTAAGTTTCTAAGTACACCAATTTAGAAAATAAACTATGCTCAGGGTACAGTAAGTCTGCCCATAGCTTGGTACGGATAATCCAAATCCACGGTCAGGGTTCGGTGAAGCCATGACCGCCCGAGAACGGGGAATTGCATTTATCATTAATATTTTTACATATAAAACCAAATAACTTGTTACACTCATTACATTTATATTACAACACATGGAATGTGTTATCTAACACTGCTCAGTTTCTTTTGTCATGTTCTCTTCACTATCTCTTTACCAAACATCACAAATAGCAGGTACAAAATAACAATTTAGTTGATTCACAACGACTTTACTCTATTTAAAATTTATACAAGACACTTGTCTGTTATCTTTCATATGTTAATAATTATTATTCCAAAATATGTATTAATTTATACATACATATATATATCTATACTATTAAAATTTCTAAGATGGCACCTACACAGGGGATAACTTTAATTGAAATGTTGTCAATTGCCAAAAAGGTGGGGATACAAATCAATTGCAAAATTGGGGGCTCCCCATGGAGCGTAAAGTGCCGTTGAAAAAAAAACTAATGTAACGTTAATTATTTTCTTAAATTTGTTTTACCTTAGTTGTTAACAAAACAAACAGCTATGTTTACATCTGCATTCTGGACGCCATCTTGAATTGTTGCCAACTGTGTCAAAATACTTACCCAAGGTACGTTTGAGCGAGTTAATAAGAGAACAATCCGGGTTGATTTTTGTAAATAACTTGCTCAGTTATTTCGCAAAAATTAATTTTATTAAGTTGAATCAAATTAAGGTATTTCATCTTTTTCTCAACACTCAATTACTGTTGTTACTCTATTACAAACAATTTCAATGCATTTAACTTCCCATTTTACGCAAAATAATATAATTTATACCTGTAAATACCTGAATGACCTTACTGGACTTCCCTCTCAAGATCCCAACACCGCAAGGCCAGACAGGCACTTGACGCCCCTGTTCTGACGCGCAGGCCAGCACAGGACCGCCGCCACAGCATCACCAGACACTGAAACATTAAATCAAAAACTTCAAATAGTGGCCTTACTTTATACCATATCCCCAACTGATCTGGTCCCCCTGAGTTGTGCTGGTTTGCGTTAAGAAGCACTGGTTTTTCTAACACGTGTGTGTGTATATATATATATATATATTTTGCAATGAAACAGGATCCTGATAAGCAGGGCAGGCTTGTATAATACACAGACTATGAACATTCATGTTTAAATTGGTAGTTTGTTAGATTTGGTTGTGATATCAGTTGTATTTTAGTAAGGAGAAGGAATTAGGTTTAGTAAAACTGTGTATTATTTATTTGTTGTTTATTCATGTACTATGTTTGTGGAAATGTGCGCACGTGCGTGAGTGATAAACGTTTCCCCGGCTGTGCGTGAATTAATTATCGTTGTGTTATGACACTGAACTGAACATAGACTAATATATTAGCTACAGTCCCTATATATTTCTGGCTATTAGTTGATATTCATATATGATCTTATTAAAGTATGCAGTTATCCACGAGATAAGGGTATTCGGTGATTACCAGCTTTGCATGCTCTTACAAAGTTGATGCACTTTACGGCATGAAAAGTTGCATGTCATGTTGTATGTAACCATGTGACTTCCTTCCACCAATTAAATGCTGGAAGGTAGTCGGAAATTTTCTTAAGCCTGTTGTTACACAGTTAGTTCTTCTCAACCAGCTATCACGATCGGGTCGCGCAGTTCTTGTTCAAGATTTTCCGCTTGCAAGAATCTGTAAAGAGTATTCGGCGGTAGTAACGCGTGTGAAGACTCAGAACGGTTCGTGTATTACATCTACACACAGTATTATTATTAAAACATAGCTTGCATAATTACGTCAGTTCTTCTCTGGCATCTATCACGATCGGGACGTGCAGTTCTTGTTCAAGATTTTTCCGCTTGCAAGAAGTTGTAAAGACTATTCGGCGATAGTAACGCGTGCGAAGACTCAGAACAGTTGAATATTACCTCTCTACACACGGCATTATTACTAAAGCATTACGTGTGTAATAAGTGAGCTTGAACTGTGTCACTGTGTGAGATTTTCTGCAGTGCCAGTAAAATTTAATAATTACGTAATAGTAAATTTTATCATCAAGAAGTTTCCACGTTAGTGGAAGATTTCCGCATAGGGAGGTCTGCTGATCGCGGTAGACCCTGTGGTACGCGTGAACACTTGAAGAGTCCGGAGTGGTATAAGCTTAATATACCATTGTTATATATTGTAACGAGTTAATAGAAATAGCAGACGTCCTCGTCTTCGTTCAAGCCTCACGTTGTATTCGTCAATCTGTAACAAGTGAAGCTGATTGTACCTGCAAAATGTATACACCAGTTTTGTATGTGTTATTATAATTAGTGCGTTCACCTCGCACCGGGTTGTTACAGTAATGTTGTGGCTAGCGATGTTCGTAGCGTTGATATAATCACCTGTATAATACGGCAGTAACCTTACCTGATATTTATAGGGGTGTGATAATCCCGGGTGGCGCCAAGTCGTTTTATAAAACAACTAAGACGAGTTATCAGCGTTGCGGTATTGGGCATTCAAATAATTCCCGGTCGCACGGCCGTCACAATCATCGCTACTGCAGTGTGACTGACAACTTGGTCGCTGCTCGTACAATTTATTCTTAACTAAACACAAGTAATTTATATATAGCACTCCCTATGAAATGATAACGACGGTTACTCCCTGTAATAGTTATTTTTTAATAGGTGATAATTGAAAACATTCACATTGACAATAATACAATAATAAATTTGCACCGACTGTTTACATTCAACTCTTGCCTCTAGGGTTCGGCGAATATGATCAAGGAAACATTCAGCGTTTGCATTGCTGTGTACGTTAAAATATTACAATGATTTCTGTTTCCAAAATCGTGGATTCTTGTGGCTATGAGTTAAAGAACTCCAATGGTTACAATAAAAATATATATTACCTTATTCTATGTGTACATAAATAATAATGTGTGCTGTTACAATCTGTTCTGTTGAGTCGTAAAAGTGTTTTGTAAGTTCGTGTTTAATTCATAGGTTATATTCAACGTTAACAAGTTTCGATTAAGTGTTATTTTTGCTTAAATATTCTATGAAAGAAATATTGGTTCTATAGTGAGGTAAATTTACCTTTTAAAAATATTTAAAGTGATTAGGGTTTTTGGAAAATAAATAATTTAATGGTACTTAACACCTCAGCGTGTCTAGGTGCCTTCGTTGTTTAATCGGGTAGGATATGGCTGCATAAGTTCAGTTTTCATGGATTTTGGGCTTCAATAGATTGAGCGTCTTTTTCGTCATGGGTCTAGATGTTCTTTTCAAGTATATTTTCTGTTTAATTGGCCGTGGGTCTTGAATTGGCTGCTACAAACGGTCATCTGCTTCTCAAACTATCATAGTAACTTTTAAATACTTTTTTGCATTATTTTCACTGAAAAAACATTCTTCCAAATATTGGCATCTCTATTCGCTTAATGACGCTTCGCTTCTCTCCATTCCAACGGTAATTTCGTCTTCAACTGCCGTTTCCATGGTAACTACATGATTCCGATTGGTTGATTTTGAGATGATGTATTGTTATCAAAATTCGAATTCTTCGTATATCTTCTGATTGCTGTTATTCCTCCATCTTCCTTCCTGGTTATTAAATATTGTCACTATAGTATTTATTTCCTTTCATAGATTATTTTGATACCCCACAAGCTTGGGTAATTTCAGATTTTATGTTTTTACAATTATGTTAATGCTTGTTAATTACATTTCTTTTTGTATAAAAATGCTTATTACAATATTTTGTGTTACAAATGATTTACAATTTATTCTTGGTGATTCCTTCACCTCAGATTTTCTAAATTCTTATTCAATTTGTTATAATTTTTGGTTGTTTGGTTCTGACAGTTATGCCTTTCCTAGGCCTGAGTAGCCATTATAGTATTTTACTTATTCCATTTAAATCACACTTTGATTCAGCCTAATGGGCTTTACTTTGTTATTTTTATTGGTTGTGTTGTATTTTGAGTCTGTTGGTGTGTTGATTACATATCAATATTGCTTTCTCTATTTTAATCTTTAAAACATAACATTAGGCTTATGGACTGCAAATTTCTTTCAGCCATATCCTATTCATAACATTAACATGAACAATTCTCTATAAGTTATTAGAGTTATTATTTTGAGTGAGAAATATCATCACTTCCTTCCAACTTATCATTATTTCTAATTTTTTTGTTTACAATACATATTATTTTTATTGTGATAAACAACATCACTTTTATTAAATTTATAACAGTCCCTTATAACATGGGTGTCTTTGTTAGTTTTTGATTTCTTAATCTTTAAACAATTTTTACATTCTCTCCATGTCAACACCTTCAATTTATTCTTTTCTGGAATCCTCCCTTTTTACTTACTACCGGCTATAATTAAACTTAACTCTATTAAACATCTTTTCTTATATAATAATGTCACCATCACTTTCTAGTGTTTATCATCATATCTTATTCTACAATTCACACTTAATACTATTTTTCACCAGCTGTTCATTCACTGTTATTTTTCCACTTTTAAACCTTTAGTGTTTTTTCACAGATTTATGAAGTGTCTACTTTCTTCATTATTCACTATTTCTTATAATAGTTATATTCTAAATCTTACCCTTATAACAAAAAGAAAGTAGTGTAGTGGGTGTTGTTGTTTGTGTTGTAAACTGTCGGGCGTTACCTCCGCGCACTTTTGTTACTTACTCTGTTGACTGGATCCTCTGCAGTGATGTAGTCCTGTAACACAACTTAAAACTATGCTTTTTGTGGGCGCCACTTGGAAACGTTTGTTCCAAGAAAAAATTAAATGTGATTGATAAAATTTTTAAATATACGAAAAAATTTAAAGAAGTCAGTTTAGCTTTGAAAAATCAGTTAAGTTTAATGATTCTTTAAAAACAACAAACAAATTCGTCTGAAGGACTAACATTCATAAAAAGAAAGAAATTAAAAAATTGCAGAGAAAAAATTTTACAAGTTATTATTATTGACAGTTTTTTATATATCCAATCAAGTATCGGCTAGTATATTTCAGATTTTGACTCAGTTGAAAAGCATGAGTTTAATATGTGAAAAATCTTTACTCTCAGGACGTGACTCCTTTGAACTACCAAGACATATCAATTAGATGCCTTACAAGAAAAAACTAAGTGATTTGAAGGTGTATGTGTGGCGTGTAAAGTACAACTGTGTGATAAATGTAACCAGGTAACAAATGACTTTAATTTTGGTAACTCACGTTCCAATGGTCGTTTATTCTCTCACTGGACACTTCCTTCGGGTAGTTTCTCAATCTCGCCTCTTCAGGTGTACACTGAATCTATTTAAAGTCAAATTTTGCGATCATTACTTTTTCCGCACTTTATGTCAAAACGTTTGGCAGTAGAATCTCGTTGAAACGCCGCCGCTACGAATCATCTGTTTAGCGTTGATTCAGAAATCTGCCACCGCAGCGCTGATTCCCATGCAGTGTTGAGGAAGGCTTAGTGTATTGTTTGTTTACGTTCGGGGGAATTATTTGTCACGTTAGTCAGTCAATGCGAACCCAGCAGAATTCGTTCTCTATTTAAATGTTTGGTCCCTCCTGGGCCGTCGACTTTCTGGCTGCGTGATTTCTATTAAAATTTGCCGTATCGCTGCTCTATTTCAGCGATACTTTTTGGCGTAGACTCTCGTTGAGGTTAAGTCAGTCGGTTATGTCTATGTACGGGAAAAAGCCTTCCTGCCGTGTCTTGTCGATTTCTCGCCTCTTTGGTTTCGCCTTAACTGCGTTGATCAGTGTTGTGTGAGATGCATCAGTTCTGGAGTTCAATCTTCAAGTGTTTTTGGGTCGAATTTGGTCTCGCTTTTATACTAACTCAGGTAGACTGTTTTCATCGACTTCCGGTATATTTGTGTAAAAATTCTTTCTAGATTGTTCGAGAATAAACGAAATGGAATGTCATAGAACAATTTTCACTTCCGTAGAAGCTTTTAGAACGAATTTCTTATTCTTCATACAAAGGATATTTCAAAATTTACACTGGTATTTATCAAACAGTTTCACATTAGTACTTACAATTTGTATGCCATTAATGCATTTAGATTCCTTGTTTTTAACTGAATCTAGCGATACTAAATATGATTGGTATCTAATTAACTTAAGTCTAATAAACAATACAATATACAACCCTCACCTTGAGTTGTTGTCATTGAAAACTCAATTTTTATAACAAAAATTGTTGTGGAGTTACAAAGTTCCTTCCACAAGCTGAACATCTACTACTACTACTTTCCTACAACAAAATAAACAAATTTTAACATCAATAAAACACAAATAAATACAATTTTATATGGCCTCTGCTCATGGCCTAGATTCTTGTCAGTTTTCTAATACAATGATTAGTCTTTTTCTTTAATATATGTATTATTTCACTACTATACACACAGAGTTTATTATTTTGTCTATCTTTTGTGATACCTGGTTACTTTGTACATATATTATATTTATCACAAGATGACATAGCATCATTGACTGGTCTTGAGATGTCATTTTTTATGGTGTGACAAATCTCACTCTAATTAGTTAAATTCTTTTAGAATTGACTTTACTTTCAACTGAGTTTGTTTCTTATTAAGGTATTCTGATGTATTGTACCTTTCTATCTTATTTTTGTTAGTATTATGTAAGTATTTAGCCAGATATGATTATTTTTGTACTGGATGATTGGCTTCAGCCATACATGGTATAAGTAAATATTTTGCTGACTTGGCTATTACAATGTTAAAGTTGGTCAGGTATATTAGTATAGTTGCTTTATATCATATTACAGCTTTCTAATACAGTTTGGTTGCATTTTGGCAACATTAAATTCATAAATTATACAATATTAGATGCCTATTACATGTTTTTAGTTAACACTGTTTTAGGCTATTTTGGCTGCTTTTTATTCATTTGACAGCTTCCTTTATTTAAGATAAATTGTTCACTATTGTCTGCTTGACAATTACATATAGTTTTTATTTAAATCTGATAATAATTAACTTTTTCATGAAATCTTGGTGTATGGTCTCAAATCCAACACATTAATATTTTTTTGTCATAACAAATATATCATTTTTATTCTAACTTAAACTCTTTCTAATAATGTATTTAAATCATTTAATACATTTATTTTATTTACATCACATAATATAATAATGGATCATGTCCATTTATTCACAAAAAATAGTTTTTAATACCCTATTCATAGTTATAAAACTTAATAATTATTGACTTTATTCTGGTGGATTCTGACATTATTTCTCTCTCTTATAGTGTCTTATGGTTTTTTCACTCTTATTCACTTTAATAATATATATGGGGTTTTGTCTTAGTCATAGTTTGGTCGTTTTTTCAAGTTGATAGAAATAATTATTATACAAAATTACACAATTTTTTGGGACTACTTGGGTTCGATACTGTTCACTTCACTTTCCTCTTATGCTAACTTACTATATAAATGATTTCTTTTTATGGAACGTTCTGTGACGTTACACCCTATTCCCACTTATATCTCACCTTCACTTTTAAATTATCTATGGTTAATTATAATTTAACTAGCATATCTTATCACTTCACTTTGGGGTTTTTACACCTACACTATTGCACTGTGTCACTGTTTATACTATGTGTTTTTTAGTGGGTGATCCCTATACTTATTTCTCTTTCATTACAATATATCCTTAATACTAATAACAATTAATTAATAACAATTAATACTTAATAATTAATAACAATTTTTATTTGTGGTTTAGGTTGCTTTTTTATCACCTTGATCCTTAATCGTTTTTAATAGTGTTTCTTCTCTAGATCATTTTGTCCATTAATGGGTAGTAACCGTTACTTTTTCCTTTCTCAGGATAACCATTGTTTTGGTTCCAATATTCTTCTTGGAGGTAGATTATTAGTTGTTTTGTGTGTTAGATAAGGTTTGTTTACATTTTGATATATTGAACTGCTTACTGTGTGCGTATAAACTGGTTACACTACGTTAATAATCTTGTAGTAATAATAATTTTCTTAGCGTATAAATCAGTAGAGTTAAAGTTTATTAAAATTTTAAATTAAATTTTGATCAATATGGCGGATATATCAGAATTAAAGAATACGTTAGCTGCCTTAGTAGCGAGTATACAGAAAATCTCAGAAGAAAATAAAGCCTGGCGTGAGAAGACGAAAGCCGAGGAAGAAGAACGTGACGCCATTAGGCAGAAATTTTGGGAAGAAATGGACGCCGATAGAGAGGAGAGAATGGCGAAACTACAGGAAATGTCAGCTGATATTGAAGTAGATTTAACTGTTGAGAATGTGTACCTTGTGATAAATTTGAAGTACCAAATGTTCTTGTGGAACATACTCTCAAGGAAAGTAATATGGAATTTAACCAAGATGTTACATCTGAAGAATTAACGGAGAACAGTAGCGTAGTAGATGAAATTGAAAGTGATTATACAGAAACAACCCACTTAGGGCCTAGTAGTTCATCTCTCAGTAAAGTCAAGTATCTAGACTCTGCATCAAATGGTAGTGAAGATAACGAAAATGAAATTAGAGGTAACAACACTATTAGTCCAGAACATACTTCAGGTAATCGCTGTGATGAGGTGATAGTTTATAATGTGACAGATATAGCGTGTGAGAGCCATGAACGGATGGTAGAATCTGAAGCTATTATTGATTCGGACAGTTTATGCATAGCACATAAAAATTCCGAACCAGTAGTAGAGCCTGGAACGGGTATTGGTACTGACTGTGCAGGTATTTATAACACAGTTCATACTGGTGAGATACTAGATGAATCTATATCAGATACTGAGGTGTTTACGAAGGACAGGGAGGTGAATGATACTGATGACAATAAGGTGGAGACAGTTATGGTAAATATTAAGGAACCACCGCGTAATCAGTTTCAGGTTCAACCACCACAAAATCAGCCACAATCACAACAACATAAAAATACAACTCAGCAATTTAATACCAACTTAGCAACAGTTACTGAAAGTGATTCAGTTAAAAAGCAGTTCAATCGATCGAATGTGAGTAATGTTAGTTGTAAGAATAAAATTGTTGTGTCTGGCCTATATCCTGCAGAAATTATGGATAGTTTAATGTGTAGTAATGATAATAGTAATGAATGTGAGGGAAGTATTAGTATTGAAAATGACACCGACCTTATTGGCGATGCGAAAATCAGCAGTTATATTGATGAGGTATTGTTCGACAGCGGTGCAGAAATATCGCTGATGGACGAGCGGTTACTAAAGAGGCATAAAAACCACTTTATACAAATTCCAATTCTGCCGGTAATTCACACAATTATAAAATCAGTGACGGGTGAGTCGCAGATAGTTGAAAAACAGGCACTTATAACAAAATACGTACAGGGAATGGAAATAGTGATCGCTGTACTTGTAGTTAGAAAACTTGGACATGATATTATTTTGGAAGTCGACAAGTTGAATACACTGCACGCTACAATTGAATTTCCGAACGAAACATTGCAAGGTAAAGTTGATAGTGGACTGCACATTATCAGACTGGGACGCTCGAAAGATAAGATAACGAATAGCTTGCTGACCCACAGAAGACATAACAGGCAGCGAGCAAAATAAAATACAGTGTATATTAGATAAATTCAAATCTATATTTCCAAGTAAACGTGTGCGTTTCAAAACAGAGAAATTTATACAAAAAACTCAAAAATAAATGTCAGGATATAGGGTGTAAGAATGTGTAGTTATTTAAAGTATGTCAGTTCAGGTATAAATGTTGTATGTAGGGTAATTCTGTGAATGAGCGATAATCTATTAAACATAAGGAATGCAGTCTGTTGTACCTTGTGACCCTGCGTAATTTGCTATCTGCTTGTCAAGAACATGTGTATTTGTTTTGGTTTAAAGGTTACCACGTGTCTTTGGTTTGTTGTTTCTGTCAAGGTGACAGTTATGAAATGTTAGTATTGCTATGAGGATGTTTATTTGATTTTATGTTTGAGGGTATTAGTATTATTATTCTTAGGATTAGGAAATTGTTTTGGTATATCAAGGAAAAAAATTTTTATTTTTTGTTAGTCAACTAAAAAAAAAAAAAAAATTTTTTTTTATGCGGGAAGGGGTTAATCCTGCAATGAAACACAGGATCCTGATAAGCAGGGCAGGCTTGTATAATACACAGACTATGAACATTCATGTTTAAATTGGTAGTTTGTTAGATTTGGTTGTGATATCAGTTGTATTTTAGTAAGGATAAGGAATTAGGTTTAGTAAAACTGTGTATTATTTATTTGTTGTTTATTCATGTACTATGTTTGTGGAAATGTGCGAGCGTGCGAGAGTGATAAACGTTTCCCCGGCTGTGCGTGAATTAATTATCGTTGTGTTATGACACTGAACTGAACATAGACTAATGTATTAGCTACAGTCCCTATATATTTCTGGCTATTAGTTGACATTCATATATGATCTTATTAAAGTATGCAGTTATGCACGAGATAAGGGTATTCGGTGATTACCAGCTTTGCATGCTCTTACAAAGTTGATGCACTTTACGGCATGAAAAGTTGCATGTCATGTTGTATGTAACCATGTGACTTCCTTCCACCAATTAAATGCTGGAAGGTAGTCGGAAATTTTCTTAAGCCTGTTGTTACACAGTTAGTTCTTCTCAACCAGTCACGAACGGGTCGCGCAGTTCTTGTTCAAGATTTTCCACTTGCAAGAATCTGTAAAGACTATTCGGCGGTAGTAACGCGTGTGAAGACTCAGAACTGTTCGTGTATTACATCTACACACAGTATTATTATTAAAACATAGCTTGCATAATTACGGCAGTTCTTCTCAGCCTGCTATCGCGATCGGGACGTGCAATTCTTGTTCAAGATTTTCCGTTTGCAAGACTCTGTAAAGACTATTCGGCGGTAGTAACGCGTGTATTACATCTACACACAGTATTATTATTAAAACATAGCGTGCTTAATTACGTCAGTTCTTCTCTGGCATCTATCACGATCGGGACGTGCAATTCTTGTTCAAGATTTTTCTGCTTGCAAGAAGTTGTAAAGACTATTTGGCGATAGTAACGCGTGCGAAGACTCAGAACAGTTGAATATTACCTCTCTACACACGGCATTATTACTAAAGCATTACGTGTGTAATAAGTGAGCTTGAACTGTGTCACTGTGTAAGATTTTCTGCAGTGCCAGTAAAATTTAATAATCACGTAATAGTAAATTTTATCATCAAGAAGTTTCCGCGTTAGTGGAAGATTTCCGCATAGGGAGGTTTGCTGATTGCGGTAGACCCTGTGGTATGCGTGAACACTTGAAGAGTCCGGAGTGGTATAAGCTTAATATACCGTTGTTATATATAAAACTCATTGTTAACTGAGATACTTGTAAGTTATAAACTCTATGAAATTTAACCAATAATATCCATAGAACCGTTGTGGTGTGTGAAGCGTCAGTGTCATCGTGGGAACTACAGGACACCAGCCCAGCTGAAAGGATTTCCAGGGTGAACCATCTTTCATCAATAAGCCACGCCGGACAACTCAACAATGACACAGCAAAGCCCCCCTTCCTTTTCAGCAACATCGTCGTGGGAATCATCACTTAATGTAATGTATCATATCATGTGTATGAAGAGTGATTAACACTTTAAAAGACTATATATCAAACACTACCATTATTATACTTATCAAATATACCATATAAACAATTACATATGTCTTGTGCAATAAATAATCTTAAACCCTCCAATATGGACTTTTGCTTTAAGATACACATACTACCATATCCTATGCGCCAATAGGTTAGTAATTTGTGTTGTCGCAATATATATATATACACACTTAATTTAACATGACACATTTCAAATTTAAGTATCAACATTCTGTATGCCACTTTCTCGTTAATTCTTATCCAAAGTTCAAAATATTTCCCTGATTCCAATCAGAATTTAAATAACCACTTCCTATTACAACATTAGAAATATCTTTCATTATCAAATTTACATCAAAATATTCAACTTCATTACTAAAATTCCGCTTAAACATATTTAAATCAATTACATAATCACAAATTATCTACTTATCTTTTCTCAAGATCTGCTAATCATCTTCATAATACTTCTCAAATCAACACCAAATCATTTAGTTACATCATAAGATCAACTACACATTCTATATTACCAACATAATTCCATTTAATCAGGTTATTTTATCTCGTTTATAATAATCATCAATTCCTAATTGACATAATACAACATAATAGACACTCAAATTGAACATTAACATTAATACATTAAAATAAACAACTCAACTCTAAATTTGCCTCAAAATTACAAACATTACACTTTAATTTCCCCTTTCTATTAATGAAACATTTCAACTGTTTATCCTGCATTATCACTTCAACTTTGACTTTCTATTGAAACTTTTAATAATCAAACTTTAATTATTTATCATTTATTTTACAATTACATTCTCCAAAAAATTCAAATTTATTATCAACATTCATTTTATACACATTTCATTTATTAGCTCCTTTCGAATTAATTCAGCTATTTTATCAAACATATCATTATAACAACATAACCTTACTATAATACATTTAATATCAATACAAATTTATCTACAATTTTTGTCATTTTGTTGTTTACCACACCTCATTACATAAGTTAGCCAAGTAATTACCATAAACTAAAATAATTAAATGTTCATTCGCTATATATCTAACCACCATCATCGAAAATTAATCTTGTTTTATTACAACACAGTTCATTTTTAATTATTTTTATTTTGTTATAATAACTACTTAATATTTTAAATTGTTCCGTTGTACCCACATAATAATTTACTGGGTTATCCCACATTATTATTCTATCATATAACCTGTCTACATCAGTAATTCTGGTCCTGTCACCATCAGTATTATTATCTGTCGCAATTAAGCATTTTGTCATCTCCTTATTATCAGAGTCAGCTGCTATTAATATCCCACTTCTATGCACAGGTAAGTACTCAATAATTATCAACGCTGTCATCATTCACCACCGCTGTACTGTTTTCATCATAAGGTAAGAACTCAAAACCATCAACTCTCTCAACCTTTATTCTTTCTAAAATTCTTCATAACTTCTACCAACATCAAACACCCCCTCTCTCTCTCTCTCTCTCTCTCTCTCTCTCTCTCTCTCTCTCTCTCTCTCTCTCTCTCTCTCTCTCTCTCTCTCTCTCTCCATGCAGAGGGCACTACTACATAATAAAAACACCTGTCTCTTCCAGGACAACTACAACAAATTAAGGGACTACTTGAAGACACCTCGCCTTCGATTAAGGGACACTTGCCCTTCAAAAACACCTGTGAAAACCTTGTTTTACCATATACCCGGGGAAAATTTACCCTCTGCCCCATATTTCTACTTAAACTCTCATATTCTTAATTGCAAATCAGTACTTTTTTTAACGCTTACTACACCCTTTGTTCTTTAACTCGCTCTCACATGCTGTTGAGATCTCATATTATGTTTGATATTATTTCTTTACCCACATAAAAGTAATTTTATTTAAAAAAATGAATTTTCTACATTTATAGGAAACTGGTTATGTCCTTATTTTGTACTTATCTCTTCCATTGGGGAGTCTCCTGCTTGTTGCACAATGAGTTGTAATTCGCTTTCGCGACGAAAAATCACAATAATAAAGTTCAAATTTGTGTTTACATGTTGCTTCTATTTAATTCACACATTCATTACCGTTTTTAAAACTTTTTGCAAGAAACTTGGTAGGCCTACCGTAATTGTTCAGCCACACTGTAAAGATACAAACTTTTTATAAATGTACTCTACCAGAATTCTTATCTGTCTTGCGATCTCTATCTCGTAATTTACCTTCAAACACCAGAAAACTTTGGGCCGCCAACACGTTCATTAAAGTAAACGTGTAAACTTTTATACTCTTCCCATTGCACAACCTTTAAATAATTTTGTGATCTGACTTCCTTCTACCTCAGAAAATTCCACGAGTCATTAGATGAGTTTTTTAGCACAAAGTATAGGAAATGGTTACAGGCGAAATGACTAAGCCTACACGTTATGCTAAACAAACCTCAGTTTTTATTGTATCTCAAAACTTTAATTCTCGCTCTCTTTTCTTCACAAACTATTCCATATCAACATTATTTATGTGAAATTATAGGTGAATGATTACAATAACATTACCAATGAGTAATTACTAGAAACTAAAAAATACTAGAAAGTATTTTTAAAATCAATGCACCATTGCCTCACTCGGCTTTCACTCATTATTCCTTTTCCGTACACATCACAAAGTTGGCGATAAATTTCAATTGGTTTGTGATTTTTTGCCAACAAAAACCTAATCACAGAACGCACCTCACAAGTGGCGGGATTTTCTATTGCAGCGCACATTTTAACACGTCACAGAGAGCAAAGTAAGAGGGGCACAGACCGCACGCTACCACAGCTGGTTGCGTACTGAGTGTAGGAACGTTCCGACACCAAGATGGCGGCTCTATCCCCGCCCACCGCCGCGGTCGGTCAAAACGTCTGTTACTTTCTGGATAGCCCTCGTACAATGCAAAACATGATTAATACAGGACAGCAAATTATTTAATACAACAGATACACCTAGATCGTCAAGACCATTTACGTTAAGACTTCATTATCATCAGCATCATAACTCTACTTATCAATTTCCTTTTTCATTATTTGCTAATAATTTATTTATTAACGATTTATGTCCTCCACCTACATCTATTTTTGTGTCCCCCAACCCCCTTTTTTTACTTTAACCCCTGATACCCTGCATTACAATTGGTGCAAATGACCTCACGGGCAAGCCGAATTTCAGTATTTACACATTTACAAAAATTCTACATTAATGCCCCTGGCTTGTAACGTGGCCAGGACCTTTCCACACACTCTATTGCCCACCAGACTGGACTGTAGCACCCAGTTGCTTCCACAAAGACTGAAGCGGTTAGGGTGTAAACATTGTTTACCCCGTCCTTGCTTCAGCGTTACATTAAATTCAGTATTAATGGTAAACAAGATGCCAGTAATCCTACTAAAATGATTTACAAGCCCTTAAGACGGTCTACCACCCCATTTGGTGGATACCCACTGTTCCAAAGTTTATGGTAGATTCCCCTGGTTCATCCCCCGGTTAATTTCTAAAGTCACCAATTTTGAAAAATAATAAGTATGGTCAGGGTACAATAAGCCTGCCCATATCTTGTTACTAATAAGCCAAATCCACGGTCAGGGTTCGGTGAAGCCGTGACTGCCCAAAAATGGGGAATCACACTTAAAACATTTAATATTTAAAACCTTGAGATATTTTATATCTACTCACAATCATAGCGTACTCCATTAAACACTTATGCTTCTCATAATCAACATAATACAACATAATAAACACTCAAAATGAACATTACCATTACTACATTAAAATAAACATCTCACCTTTAAATTTACATCAAAATTACAAACATTACCACTTTAATTTCAATTTTCAACTAAATCTTCCAAGTGATACATTATAATTTCAACTATGAATTTCTATTTCATATTTTCATTTACTAATAAACGGGTGATTACCTATCAAAAATAATAACCTGGATTACTTTACGGGCATGCAGACATAACCTCACTCTCACCTCCTTCTTTATATCAACAACTAGCGGATTTGAAATAGGGTGACACCGTTTCCCTTACCCTATACTCACGCCTTTTTTAGTTCCTGGCCCTTCCAGGTAATTCCGCCAACCCCCTTTAAAACTTTTCACGACCTGCCACAACGCCTTACGTTGGGGACTCCCTACACCTCTACCCTCACTACAAAACTTATGTGCCCTGTTTTACCATATTTGCTCTTTCCTTTCATCACTCCCTCTCCCTCTACATACTTTCACTCTCGCTTCTGTGTCCCCCCTACTGACCCGTTTTTGTATCACTTTACCTCCAGAAATTCTTATGGTGTCTAATACCCGTGCAAAACTAACTCTGACTGGCTTAATTTCATTATCTAATTCTTACACCCGTTTATTCAAATCAATTACTGCTTTATACAAAAATCGTTACCCAAAATCCCACTTTTACAACCTCTCAAATTAATTACATAATTTCAAATTACATTATAAAAATTCATAATGACATACTGTCAACTGTTCCGTCAAATAAAACATGATTACTGTCATGAACTCAAAACTATAAACTTTGATCACACCCAATACAATGTACATAACCACATGTACCTTCTGATACCTTATCATAACATAACTCGATACATAAACACATTTTACGTTTAATTGTTTATCATTTATTATACAATTCAATTCAAAATAAATTTCTCAAATTTATTACCAAAGTTTCACATCTTTTAAATTAATAACCCATCTCAAATTAATTTAATTCCATCTTTTTCAAAACACTAAATTACTTAATTCAAAATAATTTAGATTCGTTTAATTCCATCAAAACTGTAAATTGATCACCCAAAATACAATGTACATACCAACAACATAACCTAGTAAACAATACATTTAACATCAATACAAATTTATCTACAATTTTTATCATATGTTATTGTTTACCACCCCTCATTACATAAGTTAGCCAAGTAATTACTCCATTAACTCAAATAATTAAATGTGCATAGCAAGAAATGTCTAACCACCATCATAAAAAATTGGTCTGATACTCCTGTTACACATTTCCTGTTTATTTACATACATTATCATATCACCATTAATATAATAACCATTTAAATCCTTTTTATCCATTTTACCGTAATAATAATTCCCAGGATCATCCCCATTATTATTTTATCATAAGATCTGTCAACATTAGTTGTGGTCAAGTCTCCTTTGGTATTGTTTGTCATGTTTACATAGTCTATAATTTCATGATCATAGTTATCCTCCCCTACTAATACCCCAATTCTATCACCGGGTAAGTGTTTATTCTTAACCAGATAATCATCATTTGTTACTGTACTCATTACTACACAAGGTAAGTTTTTTATATCAACTCTCAATATTTAAAATTTCCATTAACTCTTTATAATCTCTATTCAACTTAAACTACTCTATCACTCTCTCTCTTATTATTATTATCACTCTCCCATCCCCATTTCTTTCTCTCATTCCATGCAGAGGGCAATACAACAACATTAATACACCATCTGGCCTTACCAGATACACAAAAATAACCTAGTGGACTATTTGCCGACCCATTGTCACCCAAATATCCTATTGAGGATCCCTTGTCCTCCCTAAATGCATGTGAAGCCTTTGCTCCACATTTAACCCTGGAAAAATCTGCCCTCCACACCACATTTCTACTTAAACTCTCTTCGTATTCTCTTTCTAACTCACTAACACACTACTATTACCCCACTATTAACTTCTACTCTCGTTAAAATTTCATCATCACCACTATTATTCAATGTTATCTCACTATTATTAAATGAATCATTCTGAGATACCCCGTTTTTATCTATATCACTATTACTCTCATTCAACATTTCATTATTATAGTTATCCCTTATAATAACCCCACCTTCAACTACTTCGTTATTATTATTATTCACCATTGTTTCACTATCATTATTTTCATTCTCACCTTGTCAACTATAACCTTGTTATTATTATTAAGTATCTCCCCATTACGATTATCACTTGATGTGTCATCCATTGCTTCATTATTTATATTCTCATTACACTTATCTGTGTCTATTTTCCACACTTTCATTTTCTCAATACTTTGTTTTTGTGACTCTATGAACTCATCACAACGCTTATTAAACTGCTTTACTATACTGGTATTTATTTCATTCAATTTACTATCAATTTTAATCTGTTCATCGTATTTATTACTTACTTCATTAAGCTTTACATTTTGTTCATCGAATTTAATATCATTAATATCAAAATGTCTATTAATATTATCAATACTACTAGATATTGTTCGTAAAACACTAATTATATCATTATCATCAGATTTTTTACTTGAAATTGATGTGGAATGCACTATTGATTCGTCTACAACCGCCGATTCTGTTAGACTAATTTCTTTGACCTCGTTCAAAGTTGAATGACCTCCCAGCTCAGCAGTAACAACCGGGTCAGTTATACTGACGTAATTCTCTTTACCTTCCATTTCTATAAATGTAATTATTTCTCAGTTAAATGTTTAATTATTACTTATTAATTATTAATTAGTAACAAAATCTCATACGTAACTTACATAAACACAACAACGCCGTTTACGACCTGTGCTTAAAACAGGTCTATTTAATATAAAAAATGTTTTATATCAAAATCCTGGCAGCGGCGCCACTTGTAAAGATACAAACTTTTTATAAATTTACTTTACCAGAATTCTTACCTGTTTTGCGATCTCTATCTCGTAACTTGCCTTCAAACACCAGAAAACTTTGTGCCGCCAACACGTTCATTAAAGTTAACGTGTAAACTTTTATACTCTTCCCATTGCACAACCTTTAAATAATTTTGTGATCTGACTTCCTTCTACCTCAGAAAATTCCACGAGTCGTTAGACAAGTTTTTTAGCACACAGTATAGGAAATGGTTACAGGCGAAATGACTAAGCCTAACACATGTTATGCTAAACAAACCTCAGTTTTTATTATATCTCAAAACTTCAATTCTCCCTCTCTCTTGCTCTCTTTTCTTCACAAACTATTCCATACCAACATTATTTATGTGAAATTATAGGTGAATGATTACAATAACATTACCAATGAGTAATTACTAGAAACTACAACTGAATAATTACTTGACAAACCAGTACTTGTCTCACTCTCTCTCTCATACTTCTCACCCCCCTTAATTAGAGATCTCATATTACTTTATTTTAACTGATTTATTCTTTTAATAAAAAGGAAAAATGATTCTAGGATTGAAAGTTCGTTTATACTTAACGTGAGATGTTATCTGCGATGTTGCCCAATCGTGATAAACTCACTCTTCTTCTTTTACTTCACTCCGAAAAACTGACCCTTAACTGTTTAAATTTTGATACTATCATTCACTGTTCATTATTTGCTGTCACACCGTTGTTTCACATTAATTAAAATACATTTTCTTTTCGGTCAACCTTACATTTGCTCACGAGCACTATTTTTACACAACCGCGCATTAACACACCCGAACGGTTTTTATCTTAGGATTTTACACATTTGTGTAATCATTTATCAATGAAGAGTAAAATAAGTTTAAATCATTTTTTTAAAGAATTAAGTCTACGTTTTACGTTAATGTTTTGTTTATTTTAAAATTGTATGTATTTATACTGTACAGTGTACATCATTTTATGTTTCCTGCAATTAAGTTAGAAATTATAAAATTTATCTTAAAATGTGTATACAATATTTTTATTCTTGGACTTCCTTTTCTGTAATCAATTTTTAAAATGTACAGTACAGTACATAACAAACATTTATAAAGTACTGAGACTGTACTAAGACGTCAGAAAGTATGAATAAGAGTGGGTTTTGGTATAAAAAGTGTGATTTTAATGGTATGGGTGGGGTAGGAAGTGAGTAATTATAGAACTCCAGCCTATCCGGCTTTTTTGTTATCCGGCCTACCCTTCCACCACATTAGGCCGGATAGTTGGGAGTCTACTGTATTTATATGTATTTGTTACAGAATTTGGAAGACTTCACTACAATTATAAAGGATGAAATTCTTTTAGAAGAAGTGGAAAAAGAAATGAATACACAAGAGGTAAAGTTTTTTTTTAAAATATACAATCAGTCTTCCATTGAAGGTGGTCACTTTATTAACAAAATATTTTTGAAGTTGAACACTTATAGTTGAAAATTAGACTCACTCTTAGCCTTTCCGATGCTCCGGGTGTGTATACACATGCAATTTTTATGTCAATATGATACTCTGCGGTATGGTAAGTCGCATGTCGTTTTAAATTGGTAAAGTGCTCAGAACGGTTTAGTACGCCTATGGCTGTGACACACGGAACAACATACAAGGTCAACGAATTGTCTTTAGTTATGAGTCAGCTGTTGAAACATTGACAGTTCATTCAGTGTGTCTGGTGTCATGTAGAAACTGAGATAAAGTTGAGATAATTCGCAGATGAGTTTTTGTAAACACTGCCATTAAGTGATACGTATATTTGTTGTTGTGGCATGTTCCTTTTAGTTACATCTGCAGTTGACAGTTGAGTGTTGCTCAGGTTGTGTAATCTTTGCCGTTAGCGATAAATGTAATTGTTGTGGGGAGTTTATTTTTTATGTACATTTGCTAATTGACAGTTGAGTGTTTTGAGATTGTGTAATCTTTGCAGTAAATGACATGTATAATTGTTATTGCGGCCCATTTTGTAAATGGTAGAGTGCTCCACGCATATATACACACACTGCTGCTGAAAATATGGCACATGGGCAAAGCATAACCACTCATACCTGTTGGCGAAAAGGTTAAAACATGGAGACACTTGAGATGTCTTGCTTTAACTTGTTTTAACCACTGTCACCCAACAAGTTGAGTGCTAGTTCATTGGGGTTGGTGATTTAATTTCAGTTGTTATTTTATACAATAACATTGAATTTCCTATACCAGTGAAACACTTGAATGTTGTCTTCTACACTTTTGTTCCTTGTGAGCAGTGGGTAGGTTGATGATTGTTATCAACGTGTAATATGAATACATTGTAAGTACATCAATAATTGAATGAACAAATCGAGTTTTATTTTTACTCGACATTTTTTTGGCATTTGTCTTTCTGTCTGTTGGGGTATGTCTCACGATTACTTTTCAACACATCAAATGATTTTTGTAAACCTTGTGTGCCATGGTGATAGCGAAAAGTAAACACCACGGCCACTTAAGTTTATTTTCCGTGCATGCGGCGTGCTATCGCAGTTTGTTCGATGTCAGCATTGATACTGAAATCAAGTTTGTCCACTGCTACCGTGAGTGGTGACGTCATTGGGAAGGCGGTGGTTTTCACTTATTAACGAAATTTAGTCAGCGGCATCGGGGTTTGTATAAGTTAACATTGCGATGTGCGTCGTGGTATCTTTTTCTCGTTCAACTTCGTGGGGGGGCCTGGATTGTGATGGCGTACTTGACTGTACTTGACAATGCTTAGATAAGCTTCATAAAGAGCTTCAGGTTTCTCCGCCTAGACGAGGTGAAAGAGGTCCAGTTCATGGGCACACGTCATCTACGTCCATCTGCAGAGCCTGCGTAAGAAAACCCCCAACGCCATCACACCATCCGGCCTCGTCTTTCACACGCCACGAACATGCAGGAACGTCTGTAGTGCCCGCCGAAAGATCATGTGGGAAAATTCCATTATGTAACTGAAATCATACTCGAAGTGCTCAGCAGATTGTCGGGCAACACACACGCTAAAATCTATACCTCAATATTAAACTCATGTTTAACATTCCGGAACATGTTTAGTGAAGACGTGATGAAGTGTGGACATTACTGACTGGGTTATAAGTAGCTTATAAGCATTTGTGCTTTGATTTGTATAGAGTCATGGGTTACCTTTCAATTATTTAAATATTTCACTCTAGTTCTGTAAAAAGACAAAACAGTTTAAAACCTTTTTTTAAACGATATTCTGAGCTTAAGAAGATGTAATATTCGCCGGGGATACTGCATGTTTCTATTTGTTCTCTAATTTTTCACAATTTAAAATTTTTCTCTATTTGGTCATTTTGCTGGTTCGGTTTTTATTCAGAATTTATTCTTTTCTGTTAATTCCTCTACTTGATTAATTTACACCTTTTTTTAATTTAATTAACTCACACTTAACTTAATATGTGATACTTAATTTTATTTCAGCTACTAGTTTACTTTAATTGGTTTCATTAACTGATTAGTTTAAATCTAATTACTTTTTTTAACTACTTAAACCTCGGTTACTGTGATGACGGTTTTCCGTTGATGTGATTAATCCTAGTGATGGGGAACAGGGAGATGTAAGTACTGCGACACACTTGAGTTATGTTTCTTTGAATTTAATTATTAATCATTATTTTTCTAATTATCGATTATTATTGTATCATTTAATTATCATGGATTGTTTGCTCCAGACACTTATACTTGTTATGGGTTTAGAAATAGTTCCTGCATTATTCATGCAATGCAAACTGTTATAAAATAGAGGAAGTTAAAGTCATAAGTATAATACTCATAATTTAGGGAGGTTGGCATCCCATTGTTATATTTGTAGAAAATACTTTGAAATATCTCATGTAATTACTCCACCGAGTGACTGCAAATACTGTGACACTTTTTGTGACTTAAACCATTATGTGTAATTTAAAGAAAGAGCTGAATGGAACTCTATTAAAAAAAAAGAAAGATTGTAAACTATTGTTCAAAAAAAAAAAAAAAAAAAAAAAAAAAAAAAAAAAAAAAAAACTTAAATAAACCTTGTCACTGTTACTGTTGATCAGCTGTTTTCATGCAAGACCTGTCACTATGGCTCAGTACATTTTATTTCCAATCTAGGCCACTTGCTTAGTCCTAAATATTAAGTTACGGCTCCCCCAGAAAAAAAAGAAAAAAATATATTTAAGGACACAACACATATGTAAACACAAAAACTAATTAACAATAGCACGCGAAGTTCACGGTGCATGACCGTACAGTGTAATATCCATACTGCCATCTGTTGTCATTGTTGTCTGTACGCTATCTGTGTTGCGGGCTTCAGGCATTCAGAGAATTGCAATGCTGTATCATACAATGTGTTGGAATGAAAATTCAGCTGGTCGTTTAACAAATGCTTGGGATAAAATTTATATGCCTTATACACTTCAAACTCCTTGGCAGCACTCATGTACCGGCCTTACTTGCAAACATGTATGGGTATAAGATTTGTAGCAAAATCTGTAATTGTGGTTACTATTACATTCAAGCTGCCACATTGAATATAACAATGTGCAGCAGTTACATTAAAATTAAAATTTTTATACATTTCAAAAAACAAGCAGTTTTACAAAAAAAGAAGTTCGTTCCTCGGTGTGGAACTGTTTGTAAGGTGATCACACTCAAAATGTTAAGTATAGTGGAATGGTATGTAAGGATGTGTAGCCATGTTTGTAGTATGCATGTGTGAGGGTACAAAATTATTTTATTGGATATATATATATATATATATAAAGCATGTTAATTTAAATCATTTTTGTGATATATACATTTTTGAGATGGGACTTATATCAGAATGTTCAAAATAAAAAGGTTAGACGTAATTAATGACTGTAATTATTTTAAAATTTAGTAACTAAATGTATGTTTTTTAAGTAAAAAGGATTTATGGCCATAAATTCGATTGTAAAAATATTCAGGTTTTTTGAACAAGAATTGTTCTGTTCAGCAGCCTCCTGCGACAAGAACTTTTATTATCTGTAGAAAATCATGAGTAGGGGTCACCTAAGAACCAATCTGATTATGTGAATTCAGCTGAAAATTATTTTTAACCGATTGATCAGTCTATCTTTGGAATCGATAATATGTAATTGCCACTTGGTACATGATCATTGACCTCCCAATCACCACACACACAAGTTAGAAAATTACTACAGTTTCTGTGAGAAATATAGTAGTGCTGTTGTATGAAAGTGCAAGATATCCGATTAGGTATATAGATGCTTTAAGCTGACTGGAAAAAGGGTGTCAGCATAACACACTATTTTAGTAATCAGTATTAGTTTGCCGTGAAAGTATGTAACCGTGCCCATGAGAAATAACTACACACCTGAAAACGACCCTGCGGGTGGACAGAGTATATCAATCCATAATCCAGGAACAACCCATTATCTGAAGCACCTGAAGTCTACATAAAAGGGAAGCAAGCTTATATTATTTATGCACAATTAAAAAAATAATAATTCAAAAGAATGATTATCACATCAGTAAAGACCTTATGGTAAATAAGACAAAAGAATGTTAAATATTACTTTACTTCATTGTATATAAAGGGAATCTTTTATTTTGTATTACAAAGGTCAACACATCTTTTTTTTTTATAAACTAATAAAATCTCAGGAGATTGTCAAAAATAATAGCATAATTATTAATAGCATCCACTTCAAACATAGGCCTATCTCGGACTAGTTATTCTATGTGACACCTGTACATCACAATACTTATACATATATACATCATTTGATAAGTTCAGCCATTTTCGTTTTAGTGTAAATAAATTTAAATTCGTGGTTTTATGTGTACTGATTCTTGGTAAACCTTAACTCCATTTGTTCTTTATTTAATATTATCTACTTAACTGTTTTCGTTATTATAATTATCTCATGACAACAATTTTTCTCTTTAAATTTTGCAGACCGCCAGTTATGAAATACACATCAATAATAAAATTATAATACTATCTTTGAATACAATAAAATATAAAATACTAATAATAATAGAACAATGTACAAATTCTTGTGTCACAGATTGGCAGCACTAATATTTATTATACAGTGTTAAAAATAATATTAATGAATACAATTCTGTGTTTATACCCAACCTAACTGTATTGTGTAAACCACAAGCTAGGTCATATGAATTTGCTTGTTCATTGTGTTAAGTATAATTGTTGCACAGTAAATTTTTTAATAGAGGATTGAGACATTGATGGCATAAAATAACTAATTACAATACTGAAAAATAATAATCATCCATTTATTAACTATTATATTATAAAAATTAAATATCAAAAATTTGAAATGTGAATGCAGAATATTCCCTTTTTAACCCTTTCCCTGCTGCGATCAAGTACACTCGATGTTCGCAAATTACGCCACTACTGCTGGGCTCGAATATATTCTATTTGATTATATAATTACCTTATTATCCACTCTAGTGATACAAAGTTTCGTCAGTTATGACGCGTTTCGGGACTAAGTCCCATCCTCAGATAACACTTATTTCAATATAATAAACTAATACAATAAAAATCGCAACCATGATACTGGTCATGTCAAACAAATAAAATAAAATAAAACTTCAAATCGCATGTGAAATGTTATACGAACCACGGGTGGAGCTCCCGCATGCGTTCACCCTCAACCGTGATCGTCACGCAACTGGTCAAAGATTAAATCCAAACCGATGGCAGTGTTGAACAAGTAGTTTGATGCAAAATTTATCTGTTCATTTAATAAACTGTTTTTAGTGGTACTATTTTTTATAGCTTAAAACATTACGAGTTAATTATTGAAATATTGAATTTTGTCCCATTTTTAGGGCACCAACTAAAGCATTACAGGTTTATTATTGTTTAAAATTATGAAATTCCAATCACTTACCTTTACTAAGTAAATTCGAGTTATTTTCCAGGATGTCGTCTGATGTACTCTGGCAGAGTAAAATCATAGGTGAATGCAAATTAACAAACACATATTTTTGTAAACTCAAATAAAATGTTGTTTTTTTTTCTTTAGCATGACATTTTTTCTTTTTTACTTCTAGTTTGAATCTACTGGTCTATATAAGTTGAGCCTGTTTATTACTCAAGCTCAACATTTTTTTATTGCGTCTTCTGATTTTACCCAATGTTCATCTACAAACTCCTTTCTTATTAATTATTAATTTCTGACAAAATATCACTAAATACGGTAAACTAAAAATATTAACCCTTTCTTGGGAAATATAAAAACATTTCAACATGCTTAATTTCCTAATACTAGTTTACATCCTAACATAAAATCATTATTTTAATGATTGCAACCCAGTTTGCTCGCACACTGCACACATACAAAAACCCCCTTTTTTATATAAAACAAGAATATATTAAAATGGGTACGGTTACGTGTAGTAGCAGTAGAGTCCCTGTTGACCGCATGGCGCGTCACTCACTAAATTCGCTGCGTTGTTATTAATAACTGTTATTATTCCATTTGTTTTTTGCAATTTTCACTTAGTTCACTGGTTTCTTATATATTTCAAACTGCTCTACACATTTTTATATATACTGAAACGGTCGGCCGACCTTTAAGGTGTTTGAGTCGAAAATTAAAAGGACCGCATGCAGCCTATAGGTGAAGACGACTGACTCGCCAATGGCTAACCAAAATCCCCACCTTGTCTGTCTGCTTCCTGTAACCCACACTGCCTTTTGGATTACGAAGTTTTTGTCACTGTCTCGGTAACATGGGCTTGCATGGTGCCCATGTTTTGACAATGCTAACTGGCGAAAATATTGAGGCTGTGGAAGGCGTGGTCTCTCAGCTGCATCCGCCGTCACAAGACCGTATGGTACAAGACTTTTGTTGTTTCGCCATTTTTTGTGGCGTCGTTTAGAGTCCGATCTGCGTCGTCTATGCGCCCGTGTTCATGTTGCGCGTCTTTGTACGTCACACAGCACTGCCGTTCTTAGAATTCAATTGCGTTGCTGAACATACACGCCGCATTCCACTGTTCTTTGTAGGCATAAACCGTTTCATTGCTGGTACTTGCTACCATATTTACACAGGGAGTTACCATTGAAAATGAAATGAATTTAATAAAAATAAAATAAAACCATATACCCCTTTTTGTCCCATTACAAAACCCCCCCAATGAGAGATCTTCTGCCGAAACAGAAGAAATCTCATTGTTAAACCCTAAGAGGATCGGTGAGGATATGGTGCCAACAACCCCCTTTAATTCTTAACACATCATGGGTAAACTACCCCCCTAGCTCGGCGACTATGGCTGCACCTGTACAAGATTACTGGACTTCTCTATCCGAGATCCCAACACCATAACTTCGGCCAGATACACACCATAGTACTACATAACCTCTTATCATTTCAATCAAAACCCACACCCTGGCCTTATACCATACCAGATCCCCCACCGATATGTTCCCTCTTCCATGCAAACTGGGTTGCTTTTAGCAAGTACTTGGTGCGTACACATACTTTTTTTTTTAATACCTAAACTCATACCCAAAATTATAAAAATGTTTGTTATCTTTTAAAATTGTTTTTTCTCATGTTTATTGACTGGACCTAATTTGTTGTTACTATTTATTTCTTTAAAATGAATTAAAACGAATTAAATGAGAATCATTCCACTTTTGTTCAAAATTGACTCTTAAGTCCAATATTAAGAAACTATTAATCTGATTAGAATATCAGAAATCTTTTATATGAACCCAACATTTTACCGTTCCATATAAATCTCCCGTAACTACTCACAATTATAAAACAACTAAAATGAACATATTAAAGCTTAAATTCCCTTATTCTAGCAATTAGTGATAACACATTTCTTATGAATAACAACCATCTAACACATTAGCATATAATCTACAAAATATTCTGAACCTCAAAACACCATTTATATGGTAGGTATAAAATAATTTTTTTTTTTAATTAAAATTTAATAACTTTATTAAATGGCTATTCTGGTAAATAAAGAAAATTATCAAAAAATACACTTAGCATTTATCTGGATTAATAATAAAAAAATAAGTATGGGTCATATGGACCACGATACACCCCATCAGCTGATCTCTCTGGGTCAGGTAGATGACCTTGACACATACACTATACAAAGTTGTACAATAATTCTTATACGCTAACAGAATAACAACAATGACACACTCAAACCTAATAAACAAAATAAAATACCATCATCTTTTCAAAATCAGTAACGTCATTTATAAGGCATAACACATAGTATCATATGTGTAAGTAAATTCGTATCAGTCGTCTACAGTAACCACTTCTCAAGTCAAAAACCAAATCGGCTGGTCAGCGTCATTGAGTTACAAAACAAATTTGTTACATTCGTTACTCCCCTGAGTAACCTCCCGGCAACACACAGTATTGTACCCCCCACTGAACTGTGGCGTTCAGCTGCTTCCACAAGGATGGCATTGGTGGAGGAATTTTGGCATCTCCGTGTCCTTGCTTCGGCCTTACATTTTTTTTAAATTAATTAGATATAATATCTATTGTTTCATATTTATGCCCTTAAAATGGGTCTACCACCTGGTTAACTGTTCCCACGTGAACAGAGTGGCAGCCGCTGTTCCATAGTTCCGGGGATTTCCCCTAAAGTCACCCCCCATTAATTTCAAATTTATACCAATTTCAAGCACAGCTATGGTCAGTTTTACAATTTCTGCCCATAGCTGGCCGTTGTCCAAAACCACGATTAGTGCTGGTAAGGCAATAATCGCCCAGAAAGGGGGGGGAATCAACTTTAAATTCAGGCATGCTTAACTTCATTTTATAATACACTGCACGACAACAAATCAACATATAATATAAAATTATATAAAAGTTGTGCAGTGTATTTTACGCCAGTTTGGCCTCCGATGGAAGTAACACTCTCTGTCACTCCCCAACACTTGCTGCTACCTACAGTGGCACATGCCACCACTGTAATAGCCTACTTATAGCTAAACTTAATGTCCTTCTACAGTTGCAGTCTCTACTTTCCATGATTATTTCACTTCTATTAACACCACAGGACCCCCCCAAAATTACGCATATATCTTGTATGATAACAAGTTTTTACTTTATTTATCACACTTTTCACATAAACATTTTAGCAAGTCCAAACTTTCATTTTTTTCTAACATTTTCTCTATGACAAAAATAGGAACTACAATAATGGATCATCTTACAAATTTACATTAAAAGTGTAATACATCTTGTTTTCTGAAGGAAAACAACTCCTTGAAAAGTTAAGCATTTAAATTACATAATTTTGGTTGTTTCATTTTGACATTTCTTAATTGCTAAGATTTTTTCTAATTTTCTAGTTTCAATTTCTAAAACAAACTACTGTAGTTCATGGAAAATACTACCATGTTTTTTTTCCATGAAACTAGGGGTCCCCCTCCCCGTTCAATGATAGTGTTAAATTTCTAGTTTACACCAATTTGTGGATTAGGACCATAGTTGATTTCACCCTTTGTGGGGCTACCGTCAACCCTGGCCTGCCTCCAGAATGCCAAAAACCACGATCGGAGGTGGTGAATCTGTGACCGCCCGAAAATGGGGGAGGATCCCTTCTACCTTCGTACACCATAACGTGTATAATAATAATAAAATGAAAAAATAAATATAAAAAAAATGTTTGTTTATGTATGGAAATTTTAATAATTAAAATTATGTCTATCATCACTCAGCTAGGTAATACTTTTTTAATTGGGTCACATTATAGGTTCCTTTTATTTCTCGAGTTTGCAAATCTACCAAAACAAGCATTCTCCATTTTCACTTGACTAACCTCATATGGACTGTCGTACAATAGGAAGAATTTTTTAATTTCTTTGTCCAATGCTGATGATTGATCGTGATTTTTTATTAATACTAGTTGTCCTACCTCGTATTGTATGGGTGTTAAATTCCGGTCATGTCTCCGTTTCCGCTGTTTGGCCTTACTCAGCAGGTGCTCCCTTGCGATTACCAGTTTCCTGTCATGTGGTATATCCGTCTGGGTTGGAAATTTTACTAGTTCTTCTAAGATGCGTGACGGCCTTCTCTGAAACATTAACTCACATGGGCTGTAGCTAGTGGATTCGTGTAAACTACTGTTAATATATTTCTCTATCTTGCACACAAACGTAGCCCACAAAGAATGTTTTTTGTGGCAAAAAGTTCTAAACATTCTCCCTAACTCCCGCATAACGCGCTCACTAGGATTCGATTGGGGATGATACACTGATGTATGTTTAACTAGAATGTTTTTCCCAGCCTAATGTTTCCCTCCAGGTGTTGCTGGTAAACTGAGAACCATGGTCTGATAATACAATTTGGGGTTTACCTACTTCAGTAAGGTATTCATTTACTATCTTCCTAGCTAATACTGAGGAGGTTGCCTTTTTAATCGGGTACAATTTTACAAATTTGGTAAAAACATTAATACAACAAATAAATAATTCACCCCTCCACGACCTTTATGTAAGGGACCATATAAATCAACGGCAACTAACGCTAAAGGACTGTCTGGTATTACATGCTGCATTAAACCCTCCTGTTTACGATTGTTTACTTTGGCTTTCTGACAAATTTCGCATGTTTGTAGTATTTTACGCACTGTTCTTTCCATATTATTGAATTTACATGACTCTTTTAAATATGTCACTACATTTTTTGGGGCCTATATGACCATACCTTAGATGACAATCTCTCACTACTTCAGGTATTATAACTTTGGGAATGCACACTTTCCAATCGTCTCCCTGTTCATGTGCCCGGTGAAATAAATGCTTATTATACAAACTAAAATGCTTCTCCCACTTGTGAGGTATGTTGGGTATTTGATTCAAAGCTAACATTATTTTACCAAGTTCGGTGTCTCTTTCTTGTTCTGTTGGTAAGTACTTATTAATTTTTTTCATATTTATTTCCCCAACTTCTTATACTATAAATATTTTATACGTATTTGCTATGTCTACTTCGGTACTATTATCAAAATCTGTCCTGGATAGGACATCAGCTACTATATTTTCTTTACCCTTACAATACTCAATTGTTAAGTCATATTCTTGTAATATTAGCATCCAGCGCACTAACCTACCATGTGTTAATTTACAGTTCTTTAAAAATGTTAAAGCTTGATGGTCGGATCTTATGATTACCTTATTTTCTAATAAGTACGTTCTGAAATTTCTACAGGCGAAAACTATTGATAACGCCTCCTTCTCCGTCGTAGTATAGTTCTATTCACTAGTTAATAGAGATATACTTGCAAAAGCTACTACTTTATGGTTACCACTCCCATCTAACTGAAACAACTCTACCCCCAACGCAATGTCCGATGCGTCTGTGTGTATATAAAATGGCTCTAAAAAATTAGGGTGAGCTAATATAACTGTGTTTAAAAATTTATTTTTTGTCAGCTCAAATATATTTTGCTCTTTTGAATTCCACTGCCATCGATTGTCTTTATTTAACAAGTGTCCCAATTGTACTGTTAAATATGAATATTTGTCTACAAATTGCCTATAATAATTGCACAACCCTAAGAAACTTTGCAACTGTTTAACATTTTTTGGTATCAGAAAATTTTGTATTATTTATACTTTCTTAGGGTCTGTACTGATACCCCTTGCTGAAATTATGTCCTAAAAAATTAACTTGTTCTTTCAAAAATTCAGATTTCTTAAATTTAACTATTATTCTATATTCATGCAGTCTACTTAGCACTCTATCTAACCTTTCACAGTGTGTATCAATGTCTGGTGACGTAATTACTATATCGTGTACATAAACGGTTGTGAATTCTAAAATCTCTCCCTAATACATAATCCAGGCATTTAATACAAATTGAAACACGTTTAGTCCAAACGGTAACCTACGAAATTGGTAATTCCTGCCGTTGTATAAAAAGGCCACATATTGTCGAGATTCCTCTTCCAGTTCTATTTGCCAGTATCCTGCAGTCAAGTCCAAGGTGGTGATGTATTTGGTCCCATTAAAACGTTGCAGAATTTTGCTTACTGGTTCTGGTGATTCTCTGTCTGGAACAATTATTCTGTTTACTTGTCTTGCGTCTAAACATAATCTTATCGATAAATCTTTCTTGGTCACCACTACTAAAGGGTTGGAATATGGTGGAGTAGATTTTTCTATTATACCTTCCCTCAACATTTTATTTATTTCCTCCTGTACTAAACCCCTCTTGGAGTATGGTACCGGATAGGTTTTAGGTGCAAAGGGTGTTTTTTCTTTAACAACTAATTTACCCTGAAAATTTTTTACTAACCCTGGTTCGTCTGAAAAAACTAACTTATTTTTATTTATTATTTGTACTACTTTTTCCCTGTCTTGATAACTAAATTCCCCCTCTTGATATAAGATTTTATTCATTTTTTCGCCCCAGCTATTTTCATTTTCAAATAATTCAGTATTATTTACTCTCAAGTTACAATAATTTATCATTAAAGGCCTTCACTCGTTTATATCATTATCAGAAATTAACATCCCCTTATTAATTATTTTTAATGCTTTCATTTCTCCAGTCTTCTTTTGTATAAATGGTATTTCAATTATATTATTATCATTGTTTAATTTCATAGTCTAAGCAGCATTTATTTAATTTCTGACACTCATTTTTTAACTCATTAGTATCCCTACTTTGTCTATCAAATTTGTCATTCAATTCTCTAAAATTACTATCTTGTTTTTCTAAAGCGTTATACATGCTGTTTTGTTTTTCTACACTATTGTACATCATATCATACAATCTTGCTAACATAGTATCATTATCAGATTTCTTATTTTGATTTCCTAAAATAGGTGTTGAATGAATCCCAACTGTTTGTATTATTTTTGACTCCTCAAGACTACTGCCAGTGGTTTGAATTCCAGAGTCGCTACTTATCTGATTCTCTGTCTGATTGTCAGATAAGCTGACGTCATTATTATCTGCCATTTTTGATAAATCTTTTAAATATATTTCTTTGCCAAATAGTTTTATATTTGACACCTAATTATTATTAAAAAAAATATTCTACTCACCCATACTAAACATAACCTTTTACGTCTATTTTACGTAATTTTATCTTCAACTCAAACAACCGTTCTGCTCTCCCAGTAGGCTGTATTTATATAATTGTATTTATATAAATTGTCCCTGTTCACAAGCCAAATGTGAAGCTACTACTTTTTGTGTCACATAAAAATTAACTCATTTACTAATGAACATCATATAATAATCGGGCGCCATCTTGCGTACTGCAAGAAATTAATTACCAAGGTTCGGATCAGCGAACCGGGAAGTGCAGAACTGGTTATTTGAAATAAAGAAAACTTTGTTTCCCAAGAATTACATTTTATTAATTACTTTTTTCAAATGTAAAATTTTTGAAATCATTTACCTTCCATCACAAAAGATTTTCTCCCCTTTTACGTATTAGTAATTAACTGGACACAATTCAATACTTATTTTCTTATATATATATCTACTTATGAGCTTACTTCCTTCCAACAAAAACAGAACAAGATATTCATTATGCAAATTAACTTTATACTTACAACAAACCAGCGCCTCAGTCACACACACATTTATACCTTTTCGAGATCTCAAAATTTAATTGGAATACATTATTTTCTTAATTTTGTTTAACCCCTTTTGAAATTTTTTCTGGTTTATACATCCTGTGTTACTTATCTTGTCATTTTAGTCCGAAACAGTCCAGGCTCCACCCGTATTCTCGTTCACTACTCACGTATCCCCTTTTGCCATTTTCACTGTCACTTCGTTTTATATTAATAAAATGGAACTGCTTCTTTTCTTAAAATGTTACATTTTAAATGATTTTAACTGGGCGAAAGTTTAAAAGTTTTACACGCGCGGTATTCACATTTTTATATGTTGCGGGCCAAAATTACGCACAGCCGGCGAACACCAAAACTTCGCCCAAAACCGGCGAACCGGCGAACGCACAGTTGTTAGCGTCTGATGTGTTCAGATGTTGTTTTCCGACTGCTTTGTTTTGTGTGTGTCACAACTGCTGGCTCTGACACACCCTGCATTCTTAGTTATGTAACGCGCTGACGTATATGTTGACGTCAGGTGGTCCGATGTTTCGTTACATAACTTGTTGACAATTTAGAGTCACTGGAGCTGACCTTGACACAGTTTGTCGGTTGTTGTTCTCTGGTTTACAAAATATTATTGAATAATATTGCATTTAACGTCTCAAGCAGTGCTGCCACCGTCGCGATTGCTGCAAACAGTAAATTTACCTAAGTTTTGTCCCTATTATTTGAAGAATGTTATTTATTTTATAAAAGAAATACAAATTGCGTTATTATCCGAAAATAGGCCCGTTACAATACCCCCTCAATGAGATATTTTATGCCGAAGCATAAAAAATCTCATTGACACATTCATACTTGCTAAAGGGATCAGCCAGTATATGTCGCCACAACCCCCTTTACGGTTTACAAAAAATATAATCAACTCACCCTTGGTCCGGTGACTGTGACCGCATCTGAATGACAATACTGGACTTCTCTCTCGAGATCCCAACACCGTAGAGTCAGACAGATACTTAACGCCCCTGCTCTGACGCGCTGGCCAGCTCAGGTCCGCCGCCACAGCATCACCAAACACTGAAACAACAATCAAAATATCAACTAGTGGCCTTATACAACACCATATCCCCAACTGATCTGTTCCCCCCTAGCGGTGCTGGTTTGCGCTAATAAGCACTGGTTTTGTTTTTTTCACTATTTCTAACATATATATCAGATACCTACCAACAACATGATACCCCTTTTAAAATTCCATTGTCTCATTCTATCTACTTTCTCTTGTTAACTTTATCCCAAAATTCAAAATCATTGCCCTGATTCCCATCAGAATTTAAATAAACAGACGATTGACTCATAAACATTTCCCATTACCATATCACATATCTCTCATCCCCAATTTAAAATGCATTTAAAATATTTAAATTCATAAAATTCTCTTACACTAACAAACACAATATAACATAAGAAAACATAGTACATTAATAATTCACATTGTTATCATCTTAAAATAAACAATTTGTATTTAAAATTTTACACACTTTACATTATTAAATTTGCATATAAAATCAGAAAATTACCTTTTAATCTTAATTTAACTTTTATTAATTCGTTTCTCCAAAAATTTTTTTTTTTTTTTTCAATCTTCGTTTTCCACATCATTTCATTTATTATTCCCTTCCATTAATTTGGGTGATTCTACGTTATTCATTATAATTCACTTTATAATCAACTTGGCATTTACTCATAATCTTACCCCTTTTATTACTCTAACGCTCCCTTACAAAATCTTTAACTAGTATGACACCCCACTATCAAAAATCTACTAACCCTTCTCTACCTCTAACTACTTACTATTTTAACTCAATTCGCCACCTTCTCTCAATATATAAAAAAAAATACTCTCTAACCCTTTGTACATAGGATACGTGTTCCCCCCCCAAAAGCTCAATTCCCATTCTCTGGTTCCTGGATTCTACCTAAGGCAACCCCTTCCCACTAAAACTATACCAAATCCCGTCCCAACCCTTATGTTGCGGACTCCCACACTACACTACCCCCTACTACAAAATTGCCATCCCCAAAATCTCAATCTCATTACCTCACTACAACTACAACAAAATAACATCAACAAAATAAACAACAATATATCACTCAAAACTCTACATAAATTCTCCAATTCTCCTGTGTCTCCACTTATACTTCTCAAAATTCTATAACATACATTAACTCAAAACAACATTACATTATTTTCCTCTCTACTATTCCTTTAACTTTGACTTCAATTTGGACAGATCTATATGTCCCACAAAAATTCAACTTGAACTGACTCAAACATTTTACTCAACTAATTACTATCACCCACTTCTATCTTTTGCAACCCATTGAAAATTTTAACTATTACAACTTTGTTTCATTTTATTTTAAAATCTATAAACACATTGAAAACATATTTAATTTTTATAATCCTTATTCCTAACATTCTAAAATGCAGTTAACACAATAAGCCTTAATAAACACATTATAGGAAGTATTTAGTGCATCTATTTTTCAAATCAAAACAAAATTATTGAGTAGCAAATCATCATTATTAAAATACAACAAATTTTTAATACGTTATCCCCGTGGATAACCTCCTTGCCACACATACTATGACCCCCCCTGGACTGTGGCGTCCAGTTGCGTCCACAAGGACTGAAGTTTTGGAGGAATGTGACATCTCCGTGTCCTTGCTTCTGCATTACATTTTAAAAGTTACAGATATCATAATATCTTTGTCAATAGTTATGCGCCCTTAATGCGGGTCTACCACCTGTCTTTGCTACCCCCAAGCGGGCAGAGTGGCAGCCGCTGTTCCATAGTTTCTGGGATTTCCCCTAGTTTCACCCCCCATTAATTTCTAATATAAACCAATTTCAAGCCAGCTATGGTCAAGGGACTTGGTATGACCATAGCTAACCGCTCGCCAAAACCACGATTAGTGCTGGTAAGGCAGTAATCGCCCGAAAAGTCGGGGAAATCATCTCTTCCTTCAGGCATGTACACATCATCAATATGCACGACACGGCAATTTATCAAGGTACAATATAAAATTATACAAAAGGTGTGCCGTGCATTTTCGCCATGTTGGCCTCCGATGGAGGTAACATTCTCTGCCACCCCCAACACTTTCCGCTATCTACTGGGGCACATGCCACCCCAGCAACAGCAACTTACTAACTAATTAATTGAAATTTTTATATACATTATCTAAATATAATCATTTCATCAATAATCATTTGACTCATTCATACATTTATACCATTGGACTCTCTTAAAATTTTCAAAATTTATTATTAATAATCATATATCACTTTTCATTTATTATTAAAAATTTCAATTCTCATTTTTATTAAACACAATTATTTCAAATAGTCTCACTATTGCATGAAAATCTTAGTTACCTGTAAACATGTTTATTATATATGATTATAAAATTTTTATACTTACAATTCAGTTAACATGATATATATAAAACATAATCACCATACTACATTATTTTCACCTCACCTCTGAAACATTTTACAAAACTATTAGTTTACATCAAATAATTTGTCATTCATTACCAAATTTCCATCTCATAAAAATAAATTAAATTCATAAAAAAAATTTAATTACTTAACATTCAAATCATCAATCAAAATATTTAACATGTACCACATTGTTTTAATTTAATTAATTACCAAAAAAAATATAAATTATATAGTTATCGAAACAATTACCATTAATCAATTACTGTTTTCACAATTAATTCTGATATTTATTTAACTTGCAAAATTTTGATATTATTATTATCACAACATTCATCTTACGTACACACCTTATTTACTTAATATTCTACAATGCACACAAATAAATTCACTATATTATTTACACAGTATACGTCAATAACTGTTCAATTGTTTCACACTTCATATGTCCAAGTCTGCAAGGTCATTACCAAAATTTACAATATTCAGCAATGTCTATACACTGATATTTTAACTCACCCTCCATCATCATATAGATACCTAATATATTTGTAACATACATCATTTTTATCCACATACCATTTATTATTATTATTATTATTATAATAATCTATCAACTTTATTTCTTTCCTTATACCATTAAAATTGATAGGGTTATTCCCTATTAATATTTCATAAACCTTGTCAACATCAGGTATTATTGTCCAGTCTCCATCAGTATTATTGGTCAATGTCAGGTAAGTTGTTTTCTCATTTTTATATTCCTCTACTATCACGTCAGGTAAGTCATTATTATTTATAAAAATATTACCAAAATAATTCTCCATCTCTCTTTCAACAGGTAATCTTTTTCTCAATTCATCATAATTTCTTTTCAACTTATATAATTCTATCTCTCTCTCCATACACAACTCTCTCTCTTCATAACACCACATTCCACTCTCACAATTATTACAGACAGAGGGTACAACATTATACAACATCAATATACACTTCAATTCCTCTACTAATACGGGTCTCTTGCCCTTCATAAAAAACAACATTTGTGAACACTCTGGTTCAGAAAAATCAATGGGAAAATTTACCGTCTGCCCACATTCAACTACTATATTATTCTTCCCACTCTCTCTCTTTTTCATCACTACATATTAACATTTTATAATCACATTCTACACATTCATCAGTATTTTCTCCATTATTCTTTACCCCCACTATACTCTCAGAATTGTAATTAATATCATTATCTTCACTATTTAACACTACATCTTCCACTATTTCGTCATTTTTAATATTTGTCATACTTATAACATCGTCACCTAACTTCTCAACACTCTGTTCTAATTTATTTAAACTGGTTCTTATTGTTTGATTAGTACTTTCTAAGCATTTATTTAATTTCTGACACTCATTTTTTAACTCATTAATATCCCTACTTTGTCTATCAAATTTGTCATTCAATTCTCTAAAATTACTATCTTGTTTTTCTAAAGCGTTACATGCTGTTTTGTTTTTCTACACTATTGTACATCATATCATACAATCTTGCTAACATAGTATCATTATCAGATTTCTTATTTTGATTTCCTAAAATAGGTGTTGAATGAATCTTAACTGTTTGTATTATTTTTGACTCCTCAAGACTACTGTCAGTGGTTTGAATTCCAGAGTCGCTACTTATCTGATTCTCTATCTGATTGTCAGATAAGCTGACGTCATTATTACCTGCCATTTTTGATAAATCTTTTAAATATATTTCTTTGCCAAATAGTTTTATATTTGACACCTAATTATTATTAAAAAAAATATTCTACTCACCCATACTAAACATAACCTTTTACGTCTATTTTACGTAATTTTATCTTCAACTCAAACAACCGTTCTGCTCTCCCAGTAGGCTGTATTTATATAATTGTATTTATATAAATTGTCCCTGTTCACAAGCCAAATGTGAAGCTACTACTTTTTGTGTCACATAAAAATTAACTCATTTACTAATGAACATCATATAATAATCGGGCGCCATCTTGCGTACTGCAAGAAATTAATTACCAAGGTTCGGATCAGCGAACCGGGAAGTGCAGAACTGGTTATTTGAAATAAAGAAAACTTTGTTTTTCCCAAGAATTACATTTTATTAATTACTTTTTTCAAATGTAAAATTTTTGAAATCATTTACCTTACATCACAAAAGATTTTCTCCCCTTTTACGTATTAGTAATTAACTGGACACAATTCAATACTTATTTTCTTATATATATCTACTTATGAGCTTACTTCCTTCCAACAAAAACAGAACAAGATATTCATTATGCAAATTAACTTTATACTTACAACAAACCAGCGCCTCAGTCACACACACATTTATACCTTTTTGAGATCTCAAAATTTAATTGGAATACATTATTTTCTTAATTTTGTTTAACCCCTTTTGAAATTTTTTCTGGTTTATACATCCTGTGTTACTTATCTTATCATTTTAGTCCGAAACAGTCCAGGCTCCACCCGTATTCTCGTTCACTACTCACGTATCCCCTTTTGCCATTTTCTCTGTCACTTCGTTTTATATTAATAAAATGGAACTGCTTCTTTTCTTAAAATGTTACATTTTAAATGATTTTAACTGGGCGAAAGTTTAAAAGTTTTACACGCGCGGTATTCACATTTTTATATGTTGCGGGCCAAAATTACGCACAGCCGGCGAACACCAAAACTTCGCCCAAAACCGGCGAACCGGCGAACGCACAGTTGTTAGCGTCTGATGTGTTCAGATGTTGTTTTCCGACTGCTTTGTTTTGTGTGTGTCACAACTGCTGGCTCTGACACACCCTGCATTCTTAGTTATGTAACGCGCTGACGTATATGTTGACGTCAGGTGGTCCGATGTTTCGTTACATAACTTGTTGACAATTTAGAGTCACTGGAGCTGACCTTGACACAGTTTGTCGGTTGTTGTTCTCTGGTTTACAAAATATTATTGAATAATATTGCATTTAACGTCTCAAGCAGTGCTGCCACCGTCGCGATTGCTGCAAACAGTAAATTTACCTAAGTTTTGTCCCTATTATTTGAAGAATGTTATTTCTTTTATAAAAGAAATACAAATTGCGTTATTATCCCAAAATAGGCCCGTTACAGCTTCTTTGTCGGATAAATCATTGTGTATGTTGGTAATAAGTGACCCTATTGTCATGTGATTTCTAGACGGCTGGGGGCTTTGTTTTTCAACCGCCCTGATTAGTTTAACGGTATTGGAGGTGGTGGTTCACTGTAAACCCCCCTACTGTTTTGATTATGAGATGGTGCTCCCACGCCCCTAGTTTCGTTTGGGTTACTAACATATCCCCCTCTACCTCTGTGGTTGAAATGTCCCGGCATTCCACGATTACTGGTGAAGCCTCTACCTCTATGATTCCCTCTAAACCCATTATGTTCAAAACGTCGATTATAATTCTCCCCTCTCCCTTGAGCACTCTCCCTCAGACCCTGACACCTATAGCATTGATTGCGTGAACTGTTAATAGTTATTAGCTCAACAATTAGGGTTTGGACATAACCATGCTCCCTCCCCTGATCTACTCACATTATTAATAAAATGGTCTGGTTGTCTTACTTCAGTATCTCTAAATTGATATTTGTTATCTTCTTCCTCTTTCATACTTTGATACGCTTCTAATATCTTTTATAATTCAGCAATGTTAGCAAACTCCCGGGTCTAATTGTGAACCGTATGTCCTTAGGTAAATGCTTACTAATGTATCTTATAAACGATGAAAGAGGCATTGGTGGTTCTAAGTATTTAACCTGACTATATAGTCTCGTCACATACGATGTAATACTCGTGTTTAATATTTAAATTTCCCCACCCCATTATGGTACTGCGTAATCCCTCTTGTTTTTCTTCTGACCAGTATTTATTTTTAAATGCGTGTTCAAACTCATTAAAATCTACCCAGTTATCATTATGAGCATCCGCCCATATTTTAGCATCCCCTTTAAAGTATTTTAAAATTCTTACTAATTTAATCTCCCAACTTTCTTGGTTATATTTATTGAAACTTTTTATACAGTTCAAAAGTTGTATGGGGTTCACCCCCCTACTTTCATTACTAAAATACCCTAATTCCACTTCCACATTCACTCTCTCACTTACATTAGTTAATTTCTGATTAATGGTTACATTCAAATCTTCTCTGACTTTAATTATTTCACGCTCATGTCCTGTTTGTTTATTTTTTAAACTAGTTACATTAATCTTAATTGCATCAACTTGTTCAAGTTACTTCTGAATTCATCATTTATATCTTCTTGTATTTTATTTGCTTGTTTAATTTGCTCACACTCATTAATTATACATTGAACATTACTCTCAATTGTGTCATTTTGCTTCTTAATTTTGTCATTAAATTTATTTGTCAATGTGTCAAATTTTTTATTTGTCTAGCATTTTCTCTTTTTCTTTTTCGTTAATTATTTTTATATCGTTTTTCACTTCGGTTTGTATCTTATTTATATCTATAGTCAGTTCATCTTTCACTCCAACAATAGCCTCATTCATACATTCCAAGCGGCTATTCATATTTATTTCACTCACTCTCACTTCGCTCCTTACACTCATGAACTCGTTATTTAAATCGGTAAGTTTAATATTTACGGCATTTATTTCTGATTTGATTTCAGTTTTTAAATTATTATTTTCTGTTTTCATTTTCTCGTCTTGTTTGTCAAGTTTATCATTGATTTCAGTTTTCTTTCCTGACATCATTTCCATCATCAACGCTAATTGGTTAAATATATTTGCATTATCGCTTTTGCTATTTTTTGCATTTACTACCTCAGTTTTGTCTGTTGTATCGTCAGTGTCGTTTACGTGCTCGTCAATATTTGTCGATACTAAACTGTCTTGTGTTACATTTAAATTTAATTTTACTTCTTCACCTTCACACAAAGTTGCATTCTTATTTCCCTCTGCCATTATCGACCAGTTTGTAAACTAATTTAATTTTTTAATTTACAAAGTCCCTGTTCGGGCACCATTTAAAACATTACAAGTTAATTAAATTATTGAAATATTGAATTTTGTCCCATTTTTAGGGCACCAACTAAAGCATTACAGGTTTATTATTGTTTAAAATTATGAAATTCCAATCACTTACCTTTACTAAGTGTGCCGTGTTTTGGGAAAAACGCGACGGTGTAACTTTATATCGCGGAATAATTAAAATTTTCGTATTGGACTACGCGAGGGGTGTGTAAAAGTTTACGTACGGCTGGACTTTGTCGTATGTGTTCTCTCCCTGCTGGCAACTCGTGCGCGCTCTCGGTCGGAGATTACTGTTTGTTTAATTGCCGGCTTTGGGCAGTTCGACTTTGGCTCTCGGCGCATTATCATCTGGTCCCCGGCTGACAGAGTAGATGTAAAAGTTTTTTCGTCTTCCAGCTACTTCTATGGATAGGTAGAAGCCTACGTGACCTCCGGGTTTCTGATGTAGACGGAAATCGGCCCCGCTCCGGAAGGACGGCCGAACAACTGCCTCAGATGCTGTAGTTTCAAACACCTTAGTCAGCTATGTCAGCCAGAAGGATGGACTAGATACACCCAACGGAACTCTCTAACTCCACGCTACTAACCAGGTGAAATTTAACCTTATTAAACCTAAATCTTGTGGCCGATAAACTCTTTGAGACTCTCGTGTAGACGCTCCAGTTTGGACAATTATTTACGGACAATGGGTGTCATACGTTATTTTGCAATTTGTAAGGCTTACGCCTCCTATATCAATATTATGTCTATCTCGTTCTGAGAGTGTAAACTCGGCCAGGGTCATGCACCACCTGGGTCGAGGGGAGTTTCGGTAAATAGGGTCGGATCTAAATTTGTTTCTGTCTTAAGCATGCCTGGACGGATGTATCTGTCCACGTTGGGAAATTTATGTTTAATTAATCTTTTGGTTAATGAGGGCTCATGTATTTTATTATTAATTAAAGATCTGGGAGATGTTTTAACATGTGGGCGACTCCCGTAGGAGCCGTCCACTGCAGGTCTGTATATGTCAGATTTTGCTGGATCTCGCCCGGACGCCTGACCCGGCCGGTAGTCAAGTTTTTTTATGAACACTGTAAGCTGGTTTTAGTACCTTCATGACATAGATTCCGTTTTGCAAAAATTCTGTTCCACTGTTGAGCTAATTTGTACACTTTAAATTTTGCCATAGCCAGTTAAATATTGTCACAGTTTGTATTTTACCATAGTAAATTTTGTAACGTTAACTTTTATTGCTCACTATACCAATTAATTAACCATTAAAGAACACAAGATTAGTCAGTATCAGTTATCAATATTCATGGTGGTCACGTTCCACTATTTTTACAATTTCTGTCAAGAAAATAAAAAGAGAAATACGAAATGCAGTTAGGCAATCGGGCATCCATGTTAACCTCGTGATGGCACTCTGCATCATTATCATTGACGAGATCCGGAATTGATAATTAAACCTCTGCGTGGTATTTGGGCGCAGGCTGCAATGCTTACATAGAACATATAGATTACTACTTATCTAATTAAAATTTTTGGGCATGTCTGCTCCACTCCTTGGGATATATTAATTGAGGTTTTTGGGGTGTAGTTAATTGTTAAGTGGAAATTGAGGTGGGCCGGATACTTGGTCAGAATAAGGGGGTTAAGGGGGTATAAAAAAAAAGAAAACTAATATACGCTGCTAACCGGGGTGAACATGTGATGTGTTACTTATCTGTAAATGTCTTTCTATGTCAATTATATGTGTGTGTTGTGTCTTATATGATTGTTACATTGTTATATTTGATTATGCATGTGTATATTTCTATATATTTATATCATGTTAGGAAATGTGTAATTACTTGCAGGTCGAGATTGTGTGCCATTTTACAATTGTATTATTATTATCATTTATGTGACATTCAACGATTTACTATTCAATGATTATTCAGATATTTATTATTCATTCAATATTTATTGATGTTAATAATTTATTATTTATTGTTCAACTTTTTGGGAATGCATATATTAATGGAATTATAACAACAATTAAGGGTTTTGGAAATGAGCGATTCTGATTGTGAAATACTGAATTATCTTGCCTTAAAGGCGCATATGTTGTACAAGCAGAGCACAATAAATGTTGTTGTTGTTATCTCAAGATCAGTGTTTCATTTGCAAGTCCCATCATACTGGACCCAGCACAATTTTGGCTTCTCTAGGCTCTAGCCTAGTTCTAAATAACTTGTGGCCTCTCTTTCAAAAAAAATATAAATAAAAATAAAAAAAAAATAAATAAATAAGGAAAGAGGGGTTACAAATGGTAGCAGAGAGCGTGGTTCATTCTAGGGTTGAACCTTTGGGTCCGTTGGTGTGATGGGGCTTGCAAACTCGGAAATAGTTTGGCAAGTACAATAACATTTTATAATTGAATAATGTGGCACTATAATAGTTGACATAACAAGTAGGTGTATATATATGTACTTTGTATGAATTATTGTTAGGTGTTTTGAATTGTAAACCTGATGCCGCCACGGGCATGTGTTGTAGTTGGGTTTTGTTGTTTTGAAATTGGACCTTGCCAGAGATCGCGTGGGGATGGGTTCCCTTATTTATTCTATGAAGGTAATAGCGCGTGCGGTTAGTGGGATGCGGTGTGGCCCGACTGGAAGTCGGTACCGTCCGACTGCAATGGTGATCATGTTTTAGTCGAAATGTCGTTGTTGTGGTTAGTGTTGGTGGTGTGGATTGTATGTTGGTGTTAGTGTCTGATGTTGTTTCTTCTTTGAGTCTGGCGACTGACGGAGAGTTGGTTCTGGAGCGGGTCAGGTTTTCGCAGCGCTAGGAAACCCGGGGGTCCACTTGATGGAAGATAGAGTACTCAAGTTTTTCAGTTTTTGTAAGTCATGTTTTGTGTTAGGTTGTTCGTAGGAATTTATGTTTGTTATTGTTTGTTTTGAATTGTGCAATTCTGGTGGTGGTATGTTACCAGAAATTGCCCCACACTCTTTCAGACGTTCTCCAGAAATTTCCGGTGGTGAATGGATTTGATGAGGACCAGCTGCTGGTTTTCTTGGACCTGGTCCTGCAGGTGGCAGATTTCCCGGGGGTGTCCGATGGGGAGGTCTTGTCTCTTATATATCCGTATTGCCAGGGTACGTTGGCTGAGCTGGTCACCAAGACTCTGCGTCGGGGTGACAGTGTTGATGCTTTCCATGGGGAGGTGTGGAACTTCTTCCTACCCATTCGATGACGTGCCCAGCTTAAGTTTGAAAAATTCGATCGCCTACAGGCCAACGGAGAGGCGTTAGGGGACTTCGTGCATGATATACGGAAGGCTGCTCGGGTGTTAAGATTGGGGTTGCCAGAGACAGAAGTTATACAAGCGATTCTGGAAGGACTGACTCCCCAAGAGAGATCTCGTTTGATATTCGCGGACCGGCCACGTTTTGCCGACCTTGAACGGCTGTGTGTGGTTTCAAGAACGGTCCAGGAGGTTGACAAGTCCCGGGGAAGAGATGCCGCAGATGTCCAATACTCCAGTGGTTTGTTAGGAAGATCTAAAAAGGACAAACATGGTGGTTGGAGGAGAACACAAGAGACGCTTAGAAAGCCTGAATATTCCGGAAGTGACGGAGGCTACAAGGGGGTGGCAAGTGAGAAGACTGTAACAACAGCTACAGCACGGAAAACAAAGAAATATGAAATTAACAGGGGAAGAAGAAATTATGTTAGGGAACAAACATCGGCAAGTAGGGAGCCTGTAAGTAGGCGTCATTCTTATTTGGAAAAAAGTGAGACTTTAAGGGTTCCAGAGGAATTACCAGTGCCTAATAGAGTAGTGAATGAAGAAGGTGAAGCAGAAGTAGAAGAGCGGAATTACTTCGTGCGATCAATACAAGACGACAAGAAAACGTCTGTTGATTCTGAATTACCGGACTCAAAGAGGACGTCATGGTTGAATCCAGAGGCCACAGAATTTGTTTTGGTATTGTTCATGAGGGATCCAGATCCTGTGACATCATCATCGTCTACGCCGGGATATGAGAAGTCACTTGATGGTGTAGCTTTACCATCGCCAGTAGAAATTAATTTAGTCATTGCACATGAACCTGGACAGCTGGATTCCAGGGTGGAAAATGTTGAGGACGTTGTAGTTGCTGAAAGCAGTCAAGGAGTGGAATCGACAGAAGAGGCAGAAGAGCGGTCTGCGGATGCTGCACAGGAAGGTGTAGTTGTAGGTGTTAGGGAGACTGTAGAGTCTGAAGTTGCAGTTGGACACAGGGATGTCCGGGCTGCAAGTGTTTCTGAGGTTGTGGATGGACAAGGGGATGTTCATGCCGCAAGTGTGGTAGAAGTAGATGAGGTAGAAGTTGAGGAGAAATTTGGTGGCAGCGTTGTAGAGTTTGTGAGTGAGAATGATGTAGTGTGTGAAGAGGTGCAGACGCCTTCTGTAAGTAGTGTTGAGGATTCCGAGGAACGGAGAGAAGTTTCGTGCGGACCAGGGGAGCAACTAGAGTGTGAAGATGTGCAGTGTTCTGATGGTGGTAGTGGATGTGATGGCGATGATGTTGATGATAAATGTGTTGGGGAAAATGAGATGGGAGAGAAGGTTAGTGAAGAAGTTTGTGAAGCGGCTGGTGACCTATGTGATGAAGAAATTGGTGAGGAGCTGGGCAAAAATGCGGTTGAAGATGGATCAGAGGAGCAACGGGAAGATGGTGAGGAGGTGCAGTGTCAGGTGGTTGATTGGGATTATGAGGATGAAAAAGGGGAAATTGTAGAAGAGCAGGAAGAGAAGGAAGGATTGGAAGAAAGACAAATAGAGGAGTTAGATGATGAGCATAATCCAAAGCGGAGTCAAAGTAGTGAGGTAAGTTGCCTGATTCTGATTCAGAGGAAACCAGCCAGTACTGTTCAACACGAGATAATTTCTCAGGGAGTGGTGTCCGAGAGGAACGAGTACCCAAAGTCCGTCACAGAAAGGTAAGAAGAAGAGGTTAACGGGTAGCGGGTAGATGTTCCCCACAGTCCCAGTGGTGTTCATCTATTTCAGGGTTGCGCCCCTGCCCACGCGAGCCTTGGTTTCCTCCATTCATCCTTATTTCCGGAGGGAGCCAGGTCCTTACCCTTAGTCCTAGATATTGACCCTTTAATGATCCTTGCCCCGTTTCATCTTCCCAATTTTCCTACCCCTCCCCTTAGTAAAAAAAAAAAAAAACTATCGATACGGAGTTAGAGAGTTGGAGAGTGCCCTTAGATTGTCGTGGTCGTCAGTTCCCCTGTTTTACAAGTAAGATGGTGAGTGATAGTGTGCTGTTGTTTCCTTGTACATAGTGGTGGATTTGATTTTTGGTTAGTGTAGAGGTCGAGCCATGCCGCATTCTCCGGTCGTTTCCCGGGTGTTTTTGTTGAGATAGAGGGTTGTGTGTATATATATATATATATATATATATATATGGTGTATTGACGGTGCTGTGGTGAAGTGACCCCCCCCGTTAGTTGCGCTATTTGTGAAAGGGTTGAGTAAGAGTTGAGATTAATGTTCGCGTGCCCTTGGTGCGGTCCTCTCTGTCTGGCTAAGCGGGGCCGTCCACCCTTGTGTAGGGATGTGGGCCAGCCATATGGCAAGGATGGAGATGCCTTGTGAGTGCATGTGGCTGGTTGGTCCAAGAGATGGACGAGGAGTAGTGCGGTCGCTCACATGCCAAGGTGGGAGATACCTTGTTGGGTCTTAGGACGAGTATGTGAGTGGGACCGGTGGGAGTAGGTGATGGTCACTGGAGAGGGTGATGTGTTGGGGCGGTCCCGTGGGGTTGGCATAGCGGAGAGGGTCGCATGGGGATCTCTGTTCTCCTGAGAGCAAGTGCTGCTGGGCCACCATAACCACGATGTCCACGAGCTTGTTTTGGGAAGTGGGGTACACTGCAGGGTACCCTTTCCGGCGTTTAGCTGTGAGGCAATCAAGATGCCCTTTTGGGGTGGGGGTGTGCCGTGTTTTGAGAAAAATGCGGCGGTGTAACTTTATATCGCGGAATAATTAAAATTTACGTATTGGACTAGCGAGGGCTGCGTAAAAGTTTACGTACGGCTGGACTTTGTCGTATGTGTTCTCTCCCTGCTGGCAACTCGTGCGCGCTCTCGGTCGGAGATTAGGTACTGTTTGTTTAATTGCCGGCTTGGGCAGTTCGACTTTGGCTCTCGGCGCATTATCATCTGGTCCCCGGCTGACAGAGTAGATGTAAAAGTTTTTTCGTCTTCCAGCTACTTCTATGGATAGGTAGAAGCCTACGTGACCTCCGGGTTTCTGATGTAGACGGAAATCGGCCCCGCTCCGGAAGGACGGCCGAACAACTGCCTCAGATGCTGTAGTTTCAAACACCTTCGTCAGCTATGTCAGCCGGAAGGATGGACTAGATACACCCAACGGAACCCTCTAACTCCACGCTACTAACCAGGTGAAATTTAACCTTATTAAACCTAAATCTTGTGGCCGATAAACTCTTTGAGACTCTCGTGTAGACGCTCCAGTTTGGACAATTATTTACGGACAATGGATGTCATACGTTATTTTGTAATTTGTAAGGCTTACGCCTCCTATATCAATATTATGTCTATCTCGTTCTGAGAGTGTAAACTCGGCCAGGGTCATGCACCACCTGGGTCGAGGGGAGTTTCGGTAAATAGGGTCAGATCTAAATTTGTTTCTGTCTTAAGCATGCCTGGACGGATGTATCTGTCCACGTTGGGAAATTTATGTTTAATTAATCTTTTGGTTAATGAGGGCTCATGTATTTTATTATTAATTAAAGATCTGGGAGATGTTTTAACATGTGGGCGACTCCCGTAGGAGCCGTCCACTGCAGGTCTGTATATGTCAGATTTTGCTGGATCTCGCCCGGACGCCTGACCCGGCCGGTAGTCAAGTTTTTTTATGAACACTGTAAGCTGGTTTTAGTACCTTCATGACATAGATTCCGTTTTGCAAAAATTCTGTTCCACTGTTGAGCTAATTTGTACACTTTAAATTTTGCCATAGCCAGTTAAATATTGTCACAGTTTGTATTTTACCATAGTAAATTTTGTAACGTTAACTTTTATTGCTCACTATACCAATTAATTAACCATTAAAGAACACAAGATTAGTCAGTATCAGTTATCAATATTCATGGTGGTCACGTTCCACTATTTTTACAATTTCTGTCAAGAAAATAAAAAGAGAAATACGAAATGCAGTTAGGCAATCGGGCATCCATGTTAACCTCGTGATGGCACTCTTCATCATTATCATTGACGAGATCCGGAATTGATAATTAAACCTCTGCGTGGTATTTGGGCGCAGGCTGCAATGCTTACATAGAACATTTAGATTACTACTTATCTAATTAAAATTTTTGGGCATGTCTGCTCCACTCCTTGGGATATATTAATTGAGGTTTTTGGGGTGTAGTTAATTGTTAAGTGGAAATTGAGGTGGGCCGGATACTTGGTCAGAATAAGGGGGTTAAGGGGGTATAAAAAAAAAGAAAACTAATATACGCTGCTAACCGGGGTGAACATGTGATGTGTTACTTATCTGTAAATGTCTTTCTATGTCAATTATATGTGTGTGTTGTGTCTTATATGATTGTTACATTGTTATATTTGATTATGCATGTGTATATTTCTATATATTTATATCATGTTAGGAAATGTGTAATTACTTGCAGGTCGAGATTGTGTGCCATTTTACAATTGTATTATTATTATCATTTATGTGACATTCAACGATTTACTATTCAATGATTATTCAGATATTTATTATTCATTCAATATTTATTGATGTTAATAATTTATTATTTATTGTTCAACTTTTTGGGAATGCATATATTAATGGAATTATAACAACAATTAAGGGTTTTGGAAATGAGCGATTCTGATTGTGAAATACTGAATTATCTTGCCTTAAGGGCGCATATGTTGTACAAGCAGAGCACAATAAATGTTGTTGTTGTTATCTCAAGATCAGTGTTTCATTTGCAAGTCCCATCATACTGGACCCAGCACAATTTTGGCTTCTCTAGGCTCTAGCCTAGTTCTAAATAACTTGTGGCCTCTCTTTCAAAAAAAATATAAATAAAAATAAAAAAAAAAATAAATAAATAAAAAGGAAAGAGGGGTTACAAATGGTAGCAGAGAGCGTGGTTCATTCTAGGGTTGAACCTTTGGGTCCGTTGGTGTGATGGGGCTTGCAAACTCGGAAATAGTTTGGCAAGTACAATAACATTTTATAATTGAATAATGTGGCACTATAATAGTTGACATAACAAGTAGGTGTATATATATGTACTTTGTATGAATTATTGTTAGGTGTTTTGAATTGTAAACCTGATGCCGCCATTTATTTATTTATTTAAATAAATAAAAAGGAAAGAGGGGTTACATAAGTAAATTCAAGTTATTTTCCAGGGTGTCGTCTGGTGTACTCTGGCAGAGTAAAATCACAGGTGAATTGAAATTAACAAACACATATTTTTGTAATCTCAAATAAAATGTTGGTTTTTTTCCTTTAGCATGTCATTTTTTCTTTTTTACTTCTAGTTTGAATCTACTGGTCTATATAAGTTGAGCCTGTTTATTACTCAAGCTCAACATTTTTTTATTGCGTCTTCTGATTTTACCCAATGTTCATCTACAAACTCCTTTCTTATTAATTATTAATTTCTGACAAAATATCACTAAATATGGTAAACTAAAAATATTAACCCTTTCTTGGGAAATATAAAAACATTATTTCAACATGCTTAATTTCCTAATACTAGTTTACATCCTAACATAAAATCATTATTTTAATGATTGCAACCCAGTTTGCTCGCACACTGCACACATACAAAAACCCCCTTTTTTAAATATAAACAAGAATATATTAAAATGGGTACGGTTACGTGTAGTAGCGGAGTCCCTGTTGACCGCATGGCGCGTCACTCACTAAATTCGCTGCGTTGTTATTAATAACTGTTATTATTCCATTTGTTTTTTGCAATTTTCATTTAGTTCACTGGTTTCTTATATATTTCAAACTGCTCTACACATTTTCATATATATACTGAAACGGTCGGCCGACCTTTAAGGTGTTTGAGTCGAAAATTAAAAGGACCGCATGCGGCCTATAGGTGAAGATGACTGACTCGCCAACGGCTAACCAAAATCCCCACCTAGTCTGTCTGCTTCCTGTAACCCACACTGCCTTTTGGATTACGAAGTTTTTGTCACTGTCTCGGTAACATGGGCTTGCATGGTGCCCATGTTTTGACAATGCTAACTGGCGAAAATATTGAGGCCGTGGAAGGCGTGGTCTCTCAGCTACATCCACCGTCACAAGACCGGATGGTACAAGACTTTCGTTGTTTCGCCATTTTTTGTGGCGTCGTTTAGAGTCCGATCTGCGTCGTCTATGCGCCCGTGTTCATGTTGCGCGTCTTTGTACGTCACACAGCACTACCGTTCTTGGAATTCAATTGCGTTGCTGAACATACACGCCGCATTCCACTGTTCTTTGTAGGCATAAACCGTTTTCATTGCTGGTACTTGCTACCAGATTTACACAGGAAGTTACCATTGAAAATGAAATGAATTTAATAAAAATAAAATAAAATAATATACCCCTTTTTGTCCCATTACAAGCTTTATAAATTTCAAATTCATAAACAAATAATAATACTTATAAACAAATAATATAACTTATAAACAAATAAGTAATTGATATTCTATTTGGAATTTGCACCCTTATTGCTGTTCTCGAATTAAGTCAATTTCGCTGATTTGTGCTGCCATCTGGTGTCTACTATTGTTACGTTAATTACTCTTTTAATATAATTAACCTCATAAAAATATTTATAAACTACTTTTCAAACTTACCTCATTTTGCCCTCTTAGCCCAGAATTCGTCACACGAACGTTGGGATGCAAGTGTGATTACAAGGTTGTGTTAATAACAGACGCAACTCTCATTTATAAAGAGAAACAAATTAAATTTTATTTTATTCTTTAAATTTTTTAAACTTCAAATTATTATTTATTCGTTTCTTTGCCTCTGAACTCAAGCGGTTACTTCTTGCCAAAATTTAAAATGCATAAAACTTTTAATAATATTTATGACATGATTGAATATATTACAATACTACCATTAGACATCTTACCTTAAATTGGCCGCCCAGCCTGCTCACACACACATTCACTCCATTACAAAAACCCCCTTTTTATTTATTTAAAACATTGTTAACTACATTACGCAATGCCCTTGCCGGCAACGTGGTGCTTCTCCGACCTCGTGGTTTCTCACTTATAAATTTAGTTCTAGTTCCGAAACAGTTTATAATTTACTTTTCTTCTGCCGGAAACTGTACGCACTTCTTCATTTTATCAGGATATTTAATTGTACTTGTCTAGTTATTCTTTTACTTCTTACCCCAGTTACCTCCACTACTGTGACTCCCGCAACTGGCAACGATGGTATATTTTTATTTATTTCTTTTAATTCTCACATTACATTCTCAGAAATTACTGATATCTCACTACCTGTGTCAATGAATGTTTTATAACTCTTACCTTCTATGGTGACTATCGCCTCCGTCAATCCGGTTTTGTGTTCCATCGCTTTGGTGTCCTCCTCCATAACTTCTTCGCCATATCCACTTTGATTATATTACTCTGATATTCGTCTGTCACTTGGACCCGGTTCTCCATTGACAATGGCTGGGCCTGATTCTCCATTGTCCTTCCTAGTTTACCGTGGAGGGACCTGCTACGGCTTGGTTGTTTCCTCCTCTTCCTCGGTTGTAATTTCCACCTCCTCTCGGCGCTCCTCTACTGTATTCTGCTCCTCTCTGCTGCTGATTTGGCTGGTGATGCATTCTCTCACTACGTATACATTCCCTGTTCTTATGACACCTAAAACAGGTTGTTCTATTTGAATAGTTATCAACATTACAGTCTATACATCGCCAACTCTCGCCCCTACTGTCAAAATTTCCCCCACGTGCTCCTCTATGAAAGTTTGGTGTTCCCCTATACTGATGGTAATTGTTATTGTTTAGTACCACTGGTGGATTTGGATGCCTCCCTACTTCACGTTCCCCAATATTTTGTAACACATCTAACATACTCTCCAGTTTATTTATATTTACTATTTCTCTCATCATTAACGTAATCTGTACCTCTCTGGGCAGGTGTTTGCTAATATGTCTCACAAATGTCCGGAACGGCAACGGCGGTTCTAGGTACTTGGCCTCATTATATATTGTCATTATATACATGGTTAACTGGTTATTTATTCTCCCAAAACTCCCCGTTCCCATTATTTTGCTACATCAAATTTCTTGGTCCTCTTCCGACCAATACTTGTTTCGGAACGCTAATTCAAATTTCTCATAACTACTCCACTCTGTATTATGTACTTCCGCCCATATTTCGGAATTACCCTTAAAAGACTTTAAAATTTTTAGTAACTTAATTTCCCAACTACTATTATTAAATCGGTTGAATTCCTTCACCCTATTCAAAAATTGCATCGGGTCTACTCTACGGTTGTCACAATTAAATTGTTCTAGTTCTATGTCATCTTTTGCTTCGTGAGTATGCACTACTCGCTCCGCAACACTATTTATTTTTTGGCTCACGGCCACATGTAATTCATCTTTAATTTCAATTATATTCTGTTCAATTACTCTTAACTTATTATCATTTTTAATTTCACGTTGAAGGTTATGTTTATTAATAACCCCCACACTCTCTTGTATTGATTGTTTACATGCACTTTCTACTTCCATTATTTTAATTTCTACATCATTATTATTTTTATTAATTTTAGTTACACATTTATTTTCTATTTCTATACACTGCTCTTCAATTTGAGTTTTAATTTGGTCTGCCATCTGCTCATTTACATTACTGACTTGACTTTCAATATTTGCTGTGATTTCACAAATTTTTTCATTGAACTTATCATCTACTGATTCTAATATCTGCTCTTTAATATTATCACAACGTGTATTGATTGCATTCACTTGCTCACTGAACTTGAAAGTCTGCTGCGTAATTAAAGTATGATTTCATCAAATTTACAATTTATTTTATCGAATTTTTCATTAAAATCACTACTTTGTTTATCAAATTTAACATTGGAATCGCTTTTTTGTTCCTCAAATTTTACATTTAAGTTGCTATTTATATTTTCAGACATTGTTTTTATTAAGTTAAACATATCGTCCATCGATAACTCTTAGACTCTTGTTGTCGTTGGAGTAGATTGTGCTGCTACATTATTGTCAGTGAAGCTGACTTCTCGTTAACAGTGACTCTGTTTGGATACCTGAATCGCTTTTTGTTTTGACTTTCTGTCTGGCTGTCAGTGAAGCTGGGTTCGTTATCAATACTCTCATTCGTATCCATTATTTATTCTTTTATAAGACTTGTTAATTTACACTAATTTATTTACTTCCTCATAACACAATTTCAATCTTAAGTAGATAATGCGTAAATTACGTACTTCTACGTATTTTTTGCGTATCACTACTCAACCCCAAATCACACTTGCATCTTATTTGTAAGTGTGGAATTTACTGAAATTTAATTCGTCCAAGTTCGAGCGCCATTGTTACGTTAATTACTCTTTTAATATAATTAACCTCATAAAAATATTTATAAACTACTTTTCAAACTTACCTCATTTTGCCCTCTTAGCCCAGAATTCGTCACACGAACGTTGGGATGCAAGTATGATTACAAGGTTGTGTTAATAACAGACGCAACTCTCATTTATAAAGAGAAACAAATTAAATTTTATTTTATTCTTTAAATTTTTTAAACTTCAAATTATTATTTATTCGTTTCTTTGCCTCTGAACTCAAGCGGTTACTTCTTGCCAAAATTTAAAATACATAAAACTTTTAATAATATTTATGACATGATTGAATATATTACAATACTACCATTAGACATCTTACCTTAAATTGGCCGCCCAGCCTGCTCACACACACATTCACTCCATTACAAAACCCCCTTTTTATTTATTTAAAACATTGAAATACATTATGCAATGCCCTTGCCGGCAACGTGGTGCTTCTCCGACCTCGTGGTTTCTCACTTATAAATTTAGTTTTAGTTCCGAAACAGTTTATAATTTACTTTTCTTCTGCCGGAAACATACGCACTTCTTCATTTTGAATAACTGAACTCACTTTTACTTGATATTGAAAATTTATTAATGAGCCCTGTTTGGCGGGCTGCCTGGCCAGGCGTCTGTGAGGTAACTGGGAAGAAGCGTTCACCAAGTCCCCACTGCTTACATTTTTAGTACAAGACGGAAAGCAATGCCTTGTGCGTTAAAGTCATTGTTACTGTTCATGGTACTACGTACAATCCCCGTGTATTGGACGTCGACGAAATCTGGTGTCCACTAGTCGACGTCATTGGAAAGGCGTGTCCTACAATTGTGTTTCCGTCACCTCTGAAGCACGTGGCGAAAAACATAGTCTCTGGGCCATATTGTTTTATCAAATCGGCGTCGGTTGCGCTCCTGCTGGTGTTTGCGCGCTTGTGTGTGTGGGTCACACATTCTTAAAGTTCCAAGAATTCAAACAGTTGTGGGCAACACGCACATTCCATTGTACTTGCTTCATCACAGCTCCTTTGTTTGAACAAAGCTTTTATATAACACGTGGCTGATCGCACAGGTGGAAAATGAATTTACCCAAAATTAATAAAATAAAAAGCCCCTCCAATTAGTCCTGTTACACTATTTGTACTATGTTGTACATCTGTTTCTGTATCGAAAAATTTCAGTGCGTGCCTTTGCTTACGTTGTGTGCCTTGTTCTTTTTTATTTTTGAACTACTTTATTTGTTATTTTTGTGAAGTATTAACTGGGTCAAAAATTGTCAAAAATTGGGTCATTTTATTTCATACAGTTGTGAGGTATTTACAATTTTATTTATTTCATTTTTTGCGGGATGTTATAAAATTATTGTGCAAACTTTATTAACTATTGGAACAGAACACGTGGCAAGTAGAACAGTTGAAACAAAGGCGAGGCGCAATTTCTATTGTGTAACACGGCAAGGAATTCGTACCACCTGCAAATTCTCAGAAATGTGCATAAGTGGGACGACGCCCGCACTTAACATCTCAAGCCGGGGCGCTGTTAGTGACGCCGAGAAAACTCAACCGGCGCTGTAAAAAATGGCGCTGGGCTGAACAATTTGTAAAATCAACCAGCCAACTACAGGAAACATAGTTAAGCCCCGCCTACTGCTAGTGACATCAGTCTAGCAGCGGTAAATATCGTCTATACACTGGGCTGATATAACTACTATGTTCCATGCATAGCGTGAATACGCCACAGCAATTCACAGTGAACGACGACGAAAATCAGGTGGCAGCGAACGGCAGCTTCCTACCGCCTAAAGACAGTCTACCTTAGTGAGACTAAGGTCTACGAGAAGCAGAGTACCGCTACAGACACCTACAGTTTCGTTTCGGGCCCGGTTGGTCGAGTTTTCCTAAAATGTAATTAATTCAACAGGACCGACCGGGACCCAAGAGATTAATCAAACCATCACAGTGAAAATTTTATTACATAGGAGACAGTGAAAACAGTTCAAGACGGACATTTTCAGAAGCGCAGAACAATAACCACGTGCGTGGCCGGTAACGCGATAGTGCGGCTCCCCGAGTTAAACTGAATTTTCTAAGATGTTGAGGGGTTTATAAATATTAGGTATAAATGGGTGAGTGAATTGCAGGCTGGGTAGTCTAGTAGTAAGTAATAATCATTAAGTTGCATAAGTTATAATTACGTTCTAAACAGACAAAACATAGGGAAAAAATGTACTAAAGTTTCAAGCAATATACAAAAAAATTTAACTGTACACATGTTTGTTGAATAATCACTCATTAAAAATAATGGTTACTTCCGATAAAATGTGTTAGACTAAGTTATTTCGTCATTATCACGTTCTCATTTCTGTGTTGCGAAATTCGTCTAACAGACCGGAATCTTTCTGAATTATTAATTTTGTGTGGTCAGATTGCAAAATTGTCCTTTTTATTTAAGGTGGAGTGTAAAGGTTTTCGATATTTTACCTATAGAAAAAATAATCGTGGCGACCTTGGTCTTCTGGTAAAATTCAAATAACAGGTAAGTGGATGTGATTGCGCACAGGTAAGTTCTGGCAGTGTATTTTATGTATTTAATATATTTCGGCTCTCTTTTTATTGTTACAAATGTCGACGTGCTGCCAGGATTTTTGTTTAATTTTAATTTTATACGAGATAGACCTATTTTAATGCACAGAAAATAGGATGTGGTAATGACGAATTTATAAAAATGATTTATCGTATATAATTACGCACGAAGGTTATGTTTGTGTTGTGATTCACAGTAGTATTAGGCGTTTGATTAGAGGAAAAACGTGGTTTTGTATATATAAAGTGTTGTATACATAAACTTTAAACATGTCTATAATACAAAGTAAGGATAATGATTTTGCGTGGGATGAATGGGAGAATGAATTTCGCGGTGTTGTGGGTGAGATGACAGACGAGGAATGGGGTAATTTAGACGATAGATTAACACGAATGGAAGAACAAGAGGAAGGAATATTTGCAGAAATTAATAAACATAGTGAGATGACCAATGATACAGGTAAGATAGTTGAAGAGATAGTGGTAGAAAATAAGACTGTAAATAGGCCTAGTGATAATGATGAGAGTGTGGTGGTGGTAAATAAAGGTAAAGAGACAAACCAATTTCAAGGAAATAAAGACGATTCGGGAGCAGATAATAAGGTAGGCCCAAGTAACGATGAGATTGAATTGAGCGAGTCAGTTGTCATAGGTGGAGTTCGACGTAATAGCCAATTTGTAAAAGACTTTATGAGTCTGCTAGTTCAAGAGTTTGCTAAGTTGCATGCGAAGTTTGATAAACAAGATGAGAAGTGGAAACGAGAGAGAGGTCAATTAAAGGAGAGTACAGAAGTTGAATTAAAACAGGTGAGTGATAGTGCTGATGAATTAATAAATAACAGTGATAAAATAGTGGAAGAAATAGTGTTGAATAGTGGAGATAATTATGATGATTACACTTCAGAGGTAAGTGGTGATGTTGATATAATTAGTTCTAATGATGAAACAATGGTAAATGATAAGAATAATGATTGTATAGCTGAAAATGGGGTATCAAAAAGTGATACAGTAGACAATAGTGAAAAAGAGAGTAGAATGAGAGTTGAGGTTGATTATGGATTGTTAGTTAGTGTTGATGATTTAGAAAGGGAGTATAGTGGTAGTTTAAATGTAGAAGGTCTTCACAATTGTTGATGGAGGACAAGAGTTCCTCAATAATTTTTGTAGAAGACGAGAGTTCTTCAGAAGGTAAAATAAGTTTGTTGTGTTTATCTGGTAGGGCCAGATGGTATTTAGATAATTTTATGGTATTGCCCTCTGCATGGAATGGGAGAGATCAGTGTGGTTATGAGAGGTGTTGGAATGAAAGAGAGAGAGAAATAAAAATTTTTGAGATTAATAGAGGTTATGAGGTGTTGGTGCAGGTGTTAGATATTGAGATAGATGATGAAAGAGAGAGAGAGGAATATTTGTGTAACACTGTTATAAATAATGACAAAACAATTGATTTGGTATTTAGAAAAACTACTGACGGAGACTGGATAACATTAATTGATCGTGACAGGTTGTATGAAATAATAAATGGTATGATGAATTTAGAAATGATGGTTCATGAAGATAATAATCATAAATTCAAGATAAACAAAAATCATTTAGTCTATAAATATGTGAGATATCTTTTTGACGATGGAGGCTAAACCATAAAACAGTAAATATTTTGTTTTAGGGGGTTTGACCTAGCTGAGTTGGACATTGAAATGTGATAACTGAATAAATAATGAATCAGATTTGTAAATAAATATGTAGTAAAGCCAATTGTATGTGTTGTGGTTAAGTGAACAGTGTATGTAGGTAAGTGATAATAATGAGATTAATACTTTGCAATTTAAATAAGTAATAACATTAATTTTGGAAACAGTAATTGGCTAATTTGTATAAGGGCAAACAATAATAATGGAGTTTATATTTTAATAATTAAATTAATTAAAACAATTTGATATATTTTAAATATTTTGATTGATTATGTAAATGTTGTACAATTAACTTTTTAATGAATTCAAATTATTTTATGAGATTTGGAATTTGGTAATAGATGGCTAAATTGTTTGATGTAAACTGATATTTTGTGAAATGTTTCAGAGGTGAGGTGAAAGTAATGTGGTTTGGTGAATATGTTTTGTATATATCATGTTAAATGGATTGTAAGTATAAAAATTTGATAAGCATGTATAATAAAAATGTTTACAGGTGTAACTCAGATTTTAATTCAATAGTGAGATTATTTGAAAAAATTGTGTTCAATAAAAATGATAATTAAAAAATTTAATAATAAATGAAAAATGATATATACTAATAATAAATTTTGAAAATTTTAAGAAAGTCCAATGGTAGAAAGTTTGAATGAGTTAAATGATTATTGATGCAAATATTATCTTAGAATGTATATAAAAATTTAATTAGTTAGTTATTAGGTTGCTATTGCGGGGGTGGCCTGTGCCCTCGTAGATAGCGAAATGGGTTGGGGGTAACAGAGAGTGTTACCTCCATCGGAGGCCAAAAGGGCGAAAATGTGCGACACACCTTTTCGTGTAAATTAAATTTGCACACTGATAGATGTTCGTGTCGCACATATCAATGATGAGTGTAACAGGCATTGAAATGAAGTTAGATTTCCCCGACTTTTCGGGCGATTACTGCCTTACCAGCACTAATCGTGGATTTGGCTAGCGGCCAGCTATGGTCATATCAAGTCCCTTGACCATAGCTGACTTGAAATTGGTATATAGTAGAAATTAAATGGGGGGTGAATTTTAGGGGAAATCCAGGTACTATGGAACAGCGGCTACCACTCTGCCCGCTTGGGGGCAGCAAAGCCAGGTGGTAGACCCGCATTAAGGGCGTGTAACTCTATAACAAAGGTATGTTGATATCTGAACCTTTTAAAATGTAACAGCCGAAGCAAAGACACGGAGAGGTCAAACTACTCCAAAATATGCCGTCTTTGCAGAAGCGAAAGGGCGATACAGCCTTACATAATTTGCAATAGAGTGTGTGGACGGGAGGTGACTCAGATGAGTCACGAATTTAAAATTTTATAACAAAAAATTTTTTGCTAATTCAAATTTGATCCAATAAAAAATGCTTGTGCTCTGTTTAAGTAATTAGATGCTCAGACATTTAATATAAGGTGTTCATTACATGCTTTTAAATGTATTATTTTATTGTCGTAGGTTAGCTATAAGCATTGATAAGAATATGTGTTTTCATTATGTGTGTATATTTTAAATTAAGCCAATAATTAAACTGTCTGGCAGGCGGGTAACACAAAGTATCAGAATCAGAAAGAGGGGAAACAATGAGGTGAGAAGTAAGGATAAATAAATATATATATTTCATGTAATTTGTTCAATTTTGAGATGTGTTTTCATTGTGTTAGTAAGGAGATCAGCTGATCAGCAATAAAATGTCACTGATATTGGTTTATAAATGTTCCAAGTAATTAATGTTCAATGTAATGTTTTAATGTATTACAGATGCTATTTAAAGTAATGATAAAAATAATTGGATAAAATGAGAAATAAAGTAATAATTTATGCAAGTTAACAAAAGATAGTTTGTGGGTGATAAATATGTTGTGGGACATGTAGATCTGTCCAAGTCAAAGTTGAAAGTTGAAGGAATAGTAGAGATGAAAATAATGTAATGTTGTTTTGAGTTAATGTGATGTTATAGAATTTTGAGAAGTATTGATGTTGACACAGTAGTTGTGGAGAGTATATGGGGAGTTTTGAGTGATATATTGATGTTTATAATTAATGATGTTATTTTGTTGTAATGTGGTAAGTTAATGAGATTGAGATTTTGGGGATGGCAATTTTGTAGTAGGGGGTAGTGTAATGTGGGAGTCCGCAACATAATGATAAGTTGGGATGGGTTCGGGATCGATTTTAGTGAGAAGGGGCCGCCTTAGGTAGAATCCAGGGGCCAGATAAGGGAATTGAGTTTTGGGGGGGGGAAACACGTATCCTATGTACAAAGGGTTAGAGAGTATTTTTTACATATATAGAGAGAAGGTGGCGAATTGAGTTTAAAGATAAGTTGGGGTTAGAGAGTGTCTTGATTAGTAGAGATTTTGATAGAGATGGGTGTCATGTGAGTTACAGTTGTTAGTGGTTAGAGTCAAGGAGAGATAAAGATTATATGTGTATACAGATCAAGTAGTAAATTAAATGAGAATAAATAATTTACATCACCCACAGTAATGGAGAATAAGATTGTTACACAAAGAGAGAGATTTATAATAAAAAATATAATAATTTTATTTTTTAAACCAGTGACAAAATTTTGAGAGAATTTGATAATGTAAAGATATAAGGTGTTTATTTTGAATAATTTAAATGTCAATTTGCTTATTATTTATAATAATATTTTGTTAATTTTAAATGTTTTATTTTATTATGTTTTGTGTTTCAAGTTAGGATATTACAGATGTTAAATGTATTGTCAGATAGAACTTATACATAACACATGTGGGTCAAGGTTTTGAACTTGACCTAGTTTTGATCAGCTGATGGTAAGGTCATATAATTTTATAGTATGGAAGTCAGTTCAACTGTTGTTTTAATCAATTTAAACCAATTTTTAGATAATTTCTACATGTAAAGGAAACCTTTTAATGAACTTAAATTTTTTTTGAATTTAAAAAATTTTTAGGAAACAAATTTTGAAAAAAAAAAAAAATTTGTGATTTTTCGCCTGCCAGCTAAGGAATCTTTTAAGTATTGATTATTTTATTATTTGTGTGCTACCCATGTTTATTTTATTGATTGTTTGTATTGCCTTGTACTGTTAGACTATAAGTATTCACATGTTAGGTTAAGGATATGTTTAACTATAAGAAATGTTTAAATTCACTTATTTTAAGCAAAAACAGAAAACAAGGAAGAGAATTTTTTTGATAAAGTATTTTATTTTGAATTTTGAATTTTTTTTCTTAGATGAAATCGTAAAATTTAAAGAATTTTTCAATGTATAATATGTAATGTGAGTGTGTGTGAGCCCAGTATCTGCCAAAGGCAGCCCAGCTTGCATAAAAGGGGAAACATATCGGTGGAGGATCTGGAATAATTTAAGCCAGGGATTGAGGATTTTTTGGGGGTAGCATGTTAGAAGGTGGGTGGGCTGTGGCACTTGTCTGTTCGATTTTTCGGTGTTGGGATCTCTTACGGAGAAGTCCAGTGATCTCGTTCAGATGCGTCCATAGTCGCCAAACCAGGGGGGTCGTGTACCCATGCCGATTAAGAACTAGAGGGGGTTGTTGGCACCAGTTCCTCACCGGTCCTCTTAGGGGTTTATCAATGAGATTTCTTCTGTTTTGGACAGCAGAATTCTCATTGAGGGGGTATTGTAACGTGTCAAAAATTGGGTCATTTTATTTCGTACAGTTGTGAGATATTTGCAATTTTATTTATTTCATTTTTTGCGGGATGTTATAAAATTATTGTGCAAACTTTAACTCTATTGGAACAGAACACGTGGCAAGTAGAACAGTTGAAACAAAGGCGAGGCGCAATTTCTATTGTGTAACATGGCAAGGAATTCGTACCACCCGCAAATTCTCAGAAATGTGCATAAGTGGGACGACGCCCGCACTTAACATCTCAAGCCGGGGCGCTGTTAGTGACGCCGAGAAAACTCAACCGGCGCTGAAAAAAATGGCGCTGGGCTGAACAATTTGTAAAATCAACCAGCCAACTACAGGAAACATAGTTAAGCCCCGCCTACTGCTAGTGACATCAGTCTAGCAGCAGTAAATATCGTCTATACACTGGGCTGATATAACTACTATGTTCCATGCATAGCGTGAATACGCCACAGCAATTCACAGTGAACGACGACGAAAATCAGGTGGCAGCGAACGGCAGCTTCCTACCGCCTAAAGACAGTCTACCTTAGTGAGACTAAGGTCTACGAGAAGCAGAGTACCGCTACAGACACCTACAGTTTCGTTTCGGGCCCGGTTGGTCGAGTTTTCCTAAAATGTAATTAATTCAACAGGACCGACCGGGACCCAAGAGATTAATCAAACCATCACAGTGAAAATTTTATTACATAGGAGACAGTGAAAACAGTTCAAGACGGACATTTTCGGAAGCGCGGAACAATAACCACGTGCGTGGCCGGTAACGCGATAGTGCGGTTCCCCGAGTTAAACTGAATTTTCTAAGATGTTGAGGGGTTTATAAATATTAGGTATAAATGGGTGAGTGAATTGCAGGCTGGGTAGTCTAGTAGTAAGTAATAATCATTAAGTTGCATAAGTTATAATTACGTTCTAAACAGACAAAACATAGGGAAAAAATGTACTAAATTTTCAAGCAATATACAAAAAAATTTAACTGTACACATGTTTGTTGAATAATCACTCATTAAAAATAATGGTTACTTCCAATAAAATGTGTTAGACTAAGTTATTTCGTCATTACCACGTTCTCATTTCTGTGTTGCGAAATTCGTCTAACGGACCGGAATCTTTCTGAATTATTAATTGGGTGTGGTCAGATTGCAAAATTGTCCTTTTTATTTAAGGTGGAGTGTAAAGGTTTTCGATATTTTACCTATAGAAAAAATAATCGTGGCGACCTTGGTCTTCTGGTAAAATTCAAATAACAGGTAAGTGGATGTGATTGCGCACAGGTAAGTTCTGGCAGTGTATTTTATGTATTTAATATATTTCGGCTCTCTTTTTTATTGTTACAACTTTTAATGTTTAGTGTATGCGTGTATAAATTCATTTGTGATTTTTGTTAGTATCTTTTCGTATGTTTTGTTGCTACTGCGTACGTGTAGTACTTTCAAGATTTTCTTGGCCTACACTTTTATAACTATTTGAATGTCTAATCATGAATTCCTTTCTGAAAAAGAAGTTTTAGATTATATTTATCAATCAAATGATGTACGTCTCCAGTGATAGTTTTTCAGATGATGATTTTGGTGATGAGTTGAACCACGTGAGAGTGTAGGTGAAATAAGCTATTTGGCTTCTGAATTTTCATGAGTTGGTGGCCCTTTTCGTTTGATAGTTCATGAATTTGATGAAAGTTCATCTGCTTCTGCTTGTGATCTCCCCAAAGATGCCGATGAATTATTGTATTTTGAGGTTTTCCTCTCTAATGATATTCTTGACATAGTTGCCAGTGAGAAAATGAATACCATAAAATGTCTGTTGAAGCAAACCCTCCATCACAATATTCAAGGCTCCATAAATGGTTTGAAACTTCAGTAAAGGAACTTTATATATTTATTGCTGTCACGCTTACCATGGTACACAACAAACATCTCACAATTCAAGAACACTGGTCAACACATCGAGTTTTACATGCCCCAATTTTTGGAGAAATCATGGCCCAAGATCGATACCTTCTTCTCCTGAGGTGCTGCATTTCAGTAATAACAGTCTCCAAGCCCCTTCAGACCCACTATTCAAAAAATATATGAAACCATTCCAAAACCTGCATCGATGAGAGCCTAGTACTGTTCAAAGGCAGGCTGATTTTCAAACAGTACATAAAGACGAAACGAAACCGTTTTGGCATTAAATTGTTTGTGTTGTGTGATACAAAAACAGGCTTCATCCTTGATTTTATAACATACACTGGACAAAGTACAGAGTTAGCGGACACAATTTGGGCATGTCAGGGGCAGTTGTTACATTATTATCTCCGGACTATCTAAACAAAGGGCACACAGTTTTCGTTGATAACTGGTACACAAGTCCAAAACTGTTTTCTGCCCTACATGATAATGGTACCAATGCATGTAGCACAGTCAGAAAAAACCAGAAGAACATGCCAACACTGACAGAAAAATTGAGAAGAAATGCATACTTCTGAAAACAAAATTATGGCAATAAAATGGTACGACAAGAGGGATGTGTACACTCTTATAACCATGCACACACTCAATTTCCAGCCAACTGGTAAACGAGATTATAGGACAGGTAGGGAAGTTCTGAAACCAAGTGCAGTGTTGGAATAAAATAAAAACATGGGAGGAGTAGATAAAGCTGACATGCTTCTTAGTTTAGTTGGCTCAGTGAGGAAAACTGTCAAATGGTACAAAAACTATTTTTTCATATTCTGGAAATGGCAATTTTAAATTCTTATTCCCTGTACCAAACTAATAGTGGGAAAATAGTTTCACTGGCAGATTTCCAGCTCAAATTGATTACTCAAATCCTACAAAAATATCACGACAGAACCAATAATAAAAGACATGCAGCACTGAGCAGCGATTCACCACTTAGACTGACTGAAAGACATTCCCCCCCCCCCACAGAGAAGAAAACAAATCCTACCAGGCACTGTCATGTTTGCAGTAATACGAAAAGAGGATTGAAAAAAAGAAAGATATATGTGTGCTAAATGTAATGCTCTGTGTGTTGTGCCATGTTTTGAAGAATATCATTCTTTGAAAAATTATTAAAATTTACAATATGTACAACATTTATAAATATAATATAATTACTTAATAATAATATATATATAAATTTTAAATTTGGAAGTATGAATTAGTGTATATGTTCTGAAATGTAAATACAGTGAAATGAAACGTTAAGTTTATTAGTTCGTGTTAATAAATTAGGAATTTAAGTGACAAAAGTGATGAACGATAGACATAGAATACTGTGGATTTATTGTGTATGAACAAAGATTGATTATTGGTAAGTACAAATGCTTAAAAATCAGTTAAATGTAGTTTAGTAAGTTTAGTTATGGAACACATGTGAACGCAAAATTTGGCCAGCACTGGGGTGCAGGGTAGATCACTTATGTAAGTAGCAGCGAAAGGGTTAAGAAGATACACTGACATACTATTATGCCTCTTATATGTAACACACAACAATAATAACACTATATATGCAACATGATTTTCTATGTTTCTGTAGTCTTAGGTGTTCCTAAAGCGTTTTTTTGCGCTGATTCCAGATCTACAATCCGTTTCTATCACGTACAGTTTTTTTGCAAATCAAATGAACTCTTCTTTTATTTACACATAAGTTTCACAAGGGGAAATTTTATTGTGGGGGAGGGATTAGTTGGTCACACTTGTTACACCCAGCTGACTGTTTGGCGGGAAACAGTAGTTCATTGTTTACATGCTATAATCTGTGAGGTTATATTTGTGCTGTCATATATAGTTTGTGAACTTTCTGTAGAAATGAGTTCCCGGAAGTGTTTGAATAACCCATACGTGTTCTGTTATATTTGTGGTAGCTACGTAATTGGTAAGCAAAGACAGGACATTAATAGTTTTGTGAGAAACATGTATTACACGTACTTCGGCATAAGGCTTGGTGATGAAGACAAAGGCTGGGCACCACACAAGGTATGTCGTACATGTGTTGAGGGACTGAGACTGCGGAAAAATGGTGCAAAAAATCAATGCCTTTTGCAATCCCAATGGTTTGGAGGGAGCCACAAAATCATGTTAATGATTGCTATTTTTGTATGGTGAAAATTCAAGGTCATAACGCCAAAAGTAAGAAGGATATACAATATCCGAACATTCCTTCGGCCTTATGACCAGTTACGCATTGTAATTCTCTCCCTATCCCAGTTCCACCTTCCGTTCTTGAAGATGTGCCACTGGTGAGCAGCTCAGAAAATGAAAGCGATAATGCTGATGATTACAACCCGGAAGAAGATTCTGCACCAAAATTATTCAGTCAAAATGAACTTAATGATATTACTCGTGACTTGAATCTGACAATAGATGCCGCCCAATTGCTTGGGTCAAGATTGAATGCAAAAAATCTACTACTCGGAGTTACGTTCTCTTGGTATAGGTCCAGAGAGAAGGAATTAATGAAATTCTTTAAAGAAGAAGACTGGTTTATTGTTGTGATATTGAGGGTTTATTGAATTTCTTTAATGTCACTTACAATCCAAGTGAGTGGAGGTTATTTATAGACTCGTCCAAAACTAGCCTCAAAGGTGTACTTTTACACAATGGAAATTTGTTTGGTTCAGTACCCATTGCACATTCAGTTCATCTCAAGGAGACGTATGTAAATCTCAAAGCTCTGCTAAAATACGTGAATTATGAAAAACATTCTTGGACAATTTGTGGGGATTTAAAAGTAGTAGGTATATGTTACTTGGTCAACAATTCGGCTATACAAAAATGCCTTGTTTCATTTGTGAATGGGATAGTCGAGCCAGAGACAAACATTGGAAGAAGACAGACTGGCCCAAAAGAAAAACCCTCCAACCCGGTTCACAGAACATAATAAATGTACCACTTGTTCAAGGAAGCAAGATACTATTACCTCCTCTGCACATCAAACTTGGATTAATGAAACAGTTCACTAAAGCTCTTCCAAAAGATGGTGACTGTTTCCAGTACTTGGTAACAAGATTTCCGAAAGTATCTTATGAGAAACTTAAAGAAGGGATCTTCATGGGACCGCAGATAAGAAAGTTAATGAAAGAGAATTTGTTTGAAAGTACAATGAATCCAGTGGAAAAAAGGGCCTGGGTTTCGTTTAAAGGAGTTGTTGTCAACTTTTTGGGCAACCACAAACATCAGAGTACAAAACCATGGTTAAAAGAATGTTGCAGAGTTTCATGAAATTAGGATGTAACATGAGTATAAAGCTTCACTTCCTACACTCACATGTTGACTTTTTCCCTGCGAACCTCGGCGATGTCAGTGAAGAACAAGGCGAACGTTTCCACCAGGATATCAAGGACATGGAAAAGAGAGACCAGGGAAGGTGGAATGCCAACATGATGGCCGACTACTGTTTTATGCTAAAAAGAGACGGCACTGGTGAAGGGAGACAATCACGGAAGAGAAGTTTCAACCCACGTCAGAAAGATCTTGAAGCAGTGAATTCAGTGAAGAAGAGGAATTAAATTGTCATACGTGTTGTGTTTTCGTAATAATTATAACATTTTTAAGTGAGTGTATACCATTGTCTACTGCACCGCCATGTGTTGTGATTTTATGCAGGATTAAAACATAAACAATTTTGAAATCACAAATAATTTTTCCTGTTCACAAAATTCGATTTTTTAAAACTTCGAAATTGAATTGTGTAAAAACCTTACGTGATACAGAAAAACTAAAACCAGATTTGAAATCAGCATGAAAAATACTTTTAAAATCACCTTAGTCTTAAAACAACGTACCAAAAGTTTTAAAATGTTGCATAGTGTAATCTGTAACTTCAAAACATAAGACATTAAAAAACAATTGTAAAATTCTTGTAAATTTCTCGGGTGTCTGACAGGAATATAAACTTTGAATCATTATTAAAATTTTCACACTTATAGTGCTGTGTGTTTTTACTCATAATATGCGAAGAATGCTGGCCATTTTGCGAACTTTTCATTTTAATGTAACTCATAAACTAGAACAGATAGAAAAATATAACTTACCTTATTTTAAAGGTCATACTTTCTTCTTTATAGTGATTGTATCGTGAATATTGTACAGGAAAAGCTTAAGCTGTTTCTGAAATTTCAAATTTAGTTTTTGAAAATTTTTAAAACGTGACCACGTTAAACTTACAATTTTATTAATCAATTACACTTTATTATACTTTATTAGTTTTAACACTTTATTCAATTTAATTAAAGAGATGTATATGGTATGTAATAAATTCACACTTTAGTTTTTTTGAATGAAATATTTTAAAACAAGGGTTTATACATAATGCTACCTTACACTCACAACACTGGTAACTTGTGTCTTTCCTCACAAACTTTCCTGTTTCTTTTTTCCCTCTATCTCCACATACTTTGCAGCATTTCTGTAGTCTCTTCTTACCAGGTGGTGGTGATATCTTCTCCAAGAAATGTTTTCCTGTGGCCAACCGAGAAAGCTGATTTCCACTGTTTCCATTGGTACTTGCCATAGGTGGATCATCTTCAGTCGCAACAAGATCTTCACTCAAATTCTGCATACATTGTGTCACAGGAATCTTCAGACCTTTCACTTTATTATACAAAATACTTGAGTTTACAACGCGCTTAAGCAAAATGTGGAAAGCAAGTTTTCTCCACCATTTTACTGTCCGATGTTCAAATACACCATAAGACAATCTTTGGTCTGACAGATCTACACCAATTTTGTTGTTGTTGTAATCTGTTACACATGCTGGTATGGTTTTTTTTCTTGTCTTCTTTTGATGACATATGTGACCATCTCAGCACAGTGTCTGGTACTGATCATATATACATTTCTTTTATCTTTCCAACAAATAGCCAGAGTATTGCCTCTTCGTCTGTATATTTGTTCTCCCCATTGAAGAGTTGGATTTTTCAATGCCAAAGGCATACCTTTTCTGTTTTTATTTATTGTTCCCACCAGTGCAGTATTTTCATTTTCCAGCTCACTTGCAAGAGTTGGACTGGTGTAGTATCTATCAGTGAACTAAGTGTGTCCTTTCCCACGCAAGTCTCCTAATAGATCTTTCACAATATTAGTGACAACATTACTCTGCCCACAAAAAATAGAAAAAATTGGCCATATATAGCCAGAATCTGACTCTGAAAGCATGTATAATTTTATGCCATATTTATTAGGCTTCTGAGGCATGTATTGCTTGAAAAAAAATTCTACTCCTGTATTTACACATGCCCTCATTGATTGTAATGTCCTCAGCTGGTTGGTATGCCTGCTGAAAGCGCAAGCGGACTTTGTCAACTAAAGGGCGAATTTTATGGAAAGGATCATATCCAGGTTCCCCTTTCTTTTTTTCGCTACTATTATCGTTTATATGAAAATTGTGAAGAATCAAAAGAAACCTGTTACGGCTCATCAAATTAGGACAGAAGTTACATGATATTACAGCCTTCTTGGACCACTGATCTGGAATGTGTGGTTTCTGGCTAACACTCGTATGAAAAATAATGCCAAAAATTTACGTAATTCAGAAATAGTCACACCCTTCCAATTTGCCATTCTAGACTTGGGAGATAACGAATTTGTACTTCTCATCTTTCTAATACATTGTCGGGCGTACAGATTTGTTTGTTCCTTGATATGGTGCAAAAACTCATTGTCAATGAAGTAACAGAAAAAGTCTGTTATGGAACTATTTTCGTCTAATTCTGTAATATCAGTTATACCTGATTGTCCTGTGAATACATCAGTAGTTGGTACCTGATCAGTTGCTGTCCAACCATTGGCTGAGTCACTCCTTCTGGCCCTGTCTCTGCCAGTACGACTATTTATTGGCCTTCCTCTCACTTGAACAGGAGCAAAATGTTGGTGCTCACTTTCATTTTCAGACTGCGATTCTTCATTTTCAGTATCTACAACACAAAAAACAAAATAGTATAAGTATTTATAAAAAATAACAAAATAAAATACGTTCACAAAAAAATTACGTTTATAAAAAATACGTTCACAACAAATGCAAAGGTTATAAACTGTATGATTATAAATACTAACCTGAATACAAATCTTGAACATAATCTGGATCATCATCTGTATTATCAGAAAAACCACAATCACCAATATCACCATCACTTTCACTAAAATCGTGTTCCAATTCAGCAAGAATTTCGTCTACGGTCAAGCCGCGTCCCGACATTTTGAGCGCCAAACAACGACTGGGTTCAACTCAAACTGTTGACTATTATGTGGCCGCATATGAGATCTAGCGGTAAAAATGTGAACTGCTTGTGCATTACCAACTCTGTATGGTGCTGCTAAACCGTCATATGAATGACTAACCCGTATGAAAGCATTGAAAACACGACTCCGTCAATTGACGGACTTCGCATTTTACGGAAGTTTCGCTAGTCCGTCAATTGACGGAGTTAGCACTCAAAGTGTTAAATCTTAGCAAATAATCTGCAAAAATAGTATTATATTTTTTGTTAATTCAAGTTGTACGTTTATTAATATTTTAATAAAATAATATTCACTTTAAGTAAACATAATTATTGTTTACAAGACAGCATCCATTCTAAATTGATTGGAAAAATTATTTTTAATAAAACTTAAAATTCCATATTACTTATTTTACTTCAACTATTTACATTTTCATATTGATTTTACTTCACTAACTCATACTTCAGTTCTTTGCTAGTTGTTTCTTTCTTTTGAACAAAATAATTGTCAATTTTTTACTTGTGTGTGTGTGTGTGTGTGTGTGTGTGTGTGTGTGCAGCTTATGGATATATGAGACAATGACAACGATGATGATGGTGATGATATTGTCGAATGCCGATTTCCTGTTGCTAATAAAACCCCAAGAGTGGCCCCATGAGTAAGTCATTTGCGTCTTCCGGTGGCAGTGGAAAGAAAGTACATTTCTTCTTATGGCATTGTCTGAATTGCAAAATGTGTTTTTTAGACTTCAAATTTGATTAAATAACCATGTTTAATTATTGTCATTAATTCATTCATGTCTGGACAGGAGTTCTCTAACCAAGCAAAATACATGCATACGCAGAGATCGTCCCCATTTGCAGCTCAATACCTGTTTCTGCTGGTAGACCACACACACACACACACACACACACACACACACTATATAAAATCGACAGGTGATCACATTTGACAGGCTAGAGTCTGTAATCTTTGCCTGTACATACACTACTAAAAATTATTTCTAACAACTTCTGTCTATGAATTATTTACAACAATACTGCCATTGTTAAATATGCAAACGTGTGTTGTTGCATATATTCCCTAGGTGTTATTGGATTTGAATGGTATTCGTATTTTATGTACATCTTCACATACATGATTATTCACATAACAATACGTTTTAAAACGGCTTCTTATAAAAAAAGATTTAATCGAACGTAGTAAACACTGCCATGGAGGGATACAAAATTCTGCCACCTTTCTTTGGACATATTGTTCTCCGTTGATGATATCCTGTGTCACATTTACGTGCTTTGTAGTCTTTTCATGGTGCTATTTCTCCTGTTTCTCTAGTAACGTGCTGTTTATTCTGAGACTATTACTGTGTTCGCCCTTGGTCTCTCTCTCTCTCTCCTAGTGGGAAATAATTTCTCTTTGTCTTCTCTCACTTTGTTGTTGATATCGTTTTGCTCTTCTCCAACCTTGCTTGCATTTCTCTCTTCATTGCGATTCCTTCTCTGTCTGCACAAAGTTTTCTCTTACACTCTCCTCTCTTCTTTCTTGCAGTTCCTTTTGGTTGCCATCACATATCACCTCTAGAGAATTGCTTTTATTTTTGTAATCTGTGTGAACAAATTTAGTAATTCTTCAATGGTTTTAATTCCTTGTATGTATATTTACATATATATTCCTAATCTTATATTTCAATTCAAGTGGTATGCTAATTTTACTAACTTGTGTTCAGTGAATTTTGATTTGTGTACTCCTTTCAACTGGGTGAGTGATGTTCTCTTCAAGGGTAAGTTTTCCATGTGTTTAAGATCTACCACAATTGGTATCTTACCTGTCTTTGTGTATCAATATTCCAATAGCAGCAGTATTGAAACAAGTCTTATGTTGTTCACAAATAGTTTACTTGCTCAAACAATGATGTGGCAGCAGAATCTTGAAAATGTTTCTTTACTAAGCAAGCTTCTCTGTCAATTATATTATTACCTATTGATTCCATTTCTCATTCACTATTCAGATGGAATTCAGTTTGATTGTTCTCCAATCCGTAAATATTAAATTAGTCCTCTCTTCCGTACGTGTAGGATACACAATCATCTGAACCAGTCTTCTCTTTACTCTACTCACATTCTAAGATTTTCTACTTCAATGTGTAAATCATTGTAGAACATATTTATTTGACTTGGATAGTCCTTTGTTGTTTTGGTTGACGGTGGAGTTTCCAATGAGTAGGTCAGACTTCTTGGGTCTTCCTTATGTTTTCAAATTTCTTTTACTGACTTAAATCACACACACAGAGCTTAAAATCAACATGTGTTCACTTTGACAAGCTACAGCGTATAAGCTTTCCCTGCACATACACATAGCACTACTGAAACTATTTTCAACAACTGCTCTATATTTAATTATTTATAAAAATTCTAGGGTGATTAAATATGCAAGTGTGTGTGTGTCATTCACCATTCAATTATATACACATTTACGTACAAAAATCTACTATTCTTCCTATGAAGAGTAATGCAATACTGTAATCAGACATAGGGTAAGGTTAATTTTTGCAATCCGAAAGCTACCTCACAGATATAACATGATTTATAACTATATTTTGTGCTGCTTCAGAGTTCCAATTATGAATTATTACAGTTGTGTATTCATTTGTTACAGTGTTACTTATTTACACCCATGAATAATATCTGTGAAGAAGAGGATTCTACCCTGGATTGTGAACTATATAGGGGAAAGTCAATTCAGAATACTCTGGGAGACCATCTGTCACCACACATGTTAATGCATTCTGGCATTAAGAAGTACCAGTGTGATGTTTGTTCAAAATCATTTACTGGTTCTAGCACGTTGTCAAGACACGAGTTAATACATTTTGGCATTAAGAAGTACCAGTGCGATGTTTGTTCAAAATCATTTACTCAGTCAGGCGGATTGTCAAAACACAAGCTAATACATTCTGGCATTAAGAAGTACCAGTGCGATGTTTGTTCAAAGTCATTTACTGATTCTAGCACCTTGTCAAAACACAAGTTGATACATTCTGGCATTAAGAAGTACCAGTGCGATGTTTGTTCAAAATCATTTACTAGGTTAGACAATTTGTCAATACACAAGTTAATACATTCTGGGATTAAGAAGTACGAGTGTGAAGTTTGTTCAAAATCATTTACTCAGTCAGGCGATTTGTCAAGACACAAGTTAATACATACTGGCATTAAGAACTACCAGTGCGATGTTTGTTCAAAATCATTTACTGATCCTAGCACCTTGTCAAAACACAAGTTAATACATTCTGTCATTAAGAAGTACCAGTGCGATGTTTGTTCAAAATCATTTACTCAGTCAGGCGGATTGTCAAAACACAAGCTAATACATACTGGCATTAAGAAGTACCAGTGCGATGTTTGTTCAAAAGCATTTACTGATTCTAGCGCCTTGTCAAAACACAAGTTAATACATTCTGGCATTAAGAAGTACCAGTGTGATGTTTGTTCAAAATCATTTAGTCAGTCAGGCAGTTTGTCACAACACAAGTTAATACATTCTGGCATTAAGAAGTACCAGTGCGAAGTTTGTTCAAAATCATTTACTCACTCAAGCACTTTGTCAAAACACAAGTTAATACATACTGGCATTAAGAAGTACTAATGTGATGTTTGTTCAAAATTATTTACTACGTCAGGCAGATTGTCAACACACAAGTTAATACAGTCTGGCATTAAGAAGTACCAGTGTGATGTTTGTTCAAAATCATTTACTTAGTCAGGCGATTTCTCAACACAAGTTAATACATTCTGGCATTAAGAAATACCAGTGTGATGTTTGTTCAAAATCATTTACTCAGTCAGGCAATTTGACAAAACAAGTTATTACATTCTGGCATTAAGAAGTACCAGTGCGAAGTTTGTTCAAAATCATTTACTCAGGCAATTTGTCAATACACAAGTTAATACATTCTGGCATTAAGAAGTACCAGTGCGAAGTTTGTTCAAAGTCATTTACTCAGTCAGGCGATTTGTCAAGACACAAGTTAATACATACTGGCATACAGTATGGCATTAAGAAGTACTAGCGTGATGTTTGTTCAGAATCATTTACTACATCAGACAGTTTCTAAAAACACAAGATAATTCATTCAGGTATTAAGAAGTATTAGTGAGTTGTTTCTACAAAAGTATTTAATTTGGCATAGCATGTTGTGTTACAAATAACATGCTGACATAAAACAACAGTGATGTTTGTAACAAAATTTTCTGTTTGTACATTTTGAATGTAAATTAGTCCATTATACTATTACAAACCATTTCTGTGTGTATGTAAGTATAGTTTCTATTGCCCAAGAAGTTTTAGCGATGTAATAAAACAGCAATATAATATTTTGAAACAGAAAAACTTCAACAATCATAATTATACAAATAAATTAATATATTCTGTAATATTGCCGCTGCAAATATGTGATATGTCTGTAATATTTGGCACTACAAAACAGTAGTGAAATTTGTAACAATATTTTACCTTACAGATTAAAATCATTGTATTAGACATTGTAATGTAGTGTGACATTAGTGATACACATTTATCCTCTAATTAAATTTATCACTGCTTGAGTTACAGTGATATATTGTAATACAAAATGATGCTATTTCTACTTCTATGTAAATATCTTTTTTGGGTGTCTATCTATTTTGAGCACCAATTTGTAATGATATATATATCTGGTTTCTCTAATGTAGATTTGTAGATACTTGTTATGCCTCACTTTTGAGTGCCAAATATGTAATGGTAAAATTATTGAATACTGGTTTATGAATTGATTGAGGTTTATTGTTGTGGACGCTGTTTATGTAATGTAAATTGATTAGATATTCTGTTCTTATTCTTTTATGCCCCAGAGTTGGTGCACCAAATATGTAATGATACTTGTTTTTGTGTATATATATTTTTTCCTTAACGCCTCACGTTTGCACCAAAATATGTAGTGGTAAAAATTCTATAATCGTAAATTGGAATATGCTTAAATTTCTACCTGTACTTGTAGGTATATAACTATATTGTTCTAATTTTTTGTTATTTTTTTATGAATTAAAATTCTTGATTAATTAAAATTCTTTAATTTTGATTAATTACTTCCTTTATTTTATTTTAATTCACTCACCTATTTAAATAATTCAAATTGCACGTGGTACACAAGAAATAGGTACTATCAACTTATTCTTTAATGTTTATGAAAACGCTACCATTTTCATATTCATAAACTGACCAAAATGTTAAGTATTAAAAATAATTAAGAGGGCTTTGCTGGGTACATGGGAGGGAACGAGACCTAGAGGCAGACCGAGGAAGAGGTGGGAAGATGGCGTTGCAGAGGACGCAAGGGACATTGTGATAAGAAACTGGAGGAGGGTTGCAGTGGATAGAGTGGATTGCAGGCAGAGATTGGTGGAGGCCAGGGCCTGACTTGGGCTGTAGCGCCATAGCAGGAGGAGGATTAAAAATAATTATTCATACACAATTAATCCCTTCAATATTCTTTCCTTTTCTTTTTAAATTCTGTTCTTTTCTTCTTAAATTAAAATGAATAACATTTTTCTTAATTTTAATTGTCCAGGCTTGTTAAATTTATAGCTCAGCGGTTGGTACGATGATCTTAAAACTCAGACCTAGTTTAACCCATACATTGACTATTTTTTTAAGGAATTAATTTTCAAAAAATGTTAATTTTTTTATTGCAGATTTATTACCTACAAATATGTTAAACAATGGTACATAGCAGTAAATAAAAACACATGTAGAAAGCATTTAAATTTGCCCGACATCTGTTGGATATTCATAAAACTACTACAAAGCGATTCTTACATTGAAACAAATGGGCAAGTGATTGCTGTCAAAGTCAGTGAACTGAACAAGTGGCGCAAGCTACACTCATTAAAGTCTCCACGGCACTGATAAAATGGAGCGACCTACACTCGTCAAAGTCAGCGAATGGGTTAATGGTTATGTTATGTAAATATAACCTTGTTATGTTTTAATTTAATTCATTATTAAATTGTCCCAGTTTGGGTGAAACGTTTTATTATATTTATAATAAATATTAATTGACTTTATTTACAACTCTACACTTTTACTATGGTAGCCGCCATTTTGTCTGCTACCAACTCAAATCTTTTACTTACCGTTCCAGGGTTCGAAATTAGACATGTTGGAAACGAGATGGTTGCTTGGAATAACTAATGATTCAAATTCAAATATTCAAACCAATCTTACTTTATTAAATCCTAAAATACAATTAAATTTATGTTTTCGCTCGTAATGAACAAAACTTTATACATTCCTTCCAACCCCATCATTACATACAAAATCTTCCTTCTCCCTCTCTTACATTTTAGTTTCAGTAATATTCAAAAAATATTAGTTTCAAAATAAAATAGCTAGAAACTTAATTTTATATACAGAAACCAGCGCTTGCACACACACACACACACACATACACCCCATGACTTTAGATCTCCATTTTTATTAAAATATTAAAATTGGAATTTTATAAGCCCTAGTTGCAAAATTTTGGTTTTTTACTCTTATAGGTTACTTAGCTGAATCGTGGTATTTCCATAGTCCAGCCTCCTCGTGTATTTGCCTTCATTTCACACACACATTCCTATTACTGATAATTTGTTTTACATATCACCGGAACTGTCACTTCATGATTGTTAACACTACAAATTTGAATAAATCACATTTTATACTTTCGATTGTTGGGCGCGCCCATAATTTTGTTCACTGATTCTTTGCACTGATTTACCTTACATTGTTATGTACAGGTGAGACGAAAAACTACGCTCAGCCTGCGGACGCGCGGACTGCTTGTGTCTGTATTTATTGGATGTTCATAGCCAACTGCTTTTGTGTTCTCTGTGCACACGGCGCTGAGGAATGCATTCAAACGTGACCAAACGCCTGAGAACGCATGTTGTGTGCGCATGTGTGTGAACACGCTCCCTTGCTGACAATTTTACATTCCAATGCCGAGCCGTACCTCCGAGCGACAGTCTCGACGCTATAATCCCTTCACCATATATTCTTTGATGGAATAAAATTGAAAAGAATAAAATTCAAAATCTCATGGGTTTGTACCGTTACAATACCCCCTCAATGAGAGGTTTTATGCCGAAGCATAAAAACTCATTGACACACTCATACTTCCTAAAGGGATCAGTCGGGATATGTCGCCACAACCCCCTTTACCGTTTATATAAAACAATATTTAACTTACCCCTTGGTCCAGTGATCGTGACAGCACCTGCTTTACCTTACTGGACTTCTCTTTCCAGATCCCAACACCGCAAGGCCAGTCAGGCACTTGACGCTCCTGCTTTGACGCGCTGGCCAGCTCAGGACCGCCGCCAAAACATCACCAGACATGAAGCATCAAATCAAAATATCAAATAGTGGTCTTGTATAATACATATCCCTAACTGATCTGTCTCCCCTTAGCTGTGCGCTGGTTTGCGTTAAGAAGCACTGGTTTTTCTTAACTCTTAACACATGTATATATATATTTAAGATATATGAAACATTCACATTTTTTACTATAAACCTTCTGTAGGCCCCTCTCTTGCTAACTCTTCTTCCAAATTCAAGATATTTCCCTGATTCCAATCAAAATTTACATCTTACATCATTACAAATATCTCTCATTACCCAAATTACTTCTAAAAATATTTAAATTCATTATTAAAATTCTCTTAAACACATTATCAAAATTTAATCAAATACAATTCATCTATATCTCCCTTCTTCTACAATTCTTAACCATTTTCCCTTTTGTATCTAAAACAATTCAAAATCATTTAACATTTTATAAAATATTAACAAATTCTATTTATCTGGCGCTGTTAATAGCAATCATCCCCTTTTCTCCTCCACACACACTATTGCCCCCCCCTGGACTGTTGCATCCAGTTGCCTCCACAAGGACAGACGGAAGGAGTTAGCACTTTTTTCTTTTCTCTCACTCCCATCCTTGCTTCAGCGTTACAAGAAACTTCAGGGTAAGTACCCCTACTCATTATCTTAACATATGCCCCTAAGGTCTACCACCCCTATTTGGGTGAAAATAGCCTGTGTTCAAAATAATCTTAGATTCCCTTATTAAACCCCATTAAATTTCTATGTTGAACCAATTTCAAATGCAACCAACTATGGTCAGTTTTACAGTAATGCTGCCCACAGCTGATTGTCATCCAAAACCACGATCTGGGTTGGTAAGGCTGAGACCGCCCGAAAGTGGGGAATCTATTTAAAAAGCCCATTATACATGTTTAAGATTCCTACACTAACATAATACATACAATACACTCATAATTAACATTGCGATTATTACATTAAAATAAACAATTCACATTTAGTTTTGATCAAAATGTACACACTTTGCAGCTTTATTTTATATTTAAATTCTATTAAATCTTAAATTTTTTATTTATTATTCCATTTAGCTATGAATTTCTCTATTTAACATTTTCATTATCAATTAGTTTGGGTGATTCTCAGTCCTTCATATTGATTTAATTTATTGAATGGTCATTTATATACATAATCTTACTCACCTTCCTTCTAACCACCATTTACAGATTTGCATAGGGTGACACCAATCTCTCGCTCTCAATAATAACCCCCTGCAATACTAATTCCACTTAAATCATTTTCCTCTTAAAATAAAATATCTAATACCCTCTTTGTAACTAGGATGTGTGTTCCCTAACCCTCTTGCCCTTCCCAGTAATCTTGGCAAGCACTCTTCGACCCTTCACAATTACCTGCCCAACGACGCACATTGATCACTCCCTACACCGGACCCTCACTATAAAATATCCCCATCACCTATTTACTCTTCATTTACATTACTCACTTTCTCTACATATATGCATTCCCACTACTGTGTCCCTACTACTACCCTGTTTCTGTATTACTTACTTTTATTCCAAAATTCTTATTTTATCTAACACCCATTAGAATTAACTTTGATTGACTCAAATGCCTTATTGAAATCATTATCATCACCCAAACCCTAATTTTTACAACATATTACATTGATATGCTCATTGAAAGTTACACTAGCAAACTCATAACTACCTCAATTTTAATTTTAACCTTTGAACTCATTTAACATTTATTATTCAAACATTAAACATTTTACTTTATTTAAATTGCATTATAAAATTCATACTTACATTACATCACTCATATACTCGAATACTACATGATTACTGTTATTAATTCCAAATATAAACATTCATTACCACAAATATCACGTACAACCATATGTACCTTCTGAAACATAACAATCATATGACTCCACAACTAAACACCTTTTACATTTATTCATTTACTATTTATTCTCACGTTCAAATCTCAGCAACATTATTTAAGTTCATTATCAAAATTTATGTAGACAACATTTATTTAATAATTAATTAATTCATCTCAAATTCTTTAATTCAATCAGTTATTTAAAACACAAATTATTTAATTTACCTTATTCGAAAACAATTACAATTCATTTATTACAAACTCATTATTTATTTAGTCTGCCAAAATATCATTATTATCAAATCAATTTCTACTGCATACACACATTGTTTACATAAAATACCTTTTACAACACAAACAGTTAATTTCACTATAAATTTATTTACAATTTCTTGTCATTATATTTCTGTTTACCACACCTCATTTCATAATCTAGCCAGGTCATCACCATGAACTAAAATATTTAAAATGTCCATTCACTGATTTTTTATTTAACCCCCATCATCATATAATAATCTGATCTTATGACTACACCATTCATTTACAATTGAATACATATTGCTATTATAATTATAATAGTCATCATTATTACTTTTTTCCATTGTATCAATACTATTGATAATACAAATATTATTGCATACTATCAATTCAAAATTCCTGTCAACATTGGGTCTGGTAATTTCTCCTTTAGTATTTTCTATTAAAGTAAGGTAAGTTACATTATCATCAACTACTGCTGCTACATCAGTTTCAATACAAGGTAAGTACTCACTATAATTATCAACTCTCTATTCACTCTCTCTTAATTCTGTACAACTCCTCCCAACCTCAAACAACTCTATCTTCCTATCACCATATATATATATATATATATATATATATATATCTCATAATATCCCTCATCATAACACCAAGTCACACACTCTCTCTCAATATATGCAGGGGGCACTAAATCATAAAAACACCTCCTGGTCTTTCCAGGAACACCGCCAAAATTCAAAGGACAATTATTTGTAGATCTTTCATCTACCAAATATACTCGTGAAGACCCTTCTTCACCCCCAACAACACGGGAAAAAATTACCCCCTGCAACCCCTCTATACTCTCTCTCCACTTTCTCTCTGACTCATCAACACACACTAACATTCCATTATTACCTTCTACTCCCCCTAAAATTTCATCACCACTATTTTTAATTATATCATCGTAATTCTCACCCCTACTTACCGTATTATATGTTAACTGCTCGTCTTTATTTTCGTTTAATGTATCGGACTTTTCACCCTTTTCTACCTCCACTATACTTTCATAATTATCGTCACTATTCAATATGTTATTATCTAACTCTACCACTTCCACTATTTTACCATTATTATTATTTGTCATATCTCTAACACTGTTACCTAACTTCTTATTCATGGTCTGATCTAATTTCCTGTCTAAATTTTTATTCATTTAGTTAATTTTCTTCTCGCAATGGCTACTTATTGATTCTATTATCTCCTCTCTCATATTATCACAGTGGTATTAATTTCATTCATTTGTTTATTAAAATTAACATTTTGTTGTTTAATTTCATCTTTTACTTCATCAAATTTGTCATTGAAATTAACATCTTGAGCTTTCATAAAATTGAACAAATCGTCTAACGACACTTGACTGACTGTAGGTGTCGACTTAGCGTTTACTCCGCTCATAATCATTGATTCGGTTTCGCTTAAGTTGCTCTCAGTGAAGCTGATATTCTCGTCATTATTTTTATTAGTATCCATTTTTATATTAGGCCCTACTTATTTTTTACTCATTTATAATACATCTATTTCAGTAACATTGTAACATAACCATATCTGACACTCTCGTCATCTAAGTTTATTCCTACGTACATACCCATTTATTTATCCCAAACAACCATATCGTTCCTCCATCAGGTCCACATTAGCATAATTTTATTTATGCAAATGGTCCAGCTGCTTCGGGCGCCATTTGTTATATTTTATTATAATTCGTTATTAAATTGTCCCAGTTCGGGCAAAACATTGTTATGTTTTATTATATTTCTAATAAATATTAATTGACTTTGTCTACAACTCTACACTTTTACTCTGGTAGCCGCCATTTTGTCTGCTACCAACTCAAATCTTTTACTTACCGTATCCAGGGTTCGAAATTAGACGTGTTGAAAACGAGATGGTTGCTTGGAATAACTAATAATTCAAATTCAAATATTCAAACCAATCTTACTTTATTAAATTCTAAAATACAATTAAATTTATCTTCTCGGTCAAAATGAACAAAAATTTTGTAACAGACCTAAAAATCTTCTGTTGTTTACGAAATAAAAACTAATTGGTTTACCAAAATAAAATTAATTTTGGTTGTTTTGAAAAAATATTTGTTTTAATGATTTTTTGTTGTTTGTAATTATATTTCATAATTGTTTTGTGTAAAAATTTAAATTTTATCTCTTGTTTTTGAGTACTGTATCAACTTGAAGTTTTATTAATTAACTTCCGCATTAATTGGTTTATCTCCCGCACTAATCGATCGACGGTTCTTCTTCTTAATGGTGTATTCTCCTTCCACTTGGTATAGGCTGCCTTTCGGATAGTCCGTGATCTCAGATCTATTTTATTTTTATTTTATTTATTAATTTATAAATAAATTTAAACCAAATTGCAGAAAATTTAGATTTATTGACAATTGTTTATTATAGATCGAGTATTAATCGATCATTCACAGTAGTATCGGCTCTTTCTCAGGGCGGTCGATTCATTTTTACATCTGTATTTTATAATTATTTCTTTGAATGGTTATTTTATATAGTCAGAGAAGGGTAAGGTCAGGAAAGTATAACACACAAATAAAAAGCTTAAGAATTAAAATTGACAAAGTTATTAGTAATATATAATGTTTATTAAATAAAAATTTAATACCATCGAAGTCTGGATGGCGATGTTGGTAATGCTCGCTTTGGATTATGGGAAGTCAAAGATGGCGGCTCCTGGACTGCATATGTTAACCGTATTCAGCTCGATGAAAAATTCTTCCAATAAATTGTGCCTTTTCTATGTTTCCTCGTCTCCGCAGTTGGGATTATTCTTTCTGATGTTAGTAGAATGGTTCAGGTTCAGTGTCTTGTGATTCACTTCGATTAAATATTTGTGATAATGTTTAATTTATTTTGTTCAATAAGGTAGAACTTTGCACTTTTCGTCTCGTTATGAAGAATTAGTTATTGTGTAGGTTTAAGTTATTATTCACTCATTTACAGTTCCGTATTACGTTATTTTAATTGTGGTGTTAAATGTTCTCACTGAGTTTAGTTTTAAGTTCAAAATTTTTGTCATTTACTATTTTTCACGCAGGCTAGGCTTACCGACCGATCGCCATATTTGTTGCTATATAGGTTAATATAGGCTACAATCTCATTTAAGTGTCCTCAACAAGGTCCAATAATTAACTGTTCTCATTTCCTTCGTCTCCTGAATGTCTTAACCAATTTAATATTAGTAATACATTGTTTTAAAATCCGTTTGCCTTCCGCTACATTCGGAAAATTTACATTATATCACTGAATATGTTTTAGCTATTATTTGATTTTATGAACTACTAAATACATAATCTCTTTTTTTAGTTCATTCTATTTGATTTGATACCAAATAAGATAGTTTTACAAAGTTTCTTTTTATCTAAAATGCTATATTTCTTTCATTTTGAAAAAGTTTGCTTCAATTTTCACTTCCTGTCCTTTCCCAAATGTTTGCCATTTTACATGTTATATTTATGATTGTACTAAATCTCAGATTGATATAAGATGTTTAGCTTTCCTTAATGTCTTGTAATTTTATTAATTGGTTATCCTTTTAAATATTATTCAACAATTTATAACTCCCCACTCTGAATTTTCAGATATTACATTTGCAATTTTAACAATAATTCTTCATATCTTTTTACAGTATCTTTTTAAAGTATAATTTACATTACATTATTCTGTGACTGATTTACCTTACATAAATTTCATCAGTTTAACTGGTTTACTGGACTTGATTCATCAATTATGATGTAGTTGAAATTTACCATTTGGCCTACCATTTGTCTGGTTTTACATACAAAGTTTTTTAATAATACAGCTTGTTTATACCCTTTCTGACCTTCTATTCTAATACAATGTTGATTAACAATTCCTTACTTTACTACAAGAACATGTGGTAGTGAATTTAAACTATTAATTCATAACAATTATTTGACATTAAAAAGTGGTATTTAATCTCAGACCATTTAGTCTTGATTAATCCTAGTAACTTATAATAAACATTTTATAATAAAAGAATGGTATCCACACTCAGACATTGCATTTTTGACTAACACTATTAAACATAATAAACATTTTATAATATTCAAACATTACTCTCTATTTCAACTTTAGGTATATAGGTCATTGGTTTAACTAGAAACATAAGACATTGGTTTCTTTATTTTTAAACCTTTCTTAAAATTACTGGTGTGCAGTCTTATCTGTTTTTTATTTTATTTTAGGGATGTATCCCTTGTCACTTTACTTATTCACCACCTGCTCTCTATTTATCTTGCTCATTTCATTAAATGTTATTAGATAAAGAGTGGCACTTTTTAGAAACATTAGTCTTTACCCTTCATAATACTATTTTATTAAATAGTATTCATGAAGTTAAAATTAAAACTTTAAAGTTGTTTAAAGGTACACCTTTTAAGTTTAAGCATTCAGTGCACCTTCTTGAAGTTTATTTACTACACTAGAATAACTTGCACTTGTCCCCTGTTAATTCTTGATACTATCACTAATCAGTTTTATAGTTTCATATTATCAAGATATTTATTTATGAGGGACTGTTAAGATTTGTTTTTATTCATTATACAATAACTTTCCTGGGTGCACTTTTACTTATCACTCTAAACACTTTTGTTTACATTTGTTTTACATTATTTCTGTTTTTGGGTGTTATACTTTCATTTTGTGATGTTTAATTTCCCTTGGGGTTTTGGTTTTCTCCTTACTGGGTCTCCTTTGGGTATTTGTTGTAGTCTTCTCCTCCTACTATCTTGTATCTTCCAACTCATTTCTGTTTATTAGGTATAAACAGAAATGAGTTGTTTTTGTTCTGGGTATTTTCTTTATTCATTCTTGATTTCTTCATTACCATATATTTATTATGTACGTTGGTTCGTTCTGGGTATCTTCCTTACTTACTCTTGGTTTCTTCATTACCATATATTTATTATGCACGTTGGTTTGTTCTGGGTATTTTCCTTAATTTATTTTAGTTTTTTGGGGTTTATTTTTCTTTACACTTTTGTTGCATAGTGGTTTTTTCTTTATTTTTACTTTTTCAAGTTATGATAGTATTTTCTTTGGGATTCTTATTCGTTTTCATTTGGATTTTACTTTGATAGTTATTTTATTTATGATCATAGTTTATTCGTTCTTAAGTGGATAATCTGTCATGCTACACTTTATACATTCCTTCTAACCCCATCATTACATACAAAATCTTCCTTCTCCCTCTCTTACATTTTAGTTTCAGTAATATTCAAAAAATATTAGTTTCAAAATAAAATAGCTAGCTACAAACTTAATTTTATATACGGAAACCAGCGCTTGCATTCACACACACACACATATATACACCCCATGACTTTAGGAGATCTCCATTTTTATTAAAATAGTAAAATTGGAATTTTATAAGCCCTAGTTGCAAAATTTTGGTTTTTTACTCTTGTAGGTTACTTAGCTGAATCGTGGTATTTCCATAGTCCAGCCTCCTCGCGTATTTGCCTTCATTTCACACACGCATTCTCTCAAAGTCAGGTTTTCCTTGAGCTCATAGTACTTTATTGCCATGTCAGTTGCTGAAATATTATTTTGCTAAATCACAGGGATGGTGGTGCTGAACATTTCTGGGAACCATGCAGAAAACAGCCACACCTCATTCACAGGATTTTAAAAGAAATATTTTGGTCTTGACGATTCCTATGATTTTAACCCATCAAAATTTAGAAGTATTCTGTTGAAAGTTGAATGAGAAATGGAAAATTTTTGTTGTTCTATTCCATCTCAAAAAAATCACAGAAATTTTAGAGTTTGTAACCCTCACAGGATAAATATGAAATAATCAGTCATGTCATTTGATCAGTTAATGACAGTAATTTCCACATCCTGCTTGCTGAACACAATTGTGCACCGTATATGGTGCACATCCTTTGTCTGATATTCTTTTCCCAAACATCTGTTCAAGTTTTGTATGAACATTTGTTTTCCCTTTTGTTTGTTCCCCTCCAAAGTATGCATTCATGTTTCTGAACAGTAACAAAGTTATTCATCTTCTAACCCATACTTCTTCAACGCTTTTGACGTATAATCTGACAGAATTTCTGCAGTTTCTCTACTGACTTTGTGAAACTCTAAAATTCTTACTTTAACAGCTTATGTCATAATGAAAATTCTACACATACCTGGCACCAACTTGATCTTGTTACTGGTAGAGAAATCATTTGTGACAGTTTAAAAATTCGCTTTGTTGAGTACAGATCTGACATCAACAAAAATTAGGAGCAAGAACATTAACTGCTATGGCTGCAGATTTAGTCCTAGGACTGCTAAACTTAGAGTAATACAACTTGGTGATAAGCTTACACTGACAGTCAGTAGATCTGAAACTGGTTCCGCCCAGACTTATATTGCTCGTCCGTAATGCTATGGGTATCCATGCTCCATCTAATACTCCTGGCTTGGTCATTATCAAGGGATTGCTGTTAATTTTTAAACGCCGCCCAAATGTTATCTGGAAATTCCATCCACACCCGTAGCGAGGGAGATGCTGTGGTAGGTACAGTAGTTGAAGTGGATGGTTGATCGGTTGTGCTGTTGTCGAATATCTGAATATGCCTCTGTTCCGATTGCCCCATTGACGATTTCATCTTCGACATCGACATTTACAGTAATCATATACGGATTCCCTATAGCCAACTCAATCTTGTACGGCAGGCTGCCGCTCTCTGCGAGACTCATCTTGTGTAAGCGCGCGACTGCCTTGGTGCGCTCCGCGTCACTCTTGAATCCCGTGACCAAGTCATCTGCGATTCTCTGCATACACTCACTTTGTGGGATTGCCTGGGAATTGAACATTTCGACTTGATGGTTGCGATGAAAGAGGCGCACGACTTCTTGCAGATGTTCACTACACCACTCGACTGTTCTGAATCTTCCCTCTATGACTTTCCTCTGTTCGACACTTAGAGCCCAGCCGTCACCTATCGCAGTCAATATCTCTGAGAACGCTACGTTTGCCTGTCGCATGACCCGTACGAGTTGGAAGTAATCGAGCGACTGCCACAATCCGTTACCACTGATGTTTGACGAGTTCACTGGAGGGAGTTGTCTGAAATCACCGCAGAATATCATATCCATACCTCCAAAGTTCTCCCCGTACCTACCGGTTATGTTGTAGTCGTGCGTCCACAGAGTGAAATATGACTCCCATCATGCTGACCTCATCCACAATCACACACTTTACATTGGCAAACGCATGTCTGTAGTGTTGCAGCGTCTCGTAACTCATGCCGTGTATAGTCCTCGATTGCGTCAGCCGGAATGCCGAGTGCACAGTGACTCCACCCAGAACCACTGCGGCTTTGCCAGTCGAGGCGCATGCCACGTAAGAATTGTTCACAGCGTTGTGTGCCTGAGAGAATCCATCGCGTTTCTCTTGCGAGCTTGAGAGTAAATGTCTTGCCACACCCCGCTGGCCCTGTAAAGAATATCTGTATTGGCGGCTCACTCGACTCGCGCGCGTGAATTCTATATATTATTTGTAAAATTAATTCACGCTGCTCGAAATTTGTCTTGCGCATCAACTCACAGTAGTCCTGCTTCGCCATTACATTCGATCGGCGCCCTACAGCAGTCACATTAGGTGCTCGCTGTGCAATATCAAAGTCATCGTCGTTGGGCGCGACAGCATCAGCCTCGCGCCTCTCAAGCGCTGGCCCCGCTACACCATTAGAATCTCGCTCGTCTCGCCTCTGCTCCTCCACAAGTATACACAGCGCCTGTATCTCCTCCATCAACGCGTCAATGTTAATGTTGTTCAGAAATTCCTTCCGACAGTTCATAATTTCCTCGCTTCGCGCGTCGTAAAGAAACTTGTCGCGATCCAAAATGTCTCGTACCTCGTTTCAAAATGGAAGATATAGCGTGACCATCTCCCTCTTGAAATTGTTGAGATCGCCTATGTCGTAGTTTCGAAATCGTATGACCCTACAAACGTCGCGTCTTCTATATTCGGCTACAATATCGTCGCAGTTGTCCTCCTCTCCATCTTCTTCGTGATCTTCGATATCCTTGTTACCGGCTCGCCTCTTCGAGTTACTCGGCGCATACCACGCGGCAAATTGGGCCAAGTTGATTCCCTCGAGATTTCCAGGCCTCTCCTCGTAGCGTTGAATGACACTGTTGGTCCAAATGTCCACGCTGTCTGCTGCGATGCCTTGTCTATCCATATCGGACTTGCGCTTCCTCGACTTGTAGCGCTCTATCGGCCAAACTGTAGGTATCATAGTCACGTACCTTGAGGCTTGACTCATCGGGTGCCTCAGCAGATACCACGCCGCCTCGTGTGCGCTCATCTCTATCATCTCTACGCTGTTCAGTACACGCAACCCGACTTTCGTGAGCAATTGTCCGTCACAGTCTGGGAATTCCTCGTGGAATTTGATGAGCTCGCGGTGCAGCTGACTCATGCCCCTGTTTGATTTATTGACATACTCTACAACATAGGAGGCACAAGAATACTCATCCGGAATCAATTGAAGATCACTGTTGGAATTTAAAACGGAGGCCACCCATGGGTTGAATGTATTGATGTAGATCTGATGTAAGTCTCGCTTAAAGTACACAGTCGGCCTCTTAGTCGTAGAGCGCACCATGTCCAGATATCGCGGATAGTCGAGCTTGTTGTCGATAAGAAAGGCCTGCATGTCGCTGTAAACCCTAGTCTCCAGTCGTTCTCGCACCTTGGTGGCCTTGCGCTGAAGGACCGCTCGCCTTGCGTCATCCTTACTCAGGGGTAACAACACTCGAGACTGCCATTGGCCAGTAAGGGATGTTGAATCTACAAGTCTTCTCACCTCGCTTGGTACAAGTGAACGTGTGCTTATGCGTCTGATTACCGATGTAACTCTCATCTCGCAGTGTCGCCTTGTCGACTGAGCACAGTGTATCGAGCATCCGAATCATCTCCGGCGTATCCTCGCTGACTCGCTCTCGCGAATCTCCTTTAAGCCAGAGGAGGATGTGCGCATGTGGGCTGCCCCTGTGTTGAAATTCTATGTGCAAGAAGTAGTCAACAACACGGTAGTGCCCAAACGGATTCCTCGTGGCCACCTTGGACTGCAACAAAGACATGACAGTATCTGCTGGCTTCTTAAAGTAGATACAGCAGATGACTGGATCCTCGTTGACCAAATGCGCATGCTGATACGCGTGCAGTCGTTCCATTATATCGCCCTCGCCGAGCGGACCAAGCGACGCGTACTCCTGCGACCACTTGTTCAATATGGAGAGCAAATGTGGCCAGCGCGTCTCGTTTGCACTCATCGTGAGAAAGGCAGTGGGCTTACCGAGCTGTCGAATCATGGCGAACAAGTCCTTCTTCCTATTGGACCAATACTGCACTTAGTTTGGAATACTCTTCAGAAATGCCAAGTTTGTATCGATCATTCCATCTACAAACTCTTTATCCTCAGTCATCTCACGAGTCACCCTCTCTGTCTGTCTGACGCACCTGAAAGCATTGAAGATGCCGTCCCTCACTCGTATGCGCAATATTTTCATCGCCATGTAGAGAATGCGACTGTGAGTGACGCCACGGCGATCGCTTCACCGTATCTCAGAGGTACACATCATAAACGGAGCGACTGTGATACTCGGCTTGAATTGTCCTGCGACACCATAGTATATGGTCGGAAACGAGAGCTCCTCGGGGTGTAGATCGTAAATTATATTCAGCGGGTGTGAATGTTGACCAGGAGCAATATTGAGACAGTGGTCCTCATTCCACAGCATAGTGTGTTGTCTCGCCTGTACAATCTCTGAGGGTGGCACTCCATCCACATTCATAAATTCCATGTTATCAGCATCACTCGCCTCTTCACGTCCACTGTCATCACCTGCGGACACATTCGCAGTGAGGTTGTTGAGATCAACTTCGATTTTGTAGTAGCGATAGAGCGGCTGCGCCGTCAAGTACCCTAGCCAGCGCTTGAGCACTGCCTTCTTTACATAGCCACTGTGGTAGCTAGACTTGTGCACGATATTCTTCTTCAAATTCATATTTATGGCGTAATCCGTCGAGAGAGCGCGGTAACTTTGATACCATGGTATCGACACTCATTGTGATATTGATCACTTGGCCGACGATACCGTAACTCGATCCTCGCAGCCTGCGTATCTGCATGTAAGGAAGTCGCGGTGAAATCAAGCGGTCAGTCAAGGGATCGAGTTTGGGCAGAGGTGGGTCTGGGATCGGCGGATATACGAAACCGTTATTCCGACTCAACGCTGGAATCCGCCCCTTAGAACACTGCACCTTACGCTTGTTACAGAGCTTGAAACCACTCACGTCCTCCGTAGGGAACTCTTCTCGCAGTACGCCAGTGATACTGCTATTGGTAGGCTTCAAATCATTTTTGAACCACAGGAGGTCGCAAATGTCACATTTATGGCCAAAGTCGTTGTCTAAGAATGTTTTTTTAAAGTAGTTGTCGGTCCCGGTACAAGTCCAATTTTGGGCCCCCGTCGCCATATTGGGTATGCCAAGTTGGTCCGATGGGTCTGGATCGACCTCCATTGCACTCTCCATCTCATCAGATGCCGCCTGAGTTGTCCGAGCGCACTTACGTTGCCTATATTCGCGGCAGTACTGCGCGTTGGATTTGGGTCCGGGCTCGGCGTTTTCGGTGTCATTCTCTTTGGAATTTTGTGCTCTACGGATTCGTGCCCGATTTTTGTAATTCTGGTTGTACTTTGCCCTCATATATCGCGACATTTTAAGAAAATCGGGAAATTTTCAAACGTTTTCAAATTTACAGCCTCGTATCTTTTTGAGTTTTTGATATACACACTTGGAGCCCAGACGAGTTGTAACATATACACTCCTCTTAAAAACAACACTTCATTCACACGGATCGGATAATTCGTCTCTGAGATTTGATCCCATTTATCGACACGTGTCGAATCCGGAAAGTCAAAAATCGTGGGTTCACTTTGCGCGTGCGCAGTTCGCGACGTCCGGCGCCACGAATGTCGGAGCGGTACTGTCACAAACCTTCATCCTTCCTCTTTAAAACGAGACTAATATGGCGGCGCTATGTCTATTTTTAGCCGAGTTATTGAAGTTTGAAATTACTTCGACAGAAACTGTCGCTCATTTGGGCGCTATTGCCTCTCCACACCCGGCATTGATTTTAAAGACTTTTCACGTCAAAATTACCGCTTTCACAATGACATCTGTCTATTGACTAGTTTGTATACGATTTCTGCATTGTTGTTTTGGCCAACGGACCCTATGCCGCATTTGCCGAGTTTGAGAGTAGTCACATGACAAAATACCAACAATTGAGCAATATGTTTATGTCTTGTCTAGTGTTGTTATCTCTAAGTTTACCGCGTAACCCATTTCCTATCTACGCGAATCTGATCAATATGATAAAATATAAGATACGAGGCCTGTCCAAGAAGTATCCAGCCACATTGAAAATCTCGATAAATGCCACGTGACTTTCACAAAACTGTGTAGCAAATCGCAGAAGACTTTGCAGCGCGTGTGCGAACAGTTATTCTTCCGTCGGCTCTTCGTTCGGCAGGGAGATGCCATTAAATGAGCTTATGTTTTGTGTGACCGTCGCATTCGCAGCGATCGATTGAGCAGATCAATGAATCTGCATGAACTTTTGTTTCGAACTTGGACAATCATCTACAGAAACCATTTGACTGATTAACAGGTTGTTCGGGGAAGATTCCATTAGAGATGCTTAAATTAAAATTGATAATCGACACTTTCAAGATGGCTGAGAATCCACAGAAAGTGACCCACAACCTGGCAACAACACTGAGGCTATGTTGAGTGTTTTATTCGACAGCGAAGGTTGATCCATGATGTCCTCCAGGTCAGACAATAACTAAGGAGTACTACACAGAAGATCTACACAGGCTAAAGTAGGATACTGTGAGGAGACAACGGAAGCAGCTGTGGGCAAGTGGTTGCTGACACCTTGCCATGACGCTCAACTTCCACATTCTTCACTTCTGGTCCAGGATTTCTTGGCGAAAAATCACATACACAGGTCGCTTAGCAACCATGCAGTTCTAATTTGACTTCCTCCGACCCCTGACTCTTTCTAACGTTAAAATCGCCAATAAGAGGAAGGAGAGTTCAGACATTGGGCGAGATTATTACCATGCATATTACCATCAGCACTGACAGTATATTTTAATTTACTGCCGTTTTAAATGTTTGTTCTGACGTTTTTTAAATGTACTTTTAAAATTCGTGTGTTTTCAATTTCCGATTTTTATGTCTCAAATAATACGTGTTTTCGTCTCGCGTAACTTTCGATAATCGTATTGAGATTAACTTTTGTCCATTAGACCTGTTTTCCTTTTCGTAAGTCTACACTTTCGATACGCCGATGACACAGTCAAATAAATGACAACATTCAAGATCTTCAACACCTTCTAAACTCTGTTAACAATGTGGGATACGAAATAGAATTAAATGCAAAGGTTAAAAACAATTTATGATCTTTAGTCGTATCGCAATTTACCCAGTTACTGAACTCCAAATAAATGGAGAAAATATTGAAAAAGTCCCTAATTTTAAATATTCGGGATGTTATGTTGCTGACATCTCGATGCAGAGAAAGAAATTGAGTGACGTATTGAATTAACCCATGTAAAATTTCAAAAATGAGAACATTTCTGTTGAATGACAATCTTCTTCTTCTTCTTCTTCTTCTTCTTCTTCTTCTTCTTCTTCTTCTTCTTCTTCTTCTTTTTCTTCTTCTTCGGCGCTACAGCCCAACGTGAGCCCAAGGCTGGCCTCCACACCATTCTTCTCCAACGTCTCCTATCCATTGCCATCTCAGCTTGACCCCTTACGTTCATTCTTCCGAAATCTACCAGCACGTCATCCAATCATATTATCCTAGGTCGACCCCTTGTTCTGGTTTTATACATCTGTGCCATCAGGATTTTATTTGGCATACACTGATTATCTATCCGTTCTAAGTGACCTAACCGTTGTATTCGTTGAGATTTTACGAATCTTACGATGGACGATAATATCAACTTGAAACTCCGTCAAAGAATAATTGGATACTACGTGTGGTCTATGCTATTGAGTAGGGCCAAAATTATTGTCGCTGAAAGCTACAACAATCAATAGCTCGTGAAGGTAAACGTAGAGGAATAAAAAGGAGACACGCGACTGGACCGGAGTACACAACGCTGAATAAAGGTATTCAGAACAGCTGAAAACAAAGAACTACCTACGTCAAAGAGGGCTAACACTGTACGAGAAAAATCATTCTCAATTCTCAGTAAATAGATTGAAGGCTTCTTGTGTTGACTGTGCATCTGAGACAGTCACCTGGTTTATTGAATATCCAGGAAGGGAGCATCATTTTGTGAATGGACCTTACCGTGGCCGTCTTCTAAGTCAGAATATGCCGGGAACGTTTCCTGGCTGTTAGTCTATTACGTGAGGCATGACAAAGGGCCTATCTGCCGATTTTGAGTTAGTGTCCATGTAATTTTTTGATTCCTTTTGCTATCGCTTCCTAAAAGGTTCTAGAACAAAGCTAAAGAAAAAATTTTGGCCCGCTCTCACCCCTAAAGGGTTGAAAATATGAAACGACGCGAGGATGCATTTTGAAGCCCTGAAATTAGGTATTTACACGTTTTTGGGGGTGCTGATTACGATTCTGACGTCCAAAATTATATTCGACGCAAAGCGTATTTTTAAAGGGTTGAAGCAGACTATAATCACGAGATGTAAGTATTAAACTTCGCGAGAATGCCGGTCAAAGCCTCGAAAGTGAGCACCTATAGGTTTTTGGGGGTGCTGATTACGATTTTGACGTCATGGAATACATCTGACGCAAGGGTTTGACTTTAAAGGGTTAAAAACCACCCCTAAAGGGTTGAAAATATGAAACAACGCGAGGATCTACTTTGAAGTCCTGAAATTGGGTACCTACAGGTTTTTGGGGGTGCTAATTACGATTTTGACGTCAAGAAATACATCCGACGCAAGGGCTAGACTAAAGGGTTGAAAACCACCCCTAAAGGGTTGAAAACGTGAAACAAAGCGAGGATGTACTTTGAAGTCCTGAAACTGTGTACATTCAAAATTCAAATTCAAAAGTTCAAAATTCAGTTGAAAAAATATATATTTCATCCATACTTATAAAATTTAATCAAAGAAAAGTTGCAGCATAAACATATTATTTTATTAAATTAAATATTCGATTTATATAACGAACCAGCAGTACAGACAGTGACAAATTGCAACATATATTGTTTTGTTTACAATAGACGTTAAAGAAATAAAAATAATACTTAATTCTATTGTCAATTTGAAAAAAGTTTAGTTTAGTATAAATTAATAGGCTCTCAGGACCGCACCCGAACATATTACGTACTATAACAAAATGTAACTGTTGGAGCGCGTTTACATTTTTAGTCATAACACGGTCAATATTTAAGAAAAAATTTCAATCAAAATGCAATTTGTAGAAAATCTAAAGAGCTACAACTATTGTCCTATGCATTATAGTAATAAAATCTACTGTACACTAGATATTTCGCTTAGAAGTAAAAAAATGTTTTACACGATGTCGGTAAAATACATCTTTCAACTGCTTAACTCATCGATTTTTAGTCATAAAGAAATGAAGCAAAATTTAAAATTTTGTTTTTCTATACGCTTTATTTTTGATTCATAATAATTTTTCGATAAAACGCATCGTTACTGAAATGTTTAATAATAAAGCCGAATTTTTGCGAAAATCCAAAAACTTGAATTTTCTTAAAACGTTACGTGTTACTGTACAGCAATACATATATGGTTCAAAAAAATTGAAGACATTGCTAATATAATAGACAACCGAAAACTACTGTATCTCGGCTCAATATGCATATTTGACAAAATGGCGGACGTCCCTTTTTAAATTTATTGGAAAAATTTGCAGAAATTATGATATTTTCGTACAGAACTTCGTAATATTTTAAGCTACACAAGTAATTAACCCAAAGGTTTTAGGAAATTAACAGAGCTTTTATTTGATACAAATTTGGTTACGATCGAGCACTTTTTCACCGAGATATATCAGTTTTAAGCATGTAATTTGATCAAAAACCGGTGAATCGCCATCTTGTTTTTTCTGTGTCTCGAGAACCATTTGAGATACGAAAATCAAACAATGTGGAAAATATTCGCCTGGTAATCTGCTTTAAGTTTGAGTCATACAAATGTTTCGTAAAATGGCGTCGTTTTTGAGTTATTTGCAGATTAATTTTAAAAACCGCGTTTTTTTTTTGCAAAACTTTGAACCCTTGTAACTCGCAAACAACGCACATTTTCAAAAAGTGTATACCACGTTTTTGCTTAGTATTTAATTCTCTATCAGGTCCTGGGGTTAATTAAATTTTGTTTTTTTTTCACCCCAAAAAAGGGATGTTAACAACCCCTAAATTTAAGAGCGGGCCAAAAAATTTCCTTAACTTTATTTTATAACCCTTTATGAAGATTTTGGAAAAGTCAGAAGGATCCATGGACACTAACTCAAAATTGGCAGAAAATTCCTCACGTAATAGACTATGTAATCGGTACACAACTAGTAGGCCTACAGCACATGTTCCTTTCCTCTAGTACAACTTATGTACAGAGCTTCACACGATGTCTTCCAGAAGACAAACACCAAGTCTGCTTCTGTTTTGAATTGAATACATGAAATTTTAGTTTCCAATTGTGGTTATCAAATGACCATGGGCTTTAAACTAAATCAACCAATTCGGCAGTGTTGCTATACTTTTAATCGTTTCAGTTCGTTGTGTAAAATTGCAGCTCACAATCAAAAACGTTAAGTTTAATATATAAATGTGTTTTTATATAAATATGTGTCTCAACATACACCAAACATATGCTTTGGAGCAGTCACTTGTGTTGTGTTCCATGGCGTGATCATAACCTCAAATCGGCTTTAATGGACTTGTTCCCAAAACAGGCGAGGACTCTCTTCATCAGTGGGATCCTAAATGTCCCCAAAAAATAAAAAATACAAAATCACCAACAGCGATATAACTTTGTGCACATTTTGTTGTCAGCGGTCAGTTCGATTTTACTTAAAATAACGTATTTCTGAATTCGTTGTTTTTCCTTAGTTGGTGAAAGTACAAACTGCAGCGAGTCGTGGAACACAACTGATTTACTGAAGGAGGGTTGACGCTGGAATTCGAACATTTGCCATCGTGTCTTGTATCGAGTGTACATAGGCGTCTGGTGACGACGGCGCTACAGAATATATTGGTCGTTAGCGAGTATCTGGTATAGCGTCGGGCGTGCGGTCACAGCTGTCTAGATTGCTTCGGCGATATGGGGACGCATACCACTGACTACGGTTTGACACCTGACACCGACTTGATCAGTGATGTCAGAACTGATCTGATCCAGTAAATAAATTGGACAATGCAAGAACATTGCTTAAGGACATATTACACACGTAAACAGTTGAAAAATATTATTTTTATTTTTCTTAAAAATTATTGTAAATTTTTTCTAAGAATTAGTCTCATTTCTATAATTGATTTGAAAATATTGTATTCAGGATAACACTGTTCAAATTTCTTCTATATTTAAAATCAATGGATAAAAATGTTAACTATGACTAAATTTAGTGAGTCGCGTTTGTGTGATTGTAACCGAGCTCGTCTGACAACGCAAGCTCTCGTGTGTTTATGAACATTATATCAGAACTATATTAATAACAGACAGATATTATAATATTATAATTGAGTTTACTTAAAATATAAGTAAGACAATTAATAGAGACAAGACATATAATTAATAAACGAGACTGATAATAGAGATATATTAAGATAGACATTCATCAGAGATTGTCTGTTTTACGCTGTTTAGCAAGAAATAAATTATTCTCAGCATATATCCAATAAAAATTTCTTAGACAAACGAAACTTTGGCAGGGCTTAAAACCACAATGAGTTGCTCAGATCGAGAGTGGAAAAGACTTCCGGAAACTGAGAAGGTTGGGTTTATTACATTAAAAGTTGAGATGTGAGCTGCAGCCTAACAAAAATATGACAAAACATTGCAGACGTTTTAAAGAAGACAGAGTTAACTGCAAGTGCTTACAAAGCGATTGAACTGAATTGACAGGCAAAGATTTGCTGACGGCGAATACAGGTTTGAACTAAAAGAAAGAATGAAGTACATGGCAAAGTAAAACCGATAATGATGATTTACAAGTGGGTGTTAGTTTGGTAACGCTGCACTTTTGACATTTGTAACTTTATCTAAGATTGGTATACTTTTTTTTTGAAAACTTTCCTCAGCGCTGAAGCTTTTCGGCTACCAAAACTCAAAAGAAATACAGTCGCAAATATTGCTTATAAATATCAGCACATTAGACAGATTACATTATGCAAAGGAACATTCACAAAAAATATCCAAAGTACCAAAACGTCCATCTATTCTCTCCTGATCGCGTTTCTTCACTTGTACCTGACTTCAGCACCCTCTTGTTGAGACTATACGTCTTCATACTGTCCTGTACACGCCTAATCCTATATTTTTCCCCAGTTATCCTCTACACCATGTGCAGCATGTATCACTCCATTCTGTCACTGCTCTAAGGGTTATGCCTTCTTCAATTCCTCTGATTTGACCGTATCATATTATAATAGTTGTTGTTCTGTTGGAGGAATATATTTAGAATACGGCAAAAGAGTTTCAGACTATTATGTTGATAGTTTTCAATAATCCGTAATATAACTTTTTATACAGGTTGTGTCTGTTTTAATCTACGTTGTTTTCACTTTGTCTGTTCATAATAATTCACACATATCACGTTTACAAATCAGCGTGTTACGTAAAGATGTTGCAATCTTACTTTACTGTTTCAGTATGATTTGCATTCAACGCGTAGGAAAAACCAAGTCGGCTCCTTATGTTCCAGGAATAACAACATGGAATAACAATACCCTGACCTTACCACGGTTCAATTAAACAGCTGATTATTTTCCTGTTAGCGTTTCATAGTAAAGAGTTAAGCGCTTATGGTAATTACAATAAATAAATAATCACGTTTTCTCATCAACCAAACCAGGTTAGGACAGCTGTTTACATATGGCATTAAATCTTTTCTGCTCTACGTCTTCGGTTAAGGTTTAAGTGTTTCTTTTTGTATGTTCAGCAATGAGTTTAATTTCTTCCATTATGTAGGGCATACATAAGTTGCGGCATACATTTTCATTGTTGAACGAGCAGAGCGAGTTCTCAGTTTTAACTCAATCACTTGACGTTTCTCTGTCTGTCTATCTGTTTATTTTATTTATTTATTTTTATTACAACTGAGTACTACGCATCTAGTAATTTACATTTCATAATTAAAGACACTAATCAAGAGATATAACCCATTGGCTATAATCTCCCCATTTAACTAATATCCATCAGATCAAGTGGTTTAGTTCGACTCAGCCTTCTAGCTGCATTAGTTGTATCCAGCAGTCGCCGTATCCCAGGGTGTACATGCTGACAGACGCGTTACCCATGCTTCACTGCCTGCTTTTTTATTTCCTCAATGACAAGTTCAATTTTTAAATCCCTGTGTAAGTTGTCGTTTCTTACATACCATGGTGCATCAACAATGCACCGAAGCACCTTGTTTTGAAATGTTTGAATTATATTTATGTTTGATTTCTTTGCACAGCCCCAGAGCTGTATCCCATAGGCCTAGGTCCAGATAGGCTTTAGCACTTGCTTATACAACAGCAATTTATTATGGATTGACAGCTGGGATTGTCTTCCCAAGAGCGAATACATTTTCCTGAACTTTAGATTCAACTCCTGCTTTTTCTTTTTGACGTGCTCCTTCCAGTTAAGTTTTGCATCTAATGTCATTCCTAAATATTTAGCTGTATTAGCATAAGGAATTGGTAATGAATTAATTATAACTGGTAATCGATGACCAATCTTTAGATTTGTAAAATTTATATTGACTGACTTCATCTCATTTAATATAATGCGCCATTTTTTGGTCCATTTGCTCACAGCATCAGAGGCTCTTTGAAGTTACACTACAGCTTCTTCAATTTTATTTTCCAGTCGCTAGAATTGTAGTATCATCTGCAAAGATGGCAATGGTTGCATCTTCTACTCTATCTGTTTGATGTATATCTCACGATAACTTTTGAACTCATCAACCGATTTTCGTTAAACTTGTAACAAATGTCCATACTTTTACTCTACAAAACCCATATTGTTTTTGAGATTGATCCCCCAGAATAGGGGACGGGAGGCAAAAATATGAGGGGGAAAATTGTGAAAAAATTGCAAAAGCCCTTTAACCACAATCTTCATATAATGTTCATTAAAAATGTTTGGACGTCAGGGCCCAAAAAATGGATGAAAATTTTGATAAAATCGCTAAAATTCGTGTGGCGTATCAGATTAAAAAATTTTTTAAATAACAACTGAATCTACTGTAGTGTTAAGTTTTGGAAATTTCAAAATTTCAGGAGCCCAGGGCCCTAAAACTAGATAAAAGTTTTTGTTTAACTGTGAAAATCCAGCAGGGTGTCAGATAAAAGAAATTGTACCCACATCCGAGTGTTTCGAATTGTTAGTGTTTATCGTATTGTTATGTGCTCTACAATTGTTGAATTACTGAAGAAACAGTAGAGTAATAGAGTTTTGTAATTTTTTTCATGATTGAAAAATCAACTAATATTGAAATAATATTATATTATATGTAAACATAAATGTACTTGGTTCAAAACAATGAGCGAGTTCTGGACTTCAGGGAGGATACTGGTTATATTGTAACAGTTACAACTCTTATTGCTTTGGACTGGAATTTGTGGATGCGTCCTATATCTGATTTGGGACAGTTTGTCAAAGCTGAGTGCCACAGGTGCAGACCGATTTCATAACCGATTTACTCGCTAGCAGCTTATTGTCAACTGGCAGTTTTTATTTGAGACCTACTATCCATCCGCCCGTATTTTCCCGGAGAAGTCTCTTTTTTATGTAAGAGAGGAACGCCCAAGGGAATTTTTGTGTAATCCGGGATTTTATCAGGTCCTTGAAAAAATGGTTAGTATCGCTGACTTTAAGAAGCAAATTAGGCGTCAATTACACACAGTCAGTTCACAAGTGTTCACCTTGCTTATCAGGTTGTGAATTTTGCGTTCAAATTAAACTGTAGTTTACTTTATATCTAGTGTCTACTATTAACTTTAATAGTTACAAAATGCAAAAGCGCAAATTTTTGTTTATCGATGAATTATAAAATAAGTATCTATAGCCCATTCAAAATATACATGACTTCCATGTTCTAAGATTTATATTTAAAATCATTTACGGAATGAAATGTTTCCATAGAAACTACTTAATTCCACTTATTGCTTCAGCCTTAACCACAGTACTGTGGTCACTAACGTATACCACCACACGTTATGTATACAGGGGCTGTATACAAAACATTAGTTGATTCTCTTTGAATTTACGGCAGTTATCGTTCGTCATAGAAAAAATACCCTTGTTAAAACATAAAATGTTGCAGGTAAAATACCCCTTTCTCTCAGCCGATCTTCACAAAAATCAACAGACCTTGAGTACCCTATAATTCAGGAAGGTGTGCAAAACATTATTTGATTCTGTTTGAATGTGCGGCAGTTATCGTTCGTCATAGAAAAAATTACCCTTGTTAAAACATAAATTGTGGCAGGTAAACTACCTCTTTCCCTTAACCGATCTTCACCAAAAACAACAGATCTTGAGAACTCTACAATTCAGGGCTGTATGCGAAACATTATTTGATTCTGTTTGAAGTTGCGGCTGTTATCATTTGCCATAGAAAAAATCTATAGATAGACAGACAGACAGTCGAACACACACGCAGACTTTTCAAAAAACGACTTTTTTCATGTTTTGAGTGTAGTACAATCAAAATCTGCAATAATCTCGAACACGTTTTTTTTTTGCCATCTCCATACTTTCATTTCCTTATGGAACATGGAAGTAAAAAGTAAAACTTGAGAAGCTGAAAATTGAAAATGACTTCTTAGGGAGGAGTACACAAGCAAAATGTTAACTGTCGCTGAAAAAAATATCGGTATGGAGAACCATACAGGACTTCCATGTTCTAAGATTTACATTTAAAATCATATTCGAAATGAAATATTTCCATAGAAACTACTTCTTTCTACTTATTGCTTCAGCCTTAAACCACAGTACTGTGGTCACTAACGTATACCACCTCACGTTTTCGCACTCGATTTTCACTGAGATGGAAGTCGATGGCACTGCCGAAAAGTCTGGTTTTGCAGAAAACATTGGACTACGGCTAAACAGCCCGGGAAGGCATTTTAACAAAGAACTACTTCTTTGTTGCCGATAACGTAGTACACATACAAAATTCTCCCCTCCCCCTTCAACTATAATTTTCATTTATAGAAAATTACCCCCATCCCGTTCACCTAACCTCTTCATTTATAGATATTTCATCTACGTTTCTACAGTGGATTATTATGAGCGTCTTATCAAGATACTTTATTTATCAAAATTAAGTACTTTACTCTTGTTAAAACATAAAACGTTGCAGGTAAACTAGCCGTTTCTCTAAACCGATCTTCACCAAAATGAATAGACTTTCAGTCCTCTACAATGCAGGGATGCATGCAAAAAAATATTTGATTCTGTTTGAATTAGCGGCAGTTATCGTTCGTCATGAAAACATTTCTCTTGTTACAACATAACATGTTTCAGGTAAACTAACCTTTTCCCTTTACCGATCTTCACCAAAATCAAAAGACCTTCAGTCCTCTACAATTCAGGGCTGTATGCAAAACATTATTTGATTCTGTTTGAATTTGCGGCTGTTATTGTTTGCCATAGAAAAAATTTACTCTTGATCAAAAAAATGTTGCTGGTAAACTACCCCTTTCCCTTAACCGATCTTCACCAAAACCAACTGGTCTTGAGTACTCTACAATTCAGGGCGGTATGCAAAAAATTATTTGATTCCGATTGTATTTTCTACTCTTATCGTTTGCCATAATAAATACCCTTGATAAAATATACAACGTTGCTGGTAAACTACCCCTTTCCCTTAACCGATCTTCACCAAAAACAATAGGTCTTGTGTACTTTACAAATCAATGCTATATGCAAAATATTATTTGATTCTGTTTGAATTTGCGGCTATCGTTTGCCATAGAAAAAAATTACCCTTGATAAGAAAAACGTTGCTGGTAAACTACCCCTTTCCGTTAACCGATCTTCCCCCAAAAACAACAGATCTTGTGTACTCTACAAATCAGAGCTGTATGCAAAAAATTATTTGATTTTGTTTGAATTTGCGACTCTTGTCGTTTGCCATAGAAAATACCCTTTTAAAACATAAACCGTTGCAGGTAAACTACCCCTTTCCATTAACCGATCTTCACCAAAAACAAAAGGTCTTGAGTACTCTACAAATTAGGGCAGTATGCAAAACATTGTTTGATTCTGTTTGAATTTGCGGCTCTTATCGTTTGCCATAGAAAATACCCTTTTAAAACATAAATGTTGCAGGTAAACTACCCCTTTCCCTTAACCGATCTTCACCAAAAACAATAGATCCTGAGAACTCTACAATTCAGGGCTGTATGCAAAAAAAAAAAATTTTTGTTCTGTTTACATTTGCGGCTTTTATCGTTTGCCATAGAAAATACCCTTGTTAAAATATAAAATGTTGCAGGTAAACTCCCCTTTCCCTTAACCGATCTTCACCAAAACCAATAGTCTTGAGAACTATAATTCAGGGCTGTATGCAAAAGAGTAGTTGATTCTGTTTGAATTTGCGGCTTTTATCGTTTGCCATAGAAAATACCCTTGTTAAAATATAAAATGTTGCAGGTACACTACCCCTTTCCCTTAACCGATCTTCACCAAAACCAACAGGTCTTGAGAACTCTATAATTCAGGGCTGTATGCAAAAGAGTTGTTGATTCTGTTTGAATTTGCGGCTGTTATCGCTTGCCATAGAAAGATATCGGTATGGAGAACCATACATGACTTCCATGTTCTAAGATTTATATTTAAAATCATATTTGAAATGAAATATTTCCATAGAAACTACGTCTTTCTATTTATTGCTTCAGCATTAACCACAGTACTGTGGCCACTAACGTATACCACCTCACGTTTTCGCACTCGATTTTCACCGATGATGGCAGTCGATGGCACTGCCGAAAAGTCTGGTTTTGTAGAAAACATTGGACTACGGCTAAACAGCCCGGGAAGCAATTTTAACAAAAAACTACTTCTTTGTTGCCGATAACGTAGTACACATATAAAAAATTCTCCCCTCCACCTTCAACTATAATTTTTAATAATAGAAAATTACCCCCACCCCGTTCACCTAACCTCTTCATTTATAGATATTTCATCTACGTTTCTACAGTGGATTACTATCAGCTTCTTATCAGGATACTTTATTTATAAAAATTAAGTACTTTACTCTTGTTAAATCATAAATTGTTTCAGGTAAACTACCCCTTTCTCGTAACCGATCTTCTCCAAAATCAATAGACCTTCCGTCCTCTACAATTCAGGGAAGCATGCAAAAAATATTTGATTCTGTTTGAATGTGCGGCAGTTATCGTTCGTCATGGAAACATTTCTCTTGTTACAACATAAAATATAGCAGGTAAACTACCCCTTTCCCTTAAACGATCTTCACCAAAATCAATAGACCTTGAGATCTCTGGAACTCAGGAAAGAGTGGAAAAAATTATTTGATTCTCATTGAATTTTCGGCAGTTATCGTTCGTCATAAAAAAAAAATTAACCTTTTTAAAACATAAAACGTTGCTGATAAACTACCCCTTCCCTTAACCGACCTTCAACAAAATCAACAGACCTTGAGTGCTCTTTAGTTCAAAAAGGTATGCAAAAACCTAGTTGATTCTGTTTGAATTTACGGCAGTTATCGTTCGTCATATAAAAAATTACCCTGGTTAAAACATAAAATGTTGCTGGTAAACTACCCCTTTCCCTTAACCGATCTTCACCAACACCAATAGGTATTGAGAACTCTACAATACAGGGCTGTATGCAAAACATCATTTGATTCTGTTGGAATTTGCGGCTCTTATCGTTTACTATAGAAAAAAATTACCCTTGATAAAAAACCGTTGCTGGTAAACTACCCCTTTCCCTAAACCGATCTTCACCAAAAACGATAGGTCTTGAGTAATCTACAATTCAGGCCTGTATGCAAACAATTATTTGATTCTGTTTGAATTTGCGGCTGTTATCGTTTGCCATATAAAACACCCTTGATAAAACATAAAACGTTGCTGGTAAACTACCCTATTCCATTAACCAATCTTCACCAAAAACAATAGGTCTTGAGAACTCTACAGTTCAGGGCTGTATACGAAACATTAGTTGATTCTCTTTGAATTTACGGCAGTTATCGGTCGTCATAGAAAAAATACCCTTGTTAAAACATAAAACGTTGCTGGTAAACTACCCCTTTCCCTTAACCGATCTTCAACAAAATCAACAGACCTTGAGTTCTGTATAATTCACAAAGGTATGCAGAAGAGTAATTGATTCTGTTTTTATGTATGGCAGTTATCGTTCGTTAAAACAAAATTACCCTTGATAAAACATAAAATGTTGCTGGTAAACAACCCTATTCCCTTAACCGATCTTCACCAAAACCAGCAGGTCTTGAGAACTCTGCATTTCAGGGCTGTATGCAAAATATTATATGATTCTGTTTGAATTTGCGGCTGTTATCGTTTGCCATACAAAATACCCTTAATAAGACAAAAAATGTGTCTCGTAAACTACCCCTTTCCCTTAACCGATCTTCACCAAAAACAATAGGTCTTTAGTACTCAACAAAACAGGGCAGTATGCAAAAACGTATTTGATCCTGTTTGAATTTGCGGCTCTTATCGTTTGCCATAGAAAATACCCTTTTAAAACATAAAACGTTGCAGGTAAACTACCCCTTTCCCTTATCCGATCTTCACCAACACCAATAGGTATTGAGAACTCTACAATACAGGGCTGTATGCAAAACATCATTTGATTCTGTTTGAATTTGCGGCTGTTATCATTTACCATAGAAAAAATGACCCTTGATAAAAAACCGTTGCCGGTAAACTACCCCTTTACCTTAACCGATCTTCACCAAAAACGAAAGGTCTTGCGAACTCTACAATTCAGAGCTGTATGCAAAATATTATATGATTTTGTTTGAATTTGCGGGTGTTATCGTTTGCCATACAAAATACCCTTGATAAAACAAAAAACATGGCTGGTAAACTACCCCTTTCCCTTAAACGATCTTCACCAAAAACAATAGGTCTTTAGTACTCAAGAAATCAGGGCTGTATGCAAAAACGCATTTGATTCCGTTTGAATTTGCGGCTCTTATCGTTTGCCATAGAAAATACCCTTTTAAAACATAAAACGTTGCCGGTAAACTACCCCTTTCCCTTAACCGATCTTCACCAAAAACAAAAGGTCTTGAGAACTCTACAATTCAGTGTTGTATGCGAAATATTATTTGATTCTGTTTGAATTTGCGGGTGTTATCGTTTGCCATAGAAAAAAAATCTACACACACACACACACACACACACACACACACACACACACACACACACACACACACACACACACACACACACACACACACACACACACACACACACACACACACACACACACACACACACACACACACACACACACACACACACACACACACACACACACACACACACACACACACACAGACAGAGACACTTTTCGAAAAACGACTTTTTTTCATGTTTTGAGTGTAGTACAATCAGAATCTGCAATAATCTCGAACACAATTTTTTTTGCCATCACCATACTTCCATTTCCTTAAGGAACATGGAAGTAAAAATTACCCTTGATAAGAAAGACGTTGCTGGTAAACTACCCGTTAACCGATATTCACTAAAAACAATAGGTCTTGAGTACTCTACAAATCAGATGTGTATGCAAAACAATATTTGATTTTTATTGAATTGGCGACTCTTATCGTTTGCCATAAAAAATACCCTTTTAAAACATAAAACGTTGCTGGTAAACTACCCCTTTCCTATAACCGATTTTCACCAAAAACAATAGGTCATGAGAACTCTACAATTCAGCGCTGTATGCAGAAAATTATTTGATTCTGTTTGAATTTGCGGATGTTATCGTTTGCCATAGAAAAAAATCTACAGACACACAGACACACACACACAGACACTTTTCGAAAAATGACTTTTTCATGTTTTGAGTGTAGTACAATCAGAATCTGCAATAATCTCGAACACGATTCTTTTTGCCATCACCATACTTCCATTTCCTTAACGAACATGGAAGTAAATATGCAAAACATTATTTGATTCTGTTTGAATTTGCGGCTGTTACCGTTTGCCAAAAAAAAAAATTACCCTTGATAAAAAAACGCTGCAGGTAAACTACCCCTTTCCCTTAACCGACCTTCTCCGAAAACAATAGGTCTTGTGTACTCTACAATTCAGGGCTGTATGGAAAAAATTATTTGATTCTGTTTGAATTTGCGGCTGTTATCGTTTGCCACAGAAAATACCCTTGTTAAAACATAAAACATAGCAGCTAAACTACCCCTTTCCCTTAACCGATCTTCACCAAAAACAATAGGGCTTGAAAACTCTACAATTCAGAGTTGCATGCAAAAAATTATTTGATTATGTTTGAATTTGCGGCAGTTATCGTTTGGTCTGTATACCTTTTTCAGCCATATTCCGTCTCATAAACTTAATTGAACAAATCTTTTAACAGTTACTACGCAAATGTTGTTTATATTTTGTTTATTCTTAACTATTTTGGTGACTAACATTATCACACCATTTCTTTTATCTTACTAATTATCCCTTTGAACCTAGGATGTTTTACTTATTTTGGATTTATATTCTTTACTAAATATTTTCTTTTTCTACCTAACCATGGTAACACTAATATTTTTACTCCTTATGGGATTTTCCCCTGAATACCATTGTATTCCTAGTCTACAGTCACTCTTAATTCTAATAACAATAATGTTCTTACTCTCTGGCACTTTTCATCATTAAACTGTAGTGTTTATCACTGGTTTTTAGGTGTCTATACTGATCTGTAGGGTTTTATATTTATTTCAGGTTTACACTGGCACTTTGGACTTCTTTATGGTATTTGAGTGTTACTAGTGGGTATTCCCTAACATTAAATTATGTTTTCTCATTTAATTATGTTCACTCCCTACCTATCTCTCACTTCTGGGTTTTTTATTACTTTATTCATAATTGTTAGTTATACTGTTAACAAGGTTCATATCATTATAGAGTTATTCATCACATTTAATCTCTATTTCTTTGGTTAGTGTACTTTAGTGGTTATTACTTTATTTGATTTTAATAATTATCATTTACATTTATTATTTATTTGATTCTTTTTCATTATCATTTGAGTATACTATTTCTCATTTCCTTTTCTATATCATTTGTTTGCGTTTTTTTATATCTTATCATTGTATTTCACTTTATTTGTTGTTTGTTTCCTTTTCATTTACCTTCTCATTTTATTTCATTTTAATTCATTTTATTGAGTCAATAACTTGGGTTGGGTCATAGTCATTTGTCTCGTCATAGTCATTATATTTTCATTAGGTAAACATTTAATATAGATGATTCATAGTTTTTTCCATGGTATTGGGATGGCTTTTTGTATTGTAACAATATATATAAAATATGCATAAAATTAATGGCTTGTATAAGTTAATGTTTGATCTCCATTAAGTAGTGCTCAAGTTTCCAAAGTTTTAATATTATGATGTCCGTAATTAAAACATCAGAGCAGGTTTAGTGTGTATGAGGGTACACCGTGGACAAAAATTTTCAACATTTCCTATTGAGTGTTGCTTAGAGTAAAGCTGCGAATCTACAGTGTACGTTTCACAGAACAAACACGCGGAAAAGAAAGAGAAACGAAAAGAAAAGAAAACAGAATTATTTGATTCTGTTTGATGTTGCGGCTGTTATGGTTTGCCATAGAAAAAATAAGACAAAAACGATGTAAACTAGTGTAAGTTTTAAAAATATATCTATGGAGAACCATACATGACTTCCATGTTCTAAGATTTATATTTAAAATCATTTTCGAAATGAAATGTTACCATAGAAACTACTTCTTTCTACTTACTGCTTCAGCCTTAACCACAGTACTGTGGTCACTAACGTATACCACCTCACGTAATCGCACTCGATTTTCACTGATGATGGAAGTAGATGGCATTGCCGAAACGTCTGGTTTTGTAGAAAACATTGGACTACGGCCAAACATGCCGGGAAGGATTTTTAACAAAAAATATTTCTTTGTTGCCGATAACGTAGTACACATATATATAAAAAATATGCATAAAATTAATGGCTTGTATAAGTTAATGATTGATCTCCATTAAGTAGTGCTCAAGTTTCCAAAGTTTTAATATTATGATGTCCGTAATTAAAACATCAGAGCAGGTTTAGTGTGTATGAGGGTACACCGTGGACAAAAATTTTCAACATTTCCTATTGAGTGTTGCTTAGAGTAAAGCTGCGAATCTACAGTGTACGTTTCACAGAACAAACACGCGGAAAAGAAGGAGCGCTCCGAAGTCACTCATGGACCCTCAGCATCTTGCAGAGGGTTAATTCACTAAAGGCGAAAAGTCTGTCTATGAATCGTTACTCTGTAAACACGTGCAGTTACACTGCCCAACGATCCTCTGGAAGCAAATCGCTATCGACGCTTGATACTTTTTCAGCTTGCACGCGTTATGTTGGTGTGGGTTTCGACACTTTCCATTTAAAAAGCGTGCAAATGTAAGAAAATAAACATGAGTGAGGGCAGAAATAACGCGAATTGTGTGTGTGTGTGTGTCTTCCCTGCTTTTTATTGCAGTAATCATAATAATAAAATGGAAACGTAAACATTACATAATTGAGATACGCTTGTCAGCCACAAACGATATATTTTCTCTTATACATGATTTACATTAAAATGAAAAAATTATAATTTTATTGCCTGGCAACAAACTTTATTATTTTTAACAATTACCATTGTTTGAAAAAGATTAAATTAATTTTCAAGTACTTTACTGTTGTTAAAACGTAAAAGGTTGCTGGTAAACTACCCCTTTCCCTTAACCGATCTTCGTCAAAGACAATAGGTCTTGAGAACTCTACAATTCAGGGCTGTATACGAAACATTATTTGATTCTGTTTGAATTTGCGGCTGTTATCGTTTGCCAAAAAAAAATTTACCCTTGATAAAAAAAACCGTTGCTGGTAAAGTACCCCTTTCCCTTAACCGATCTTCACCAAAAACAGTAGGTCGTGAGTACTCTAAAAAATCAGGGCTGTATGCAAAAATTATTTTATTCTGTTTCAATTTGCGGCTGTTATCGTTTGGCATAGAAACAAAATCTACAGACAGCCAGACACACAGATAGACACACAGACGCACACACAGACAGTTTTCGAAAAGCGACTTTTTTCATGTTTTGAGTGTAGTACAAACAGAATCTGCGATAATCTCGAACATGATTTTTTTTTGCCATCACCATACTTCCATTTCCTTAAGGAACATGGAAGTAATAATGATAGAAGAAATTGTAAAGTTGAACCTAGTGATACAATTTTATTAATTAAAAGTGGTATGTGTGGTGTTTAATGCAAATACACAAACTGAAATTGGATAGAAACGGGTACACATTAAACACGCTCAGAATTTCTATAATAATATAGACCAGTGAATAACAATGTCGTAAATGTGCAATATAATATGTACTTCCAATATTAATGTGTACAATGATTATTATGAAAAACTAATTGAACCAGAATTAAGGAAAATTGAGGTCACTGTCTGACCACACTTGGTGCAAGAATTATTGGTGAATTATTATCAATATCACATGTAATTATAAAAGAACAACCATTGCAAAACAACAGTTACACTGTAGAGACAATTTCGACTTAAAAGAACCACATAAAGATGGGTATATCATTAATTCAGAATTAAATCTAAATTACATGGCATACTAAGACTATAAAAAATAAATGTTACATTAAAAACAAGCAAATAATTGTATTCTAATAAAAACTAAGCTGTTTGGAAGTTGTAATGGACATCTTAGAATATCTATATCACTGCAAAAGTGTGAACAGGACAAATTATGTCAATAAATAAAGTGAATCATCTAACTGACCATGCTCTAGGACATAGATAGCATGGTTCAAATTTATTAATTTTAGACCACCATTGTACTTGGAAATTAAGAATTAAAATAGGTTAATTACAATTATAAATTCTCAGAATAGGAGAGTAGTTACATCTATTAACCATATGTTCTTAATCTAAAACAATAAACCTCGTCTGAAAATGTTCGTCAGTTTGAGGTTACCATTGTGTGAAAAAGTAGTCATCTTTAAGCTATGCTTATATTTAATTTACAATTTAACAATAATGTCTTGGTGATAGTGTAATGGTGTAATTATTGACAAATGTGTAATTAGTTCAAAGTGCATTGCTAGATATAGATATTATGCTAACATAGTAAGTAATTAATATTGCATAGGACCTATATTTGCCTTAAATTCACTGAATTGCAAATTATTGTGCACCTTCCAATTGTATGAGCACTGGAATAAACTTTATAAACTTTTAATTAGCGACTAATTCGATTGGCAGATTCTATCAACCTTATCGCTTCAGAACTCAAACAAAAGTCAGTTATTTAACGGTAAAAGCATTTCGGCAAACCTCGCGCTTGGTATTGTGCGTATAATTATTCAAATATAGACGCCTGATTTCCTTAAATATGATTCGTTTCACAAAGCATTTTCTATGGAATAAAATTTACAATAAATACTATTACAAAACATAATTCACTTATGCATCTTGAAATTGCAAATCATGGCATAAATTCGTCCATTAATATCAAAATTCACTTTTATAAACTAACAGTCGATTAGTCGATACAATATTTTGATAAACTTATGTCTTATATATAACTAATTACTGATTGAATGATTGTTATTTACAATAACTAGGATACGTATAAAGTTCTTTTATAACAATTCTTAACATAATAAACATCTTAAATTGACAAAAATACAAAGCTTAGTTCTAGGCTTCAGTTGGCCTATCACATCCTAAGTTAGTTTTATCGGTACTTATCATAAAACGTTGCAGGTAAACTACCCCTTTCTCTTACCTGATCTTCACAAAAATCAATAGACCTTCAGATCTTTAAAATTCTGGAACGTAGACAAAAAATATTTGTTTCTATTTGAATTTACGGCAGTGATCATTCGTCATAGAAAAAATTACCCGTGTTAAAAAAAAACGTTGCCGGTAAACTACCCCTTTCCCTTAACCGATCTTCACTAAAAACAATAGGGGTTGAAAACTCTACAATTCAGAGTTGCATGCAAAAATTATTTGATTATATTTGAATTTACGGCAGTTATCATTCGTCATAAAAAAAATTACCCTTGTTATAACATAAAATGTGGCTGGTAAACTACCCCTTTCCCTTAACCGATCTTCACGAAAGACAATAGGTCTTGAGAACTCTACAATTCAGGGCGGTATGCGAAACATTATTTGATTCTGTTTGACGTTGCGGCTGTTATCGTTTGCCATAGAAAAAAATAAGACCAAAACGATGTAAACTAGTGTAAGTTATAAAAATATATGTATGCAGAACCATACATGACTTCCATGTGCTAAGATTTATATTTAAAATCATTTTCGAAATGAAATGTTACCATAGAAACTACTTCTTTCTACTTACTGCTTCAGCCTTAACCACAGTACTGTGGTCACTAACATTTACCACCTCACGTTATCGCACTCGATTTTCACTGATGATGGAAGTCGATGGCATTGCCGAAACGTCTGGTTTAGTAGAAAACATTGGACTACGGCCAAACATCCCGGGAAGGATTTTTAACAAAAAATATTTCTTTGTTGCCGATAACGTAGTACACATATATATATATAATATGCATCCAATTAATGGCTTGTATAAGTTAATGATTGATCTCCATTAAGTATTGCTCAAGTTTCCAAAGTTTTATTATTATGATGTCCGTAATTAAAATATCAGAGCAGGTTTAGTGTGTATGAGGGTATACGCGTTATGTTGGTGTGGGTTTCGACACTTATCATTTAAAAAGCGTGCAAATGTAAGAAAATAAACATGAGTGAGGCCAGAAATAACGCGAATTGTGTGTGTGTGTGTGTGTGTGTCTTCCCTGCTTTTTATTGCAGTAATCATAATAATAGAATGGAAACGTAAACATTACATAATTGAGATATGCTTGCCTGCCAAAAACGATATATTTTCTCTCATACATGATTTACATTAAAATGAAAAAATTATAAGTTTATTGCCTGGCAACAAACTTTATTATTTCTAACAATTACCATTGTTTGAAAAAGATTAAATGAATTTTCAAGTACTTTACTGTTGTTAAAACGTAAAAGGTTGCAGGTAAACTACCCCTTTCCCTTAATCGATCTTCGCCAAAGACAATAGATCTTGAGAACTCTACAATTCAGGGCTGTATACGAAACATTATTTGATTCTGTTTGAATTTGCGGCTGTTATCGTTTGCCAACACAAAAAAATTACCCTTGATAAAAAAAAACCGTTGCTGGTAAACTACCCCTTTCCCTTAACCGATCTTCACCAAAAACAGTAGGTCGTGAGTACTCTAAAAAATCAGGGCTGTATGAAAAAGTTATTTTATTCTGTTTGAATTTGCGGCTGTTATCGTTTGTCATAAAAAAAATCTACAGACACACAGACACACGGATAGACACACAGACAGACACACACACAGACACTTTACGAAAAACGACTTTTTCATGTTTTGAGTGTAGTCAATCTGAATCTGCAATAATCTCGAACACGATTTTTTTTGCCATCACTATACTTCCATTTCCTTAAGGAACATGGAAGTAATAATGATAGAAGACATTGTAAAGATGAACCTAGTGATACAATTTTATTAATTAAAAGTGGTTTAATGCAAATACACAAATTGAAATTGGACAGAAAAGTGTACACATTAAACACGCTCAGAATTTCTATAATAATATAATCCAGTGAATAACAATGTCATAAATGTGCAATATAATATGTACTTCCAATATTAATGTATACAATGATTATTATGAAAAACTAATTTAACCAGAATTAAGGAAAATTGAGGTCACTGTCTGACCACACTAGGTGCAAGAAGTATTAGCGAATTATTATCAATATCACATGTAATTATAAAAGAACAACCATTGAAAAACAACAGTTACACTGTAAAGACAATTTCGACTTAAAAGAACCACATAAAGATGGGTATATCATTAATTCAGAATTAAATCAAAATGACATGGCATACTAAGACTATAAAAAATAAGTGTTACATTAAAAACAAGCAAATAATTGTATTCTAATAAAAACTAAGCTGTTTAGAAGTTGTAATGGACATCTTAGAATATCTATATCACTGCAAAAGTGTGAACAGGACAAATTAAGTCAATAAATAAAGTGAATCATCTAACTGACCATGCTCTAGGACATAGATAGCATGGTTCAAATTTATTAATCTTAGACAATCATTGTACTTGGAAATTAAGAATTAAAATAGGTTAATTACAGTTATAAATTCTCAGAATAGGAGAGTAGTTACATCTATTAACCATATGTTCTTAATCTAAAAAATAAATCTCGTCTGAAAATGTTCGTCATTTTGAGGTTACCATTGTGTAAAAAAGTAATCATCTTTAAGCTATGCTTATATTTAATTTACAATTTAACAATAATAGTGATTATTTGAATAATGTCTTTGTGATAGCGTAATGGTGTAATTATTGACAAATGTGTAATTAGTTCAAAGTGCATTGCTAGATATAGATATTATGCAAACATAGTAAGTAATTAATATTGCATAGGACCTATATTTGCCTTAAATTCACTGAATTGCAAATTATTATACACCTTGCAATTGTATGAGCACTGGAATAAACTTTATAAACTTTTAATTAGCGACTAATTCGATCAGCAGATTCTATCAACCTTATCGCTTCAGAACTCTAACAAAAGTCAGTTATTTAACGGTAAAAGGATTTCGGCAAACCTCGCGCTTGGTATTGTGGGTATAATTATTCAAATATAGACGCCTGATTTCCTTAAATATGATAAGTTTCACAAAGCATTTTCTATGGAATAAAATTTACAATAAATACTATTACAAACACAATTCACTTATGCATCTTGAAATTGCAAATCATGGCATAAATTCGTCCATTAATATCAAAATTCACTTTTTTAAACTAACAGTCGATTAGTCGATACAATATTTTGGTAAACTTATGTCTTGTATATAACTAATTACTGATTGAATTATTGTTATTTACAATAACTAGGGTACGTTCAAAGTTCTTTTATAACAATTCTTAACATAATAAACATCTTAAATTGACAAAAATACAATGATAATTCTAGGCTTCAGTTGGCCTATCACATCCGAAGTTAGTGTTATCGGTACTTATCATAGAACGTTGCAGGTAAACTACCCCTTTCTATTACCTGATCTTCACAAAAATCAATAGGTCTTGAGAACTCTACAATTCAGGGCTGTATGCAAACAATTATTTGTTTCTTTTTGAATTTGCGGCTGTTATCGTTTGCCATAGAAAATACCCTTCTTAAAACGAAAAACGTTGCCGGTAAACTACTCTTTTCTCTTAATGGATCTTCACCAAAATCAACAGGCCTTCAGTCTTTCACAAGTGATGAACGTATGCTAAACAATATTTGATTCTGTTTGAATGTGCGGCAGTTATAGTTCGTCATAGAAAGAATTACCATTGTTAAAACATAAAATGTTGCATGTAAACTACCCCTTCCCCTTAACCGATCTTCACCTAAATCAACGGACATTGAGTTCTCTATAGCTCAGGAAGGTATGCAATACATTATTTGATTCTGATTTAATTTACGGCAGTTATCGTTCGTCATGAAAGAATTACCGTTGTTAAACATAAAATGTTACAGGTAAACTACCCTTTCCCCTTAACCGATCTTCACCTAAATCAACGGACATTGAGTTCTCTATAGCTCAGGAAGGTATGCAAAACATTATTTGATTCTGATTGAATTTACGGCAGTTATCATTCGTCATAGAAAAAATTACCCGTGTTAAAGCAAAAACGTTGCCGGTAAACTACCCCTTTCCCTTAACCGATCTTCACTAAAAACAATAGGGGTTGAAAACTCTACAATTCAGAGTTGCATGCAAAAATTATTTGATTATATTTGAATTTACGGCAGTTATCATGCGTCATAAAAAAAATTACCCTTGTTATCACATAAAATGTGGCTGGCAAACTACCCCTTTCCCTTAACCGATCTTCACCAAAAACAATAGGGCTTGAAAACTCTACAATTCAGAGTTGCATGCAAAAACTTATTTGATTATGTTTGAATTTACGGCAGTTATCATTCGTCATAAAAAAAAATTACCCTTGTTATCACATAAAACGTTGCATGTAAACTACCTCTTTCTCTTAACCGATGTTCACCAAAATCAATAGACCTTCAGTTATTTACAATTCTGCAACGTATACAAAAAATTATTTGATTCTATTTGAATTTACGGCAGAGATCATTCGTCATAGAAAAATTACCATTGTTAAAACATAAAATGTGGCCGGTAAACTACCCCTTTCCCTTATCCGATCTTCACGAATAACAATAGGTCTTGAGAACTGTACTATTCAGTGCTGTATGCGAAACATTATTTGATTCTGTTTGAAGTTGCGGCTGTTATCGTTTGCCTTTGAAAAAAATAAGACCAAAACAATGTAAACTAGTGTAAGTTATAAAAATATATGTATGGAGAACCATACATGACGTCCATGTGCTAAGACTTATATTTAAAATCATTTTCGAAATGAAATATTACCATAGAAACTACTTCTTTCTACTTACTGCTTCAGCGTTAACCACAGTACTGTTGGCGAAACGCCTGTTTTGTAGAAAACATTGGACTACGGCCAAACATCCCGGGAAGGATTTTTAACAAAAACTATTTCTTTGTTGCCGATAACGTAGTACACATATATATATATATAAAATATGATTACAATTAATGGCTTGTATAAGTTAATGATTGATCTCCATTAAGTAGTGCTCAAGTTTCCAAAGTTTTAATATTATGATGTCCGTAATTAAAACATCAGAGCAGGTTTAGTGTGTATGAGGGTACACCGTGGACAAAAATTTTCAACATTTCCAATTGAGTGTTGCTTAGAGTAAAGCTGCGAATCTACAGTGTACGTTTCACAGAACAAACACGCGGAAAAGAAGGAGCGCTCCGAAGTCACTTATGGACCCTCAGCATCTTGCAGAGGGTTAATTCCCTAAAGACGAAAAGTCTGTCTATGAATCGTTCCTCTGTAAACACGTGCAGTTACACTGCCCAACGATCCACAAGAAGCAAATCGCTATCCACGCTATACACTTTTTCGGCTTGCACGCGTTATGTTGGTGTGGGTTTCGACACTTTCCGTTTAAAAAGCGTGCAAATGTAAGAAAATAAACATGAGTGTAGTTAGAAATAACGCGAATTGTGTGTGTGTGTGTGTGTGTGTGTGTGTGTGTGTGTGTGTGTGTGTGTGTCTGTGTGTGTGTGTGTGTGTGTGTGTGTGTGTGTGTCTTGCCTGCCTTTTTATTGCAGTAATCATAATAATAAAATGGAAACGTAAACATTACATAATTGAGATATGCTTGCCTGCCAAAAACGATATATTTTCTCTCATACATGATATACACTAAAATGAAAAAATTATAATTTTATTGCCTGGCAACAAACTTTATTATTTTTAACAATTACCATTGTCTGAAAAAGATTAAATGAATTTTTAAGTACTTTACTGTTGTTAAAACGTAAAAGGTTGCTGGTAAACTACCCCTTTCCCTTAACCGATTTTCGCCAAGGCAATAGGTCTTGAGAACTCTACAATACAGGGCTGTATACGAAACATTATTTGATTCTGTTTGAATTTGCGGCTGTTATCGTTTGCCAACAAAGAAATTACCCTTGATAAAAAAAAACCGTTGCTGGTAAACTACCCCTTTCCCTTAACCGATCTTCACCAAAAACAGTAGGTCGTGAGTACTCAAAAAAATCAGGGCTGTATGCAAAAATTATTTTATTCTGTTTGAATTTGCGGCTGTTATCGTTTGTCATAGAAAAAAAATCTACAGACAGACAGACACACGGATAGACACACAGACACACAGACACGTTTCGAAAAACGACTTTTTCATGTTTTGAGTGTACTCAATCTGAATCTGCAATAATCTCGAACACGATTTTTTTTGCCATCACCATTCTTCCATTTCCTTAAGGAACATGGAAGTAATAATGATAGAAGACATTGTAAAGATGAACCTAGTGATACAATTTTATTAATTAAAAGTGGTATGTGTGGTGTTTAATGCAAATACACAAACTGAAATTGGACAGAAAAGTGTACACATTAAACACGCTCAGAATTTCTATAATAATATAAACCAGTGAATAACAATGTCATAAATGTGCAATATAATATGTACTTCCAATATTAATGTATACAATGATTATTATGAAAAACTCATTTAACCAGAATTAAGGAAAATTGAGGTCACTGTCTGACCACACTAGGTGCAAGAAGTATTGGTGAATTATTATCAATATCACATGTAATTATAAAAGAACAACCATTGCAAAACAACAGTTACACTGTAAAGACAATTTCGACTTAAAAGAAACACATAAAGATGGGTATATCATTAATTCAGAATTAAATCAAAATGACATGGCATACTAAGACTATAAAAAATAAATGTTACATTAAAAACAAGCAAATAATTGTATTCTAATAAAAACTAAGCTATTTAGACGTTGTAATGGACATTTTAGAATATCTATATCACTGCAAAAGGGTGAACAGGACAAATTATGTCAATAAATATAGTGAATCATCTAGCTGACCATGCTCTAGGACATAGATAGCATGGTTAAAATTTATTAATCTTAGACAGTCATTGTACTTGGAAATTAAGAATTAAAATAGGTTAATTACAATTATAAATTCTCAGAATAGGAGAGTAGTTACATCTATTAACCATATGTTCTTAATCTAAAACAATAAATCTCGTCTGAAATTGTTATTATTTTGATGTTACCGTTGTATGAAAAAGTAATCATCTTTAAGCTATGCTTATATCTAATTTACAATTTAACAATAATAGTGATTATTTGAATAATGTTTTGGTGATAGTGTAAATTTGTAATTATTGACAAATGTGTAATTAGTTCATAGTGCATTGCTAGATATAGATATTATGCTATCATAGTAAGTAATTAATATTGCATACGACCTATATTTGCCTTCCATTCACTGAATTGCAAATTATTATACACCTTCCAATTGTATGAGCACTGGAATAAACTTTATAAACTTTTAATTAGCGACTAATTCGATTGGCAGATTCTGTCAACCTTATCACTTCAGAAATCTAACAAAAGTCAGTTATTTAACGGTAAAAGCATTTCGGCAAGCCTCGCGCTTGGTATTGTGGGTATATTTATTCAAATATAGACGCCTGATTTCCTTAAATATGATAAGTTTCACAAAGCATTTTCTATGGAATAAAATTTACAAAAAATACTATTACAAACACAATTCACTTATGCATCTTGAAATTGCAAATCATGGCATAAATTCGTCCATCCTATATAGTTCTCTATAGCTCAGGAAATTATGCAAAACATTATTTGATTCTGATTGAATTTACGGAAGTTATCATTCGTCATAGAAAAAATTACCCTTGTTAAAACAAAACGTTGCCGGTAAACTACAACTTTCCCTTATCCGATCTTCACCAAAAACAATAGGCTTGAAAACTCTACAATTCAATTCAGAGTTGCATGCAAAACTTATTTGATTATATTTGAATTTACGGCAGTTATTATTCGTCATAAAAAAAATTACCCTTGTTATCACATAAAACGTTGCATGTAAACTATCCCTTTCTCTTAACCGATCTTCACAAAAATCAATAGACCTGCAGATCATTACAATTCTGGAACGTAGGCAAAAAATTATTTGATTCTATTTGAATTTACGGCAGTGATCATTCGTCATAGAAAAAATTACCCTTGTTAAAACATAAAATGTGGCCGGTAAACTACCCCTTTCCCTTAACCGATCTTCACGAAAAACAATAGGTCTTGAGAACTCTACAATTCAGGGCTGTATGCGAAACATTATTTGATTCTGTTTGAAGTTGCGGCAGTTATCGTTTGCCATAGAAAAAAATAAGACCAAAACGATGTAAACTAGTGGAAGTTATAAAAATATATGTATGGAGAACCATACATGGCTTCCATGTGCTAAGATTTATATTTAAAATCATTTTCAAATGAAATATTACCATAAAAACTACTTCTTTCTAGTTACTGCTGCAGCCTTAACCACAGTACTGTGGTCACTAATCACTAACGTATACCACCTCACGTTATCGCACTCGATTTTCACTGATGATGGAAGTCGATGGCATTGGCGACACGTCTGGTTTTGTAGAAAACGTTGGACTACGGCCAAACATCCCGATAAGAATTTTTAACAAAAAATATTTCTTTGTTGCCGATAACGTAGTACACATATATATATAAAAAATATGCATAAAATTAATGGCTTGTATAAGTTAATGATTGATCTCCATTAAGTAGTGCTCAAGTTTCCAAAGTTTTAATATTATGATGTCCGTAATTAAAACATCAGAGCAGGTTTAGTGTGTATGAGGGTACACCCGTGGACAAAAATTTTCAACATTTCCTATTGAGTGTTGCTTAGAGTAAAGCTGCGAATCTACAGTGTACGTTTCACAGAACAAACACGCGGAAAAGAAGGAGCGCTCCGAAGTCACTTATGGACCCTCAGCATCTTGCAGAGGGTTAATTCCCTAAAGACGAAAAGTCTGTCTATGAATCGTTCCTCTGTAAACACGTGCAGTTACACTGCCCAACGATCCACAGGAAGCAAATCGCTATCGACGCTTGACACTTTTTCGGCTTGCACGCGTTATGTTGGTGTGGGTTTCGACACTTTCCATTTAAAAAGCGTGCAAATGTAAGAAAATAAACATGAGTGAGGCCAGAAATAACGCGAATAGTGTGTGTGTGTCTTCCGTGCCTTTTTATTGCAGTAATCACAATAATAAAATGGAAACGTATACATTACATAATTGAGATATGCTTGCCTGCCACAAACGATATATTTTCTCTCATACATGATTTACATTAAAATGAAAAAATTATAATTTTATTGCCTGGCAACAAACTTATTTTATTTTTAACAATTACCATTGTTTGAAAAAGTTTAAATGAATATTCAAGTACTTTAATGTTGTTAAAACATAAAAGGTTGCTGGTAAACTACCCCTTTCCCTTAACCGAGCTTAGCCAAAGACAATAGGTCTTGAAAACTCTACAATTCAGGGCTGTATGCGAAACATTATTTGATTCTGTTTGAATTTGCGGCTGTTATCCTTTGCCAACAAAAAAATTACCCTTGATAAAAAAAAACCGTTGCTGGTAAACTACCCCTTTCCCTTAACCGACCTTCACCAAAAACAGTAGGTCTTGATTACTCTAAAAAATCAGGGCTGTATTCAAAAATTATTTTATTCTGTTTGAATTTGCGGCTGTTATCGTTTGTCATAGAAAAAATTACCCTTGATAAAAAAACGTTGCTGGTAAACTACCCCTTTCCCTTGAGCCGCTCATCACCCATGACGTCACAACAAGATTTTAAACTTTCCAAGTTTGACATCCGAAAAATAAATTTCAAAAAAAAACCACAACTTACCTTGATGACCGGCTCACTTGTTCACTCGAACTAGGAGATGCCTCTTAGTGGAAGAATATCCACATGCTAGGTCCATTGGGGAATTGGACGAATGAGGTGACCTCAATTTTAAAATTTCGAAAAATAACAAATTTATTGAAACAATCATCTTTTGTTTTGTTACAATGAAAATTTCATAAAAATCCTGCTGTAAGTTATTCCATTTCAATATCTAAGTATGTAAAAAAATTCACTATTCAACATTCGAAAGTATACCATGAGAAAAATATACAATCTGTAAAATATCTGCAAAAATTACATATTTTTCTTACAATGATACATAGTGTCCAGACTGAAGGTATTCTATTAGAATAATAGAAAATATGTAAATTGTTAAAATCTCTGACCGGGTAACCAGAATTTAAAATTTCAAAATATTCAACATCTAAGATTTAAGAAATATTCCATGAAATTATATAGAATATATAAAACATTTAAAATCTCTTACATGGCAACTGAAAATTCTATAAAATAGATAAAACATTTAACATCTCTTACATGGCATACTGAAAATTATATAAAATATATAAAACATTTAACATCTCTTACATGGCATACTGAAAATTATATAAAATATATAAAACATTTAACATCTCTTACATGGCATACTGGAAATTATATACAACCTATAAAACATTTAACAAGCATTAGCAAGCACTACAGCCACAACAATTTAAACAATTATATTACCTAACAACATGCGCCCTCTGAAATCTAAATCAAACACTGGAAAGGAGAATCATTTAATCAAAAAGTATCATGCAAAATAAGGTAGAGAATTATATGCTTGTGTGGAACTCACAAGTGCATGTGCTCACCTTGCCCTAACTTGTATAAACCGGTGTACCACCAGGGCTTACAGATTTCAGAGTGCACAATTATATACAAAAACTATCAGAGAATCAGTTACATATATCTCTCAGAAGGTAAAAATATGGGGTGCATAAAATTATGAGCATATACATCTACAAACATTATAAATATATAAATAGTAAAATTTCCTCTTGTACAACAGTTCAGTTTTTTTTATTTGATAGGTTGAATACTTTTGAATTACTGTTCTAGCACAAGGTAATATATGGTTACCACTGTAGGTGGACTGCAACTCTTTTCACAACCAGATTTACACGTTCCAATAAAAAGGCAGCCACAATATAAGTTCCACACAGATTAGATTGTACTGGACATTACATGCGTATATGGACAACACAAGACAATTACATGAACACACTGAACCATTCAAAAAAGCAATTAAGGAACTCGATTGAATTTTGCTTCACTGAGCCAAATGAACCCCTTGGCTAATTCTTAACACATTTTCTTTAGTTTTATTTTTGTGACTTTTTTTTTGTAGGTACAAAAAGTTTTGCACATCAAATACACTGTCACTCATCATTAAAGAGAAATATGAGAAGCTATTCAAGTTCTGCAGAAACGTGCATGTTAGATTACAAGTGTACTGTGAAATGACAAAACTCCAGAATTAAGAAACTATGGTCCCTTTTTTTTTTTGTTGTGTTAAAAAGAAAGGCCAGAGCCCACTTGACTCCAAAACGAGCAGCGCAAAGCGCATCCCCGGCAAAAGTTAATAATTTGCACTCTTCATACCTGTTTAATGGTGCAAGCACGTGGTGTACGAGTTCCCAAAATACTTACGCACACATCTTGGTCTTTTCATACGGGGGCGTCAGCCAGGACGAGGGACCCCGTCAGCACACTTTTACCTTAGCCTGACATAATCATTTCCACAAACGCCGGCATAAAAAAGAAAACCACGAAACTTTTCCAGCTCTCTACAATTGAGACCAACACGAGGTGGAGAACAGCTCCTGATCAGCACAACTGACCTCGACCCGACAATCCAGTCAAGACAAACCCTCTCCACAGCTGATAACTCACCGACGGATTTCCCAAAGGCGCTCTACAAACCACGACGACGTACAGTAGGCGCACTCTAGCAGCGGGAACAAAAAGTACGGATACCCGTAGTCACAGACAGATAGCGCCAACATACGCAAACCAACGAAAGCAACCGATTCAATAGAACCAACACTTGTCGCAACGTCACACAGATAGCGGGAGAGTCCACTGTCCAAGGCGAACTACACAACCGCATGAAATTATCGCCCAGAATCCATATAACCACTAATTGCCGTACTCCTAGGTACGGCACACCCCCACAACAAAAGGAGTCCAACGGGTTGGACGACACCGGGACCGCCACCACCGGAGGAAAAGCGGGGACCGACTAAAAACCAATAAAAAAATAAAACCAGGCGGAAGTTGAAAACGAAAGGACACCAGAAGGAAGGACAAGGTGTGTGTGTGTGTATGTAGCTGGGTGTGTGTAAGTGTAGAAGATACGGGGAGTGTAAGCGGTCGCGACCTAAAGCAATAGAAAGAAGAAAGGAAAGGAGAGGAGCCAAAATACCGATAAAACTTTAAAACAATAAAACGCTAAAAAGTAAAACCATAAAACACAATCCCTCCAGCGAAGCCCCCCGAAAACCAAACCCGAGGACCCTAACTAATTCTAACAGGGGAACGCAGCCTGGCCATTTAATAACAAAGTTCAATCAGCTGCTGCACAAAACAGGTCGACCGTGAACTTGACATATCAAACCTAGACCAGATACATAAGACAAGGACGGGTTTATCAGATTACGCAAACGACAACAACTACATTCCACCCTGCAGCCTGCTATCAACAGCTCATAGTCCAACTCGCCCAGATAACAAATTTTACAACAATACAGCTGGTTACAAGTTTCTCTGTCAATTTCTAGACTCTGGATAAAATGACAAACAACGTATTTTGGTACTTAAACACCAAACAAACTACCCTTGACAATATCTCGCATCCCCATAAAACAACAAATTTAGTTGGGGTGTCCCGACCCGACACCGGACCAACGCCCAAGACCAAGATGATGTGCTAAGACAATAAAGACAACAATGACCACACAAGAACACAAACAAACAGATAAACACTTGAGAACACCGCAAGATACAATCAGAAATCGCCAGGCTGTGCGCAACCCCCCCTAGGGGTCCCGGCCCGGCAACCGCACCCAAAGACCAAGATTTACAACACTAATAACATATCACACTTGACATAACATGCCCAACTAAGATATGGAGGTCACCTCATCCATTTCCAAATTTCGGTTCAGAGGTGGCCAGGACAACGTCCAACCACGCTCTGCTACCATTTTTTAGCCGCTCATCACCCATGACGTCACAACAAGATTTTAAACTTTCCAAGTTTGACATCCGAAAAATAAATTTCAAAAAAAAACCACAACTTACCTTGATGACCGGCTCACTTGTTCACTCGAACTAGGAGATGCCTCCTAGTGGAAGAATATCCACATGCTAGGTCCATTGGGGAATTGGACGAATGAGGTGACCTCAATTTTAAAATTTCGAAAAATAACAAATTTATTGAAACAATGATCTTTTGTTTTGTTACAATGAAAATTTCATAAAAATCCTGCTGTAAGTTATTCCATTACAATATCTAAGTATGTAAAAAAATTCACTATTCAACATTCGAAAGTATACCATGAGAAAAATATACAATCTGTAAAATATCTGCAAAAATTACATGTTTTTCTTACAATGATACATAGTGTCCAGACTGAAGGTATTCTATTAGAATAATAGAAAATATGTAAATAGTTAAAATCTCTGACCGGGTAACCAGAATTTAAAATTTCAAAATATTCAACATCTAAGATTTAAGAAATATTCCATGAAATTATATAGAATATATAAAACATTTAAAATCTCTTACATGGCAACTGAAAATTCTATAAAATAGATAAAACATTTAACATCTCTTACATGGCATACTGAAAATTATATAAAATATATAAAACATTTAACATCTCTTACATGGCATACTGAAAATTATATAAAATATATAAAACATTTAACATCTCTTACATGGCATACTGAAAATTATATAAAATCTATAAAACATTTAACAAGCATTAGCAAGCACTACAGCCACAACAATTTAAACAATTATATTACCCAACAACATGCGCCCTCTGAAATCTAAATCAAACACTGGAAAGGAGAATCATTTAATCAAAAAATATCATGCAAAATAAGATAGAGAATTATATGCTTGTGTGGAACTCACAAGTGCATGTGCTCACCTTGCCCTAACTTGTATAAACCGGTGTACCACCAGGGCTTACAGATTTCAGAGTGCACAATTATATACAAAAACTATCAGAGAATCAGTTACATATATCTCTCAGAAGGTAAAAATATGGGGTGCATAAAATTATGAGCATATACATCTACAAACATTATAAATATATAAATAGTAAAATTTCCTCTTGTACAACAGTTCAGTTTTTTTTATTTGATAGGTTGAATACTTTTGAATTACTGTTCTAGCACAAGGTAATATATGGTTACCACTGTAGGTGGACTGCAACTCTTTTCACAACCAGATTTACACGTTCCAATAAAAAGGCAGCCACAATATAAGTTCCACACAGATTAGATTGTACTGGACATTACATGCGTATATGGACAACACAATACAATTACATGAACACACTGAACCATTCAAAAAAGCAATTAAGGAACTCGATTGAATTTTGCTTCACTGAGCCAAATGAACCCCTTGGCTAATTCTTAACACATTTTCTTAAGTTTTATTTTTGTGACTTTTTTTTTTGTAGGTACAAAAAGTTTTGCACATCAAATACACTGTCACTCATCATTAAAGAGAAATATGAGAAGCTATTCAAGTTCTGCAGAAACGTGCATGTTAGATTACAAGTGTACTGTGAAATGACAAAACTCCAGAATTAAGAAACTATGGTCCCTTTTTTTTTGTTGTGTTAAAAAGAAAGGACAGAGCCCACTTGACTCCAAAACGAGCAGCGCAAAGCGCATCCCCGGCAAAAGTTAATAATTTGCACTCTTCATACCTGTTTAATGGTGCAAGCACGTGGTGTACGAGTTCCCAAAATACTTACGCACACATCTTGGTCTTTTCATACGGGGGCGTCAGCCAAGACGAGGGACCCCGTCAGCACACTTTTACCTTAGCCTGACATAATCATTTCCACAAACGCCGGCATAAAAAAGAAAACCACGAAACTTTTCCAGCTCTCTACAATTGAGACCAACACGAGGTGGAGAACAGCTCCTGATCAGCACAACTGACCTCGACCCGACAATCCAGTCAAGACAAACCCTCTCCACAGCTGATAACTCACCGACGGATTTCCCAAAGGCGCTCTACAAACCACGACGACGTACAGTAGGCGCACTCTAGCAGCGGGAACAAAAAGTACGGATGCCCGTAGTCACAGACAGATAGCGCCAACATACGCAAACCAACGAAAGCAACCGATTCAATAGAACCAACACTTGTCGCAACGTCACACAGATAGCGGGAGAGACCACTGTCCAAGGCGAACTACACAACCGCATGAAATTAGCGCCCAGAATCCATATAACCACTACTTGCCGTACTCCTAGGTACGGCACACCCTTAACCGATCTTCACCAAAAACAGTAGGTCGTGAGTACTCTATAAAATCAGGGCTGTATGCAAAAATTATTTGATTCTGTTTGAATTTGCGGCTGTTATCGTTTGCCATAGAAATTACCCTTGTTAAAACATAAAACGTTGCAGGTAAACTACCCCTTTCACTTAACCGATCTTTACCAAAAACAAAATGTCTTGAGAACTCTACAATTTAGGGCTGTGTGCAAATAATCTTTTGATTCTGTTTGAATTTGCGGCTGTTATCAATTGCCCTAGAAAATACCCTTGCTAAAACATAAAACGTTGCCGGTAAACTACCCCTTTCCCTTAACCGATCTTCACAAAAACAATAGATCGTGAGTACTCTAAAAAATCAGGGCTGTATGCAAAAATTATTTGATTCTGTTTGTATTTGCGGCAGTTATCGTTTGCCATAGAAAAGAAATCTATAGACAGACAGACATGCAGATAGACACACACACACACAGACACACACACACACACACACACACACACACACACACGGACACACACTTTTCGAAAAACAACTTTTTTCATGTTTTGAGTGTAGTACAATCAGAATCTGAAATAATCTCGAACACGATTTTTTTTGCCATCACCATACTTCCATTTCCTGAAGGAACATGGAAGTAATAATGATAGAAGACATTGTAAAGATGAACCTAGTGATACAATTTTATTAATTAAAAGTGGTATGTGTGGTGTTTAATGCAAATACACAAACTGAAATTGGATAGAAAAGTGTACACATTAAACACGCTCAGAATTTCTATAATAATATAAACCAGTGAATAACAATGTCATAAATGTGCAACATAATATGTTTTTCCAATATTAATGTATACAATGATTATTATGAAAAACTAATTTAACCAGAATTAAGGAAAATTGAGGTCACTGTCTGACCACACTAGGTGCAAGAAGTATTGGTGAATTATTATCAATATCACATGTAATTATAAAAGAACAACCATTGCAAAACAACAGTTACACTGTAAAGACAATTTCGACTTAAAAGAACCACATAAAGATGGGTATATCATTCATTCAGAATTAAATCAAAATGACATGGCATACTAAGACTATAAAAAATAAATGTTACATTAAAAACAAGCAAATAATTGTATTCTAATAAAACTAAGCTGTTTAGAAGTCGTAATGGCCATCTTAGAATATCTATATCACTGCAAAAGTGTGAACAGGACAAATTATGTCAATAAATAAAGAGAATCATCTCACTGACCATGCTCTAGGACATAGATAGCATGTTTCAAATTTATTAATCTTAGACAATCATTGTACTTGGAAATTAAGAATTAAAATAGGTTAATTACAATTATAAATTCTCAGAATAGGAGAGTAGTTACATCTATTAACCATATGTTCTTAATCTAAAACAATAAATCTCGTCTGAAATTGTTATTATTTTGATGTTACCGTTGTATGAAAAAGTAATCATCTTTAAGCTATGCTTATATTTAATTTACAATTTAACAATAATAGTGATTATTTGAATAATGTCTTGGTGATAGTGTAAATTTGTAATTATTGACAAATGTGTAATGAGTTCAAAGTGCATTGCTAGATATAGATATTATGCTAACATAGTAAGTAATTAATATTGCATAGGACCTATATTTGCCTTAAATTTACTGAATTGCAAATTATTATACACCTTCCAATTGTATGAGCACTGGAATAAACTTTATAAACTTTTAATTAGCGACTAATTCGATCGGCAGATTCTATCAACCTTATCGCTTCAGAACTCTAACAAAAGTCAGTTATTTAACGGTAAAAGCATTTCGGCAAACCTCGCGCTTGGTATTGTGTGTATAATTATTCAAATATAGACGCCTGATTTCCTTAAATATGATTCGTTTCACAAAGCATTTTCTATGGAATAAAATTTACAATAAATACTATTACAAACATAATTCCCTTATGCATCCTGAAATTGCAAAACATGGCATAAATTCGTCCATTAGTATCAAAATTCACTTTTTTAAACTAACAGTCGATTAGTCGATACAATATTTTGATAAACTTATGTCTTATATATAACTAATTACTGATTGAATGAATGTTATTTACAATAACTAGGATACGTATAAAGTTCTTTTATAACAATTCTTAACATAATAAACATCTTAAATTGACAAAAATACAATGTTCAGTTCTAGGCTTCAGTTGGCCTATCACATCCGAAGTTAGTTTTATCGGTACTTATCATAAAACTTTGCAGGTAAACTACCCCTTTCTCTTACCCGATCATCACCAAAATCAATAGGTCTTGTGAACTCTACAATTCAGGGCCGTATGCAAACAATTATTTGTTTCTATTTGAATTTGCGGCTGTTATCGTTTGCCATATAAAATACCCTTGTTAAAACGAAAAACGTTGCATGTAAACTACCCCTTTCTCTTAACCGATCTTCACCAAAATCAACAGGCCTTCAGTCTTTCACAAGTGATGAACGTATGCTAAACAATATTTGATTTTGTTTGAATGTGCGGCAGTTATAGTTCGTCATAGAAAGAATTACCATTGTTAAACATAAAATGTTTCATGTAAACTACCCCATCCCCTTAACCGATCATCACCTAAATTAACGGACATTGAGTTCTCTATAGCTCAGGAAGGTACGCAAAACATTATTTGATTCTGTTTGAATGTGCGGCAGTTATAGTTCGTCATAGAAAAAATTACCCTTGTTAAAACAAAAACGTTGCCGGTAAACTACCCCTTTCCCTTAACCGATCTTCACCAAAAACAGTGGGGCTTGAAAACTCTACAATTCAGAGTTGCATGCAAAAACTTATTTGATTATGTTTGAATTTACGGCAGTTATCATTCGTCATAAAAAAATTACCCTTGCTATCACATAAAACGTTGCGTGTAAAATACCCCTTTCTCTTAACCGATCTTCACCAAAATCAATAGACCTTCAGTTCCTTACAATTCTGGAACGTATGCAAAAAATTATTTGATTCTATTTTAATTTACGGCAGTGATCATTCGTCATAGAAAAAATTACCCTTGTTAAATCATAAAATGAAGCGGGTAAACTACCCCTTCCCCTTAACCGATCTTCACGAAAAACAACAGGTCTTGGGAACTCTACAATTCAGGGCTGTATGCGAAACATTATTTGATTCTGTTTGAAGTTGCGGCTGTTATCGTTTGCCATAGAAAAAAATAAGACCAAAACGATGTAAACTAGTGTAAGTTATAAAAATATATGTATGGAGAACCATACATGACTTCCATGTGCTAAAATTTATATTTAAAATCATTTTCGAAATGAAATATTACCATAGAAACTACTTCTTTCTAGTTACTGCTGCAGCCTTAACCACAGTACTGTGGTCACTAACGTTTACCACCTCACGTTATGGCACTCTATTTTCACTGATGATGGAAGTCGATGGCATTGCCGAAACGCCTGTTTTGTAGAAAACATTGGTCTACGGCCAAACATCCCGGGAAGGATTTTTAACAAAAATTATTTCTTTGTTGCCGATAACGTAGTACACATATATATAAAAAATATGCATAAAATTAATGGCTTGTATAAGTTAATGATTGATCTCCATTAAGTAGTGCTCAAGTTTCCAAAGTTTTAATATTATGATGTCCGTAATTAAAACATCAGAGCAAGTTTAGTGTGTATGAGGGTACACCGTGGACAAAAATTTTCAACATTTCCTATTGAGTGTTGCTTAGAGTAAAGCTGCGAATCTACAGTGTACGTTTCACAGAACAAACACGCGGAAAGGAAGGAGCGCTCCGAAGTCACTCATGGACCCTCAGCATCTTGCAGAGGGTTAATTCCCTAAACACGAAAAGTCTGTCTATGAATCGTTCCTCTGTAAACACGTGCAGTTACACTGCCCAACGATCCACAGGAAGCAAATCGCTATCCACTCTGGACACTTTTTCGGCTTTCACGCGTTATGTTGGTGTGGGTTTCGACACTTTCCATTTAAGAAGCGTGCAAATGTAAGAAAATAAACATGAGTGAGGCCAGAAATAACGCGAATTGTGTGTGTGTGTGTGTGTGTGTGTCTTCCCTGCCTTTTTATTGCAGTAATCATAATAATAAAATGGAAACGTAAAAATTACATAATTGAGATATGCTTGCCTGCCACAAACGATACATTTTCTCTCATACATGATTTACATTAAAATGAAAAAATTATAATTTTATTGCTTGGCAACAAACTTATTTGATTTTTAACAATTACCATTGTTTGAAAAAGTTTAAATGAATTTTCAAGTACTTTACTGTTTTTAAAACGTAAAAGGTTGCTGGTAAACTGCCCCGTCCCGTTAACCGATCTTCACCAAAATCATAATTCCTTGAGATCTCTACAATTCAGGGACGTATGCAAAACATTATTTGATTCTGTTTGAATTTGCGGCTGTTATCGTTTGCCATAGAAAAAACACTTGTTAAAACATAAAACGTTGCGGGTAAACTACCCCTTTCCCTTAACTGATCTTTACCAAAAACAATAGGTCTTGAGAACTCTACAATTTAGGGCTGGGTGCAAATAATCTTTTGATTCTGTTTGAATTTGCGGCTGTTATCGTTTGCCATAAAAAATACCTTTGTTAAAACATAAAACGTTGCAGTTAACCTACCCCTTTCCCTTAACCGATCTTCACCAAAAACAATAGTTCGTGAGTACTCAAAAAAATCAGGGCTGTATGCAAAAATTATTTGATTCTGTTTGAATTTGCAGTTGTTATCGTTTGCAATAGGAAAAAAATCTACAGACAGACAGTCACACAGATAGACACAGAGACAGACACACAGACACACACACAGTCACTTTTCGAAAAACGACTTTTTTCATGTTTTGATTGTAGTACAATCAGAATCTGCAATAATCTCGAACACGATTTTCTTTGCCATCACCATACTTCCATTTCCTTAAGGAACATGGAAGTAATAATGATAGAAGACATTGTAAAGATGAACCTAGTGATACAATTTTATTAATTAAAAGTGGTATGTGTGGTGTTTAATGCAAATACACAGACTGAAATTGGATAGAAAAGTGTACACATTAAACACGCTCAGAATTTCTATAATAATATAAACCAGTGAATAACAATGTCATAAATGTGCAATATAATATGTACTTCCAATTTTAATGTATAAAATAATTATTATGAAAAACTAATTGAACCAGAATTAAGGAAAATTGAGGTCACTGTCTGACCACACTAGGTGCAAGAAGTATTGGTGAATTATTATCAATATCACATGTAATTATAAAAGAACAACCATTGCAAAACAACAGTTACACTGTAAAGACAATTTCGACTTAAAAGAAACACATAAAGATGGGTATATCATTAATTCAGAATTAAATCAAAATGACATGGCATACTAAGACTATAAAAAATAAATGTTACATTAAAAACAAACAAATAATTGTATTCTAATAAAAACTAAGCTTTTTAGAAGTTGTAATGGACATCTTACAATATCTATATCACTGCAAAAGTGTGAACAGGACAAATTATGTCAATAAATAAAGTGAATCATCTAACTGACGATGCTCTAGGACATAGATAGCATGGTTCAAATTTATTAATCTTAGATAATCATTGTACTTGGAAATTAAGAATTAAAATAGGTTAATTACAATTATAAATTCTCAGAATATGAGAGTAGTTACATCTATTAACCATATGTTCTTAATCTAAAACAATAAATATCGTCTGAAAATGTTCGACATTTTGAGGTTACCATTGTATGAAAAAGTAATCATCTTTAAGCTATGCTTATATTTAATTTACAATTTAACAATAATAGTGATTATTTGAATAATGTCTTTGTGATAGCGTAATGGTGTAATTATTGACAACTTTGTAATTAGTTCAAAGTGCATTGCTAGATATAGATATTATGCTAACATAGTAAGTAATTAATATTGCATAGGACCTATATTTGCCTTAAATTCACTGAATTGAAAAAGTAATCATCTTTCAGCTATGCTTATATTTAATTTACAATTTAACAATAATAGTGATTATTTGAATAATGTCTTTGTGATAGCGTAATGGTGTAATTATTGAAAAGTTTGTAATTAGTTCAAAGTGAATTGCTAGATATAGATATTATGCTAACATAGTAAGTAATTAATATTGCATAGGACCTATATTTGCCTTAAATTCACTGAATTGCAAATTATTATACACCTTCCAATTGTATGAGCACTGGAATAAATTTTATAAACTTTTAATTAGCGACTAATTCGATCAGCAGATTCTATCAACCTTATCGCTTCAGAACTCTAACAAAAGTCAGTTATTTAACGGTAAAAGCATTTCGGCAAACTTCGCGCTTGGTATTGTGGGTATAATTATTCAAATATAGACGCCTGATTTCCTTAAATATGATAAGTTTCACAAAGCATTTTCTATGGAATAAAATTTACAATAAATACTATTACAAACACAATTCACTTATGCATCTTGAAATTGCAAATCATGGCATAAATTCGTCCATTAGTATCAAAATTCACTTTTTTAAACTAACAGTCGATTAGTCGATACAATATTTTGATAAACTTATGTCTTATATATAACTAATTACTGATTGAATGAATGTTATTCACAATAACTAGGATACGTATAAAGATCTTTTATAACAATTCTTAACATAATAAACATCTTAAATTGACAAAAATACAATGTTCAGTTCTAGGCTTCAGTTGGCCTATCACATCCGAAGTTAGTTTTATCGGTACTTATCATAAAACTTTGCAGTTAAACTACCCCTTTCTCTTACCCGATCATCACCAAAATCAATAGGTCTTTTGAACTCTACAATTCAGGGCTGAATGCAAACAATTATTTGTTTCTATTTGAATTTGCAGCTATTATCGTTTGCCATATAAAATACCCTTGTTAAAACGAAAAACGTTGCATGTAAACTACCCCTTTCTCTTAACCGATCTTCACCAAAATCAACAGGCCTTCAGTCTTTCACAAGTGATGAACGTATGCTAAACAATATTTGATTTTGTTTGAATGTGCGGCAGTTATAGTTCGTCATATAAAGAATTACCATTGTTAAACATAAAATGTTTCATGTAAACTACCCCATCCCCTTAACCGATCATCACCTAAATTAACGGACATTGAGTTCTCTATAGCTCAGGAAGGTATGCAAAACATTATTTGATTCTGTTTGGATGTGCGGCAGTTATAGTTCGTCATAGAAAAAATTACCCTTGTTAAAACAAAAACGTTGCCGGTAAACTACCCCTTTCCCTTAACCGATCTTCACCAAAAACAGTGGGGCTTGAAAACTCTACAATTCAGAGTTGCATGCAAAAACTTATTTGATTATGTTTGAATTTACGGCAGTTATCATTCGTCATAAAAAAATTACCCTTGTTATCACATAAAACGTTGCGTGTAAACTACCCCTTTCTCTTAACCGATCTTCACCAAAATCAATAGACCTTCAGTTCCTTACAATTCTGGAACGTATGCAAAAAATTATTTGATTCTATTTGAATTTACGGCAGTGATCATTCGTCATAGAAAAAATTACCCTTGTTAAATCATAAAATGAATCGGGTAAACTACCCCTTCCCCTTAACCGATCTTCACGAAAAACAACAGGTCTTGGGAACTCTACAATTCAGGGCTGTATGCGAAACATTATTTGATTCTGTTTGAAGTTGCGGCTGTTATCGTTTGCCATAGAAAAAAATAAGACCAAAACGATGTAAACTAGTGTAAGTTATAAAAATATATGTATGGAGAACCATACATGACTTCCATGTGCTAAGATTTATATTTAAAATCATTTTCGAAATGAGATATTACCATAGAAACTACTTCTTTCTAGTTACTGCTGCAGCCTTAACCACAGTACTGTGGTCACTAACGTTTACCACCTCACGTTATGGCACTCTATTTTCACTGATGATGGAAGTCGATGGCATTGCCGAAACGCCTGTTTTGTAGAAAACATTGGTCTACGGCCAAACATCCCGGGAAGGATTTTTAACAAAAATTATTTCTTTGTTGCCGATAACGTAGTACACATATATATAAAAAATATGCATAAAATTAATGGCTTGTATAAGTTAATGATTGATCTCCATTAAGTAGTGCTCAAGTTTCCAAAGTTTTAATATTATGATGTCCGTAATTAAAACATCAGAGCAAGTTTAGTGTGTATGAGGGTACACCGTGGACAAAAATTTTCAACATTTCCTATTGAGTGTTGCTTAGAGTAAAGCTGCGAATCTACAGTGTACGTTTCACAGAACAAACACGCGGAAAGGAAGGAGCGCTCCGAAGTCACTCATGGACCCTCAGCATCTTGCAGAGGGTTAATTCCGTAAACACGAAAAGTCTGTCTATGAATCGTTCCTCTGTAAACACGTGCAGTTACACTGCCCAACGATCCACAGGAAGCAAATCGCTATCCACGCTGGACACTTTTTCGGCTTGCACGCGTTATGTTGGTGTGGGTTTCGACACTTTCCATTTAAGAAGCGTGCAAATGTAAGAAAATAAACATGAGTGAGGCCAGAGATAACGCGAATTGTGTGTGTGTGTGTGTGTCTTCCCTGCCTTTTTATTGCAGTAATCGTAATAATAAAATGGAAACGTAAAAATTACATAATTGAGATATGCTTGCCTGCCACAAACGATACATTTTCTCTCATACATGATTTACATTAAAATGAAAAAATTATAATTTTATTGCTTGGCAACAAACTTATTTTATTTTTAACAATTACCATTGTTTGAAAAAGTTTAAATGAATGTTCAAGTACTTTACTGTTTTTAAAACGTAAAAGGTTGCTGGTAAACTGCCCCGTCCCGTTAACCGATCTTCACCAAAATCATAATTCCTTGAGATCTCTACAATTCAGGGATGTATGCAAAACATTATTTGATTCTGTTTGAATTTGCGGCTGTTATCGTTTGCCATAGAAAAAACACTTGTTAAAACATAAAACGTTGCGGGTAAACTACCCCTTTCCCTTAACTGATCTTTACCAAAAACAATAGGTCTTGAGAACTCTACAATTTAGGGCTGGGTGCAAATAATCTTTTGATTCTGTTTGAATTTGCGGCATTTATCGTTTGCCATAAAAAATACCTTTGTTAAAACATAAAACGTTGCAGTTAACCTACCCCTTTCCCTTAACCGATCTTCACCAAAAACAATAGTTCGTGAGTACTCAAAAAAATCAGGGCTGTATGCAAAAATTATTTGATTCTGTTTGAATTTGCAGTTGTTATCGTTTGCAATAGGAAAAAAATCTACAGACAGACAGTTACACAGATAGACACAGAGACAGACACACAGACACACACACAGTCACTTTTCGAAAAACGACTTTTTTCATGTTTTGATTGTAGTACAATCAGAATCTGCAATAATCTCGAACACGATTTTCTTTGCCATCACCATACTTCCATTTCCTTAAGGAACATGGAAGTAATAATGATAGAAGACATTGTAAAGATGAACCTAGTGATACAATTTTATTAATTAAAAGTGGTATGTGTGGTGTTTAATGCAAATACACAGACTGAAATTGGATAGAAAAGTGTACACATTAAACACGCTCAGAATTTCTATAAGAATATAAACCAGTGAATAACAATGTCATAAATGTGCAATATAATATGTACTTCCAATATTAATGTATACAATAATTATTATGAAAAACTAATTGAACCAGAATTAAGGAAAATTGAGGTCACTGTCTGACCACACTAGGTGCAAGAAGTATTGGTCAATATCACATGTAATTATAAAAGAACAACCATTGCAAAACAACAGTTACACTGTAAAGGCAATTTCGACTTAAAAGAAACACATAAAGATGGGTATATCATTAATTCAGAATTAAATCAAAATGACATGGCATACTAAGACTATAAAAAATAAATGTTACATTAAAAACAAACAAATAATTGTATTCTAATAAAAACTAAGCTTTTTAGAAGTTGTAATGGACATCTTACAATATCTATATCACTGCAAAAGTGTGAACAGGACAAATTATGTCAATAAATAAAGTGAATCATCTAACTGACGATGCTCTAGGACATAGATAGCATGGTTCAAATTTATTAATCTTAGATAATCATTGTACTTGGAAATTAAGAATTAAAATAGGTTAATTACAATTATAAATTCTCAGAATATGAGAGTAGTTACATCTATTAACCATATGTTCTTAATCTAAAACAATAAATCTCGTCTGAAAATGTTCGACATTTTGAGGTTACCATTGTATGAAAAAGTAATCATCTTTAAGCTATGCTTATATTTAATTTACAATTTAACAATAATTGTGATTATTTGAATAATGTCTTTGTGATAGCGTAATGGTGTAATTATTGACAACTTTGTAATTAGTTCAAAGTGCATTGCTAGATATAGATATTATGCTAACATAGTAAGTAATTAATATTGCATAGGACCTATATTTGCCTTAAATTCACTGAATTGAAAAAGTAATCATCTTTCAGCTATGCTTATATTTAATTTACAATTTAACAATAATAGTGATTATTTGAATAATGTCTTTGTGATAGCGTAATGGTGTAATTATTGAAAAGTTTGTAATTAGTTCAAAGTGAATTGCTAGATATAGATATTATGCTAACATAGTAAGTAATTAATATTGCATAGGACCTATATTTGCCTTAAATTCACTGAATTGCAAATTATTATACACCTTCCAATTGTATGAGCACTGGAATAAATTTTATAAACTTTTAATTAGCGACTAATTCGATCAGCAGATTCTATCAACCTTATCGCTTCAGAACTCTAACAAAAGTCAGTTATTTAACGGTAAAAGCATTTCGGCAAACCTCGCGCTTGGTATTGTGGGTATAATTATTCAAATATAGACGCCTGATTTCCTTAAATATGATAAGTTTCACAAAGCATTTTCTATGGAATAAAATTTACAATAAATACTATTACAAACACAATTCACTTATGCATCTTGAAATTGCAAATCATGGCATAAATTCGTCCATTAATATCAAAATTCACTTTTTTAAACTAACAGTCGATTAGTCGATACAATATTTTGATAAACTTATGTCTTATATATAACTAATTACTGATTGAATGAATGTTATTTACAATAACTAGGATACGTATAAAGTTCTTTTATAACAATTCTTAACATAATAAAAATCTTAAATTGACAAAAATACAATGTTCAGTTCTAGGCTTCAGTTGGCCTATCACATCCGAAGTTATTTTTATCGGTACTTATCATAAAACGTTGCAGGTAAACTACCCCTTTCTCTTACCGGATCTTCACCAAAATCAATAGGTCTTGTGAACTCTACAATTCAGGGCTGTATGCAAACAATTATTTGTTTCTATTTGAATTTGCGGCTGTTATCGTTTGCCATATAAAATACCCTTGTTAAAACGAAAAACGTTGCATGTAAACTACCCCTTTCTCTAACCGATCTTCACCAAAATCAACAGGCCTTCAGTCTTTCACAAGTGATGAACGTATGCTAAACAATATTTGATTTTGTTTGAATGTGCGGCAGTTATAGTTCGTCATAGAAAGAATTACCATTGTTAAACATAAAATGTTTCATGTAAACTACCCCATCCCCTTAACCGATCATCACCTAAATTAACGGACATTGAGTTCTCTATAGCTCAGGAAGGTATGCAAAACATTATTTGATTCTGTTTGAATGTGCGGCAGTTATAGTTCGTCATAGAAAAAATTACCCTTGTTAAAACAAAAACGTTGCCGGTAAACTACCCCTTTCCCTTAACCGATCTTCACCAAAAACAGTGGGGCTTGAAAACTCTACAATTCAGAGTTGCATGCAAAAACTTATTTGATTATGTTTGAATTTACGGCAGTTATCATTCGTCATAAAAAAATTACCCTTGTTATCACATAAAACGTTGCGTGTAAACTACCCCTTTCTCTTAACCGATCTTCACCAAAATCAATAGACCTTCAGTTCCTTACAATTCTGGAACGTATGCAAAAAATTATTTGATTCTATTTGAATTTACGGCAGTGATCATTCGTCATAGAAAAAATTACCCTTGTTAAATCATAAAATGAATCGGGTAAACTACCCCTTCCCCTTAACCGATCTTCACGAAAAACAACAGGTCTTGGGAACTCTACAATTCAGGGCTGTATGCGAAACATTATTTGATTCTGTTTGAAGTTGCGGCTGTTATCGTTTGCCATAGAAAAAAATAAGACCAAAACGATGTAAACTAGTGTAAGTTATAAAAATATATGTATGGAGAACCATACATGACTTCCATGTGCTAAGATTTATATTTAAAATCATTTTCGAAATGAAATATTACCATAGAAACTACTTCTTTCTAGTTACTGCTGCAGCCTTAACCACAGTACTGTGGTCACTAACGTTTACCACCTCACGTTATGGCACTCTATTTTCACTGATGATGGAAGTCGATGGCATTGCCGAAACGCCTGTTTTGTAGAAAACATTGGTCTACGGCCAAACATCCCGGGAAGGATTTTTAACAAAAATTATTTCTTTGTTGCCGATAACGTAGTACACATATATATAAAAAATATGCATAAAATTAATGGCTTGTATAAGTTAATGATTGATCTCCATTAAGTAGTGCTCAAGTTTCCAAAGTTTTAATATTATGATGTCCGTAATTAAAACATCAGAGCAAGTTTAGTGTGTATGAGGGTACACCGTGGACAAAAATTTTCAACATTTCCTATTGAGTGTTGCTTAGAGTAAAGCTGCGAATCTACAGTGTACGTTTCACAGAACAAACACGCGGAAAGGAAGGAGCGCTCCGAAGTCACTCATGGACCCTCAGCATCTTGCAGAGGGTTAATTCCGTAAACACGAAAAGTCTGTCTATGAATCGTTCCTCTGTAAACACGTGCAGTTACACTGCCCAACGATCCACAGGAAGCAAATCGCTATCCACGCTGGACACTTTTTCGGCTTGCACGCGTTATGTTGGTGTGGGTTTCGACACTTTCCATTTAAGAAGCGTGCAAATGTAAGAAAATAAACATGAGTGAGGCCAGAGATAACGCGAATTGTGTGTGTGTGTGTGTGTGTGTGTGTGTGTGTGTGTGTGTGTGTGTGTGTGTGTCTTCCCTGCCTTTTTATTGCAGTAATCGTAATAATAAAATGGAAACGTAAAAATTACATAATTGAGATATGCTTGCCTGCCACAAACGATACATTTTCTCTCATACATGATTTACATTAAAATGAAAAAATTATAATTTTATTGCTTGGCAACAAACTTATTTTATTTTTAACAATTACCATTGTTTGAAAAAGTTTAAATGAATTTTCAAGTACTTTACTGTTTTTAAAACGTAAAAGGTTGCTGGTAAACTGCCCCGTCCCGTTAACCGATCTTCACCAAAATCATAATTCCTTGAGATCTCTACAATTCAGGGATGTATGCAAAACATTATTTGATTCTGTTTGAATTTGCGGCTGTTATCGTTTGCCATAGAAAAAACACTTGTTAAAACATAAAACGTTGCGGGTAAACTACCCCTTTCCCTTAACTGATCTTTACCAAAAACAATAGGTCTTGAGAACTCTACAATTTAGGGCTGGGTGCAAATAATCTTTGATTCTGTTTGAATTTGCGGCATTTATCGTTTGCCATAAAAAATACCTTTGTTAAAACATAAAACGTTGCAGTTAACCTACCCCTTTCCCTTAACCGATCTTCACCAAAAACAATAGTTCGTGAGTACTCAAAAAAATCAGGGCTGTATGCAAAAATTATTGGATTCTGTTTGAATTTGCAGTTGTTATCGTTTGCAATAGGAAAAAAATCTACAGACAGACAGTTACACAGATAGACACAGAGACAGACTCACAGACACACACACAGTCACTTTTCGAAAAACGACTTTTTCCATGTTTTGATTGTAGTACAATCAGAATCTGCAATAATCTCGAACACGATTTTCTTTGCCATCACCATACTTCCATTTCCTTAAGGAACATGGAAGTAATAATGATAGAAGACATTGTAAAGATGAACCTAGTGATACAATTTTATTAATTAAAAGTGGTATGTGTGGTGTTTAATGCAAATACACAGACTGAAATTGGATAGAAAAGTGTACACATTAAACACGCTCAGAATTTCTATAAGAATATAAACCAGTGAATAACAATGTCATAAATGTGCAATATAATATGTACTTCCAATATTAATGTATACAATAATTATTATGAAAAACTAATTGAACCAGAATTAAGGAAAATTGAGGTCACTGTCTGACCACACTAGGTGCAAGAAGTATTGGTCAATATCACATGTAATTATAAAAGAACAACCATTGCAAAACAACAGTTACACTGTAAAGGCAATTTCGACTTAAAAGAAACACATAAAGATGGGTATATCATTAATTCAGAATTAAATCAAAATGACATGGCATACTAAGACTATAAAAAATAAATGTTACATTAAAAACAAACAAATAATTGTATTCTAATAAAAACTAAGCTTTTTAGAAGTTGTAATGGACATCTTACAATATCTATATCACTGCAAAAGTGTGAACAGGACAAATTATGTCAATAAATAAAGTGAATCATCTAACTGACGATGCTCTAGGACATAGATAGCATGGTTCAAATTTATTAATCTTAGATAATCATTGTACTTGGAAATTAAGAATTAAAATAGGTTAATTACAATTATAAATTCTCAGAATATGAGAGTAGTTACATCTATTAACCATATGTTCTTAATCTAAAACAATAAATCTCGTCTGAAAATGTTCGACATTTTGAGGTTACCATTGTATGAAAAAGTAATCATCTTTAAGCTATGCTTATATTTAATTTACAATTTAACAATAATTGTGATTATTTGAATAATGTCTTTGTGATAGCGTAATGGTGTAATTATTGACAACTTTGTAATTAGTTCAAAGTGCATTGCTAGATATAGATATTATGCTAACATAGTAAGTAATTAATATTGCATAGGACCTATATTTGCCTTAAATTCTCTGAATTGAAAAAGTAATCATCTTTCAGCTATACTTATATTTAATTTACAATTTAACAATAATAGTGATTATTTGAATAATGTCTTTGTGATAGCGTAATGGTGTAATTATTGAAAAGTTTGTAATTAGTTCAAAGTGAATTGCTAGATATAGATATTATGCTAACATAGTAAGTAATTAATATTGCATAGGACCTATATTTGCCTTAAATTCACTGAATTGCAAATTATTATACACCTTCCAATTGTATGAGCACTGGAATAAATTTTATAAACTTTTAATTAGCGACTAATTCGATCAGCAGATTCTATCAACCTTATCGCTTCAGAACTCTAACAAAAGTCAGTTATTTAACGGTAAAAGCATTTCGGCAAACCTCGCGCTTGGTATTGTGGGTATAATTATTCAAATATAGACGCCTGATTTCCTTAAATATGATAAGTTTCACAAAGCATTTTCTATGGAATAAAATTTACAATAAATACTATTACAAACACAATTCACTTATGCATCTTGAAATTGCAAATCATGGCATAAATTCGTCCATTAATATCAAAATTCACTTTTTTAAACTAACAGTCGATTAGTCGATACAATATTTTGATAAACTTATGTCTTATATATAACTAATTACTGATTGAATGAATGTTATTTACAATAACTAGGATACGTATAAAGTTCTTTTATAACAATTCTTAACATAATAAAAATCTTAAATTGACAAAAATACAATGTTCAGTTCTAGGCTTCAGTTGGCCTATCACATCCGAAGTTATTTTTATCGGTACTTATCATAAAACGTTGCAGGTAAACTACCCCTTTCTCTTACCGGATCTTCACCAAAATCAATAGGTCTTGTGAACTCTACAATTCAGGGCTGTATGCAAACAATTATTTGTTTCTATTTGAATTTGCGGCTGTTATCGTTTGCCATATAAAATACCCTTGTTAAAACGAAAAACGTTGCATGTAAACTACCCCTTTCTCTTAACCGATCTTCACCAAAATCAACAGGCCTTCAGTCTTTCACAAGTGATGAACGTATGCTAAACAATATTTGATTTTGTTTGAATGTGCGGCAGTTATAGTTCGTCATAGAAAGAATTACCATTGTTAAACATAAAATGTTTCATGTAAACTACCCCATCCCCTTAACCGATCATCACCTAAATTAACGGACATTGAGTTCTCTATAGCTCAGGAAGGTATGCAAAACATTATTTGATTCTGTTTGAATGTGCGGCAGTTATAGTTCGTCATAGAAAAAATTACCCTTGTTAAAACAAAAACGTTGCCGGTAAACTACCCCTTTCCCTTAACCGATCTTCACCAAAAACAGTGGGGCTTGAAAACTCTACAATTCAGAGTTGCATGCAAAAACTTATTTGATTATGTTTGAATTTACGGCAGTTATCATTCGTCATAAAAAAATTACCCTTGTTATCACATAAAACGTTGCGTGTAAACTACCCCTTTCTCTTAACCGATCTTCACCAAAATCAATAGACCTTCAGTTCCTTACAATTCTGGAACGTATGCAAAAAATTATTTGATTCTATTTGAATTTACGGCAGTGATCATTCGTCATAGAAAAAATTACCCTTGTTAAATCATAAAATGAATCTGGTAAACTACCCCTTCCCCTTAACCGATCTTCACGAAAAACAACAGGTCTTGGGAACTCTACAATTCAGGGCTGTATGCGAAACATTATTTGATTCTGTTTGAAGTTGCGGCTGTTATCGTTTGCCATAGAAAAAAATAAGACCAAAACGATGTAAACTAGTGTAAGTTATAAAAATATATGTATGGAGAACCATACATGACTTCCATGTGCTAAGATTTATATTTAAAATCATTTTCGAAATGAAATATTACCATAGAAACTACTTCTTTCTAGTTACTGCTGCAGCCTTAACCACAGTACTGTGGTCACTAACGTTTACCACCTCACGTTATGGCACTCTATTTTCACTGATGATGGAAGTCGATGGCATTGCCGAAACGCCTGTTTTGTAGAAAACATTGGTCTACGGCCAAACATCCCGGGAAGGATTTTTAACAAAAATTATTTCTTTGTTGCCGATAACGTAGTACACATATATATAAAAAAATGCATAAAATTAATGGCTTGTATAAGTTAATGATTGATCTCCATTAAGTAGTGCTCAAGTTTCCAAAGTTTTAATATTATGATGTCCGTAATTAAAACATCAGAGCAAGTTTAGTGTGTATGAGGGTACACCGTGGACAAAAATTTTCAACATTTCCTATTGAGTGTTGCTTAGAGTAAAGCTGCGAATCTACAGTGTACGTTTCACAGAACAAACACGCGGAAAGGAAGGAGCGCTCCGAAGTCACTCATGGACCCTCAGCATCTTGCAGAGGGTTAATTCCGTAAACACGAAAAGTCTGTCTATGAATCGTTCCTCTGTAAACACGTGCAGTTACACTGCCCAACGATCCACAGGAAGCAAATCGCTATCCACGCTGGACACTTTTTCGGCTTGCACGCGTTATGTTGGTGTGGGTTTCGACACTTTCCATTTAAGAAGCGTGCAAATGTAAGAAAATAAACATGAGTGAAGCCAGAAATAACGCGAATTGTGTGTGTGTGTGTGTGTGTCTTCCCTGCCTTTTTATTGCAGTAATCGTAATAATAAAATGGAAACGTAAAAATTACATAATTGAGATATGCTTGCCTGCCACAAACGATACATTTTCTCTCATACATGATTTACATTAAAATGAAAAAATTATAATTTTATTGCTTGGCAACAAACTTATTTTATTTTTAACAATTACCATTGTTTGAAAAGTTTAAATGAATTTTCAAGTACTTTACTGTTTTTAAAACGTAAAAAGTTGCTGGTAAACTGCCCCGTCCCGTTAACCGATCTTCACCAAAATCATAATTCCTTGAGATCTCTACAATTCAGGGACGTATGCAAAACATTATTTGATTCTGTTTGAATTTGCGGCTGTTATCGTTTGCCATAGAAAAAACACTTGTTAAAACATAAAACGTTGCGGGTAAACTACCCCTTTCCCTTAACTGATCTTTACCAAAAACAATAGGTCTTGAGAACTCTACAATTTAGGGCTGGGTGCAAATAATCTTTTGATTCTGTTTGAATTTGCGGCTGTTATCGTTTGCCATAAAAAATACCTTTGTTAAAACATAAAACGTTGCAGTTAACCTACCCCTTTCCCTTAACCGATCTTCACCAAAAACAATAGTTCGTGAGTACTCTAAAAAATCAGGGCTGTATGCAAAAATTATTTGATTCTGTTTGAATTTGCAGTTGTTATCGTTTGCAATAGGAAAAAAGTCTACAGACAGACAGTCACACAGATAGACACAGAGACAGACACACAGACACACACACAGTCACTTTTCGAAAAACGACTTTTTTCATGTTTTGATTGTAGTACAATCAGAATCTGCAATAATCTCGAACACGATTTTCTTTGCCATCACCATACTTCCATTTCCTTAAGGAACATGGAAGTAATAATGATAGAAGACATTGTAAAGATGAACCTAGTGATACAATTTTATTAATTAAAAGTGGTATGTGTGGTGTTTAATGCAAATACACAGACTGAAATTGGATAGAAAAGTGTACACATTAAACACGCTCAGAATTTCTATAATAATATAAACCAGTGAATAACAATGTCATAAATGTGCAATATAATATGTACTTCCAATATTAATGTATACAATAATTATTATGAAAAACTAATTGAACCAGAATTAAGGAAAATTGAGGTCAGTGTCTGACCACACTAGGTGCAAGAAGTATTGGTGAATTATTATCAATATCACGTGTAATTATAAAAGAACAACCATTGCAAAACAACAGTTACACTGTAAAGACAATTTCGACTTAAAAGAAACACATAAAGATGGGTATATCATTAATTCAGAATTAAATCAAAATGACATGGCATACTAAGACTATAAAAAATAAATGTTACATTAAAAACAAACAAATAATTGTATTCTAATAAAAACTAAGCTTTTTAGAAGTTGTAATGGACATCTTACAATATCTATATCACTGCAAAAGTGTGAACAGGACAAATTATGTCAATAAATAAAGTGAATCATCTAACTGACGATGCTCTAGGACATAGATAGCATGGTTCAAATTTATTAATCTTAGATAATCATTGTACTTGGAAATTAAGAATTAAAATAGGTTAATTACAATTATAAATTCTCAGAATATGAGAGTAGTTACATCTATTAACCATATGTTCTTAATCTAAAACAATAAATCTCGTCTGAAAATGTTCGACATTTTGAGTTTACCATTGTATGAAAAAGTAATCATCTTTAAGCTATGCTTATATTTAATTTACAATTTAACAATAATAGTGATTATTTGAATAATGTCTTTGTGATAGCGTAATGGTGTAATTATTGACAACTTTGTAATTAGTTCAAAGTGCATTGCTAGATATAGATATTATGCTAACATAGTAAGTAATTAATATTGCATAGGACCTATATTTGCCTTAAATTCACTGAATTGAAAAAGTAATCATCTTTCAGCTATGCTTATATTTAATTTACAATTTAACAATAATAGTGATTATTTGAATAATGTCTTTGTGATAGCGTAATGGTGTAATTATTGAAAAGTTTGTAATTAGTTCAAAGTGAATTGCTAGATATAGATATTATGCTAACATAGTAAGTAATTAATATTGTATAGGACCTATATTTGCCTTAAATTCACTGAATTGCAAATTATTATACACCTTCTAATTGTATGAGCACTGGAATAAATTTTATAAACTTTTAATTAGCGACTAATTCGATCAGCAGATTCTATCAACCTTATCGCTTCAGAACTCTAACAAAAGTCAGTTATTTAACGGTAAAAGCATTTCGGCAAACCTCGCGCTTGGTATTGTGGGTATAATTATTCAAATATAGACGCCTGATTTCCTTAAATATGATAAGTTTCACAAAGCATTTTCTATGGAATAAAATTTACAATAAATTCTATTACAAACACAATTCACTTATGCATCTTGAAATTGCAAATCATGGCATAAATTCGTCCATTAATATCAAAATTCACTTTTTTAAACTAACAGTCGATTAGTCGATACAATATTTTGATAAACTTATGTCTTATATATAACTAATTACTGATTGAATGAATGTTATTTACAATAACTAGGATACGTATAAAGTTCTTTTATAACAATTCTTAACATAATAAACATCTTAAATTGACAAAACTACAATGTTCAGTTCTAGGCTTCAGTTGGCCTATCACATCCGAAGTTATTTTTATCGGTACTTATCATAAAACGTTGCAGGTAAACTACCCCTTTCTCTTACCGGATCTTCACCAAAATCAATAGGTCTTGTGAACTCTACAATTCAGGGCTGTATGCAAACAATTATTTGTTTCTATTTGAATTTGCGGCTGTTATCGTTTGCCAATAAAAATACCCTTGTTAAAACGTAAAACGTTGCATGTAAACTACCCCTTTCTCTTAACCGATCTTCACCAAAATCAATAGACATTCAGTTCCTTACAATTATGGAACGTTTGCAAAAAATTATTTGATTCTATTTTAATTTACAGCAGTGATCATTCGTCATAGAAAAAATTACCCTTGTTAAATCATAAAATGAAGCCGGTAAACTACCCCTTCCCCTTAACCGATCTTCACGAAAAACAACAGGTCTTGGGAACTCTACAATTCAGGGCTGTATGCGAAACATTATTTGATTCTGTTTGAAGTTGCGGCTGTTATCGTTTGCCATAGAAAAAAATAAGACCAAAACGATGTAAACTAGTGTAAGTTATAAAAATATATGTATGGAGAACCATACATGACTTCCATGTGCTAAGATTTATATTTAAAATCATTTTCGAAATGAAATATTACCATAGAAACTACTTCTTTCTAGTTACTGCTGCAGCCTTAACCACAGTACTGTGGTCACTAACGTTTACCACCTCACGTTATGGCACTCTATTTTCACTGATGATGGAAGTCGATGGCATTGCCGAAACGCCTGTTTTGTAGAAAACATTGGTCTACGGCCAAACATCCCGGGAAGGATTTTTAACAAAAATTATTTCTTTGTTGCCGATAACGTAGTACACATATATATAAAAAATATGCATAAAATTAATGGCTTGTATAAGTTAATGATTGATCTCCATTAAGTAGTGCTCAAGTTTCCAAAGTTTTAATATTATGATGTCCGTAATTAAAACATCAGAGCAAGTTTAGTGTGTATGAGGGTACACCGTGGACAAAAATTTTCAACATTTCCTATTGAGTGTTGCTTAGAGTAAAGCTGCGAATCTACAGTGTACGTTTCACAGAACAAACACGCGGAAAGGAAGGAGCGCTCCGAAGTCACTCATGGACCCTCAGCATCTTGCAGAGGGTTAATTCCGTAAACACGAAAAGTCTGTCTATGAATCGTTCCTCTGTAAACACGTGCAGTTACACTGCCCAACGATCCACAGGAAGCAAATCGCTATCCACGCTGGACACTTTTTCGGCTTGCACGCGTTATGTTGGTGTGGGTTTCGACACTTTCCATTTAAGAAGCGTGCAAATGTAAGAAAATAAACATGAGTGAAGTCAGAAATAACGCGAATTGTGTGTGTGTGTGTGTCTTCCCTGCCTTTTTATTGCAGTAATCATAATAATAAAATGGAAACGTAAAAATTACATAATTGAGATATGCTTGCCTGCCACAAACGATACATTTTCTCTCATACATGATTTACATTAAAATGAAAAAATTATAATTTTATTGCTTGGCAACAAACTTATTTTATTCTTAACAATTACCATTGTTTGAAAAAGTTTAAATGAATTTTCAAGTACTTTACTGTTTTTAAAACGTAAAAGGTTGCTGGTAAACTGCCCCGTCCCGTTAACCGATCTTCACCAAAATCATAATTCCTTGAGATCTCTACAATTCAGGGACGTATGCAAAACATTTTTTGATTTTGTTTGAATTTGCGGCTGTTATCGTTTGCCATAGAAAAAACACTTGTTAAAACATAAAACGTTGCTGGTAAACTACCCCTTTCCCTTAACTGATCTTTACCAAAAACAATAGGTCTTGAGAACTCTACAATTTAGGGCTGGGTGCAAATAATCTTTTGATTCTGTTTGAATTTGCGGCTGTTATCGTTTGCCATAAAAAATACCTTTGTTAAAACATAAAACGTTGCAGTTAACCTACCCCTTTCCCTTAACCGATCTTCACCAAAAACAATAGTTCGTGAGTACTCAAAAAAATCAGGGCTGTATGCAAAAATTATTTGATTCTGTTTGAATTTGCAGTTGTTATCGTTTGCAATAGGAAAAAAATCTACAGACAGACAGTCACACAGATAGACACAGAGACAGACACACAGACACACACACAGTCACTTTTCGAAAAACGACTTTTTTCATGTTTTGATTGTAGTACAATCAGAATCTGCAATAATCTCGAACACGATTTTCTTTGCCATCACCATACTTCCATTTCCTTAAGGAACATGGAAGTAATAATGATAGAAGACATTGTAAAGATGAACCTAGTGATACAATTTTATTAATTAAAAGTGGTATGTGTGGTGTTTAATGCAAATACACAGACTGAAATTGGATAGAAAAGTGTACACATTAAACACGCTCAGAATTTCGATAATAATATAAACCAGTGAATAACAATGTCATAAATGTGCAATATAATATGTACTTCCAATATTAATGTATACAATAATTATTATGAAAAACTAATTGAACCAGAATTAAGGAAAATTGAGGTCACTGTCTGACCACACTAGGTGCAAGAAGTATTGGTGAATTATTATCAATATCACATGTAATTATAAAAGAACAACCATTGCAAAACAACAGTTACACTGTAAAGACAATTTCGACTTAAAAGAAACACATAAAGATGGGTATATCATTAATTCAGAATTAAATCAAAATGACATGGCATACTAAGACTATAAAAAATAAATGTTACATTAAAAACAAACAAATAATTGTATTCTAATAAAAACTAAGCTTTTTAGAAGTTGTAATGGACATCTTACAATATCTATATCACTGCAAAAGTGTGAACAGGACAAATTATGTCAATAAATAAAGTGAATCTACTAACTGACGATGCTCTAGGACATAGATAGCATGGTTCAAATTTATTAGTCTTAGATAATCATTGTACTTGGAAATTAAGAATTAAAATAGGTTAATAACAATTATAAATTCTAAGAATATGAGAGTAGTTACATCTATTAACCATATGTTCTTAATCTAAAACAATAAATCTCGTCTGAAAATGTTCGACATTTTGAGGTTACCATTGTATGAAAAAGTAATCATCTTTAAGCTATGCTTATATTTAATTTACAATTTAACAATAATAGTGATTATTTGAATAATGTCTTTGTGATAGCGTAATGGTGTAATTATTGACAACTTTGTAATTAGTTCAAAGTGCATTGCTAGATATAGATATTATGCTAACATAGTAAGTAATTAATATTGCATAGGACCTATATTTGCCTTAAATTCACTGAATTGAAAAAGTAATCATCTTTCAGCTATGCTTATATTTAATTTACAATTTAACAATAATAGTGATTATTTGAATAATGTCTTTGTGATAGCGTAATGGTGTAATTATTGAAAAGTTTGTAATTAGTTCAAAGTGAATTGCTAGATATAGATATTATGCTAACATAGTAAGTAATTAATATTGCATAGGACCTATATTTGCCTTAAATTCACTGAATTGCAAATTATTATACACCTTCCAATTGTATGAGCACTGGAATAAATTTTATAAACTTTTAATTAGCGACTAATTCGATCAGCAGATTCTATCAAACTTATCGCTTCAGAACTCTAACAAAAGTCAGTTATTTAACGGTAAAAGCATTTCGGCAAACCTCGCGCTTGGTATTGTGGGTATAATTATTCAAATATAGACGCCTGATTTCCTTAAATATGATAAGTTTCACAAAGCATTTTCTATGGAATAAAATTTACAATAAATACTATTACAAACACAATTCACTTATGCATCTTGAAATTGCAAATCATGGCATAAATTCGTCCATTAATATCAAAATTCACTTTTTTAAACTAACAGTCGATTAGTCGATACAATATTTTGATAAACTTATGTCTTATATATAACTAATTACTGATTGAATGAATGTTATTTACAATAACTAGGATACGTATAAAGTTCTTTTATAACAATTCTTAACATAATAAACATCTTAAATTGACAAAAATACAATGTTCAGTTCTAGGCTTCAGTTGGCCTATCACATCCGAAGTTATTTTTATCGGTACTTATCATAAAACGTTGCAGGTAAACTACCCCTTTCTCTTACCGGATCTTCACCAAAATCAATAGGTCTTGTGAACTCTACAATTCAGGGCTGTATGCAAACAATTATTTGTTTCCATTTGAATTTGCGGCTGTTATCGTTTGCCATATAAAATACCCTTGTTAAAACGAAAAACGTTGCATGTAAACTACCCCTTTCTCTTAACCGATCTTCACCAAAATCAATAGACATTCAGTTCCTTACAATTATGGAACGTTTGCAAAAAATTATTTGATTCTATTTTAATTTACGGCAGTGATCATTCGTCATAGAAAAAATTACCCTTGTTAAATCATAAAATGAAGCCGGTAAACTACCCCTTCCCCTTAACCGATCTTCACGAAAAACAACAGGTGTTGGGAACTCTACAATTCAGGGCTGTGTGCGAAACATTATTTGATTCTGTTTGAAGTTGCGGCTGTTATCGTTTGCCATAGAAAAAAATAAGACCAAAACGATGTAAACTAGTGTAAGTTATAAAAATATATGTATGGAGAACCATACATGACTTCCATGTGCTAAGATTTATATTTAAAATCATTTTCGAAATGAAATATTACCATAGAAACTACTTCTTTCTAGTTACTGCTGCAGCCTTAACCACAGTACTGTGGTCACTAACGTTTACCACCTCACGTTATGGCACTCTATTTTCACTGATGATGGAAGTCGATGGCATTGCCGAAACGCCTGTTTTGTAGAAAACATTGGTCTACGGCCAAACATCCCGGGAAGGATTTTTAACAAAAATTATTTCTTTGTTGCCGATAACGTAGTACACATATATATAAAAAATATGCATAAAATTAATGGCTTGTATAAGTTAATGATTGATCTCCATTAAGTAGTGCTCAAGTTTCCAAAGTTTTAATATTATGATGTCCGTAATTAAAACATCAGAGCAAGTTTAGTGTGTATGAGGGTACACCGTGGACAAAAATTTTCAACATTTCCTATTGAGTGTTGCTTAGAGTAAAGCTGCGAATCTACAGTGTACGTTTCACAGAACAAACACGCGGAAAGGAAGGAGCGCTCCGAAGTCACTCATGGACCCTCAGCATCTTGCAGAGGGTTAATTCCGTAAACACGAAAAGTCTGTCTATGAATCGTTCCTCTGTAAACACGTGCAGTTACACTGCCCAACGATCCACAGGAAGCAAATCGCTATCCACGCTGGACACTTTTTCGGCTTGCACGCGTTATGTTGGTGTGGGTTTCGACACTTTCCATTTAAGAAGCGTGCAAATGTAAGAAAATAAACATGAGTGAAGCCAGAAATAACGCGAATTGTGTGTGTGTGTGTGTGTGTGTGTGTGTGTGTGTCTTCCCTGCCTTTTTATTGCAGTAATCATAATAATAAAATGGAAACGTAAAAATTAAATAATTGAGATATGCTTGCCTGCCACAAACGATACATTTTCTCTCATACATGATTTACATTAAAATGAAAAAATTATAATTTTATTGCTTGGCAACAAACTTATTTTATTTTTAACAATTACCATTGTTTGAAAAAGTTTAAATGAATTTTCAAGTACTTTACTGTTTTTAAAACGTAAAAGGTTGCTGGTAAACTGCCCCGTCCCGTTAACCGATCTTCACCAAAATCATAATTCCTTGAGATCTGTACAATTCAGGGACGTATGCAAAACATTATTTGATTCTGTTTGAATTTGCGGCTGTTATCGTTTGCCATAGAAAAAACACTTGTTAAAACATAAAACGTTGCAGGTAAACTACCCCTTTCCCTTAACTGATCTTTACCAAAAACAATAGGTCTTGAGAACTCTACAATTTAGGGCTGGGTGCAAATAATCTTTTGATTCTGTTTGAATTTGCGGCTGTTATCGTTTGCCATAAAAAATACCTTTGTTAAAACATAAAACGTTGCAGTTAACCTACCCCTTTCCCTTAACCGATGTTCACCAAAAACAATAGTTCGTGAGTACTAAAAAAATCAGGGCTGTATGCAAAAATTATTTGATTCTGTTTGAATTTGCAGTTGTTATCGTTTGCAATAGGAAAAAAAATCTACAGACAGACAGTCACACAGATAGACACAGAGACAGACACACAGACACACACACAGTCACTTTTCGAAAAACGACTTTTTTCATGTTTTGATTGTAGTACAATCAGAATCTGCAATAATCTCGAACACGATTTTCTTTGCCATCACCATACTTCCATTTCCTTAAGGAACATGGAAGTAATAATGATAGAAGACATTGTAAAGATGAACCTAGTGATACAATTTTATTAATTAAAAGTGGTATGTGTGGTGTTTAATGCAAATACACAGACTGAAATTGGATAGAAAAGTGTACACATTAAACACGCTCAGAATTTCTATAATAATATAAACCAGTGAATAACAATGTCATAAATGTGCAATATAATATGTACTTCCAATATTAATGTATACAATAATTATTATGAAAAACTAATTGAACCAGAATTAAGGAAAATTAAGGTCACTGTCTGACCACACTAGGTGCAAGAAGTATTGGTGAATTATTATCAATATCACATGTAATTATAAAAGAACAACCATTGCAAAACAACATTTACACTGTAAAGACAATTTCGACTTAAAAGAACCACATAAAGATGGGTATATCATTAATTCAGAATTAAATCAAAATGACATGGCATACTAAGACTATAAAAAATAAATGTTTCATTAAAAACAAACAAATAATTGTATTCTAATAAAAACTAAGCTTTTTAGAAGTTGTAATGGACATCTTACAATATCTATATCACTGCAAAAGTGTGAACAGGACAAATTATGTCAATAAATAAAGTGAATCTACTAACTGACGATGCTCTAGGACATAGATAGCATGGTTCAAATTTATTAATCTTAGATAATCATTGTACTTGGAAATTAAGAATTAAAATAGGTTAATTACAATTATAAATTCTCAGAATATGAGAGTAGTTACATCTATTAACCATATGTTCTTAATCTAAAACAATAAATCTCGTCTGAAAATGTTCGACATTTTGAGGTTACCATTGTATGAAAAAGTAATCATCTTTAAGCTATGCTTATATTTAGTTTACAATTTAACAATAATTGTGATTATTTGAATAATGTCTTTGTGATAGCGTAATGGTGTAATTATTGAAAAGTTTGTAATTAGTTCAAAGTGCATTGCTAGATATAGATATTATGCTAACATAGTAAGTAATTAATATTGCATAGGACCTATATTTGCCTTAAATTCACTGAATTGAAAAAGTAATCATCTTTCAGCTATGCTTATATTTAATATACAATTGAACAATAATAGTGATTATTTGAATAATGTCTTTGTGATAGCGTAATGGTGTAATTATTGAAAAGTTTGTAATTAGTTCAAAGTGAATTGCTAGATATAGATATTATGCTAACATAGTAAGTAATTAATATTGCATAGAACCTATATTTGCCTTAAATTCACTGAATTGCAAATTATTATACACCTTCCAATTGTATGAGCACTGGAATAAATTTTATAAACTTTTAATTAGCGACTAATTCGATCAGCAGATTCTATCAACCTTATCGCTTCAGAACTCTAACAAAAGTCAGTTATTTAACGGTAAAAGGATTTCGGCAAACCTCGCGCTTGGTATTGTGGGTATAATTATTCAAATATAGACGCCTGATTTCCTTAAATATGATAAGTTTCACAAAGCATTTTCTATGGAATAAAATTTACAATAAATACTATTACAAACACAATTCACTTATGCATCTTGAAATTGCAAATCATGGCATAAATTCGTCCATTAATATCAAAATTCACTTTTTTAAACTAACAGTCGATTAGTCGATACAATGTTTTGATAAACCTATGTCTTATATATAACTAATTACTGGTTGAATGAATGTTATTTACAATAACTAGGATACGTATAAAGTTCTTTTATAACAATTCTTAACATAATAAACATCTTAAATTGACAAAAATACAATGTTCAGTTCTAGGCTTCAGTTAGCCTATCACATCCGAAGTTAGTTTTATCGGTACTTATCATAAAACGTTGCAGGTAAACTACCCCTTTCTTTTACCGGATCTTCACCAAAATCAATAGGTCTTGAGAACTCTACAGTTCAGGGCTGTATGCAAACAATTATTTGTTTCTTTTTGAATTTGCGACTGTTATCGTTTCTCATATAAAATACCCTTGTTAGAATAAAAAACGTTGCAGGTAAACTACCGCTTTCTCTTATACCGCTCATCACCAAAATCAACAGGCCTTCAGTCTTTTACAAGCGATGAACGTATGCTAAACAATATTTGATTCTGTTTGAATGTGCGGCAGTTATAGTTCGTCATAGAAAGAATTACCATTGTTAAACATAAATTGTTTCATGTAAATTACCCCTTCCCCTTAACCGACCTTCACCTAAATCAACGGACATTGAGTTCTCTATAGCTCAGGAAGGTATGCAAAACATTATTTGATTCTGTTTGAATGTGCGGCAGTTATAGTTCGTCATAGAAAAAATTACCCTTGTTAAAACAAAAACGTTGCCGGTAAACTACCCCTTTCCCTTAACCGATCTTCACCAAAAACAGTGTAGCTTGAAAACTCTACAATTCAGAGTTGCATGCAAAAACTTATTTGATTATGTTTGAATTTACAGCAGTTATCATTCGTCATAAAAAAATTACCCTTGTTATCACATAAAACGTTGCATGTAAAGTACCCCTTTCTCTTAACCGATCTTCACCAAAATCAATAGACCTTCAGTTCCTTACAATTCTGGAACGTATGCAAAAAATTATTTGATTCTATTTGAATTTACGGCAGTGATCATTCGTCATAGAAAAAATTACCCTTGTTAAAACATAAAATGAAGCTGGTAAACTACCCCTTCCCCTTAACCGATCTTCACGAAAAACAACAGGCCTTGAGAACTCTACAATTTAGGGCTGTATGCGAAACATTATTTGATTCTGTTTGAAGTTGCGGCTGTTATCGTTTGCCATAGAAAAAAATAAGACCAAAACGATGTAAACTAGTGTAAGTTATAAAAATATATGTACGGAGAACAATACATGACTTCCATGTGCTAAGATTTATATTTAAAATCATTTTCGAAATGAAATATTACCATAGAAACTACTTCTTTCTAGCTACTGCTGCAGCCTTAACCACAGTACTGTGGTCACTAACGTTTACCACCTCACGTTATCGAACTCTATTTTCACTGATGATGGAAGTCGATGGCATTGCCGAAACGCCTGTTTTGTTGAAAACATTGGTCTACGGCCAAACATCCCGGGAAGGATTTTTAACAAAAATTATTTCTTTGTTGCCGATAACGTAGTACACACATATATAAAAAATATGCATAAAATTAATGGCTTGTATAAGTTAATGATTGATCTCCATTAACTAGTTCTCAAGTTTCCAAAGTTTTAATATTATGATGTCCGTAATTAAAACATCAGAGCAAGTTTAGTGTGTATGAGGGTAGACCGTGGACAAAAATTTTCAACATTTCCTATTGAGTGTTGCTTAGAGTAAAGCTGCGAATCTACAGTGTACGTTTCACAGAACAAACACGCGGAAAAGAAGGAGCGCTCCGAAGTCACTCATGGACCCTCAGCATCTTGCAGAGGGTTAATTCCCTAAAGACGTAAAGTCTGTCTATGAATCGTTCCTCTGTAAACACGTGCAGTTACACTGCCCAACGATCCACAGGAAGCAAATCGCTATCCACTCTGGACACTTTTTCGGCTTGCACGCGTTATGTTGGTGTGGGTTTCGACACTTTCCATTTAAAAAGCGTGCAAACGTAAGAAAATAAACATGAGTGAGGCCAGAAATAACGCGAATTGTGTGTGTGTGTGTGTGTGTGTGTGTGTGTGTGTGTGTGTTTTCCCTGCCTTTTTATTGCAGTAATCATAATAATAAAATGGAAACGTAAAAATTACATAATTGAGATATGCTTGCCTGCCACAAACGATATATTATCTTTCATACATGATTTAAATTAAAATGAGAAATTTATAATTTTATTGCTTGGCAACAAACTTATTTTATTTTTAACAATTACCATTGTTTGAAAATGTTTAAATGAATTGTCAAGTACTTTACTGTTTTTAAAACGTAAAAGGTTGCTGGTAAACTGCCCCGTCCCGTTAACCGATCTTCACCAAAATCATAATTCCTTGAGATCTCTACCATTCAGGGACGTATGCAAAACATTATTTGATTCTGTTTGAATTTGCGGCTGTTATCGTTTGCCATAGAAAAAACACATGTTAAAACATAAAACGTTGCGGGTAAACTACCCCTTTCCCTTAACTGATCTTTACCAAAAACAATATGTCTTGAGAACTGTACAATTTAGGGCTTGGTGCAAATAATCTTTTGATTCTGTTTGAATTTGCGGCTGTTATCGTTTGCCATAAAAAATACCCTTGTTAAAACATAAAACTTTGCAGGTAAACTACCCCTTTCCGTTAACCGATCTTCACCAAAAACAGTAGTTCGTGAGTACTCTAAAAAATCAGGTCTGTATGCAAAAATTATTTGATTTTGTTTGAATTTGCAGTTGTTATCGTTTGCAATAGGAAAAAAATCTACAGACAGACAGTCACACAGATAGACACAGAGACAGACACACACAGAGTAACTTTTCGAAAAACGACTTTTTTCATGTTTTGATTGTAGTACAATCAGAATCTGCAATAATCTCGAACACGATTTTTTTTGCCATCACCATACTTCCATTTCCTGAAGGAACATGGAAGTAATAATGATAGAAGACATTGTAAAGATGAACCTAGTGATACAATTTTATTAATTAAAAGTGGTATGTGTGGTGTTTAATGCAAATACACAGACTGAAATTGGATAGAAAGTGTACAAATTAAACACGCTCAGAATTTCTATAATAATGTAAACCAGTGAATAACAATGTCATAAATGTGCAATATAATATGTACTTCCAATATTAATGTATACAATAATTATTATGAAAAACTAATTGAACCAGAATTAAGGAAAATTGAGGTCACTGTCTGACCACACTAGGTGCAAGAAGTATTGGTGAATTATTATCAATATCACATGTAATTATAAAAGAACAACCATTGCAAAACAACAGTTACGCAGTAAAGACAATTTCGACTTAAAAGAACCACATAAAGATGGGTATATCATTAATTCAGAATTAAATCAAAATGACATGGCATACTAAGACTATAAAAAATAAATGTTACATTAAAAACAAACAAATAATTATATTCTAATAAAAACTAAGCTGTTTAGAAGTTGTAATGGACATCTTAGAATATCTATATCACTGCAAAAGTGTGAACAGGAGAAATTATGTCAAAAATAAAGTGAATCATCTAACTGACGATGCTCTAGGACATAGATAGCATGGTTCAAATTTATTAATCTTAGACAATCATTGTACTTGGATATTAAGAATTAAAATAGGTTAATTACAATTATAAATTCTCAGAATATGAGAGTAGTTACATCTATTAACCATATGTTCTTAATCTAAAACAATAAATCTCGTCTGAAAATGTTCGACATTTTGAGGTTACTATTGTATGAAAAAGTAATCATCTTTCAGCTATGCTTATATTTAATTTACAATTTAACAATAATAGTGATTATTTGAATAATGTCTTTGTGATAGCGTAATGGTGTAATTATTGACAAGTTTGTAATTAGTTCAAAGTGCATTGCTAGATATAGGTAATATGCTAACATAGTAAGTAATTAATATTGCATAGGACCTATATTTGCCTTAAATTCACTGAATTGCAAATTATTATACACCTTCCAATTGTACGAGCACTGGAATAAATTTTATAAACTTTTAATTAGCGACTAATTCGATCAGCAGATTCTATCAACCTTGTCGCTTCAGAACTCTAACAAAAGTCAGTTATTTAACGGTAAAAGCATTTCGGCAATCCTCGCGCTTGGTATTGTGGGTATAATTATTCAAATATAGACGCCTGATTTCCTTAAATATGATAAGTTTCACAAAGCATTTTCTATGGAATAAAATTTACAATAAATACTATTACAAACACAATTCACTTATGCATCTTGAAATTGCAAATCATGGCATAAATTCGTCCATTAATATCAAAATTCACTTTTTTAAACTAACAGTCGATTAGTCGATACAATATTTTGATAAACTTATGTCTTATATATAACTAATTACTGATTGAATTAATGTTATTTACAATAACTAGGATACGTATAAAGTTCTTTTATAACAATTCTTAACATAATAAACATCATAAATTGACAAAAATACAATGTTCAGTTCTAGGCTTCAGTTGGCCTATCACATTCGAAGTTAGTTTTATCGGTACTTATCATAGAACGTTGCAGGTAAACTACCCCTTTCTTTTACCGGATCTTCACCAAAATCAATAGGTCTTGAGAACTCTACAGTTCAGGGCTGTATGCAAACAATTATTTGTTTCTTTTTGAATTTGCGACTGTTATCGTTTCTCATATAAAATACCCTTGTTAGAATAAAAAACGTTGCAGGTAAACTACCCCTTTCTCTTATACCGGTCATCACCAAAATCAACAGGCCTTCAGTCTTTTACAAGCGATGAACGTATGCTAAACAATATTTGATTCTGTTTGAATGTGCGGCAGTTATAGTTCGTCATAGAAAGAATTACCATTGTTAAACATAAAATGTTTCATGTAAATTACCCCTTCCCCTTAACCGACCTTCACCTAAATCAACGGACATTGAGTTCTCTATAGCTCAGGAAGGTATGCAAAACATTATTTGATTCTGTTTGAATGTGCGGCAGTTATAGTTCGTCATAGAAAAAATTACCCTTGTTAAAACAAAAACGTTGCCGGTAAACTACCCCTTTCCCTTAACCGATCTTCACCAAAAACAGTGGGGCTTGAAAACTCTACAATTCAGAGTTGCATGCAAAAACTTATTTGATTATGTTTGAATTTACGGCAGTTATCATTCGTCATAAAAAAATTACCCTTGTTATCACATAAAACGTTGCATGTAAAGTACCCCTTTCTCTTAACCGATCTTCACCAAAATCAATAGACCTTCAGTTCCTTACAATTCTGGAACGTATGCAAAAATTATTTGATTCTATTTGAATTTACGGCAGTGATCATTCGTCATAGAAAAAATTACCCTTGTTAAAACATAAAATGAAGCTGGTAAACTACCCCTTCCCCTTAACCGATCTTCACGAAAAACAACAGGCCTTGAGAACTCTACAATTTAGGGCTGTATGCGAAACATTATTTGATTCTGTTTGAAGTTGCGGCTGTTATCGTTTGCCATAGAAAAAAATAAGACCAAAAAGATGTAAACTAGTGTAAGTTATAAAAATATATGTACGGAGAACAACACATGACTTCCATGTGCTAAGATTTATATTTAAAATCATTTTCGAAATGAAATATTACCATAGAAACTACTTCTTTCTAGCTACTGCTGCAGCCTTAACCACAGTACTGTGGTCACTAACGTTTACCACCTCACGTTATCGAACTCTATTTTCACTGATGATGGAAGTCGATGGCATTGCCGAAACGCCTGTTTTGTTGAAAACATTGGTCTACGGCCAAACATCCCGGGAAGGATTTTTAACAAAAATTATTTCTTTGTTGCCGATAACGTAGTACACACATATATAAAAAATATGCATAAAATTAATGGCTTGTATAAGTTAATGATTGATCTCCATTAAGTAGTTCTCAAGTTTCCAAAGTTTTAATATTATGATGTCCGTAATTAAAACATAAGAGCAAGTTTAGTGTGTATGAGGGTAGACCGTGGACAAAAATTTTCAACATTTCCTATTGAGTGTTGCTTAGAGTAAAGCTGCGAATCTACAGTGTACGTTTCACAGAACAAACACGCGGAAAAGAAGGAGCGCTCCGAAGTCACTCATGGACCCTCAGCATCTTGCAGAGGGTTAATTCCCTAAAGACGTAAAGTCTGTCTATGAATCGTTCCTCTGTAAACACGTGCAGTTACACTGCCCAACGATCCACAGGAAGTAAATCGCTATCCACTCTGGACACTTTTTCGGCTTGCACGCGTTATGTTGGTGTGGGTTTCGACACTTTCCATTTAAAAAGCGTGCAAATGTAAGAAAATAAACATGAGTGAGGCCAGAAATAACGAGAATTGTGTGTGTGTGTGTGTGTGTGTGTGTCTTCCCTGCCTTTTTATTGCAGTAATCATAATAATAAAATGGAAACGTAAAAATTACATAATTGAGATATGCTTGCCTGCCACAAACGATATATTATCTCTCATACATGATTTACATTAAAATGAGAAATTTATAATTTTATTGCTTGGCAACAAACTTATTTTATTTTTAACAATTACCATTTTTTGAAAAAGTTTAAATGAATTTTCAAGTACTTTACTGTTTTTAAAACGTAAAAGGTTGCTGGTAAACTGCCCCGTCCCGTTAACCGATCTTCACCAAAATCATAATTCCTTGAGATCTCTACAATTCAGGGACGTATGCAAAACATTATTTGATTCTGTTTGAATTTGCGGCTGTTATCGTTTGCCATAGAAAAAACACATGTTAAAACATAAAACGTTGCGGGTAAACTACCCCTTTCCCTTAACTGATCTTTACCAAAAACAATAGGTCTTGAGAACTGTACAATTTAGGGCTGGGTGCAAATAATCTTTTGATTCTGTTTGAATTTGCGGCTGTTATCGTTTGCCATAAAAAATACCCTTGTTAAAACATAAAACTTTGCAGGTAAACTACCCCTTTCCGTTAACCGATCTTCACCAAAAACAGTAGTTCGTGAGTACTCTAAAAAATCAGGTCTGTATGCAAAAATTATTTGATTTTGTTTGAATTTGCAGTTGTTATCGTTTGCAATAGGAAAAAAATCTACAGACAGACAGTCACACAGATAGACACAGAGACAGACACACACAGAGTAACTTTTCGAAAAACGACTTTTTTCATGTTTTGATTGTAGTACAATCAGAATCTGCAATAATCTCGAACACGATTTTTTTTGCCATCACCGTACTTCCATTTCCTGAAGGAACATGGAAGTAATAATGATAGAAGACATTGTAAAGATGAACCTAGTGATACAATTTTATTAATTAAAAGTGGTATGTGTGGTGTTTAATGCAAATACACAGACTGAAATTGGATAGAAAGTGTACACAATAAACACGCTCAGAATTTCTATAATAATGTAAACCAGTGAATAACAATGTCATAAATGTGCAATATAATATGTACTTCCAATATTAATGTATACAATAATTATTATGAAAAACTAATTGAACCAGAAGTAAGGAAAATTGAGGTCACTGTCTGACCACACTAGGTGCAAGAAGTATTGGTGAATTATTATCAATAACACATGTAATTATAAAAGAACAACCATTGCAAAACAACAGTTACACTGTAAAGACAATTTCGACTTAAAAGAACCACATAAAGATGGGTATATCATTAATTCAGAATTAAATCAAAATGACATGGCATACTAAGACTATAAAAAATAAATGTTACATTAAAAACAAACAAATAATTATATTCTAATAAAAACTAAGCTGTTTAGAAGTTGTAATGGACATCTTAGAATATCTATATCACTGCAAAAGTGTGAACAGGACAAATTATGTCAAAAATAAAGTGAATCATCTAACTGACGATGCTCTAGGACATAGATAGCATGGTTCAAATTTATTAATCTTAGACAATCATTGTACTTGGAAATTAAGAATTAAAATAGGTTAATTACAATTATAAATTCTCAGAATATGAGAGTAGTTACATCTATTAACCATATGTTCTTAATCTAAAACAATAAATATCGTCTGAAAATGTTCGACATTTTGAGGTTACTATTGTATGAAAAAGTAATCATCTTTCAGCTATGCTTATACTTAATTTACAATTTAACAATAATAGTGATTATTTGAATAATGTCTTTGTGATAGCGTAATGGTGTAATTATTGACAGTGTTTGTAATTAGTTCAAAGTGCATTGCTAGATATAGGTAATATGCTAACATAGTAAGTAATTAATATTGCATAGGACCTATATTTGCCTTAAATTCACTGAATTGCAAATTATTATACACCTTCCAATTGTACGAGCACTGGAATAAATTTTATAAACTTTTAATTAGCGACTAATTCGATCAGCAGATTCTATCAACCTTGTCGCTTCAGAACTCTAACAAAAGTCAGTTATTTAACGGTAAAAGCATTTCGGCAATCCTCGCGCTTGGTATTGTGGGTATAATTATTCAAATATAGACGCCTGATTTCCTTAAATATGATAAGTTTCACAAAGCATTTTCTATGGAATAAAATTTACAATAAATACTATTACAAACACAATTCACTTATGCATCTTGAAATTGCAAATCATGGCATAAATTCGTCCATTAATATCAAAATTCACTTTTTGAAACTAACAGTCGATTAGTCGATACAATATTTTGATAAACTTATGTCTTATATATAACTAATTACTGATTGAATTAATGTTATTTACAATAACTAGGATACGTATAAAGTTCTTTTATAACAATTCTTAACATAATAAACATCATAAATTGACAAAACTACAATGTTCAGTTCTAGGCTTCAGTTGGCCTATCACATTCGAAGTTAGTTTTATCGGTACTTATCATAGAACGTTGCAGGTAAACTACCCCTTTCTTTTACCGGATCTTCACCAAAATCAATAGGTCTTGAGAACTCTACAATTCAAGGCTGTATGCAAACAATTATTTGTTTCTATTTGAATTTGCGACTGTTATCGTTTCTCATATAAAATACCCTTGTTAGAATAAAAAACGTTGCAGGTAAACTACCCCTTTCTCTTATACCGATCTTCACCAAAATCAACAGGCCTTCAGTCTTTTACAAGCGATGAACGTATGCTAAACAATATTTGATTCTGTTTGAATGTGCGGCAGTTATAGTTCGTCATAGAAAGAATTACCATTGTTAAACATAAAATGTTTCATGTAAACTACCCCATCCCCTTAACCGATCATCACCTAAATTAACGGACATTGAGTTCTCTATAGCTCAGGAAGGTATGCAAAACATTATTTGATTATGTTTGAATTTACGGCAGTTATCATTCGTCATAAAAAAATTACCCTTGTTATCACATAAAACGTTGCATGTAAAGTACCCCTTTCTCTTAACCGATCTTCACGAAAATCAATAGACCTTCAGTTCCTTACAATTCTGGAACGTATGCAAAAAATTATTTGATTTTATTTGAATTTACGGCAGTGACCATTCGTCATAGAAAAAATTACCATATTTAAAACATAAAATGAAGCCGGTAAACTACCCCTTCCCCTTAACCGATCTTCACGAAAAACAACAGGTCTTGAGATCTCTACAATCCAGGGCTGTATGCGAAACATTATTTGATTCTGTTTGCAGTTGCGGCTGTTATCGTTTGCCAAAAAAAAAAATAAGACCAAAACGATGTAAACTAGTGTAAGTTATGAAAATATATGTATGGAGAACAATACATGACTTCCATGTGCTAAGATTTATATTTAAAATCATTTTCGAAATGAAATATTACCATAGAAACTACTTCTTTCTAGCTACTGCTGCAGCCTTAACCACAGTACTGTGGTCACTAACGTTTACCACCTCACGTTATCGCACTCTATTTTCACTGATGATGGAAGTCGACGGCATTGCCGAAACGCCTGTTTTGTAGAAAACATTGGACTACGGCCAAACATCCCGGGAAGGATTTTAACAAAAATTATTTCTTTGTTGCCGATAACGTAGTACACATATATTTAAAAAATATGCATAAAATTAATGGCTTGTATATGTTAATGATTGATCTCCATTAAATAGTGCTCAAATTTTATTGCTTGGCAACAAACTTATTTTATTTTTAACAATTACCATTGTTTGAAAATGTTTAAATGAATTTTCAAGTACTTTACTGTTGTTAAAACGTAAAAGGTTGCTGGTAAACTACCCCTTTCCCTTAACCGATCTTCACCAAAAACAATAGGTCGTGAGTACTCTAAAAATTCAGGGCTGTATGCAAAAAATTGTTTGATTCTGTTTGAATTTGCCCCTGTTATCGTTTGCCATAGAAAAAAAATCTACAGACAGACAGACACACAGATAGACACACAGACAGGCAGACACACAGACGCACACACAGACAGTTTTCGAAAAGCGACTTTTTTCATGTTTTGAGTTTAGTACAATCAGAATCTGCAATAATCTCGAACATGATTTTTTTTTGCCATCACCATACTTCAATTTCCTTAAGGAACATGGAAGTAATAATGATAGAAGAAATTGTAAAGTTGAATCTAGTGATACAATTTTATTAATTAAAAGTGGTATGTAAGGTGTTTAATGCAAATACACAAACTGAAATTGGATAGAAACGTGTACACATTAAACACGCTCAGAATTTCTATAATAATATAGACCAGTGAATAACAATGTCATAAATGTGCAATATAATATGTACTTCCAATATTAATGTGTACAATGATTATTATGAAAAACTAATTGAGCCAGAATTAAGGAAATTGAGGTCACTGTGTGACCACACTTGGTGCAAGAATTATTGGTGAATTATTATCAATATCACATGTAATTATAAAAGAACAACCATTGCAAAACAACAGTTACACTGTAAAGACAATTTCGACTTAAAAGAACCACATAAAGATGGGCATATCATTAATTCAGAATTAAATCAAGATGACATGGCATACTAAGACTATAAAAAATAAATGTTACATTAAAAACAAGCAAATAATTGTATTATAATAAAAACTAAGCTGTTTAGAAGTTGTAATGGACATCTTAGAATATCTATATCACTGAAAATGTTTGAACAGGACAAATTATGTCAATAAATAAAGTGAATCTAACTGACCATGGTCTAGGACATAGAAAGCATGGTTCAAATTTATTAATCATAGACCATCATTGTACTTGGAAATTGAGAATTAAAATAGGTTAATTACAATTATAAATTCTCATAATTTGAGAGTAGTTACCTTTATTAACCATACGTTCTTAATCTAAAACAATAAATATCGTCTAAAAATGTTCTTTATTTTGAGGTTACCATTGTATGAAAAAGTAATCATCTTTAAGCTATGGTTATATTTAATATACAATTTAACAATAATAGTGATTATTTGAATAATGTCTTTGAGATAGCGTAATGGTGTAATTATTGCCAAATGTGGAATTAGTTCAAAGTGCATTGCTAGATATAGATATTATGCTAACATAATAAGTAATTAATATTGCATAGGGCCTATATTTGCCTTAAATTCACTGAATTGCAAATTATTATACACCTTCCAATTGTATGAGCACTGGAATAAACGTTTAATTAGCGACTAATTCGATCGGCAGATTCTATCAACCTTATCGCTTCTGAACTCTAACAAAAGTCAGTTATTTAACGGTAAAAGCATTTCGGCAAACCTCGCGGATGGTATTGTGGGTATAATTATTCAAATATAGACGCCTGATTTCCTTAAATATGATAAGTTTCACAAAGCATTTTCTATGGAATAAAATTTACAATAAATACTATTACAAGTATAATTCCCTTATGCATCTTGAAATTGCAAATCATGGCATAAATTCGTCCATTAATATCAAAATTCACTTTTTTAAACTAACAGTTGATTAGTCGATACAATATTTTGATAAACTTATGTCTTATATATAACTAATTACTGATTGAATGATTGTTATTTACAATAACTAGGATACGTACAAAGTTCTTTTATAACAATTCTTAACATAATAAACATCTTAAATTGACAAAAATACAATGTTCAGTTCTAGGCTTCAGTTGGCCTATCACATCCTAAGTTAGTTTTGTCGGTACTTATCATAAAACGTTGCGGGTAAACTACCCCTTTCTCTTACCCGATCTTCACCAAAATCAATAGGTCTTGAGAACTCTACTATTCAGGACTTTATGCAAACAATTATTTGTTTCTATTTGAAATTGCGACTGTTATCGTTTCCCATATAAAATACCCTTGTTAAAACAAAAATGTTGCCGGTAAACTACCCCTTTCCCTTAACCGATCTTCACCTAAATCAAGAGACATTGTGATCTCTATAGCTCGGGAAGGTATGCAAAACATTATTTGATTCTGATTGAATTTACAGCAGTTATCATTCATCATAGAAAAGATTACCCTTGTTAGAACAAAAACGTTGCCGTTAAACTACCCCTTTCCCTTAACCGATGTTCACAAAAATCAATAGGTCTTATGAACTCTACAAATCAGTGCTGAATGCAAACATTTATTTGTTTCTATTTGAAATTGCGGCTGTTATCGTTTGCCATAATAAATACCCTTGTTAAAACACAAAACGTTGCTGGTAAACTACCCCTTTCTATTAACCGATCTTCACCAAAATCAACAGGCCTTCAGTCTTTCACAAGTGATGAACGTGTTGTAAACAATATTTGATTCTGTTTGAATGTGCGGCAGTTATAGTTCGTCATATAAAAAATTACCATTGTTAAAACATAAAATGTTGCCGGTAAACTAGTCATTTCCCTTAACCGATCTTCACCTAAATCAACAGACATTGAGTTCTCTATAGCTCTGGAAGGTATGCAAAACATTATTTGATTCTGATTGAATTTACGGCAGTTATCATACGTCATAGGAAAAATTACCATTGTTAAAACAAAAACGTTGCCGGTAAACTACCTCTTTCCCGTAACCGATCTTCACCAAAAACAATAGTGCTTGAAAACTCTACAATTCAGAGTTGTATGCAAAAACGTATTTGATTATGTTTGAATTCACGGCAGTTATCATTCGTCATAAAAAAAATTACCCTTGTTATCACGTAAAACGTTGCATGTAAACTACCCCTTTCTCTTAACCGGTCTTCACCAAAATCAATAGACCTTCAGTTCCTTACAATTCTGGATCGTATGAAAAAAATTATTTGATTATATTTGAATTTACGGCAGTGATCATTCGTCATAGAAAAAATTACCCTTGTTAAAACATAAAATGAAGCTGGTAAACTACCCCTTCCCCTTAACCGATCTTCACGAAAAACAACAGGCCTTGAGAACTCTACAATTTAGGGCTGTATGCGAAACATTATTTGATTCTGTTTGAAGTTGCGGCTGTTATCGTTTGCCATAAAAAAAATTAAGACCAAAACGATGTAAACTAGTGTATGTTATAAAAATTTATGTATGGAGAACCATACATGACTTCCATGTGCTAAGATTTATATTTAAAATCATTTTCGAAATGAAATATTACCATAGAAACTACTTCTTTCTACTTACTGCTTCAGCCTTAATCACAGTACTGTGGTCACTAACGTATACCACCTCACGTTATCGCACTCGATTTTCACTGATGATGGAAGTCGATGGCATTGCCGAAACGTCTGGTTTTGTAGAAAACATTGGACTACGGCCAAACATCCAGGGAAGGATTTTTAACAAAAACTATTTCTTTGGTGCCGATAACGTAGTACACATATATATAAAAAATATGCATAAAATTAATGGCTTGTATAAGTTAATGATTGATCTCCATTAAGTAGTGCTCAAGTTTGCAAAGTTTTAATATTATGATGTCCGTAATTAAAACATCAGAGCAGGTTTAGTGTGTATGAGGGTACACCGTGGACAAAAATTTTCAACATTTCCTATTGAGTGTTGCTTAGAGTAAACCTGCTAATCTACAGTGTACGTTTCACAGAACGAACACGCGGAAAAGAAGGAGCGATCCGAAGTCACTCATGGACCCTCAGCATCTTGCAGAGGGTTAATTCCCTAAAGACGAAAAGTCTGTCTATGAATCGTTCCTCTGTAAAACGTGCAGTTACACTGCCCAACGATCCAAAGGAAGCAAATCGCTATCCACGCTGGACACTTTTTCGGCTTGCACGCGTTATGTTGGTGTGGGTTTCGACACTATCCATTTAAAAAGCGTGCAAATGTAAGAAAATATACATGAGTGAGGCCAAAAATAACGCGAATTGTGTGTGTGTGTGTGTCTTCCCTGCCTTTTTATTGCAGTAATCATAATAATAAAATGGAAACGTAAACTTTACATAATTGAGTTATGCTTGCCTGCCACAAACGATATATTTTCTCTCATACATGATTTACATTAAAATGAAAAAATTATAATTTTATTGCTTGGCAACAAACTTATTTTATTTTTAACAATTACCATTGTTTGAAAATGTTTAAATGAATTGTCAAGTACTTTACTGTTGTTAAAACGTAAAAGGTTGCTGGTAAACTACCCCGTCCCCTTAACCGATCGTCACCAAAAACAATAGGTCTTGAGTACTCTTCAAATCAGGGCAGTATGCAAAAAATTAGTTGATTCTCTTTGAATGTACGGCAGTTATCGTTTGCCATAGAAAATTACACTTGATAAAAAAACGTTGCTGGTAAACTACCCCTTCCCCTTAACCGATCTTCACCAAAAACAATAGGTTTTGAGTACTCTACAAATCAGGGCTGTATGCAAAATATTGTTTGATTCTGTTTGAATTTGCGGCTGTTATCGTTTGCCATAGAAAAAACCCTTGTTAAAACATAAAACCATGCGGGTAAACTACCCATTTTCCTTAACCGATCTTTACCAAGAACAATAGGTCTTGAGAACTCTACAACGTAGGGCTGTGTGCAAATAATCGTTTGATTCTGTTTGAATTTGCGGCTGTTATCGTTTGCCATAAAAAATACCCTTGTTAAAACATAAAACGTTGCTGGTAAACTTCCCCTTTCCCTTAACCGATCTTCACCAAAAACAATAGGTCGTGAGTACTCTAAAAAATCTGGTCTGTATGCAAAAATTATTTGATTCTGTTTGAATTTGCGGCTGTTATCGTTTGCCATAGAAAATACCCTTGTTAAAACATAAAACGTTGCCGATAAACCCCTTTCCCTCAACCGACCTTCACCAAAACCAATAGGTATTGAGTACTCTAAAAAATCAGGGCTGTATGCAAAAATTATTTGATTCTGTTTGAATTTGCGGCTGTTGTCGTTTGCCACAGAAAAAAAATCTACAGACAGACAGACACACAGACAGGCAGACACACAGACACACACACACACACTTTTCGAAAAGCGACTTTTTTCATGTTTTGGGTGTAGTACAATCAGAATCTGCAATAATCTCGAACACGATTTTTTTTTGCCATCACCATACTTCCATTTCCTTAAGGAACATGGAAGTAATAATGATAGAAGAAATTGTAAAGATGAACCTAATGATACAATTTTATTAATTAAAATGGTACGTGTGGTGTTTAATGCAAATACACAAACGGAAATTGGATAGAAAAGTGTACACACTAAACACGCTCAGAATTTCTATAATAATATAAACCAGTGAATAACAAAGTCATAAATGTGCAATATAATATGTATTTCCAATATTAATGTATACAATGATTATTATGAAAAACTAATTTAACCAGAATTAAGGAAAATTGAGGTCACTGTCTGACCACACTAGGTGCAAGAAGTGTTGCTGAATTATTATCAATATCATATGTAATTATAAAAGAACAACCATTGCAAAACAACAGTTACACTGTAAAGACAATTTCGACTTAAAAGAAACACATAAAGATGGGTATATCATTAATTCAGAATTAAATCAAAATGACATGGCATACTAAGACTATAAAAAATAAATGTTACATTAAAAACAAGCAAATAATTGTATTCTAATAAAAACTAAGCTCTTTAGAAGTTGTAATGGTCATCTTAGAATATCTATATCACTGCAAAAGTGTGAACAGGACAAATTATGTCAATAAATAAAGTGAATCATCTAAGTGACCATGCTCTAGGACATAGATAGCATGGTTCAAATTTATTAATCTTAGACAATCATTGTACTTGGAAATTAAGAATTAAAATAGGTTAATTACAATTATAAATTCTCAGAATAGGAGAGTAGTTACATCTATTAACCATATGTTCTTAATCTAAAACAATAAATCTCGTCTGAAAATGTTCGACATTTTGAGGTTACCATTGTATGAAAAAGTAATCATCTTTAAGCTATGCTTATATTTAATTTACAATTTAACAATAATTGTGATTATTTGAATAATGTCCTTGTGATAGCGTAATGGTGTAATTATTGACAAATGTGTAATTAGTTCAAAGTGGATTGCTAGATATAGATATTATGCTAACATAGTAAGTAATTAATATTGCATAGAACCTATATTTGCCTTAAATTCACTGAATTGCAAATTATTATACACCTTCCAATTGTATGAGCACTGGAATAAACTTTATAAACTTTTAATTAGCGACTAATTCGATCGGCAGATTCTATGAACCTTATCGCTTCAGAACTCTAACAAAAGTCAGTTATTTAACGGTAAAAGCATTTCGGCAAACCTCGCGCTATGTATTGTGGGTATAATTATTCAAATATAGACGCCTGATTTCCTTAAACATGATAAGTTTCACAAAGCATTTTCTATGGAATAAAATTTACAATAAATACTATTACAAACATAATTCCCTTATGCATCTTGAAATTGCAAATCATGGCATAAATTCGTCCATTAATATCAAAATTCACTTTTTTAAACTAACAGTCGATTAGTTGATACAATATTTTGATAAACTTATGTCTTATATATAACTAATTACTGATTGAATGAATGTTATTTACAATAACTAAATTCTTCCATTTCCTTAAGGGACATAGAAGGAATAATGATAGAAGACATTGTAAAGATGAACCTAGTGATTCAATTTTATTAATTAAAAGTGGTATGTGTGGTGTTTAATGCAAATACACGGACTGAAATTGGACAGAAATGTGTATACATTAAACACGCTCAGAATTTCTATAATAATATAAACCAGTGAATAACAATGTCATAAATGTGCAACATCATATGTATTTCCATTATTAATATATACAATGATTATTATGAAAAACTAATTTAACCAGAATTAAGGAAAATTGAGGTGACTGGCTGACCACACTAGGTGCAAGAAGTATTGGTGAATTATTATCAATATCACATGTAATTATAAAAGAACAACCATTGCAAAACATCAGTTACACTGTAAAGACAATTTCGAGTTAAAGGAATCACATAAAGATGGGTATATCATTAATTCAGAATTAAATGAAAATGACATGGCATACTAAGACTATAAAAAATAAATGTTACATTAAAAACAAGCAAATAATTGTATTCTAATAAAAACTAAGCTGTTTAGAAGTTGTAATGGACATCTTAGAATATCTATATCACTGCAAAAGTGTGAACAGGACAAATTATGTCAATAAATAAAGTGAATCTAACTGACCATGCTCTAGGACATAGAAAGCAAGGTTCAAATTTATTAATCATAGACCATCATTGTACTTGGAAATTAAGAATTAAAATAGGTTAATTACAATTATAAATTCTCCGAATAGGATAGTAGTTACATCTATTAACCATATGTTCTTAATCTAAAATAATAAATTAACAAATCAATCAATTTAACAATTTAACAATAATAGTGATTATTTGAGTAATGTCTTGGTGATAGTGTAAGGGTGTAATTATTGACAAATGTGTAATTAGTTCAAAGTGCATTGCTAGATACAGATATTATGCTAACATAGTAAGTAATTAATATTGCATAGGACCTATATTTGCCTTAAATTCACTGAATTGCAAATTATTATACACCTTCCAATTGTATGAGTACTGTAATAAACTTTTATTTTGCGACTAATTCGATCGGCAGATTCTATGAACCTTATCGCTTCAGAACTCTAACAAAAGTCAGTTATTTAACGGTAAAAGCATTTCGGCAAACCTCGCGCTATGTATTGTGGGTATAATTATTCAAATATAGACGCCTGATTTCCTTAAACATGATAAGTTTCACAAAGCATTTTCTATGGAATAAAATTTACAATAAATACTATTACAAACATAATTCCCTTATGCATCTTGAAATTGCAAATCATGGCATAAATTCGTCCATTAATATCAAAATTCACTTTTTTAAACTAACAGTCGATTAGTTGATACAATATTTTGATAAACTTATGTCTTATATATAACTAATTACTGATTGAATGAATGTTATTTACAGTAACTATATTCTTCCATTTCCTTAAGGAACATAGAAGGAATAATGATAGAAGACATTGTAAAGATGAACCTAGTGATTCAATTTTATTAATTAAAAGTGGTATGTGTGGTGTTTAATGCAAATACACGGACTGAAATTGGACAGAAATGTGTATACATTAAACACGCTCAGAATGTCTATAATAATATAAACCAGTGAATAACAATGTTATAAATGTGCAACATCATATGTATTTCCATTATTAATATATACAATGATTATTATGAAAATTAATTTAACCAGAATTAAGGAAAATTGAGGTGACTGGCTGACCACACTAGGTGCAAGAAGTATTGGTGAATTATTATCAATATCACATGTAATTATAAAAGAACAACTATTGCAAAACATCAGTTACACTGTAAAGACAATTTCGAGTTAAAGGAATCACGTAAAGATGGGTATATCATTAATTCAGAATTAAATCAAAATGACATGGCATACCAAGACTATAAAAAATAAATGTTACATTAAAAACAAGCAAATAATTGTATTCTAATAAAAACTAAGCTGTTTAGAAGTTGTAATGGACATCTTAGAATATCTATATCACTGCAAAAGTGTGAACAGGAAAAATTATGTCAATAAATAAAGTGAATCTAACTGACCATGCTCTAGGACATAGAAAGCATGGTTCAAATTTATTAATCATAGACCATCATTGTACTTGGAAATTAAGAATTAAAATAGGTTAATTACAATTATAAATTCTCCGAATAGGATAGTAGCTACATCTATTAACCATATGTTCTTAATCTAAAATAATAAATTAACAAATCAATCAATTTAAGAATTTAATAAATTTAACAATAATAGTGATTACTTGAATAATGTCTTGGTGATAGTGTAAGCGTGTAATTATTGACAAATGTGTAATTAGTTCAAAGTGCATTGCTAGATATAGATATTATGCTAACATAGTAAGTAATTAATATTGCATAGGACCTATATTTGCCTTAAATTCACTGAATTGCAAATTATTATACACCTTCCAATTGTATGAGTACTGTAATAAACTTTTAATTAGCGACTAATTCGATCGGCAGATTCTATCAACCTTATCGCTTCAGAACTCTAATAAAAGTCAGTTATTTAACGGTAAAAGCATTTCGGCAAACGTCGCGCTGGGTATTGTGGGTATAATTATTCAAATATAGACGCCTGATTTCCTTAAATATGATAAGTTTCACAAAGCATTTTCTATGGAATATAATTTATAATAAATAATATTACAAACATAATTGACTTATGCATGTTGAAATTGCAAATCATATCATAAATTCGTCCATTAATATCAAAGTTCACTTTTTTAAACTAACAGTCGATTAGTTGATACAATATTTTGATAAACTTATGTCTTATATATAACTAATTACTGATTGAATGATTGTTATTTACAAGAACTAGGATACGTATAAAGTTCTTTTATAACAATTCTTAACATAATAAACATCTTAAATTAAAAAAAATATAATGTTTAGTTCTAGGCTTCAGTTGGCCTATCACATCGTAAGTTAGTTTTATCGGTACTTATCATAAAACGTTGCAGGTAAACTACCCCTTTCTCTTACCCGATCTTCACCAAAATCAATAAGTCTTGAGAACTCAACAATTCAGTGCTGTATGCAAACAATTATTTGTTTCTATTTGAATTTGCGGCTGTTATCGTTTGCCATAGAAGATACCCTTGTTAAAACAAAAAACGTTGCAGGTAAACTACCCCTTTCTCTTAACCGATCTTCACCAAAATCAACAGGCCTTCAGTCTGTCACAAGCGATGGACGTATGCTAAACAATATTTGAATCTTTTTGAATGTGCAGCAGTTATAGTTCGTCATAGAAAAAGTTACCATTGTTAAAACATAAAATGTTGCAGGTAAACTACCCCTTTCCCTTAACCGATCTTCACCTAAATCAAAAGCCATTGGTTCTCTATAGCTCAGGAAGGTACGCAAAATATTATTTGATTCTGATTGAATTTACGGCAGTCATAATTCGTCATAGAAAAAATTACCCTTGTTAAAACAAAAACGTTACCGGTAAACTACCCCTTTTCCTTAACCGATCTTCACCAAAAACCATAGGGCTTGAAATCTCTACAATTCAGAGTAGCATACAAAACATTATTTAATTATGTTTTAATTTACGGCAGTTATGATTCGTCATAATAAATATTACCCTCGTTATCACATAAAACGTTGCTTGTAAGCTACCCTTTTCTCTTAACTAAACTTCGCCACAATCAACAGACCTTCAGTTCTTTACAATTCTGAAACGTATGCTAAAAATTATTTGATTCTATTAGAATTTACTTCAGTGATCATTTGTCATAGAAAAAATTACCCTTGTTAAAACATAAAATGTGTCTGGTAAACTACCCCTTTCCCATAACCGATCTTCACAAAAAACAATAAGTCTTGAGAACTCTACAATTCAGGGCTCTATGCGAAACATTATTTGATTCTGTTTGAAGTTGCGGCTGTTATGATTTGCCATAAAAATAAATAAGACCAAAACGATGTAAACTAGTGTAAGTTATAAAAATATATGTATGGAGAACCAACCATGACTTCCATGTTCTAAGATTTATATTTAAAATCATTTTCGAATAAAATATTACCATAGAAACTACTTCTTTCTACTTACTGCTTCAGCCTTAACCACAGTACTGTGGTCACTAACGTATACCTCCTCACGTTATCGCACTCGATTTCCACTGATGATGGAAGTAAAAAAAAAATTATTTGATTCTGTTTGAATTTGCGGCTGTTATCGTTTGCAATAGAAAAAATCTACAGACAGACAGACACACAGACAGACAGGCACACAGACACACACACACAGACACTTTTCGAAAAACGACTTTTTTCATGTTTTGAATGTAGTTCAATCAGAATCTGCAGTAATCTCGAACACGATTTTTTTTGCCATCACCATACTTCCATTTCCTTAAGGAACATGGAAGTAATAATGATAGAAGACATTGTAAAGATGAACCTAGTGATTCAATTTTATTAATTAAAAGAAGTATGTGTGGTGTTTAATGCAAATACACAGACTGAAATTGGACAGAAAAGTGTGTACATTAAACACGCTCAGAATTTCTATAATAATATAATCCAGTGAATAAGAATGTCATAAATGTGCAACATAATATGTATTTCCAATATTAATGTATACAATGATTATTATGAAAAACTAATTTAACCAGAATTAAGGAAATTTGAGGTCACTGACTGACCTCACTAGGTGCAAGAAGTTTTGGTGAATTATTATCAATATCACATGTAATTATAAAAGAACAACCATTGCAAAACAACAGTTACACAGTAAAGACAATTTCGACTTAAAAGAACCACATAAAGATGGGTATATCATTAATTCAGAATTAAATCAAAATGACATGGCATACTAAGACTATAAAAAATAAATGTTACATTAAAAACAAACAAATAATTATATTCTAATAAAAACTAAGCTGTTTAGAAGTTGTAATGGACATCTTAGAATATCTATATCACTGCAAAAGTGTGAACAGGAAAAATTATGTCAAAAATAAAGTGAATCATCTAACTGACGATGCTCTAGGACATAGATAGCATGGTTCAAATTTATTAATCTTAGACAATCATTGTACTTGGGAATTAAGAATTAAAATAGGTTAATTACAATTATAAATTCTCAGAATAGGGTAGTAGTTACATCTATTAACCATATGTTCTTAATCTAAAATAATAAATTAACAAATCAATCAATTTAACAATTTAATCAGTTTAACAATAATAGTGATTATTTGAAGAATGTCTTGGTGATAGTGTAAGGTTGTAATTATTGACAGATGTGTAATTAGTTCAAAGTGTATTGCTAGATATAGATATTATGCTAACATAGTAAGTAATTAATATTGCATAGGACCTATATTTGCCTTAAATTCACTGAATTGCAAATTATTATACACCTTCCAATTGTATGAGTACTGTAATAAACTTTTAATTAGCGACTAATTCGATCGGCAGATTCTATCAACCTTATCGCTTCAGAACTCTAATAAAAGTCAGTTATTTTACGGTAACAGCATTTCGGCATACGTCGCGCTTGGAATTTTGGGTATAATTATTCAAATATAGACGCCTCATTTCCTTAAATATGATAAGTTTCACAAAGCATTTTCTATGGAATAAAATTTACAATAAATACTATTACAAACATAATTCACTAATGCATCTTGAAATTGCAAATCATGGCATAAATTCGTCCATTAATATCAAAATTTACTTTTTTAAACTAACAGTCGATTAGTCGATACAATATTTTGATAAACTTATGTCTTATATATAACTAATTACTGATTGAATTATTGTTATTTACAAGAACTAGGATACGTATAAAGTTCTTTTATAACAATTCTTAACATAATAAACATCTTAAATTGAAAAAAATATAATGTTTAGTTCTAGGCTTCAGTTGGCCTATCACATCCTAAGTTAGTTTTATCGGTACTTATCATAAAACGTTGCTGGTAAACTACCCTTTTCTCTTACCCGATCTTCACCAAAATCAATAGGTCTTGAGAACTCTACAATTCAGGGCTGTATGCAAACAATTATTTGTTTCTATATGAATTTGCGGCTGTTATCGTTTGCCATAGAAAGTACCCTTGTTAAAACAAAAAACGTTGCAGGTAAACTACCCCTTTCTATTAACCGATCTTCACCAAAATCAACAGGCCTTCAGTCTGTCACAAGGGATGGACGTGTGCTAAACAATATTTGATTCTCTTTGAATGTGCGGCAGTTATAGTTCGTCATAGAAAAAGTTACCATTGTTAAAACATAAAACGTTGCCGTTAAACTACCCCTTTCCCTTAACCGATCTTCACCAAAAACCATAGGGCTTGAAATCTCTACAACTCAGAGTTGCATAGAAAACATTATTTGATTATGTTTGAATTTACGGCGGTTATCATTCGTCATAATAAAAATTACCCTCGTTATCACATAAAACGTTGCCGGTAAACTACCCCTTTCTCTTAACCAAACTTCACCAAGATCAACAGACCTTCAGTTCTTTACAATTCTGGAACGTATGCTAAAAATTATTTGATGTTATTAGAATTTACGGCAGTGATCATTTGTCATAAAAAAAATTACCCTTGCTAAAACATAAAATGTGGCTGGTAAACTACCCCTTTCCCTTAACCGATCTTCACGAAAAACAACAAGTCTTGAGAACTCTACAATTGAGGGCTCTATGCGAAAAATTATTTGATTCTGTTTGAAGTTGCGGCTGTTATCATTTGCCATAGAAATAAATAAGACCTAAACGATGTAAACTAGTGTAAGTTATAAAAATATATGTAAGGAGAACCATACATGACTTCCATGTTCTAAGATTTATTTTTAAAATCATTTTCGAAATGAAATATTACTATAGAAACTACTTCTTTCTACTTACTGCTTCAGCCTTAACCACAGTACTGTGGTCACTAAAGTTTACCACCTCACGTTATCGCACTCGATTTTCACTGATGATGGAAGTCAAAAAAAAAAAAAAAATTCGATTCTGTTTGAATTTGCGGCTGTTATCGTTTACCATAGAAAAAAAATCTACAGACGGACAGACACACAGACAGACAGGCACACAGACACTTTTCGAAAAACGACTTTTTTCATGTTTTGAATGTAGTACAATCAGAATCTGCAATAATCTCGAACACGATTTTTTTGCCATCACTATACTTCCATTTCCTTAAGGAACATGTAAGTAATAATGATAGAAGTCATTGTAAAGATGAACCTAGTGATACAATTTTATTAATTAAAAGTGGTATGTGTGGTGTTTAATGCAAATACACAGACTGAAATTGGTCAGAAAAGTGTATACATTAAACACGTTCAGAATTTCTATAATAATATAAACCAGTGAATAACAATGTCATAAATGTGCAACATAATATGTATTTCCAATATTAATGTATACAATGATTATTATGAAAAACTAATTTAACCAGAATTAAGGAAATTTGAGGTCACTGTCTGACCACACTAGGTGCAAGAAGTATTGGTGAATTATTATCAATATCACATTAGTTATAAAAGAACAACCATTGCAAAACAACAGTTACACTGTAAAGACAATTTCGACTTAAAGGAACCACATAAAGATCGGTATATCATTAATTCAGAATTAAATCAAAATGACATGGCATACTGAGACTATAAAAAACTAAATGTTACATTAAAAACAAGCAAATAATTGTATTCTAATAAAAACTAAGCTGTTTAGAAGTTGTAATGGACATTTAAGAATATCTATATCACTGCAAAAGTGTGAACAGGACAATTTATGTCAATAATTAAAGTGAATCTAACTGACCATGCTCTAGGACATAGATAGCATGGTTCAAATTTATTAATCATAGACAATCATTGTACTTGGAAATTAAGAATTAAATAGGTTAATTACAATTATAAATTCTCAGAATAGGATAGTAGTTACATCTATTAACCATATGTTCTTAATCTAAAATAATAAATTAACAAATCAATCAATTTAACAATTTAATCTATTTAACAATAATAGTAATTACTGGAATAATGTCTTGGTGATAGCGTAATGGTGTAATTATTGACAAGTGTGGAATTAGTTCAAAGTGCATTGCTAGATATAGATATTATGCTAACATAGTAAGTAATTAATATTGCATAGGACCTATATTTGCCTTAAATTCTCTGAATTGCAAATTATTATACTCCTTCCAATTGTATGAGCACTGGAATAAACTTTTAATTAGCGACTAATTCGGTCGGCAGATTCTATCAACCTTATCGCTTCAGAACTCTAATAAAAGTCAGTTATTTAACGGTAAAAGCAATTCGGCAAACGTCGCGCTTGGTATTGTGGGTATAATTATTCAAATATAAACGCCTGATTTCCTTAAATATGATAAGTTTCACAAAGCATTTTCTATGAAATAAAATTTATAATAAATACTATTAGAAACATAATTCACTTATGCATCTTGAAATTGCAAATCATGGCATAAATTCGTCCATTAATATCAAAATTCACTTTTTTAAACTAACAGTCGATTAGTCGATACAATATTTTGATAAACTTATGTCTTATATATAACTAATTACTGATTGAATGATTGTTATTTACAAGAACTAGGATACGTATAAATTTCTTTTATAACAATTCTTAACATAATAAACATCTTAAATTGAAAAAAATACAATGTTTAGTTCTAGGCATCAGTTGGCCTATCACATCGTAAGTTAGTTTTATCGGTACTTATCATAAAAAGTTGCCGGAAAACTACCCCTTTCTCTTACCCGATCTTCACCAAAATCAATATGTCTTGAGAACTCTTCAATTCAGGGCTGTATACAAACAATAATTTGTTTCTATTTGAATTTGCGGCTGTTATCGTTTGCCATAGAAAATACCCTTGTTAAAACAAAAAAACGTTGCTGGTAAACTACCCCTTTCTCTTAACCGATCTTCACCAAAATCAACAGGCCTTCAGTCTGTCGCAAGGGATGGACGTATGCTAAACAATATTTGATTCTGTTTGAATAAAAATAAAAAATAAAAATTTCCCTAGTTATCACATAAAACGTAGCATGTAAACTACCACTTTCTCTTAACCAAACTTCACCAAAATCAACAGACCTTCAGTTCTTTACAATTCTGGAAATTATGCTAAAAATTATTTGATTTTATTAGTATTTACGGCAGTGATAATTTGTCATAGAAAAAATTACCCTTGCTAAAACATAAAATGTGGCTGGTAAACTACCCCTTTCCCTTAACCGATCTTCACGAAAAACAACAAGTCTTGAGAACTCTACAATTGAGGGCTCTATGCGAAAAATTATTTGATTCTGTTTGAAGTTGCGGCTGTTATCATTTGCCATAAAAATAAATAAGACCTAAACGATGTAAACTAGTGTAAGTTATAAAAATATATGTATGGAGGACCATACATGACTTCCATGTTCTAAGATTTATATTTAAAATCATTTTCGAAATGAAATATTACCATAGAAACAACTTCTTTCTACTTACTGCTTCAGCCTTAACCACAGTACTGTGGTCACTAAAGTATACCACCTCACGTTATCGCACTCGATTTTCACTGATGATGGAAGTCAAAAAAAAAAATTTGATTCTGTTTGAATTTGCGGCTGTTATCGTTTGCCATAGAAAAAAAAATCCAAAGACAGAAAGACACACAGACAGACAGGCACACAGACACACACACAGACACTTTTCGAGAAACGACTTTTTTCATGTTTTGAATGTAGTACAATCAGAATCTGTAATAATCTCGAACACGATTTTTTTGCCATCACCAAACTTCCATTTCCTTAAGGAACATGGAAGTAATAATGATAGAAGACATTGTAAAGATGAACCCAGTGATACAATTTTATTAATTAAAAGTGGTATGTGTGGTGTTTAATGCAAATACACAGACTGAAATTGGTCAGAAAAGTGTATACATTAAACACGCTCAGAATTTCTATAATAATATAAACCAGTGAAAAACAATGTCATAAATGTGCAAGATAATATGTATTTCCAATATTAATGTTTACAATGATTATTATGAAAAACTAATTTAATCAGAATTAAGAAATATTGAAGTCAGTGTCTGACCGACCACACTAGGTGCAAGAAGTATTGGTGAATTATTATCAATATCACATGTAATTATAAAAGAACAACCATTGCAAAACAACAGTTACACTGTAAAGACAATTTCGACTTAAAGGAACCACATAAAGATGGGTATATCATTAATTCAGAATTAAATCAAAATGACATGGCATACTAAGACTATAAAAAATAAAAATTACATTAAAAACAAGCAAAGTATTGTATTCTAATAAAACCTAAGCTGTTTAGAAGTTGTAATGGACATCTTAGAATATCTATATCACTGCAAAAGTGTGAACAGGACAAATTATGTCAATAAATAAAGTGAATCTAACTGACCATGTTCTAGGACATAGATAGCATGGTTCAAATTTGTAAATCTAAGACAATCATTGTACTTGGAAATTAAGAATTAAAATAGGTTAATTACAATTATAATTTCTCAGAATAGGATAGTAGTTACAACTATTAACCATATGTTTTTAATCTAAAATAATAAATTAACAAATCAATCAATTTAACAATTTAATAAATTTAACAATAATAGTGATTACTTGAATAATGTCTTGGTGATAGTGTAAGGGTGTAATTATTGACAAATGTGTAATTAGTTCAAAGTGCATTGCTAGATATAGATATTATGCTAACATAGTAAGTAATTAATATTGCATAGGTCCTATATTTGCCTTAAATTCACTGAATTGCAAATTATTATACACCTTCCAATTGTATGAGTACTGTAATAAACTTTTAATTAGCGACTAATTCGATCGGCAGATTCTATCAACCTTATCGCTTCAGAACTCTAATAAAAGTCAGTTATTTAACGGTAAAAACATTTCGGCAAACGTCGCGCTTGGTATTGTGGTTATAATATTTCAAATATAGACACCTGTTTCCTTAAATATGATAAGTTTCACAAAGCATTTTCTTTTGAATAAAATTTACAATAAATACTATTACAAACATAATTCACTTATGCATCTTGAAATTGCAAATCATATCATAAATTCGTCCATTAATATCAAACTTCACTTTTTTAAACTAACAGTCGATTAGTCGATACAGTATTTTGATAAACTTATATCTTATATATAACTAATTACTGATTGAATGATTGTTTATTTACAAGAATTAGGATACGTCTAAATTTCTTTTATAACAATTCTTAACATAATAAACATCTTAAATTTAAAAAAATATAATGTTTAGTTCTAGGCTTCAGTTAGCCTATCACATCCTAAGTTAATTTTATCGGTACTTATCATAAAATGTTGCAGGTAAACTCCTCCTTTCTCTTACCCGATCTTCACCAAAATCAATAGGTCTTGAGAACTCTACAATTCAGGGCTGTATGCAAACAATTATTTGTTTCTATTTGAATTTGCGGCTGTTATCGTTTGCCATATAAAATACCCTTGTTAAAACAAAAAACGTTGCCTGTAAACTACCCCTTTCTCTTAACCGATCTTCACCAAAATCAACAGGCCTTCAATCTGTCACAAGCGATGGACGTATGCAAAACAATATGTGACTCTGTTTGAATGTGCGGCAGTTATAGTTCGTCATAGAAAAAGTTACCATTGTTAAAACAAAAAATATTGCTGGTAAACTACCCTTTTCCCTTAATCGATCTTCACCTAAATCAAAAGCCATTGAATTCTCTATAGCTCAGGGAGGTATGCAAAACATTATTTGATTCTGATTGAATTTACGGCAGTTATCATTCGTCATAGGAAAAATTACCCTTGTTAAAACAAGAAACGTTGGCGGTAAACTACCCCTTTTCCTTAACCGATCTTCACCAAAAACAATAGGGCTTGAAATCTCTACAATTCGGAGTTGCATACAAAACATTATTTGATTATGTTTGAATTTACGGCAGTTATCGTTCCTCATAGTAAAAATTACCCTTGTTATCACGTAAAACGTTGCAGGTAAACCACCCCTTTCTCTTAATCAATCTTCACCAAAATCAACAGACCTTCGGTTCTTTATAATTCTGGAACGTATGCAAAAAATTATTTGATTCTATTAGAATTTACGGCAGTGATAATTTGTTACAGAAAAAATTACCCTTGTTAAAACATAAAATGTGGCCGGTAAACTACCCCTTTCCCTTAACCGATCTTCACGAAAAACAATAAGTCTTGAGAACTCTACAATTCAGGGCAGTATGCGAAACATTATATGATTCTGTTTGAAGTTGCGGCTGTTATCGTTTGCCATAGAAAAAAATAAGACCAAAACGATGTAAACTAGTGTAAGTTAAAAAAATATATTTATGGAGAACCACACATGACTTCCATGTTCAAAGATTTATATTTAAAATCATTTTCGAAATGAAATATTACCATAGAAACTACTTCTTCCTACTTACTGCTTCAGCCTTAACCACAGTACTGTTGTCACTAACGTATACCACCTCACGTTATCGCACTCGATTTTCACTGATGATGGAAGTCAAAAAAAAAAAAAAATTATTTGATTCTGTTTGAATTTGCGGCTGTTATCGTTTGCCATAGAAAAAAAATCTTCAGACAGACAGACACACAGACACACACACAGACACTTTTCGAAAAATTACTTTTTTCATGTTTTAAGTGTAGTACAATCAGAATCTGCAATAATCTCCAACACGTTTTTTTTGCCGTCACCATACTTCCATTTCCTTAAGGAACATGGAAGTAATAATGATAGAAGACATTGTAAAGATGAACATAGTGATACAATTTTATTAATTAAAAGTGGTATGTGTGGTGTTTAATGCAAATACACAGACTGAAATTGGACAGAAAAGTGTATACGTTAAACACGCTCAGAATTTCTAAAATAATATAACCATTGAATAACAATGTCATAAATGTGCAACATAATATGTATTTCCAAAAATTAATGTATACAATGATTATTATGAAAAACTAATTTAACCAGAATTAAGAAATATTGAGGTCACTGTCTGACCACACTAGGTGCAAGAAGTATTGGTGAATTATTATCAATATCACATGTAATTATAAAAGAACAACCATTGCAAAACAACAGTTACACTGAAAAGACAATTTCGACTTAAAGGAACCACATAAAGATGGATATATCATTAATTCAGAATTAAATCAAAATGACATGGCATACTAAGACTATAAAAAATAAAAATTACATTAAAAACAAGCAAATAATTGTAATCTAATAAAACCTAAGCTGTTTAGAAGTTGTAATGGACATCTTAGAATATGTATATCACTGCAAAGGTGTGAACAGGACAAATTATGTCAAAAATAAAGTGAATCTAACTGACCATGCTCTAGGACATAGATAGCATGGTTCAAATTTATTAATCTTAGACAATCATTGTACTTGGAAATGAAGAATTAAAATAGGTTAATTACAATTATAATTTCTCAGAATAGGATAGTAGTTACATCTATTAACCATATGTTCTTAATCTAAAATAATAAATTAACAAATCAATCAATTTAACAATTTAATAAATTTAACAATAATAGTGATTACTTGAATAATGACTTGGTGATAGTGTAAGGGTGTAATTATTGACAAATGTGTAATTAGTTCAAAGTGCATTGCTAGATATAGATATTATGCTAACATAGTCAGTAATTAATATTGCATAGGAACTATATTTGCCTTAAATTCACTGAATTGCAAATTATTATACACCTTCCAATTGTATGAGTACTGTAATAAACTTTTAATTAGGGACTAATTCGATCGGCAGAATCTATCAACCTTATCGCTTCAGAACTCTAATAAAAGTCAGTTATTTAACGGTAAAAACATTTCGGCAAACGTCGCGCTTGGTATTGTGGTTATAATAATTCAAATATAGACACCTGGTTTCCTTAAATATGATAAGTTTCACAAAGCATTTTCTATTGAATAAAATTTACAATAAATACTATTACAAACATAATTCACTTATGCATCTTGAAATTGCAAATCATATCATAAATTCGTCCATTAATATCAAACTTCACTTTTCTAAACTAACAGTCGATTAGTCGATACAATATTTTGATAAACTTATGTCTTATATATAACTAACTACTGATTGAATGATTGTTATTTACAATAACTAGAATTCGTATAAATTTCCTTTATAACAATTCTTAACATAATAAACATCTTAAATTAAAAAAAATATAATGTTTATTTCTAGGCTTCAGTTGGCCTATCACATCCAAAGTTAATTTTATCGGTACTTATCATAAAATGTTGCAGGTAAACTACTCCTTTCTCTTACCCGATCTTCACCAAAAATGAATAGGTCTTTAGAACTATACAATTCAGGGCTGTATGCAAACAATTATTTGTTTCTTTTTGAATTTTCCGCGGTTATCGTTTGCCATATAAAATACCCTTGTTAAAACAAAAAACGTTGCTGGTAAACTACCACTTTCTCTTAACCGATCTTCACCAAAATCAACAGGCCTTCAGTCTGTCACAAGCGATGGACGTATGCTAAACAGTATTTGATTCTGTTTGAATGTGCGGAAGTTATAGTTCGTCATAGAAAAAGTTACCATTGTTAAAACAAAAAATGGTGCCGGTAAACTACCCTTTTCCCTTAACCGATCTTCACCTAAATCAAAAGACATTGAGTTCTCTATAGCTAAGGGAGGTATGCAAAACATTATTTGATTCTGATTGAATTTACGGCAGTTGTCATTCGTCATAGGAAAAATTACCCTTTTTAAAACAAAAAACGTTGCCGGTAAACTACCCCTTTTCCTTAACCGATCTTCACCAAAAACAATAGGGCTTGAAACCCCTACAATTCGGAGTTGCATACAAAACATTATTTGATTATGTTTGAATTTACGGCAGTTATCATTCCTCATAGTAAAAATTACCCTTGTTATCACATAAAACGTTGACGGTAAACCACCCCTTTCTCTTAACCAATCTTCACGAAAATCAACAGACCTTCGGTTCTTTATAATTCTGGAACGTATGCAAAAAATTATTTGATTCTATTAGAATTTACGGCAGTGATAATTTGTTACAGAAAAAATTACCCTTGTTAAAACATAAAATGTGGCCGGTAAACTACCCCTTTCCCTTAACCGATCTTCACGAAAAACAATAAGTCTTGAGAACTCTACAATTCAGGGCAGTATGCGAAACATTATTTGATTCTGTTTGAAGTTGCGGCTGTTATCGTTTGCCATAGAAAAAAATAAGACCAAAACGATGTAAACTAGTGTAAGTTAAAAAATATATGTATGGAGAACCATACATGACTTCCATGTTCTAAGATTTATATTTAAAATCATTTTCGAAATGAAATATTACCATAGAAACTACTTCTTTCTACTTACTGCTTCAGCCTTAACCACAGTATTGTGGTCACTAACGGATACCACGTGTTATCGCACTCGATTTTCACTGATGATGGAAGTCAAAAAAAAAAAAAAAAAAATTATTTGATTCTGTTTGAATTTGCGGCTGTTATCGTTTGCCATAGAAAAAGAATCTACAGACAGACAGACACACAGACACACACACAGACACTTTTCGAAAAATTACTTTTTTCATGTTTTGAGTGTAGTACAATCAGAATCTGCAATAAGCTCCAACACGATTTTTTTGCCGTCACCATACTTCCATTTCCTTAAGGAACATGGAAGTAATAATGATAGAAGGCATTGTAAAGATGAACATAGTGATACAATTTTATTAATTAAAAGTGGTATGTGTGGTGTTTAATGCAAATACACAGACTGAAATTGGACAGAAAAGTGTATACGTTAAACACGCTCAGAATTTCTAAAATAATATAAACCATTGAATAACAATGTCATAAATGTGCAACATAATATGTATTTCCAATATTAATGTATACAATGATTATTATGAAAAACTAATTTAACCAGAATTTAGAAATATTTAGGTCACTGTCTGACCACACTAGGAGCAAGAAGTATTTGTGAATTATTATCAATATCACATGTAATTATAAAAGAACAACCATTGCAAAACAACAGTTACACTGTAAAGACGATTGCGACTTAAAGGAATCACATAAAGATGGGTATATCATTAATTCAGAATTAAATCAAAATGACATGGCATACTAAGACTATAAAAAATAAAAATTACATTAAAAACAAGCAAAGAATTGTATTCTAATAAAACCTAAGCTGTTTAGAAGTTGTAATGGACATCTTAGAATATCTATATCACTGCAAAGGTGTGAACAGGACAAATTATGTCAATAAATAAAGTGAATCTAACTGACCATGCTCTAGGACATAGATAGCATGGTTCAAATTTATTAATCTTAGACAATCATTGTACTTGGAAATGAAGAATTAAAATAGGTTAATTACAATTATAATTTCTCAGAATAGGATAGTAGTTACATCTATTAACCATATGTTCTTAATCTAAAATAATAAATTAACAAATCAATCAATTTAACAATTAAATAAATTTAACAATAATAGTGATTACTTGAATAATGTCTTGGTGATAGTGTAAGGGTGTAATTATTGACAAATGTGTAATTAGTTCAAAGTGCATTGCTAGATATAGATATTATGCTAACATAGTCAGTAATTATTATTGCATAGGAACTATATTTGCCTTAAATTCACTGAATTGCAAATTATTATACACCTTCCAATTGTATGAGTACTGTAATAAACTTTTAATTAGCGACTAATTCGATCGGCAGATTCTATCAACCTTATCGCTTCAGAACTCTAATAAAAGTCAGTTATTTAACGGTAAAAACATTTCGGCAAACGTCGCGCTTGGTATTGTGGTTATAATAATTCAAATATAGACACCTGGTTACCTTAAATATGAAAAGGTGCACAAATCATTTTCTATTGAATAAAATTCACAATAAATACTATTACAAACATAATTCACTTATGCATCTTGAAATTGCAAATTATATCATAAATTCGTCCATTAATATCAAACTTCACTTTTTTAAACTAACAGTCGATTAGTCGATACAATATTTTGATAAACTTATGTCTTATATAAAACTAATTACTGATTGAATGATTGTTATTTACAATAACTAGGATACGTATAAAGTTCTTTTAAATGAATTCTTAACATAATAAACATCTTAAATTTAAAAAAATATAATGTTTATTTCTAGGCTTCAGTTGGAATATCACATCCTAAGTTAGTTTTATCGGTACTTATCATAAAACGTTGCAGGTAAACTACTCCTTTCTCTTACCCGATCTTCACCAAAATCAATAGGTCTTGAGAACTCTACAATTCATGGCTGTATGCAAACAATTATTTGTTTCTTTTTGAATTTGCCGCTGTTATAGTTTGCCATATAAAATACCATCGTTAAAACAAAAAAACGTTGCTGGTAAACTACCCCTTTCTCTTAACCGATCTTCACCAAAATCAACAGGCCTTCAGTCTGTCACAAGCGATGGACGTATGCTAAACAATAATTGATTCTGTTTGAATGTGCGGCAGTTATAGTTCGTCATAGAAAAAGTTACCATTGGTAAAACAAAAAATGTTGCCGGTAAACTACCCCTTTCCCTTAACCGATCTTCACCTAAATCAAAAGACATTGTGTTCTCTATAGCTCAGGGAGGTATGCAAAACATTATTTGATTCTGATTGAATTTACGGCAGTTGTCATTCGTCATAGGAAAAATTACCCTTGTTAAAACAAAAAACGTTGGCGGTAAACTACCCCTTTTCCTTAACTGATCTTCTCCAAAAACAATAGGGCTTGAAATCCCTACAATTCGGAGTTGCATACAAAATATTATTTGATTATGTTTGAATTTACGGCAGTTATCATTCCTCATAGTAAAAATTACCCTTGTTATCACATAAAACGTTGCTGGTAAACTACCCCTTTCTCATAACCGATCTTCACCAAAATCAACAGACCTTCGTGCCTTTATAATTCTGGAACGTAGACAAAAAATTATTTGATTATATTAGAATTTACTTCAGTGATCATTTGTCATAGAAAAAATTACCCTTATTAAAACATAAAATGTGGCCGGTAAACTACCCCTTTCCCTTAACCGATCTTCACGAAAAACAATAAGTCTTGAGAACTCTACAATTCAGGGCAGTATGCGAAACATTATTTGATTCTGTTTGAAGTTGCGGCTGTTATCGTTTGCCATAGAAAAATATAAGACTAAAACGATGTAAACTAGTGTAAGTTATAAAAATACAGTATATGTATGGAGAACCATACATGACTTCCGTGTTCTAAGATTTATATTTAAAATCATTTTCGAAATGAAATATTACCATAGAAACTACTTCTTTCTACTTACTGCTTCAGCCTTAACCACAGTACTGTGGTCACTAACGTATACCACCTCACGTTATCGCACTCAATTTTCACTGATGATGGAAGTCAAAAAAAAAAAAAAATTATTTGATTCTGTTTGAATTTGAGGCTGTTATCGTTTGCCATGGAAAAAAACTACAGACAGACAGAAACACAGACAGACAGACACACAGACACACACACAGACACTTTTCGAAAAATTACTTTTTTCATGTTTTGAGTGTAGTACAATCAGAATCTGCAATAATCTCGAACACGATTTTTGTTGACATCACCATACTTCCATTTCCTTAAGGAACATGGAAGTAATAATGTTAGAAGACATTGTAAAGATGAACATAGTGATACAATTTTATTAATTAAAAGTGGTATGTGTTTATTGATTCTGTTTGAATTTGCGGCTGTTATCGTTTGCCATAGAAAAAAAATCTACAGACAGTAGACACACAGACACACACACAGACACTTTTCGAAAAATCACTTTTTTCATGTTTTGAGTGTAGTACAATCAGAATCTGCAATAATCTCCAACACGATTTTTTTTGCCGTCACCATACTTCCATTTCCTTAAGGAACATGGAAGTAATAATGATAGGAGACATTGTAAAGATGAACATAGTGATACAATTTTATTAATTAAAAGTGGTATGTGTGGTGTTTAATGCAAATACACAGACTGAAATTGGACAGAAAAGTGTATACGTTAAACACGCTCAGAATTTCTAAAATAATATAAACCATTGAATAACAATGTCATAAATGTGCAACATAATATGTATTTCCAATATTAGTGTATACAATGATTATTATGAAAAACTAATTTAACCAGAATTAAGAAATATTGAGGTCACTGTCTGACCACACTAGGTGCAAGAAGTATTGGTGAATTATTATCAATATCACATGTAATTATAAAAGAACAACCATTGCAAAACAACAGTTACACTGTAAAGACAATTTCGACTTAAAGGAACCACATAAAGATGGGTATATCATTAATTCAGAATTAAATCAAAATGACATGGCATACTAAGACTATAGAAAATAAAAATTACATTAAAAACAAGCAAATAATTGAATTCTAATAAAACCTAAGCTTATTTAACGGTAAAAACATTTCGGCAAACGTCGCGCTTGGTATTGTGGTTATAATAATTCAAATATAGACACCTGATTTCCTTAAATATGATAAGTTTCACAAAGCATTTTCTATGGAATAAAATTTACAATAAATACTATTACAAACATAATTCACTTATGCATCTTGAAATTGCAAATCATAACATAAATTCGTCCATTAATATCAAACTTCACTTTTTTAAACTAACAGTCGATTAGTCGATACAATATTTTGATAAACTTATGTCTTGTATATAACTAAATACTGATTGAATGATTGTTATTTACAATAACTAGGATACGTATAAATTTCTTTTATAACAATTCTTAACATAATAAACATCTTAAATTTAAAAAAATATAACGTTTATTTCTAGGCTTCAGTTGGCCTATCACATCCTAAGTTAATTTTATCGGTACTTATCATAAAATGTTGCAGGTAAACTACTCCTTTCTCTTACCCGATCTTCACCAAAATCAATAGGTCTTGAGAACTCTACAATTCAGGGCTGTATGCAAACAATTATTTGTTTCTATTTCAATTTGCGGCTGTTATCGTTTGCCATATAAAATACCCTTGTTAAAACAAAAAACGTTGCCGGTAAACTACCCCTTTCTCTTAACCGATCTTCACCAAAATCAACAGGCCTTCAGTCTGTCACAAGCGATGGACGTATGCAAAACAATATGTGATTCTGGTTGAATGTGCGGCAGTTATAGTTCGTCATAGAAAAAGTTACCATTGTTAAAACAAAAAAAATTGCTGGTAAACTACCCCTTTCCATTAACCGATCTTCAACTAAATCAAAAGCCATTGAATCCTGTATAGCTCAGGGAGGTATGCAAAACATTATTTGATTCTGATTGAATTTACGGCAGTTATCATTCGTCATAGGAAAAATTACCCTTGTTAAAACAAAAAACGTTGGCGGTAAACTACCCCTTTTCCTTAACCGATCTTCACCAAAAACAATAGGGTTTGAAATCCCTACAATTCGGAGTTGCATACAAAACATTATTTGATTATGTTTGAATTTACGGCAGTTATCATTCCTCATAGTAAAAATTACCCTTGTTATCACATAAAACGTTGCCGGTAAACCACCCCTTTCTCTTAACCAATCTTCACCAAAATCAACAGACCTTCGTTTCTTTATAATTCTGGAACGTATGCAAAAAATTATGTGATTCTATTAGAATTTACGGCAGTGATAATTTGTTACAGAAAAAATTACCCTTGTTAAAACATAAAATGTGGCCGGTAATCTACCCCTTTCCCTTAACCGATCTTCACGAAAAACAACAAGTCTTGAGAACTCTACAATTCAGGGCAGTATGCGAAACATTATTTGATTCTGTTTGAAGTTGCGGCTGTTATCGTTTGCCATAGAAAAATATAAGACCAAAACGATGTAAACTAGTGTAGTTAAAAAAATATATGTATGGAGAACCATACATGACTTCCATGTTCTAAGATTTATATTTAAAATCATTTTCGAAATGAAATATTACCATAGAAACTACTTCTTTCTACTTACTGCTTCAGCCTTAACCACAGTATTGTGGTTACTAACGTATACCACCTCATGTTATCGCACTCGATTTTCACTGATGATGGAAGTCAAAAAAAAAAAAAAAAAATTATTTGATTCTGTTTGAATTTGCGGCTGTTATAGTTTGCCATAGAAAAAATCTACTGACAGACACACACACAGACACACACACAGACACTTTTCGAAAAATTACTTTTTTCATGTTTTGAGTGTAGTACAATCAGAATCTGCAATAAGCTCCAACACGATTTTTTTGCCGTCACCATACTTCCATTTCCTTAAGGAACATGGAAGTAATAATGATAGAAGGAATTGTAAAGATGAACATAGTGATACAATTTTATTAATTAAAAGTGGTATGTGTGGTGTTTAATGCAAATACACAGACTGAAATTGGACAGAAAAGTGTATAGGTTAAACACGCTCAGAATTTCTAAAATAATATAAACCATTGAATAACAATGTCATAAATGTGCAACATAATATGTATTTCCAATATTAGTGTATACAATGATTATTATGAAAAACTAATTTAACCAGAATTAAGAAATATTGAGGTCACTGTCTGACCCACTAGGTGCAAGCAGTATTGGTGAATTATTATCAATATCACATGTAATTATAAAAGAACAACCATTGCAAAACAACAGTTACACTGTAAAGACAATTTCGACTTAAAGGAACCACATAAAGATGGGTATATCATTAATTCAGAATTAAATCAAAATGACATGGCATACTAAGACTATAAAAAATAAAAATTACATTAAAAACAAGCAAAGAATTGTATTCTAATAAAACCTAAGCTGTTTAGAAGTTGTAATGGACATCTTAGAATATCTATATCACTGCAAAGGTGTGAACAGGACAAATTATGTCAATAAATAAAGTGAATCTAACTGACCATGCTCTAGGACATAGATAGCATGGTTCAAAGTTATTAATCGTAGACAATCATTGTACTTGGAAATTAAGAATTAAAATAGGTTAATTACAATTATAATTTCTCAGAATAGGATAGTAGTTACATCTATTAACCATATGTTCTTAATCTAAAATAATAAATTAACAAATCAATCAATTTAACAATTTAATAAATTTAACAATAATAGTGATTACTTGAATAATGTCTTGGTGATAGTGTAAGGGTGTAATTATTGACAAATGTGTAATTAGTTCAAAGTGCATTGCTAGATATAGATATTATGCTAACATAGTCAGTAATTATTATTGCATAGGAACTATATTTGCCTTAAATTCACTGAATTGCAAATTATTATACACCTTCCAATTGTATGAGTACTGTAATAAACTTTTAATTAGCGACTAATTCGATCGGCAGAATCTATCAATCTTATTGCTTCAGAACTCTAATAAAAGTCAGTTATTTAACGGTAAAAACATTTCGGCAAACGTCGCGCTTGGTATTGTGGTTATAATAATTCAAATATAGACACCTGATTACCTTAAATATGATGGTTATCATAAAGTTTCACAAAGCATTTTCTATGGAATAAAATTTACAATAAATACTATTACAAACATAATTCACTTATGCATCTTGAAATTGCAAATCATATCATAAATTCGTCCATTAATATCAAACTTCACTTTTTTAAACTAACAGTCGATTAGTCGATACAATATTTTGATAAATTTATGTCTTATATATAACAAATTACTGATTGAATGATTGTTATTTACAATAATTAGGATACGTATAAATTTCTTTTATAACAACTCTTAACATAATAAACATCTTAAATTTAAAAAAATATAATGTTTATTTCTAGGCTTCAGTTGGCCTATCACATCCTAAGTTAGTTTTATCGGTACTTATCATAAAACGTTGCAGGTAAACTACTCCTTTCTCTTACCCGATCTTCACCAAAATCAATAGGTCTTGATAACTCTACAATTCAGGGCTGTATGCAAACAATTATTTGTTTCTATTTGAATTTGCGGCTGTTATCGTTTGCCATAAAAAATACCCTTGTTAAAACAAAAAACGTTGCAGGTCAACTACCCCTTTCTCTTAACCGATCTTCACCAAAATCAACAGGCCTTCAGTCTGTCACAAGCGATGGACGTATGCTAAACAATATTTGATTCTGTTTGAATGTGCGGAAGTTATAGTTCGTCATAGAAAAAGTTACCATTGTTAAAACAAAAAATGGTGCCGGTAAACTACCCCTTTCCCTCAACCGATCTTCACCTAAATCAAAGGACATTGAGTTCTCTATAGCTCAGGGAGGTATGCAAAACATTATTTGATTCTGATTGAATTTACGGCAGTTGTCATTCTTCATAGGAAAAATTACCCTTGTTAAAACAAAAAACGTTGCCTGTAAACTACCCCTTTTCCTTAACCGATCTTCACCAAAAACAATAGGGCTTGAAATCCCTACAATTCGGAGTTGCATACAAAACATTATTTGATTACGTTTGAATTTACGGCAGTTATCATTCGTCATAATAAAAATTACCCTAGTTATCACATAAAACGTTGCATGTAAACTACCCCTTTCTCTTAACCAAACTTCACCAAAATCCACAGACCTTCAGTTCTTTACAATTCTGGAACGTATGCTAAAAATTATTTTTTTTTATTAGAATTTACGGCAGTGATCATTTGTCATAGAAAAAATTACCCTTGCTAAAACATAAAATGTGGCTGGTAAACTACCCCTTTCCCTTAACCGATCTTCACGAAAAACAACAAGTCTTGAGAACTCTACAATTGAGGGCTCTATGCAAAAAATTATTTGATTCTCTTTGAAGTTGCGGCTGTTATCATTTGCCATAGAAATAAATAAGACCTAAACGATGTAAACTAGTGTAAGTTATAAAAATATATGTATGGAGGACCATACATGACTTCCATGTTCTAAGATTTATATTTAAAATCATTTTCGAAATGAAATATTACCATAGAAACTACTTCTTTCTACTTACTGCTTCAGCCTTAACCACAGTACTGTGGTCACTAAAGTATACCACCTCACGTTATCGCACTCGATTTTCACTGATGATGGAAGTCAAAAAAAAAAAATTTTGATTCTTTTTGAATTTGCGGCTGTTATCGTTTGCCATAGAAAAAAATCCAAAGACAGAAAGACACACAGACAGACAGGCACACAGACACTTTTCGAAAAACACTTTTTTCATGTTTTGAATGTAGTACAATCAGAATCTGTAATAATCTCGAACACGATTTTTTTTGCCATCACCATACTTCCATTTCCTTAAGGAACATGGAAGTAATAATGATAGAAGACATTGTAAAGATGAACATAGCGATACAATTTTATTAATTAAAAGTGGTATGTGTTTATTTGATTCTGTTTGAATTTGCGGCTGTTATCGTTTGCCATAGAAAAAAAATCTACAGACAGACAGACACACAGACACACACACAGATACTTTTCGAAAAATTACTTTTTTCATGTTTTGAGTGTAGTACAATCAGAATCTGCAATAATCTCCAACACGATTTTTTTTGCCGTCACCATACTTCCATTTCCTTAAGGAACATGGAAGTAATAATGATAGGAGACATTGTAAAGATGAACATAGTGATACTATTTTATTAATTAAAAGTGGTATGTGTGGTGTTTAATGCAAATACACAGACTGAAATTGGACAGAAAAGTGTATAGGTTAAACACGCTCAGAATTTCTAAAATAATATAAACCATTGAATAACAATGTCATAAATGTGCAACATAATATGTATTTCCAATATTAATGTATACAATGATTATTATAAAAAACTAATTTAACCAGAATTAAGAAATATTGAGGTCACTGTCTGACCACACTAGGTGCAAGAAGTATTGGTGAATTATTATCAATATCACATGTAATTATAAAAGAACAACCATTGCAAAACAACATTTACACTGTAAAGACAATTTCGACTTAAAGGAACCACATAAAGATGGGTATATCATTAATTCAGAATTAAATCAAAATGACATGGCATACTAAGACTATAAAAAATAAAAATTACATTAAAAACAAGCAAAGAATTGTATTCTAATAAAACCTAAGCTGTTTAGAAGTTGTAATGGACATCTTAGAATATCTATATCACTGCAAAGGTGTGAACAGGACAAATTATGTCAATAAATAAAGTGAATCTAACTGACCATGCTCTAGGACATAGATAGCATGGTTCAAAGTTATTAATCGTAGACAATCATTGTACTTGGAAATTAAGAATTAAAATAGGTTAATTACAATTATAATTTCTCAGAATAGGATAGTAGTTACATCTATTAACCATATGTTCTTAATCTAAAATAATAAATTAACAAATCAATCAATTTAACAATTTAATAAATTTAAGAATAATAGTGATTACTTGAATAATGTCTTGGTGATAGTGTAAGGGTGTAATTATTGACAAATGTGTAATTAGTTCAAAGTGCATTGCCAGATATAGATATTATGCTAACATAGTCAGTAATTAATATTGCATAGGAACTATATTTGCCTTAAATTCACTGAATTGCAAATTATTATACACCTTCCAATTGTATGAGTACTGTAATAAACTTTTAATTAGCGACTAATTCGATCGGCAGAATCTATCAATCTTATTGCTTCAGAACTCTAATAAAAGTCAGTTATTTAACGGTAAAAACATTTCGGCAAACGTCGCGCTTGGTATTGTGGTTATAATAATTCAAATATAGACACCTGATTACCTTAAATATGATGGTTATCATAAAGTTTCACAAAGGATTTTCTATGGAATAAAATTTACAATAAATACTATTACAAACATAATTCACTTATGCATCTTGAAATTGCAAATCATATCATAAATTCGTCCATTAATATCAAACTTCACTTTTTTAAACTAACAGTCGATTAGTCGATACAATATTTTGATAAATTTATGTCTTATATATAACAAATTACTGATTGAATGATTGTTATTTACAATAATTAGGATACGTATAAATGTCTTTTATAACAATTCTTAACATAATAAACATCTTAAATTTAAAAAAATATAATGTTTATTTCTAGGCTTCAGTTGGCCTATCACATCCTAAGTTAGTTTTATCGGTACTTATCATAAAACGTTGCAGGAAAACTACTCCTTTCTCTTACCCGATCTTCACCAAAATCAATAGGTCTTGATAACTCTACAATTCAGGGCTGTATGCAAACAATTATTTGTTTCTATTTGAATTTGCGGCTATTATCGTTTGCCATAAAAAATACCCTTGTTAAAACAAAAAACGTAGCTGGTAAACTACCCCTTTCTCTTAACCGATCTTCACCAAAATCAACAGGCCTTCAGTCTGTCACAAGCGATGGACGTATGCTAAACAATATTTGATTCTGTTTGAATGTGCGGAAGTTATAGTTCGTCATAGAAAAAGTTACCATTGTTAAAACAAAAAATGGTGCCGGTAAACTACCCCTTTCCCTCAACCGATCTTCACCTAAATCAAAGGACATTGAGTTCTCTATAGCTCAGGGAGGTATGCAAAACATTATTTGATTCTGATTGAATTTACGGCAGTTGTCATTCGTCATAGGAAAAATTACCCTTGTTAAAACAAAAAACGTTGCCTGTAAACTACCCCTTTTCCTTAACCGATCTTCACCAAAAACAATAGGGCTTGAAATCCCTACAATTCGGAGTTGCATACAAAACATTATTTGATTACGTTTGAATTTACGGCAGTTATCATTCGTCATAATAAAAATTACCCTAGTTATCACATAAAACGTTGCATGTAAACTACCCCTTTCTCTTAACCAAACTTCACCAAAATCCACAGACCTTCAGTTTTTTACAATTCTGGAACGTATGCTAAAAATTATTTTTTTTTATTAGAATTTACGGCAGTGATCATTTGTCATAGAAAAAATTACCCTTGCTAAAACATAAAATGTGGCTGGTAAACTACCCCTTTCCCTTAACCGATCTTCACGAAAAACAACAAGTCTTGAGAACTCTACAATTGAGGGCTCTATGCAAAAAATTATTTGATTCTCTTTGAAGTTGCGGCTGTTATCATTTGCCATAGAAATAAATAAGACCTAAACGATGTAAACTAGTGTAAGTTATAAAAATATATGTATGGAGGACCATACATGACTTCCATGTTCTAAGATTTATATTTAAAATCATTTTCGAAATGAAATATTACCATAGAAACTACTTCTTTCTACTTACTGCTTCAGCCTTAACCACAGTACTGTGGTCACTAAAGTATACCACCTCACGTTATCGCACTCGATTTTCACTGATGATGGAAGTCAAAAAAAAAAATTTTGATTCTTTTTGAATTTGCGGCTGTTATCGTTTGCCATAGAAAAAAATCCAAAGTCAGAAAGACACACAGACAGACAGGCACACAGACACACACACAGACACTTTTCGAAAAACACTTTTTTCATGTTTTGAATGTAGTACAATCAGAATCTGTAATAATCTCGAACACGATTTTTTTTGCCATCACCATACTTCCATTTCCTTAAGGAACATGGAAGTAATAATGATAGAAGACATTGTAAAGATGAACATAGCGATACAATTTTATTAATTAAAAGTGGTATGTGTTTATTTGATTCTGTTTGAATTTGCGGCTGTTATCGTTTGCCATAGAAAAAAAATCTACAGACAGACAGACACACAGACACACACACAGATACTTTTCGAAAAATTACTTTTTTCATGTTTTGAGTGTAGTACAATCAGAATCTGCAATAATCTCCAACACGATTTTTTTTGCCGTCACCATACTTCCATTTCCTTAAGGAACATGGAAGTAATAATGATAGGAGACATTGTAAAGATGAACATAGTGATACAATTTTATTAATTAAAAGTGGTATGTGTGGTGTTTAATGCAAATACACAGACTGAAATTGGACAGAAAAGTGTATACGTTAAACACGCTCAGAATTTCTAAAATAATATAAACCATTGAATAACAATGTCATAAATGTGCAACATAATATGTATTTCCAATATTAATGTATACAATGATTATTATGAAAAACTAATTTAACCAGAATTAAGAAATATTGAGGTCACTGTCTGACCACAGTAGGTGCAAGAAGTATTGGTGAATTATTATCAATATCACATGTAATTATAAAAGAACAACCATTGCAAAACAACAGTTACACTGTAAAGACAATTTCGACTTAAAGGAACCACATAAAGATGGGTATATCATTAATTCAGAATTAAATCAAAATGACATGCCATACTAAGACTATAAAAAATAAAAATTACATTAAAAACAAGCAAATAATTGTATTCTAATAAAACCTAAGCTTATTTAACGGTAAAAACATTTCGGCAAACGTCGCGCTTGGTATTGTGGTTATAATAATTCAAATATAGACACCTGATTTCCTTAAATATGATAAGTTTCACAAAGCATTTTCTATGGAATAAAATTTACAATAAATACTATTTCAAACATAATTCACTTATGCATCTTGAAATTGCAAATCATAACATAAATTCGTCCATTAATATCAAACTTCACTTTTTTAAACTAACAGTCGATTAGTCGATACAATATTTTGATAAACTTATGTCTTATATATAACTAATTACTGATTGAATGATTGTTATTTACAATAACTAGGATACGTATAAATTTCTTTTATAACAATTCTTAACATAATAAACATCTTAAATTTAAAAAAATATAACGTTTATTTCTAGGCTTCAGTTGGCCTATCACATCCTAAGTTAATTTTATCGGTACTTATCATAAAATGTTGCAGGTAAACTACTCCTTTCTCTTACCCGATCTTCACCAAAATCAATAGGTCTTGAGAACTCTACAATTCAGGGCTGTATGCAAACAATTATTTGTTTCTATTTCAATTTGCGGCTGTTATCGTTTGCCATATAAAATACCCTTGTTAAAACAAAAAACGTTGCCGGTAAACTACCCCTTTCTCTTAACCGATCTTCAGCAAAATCAACAGGCCTTCAGTCTGTCACAAGCGATGGACGTATGCAAAACAATATGTGATTCTGGTTGAATGTGCGGCAGTTATAGTTCGTCATAGAAAAAGTTACCATTGTTAAAACAAAAAAAATTGCTGGTAAACTACCCCTTTCCATTAACCGATCTTCAACTAAATCAAAAGCCATTGAATCCTGTATAGCTCAGGGAGATATGCAAAACATTATTTGATTCTGATTGAATTTACGGCAGTTATCATTCGTCATAGGAAAAATTACCCTTGTTAAAACAAAAAACGTTGGCGGTAAACTACCCCTTTTCCTTAACCGATCTTCACCAAAAACAATAGGGCTTGAAATCCCTACAATTCGGAGTTGCATACAAAACATTATTTGATTATGTTTGAATTTACGGCAGTTATCATTCCTCATAGTAAAAATTACCCTTGTTATCACATAAAACGTTGCCGGTAAACCACCCCTTTCTCTTAACCAATCTTCACCAAAATCAACAGACCTTCGGTTCTTTATAATTCTGGAACGTATGCAAAAAATTATGTGATTCTATTAGAATTTACGGCAGTGATAATTTGTTACAGAAAAAATTACCCTTGTTAAAACATAAAATGTGGCCGGTAAACTACCCCTTTCCCTTAACCGATCTTCACGAAAAACAACAAGTCTTGAGAACTCTACAATTCAGGGCAGTATGCGAAACATTATTTGATTCTGTTTGAAGTTGCGGCTGTTATTGTTTGCCATAGAAAAATATAAGACCAAAACGATGTAAACTAGTGTAAGTTAAAAAAATATATGTATGGAGAACCATACATGACTTCCATGTTCTAAGATTTATATTTAAAATCATTTTCGAAATGAAATATTACCATAGAAACTACTTCTTTCTACTTACTGCTTCAGCCTTAACCACAGTATTGTGGTCACTAACGTATACCACCTCATGTTATCGCACTCGATTTTCACTGATGATGGAAGTCAAAAAAAAAAAAAAAATTATTTGATTCTGTTTGAATTTGCGGCTGTTATAGTTTGCCATAGAAAAAAATCTACTGACAGACAGACACACAGACACACACACAGACACTTTTCGAAAAATTACTTTTTTCATGTTTTGAGTGTAGTACAATCAGAATCTGCAATAAGCTCCAACACGATTTTTTTGCCGTCACCATACTTCCATTTCCTTAAGGAACATGGAAGTAATAATGATAGAAGGAATTGTAAAGATGAACATAGTGATACAATTACATATATAAAAGTGGTATGTGTGGTGTTTAATGCAAATACACAGACTGAAATTGGACAGAAAAGTGTATAGGTTAAACACGCTCAGAATTTCTAAAATAATATAAACCATTGAATAACAATGTCATAAATGTGCAACATAATATGTATTTCCAATATTAATGTATACAATGATTATTATAAAAAACTAATTTAACCAGAATTAAGAAATATTGAGGTCACTGTCTGACCACAGTAGGTGCAAGAAGTATTGGTGAATTATTATCAATATCACATGTAATTATAAAAGAACAACCATTGCAAAACAACAGTTACACTGTAAAGACAATTTCGACTTAAAGGAACCACATAAAGATGGGTATATCATTAATTCAGAATTAAATCAAAATGACATGCCATACTAAGACTATAAAAAATAAAAATTACATTAAAAACAAGCAAATAATTGTATTCTAATAAAACCTAAGCTTATTTAACTGTAAAAACATTTCGGCAAACGTCGCGCTTGGTATTGTGGTTATAATAATTCAAATATAGACACCTGATTTCCTTAAATATGATAAGTTTCACAAAGCATTTTCTATGGAATAAAATTTACAATAAATACTATTTCAAACATAATTCACTTATGCATCTTGAAATTGCAAATCATAACATAAATTCGTCCATTAATATCAAACTTCACTTTTTTAAACTAACAGTCGATTAGTCGATACAATATTTTGATAAACTTATGTCTTATATATAACTAATTACTGATTGAATGATTGTTATTTACAATAACTAGGATACGTATAAATTTCTTTTATAACAATTCTTAACATAATAAACATCTTAAATTTAAAAAAATATAACGTTTATTTCTAGGCTTCAGTTGGCCTATCACATCCTAAGTTAATTTTATCGGTACTTATCATAAAATGTTGCAGGTAAACTACTCCTTTCTCTTACCCGATCTTCACCAAAATCAATAGGTCTTGAGAACTCTACAATTCAGGGCTGTATGCAAACAATTATTTGTTTCTATTTCAATTTGCGGCTGTTATCGTTTGCCATATAAAATACCCTTGTTAAAACAAAAAACGTTGCCGGTAAACTACCCCTTTCTCTTAACCGATCTTCAGCAAAATCAACAGGCCTTCAGTCTGTCACAAGCGATGGACGTATGCAAAACAATATGTGATTCTGGTTGAATGTGCGGCAGTTATAGTTCGTCATAGAAAAAGTTACCATTGTTAAAACAAAAAAAATTGCTGGTAAACTACCCCTTTCCATTAACCGATCTTCAACTAAATCAAAAGCCATTGAATCCTGTATAGCTCAGGGAGATATGCAAAACATTATTTGATTCTGATTGAATTTACGGCAGTTATCATTCGTCATAGGAAAAATTACCCTTGTTAAAACAAAAAACGTTGGCGGTAAACTACCCCTTTTCCTTAACCGATCTTCACCAAAAACAATAGGGCTTGAAATCCCTACAATTCGGAGTTGCATACAAAACATTATTTGATTATGTTTGAATTTACGGCAGTTATCATTCCTCATAGTAAAAATTACCCTTGTTATCACATAAAACGTTGCCGGTAAACCACCCCTTTCTCTTAACCAATCTTCACCAAAATCAACAGACCTTCGGTTCTTTATAATTCTGGAACGTATGCAAAAAATTATGTGATTCTATTAGAATTTACGGCAGTGATAATTTGTTACAGAAAAAATTACCCTTGTTAAAACATAAAATGTGGCCGGTAAACTACCCCTTTCCCTTAACCGATCTTCACGAAAAACAACAAGTCTTGAGAACTCTACAATTCAGGGCAGTATGCGAAACATTATTTGATTCTGTTTGAAGTTGCGGCTGTTATCGTTTGCCATAGAAAAATATAAGACCAAAACGATGTAAACTAGTGTAAGTTAAAAAAATATATGTATGGAGAACCATACATGACTTCCATGTTCTAAGATTTATATTTAAAATCATTTTCGAAATGAAATATTACCATAGAAACTACTTCTTTCTACTTACTGCTTCAGCCTTAACCACAGTATTGTGGTCACTAACGTATACCACCTCATGTTATCGCACTCGATTTTCACTGATGATGGAAGTCAAAAAAAAAAAAAAAAATTATTTGATTCTGTTTGAATTTGCGGCTGTTATAGTTTGCCATAGAAAAAAATCTACTGACAGACAGACACACAGACACACACACAGACACTTTTCGAAAAATTACTTTTTTCATGTTTTGAGTGTAGTACAATCAGAATCTGCAATAAGCTCCAACACGATTTTTTTGCCGTCACCATACTTCCATTTCCTTAAGGAACATGGAAGTAATAATGATAGAAGGAATTGTAAAGATGAACATAGTGATACAATTATATTAATAAAAGTGGTATGTGTGGTGTTTAATGCAAATACACAGACTGAAATTGGACAGAAAAGTGTATAGGTTAAACACGCTCAGAATTTCTAAAATAATATAAACCATTGAATAACAATGTCATAAATGTGCAACATAATATGTATTTCCAATATTAGTGTATACAATGATTATTATGAAAAACTAATTTAACCAGAATTAAGAAATATTGAGGTCACTGTCTGACCACACTAGGTGCAAGAAGTATTGGTGAATTATTATCAATATCACATGTAATTATAAAAGAACAACCATTGCAAAACAACAGTTACACTGTAAAAACAATTTCGACTTAAAGGAACCACATAAAGATGGGTATATCATTAATTCAGTATTAAATCAAAATGACATGGCATACTAAGACTATAAAAATTAAAATTACATTAAAAACAAGCAAAGAATTGTATTCTAATAAAACCTAAGCTGTTTAGAAGTTGTAATGGACATCTTAGAATATCTATATCACTGCAAAGGTGTGAACAGGACAAATTATGTCAATAAATAAAGTGAATCTAACTGACCATGCTCTAGGATATAGATAGCATGGTTCAAATTTATTAATCTTAGACAATCATTGTACTTGGAAATTAAGAATTAAAATAGGTTAATTACAATTATTATTTCTCAGAATAGGATAGTAGTTACATCTATTAACCATATGTTCTTAATCTAAAATAATAAATTAACAAATCAATCAATTTAACAATTTAATAAATTTAAGAATAATAGTGATTACTTGAATAATGTCTTGGTGATAGTGTAAGGGTGTAATTATTGACAAATGTGTAATTAGTTCAAAGTGCATTGCTAGATATAGATATTATGCTAACATAGTCAGTAATTAATATTGCATAGGAACTATATTTGCCTTAAATTCACTGAATTGCAAATTATTATACACCTTCCAATTGTATGAGTACTGTAATAAACTTTTAATTAGCGACTAATTCGATCGGCAGAATCTATCAATCTTATTGCTTCAGAACTCTAATAAAAGTCAGTTATTTAACGGTAAAAAAATTTCGGCAAACGTCGCGCTTGGTATTGTGGTTATAATAATTCAAATATAGACACCTGATTACCTTAAATATGATGGTTATCATAAAGTTTCACAAAGCATTTTCTATGGAATAAAATTTCAATAAATACTATTACAAACATAATTCACTTATGCATCTTGAAATTGCAAATCATATCATAAATTCGTCCATTAATATCAAACTTCACTTTTTTAAACTAACAGTCGATTAGTCGATACAATATTTTGATAAATTTATGTCTTATATATAACAAATTACTGATTGAATGATTGTTATTTACAATAATTAGGATACGTATAAATTTCTTTTATAACAATTCTTAACATAATAAACATCTTAAATTTAAAAAAATATAATGTTTATTTCTAGGCTTCAGTTGGCCTATCACATCCAAAGTTAGTTTTATCGGCACTTATCATAAAACGTTGCAGGTAAACTACTCCTTTCTCTTACCCGATCTTCACCAAAATCAAAAGGTCTTGATAACTCTACAATTCAGGGCTGCATGCAAACAATTATTTGTTTCTATTTGAATTTGCGGCTGTTATCGTTTGCCATAAAAAATACCCTTGTTAAAACAAAAACGTTGCAGGTAAACTACCCCTTTCTCTTAACCGATCTTCACCAAAATCAACAGGCCTTCAGTCTGTCACAAGCGATGGACGTATGCTAAACAATATTTGATTCTGTTTGAATGTGCGGAAGTTATAGTTCGTCATAGAAAAAGTTACCATTGTTAAAACAAAAAATGGTGCCGGTAAACTACCCCTTTCCCTTAACCGATCTTCACCTAAATCAAAGGACATTGAGTTCTCTATAGCTCAGGGAGGTATGCAAAACATTATTTGATTCTGATTGAATTTACGGCAGTTGTCATTCGTCATAGGAAAAATTACCCTTGTTAAAACCAAAAACGTTGGCGGTAAACTACCCCTTTTCCTTAACCGATCTTCACCAAAAACAACAGGGCTTGAAATCCCTACAATTCGGAGTTGCATACAAAACATTATTTGATTACGTTTGAATTTACGGCAGTTATCATTCGTCATAATAAAAATTACCCTAGTTTTCACATAAAACGTTGCATGTAAACTACCCCTTTCTCTTAACCAAACTTCACCAAAATCCACAGACCTTCAGTTCTTTACAATTCTGGAACGTATGCTAAAAATTAATTTTTTTTATTAGAATTTACGGCAGTGATCATTTGTCATAGAAAAAATTACCATTGCTAAAATTTAAAATGTGGCTGGTAAACTACCCCTTTCCCTTAACCGATCTTCACGAAAAACAACAAGTCTTGAGAACTCTACAATTGAGGGCTCTATGCAAAAATTATTTGATTCTCTTTGAAGTTGCGGCTGTTATCATTTGCCATAGAAATAAATAAGACCTAAACGATGTAAACTAGTGTAAGTTATAAAAATTAATGTATGGAGGACCATACATGACTTCCTTGTTCTAAGATTTATATTTAAAATCATTTTCGAAATGAAATATTACCATAGAAACTACTTCTTTCTACTTACTGCTTCAGCCTTAACCACAGTACTGTGGTCACTAAAGTATAACACCTCACGTTATCGCACTCGATTTTCACTGATGATGGAAGTAAAAAAAAAAAAAATTTTTTGATTCTTTTTGAATTTGCGGCTGTTATCGTTTGCCATAGAAAAAAAATCTACAGACAGACAGACACACAGACACACACACAGACACTTTTCGAAAAATTACTTTTTTCATGTTTTGAGTGTAGTACAATCAGAATCTGCAATAATCTCCAACACGATTTTTTTTGCCGTCACCATACTTCCATTTCCTTAAGGAACATGGAAGTAATAATGATAGGAGACATTGTAAAGATGAACATAGTGATACAATTTTATTAATTAAAAGTGGTATGTGTGGTGTTTAATGCAAATACACAGACTGAAATTGGACAGAAAAGTGTATACGTTAAACACGCTCAGAATTTCTAAAATAATATAAACCATTGAATAACAATGTCATAAATGTGCAACATAATATGTATTTCCAATATTAGTGTATACAATGATTATTATGAAAAACTAATTTAACCAGAATTAAGAAATATTGAGGTCACTGTCTGACCACACTAGGTGCAAGAAGTATTGGTGAATTATTATCAATATCACATGTAATTATAAAAGAACAACCATTGCAAAACAACAGTTACACTGTAAAGACAATTTCGACTTAAAGGAACCACATAAAGATGGGTATATCATTAATTCAGAATTAAATCAAAATGACATGGCATACTAAGACTATAAAAAATAAAAATTACATTAAAAACAAGCAAATAATTGAATTCTAATAAAACCTAAGCTTATTTAACGGTAAAAACATTTCGGCAAACGTCGCGCTTGGTATTGTGGTTATAATAATTCAAATATAGACACCTGATTTCCTTAAATATGATAAGTTTCACAAAGCATTTTCTATGGAATAAAATTTACAATAAATACTATTACAAACATAATTCACTTATGCATCTTGAAATTGCAAATCATAACATAAATTCGTCCATTAATATCAAACTTCACTTTTTTAAACTAACAGTCGATTAGTCGATACAATATTTTGATAAACTTATGTCTTATATATAACTAAATACTGATTGAATGATTGTTATTTACAATAACTAGGATATGTATAAATTTCTTTTATAACAATTCTTTACATAATAAACATCTTAAATTTAAAAAAATATAATGTTTATTTCTAGGCTTCAGTTGGCCTATCACATCCTAAGTTAATTTTATCGGTACTTATCATAAAATGTTGCAGGTAAACTACTCCTTTCTCTTACCCGATCTTCACCAAAATCAATAGGTCTTGAGAACTCTACAATTCAGGGCTGTATGCAAACAATTATTTGTTTCTATTTCAATTTGCGGCTGTTATCGTTTGCCATATAAAATACCCTTGTTAAAACAAAAAACGTTGCCGGTAAACTACCCCTTTCTCTTAACCGATCTTCACCAAAATCAACAGGCCTTCAGTCTGTCACAAGCGATGGACGTATGCAAAACAATATGTGATTCTGGTTGAATGTGCGGCAGTTATAGTTCGTCATAGAAAAAGTTACCATTGTTAAAACAAAAAAAATTGCTGGTAAACTACCCCTTTCCATTAACCGATCTTCAACTAAATCAAAAGCCATTGAATCCTGTATAGCTCAGGCAGGTATGCAAAACATTATTTGATTCTGATTGAATTTACGGCAGTTATCATTCGTCATAGGAAAAATTACCCTTGTTAAAACAAAAAACGTTGGCGGTAAACTACCCCTTTTCCTTAACCGATCTTCACCAAAAACAATAGGGCTTGAAATCCCTACAATTCGGAGTTGCATACAAAACATTATTTGATTATGTTTGAATTTACGGCAGTTATCATTCCTCATAGTAAAAATCACCCTTGTTATCACATAAAACGTTGCCGGTAAACCACCCCTTTCTCTTAACCAGTCTTCACCAAAATCAACAGACCTTCGGTTCTTTATAATTCTGGAACGTATGCAAAAAATTATGTGATTCTATTAGAATTTACGGCAGTGATAATTTGTTACAGAAAAAATTACCCTTGTTAAAACATAAAATGTGGCCGGTAAACTACCCCTTTCCCTTAACCGATCTTCACGAAAAACAACAAGTCTTGAGAACTCTACAATTCAGGGCAGTATGCGAAACATTATTTGATTCTGTTTGAAGTTGCGGCTGTTATCGTTTGCCATAGAAAAATATAAGACCAAAACGATGTAAACTAGTGTAAGTTAAAAAAATATATCTATGGAGAACCATACATGACTTCCATGTTCTAAGATTTATATTTAAAATCATTTTCGAAATGAAATATTACCATAGAAACTACTTCTTTCTACTTACTGCTTCAGCCTTAACCACAGTACTGTGGTCACTAAAGTATACCACCTCACGTTATCGTACTCGATTTTCACTGATGATGGAAGTCAAAAAAAAAATTTTGATTCTTTTTGAATTTGCGGCTGTTATCGTTTGCCATAGAAAAAAATCCAAAGACAGACAGACACACAGACAGACAGGCACACAGACACACACACAGACACTTTTCGAAAAACACTTTTTTCATGTTTTGAATGTAGTACAATCAGAAACTGTAATAATCTCGAACACGATTTTTTTTGCCATCACAATACTTCCATTTCCTTAAGGAACAAGGAAGTAATAATGATAGAAGACATTGTAAAGATGAACATAGCGATACAATTTTATTAATTAAAAGTGGTATGTGTTTATTTGATTCTGTTTGAATTTGCGGCTGTTATCGTTTGCCATAGAAAAAAAATCTACAGACAGACAGACACACAGACACACACACATACTTTTCGAAAAATTTCTTTTTTCATGTTTTGAGTGTAGTACAATCAGAATCTGCAATAATCTCCAACACGATTTTTTTTGCCGTCACCATACTTCCATTTCCTTAAGGAACATGGATGTAATAATGATAGAAGACATTGTAAAGATGAACATAGTGATACAATTTTATTAATTAAAAGTGGTATGTGTGGTGTTTAATGCAAATACACAGACTGAAATTGGACAGAAAAGTGTATACGTTAAACACTCTCAGAATTTCTAAAATAATATAAACCATTGAATAACAATGTCATAAATGTGCAACATAATATGTATTTCCAATATTAATGTATACAATGATTATTATGAAAAACTAATTTAACCAGAATTAAGAAATATTGAGGTCACTGTCTGACCACACTAGGTGCAAGAAGTATTGGTGAATTATTATCAATATCACATGTAATTATAAAAGAACAACCATTGCAAAACAACAGTCACACTGTAAAGACAATTTCGACTTAAAGGAACCACATAAAGATGGGTATATCATTAATTCAGAATTAAATCAAAATGACATGGCATACTAAGACTATAAAAAATAAAAATTACATTAAAAACAAGCAAATAATTGTATTCTAATAAAACCTACGCTTATTTAACGGTAAAAACATTTCGGCAAACGTCGCGCTTGGTATTGTGGTTATAATAATTCAAATATAGACACCTGATTTCCTTAAATATGATAAGTTTCACAAAGCATTTTCTATGGAATAAAATTTACAATAAATACTATTACAAACATAATTCACTTATGCATCTTGAAATTGCAAATCATATCATAAATTCGTCCATTAATATCAAACTTCACTTTTTTAAACTAACAGTCGATTAGTCGATACAATATTTTGATAAACTTATGTCTTATATATAACTAATTACTGATTGAATGATTGTTATTTACAATAACTAGGATACGTATAAATTTCTTTTATAACAATTCTTAACATAATAAACATCTTAAATTTAAAAAAATATAATGTTTATTTCTAGGCTTCAGTTGGCCTATCACATCCTAAGTTAATTTTATCGGTACTTATCATAAAATGTTGCAGGTAAACTACTCCTTTCTCTTACCCGATCTTCACCAAAATCAATAGGTCTTGAGAACTCTACAATTCAGGGCTGTATGCAAACAATTATTTGTTTCTATTTGAATTTGCGGCTGTTATCGTTTGCCATATAAAATACCCTTGTTAAAACAAAAAACGTTGCCGGTAAACTACCCCTTTCTCTTAACCGATCTTCACCAAAATCAACAGGCCTTCAGTCTGTCACAAGCGATGGACGTATGCAAAACAATATGTGATTCTGTTTGAATGTGCGGAAGTTATAGTTTGTCATAGAAAAAGTTACCATTGTTAAAACAAAAAATGGTGCCGGTAAACTACCCCTTTCCCTCAACCGTTCTTCACCTAAATCAAAGGACATTGAGTTCTCTATAGCTCAGGGAGGTATGCAAAACATTATTTGATTCTGATTGAATTTACGGCAGTTGTCATTCGTCATAGGAAAAATTACCCTTGTTAAAACAAAAAACGTTGCCTGTAAACTACCCCTTTTCCTTAACCGATCTTCACCAAAAACAATAGGGCTTGAAATCCCTACAATTCGGAGTTGCATACAAAACATTATTTGATTATGTTTGAATTTACGGCAGTTATCATTCCTCATAGTAAAAATTACCCTTGTTATCACATAAAACGTTGCCAGTAAACCACCCCTTTCTCTTAACCAATCTTCACCAAAATCAACAGACCTTCGGTTCTTTATAATTCTGGAACGTATGCAAAAAATTATGTGATTCTATTAGAATTTACGGCAGTGATAATTTGTTACAGAAAAAATTACCCTTGTTAAAACATAAAATGTGGCCGGTAAACTACCCCTTTCCCTTAACCGATCTTCACGAAAAACAACAAGTCTTGAGAACTCTACAATTCAGGGCAGTATGCGAAACATTATTTGATTCTGTTTGAAGTTGCGGCTGTTATCGTTTGCCATAGAAAAAAATAAGACCAAAACGATGTAAACTAGTGTAAGTTAAAAAAATATATGTATGGAGAACCATACATGACTTCCATGTTCTAAGATTTATATTTAAAATCATTTTCGAAATGAAATATTACCATAGAAACTACTTCTTTCTACTTACTGCTTCAGCCTTAACCACAGTATTGTGGTCACTAACGTATACCACCTCATGTTATCGCACTCGATTTTCACTGATGATGGAGGTCAAAAAAAAAAAAATTTGATTCTTTTTGAATTTGCGGCTGTTATCGTTTGCCATAGAAAAACAATCCAAAGACAGACAGACACACAGACAGACAGGCACACAGACACACACACAGACACTTTTCGAAAAACACTTTTTTCATGTTTTGAATGTAGTACAATCGGAATCTGTAATAATCTCGAACACGATTTTTTTTGCCATCACCATACTTCCATTTCCTTAAGGAACATGGAAGTAATAATGATAGAAGACATTGTAAAGATGAACATAGCGATACAATTTTATTAATTAAAAGTGGTATGTGTTTATTTGATTCTGTTTGAATTTGCGGCTGTTATCGTTTGCCATAGAAAAAAAATCTACAGACAGACAGACACACAGACACACACACATACTTTTCGAAAAATTTCTTTTTTCATGTTTTGAGTGTAGTACAATCAGAATCTGCAATAATCTCCAACTCGATTTTTTTTGCCTTTACCATACTTCCATTTCCTTAAGGAACATGGATGTAATAATGATAGAAGACATTGTAAAGATGAACATAGTGATACAATTTTATTAATTAAAAGTGGTATGTGTGGTGTTTAATGCAAATACACAGACTGAAATTGGACAGAAAAGTGTATACGTTAAACACGCTCAGAATTTCTAAAATAATATAAACCATTGAATAACAATGTCATAAATGTGCAACATAATATGTATTTCCAATATTAATGTATACAATGATTATTATGAAAAACTAATTTAACCAGAATTAAGAAATATTGAGGTCACTGTCTGACCACACTAGGTGCAAGAAGTATTGGTGAATTATTATCAATATCACATGTAATTATAAAAGAACAACCATTGCAAAACAACAGTTACACTGTAAAGACAATTTCGACTTGAAGGAACCACATAAAGATGGGTATATCATTAATTCAGAATTAAATCAAAATGACATGGCATACTAAGACTATAAAAAATAAAAATTACATTAAAAACAAGCAAATAATTGTATTCTAATAAAACCTAAGCTTATTTAACGGTAAAAACATTTCGGCAAACGTCGCGCTTGGAATTGTGGTTATAATAATTCAAATATAGACACCTGATTTCCTTAAATATGATAAGTTTCACAAAGCATTTTCTATGGAATAAAATTTACAATAAATACTATTACAAACATAATTCACTTATGCATCTTGAAATTGCAAATCATATCATAAATTCGTCCATTAATATCAAACTTCACTTTTTTAAACTAACAGTCGATTAGTCGATACAATATTTTGATAAATTTATGTCTTATATATAACTAATTACTGATTGAATGATTGTTATTTACAATAACTAGGATACGTATAAATTTCTTTTATAACAATTCTTAACATAATAAACATCTTAAATTTAAAAAAATATAATGTTTATTTCTAGGCTTCAGTTGGCCTATCACATCCTAAGTTAATTTTATCGGTACTTATCATAAAATGTTGCAGGTAAACTACTCCTTTCTCTTACCCGATCTTCACCAAAATCAATAGGTTTTGAGAACTCTACAATTCAGGGCTGTATGCAAACAATTATTTGTTTCTATTTGAATTTGCGGCTGTTATCGTTTGCCATATAAAATACCCTTGTTAAAACAAAAAACGTTGCCGGTAAACTACCCCTTTCTCTTAACCGATCTTCACCAAAATCAACAGGCCTTCAGTCTGTCACAAGCGATGGACGTATGGAAAACAATATGTGATTCTGTTTGAATGTGCGGCAGTTATAGTTCGTCATAGAAAAAGTTACCATTGTTAAAACAAAAAAACTTGCTGATAAACTACCCCTTTCCCTTAACCGATCTTCACCTAAATCAAAAGCCATTGAATCCTGTATAGCTCAGGGAGGTATGCAAAACATTATTTGATTCTGATTGAATTTACGGCAGTTATCATTCGTCATAGGAAAAATTACCCTTGTTAAAACAAAAAACGTTGGCGGTAAACTACCCCTTTTCCTTAACCGATCTTCACCAAAAACAATAGGGCTTGAAATCCCTACAATTCGGAGTTGCATACAAAACATTATTTGATTATGTTTGAATTTACGGCAGTTATCATTCCTCATAGTAAAAATTACCCTTGTTATCACATAAAACGTTGCCGGTAAACCACCTCTTTCTCTTAACCAATCTTCACCAAAATCAACAGACCTTCGGTTCTTTATAATTCTGGAACGTATGCAAAAAATTATGTGATTCTATTAGAATTTACGGCAGTGATAATTTGTTACAGAAAAATTACCCTTGTTAAAACATAAAATGTGGCCGGTAAACTACCCCTTTCCCTTAACCGATCTTCACGAAAAACAACAAGTCTTGAGAACTCTACAATTCAGGGCAGTATGCGAAACATTATTTGATTCTGTTTGAAGTTGCGGCTGTTATCGTTTGCCATAGAAAAAAATAAGACCAAAACGATGTAAACTAGTGTAAGTTAAAAAAATATATGTATGGAGAACCATACATGACTTCCATGTTCTAAGATTTATATTTAAAATCATTTTCGAAATGAAATATTACCATAGAAACTACTTCTTTCTACTTACTGCTTCAGCCTTAACCACAGTATTGTGGTCACTAACGTATACCACCTCATGTTATCGCACTAGATTTTCACTGATGATGGAGGTCAAAAAAAAAAAAATTTGATTCTTTTTGAATTTGCGGCTGTTATCGTTTGCCATAGAAAAACAATCCAAAGACAGACAGACACACAGACAGACAGGCACACAGACACACACACAGACACTTTTCGAAAAACACTTTTTTCATGTTTTGAATGTAGTACAATCAGAATCTGTAATAATTTCGAACACGATTTTTTTTGCCATCACCATACTTCCATTTCCTTAAGGAACATGGAAGTAATAATGATAGAAGACATTGTAAAGATGAACATAGCGATACAATTTTATTAATTAAAAGTGGTATGTTTTTATTTGATTCTGTTTGAATTAGCGGCTGTTATCGTTTGCCATAGAAAAAAAACCTACAGACAGACAGACACACAGACACACACACAGATACTTTTCGAAAAATTTCTTTTTTCATGTTTTGAGTGTAGTACAATCAGAATCTGCAATAATCTCCAACACGATTTTTTTTGCCGTCACCATACTTCCATTTCCTTAAGGAACATGGAAGTAATAATGATAGAAGACATTGTAAAGATGAACATAGTGATACAATTTTATTAATTAAAAGTGGTATGTGTGGTGTTTAATGCAAATACACAGACTGAAATTGGACAGAAAAGTGTATACGTTAAACACGCTCAGAATTTCTAAAATAATATAAACCATTGAATAACAATGTCATAAATGTGCAACATAATATGTATTTCCAATATTAATGTATACAATGATTATTATGAAAAACTAATTTAACCAGAATTAAGAAATATTGAGGTCACTGTCTGACCACACTAGGTGCAAGAAGTATTGGTGAATTATTATCAATATCACATGTAATTATAAAAGAACAACCATTGCAAAACAACAGTTACACTGTAAAGACAATTTCGACTTAAAGGAACCACATAAAGATGGGTATATCATTAATTCAGAATTAAATCAAAATGACATGGCATACTAAGACTATAAAAAATAGAAATTACATTAAAAACAAGCAAAGAATTGTATTCTAATAAAACCTATGCTTATTTAACGGTAAAAACATTTCGGCAAACGTCGCGCTTGGTATTGTGGTTATAATAATTCAAATATAGACACCTGATTTCCTTAAATATGATAAGTTTCACAAAGCATTTTCTATGGAATAAAATTTACAATAAATACTATTACAAACATAATTCACTTATGCATCTTGAAATTGCATATCATAACATAAATTCGTCCATTAATATCAAACTTCACTTTTTTAAACTAACAGTCGATTAGTCGATACAATATTTTGATAAACTTATGTCTTATATATAACTAATTACTGATTGAATGATTGTTATTTACAATAACTAGGATACGTATAAATTTCTTTTATAACAATTCTTAACATAATAAACATCTTAAATTTAAAAAAATATAATGTTTATTTCTAGGCTTCAGTTGGCCTATCACATCCAAAGTTAATTTTATCGGTACTTATCATAAAATCTTGCAGGTAAACTACTCCTTTCTCTTACCCGATCTTCACCAAAATCAATAGGTCTTGAGAACTCTACAATTCAGGGCTGTATGCAAACAATTATTTGTTTCTATTTGAATTGCGGCTGTTATCGTTTGCCATATAAAATACCCTTGTTAAAACAAAAAACGTTGCCGGTAAACTACCCCTTTCTCTTAACCGATCTTCACCAAAATCAACAGGCCTTCAGTCTGTCACAAGCGATGGACGTATGCAAAACAATATGTGATTCTGTTTGAATGTGCGGCAGTTATAGTTCGTCATAGAAAAAGTTACCATTGTTAAAACAAAAAAAATTGCTGATAAACTACCCCTTTCCCTTAACCGATCTTCACCTAAATCAAAAGCCATTGAATCCTGTATAGCTCAGGGAGGTATGCAAAACATTATTTGATTCTGATTGAATTTACGGCAGTTATCATTCGTCATAGGAAAAATTACCCTTGTTAAAACAAGAAACGTTGGCGGTAAACTACCCCTTTTCCTTAACCGATCTTCACCAAAAACAATAGGGCTTGAAATCCCTACAATTCGGAGTTGCATACAAAACATTATTTGATTATGTTTGAATTTACGGCAGTTATCATTCCTCATAGTAAAAATTACCCTTGCTATCACATAAAACGTTGCCGGTAAACCACCCCTTTCTCTTAACCAATCTTCACCAAAATCAACAGACCTTCGGTTCTTTATAATTCTGGAACGTATGCAAAAAATTATGTGATTCTATTAGAATTTACGGCAGTGATAATTTGTTACAGAAAAAATTACCCTTGTTAAAACATAAAATGTGGCCGGTAAACTACCCCTTTCCCTTAACCGATCTTCACGAAAAACAACAAGTCTTGAGATCTCTACAATTCAGGGCAGTATGCGAAACATTATTTGATTCTGTTTGAAGTTGCGGCTGTTATCGTTTGCCATAGAAAAAAATAAGACCAAAACGATGTAAACTAGTGTAAGTTAAAAAAATATATGTATGGAGAACCATACATGACTTCCATGTTCTAAGATTTATATTTAAAATCATTTTCGAAATGAAATATTACCATAGAAACTACTTCTTTCTAATTACTGCTTCAGCCTTAACCACAGTATTGTGGTCACTAACGTATACCACCTCATGTTATCGCACTCGATTTTCACTGATGATGGAGGTCAAAAAAAAAAAAATTTGATTCTTTTTGAATTTGCGGCTGTTATCGTTTGCCATAGAAAAACAATCCAAAGACAGACAGACACACAGACAGACAGGCACACAGACACACACACAGACACTTTTCGAAAAACACTTTTTTCATGTTTTGAATGTAGTACAATCAGAATCTGTAATAATTTCGAACACGATTTTTTTTGCCATCACCATACTTCCATTTCCTTAAGGAACATGGAAGTAATAATGATAGAAGACATTGTAAAGATGAACATAGCGATACAATTTTATTAATTAAAAGTGGTATGTTTTTATTTGATTCTGTTTGAATTTGCGGCTGTTATCGTTTGCCATAGAAAAAAAACCTACAGACAGACAGACACACAGACACACACACAGATACTTTTCGAAAAATTACTTTTTTCATGTTTTGAGTGTAGTACAATCAGAATCTGCAATAATCTCCAACACGATTTTTTTTGCCGTCACCATACTTCCATTTCCTTAAGGAACATGGAAGTAATAATGATAGAAGACATTGTAAAGATGAACATAGTGATACAATTTTGTTAATTAAAAGTGGTATGTGTGGTTTTTAATGCAAATACACAGACTGAAATTGGACAGAAAAGTGTATACGTTAAACACGCTCAGAATTTCTAAAATAATATAAACCATTGAATAACAATGTCATAAATGTGCAACATAATATGTATTTCCAATATTAATGTATACAATGATTATTATGAAAAACTAATTTAACCAGAATTAAGAAATATTGAGGTCACTGTCTGACCACACTAGGTGCAAGAAGTATTGGTGAGTTACTATCAATATCACATGTAATTATAAAAGAAAAACCATTGCAAAACAACAGTTACACTGTAAAGACAATTTCGACTTAAAGGAACCACATAAAGATGGGTATATCATTAATTCAGAATTAAATCAAAATGACATGGCATACTAAGACTATAAAAAATAAAAATTACATTAAAAACAAGCAAATAATTGTATTCTAATAAAACCTAAGCTTATTTAACGGTAAAAACATTTCGGCAAACGTCGCGCTTGGTATTGTGGTTATAATAATTCAAATATAGACTCCTGATTTCCTTAAATATGATAAGTTTCACAAAGCATTTTCTATGGAATAAAATTTACAATAAATACTATTACAAACATAATTCACTTATGCATCTTGAAATTGCAAATCATAACATAAATTCGTCCATTAATATCAAACTTCACTTTTTTAAACTAACAGTCGATTAGTCGATACAATATTTTGATAAACTTATGTCTCATATATAACTAATTACTGATTGAATGATTGTTATTTACAATAACTAGGATACGTATAAATTTCTTTTATAACAATTCTTAACATAATAAACATCTTAAATTTAAAAAAATATAATGTTTATTTCTAGGCTTCAGTTGGCCTATCACATCCTAAGTTAATTTTATCGGTACTTATCATAAAATGTTGCAGGTAAACTACTCCTTTCTCTTACCCGATCTTCACCAAAATCAATAGGTCTTGAGAACTCTACAATTCAGGGCTGTATGCAAACAATTATTTGTTTCTATTTGAATTTGCGGCTGTTATCGTTTGCCATATAAAATACCCTTGTTAAAACAAAAAACGTTGCCGGTAAACTACCCCTTTCTCTTAACCGATCTTCACCAAAATCAACAGGCCTTCAGTCTGTCACAAGCGATGGACGTATGCAAAACAATATGTGATTCTGTTTGAATGTGCGGCAGTTATAGTTCGTCATAGAAAAAGTTACCATTGTTAAAACAAAAAAAATTGCTGATAAACTACCCCTTTCCCTTAACCGATCTTCACCTAAATCAAAAGCCATTGAATCCTGTATAGCTCAGGGAGGTATGCAAAACATTATTTGATTCTGATTGAATTTACGGCAGTTATCATTCGTCATAGGAAAAATTACCCTTGTTAAAACAAGAAACGTTGGCGGTAAACTACCCCTTTTCCTTAACCGATCTTCACCAAAAACAATAGGGCTTGAAATCCCTACAATTCGGAGTTGCATACAAAACATTATTTGATTATGTTTGAATTTACGGCAGTTATCATTCCTCATAGTAAAAATTACCCTTGCTATCACATAAAACGTTGCCGGTAAACCACCCCTTTCTCTTAACCAATCTTCACCAAAATCAACAGACCTTCGGTTCTTTATAATTCTGGAACGTATGCAAAAAATTATGTGATTCTATTAGAATTTACGGCAGTGATAATTTGTTACAGAAAAAATTACCCTTGTTAAAACATAAAATGTGGCCGGTAAACTACCCCTTTCCCTTAACCGATCTTCACGAAAAACAACAAGTCTTGAGATCTCTACAATTCAGGGCAGTATGCGAAACATTATTTGATTCTGTTTGAAGTTGCGGCTGTTATCGTTTGCCATAGAAAAAAATAAGACCAAAACGATGTAAACTAGTGTAAGTTAAAAAAATATATGTATGGAGAACCATACATGACTTCCATGTTCTAAGATTTATATTTAAAATCATTTTCGAAATGAAATATTACCATAGAAACTACTTCTTTCTAATTACTGCTTCAGCCTTAACCACAGTATTGTGGTCACTAACGTATACCACCTCATGTTATCGCACTCGATTTTCACTGATGATGGAGGTCAAAAAAAAAAAATTTGATTGTTTTTGAATTTGCGGCTGTTATCGTTTGCCATAGAAAAACAATCCAAAGACAGACAGACACACAGACAGACAGGCACACAGACACACACACAGACACTTTTCGAAAAACACTTTTTTCATGTTTTGAATGTAGTACAATCAGAATCTGTAATAATTTCGAACACGATTTTTTTTGCCATCACCATACTTCCATTTCCTTAAGGAACATGGAAGTAATAATGATAGAAGCAATTGTAAAGATGAACATAGCGATACAATTTTATTAATTAAAAGTGGTATGTTTTTATTTGATTCTGTTTGAATTTGCGGCTGTTATCGTTTGCCATAGAAAAAAAACCTACAGACAGACAGACACACAGACACACACACAGATACTTTTCGAAAAATTACTTTTTTCATGTTTTGAGTGTAGTACAATCAGAATCTGCAATAATCTCCAACACGATTTTTTTTGCCGTCACCATACTTCCATTTCCTTAAGGAACATGGAAGTAATAATGATAGAAGACATTGTAAAGATGAACATAGTGATACAATTTTATTAATTAAAAGTGGTATGTGTGGTGTTTAATGCAAATACACATACTGAAATTGGACAGAAAAGTGTATACGTTAAACACGCTCAGAATTTCTAAAATAATATAAACCATTGAATAACAATGTCATAAATGTGCAACATAATATGTATTTCAAATATTAATGTATACAATGATTATTATGAAAAACTAATTTAACCAGAATTAAGAAATATTGAGGTCACTGTCTGACCACACTAGGTGCAAGAAGTATTGGTGAGTTACTATCAATATCACATGTAATTATAAAAGAAAAACCATTGCAAAACAACAGTTACACTGTAAAGACAATTTCGACTTAAAGGAACCACATAAAGATGGGTATATCATTAATTCAGAATTAAATCAAAATGACATGGCATACTAAGACTATAAAAAATAAAAATTACATTAAAAACAAGCAAATAATTGTATTCTAATAAAACCTAAGCTTATTTAACGGTAAAAACATTTCGGCAAACGTCGCGCTTGGTATTGTGGTTATAATAATTCAAATATAGACACCTGATTTCCTTAAATATGATAAGTTTCACAAAGCATTTTCTATGGAATAAAATTTACAATAAATACTATTACAAACATAATTCACTTATGCATCTTGAAATTGCAAATCATAACATAAATTCGTCCATTAATATCAAACTTCACTTTTTTAAACTAACAGTCGATTAGTCGATACAATATTTTGATAAACTTATGTCTTATATATAAATAATTACTGATTGAATGATTGTTATTTACAATAACTAGGATACGTATAAATTTCTTTTATAACAATTCTTAACATAATAAACATCTTAAATTTAAAAAAATATAATGTTTATTTCTAGGCTTCAGTTGGCCTATCACATCCTAAGTTAATTTTATCGGTACTTATCATAAAATCTTGCAGGTAAACTACTCCTTTCTCTTACCCGATCTTCACCAAAATCAATAGGTCTTGAGAACTCTACAATTCAGGGCTGTATGCAAACAATTATTTGTTTCTATTTGAATTTGCGGCTATTATCGTTTGCCATATAAAATACCCTTGTTAAAACAAAAAACGTTGCCGGTAAACTACCCCTTTCTCTTAACCGATCTTCAGCAAAATCAACAGGCCTTCAGTCTGTCACAAGCGATGGACGTATGCAAAACAATATGTGATTCTGTTTGAATGTGCGGCAGTTATAGTTCGTCATAGAAAAAGTTACCATTGTTAAAACAAAAAAAATTGCTGATAAACTACCCCTTTCCCTTAACCGATCTTCACCTAAATCAAAAGCCATTGAATCCTGTATAGCTCAGGGAGGTATGCAAAACATTATTTGATTCTGATTGAATTTACGGCAGTTATCATTCGTCATAGGAAAAATTACCCTTGTTAAAACAAAAAACGTTGGCGGTAAACTACCCCTTTTCCTTAACCGATCTTCACCAAAAACAATAGGGCTTGAAATCCCTACAATTCGGAGTTGCATACAAAACATTATTTGATTATGTTTGAATTTACGGCAGTTATCATTCCTCATAGTAAAAATTACCCTTGTTATCACATAAAACGTTGCCGGTAAACCACCCCTTTCTCTTAACCAATCTTCACCAAAATCAACAGACCTTCGGTTCTTTATAATTCTGGAACGTATGCAAAAATTATGTGATTCTATTAGAATTTACGGCTGTGATAATTTGTTACAGAAAAAATTACCCTTGTTAAAACATAAAATGTGGCCGGTAAACTACCCCTTTCCCTTAACCGATCTTCACGAAAAACAACAAGTCTTGAGATCTCTACAATTCAGGGCAGTATGCGAAACATTATTTGATTCTGTTTGAAGTTGCGGCTGTTATCGTTTGCCATAGAAAAAAATAAGACCAAAACGATGTAAACTAGTGTAAGTTAAAAAAATATATGTATGGAGAACCATACATGACTTCCATGTTCTAAGATTTATATTTAAAATCATTTTCGAAATGAAATATTACCATAGAAACTACTTCTTTCTACTTACTGCTTCAGCCTTAACCACAGTATTGTGGTCACTAATGTATACCACCTCATGTTATCGCACTCGATTTTCACTGATGATGGAGGTCAAAAAAAAAAAATTTGATTCTTTTTGAATTTGCGGCTGTTATCGTTTGCCATAGAAAAACAATCCAAAGACAGACAGACACACAGACAGACAGGCACACAGACACACACACAGACACTTTTCGAAAAACACTTTTTTCATGTTTTGAATGTAGTACAATCAGAATCTGTAATAATTTCGAACACGATTTTTTTTGCCATCACCATACTTCCATTTCCTTAAGGAACATGGAAGTAATAATGATAGAAGCAATTGTAAAGATGAACATAGCGATACAATTTTATTAATTAAAAGTGGTATGTTTTTATTTGATTCTGTTTGAATTTGCGGCTGTTATCGTTTGCCAAAGAAAAAAAACCTACAGACAGACAGACACACAGACACACACACAGATACTTTTCGAAAAATTACTTTTTTCATGTTTTGAGTGTAGTACAATCAGAATCTGCAATAATCTCCAACACGATTTTTTTTGCCGTCACCATACTTCCATTTCCTTAAGGAACATGGAAGTAATAATGATAGAAGACATTGTAAAGATGAACATAGTGATACAATTTTATTAATTAAAAGTGGTATGTGTGGTGTTTAATGCAAATACACATACTGAAATTGGACAGAAAAGTGTATACGTTAAACACGCTCAGAATTTCTAAAATAATATAAACCATTGAATAACAATGTCATAAATGTGCAACATAATATGTATTTCCAATATTAATGTATACAATGATTATTATGAAAAACTAATTTAACCAGAATTAAGAAATATTGAGGTCACTGTCTGACCACACTAGGTGCAAGAAGTATTGGTGAGTTACTATCAATATCACATGTAATTATAAAAGAAAAACCATTGCAAAACAACAGTTACACTGTAAAGACAATTTCGACTTAAAGGAACCACATAAAGATGGGTATATCATTAATTCAGAATTAAATCAAAATGACATGGCATACTAAGACTATAAAAAATAAAAATTACATTAAAAACAAGCAAATAATTGTATTCTAATAAAACCTAAGCTTATTTAACGGTAAAAACATTTCGGCAAACGTCGCGCTTGGTATTGTGGTTATAATAATTCAAATATAGACACCTGATTTCCTTAAATATGATAAGTTTCACAAAGCATTTTCTATGGAACAAAATTTACAATAAATACTATTACAAACATAATTCACTTATGCATCTTGAAATTGCAAATCATAACATAAATTCGTCCATTAATATCAAACTTCACTTTTTTAAACTAACAGTCGATTAGTCGATACAATATTTTGATAAACTTATGTCTTATATATAACTAATTACTGATTGAATGATTGTTATTTACAATAACTAGGATACGTATAAATTTCTTTTATAACAATTCTTAACATAATAAACATCTTAAATTTAAAAAAATATAATGTTTATTTCTAGGCTTCAGTTGGCCTATCACATCCTAAGTTAATTTTATCGGTACTTATCATAAAATGTTGCAGGTAAACTACCCCTTTCCCTTAACCGATCTTCACCTAAATCAAAAGCCATTGAATCCTGTATAGCTCAGGGAGGTATGCAAAACATTATTTGATTCTGATTGAATTTACGGCAGTTATCATTCGTCATAGGAAAAATTACCCTTGTTAAAACAAAAAACGTTGGCGGTAAACTACCCCTTTTCCTTAACCGATCTTCACCAAAAACAATAGGGCTTGAAATCCCTACAATTCGGAGTTGCATACAAAACATTATTTGATTATGTTTGAATTTACGGCAGTTATCATTCCTCATAGTAAAAATTACCCTTGCTATCACATAAAACGTTGCCGGTAAACCACCCCTTTCTCTTAACCAATCTTCACCAAAATCAACAGACCTTCGGTTCTTTATAATTCTGGAACGTATGCAAAAAATTATTTGATTCTATTAGAATTTACGGCAGTGATAATTTGTTACAGAAAAAATTACCCTTGTTAAAACATAAAATGTGGCCGGTAAACTACCCCTTTCCCTTAACCGATCTTCAGGAAAAACAACAAGTCTTGAGAACTCTACAATTCAGGGCAGTATGCGAAACATTATTTGATTCTGTTTGAAGTTGCGGCTGTTATCGTTTGCCATAGAAAAAAATAAGACCAAAACGATGTAAACTAGTGTAAGTTAAAAAAATATATGTATGGGGAACCATACATGACTTCCATGTTCTAAGATTTATATTTAAAATCATTTTCGAAATGAAATATTACCATAGAAACTACTTCTTTCTACTTACTGCTTCAGCCTTAAACACAGTATTGTAGTCACTAACGTATACCACCTCACGTTATCGCACTCTATTTTCACTGATGATGGAAGTCAAAAAAAAAAAAAAAAAATTATTTTATTCTGTTTGAATTTGTGGCTGTTATCGTTTGCCATAGAAAAAAAAAACTACAGACAGACAGAAACACAGACAGACAGACACACAGACACACACACAGACACTTTTCGAAAAACACTTTTTTCATGTTTTGAATGTAGTACAATCAGAATCTGTAATAATTTCGAACACGATTTTTTTTGCCATCACCATACTTCCATTTCCTTAAGGAACATGGAAGTAATAATGATAGAAGACATTGTAAAGATGAACATAGCGATACAATTTTATTAATTAAAAGTGGTATGTTTTTATTTGATTCTGTTTGAATTTGCGGCTGTTATCGTTTGCCATAGAAAAAAAACCTACAGACAGACAGACACACAGACACACACACAGATACTTTTCGAAAAATTACTTTTTTCATGTTTTGGGTGTAGTACAATCAGAATCTGCAATAATCTCCAACACGATTTTTTTTGCCGTCACCATACTTCCATTTCCTTAAGGAACATGGAAGTAATAATGATAGAAGACATTGTAAAGATGAACATAGTGATACAATTTTATTAATTAAAAGTGGTATGTGTGGTGTTTAATGCAAATACACATACTGAAATTGGACAGAAAAGTGTATACGTTAAACACGCTCAGAATTTCTAAAAAAATATAAACCATTGAATAACAATGTCATAAATGTGCAACATAATATGTATTTCCAATATTAATGTATACAATGATTATTATGAAAAACTAATTTAACCAGAATTAAGAAATATTGAGGTCACTGTCTGACCACACTAGGTGCAAGAAGTATTGGTGAGTTACTATCAATATCACATGTAATTATAAAAGAAAAACCATTGCAAAACAACAGTTACACTGTAAAGACAATTTCGACTTAAAGGAACCACATAAAGATGGGTATATCATTAATTCAGAATTAAATCAAAATGACATGGCATACTAAGACTATAAAAAATAAAAATTACATTAAAAACAAGCAAATAATTGAATTCTAATAAAACCTAAGCTTATTTAACGGTAAAAACATTTCGGCAAACGCCACGCTTGGTATTGTGGTTATAGTAATTCAAATATAGACACCTGATTTCCTTAAATATGATAAGTTTCACAAAGCATTTTCTATGGAATAAAATTTACAATAAATACTATTACAAACATAATTCACTTATGCATCTTGAAATTGCAAATCATAACATAAATTCGTCCATTAATATCAAACTTCACTTTTTTAAATTAACAGTCGATTAGTCGATACAATATTTTGATAAACTTATGTCTTATATATAACTAATTACCGATTGAATGATTGTTATTTACAATAACTAGGATACGTATAAATTTCTTTTATAACAATTCTTAACATAATAAACATCTTAAATTTAAAAAATTTAATGTTTATTTCTAGGCTTCAGTTGGCCTATCACATCCTAAGTTAATTTTATCGGTACTTATCATAAAATGTTGCAGGTAAACTACTCCTTTCTCTTACCCGATCTTCACCAAAATCAATAGGTCTTGAGAACTCTACAATTCAGGGCTGTATGCAAACAATTATTTGTTTCTATTTGAATTTGCGGCTGTTATCGTTTGCCATATAAAATACCCTTGTTAAAACAAAAACCGTTGCCGGTAAACTACCCCTTCCTCTTAACCGATCTTCACCAAAATCAACAGGCCTTCAGTCTGTCACAAGCAATGGACGTATGCAAAACAATATGTGATTCTGTTTGAATGTGCGGCAGTTATAGTTCGTCATAGAAAAAGTTACCATTGTTAAAACAAAAAAAATTTGCCAGTAAACTACCCCTTTCCCTTAACCGATCTTCACCTAAATCAAAAGCCATTGAATCCTGTATAGCTCAGGGAGGTATGCAAAACATTATTTGATTCTGATTGAATTTACGGCAGTTATCATTCGTCATAGGAAAAATTACCCTTGTTAAAACAAAAAACGTTGGCGGTAAACTACCCCTTTTCCTTAACCGATCTTCACCAAAAACAATAGGGCTTGAAATCCCTACAATTCGGAGTTGCATACAAAACATTATTTGATTATGTTTGAATTTACGGCAGTTATCATTCCTCATAGAAAAATTACCCTTGTTATCACATAAAACGTTGCCGGTAAACCACCCCTTTCTCTTAACCAATCTTCACCAAAATCAACAGACCTTCGGTTCTTTATAATTCTGGAACGTATGCAAAAAATTATTTGATTCTATTAGAATTTACGGCAGTGATAATTTGTTACAGAAAAAATTACCCTTGTTAAAACATAAAATGTGGCCGGTAAACTACCCCTTTCCCTTAACCGATCTTCAGGAAAAACAACAAGTCTTGAGAACTCTACAATTCAGGGCAGTATGCGAAACATTATTTGATTCTGTTTGAAGTTGCGGCTGTTATCGTTTGCCATAGAAAAAAATAAGACCAAAACGATGTAAACTAGTGTAAGTTAAAAAAATATATGTATGGGGAACCATACATGACTTCCATGTTCTAAGATTTATATTTAAAATCATTTTCGAAATGAAATATTACCATAGAAACTACTTCTTTCTACTTACTGCTTCAGTCTTAACCACAGTACTGTGGTCACTAACGTATACCACCTCACGTTATCGCACTCTATTTTCACTGATGATGGAAGTCAAAAAAAAAAAAAAAAAATTATTTTATTCTGTTTGAATTTGTGGCTGTTATCGTTTGCCATAGAAAAAAAAATACAGACAGACAGAAACACAGACAGACAGACACACAGACACACACACAGACACTTTTCGAAAAATTGCTTTTTTCATGTTTTGAGTGTAGTACAATCAGAATCTGCAATAATCTCGAACACGGTTTTTGTTGCCATCAGCATACTTCCATTTCCTTAAGGAACATGGAAGTAATAATGATAGAAGACATTGTAAAGATGAACCTAGTGGTACAATTTTATTAATTAAAGGTGGTATGTGTGGTGTTTAATGCAAATACACAGACTGAAATTGGACAGAAAAAAGTAGACGTTAAACACGCTCAGAATTTCTAAAATAATATAAACCATTGAATAACAATGTCATAAATGTGCAACATAATATGTATTTCCAATATTAATGTATACAATGATTATTATGAAAAACTAATTTAACCAGATTTACGAAATATTGAGGTCACTGTCTGACCCACTAGGTGCAAGAAGTATTGGTGAATTATTATCAATATCACATGTAATTATAAAAGAACAACCATTGCAAAACAACAGTTACACTGTAAAGACAATTTCGACTTAAAGGAACCACATAAAGATGGGTATATCATTAATTCAGAATTAAATCAAAATGACATGGCATACTAAGACTATAAAAAATAAAAATTACATTAAAAACAAGCAAATAATTGAATTCTAATAAAACCTAAGCTTATTTAACGGTAAAAACATTTCGGCAAACGCCGCGCTTGGTATTGTGGTTATAGTAATTCAATTATAGACACCTGATTTCCTTAAATATGATAAGTTTCACAAAGCATTTTCTATGGAATAAAATTTACAATAAATACTATTACAAACATAATTCACTTATGCATCTTGAAATTGCAAATCATAACATAAATTCGTCCATTAATATCAAACTTCACTTTTTTAAACTAACAGTCGATTATTCGATACAATATTTTGATAAACTTATGTCTTATATATAACTAAATACTGATTGAATGATTGTTATTTACAATAACTAGGATAGGTATAATTTTCTTTATAACAATTCTTAACATCATAAACATCTTAAATTTAAAAAAATATAATGTGTATTTCTAGGCTTCAGTTGGCGTATCACATCCTAAGTTAGTTTTATCGGTACTTATCATAAAACGTTGCAGATAAACTACTCCTTTCTCTTACCCGATCTTCATCAAAATCAATAGGTCTTGAGAACTCTACAATTCAGGGCTGTATGCAAACAATTATTTGTTTCTATTTGAATTTGCGGCTGTTATCGTTTGCCATATAAGATACCCTTGTTAAAACAAAAAACGTTGCCGGTAAACTACCCCTTTCTCTTAACCGATCTTCACCAAAATCAACAGGCCTTCAGTCTGTCACAAGCGATGGACGTATGCAAAACAATATGTGATTCTGTTTGAATGTGCGGCAGTTATAGTTCGTCATAGAAAAAGTTACCATTGTTAAAACAAAAAATATTGCTGGTAAACTACCCCTTTCCCTTAACCCATCTTCACCTAAATCAAAAGCCATTGAATTCTCTATAGCTCAGGGAGGTATGCAAAACATTATTTGATTCTGATTGAATTTACGGCAGTTATCATTCGTCATAGGAAAAATTACCCTTGTTAAAACAAAAAACGTTGCCGGTAAACTACCCCTTTTCCTTAACCGATCTTCACCAAAAACAATAGGGCTTGAAATCTCTACAATTCGGAGTTGCATACAAAACATTATTTGATTATGTTTGAATTTACGGCAGTTACCATTCCTCATAGTAAAAATTACCCTTGTTATCACATAAAACGTTGCAGGTAAACCACCCCTTTCTCTTAACCAATCTTCACCAAAATCAACAGACCTTCGTGCGTTTATAAATCTGGAACGTATGCAAAAAATTATTTTTTTTTATTAGAATTTACGGCAGTGATCATTTGTCATAGAAAAAATTACCCTTGTTAAAACATAAAATGTGGCCGGTAAACTACCCCTTTCCCTTAAACGATCTTCACGAAAAACAATAAGTCTTGAGAACTCTACAATTCAGGGCAGTATGCGAAACATTATTTGATTTTGTTTGAAGTTGCGGCTGTTATCGTTTGCCATAGAAAAAAATAAGACCAAAACGATGTAAACTAGTGTAAGTTAAAAAAATATATGTATGGAGAACCATACATGACTTCCATGTTCTAAGATTTATATTTAAAATCATTTTCGAAAAGAAATATTACCATAGAAACTACTTCTTTCTACTTACTGCTTCAGCCTTAACCACAGTACTGTGGTCACTAACGTATACCACCTCACGTTATCGCACTCGATTTTCACTGATGATGGAAGTCAAAAAAAAAAAAAAAAATTATTTGATTCTGTTTGAATTTGAGGCTGTTATCGTTTGCCATAGAAAAAAAACTACAGACAGACAGAAACACAGACAGGCAGACACACAGACACACACACAGACACTTTTCGAAAAATTACTTTTTTCATGTTTTGAGTGTAGTACAATCAGAATCTGCAATAATCTCGAACACGATTTTTGTTGCCATCACCATACTTCCATTTCCTTAAGGAACATGGAAGTAATAATGATAGAAGTCATTGTAAAGATGAACCTAGTGATACAATTTTATTAATTAAAAGTGGTATGTGTGGTGTTTAATGCAAATACACAGACTGAAATTGGACAGAAAAGTGTACAAATTAAACACGCTCAGAATTTCTAAAATAATATAAACCATTGAATAACAATGTCATAAATGTGCAACATAATATGTATTTCCAATATTAATGTATACAGTGATTATTATGAAAAACTAATTTAACCAGAATTAAGAAATATTGAGGTCACTGTCTGACGACACTAGGTGCAAGAAGTATTGGTGAATTATTATCAATATCACATGTAATTATAAAAGAACAACCATTGCAAAACAACAGTTACACTGTAAAGACAATTTCGACTTAAAGGAACCACATAAAGATGGGTATATCATTAATTCAGAATTAAATCAAAATGACATGGCATACTAAGACTATAAAAAATAAAAATTACATTAAAAACAAGCAAAGAATTGTATTTTAATAAAACCTAAGCTGTTTAGATGTTGTAATGGACATCTTAGAATATCTATATCACTGCAAAGGTGTGAACAGGACAAATTATGTCAATAAATAAAGTGAATCTAACTGACCATGCTCTAGGATATAGATAGCATGGTTCAAATTTATTAATCTTAGACAATCATTGTACTTGGAAATTAAGAATTAAAATAGGTTAATTACAATTATTATTTCTCAGAATAGGATAGTAGTTACATCTATTAACCATATGTTCTTAATCTAAAATAATAAATTAACAAATCAATCAATTTAACAATTAAATAAATTTAACAATAATAGTGATTACTTGAATAATGTCTTGGTGATAGTGTAATGGTGTAATTATTGACAAATGTGTAATTAGTTCAAAGTTCATTGCTAGATATAGATATTATGCTAACATAGTAAGTAATTAATATTTCATAGGAACTATATTTGCCTTAAATTCACTGAATTGCAAATTATTATACACCTTCCAATTGTATGAGTACTGTAATAAACTTTTAATTAGCGACTAATTCGATCGGCAGATTCTATCAACCTTATCGCTTCAGAACTCTAATAAAAGTCAGTTATTTAACGGTAAAAACATTTCGGCAAACGTCGCGCTTGGTATTGTGGTTATAATAATTCAAATATAGACACCTGATTACCTTAAATATGATGGTTATCATAAAGTTTCACAAAGCATTTTCTATGGAATAAAATTTACAATAAATACTATTACAAACATAATTCACTTATGCATCTTGAAATTGCAAATCATATCATAAATTCGTCCATTAATATCAAACTTCACTTTTTTAAACTAACAGTCGATTAGTCGATACAATATTTTGATAAATTTATGTCTTATATATAACAAATTACTGATTGAATGATTGTTATTTACAATAATTAGGATACGTATAAATTTCTTTTATAACAATTCTTAACATAATAAACATCTTAAATTTAAAAAAATATAATGTTTATTTCTAGGCTTCAGTTGGCCTATCACATCCTAAGTTAGTTTTATCGGTACTTATCATAAAACGTTGCAGGTAAACTACTCCTTTCTCTTACCCGATCTTCACCAAAATCAATAGGTCTTGAGAACTCTACAATTCAGGGCTGTATGCAAACAATTATTTGTTTCTATTTGAATTTGCGGCTGTTATCGTTTGCCATAAAAAATACCCTTGTTAAAACAAAAAACGTTGCAGGTAAACTACCCCTTTCTCTTAACCGATCTTCACCAAAATCAATAGGCCTTCAGCCTGTCGCAAGCGATGGACGTATGCTAAACAATATTTGATTCTGTTTGAATGTGCGGAAGTTATAGTTCGTCATAGAAAGAGTTACCATTGTTAAAACAAAAAATGGTGCCGGTAAACTGCCCCTTTCCCTTAACCGATCTTCACCTAAATCAAAAGACATTGAGTTCTCTATAGCTCAGGGAGGTATGCAAAACATTATTTGATTCTGATTGAATTTACGGCAGTTGTCATTCGTCATAGGAAAAATTACCCTTGTTAAAACAAAAAACGTTGGCGGTAAACTACCCCTTTTCCTTAACCGATCTTCACCAAAAACAATAGGGCTTGAAATCCCTACAATTCGGAGTTGCATACAAAACATTATTTGATTACGTTTGAATTTACGGCAGTTATCATTCGTCATAATAAAAATTACCCTAGTTATCACATAAAACGTTGCATGTAAACTACCCCTTTCTCTTAACCAAACTCCACCAAAATCCACAGACCTTCAGTTCTTTACAATTCTGGAACGTATGCTGAAAATTTTTTTTTTTATTAGAATTTACGGCAGTGATCATTTGTCATAGAAAAAATTACCCTTTCTAAAACATAAAATGTGGCTGGTAAACTACCCCTTTCCCTTAACCGATCTTCACGAAAAACAACAAGTTTTGAGAACTCTACAACTGAGGGCTCTATGTAAAAAATTATTTGATTCTCTTTGAAGTTGCGGCTGTTATCATTTGCCATAGAAATAAATAAGACCTAAACGATGTAAACTAGTGTAAGTTATAAAAATATATGTATGGAGGACCATACATGACTTCCATGTTCTAAGATTTATATTTAAAATCATTTTCGAAATGAAATGTTACCATAGAAACTACTTCTTTCTACTTACTGCTTCAGCCTTAACCACAGTACTGTGGTCACTAAAGTTTACCACCTCACGTTATCGCACACGATTTTCACTGATGCTGGAAGTCAAAAAAAAAAAATTTTGATTCTTTTTGAATTTGAGGCTGTTATCGTTTGCCATAGAAAAAAATCAAAAGACAGACAGACACACAGACAGACAGGCACACAGACACACACACAGACACTTTTCGAAAAACACTTTTTTCATGTTTTGAATGTAGTACAATCAGAATCTGTAATAATCTCGAACACGATTTTTTTTGCCATCACCATACTTCCATTTCCTTAAGGAACATGGAAGTAATAATGATAGAAGACATTGTAAAGATGAACATAGCGATACAATTTTATTAATTAAAAGTGGTATGTGTTTATTTGATTCTGTTTGAATTTGCGGCTGTTATCGTTTGCCATAGAAAAAAAATCTACAGACAGACAGACACACAGACACACACACAGATACTTTTCGAAAAATTACTTTTTTCATGTTTTGAGTGTAGTACAATCAGAATCTGCAATAATCTCCAACACGATTTTTTTTGCCGTCACCATACTTTCATTTCCTTAAGGAACATGGAAGTAATAATGATAGAAGACATTGTAAAGATGAACATAGTGATACAATTTTATTAATTAAAAGTGGTATGTGTGGTGTTTAATGCAAATACACAGACTGAAATTGGACAGAAAAGTGTATACGTTAAACACGCTCAGAATTTCTAAAATAATATAAACCATTGAATAACAATGTCATAAATGTGCAACATAATATGTATTTCCAATATTAATGTATACAATGATTATTATGAAAAACTAATTTAACCAGATTTACGAAATATTGAGGTCACTGTCTGACAACACTAGGTGCAAGAAGTATTGGTGAATTATTATCAATATCACATGTAATTATAAAAGAACAACCATTGCAAAACAACAGTTACACTGTAAAGACAATTTCGACTTAAAGGAACCACATAAAGATGGGTATATCATTAATTCAGAATTAAATCAAAATGACATGGCATACTAAGACTATAAAAAATAAAAATTACATTAAAAACAAGCAAATAATTGAATTCTAATAAAACCTAAGCTTATTTAACGGTAAAAACATTTCGGCAAACGCCGCGCTTGGTATTGTGGTTATAGTAATTCAATTATAGACACCTGATTTCCTTAAATATGATAAGTTTCACAAAGCATTTTCTATGGAATAAAATTTACAATAAATACTATTACAAACATAATTCACTTATGCATCTTGAAATTGCAAATCATAACATAAATTCGTCCATTAATATCAAACTTCACTTTTTTAAACTAACAGTCGATTATTCGATACAATATTTTGATAAACTTATGTCTTATATATAACTAAATACTGATTGAATGATTGTTATTTACAATAACTAGGATAGGTATGATTTTCTTTATAACAATTCTTAACATCATAAACATCTTAAATTTAAAAAAATATAATGTGTATTTCTAGGCTTCAGTTGGCGTATCACATCCTAAGTTAGTTTTATCGGTACTTATCATAAAACGTTGCAGATAAACTACTCCTTTCTCTTACCCGATCTTCATCAAAATCAATAGGTCTTGAGAACTCTACAATTCAGGGCTGTATGCAAACAATTATTTGTTTCTATTTGAATTTGCGGCTGTTATCGTTTGCCATATAAGATACCCTTGTTAAAACAAAAAACGTTGCCGGTAAACTACCCCTTTCTCTTAACCGATCTTCACCAAAATCAACAGGCCTTCAGTCTGTCACAAGCGATGGACGTATGCAAAACAATATGTGATTCTGTTTGAATGTGCGGCAGTTATAGTTCGTCATAGAAAAAGTTACCATTGTTAAAACAAAAAATATTGCTGGTAAACTACCCCTTTCCCTTAACCCATCTTCACCTAAATCAAAAGCCATTGAATTCTCTATAGCTCAGGGAGGTATGCAAAACATTATTTGATTCTGATTGAATTTACGGCAGTTATCATTCGTCATAGGAAAAATTACCCTTGTTAAAACAAAAAACGTTGCCGGTAAACTACCCCTTTTCCTTAACCGATCTTCACCAAAAACAATAGGGCTTGAAATCTCTACAATTCGGAGTTGCATACAAAACATTATTTGATTATGTTTGAATTTACGGCAGTTACCATTCCTCATAGTAAAAATTACCCTTGTTATCACATAAAACGTTGCAGGTAAACCACCCCTTTCTCTTAACCAATCTTCACCAAAATCAACAGACCTTCGTGCGTTTATAAATCTGGAACGTATGCAAAAAATTATTTTTTTTTATTAGAATTTACGGCAGTGATCATTTGTCATAGAAAAAATTACCCTTGTTAAAACATAAAATGTGGCCGGTAAACTACCCCTTTCCCTTAAACGATCTTCACGAAAAACAATAAGTCTTGAGAACTCTACAATTCAGGGCAGTATGCGAAACATTATTTGATTTTGTTTGAAGTTGCGGCTGTTATCGTTTGCCATAGAAAAAAATAAGACCAAAACGATGTAAACTAGTGTAAGTTAAAAAAATATATGTATGGAGAACCATACATGACTTCCATGTTCTAAGATTTATATTTAAAATCATTTTCGAAAAGAAATATTACCATAGAAACTACTTCTTTCTACTTACTGCTTCAGCCTTAACCACAGTACTGTGGTCACTAACGTATACCACCTCACGTTATCGCACTCGATTTTCACTGATGATGGAAGTCAAAAAAAAAAAAAAAATTATTTGATTCTGTTTGAATTTGAGGCTGTTATCGTTTGCCATAGAAAAAAAACTACAGACAGACAGAAACACAGACAGGCAGACACACAGACACACACACAGACACTTTTCGAAAAATTACTTTTTTCATGTTTTGAGTGTAGTACAATCAGAATCTGCAATAATCTCGAACACGATTTTTGTTGCCATCACCATACTTCCATTTCCTTAAGGAACATGGAAGTAATAATGATAGAAGTCATTGTAAAGATGAACCTAGTGATACAATTTTATTAATTAAAAGTGGTATGTGTGGTGTTTAATGCAAATACACAGACTGAAATTGGACAGAAAAGTGTACAAATTAAACACGCTCAGAATTTCTAAAATAATATAAACCATTGAATAACAATGTCATAAATGTGCAACATAATATGTATTTCCAATATTAATGTATACAGTGATTATTATGAAAAACTAATTTAACCAGAATTAAGAAATATTGAGGTCACTGTCTGACGACACTAGGTGCAAGAAGTATTGGTGAATTATTATCAATATCACATGTAATTATAAAAGAACAACCATTGCAAAACAACAGTTACACTGTAAAGACAATTTCGACTTAAAGGAACCACATAAAGATGGGTATATCATTAATTCAGAATTAAATCAAAATGACATGGCATACTAAGACTATAAAAAATAAAAATTACATTAAAAACAAGCAAAGAATTGTATTTTAATAAAACCTAAGCTGTTTAGATGTTGTAATGGACATCTTAGAATATCTATATCACTGCAAAGGTGTGAACAGGACAAATTATGTCAATAAATAAAGTGAATCTAACTGACCATGCTCTAGGATATAGATAGCATGGTTCAAATTTATTAATCTTAGACAATCATTGTACTTGGAAATTAAGAATTAAAATAGGTTAATTACAATTATTATTTCTCAGAATAGGATAGTAGTTACATCTATTAACCATATGTTCTTAATCTAAAATAATAAATTAACAAATCAATCAATTTAACAATTAAATAAATTTAACAATAATAGTGATTACTTGAATAATGTCTTGGTGATAGTGTAAGGGTGTAATTATTGACAAATGTGTAATTAGTTCAAAGTTCATTGCTAGATATAGATATTATGCTAACATAGTAAGTAATTAATATTTCATAGGAACTATATTTGCCTTAAATTCACTGAATTGCAAATTATTATACACCTTCCAATTGTATGAGTACTGTAATAAACTTTTAATTAGCGACTAATTCGATCGGCAGATTCTATCAACCTTATCGCTTCAGAACTCTAATAAAAGTCAGTTATTTAACGGTAAAAACATTTCGGCAAACGTCGCGCTTGGTATTGTGGTTATAATAATTCAAATATAGACACCTGATTACCTTAAATATGATGGTTATCATAAAGTTTCACAAAGCATTTTCTATGGAATAAAATTTACAATAAATACTATTACAAACATAATTCACTTATGCATCTTGAAATTGCAAATCATATCATAAATTCGTCCATTAATATCAAACTTCACTTTTTTAAACTAACAGTCGATTAGTCGATACAATATTTTGATAAATTTATGTCTTATATATAACAAATTACTGATTGAATGATTGTTATTTACAATAATTAGGATACGTATAAATTTCTTTTATAACAATTCTTAACATAATAAACATCTTAAATTTAAAAAAATATAATGTTTATTTCTAGGCTTCAGTTGGCCTATCACATCCTAAGTTAGTTTTATCGGTACTTATCATAAAACGTTGCAGGTAAACTACTCCTTTCTCTTACCCGATCTTCACCAAAATCAATAGGTCTTGAGAACTCTACAATTCAGGGCTGTATGCAAACAATTATTTGTTTCTATTTGAATTTGCGGCTGTTATCGTTTGCCATAAAAAATACCCTTGTTAAAACAAAAAACGTTGCAGGTAAACTACCCCTTTCTCTTAACCGATCTTCACCAAAATCAATAGGCCTTCAGCCTGTCGCAAGCGATGGACGTATGCTAAACAATATTTGATTCTGTTTGAATGTGCGGAAGTTATAGTTCGTCATAGAAAGAGTTACCATTGTTAAAACAAAAAATGGTGCCGGTAAACTGCCCCTTTCCCTTAACCGATCTTCACCTAAATCAAAAGACATTGAGTTCTCTATAGCTCAGGGAGGTATGCAAAACATTATTTGATTCTGATTGAATTTACGGCAGTTGTCATTCGTCATAGGAAAAATTACCCTTGTTAAAACAAAAAACGTTGGCGGTAAACTACCCCTTTTCCTTAACCGATCTTCACCAAAAACAATAGGGCTTGAAATCCCTACAATTCGGAGTTGCATACAAAACATTATTTGATTACGTTTGAATTTACGGCAGTTATCATTCGTCATAATAAAAATTACCCTAGTTATCACATAAAACGTTGCATGTAAACTACCCCTTTCTCTTAACCAAACTCCACCAAAATACACAGACCTTCAGTTCTTTACAATTCTGGAACGTATGCTGAAAATTTTTTTTTTTATTAGAATTTACGGCAGTGATCATTTGTCATAGAAAAAATTACCCTTTCTAAAACATAAAATGTGGCTGGTAAACTACCCCTTTCCCTTAACCGATCTTCACGAAAAACAACAAGTTTTGAGAACTCTACAACTGAGGGCTCTATGTAAAAAATTATTTGATTCTCTTTGAAGTTGCGGCTGTTATCATTTGCCATAGAAATAAATAAGACCTAAACGATGTAAACTAGTGTAAGTTATAAAAATATATGTATGGAGGACCATACATGACTTCCATGTTCTAAGATTTATATTTAAAATCATTTTCGAAATGAAATGTTACCATAGAAACTACTTCTTTCTACTTACTGCTTCAGCCTTAACCACAGTACTGTGGTCACTAAAGTTTACCACCTCACGTTATCGCACACGATTTTCACTGATGCTGGAAGTCAAAAAAAAAAAATTTTGATTCTTTTTGAATTTGAGGCTGTTATCGTTTGCCATAGAAAAAAATCAAAAGACAGACAGACACACAGACAGACAGGCACACAGACACACACACAGACACTTTTCGAAAAACACTTTTTTCATGTTTTGAATGTAGTACAATCAGAATCTGTAATAATCTCGAACACGATTTTTTTTGCCATCACCATACTTCCATTTCCTTAAGGAACATGGAAGTAATAATGATAGAAGACATTGTAAAGATGAACATAGCGATACAATTTTATTAATTAAAAGTGGTATGTGTTTATTTGATTCTGTTTGAATTTGCGGCTGTTATCGTTTGCCATAGAAAAAAAATCTACAGACAGACAGACACACAGACACACACACAGATACTTTTCGAAAAATTACTTTTTTCATGTTTTGAGTGTAGTACAATCAGAATCTGCAATAATCTCCAACACGATTTTTTTTGCCGTCACCATACTTTCATTTCCTTAAGGAACATGGAAGTAATAATGATAGAAGACATTGTAAAGATGAACATAGTGATACAATTTTATTAATTAAAAGTGGTATGTGTGGTGTTTAATGCAAATACACAGACTGAAATTGGACAGAAAAGTGTATACGTTAAACACGCTCAGAATTTCTAAAATAATATAAACCATTGAATAACAATGTCATAAATGTGCAACATAATATGTATTTCCAATATTAATGTATACAATGATTATTATGAAAAACTAATTTAACCAGAATTAAGAAATATTGAGGTCACTGTCTGACAACACTAGGTGCAAGAAGTATTGGTGAATTATTATCAATATCACATGTAATTATAAAAGAACAACCATTGCAAAACAACAGTTACACTGTAAAGACAATTTCGACTTAAAGGAACCACATAAAGATGGGTATATCATTAATTCAGAATTAAATCAAAATGACATGGCATACTAAGACTATAAAAAATAAAAATTACATTAAAAACAAGCAAATAATTGAATTCTAATAAAACCTAAGCTTATTTAACGGTAAAAACATTTCGGCAAACGCCGCGCTTGGTATTGTGGTTATAGTAATTCAAATATAGACACCTGATTTCCTTAAATATGATAAGTTTCACAAAGCATTTTCTATGGAATAAAATTTACAATAAATACTATTACAAACATAATTCACTTATGCATCTTGAAATTGCAAATCATAACATAAATTCGTCCATTAATATCAAACTTCACTTTTTTAAACTAACAGTCGATTAGTCGATACAATATTTTGATAAACTTATGTCTTATATATAACTAAATACTGATTGAATGATTGTTATTTGCAATAACTAGGATATGTATAAATTTCTTTATAACAATTCTTAACATAATAAACATCTTAAATTTAAAAAAATTTAATGTTTATTTCTAGGCTTCAGTTGGCCTATCACATCCTAAGTTAGTTTTATCGGTACTTATAATAAAACGTTGCAGGTAAACTACTCCTTTCTCTTACCCGATCTTCATCAAAATCAATAGGTCTTGAGAACTCTACAATTCAGGGCTGTATGCAAACAATTATTTGTTTCTATTTGAATTTGCGGCTGTTATCGTTTGCCATATAAGATACCCTTGTTAAAACAAAAAACGTTGCCGGTAAACTACCCCTTTCTCTTAACCGATCTTCACCAAAATCAACAGGCCTTCAGTCTGTCACAAGCGACGGACGTATGTAAAACAATATGTGATTCTGTTTGAATGTGCGGCAGTTATAGTTCGTCATAGAAAAAGTTACCATTGTTAAAACAAAAAATATTGCTGGTAAACTACCCCTTTCCCTTAACCCATCTTCACCTAAATCAAAAGCCATTGAATTCTCTATAGCTCAGGGAGGTATGCAAAACATTATTTGATTCTGATTGAATTTACGGCAGTTATCATTCGTCATAGGAAAAATTACCCTTGTTAAAACAAAAAACGTTGCCGGTAAACTACCCCTTTTCCTTAACCGATCTTCACCAAAAACAATAGGGCTTGAAGTCTCTACAATTCAGAGTTGCATACAAAACATTATTTGATTATGTTTGAATTTACGGCAGTTACCATTCCTCATAGTAAAAATTACCCTTGTTATCACATAAAACGTTGCAGGTAAACCACCCCTTTCTCTTAACCAATCTTCACCAAAATCAACAGACCTTCGTGCGTTTATAAATCTGCAACGTATGCAAAAAATTATTTTTTTTTATTAGAATTTACGGCAGTGATCATTTGTCATAGAAAAAATTACCCTTGTTAAAACATAAAATGTGGCCGGTAAACTACCCCTTTCCCTTAACCGATCTTCACGAAAAACAATAAGTCTTGATAACTCTACAATTCAGGGCAGTATGCGAAACATTATTTGATTTTGTTTGAAGTTGCGGCTGTTATCGTTTGCCATAGAAAAAAATAAGACCAAAACGATGTAAACTAGTGTAAGTTTTAAAAATACAGTATATGTATGGAGAACCATACATGACTTCCATGTTCTAAGATTTATATTTAAAATCATTTTCGAAATGAAATATTACCATAGAAACTACTTCTTTCTACTTACTGCTTCAGCCTTAACCACAGTACTGTGGTCACTAACGTATACCACCTCACGTTATCGCACTCGATTTTCACTGATGATGGAAGTCAAAAAAAAAAAAAAAAATTATTTGATTCTGTTTGAATTTGCGGCTCTTATCGTTTGCCATAGAAAAAAAACTACAGACAGACAGAAACACAGACAGATAGACACACACACACACAGACACACACACAGACACTTTTCGAAAAATTACTTTTTTCATGTTTTGAGTGTAGTACAATCAGAATATGCAATAATCTCGAACACGATTTTTGTTGCCATCACCATACTTCGATTTCCTTAAGGAACATGGAAGTAATAATGATAGAAGTCATTGTAAAGATGAACCTAGTGATACAATTTTATTAATTAAAAGTGGTATGTGTGGTGTTTAATGCAAATACACAGACTGAAATTGGACAGAAAAGTGTATACGTTAAACACGCTCAGAATTTCTAAAATAATATAAACCATTGAATAACAATGTCATAAATGTGCAACATAATATGTATTTCCAATATTAATGTATACAATGATTATTATGAAAAACTAATTTAACCAGAATTAAGAAATATTGAGGTCACTGTCTGACAACACTAGGTGCAAGAAGTATTGGTGAATTATTATCAATATCACATGTAATTATAAAAGAACAACCATTGCAAAACAACAGTTACACTGTAAAGACAATTTCGACTTAAAGGAACCACATAAAGATGGGTATATCATTAATTCAGCATTAAATCAAAATGACATGGCATACTAAGACTATAAAAAATAAAAATTACATTAAAAACAAGCAAATAATTGTATTCTAATAAAACCTAAGCTTATTTGACGGTAAAAACATTTCGGCAAACGTCGCGCTTGGTATTGTGGTTATAATAATTCAAATATAGACACCTGATTTCCTTAAATATGATAAGTTTCACAAAGCATTTTCTATGGAATAAAATTTACAATAAATACTATTACAAACATAATTCACTTATGCATCTTGAAATTGCAAATCATAACATAAATTCGTCCATTAATATCAAACTTCACTTTTTTAAACTAACAGTCGATTAGTCGATACAATATTTTGATAAACCTATGTCTTATATATAACTAAATACTGATTGAATGATTGTTATTTACAATAACTAGGATATGTATAAATTTCTTTATAACAATTCTTAACATAATAAACATCTTAAATTTAAAAAAATATAATGTTAATTTCTAGGCTTCAGTTGGCCTATCACATCCTAAGTTAGTTTTATCGGTACTTATCATAAAACGTTGCAGGTAAACTACTCCTTTCTCTTACCCGATCTTCATCAAAATCAATAGGTCTTGAGAACTCTACAATTCATGGCTGTATGCAAACAATTATTTGTTTCTATTTGAATTTGCGGCTGTTATCGTTTGCCATATAAGATACCCTTGTTAAAACAAAAAACGTTGCCGGTAAACTACCCCTTTGTCTTAACCGATCTTCACCAAAATCAACAGGCCTTCAGTCTGTCACAAGCGATGGACGTATGCAAAACAATATGTGATTCTGTTTGAATGTGCGGCAGTTATAGTTCGTCATAGAAAAAGTTACCATTGTTAAAACAAAAAATATTGCCGGTAAACTACCCCTTTTCCTTAACCGATCTTCACCAAAAACAATAGGGCTTGAAATCCCTACAATTCGGAGTTGCATACAAAACATTATTTGATTATGTTTGAATTTACGGCAGTTACCATTCCTCATAGTAAAAATTACCCTTGTTATCACATAAAACGTTGCAGGTAAACCACCCCTTTCTCTTAACCAATCTTCACCAAAATCAACAGACCTTCGTGCGTTTATAAATCTGCAACGTATGCAAAAAATTATTTTTTTTTATTAGAATTTACGGCAGTGATCATTTGTCATAGAAAAAATTACCCTTGTTAAAACATAAAATGTGGCCGGTAAACTACCCCTTTCCCTTAACCGATCTTCACGAAAAACAATAAGTCTTGAGAACTCTATAATTCAGGGCAGTATGCGAAACATTATTTGATTTTGTTTGAAGTTGCGGCTGTTATCGTTTGCCATAGAAAAAAATAAGACCAAAACGATGTAACTTGTGTAAGTTATAAAAATACAGTATATGTATGGAGAACCATACATGACTTCCATGTTCTAAGATTTATATTTAAAATCATTTTCGAAATGAAATATTACCATAGAAACTACTTCTTTCTACTTACTGCTTCAGCCTTAACCACAGTACTGTGGTCACTAACGTATACCACCTCACGTTATCGCACTCGATTTTCACTGATGATGGAAGTCAAAAAAAAAAAAAATTATTTGATTCTGTTTGAATTTGAGGCTGTAATCGTTTGCCATAGAAAAAAAAACTACAGACAGACAGAAACACAGACAGACAGACACACAGACACACACACAGACACTTTTCGAAAAATTACTTTTTTCATGTTTTGAGTGTTGTACAATCAGAATCTGCAATAATCTCGAACACGTTTTTTGTTGCCATCACCATACTTCCATTTCCTTAAGGAGCATGGAAGTAATAATGATAGAAGGCATTGTAAAGATGAACCTAGTGATACAATTTTATTAATTAAAAGTGGTATGTGTGGTGTTTAATGCAAATACACAGACTGAAATTGGACAGAAAAGTGTACAAATTAAACACGCTCAGAATTTCTAAAATAATATAAACCATTGAATAACAATGTCATAAATGTGCAACATAATATGTATTTCCAATATTAATGTATACAGTGATTATTATGAAAAACTAATTTAACCAGATTTACGAAATATTGAGGTCACTGTCTGACCCACTAGGTGCAAGAAGTATTGGTGAATTATTATCAATATCACATGTAATTATAAAAGAACAACCATTGCAAAACAACAGTTACACTGAAAAGACAATTTCGACTTAAAGGAACCACATAAAGATGGGTATATCCTTAATTCAGAATTAAATTAAAATGACATGGCATACTAAGACTATAAAAAATAAAAATTACATTAAAAACAAGCAAAGAATTGTATTCTAATAAAACCTAAGATGTTTAGAAGTTGTAATGGACATCTTAGAATATCTATATCACTGCAAAAGTGTGAACAGGACAAATTATGTCAATAGATAAAGTGATTCTAACTGAACATGCTCTAGGACATAGATAGCATGGTTCAAAGTTATTAATCTTAGACAATCATTGTACTTGGAAATTAAGAATTAAAATACGTTAATTACAATTAAAATTTCTCAGAATAGGATAGTAGTTGCATCTATTAACCATATGTTCTTAATCTAAAATAATAAATTAACAAATCAATCAATTTAACAATTTAATAAATATAAGAATAATAGTGATTATTTGAATAATGTTTTGGTGATAGTGTAAGGGTGTAATTATTGACAAATGTGTAATTAGTTCAAAGTGCATTGCTAGATATAAATATATTGCTAACATAGTAAGTAATTAATATTGCATAGGACCTACATTTGCCTTAAATTCACTGAATTGCAAATTATTATACACCTTCCAATTGTATGAGTACTGTAATAAACTTTTAATTAGCGACTAATTCGATCGGCAGATTCTATCAACCTTATCGCTTCAGAACTCTAATAAAAGTCAGTTATTTAACGGTAAAAGCATTTCGGCAAACGTCGCGCTTGGTATTGTGGTTATAATTATTCAAATATAGACACTTGATTTCCTTAAATATGATAAGTTTCACAAAGCATTTTCTATGGAATAAAATTTACAATAAATACTATTACAAACATAATTCACTTATGCATCTTGAAATTGCAAATCATATCATAAATTCGTCCATTAATACCAAACTTCACTTTTTTAAATTATCAGTCGATTAGTCGATACAATATTTTGATGAACTTATGTCTTATATATAACTAATTACTGATTGAATGATTGTTATTTACAATAACTAGGATACGTATAAAGTTCTTTTATAACAATTCTTAACATAATAAACATCTTAAATTTAAAAAAATATAATGTTTATTTCTAGGCTTCAGTGGGCCTATCACATCCAAAGTTAGTTTTATCGGTACTTATAATAAAACGTTGCAGGTAAACTACTCCTTTCTCTTACCCGATCTTCACCAAAATCAATAGGTCTTTAGAACTCTATAATTCATGGCTGTATGGAAACAATTATTTGTTTCTTTTTGAATTTGCCGCTGTTATCGTTTGCCATATAAAATACCCTTGTTTAAACATAAAATGTTGCAGGTAAGCTACCCCTTTCCCTTAACCGATCTTCACCTAAATCAAAAGACATTGAGTTCTCTATAGCTCAGGGAGGTTCGCAAAACATTATTTGATTCTGATTGAATTTACGGCAGTTGTCATTCGTCATAAGAAAAATTACCCTTGTAAAACAAAAACCGTTGGCGGTAAACTACCCCTTTTCCTTAACCGATCTTCACCAAAAACAATAGGGCTTGAAATCCCTACAATTCGGAGTTGCCTACAAAACATTATTTGATTATGTTTGAATTTACGGCAGTTATCATTCCTCATAGTAAAAATTACCCTTGTTATCACATAAAACGTTGCTGGTAAACTACCCCTTTCTCTTAACCGATCTTCACCAAAATCAACAGACCTTCGTGCCTTTATAATTCTGGAACGTATGCAAAAAATTATTTGATTCTATTAGAATTTACGGCAGTGATCATTGGTCACACAAAAAATTACCCTTGTTAAAACATAAAATGTGGCCGGTAAACTACCCCTTTCCCTTAACCGATCTTCACGAAAAACAATAAGTCTTGAGAACTCTACAATTCAGGGCAGTATGCGAAACATTATTTGATTCTGTTTGAAGTTGCGGCTGTTATCGTTTGCCATAAAAAAAATAAGGCCAAAACGATGTAAACTAGTGTAAGTTATAAAAATATATGTATGGAGAACCATACATGACTTCCATGTTCTAAGATTTAAATTTAAAATCATTTTCGAAATGAAATATTACCATAGAAACTACTTCTTTCTACTTACTGCTTCAGCCTTAACCACAGTACTGTGGTCACTAACGTATACCACCTCACGTTATCGCACTCTATTTTCACTGATGATGGAAGTCAAAAAAAAAAAAAAAAAAAAAAATTGTTTGATTCTGTTTGAATTTGCGGCTGTTATCGTTTGCCATAGAAAAAAAATCTACAGACAGACAGACACACAGACACACAGACACACACACAGACACTTTTCAAAAAATTATTTTTTTCATGTTTTGAGTGTAGTACAATCAGAATCTGCAATAATCTCCAACACGATTTTTGTTGCCATCACCATACTTCCATTTCCTTAAAGAACATGTAAGTAATAATGATAGAAGACATTGTAAAGATGAACCTAGTGATACAATTTTATTAATTAAAAGTGGTATGTGTGGTGTTTAATGCAAATACACAGACTGAAATTGGACAGAAAAGTGTACAAATTAAACACGCTCAGAATTTCTAAAATAATATAAACCATTGAATAACAATGTCATAAATGTGCAACATAATATGTATTTCCAATATTAATGTGTACAATGATTATTATGAAAAACTAATTTAACCAGATTTACGAATATATTGATGTCATAAAATATGTTAATTACAATTATAATTTCTCAGAATAGGATAGTAGTTACATCTATTAATCATATGTTCTTAATCTAAAACAATAAATTAACAAATCAATCAATTTAACAATTTAATCAATTTAACAATAATAGTGATTATTTGAATAATGTCTTGGTGATAGTGTAATGGTGTAATTATTGACAAATGTGTAACTAGTTCAAAGTGCATTGCTGGATATAGATATTATGCTAACATAGTAAGTAATTAATATTGCATAGGACCTACATTTGCCTTAAATTCACTGAATTGGCAATTATTATACACCTTCCAATTGTATGAGCACTGTGATAAACTTTTAATTAGCGACTAATTCGATCTGCAGATTCTATCAACCTTATCGCTTCAGAACTCTAATAAAAGTCAGTTATTTAACGGTAAAAACATTTCGGCAAAAGTCGCGCTTGGTATTGTGGTTATAATAATTCAAATATAGACACCTGATTTCCTTAAATATGATAAGTTCACAAAGCATTTACTATGGAATAAAATTTACAATAAATACTATTACAAACATAATTCACTTATGCATCTTGAAATTGCAAATCATGGCATAAATTCGTCCATTAAAATCAAACTTCACTTTTTTAAACTAACAGTCGATTAGTCGATACAATATTTTGATAAATTTATGTCTTATATATAACTAATTACTGATTGAATGATTGTTATTTACAATAATTAGGATACGTGAAAATTTCTTTTATAACAATTCTTAACATAATAAACATCTTAAATTTAAAAAAATATAATATTTATTTCTAGGCTTCAGTTGGCCTATCATATCCTAAGTTAGTTTTATCGGTACTTATCATAAAACGTTGCAGGTAAACTACTCCTTTCTCTTACCCGATCTTCACCAAATTCAATAGGTCTTGAGAACTCTACAATTCAGGGCTGTATGCAAACAATTATTTGTTTCTATTTGAATTTGCGGCTGTTATCGTTTGCCATATAAAATACCCTTGTTAAAAAAAAAAAAAAGTTGCAGGTAAACTACCCCTTCATCTTAACCGATCTTCACCAAAATCAACAGGCCTTCAGTCTGTCACAAGCGATGGACGTATGCTAAACAATATGTGATTCTGTTTGAATGTGCGGCAGTTATAGTTCGTCATAGAAAAAGTCACCATTGTTAAAACAAAAAATGTTGCCGGTAAACTACCCCTTTCCCTTAACCGATCTTCACCTAAATCAAAAGACATTGAGTTCTCTATAGCTCAGGGAGGTATGCAAAAAATTATTTGATTCTGTTTGAATTTGCGGCTGTTATCGTTTGCCATAGAAAAAAAATCTAAGATAGACAGACACACAGACACACACACAGACACTTTTCGAAAAATTACTTTTTTCATGTTTTGAGTGTTGTACAATCAGAATCTGCAATTATCTCCAACACGATTTTTGTTGCCATCACCATACTTCCATTTCCTTAAGGAACATGGAAGTAATAATGATAGAAGACATTGTAAAGAAGAACCTAGTGATACAATTTTATTAATTAAAAGTGGTATGTGTGGTGTTTAATGCAAATACACAGACTGAAATTGGACAGAAAATTGTACAAATTAAACACGCTCAGAATTTCTATAATAATATAAACCAGTGAATAACAATGTCATAAATGTGCAATAAAACATGTATTTCCAATATTAATGTATACAATGATTATTATGAAAAACTAATTTAACCAGAATTAAGGAAAATTGAGGACACTGTCTGACCACACTAGGTGCAAGAAGTATTGGTGAATTATTATCAATATCACATGTAATTATAAAAGAACAACCATTGCAAAACAACAGTTACACTGTAGAGACAATATCGATTAAAAAGAATCACATAAAGATGGGTATATCATTAATTCAGAATTAAATCAAAATGACATGGCATACTAAGACTATAAAAAATAAATGTTACATTAAAAACAAGCAAATAATTGTATTCTAATAAAACCTAAGCTGTTTAGATGTTGTAATGGACATCTTAGAATATCTATATCACTGCAAAAGTGTGAACAGGACAAATTATGTCAATAAATAAAGTGAATCTAACTGACCATGCTCTAGGACATAGATAGCATGGTTCAAATTTATTAATCTTAGACAATCATTGTACTTGGAAATTAAGAATTAAAATAGGTTATTACAATTATAATTTCTCAGAATAGGATAGTAGTTACATCTATTAACCATATGTTCTTAATCTAAAATAATAAATTGACAAATGAATCAATTTAACAATTTAATCAATTTAACAATAATAGTGATTATTTGAATAATGTCTTGGTGATAGTGTAATGGTGTAATTATTGACAAATGTGTAATTAGTTCAATGTGCATTGCTAGATATAGATATTATGCTAACATAGTAAGTAATTAATATTGCATAGGACCTATATTTGCCTTAAATTCACTAAATTGCAAATTATTATACACCTTCCAATTGTATGAGCACTGTAATAAACTTTTAATTAGCGACTAATTCGATCGGCAGATTCTATCAACCTTATTGATCCGAAACATTATTTGATTCTGTTTGAAGTTGCGGCTGTTATCGTTTGCCATATTAAAAAATTAGACCAAAACGATGTTAACTAGTTTAAGTTATAAAATAATGATAGAAGACATTGTAAAGACGAATCTAGAATCTAGTGATACAATTTTATTAATTAAAAGTGGTATGTGTGGTATCTAATGCAAATACACAGACTGAAATTGGCAGAAAAGTGTACACATTAAACACGCTCAGAATTTCTATAATAATATAAACCAGCGAATAACAATGTCATAAATGTGCAACATAATATGTATTTCCAATATTAATGTATACAATGATTATTATGAAAAACTAATTTAACCAGAATTAGGAAATATTGAGGTCACTGTCTGACCACACTAGGTGCAAGAAGTATTGGTGAATTATTATCAATATCACATGTAATTATAAAAGAACAACCATTGCCAAACAACAGTTACACTGTAAAGACAATTTCGACTTAATTGAACCACATAAAGATGGGTATATCATTAATTCAGAATTAAATCAAAATGCCATTGGCATACTAAGACTATAAAAAATAAAAATTACATTAAAAACAAGTAAATAATTGTACTGTAATAAAAACTAAGCTGTGTAGAATTTGTAATGGACATCTTAGAATATTTATATCACTGCAAAAGTGTGAACAGGACAAATTATGTCAATAAATTAAGTCTATCTAAGTGACCATGCTCTAGGACATAGATAGCATGGTTCAAATTTATTAATCTTTGTAATTTGTAATCTTTGAAAATCATTGTACTTGGAAATTAAGAATTAAAATATGTTAATTAAAATTATAAATTCTCAGAACAGGAGAGTAGTTACATCTATTAACCATATGTTCTTAATCTAAAACAATAAATCTCGTCTGAAAATGTTCGACATTTTGAGGTTATCATAGTAAACATCTATAAGCTATGCTTATATTTAATTTACAATTTATCAATAATAGTGATTATTTGAATAATATTTGGTGATAGTGTAACGGTGTAGTTATTGACAAATGTGTAATTAGTTCAAAGTGCATTGCTAGATGTAGATATTATGCTAACATGGTAAGTAATTAATATTGCATACGACCTATATTTGCCTTAAATTCACTGAATTGCAAATTATTATACACCTTCCAATTGTATGAGCACTGGAATAAACTTTATAAACTTTTAATTAGCGACTAATTCGATCGGCAGATTCTATCAACCTTATCGCTTCAGAACTCTAATAAAAGTCAGTTATTTAACGGTAAAAGCATTTCGGCAAACCTCTCGCTTGGTATTGTGGGTATAAATATTCAAATATAGACGCCTGATTTCCTTAAATATGGTAAGTTTCACAAAGCATTTTCTATGGAATAAAATTTACAATAAATACTATTGCAAACGTAATTCACTTGTGCATCTTGAAATTGCAAATCATTTCATCAATTCGTCCATTAATATCAAAATTCACTTTTTTATACTAACAGTCGATTAGTCGATACAATATTTTGATAAACTTGTCTTGTATATAACTAATTACTGATTGAATGATTGTTATTTACAATAACTAGGATACGTATAAAGTTCTTTTATTACAATTCATAACATAATAAACTTCTTAAATTGACAAAAATACAATGTTTAGTTCTAAGCTTCAGTTGGCCTATCACATCCTTAGTTAGTTTTATCGGTACTTATCATAAAACGTTGCCGGTAAACTACCCCTTTCTCTTACCCGATCTTCACCAAAATCAACAGGTCTTGAGAACTCTACAATTCAGGGCTGTATGCAAACAATTATTTGTTTCTATTTGAACTTGCGGCTGTTATCGTTTGCCATAGAAAATACCCTTGTTAAAACAAAAAATGTTGCTGGTAAACTACCCCTTTCTCTTAACCGATCTTCACCAAAATCAACAGACCTTCAGTCTTTCACAAGTGATGAACGTATGCTAAACTATATTTGATTCTGTTTGAATTTGCGGCAGTTATATTTCGTCATAAAAAAAGTTACCATTGTTAAAACATAAAATGTTGCCGGTAAACTACCCCTTTCCCTTAACCGATCTTCACCTAAATCAGCAGACATTTAGTGCTCTATAGCTCAGGAAGGTATGCAAAACATTATTTTATTCTGATTGAATTTACGGCAGTTATCATTCGTCATAGAAAAAATTGCCCATGTTAAAACAAAAAACGTTGCTGGTAAACCACCCCTTTCCCGTAACCGATCTTCACCGAAAACAATAGGGCTTGAAAACTCTACAATTCAGAGTTGCATGCAAAAAATTATTTGATTATGTTTAAATTTACGGCAGTTATCGTTCGTCATAAAAAAAATTACCCTTGTTATCACATAAAACGTTGACCGTAAACTACTCCTTTCTCTTAACCGATCTTCACCACAATCAACAGACCTTCAGTTCTTTACAATTCAGGGTCGTATGCAAACAATTATTTGATTCTATTAGAATTTACGGCAGTGATCATTTGTCATAGAAAAAATTACCCTTGTTGAAACATAAAATGTGGCTGGTAAACTACCCCTTTCCCTTAACCGATCTTCACGAAAAACAATAAGTCTTGAGAACTCTACAATTCAGGGCAGTATGCGAAACGTTATTTGATTCTGTTTGAAGTTGCGGCTGTTATCGTTTGCCATAGAAAAAAAATAAGACCAAAACGATGTAAACTAGTGTAAGTTATAAAAATATATGTATGGAGAACCATACATGACTTCCATGTTCTAAGATTTATATTTAAAATCCTTTTCGAAATGAAATATTACCATAGATACTACTTCTTTCTACTTACTGCTTCAGCCTTAACCACAGTACTGTGGTCGCTAACGTATACCACCTCACGTTATCGCACTCGATTTTCACTCATGTTGGAAGTAAAAAAAAAAAAAAATTATTTGATTCTGTTTGAATTTGCGGCTGTTATTGTTTGCCATAGAAAAAAATCTACAGACAGACAGACACACAGACACACACACAGACACTTTTCGAAAAACGACTTTTTTCATGTTTTGAGTGCAGTAAAATCTGAATCTGCAATAATCACTAACACGATTTTTTTTGCCATCACCATACTTCCATTTCCTTAAGGAACATGGAAGTAATAATGATAGAAGACATTGTAAAGATGAACCTAGTGATACAATTTTATTAATTAAAAGTGGTATGTGTGGTGTTCAATGCAAATACAAAGACTGAAATTGGACAGAAAATTGTACAAATTAAACACGCTCAGAATTTCTATAATAATATAAACCAGTGAATAACAATGTCATAAATGTGCAATGAATATAACATGTATTTCCAATATTAATGTATACAATTATTATTATGAAAACTAATTTAACCAGAATTAAGGAAAATTGAGGTCACTGTCTGACCACACGAGGTGCAAGAAGTATTGGTGAATTATTATCAATATCACATGTAATTATAAAAGAACAACCATTGCAAAACAACAGTTAGACTGTAAAGACAATTTCGACTTAAAAGAACCACATAAAGATTTGTATATCATTAATTCAGAATTAGGGCAGTATGCGAAACATTATTTGAGTCTGTTTGAAGTTGCGGCTGTTATCGTTTGCCATAGAAAAAAGTAAGACCAAAACGATGAAAACTATTGTAAGTTATAAAAATATATGTATGGAGTACCATACATGACTTCCATGTTCTAAGATTTATATTTAAAATCATTTTCAAAATGAAATATTACCAAAGAAACTACTTCCTTCTACTTACTACTTCAGCCTTAACCACAGTACTGTGGACACTAACGTATACCGCCTCACGTTATCGCACTCGAATTTCACTGATGATGGAAGTCGATGGCATTGCCGAAACTTCTGGTTTTGTAGAAAACCTTGGACAACGGCCAAACATCCCGGGAAGGATTTTTAACAAAAACTATTTCTTTGTTGCCGATAATGTAGTACACATTTATTTAAAAAATATGCATAAAATTAATGGCTTGTATAAGTTAATGATTGATCTCCATTAAGTAGTGCTCAAGTTTCCAAAGTTTTAATATTATGATGTTCGTAATTAAAACATCACAGCAGGTTTAGTGTGTATGAGGGTACACCGTGGACAAAAATTTTCAACATTTCCTATTGAGCGTTGCTTAGAGTCAAGCTACAGTGTACGTTTCACAGAACAAACACGCGGAAAAGAACTCATGGACCCTCAGCATCTTGCAGAGGGTTAATTCCCTAAAGATGAAAAGTCTGTCTATGAATCGTTCCTCTGTAAACACGTGCAGTTACACTGCCCAACGATCCACAGGAAGCAAATCGTTATCCACGCTGGACACTTTTTCGGCTTGCAGGCGTTATGTTGGTGTGGGTTTCGACACTTTCCATTTAAAAAGCGTGCAAATGTAAGAAAGTAAACATGAGTGAGGCCAGAAATAACGCGAATTGTGTGTGTGTGTGTGTGTATGTGTGTGTGTGTGTATTCCCTGCCTTTTTATTGCAGTTTTCATAGTAATAAAATGAAAAAGTAAACATTACATAATTGAGATATGCTTGCATGCCACAAACGACATATTTTCTCTCATACATGATTTACATTAAAATGAAAAATTTATAATTTTAATGCCTGGCAACAAACTTATTTTATTCTTAACATTTACCATTGTTTGAAAAAAGTTTAAATGAATTTTCAAGTACTTTAGTGTTGTTAAAACGTAAAAGGTTGTAGGTAAACTACCCAGTCCCCTTAACCGCTCGCCACCAAAATCATAATTCCTTGAGATCTCTACAATACAGGGACGTATTGCAAAAATTATTTGATTCTGTTTGAATGTGCGGCTGTTATCGTTTGCCATAGAAAATACCCTTGTTAAAACATAAAACGTTGCGGGTAAACTACCCCTATCCCTTAACCGACCTTTTCCAAAAACAATAGGTCTTGAGAACACTACAATTTATTGCTGTATGCAAAAAATTGTTTGATTCTGTCTGAATTTGCGGCTGTTATCATTTGCCATAGAAAATACCCTTGTTAAAACATAAATCGTTGCTGGTAAACTACCCCTTCCCCTTAACCGATTTTAACCAAAAATCGCAGGTAGTGAGTACTCTAGAAATAAGGGCTGTATGCAAAAAAGTATTTGATTCTGTTTGAATTTGGGGCTGTTATCGTTTATATAGAAAAAATCTATAGACAGACAGACACACACACACAGACACTTTTCGAAAAACGACTTTTTTCATGTTTTGAGTGTAGTACAATCAGAATCGGCAATAATCTCCAACACGATTTTTTTTGCCATCATCATACTTGCATTTCCTTAAGGAACATGGAAGTAATAATGATAGAAGACATTGTAAAGATGAACCTAGTGATACAATTTTATTAATTAAAAGTGGTACGTGTGGTGTTTAATTCAAATACACAGACTGAAATTGGACAGAAAAGTGTACACATTAAACACGCTCAGAATTTCTATAATAATATAAACCAGTGAATAACAATGTCATAAATGTGCAATATAATATGTGTTTCCAATATTAATGTATACAATGATTATTATGAAAAACTAATTTAACCAGAATTAAGGAAAATTGAGGTCACTGTCTGACCACACTAGGTGCAAGAAGTGTTGGTGAATTATTATCAATATCACATGTAATTATAAAAGAACAACCATTGCAAAACAACAGTTACACTGTAAAGAAAATTTCGTCCTAAAAGAACCACATAAAGATGGGTATATCATTAATTCAGAATTAAATCAAAATGACATGGCATACTAAGACTATAAAAAATAAATGTTACATTTAAAAACAAGCAAATAATTGTATACTAATAAAACCGAAGCTGTTTAGAAGTTGTAATGGACATCTTAGAATATCTATATCACTGCAAAAGTGTGAAAAGGACAAATTATGACAATAAATAAAGTGAATCTAACTGACCATGCTCTAGGACTTAGATAGCATGGTTCAAATTTATTAATCTTAGACAATCATTGTACTTGGAAATTAAGAATTAAAATAGGTTATTACAATTATAATTTCTCAGAATAGGATAGTAGTTACATCTATTAACCATATGTTCTTAATCTAAAATAATAAATTAACAAATCAATCAATTTAACAATTTAATCAATTTAACAATAATAGTGATTATTTGAATAATTTCTTGGTGATAGTGTAATGGTGTAATTATTGACAAATGTGTAATTAGTTCAAAGTGCATTGCTAGATATAGATATTATGCTAACATATTAAGTAATTAATATTGCATAGGACCCATATTTGCCTTAAATTCACTGAATTGCAAATTATTATACACCTTCCAATTGTATGAGCACTGGATTAAACTTTTAATTAGCGACTAATTCGATCGGCAGATTCTATCAACATTATCGCTTCAGAACTCTAATAAAAGTCAGTTATTTAACGGTAAAAGCATTTCGGCAAACGTCGCGCTTGGTATTGTGGGTATAATTATTAAAATATAGACGCCTGCTTTCCTTAAATATGATAAGTTTCACAAAACATTTTCTATGGAATAAAATTTACAATAAATACTATTACAAACATAATTCACTAATGCATCTTGAAATTGCAAATCATGGCATAAATTCGTCCATTAATAACAAAATTCACTTTTTTAAGCTAACAGTCGATTAGTCGATACAATATTTTGATAAACTTATGTCTTATATATAACTAATTACTGATTGAATGATTGTCATTTACAATAACTAGGAAACGTATAAAGTTCTTTTATAACAATTCTCAACATAATAAACATCTTAAATTGACAAAAATACAATGTTTAGTTCTAGGCTTCAGTTGGCCTATCACATCCTAAGTTAGTTTTATCGGTACTTATCATAAAACGTTGCTGGTAAACTACCCCTTTCTCTTAACCGATCTTCACTAAAATCAATAGACCTTCAGTTCTTTATAATTCTGGAACGTATGCAAAAATTATTTGATTTTTCTGGTTTTGTAGAAAACATTGGACTACGGCCAAACATCCCGGGAAGGATTTTTAACAAAAACTATTTCTTTGTTGCCGATAATGTAGTACACATATATATAAAAAATATGCATAAAATTAATAGCTTGTATGAGTTAATGATTGATCTCCATTAAGTAGTGCTCAAGTTTCCAAAGTTTTAATATTATGATGTCCGTAATTAAAACATCAGAGCAGGTTTAGTGTGTATGAGGGTACACTGTGGGCAAAAATCTTCAACATTTCCTATTGAGCGTTGCTTAGAGTAAAGCTGCGAATCTACAGTGTACGTTTCACAGAACAAACACGCGGAAAAGAAGGAGCGCTCCGAAGTAACTCATGGACCCTCAGCATCTTGCAGAGGGTTAATTCCCTAAAGACGAAAAGTCTGTCTATGAATCATTCCTCTGTAAACACGTGCAGTTACACTGCCCAACGATCCACAGGAAACAAATCGCTATCCACGATGGACACTTTGTCGGCTTGCACGCGTTATTTTGGTGTGGGTTTCGACACTTTCCATTTAAAAAGCGTGCAAATGTAAGAAAATAAACATGAGTGAGGCCAGAAATAACGCGAATTGTGTGTGTGTGTGTGTGTGTATTCCCTGCCTTTTTATTGCAGTTTTCATATTAATAAAATGAAAAAGTAAACATTACATAATTGAGATATGCTTGCATGCCACAAACGACATATTTTCTCTCATACATGATTTACATAAAAATGAAAAAATTATAATTTTATTGCCTGGCAACAAACTTATTTTATTTTTAACATTTAGCGATCTTCACCAAAATCAATAGACCTTCAGTTCTTTATAATTCTGGAACGTATGCAAAAAATTATTTGATTCTATTTGAATTTACGACAGTGATCATTCGTCATAGAGAAAATTATCCTTGTTAAAACATAAAATGTGGCCGTTAAACTACCCCTTTCCCTTAACCGATCTTCACAGAAACAATAGGTTTTGAGAACTCTAAAATTCAGGGCTGTATGCGAAACATTATTTAATTCTGTTTGAAGTTGCGGCTGTTATCGTTTGCCATAGAAAAAAATAAGACCAAAACGATGAAGACTATTGTAAGTTATAAAAATATATGTATGGAGAAACATACATGACTTCCATGTTCTAAGATTTATATTTAAAATCATTTTCAAAATGAAATATTACCAAAGAAACTACTTCCTTCTACTTACTACTTCAGCCTTAACCACTGTACTGTGGTCACTAACGTATACCACCTCACGTTATCGCACTCGATTTTCTCTGATGATGGAAGTCGATGGCATTGCCGAAACTTCTAGTTTTGAAGAAAACATTGGACTACGGCCAAACATCCCGGGAAGGATTTTTAACAAAAACTATTTCTTTGTTGCCGATAATGTAGTACACATATATATAAAAAATATGCATAAAATTAATAGCTTGTATGAGTTAATGATTGATCTCCATTAAGTAGTGCTCAAGTTTCCAAAGTTTTAATATTATGATGTCCGTAATTAAAACATCAGAGCAGGTTTAGTGTGTATGAGGGTACACTGTGGGCAAAAATTTTCAACATTTCCTATTGAGCGTTGCTTAGAGTAAAGCTGCGAATCTACAGTGTACGTTTCACAGAACAAACACGCGGAAAAAAGGAACGCTCCGAAGTAACTCATGGACCCTCAGCATCTTGCAGGGGGTTAATTCCCTAAAGACGAAAAGTCTGTCTATGAATCATTCCTCTGTAAACACGTGCAGTTACACTGCCCAACGATCCACAGGAAACAAATCGCTATCCACGATGGACACTTTGTCGGCTTGCACGCGTTATTTTGGTGTGGGTTTCGACACTTTCCATTTAAAAAGCGTGCAAATGTAAGTAAATAAACATGAGTGAGGCCAGAAATAACGCGAATTGTGTGTGTGTGTGTGTGTGTGTCTGTGTGTGTATTCCCTGCCTTTTTATTGCAGTTTTCATAATAATAAAATGAAAAAATAAACATTACATAATTGAGATATGCTTGCATGCCACAAACGACATATTTTCTCTCATACATGATTTACATAAAAATGAAAAAATTATAATTTTATTGCCTGGCAACAAACTTATTTTATTTTTAACATTTACCATTGTTTGAAAAAGTTTAAATGAATTTTCAAGTACTTTACTGTTGTTAAAACGTAATAGGTTGCAGGTAAACTACACCGTCCCCTTAACCGCTCTTCACCAAAATCATAATTCCTTGAGATCTCTACAATTCAGGGACGTATTGCAAAAATTATTTGATTCTGTATGAATGTGCGGCTGTTATCGTTTGCCATAGAAAATTACCCTTGATTAAAAAACGTGCAGGTAAACTAACACTTCCCCTTAACCGATTATCACCAAAAATAATAGGTCTTGAGTACTCTACAAATCAGGGCTGTATGCAAAAATTGTTTGATTCTGTCTGAATTTGCGGCTGTTATCGTTTGCCATAGAAAATACCCTTGTTAAAACATAAAACGTTGCGGGTAAACTACCCCTTTCCCTTAACCGACCTTTACCAAAAACAATAGGTCTTGAGAACACTACAATTTATTGCTGTATGCAAATAATCTTTTGATTCTGTTCGAATTTGCGGCTGTTATCGTTTGCCATAGATAATACCCTTGTTAAAACATAAAACCTTGCAGGTAAACTACCCCTTCCCCTTAACCGATCTTTACCAAAAAAAGGTCTTGAGTACTCTACAAATAAGGGCTGTATGCAAAAAATTGTTTGATTCTGTTTGAAATTGCGGCTGTTATCATTTGCCATAGGAAATATCGTTTTTAAAACATAAATCGTTGCTGGTAAACTACCCCTTTCCCTTAACTGATCTTAACCAAAAACCACAGGTCGTGAGTACTCTACAAATCAGGGCTGTATGCAAAAAATTATTTGATTCGGTTTGAATTTGCGGCTGTTATCGTTTGACATAGAAAAAAAATCTATAGACAGACAGACAGACAGACACACACACAGACACTTTTCAAAAAACGATTTTTTTTATGTCCGAAGTTCTAGGCTTCAGTTGGCCTATCACATCCTAAGTTAGTTTTATCGGTACTTATCATAAAACGTTGCTGGTAAACTACCCATTTCTCTTACACGATCTTCACCAAAATCAATATGTCTTGAGAACTTTACAATTCAGGGCTGTATGCAACCAATTATTTGTTTCTATTTGAATTTGCGGCTGTTATCGTTTGCCATAGAAAAATACCCTTGTTAAAACAAAAAAGTTGCCGGTAAATTACCCCTTTCTCTTAACCGATCTTCACCAAAATCAACAGGCCTTCAGTCGTTCACAAGTGATGAACGTATGCTAAACAATATTTGATTCTGTTTGAATGTGCGGCAGTTATAATTCGTAAAAAAAAGTTACCATTGTTAAAACATAAAATGTTGCTGGTAAACTGCCCCTTTCCCTTAACCGATCTTCACCTAAATCAACAGACATTGCGTTCTCTACAGCTCAGGACGGTATGCAAAACGTTATTTGATTCTGATTGAATTTACGGCAGTTATCATTCGTCATAGGAAAAATTACCCTTGTTAAAACAAAAAACGTTGCCTGTAAACTACCCCTTCCCCTTAACCGATCTTCACCAAAAACAATAGGGCTTGAAACCTCTACAATTCAGATTTGCATGCAAAACATTATTTGATTATGTTTGAATTTACGGCAGTTATCATTCGTCATAAAAAAAATTACCCTTGTTATCACATAAAAAGTTGCACGTAAACTACTCCTTTCTCTTAACCGATCTTCACCACAATCAACAGACCTTCAGTTTTTTACAATTCAGGGTCGTATGCAAACAATTATTTGTTTCTATTAGAATTTACGGCAGTGATCATTTGTCATAGAAAAAATTACCCTTGTTAAAACATAAAATGTGGCAGGTAAACTACCCCTTTCCCTCAACCGATCTTCACGAAAAACAATATGTCATGAGAACTCTACAATTCAGGGCAGTATGCGAAACATTATTTGATTCTGTTTGAAGTTGCGGCTGTTATCGTTTGCCATAGAAAAAAATAAGACCAAAACGAAGTAAACTAGTGTAAGTTATAAAAATATATGTATGGAGAACCATACATGACTTCCATGTTCTAAGATTTATATTTAAAATCATTTTCGAAATGAAATATTACCATAGGTACTACTTCTTTCTACTTACTGCTTCAGCCTTAACCACTGTACTGTGGTCACTAACGTATACCACCTCACGTTATCGCACTCGATTTTCTCTGATGATGGAAGTCGATGGCATTGCCGAAACTTCTAGTTTTGAAGAAAACATTGGACTACGGCCAAACATCCCGGGAAGGATTTTTAACAAAAACTATTCCTTTGTTGCCGATAAAGTAGTACACATATATATAAAAAATATGCATAAAATTAATAGCTTGTATGAGTTAATGATTGATCTCCATTAAGTAGTGCTCAAGTTTCCAAAGTTTTAATATTATGATGTCCGTAATTAAAACATCAGAGCAGGTTTAGTGTGTATGAGGGTACACTGTGGGCAAAAATTTTCAACATTTCCTATTGAGCGTTGCTTAGAGTAAAGCTGCGAATCTACAGTGTACTTTTCACAGAACAAACACGCGGAAAAGAAGGAGCGCTCCGAAGTAACTCATGGACCCTCAGCATCTTGCAGGGGGTTAATTCCCTAAAGACGAAAAGTCTGTCTATGAATCATTCCTCTGTAAACACGTGCAGTTACACTGCCCAACGATCCACAGGAAACAAATCGCTATCCACGATGGACACTTTGTCGGCTTGCACGCGTTATTTTGGTGTGGGTTTCGACACTTTCCATTTAAAAAGCGTGCAAATGTAAGTAAATAAACATGAGTCAGGCCAGAAATAACGCGAATTGTGTGTGTGTGTGTGTGTGTGTGTGTGTGTGTGTGTGTGTGTATTCCCTGCCTTTTTATTGCAGTTTTCATAATAATAAAATGAAAAAATAAACATTACATAATTGAGATATGCTTGCATGCCACAAACGACATATTTTCTCTCATACATGATTTACATAAAAATGAAAAAATTATAATTTTATTGCCTGGCAACACACTTATTTTATTTTTAACATTTACCATTGTTTGAAAAAGTTTAAATGAATTTTCAAGTACTTTACTGTTGTTAAAACGTAATAGGTTGCAGGTAAACTACACCGTCCCCTTAACCGCTCTTCACCAAAATCATAATTCCTTGAGATCTCTACAATTCAGGGACGTATTGCAAAAATTATTTGATTCTGTGTGAATGTGCGGCTGTTATCGTTTGCCATAGAAAATTACCCTTGATAAAAAAACGTGCAGGTAAACTACCACTTCCCCTTAACCGATTATCACCAAAAACAATAGATCTTGAGTACTCTACAAATCAGGGCTGTATGCAAAAAATTGTTTGATTCTGTCTGAATTTGCGGCTGTTATCGTTTGCCATAGAAAATACCCTTGTTAAAACATAAAACGTTGCGGGTAAACTACCCCTTTCCCTTAACCGACCTTTACCAAAAACAATAGGTCTTGAGAACACTACAATTTATTGCTGTATGCAAATAATCTTTTGATTCTGTTCGAATTTGCGGCTGTTATCGTTTGCCATAGATAATACCCTTGTTAAAACATAAAACCTTGCAGGTAAACTACCCCTTCCCCTTAACCGATCTTCACCAAAAAAAGGTCTTGAGTACTCTACAAATAAGGGCTGTATGCAAAAAATTGTTTGATTCTGTTTGAAATTGCGGCTGTTATCATTTGCCATAGGAAATATCCTTTTTAAAACATAAATCGTTGCTGGTAAACTACCCCTTTCCCTTAACTGATCTTAACCAAAAACCACAGGTCGTGAGTACTTTACAAATCAGGGCTGTATGCAAAAAATTATTTGATTCTGTTTGAATTTGCGGCTGTTATGGTTTGACATAGAAAAAAAATCTATAGACAGACAGACAGACAGACGCACACACAGACACTTTTCGAAAAACGACTTTTTTCATGTCCGAAGTTCTAGGCTTCAGTTGGCCTATCACATCCTAAGTTAGTTTTATCGGTACTTATCATAAAACGTTGCTGGTAAACTACCCATTTCTCTTACACGATCTTCACCAAAATCAATATGTCTTGAGAACTCTACAATTCAGGGCAGTATGCGAAACATTATTTGATTCTGTTTGAAGTTGCGGCTGTTATCGTTTGCCATAGAAAAAAATAAGACCAAAACGAAGTAAACTAGTGTAAGTTATAAAAATATATGTATGGAGAACCATACATGACTTCCATGTTCTAAGATTTATATTTAAAATCATTTTCGAAATGAAATATTACCATAGGTACTACTTCTTTCTACTTACTGCTTCAGCCTTAACCACTGTACTGTGGTCACTAACGTATACCACCTCACGTTATCGCACTCGAATTTCTCTGATGATGGAAGTCGATGGCATTGCCGAAACTTCTAGTTTTGAAGAAAACATTGGACTACGGCCAAACATCCCGGGAAGGATTTTTAACAAAAACTATTCCTTTGTTGCCGATAAAGTAGTACACATATATATAAAAAATATGCATAAAATTAATAGCTTGTATGAGTTAATGATTGATCTCCATTAAGTAGTGCTCAAGTTTCCAAAGTTTTAATATTATGATGTCCGTAATTAAAACATCAGAGCAGGTTTAGTGTGTATGAGGGTACACTGTGGGCAAAAATTTTCAACATTTCCTATTGAGCGTTGCTTAGAGTAAAGCTGCGAATCTACAGTGTACTTTTCACAGAACAAACACGCGGAAAAGAAGGAGCGCTCCGAAGTAACTCATGGACCCTCAGCATCTTGCAGGGGGTTAAATCCCTAAAGACGAAAAGTCTGTCTACGAATCATTCCTCTGTAAACACGTGCAGTTACACTGCCCAACGATCCACAGGAAACAAATCGCTATCCACGATGGACACTTTGTCGGCTTGCACGCGTTATTTTGGTGTGGGTTTCGACACTTTCCATTTAAAAAGCGTGCAAATGTAAGTAAATAAACATGAGTGAGGCCAGAAATAACGCGAATTGTGTGTGTGTGTGTGTGTGTGTGTGTGTGTGTGTGTGTATTCCCTGCCTTTTTATTGCAGTTTTCATAATAATAAAATGAAAAAATAAACATTACATAATTGAGATATGCTTGCATGCCACAAACGACATATTTTCTCTCATACATGATTTACATAAAAATGAAAAAATTATAATTTTATTGCCTGGCAACAAACTTATTTTATTTTTAACATTTACCATTGTTTGAAAAAGTTTAAATGAATTTTCAAGTACTTTACTGTTGTTAAAACGTAATAGGTTGCAGGTAAACTACTCCGTCCCCTTAACCGCTCTTCACCAAAATCATAATTCCTTGAGATCTCTACAATTCAGGGACGTATTGCAAAAATTATTTGATTCTGTATGAATGTGCGGCTGTTATCGTTTGCCATAGAAAATTACCCTTGATAAAAAAACGTGCAGGTAAACTAACACTTCCCCTTAACCGATTATCACCAAAAATAATAGGTCTTGAGTACTCTACAAATCAGGGCTGTATGCAAAAAATTGTTTGATTCTGTCTGAATTTGCGGCTGTTATCGTTTGCCATAGAAAATACCCTTGTTAAAACATAAAACGTTGCGGGTAAACTACCCCTATCCCTTAACCGACCTTCACCAAAAACAATAGGTCTTGAGAACACTACAATTTATTGCTGTATGCAAATAATCTTTTGTTTCTGTTCGAATTTGCGGCTGTTATCGTTTGCCATAGATAATACCCTTGTTAAAACATAAAACCTTGCAGGTAAACTACCCCTTCCCCTTAACCGATCTTCACCAAAAAAAGGTCTTGAGTACTCTACAAATAAGGGCTGTATGCAAAAAATTGTTTGATTCTGTTTGAAATTGCGGCTGTTATCATTTGCCATAGGAAATATCCTTTTTAAAACATAAATCGTTGCTGGTAAACTACCCCTTTCCCTTAACTGATCTTAACCAAAAACCACAGGTCGTGAGTACTTTACAAATCAGGGCTGTATGCAAAAAATTATTTGATTCTGTTTGAATTTGCGGCTGTTATGGTTTGACATAGAAAAAAATCTATAGACAGACAGACAGACAGACGCACACACAGACACTTTTCGAAAAACGACTTTTTTCATGTCCGAAGTTCTAGGCTTCAGTTGGCCTATCACATCCTAAGTTAGTTTTATCGGTACTTATCATAAAACGTTGCTGGTAAACTACCCATTTCTCTTACACGATCTTCACCAAAATCAATATGTCTTGAGAACTCTACAATTCAGGGCAGTATGCGAAACATTATTTGATTCTGTTTGAAGTTGCGGCTGTTATCGTTTGCCATAGAAAAAAATAAGACCAAAACGAAGTAAACTAGTGTAAGTTATAAAAATATATGTATGGAGAACCATACATGACTTCCATGTTCTAAGATTTATATTTAAAATCATTTTCGAAATGAAATATTACCATAGGTACTACTTCTTTCTACTTACTGCTTCAGCCTTAACCACTGTACTGTGGTCACTAACGTATACCACCTCACGTTATCGCACTCGAATTTCTCTGATGATGGAAGTCGATGGCATTGCCGAAACTTCTAGTTTTGAAGAAAACATTGGACTACGGCCAAACATCCCGGGAAGGATTTTTAACAAAAACTATTCCTTTGTTGCCGATAAAGTAGTACACATATATATAAAAAATATGCATAAAATTAATAGCTTGTATGAGTTAATGATTGATCTCCATTAAGTAGTGCTCAAGTTTCCAAAGTTTTAATATTATGATGTCCGTAATTAAAACATCAGAGCAGGTTTAGTGTGTATGAGGGTACACTGTGGGCAAAAATTTTCAACATTTCCTATTGAGCGTTGCTTAGAGTAAAGCTGCGAATCTACAGTGTACTTTTCACAGAACAAACACGCGGAAAAGAAGGAGCGCTCCGAAGTAACTCATGGACCCTCAGCATCTTGCAGGGGGTTAAATCCCTAAAGACGAAAAGTCTGTCTATGAATCATTCCTCTGTAAACACGTGCAGTTACACTGCCCAACGATCCACAGGAAACAAATCGCTATCCACGATGGACACTTTGTCGCTAACGTATACCAACCCACGTTATCACACTCGATTTTCACTGATGATGGAAGTCAAAAAAAAAAAAAAAATTATTTGATTCTGTTTGAAATTGCGGCTGTTATCGTTTGTCATAGAAAAAAATCTACAGACAGACAGACACACAGACACTTTTCGAAAAATTACTTTTTTCATGTTTTGAGTGTAGTACAATCAGAATCTGCAATAATCTCCAACACGATTTTTTTTTCCATCACCATACTTCCATTTCCTTAAGGAACATGGAAGTAATAATGATAGAAGACATTGTAAAGATGAACCTAGTGATACAATTTTATTAATTAAAAGTGGTATGTGTGGTGTTTAATGCAAATACACAGACTGAAATTGGACAGAAAAGTGTACAAATTAAACACGCTCAGAATTTCTATAATAATATAAACCAGTGAATAACAATGTCATAAATGTGCAATATAACATGTATTTCCAATATTAATGTATACAATGATTATTATGAAAAACTAATGTAACCAGAATTAAGGAAAATTGAGGTCACTGTCTGACCACACTAGGTGCAAGACGTATTGGTGAATTATTATCAATATCACATGTAATTATAAAAGAACAACCATTGCAAAACAACAGTTACACTGTAAAGACAATTTCGACTTGACCACATAAAGATGGGTATATTATTAATTCAGAATTAAATCAAAATGACATGGCATACTAAGACTATAAAAAATAAATGTTACATTAAAAACAAGCAAATAATTGTATTCTAATAAAAACTAAGCTGTTTAGAAGTTGTAATGGACATCTTAGAATATCTATATCACTGCAAAAGTGTGAACAGGACAAATTATGTCAATAAATAAAGTGAATCTAACTGACCATGCTCTAGGACATAGATAGCATGGTTCAAATTTATTAATCTTAGAAAATCATTGTACTTGGAAATTAAGAATTAAAATATGTTAATTTCAATTATAAATTCTCAGAACAGGATAGTAGTTACATCTATTAACCATATGTTCTTAATCTAAAACTATAAATCTCGTCTGAAAATGTTCGACATTTTGAGGTTAACATAGTAAACATCTATAAGCTATGCTTATATTTAATTTACAATTTATCAATAATAGTTATTATTTGAATAATACTTGGTGATAGTGTAACGGTGTAGTTATTGACAAATGTGTAATTAGTTCAAAGTGCATTGCTAGATGTAGATATTATGCTAACATGGTAAGTAATTAATATTGCATTGGACCTATATTTGCCTTAAATTCACTGAATTGCAAATTATTATACACCTTCCAATTGTATGAGCACTGGAATAAACTTTATAAACTTTTAATTAGCGACTAATTCGATCGGCAGATTCTATCAACCTTATCGCTTCAGAACTCTAATAAAAGTCAGTTATTTAACGGTAAAAGCATTTCGGCAAACCTCGCGCTTGGTATTGTGGGTATAAATATTCAAATATAGACGCCTGATTTCCTTAAATATCGTAAGTTTCACAAAGCATTTTCTATGGAATAAAATTTACAATAAATACTATTACAAACGTAATTCACTTGTGCATCTTGAAATTGCAAATCATGGCATAAATTCATCCATTAATACCAAAATTCACTTTTTTAAACTAACAGTCGATTAGTCGATACAATATTTTTATAAACTTATGTCTTGTATATAACTAATTACTGATTGAATGATTGTTATTTACAATAACTAGGATACGTATAAAGTTCTTTTATTACAATTCATAACATAATAAACTTCTTAAATTGACAAAAATACAATGTTTAGTTCTAGGCTTCAGTTGGCCTATCACATCCTTTGTTTTATCAGTACTTATCATAAAACTTTGCAGGTAAACTACCCCTTTCTCTTACTCGATCTTCACCAAAATCAACAGGTCTTGAGAACTCTACAATTCAGGGCTGTATGCAAACAATTATTTGTTTCTATTTGAATTTGCGGCTGTTATCGTTTGCCATAGAAAATACCCTTGTTAAAACAAAAAATGTTGCTGGTAAACTACCCCTTTCTCTTAACCGATCTTCACCAAAATCAACAGGGCTTCAGTCTGTCACAAGTGATGAACGTATGCTAAACTATATTTGATTCTGTTTGAATGTGCGGCAGTTATAGTTCGTCATAGAAAAAGTTACCATTGTTAAAACATAAAATGTTGCCGGTAAACTACCCCTTTCCCTTAACCGATCTTCACCTAAATCAGCAGACATTTAGTGCTCTATAGCTCAGGATTGTATGCAAAACATTATTTTATTCTGATTGAATTTACGGCAGTTATCATTCGTTATAGAAAAAATTACACTTGTTAAACAAAAAACGTTGCTAGTAAACTACCCCTTTCCCTTAACCGATCTTCACCGAAAACAATAGGGCGCGAAAACTCTACAATTCAGAGTTGCATGCAAAAAATTATTTGATTATGTTTAAATTTACGGCAGTTATCATTCGTCATAAAAAAATTACCCTTGTTATCACATAAAACGTTTCCTGTAATCTGCCCCTTTCTCTTATCCGATCTTCACCAAAATCAATAGACCTTCCGTTCTTTATAATTCTGGAACGTATGCAAAAAATTATTTGATTCTATTTGAATTTACGACAGTGATCATTCGTCATAGAGAAAATTACCCTTGTTAAAACATAAAATGTGGCCGTTAAACTACCCCTTTCCCTTAACCGATCTTCACGAAAAACAATAAGTCTTGAGAACTCTACAATTCAGGGCAGTATGCGAAACATTATTTGATTCTGTTTGAAGTTGCGGCTGTTATCGTTTGCCATAGAAAAAAATAAGACCAAAACGATGTAAACTAGTGTAAGTTATAAAAATATATGTATGGAGAACCATACATGACTTCCATGTTCTAAGAGTTATTTTTAAAATCCTTTTCGAAATGAAATATTACCATAGATACTACTTCTTTCTACTTACTGCTTCAGCCTTAACCACAGTACTGTTGTCGCTAACGTATACCACCTCACGTTATCGCACTCGATTTTCACTCATGTTGGAAGTCAAAAAAAAAAAAAAAAAAATTATTTGATTCTGTTTGAATTTGCGGCTGTTATCGTTTGCCATAGAGAAAAATCTACAGACAGACAGACACACAGACACACACACAGACACTTTTCGAAAAACGACTTTTTTCATGTTTTGAGTGTAGTACAATCAGAATCTGCAGTAATCACTAACACGATTTTTTTTGCCATCACCATACTTCCATTTCCTTAAGGAACATGGAAGTAATAATGATAGAAGACATTGTAAAGATGAACCTAGTGATACAATTTTATTAAATAAAAGTGGTATGTGTGGTGTTTAATGCAAATACTCAGACTGAATTTGGACAGAAAATTGTACAAATTAAACACGCTCAGAATTTCTATAATAATATAAACCAGTGAATAAAAATGTCATAAATGGGCAATATAACATGTATTTCCAATATTAATGTATACAATGATTATTATGAAAAACTAATTTTACCAGAATTAAGGAAAATTGAGGTCACTGTCTGACCACACTAGGTGCAAGAAGTATTGGCGAATTATTATCAATATCACATGTAATTATAAAAGAACAACCATTGCAAAACAACAGTTACACTGTAAAGACAATTTCGACTTGACCACATAAAGATGGGTATATTATTAATTCAGAATTAAATCAAAATGACATGGCATACTAAGACTATAAAAAATAAAGGTTACATTAAAAACAAGCAAATAATTGTATTCTAATAAAAACTAAGCTGTTTAGAAGTTGTAATGGACATCTTAGAATATCTATATCACTGCAAAAGTGTGAACAGGACAAATTATGTCAATAAATAAAGTGAATCTAACTGACCATGCTCTAGGACATAGATAGCATGGTTCAAATTTATTAATCTTAGAAAATCATTGTACTTGGAAATTAAGAATTAAAATAGGTTAATTACAATTATAAATTCTCAGAACAGGAGAGTAGTTACATCTATTAACCATATGTTCTTAATCTAAAACAATAAATCTCGTCTGAAAATGTTCGACATTTTGAGGTTAACATACTAAACATCTATAAGCTATGCTTATATTTAATTTATAATTTATCAATAATAGTTATTATTTGAATAATACTTGGTGATAGTGTAACGGTGTAATTATTGACAAATGTGTAATTAGTTCAAAGTGCATTGCTAGATGTAGATATTATGCTAACATGGTAAGTAATTAATATTGCATAGGACCTATATTTGCCTTAAATTCACTGAATTGCAAATTATTATCCACCTTCCAATTGTATGAGCACTGGAATAAACTTTATAAACTTTTAATTAGCGACTAATTCGATCGGCAGATTCTATCAATCTTATCGCTTCAGAACTCTAATAAAAGTCAGTTATTTAACGGCAAAAGCATTTCGGCAAACCTCGCGCTTGGTATTGTGGGTATAAATATTCAAATATAGACGCCTGATTTCCTTAAATATTGTAAGTTTCACAAAGCATTTTCTATGGAATAAAATTTACAATAAATACTATTACAAACGTAATTCACTTGTGCATCTTGAAATTGCAAATCATGGCATAAATTCGTCCATTAATATCAAAATTCACTTTTTTAAACTAACAGTCGATTAGTCGATACAATATTTTGATAACCTTATGTCTTGTATATAACTAATTACTGATTGAATGATTGTTATTTACAATAACTAGGATACGTATAAAGTTTTTTTATTACAATTCATAACATAATAAACTTCTTAAATTGACAAAAATACAATGTTTAGTTCTAGGCTTCAGTTGGCCTATCACATCCTTTGTTTTATCGGTACTTATCATAAAACGTTGCAGGTAAACTACCCCTTTCTCTTACTCGATCTTCACCAAAATCAACAGGTCTTGAGAACTCTACAATTCAGGGCTGTATGCAAACAATTATTTGTTTCTATTTGAACTTGCGGCTGTAATCGTTTGCCATAGAAAATACCCTTGTTAAAACAAAAAATGTTGCTGGTAAACTACCCCTTTCTCTTAACCGATCTTCACCAAAATCAACAGGCCTTCAGTCTGTCACAAGTGATGAACGTATGCTAAACTATATTTGATTCTGTTTGAATGTGCGGCAGTTATAGTTCGTCATAGAAAAAGTTACCATTGTTAAAACATAAAATGTTGCCGGTAAACTACCCCTTTCCCTTAACCGATCTTCACCTAAATCAGCAGACATTTAGTGCTCTATAGCTCAGGAATGTATGCAAAACATTATTTTATTCTGATTGAATTTACGGCAGTTATCATTTGTTATAGAAAAAATTACCCTTGTTAAACAAAAAACGTTGCTAGTAAACTACCCCTTTCCCTTAACCGATCTTCACCGAAAACAATAGGGCGCGAAAACTCTACAATTCAGAGTTGCATGCAAAAAATTATTTGATTATGTTTAAATTTACGGCAGTTATCATTCGTCATAAAAAATTACCCTTGTTATCACATAAAACGTTTCCTGTAATCTACCCCTTTCTCTTATCCGATCTTCACCAAAATCAATAGACCTTCAGTTCTTTATAATTCTGGAATGTATGCAAAAAATTATTTGATTCTATTTGAATTTACGACAGTGATCATTCGTCATAGAGAAAATTACCCTTGTTAAAACATAAAATGTGGCCGTTAAACTACCCCTTTCCCTTAACCGATCTTCACCGAAAACAATACGGCGCGAAAACTCTACAATTCAGAGTTGCATGCAAAAAATTATTTGATTATGTTTAAATTTACGGCAGTTATCATTCGTCATAAAAAAAATTACCCTTGTTACAACATAAAAAAGTTGACCGTAAACTACTCCTTTCTCTTAACCGATCTTCACCACAATCAGCAGACCTTCAGTTCTTTACAATTCAGGGTCGTATGCAAACAATTATTTGATTCTATTAGAATTTACGGCAGTGATCATTTGTCAAAAAAAAATTACCCTTGTTAAAAAATAAAATGTGGCGGGTAAACTACCCCTTTCCCTTAACCGATCTTCACGAAAAACAATAAATCTTGAGAACTCTACAATTCAGGGCAGTATGCGAAACATTATTTGATTCTGTTTGAAGTTGCGGCTGTTATCTTTTGCCATAGAAAAAAATAAGACCAAAACGATGTAAACTAGTGTAAGTTATAAAAATATATGTGTGGAGAGCCATACATGACTTCCATGTTCTAAGATTTATTTTTAAAATCCTTTTCGAAATGAAATATTACCATAGATACTACTTCTTTCTTCTTACTGCTTCAGCCTTAACCACAGTACTGTGGTCGCTAACGTATACCACCTCACGTTATCGCACTCGATTTTCACTCATGTTGGAAGTCAAAAAAAAAAAAAAAAATTATTTGATTCTGTTTGAATTTGCGGCTGTTATCGTTTGCCATAGAAAAAAATCTACAAACAGACAGACACACAGACACACACACAGACACTTTTCGAAAAACGACTTTTTTCATGTTTTGAGTGTAGTACAATCAGAATCTGCAATAATCACTAACACGATTTTTTTTGCCATCACCATACTTCCATTTCCTTAAGGAACATGGAAGTAATAATGATAGAAGACATTGTAAAGATGAACCTAGTGATACAATTTTATTAATTAAAAGTGGTATGTGTGGTGTTTAATGCAAATACACAGACTGAAATTTGACAGAAAATTGTACCAATTAAACACGCTCAGAATTTCTATAATAATATAAACCAGTGAATAAAAATGTCATAAATGTGCAATATAACATGTATTTCCAATATTAATGTATACAATGATTATTATGAAAAACTAATTTAACCAGAATTAAGGAAAATTGAGGTCACTGTCTGACCACACTAGGTGCAAGTAGTATTGGTGAATTATTATCAATATCACATGTAATTATAAAAGAACAACCATTGCAAAACAACAGTTACACTGTAAAGACAATTTCGACTTAAAAGAACCACATAAAGATTTGTATATCATTAATTCAGAATTAAATCAAAATGACATGGTATACTAAGATTATAAAAAATAAATGTTACATTAAAAACAAGCAAATAATTGTATTCTAATAAAAACTAAGCTGTTTAGAAGTTGTAGTGGACATCTTAGAATATCTATATCACTGCAAAGGTGTGAACAGGAAAAATTATGTCAATAAATAAAGTGAATCTAACTGACCATGCTCTAGGATATAGATAGCATGGTTCAAATTTATTAATCTTAGACAATCATTGTACTTGGAAATTAAGAATTAAAATAGGTTATTATAATTATAATTTCTCAGAATAGGATAGTAGTTACATCTATTAACCATATGTTCTTAATCTAAAACAATAAATTAACAAATCAATCAATTGATTAAATTTAACAATAATAGTGATTATTTGAATAATGTTTTTGTGATAGTGTAATGGTGTAATTATTAACAAATGTGTAATTAGTTCAAAGTGCATTGCTAGATATAGATATTATGCTAACATAGTAAGTAATTAATATTGCATAGGACCTATATTTGCCTTAAATTCACTGAATTGCAAATTATTATACACCTTGCAATTGTATGAGCACGGTAATAAACTATTACTTAGCGACTAATTCGATCTGCAGATTCTATCAACCTTATCGCTTCAGAACTCTAATAAAAGTCAGTTATTTAACGGTAAAAGCATTTCGGCAAACCTCGCGCTTGGTATTGTGGGTATAAATATTCAAATATAGACGCCTGATTTCCTTAAATATCGTAAGTTTCACAAAGCATTTTCTATGGAATAAAATTTACAATAAATACTATTACAAACGTAATTCACTTGTGCATCTTGAAATTGCAAATCATGGCATAAATTTGTCCATTAATATCAAAATTCACTTTTTTAAACTAACAGTCGATTAGTCGATACAATATTTTGATAAACTTATGTCTTGTATATAACTAATTACTGATTGAATGATTGTTATTTACAATAACTAGGATACGTATAAAGTTCTTTTATTACAATTCATAACATAATAAACTTCTTAAATTGACAAAAATACAATGTTCAGTTCTAGGCTTCAGTTGGCCTATCACATCCTTAGTTTTATCGGTACTTATCACAAAACGTTGCAGGTAAACTACCCCTTTCTCTTACCCAATCTTCACCAAAATCAACAGGCCTTCAGTCTGTCACAAGCGATGGACGTATGCTAAACAATATTTGATTCTGTCTGAATGTGCGGCAGTTATAGTTCGTCATAGAAAACGTTACCATGGTTAAAACATAAAATGTTGCAGGTAAACTACCCCTTTCCCTTAACAGATCTTCACCTAAATCAAAAGCCATTGCGTTCTCTACAGCTCAGGAAGGTATGCAAAACGTTATTTTATTTTGATTGAATTTACGGCAGATATCATTCGTCATAGACAAAATTACCCTTGTTAAAACAAAAAACGTTGCCGGTAAACTACCCCTTCCCATTAACCGATCTTCACCAAAAACAATAGGGCTTGAAACCTCTACAATTCACAGTTGCATGAAAAAACATTATTTGATTTTGTTTGAATTTACTGCAGTTATCATTCGTCATAGAAAAAATTACTCTTGTTAAAACATAAAATGTGGCCGGTAAACTACCCCTTCCCATTAACCGATCTTCACTAAAAACAATAGGTCTTGAGAACTCTACAATTGAGGGCTGTATGCGAAACATTATTTGATTCTGTTTGAAGTTGCGGCTGTTATCGTTTTCCATATTAACATATTAGACCAAAACGATGTAAACTAGTTTAAGTTATAAAATAATGACAGAAGACATTGTAAAGACGAATCTAGTGATACAATTTTATTAATTAAAAGTGGTATGTGTGGTGTTTAATGCAAATACACCAACTGAAATTGGCAGAAAAGTGTACACATTAAACACGCTCATAATTTCTATAATAATATAAACCAGTGGGAACAATGTCATAAATGTGCAATATAATATGTATTTCCAATATTAATGTATACAATGATTATTATGAAAAATTAATTTAACCAGAATTAAGGAAAATTGAGGTCACTGTCTGACCACACTAGGTGCAAGAAGTATTGGTGTATTATTATCAATACCACATGTAATTATAAAAGAACAACCATTGCAAAACAACAGTTACACTGTAAAGACAATTTCGACTTGACCAAATAAAGATGGGTATATTATTAATTCAGAATTAAATCAAAATGACATGGCATACTAAGACTATAAAAAATAAAGGTTACATTAAAAACAAGCAAATAATTGTATTCTAATAAAAACTAAGCTGTTTAGAAGTTGGAATGGACATCTTAGAATATCTATATCACTGCAAAAGTGTGAACAGGACAAATTATGTCAATAAATAAAGTGAATCTAACTGACCATGCTCTAGGACATAGATAGCATGGTTCAAATTTATTAATCTTAGAAAATCATTGTACTTGGAAATTAAGAATTAAAACAGGTTAATTACAATTATAAATTCTCAGAACAGGAGAGTAGTTACATCTATTAACCGTATGTTCTTAATCTAAAACAAAAAATCTCGTCTGAAAATGTTCGACATTTTGAGGTTAACATAGTAAACATCTATAAGCTTTGCTTATATTTAATTTATAATTTATCAATAATAGTTATTATTTGAATAATACTTGGTGATAGTGTAACGGTGTAATTATTGGCAAATGTGTAATTAGTTCAAAGTGCATTGCTAGATGTAGATATTATGCTAACATGGTAAGTAATTAATATTGCATAGGACCTATATTTGCCTTAAATTCACTGAATTGCAAATTATTATAAACCTTCCAATTGTATGAGCACTGGAATAAACTTTATAAACTTTTAATTAGCGACTAATTCGATCGGCAGATTCTATCAACCTTATCGCTTCAGAACTCTAATAAAAGTCAGTTATTTAACGGTAAAAGCGTTTCGGCAAACCTCGCGCTTGGTATTGTGGGTATAAATATTCAAATATAGACGCCTGATTTCCTTAAATATGGTAAGTTTCACAAAGCATTTTCTATGGAATAAAATTTACAATAAATACTATTACAAACGTAATTCACTTATGCATCTTGAAATTGCAAATCATGGCATAAATTCGTCCATTAATATCAAAATTCACTTTTTTAAACTAACAGTCGATTAGTCGATACAATATTTTTATAAACCTATGTCTTGTATATAACTAATTACTGATTGAATGATTGTTATTTACAATAACTAGGATAGGTATAAAGTTCTTTTATTACAATTCATAACATAATAAACTTCTTAAATTGACAAAAATACAATGTTTAGTTCTAGGCTTCAGTTGGCCTATCACATTCTTAGTTAGTATTATCGGTACTTGTCATAAAACTTTGCAGGTAAACTACCGCTTTCTCTTACCCGATCTTCACCAAAATCAACAGGTCTTGAGAACTCTACAATTCAAAGCGGTATGCAAACAATTATTTGTTTCTACTTGAAATTGCGGCTGTTATCGTTTGCCATAGAAAATACCCTTGTTAAAACAAAAAATGTTGCTGGTAAACTACCCCTTTCTGTTAACCGATCTTCACCAAAATCAACAGGCATTCAGTCTTTCACAAGTGATGAACGTATGCTAAACAATATTTGATTCTGTTTGAATGTGCGGCTGTTATAGTTCGTCATAGAAAAAGTTACCATTGTTAAAACATAAAATGTTGCCGGTAAACTACCCCTTTCCATTAACCGATCTTCACCTAAATCAGCAGACATTGAGTGCTCTATAGCTCAGGAAGGTATGAAAAACATTATTTTATTCTGATTGAATTTACGGCAGTTATCATTCGTCATAGAAAAAATTACCCTTGTTAAAACAAAAAACGTTGCTGGTAAACTACCCCGTTCCCTTAACCGATCTTCACCGAAAACAATAGGGCGTGAAGACTCTACAATTCAGAGTTGCATGCAAAAAATTATTTGATTATGTTTAAATTTACGGCAGTTATCATTCGTCATAAAAAAAATTACCCTTGTTATCACATAAAACGTGTCCTTTAATCTACCCCTTTCTCTTATCCGATCTTCACCAAAATCAATAGACCTTCAGTTCTTTATAATTCTGGAACATATGCAAAAATTTATTTGATTCTATTTGAATTTACGACAGTGATCATTCGTCATAGAGAAAATTACCCTTGTTAAAACATAAAATGTGGCCGTTAAACTACCCCTTTCCCTTAACCGATCTTCACAAAAACAATTGGTTCTGAGAACTCTACAATTCAGGGCAGTATGCGAAACATTATTTGATTCTGTTTGAAGTTGCGGCTGTTATCGTTTGGCATAGAAAAAAGTAAGACCAAAACGATGAAAACTATTGTAAGTTATAAAAATATATGTATGGAGTACCATACATGACTTCCATGTTCTAAGATTTATATTTAAAATCATTTTCAAAATGAAATATTACCAAAGAAACTACTTCCTTCTACTTACTACTTCAGCCTTAACCACAGTAGTGTGGATACTAACGTATACCACCTCACGTTATCGCACTCGATTATCACTGATGATGGAAGTCGATGGCATTGCCGAAACTTCTGGTTTTGTAGAAAACATTGGACAACGGCCAAACATCAGGGGAAGGATTTTTACAAAAACTATTTCTTTGTTGCAGATAATGTAGTACACATATATATAAAAAATATGCATAAAATTAATGGCTTGTATAAGTTAATGATTGATCTCCATTAAGTAGTGCTCAAGTTTCCAAAGTTTTAATATTATGATGTCCGTAATTAAAACATCAGAGCAGGTTTAGTGTGTATGAGGGTAAACCGTGGACAAAAATTTTCAACATTTCCTATTGAGCGTTGCTTAGAGTCAAGCTGCAATTCTACAGTGTTCGTTTCACAGAACAAACACGCGGAAAAGAACTCATGGACCCTCAGCATCTTGCAGAGGGTTAATTCCCTAAAGATGAAAAGTCTGTCTATGAATCGTTCCTCTGTAAACACGTGCAGTTACACTGCCCAACGATCCACAGGAAGCAAATCGCTATCCACGCTGGACACTTTTTCGGCTTGCACGCGTTATGTTGGTGTGGGTTTCGACACTTTCCATTTAAAAAGCGTGCAAATGTAAGAAAGTAAACATGAGTGAGGCCAGAAATAACGCGAATTGTGTGTGTGTATGTGTGTGTGTATTCCCTGCCCTTTTATTGCAGTATTCATAATAATAAAATGAAAAAGTAAACATTACATAATTGAGATATGCTTGCATGCCACAAACGACATATTTTCTCTCATACATGATTTACATTAAAATGAAAAATTTATAATTTTATTGCCTGGCAACAAACTTATTTTATTTTTAACATTTACCATTGTTTGAAAAAGTTTAAATGAATTTTCAAGTACTTTACTGTTGTTAAAACGTAAAAGGTTGTAGGTAAACTACCCAGTCCCCTTAACCGCTCTTCACCAAAATCATAATTCCTTGAGATCTCTAAAATTCAGGGACGTATTGCAAAAATTAGTTGTTTCTGTTTGAATGTGCGGCTGTTATCGTTTGCCATAGAAAATACCCTTGTTAAAACATAAAACGTTGCAGGTAAACTACCCCTTTCCCTTAACCGACCTTTACCAAAAGCAATAGGTCTTGAGAACACTACAATTTATTGCTGTATGCAAATAATCTTTTGATTCCATTTGAATTTGCGGCTGTTATCGTTTGCCATAGAAAATACCCTTGTTAAAACATAAAACGTTGCAGGTAAACTACCCTTTTCCCTTAACCGACCTTTACCAAAAACAATGTCTTGAGAACACTACAATTTTTTGCTGTATGCAAATAATCTTTTGATTCTATTCGGATTTGCGGCTGTTATCGTTTGCCATAGAAAATACCCTTGTTAAAACATAAAACGTTGCAGGTAAACTACCCCTTCCCCTTAACCGATCTTCACAAAAAAAAAGGTCTTGAGTACTCTACAAATCAGGGCTGTATGCAAAAAAGTATTTGATTCTGTTTGAATTTGCGGCTGTTATCGTTTGACATAGAAAAAAAAATCTATAGACAGACAGACACACAGACACTTTTCGAAAAACGACTTTTTTCATGTTTTGAGTGTAGTACAATCAGAATCTGCAATAATCTCCAACACGATTTTTTTTGCCATCATCATACTTCCATTTCCTTAAGGAACATGGAAGTAATAATGATAGAAGACATTGTAAAGATGAACCTAGTGATACAATTTTATTAATTAAAAGTGGTACGTGTGGTGTTTAATGCAAATACACAGACTGAAATTGGACAGAAAAGTGTACACATTAAACACGCTCAGAATTTCTATAATAATATAAACCAGTGAATAACAATGTCATAAATGTGCAATATAACATGTATTTCCAATATTAATGTATACAATGATTATTATGAAAAACTAATTTAACCAGAATTAAGGAAAATTGAGGTCACTGTCTGACCACACTAGGTGCAGGAAGTGTTGGTGAATTATTATCAATATCACATGTAATTATATAAGAACAACCATTGCAAAACAACAGTTACACTGTAAAGAAAATTTCGACTTAAAAGAACCACATAAAGATGGGTATATCATTAATTCAGAATTAAATCAAAATGACATGGCATACTAAGACTATAAAAAATAAATGTTACATTAAAAACAAGCAAATAATTGTATTCTAATAAAACCTAAGCTGTTTAGAAGTTGTAATGGACATCTTAGAATATGTATATCACTGCAAAAGTGTGAACAGGATAAATTATGTCAATAAATAAAGTGAATCTAACTGACCATGCTCTAGGACTTAGATAGCATGGTTCAAATTTATTAATCTTAGACAATCATTGTACTTGGAAATGAAGAATTAAAATAGGTTATTAGAATTATAATTTCTCAGAATAGGATAGTAGTTACATCTATTAACCATATGTTCTTAATCTAAAACAATAAATTAACAAATCAATCAATTTAACAATTTAATCAATTTAACAATAATAGTGATTATTTGAATAATGTTTTTGTGATAGTGTAATGGTGTAATTATTGACAAATGTGTAATTAGTTCAAAGTGCATTGCTAGATATAGATATTATGCTAACATAGTAAGTAATTAATATTGCATAGGACCTATATTTGCCTTAAATTCACTGAATTGCAAATTATTATACACCTTCCAATTGTATGAGCACTGTAATAAACTTTTAATTAGCGACTAATTCGATCGGCAGCTTCTATCAACATTATCGCTTCAGAACTCTAATAAAAGGCAGTTATTTAACGGTAAAAGCATTTCGGCAAACGTCGCGCTTGGTATTGTGGGTATAATTATTCAAATATAGACGCCTGATTTCCTTAAATATGATAAGTTTCACAAAGCATTTTCTATGGAATAAAATTTACAATAAATACTATTACAAACATAATTCACTTATGCATCTTGAAATTGCAAATCATGGCATAAATTCGTCCATTAATATCAAAATTCACTTTTTTAAACTAACAGTCGATAAGTCGATACAATATTTTGATAAACTTATGTCTTATATATAACTAATTACTGATTGAATGATTGTTATTTACAATAACTAGGATACGTATAAAGTTCTTTTATAACAATTCTCAACATAATAAACATCTTAAATTGACAAAAATACAATGTTTAGTTCTAGGCTTTAGTTGGCCTATCACATCCTAAGTTAGTTTTATCGGTACTTATCATAAAACGTTGCAGGTAAACTACCGCTTTCTCTTACCCGATCTTCACCAAAATCAACAGGCCTTCAGTCTGTCACAAGCGATGAACGTATGCTAAACAATATTTCATTCTGTCTGAATGTGCGGCAGTTATAGTTCGTCATAGAAAAAGTTACCATTGTTAAAACATAAAATGTTGGAGTTAAACTACCCCTTTCCCTTACTTAACAGATCTTCACCTAAATCAAAAGGCATTGCGTTCTCTACAGCTCAGGAAGGTATGCAAAACGTTATTTTATTCTGATTGAATTTACGGCAGATATCATCCGTCATAGAAAAAATTACCCTTGTTAAAACAAAAAATGTTGCCGGTAAACTACCCCTTCCCCTTAACCGATCTTCACCAAAAACAATAGGGCTTGAAACCTCTGCAATTCAGAGTTGCATGCAAAACATTATTTGATTATGTTTGAATTTACGGCAGTTAGCATTCGTCATAATAAAAATTACCCTTGTTATCACATAAAACGTTGCATGTAAACTACCCCTTTCTCTTACCCGATCTTCACCACAATCAACAGACCTTCAGTTCTTTACAATTCAGGGTCGTATGCAAACAATTATTTGATTGTATTAGAATTTACGGCAGTGATCATTTGTCATAGAAAAAATTACCCTTGTTAAAACATAAAATGTGGCCGGTAATCTACCGCTTTCCCTTAACCGATCTTCACGAAAAACAATAAGCCTTGAGAACTCTACAATTCAGGGCTCTATGCGAAACATTATTTGATTCTGTTTGAAGTTGCGGCTGTTATCGTTTGCCATAGAAAAAAATAAGACCAAAACGATGTAAACTAGTGTAAGTTATAAAAATATATGTATGGAGAACCATACATGACTTCCATATTCTAAGAATTATATTTAAAATCACTTTCGAAATGAAATATTACCATAGATACTACTTCTTTCTACTTACTGCTTCAGCCTTAACCACAGTACTGTGGTCGCTAACGTATAACACCTCACGTTATCGCACTGGATTTTCACTGATGATGGAAGTCAAAAAAAAAAAAAAAATTATTTGATTCTGTTTGAATTTGCGGCTGTTATCGTTTGCCATAGAAAAAAAATCTACAGATAGACAGACACACAGACACACACGCAGAAACTTTTCGAAAAATGACTTTTTTCATGTTTTGAGTGTAGTACAATCAGAATCTGCAATAATCTCCAAAACGATTTTTTTGCCATCACCATACTTCCATTTCCTTAAGGAACATGGAAGTAATAATGATAGAAGACATTGTAAAGATGAACCTAGTGATACAATTTTATTAATTAAAAGTGGTAAGTGTGGTGTTTAATGCAAATACACAGACTGAAATTGGACAGAAAAGTGTACAAATTAAACACCCTCAGAATTTCTATAATAATATAAACCAGTGAATAACAATGTCATAAATGTGCAATATAACATGTATTTCCAATATTAATGTATACAATGATTATTATGAAAAACTAATTTAACCAGAATTAAGGAAAATTGAGGTCACTGTCTGACCACACTAGGTGCAAGAAGTATTGGTGAATTATTTTCAATATCACATGTAATTATAAAAGAACAACCATTGCAAAACAACAGTTACACTGTAAAGACAATTTCGACTTAAAAGAACCACATAAAGATGGGTATATCGTTAATTTAGAATTAAATCAAAATGACATGGCATACTAAGACTATAAAAAATAAATGTTACATTAAAAACAAGCAAATAATTGTATTCTAATAAAACCTAAGCTGTTTAGAAGTTGTAATGGACATCTTAGAATATGTATATCACTGCAAAAGTGTGAACAGGATAAATTATGTCAATAAATAAAGTGAATCTAACTGACCATGCTCTAGGACTTAGATAGCATGGTTCAAATTTATTAATCTTAGACAATCATTGTACTTGGAAATGAAGAATTAAAATAGGTTATTAGAATTATAATTTCTCAGAATAGGATAGTAGTTACATCTATTAACCATATGTTCTTAATCTAAAACAATAAATTAACAAATCAATCAATTTAACAATTTAATCAATTTAACAATAATAGTGATTATTTGAATAATGTTTTTGTGATAGTGTAATGGTGTAATTATTGACAAATGTGTAATTAGTTCAAAGTGCATTGCTAGATATAGACATTATGCTAACATAGTAAGTAATTAATATTGCATAGGACCTATATTTGCCTTAAATTCACTGAATTGCAAATTATTATACACCTTCCAATTGTATGAGCACTGTAATAAACTTTTAATTAGCGACTAATTCGATCGGCAGCTTCTATCAACATTATCGCTTCAGAACTCTAATAAAAGGCAGTTATTTAACGGTAAAAGCATTTCGGCAAACGTCGCGCTTGGTATTGTGGGTATAATTATTCAAATATAGACGCCTGATTTCCTTAAATATGATAAGTTTCACAAAGCATTTTCTATGGAATAAAATTTACAATAAATACTATTACAAACATAATTCACTTATGCATCTTGAAATTGCAAATCATGGCATAAATTCGTCCATTAATATCAAAATTCACTTTTTTAAACTAACAGTCGATAAGTCGATACAATATTTTGATAAACTTATGTCTTATATATAACTAATTACTGATTGAATGATTGTTATTTACAATAACTAGGATACGTATAAAGTTCTTTTATAACAATTCTCAACATAATAAACATCTTAAATTGACAAAAATACAATGTTTAGTTCTAGGCTTTAGTTGGCCTATCACATCCTAAGTTAGTTTTATCGGTACTTATCATAAAACGTTGCAGGTAAACTACCGCTTTCTCTTACCCGATCTTCACCAAAATCAACAGGCCTTCAGTCTGTCACAAGCGATGAACGTATGCTAAACAATATTTCATTCTGTCTGAATGTGCGGCAGTTATAGTTCGTCATAGAAAAAGTTACCATTGTTAAAACATAAAATGTTGGAGTTAAACTACCCCTTTCCCTTACTTAACAGATCTTCACCTAAATCAAAAGGCATTGCGTTCTCTACAGCTCAGGAAGGTATGCAAAACGTTATTTTATTCTGATTGAATTTACGGCAGATATCGTCCGTCATAGAAAAAATTACCCTTGTTAAAACAAAAAATGTTGCCGGTAAACTACCCCTTCCCCTTAACCGATCTTCACCAAAAACAATAGGGCTTGAAACCTCTGCAATTCAGAGTTGCATGCAAAACATTATTTGATTATGTTTGAATTTACGGCAGTTAGCATTCGTCATAATAAAAATTACCCTTGTTATCACATAAAACGTTGCATGTAAACTACCCCTTTCTCTTACCCGATCTTCACCACAATCAACAGACCTTCAGTTCTTTACAATTCAGGGTCGTATGCAAACAATTATTTGATTGTATTAGAATTTACGGCAGTGATCATTTGTCATAGAAAAAATTACCCTTGTTAAAACATAAAATGTGGCCGGTAATCTACCGCTTTCCCTTAACCGATCTTCACGAAAAACAATAAGCCTTGAGAACTCTACAATTCAGGGCTCTATGCGAAACATTATTTGATTCTGTTTGAAGTTGCGGCTGTTATCGTTTGCCATAGAAAAAAATAAGACCAAAACGATGTAAACTAGTGTAAGTTATAAAAATATATGTATGGAGAACCATACATGACTTCCATATTCTAAGAATTATATTTAAAATCACTTTCGAAATGAAATATTACCATAGATACTACTTCTTTCTACTTACTGCTTCAGCCTTAACCACAGTACTGTGGTCGCTAACGTATAACATATCGCACTGGATTTTCACTGATGATGGAAGTCAAAAAAAAAAAAAAAATTATTTGATTCTGTTTGAATTTGCGGCTGTTATCGTTTGCCATAGAAAAAAAATCTACAGATAGACAGACACACAGACACACACGCAGAAACTTTTCGAAAAATGACTTTTTTCATGTTTTGAGTGTAGTACAATCAGAATCTGCAATAATCTCCAAAACGATTTTTTTGCCATCACCATACTTCCATTTCCTTAAGGAACATGGAAGTAATAATGATAGAAGACATTGTAAAGATGAACCTAGTGATACAATTTTATTAATTAAAAGTGGTAAGTGTGGTGTTTAATGCAAATACACAGACTGAAATTGGACAGAAAAGTGTACAAATTAAACACCCTCAGAATTTCTATAATAATATAAACCAGTGAATAACAATGTCATAAATGTGCAATATAACATGTATTTCCAATATTAATGTATACAATGATTATTATGAAAAACTAATTTAACCAGAATTAAGGAAAATTGAGGTCACTGTCTGACCACACTAGGTGCAAGAAGTATTGGTGAATTATTTTCAATATCACATGTAATTATAAAAGAACAACCATTGCAAAACAACAGTTACACTGTAAAGACAATTTCGACTTAAAAGAACCACATAAAGATGGGTATATCGTTAATTTAGAATTAAATCAAAATGACATGGCATACTAAGACTATAAAAAATAAATGTTACATTAAAAACAAGCAAATAATTGTATTCTAATAAAAACTAAGCTGTTTAGAAGTTGTAATGGACATCTTAGAATATCTATATCACTGCAAAAGTGTGAACAGGACAAATTATGTCAATAAATAAAGTGAATCTAACTGACCGTGCTCTAGGACATAGATAGCATGGTTCAAAATTATTAATCTTAGACAATCATTGTACTTGGAAATTAAGAATTAAAATAGGTTAATTATAATTATAAATTCTCAGAACAGGAGAGTAGTTACATCTATTAACCATATGTTCTTAATCTAAAACAATAAATCTCGTCTGAAAATGTTCGACATTTTGAGGTTAACATAGTAAACATCTATATGCTATGCTTATATTTAATTTACAATTTAACAATAACAGTGATTATTTGAATAATACTTGGTGATAGTGTAATGGTGTAATTATTGACAAATGTGTAATTAGTTCAAAGTGCATTGCTAGATATAGATATTACGCTAACATTGTAAGTAATTAATATTGCATAGGACCTATATTTGCCTTAAATTCACTGAATTGCAAATTATTATACACCTTCCAATTGTATGAGCACTGGAATAAACTTTAGAAACTTTAATTAGCGACTAATTCGATCGGCAGATTCTATCAACCTTATCGCTTCAGAACTCTAATAAAAGTCAGTTATTTAACGGTAAAAGCATTTCGGCAAACCTCGCGCTTCGTATTGTGGGTATAAATATTCAAATATAGACGCCTGATTTCCTTAAATATGATGAATTTCACAAAGCATTTTCTATGGAATAAAATTTACAATAAATACTATTACAAACGTAATTCGCTTATGCACCTTGAAATTGCAAAGCATGGCATAAATTCGTCCATTAATATCAAAATTCACTTTTTTAAACTAACAGTCGATTAGTCGATACAATATTTTGATAAACTTATGTCTTATATATAACTAATTAATGATTGAATGATTGTTATTTACAATAACTAGGATACGTATAAAGTTCTTTTATTACAATTCTTAACATAATAAACATCTTAAATTGACAAAAATACAATGTTTAGTTCTAGGCTTCAGTTGGCCTATCACATCCTTAGTTAGTTTTATCGGTACTTATCATAAGGCGTTGCAGGTAATCTACCCCTTTCTCTTACCCGATCTTCACCAAAAACAACAGGTCTTGAGAACTCTACAATTCAGGGCTGTATGCAAACAATTATTTGTTTCTATTTGAATTTGCGGCTGTTATCGTTTGCCATAGAAAATACCCTTGTTAAAACAAAAAAATGTTGCAGGTAAACTACCCCTTTCTCTTAACCGATCTTCACCAAAATCAACACGCCTTCAGTATTTCACAAGTGATGAACGTATGCTTAACAATATTTGATTCTGTTTGAATGTGCGGCAGTTATAGTTCGTCATAGAAAAAATTACCATTGTTAAAACATAAAATTTTGCCGGTAAACTACCCCTTTCCCTTAACCGATCTTCACCTAAATCAGCAGACATTGAGTGCTCTATAGCTCAGGAAGGTATGCAAAATTTTATTTTATTCTGATTGAATTTACGGCAGTTATCATTCGTCATATAAAAAATTATCCTTGTTAAAACATAAAATGTGGCCGTTAAACTACCCCTTTACCTTAACCGATCTTCATAAAAACAATAGGTTTTGAGAACTCTACAATTCAGAGTTGCATGGAAAAAATTATTTGATTATGTTTGAATTTACGGCAATTATCATTCGTCATAAAAAAAATTACCCTTGTTATCACATAAAACGTTGCATGTAAACTACCTCTTTCTCTTAACCGATCTTCACCAAAATCAATAGACCTTCAGTTCTTTATAATTCTGGAACGTATGCAAAAATTATTTGATTCTATTTGAATTTACGACAGTGATCATTCGTCATAAAGAAAATTACCCTTGTTAAAACATAAAATGTGGCCGTTAAACCACCCCTTTTCCTTAACCGATCTTCACAGAAACAATAGGTTTTTAGAACTCTAAAATTCAGGGCTGTATGCGAAACATTATTTAATTCTGTTTGAAGTTGCGGCTGTTATCGTTTGCCATAGAAAAAATAAGACCAAAACGATGAAAACTATTGTAAGTTATAAAAATATATGTATGGAGAAACATACATGACTTCCATGTTCTAAGATTTATATTTAAAATCATTTTCAAAATGAAATATTACCGAAGAAACTACTTCCTTCTACTTACTACTTCAGCCTTAACCACTGTACTGTGGTCACTAACGTATACCACCTCACGTTATCGCACTCGATTTTCTCTGATGATGGAAGTCGATGGCATTGCCGAAACTTCTTGTTTTGAAGAAAACATTGGACAACCGCCAAACATCCCGGGAAGGATTTTTAACAAAAACTATTTCTTTGTTGCCGATAATGTAGTACACATATATATAAAAAATATGCATAAAATTAATGGCTTGTATAAGTTAATGATTGATCTCCATTAAGTAGTGCTCAAGTTTCCAAAGTTTTAATATTATGATGTCCGTAATTAAAACATCAGAGCAGGTTTAGTGTGTATAAGGGTACACCGTGGACAAAAATTTTCAACATTTCCTATTGAGCGTTGCTTAGAGTCAAGCTGCGAATCTACAGTGTACGTTTCACAGAACAAACACGCGGAAAAGAACTCATGGACCCTCAGCATCTTGCAGAGGGTTTATTCCCTAAAGATGAAAAGTCTGTCTATGAATCGTTCCTCTGTAAACACGTGCAGTTACACTGCCCAACGATCCACAGGAAGCAAATCGCTATCCACGCTGGACACTTTTCCGGCTTGCACGCGTTATGTTGTTGTGGGTTTCGACACTTTCCATTTAAAAAGCGTGCAAATGTAAGAAAGTAAACATGAGTGAGGCCAGAAATAACGCGAATTGTGTGTGTGTGTGTCTGTGTGTGTGTGTGTGTGTGTGTGTGTGTATTCCCTGCCTTTTTATTGCAGTATTCATAATAATAAAATGAAAAAGTAAACATTACATAATTGAGATATGCTTGCCTGCCACAAACGACATATTTTCTCTCATACATGATTTACATTAAATTGAAAAATTTATAATTTTATTGCCTGGCAACAAACTTATTTTATTTTTAACATTTACCATTGTTTGAAAAAGTTTAAATGAATTTTCAAGTACTTTACTGTTGTTAAAACGTAAAAGGTTGGAGGTAAACTACCCAGTCCGCTTAACCGCTCTTCACCAAAATCATAATTCCTTGAGATCTCTACAATTCAGGGAAATATTGCAAAAATTATTTGATTCTGTTTGAATGTGCGGCTGTTATCGTTTGCCATAGAAAATACCCTTGTTAAAACATAAAACGTTGCAGGTAAACTACCCCTTTCCCTTAACCGACCTTTACCAAAAGCAATAGGTCTTGAGAACACTACAATTTATTGCTGTATGCAAATAATCTTTTGATTCCATTTGAATTTGCGGCTGTTATCGTTTGCCATAGAAAATACCCTTGTTAAAACATAAAACGTTGCAGGTAAACTACCCTTTTCCCTTAACCGACCTTTACCAAAAACAATAAGTCTTGAGAACACTACAATTTTTTGCTGTATGCAAATAATCTTTTGATACTATTCGGATTTGCGGCTGTTATCGTTTGCCATAGAAAATACCCTTGTTAAAACATAAAACGTTGCAGGTAAACTACCCCTTCCCCTTAACCGATCTTCACCAAAAAAAAGGTCTTGAGTACTCTACAAATCAGGGCTGTATGCAAAAAATTGTTTGATTCTGTTTGAATTTGCGGCTGTTATCATTTGCCATAGAAAATACCCTTGTTAAAACATAAATCGTTGCTGGTAAACTACCCCTTCCCCTTACCGATCTTAACCAAAAATCGCAGGTAGTGAGTACTCTAGAAATCAGGGCTGTATGCAAAAAAGTATTTGATTCTGTTTGAATTTGCGGCTGTTATCGTTTGACATAGAAAAAAAAATCTATAGACAGACAGACACACAGACACACACACAGACACTTTTCGAAAAACGACTTTTTTCATGTTTTGAGTGTAGTACAATCAGAATCTGCAATAATCTCCAACACGATTTTTTTTGCCATCATCATACTTCCATTTCCTTAAGGAACATGGAAGTAATAATGATAGAAGACATTGTAAAGATGAACCTAGTGATACAATTTTATTAATTAAAAGTGGTACGTGTGGTGTTTAATGCAAATACACAGACTGAAATTGGACAGAAAAGTGTACAAATTAAACACGCTCAGAATTTCTATAATAATATAAACCAGTGAATAACAATGTCATAAATGTGCAATATAATATGTATTTCCAATATTAATGTATACAATGATTATTATGAAAAACTAATTTAACCAGAATTAAGGAAAATTGAGGTCACTGTCTGACCACACTAGGTGCAAGAAGTATTGGCGAATTATTATCAATATCACATGTAATTATAAAAGAACAACCATTGAAAAACAACAGTTACACTGTAAAGACAATTTCGACTTAAAAGAACCACATAAAGATGGGTATATCATTAATTCAGAATTAAATCAAAATGACATGGCATACTAAGACTATAAAAAATAAATGTTACATTAAAAACAAGCAAATAATTGTATTCTAATAAAACCTAAGCTGTTTAGAAGTTGTAATGGACATCTTAGAATATGTATATCACTGCAAAAGTGGGAACAGGACAAATTATGTCAATAAATAAAGTGAATCTAACTGACCATGCTCTAGGACTTAGATAGCATGGTTCAAATTTATTAATCTTAGACAATCATTGTACTTGGAAATTAAGAATTAAAATAGGTTATTACAATTATAATTTCTCAGAATAGGATAGTGGTTACATCTATTAACCATATGTTCTTAATCTAAAATAATAAATTAACAAATCAATCAATTTAACAATTTAATCAATTTAACAATAATAGTGAATATTTGGATAATGTCTTGGTGATAGTGTAATGGTGTAATTATTGACAAATGTGTAATTAGTTCAAAGTGCATTGCTAGATATAGATATTATGCTAACATAGTAAGTAATTAATATTGCATAGGATTTGCCTTATTTGCCTTATTTGCCTTAAATTCACTGAATGCAAATTATTATACACCTTCCAATTGTATGAGCACTGGAATAAACTTTTAATTAGCGACTAATTCGATCGGCAGATTCTATCAACATTATCGCTTCAGAACTCTAATAAATGTCAGTTATTTAACGGTAAAAGCATTTCGGCAAATCCCTGAACTGATCTTCAAAATCAACAGGCCTTGAGTACTCCACAATTTAGGGAAGTATGCAAAAACTTTTTTGATTATGATTGAATTTAAGGCAGTTATCATTCATCATAGAAAAAATTACCCTTGTTATCACATTAAACGTTGCTGGTAATGTGACGATTTAAATGAAAAAAAAATTAATAGTAAAAATATAAAAAAAAAAACGAAAGTAAGTAAGTACTTTAAATCGCACGATTAAACCAAATACTCCTGAACTAACTCATAATAGTAATGAGAATTAAGAAATTAAGAAAATCTAACTAAATAAGTAATTAAAAATCTGAATGTAAAAGTTAAGAATAATACAGTTCACCCTTTAGTAAATTTATCATGCGATGACCTGCCTATTCCGGGCACAACGTGCATACCGAACCGGCAGTAAATTAGAAATATCTGTAAATCGTAATGTAAATAATTAATAATTTAAAGTCACTAGTAGTAGTTATAATAATCCCTGTAAACAAGATAAGTCTAGATAGTTTATTTTGTCTCACTATAAGAATGTATTATTAATAAAGAGTTGGAACTATATTATGGCGGAGTACTCACTCCGCGTCGTTGCAATCTACCTGTTGTAGCAATGCAAGAGTAACGATGCGGCGTTCAGACTGTAAACACCTACAAGCGAGGGCTCTTCGTAAAATGTTTTGTTATTCTTTTTGATTTTTAATTGAGTGTTAGCTTCTACTAAAAGCGTGGAGAGCTAGTTATATATTGAAGATGTAGTGAGGAATTTGTTAGAAAATGTGATAATGTAAAAAGAATTTATTATATAAGGTGATGTCTCAAGTTAATTAAAAAACGAACTCTCGAATATTGTTCGAGTAATGTAATTCAGATATTAATGTAAAAAAGAAGATGCAAACTCCAGTACTACGCTGCCAGTAAATATGTGACGTGCACAACTACAGATACGGACGACTACCACCTAAACAACACTTACCAGAACCGCCGAGGGTCAGCCCGACTTCACGCAGCATAACATCCATCTCCTCATTAATACACCCAGAGGACTTTCACCGGAAACACTACCCAGATGACTACCCCGACTAACAGAGTACCGAAGATTCACGCCCCAGGACACGGACAGCAAAAGCGTATCTAAGAGGTGACTCGGTAGCTCGTCTACCGAGAATTATGTACATTTAAAATATAAGTTTTCATACATGCCAGAGACTTATCAAAAGACAATAATCATCTCTAAGCATTAAGTTTTAGAAAAATGTAACCAGTAATTTCTAAAATCATACGTTGTAACATGACTCTTGAGATATAAGTTTTAATCCCTTAACTAAATAATACCATTCTTCAAATGTTGTTCATGTAACAATGCAACCTTCTTGATAAGTAAAGTAAATTTCAGACGTCTTTACTAGATTTAAAGAGACTCGGATCCGAGGTAAAATACATGATCAGTTTGATCCTTTCTTTGACAGAAAACCCCTTTTAACTATTTCAGTATGAGAAAATTTTTATGTAATGGGATCTATATATATATATATATATATATATATATATATCATTCGTTAATAAAGAGATGTCATCTTGTTACATATTGAAGTGAGTGCATAAATCAGTGAAAATACCTTCCCTTGTGTCCTATAATTAGAGTAATTATTATTGTTCTAAATGTTGTGTTGATTTTCAGTTTGTTACAACGTAGGCAGCCTGTATAATTAGCTAGCGTCAATTATCACGGGTTCCCTGGATTTATAACGTAGCCCGGAACGTTATAAAGTTGCGCCACTCTGCTGTTTTGTACAAAAGAATTGATCGTGTACAGAGTGTTACATATAAAATTGCGGCACTCTGCTTTCGTGTGAAATAATTGTTACGTAGTAAAAGAAAAATAGATAACTCTCTGCTGATCTATGCACTCAGTTAATGTATTTCATGTCACCCCAAAAATGGTAAGTTGCAAAAAAAATAGCGACAGTATTAATTTACCATTGTGAATTTATTTTGTATAAGATTACGCACGAACTTGTGTATAATTTATTTAACATACGCAAAAATAATACAAACTATCATTGTATTACACCAATGCAAGTACTTACATGAATTTTAGTGCTTGTCAAACTGTTCAGTCTTTAACAGGTTTATATTGCAACAATTCAAGACCTGTAGTTTCCTGAATATGCCTGCATAGAATGTAAGTTGTGTGTCTGTTGTCACGGTGAAACATATAAACTATTGACTAAAGTAGACCAGGTTAATTACGTGTAAATAAATTCGTAAATTTAATTTTGTTACTAGAGAGAGAAGTAAAAAAAAAAAAAAAAAATAAAAAAAATAGATAGAATTACAGAAATTAAAATTAGAACGTAAGAAAATTAATAACTAAACTCAGCTTATTACGGGCTGTAACTTGTGTAAAACGTGTATCATTGCCTCGCACTTACCCCTTGTGGGGGAGCCAGTTGAAACCGGTCGATAAAGATAGCCGTCAGCTATTGTTATATAGAACAATATCCAAGTGTATTTCTCGCGTTCCCACGCATACAACAAGTATGCCATTGTTTACAAATAAAACTAGTCTGACCTACATTCCAGCGAACAGCTGATCGTTGACATTACAATGACGTCTGTGTGGAATTTTTGACTTTCTCTTAGAAGAGAGGTTATTCTCTTACGAACAATGCAAATGCTTTAACCATGAATTAAATTGTCTATGTAATAAGTGTATAGTGTAGTAAAATAAATTTTAAGTAAAGTTTAGTGTGTTAGAAATAAGGTAAAAATGGCACAATTTAATCCAGATTTACTATTAAAGGACGAGCTGTCTTATGAAGCTCTTTTACGTGGTCTACCCCATGCGAATGTAACAGTCGCGGAATTGGGCAAGTCTATACGCGAAAGTGGATTTGATACACCCGCGCAGTTAAGCAACCTAAGCGGACTCGATTATGAGAGCGAGAGAGAAACTTGTAATGCCAAGTATAATGAGTTGACTTTATTGTCCCAAACCCTCCAAGACGAGAAATCTCCTGCGGTAATATTGCGGACAACTCAAAGGATAGAACATTTAACCCGGCGAATGAAAAATTTATTGAACTGGCCTAACCTTACGGAAATACCTCCTGAAGTCCAAAGTTTTGCAGATGAAGCTTTACGTCAATTACCCACTATTATCAATGAATTACGAAGAAAATCCGACTCGTTCCGAATGGATGAAATTGAGAAGTCCTTGAAGAAACTACTCATCTCCCCAGTTCAATCCCCTACGATAGAACACCCTCCACCCAACACGGATCGGGACTCACCCGCCGTATCGCAAATACAACCTACTCGAGAGCAATACCCAAATAAAGATTTAATTGCCCCGACTATATTTGAAGCCCCTCCTCCCAGTGGTTTCCAGATTCGCCCCGGAATGCACGAATTGACAACCCCGAACGCATCATCTGGTCCTCCTAAAGCGATGCCACACGTAAATTATAACGCAGACCTCTATGGAAAAATCACTCATCCCGTAGAAAAACTTTTAGCTGAAATCCCATACACTGATGGTTTAAATGTCACTAAACTACTGAATTTCATCAAATATCTCCTGCAGATAAAGGATCTACAGCAGCTAAATGACTGGCAAATTTTCCAAGTCCTCCTACCGAAATGTAAACCCCCGTTAAAGAATCGTGTGCTAGAATCATTAAGCTCTACCCTTCCAGTAGAAGAACTGCATACCACAATAATAAAATATTTTATTCCCACCGGCATTTATGAGAAACTTAAGAGAAAGACCGTACTACGAGTACAAGGAAATCACGAGAGATTGGCCCATTACATCTCAGACATCAGGGAGTCCTCTCGACTACTACAAGTAGATTGGAATGAGAGACAGATGGTCGACACCATTTTAGTAGGATTGTCTCCAGAAGAAAGATCTCGTTTAGCATTGATAAATCGACCCAACACCTTTGCGGATCTAGAACAATGCAGTATCCACTCTTCGAATGTATGGTACTCAGATCAGAACAGACATGCGATGAAATCAACCGAAGCGAATAGAAATGAATTGCAAACCCTAGTGCCCGATGTGACAACCCAGCGTGAAAGGCGAGTATTCAATAGACCCCACGATTTGCACAGCCCTGGTAAATCAAATGAAACAAAACCTAAAACGGAAGCAAGGTACCCTCCTCGTAATAAGAATATGTGTTATAACTGCGGTAAATATTGTAATAAAAATAATTAACTCTGTGTGTTTAAATATAATTGGTGTGGCTCTCGAAGTCTTACTGGTCTGAAACACTTCCTTAAGTTTCCCAGTTGGTCGAGTCCCAAATGTAGCAAAAACTGTCAAATAGCGTTATGCTGTTGAAGAGATATATGTGTAGTTTCACCAAAATGTTTTAAAACAAAAATTGTTGCTTGTTGAAGAAAATAAAAAAAAATTGTGTTTAAAAAAAATTTATAATTAAAAAAAATCTTTTTATTAATTAATTAATTAAAATCAATTAATTAATGTTGTTTTACGAAGTTTTAAAACGTGTATCAATCCTCTAAGAAATTTTATTGAGGTTCTTGTATTTTCTAATAAACTACAACCACTCATAAGATTGTCTCCAGGGTAATCGATACTTGTTTACTTTTTCGTTTTGTAGGTTATCTTCCCTTGTATGTGGTAAAATCCTGGTAATTTATTATTTAAAATTATATTAATGGTAATTTGTAATATTAATGAAAGAAAGAACTATTTTGTGGTGAAAAGTATTAATGTTTTATTAAATAATTGAATAAAAGACTCTTTTCGATTATAAAATCGATTCTCAGGGTATCGAAACAGTTACAATGTTTGATATATAAAATTCAATAAAGGTTCTTTGAACAGCTAATTATTATAAAAATCAGAGAAATCGGGCCAATATTTAAAAAGTATAACGTTACAACAAGTTAATTACTAATACTAGATACATACATGAATAATAATTTGAAATAAAATAATTTGTTGTCACCAACACAGCTGACGGGAACAAGAAGGCGTTTTTAACGACGAATGCAAATGGCTGCCGTCAAGTCGGTCAAAATACCCTTCGTATCTGCGATGTTCCAAATAAGATATTTTCTGGTAGTATTTACGTCCTGGGGTCTGCAAATCTTCTTTCAGATGTTGTGTAGTGTCTTGAGTGAAGTTTCCGTGTTGTATTTTGTATATCTGTGTATGTATAAGTTCGTTCACTTTTTATGATTCAGGCACTAGTGTATGGTTATGTGGTATACTGTTTTCTTGTATTTAATATTGTTATTCGATGTAATTATGTGCTGTACTGTGTTATTTAGTCTATATCAATTGTATCTGTCACTATGTTGACGTTCCAAAATTGTTTCATTCGCCACTCGCGATTTTACAAAAAACGTATCGTTCACTTACTCGCCATTATCGTTTTTAGTTAGGTTAGCTCGGTTATAATCCGCTCGTCAAGTTCACCGTACAATTACCAATAATCAACTCTCTATTTCCTCCAGTTTCGACTAAAATCTTAGCCAATATAATATTATTCTTAACATTGTTCAAATATAATTTTGCATCCTGTGCATATTTCCAAATACACTATATAACTGCCTAAACTTTGGTTATTTATCAATTTTATTTGCTAGATGTAATTTAAATTAATCCTTCAGTTCATTCGGCGTATTTTAAGATTGAATAATGCCGTTTTATAATGTTTTCTGTCCAAAATTAGTAATTTTACTTTCATTTTGTATTTAGTGAAAAATTAAAAATTAACTTCCTGTCATTATGCAAATTCAGCCATTTTTCAGTTATATTTAATATTAATAATCTCATATTGTATTAAAAGGTTTGTACTCCCTTATTTTCTTGTAATTAATTGAATTGGTTAAATTCTAAAATATTATTTTGGAATATATGACTCCCCTCTCCAAATTTCTGAGTTTTGTCATTTCCATTTTTATTTATAATTCTGAATATAATTTTATAAAATCTTTCTAAGTGGTGTGTGTAATTATATGGCCTCATCTCAGGTTTATTTTATCTAAATCCCTTTTGTGTAATTGCATTTAAATGAGTAATTTCTCTGTTTTGATGAAGTTTGGTTTTCATTCTTTGGCCTAGATTTTCTAACAAGTTTTTTCTTACAAAATATTTTTACAAACAATAAATGATGTGTGATACCCTCTCTGACTTTTAAATATGGTATTATAAACTAAACATTTTTTCAAATAACACAACAATAATTAGTATTGGTTACAATACTAATGAACAGTTAAACAAATAAGGAATATTTTCAAATAAATGGTTGTCTTCAACATTCAGACATTTTTTAACAATCAAATACTTATTTCTAACATTGAAATATTGTTCACAAAAAAGGTTTTTTACCAACTAACATCTTAATTACTTATTACTATTAACACCAGTAATAAATATATTTACAGTTCTGATGTTAGTTGTTGTAAATTTAAATAAATGACCTTATATCTAATACATTTTTAAAAATCCTTATCCTATATTTACAAAAACCTTATATTTATATTCTTATTTGCTAACTACTATACTAAGTTGGATTATGCAGTTCTTTACACTGTCTTTTAAATATTGTATTTGGGGAATGGTACCCTGTCATAGTATAATTAAATCTGTTTTTTCTCATTATATAAAACAAAATGTCACTTTAAACAGATTTATATCTTGTTATTATTCAAAATAACATATTCACATAGTACACATTTTAAGTCACTGACAGTTGCATATTTCATTGTATTCCATGTTTGTGATTGCCAAGAATGAAACACAAGGTTTATTTTCTATAATACCCAAAATTAGCACTGGTTCACTTTACACTTTTATTTCGTTATTTCTACATGGTTGTGTAGTCTTATTAACATAATAAATTGGTTAGTGTTTTACAATGGAGATTTGTTCCTTGGGTACTATATTATTGTTTCATCTTGGTTCACTGGCAACTCTTACTTTACACACTTTTCTCTCTTAATTTTATGTACATGTTGTTACTGTCCATTACTATTTCGTTATACTTTTATTGGTATTTTACTATTTATTTTGGGATATGGGGATTTGGGTGTCTTTTATAAGAGCATGACATCTTCCTCAGGATGCTGCCTTCTTCTTCTTTCTTCTGTCTTCTTTTCTTCTGTCTTCTGGGACTGGTATCTTCTCCATCTTCTTCTTGATGCCATCGGGTTTCTTGGGATTTCTTCATCTTCGGGTTTCTTGGGATTTCTTCATCTTCTTCGTAATTTTAGAAATACATCACCTGTATTGGTTGATCTTGCCTTATTCAGGGTTTCTTTTTAATTTAGTTACCCTTGTTGTGGGTTTAGTCATATGTTGTTTTGCGTTGTTATTTACTTCTTACCTTCCTGGGTTATAATTTGAAAACCTTGGGTTATTAGACTGGTTTTGGATGACTCATCACTAGTAACTCATTTTATTTGAACTTGTATTTTTTAAATAATAATGATTGCTTTCCACAGTTGCTATGAATTAATTTTTTATATTAAACTTAATGCTTTCTTCCAGATTGAAATGGTATAATTTTATTATTCTAATGATCAAATGCCATTCATTATTTTGCATATATCTGTCACGTTACAATATGGACACATAAGTAGAAACTGTAACAACAACAATACGAACGTAAACACACTAATCCAAAAAACATGTAAGGCAGGGAGACCCGAAATCCTGTGTCTTCCGCAGCAACTTGAGATCCGGTAAACCCAAAGAAATGTACGACCATATAAAAAAAAAGGAAGGAAAAGAAACACTAGAGAAATAGATCCCTATGTTAGAAAGTTTATTGAAAAATGTAACGCGATAACTAAATGTAATTGGACTAAAAGTCTATTGCCCTTAATACAAATTGACCTACGTGTTATCTCCACCATGGCATTAATCGATTCTGGATCTACTAGAACCTTAATCAGTCAAAAGTTAGCAGATAAATTATTCGAACACAACCTAGTGAAACGCAGTCAAGCTGTGAATATAAAATGTGCTACAGCCAATAAACAGAAGATAGTGATAAAACTTAGCATCACCATTAAAGTAAAAATCAAGAATCTAACGTGGTTTTTTACAATGTTAGTATGTAATGATTTAGGACCCGACTTAACATTGGGAGCTGACTTCATAAGTAAAACGGGAATAATTCTTGACATCCATGAGCAGAAATATTATTTTAGATTCGACCGTACACGGAAGTATAATTTTGATTGTAATACTGACGAACAAGAAAGTACTAGATCATCGACTGCACACATAGTACACCAAGAGTCTGAATTATCTCATCTAGGAAATAGAGATAGGCTCAGAATGCAGAAATTAATAAAAGAATTTTCCACCGTTCTTACACCTAAGCTAGGACTTACGAAGCTAATAGAATATAAGATCAATCTGAGCGATCACAAAGTAATACGCCTACCCCCATACAAGTTGTCGCCTCCCAAGATGGAAGTGATGAGGAACCATATCAACAAGTTGTTAGAACAAGGAGTCATTGAACCCTCTACATCTCCGTATTCATCACCCTCCTTTTTAGTACCAAAAGGTCACGACAAACATAGACTAGTTGTGGACTACCGGCAATTAAACAAACGAATAGAATTTGAATCTATCCCGCTTCCAGACATCCATAGTGCTTTTCATTACTTCACAAAAGCGAAAGTCTTTACGGTAATGGATCTAAATCAAGCATTTCACCAAATACCCCTTTCGGAGGAATCCAAACGTCTAACCGCGTTTGCTGTTCCTTTCAACCTGTACCAATTTACTAGAGTACCCTTTGGAATATCTCAAGGATGTTCCGTATGTAGTAGACTATTAGAAAGAATATTTCATGATATTAAATTTAAATATGTGTATCACTACTTGGACGACATCGTAATCTATAGCGAATCGATGGAACAACATCTTAAACATCTACGTGAAGTGTTATCTCGATTACAAAAAGCAGGATTAACAGTTAACCCCAAAAAGGTAAATTTTGCAGTCCCACAATTTTCGTTTTTAGGTCACATCGTGAAAGCCAACGGAAAGGTAAGCATTGACCCCGAACGAACCCGTGCAATCAGAGAATTTTTACCCCGATCAGAGATGCAAAAGGTATAGCCCGATTTTTGGGAATGCTAAATTATTTCCACAAGTATATTCCCCATCTTGCCGAAATAGCAGCACCGCTGAATGCCTTAAGAAAGAAGGGAGCGAAATTTGAATGGACTGCACAACACCAAAATGCGTTCGAACAACTAAAAGAAAGCATCATATCTCCCCCAGTATTACAACTAGCTGATTTCACGAAACCTTTCGTAGTTCAGACCGACAGTTTAAGTGTAGCTTTAGGTGCAGTCATCTATCAGGAAATAGAAAACAGTAGACTACCGATTAGTTATGCTTCACGAACATTGAATGACCAAGAAAGAAAAATATTCCGCATATGAATTGGAATGTTTAGCCATTGTTTTTGCGTTTGAGAAGTTTAAACCCTTTCTAGAACATAAAGAATTCCTTTTGGAAACTGATAATCAAGCATTATCTTGGTTACTGAATCACCCTAAACAGTTAGGACGTATTGGAAGATGGGTATTGAGGTTAAACTGTTACAACTTCAAAGTGCAGCATATTAAAGGTACACAAAAGGTAGTCGCTGATACCCTGTCACGTATGTTCCAGTCGCCCACTAATACTCCCGAAAACAAGGAGAGTCTGGAAACACCCATTGTTAACACTGTAATTACTGAATTCCCCCTTGCTTTTACCAACATTGCTCAATATCAACAACAAGACCCTCTTCTGAAACCGATTATAGAACAACTTGAGCAAGGAATTAAATCAGAGAAATATGTATTAAGTAAAAGAATACTATGTCACAGAATAGCAAATGGAAAGGAATTAAGGAAAATTGCCCCTGATGTAATTAAGCCCATGCTGATGGAGAACTTCCATTCATCCACCATTGGAGCCCATATGGTAATCAATAAAACAATACATCGCATTCGTAAGGAATATCATTGGAACAATATGAACAGCGAAATAGCTAGTTTCGTAAAAAAGTGTAATTTATGCGCTCTCAGTAAACCGGCAAGAAACAGTCAGGTAAGCTAATTAATTTCAGAAATCCCTACTACCCCTTTCTCTAAGCTTTATTTAGACTTTTCAGGTCCCTACCCACGATCTAAATCAGGTAATACTATGCTACTCATATGTGTAGATTCGTTCACCAAATTTGTTTGGATGTATCCCATGCGGCGAGCGTTAGCGTCGACGACTGTAAAAATATTACAGGAGAGATTATTTAAAGATTATCGTACGTATAGTGTCAGATAACGGACCCCAATTTAAGGCGAAGGAATTTAAGAATATGTGTTTCAAGTTAGAAATAGACCATATTACCACGACGGGGTATCGACCGCAAGGCAATATTGCTGAAAGGTATCTGCGAAACCTCAAATCTGCATTAATCGCCTACCATGCAAACGATCATACGTCTTGGGACCAGAACCTATCCTGGATACAATACGCCTTTAATTCAGCTTATCACGAAGGACATAAGTCTACCCCATTTGAGTTACTGTATAAATACAAACCAAACCACCCCTTGTCCACAAAATGGAAAATACATGACTTGCTACCTCCGCAAATAATGGATAAGCAGATTAAACATATCTGGAATAAAGCTCGCGCAAATTTAAGAGCGAACTTAGAGAAATCCCGAAAATACCACGAGAGAAATATTCATAACAATAAGAATTTAGTTAGGTACCAAGTCGGTGACTTAGTAATGTACAAGACACACCCGACTAGTAGTGCAATTGATAAGACCACCTCTAAACTATCATACCGATGGTGTGGTCCTTACCAAATCCAGAAGTACTTAACCCCAGTTACCGTAGCCCTGTACGAACCTGCGACTCGAGAATATGTACGAAGAACACATATTTCGCAGATAAAATTGTATGAAAAGGAAAAGAGGAAATAGCATCGCCAAAAATAAAAAAGGTAATACTAGGTAGACAAGTTATCTTGTACCTCAGTAACCATGCTAAGTGTTAATCGTAGAATTGGGAATAAGGCCTGATCAACCTTAGATCCTGTTCAGCGAAAGACGAGCAACAATGAGTAGTCAGCTGAACACAAACTGACCACTTACTGACCACTAAATGACAACTAAATGAGAAATTATTTAGAAAGTAACTCTATCAAGTGAATAACCAAAACCCAAAGAAAAAACCGGTAGTAGATTTAAGTAATAGAAATAAGAAGAAGTTTTGTGTTTTAAAATGTAGACCTTAAGTGTGAATTTTATGTAATAAAAAAGGTATTTTGTAAGAATATATATATGTATATTGTTTTATACTCAGAAGAAATAAATGTGTAACACATGCCAATAACTAAGTGAAAGAAAAAGGGAAAAGGAGGAGAGAAATTCCACACAGTAACGGGAAGCATACTCCCAGTACCCCATTTTCGAATTTTCCTTATTAAAATTCCCCCATGTCGATTTTAAGCGGCGGAGTATGTGACGATTTAAATGAAAAAAAAATTAATAATAAAAATATAAAAAAAAAGAAAGTAAGTAAGTATTTTAAATCGCACGATTAAACCAAATACCCCTGAACTAACTCATAATAGTAATGAGAATTAAATTAAGAAAATCTAACTAAATAAGTAATTAAAAATCTGAATGTAAAAGTTAAGAATAATACAGTTCACCCTTTAGTAAATTTATCATGCGTTGACCTGCCTATTCCGGACACAACGTGCATACCGAACCGGCAGTAAATTAGAAATATCTGTAAACCGTAATGTAAATAATTAATAATTTAAAGTCACAAGTAGTAGTTATAATAATCCCTGTAAACAAGATAAGTCTAGATAGTTTATTTTGTCTCACTATAAGAATGTATTATTAATAAAGAGTTGGAACTATATTATGGCGGAGTACTCACTCCGCGTCGTTACAATCTACCTGTTGTAGCAATGCAAGAGTAACGATGCGGCGTTCAGACTGTAAACACCTACAAGCGAGGGCTCTTCGTAAAATGTTTTGTTATTCTTTTTGATTTTTAATTGAGTGTTAGCTTCTACTAAAAGCGTGGAGAGCTAGTTATATATTGAAGATGTAGTGAGGAATTTGTTAGAAAGTGTGATAATGTAAAAAGAATTTAGTATATAAGGTGATGTCTCAAGTTAATTAAAAAACGAACTCTCGAATATTGTTCGAGTAATGTAATTCAGATATTAATGTAAAAAGGAAGATGTAAACTCCAGTACTACGCTGCCAGTAAATATGTGACGTGCACAACTGCAGATACGGACGACTACCACCTAAACAACACTTACCAGAACCGCCGAGGGTCAGCCCGACTTCACGCAGCATAACATCCATTTCCTCATTAATACACCCAGAGGACTTTCACCGGAAACACTACCCAGATGACTACCCCGACTAACAGAGTACCGAAGATTCACGCCCCAGGACACGGACGGCAAAAGCGTATCTAAGAGGTGACTCGGTAGCTCGTCTACCGAGAATTATGTACATTTAAAATATAAGTTTTCATACATGCCAGAGACTTATCAAAAGACAATAATCATCTCTAAGCATTAAGTTTTAGAAAAATGTAACCAGTAATTTCTAAAATCATACGTTGTAACATGACTCTTGAGATATAAGTTTTAATCCCTTAACTAAATAATACCATTCTTCAAATGTTGTTCATGTAACAATGCAACCTTCTTGATAAGTAAAGTAAATTTCAGACGTCTTTACTAGATTTAAAGAGACTCGGATCCGAGGTAAAATACATGATCAGTTTGATCCTTTCTTTGACAGAAAACCCCTTTTAACTATTTCAGTATGAGAAAATTTTTATGTAATGGGATCTATATATATATATATAATTTGTTAATAAAGAGATGTCATCTTGTTACATATTGAAGTGAGTGCATAAATCAGTGAAAATACCTTCCCTTGTGTCCTATAATTAGAGTAATTATTATTGTTCTAAGTGTTGTGTTGATTTTCAGTTTGTTACAACGTAAGCAGCCTGTATAATTGGCTAGCGTCAATTATCACTGGTTCCCTGGATTTATAACGTAGCCCGGAACGTTATAGTAAACTACCCCTTTCCATTAACCGATCTTCACTAAAAACAATAGATCTTGAGAACTCTACGTTTCAGGGCTGTATGCGAAACATTATTTGATTCTGTTTGAAGTCGCGGCTGTTATCGTTTGCCATATTAACAAATAAGACCAAAACGATGTAAACTAGTGTAAGTTATAAAATAATGATAGATGACATTGTAAAGACGAATCTAGAGATACAATTTTATTAATTAAAAGTGGTATGTGTGGTGTTTAATGGAAATACATAGACTGAAATTGGACAGAAAAGTGTACACATTAAACACGCTCAGAATTTCTATAATAATATAAACCAGTGAATAACAATGTCATAAATGTGCAGTATAATATGTATTTCCAATATTAATGTATACAATGATTATTATGAAAAACTAATTTAACCAGAATTAAGGAAAATTGATGTCACTGTCTGACCACACTAGGTGCAAGAAGTATTGGTGAATTATTATCAATATCACATGTAATTATAAAAGAACAACCATTGCAAAACAACAGTTACACTCTAAAGACAATTTCAACTTAAAAGAACCACATAAAGCTGGGTATATCATTAATTCAGAGTTAAATCAAAATGCCATTGGCATACTAAGACTACAAAAAATAAATGTTACATTAGGAACAAGCAAATAATTGTATTCTAATAAAAACTGAGCTGTTTAGAAGTTGTAATGGACATCTTAGAATATCTATATCACTGCAAAAATGTGAACAGGACAAATTATGTCAATAAATAAAGTGAATCTAACATGCTCTAGGACATAGATAGCATGGTTCAAATTTATTAATCTTATACAATCTTAGACTATTATCGTTTGTCACAGAAAAAAAATCTATAGACAGACAGCCAGAGAGACAGTCAGACACACAGTCACACACACAGACACTTTTCGAAAAACGACTTTTTTTCATGTTTTGAGTGTAGTACTATCAGAATCTGCAATAATATCGAACACGATTTTTTTGCCATCACCATACTTCCATTTCCTTAAGGAACATGTAAGTAAATATCGGTAAGGAGAACCATACATAACTTCCATGTTCTAAGATTTATATTTAAAATCATGTTCCAAATGAAATATTTCCATAGAAACTACGTCTTTCTACTTATTGCTTCAGCATTAACCACAGTACTGTGGTCACTAACGTATACCACTTCACGTTTCCGCACTCGATGTTCACTGATGATGGCAGTCGATGGCACTGCCGAAAAGTCTGGTTTTGCAGAAAACATTGGACTACGGCTAAACAGCCCGGGAAGCAATTTTAACAAAAACTACTTCTTTTTTGCCGATAACGTAGTACACATATAAAAATTTCTCCCCTCCAACTTCAACTATAATTTTTAGTAATAGAAAATTACCCCCACCCCGTTCACCTAACCTCTTTTTTATAGATATTTTATCGACGTTTCTACAGTGGATTATTATGAGCTTCTTATCAGGATACTTTATTTATAAAAATTAAGTACTTTACTCTTGTTAAATCATAAAATGTTTCTGGTAAACTGCCCCTTTCCCTTAACCGATCTTCTCCAAAATCAATAGACCTTCAGTCCTCTACAATTCAGGGATGCATGCAAAAAAAATATTTGATTGTGTTTGAATGTGCGGCAGTTATCGTTCGTCATGGAAACATTTCTCTTGTTACAACTTAAAATGTCGCAGGTAAACTACCCCTTTCCCTTAACCGATCTTCACCAAAATCAACTGACTTTGAGTTCCCTACAACTCAGGAAAGTGTGCAAAAAATTATTTGATTCTCTTTGTATTTTCGGCAGTTATCGTTCGTCATAGAAAAAATTACCATTTTTAAAACATAAAACGTTGCTGATAAACTACCCCTTTCCCTAAACCGATTTTCAACAAAATCAACAGACCTTGAGTCCTCTTTAGTTCAAAAAGGTATGCAAAACGTAGTTGATTCTGTTTGAATTTACGGCAGTTATCGTTCGTCATATATTAAAAATTACCCTTGTTAAAACATAAAATGTTGCCGGTTAACTACCCCTTTCCCTTAACCCATCTTCACCAACTCCAATAGGTATTGAGAACTCTACAATACAGGGCTGTATGCAAAACATCATTTGATTCTGTTTGAATTTGTGGCTGTTATCGTTTGCCTTTGAAAAAAATAAGACCAAAACGATGTAAACTAGTGTAAGTTATAAAAATATATATTGTTTGCACCCTTGCTTTCTCGCTAGCCGCGGGAACCTAAATTTACTATGCGCTTCTTATTTGATCTCTTTTCAATGCTACACATTATGTAGCCTGGCAACTTACGCCACACCTTGTATTTTGGCTATGAACGTCTGACGTAATTGCGTGGGCCTGCGCTTCTGAATAATATTCAAATAAACGTTACTTAATCTAATTTTACAGTCCACTAATTCATTCAAAACATTTTTCTGACTTCCTACCAGCATCTTTCAGCTTGTTACACTAACTCAAGGAAATTTCGAGAGCGTAAAGCACGCCACATATGGTCCTCCGGGCCGGATATGTATTTCACGGACGTGACTAAATCCATGGACAATTCGTCTCATGGTTTAATGCATTAAGCAGGCCTATCAGCATTTCTTTTTTCGTCATAATTTAACTTCAATAACTCGTTAATTAGCACCTACATCTGGGAATCGTATCACACGTCATTGGGGACGTCATATCTCGCCAACCGGAACATTGGAATCATCATTGCAGCATATGAGCATCTAGCACGTGGCATTCAGCATGCGGGAAAATCCAGAGCAGCCTATCTAGACAGGATTCCACCGCATCGGACATCACCGGACAGGCAGCGACCATGTCTGCATCATCCATTCTTGGGTACCTGACACGACTACGAAGGTTCCGACAAGCTTTCGATGCCTTCTAGAACATGCCGATAAGTACCATTTCAACTGACTATGAACTCATGTTTTATATTAGTTTCAACTTGCATGATTCACATATTTTTTCTCAATGCCATTAAAATAAACAAAGCAGTATTGAAATAATAATATAATTTAATAATTAAAAATATTTTTCAATAATTTGAATATGAACTTATAATTTTTTTGCAAACTCAACTAATATTTTCTTTACTTGTAAGTCGTATCTTTTCAAACAGCACTCATGTCATTAATGATTACTGCTATATTGTTTGTACTGCCTAATTAAGAATTTTATTGTCACATAAATTTAGTTTAAGATGTGTTAAGTAAGTATTACCGTGTCGTTGCGTGACTATAATTTGGACTTCCTGCTTGGTCTTGCTCATCCCGTTGCATTAACGTGGTCTTTGTATCATCATTTAAATTTTTTCTTTTTTCTCTCATACCCAATCATGACGGATATGAAGGCGCTGATCAAGAAACGTGGCACGATCAAGGCCTCTATATCTCGCATAAATACATATGCAGACAATTTCGATCATGATACGCATGACCATCATGCACTAAAAGTAAAGCTTCGCCACCTTATGGAGATATCAACCAAATATGATGAGATCCAAACACAAATCGAGTCTGAGGACTCCGATTTTGCTTCCGGAAGCGATAAGGTTCAGACCGAAGACGACTTATGCAGCATAGAATGCAAGCTGCAAAATTTAATAGACCATGCCGAGGAGATGTGCAGGAAGGCAGCAAGTCCATCCGAGGTAGTTACATTCAGCACGCCTCCCATTCAGTTGCAACCGATTAAGCTACCCTGTTTCGTAGGTGATATAATTGAGTGGCAACACTTTTACAACATGTTTTTGGAGTTAGTTCATGTCCGAACGGACCTGACTGGCATCCAAAAGCTACACTATTTGCACTTATCATTAAAAGACGAGGCGCTGAATGTCATAAAATCGCTTCCTATCACGCACGAAAATTACACGGTGGCCATTGATTTGTTAAAGGCCCGCTATGACAGTAAATTAATTATAACCACTTATCACGCAGCAAACGTCCTGAGCATGAGGCACATTCAACGCGAGTCCGTGCTCAGCATTTCTAAATTTATAGATGAGCTCACCGCCAATATAAATGCGCTGAACTCATTGAAACTTTCAGTAAATACGTTTGAGCTTATTTTTGTGCATTTTCTCGCCCAAAAACTTGACGAGCATACGTGCAGGTTGTGGAAGGAAACTTTAGGCGAAAAACAACTTCCGATTTACGATAATTTTATTAAGTTTTTAAATTCAAGACGTCAGCTGTTACAAAACATAAATGCACCGACTGGTTCGTCTGGCTTCAGACAGGTTAGCGATAATGCTTCTTATCGCAAATCAACTAAGCGCGCGGAGTTCACTGGGTCACTAATGCACACTCAACCAAACAATAAATTTTGTCAGCTGTGTCGTGGTAATCACAAACTGCTTGAATGCCCGCAATTTATAGCCCTACAACCTATACAACGTAGAGAAGTGTTAATACATAATAATCTTTGCCTGAATTGTACACGGTCGGGCCATGACAGCTCGCGTTGCCCTTCTAAATTTTCATGCAAGGCATGCTCGAAAAGGCACCACACTATGCTCCATGCCTCGATAAATCAGTCGAGCAACAGGAACAATAAGCAATGTTCTCTGAAGCTACAGACGAATAAATCAATTTTATTGTCCACCGCCGTATGCACTACTACCGATCATGCCGGTAAAAGCTTCCCGGTAAGAATTCTGCTGGATTCAGGGTCGCAAGCTAATTTTTGTACTATGGGTTTCGCCCGCCGCATGGGCCTAAAACTAAACAAATCCGATCTGCCTATCACGGGTATAAACAACTCATCATGTCAGGCCAATTTTAGCACGCGCGTGCGCTTAAACTCACGTTATAAGGACTTCACTTCAAATGTCCACTGCGCTGTTCTGCCCCGAATCACAAATAATCTTCCAACAGAATCCTTTGACATCGCTTCCTTGAAAATTCCTAAGGGGATATTTTTAGCTGACCCGCAATTTAATAATTCGTCACAAATTGACATATTACTTGGGGCACAATACTTTTTGCAGTTAATTGAACCGACTAAATTCGTTCGAAGTCCACATTTTCCGACAATCCAGGAAACTAAGCTAGGGTTTATACTCGCCGGGAATCTACCCTTCAACGTAGACATGACCAAACCGGCCTCTTCATTCATTGTCCTCGACGACAATAATGCTATCTCATCGCAACTCAAGGCCTTCTGGCAGTTGGAGGATGTTTCGTGCCGTACTTCTTCAGATGCGGATTCGGAGTGTGAAAATCACTTCCTCGCAAACACCTATCGTAACGATAGTGGTAGGTTCGTTGTGTAGCTACCCCGCACTACAGAATGCCTCGGAGATTTCCTTACCGGGGCGGTTCGTAGGTTTCAAACCTTTGAACTCAAGTTTAGGCAAAACCAGTCTTTGCACAAGGATTATATTAGCTTTATGTAAGAATATTTAAATCTTGGCCATATGTCTCCGCTTGATTCATATGACTTATCAGTTAACAAATCAAACATTTTTTATCTACCTCACCATGCTGTCTTCAAGACTACAAGCACCACCACTAAACTTCGCGTTGTTTTTGATGGTTCGGCCAAGGCGTCCAACGATTTTCGTTAAACGACACCCTTATGGTTGGCCCCACGATCCAGCAGGATCTTTTCGCCATTATGGCCAGATTTAGAACCCATCGTTACGCTTTCATTGCTGACATCGAGAAAATGTATCGCCAAATTTTGGTCTCCCCGCGTGATTCCAATCTACAAAGAATTGTTTGGCGTGACGCTCCTCACAAGGAACTGAAACATTATGCCTTAAGAACAGTCACGTACGGGACTGCCAGCGCATCATTTCTTGCAACTAGATGTTTAAAACAAATCGCCCAGGAAAATAGTACTCAGTACCCCCTGGCCTGTTCAGTCATTGCTAACGACTTTTACGTCGATGACCTCCTTACCGGTTCCGATAGCTCACACGTTCTAATCCAATTGAATACCGACATTTCTGAGTTGTTAAGCCGCTATGGCTTCTCTCTTCACAAATGGTCGTCTAACGACCGGAATATAACATCTTCGTACACTAACTCGTCCCTGGACTTTAACAAGGACAAAACCGTCCGCACTTTGGGCATTCAGTGGGACGTTCTTGCTGACAGCTTCATATACAATATACAAAGAAATTTTAAAATTGATGGATTCAATAAAAGAAAGGTGTTATCTGTCATCGCTGGTATCTATGACCCATTGGGTCTAATTGGGCATATCACGTTTTGGTGCAAGCACTTTATGCAAACACTTTGGTCTTCGGGTACAAACTGGGACGACCCACTTTCTGACTCCTTATCTATTAAATGGACCGAGCTCTATGCTCAATTAATTACAGACACTCATTTTAGGATCCCGAGGGCTATAAAGGATTCAGGTTGTTGCAATTATTCGTCTTCTGCCGAATGCAGCAATCCGCGAATTGTACCTTGCCCGATGCACTGACGTCACGCCCTCCCCTTTACCAACCCTATCGCTTGCTTTGTAAAATCTAGTCAGTCTCCCATCAGACGCTGTGAGCTGAGCGGCCCGTCGCCGGACTTTCGTCAAGTTTGGGAACCTCAATAACCAAGGTAAATTGTTTTTTGAGCTATCGTAAGTCAATGCTAGTGGCTAATAATTTTGTGTATTACGTTTGTAACAAAAAGGAAAACTTGTAATAGATGTAAAAAGATTGTTATCCGTTGCCAACCAAGATGTATCTTGTCTGTAATGGTCAGCCTCGCCTAAATTTAAATTTCAGTCAGTCAACTTAATGAAAAGACCTAAGATATGTAAGGTTGAGTGTCAGTGCTCGTTATATATGTAATTTAAAGTCATAACCTTGTAATGCTATTTTGTAATATTGTAAATTGTAACACGCACTGTATGAATGCATACGTGCGTGTTAATCGAACGATGTGGGTATAAAAGTGTACTAAAAGATGTGAAAACTTTCAGTTCGAAACTTGGTTCAACGTTCCGGACCGAAGACACGAGAACACGAAATTCGTACAGTTTTGCACGATCTTCCAGCACAGACATAGCAGTGGTTCAAACCAGGTACTGAGGAACACGCAGCCGTAGCGACCAGATACAGGAGGTTGCAAAACGACATATCTGGATTGCCAAGTAACATTTTTACCTTTAACAACTTACGGTGGCAAGTGTTGCATAATCACGAAGCAAAAAACGAGACACACTAGTTACTTACAAGTGTCTGAAACAATTTTATAAACCTTTACGATAGATAACAGTGTCAGAAATTTTAAGTAGATCACAGGGTGTACGCTGAACACATCTTGTAAACTAGCATTGATTTATGCGACACCCACATATTTAGCGTTTAACATTTTTTATATTCAGTTTTTCAAAAGAAAATTAGCTCAGTACTGACCGTTGCTGACTGGCACATAATTAGATAAATTTTGAGGCTCGTAATGTTTTTTAAATAAACGGGTCGCAACCGACTCTGCTCACAGATTGACGCATTCAACGATTTCTTTTAATTACGCCTCCTCCCTGTACAGAATTGTATTAATTATAGAAATACTTGAGAGGTAAGTCACAACACAGAAAAAGTGTCTTAAGCATTTTGGTGTACTTAGATATTAAATTATGTTACCTGTGTGCACTGCTACCGCAGCAGAAGTGGTAGCCGGAGCGTGGTTATTTTGAGTGTTCCTTGGTCAATGGGTTACTAGGCATTTAATTAAATTTAATGGGTTATAAGCCATAGTTATTAAGAGTAATTTTGTTGATGTTGTGTGTGTTGAAATTTTGTATTGTTTGTATTGCACGGTATTGGTCGCGTGAAGTTTTGTATAGAATTTTGTATTGTATAGGGTTATGTATTTTAAATGTTATATGCGTAGTTAACAATTTTGTCACGAATGGGTTTTTGATGCAAGTTGTCGTAAAATCAGATTGTTCAAATTATTCGCTCGCGAGTACAAAGCAGCTAGGTGAACTTTGTCTGGCAGATAAGGCTGCCAGGCGAACCTGTTCCTCTTATCTGCATTCCACCGAACAGCTGCCCCCTTATCTTATCGTCGCACATTCTATGTTTTGATTTTGCTATCGGTCGTAATATGGCCTTACTCAGAGACGTTGATCAGCTGCGAAAGCACGATTTATTATTTGAACTAAGGGCTCGTGGTGTCGTAAAAAACGGGACAGTAGGGGAACTGCGGAAATGCCTACGTAATGTAATGCATGAAGGGAAGACCCCCGACACTAAATACCTCGAGGGGTTGGATATTTCGAACGAGTGCAGAGAATGTGACTTGATATCGGAAATTTTGGAGGTCGACCTTGCAAACATCGGCGAGTCCCAGTGCCGAACCGACCATCAACGGCTTACAGCCAGGTGTCGGGCTTTTGAGGGCCGGTTAAAGTTGTTAGAGTCTTGGGCGGAATCGTCGGGTGACGTAAACTCCCGGAAACATATACTCTCTATAGGCGAAAAGGTTAAGAGGGTTTTGGCGGACAGCGAGACTTGTCCCGTCGCGGAAAACGAGGTGAGCCCGCAAGAGTCAGCCCCGCCGGGTGACGGTCGTTCTGACGCTGGACCGTTTATTCAATTTGAAGATAAGGCGGCCCCGTTAGAGAGTACCGTTCCCGGACTCGAGCGGAACCCTTTCGTGAGCGAAGCAAACACCTACCCTTCGCGGTTGCCTACCAGTTGTTGTTACAGCAAGTTGCCTCACCCCGCCGAAAAAGTAGTTCGCGGTCTCCCTAAAGCAGACGGTTTCTGTGTGGAAACTCTGCTAGAGTTTTTTAAAATAGCTATGAGACTGAAAAGGTGCTTTCCGGTTTCGGAGGCCGGGTTTCTGGCGTTGCTTATGCCTTATTGTAACGGGGCTTTGGGCGATCGATTTTCCTAGTTCCTTTCGGTTGTTTTCGTCCTTAAAGCAGAAGCTGTTTTTAAGAGCCCAAGAGCGCGGAGAACCTTTGTCGACTTATATCTCCGAAATAAAAGAGGCGGCCCAGGTGCTGCGACTACCCGTGACTGAGAGGGAAGTAGTTGATAACATCGTTCGGGGCTATCCGCCCAAACGAGAACCTGTCTCGTGTTCTGCAGCCGCCCGTCCACGTTTGCCGATCTAGACAAGATCTGCGTAGAGGTGGCGAACTTCCAACTCACCGATCGGACTACCGCGTTTAGAGGCCCTGCTGCCCCCCCCCCCCAGCTAATGCCGGACCGCGCGAGGACCGGAGGCGGTGTTACCATTGTAAGGAAGAAGGGCACGTGAGACGTTACTGTCCCCGTCTGAAGGCCACGAATACAAAAAACGCGTATTGAGAGACAGTACGGTCAGCAACTGTTTCTCAACCTTTTGCCCTAAGCCTGACCTGACTGGCCGTGACCGCGTTCCCTTCGGAACTGTTTTCACCCCGATTTGTTACCTGTGCAAAAAAAAGGGGCACTATATCTGGCGGTGTCGTTCGTTTGTCGGCAAGACGTCCAAAAAGAATCCCCGAAAACGTCGTCGCAAGACCAACGGAAGAATGAGCCGAATGTTGACTCAAAGAGTCACTTTGCACGACTTATATAAGGAACATCTGGGGTCCGGAAAAAACTTAGCGAGTTTGTTTAAGAACAAACTGTTTTCGCCCCAGGTGGAAGTAGTTTTTAATGATAGAACCGTGAAAGGTCTGATTGATTCCGGGTCGGTACGTACAATTATGTCGCGTCGGCTGTTCGAGAACATTGGAGACACCCGAAGCGTCTTGAAGTGGACTAACAGTGCCGTAGTATGCAGGAGTGCCTGCAACGGCAATTTGAAGATCAATTTGGAAGCCTTGTGCCGGGTGAAAATCGACGCGTTTACCTGGAATTTCCCTATATTGGTCGCCGACGGCCTGTCTTGCGATCTCATACTCGGCGCGGATTTCATCCACCACACCCGTTTGGTGCTGGATATTCACCAGAGCGTAATATATTTTAAATTTCGCCCGAAGAATCTTATTTCTCTGTGCGACCGCCAAAACAATTCGGAAGGCTGTAGCTCTAACCTTTTAGTAAAAGAGTCCTTTGAGGTCGGGCACCTCGATCGTGAGAAGGCCGACGAAGTACTTCAGGTGTGTCGCCGTCATAAAAACGTTTTGACCGGGGAGCTAGGCCGGACGGACAGGTTGACGTACGATATAACCTTGCTGGATAACCGGCCGGTCAAGGCCCATCCCTACCAGCTCGCCCCTCCCAAAATGAAAGCCATGCGTGAGATTACGGACCAGTTGGTTAAAGAGGGCGTGATCAGGCCGAGCGTATCCTCTTATGCGAGTCCTGCGTTTTTGGTCTGCCGGCCGGATAAAAAACCCAGGTTTGTCATCGATTATCGTAAGCTAAATAAAAATATTGAAATCGAAGCGCAGCCGCTACCGAACATCCATACCTGCTTCCAGTGGTTTTCCGGCGCGAGGTATTTCAGCGTCTTGGACCTCTCTAACGCGTATTTCCAGATCCCACTCTCCGAAAGATCGATGCCCATTACGGCTTCCGTCGTTCCATACGGGTTGTATGAGTTTTGTCGGGTCCCCTTTGGGTTGAGTACCGGCGCGCAGGTTCTTACGAGGTTGTTGGACACGGTCTTGTCTGATATAAAGTACAGGTTCGTGTTCAACTATCTTGATGACATTATTATATATTCCAAATCGTGGGATGCCCATGTCCGCCATGTGGACGAAGTGCTCACGAGGCTGGGAAAAGCCAAGCTCACGGTTAACCCCGAGAAGGTACGTTTTGGAGTCAAGCAGATAAGCTTTTTGGGACACCTTCTGTCCGAGCAGGGCGTCTGCGTGGATCCGGATCGGACCCGCGCCATTCGAGAGTTCCCGCGTCCCAAGGACGCCAAGGGCGTAGCTCGTTTCATCGGGATGGTGAATTATTTCTCCAAGTTCATCCCAAAATTTTCGGAAATCGCGGCACCCTTGAACCGGTTGAGAAGAAAAGGCGAAAAGTTCCTTTGGGGAACCGAACATCAGGACGCTTTTGTGGCCTTAAAAGAAGCCGTTGCCCAGCCCCCCGTCCTGCGCATGGCAGACTTTGACAAGACATTTATCCTCCAAACCGATGCAAGCTCTTGTGCCCTCGGCGCCGTGCTGTTGCAGGAGATCGAGGGGGTGCGTCAGCCTATCGCGTACGCCTCCCGCGTGCTTACTCCACAAGAAAGGAGAGCGTAATCCGCATACGAGTCCGAATGTTTAGCGGTTATATTCGGGGTGGAGAAGTTCCGGCAGTACTTGGAGCACCGAGAGTTCGTATTGGAGACTGATAATCAGGCGCTCTCATGGCTGCTTTCACATCCGCGCCAGTTAGGCAAGTTAGGGCGCTGGATCGCCAGACTCACTTCGCTGAAGTTCGAGGTACGCCACATCAGGGGCACGCAGAATCCCGTAGCCGACGCCTTGTCTCGAATGTTTAACGTGGAAGGCGATGAGGATACGCCGGCACTGTGTGCTGGCGTCCTATCCAACTTTCCTTTAAGTTTTCCGACCTGCGTCAGCTGCAGCGCGAGGATGACGATGTAGCGAAAATAATAGAGGACGTTGAGTCAGGGTCGAGCAAGGACAAATACTGTCTGTCGAAGGGGGTTTTATGTACGACAGATAGAACGGGTAAGCCTCATAAGATTTACTTACCGAAGGCGGTAAGGGACATGGTCTTTAAGTATTTCCATAACTCCCTCATGGGGGGGGGCATTTGGGTTTTTTTAAAACAAAAAGTAAAATCTGCAACCAGTTCTTCTGGCCTGGTTGTCATAGGGTGTGAAGCGAATGGTCCAGCGTTGCGACGTATGCCAAATGAGTAAGCCCGCCCGAAACACAAAAATAGGTTTTCTGTCATCCTCAGTGCCGAACAGACCTATGGAAAAAATTCATATTGATTACGTCGACAAATTGCCCCGGAGTAAAAAGGGAAATCGATTTATCCTGGTAGCTGTGGACTCGTTTTCGAAGTTTTGTTGGTTGTGTCCTGTACGCGATTCCACCTCGGCGGCTACCGTGCAGGCGTTGAACACGTATGTTTTTCAGAATTTTGGCTTTCCTAAATACATAATCTCGGATAACGCTACCTGTTTCAGCTCTCATGTGTTTCGCAATTTTTGTTTTTCCCACGGCATTAGACACAGTACCTTATCCCCTTATCACCCTCAACCCTCGCTGGCGGAACGCTGCAATCGCAACCTGAAAGCTTCCCTTATAGCTTTCCATTCGGGGAAGCAGTCCTCTTGGGATGAGTCCCTGCCCTGGCTGCAAATAGCTTTTAACTCTGCAAAGCATGAATCCACTGGAAGAAGCCCGTTAGAGGTAATATTTAAATTCGCTCCGTCCACTCCCCTGACCTGCGCGTGGGATATTCAGAGCCTTTTGCCCGAGGCAGCGGAAGATACTTAGGTAGTGTGGCAGTCGGTGAAGTCCCACTTAATGAAAGCTCATCGCCGAGCTACTAACGCGTACAATAAGGATCGTCAGGCTTGTCATTTTAAAATAGGCGATTTGGTGTGGTGTAAGACCCATCCTCTTAGTTCGGGAGCGAACAAACTTACAGCTAAAATGATGCCCCGATGGTCGGGTCCCTTCCGTATTATCGATTTCCTAACTCCGGTGACCGTGAATTTGGGACACCCGGAGACCCTGGCTCACGTAAAAAAAGGCCATGTTAGTTCCTCGAAACCCGCGTTTCATGAAGATGGCTACCATGCCCCGGACGCCGCCGTGTCGGCATAGTAAGGATTTTCCCTTGCGCTTTCAGAAACTAAATTGCCATATCACCTTCACTCCCCTTGCTGGGTGAGCGACCGGAGACTGAACACCTCCTTGTCGTTCGCTTTCGGTGTCGAAGCGTTGTTGTGTACAGGCGGCGCTTCTAAGGAGACTGAAAGCGTCTCTCGAATTTGTCCTTAGTTAGCGGCAAACGCCGTATAGAGTAATTGGAATGATCCAAGTTGGTGTATGTAATGTGTAGGGTTTATTGAAGTCAATTTCATTTGATAGTGTCCCGAATTTTCCCCGCGCGCGGGAGACCTTTTGCCAAGACACTAATCCACGGGATCCTGGTTTAGGGGATACCCGTTTATGAAGTGCTTGTCCGAGATACTTCCGATTAACAATTGTTTATGCCTTGTTGTTGTTGTTGTGTTTATTGTTGTCGTTTAGTATTTATTGGAGTATGTGTTGGCTTGTATTATTGTTGTTAACGTGATAGTGTTAAGGGGTTATATTTTCTCGTTGGTCACGGAGTTATTGGACGGTTCATGTCCTTACGGGAGTGTTGATTAATTGATTGCGGGTGATATCTTAATTTTACGAGAAACCTTGCGTGGTCTCTTTTGGGTGCTGTTGACGAGTTAAACCTTGGACAACCGCCGTTACTGCACTCGACGGTTGCCTTTCGGGGGGGGGGGGGAGTCTGTTGCAATTATTCGTCTTCTGCCGAATGCAACAATCCGCGAATTGTACCTTGCCCGATGCACTGACGTCACGCCCTCCCCTTTACCAACCCTATCGCTTGCTTTGTAAAATCTAGTCAGTCTCCCATCAGACGCTGTGAGCTGAGCGGCCCGTCGCCGGACTTTCGTCAAGTTTGGGAGCCTCAATAACCAAGGTAAATTGTTTTTTGAGCTATCGTAAATCAATGCTAGTGGCTAATAATTTTGTGTATTACGTTTGTAACAAAAAGGAAAACTTGTAATAGATGTAAAAAGATTGTTATCCGTAGCCAACCAAGATGTATCTTGTCTGTAATGGTCAGCCTCGCCTAAATTTAAATTTCAGTCAGTCAACTTGATGAAAAGACCTAAGATATGTAAGGTTGAGTGTCAGTACTCGTTATATATGTAATTTAAAGTCATAACCTTGTAATGCTATTTTGTAATATTGTAAATTGTAACACGCACTGTATGAATGCATACGTGCGTGTTAATCGAACGATGTGGGTATAAAAGTGTACTAAAAGATGTGAAAACTTTCAGTTCGAAACTTGGTTCAACGTTCCGGACCGAAGACACGAGAACACGAAATTCGTACAGTTTTGCACGATCTTCCAGCACAGACATAGCAGTGGTTCAAACCAGGTACTGAGGAACACGCAGCCGTAGCGACCAGATACAGGAGGTTGCAAAACGACATATCTGGATTGCCAAGTAACATTTTTACCTTTAACAACTTACGGTGGCAAGTGTTGCATAATCACGAAGCAAAAAACGAGACACACTAGTTACTTACAAGTGTCTGAAACAATTTTATAAACCTTTACGATAGATAACAGTGTCAGAAATTTTAAGTAGATCACAGCGTGTACGCTGAACACATCTTGTAAACTAGCATTGATTTATGCGACACCCACATATTTAGCGTTTAACATTTTTTATATTCAGTTTTTCAAAAGAAAATTAGCTTAGTACTGACCGTTGCTGACTGGCACATAATTAGATAAATTTTGAGGCTCGTAATGTTTTTTAAATAAACGGGTCGCAACCGACTCTGCTCACAGATTGACGCATTCAACGATTTCTTTTACTTACACCTCCTCCCTTTACAGAATTATATTAATTATAGAAATACTTGAGAGGTAAGTCACAACACAGAAAAAGTGTCTTAAGCATTTTGGTGTACTTAGATATTAAATTATGTTACCTGTGTGCACTGCTACCGCAGCAAGGTAATTCGTCAATCATCTCCTTTCAATTACACGGGTTTGCTGACGCGTCTGTAAAAGGTTACGCATACTGTATCTATGCGCGCACGGTATATTCCGATAATAGTATTTCGTCTCACTTATTGTGCTCTAAATCAAGAGTTGCCCCTTTAAGGCAGATTTCCTTACCTCGTCTCGAGCTGTGCGACTGTTTGTTATTAGCGCAGTTGGTTTCTAAGGTTGTCCATGCCGTGGCCTACAAGTTCAGCGAGTTGTATTTTTATTCTGATTCCACGATTGCCCTACACTGCATTCACCGAAAGCCGTCGAGGTGGAAGGTATTTGTAGCGAACCGTGTTTCGGAAATTCAGCAGCTCTCTAGTCTGGGCAATTGGTATCATGTCTCGTCGCATGATAATCCCGCGGACATTTTATCCCGCGGCTGTTTACCCCGTTTTTTACACGGCCACCAGCAATGGTGGCATGGTCCTTATTGGTTACTAAAGAAGCCTTCGGACTGGCCTATCCGTCCCTTCGATTTCAATTCCGCTTATGCTCATCCGAAGTTGGACAAGGAAGAACGTAAACAGGCCCTACTCGCGTTGGCTACTACCTCACGCTTTTCAAACTATGTTGAAAATTACTCTTCTCTCTCTAGGCTTCTACGCGTCTTTGCTTATTGCCTGCGTTTTATTCGTAACGCTAAGTCTCCCGTTTCCAATAGAAGCACCTCCTTTTTGTCTGCGCATGAGTTAAACAGCGCGCTCTTGGTTTTTATTCGCCAAGCCCAGGTTTCGCATTTCAATGTTGAAATTAAAGAATTACAGGCACATCGCCCTGTACCTACTGATAGTAAAACCTTTTCACTTAATCCTTTTATTGATAACGCTGGTATATTACGTGTAGGCGGTCGCCTTCAGCAGTCTCAGCTAAGTTACAATAATAAGCATCAAATCATACTCCATCCGCAGGCTCACCTTACTCGATTAATTATTGAGTATGAACATATTCGACTACTCCACGCTGGAGTACAACTGACGCAGTGTTCGCTGCGCCATAGGTATTGGATTATAAACGAGAAGTCGTACATACGCTCGGTCATTCACAAATGTATCACTTGTTTTCGCTTTCGCGCATCTGGTTCTAACCAACTGTTAGGTCAATTACCCGCGCCTATGGTCACCCCTCCAAGCCATTTTCACAATGCGCCGTAGACTACACCGGCCCTATGTTGTTACGTCAGGGCGGGCAGCGGTCCAAATCTTTTACTAAGGCCTATATTTCTCTTTTCATCTGCTTGTCCACCAAGGCTATTCACCTTGAATTGGTTTCAGATTTGTCGGCAGACGCCTTTTTGGCTGCCTTGAAACGTTTCATATCCCGGAGGGGCATCCCGGAACAAATATTCTCCGATAACGGTACTAACTTCCGACGGGCTGGCACTATATTACACCAGCTATACAAGCTCTTCCAGCAGGACGAATTTCAAAGGGCCGCTCAAGACTTCGCCAGTCCACGCGGAATTAAGTGGTCGTTCATACCTCCCTCAGCCCCCCATTTTAGTGGTCTGTGGGAGAGTGGCGTCAAGAGCGTTAAGTTCCATTTGCGGCGCGTTATAGGCAACACGCTCCTGAACTATGAAGAGTTCTCCACTGTCTTGACCCAAGTTGAAGCCTGTTTGAACTCGCGTTCCTTGTTTTCCATTTCAAATGACGCCGGGGATCCCGAGCCGTTGACTCCAGCTCACTTTTTGGTTGGCTTCCCCCTTACAGCGCTACCTGAACCCGATTATTCGGATACAAATGTGGGTCGCTTGGGGAGATGGCAGCTTTTGCAAGATTTTACTCGTTCTATTTGGAAGAGTTGGTCTAGAGACTATCTGCACCAGCTGCAGCAGAGAAACAAGTGTAAAAGCAGTCTAAAAATTTATCTGTAGGACAACTAGTCCTTATCTTGGATGACAATACTCCACCATTGCTGTGGAAACGCGGTATTGTCACTCAGACATATCTAGGGCAGGATTCGTTAGTACGTGTCGCGGACGTCCGTACTGCTAACGGCATTCTGCGTAGACTTATTCATAAGCTGTGCCCACTTCCGGTGGCATCAGACTGATTGACATCTCGGTGCTTCATGCCCGGGACATTGCCGGTCGAGCACATGCTCTACCATGCACATTTTACTGAGTACAATGTTGCTTATGTAACTTATGTTATGTAACTTATGTTACTTATGTAATGTATACCTATTTATGCACTTGTATTTATTGTATCATTTAATGGACGCCATGTAGCGGTGCATTGGTGAACATTTAAACGTTTTTCTTTTTCTTAGTGTGATGTCAATTATGGTGTACTGTGTGGTGAAGTGTATATTATTATAGAAATTTTTTGGGTATTTTATTGTATATTATTATACTAAATTTTTGGGGAATTTTTATTGTATATTATTATACTAAATCATTTGGGCATATTTTTTATTGTATATTATTATCGAGATTTTTGGCATATTTCTATTGTATATTGTCATAGGGAATTTTTCAGGTATATTGCCTTGTATTATTGTTAATATTCTTATTATGTTTTATCGCATATTCAAGCCTTTGGACTATTGTTACACTATTACTTATGGAGCATTGATTAGTGATGTATTTACACTTGTTTATATTATATTTGTATTTTGCCAATATTCATGTACCATGTATTGTCGCATCTTTTAGATGTGCAACTTATTCATGTATACTTGTATGTGCTAAATAACTTGTTCTTTTTTTTTACTGCAAACTATGTCAAAATCGCCGATTTTGAGGTGGGCAGTATGTTAATACATTGTACGTTGTACTTGCTCACGCGCAATCAGCCCAGCGCACTTACGTCATCCGTAGCGGTGCTGCACGTGTGGGCTCACCGCTGCGTTTATTCAGTCATCACTCAACCTTTAAACTGTGCGTTTGCACCCTTGCTTTCTCGCTAGCCGCGGCAACCTAAATTTACTATGCGCTTCTTATTTGATCTCTTTTCAATGCTACACATTATGTAGCCTGGCAACTTACGCCACACCTTGTATTTTGGCTATGAACGTCTGACGTAATTGCGTGGGCCTGCGCTTCTGAATAATATTCAAATAAACGTTACTTAATCTAATTTTACAGTCCACTACTTCATTCAAAACATTTTTCTGACTTCCTACCAGCATCTTTCAGCTTGCTACACTAACTCAAGAAAATTTCGAGAGCGTAAAGCACGCCACACTGTTTCAATGTACGGCAGTTATCGTTCGTCATAATAAAAATTACCCTTGTTAAAACATAAAATGTTGCCGGTAAACTACCCTATTCCCTTAACCGATCTTCACCAAAACCAGCATGTCTTGAGAACTCTACAATTCAGGGCTCTATGCAAAACATTATTTGATTGTGTTTGATTTTGCGGCTATTATCGTTTACCATATAAAAAATTACACTTGATAAAAAACCGTTGCTCGTAAACTACCCCTTACCCCTAACCGATCTTCACCAAAAACAATAGGTCTTTAGTACTCTACAAATCAGGGCTGCATGCAAAAAATTATTTGATTCTGTTTGAATTTGCGGCTGTTATCGTTTGCCATAGAAAATACTCTTGTTAAAACATAAAAAGTTGCTAGTAAACTACCCCTTTCCCTTAACCGATCTTCACCAAAATCAATAGGTCTTTAGAACTCTAAAATTCTGGGCTGTGTGCAAAAGAGTAGTTGATTCTGTTTGAATTTGTGGCTGTTATCGTTTGGCATAAGAGACAATTACCCTTGATTAAAAAAAAACTGTTGCTGGTAAACAACCCCTTTCCCTTAAACGATCTTCACCAAAAACAATAGGTCTCGAGTACTCTACAAATCAGGGCTGTATGCAAAAATTATTTGATTCTGTTTCAATTTGGGCTGTTATCGTTTCCCATAAAAAAAATCTGGATACAGATAGATAGACAGACAGACACACAGACACACACACAGACACTTTTGAAAAACGACTTTTTTCATGTTTTGAGTGTAGTACAATCAGAATCTGCAATAATCTGATACACGATTTTTTTTGCCATCACCATACTTCCATTTCCTTAAGGAACATGGAAGTAAAATTATCCCCTCCCCTACAACTATAATTTTCATTTATAGAAAATTACCCCCACCCCGTTCAACTAGCCTCTTCATTTATAAATATTTCATTTACGTTTCTACAGTGGATTATTAAGATCTTCTTATCAGGATACTTTATTTTTCAAAATTAAGTACTTTACTCTTGTTACAACAAAAAATGTTTCCAGTAAACTGCTCTTTCCCCGTAACCGATCTTCACCAAAATCAATAGGCCTTGAGTATTCTACAACTCAGGCACATGTGTAAAAAATTATTTGATTATGTTTGAATTTACGGCAGTTATCGTTCGTCATGAAAAAATTTCTCTTGTTACAACATAAGATGTTGCAGGTCAACTACCCCTTTCCCTTAACTGATCTTCAAAATCAACAGGCCTTGAGTACTCTACAATTTAGGGATGTATGCAAAAACTTATTTGATTATGATTGAATTTACGGCAGTTATTATTCATCATAGAAAAAATTACCCTTGTTATCACATTAAAAGTTGCATGTAAACTACCCCTTTCTCTTAACCGATCTTCACCAAAATCAATAGACCTTCAGTTATTTATAATTCTAGAACGTATGCAAAGAATTATTTGATTCTATTTGAATTTACGGCAGTTATCATTCGTCATAGTAAAAATTACTCTTGTTAAAACATGAAATGTGGCATGTAAACTACCCCTTTCCATTAACCGATCTTCACTAAAAACTAAAGGTCTTGAGAACTCTACAATTGAGGGCTGTATGCGAAATATTATTTGATTCTGTTTGAAGTTGCGGCTGTTATCGTTTGCCATATTAACAAATTAGACCAAAACGATGTAAACTAGTTTAAGTTATAAAATAATGATAGAAAACATTGTAAAGACGAATGTAGTGATACAATTTTCTTAATTAAAAGTGGTATGTGTGTTGTTTAATGCAAATACACAGACTGAAATTGGACAGAAAAGTGTACACATTAAACACGCTCAGAAGTTCTATAATAATATAAACCAGTGAATAACAATGTCATAAATGTTCAATATAATATGTATTTCCAATATTAATGTATACAATGATTATTATGAAAAATTAATTTAACCAGAATTAAGGAAAATTGAGGTCACTGTCTGACAACACTAGGTGCAAGAAGTATTGGTGTATTATTATCAATACCACATGTAATTATAAAAGAACAACCATTGCAAAACAACAGTTACACTGTAAAGACAATTTCGACTTAAAAGAACCACATAAATATGGGTATATCATTAATTCAGAATTAAATCAAAATGCCATTGGCATACTAAGACTATAAATAATAAATGTTACATTAAAAACAAGCAAATAATTGTACTCTAATAAAAACTAAGCTGTGTAGAAGTTGTAATGGACATCTTAGAATATCTATGTCACTGCAAAAGTGTGAACAGGACAAATTATGTCAATAAATTAAGTGAATATAACTGACCATGCTCTAGGACATAGATAGCATGGTTCAAATTTATTAATCTTAGAAAATCATTGTACTTGGAAATTAAGAATTAAAATAGGTTAATTACAATTATAAATTCTCAGAATAGGAGAGTATTTACATCTATTAACCATATGTTCTTAATCTAAAACAATAAATCTCGTCTGAAAATGTTCGACATTTTGAGGTTACCATTGTATGAAAAAGTAAACATCTTTAAGCTATGCTTATATTTAATTTACAATTTAACAATAATAGTGATTATTTGAATAATGTCTTGGTGATAGTGTAATGGTGTAATTATTGACAAATGTGTAATTAGTTCAAAGTGCATTGCTAGATATAGATATTATGCTAACATAGTAAGTAATTAATATTGCATAGGACCTATATTTGCCTTAAATTCACTGCATTGACAATTATTATACACCTTCAAATTGTATGAGCACGGGAATAAACTTTATAAACTTTTAATTAGCGAGTAATTCGATCGGCAGATTCTATCAACCTTATCGCTTCAGAACTCTAATAAAAGTCAGTTATTTAACGGTAAAAGCATTTCGGCGAACCTCGCGCTTGGTATTGTGGGTATAATTATTCAAATATAGACGCCTGATTTCCTTAAATATGATAAGTTTTACAAAGCATTTTCTATGGAATAAAATTTACAATAAATACTATTATATACATATTTCACTTATGCATCTTGAAATTGCAAATCATGGCATAAATTCGTCCATTAATATCAAAATTCACTTTTTTAAACTAACAGTCGATTAGTCGATACAATATTTTGATAAACTTATGTCTTATATATAACTAATTACTGATTGAATGATTGTTATTTACAAGAACTAGGATACGTATAAAGTTCTTTTATAACAATTCTTAACATAATAAACATCTTAAATTGACAAAAATACAATGTTCAGTTATAGGCTTCAGTTGGCCTATCACATCCTAAGTTAGTTTTATCGGTACATATCATAAAACGTTGCAGGTAAACTACCCCTTTCTCTTACCCGATCTTCACCAAAATCAATAGGTCTTGAGAACTCTACAATTCAGGGCTGTATGCAAACAATTATTTGTTTCTACATTTGAATTTACGGCTGTTATCGTTTGCCATAGAAAATACCCTTGTTAAAACAAAAAATGTTGCAGGTAAACAACCCCTTCCTCATAACCGATCTTCACCAAAATCAACAGGCCTTCAGTCTTTCACAAGTGATGAACGTATGCTAAACAATATTTGATTCTGTTTGAATGTGCGGCAGTTATAGTTCGTCACAGTAAAAATTACCATTGTTAAAACATAAAATGTTGCCGGTAAGCTACCCCTTTCCCTTAACCGATCTTCACCAAAAACAATAGGGCTTGAAAGCTCTAAAATTCAGAGTTGCATGCAAAAAATTATTTGATTCTGTTTCAATTTGCGGCTGTTATCGTTTACCATAGAAAAATAATCTATAGACAGATAGACACACAGACAGACACACAGACACACACACAGACACTTTTCGAAAAACGATTTTTTTCAAGTTTTGAGTGTAGTACAACCAGAATCTGCAATAATCTCGAACACGATTTTTTTTGCCATCACCATACTTCCATTTCCTTAAGGAACATGGAAGTAATAATGATAGAAGACATTGTAAAGATGATCCTAGTGATACAATTTTATTAATTAAAAGTGGTAGGCCTATGTGTGGTGTTTAATGCAAAAACACAGACTGAAATTGGACAGAAAAGTGTACACATTAAACACGCTCAGAATTTCTATAATAATATAATCCAGTGAATAACGATGTCATAAATGTGCAATATAATATGTACTTCCAATATTAATGTATACAATGATTATTATGAAAAACTAATTTAACCAGAATTAAGGAAAATAGAGGTCACTGTCTGACCACACTAGGTGCAAGAAGTATTGGTGAATTATTATCAGTATCACATGTAATTATAAAAGAACAACCATTGCAAAACAACAGTTACACTCTAAAACAAATTTAGACTTAAAAGAACCACATAAAGATGGGTATATCATTAATTTAGAATTAAATCAAAATGACATGGCATACTAAGACAAAAAAAAATAAATGTTACATTAAAAACAAGCAAATAATTTTACTCTAATGAAAACTAAGCTGTGTTTGAAGTTGTAATGGACATCTTAGAATATCTATATCACTGCAAAAGTGTGAACAGGACAAATTATGTCAATAAATAAAGAGAATCTAACTGACCATGCTCTAGCACATTGATAGCATGGTTCAAATTTATTAATCTTAGACAATCATTGTACTTGGAAATTAAGCATTAAAATAGGTTAATTACAATTATAAATTCTCAGAATAGGAGAGTAGTTACATCTATTAACCATATGTTCTTAATCTAAAACAATAAATCTCGTCTGAAAATGTTCGACATTTTGAGGTTACCATTGTAAATATCTTTAAGCTATGCTTATATTTAATGTAAAATTTAACAATAATAGTGATTATTTGAATAATGTCTTAGTTATAGTGTAGTGGTGTAATTATTGACAAATGTGTAATTAGTTCAAAGTGCATTGCTAGATACAGATATTATGCTAACATAGTAAGTAATTAATATTGCATAGGACCTATATTTGCCTTAAATTCACTGATTTGCAAATTATTATACACCTTCCAATTGTATGAGCACTGGAATAAAATTTTTATAAACTCTTAATTAGCGACTAATTCGATCGGCAGATTCTATCAATTTTATCGCTTCAGAACTCTAATAAAAGTCAGTTATTTAACGGTAAAAGCATTTCGGCGAACCTCGCGCTTGGTATTGTGGGTATAATTATTCAAATATATACGCCTGATTTCCTTAAATATGATAAGATTCACAAAGCATTTTCTATGGAATAAAATTTACAATAAATACTATTACAAACATAATTCACTTATGCATCTTGAAATTGCAAATCATGGCATAAATTTGTCCATTAATATCAAAACTCACTTTTTTAAACTAACAGTCGATTAGTCGATACAATATTTTGATAAACTTATGTCTTATGTATAACTAATTACTGATTGAATGATTGTTATTTACAATAACCAGGATACGAATAAAGTTCTTTTATAACAATTCTTAACATAATAAAAATCTTAAATTGACAAAAATACAATGTTTAGTTCTAGGCTTCAGTTGGCCTATCACATCCTAAGTTAGTTTTATCGGTACTTATCATTAAACGTTGCACGTAAACTACCCCTTTCTCTTACCCGATCTTCACCAAAATCAATAGGTCTTGAGAACGCTACAATTCAGGGCTATATGCAAACAATTATTTGTTTCTATTTGAATTTGCGGCTGTTATCGTTTGCCATAGAAAATACCCTTGTAAAACCAAAAAACGTTGCTGGTAAACTACACCTTTCTCTTAACCGATATTCACCAAAATCAACAGGCCTTCAGTCTTTCACAAGTGATGAACGTATGCTAAACAATATTTGATTCTGTTTGAATGTGCGGCAGTTATAGTTCGTCATATAAAAAATTGCCATTGTTAAAACATAAAATGTTGCCGGTAAACTACCCCTTTCCCTCAACCGATCTTCACCTAAGTCAACAGACATTGAGTTCTCTATAGCTCAGGAAGTTATGCCAAACATTATTTGATTCTGGTTGAATTTACGTCAGTTATCATTCGTCATAGAAAAAATTACCCTTATTAAACAAAAAACGTTGCCGGTAAACTACCCCTTTCCCTTAACCGATCTTCACCAAAAACAATAGGGCTCGAAAACTCTACAATTCATAGTTGCATGCAAAACATTATTTGATTATGTTTGAATTTACGGCAGTTATCGTTTGCCATAAAAAATACCCTTGTTATCACATAAAACGTTGCTGGTAAACTACTCCTTTCCCTTAACCGATCTTCACCAAAAACAAAAGGTCTTGAAAACTCTAAAAATCAGGGCTGTATGCAAAATATTATTTGATTCTGTTTGAATTTGCGGCTGTTATCGTTTGCCATAGAAAAAAAATCTATAGACAGACAGCCATAGAGATAGACAGTCAGACACACAGACACACACACTGATACTTTTCGAAAAACGACTTTTTTTCATGTTTTGAGTGTAGTACTATCAGAATCTGCTATAATCTCGAACACGATTTTTTTGCCATCACCATACTTCCATTTCCTTAAGGAACATGTAAGTAAATATCGGTACGGAGAACCATACATAACTTCCATGTTCTAAGATTGATATTTAAAATCATATTACAAATGAAATATTTCCATAGAAACTACGTCTTTCTACTTATTGCTTCAGCATTAACCACAGTACTGTGGTCACTAACGTATACCACTTCACGTTTCCTCACTCGATTTTCACTGATGATGGCAGTCGATGGCACTGCCGAAAAGTCTGGTTTTGCAGAAAACATTGGACTACGGCTAAACAGCCCGGGAAGCAATTTTAACAATAACTACTTCTTTGTTGCCGATAACGTAGTACACATATAAAAAATTCTCCCCTCCAACTTCAACTATAATTTTTAATAATAGAAAATTACCCCCACCCCGTTCACCTAACCTCTTTATTTATAGATATTTTATCGACGTTTCTACAGTGGATTATTATGAGCTTTTTATCAGGATATTTTATTTATAAAAATTAAGTAATTTACTCTTGTTAAATTATAAAATGTTTCTGGTAAACTACCCCTTTCTCATAACCGATCTTCTCCAAAATCAGTAGACTTTCCGTCCTCTACAATTCAGGGATGCATGCAAAAAAATATTTGATTCTGTTTCAATGTGCGGCAGTTATCGTTCGTCATGGAAACATTTCTCTTGTTACAACTTAAAATGTTGCAGGTCAACTACCCCTTTCCCTTAACCGATCTTCACCAAAATCAACAGACTTTCTGTTCCCTACAACTCAGGAAAGTGTGCACAAAATTATTTGATTCTCTTTGTATTTTCGGCAGTTATCGTTCGTCATAAAAAATTACCCTTTTTAAAACATAAAACGTTGCTGATAAACTACCCCTTTTCCTTAACTGATCTTCAACAAAATCAACAGACCTTGAGTTCTCTTTACTTCAAAAAGTATGCAAAAACGTAGTTGATTCCGTTTGAATTTACGGCAGTTATCGTTCGTCATATATTAAAAATTACCCTTGTTAAAACATAAAATGTTGCAGGTAAACTACCCCTTTCCCTTAACCGATTTTCACCTAAATCAAAATTCATTGAGTTCTCTATAGCTCAGGAAGGTATCCAAAACATTATTTGATTCTGATTGAATTTACGGCAGTTATCATTCGTCATAGAAAAAATTACCGTTGTTAAAACAAAAAACGTTGCCGGTAAACTACCCCTTTCCCTTAACCGATCTTCACCAAAAACAATAGGGCTCGAAAACTCTACAATTCAGAGTTGCATGCAAAACATTATTTGATTATGTTTGAATTTACGGCACTTATCGTTTGCCATATAAAATACCATTGTTATCACATAAAACGTTGCTGGTAAACTACTCCTTTCCCTTAACCGATCTTCACCAAAAACAAAAGGTCTTGAAAACTCTACAAATCAGGGCTGTAATTTTTGGCTGTTATCGTTTGCCATAGAAAAAATCTATAGACAGACAGACACGCAGATAGACACACAGACAGACAGACACACACACAGACACTTTTCGAAAATTGACTTTTTTTCATGTTTCGAGTGTAGTACAATCAGAATCTGCAATAATCTCGAACACGATTTTTTTTTGCCATCACCATACTTTCATTTCCTTAAGGAACATGGAAGTAAAATCAGTTTTGTATTTTCATATCTTCATTTATTTTTTGCAATCAATGTTTACTTTTCTCGATTAAGGCCACTTCTGACCGCGCTGTGCATTTTGTTTTCCAGTATGCTTTCATTCTTTCACTTCTGATTTTTCTATCTTCTTGTGTTATTTTATTTCGCCTCCTTTGTCTGTTGAATCCTTCTACCTTCTATGTTTCTTGTCTTCCAGCTTGAATTCCTCTAATTTTTTTCTGTATTTATCGGTGTCTTTAACTGTTCCTTCGTCTGTATTTAGAATCTGTTATAAATATTTCTGTACTCCCTTGTGCCATCAAAATTTTCATATTTCTTAGATATTCAAATATCTTTTTCGTTAATCTTTTTTTAATTCTTAATAAATGTTCATAAAAGTTTAAGCTTCTCTGCAGCATTTCAATGGTGTGTTTAGAGAAATCTTAGTAAATTTCTTAGTTTAATCATAATTTACATTTAAAATCTTTTCCTGCGAAACAAGACTTTCAAGCGTTCACATGCATATAAGGCTTCAAAACGTATTACTGTTTAGTAATGTCTTAATGTTGCGTTTCTACTTATGGAGTTTTTGTTATAAACGTTTGGCGTTAAATGGTACGCGGATCCATTTTTTATACTCTTATTTTCTCATACCTTCTGTTTCTTTTGATGCTGTTGATATTAAATTACCTCTAGGTATTTCAAATTTTAATTTAAAATTTTGGGTACTTAGTTTTACTTATAATATTTTAGTTTTATAATTTTTAAAAATTGTATTCGGGTTAACTTTTTTTATTTATAATTGTTTCTTACTTAAATGAATATAATTTTTGTTAACAAAACGATACTATACCTTTTTATAATAAACGGTAGAGTTTTGTAGGCATGAGTTTATATTACTTCCATGTTCCATAAGGAAATGGAAGTATGGTCATGGCGAAAAAAATCGTGTTGAGATAACGGCAGATTCTGATTGTACTACCATCAAAACATGAAAAAAAGTCATTTTTCGAAAAGTGCCTGTGTGTAGAATTTTTTCTATGGCAAACGATAACAGCCGCAAATTCAAACAGAATCATAATTTTTTGCATACAGTCCTGAATTGTAGAGGACTCAAGGCCTATTGTTTTTGGTGAAGATCGGTTAAGGGAAAGGGGCAGTTTACCTGCAACGTTTTACGTTTTAACAACAGTAAAGTGCTTAATTTTGATAAATAAAGTATCCTGAAAAGAAGGTCATAATAATCCACTGTAGAAAGGTTAATGAAATATCTATAAATGAAAAGGGTTGTTGAAGGGGAGGGGTAATTTTTTTTATAAATTAAAAGGTAGTTGATGCAGGAGGTAAATTTTTATAAGTTTTATATGTGTACTACGTTATTGACAACAAGGAAATAGTTTCTATGGTAACATTTCATTTCACTTTAACAAAATTCTATATTTTTCATTTTAATTTAATCACGTATGAGTGAAAATATATCGTTCCTGGCAGGCAAGCATATGTCAATTATGTAACGTTTACTTTTCCAAAGTTTTATTATTGTGATTACCGCAATAAAAAGGCCGGGAGGACACACACACAAACACACACACATACAAAATTCGCGTTATTTTTGGCCTCACTCATGTTTATTTTCCTATGTTTGCACGCTTTTTAAATTTTGCGTTATTTTTGGCCTCACTCATGTTTATTTTCCTATGTTTGCACGCTTTTTAAATGGAAAGTGCCGAAACCCACACCAACACAACGCGTGCAAGCCGAAAAGGTGGACATCGATTTGCTTCCTGTGGATCCCTGTGCAGTGGTGTTGTATTAAAGCAATTAATACAATCTGTGTACTTATTTCTACGTATTATGATATGAGAATTATAAACTAATATGTGCATGTGTATATGTATGAAAAATATATAAAAATTTTTCTCCTTTGGAAAATTGTTTGCCCCTCCTTGAAAATATTTTGACCTCCCTGATGGCTAGTTATTTACTAGCCTGTGTGGAATATAGCGTTATGATATGGATCAGAATGGTGGGTGTTAAACAGGAGCCACAAACGTATTAAGGATGAAATGTTTTGCTGAGAAATTTATAATTATACGGGTGAACAGAATAGTCGTTCAGGAAATCAGAAGACAAATGGAAAGAAAGAAATCAAGACTCGATTTTAAAAAAGAAAAATGACTAGAATAGTATTGACAGGAAATACTTTGATAACATTATAGACATCCCTCGGCCCCTCGCAGCGAGAGTCCAATTTCATTACAGGAATCAGATCGCAGCTACCTTTAGCTAGCTCTTCGGTCGACCTACAGACATTTTATCCAAAAGTACAGTCCTTCCTCACGAAGGTTGAGGATAGTCTTAATCCACCTGATATTTTAGCTGATATGTACTTTTTTCAGAACTCAAGCATCCACTTATTTAATTAATATTTAAATGATTTTAAATATAAATTTTAGGACATGGAAGACATGTATGGTTCTCCATACCGATTTTTTTTATGCTAATAGGTACATTTCATAAATTAATAGCTGGGGAGTTTTCAACTGAAAACTCAGTTTTAAAGTTATTTTTACTTCCATGCTCCGTAAGGAAATGGAAGTATGGTGATGGCGAAAAAATCGTGTTCGAGATAAGGGCTGATTTTGATTGTACTACCCTCAAAACATGAAGAAAAGTCATTTTCCTTAAAGTGTCTGTGTGTAGAATTTTTCTTATGGCGAAAGATAACTGCCGGAAATTCAAACAGAATCAAATAATTTTTGCATGTTTGTCTGAGTTGTAGAGGACTCAAGGCCTATTGATTTTGGTGAAGATCGGTTACGGAAGAGGGGTAGTTTACCTGCAAAGTTTAACGTTTTAACAAGAGTAAAGTATTTAATTTTGTTAAATAAAGTATCCTGAAAAGAAGGTCATAATAATCCACTGTAGAAAGGTAGATGAATATTTATAAATGAAAAGGATAGTTAAAAGGGGAGGAAGTACATTTTTTCACCTTTGGTATCGATTTAATGAGTTTAACGAAATTAAATAAAAATGCATTTAATCTTTTTGAAACAATGGTAATTGTTAAAAATAAAATAATTTTGTTGCCAGGCAATAATATTATAATTTTATTTTAATTTAAATCATCTATGCGTGAAGATCCGCAACCACGGCTCAGTAGGCCACAAAATAATTTGTGGCCACATAATTACATAATTATATTAATATATAGTTAATGCATGATTATTTGTGTAGTTTAGTTTCTTTATAAGAATAAAGTACCTAATTGTCACAGATAAAGTGACTCGAAAATAACATTATATTAAACGACTACCCCATAGTAACAAAAATATCTATAAATAGTGAAAATAGTTTGAGGGTGGGGGATATTTTTTAGAAATTATGGAACTGAATTCAAGTAAATAATTTTAAAATTAAATCTCAGAAAATGAAAGTCATGTGTGGTTCTCCATACCGATTTTTAGTTTTTCAAGAACATGGTAATTTTATTATAAACTACAAGCTAACGTGTCAATTATATATTTTGTTTCTTTGTTTTACATGTACGTCTACAGGCTTCGTGTCCTTGTTTTGAACATGATTGTCCTACGGATTCATTTTAGTAGATGGCAACCCCGTGTATTAACCAGTAGCCTACAGTTATTATAATTTAAACCAAAGCTGATTTTTTTCGAAAGTATACGCATCTCCGCTTTGGTAATTGTAACTGAGTATCAATGCTCAATTAGACTCAGCAATATTCTGAGTTGTATGTTTAATGATATTTATTTATAAATGAGAACACACTTCTTTTGCTGCTCTAAATCATTCAATTTTTATTCCTTAATTCTCTTATTATAATAATTTTATTTTTCTGTTAATTAGTAACAAATTTTCTCTTTTTTAAGTTTCCTGCTCCATCTAGCTCTCGGATGCATGAAACAATTTTTTATGTCAGGGTTATAACCAAGTTAACAATCGTCTTCAGTAAAATTATAAATTCATACAACAAGTTTCAGGTTAATAATATACATGAAGAAAGAAAATTTAATGCGTAGTAATTAATTGTTGTTTGTGTAAGATTGGTTGGATGTGAGTTCTTGTGATTCTACAAAAAGAAATCAATTCAGATAATTTTACAAACTTAATATTACACATTACCAATATAAAACCAATAAAATAATTAAAGTAAGTATTAATTAGACATTAGTAATATAATTGACAAGAGAAAAAAATAAAAAAATAATTGTCTATTATATAGTTCATAGTTCAAGAATTCTCAACAGCGCGCTGCTGTCCCCCTTCATCAACATTGAAAGAAATCAAGGGACGCCATTTTCCTTGAGTTGTATACCCACTACTGAATGTTTAATAAGAATTATATGAGTTCTGCACTTCTGTTTGTTGAAAATAAGTTTGTGTCACTCACTTTGTATGTCATGGATTATGTTTATAAATGTAGTCGCACTAAATGTGTTCGTTATTTAGTTTGTATTGAAGTGTTGTGTAAACCGTGGATAAGTGTCAATATGGCTTTTAGTATGAAAACGATCTCACCAAATTCAAGACGTAGTACTCCATTTTAGGATATTATTTTCAACTTTTCTTCTTCAGGTTGGTTGAATATACATTGTTCGTCAGTTTACTGATATCTTCTATAACTTTACTCGTCATTTTACTATAACTTTCTTCTCTAATATTAGTTGGATTGGCAACTGATTCTGTTTGTTCCTTCTGCCTCGAACGCCAACACTAGACAAGACAGACCTTTCTTCCTTGTAAAACCAGCTTTTTTCCATATATAAGAGGCCTTGGTTTGTTTGATGTATTTTTCGGTCTCAGGGCTGTGTTATCCGCCTCCAGTAAATATAAGTTTTTAATATAACCTTACTTTCCTGATTATTTTTACATACTCCCGTTTATGTTTTTATTTCACTTAATTTTATATTGTCACTCACACTATTGAAGTTGATTTTATTGTTATTTGGTCACTTTATATAAAATACATGGCATTCTCACCTTTTGGCTATACTAGGTTCACCACACTTTATATTTTTATAATTGTTTACACTGTGTCATTTGCACTGTTTCATTATTATTGTTTATCACTTTTCTATTCACTTATATCACCTTGTATGTTTTTCGAATAAACACAATTATGAAAATAATTACCTTGTCTTTGCCATAACACTATATAATTATGAGCTAATTACAAATCCAGTCTTAGGTTGAAGACCTAGCTTGACTTTTAGGCTTGTGTTATACAAATGATTTTGCTTAACTCTAAATACATTTTCTACTTACATACTACAACATTATTATTTACAATATTATAATAAAATATACAAAATCACTTCCATAATCAATTGGGTAATAAGTATGTCAAAGACACCGTCCAGTCTAGTCCTTTATTATGTCTGTTTGTAAAGTTATTTACTATGTTCGTTTCAAAGCTAATTCCTGTTTTTAATTTATTCATGCATCTGCAAACTACTTATTTTTTACTCATGGTTTATTGTTTTAGTTATTAGAATTCTTCTTTATATAATTATTTTTGGTTGTTCTCATTTGATTACTCATTCTTTATTGAATTCCTCATTCAGTTACATAGTATTTATCTATTTGATTAGTTTTGCTATAATTTTTTATGATTGAATTGAGTTTCCTTTTTTGTATTATCTCGTGATGCCACAATATTTCACTTCGTCTGCTTGTGGGTTACGTACTGTTATCGTGTATCACTGTTGAGATCGTTTCTTGGAGGAACGTGGGCCGATATAGTTTCACCCGCTTTAATTAACCATTATTTTAACCATTCGCAGACCTGTCGCAGATTCGTTTCCAGTACCTAGTCGTTTGATTCCGAAGCAATAGTAGTGTAGATTGGAAGTGCGACGCAAGTATTTTTGTATTATTGCCAAATGTGGCAGCAGTGTGGCTCTCCGAGGTCTTGGGTAGATTGGCTGTGTTTTTATGGTGGCCAGAAGACGCTATCGATCCTAATATATCGAAACGTCTGTTACGCATACAATCAAACTTTGTTTAAGCCTAATGATGACACACATTTTTTGCTTACGTCTCTATAGTCATTGTAATAGTTTATCTCTGTTTTACTTTGGATCATGTTGCACACCGATAATTCCAGCATATTTAATTCATAGACTATGGAACGCTTTAATACAGAAAATAAACGTCATAATTTCAATCGTTTAGAGTTTGGAATGCTTGGGTGCTTCTGATGATTATCACAATGACTTGAGATTACAATTCGCGAATTGTAACCTAATTGAAAATCCCGTGAAAATTTCGTTAATGTTGAGTCAATTAAAAATTTTAATTTTTATTTTAATAAAAACCGAGATAACTTATCGATCTCATAATGTTCCACCACTTCACAATCTATACAATAATACAATAAATCGTAAAGCACATTAATTGTTATACGCTCAGTACAGAAATGTTTAGTCATTAATTTCGACCCACTCGTTCAAATTTTACGTCTTTTCGCAACGTGGCCGATTTTATAATTTTACGGAATATTTTATTTTCGTCCCTTTCGCCAGTATCTAAACCGTGGCAGTTTGACATTACACAGCACTGTGACAATAAAGCTACCACGTGGGTCTCAGACTTCATGCGTTGTGCCAAATAAGTCAATTGGATTGACCTGGGGACGTCTAGTATTGTGTCTGCTTTTAGTCGGTTTCGATATTCCTGTTCGACTCGGCACGCGGACATACACGTGCGAGGAATACTTTGCTAACGAATCAGGAAAAACACTGCCACTTCAATATCAAAGCACTTTAGTAAGGTGATAAATTCGACCACTGAGACCACTGAGGTATGCCAATCTATTTAATCAGCTGACCGACATAGCCGACAGCAGACAATTAATTAAATATTTGTGATCAGTCTACCAAATGATTAGCTTGTCAATGGCTTCAGCAGTAATCGCCACGATTTTGATTACGTACAGGCCTATGTGTAAAGTAGGTGTCGTAATTTAAAATTGATTGATTACATATTTTATTAACGGAAAATCAAAATATTTACTAATTATTCTACTCAAGAATTAAATAATTACCCGACTTTCGTAAAAATTAATCTAATTTCTAAGAAATTTTAACAGAAAGTTTAAACATTTTTCTTTTCTTGAAAAAGTAAAAACAAGTTTTTGTATTATATAACCTTATCAGTCTGCATTTTACAGATATCTAGCTAAGGTTCCTCAAAATATATAGTAGTTCTCAAATTTTCAACACCACAGGCGTGGCACAAAGAGTGCGGACAACACGAAAACTTGCACACTTTAATTGTGTAACATAAAAACAAGTTAATCGTCAGAGATTTTTGTTTAAAACAATGCCTATTAAAACGTTTTACTTACCTCTACACAATCTACATTTTATGCAGTACCTTTAGATAGATACAAGACCAAATACAGTACGCATAGTTTTTTAAGACGAAATAAGCATTAGGCACAACAGGAAGGGAACAATATGAACTTTTCACCGAGTTATAAAATGCTTAGTACGGTTGTTATTTTGCAAATTGTAACTTAGTAATGTTGTATCTACAACAAGCCTACCTATTGGATATCTGTATTATACGTAACATTTTCTTACTAAGTTGAAATCAAACCCCACTGTACCACTGTACTGTTACAGACGACACAGGACAACAAACGCTGTTGAGGGATGGAATCATAAAATCAACTGCATTCTTCTGAATCCCAAGCCCACGGTGAAAGATGCCATACGGTGTTTGAAAACAGAAGCGAAGGTCACCAACAGTATGTATATGAGAATGGAATTAAGCATGGAAGGAAATAACTGTTCAAAGGTATGAAGAAACGGACGATATCAAATCATACTTACAAGCCATTTTGTTCATTCAAAAACTGGAGTAGGTCAATGTTAAATTTATGGATGTCTATATATATGGATATGTAAAAATGGATGTTGGAAATGTAACAGGTAAGAAATTGAAAGATTAAAAGTATTAAAAAAACAATAAATACAAAAATGCAATAGAAGAAAAGAAGACATTCAGGCTGATTTTAAACACGCCAAAATGATCGTCAGTCTTACTGTCATTTTGCCAGTTCAAAGCCTGGAAAAGTGTGCTGGGAATCAGTTTGCAAAATACGTAAAGGTGTTTCAATACAATGTAGGCCTATTGATATCGTCTAAACGAAAAATATTCAGTGTTTTTATTCGATCCCCTCCCCCCTCATAGCCCGAGGTGGTGTCCGCACTCTTCTTATGTCAAATGTTTGTGGAATTGCAGTCTCCCCTCTTCTGGTCTCAGACTGTACCACTGTCCACACTCTTCGCATCATTTCTGTTGTCCGCACTCTTCGTATATCCACCACAGCAGTAAAAGTTACACGATCTGTGCACTGCTAACAAGACAGTACGAATGATAATGAAGATGACAGAGCAAGAAGATGCAGCCGTCAAGATACCTGACCTAAACAGCCATCCTGTTTTATCTGTGCTTCCGTTTGGCCAATACTTTACTCTGCCTACGAAATAACGACATTATTAGTAGACTTTCTGTACCGTCGAAATAGTTTAGAAGAAGCAGGGTACAAGGAAGACAATGTTGTTAACTCTACAAATCAGTTGCCCTTTATTATCTTAGTTTTACTGTAGGTAATCATGTTCACGGGCTGAATAGAACTGTAGGCTAAATAATCTTGACTTTGTGGTGCGCCTACAAATCGAACCTGTGACCTCTAGGTTATTAGAAAATATCATTTCAACTGATCTACTAAGCCTCCGAAATAACTACTTGCAATTATTTTTCTCTGTTAATTTGCCGATTAAGCTAACATAAAAATGGAAACCACTTAATACCGTATTAAACGGAAGAATAAAAAATAAATCAATTGCATCCCGTTAATGTGAAAGTACCGTTTTCGTTTTGCTTTTTTTGTTGTTTCTTAATTTCACGTTGAAATCGCTCCAAATGTATCACAACGTTTACGGGATCGAAAGTATTCATTGTACCGTATACAGTAAATAAGGACCTAATTATTTATTGTGTCAATACGACGACACCCAGCAACGAGAACTGTTACTTCCGGTACAATAACTCGGTAGCCAGTCGATTAGCGAGGTGCGCGTGCTTTGAAAGTACAAGAGGAGGGCGAGTCCATGGCCTGGCGTTTGACTGGGTACGCTTGACCTTCACCTTCAATGGAACGGATCGCTCTGAATGAATTTACCGCGGTCGCCGATAGCGCAGCTAAATTATTTTGTAATTATACAACAGAGATTTTTATATTCAATTTGTTTTTGATGACGAATCTATTATTTTTGTTTGTTGACCAGATTAAGAAGCATACATTCCAACTGTATTGAATTGGTTTGATAACCACATCAACGCAACGAGTGTGATAAACTATATTTAATTTAGAGAATGTCTGTCTATTTACTGGAATGGTAATAGGGCGGAGAAGGAATGAGGGGGGAGAGAGAGAGAGAGAGAGACAGACAGACAGACTGATCGACAGACAGACAGAGAGTGCAGGACGTGCACACGTAGTCTGACGTGTTTGGGCGTTGTTTTGGTGACACAGTTACCTACACCGCATAGACGGACAAACGTGCGTACGATATGTTGTTATTGCCCTACCCCTTCCCTGTTGCGATTTTAGCGTTTCGACGTGTTTAAACTTGCTAATATGCGTTTATGTTTACTTATCCTATAGATGGGACTCGGCTGTGTACCCAGGATTGTGCGCGGTGATCCGATACAGGATGAAGTGAGGTTAGTGTGGAGTTTCTCGTTTCACGAATTAACGTGCAAGTCGGGGAAGGCAGAACTTATCGTCATAGAGCATTAGTTCCATGGTCCGTTGCGCGCTACAGCCGTGGTATAGATCTCGTCATCCGACCGCCACAGAGAATCAGTCTGCATTTGACAGTAAAGTTAAACTGTGTTTTCGAGCCATTATTTTTTTTAATTTCTCTATCACGTCACAAACATCCAAAGGAGATGCAGTTTTTCCTTTTTATAAATTGTGAATGGAATCCGCGAAGCCCGTACGGCAATAAACTAAAGAAGTCCCTTGGCTGTGCTTCTGAGGTGGTACTGGAACCGTATACGTGTCTGTCTTCTTACTTCTTGCACCACTTCTGTTTTATCAGAGTCACCGTATGTAAGGTCGACCATTTCTATGTCGTCTATATATCATTGTCAGAGGCTGTCGTAAAGAATTTTGATATTAAATGTATTTAATATCTCCTTCACAGCATAGGACCTCTACGACGAATCTTGAGTAAATCGATATAGACAATGAACCATCGATCGATTATCATTTGCTTGTTACAAATTACCCGTTGTCAAGGTAGAAAGTGAACAAAAAATGTTCAGTTATTGGAGCAAAGGATTCTGTGAACAGAGGGATAAAGGAAAAAAGGAAATGTTAAAAATTAAAATAAGTGTTCAGGTAAAAACGTAGTCTCATAAGACGAATTAGGCTAATTTAGGAGAGTTAGTTATGTGAATAGAACAGTTTAAATTGCCGGTAAGCTATATCCTTATAACGAGGACGGTATCGCATCGTGTACAAATTGCCAATTCTGTGGTGCTTGTGGGATGGTTCAAATTTTTAGCCTAGTTTTTGAGGTTATGTTATGTTCTCCTATAGGTATCCTTCCAATGTATAGTCAGACCGCAATTTATCCAAATCGGTTTACGATATGTATATTGTAGTAATTTATTTCACAATTTCACAGCAACTTACAAAACTTTTATCTTATGTTAAACAGTTTTTTGCTTGCTATTCGAATCTTGCACAAATGTGCCTATTATTATAGTCTACCCAGTTTTTCGATCCGTATTAGATAATTTTCAGTGATTTATCAGTATTTCGAAAACAAACCAACATTTGAAACCGTAAAATGTGCCCGTTATTGGGTACATTCGTCAGGGCCCGCTCTAGCGGTTACGTCGCCCAGGACAAAAAGACAAATTGCCGCCCTTTAAGAATATATATATATTTTTTAAATAAAGGTACATATTTTTTATTTTCAATAAAAATCAAATCATTTTATTTAAATTTTAATAAAAGCATATATTTAGAAAGAAACATGTAACATAACATAATATTGACAATCAAGTAGTACAAAACAGTAGATTCTACTTTTTATGTTAAATAAAAGTCAAATCGTTTTAAATTATAATCAACACATACATATATACATATTTAGAAAGAAACGTGTAACATAACATAAAATTGATAATCAAGCAGTACAAAACAGTAGAAATTAATTAAGAAATATCTGTACCTAGCCACAAATTTGTTAACCATATAATTTTTTACATTTTTAAATGCTTTTAAAAATGTGTATTATTGCACAATCAATCAAAATGCCATTATTTTGAAAATAAAACAAGGTAACATCAACTACGCTAAAATCACAAAAAACTTTTTTTTCTCACTTTCAGTTCTGCAAACTTTTTTATTACATCTTTTAAATTTACTTGATCAGCAAGTTCATGCTCAATTGCCAAAATGGCCAAACCCTTAAGACGATTTTGTGTAGCAGTCGAACGTAAAAAGTTCTTAATTAATTTTAACTTAGAGAAACTCCTTTCGCCACTTACTACAGTTATTGGTATCGTTAGCAATATTCTTAAAGCAATAGTAAGGTTTGGGGCAAAATTTAACTTTGTAATTAACCTCAGTACATTGCTTAGGCTTTCTTTTTTGCCCAAAAGCGCAGATACTGCTGAAATTTCCTCTGCTAATTCTACCCCATTTATGTCAACAGAATCACCATCAGTTAAAATACATTCTAAATTCTTACAGTGTTTTAGTAGCATTTCTTTGGACATGGTATTTAAATCGTATATATTATATAAGAACTGAAAATAGTTACTATGATTACTAAGTTGTTCAAATCTAGCATCTAGTGCATTTAGTGCTTGATCGATTGTAAAATAAAAAAAATCTATTTTATATTTTTCTTTTGGATCTTCGATCGTTTCATCTCGTGCTTCGTATGAGAAGTTCCTTTTTATTCTTCTTACGCGGTGTCGTGTTATTGTTGATCCAAAATTAGCCTCCACGTCAATTTCGGTAGCAAGTTCTTTTGCATCAATAATAGTTTCATCGAAGGACGAATCCGATTGAAGATTCTTGAAAAATATTTTGCAGTTTTGTAAAACATCAAGTGCAGAGGCTAGATCAAAATCTTTTGTTTGCATCAACTTGCTTATTGGATTAATGCAATTTAGTATTTTATGCCAAATAACTAATGAACACAAAAACTTAAATTGTTTAATACAATTTAATAAACCCGAGGCCTCGTCTCTTATTAAATTATCAATTTCTTGGTTTTCGTAAATGCTTAGCAAGGCGTCGTATACATCTCCCAAATGGAATCTCAAAGGCTTTAAGGCCTCTATCCTACTCTCCCATCTAGTGTCACTCAATGGTTTCAAAGTTAAACCTTGACCATGTTTTAAAAGTATTGCCCATCGAAAAGTAGATGCCGAAAAACATAAATATATTTTTTGGACCATGTTGAAGAAATTAGCGGCTTCCAAGGATGCTTTTGCCATATCATTAACAACAAGATTTAGAGAGTGGCTACTACACGGAACATAGAATGCTCGCGAATTATATTGTTTAATTTTAGATTGCACTCCTGCTTTATCGCCCCTCATATTGGACCCGTTGTCTTATCCCTGCCCTCTGATATCCTGCAAATTTAAACCCAAGTCATTAAGTTCTCCAATTATAATATCAGTCATTTGTTTTCCTGTGGACCTTTCGACTGGTAAGAAGCCTAAAAAGCTTTCATTAATTATAATTTCAACATCAGCGTCAAATTTATTGATTGAAACATATCTGATTACAAGAGTCATTTGCTCTATCTTACTAATGTCAGGAGTACAGTCTAACATTATGGAAAAATATTTGGATTTTTTTATTTCATCAATAATATGAGACTTTACACTTTGATGCAGCAGATCTATTATCTCGTTTTATATATTTTTCCCGAGATAGTGAGCTTTAGTCTCTTCTTTTTTGAGCACTCTACGGACGTGCTCTTCCATAATGGGATCAAATTCAGATAGCAACTCAACTATTTTTAAGAAATTACCATTATTATACTCAAACAACTTGTCGCTTGTACCTTGAAAAGCCAGACAACTTTTACCAAGCATTTTAGTAATTGCTACGATTCTTAGAAGCACCTCGTTCCAATGGTTTGTTTCGGCATTAATAATTCTTTGAGCAGCCGCATCTACAGTTTTACAACACTTTAACCTTTGGTTCATTTCTAGCCATGATTTTTGGGCCTGAATATGATTTTTGGAAATTTCATGCTTTTTAAAGTTTCGCCGAGGTGCTTCCAACTTTTAAAACCCTCCTTTGAAAGAGAACTAACTATACAGCCGAAAATTTTGCAACAGAAGCAGTAAACGCAGTTTTGTGAAAGAGAGTACACTAGCCAGCCTCGTAAAACTTGCTCTCCATTGCTTAAAATTCGTGTATAATAATTTGCGCTAAAATGTCGACCAGTGTCATTGGAAGGAAATTTGTAATTATGCAATGGTTTAGGTGGACCTTGTCTTACTAAAAAACTTCTTTCGGCGTCTCCTAAAATTCTTGGCCACAATGCTGGATCTGTACTCAAAGTTTATAGAACGCTTTCTGTGGGTGTCACGTTGGTGTCAATTTTTTCAATGCTTTCATCTGGTGATGGTAGAGTCAGAGTGTCGTCAGTGCCAATTGATTTAGAAACTTCGTCCATTTGTTTGTCATCATCATTCTCTGACGATTCCGTATTTTCTTTTATAACCGGACTTGATGTTGGATTCTCAGAGTCTTCATTTGTTTTGGTACAACTCTTAATATAATTTTTTAACGCGCCAGCTTGTTTTTGCCTTTCGGCTTCCTTTTCCAGCCTTCTTTTTTTGTACTGGTAACCAGACAGTTTTCTTAGACCGTCAGACATTCTGGAAGAGGCACGCACATAACTCAAATTAAACAATATAAACTATAAAATAATAATTAAAAATAAAGATAGTAGTATAAAAGTGAGAGTTAGAAAACAATGGCGATGACGTCACAGAGAGGCACTGGTAGCTGGCTTCCGCGGTGTGAAAACAATGGGTTGGGGAACCCCAGTTGAAAACACTACCGGGTTCCAGTTCATGACGTCATAGAGGCACTGGCAGCTGGTGTCCGAGCTGCCCATGTGACGTCACTGTTGTGTGTGTGTGTGTGTGTGTGTGTGTGTGTGTGTGTGTGTGTGTGTGTGTGTGTGTGTGTGTGTGTGTGTGTGTGTGTGTGTGTGTGTGTGTGTGTGTGTGTGTGTGTGTGTGAAAAACATAAATATATTTTTTGGACCATGTTGAAGAAATTAGCGGCTTCCAAGGATGCTTTTGCCATATCATTAACAACAAGATTTAGAGAGTGGCTACTACACGGAACATAGAATGCTCGCGAATTATATTGTTTAATTTTAGATTGCACTCCTGCTTTATCGCCCCTCATATTGGACCCGTTGTCGTATCCCTGCCCTCTGATATCCTGAAAATTTAAACCCAAGTCATTAAGTTCTCCAATTATAATATCAGTCATTTGTTTTCCTGTGGACCTTTCGACTGGTAAGAAGCCTAAAAAGCTTTCATTAATTTTATTTTCAACATCAGCGTCAAATTTATTGATTGAAACATATCTGATTACAAGAGTCATTTGCTTTATCTTACTAATGTCAGGAGTACAGTCTAAAATTATGGAAAAATATTTGGATTTTTTTATTTCATCAATAATATGAGACTTTACACTTTGATGCAGCAGATCTATTATCTCGTTTTATATATTTTTCCCGAGATAGTGAGCTTTAGTCTCTTCTTTTTTGAGCACTCTACGGACGTGCTCTTCCATAATGGGATCAAATTCAGATAGCAACTCAACTATTTTTAAGAAATTACCGTTATTATACTCAAACAACTTGTCGCTTGTACCTTGAAAAGCCAGACAACTTTTACCAAGCATTTTAGTAATTGCTACGATTCTTAGAAGCACCTCGTTCCAATGGTTTGTTTCGGCATTAATAATTCTTTGAGCAGCCGCATCTACAGTTTTACAACACTTTAACCTTTGGTTCATTTCTAGCCATGATTTTTGGGCCTGAATATGATTTTTGGAAATTTCATGCTCTTTTAAAGTTTCGCCGAGGTGCTTCCAACTTTTAAAACCCTCCTTTGAAAGAGAACTAACTATACAGCCGAAAATTTTGCAACAGAAGCAGTAAACGCAGTTTTGTGAAAGAGAGTACACTAGCCAGCCTCGTAAAACTTGCTCTCCATTGCTTAAAATTCGTGTATAATAATTTGCGCTAAAATGTCGACTAGTGTCATTGGAAGGAAATTTGTAATTATGCAATGGTTTAGGTGGACCTTGTCTTACTAAAAAACTTCTTTCGGCGTCTCTTAAAATTCTTGGCCACAATGCTGGATCTGTACTCAAAGTTTGTAGAACGCTTTCTTTGGGTGTCACGTTGGTGTCAATTTTTTCAATGCTTTCATCTGGTGATGGTAGAGTCAGAGTGTCGTCAGTTCCAATTGATTTAGAAACTTCGTCCATTTGTTTGTCATCATCATTCTCTGACGATTCCGTATTTTCTTTTATAACCGGACTTGATGTTGGATTCTCAGAGTCTTCATTTGTTTTGGTACAACTCTTAATATAATTTTTTAACGCGCCAGCTTGTTTTTGCCTTTCGGCTTCCTTTTCCAGCCTTCTTTTTTTGTACTGGTAACCAGACAGTTTTCTTAGACCGTCAGACATTCTGGAAGAGGCACGCACATAACTCAAATTAAACAATATAAACTATAAAATAATAATTAAAAATAAAGATAGTAGTATAAAAGTGAGAGTTAGAAAACAATGGCGATGACGTCACAGAGAGGCACTGGTAGCTGGCTTCCGCGGTGTGAAAACAATGGGTTGGGGAACCCCCAGTTGAAAACACTACCGGGTTCCAGTTCATGACGTCATAGAGGCACTGGCAGCTGGTGTCCGAGCTGTCCATGTGACGTCACTCTTTTGTGTGCGTGTGTGTGTGTGTGTGTGTGTGTGACTGGAACACTTCCGTGTTCCAGTTCATGACGTCACACAGAGGCCCTAGTCGCTGGCGTCCGCATGGCTAAAACCTGTTTCAAGACGTCACGGAGGCCGTGGTTTCTGCATGTCCAAAATTTGGTAGCCGAAAACAATGTGTAGCGGATGGGGGTACCCGGAATTCGGCGGTTGCCCGGACGCGCAGAGGCGATGTCATCGGGTACCGTTACTCGAAATTTTGGGGGGTATCGGGTACCGTTACCCGAAATGTTTAAATCAACGGATGGGGGTACCCGAAATTTGTGGGTACGCCCTAACCGGGTTCCAGTTCATGACATCACACAGAGGCCCTGGAAGCTGGTGTCCGAATGTTAAAACACTTCCGCGTTCTGGTTTATTTTGATGTAACAAAATAATCGTTCTCTCTCGAAATTTTTAATGTCTGAATTTTTGTACCCTAAATGATTAAAACAACGGATGGGGGTACCCGAAATTTGTGGGTACGCCCACATGACGCATGTATAAAACACTGGTTATGACGAAACAGGAGGCTATACAGATGGGTTCCGACAGGTGTTGGTTTCGACAAAATAAATATTGACTCCTCGGGATTTGAACCTGGATCTGCGGTTCGCTAAACCATATATTGTATTATTATATATGAGTATATTGTGTTATTATAGAACAGATGCATCCATTTGAATATTGTTTAGAAAAAACATATTAAAATTATGCATTACTAAAATTGTGTAATTGTATAAATATATTTTACTCTGTGTACCTGCAAAATTGTAACAAACAGGTCTGGTTGAATCGCTGTGTGTTGATACAAACAGATTATACGCTCTCTCTCACTCTCTCTCTCTTTAGAGAGAGATGCATCTGAACCCTATAAACCGGTTTTCTTCGCATGCTGGCGCATACCACAATCCAGCTGTGTCTCTCTTTATCAATAAGTTGGCTGCATCTCAACTATAAAAACTTGTTATCTTCGCTGGCGTATACCTTATTCAAGTATGATAGGAATAACTGTTTTGTATAAAGGTATAATAATAAAATAACAAAGGTTACGGTTTATATATAAGTTTTAATAATATCGAAAGCTTTTACAATCAAATCATAAGCTATAATTTTCTTTCTCTCTCTACACACACACACACGTTCTATATTCACAAGACAATTATAATTAAGCAAAACATACGCGCGCTCTCTATATACATAACTAAACAAAATAAACACTTTATCTCTCTCTATATATATATTTACATAATTATACAAAATAATCTTTTTTCTCTCGCTTTCTCTCTCTTTTGCAGCCTTGAAGGTTCTCTCTCTCTCTCTCTCTCTCTCTCTCTCTCTACATATATATTCTCTCTCTCTCTCTCTACACACACACACACACACACACACACACACACACACACACACACACACACACACACACATAATTAACAAAATAATAATTACATTTACTACAACCAAAACAAGCCTTATATGTCTAAGAATAAAAATAATAATAATAATTAATAACATACAATATTACAATGTTGATGTGTAATATGTTAATAATAACATACTAAATGTAGACACACATCAAATGATAATTACTATGGTGTTAACTACATGTGTAAAATGGTATACCAAAACCTTGAATTCAACTCTTTTTAGTATTTTAGATAATAACAAAGGTAACAACGCTTATAATTTTTTAAAACAATTGTTCTTCAGAGTGTAAATTCTCTCCACTCACAGCACTCAGAATGTTACAGTGGTCACCATATGGTGGTGAACGACATACATCTCCCTCGCATTCGCACAAACACATAACATCGAAATAAGGTTTCTGTAACTATGAGAGAAATCTTTTAAAAAATTTAATTACACATAAAAATTTAATTAACACTTTAATGATTGTTTATCTTAACTTTTTATGTTATAAACCACATACGTTTTTTAATAATTAAAAACAGAATATAATTTCCTACAATTAATAATACTTGATCAAATACAAAAGAATGTAGACACATCAAATGATAGTTAGTGTGGTATTAAAAAAAAGTGTATTCTGAATTAAAGTCATTTTGATATCTTAGATAACAACAGACGCGACAACGGTTACGAAGCGGACATCCGCTAGAGTCATGCCTTGACCACTCATATTTTTTTACCAGCGAGGTATACGCTGTACCAGTAAAATTATACATCATATAGTACATCTGATTAACCAGCTTTGTTTTAGCAATTAGCAAATCTTTTATTTGAAGATATTCAATATTATGGTTGTTACAATAACTAATTGATGTTTTGAAGAGTTTGAAAACTCATTACGAATAAATACTTTCATTTTGTAAATATTCTTTTCGTTTCGTATTGATATCCATCTACTCAGTGTCTTACGATTATTTCTAAAATTATAATCGAATTTAATCATGTCGCATTGACAATATAATCTATTATTACCATTTATTTCTCTGTTTAAAAGTTTTTCAACAATATTAGATCCAAGCAACACCTTTTTCTTTCTCTGAAAATGAACAGTTAACATTAAAAAACGACAAAAAAATAGAGAAGTCTACTTCAACAGTTAAAAACATTTTACTATTAATGTTATTATTATTATAATTAATCAATCCTGTTCTCATTTATTTGGTCTGGAAAAAAAAGAGAAAAAATTAATACATAACCACTTCTGTATAAGTAATTATTAGTGGTACTGAAATATCATACTCACATAATCAATATCCAACTGCACGATCACTTTCTCGTTCGCCAGCGGAGTGTGTTAGGTTACGCATAGTGATAGGACACAAGGCTTCACAGCTTTCAATTGCTCCTCTGTAAATACGTCACACCATCTTTTAGGTAGGTATACATAGAACAGTTTATCCTCCGGCTGATGACAGGCTCCGGTATCTTCCAAATCTACCACAACTGACTCCCCGAATTTCGTTTTCACAAATTTCATGTGAATTATATGATACTTTACTCCTAAAGAAAGACTTGACAATTCTCTTTTGGGTAAAAAATTTTCAACTGTCTTCGCGTTCGCAACGATTCCTTCCATGACGAGTACTGATGACTGCACAGGGAAACACTGGCGTATTTATTCTGTTTCCCCCGGCCACGTTCCTTCCTTCTAAAGCGTCATCTCCTTCGGTCACGACCGGACGACGACACCCTACCCCGCACCCCGCACCTCTACCGCAACGGTAACGGCTAAAATTTTTCTTCTTACCCCACCCCGCGTCGTCTCGGGCCACCATCTGCTTTCGGTCACGACCGGACGATGACATTCTACCCCGCACCCCCACACCGCACCCAGAGCCTCGCCACCACCCCGCACCTCGCCAACATATTTTGTTCAATTACTTTGTCTGTCGCTCCGCAACGACCGGGTTTACCCCCCACCACGCACCCCACCAAACGCAATCGAGTCCGTCAGCGACAACCTAGCTTCCTACCCCGCACCCCACCCCGCGTCATCTCGCACCAACACCTGCTTTCGGTCACGACCGGTCGTACAACCCAGCCCCCCGTACCCCGCACCTTACATCCCGCGGGAGGCGACTCAACGAGCGCGCTTCGGTCAAGGTCGCCGGCATCCTGTACCCCGCACCTCGCGTACCTCTCGGTCACGGACACCGGCTGCAACCTAGCTGCCTACCCCGCACCACTATCCCACACCTTTACCCCGCACCCCGCACCGCATCGGTCACGGACGTCGGCTTCCTACACCGCACTCCCCACCCCACTCAGCCTTCCGCAACGCGCGTCATCGGTCACGACCGGACGATGACATCCTAGCCCGCACCCCCTCGACCCCACACCTCCAGCACACACCGCATCGGTCACGACAACCCCGCACCCCACCCCGCGCAGCTGCTCCTCGCGAGCGGTGCACGGCGACAGCGTTGCCGGTCACCGAACTGTCTATATAGGGAACCGACGACGCGAAGCCGGCCTCACTCCTTTCACAATGACCGACAGCAGCAGCAGCGGCAGCAACAGCGAACACCGTTTTATCAATGGTAATGTAATTACTATAAAATTTATGATACTTGACAATACACTAAACACACAAACAGTATTATTAGATTACAAACACACGGTTATTGATAAGATTTGTAGCGAAGCCATAGCATTAAATAATTATATAAAGTGGTATTCAGCAGTTCGTGTATCTTTTAAAAAATTAATAAACACCGAAAATATTTATTGTAATGCGGTATTTAGATCACGTACAGAACTTAAGTCACAGTATGACGATATCGATGAACAGTATTCGATAACTAGCGAGAAAATAATGGAATCCGTTGACAAATTCACGTGTGACGGAAGCGGGTGGGTCGAAAACGGTGTCGAGTCGGTGGAATTAAATATTACAAAATACAATCCTCTTGTGGGGTCGAGCTTTCTACCTACACCATAGAAATTGTCACACAGTAAGAAAGGAATTATTAATGTGAAAAATTTAGAAGATGAAAAGTGTTTCTTGTGGTCTGTGCTCGCCGGTATACACCCGATCGCGTGTAACCCGCATCGCGTTAACCATTACCTTCCGTACGAAGAAGAAATAAACATGAAGGACATACCTTATCCCGTCGCAGTCAATAAGATAAAACGTTTTGAAAAATTAAACGAAAACATATCCGTTAACGTTTTTGGCTACGAAGGCGAGGTATATCCTTTACGTATCACTGAACATCGCGGTAGAAAGTACCACGTAAACCTACTGCTACTGTCCGACGCGAACATTACACACTACTGCCTCATACAGAACCTTTCGCGTATGCTTTCATCGTTGACAAAACGAAAGGGCACTTCGTTTTACTGCAACTACTGTCTACACAGATTTGCGGACAATAAAGATACTAACGCGGCGCGAAAACGAGTTGAAGAACACGAACGCAACTGTTCTCAGCACGGAGTACAGAAAGTAAAACTTCCTGACGAGAACGAAAAGTGGATGTATTTTAAAAACTTTTCACTTTGTCACCGCGTACCTTATACGGTATACGCTGACTTCGAATCGTTTATTGTTCCGACCACCGGTAAAAACGTGGCACATCATATACCAGCCAGTTTCTGCTATGTGATAGTTGACTGGATGGGAAACGCCGTCAAGGAACCTGTAATATACCGCGGTAAAGACGGGGTGGACACGTTCCTTCGTGTGCTTTTAGCCGACGTTCAACGACTCGATAGAAAGTTTAATAAACCGATCCAAATGACAGCTGTCGATGAACGGTCATTCTGAAACGCTACGCACTGTCATCTGTGCAAGAAGGCGTTAACGGACGACACGGTTCGAAACCACTGCCACATAACGGGAAACTATTTAGGCGCTGCTCACAATGCGTGTAATATAAATTACAAAATACCAACACACGTTCCGTTTTTTTCCATAATTTAAGTGGCTATGACTCGCATCATTTGATGCAAGGTTTCGGAAAGTACAAGGAAGATGAAATAACGTGTATCTCTACTACAAGCGTACGTTAGATCTCCGTTACACTCGGTCAGCTCCGGTTTCTCGATTCTCTGCGGTTCATGAACCCGTCACTTGAAAAACTCCTCTCCAACTTATCCGCGGATAAATTTAAAATCCTTAATCAATTTTACACGCGTAATGTTGATTTACTGTTGCGTAAAGGTGTGTACCCTTACGAATACATTACGGACGATTCAAAATTTGACGAGAGGCAGTTACCGGACCGCGTACATTTTTACAACGGGTTGACAGAGTCGGATATAGACGAAGAAGATTACGCGCACGCTCGAGCGGTTTGGTCGGCTTTCGACATGCAAACGTTCGGTGATTATCATGACCTTTATTTAAAAACGGATGTACTACTGCTTGCTGATGTATTTGAAAACTTTCGAAACATGAGCCTGCAGTACTACGAACTCGATCCGTGTAACGTTTTTACCACCGCCGGTTTAGCGTGGAACGCGATGCTGAAAATGACAGGAGTCAGGTTAGAGTTACTCCGCGATATAGACGTACACCTGTACATCGAAAAAGGTATCCGAGGCGGTTTAGCAGCAATTTCTAATAGGTACGCCAAAGCCAACAACCCGTACATTCCCGATTATGATGCAAGCAAGTCGCACAACTATTTACTTTACCTCGATTGTACCAACCTGTACGGAACGGCTATGACACAGCCTTTACCACTGTCCGGTTTTCGATGGTTGGAACGTACAGTGATCGATACGTTGAACGTGCACGCGTTACGCGACGATGGTGACACCGGTTATATCCTGGAAGTCGATCTGGGGTATCCACATTACCTACACGACTTACACAGTGACTACCCTTTAGCACCTGAAAAGCGTACTATTACGGACAGTATGCTTTCACCGTACTGCTATCGCATGAAGCTGTTAAAAGACTTTGTGTGTAGTAACGGTAAGGTAGAGAAACTGATAACGTCCCTCGAGGACAAGACAAAATACATTGTTCATTACAGAACATTGAAACTCTACCTCGAACTAGGAATGGAGTTGAAAGCGATTCACCGTGTGTTAGCATTCACACAGTGCGTATGGTTAAAACCTTTCATCGATTTTAATACGGAGCGACGAAAGGAAGCCAGAAACACCTTTGAAAAAGACTTTTTTAAGTTAATGAATAACGCACCGTACGGAAAATCGTTGGAAAACGTACGAAAGCGAATCGATTTCAAGTTAGTTCCAAACGAGAAGAAACTTCACAAACTAACCGCTAACCCCAGGCTACAACATTTTTTCATCTATAACGAGGACCTGGTAGGTCTCACGATGAAAAAAATATCCATTACACTGAACCGACCTTTGTACGTTGGGTTCAGTGTATTGGATATTAGTAAGCTGATCATGTATCGGTTCCATTACGGATTCACGATGAATACGTACGGGTCACGTGCACGTCTATGTATGACGGACACTGACTCTCTGTTGTACGACATTCGCACCGACGATGTGTACAAAGACATGGAGAGGCATATCGAACTCTTTGACACGTCGGAGTACCCTAAGACACATCCGTGCTATAGCGAAACAAACAAGAAAAAGTTGGGTACGTTTAAAGACGAAACAAATGGAATACCGATACTTGAATTTGTCGGGTTGTGCGCAAAATGTTATTCATTCGTTACGGCAAACGATAAAGAGAAAAAGGTAGCGAAAGGTGTGCCACGTTCCGCGATAGCTACACAGTTGAAACATCAACTTTATAAGCAATGTGTAATGACCACTTCTCAAACTTATACTACGGCGCAGACTATCCAAAGCGAAAAACATAACATATACACAAGAAAGCTTACAAAATTATCGCTGTCACCGTACGATGACAAACGATATGTCTTGGATGTCGGTGAAACAACACTGGCGTACGGTCATTATAAACTCTGTCAACCCAGACGCGAGATAATTCAGCAAGCGAGAAAATCCGTTATAAATTATGCGTTCGATATACGTTGATATAAGACTCGCTTGCAGGAGCAATACACTGTCAGTAGCGACGATGAAGTCAGTGAGGTTCAGTGAAAACGTAACGGTATATCTCGTACCAAAATTTTGCGATTCGCGTTTCGGGTGGCGATATGGAAAACGTACGCAAAACTATTGCAAAAGAATTGCACAGACCGGTGAGAGGGAACTTTCCCAGACATGCGGTGGAGGTGAAGGGGTTACACGATCTCTACCAAGCGGATTTGGTGGAAATGATACCGCATGCCAAGTTGAACAAGGGGTACAAATGTCTAATGACGGTAATAAACGCATTTAGCAAGTATGCATATGCGATTCCCTTAAAAACTAAATCGGGTGTTGAAGTAGCACAGGCTCTCGAACCAATAATTGTAAAAAATAAAATGAAATACCTGCAACGGATAAGGGGAAAGAGTACTTTAACACTACCGTACAAGCTTTACTAAAGAGATTCAACGTCAAACACTATTCAACGTATAGCGAGAAGAAAGCGTCCATCGTAGAGCGATTTAATCGTACGTTGAAAACGAACATGTACCGCGCGTTCAGCGAGCAAGGCCATTATCGGTGGTTGTCGCTTTTGCCTAAACTGGTGATGGAATACAACGACAGAGTGCATAGAACTATAGAGATGAAGCCGCGACAAGTCGACAAGAGCAACGAGCGAATTGTGTTGGAACGAATAAGAAAAAATACCGTACCGCGGAAAGTGAGCAAGAAACATAAGTTTAAAATAGGCGATCGAGTGCGTATCAGTAAACACAAAATCACATTCGCTAAAGGTTATACACCAAACTGGACGAACGAGATATATACAGTGCACAGAGTTCAGCCAACCGTACCGGTTACGTACTTGTTGAAAGATCACACGGGTGACGTTGTGGAAGGTGGGTTTTATGAACAAGAATTGAGTAAAACCAGCGTTGGTGATATGTATCTCGTTGAGAAAATATTACAACGTAAAGGTGATCGCGTGCGAGTGCGCTGGCTCGGCTTTGACGGTAAACACGATTCGTGGATACATAAAAAGGATCTGATATAATAACATTACCACAGTATTTAACCGAACGTAAATGAGTTAAGATGAAGATTGAACAACAATCGTTAAAGTTAAATGTTAAGAACGTAGACTCTGCTAAGTACAACGGTGAAGTTGCATATAATAAACACAGTCCACTGTTTCCAAACACAGTTCGATGTATCGTGTGCGGCGGGTCATGTAGCGGGAAGTCAAACGTTGCCTTTAACATGTTATTCGATTCAAACGGACTGCAATTTCAGAACCTGTACGTGTTCTCCAAATCGTTATTTCAACCAAAATATCATATGTTGGAAGACGTTTTTAATACTCTCGCTGACGAAGGAATGACGTACTTCACATACAGTGAAAACGATGAAGTACCACCTCCGCACGAAATTGTACCTAATTCAATCATGTTGTTCGATGATGTGGTATGTGAACGGCAGAATAACATACGAAAATATTTCGCTATGGGACGGCATAGCGGTGTGGACACTTTGTACCCTTGGCAAACGTATAGTCTGGTGCCAAAGCAACTGGTGCGTGATAATGGCAATTTCTTGGTTTTGTTCAGACAAGATGATCTCAATTTACGTCACGTTTACAACGATCACGTTAACATAGATATGAAATACGAAGAGTTCAAAGCGATGTGCGCCGAAGCGTGGAAGGATCGTTACGGATTCATAGTCATCAACAAGGACTCACCGATAAACGCGGGTAGATACAGAGTGGGTTTCGATCGTTTTATACATAAATAGAATAGTTTGTGCAAGAAAGTCATCAGTGTCAAGATGGATGACAAGCAATTGACACATGAAATCGATGCAATTAGCGATAACATAAGACAAAAGTATCGCGCGTTGAAACATGACATCAGAGAGAGCGATGAAGCGTTAACGAGAAAGTACAAACCTCTTTTGGAACCGTTAACCCAGATTTCGGAAAAGTTGAATGACTCCAGTGATAAAATTAAAAAAAATAAAAGTTGAAAATGAAGATACGAAGGCAGCTGTTGAGACGAAAACACCATCACAACCTCGTTTCCTCAGAACGGAAGTGTTGGCACAAACGCCTGATGTCGAAACACCGAACGTAACTCTTGAAGAGTTTTTAGCAACACCCGAAGGTCGACACGAAGCACAAGAATACGTTGAACAGTCTGTCGAAGGTCCGCTCGCGAGGAAATACTTACTGCTCGCGTTGTCTGATGTTCGAGATAAGAAGATGGATCATACGTACGGTGTTCGTAACGTTGAAGACAAATGGATGGTAGGCAATTCGGTGTTGGAGATCAATCAAGACGATAGCTTTTACATAGCTGGAAACGATACAGAGGCACACCGGGCCTCTACGAACTTATGTTTATGAAAGAACCCGACAAGAGCGTCTACGATGAAAACGATTTAGCAGCGTACAAGTCTATACTGTCGGACACTAACGCTTATAAACGTTATTATTTACCCGGTGCTAAAGTAAATACAAACAAAGGTTTAAAGTACAGAGAGATAATTGCTCGATTGTTCCCACCACGCAACGGACGTGGTATCGATTACGTACACTGGAACGATCCCAACGAACTGGTTGAACGGTTAAGACTGCTGGTAAGTTCAAAACGCGCCGGTCACACCGGACACGACAACGAAATCATCTCAGTCGTAGAGGAATTACGTGAAGCCAACATTATTGTATAAATTTTATGAACGTCGGTGTAACAACTCATTGTTGTCAACACTGTCGACATGTGCGGATTAGATTTGACACCTGACTTTGAAGTCGAAAACGAGAGACTGAAAACCTTTACATCATGGCCTGTGCATTTCATCAGTCCGACCGCTATGGTTGCCGCAGGCTTTCATTACACAAATGAAATTGACAGGGTTCGATGTTCATTTTGCGGTATAGGAATCTTTCGTTGGAAAGAGGGTGACGATCCGATTGTGTTACACACGCGATGGTCACCACAGTGTCGTTACTTAAAACGGTTAGTACATCATTTGTAGCGTGCAGTCGTACAATGGTTGTGGACAAGTTCGGGAGACATCAAAGCGCCGTGAGCGTGCGACGAGAAACAAAAAGACAATTACGCGATACTGTAGGATTTAAGATTACGAATGTTGGGCATATAGATGTTGAAAACAAAAAGATCCGCAATCTGAACGAACCGGATGCAGCAAAGGATGCTGTATCCCTGACTTATATGCAAACACATTGTCTGCTACTCGATGATAAACGTAAAAGCGTGGACGTTAAAGGGTGTAGATTGAAAAATGTTGATACTCCTGTAGACGTTAAAGACGTAGTCAAAAATATTACGTTGATGACAACTGTATACAACACTCGAGTCAAGAGAGAGGTGAGGTCATCGATGCACGAGATCGATGGGTAATCAACGTTCGAAGTCCGGAACAAGCGACCGATGCGGTCAACAAAAACTACGTAGACTCGAACGTCATTAAAAAAGTATCGAACAGCTATTTGTTTGGGCAGAGCTGGTTGTCGGGAGTGAGTTCACCGATTTTTGCAGATGACGCGGTTAACGTAAAATACATGTTGCAGAACACCGTTAGCTTGGGCCGAAGATGGTGTTTTCAAAGCAGCGGAAAAGAGAATAACAGACGTAGCGGATGGTTTTGCGGAGAGCGATGCTGTTAACTTACAACAATTAAATGACGTGAGACGATACGTAAAGAGCGAGATGTATAAAGTCGTTAAAACATTTCAGTATCAACTGGACTACTACTTATTGAAATTGTCTAAGCCATGTAGTTCAGAAGACGAGTGGACACTCGACACGAAGGAAATAAAAAGGTTAATAGATGAATACGATAAAAACACAGAAGAGAAAGACTGGAGATCGGTTTACGATGTACAACAACGTTAAGAGGAAAAAGGGGTGGGGCGTCGGAAACGTGCTTAAAAACGTTGTACCGTCCGTTGTTTCGTCAGTTATCAATCGAGCGGTGGACGCACTACCTGTCGAACTACATCTGCCGGGTTACAGATTCTGTGGACCGGGCACGAAACTTGAAGAAAGATTAGCGCGTGGTGATCGCGGAATCAACCAATTAGAAGAAGCCTGTCGCGAACACGACATCGCTTACGCTCAATACAAAGACAACGAAAGTAGACGTATTGCAGATCGTAAACTCGCCGAAAAAGCGTGGGGACGGGTAAAGGCGTTGGATTCGGGTATTAGCGAACGAGCTTATGCGACAGCAGTTGCAGCGACTATGAAAGCAAAATCAGCAATAGGAAGAGGTCGACGTCGTAAAAATGAAAAGAATGTGAGTAGTCGTGGTCGTGGTGCTGGTGGTGGGATGAAGAAGAGGAGGAAGAGAACTGTCCGAACCGCTAGGAAAAAGAAGAGAACTGCGTCCGGATTGTATCTACGTCCGTACCGAAAAAACTAATTCACATACCGCTCCGCCCGTTGTCCGAAGATGAATTACGTGTATACGCAAAAAACCTGAACATACCGTATTTTAGAGATGTTTACATGCGCAACGCATTACCGAATACAGCGCCGTGGAAGAACGAAAGCGTCATCGTAAATTTGGACGACGAGAGCGGACCAGGAACCCACTGGGTATGTTACAAGAAGCGTGGAAATCGAGTACACTATTTTGACGGGTTTGGTAATTTACGTCCACCTTTCGAGCTGATGCAATATTTTGGTGATACAGCCGACGTTCGTTACAACTATGAACGGAAGCAAGCTCCTAACACGGTCATCTGCGGTCATTTATGTTTAGACTTTTTATCGTCTTCTGATCAGTAAACTTCAGCATGTCGTCGCTAACGGTCACCGTGACGGGTACCGACGCTGCGAATCTCGTGTGTAACTTTTTCCCACCTCTTGAGTTGTACGGTGAATGGTACGTTGGACTATTGGATTTTACATCGTATAATTCAATACCAAACGTTACTGAAGGAAAAAATAATGCATTTCCAGTAAAAATTTCCAAGGATCAGTGGTCCGTCATCAAGTTGCCTACCGGCACCTACGAAATTAGTGATATCGAAACGTATCTGCAGAAACAGTTAGGCGAGAACAATCAGTTTACGTCCAAACAACAACACATTAAAGTGTGAAATTTACTGTAAGCATGTCATCGACTTTTCGCATACACCGAATACCATTGCAAGTATGTTAGGATTCAAGGAGAATCAGCAGATGGAAGCGTATATAACACACGAGTCGAACGTACCCGTCGACATAATCAAAGTTAACACCGTTCACGTACGGAGTAATATCGTACAGGGTGCGTACAAGGACGGCCAGGACCAGCACACGTTGCATTCGTTTTATCCGACCGTGGCACCAGGTTTCAAAATAGTTGAAACACCGACAAACGTAATATACTTACCGGTAAACGTACAACGCGTAGACAACATAATTTTGTCTCTCGTTGATCAGGACGGGGATTTAGTCGATTTTCGCGGAGAAGTTATCACGATACGACTGCATCTGAAAATATGGGATTGTATTTCGGACAAACGTCACCTGTAAAAAGGGAGTGTGTACGAAAGAAACATGGTAGTCGGTGTTCAACGTTGAAGCGATTGACATCAAGGAACAAGCGTTTCTTACTTTCACTTGGATTCAAATTATACGATTAAAATAATGTCGGGTGAAATTCTAGCTATCGAACGAGGAGCGGCTTTCGATAACAGAATCGTTGAGTTCGAATATCGTACGCACGCACCGTATGCTTCCACCCGATACGGTAACAACGATGAAATACGTATACCCATCCAACAACAGGATGTTTTCACTTTACCGGCGGAGAGTTTTCTGTACATCGAAGGAACATTGACCAAGGTTAACGCTACCGACACAGCGTTGAACGTGAAATTAATCAACAATGCAATGGCTTTCTTGTTTGAGGAGATCCGTTACGAAGTGTGCGGTGTGAAAGTAGATCGTACGAAAAACGTTGGAATTACGAGCGTTGTTACTATCGAGCAATGAGCATGAAAGAAAGCATCTAATCAATGCAGGATGGGTGACGACAACCGACGAGTCGTTGACAGTACACGAGAGTACCGGTGATTTTACGTTTTGTCTTCAGTTGAAAATGCTACTCGGTTTCAACGAAGACTATACACGCATCATGCTGAACGTTAAGCAAGAATTGATTCTGTTGCGTACCTCTACCGATCAGAACGCAATGGTGCTAAAAGAATCGGGTGCAACTGCAAACGGTAATCTCGTAATAAACAAAGTACACTGGAAGATGCCCTATGTGTGCGTGTCAAACAAGTACCGAATACCACTATTGGAGCACATCGAGGAGGATCATGAACTAGTGATGCCGTTCCGCAGTTGGGAATTGCACGAGTATCCCGTTCTACCGACGACAAATCGACATTCGTGGACCTTGAGACATCGTCACAGTTGGAAAAACCTCGATATGTAATATTAATATTTCAGACGGATAGGAAGAACAATATAGCGAAAAACGAGAATCACTACAATTTAACGAATGTCAAGCTTTTTCTGAACGATAAATACTATCCGTACGATAACCTGAACCAGGATATCGATAAAAAACGTTACGCCCTGTTCTACGACATGTATACACGTTTCCAAACATCATACTACGACCGTCGCAACAGAACGCCTCTTTTGACACCTAATGAATTTATAACGAAAGCACCGTTGTTTGTCATCGATTGTTCCAGACAAGAAAAACCAATCAAGTCGTATGCCGTTGATGTGCGTTTAAATTTGAATCCAGTAAAAATTTTCCAGATAAAACCACCGCTTACGCTTTGAATATACACGATAGGATAGTACAGTACACAGCGTTGTCGAATACTGTTCATCGTTTGTCACAAAAAAACTTGATCAACCCTCTACTAGTTTATAAAGATAGGTATTAGCGAGCTCTACATAACAACAACCTCAGTCCATTTCAACGATGGAAGGTGACTGTGACAGCAGCAGCAGCAGCCATTGTGAGTATAACGTTTACTTGTCTCTTGCATATCCGATCAACTCGTACTCTAAGTTCGTTACCGTCGGACTGTATAAAGAACTCAACTGTGAACCGGGTGTTTTGTTTACAAACGGAAAAAAGAAACGTATATTACTTGATTTTTCTGAGTGGAATTACTTGATGATCTTTCGTGAACAGTTACTATCCAGTATGTTATTGTACGAAGAAGGTGAAAACCGTGAAAATAAAAAGAGTGTGATGATCAGTCATCACTTTGGGAAAACGTTTGTTCGGATTAACGGTAGTAAGAACGAAACATTTGTTTTCACAGAACCCGAGTGGATGCGTTTTGATTATTTATTAACCGTACTAAAGAAATATCTTATTCGCTTGTATTATGATCAAGATCACTTCAAATCGTACATTAATCAAGTAGTAGCCAAGGGGTGTTATGTACCACCATCCTTCTTTTTCCCCTCGTTTTTTCGATTGGAAAGCAGTCGTCACGACCAACAGCTAACATTTGATCGTCTTTACGATGAACTGGTGTTGGAAGGAAAAGTAGAGGGGGAATTTCAAAAAATTAACGTACTCGATGCGGACATGTGTCACTCGGAAAAATGAACTTGAATAGGACGGTTATTGCCGAGTTTGAAGAGTTTCGCGGTGACAAAAATGAATATGTAATCAAAGAGTTCGTTACAGTTGACATAACAACCGGACGTTTTGTTATCGTGTTGTTCGCTCCACCATACGAAAGTGCACGACTGCACCAGAAATTCCGAAAAATCAATGACTGGTTGGAAACACATTATCACAGGATACGATGGAACGATGGTAATGTACCGTACCAGAATATGGTACGCATCGTTGCAGACATTTTTTCAGATTATCCTGTTGTCTATACAAAAGGGTTTGAGAAGGCAAATTTCTTACGACAGTTGTATCACCATGGTGAGGTGATTGACTTAAACGATATTCAAGCACCTGTAGTTCCTAGATCCTTTGTACCCATCATACAATGTCCTGTTCCTCATCGTCAACCCGTTACCACTCCCCCTTTACACTGTGCATTGCGCAAAGCTTTGTTTTATGCAGAATGGTTGCGGCAACGATATAAAATATAGTCGGTTGTGAACATGTTTTCATCATGGTGTTGGTTTGAATGCTACGTGGCAGAAATGTCCATAAACGTAGAATTAGGTACCGTAGTGTGTGCGTGTGTGCTAACCTTGACTACGTCACTGTCGCGGTAGAAATACTCATACACGTAGTCCTGGTAGTTCGAGACGAGTCACTGGCACGGTAGATATACCTGTAAACTCACCAAGAACCAGCATGGGTGTGAAAATTACTCATTACGGTACAGCAAATGTGAATACGCATCATGTATGAACAACATATTCACCCGATTAAAAAAAGTAAAAAAATAAAATAAATAAAAAAGTAAATAAAAAAAATATGTACTGCTTTTACACATTGGCTTAGCATTGCATAGTGTATCTTTATTATTATCTACCACTCTACTAGTCAATAGTACAGCGATAGATAACGTGGAGTAAGCCTGCTTTACGAATCTGTAAAGTTGGGGAAACCACGTTAAAAAAAGCGTAGCAGGCTCTCATTCGCCTCCCTCAGGCTGCTAGGAAGAGGATGAGAGGTAAAAAAATAAAAGTATAACGAAATGTTTATTTATTTAATAATAAATAAACTTATATTGTGCTTTTATGATTTTACACATAGGACGACAGTAGATATCACTCGTCCACCTCATGATTACAAGTAAGAGATGAGAAGTATAAGTACAGAAATAATTACAGTTAAGCGATAACGGCCCTTGGTGTAGTGGATGCACGCCTGTTTGGTGTACCGGAGGTCCCGGGTTCAAATCCCGGAGGGGCCATAATTTATTTTTATGTAAAAAATTAATATCCAATGACATACCATTGTTACAGTCGAACACATGCGTCATGTGGTCGTACATTTCGGTGTTAAAATTTCGGACACCAAAAATTTCGGGTAACCCCATCCGTTGATTTAAACATTTTGGGTACTAAATTTCAGACACCAAAAATTTCGGGTACCCCCATCCGTTGTTTTAAACATTTCAGACATCACGCCCTCTACGTCGTCGTCGTCGAACCAGCTATCATATCCACCCAGCCTCCTGTTTCGTCATAACCAGTGTTTTATACATGCGTCATGTGGGCGTACCCACAAATTTCGGCTACCCCCATCCGTTGTTTTTATCATTGAGGGTACTAAATTTCAGACACCAAAAATTTCGGGTACCACCATCCGTTGTTTTAAACATTTCAGACATCACGCCCTCTACGTCGTCGTCGTCGAACCAGCTATCATATCCACCCAGCCTCCTGTTTCGTCATAACCAGTGTTTTATACATGCGTCATGTGGGCGTACCCACAAATTTCGGCTACCCCCATCCGTTGTTTTTATCATTTAGGGTACCAAAATTCAGACATTAAAAATTTCGAGAGAGAACGATTGTTTTGTTACATCAAAATAAACCAAAACGCGGAAGTGTTTTAACATTCGGACACCAGCTGCCAGGGCCTCTGTGTGATGTCATAAACTGGAACCCGGTTAGGACGTACCCACAAATTTCGGGTACCCCCATCCGTTGATTTAAACATTTCGGGTAACGGTACCCGATACCCCCAAAATTTCGAGTAACGGTACCCGATGACATCGCCTCTGCGCGTCCGGGCAACCGCCGAATTCCGGGTACCCCCATCCGCTACACATTGTTTTCGGCTACCAAATTTTGGACATGCAGAAACCACGGCCTCCGTGACGTCTTGAAACAGGTTTTAGCCATGCGGACGCCAGCGACTAGGGCCTCTGTGTGACGTCATGAACTGGAACACGGAAGTGTTCCAGTCACACATACACACAAAACAGTGACGTCACATGGACAGCTCGGACACCAGCTGCCAGTGCCTCTATGACGTCATGAACTGGAACCCGGTAGTATTTCAACTGGGGGTTCCCCAACCCATTGTTTTCACACCGCGGAAGCCAGCTACCAGTGCCTCTCTGTGACGTCATCGCCATTGTTTTCTAACTCTCACTTTTATACTACTAAAGATTTATCCATGTTCTAAATAACTAAAACCGTAATTAACATAACTTCAAAATTATATTCCGTCAACCGACATAAAAAATATTTATGCGCTACACTACACAAAATATTTTTCATATCCTGTGAACATAAAGAAAGTCTAGTGTAATTATATATGTATTTTATAATAACAAATATTTCAGCAAATCATAAATAGTGATTAAAAACAATTTTATAATTCTTGATTTTGAGATTTTATTCTGTTCATTTATTCAAATATATTATTATAAAACGCGTTTTATCAAAGCAATGAACTTAATAAATGTATTATATTATTGATTCAAATAATTATTTTTATAAAACAAAAATAGGCCAATAAATAATTATACCTATAGAATACATTCAAATTTGATACAATATTTTATTGATTCAATAAATAACCTTTTTGGATTTTTTATTTAAAAACGCTTTCACTGTTTCGATTCGATAATCGATTTACGATAAACTAGTATCTATCAAACTAAACAACAGCTTAATTATAGATGTACTTACCTTTCAAAATTAAGAAATCGCACTGAAGTAAATTTTATGAACTTCCACTTGTTATCACTACCGACGTAATAGCAAGAATAATGCTATTGTGTAATGAAACCGCTCGAGGTTAAAGGTAATAAGCAAGTCTATGCATGTTCAAACACAAGTTGAAGCAGCGCACTGCTCGCGTGCTATTCTGTTCAGAGAAGTATATGCATTGCATGTTCAAACAAGTTCAAGCAGCGTCCTTTACAAATTCTGCGTTAATTTATTAATAAAATAAATTATTAGTTTATAAAATGTTTCCTTTTGAGAATTATAAAAATTTACTAGATTTTTGTAAGTTTATAGTCAACTTTTATTGTTTAATGTGTTTAACATAGATTGCCGTAATAAATGTTTTAAACAATGAATCACCGTCCAATCTTTCATATCTCTGAAATCTTTAAATATTGTGATATGTATCACAATCTCACGAAATTAAATTAATGCTGGGATTTTCCGTTCTCCCCTGAAACGGAAAAACGGTTATTTAATTAAACATACCGCTCTTTTATGATTGTTTTCTTTAGAATCAAGAATTGTAAATATTTTTAGCTTTTAGACATTGTAACGTACCAAATTTGGTAGTTACATAGAGTAAACAATTATTACGTCAAGTGACGGGAGATCATGAAAATATTTGTAAGTACGTAAAATAATGTAAACAAAAGGTGTGTATCTACAGATATATTATTTTAAAATTCCAACAAAGCAGAAGGAAGTGTAATATAGCATCATCGAGTACAAAAGAGAGAAAGAAAATGACCATGAGCCAATATAAAATGTTAGAAACCAGGCCCAATAGATTCCAAACAGTGAGGGGAACCAACAAAAATAATAACTATTTAAGAAGAAAAGAAGACAACAGACTCCAAACAGTGAGGGGAAGCAACAAAAATAATAACTATTTAAAAAGAAAAGAAGACAACAGACTCCAAACAGTGAGGGGAAGCAACAAAAATAATAACTATTTAAAAAGAAAAGAAGACAACAGACTCCAAACAGTGAGGGGAACCAACAAAATAATGCCTATTTAGAATGAGAAGAAGAGACAACTCAAGAGCAACTACAATGATGGCAAACCAACCGATCTATTTATAAATATAAATACTATGGAACAGCGACTAATACAAATGGAGATATTGAAGAAGACGTTTAAACCAAAAGAAGAAAGGAAGAAGATGAGCAAGGAAACATGACATGAAGAGTGAAGATAATGTATGGACAATACAAGAAATCACCATTCACCAAGTATACAAGGAACTCTACTAGTGACCGGAAGAAGAATAACGATTATCAACTATGAAGAAACAGTGTTTAGCATATTTAAGCAATCACAAACAGTAATAGTGAAAACTTAATGTAAGTGTGAGAACCTGTAACAAGTTAACCAATTTTAACCCAAATAAACCCCACAGACAATACAAGTGAGAAGGTTTATAACAGAGGAAAATGTGTTACCTTTATAGTGGAAACATCGAAGATTAAATAGTTAAAATGCACAGACAATTAGTGTGACCAATTTAATTAAGATTGTAATCCAAAATAGATAATCATAAGACCACCAAGAGAAATTGTAAGATAGAACAGTAAAATCATTGTTCATAGAAACTGATAATAAAAGCTTTGTAAATTTTAAAATGAAATATAACTGAATGGCACGGCAACACAGAATAAAATATAAAGAAAGTCCAGAAGAAATAATAACAAACAAGCTAGTTTGTTAAGTATCAAACAACCAATGTACCAGAAATTAGGTACAACACAACAAGAAATGTAATACCATTAGATTAAGAATACTTGTGTTATTGTTTAGAAAAATAGTGTAAACATGTGTATTAATCAACAATTACACCATTGTAATAGAATACCATAATGAAGTCATAATAGTAGAAGCAAATACTGCATAAGAATATGTTGCACTTTGATACATAACCTCATAGGGAATGCACCTACAGTATAACACAAAATCATATATGTTAATTAAACCAAGCAACCATCAACAATTGTTTCAATGAAAGATTCATTATAAATAATGATGCACAATAATAAATAATATTTTATACTGAAATACACAGTAAATAAAGCAGGTTAAATATGATAGCACAAAGCTAGAAGAAAAGGTACCCAATGTGACAAGTTGGTTAAGCAAAATACAATATTAAAACTTATTCAAGGATTACTGAAAATGTTACCAGTAGTTAGAAAAATATCTAGTACTACTATGAGAACAGATCATAAGTATAATAATAATAGTTTTATAATCAAACTATTGAAAACTAAATGACTATGATTGTGGAACCAAATGTAAACAAACACTATGTAACAAGTTAGTTAAGCAAAATGCACTATCAAAACTTTTCAAAGATGAATAAAAATGTTATCAGTAGTCAGAGAGATATCTGATACTACTATGAGAACACATATCAAATATAATAATAGCAAGTTAGTTGTTGATTTATTAAAAACTAACTGACTGTCATGGCAAAACCTGATGTAAACAAACCCAATACTAAGAATTGGAAAGCTTTCAGATAGCGAAAGACTGATAAATACATTAAATAAACAAGGTACTATAGTTGTACACTAGTTTAATTTGTAACATTATATACCTTATGTGGTAAAATAATTGACAAAGTAACAATTTAAAGAAAAGAGAACAGAAGGTGTTTTGATAAGACTATTAGTATATGCAAAACAACATTTTTCATATAACAAAGTGTAAACCAATGTAAATAAATGTATCTATTATTATTAGAATGCCAAACAAATGTAATTAAATAAGAAATAATAGTGTTATAAGCGATTATAAATAATCGAATATGGACGTTTGAGGACGCCATTACCAAATATTGTTTGAATAGTAATTGCACCTATTTTCTGTATTAAACAAATGAGAAATGGACCCAAAACGTTTAATAAAAAGTGTTATAGGGTAATTAAAGCAAGATATGGTGAAATAAACTTATTAATATTAATATTCACCATATGGGTTTTGTGAAATGTTGTAGTGAGTTAATAATGGACGGATTTTATCCTTGTTTAGACTTTATTTAAAGCCCAAGGTGTCTGCGATCTATTGCCACTAACTATTCAACGATACGACAATTAATAAAAAAGTTATAGCAATTATAAACTTTTTAATCATTTTGTGTATCAACGCTTACGTCACTATAGTCTCTAACCCATATACGAAATTGGTAAAAAATTAAGAGTTTTATTTAACCGAGATGTTTTGGGGTAGAGAGTTCGACAATTTAAACCAATCAAATGAATTAAAACAACCAGACAAGCAAGAGACGCTAATGTGAAGCGTTCAGTCATCATTCATTCGTCAAAGAGTCTACAGGCATAATTCAACGGGCAAGGTTGATGACGAAATGTATTAAGTTGTATTTAAATTGTGCGCGACACGTTCAATAGTTACGCTATACACACATAACCTGTACACAACAAAGAAATAACGAGTGTCCAGTGCGAAGTGAATTCAAATAATAAACACGGCCAGTGTATAATAAAGGTCGTGTTTTCGAGTTTTGTGTTTTATAAAAAGAGTACTATATTATTATTATTTAACAAATAAAATGGAAATAATAATTTCTGTTAATGAACGGAGAATTATTGTTTGGGTACTACTCTAGTCAGAAGTACCGAAGTGTATTAAGATAATTATCAGAATTAAATAAAAGAATTATCTCGCATTTATTAACTTAAAAAATAAATGTTTTACGATTTTATCGTAATTAAAGAAGTCAATATTAATTTAAATATTACAAATATGAGTGTAATGAATAGTCGCTCATTTGACTCATTTCGTTTGATTTGACTAATAAATAATTTTATTGCGAAAAATATTCTAATTAACTGATAGTTACACATCAAATGCATTATGAATAAAATATATGTGTTTAGATTATTAAGAATTCAATGAATAATTTACTTATCCACAATAACTACTTACGTTTATTAACTAACCTAGAAATAATAACGACAACTTTGTCACTTTTGCATAATTCTGTTCTCAAGTAATATAAATCAAATGAAAGCTATCACAAGAGTTTTTTTATTATAGACTTTTTTTCTCTTGCCAATAAATGATTTTTATAACCAACTAATAAATAATAATAGTAATTTTTAACAGTGCAGCACAAAGCACGTGTTATCAAAGTAACTGCTGTGTCTATTATATTCAGCGTACGATAGTACGATAGTTATCGATTTTATGGTACCGACTTTTATTTTTAATATTTGTTTGTTTTTTTGTATTAATTCTTTATTAAATATTGTCAGAAAAGATAACATCTTGTATCTGGTATCATGCAACTTCCAAGAACACACGAACTTGGTAATTTAACTGTGTAAAGAGGACATAACCTCGCTAACTAAAATTATTGTATCAGATCTCAGTGTTACCAGCCTTGAGGTTAAAAGAGTTTAAACAATTGTTCATAATAATTATTATTTTGTAAAGATATTAGTGATTGATTGTTTATTTAAAAGAGTTAATGGCATTTCAGAACTGTTAATAAATCTCAATTATTTTTTACCAGTGGAAAGAGTTTTTGATTTCAAAATTAAAATTGTTTAATTTTCATAACTAGTTCTATCAGAAGGTGGCGGCAGAATTTGAATGTCCATTACAATTCAAATTATAATTAAGCCCTTATTTTATTTTATTGTGCATATGTATTACTTAGGATATTCAAGTAGAATATCCACATATATGTATAAAGTATATGTTGCAGCAGAAGAAATCACCAAACAGAACATTGATAACATCCACATATGGCAAGTGGGGAGGTGAACAGTGAAGTGCTAAAATACTTTTTTAAATTGAAAGATTTAAACGGGAATACCCACCCAACTATTATTAATAATCAACACTACTAATAATAATTCCAATTTTAAATCTAAATCTTATTATCTTATATATCGTTGCAACCGTCATTTATCGTTACAACATAAACAATATAAATACGCTACGCACTGTAAATTTTTAGGGAACGAAAAAATCGATATGTGAAATTTTCTATTAATTGGGTATTTAACACATCAATATTTTTCTCACACTTACTGCCAAAATGCCGCCCCCAAATTTTGGCTCCCCGGACAAATGTCCGGGTTGCCCGCCCCTAAAGCGGGCGCTGCATTCGTAAATCTAAGACCGACCAAGAGGTTCGGAACAAGTGCTACCGGGAGAACTGATTTGCATGCAACTTCAACACAAGTTGTGGCAAACCCCATAACGCGATTTTGAATTATTATTTTTGAGAACCTGTTGTACCTATTTTATGAAAACTTTTGATTTGTTTCTATGGAAAAAACAGTACATAATTTTAATTCTACATTTCTGCAAATATTGTAACAAGACCAAAATCTGTACTTTTAAAGACAAATAATAAACCATGAAGAGTAGCACAGATATAGAAACAAGCAGTATTATTACTATCAAGTAAAATTGAAGTCCCAAATAGAAAGGAAGGTGTAGACCAAATTAACACACCAAACCCAATAACTCATATGACTATGACCAACAACTATACTAGTTAGACAATACCCAGATAGATTAGGAGCAGTAAATAAAGAAAATAATAATAAAACAAAGAGTACAGTACAACTTTAGAGGAAATATTTAAATATTAAATATATATTTAATATGTAACAAATGTATAGTAACTAGTTCACTAAATGTAATTAAGAATAAGAGGTAAAGTGATTCGAGGTAAAATAAAAAAATACAACAGTGTCAAAGTAAAAAAAACAGTGAAAATAATCAATGACCATCCCACAGACAATATAATAAGGATGAAGATCAAAGACGAATAAAGACCGATCCAAAATGGACTGTAAACACAGATATAATATTGTTATTTGTTAATCACAAAGCCAATTGTTTAAAAGTGTGTTGTTATTTAGCATTAGGTGAAGTTGCAGTCATTAAGACATGATTTTTAGTTAAGAGTTTTGTTTAGTTTTGAAGGAGTTAATATTACTAGAAACCAAGGAATAAATAAGTTCAAATAATAATTTCCCAAAATGTCATATCAATCAGTCTCCATAATTCTAAAATGTTCTGTTTTGTAAAAGTAAAATCCCAAAACTAGTTATTAAGTTACAAATACAGGTCATGAGTGGTACCAAATTATTCATAATTTTACCAGAAAAAACAACATGTAAATTATATTAAGTCTGATTATGTAATAATTAAGGAGTAATTTGGGTGTAAAATATAAAAATAATGTATTTTTTATAACCGGTGTCATGTGACACCTAAACCTCACAAAATGGACCAATAAGATCATAGTAATTTCTGGTAAACTCAGTGAAATAAGAAGAAATTAAAAACACTTTATTGTTAGACACGAGAGAGTTCGGTTGAGTTCAGTGCACATACAAAAATGACAAAATTTATATAAGGGAATCTAATCTGAGAAGGAAAAAAATGTACTTAATTAATGAAAAATAATACCCAAAACTAATTAAAAATAATATTAAAAATAAAGATATAACTAAGCACGGAACAACTAACAAGAAAGAAGAATAAAATAAAACTAAATAATAACCAGTTCAACAACTGGTAATTACTTAAATTACTGTAACTGGTTACTGGTAACTGGTTAATTACTGGTACTTGTAATTAAAATCTCTACAAGTTCAACTAAACTACAGGGAATATCCAATCTACGATTTATCACTATCAACACTAAGAACGACCCAACAACATTTACAACCGATAAAAACATTATTGCACAAGAAAACGTAAGTAATAAACAGTGAACACTTAGTGACATTATTTTATTAATAAAAACATTGGGTAACCATTTCACACGATTAACAGCAGACCAAATAGACGCCATATTGCCTTCGTCAATTCTTCAAGCCCATGATGCTTTGCGGCATTAGACTAAATTAAAGGATTTCTAGTAATGTATTTTAAATTTTAATTACCATTATTTCTGTTGTGTTAGATGATAAATATTCCTATATTTGTACTGTAATGTACTCCTTGTTTTTCTTTTAATGTAAGTGAACCTTGCATACCAGTCACAAGAACTTGACGTTATAATATTAATTAAAAAAATTAAGAAATCGAACCCTGAGACAGAATCGATCTATACTATTGTTAATATGGAATACATAATTTTCCAAAAACGTGAATAAAATAAATATTGAAATTTATTATTATCAAATACAATTCCATGTGTTTTATTTCTCGAAGGTATATTCCTTACATTAATAGGATTCTCACTGAACGAGCGAAGAGCAAGAAGGCGTCAGCGTGTGGTAATTCCGATGATAACTACGAAAATAGAAATCTCAATCGGTACGTTCGAGATGGTAATCGAAGGTACTTATTAAAGAATTGTTTCTACATTACAACCGTGTTATTCAAACGTCTGAGGCAGATAACGAATTTTATTCGCCGAATCATAGAAAAATCGATGAAAGAAATCAAAAACCAACCAAACCACAAGCCAACAAATAAATATAATTAACATACATACGAGGAATAAACACCAACAGCTATACTCATTTACAAAAATATATAGTAAACCGAATTAACAGTAACGAGATAGTAAATTGGATTACAAATTAACTAATAAAAGACGAAAATCAAGGTTATATACAAAGTGGCGCTCAACTAGTGAGGCTTAAATTAGGGAATTAATAGGCGAAAGAAATAAAATAATAACGGAACTAACTTTCTAATTGGCTGCTATAGGTTCAATAAAGTAGCAAGGATGCAAAGGAGGGCGACATCGAAGAAAGGGACGAAAGAGGCCGAAAAATAAGTCGATATGGAAGAGAAGAGGTAACATCGGTTGAGGAAATAGAAACGATGGGAAGAGAGGAAGCCAGAGGAGGCCTGGACATACAAGCCATAGAACAAATGTTTAAACGTATGGAGGAAAACTCCAAGAAACAAAACGAAACTTTGAATGAAAAGATAGACAGTAGTATTAACCGATATACTGATGAAAATAATAGACAAATGACGGAAGAGTTAAAACAGACAAATGAAAAAATTGACAGTATCAAGGAAGATAATAAACAAACAAATGAAAAAATTGACAGTATCAAGGAAAAAATAAATGAGAAATTTGACAGGAATGGTGAGAGTTTAATACAAATGAATGAAAAATTTGATAGGAATAAAGAAGAAAATAATGAAAATGTTAGGAAACAAAACGAAAATAATAAACAAATGAATGAAAAAGTTGACAGTATAAAAGAAGATAATAAACAAACAACTGAAAGGTTAGAAAATAGAATTGACAGTATTAAAGAGAGTACGAAAGAAGATTTAAAGCAAATAAATGAAGAGAATTTAAAGCAAATTAACGAAAGGTTTGAAGAAAATAATAGAAACTTTGAGAAACAAAACGAAAATAATAGACAAACGAATGAGAAAATAGACGGTATTAAAGAAAGTTTAGGAAAAAAATTAACGAAAAATTGAAACCGTTAATAAAGAGATAAGATAAACTATAAACAAACAAAACCAAGAATTGAGAGAAACGATTAATGGGAGGATTGAGCAGGTTAATGAGACAATTAACCAGAAGGTGGATAAAAACGATGAAGATAGAAAACAAGAAATAGCCAACACGAATGAAAGGTTGGAACAAGTCAACGAAACCATTGAACGACATAGGGTAGATTCGGGTGCCAAAATAGACCAGGTAAAAGAAGACAATCGTGTTCGAATGGAGGTAATACAAAAGGAACAAGAAAACTTGGAGAAGGTACAGAAACAATGTGGAGAAAGGTGTGACCACATTGACGCTGCAATGACCAAAATAACCGGTCAAGTCCGTCAGAACCAAGAAGAAATCGAACTGATTCGAACCAGACCGACTCATATTGCTAGTATCCCCATAATCGAAAATCGCGAGGGAATTAACTTCAAAAATTACTGGAGAAACCCTATGGAATTCCTAGCGAGGATCGAAGAACATTTTAATAAACACCGTATAACAAGATGGAATTCGAATCGAGAAATGTTGGACGAGTATTTTAGGGAAACGACTGACAATTGGTGGACGGCGACGAGAAATGACATTACCGATAATCCACAGTTTAAAAAATTATTTAAGGAAAATCCTGGTCAGAATCCACCCAAAACATCATACGGGACATCTGTCATGGGAGATATGACGTCAATCGAGGTAATTCACCAACCACGTACTTCCTAGGAAAGGTGTGTTTGGCTAGACACCTGGAGCCGAAAATACCCGAGGAATGCCTCGTTACTAAAATGGCGTATCATTACGATGAAGGAATCGCTAGAGCCCGCCTAGGCAGTCAAAAAAAGCCATACATGCAGTGGCCGACTTACTGGAGAACTACGAACATGAAAATTATTACCGAAGAAGCAGACAGAGAACCGATCGATACGAGGGGAGAAATAATAACCATGGAAGTAATAATTTCAATACTAATAACAATAGGAATAACTATAACTATAATAATAGTAATACTAATAATAATAACCCAAATAATAATACTAATAATAATAACCATCAAATGAACCCCAACCGAATTAATATAAATTCAAATAATAATAATAATAATAATAGAAGCAATCAGTATAATAGTTATAATAATAATCGCCCATGAACACTTAGTGACATTATTTTATTAATAAAAACAGTGGGTAACCATTTCACACGATTAACAGCAGACCAAATAGACGCCATATTGCCTTCGTCAATTCTTCAAGCCCATGATGCTTTGCGGCATTAGACTAAATTAAAGGATTTCTAGTAATGTATTTTAAATTTTAATTACCATTATTTCTGTTGTGTTAGATGATAAGTATTACTATATTTGTACTGTAATGTACTCCTTGTTTTTCTTTTAATGTAAATGAACCTTGCATAGCAGTCACAAGAACTTGACATTATAATATTAATTTAAAAAATTAAGAAATCGAACCCTGAGACAGAATCAATCTATACTATTGTTAATATGGAATACATAATTTTCCAAAAACGTGAATAAAATAAATATTGAAATTTATTATTATCAAATACAATTCCATGTGTTTTATTTCTCGAAGGTATATTCCTTAAATTAATAGGATTCTCACTGAACGAGCGAAGACCATTGTTAAGAATTGTAATTGTTTAATAAAGATGTTAAAATAAAAAATTTGATGTGTAGATGCCTAGCTAAGTATTTTAATAATGTCGTGGAGTTAAATTGGCTAGGAACATGAAAATAATGGTAGATAAGTGGACTGTATTCAAACACATTTATTGTACGTAAATGGTACAATCGATTTAGATTTGATGAAGGTTAGCTAAGCCTTCAGGCATCATGACGTCTGAGAAAAAATTGTATTTTAAGAAATGAACCGCAATTATGCAACACTAAAACAAAAAATGAAACAATTTAGGCCAAAGGCCCTACATAATATGTTGCGACATGAAAATAATTAAGCCGACAGGCGAAACGCAACGAGCGTAGCTAAACGTCTGTCGTGTTTGAAAGCTCAGAGCACTGTGACTGTCATATCTGCCAGTAGCAAGCAAAAGTAAATTATGAATCAGATTAGCCAACCGTCCATCAATATAATTCCCACATTACAAATACCAACATTATTGTACATAACTGCCCGCAAAAAATCGAGCGATTTTTTTTTTGTAATACATTGTTAACAACCTATATTATAAAAAGAAAACACAAGCATGTATGTTCTTACTAATAGAGATTAACCATTAGTAATTTGATGTCTTACTTATCGACATTGGAATGTCAGATAACAAAGATTATAACATTAAATTGTCCAGAAATAAAACCTTGGACTGGTAGATAATGATAAAGTTAAACAGGCCAAAGTTGGCTTGCAAACTGACTCATACATGATTATAAACATGCATGAATCAGCAGACATACATACAATGCAGAACATGATAGCTTGATAATGAATAATCTGTGACTCATCCTTTGATGGGCCAGATTTAAATTGCAAATATTTATGCAAATCATGATTAATAATTTAAGCCAGTCAAAGCCAGCTGATTTATACATAATAAGATTGCATCTTATATGAAATGAATAAACAAAGATTATTACAAAACGTTACATGCATATAGAAACATAGATTAAGCATAACGCTGTTGTATAATAATTAAATAGCGCATGCTATACCAAACAATTGCAAGAATGCACAAATACATCGACATGCGAGAATAGATGATGCATTGTTGCATAGTTACAAGTATATAAATGCAATAACATGTGTGTCATAATCACAAATATATGAATACAATAATATAGGTGCGATACATGATCATAAAATACAAATACAAGAATATGTGTAAAAATATATGCGTGGTGTACAATCATAGACAACAGATGCGGGTACAATAATATGTGCTACATAGATACAAAGTATATGGATACAAAATATGTGAATCAAATGTTGTATACAAGAAAATGCATAAAATACTTGAAAGCTTTACACATTAAATAAATTGACCCTTGCTTCAAGTAAAACAAAACAATTTCTGTATTGAAAAGATACAAACTAAAGCTCATGGTAAAAATAAAAGTGCTTATATAACTAACATAATCTTCTTTGAAACATTAACATATGTTTGGTAAATACAGACATTTAATTTTTAACAGAAAATAAGCGACATCCTTTAATTTATATAAAGAAAACATCCTGAAAAACTGACCCAATATAGTAATACAATGATAGAGACATAATAGTAGATACAATAATAGTAGACTAACCATTTAAAGATACATAACCATGGTAAATACAATAGAGAAAGAACATAATAATGTACATGCATAGTATTGATATAATGATATCAAATTCAATGATATATAGCAGTAAAATAGACATATCCGAAAGGATGTAAAATGTATAATATGCGTATACATAATACATAACGATTGTGTTAAGAAGTTACATTGATATAGTGTCTACGGTTCGTCCCGCGCTGGCACCAAACAGAACTTGTGAATTGGTCTGCGAAAGGTGTCAACAGGCGTGCGAACGTCAACTACCCTAATGAACTTGTCTGGTCCGGGAAATGTGGCTGTGATTACCCCAAATTTCCATGCTAATGGAGGCAAGTTATCTTCGATTAGAAGGACTAGGTCACCAATGGAGACGTTTTCTTTAGCGAACTTCCATTTGTGACGCTGTTGCAATTGGTGTAGGTAGTCGCGCGACCATGATTTCCAGATAGCTTGGACAAACTTCTGGAGAAGTTGCCAACGGCCGAGACGACAGATAGGAACGTGTGACAAATCAGGATCAGGTATTGCCGTTAATGGTGCACAGATTAAAAAGTGGCCAGGGGTAAGTGGCACTGGATCGTTTACATCCGATGAAACGGCAAATAATGGACGTGAATTTAGACAGGCCTCTACCTGTGATAAAACCGTAGTAAACTCCTCAAGTGTGAGTATAGACTTGCCGACAACGCGGCGCAAATGATATTTCAAGCTCTTTATACCGCTTTCCCAGAGCCCACCAAAATGAGGTGACGAAGGAAGAATGAATGACCACTTAATACCGTGAGAAGTTGCAAATGATTGAATTGTTAAAGTGGCATCTTTGCTATGCCAAAGATTGTAAAGCTCACGCAAGACGTTGCGGGCCTTCCTAAAGTTCGTGCCATTGTCAGAATACAATTGGCTAGGTATGCTTCTACGGGCCATGAAGCGACGTAAGGAGGCTATAAAAGCATTGGCTGTGAGGTCGGAAACCAATTCCAAATGAATGGCCCTAGTGGCTAAGCAAATGAATAGAGCCACATATGACTTGGACAGAGTCCTAGATCTCTGCCCGCCATGACGGATCATGAAAGGACAACCATAATCCACTGCACAAAATAAAAACGGCCTGGAGGGAGTAACCCTAGGAGTTGGCAAGACACCAAGACTTTGAGCTTGATATTTAATATTGAATCTGAGACATTTGATGCAGCTACGAATGATGGAACGAATCACTATCTTGGCGTTAACAATCCACCAGCGTTGGCGAAGTGAATGATGGACAAGTTGAGCGCCAGCGTGGAGAAGTCGAATATGCTCACTCTCAATTATGAGGCGAGTGATGTGAGCCGAAGGATGCAAAACAGTAGGATGCTTATTATCATAGGGTAGCTGCGACTGCTGTAGACGTCCGCCGACATGCATGATGCCGAACTCATCAAGAAATGGGTCAAGAGAAGACAGTTTACTCCTTATAGAGACAGAAGCACCATTTCGAAGGCAATTAAGCTCAGTAGCGAAATGGATCGACTGGGATTGCTTTATGAAAAAGTTAAGTGTAGAATGAATTTCAGTAGGGGTGAGAACTCCCGAAATTTTCTATGCCTTTAAGGATCTAGCATTTTTGATAAATCGAAAACAATAAGTGTACACGCGGGTCAGTCGGTGCAACGAGGAAAAGTCCTTGGAGAGATCAATAGGTAAGATAGAAATTAGAGAAAGCTTGGAGGCTTGTTTCTCCTCAACGGAACATTCAGGCAGCGGCACCTTAGAAGGTGAAAAAGGTGAAAAAACATTGGGCTCAGAAGATTGAGACAGACAAGTAGGACCATGCCACCAAAGCGAACAATCGCGCAAAACGTCAGGGTGACATCCTCTAGAAATAATGTCCGCAGGATTATATTGGGAATCAATATGATGCCATGTGTGGCTTTCAGTGAGACGCTGAACCTCAGCAACACGATTAGCGACGTAGGTCTTCCACCTAGAAGACTGAGCATGAATCCAATAAAGAGATACCATGGAATCGGAATAGATGTGTACGCTGTTGACAAAGGAACGGAAAGCAGAGGTGACCTTGAATAGAAGTCACGATAACAACAAACAAGCACAGAGCTCATTGCGGGGTAATGAAACCTGTCGAAGTGGAGCCACACGAGATTTAGAACACAAAAGGTGACAAGAGGCCAATAAATCTTGATAAATAACTCTAATGTAAATGCAACATCCATAACCCTTTTCAGAGGCATCCGCGAATCCATGTAATTCAATTAACTTGGGCTCAGACTTGCTGCGTATGGAGCGTGGAACAATAATTTCACCAATTAAATACAACTTGTCGCATAATGAACGCCAATACGAATATAATTGCTCAGAAATTGGCTCATCCCAACCAAGACTGCACAACCACAGTTGCTGCATAAACTGTTTGTAAAGGAAAACAATTGGACCCATAAGTCCCAATGGGTCGTAGATACCCGCTATAATTGACAGGATTCTTCTCTTAGAAATACTTGAATCAACTGGAAGTGACTTGATGTCAAACATGAATGAATCTGCAGCGTTGTTTCAAAGAATGCCCAACGTGCGCACATTGCCTTGTTTGTTTAACGGAAGTGATGAATTACCATGATTAGTGACTACATTTGGCTCATTTGAGGCCCATTTATGTAGAGTAAAGCCATATTGACTCAACAACGTACTTAAGTCAGATTTTAATTTGATCAAATTAGAAATGGTGTCTGCACCGGTCAACAAATCATCGACATAAAAATCATTAATTATAGCTGAAGCAGCGTCAGGAAATGAAGCTTCACTATCCTTACCAATCTGAATGAGGCAGCGAGTTGCCAAGAATGAAGCGCTAGCAGTACCGTATGTTACAGTTCGCAGCACGAAATGTTTAAATTGTTCAAGCCATAGAATTTTTTTAAATCACGCCATAGAATAAGTTGGTAATGACAATCGTTATCAGAAACTAGAATTTGCCGATACATCTTCTCGATGTCAGCGATTAGAACATAATTGTGTGTACGAAATCGTAAAAGAATGGAGAAAAGATCTTGCTGGACATTTGGGCCCACTAACAAAATATCATTGAGAGATAGACCATTGCTAGTTTTAGCAGAAACATCAAGAACGACGCGAAGCTTCGTCGTGGAAGTAGAATATTTAAAAACGGCATGATGAGGTAAATAGTAGGTATTTGAAACCTAGGAATCAACAGAACAATCTTCAACCAGCGTCATGTGGCCAAATCCTTATATTCCTGTATGAAATTTGAATATTCACGCGCAAGATCAGCATCACGCTTGAACCTGCGTTCTAAACTTAAAAATCTCGCTTCAGCGGTAGCATAGGAATCACCCAGCTGGGCATTATCAGAGACAAATGGCAGTGAAACGACAAATCTGCCCTCATTATTACGATTAGTAGATTTAACAAAATGTTCTTCGCAAACTGAGTCATTAACAATGGGTGCATTATCAAGAACGGTTTCAGTCTCCCAAAACTTCTCAAGAGACGCTAGAATTTGATCATCGTCGTTTCTTGCCAAAAACGAAACACCAGGACCATTTAAATGACAATGCTTAGGCAAATTGCCTGCTAGAATATAGCCTAACTTAGTTTCTTGTATGACAGGAAAGTTAGGACCACGAACATATTTGTTTGCTTGAATCAAATCTAAATAAAACTGCGCTCCCAACAATATGTCTATGTCAGCTGATACATTAAAATTTGGGTCAGCAAGGAAAATATTACGTGGGATATTAAAATGTTTTATGTCAAAAGATTGTGCTGGAAGTTTATGGGTTAAAGTAGATAACACTGCACATTGAGCATTAAAAGTAAAATTTTGATAACGGGAAACAATACAAACTGATACCAAATTATTAGCGCAACATGTTGCATTATTAATACCTGAGATTGGTATATTAGATTTGGTTAAATTAAGTTGCAATTTTTTTGCAAATGATGCAGTACAAAAATTAACTTGCGATCCTGCATCTAGTAGGATTCGCGCAAGTTGCTTGTTACCAGCGCGGTCGATAACAAATGCGACAGCTGTAGATAAGATAACATTGTTCACTGATTGCAGTTTAAATGAGCAGTAATTACTCCTGCTGGCAGGACTGTAATTTAGTTCCTTATTTATATGAAGTAGTGTATGGTGCCGTCTGGAACATACCTTACACGAATGCTTGACTTTACAGTTAGGAGAAAAATGATCTGGTCTCAGACAATTAGTGCAGCATTTGTGCTTTAGTATAAATTGCCCTCGTTCCGATACCCTCAAATCGCGAAATTTGTCACACATATAAATTGGGTGACTTGACTTGCAGTATAGGCATGAATAATTATTTGAAGTAGAATGATAGCTTTTAAATACAGTGCTGCCAGCAAAGTTTCGTAACTTAGATTTTTCAGACTTATGGTTAAATTTTAGAATCGGTTTGTTAAGCTACTGTCCAGCTTCCAGCGGTAGCGTGTTTTCTAATAGTTGCCTACGGGCATTTAGAAATTGTACGAAATTCTGGAAATTGGGAAGATTTTCAGAATTTATAGATTCTTTCCATAGTTTAAAGGTGGAATGATCAAGTTTTGTTGACAATAGCTGTATGACAATAAGTTCAAATGAATCTACTGACAATTACATGGCTGTCAGAGAATTGACAGAAGACGTTATGGCATTTATGAATTCTGCTAAACTCTGTACAGAGTCCTTAGTTGTAGATTGTACTTCTAATAAATTTTGAATATAGTATTTGGCTAATATAAACTTACTGTCATATCTAGCGGACAGCAAACTTAACGCTATTGAATAATTTTCGTGACAAATAGGCAAAGCCTTGATTAAATCTAATGGTTCATTTTTAAGATAAATATAAGTATTGTAATTTTTGAACTGAGGTTAAGTCTGATCTAGCATCTACTAAGTCTAAAAATATCGAATAGAAGTGCTGCCATTCGAGAATATTACCTGTGAAGCAGGGCAGCTTGATAGGTTTTAATTGAATATTGCTGCTTAATATCTGAGATTCAGTCTGGATGTTAAAAGCGTATAACAGTTGTAAAATCTTAGCCTCGGTTGAATACGAAAGCTCTTCGACCTCGACTCTGTCCTCTTGGGCAGTATTTATGTCTCTAGAAATTAGTTCGATCTCAGACTGGACCTCATCGTATTTTATTGACAAGCTTTTAAATTTTCAAGTCTTACACATAAAAAATGCTTGGTATTGCTATTTTTGTCAAAGTTAAATATTGCAGAATTAATTCCCACTATGGCGGACTTTAAGCCGCTTCTCTTTTTAACTAACACTCTTACACTTTCTTCCGTCATTTTTTACGCACTTTTTATTGATGATATTGATGTCGTGTATTCAGTGAGGCGTCTTGCAGCGTTGAGGCCGTGCAGCAGATGGTAGCGACACGCACGGACTGGATGGGTGAATACTCTCACAACTTGAAACCGCTCAAAACCTGGCGTGTAGGCGTTGACACGTGGATTTTTTATATACTATGGTGCTGTCTATGAAGTCCAATTTCAGCGACGAAAGAAGTGTTGAAATAAATATCGACACGGTCAGATCAGTGAACATACTGATTCGCCCATGATAGCCAGAAATTGGATTAAAAAATAATTAAGTGAGAAGCCGCATCGCAAGGTATAAAGTTGTAAAGAAGGTTGAATGATAGATCCGACCCGGAGGACCAAAAAATGTTAAGAATTGTAATTGTTTAATAAAGATGTTAAAATAAAAATTTTGACGTGTATATGCCTAGCTAAGAATTTTAATAATGTCGTGGAGTTAAATTGGCTAGGAAAATGAAAATAATGGTAGATAAATGGACTGTATTCAAACACATTTATTGTACGTACATGGTACAATCGATTTACATTTGATGAAGGTTAGCTAAGTCTTCAGGCATCATGACGTCTGAGAAAAAATTGTATTTTAAGAAATGAACCGCAATTATGCAACACTAAAACAAAACATGAAATAATTTAGGCCAAAGGCCCTACATAATATGTTGCGACATGAAAATAATTAAGCCAACAGGCGAAACGTAACGAGCGTAGCTAAACGTCTGTCGTGTTTGAAAGCTCAGAGCACTGTGACTGTCATATCTGCCAGTAGCAAGCAAAAGTAAATTATGAATTAGATTAGCTAACCTTCCATCAATATAATTCCCACATTACAAATACCAACATTATTGTACAACCATGAAGACGTCAGCGTGTGGTAATTCCGAAGATAACTACGAAAATAGAAACCTCAATCGGTACGTTCGAGATGGTAATCGAAGGTACTTATTAAAGAATTGTTTCTACATTACAACCGTGTTATTCAAACGTCTGAGGCAGATAGCGAATTTTATTCGCCGAATCATAGAAAAATCGATGAAATAAATCAAAAACCTAAACAAACCAACAAATAAATATAATTAACATACATACGAGGAATAAACACCAACAGCTATACTCATTTACAAAAATATATAGTAAACCGAATTAACAGTAACGAGATAGTAAATTGGATTACAAATTAACTAATAAAAGACGAAAATCCTGGTTATATACAATATTTACAGAGATGTATTCATTAAGACGAAGTTTAAACAAAAAGTCGTATAAAATAATTAATACTACCAGCGTCTGCAGAAGATGGGGGAAAATTTGTGTCAGTTTTCTGGTATCGTTATCTCATTTCTATTGATGTTAAATGTCATCTTTATTGTTGCACGACTTCGTCAGCCTGTATGTTAATAGCTATCAATGTAAACATAATCTTCAACGCTTGGCTATAACAAATCAAGAGAAAATAACGAATTCTTTTTGTTTTAATATTTTTAGTTTTATTCACAAAAATTTAAATCCACCCTTTCAAAATCCTGCCAGAATCCCCCCTTCCCTCCAGGAAGAAATCCTTGCTGCGTCTCTGGTTTAAGGATACGATTTTGTACGCTGGCGAGAGTTTGGAAGTTTATAAATGCCTGGAAGGGAAACTGGCTGATGTAGAGATGAAATTTTGGACAGAAGGCGGCAAAAGTGTCAAGCTGGCGAAAATTGGGAACGAAATAATCTGACAGATCATTAATATTAAATTTACGTATAATAGATGAGGTAAAACAGAGGCAAGTGTTCGTTGGTATGGGACGTACGAAGAGTGGCAGAAGACGGAATTAGAGTGCGTGTCTGTGGAGACCGGAAGTACCTATGGTGGACGAAAGGATTTCAGAGATTGGTAGAGTAGAAAGCGTATAGTGCTAATAAGCCGGAACGGACAGTGTTGCAGAAGCGACTTTGTATATTTATGATGTTGAGAAGCACAGTTTATTTTGTAAATTATTGTGCACTATTAATTATAGTTTAAATTTATTTTAACTTCACGATTTTCGGTTTACACACAAAGTATCATTTTTCCAGTGTTTGAATAATATGAACCCGTAATAATATGACGTCTTAATTTAACAGTCTCTCTTCTAGGTTAGCAGCCCATAGGCTGGCTGGCAGCAGCTCGCCATTCTTCATGCTTCTCTGCTTTTCTTTTCAACTCACAATATGATGTGAAGTTCATATCGACCATAAGCTGTTTCGTGTAGTCTAAACGGGGTCGACCTCTGTGATTCTTCCCTTCTATTGTTCCTTCTATTGTTCTCTTAACCAACCCACTGTATCGTAGAATGTACCATATAAACTTAGCTCTACTGCCATTTAAATTTCGCAGAAAGCTCTTCTCCTCCTGAGCTCTTCTAAAGACGTCCTCATTCGTTATTTTACAGTGTAATATTCGAATTACTGAGATGTATTAGATTGAAATCGGGGGGTCTGCAGTTACACAAATTTTGAGTTATACGGACTTATTTTTGGTACCACAGTCGGAGGAGACAATGGGCGAGATAGGGGATAGATTCCGCTTATGGGTGTGAGTTATACGGACTTATTCTTGGTACCACAGTCGGAGGAGACAGTGGGCGAGATAGGGGAAACATTCCGCTTATGGGTTTGAGTTATACGGACTTATTCTTGGTACCACAGTCGGAGGAGACAATGGGCGAGATAGGGGGATACATTTCCGCTTATGGGTTTGAGTTATACGGATTTATTCTTGGTACCACAATCGGAGGAGACAATGGGCGAGATAGGGGAATACATTCAGTTTATGAGTTTTACGTTCGCAACTTGAAAACCTCGACCGATAAAAATAAGGCACTAGATAAGTCTCCAAATTGTGCACAGTAGTAACGGCATTTTAGTTCTTCACACTTTTGTATATTTTAATATTTGCCCCAAAAATGAGTCGGTATAATTAGAAAACTTAATAAAACCATAGCACTCTCGGTTTAGTACGTATTAAAATATACGAATTAAAACCGTATACATACAACCGTCTTACTTCCGTGTCCTTACGCAAGAAGTTCTTCCTTATTAACGATAATTTTATTTTTGTACATGTAGTCTAAATCACGTACATAATGTACATGCTATTTTAATTTAATAATATTCTTGTAATGACAAAATAAATAATAAAATTTCATATCAAAGTTTAATTTTTTTTAGTCGCAGGCGAAAAAAGTAGCCTGTAAGAAACTTTTCCCTATTCAAGATAAACTAATACATTAAGCAAATCAATTGTACAGAAAGGTTCAAATTTAATTTTGATCGAACTCCCAATGTTGTTTTATCTTTATTGATTTCCAAATTATCGAGCGAATCGTACAAATATACTTCAGCGGTCGCGCTGCACACTGCCACTCGTCCAACTCCCGAGCTATTCAAACTGTGTTAATCATGATGCGTTTCAATTAACGCATTAAACTGTTACTGCAATCGTTAGAAATAGATTTGTTATAATTTAAGTCTTAAAAGAATAAATCTTGTCCGTTTAATGGTTTAACTCTGGCGTCAGGCGAGGTCTTAGTTTACCGCGAAGAGAACGGGAAGACGAAAGAAGCCGAAACGTGCTACCTATGAAGTGATGATGATGATGATGACGACTACGAATATGGAATACAAATTAGTTATACGACCCAAACGATATCTAAGCGGCATGGATTAGACGAGTGATTTCTTTTAGGGTATGTTTAGTAACAAGAGGAGTCTTCTTCCACCTAAGCGATCACAGAAATCAAATGTGCATTGACAAGCACTTAGGCTTCTTATCGTTATCGTCTGTGTGCCAGTAACTATTATCCCGTCTACCTATGTCTCTTTACCCGCCGGATTAAGAACTTAGTACTTGCTCTTCTGAACCGCCGTTTGCTCACTCTTTCCATTGACGAGAGCTCTGGAAAATCTTGTTATTCACATTGTATATCCTCAGTTCGGCCCGTATGTCTTCGTTACTAATATATCTTTTAGATTACAACCTTTTAATCTTCTTAAATATTTCATTCACCGCTGTAGCATTGTGTTCCCTGTGCACATCAGTGTCCAAGTATCGCTTGCTATATGTTAGCACTGAAGTTGCCATTGCTTTTATTACTTTGTAAAATTCGTGCTGTGTTTCTCTCGTTCTTTTGTGCCCAAATCAACAGATACGATTGACGATGTCACTCGCGAAATCGTAGACTACATCACACCCTAGGAATTAAAATTTATCAGTTTTCTTTAGGCTGTTCATCATGAAACTTTTTGGCTACTTTCTTTTAAATCTTTGTTCTCTTCTTAAGCATTCTAAAACTGCAATCCTTACATTGTCACCGGACAAAAGGCTTGTCGTATGACAAATGGCGCCAATCTTACAACTCTTCGTTATTCTGGTAACCCTAAAAAGGGCCGTGTGGCGAATACACTGTGATGGATGTTCCGCCCGAGCCGCGCTGAGATCTTCGGCGGCTGCGTCACGCCATCGGACGCACTTCATCTCCTCTCCCGTATCGGACGACATCGACGCGGAGCCAGCCGGAAGGAACAGCCGAAGAGTAGAACCGACGTTCTTCGCATCCTTCGCCCTGTAACGCACTAGCGATGGATTTCGCTGGGCCGGGAGCAGACTCGACGGAACCGATACCGAAAGAAGAGGAGGACTGCAGTACGCCACGAACAGCGGGCGCAGCCGCCGAAGACCTCAGCGCGGCTCGGGCGGAACATCCATCACAGTGTATTCGCCATACGGCCCTTTTTAGGGTCACCAAAATAACGAAGAGTTGTACGATTGGCGCCATTTGTCATGCGACAAGCCTTTTGTCCGGTGACAACATATATACCTCAAGCGTTAAGTTGATAATGGTACAGTAGGTGTAATTGTGGAAAGAATTGTGTAATTGTGTAATTACCCACAAGAATTATTATGTCAATTACTTAACGAATTTTCCTGTTTTCCTTGTGTCGACCGTTTTGACATTATCTGCGTTTTCGTCTCTTCACTCGATACGATATTTCCTCACACGACAATTTACAGTTGTGTCAAAATATCTGGTTAGTCACAAACAACACTGTGTTTATGTATTGTTTCTGTGCTAGGGTAACCTTTTCCAGGATTAACAGCAGTCCTTCATTGTCGTCGTATTACGTCGTGCCTCTCCCCTCCCGTGTGTGTGTGTATGTGGATAATTCGCGGGTGTGATATGATCTGTCCTTTTTTTCGGGTTAAGTTCCCCCGCTTACGATTTGCTGTTTTCCTCGAAGGATTCTTTCCGCAACGTTTCGGCAGATACATCTCTGCCATCTTCAGACAGACTTTTATAAAATGTCGTCCAGCTTCCATTAAGTAATATCATAGTTAATGCGAATTCGGAACAGTTTCTCTATTCGTTACTTGCTTTGTACAAAAAAAAAACAAATAATACACGCCAAGTATTGAAATCGATAAGTAGCCTGCAGGTACCCACAAGAATTATTATGTCAATTACTTAACGAATTTTCCTGTTTTCCTTGTGTCGACCGTTTTGACATTATCTGCGTTTCCGTCTCTTCACTCGATACGATATTTCCTCACACGACAATTTACTAGGAAATTCGCTACCGTTTACTAAGAAAACGTCAGGTAGAAGGGAACAGCTGTTATCTTCCAATAGTATAAAATCATATCGTCCTCACACTTGATTCAAACAACACTTTTCTTTATCGTTGAACCAACGAGACGTAAGAACACCACCTCAAAAATGTTTAGAAAACTCTTCGTAAGTATCACACCTAGTTTTTAAATAGTTAGAGTTCTTAGTTTTGATACATTGATGAATACCATGCATACAACCGTATATTATGTATAGCTAGGGTTATGTTAGTTAAAATATGAAACTATATCAAACAGGGCCGCCGCTACTATACGTGGGAAAAGTGCACCGCACAAGGGGCGGCCGTAGACTGCAAAATTCATTAGCAGATATTGCAAAATAAATTAAAATAATTATTAATACCGACTAGGTCTAGGTATATGACTTTAACGTTTATTGAGTTGTTCTTGATATCTGTTTTGTTAGTACTGCCGTACTGTATTTGCATCAGCCTTTGTTTTGACTGCCAAGAAAGCGAATAGGTATTGTTGCGCGACATTTATATCTAAATTATAGCTGCGGTCTCTTTGTGGTTTTGTAGACAGGCGCGTGCATGACGGCGCTGGCAAACTATAAACTACCTACCCGATAAGATAAGAAATTATTTATGTTTTGTTTTGACGATCGGGCTCCTTCAGGACTGTCAATATGTATTAAAAACAATAGCAGTTTGTAAGCAGTAACAGAAATTTGTTAGTTATGCTTAAGACGTTTCCAAGTACGGTCTTGTTTTTGGTCACGGTCTGGCGGTGTAATTCTGAGACGTGTTGTATTCGTATACGGTTTATATTCGTAATATAATCAAAATATCATGAAGTATTCAGCTAAATAAGTTTTTGAAAAATATATTTATTTTTTGTCAATTTTACTATTTATGTCTGTATCAATTTGTAATTAAAATAATATTAAATAGTGTGCCGTGGCAATATTAAAAGTAAACTCCACGGCACGTTTTCAATGTAATTCGGTACGTTCAGTTATCGCCACATGTTAGACTGCCCGCTAGCGACAGCGAGATCTAGTCAGCTGCCGTGACCTTGATCTGTGACGTCATTCGGTTGGCCATGCTGCCAGTTCTTTGACAACGAAATCTATTCAGCTGTGTATTTGGGTTTTATAATTTTACGCAGCGATAACTCTCGTCTCTTCACGGACACACTCACACACTCGTACGCTTCTGCTTCTGGAACAGGAAGGACCTACTCTTTGGACCAGCTCCTCACTGGACGCACTTGGAAGTGTTTTTCGCTGTGGTACAGCTGCTGCCCTGCTGCCTTCGTTTTGAAGAGGACAGTACTACATCTGCTGCCCTGCTTGCTGTGAATACATCAGGCCCAAGAAGACAGAAGACATCAACTCAGCTGGCTGGTGAACTGAGTAGCCAGCACAAAAACAGCTGAGTCGTCGGACCTTCTAAGGGCCACCAACCAAGCCGACCCTTCTCAGGACCAACATCTCGACTGTCGAAGAGGAGGAAGCATAGCCTGCCAGAGCTCTATTTGCGCAGCGTAACTTGCTCGCTGACGCTCAGGCTCTTAGGTAGCGCTGCCCCGGACGATACTTGCGAGCCCCCACCAGTGGTAAGCGAGTTTGGATATCGCCGGGGTAAAGAGGCCGGTGGACACCTCTCTTGGTAAGGAGAGGTATCTAACGAAGCCGGTCATTAGCCCAGCTCTAGTAGACAGCCTGAGCGCTCCAGCTCCCCTACTCGAGGTCCGGCTCGGGCCGGACCCTAGGTCCCTGGTTACCGCCGGAGGCAGCCTGGCTGCCTCTGGTCGGCGAACCTCCCGCTCGTTGGCAAACATGCCCGTTTCGGGCGAGTCAACGAGCACGCAGTCGCTCGCCACTGCCATGCCCCACTCGAGCGACTCGCCGAGTTCTCCGCTCATGCCTGCGGACCAAGTCTTCCCCGGACGGTTCCGCTGCCCGGTGACGAGACCGACGCTTTCGTGGCAGTTGGGCCACGGGGGCGCCCGGTTAAGAAACCGAGGCGAAACCGGTCCTCCTCTACCTCTTCCTCGGCGTCCGCCATGGAAGTTGTCCCCGCCGATGGCGAATCCGGCACGGGGCCGACTGTGCCCGGCGATGCCCAAGCACCACCGGCCACTGGTCGCATCCCGCCCGTGTTCGTTCACGGCGTGAACAACGTCACTGGTTTTTACCGGCGACTGATAGTGGTTCCCGGACTTTCCCCGGCCAACGTTGACTTGAAGCTTCTTGGGGGCGACACAGTCAAGATCGTTGTCCGAGGAATGGACGTATACCGCAGTGTAATGGCGTTAGTGGAATCATCCCAATTGCAGTTCCACACCTTCTCACCCAAGCACGTGAAGCCTCTGTCATTCGTGCTCAGAGGCTTGGACGTGGTCTCTCCTCTCGAGGAAATCCTCGATGAGCTGCGCGAACTGAGCTATCCGGTTCGCTCGGTGCATCGCGTATTTGCTCCACCCGGACCAAGGCGTCCAATTGCCCTGGTCCGTATCATGGCGGAGAATAGCGAGGCAGGCGCAAGCCTACGCTCTCTTACGCGGCTTTTTTGGATTCCGCATTAAAGTGGAAAGAAGCCGCGTTCCCGGGGTTCTGCCTCAGTGTTACAGGTTCCAAGGCTTCGGGCACCACTCAGAGACATGTTCAAACGCTCCTGCGTGCGTGAGGTGCTCTTTACCTCGCGCCAGTAAACACTGCGATGCAGCTGCTTTCAAAAGGTGCATTAACTGTGGCGGAAGTCACCCCGCCAACTACGGGACATGCCCGTTGTTTCAGCGGGAGCTCGAGCGGCGAAAGCCGAAAGGGCGCTTGCCACCACCTGTAAGCTGGTTCGAGCAGCCAGGCCCTCCGCCTCCTGCTACGGCTGCCGGGTCTTTCGCACAAGTTGCAAACAAGCAACAAAAACGTAGCAAAGGCCCGAAGCAATCACTTGTGGTACAGGCAACCCCAACTCAGGCTCCTTCCCAGGCCCCTGTCCCACCTCAGGCGAGAAAGCGCCGAAACCTCACGACATCCAAAAGTGAGGCCAACCAGCCTACAGAAAACATCTCGGTTGTCGAGCCTGAGACAATTCAACCCTCCCCAACACCGGAGAATCCTGACCCTGCTTTAGAAGCAGCCTCACCTGGCCTCCCGCCCCCGCGGTTTCCTAATGCAGGCAAAAAGAAGCGGCATCGTAAGCCCCGTGGCGCTCGCTCCCGGGCACCTGCCAACCCAGCCGCACAGTCCAGACAGCCTGCGCATCGCACTAAGACCGACGAAATCGCATCTGTCCCTCTTCCTAGCACCTCCGCTAGAGACGCTACACCTGGTCCTAAAACACACTTGGCTTCCACCAATCCCCCGATTGATAAGTCTCGGCGTTCTTACGCGCAAACAGTCTCCGGGCACTCTGCCTCAGAAGTCGTACCTGACGACTACCAGGTCGTCAAAGACTTCCTTGCGGAATTCGACCTCCGCAAAGTTGCCCAGACCTTCAGGTCCATCCGCTCCCGCTTGGAGACTGCTGATATAACCGAGAGGTTCATGCTCTTGGTGGAAGCCACCACTTGTGTAGGACTTCTATGAGTCGGGTCCTCAAACGTGACCTCTCCATTCTTTCCTGGAACGCCAACGGGTTGGCTAACAATATCCAAGAACTCCAAGAATTACTGGCCCGACTCAAACCAGATGTAGTACTTCTCAATGTGACCCACTTGACCCCTGCGAATCGGTTACGACTGGCCAACTATGCGTCCTATCGAAACGACAGACCGGCCACTGCTGGTGGCGGTACTGCCGTCGTGGTGAGGCTCAGTCTTGAGCATCACCGAGTCGTCTTGCCTCACCACGACTCACCTGGAAGTTACCGCTGTGGAGATGTTGATCACTCTAGGCGGTGTACTCTTGGTAGCGGCGTATAAACCGCCGCAAAAAGAGCTCCTTCACCCCGATCTTGCTGTCGCTTTCGATGCACACAGGAGGGTCATCATGGCCGGCGACCTGAATTGTAAGCATCGCGATTGGAACAGTCATTTGACTGCCCCAAACGGGAAGCGCTTACGCAGGTTTGCTGATTCACGCAGGGTAACAGTGATTGGGCCCGCCCAACCTACGTTCTACCCTTCACAACTCCGCGCGGCTCCCATGTCTTGGACATAGCGGTGATCCAAGGAATTGACTGCCCGGTCCATGTGTCCGCGCTAACGGAACTATCGTCCGATCATCTCCCCATCTTGATACACGTCGCTACCCAGCACGTCGTACGCAGCGATGTCAGGAAGGTGGTAGAATGGGACCGCTATGGCGGCGTTAAGTCGCGGATTGCCAGAGGCGGGATCACTCGAAACCGTCCGCCAAGTCGACGAGGCAGTTACCGCGTTTGGCGAGGCTGTCGTATCTGCGATCGACGCGTCTTCCAGGACGAAGCCTGACGTCACGCCCCACTGGCAGCGGATCCCAGAGGAGACGAGTGCTCTTGCTTGCGAGTGAAATCGCCTCCGGAGACGCTGGCAGCGGACCCGTGATCCGGGCGACAAGGCAGCGTACAACCGGGCGACCGGTATTTTTCGTCGTGAAATGCAGGCCTACCGGAGACGCTGTTGGGAACTCGCCGTGGCCCAAGCAGGGGACAGATCGGACGAAAGTGCCCCTTACCGGATACCTTCGGCGTTGGTAGGGAAGAGGCGCCGACCTCGTATTCCAGCCATTGCTGGACCTTTCGGTCAAATCCTGGCTCGCCCGAAGGCCGAGTACTTGGGCGCGTGTTTCGAGCGACAGTTCGCTCCTAACCCGCCCATGGACTGGGACTTCGATGAAGAAGTCGAGAACGAAGTTGAAGACTTTCTGTCTCTTCCGATCACTGTGGAGTCCGAACCCATTACTAGGGAAGAGGTCACAGATTGGCTCGTTGAACTCGTACCGAGAAAAGCTCCTGGCCCGGACGGCGTCTCGAACGCCGCTCTAACTCGACTCCCGGAGCAAGGAGTATTTTTCTTGGTTGCACTGTTCAACGCGTATCTAAGACTGGAATATTTTCCCCAGAAATGCGTAAGGCGACGGTCATAGTGATCCCGAAGCAGGGAATGGGCGCTTCCCGTCCCGGCAACCTCCGGCCCATTAGTCTACTGTCAGCCACGTCAAAGGTCCTCGAACGTCTTGTACAACGGAGAGTCCTAGACCATCTAAGAAACTTCGATGTACTGGTCCCCGAACAGTTCGGTTTCCGTGTGGGGTATTCCACCACTCATCAGCTGATGAGACTGGTGGAATACACCACGAGCGCCGGCTGTGGGAAAGAGCAGACTGTCGCCTGTTTCCTAGATGTGGAGAAGGCCTTTGATAGTGTCTGGCACGACGGGCTCTTGTTCAAGCTCCGGGAAATCCAGCTCCCAGATTGCTACCTTCGCTTGATTGCTAGCTTTCTGACGGAGAGGACTTTCTGCGTGAGAATAGATGACCATGTCTCTTCCGAGAGACGCATTACAGCCGGGGTACCTCAAGGTAGCGTGCTAGGGCCTCTTCTGTTCTCCATGTACGTCAACGACGCACCCAGAGGGCCTGGAGTCCAGATGGCCCTGTTTGCCGACGACACGGCGGTCTATACCGGCGATCGGAACGCTGACAGGGCTATCCCACGACTCCAGCGCGCACTCGATGCGTATTCGACGTGGACGGAAAGCTGGAAAGTTGCCGTCAACGAAACCAAGAGCTCCGCGGTGCTATTCTCAAAGCGCCGGAAAGAACCACGAGGACGTGTGAGACTCGGTAGAACGTATTTGCCCTGGTCGAGAGAGGTTAAATACCTCGGTGTCCACCTTGATCGTCGGCTCACCTGGCGTACCCACACTGAGACGATGCGAAAGAGAGCGTCCGCTCGTCTCGCGCAACTGTTTCCGATACTTGTCAACAAGGCTACGACCCGCAAGCTGGGTACGTTGATCGTCAACGCGTATCTGTTGCCGATCATTACCTACGCTATTCCCGTCTGGGGATACCTCGCAACCGTTCATAAAAGACAGTTGCAAAGCGTTCTCGATAGGGGCCTTCGGCTAGCCCCAAAGACCCCTATCGGTTTTCTTCTCGACTCTCGAGAAGAGGACTCGGTGTCCGCTCCTTGGAAGACACCGCAAGGCGACTTGCACGTAAATTTTACGTCCGAGCTGCGAGGACCCAGACAAACCCTCTCATAGCTGGCCTTGGCAAGTACCGAACACGTCCAGGTGATTCTTGGAATCGGCCTCGACAAATACTGTACTAGTCGACCTAGTACGAGCATGTCGTTGTAGCGGCCACTAAATAATTAAATAATATTCCGTCTGGACAGATCACTAGACAGGAGCCTTTACCGGAGGCTCGGTACTAGGAAATCATCGGGTCGTCTCACGACGCGCAACCCAACAGCTCTGGCAGTCTCTCTCGTCTCTTTCTCTTTCAACACTGGTACAGAGAGGATCGTGGCGACGTGCTGTTGTTAACATCTACTATGATTCTATAATTTTATAAAGAGCTTCGGGTGAGCCAGTATTTATGATTTAATAATTAATGTTAATTTAATTGGGGCTTGTGTGTGTAAGATATAATAATAGTGTGTGTGTAGCTCTGACTGGCCATGTTCGTTCCGGTATGGCTGAGACTCGTGGTTAAATGACTTAGAGTAAATTTAAAGAATCAATTTTAAAAAGCAATGAAAACTTAAATCAGAGGAATTGAATGAGTTAAAAAAATTATAATTGTGATTATACTGAAGTTTAATTGTTAATTGAAATAGTTTTTAAATTTAATTATTTCGGCTATGCCCGAGACCACGTGGCTGTAAGTTATTGGTAATGAAAATTTAAATCTAAAATGTAACCCATGAATATTTAAGCCTGAATGAATTAAGGAATTGTGATGAATTGAAATTTAATACTTAAATTAATAACTTGAAGTATGAATTACTATGGTTAATGACAGGCATTTGTTGAATTGAAATTATAATGGTGTGTGTGATTGGGGTTGCGTGGCGAAAAGATGTGGGGGCGGAATGTTCTCTTTGTCTGGCTCCAATATACAAGTGAAATTTTTACAGGGTTCCCCGCATAGTCGGGAGGTGAAAGGGGTCGACGAGATGGGAACATTACATCTTTTCCCATCCGCAGAACAGTGCGAAAGGATCCCCAGCGCCGTCACGCCACGCTAGACCATCATCCGCACTCAGACTTGCACGGCAGGAATCTCCTTCTATGTGTTCTCAGAGATCAGGTGGGAAGTTTCCTTTTTATTCATCACACACACACAGTACTCCGCCGGTTACCATGTAACCCACACAAAAAATTCAGTTCAATAAAATAGACTTATACCTCAGAGTTAAGATTGCCTGAACATGTTTTGTGCAGACATGCTAAATTGTGCTCATAGTGATGACTGTTATTATGAAAATGTTATAATTGTTTCGTATATTAATTGTTCATGATGTTGAGGGTTACAATTGTTACAATGTAGATATTTTCTGTTAATTCCTGCAAGAGAAAGCTAATTTGAAATTTACTTAATAAAAAAATTAATCTAAAAAAATTGCAATGTCCAGAGAGTGAAGTACTTGCATCTACCAGTCATATGACTTGTGATTTTATGCGTTCAGCATTTTTCCAGTTCGAATGAGTCTAAATCGAAACTCCTTTTGATATTAATTGAAATTAATTGGTACTGCTTTAATTATAACTTTAAATACAAACAAATTTTTAATGTCTGCATAGCAGTGATCACAGTGTGTGATCTTAAGGTTACTTGTCTTTCGTTTTATTAATCCAAGTGCTGGGGACAGATAGATGGAAGTAGTTGGAAACATTTTCGAAATTATTTTCAAAATTGTAACCGTTGTCTACGGATAATTGGCTCTCATTATTATGTACTTGTAATAATTTCATTGCTGATTGATTGCTCAAGCATTGCGAATGTAAATGAAAAATCTTTTGTTCATTGAAAGTTGAAATAATCTGTGTCTGGTTGTTATAATGTTGTAATTTAATTGTGAGAGATATTTTTGAGATGTTATTATTGCAAGCCAACCATCATGGTGCTTATAAAAAATTTTTTAATTGATGTTCAGCTTAGAGAAAAATCAAGACGAAAAGAATTGTAATTTGTAAAAAGAATTTGTCTAAAATCAAGTGGTGCACTAATAAAATGTTGCTGTTAAACAAGTGTTTCTTTGCAAGACCTGTCACGACGGGCTCAGCGCATTTTATTTCCATCTAGGCCACGCGTCTAGTTTTAAATATTAAGTAACGCCCTCCCAATTAAAAAAAAAAAATTGAGATTAAAAAAAATTGTAAAAATTTTGGGGCGGCGTTTCAATAGTGTGGCAAAGTAGGGATATGAAAAGTATATTCAGGAGGGCGGCAAAGGTAAAACTGCACACGGGCGGCACGGACCCTAGCGGCGGCCCTGATATCAAACTACTATCAAGTTATTTAACACAAAATTTCAGTATGCACGTCGTCAGCTGTGGTTGAAGCATTTTGTTTTCTATGAGCACTGCTGTTGTTTTGTATTGCTGCCTGTGTTGTTGTCAATGATTTTGGTGAATAATTTTATTTTGTAACTGTTACTAATATTTAGTTTTGTTTCAAAAATTAAATCATGTTTTGTATTGATTCGGATTCATTCAAGTGTTAATTTGTTTTGCATTTTATGACTGTACGTATAGGTCTACATAAGTTTTCCAAATGTTCACTACAGTCGTTTTGTGTGTATGGTACGCCTACATAATTTTTTTTACAGTCTTGTCATTAATGTCTGGGAATGCATGCCCTGTATTTATGGTACTTATATTTATATGCCCTGTACACCCCCCCCACACACACACACACACAATTATTCTTGTTATTATAATTATTAATGAATATAGTAATAACTGTATTATAGTTATTATAATATTAATAATTATATAATTAATAATATTAATCACAATTATTAATAATAAATAATAAATTGTTTACAAGAATATGTTTTTGTTGATCTGTTTTACACTGTTTCGTCAGTTTTCACTACTATCATCTTCAGAAATGAAATGTAAATATACAAACTATATGCAGTGCAAATATATATTAAAAAATGTATAACTGTACAAATATTTGTATATTTACATTTCTGAAGACTTTGTCAGTAAAGAAGGTTGTTGAAACGGTGTTAAGACAAATCAATAAAAATATATTTGGAAGTAATAAAAAATATTATTTATTATTAATAAGTAAATAAAATATATTATTACGACTCAAGTATGTAGATTATTAAGTTTATGAACAATAACCCCTATCCTGGAGGTATGATCGGCTCATCGTCTGTTTAAGGGTTTTCCGCTATCTTACCTGCTGTGTGTACTTAGAAAAATCCCGATCTTTAGGCGCCAAATTGTTTTACATACAAAACAATTAAAAGAATTAATAACTGATTCTCTTAATTTTTCAATATTTTTCGCTACAATCGTATTTGCCGCCGCCTGACGTTCGAATTTGAATCAGCCTCCTCAGCGTCAGGTTTGCCAACTTCAGTGTTCTTGTGGCAGCGCTATCCACTCAACTATATAAAAAGATTAACATGCATACAATTCTCTGAAATGAATACACAAGTTTTTATTTTACTGCAGGTAACTTTAATAGCAGTTTTATTAATGATTCGATTTCAAATTATATAAAAACCAATAATAATATAATAATTTGCCTCGGCGATAAAGTCTTACTCATTCAGCGGTTGGCAGGGTCGTTTGTAACCCCATTCTCTTCATGCTGTTAGTCGATTTTTATAAAAATGTTGGATTACAGAGTTCTTTTGATTACAGAGAAAGATAACAAGATGTTTTGAATGTACAAACCTTTACAATATACTTATTTCTAATTTATGAAGTTTTTAGTTTTACAAAGTTCAGTTGTGAATCCTTTAAAATTGGTTAGATTCAACGTCTTACAGATAGGTTATAAATCTTTGTTATTAAATAATAACAATTTTATTATTTAAAGTGTTGTGTTGTGAAAATTTTTAAGTGATATATTGTAATTATTCAATTATTCATAAGGTTCGAAAATATTGTGGTTGAAACCAAGTGAGGTGTCTTTGAAAGTGTCGTGTATTTCAAACGTATGTTGTCTTGTAGTGAAAATATATTTTAGTTATACTTTACAAAAATTCCTTTTCATCTGTTCCTCAGTATGGTTGATTTTGATATATTGGATGTCCTTGGTTATATTTCCTTCCTTCTGGATCGTGATTCCGTACCTTTCGGAAATTTGGAATTTTCGTTTATAGTTTATTTTAATTTTTTATTTTAATTTGGTCACATTCTTCTTTTAGCAGACATATGCTTTACTTGCAATGCTTTATATTATGTTTTTTCATTTATTTTAAGTTTTATACTGATTATTATTCGGGAGCAATTAATTTCTCATCCGTTCTCTTCAGAGTTCAATAAAAAACTTCGTTGTTTGTAACGTATTTTTTCGTTACTAGGCGATGAGTCTGTCCTCTCATTGGTTGTTAGTTTCCTCATTACATTGTTATATTCGTCTTAATTTTCTATAAAACTGTCGAAAATGTTTCTAATTTAAATATTGAGTTTATGATACATTTAATAAACTTGTTCTGATTATCTTTGTATTCCTTTCTTTCTATAAATTATTTTGAGACCAAACATGCTTAGTGTGTGATCTATAATTACTGAATTAACATTTTACTGTATAGCCCTTGTGTACCTTTTATACTTATTTCTTTTATTAATGAGTTTTGTTAGTATTATTTGTGATTTTACTATTCCCCTATCTATTTATATTATGTTTACATGCCTTTTGTTTCACTTAAATCTATTTATTGGTTACAATTTGCAATAATCTTATCAGAGTTTTTTCTCACATATGAAGCTCTAAAAAGCCTTCCTAAGTCTTCCTCTTGGACACTTTACCGTGGTTCTCATCCTTATTTGATATTGCCCAGATCAGAGAAGCACAAGTTAATATAGCTCTTCCCAACGTTTTTTAAATAACAAACTTCTTATTCCTCATTAAATGTTAGAAACCTGACGATAGAAATTGAACACTGGCTGAGAGATGCGCAGTTTACAAACACCTCGTTGCGAGGCTAACAAAATGTTCTGGTATTTCGCATATGCATACAACAGTCTTGTACTGTGTTTTATATTGTGAACATCGGCTGCAACAAGGCTGGCGAGAACAATGGAAGCATGTGTGTGACAGAGAGGGAGATAATATGGACGTGAGATAGTGAAATGTTATAGCTTTGTGTCCCCTCTCTTCTCTCTATGTAACTTAGCTGTACTTGTAATAAGTAAGGGTATTTGGTCGGCGCAGATGACTGTTCAGGAACGACTGGCAGGCCTACAGTAATTTAAAAGATCATAGTAAGTCCATATGCTTCTATGAGCCTTTTCGGGATTTCCTCCAAATGCCTCAGGTCTAAAGACCGTAACTAAGTAAAATGTTATATCCTGTTAAAACAGGAGTTGTCGATGTTCACAACAGATGGCGTATTTAAATAACGTTATACATCGTATTAAGGAACAAAAATGTGGCACCGTTAGTACGGCATTTTGCATTTTACACGGTGATTAGCTGGACAATCATGTTTCAATTTCTAACTGTTACAGTGATAAACACTTGCATTTGTTTTTCACCTGGCGTTCCGAAGCGTATGCTAAGGAGTATTTTACTAAATGAAATCAAATTTGTTGTACAAAAAAAAATGGACAAAATAGCTATATAATGGTTATTACATACCAAAAACGCAATATGAATAAAGGAAAGCAAAAATGCCCAATTGTTTGGTTCGTATTTATGGACATCATGGGAAGAAATTCTGCAAATAATAGAAGCAAATTACATATGACTTTTTGAAAAAAGTAGAAATCTTTTAAGCAGAAATTAAAGAATAAAAAGTCAATGTAAAATTTTAAAAATCTGTTTGACACAATGTTTTCAACGGTCCATTTTCTAGTTGTAAATTCCATGCAACACAAAATTACGCTCATCATGGGTGGTCATACCCTGTTCATTCCAGTCACGGATTCTGGCTTACATGTTCTTCAATTCTTATAGATATCTATAAAAAGTTGTTGGGAACGTGGTATAGAAATTTGCCAGCACAGAGGGAATGATGGTGTATTAGACTTACAAAATGTACGCGATATCTTAAATGGCCTCTAGATAATTTACCGTTCAGATGGCGCTGTTTGGTTTTGTAGATAACCATCTGTCTATCACATTTTAAATAAATTTAGAAATAATATTTCTCAGGCAAGTTAGCATTTAATGAATTTGTAACTGATTGCTGCTTATAAATATTAATGTACAAGCGTTATATTTTTTTAAGTATATATTTTGAAGTACGTCAGCGTGTAATTTTAAAACATGGCCTCTGATTGAATTTTTGTGTAAGGTCAAACAGATGTTTCAGCTTATCACCATTTCACTTTCTGAGTACTGTCATGCCTATATACCTATACCTGCCGAAACCTATATAAATACCTATTTTATACCTATATAAATACCTGCTGAAACGTCTGTTTTTGGTGAAAACAATTGATCACGGCCAAACAGCCCGGGAATTAATTTTAATAATAGGTTTACATGTTTATAATAACATCCATAGCCATAGACAGAAGGGAGGGGTTGATCCCAAAATAATTTACAATTCTGCAAAAACCCGTAAGATTGTACCCTTTTATGGTAGGTCCACATTTTGTTTATAATAAAGGATAATATCTGATTTTGTGTAACTACGAAAATGTGGTTATGAGGTGAGTGGTATAAAACTTTTTCCCTCCACTTTTGTTGAACCTCCCCTCCTCCTCAATGATATCTGCAATTCCCATAGTGGCATATACTACTGTAACACAATTGGTAATGAAATACAAAATCAAAATAGGAAAAGCAGTGTCAGATAAAAACTCCAATATTTTTTTGTAAAAATGCTGTTTTTTTATTTTGTACATAACTATATGTCGAAATCAGAATATACACAACAGTCGTGTAGTGGTTACATATTACATAAGTACAGTCCTGAAAGTTACAGATAATTTACTTTGTCACTTTTATTTTTTACAACATGGAAAAATGAACATCACATTAGCAAACAGAAAGTACAATACAAATTAATTTCAATTATTTTAAAATATACCACCAAATGTCATAGCAAACACTTAAGTATAGCCTATTTTTCAAAAGAAGACCAGACAATAATATGTAATGAAGAAATTTGTGTTAGTGGTTGAAATCACAATCAGAATGATCACATAGTTATTCCGATCTGACGATGGGCTGTGAAGCTTGAAAGCGCTAATCGGGATAATTTTTATATAGTGGTGTGCAACAGTGATCATTCTGATAATAATATTTAAGATATCAAAATAAATTAAATAAGAAATGCATCTAATTACATATTATTTTATTTGTACACTCTTGTAAGTTCATCGTTAACTTAAACAGATACAAAATTCAAATTCTTTTAACATAACTACACAGCTTCTGGTACATCAGCTACTTATACTGCAAATGCCTCTTAGCTCTTCATAATGGGTTCTCTACTAAGGGTGCACGAATTTTAAGCTTAAATTTAAAAAAATTATATTTTATGATATTCTAATATTTTTAGTTTCTTTTAAATTATATTCGATAGCATTGCTATGAAAAAAAATGATTGGCCAAGTGATCACAGTGGGTCCGAATGATGGCGTGATCATAATAATTCAATTTTCTGTTTGGCCTATATCCTTGTGTAAATAGCTCTAGTTTTACCTGTGTTGGCATTTGCATTTGTAGTTTGTCGTTTGTTGGCGGAGATCATATTCTTAATGTAGCTCTTCATAAAGCTGTGTAAAGCCATCAAATAGCACTATATCATTGTCACCACTTCATTAAAATAACGAATCCTTGGAACTTTTCAACCAGTACGACTAACGTTTGGAATGAACGTAACGCTGCCTTGTTGAAACCACAAACCTGTGGTCCACACCAACCAAGCTGAGCCAAAAATAATTGGTTATAATCTCCCGATGCCTCTCCTTTTTGACAATAACTACGGTTACATGATAATTCTGGGAAAATAAGGACCCATGATTTTGCTGAACCAAAATCTCCATCAGCGACTTTTTTAGAATCAATTAAACGCTTTGAATTTGACGTAGTTTATTCAACAATTTTCTTATTAAGTAAACCATTCAACCAAAACTGAGCTATATCATTAAAGACGATTTTCGACCAAACCCATAATCAAGTTCCAGTTACTCCAGAGCCGACTTAGCTAACATCCGGCTCTGTCTAAGGTCGATTGGCTTCATTTGTTGTGTTAACTGAACTTTAAACGGATGGAATCCTAAAGCCTGACTCACAGTTTCCCAAGTTACAGTCAAAGATAGCCGAAGTGCACGACACAGAATTGATTGTCTTTGATTCTCACATACACTTTCCGGAACGCCAGCAGTATTTTCAGTTAACCTTGAGTTTTTTATATGTACGCGGTTGTTTTTCATTCATTTAGTGATTAGATGATGAATTGTGGTCTCTACAGGGCGATTATTTCTATAGTATATTTCACGAAACGTACGGAACGCTCAGCAGTGATAACAACCGTTCTGACGGTATGTTCTGATTATTTTCACTCATTGTTGCACGAAATAATTTTTCATTAAATGGTGACACTTACTAAGCACACGAAGGAGATATGCTACAAACACATTATCTAAGATCGCAATCAGCTGTTACAGTTCGAGCGTCCATGTTGGAAAGCCTTTTATTACCCCTGTTTCAGGTATAGTTACCTGACGCAGCTTTGGCTTCTTTTTAACTATACATTTTTGACGAGACGTTCCGGAATTAGGAAAAAATATTTCTTTGATTATGTAAAAAAACTTTTAAGTATTTCATTATTACGTATAACTGATATGTATAATACGTATTATTTTTCATGAAATTCAAAATTAACTCATTCTATGCAAAACGTCTATCGTCAACGTCTTCAGTGTTATATATGCATTCAAAGGCATTACTGGATATCTTGACAGATCATCATTCTAACATATCCGTGTGTGTGTGTGTGTGTGTGTGTGTGTGTGTGTGTGTGTGTGTGTAGCGGACGACAACTGCCTGTCAGAATATGTAAATATTTAACATGATCAACTGCAGATTCTATAGAGAAATTTATCTGACGATTTATTTGTCTATTGTTTTCTTATCATAAATGGTCCAAACAGTTTTTTGCTGCATTTTAAATACTGTTTCAGTTCACTGAGTCACACATTAAGACCTCATTCACTGATTCATGAAAATGAAAGTAATGAAATTAAAATGAAAAATGAAAGTAAAATGTGAAAATCAAAAATCGTATTTTCTGAAATGAGGTAAAGTATTTTGTCAGTCTCAGTGTAATTTCCCATTACTTTCCAGTTTTTCCAATTTTTCCTGTTTTTCAAATTTTTCCATTCTTTCTTTACTGTATGCCTTTTTATAAAATTCCATGAATAGTAGAAACATAAATATGTCTTGAGGGACGAAGGAAAGTAACAAAAACTTAGGGAACGTACAGCTATTGTTGAACAGAGCCAGGCAACAATGGATTGTAGTTACAACGAATTGAACCTTTAAAAAAAGTAGAAATTATTATATATTAAGCAGTATTCATTAAAGCATGAAATTTTATTTCTAAAATGAATTATCAGTATTTTAACTACTAACGAATAATTCCTCAATATCAAAATATATGATTAAAACGTTTGTTTGCAGTGGCTAATAATAAAATTGTGAATTCCTTATGCTTTGTCTGTTGAGGCAGTTCAAACTGGTTCGCAAAGTGATGCAGATTTGTATTCAAGTAAAGTTTACACGTTACATTAAATCATGAGGATGAGTTAATAAAGTAACCTTAATACGATCATACAAATTTTAATCACTGTTGTCCTGAGGTGTTGTGTGCAATTTTCTCAGATTTTTCCTCGGGATAATTTTCTTATGCCCCGCTTCACCGGCATCGTTTAAGAATTGAGCGGCCGTTAAATCACTCTTTAATTATTTAACGAGAGATAACATGTTTCACGAAAGCCTGTTAAAGTTAACAGGTACTGAAATCGTTAGTTTACTTAACGGGATACTTTTGGCCCATTCAGTAACTAACGGCCGTTAAAACGGCGATTGATATCCATAAAATTCTGTTCTGCTTTGCTATGCTGTTGTTAATTATAATTAAAATATAGATTTAAAAATTTGTTCCGTTTCTGTGTTCAGAAAATCTAGTTTAAGTGTTTTTGCAAAATACTTGTTTTGCAAAAAAAAATGTGAACACAAAATCTAATATATAAGAATATACGAAAAACCTATTTTTAGCATTTTTAAAATTTGTTGTAATGCTTTTGTTTAAATAAAACTAATCGGAACAAACAGAGACTACAAAAAGCAAACGAAAGTAAAATTAACAAAACGCACTCAACAGATATATTAGATAGACCTGTAGGCCTTATATAATTTGTAAGTTATTATATACGTGTAATACACATTCTTAAGCCAATCAAAACCAAGTAATACTCGTATCATCAGGGAGTCCATACCTGGGTTTATACGGATTTGGTACACACGATTTACCCTAGTTAGGTTATCATCTTGCTTCAACCTGTCTTGTTAACCTAGGTCTTCAAATAAAACCTAGAGCCGTCTAGAGGATTAAGATAGCACTCCTACCGCTGATCTTACTCTACAAGACGTCGGTAACGTCCTTAGAGAACATTTATCTTACTCCAAAGTTGCAAAGGAACAAATTGGAATTGATAATGGCTACAGATGAGAAAAAATTATAGGTAAAGGAATTTGTATTGCAGACGTATTAAATTTGACAACTTGAAATGTGAGAGGAATATCTGAATCTGAATAGGATACAATAGGATCTGAGATGAGATTCTTGCTGCACATGAGGCTCTACAGTGAAGGCACATGCAAAGAGATGAAAATTTGTAATATAGAATATCGCATTGCATAAAACAAAGAGAGATGGATTGCTCGTCCATCCAGGTGCCACCTAGATGGCATCTAGGATTCCAAATGTAAGGTTGCCTAGGGACGTTTGAACAAAGAAGTATAGGAAGACCTACGAAGCGTTGTAAAGTGGATATATTTCCTGTTGTATCGAAACAGGCAATTTACCTATTCCCTGATGGAAGAAGAAGAAGGATAGGACGAATAGAATATTAATACGATATATGCACTTATCCATCTATTGCTATACAAATGACGGAATTAGGATCCTTCGAGTTGGCGTCCGACAGTTCTGCAATGCAATACCTAGAGTCCAATGCAGATACTGTATCTATGGTATTCGACCATAAAAAATCGGCACACGCTGCTACGTCAGCAGTTACAGGCACTAATACAAAAATGGCAGTGCCTTTACCAACGGGCACCAAAGACGATCAGCGTGTAATGACGCTTTTTTGGATAGCAAAGGTGAAAACCAAATCGATATCAATCGAATAATCCAAAACCAGTACGTAGAAAACATCATTTTGTACTTTGCAATGTTTATCATTACAAGTATACGAATGACAATGGAAATTTGCAAAGTGATGTGACAAGTGCGACCGATGCAGCTCGCTCCGGCCGGGTTCAAACTCTGATATTATTGAGGGAACGACTTGTCAGAGGAAAAGGCCGGTGACAATAGACAAGGTGGCTGAAATAGTGTCAGTTAGCCATAGTCGAAAGCATTACATCAGCAGCAAGCGTTACAGTTTAACAAAGCATCCGCTATATTGGCACCAAGGCTGTTAACCCCTGAAATGAAAGATCATGTTTATGCTAGTACGGGGTTTTTGCAGGCGGTGGGAGATGAGTTTCCGCAATGCACAGTTACTGTTCCTGACGAATAATAGGCTTATTGGTCATGCTTTTCCAGGATCATGATGGTATCATTCTGGAACACATAGGCTCAATAGTGAACAGTAAGTCATATTGTGACATCCTCCATGACCGTTTGAAGCCGGCAATTAGATATGGTTTGCTCTGTTCTCGTGTGCTGTTATATTATGACAATACTCATTGCACGCATTTTGCACAACGGTCGTAAAGAAAGATCTTGAATCCCAATTCCCATGTTTTCCAAATCCCCTTTATTCACCTGACCTTGCGCCGTGTCACTGTCTATCTTTGGACCGCTTAAGGAACAAAGATACATTTTTGTACCTTTTGACTTTTTGGTTTCAAGAAATTTTCTACAGACGATGAGGCGGTCACGGCTGTGTAGTCAACAAAATTAATTGTTTTCTCGCCGAATCGAAGCACTGATGAAGCGCTCGGTTACATGCATTGTATTTGGGGGGGGGGGGAATTACGTTGAAATATTAAAATCAAGCATTTTTATTCATATTTTTTGTATTCTGTCAATAAAAAAGATAATTGAGGTTACTTTTTTATTCATCCTTGAGAGAGAGAAGGGATGACATTGTGTGTGTGTGCGCGTGCGCGCGCGCATGTGCGTGTGCGTGTGTTTCATAAATAATTATATTAAAAAACTTATAGTAAGATAATGAACTTACTTCATACTTTATTGTTTAAGATTGTGAGTTAAACAATTAATTTAAACTGTGAATGACTAATAAGTAGAGTTTTAATACTGTATTAAAACATAACGTACTTAGAATCTACAAATAAAATAATTAATTGCGTAAACAAAGTATAGAACATTATCACAGTTTTTCGGGCTGTTAGGCTGTGGTCCAGATTGTCATGTTTATTTCCAGGCGTTTCGTCCGTATCATGACGGACATCTTCAGTGGAGTGGGAACACAGACCTCAAATACCCGCGATGGATTACAAACAAAGACTGTTCTGTCCTGACTGACTGCCTGACTCTGGGCTGTGTGGTTAAAGCGTCACACAAAGACGACCACTTAGGAAGCTGAGTACCATCTGGAGCTCCTGCTTCATGGCCTTGCCCAAGTAGAGCGATTAACTGTTCTGTCCCGTTGAGGCACTTCTATTTATACACTTATTTAAGGAGCTGGTTGGTAATTTTTGACCAATCACAACGCTCTCCTTAAAAATGATCAACCAGCATCTTAAAAAAGTGTATATGTAGAAGTGCCTCTACGGAAGAGAACAGTATTTGTAATCGTTCGCGGGTATTTTGTGATTGTGCTCCCGCGCCACTGAAGACGCCACTGGCTGGGTACAGGCAAAACGTATGGACAATCTGGACCACGGCCTAGCAGCCCGGAAAACTATGATAATGTAAACACCGGCCATGAAATCTTACGTTCATTTATCAAATTATGGAGCATTTAAAATCTATGAAATATTGTTCTTAATACAATGTGAACATACATATTGTAACGTTTCGTTCAATATCGCCGTTCTCTCTTTATAATAATTATTATTCTATTTGATTGACTTACGTTACTTTTAATAAATTGATTTGTTGAAGGTTGAATATAAGTTGAGTTGCTTTTGTTAAGATGAACCTCCTTCAATCGTATTATTTTTAATGTCAAGCCTCAAGTTGTAATCGCTATCTATAACGTATTGTTTCGTAGACGTCATTTATTTCTATAAATTTTGTTTTTTTATATTCGTTTGTTTGTATTTTTGGATAATTTAAATTATTTATTTTAATTTAATAACCTTAAGGAGTTAGTGAGTTAGGCCTCACATCGATCAACGATTTTAATAAAACCGTAGTCGTAATAATGCAATAATATTCCTTAATTCCTCTTAATTAATACTGGAGGCCTTTATAATTAATTCTTTAAAATTAATTCCTCTTTCTTTATTTTTTTATAAAAGAAAATAATTATTATTTATTTAATGGATTAATAAAATGCATTAAACTCATTTGTGTGGCGGAACTAGGCTTGATTGGGAATTGCGTTCGGTGGTGGTATCGAGTTGTCTATTTGGAGGTTATCTTTGTAATCTATTATTTGTGATGAAGTTTAAATCGTCGAAAATGTTTCACTCTTCTTTTATTAAAAAAAAATCCTGTAATTATATTTTATTCTATAAATAAAACACATTTAACATCAATTGGAACTAATTATTAACATTTATTTCCGTAAATTCAATTTTAATGACTCTGAGGTCGAAGATGTTAATTGCCCGTATCGACTCTTGTTCTCAGTTCGATTCTTAACTTATCTTTAGATATTATATTAATTTTTTGGGTTCTTTAGACTGCTATTAAAAAGTTCGAAAATGCCCACAAGAAGTACAGTACATTACAGTTATATAATTCTTATTTACTAATAAAGACAAAATTTATATTAATAAAATGTAACAAAAATAATTGTTCAGTTTGATTTAACAATACAAGGCATCATGGTTATCCCAGCATACTAGTAGCATTCAAGATGGCGGCTTGTTGTCAAACAAAATTAGTGGAATTAATTCTCAATTATTTTCAAACAGGTTTTTACAAATAAAATAAGTCACATAAAATGTTCATTGATTTTAAATTAGTTGTTTTTCTTTCACTAGTGTTCTGTTGAAAAAAGTGTTTGAGTTAATCGTGGTGTCGTGTAGTTGTAAAAGTGATAGTATAAAGGTTAACTCTCACCAATTCCTTTTTTTTGTTGAAAAGATTTATTCACATTTAAAATATTTTTTACTTGTTCTTCTTGTTATTATTATTTTATTTTCTTGTTATTAACTCTTTCTTCTTATTTGATTCTATATATTATAAAGATCACTTTTCTTCCACTTGGATCTGATTCTTCCTTTCACTTTTGGGTCAGAGCTGTATGGAGGTGTTCCTAAAACTTTCGTGTCTAACAATAGATTGTCGAATTTTTCTTTTTCCTTCGACTGGCTTGACCAAAATTCCCATTGGTCAATACCGTTGGGTTAAGAGGTCATGTGACCCTGATTATTTAAAATACATCGTTTTTACATTTTATAATTGAAATTACTCCCTATATAGTACTCAAGTCTTAATTTAGTGTACATAGCGATTTTCCTGATAAAAAGACAAACATTTTGATATCTCACATGACATGTGTGAGTGTCCTAATAAATGTTTTAGCATTTTACAAAATTCTGTTTTATAAACCATTAAATGTGTTTGTCATTTCAAAATCACATTACAATTTCATTAATCTATTTAAAATGTTGTTGCTACTATAAAAATAAGGCCTATCTTAGTAATTTTACTACTTCTTACTAATTTACAGTGATGTGATAGTTTACTAGTTATTTTGACAATAATTTTTATGTTGACATTGGCCTATGTCTTGGTATTTCTTTAGTACAATATTTCATTTTACTATTGTTATTTGGCCTGTTGGTTTAAAACCTTCCGATTAATTACAATTATTACATGAGATGTTATTAGATGAGTTTAAACTGTTCATTACGTTCTGATTCTTTCAATTACTTCTGATAATATAAAAACATTAACATGAAACAAACATGCCCTCATGGCCAAAACTACAATCAACATTAAACAAATAAACTAACTTTCCAACAACTGTTTAAGATATAATAATATTTTTTTTTGTCAGTCCATTATAATCTGTCATTCAATAATATTTCAAGTTAATATCACATAATTCTTACTACTATGAATAAGTTATTATATATTATTTGTATTAATACAACTGGTAGCCTTTTCCCTTGAATAAACATTAAATGATAAAAAGACATAAGGAAAATCAGCAACTAATATTAAAACTTACAAGCATTCTACGAACATTAAAACATGACTTGAAATAAATAGCATACTATTACTATCTAAACACTTTATATATCATTTTGTTCGTTTACACAGTTGTTTGTTTGTTTGTTGTGCTTACATTTATGTTCACTCAAAAATTGCCATTAATCTTCACAGTCCTGTCTGTGTGATTAACAAATTATCATCTCTCACTTATTTTTTCACTCCGACACTGATTGTCCTGGTTACACTTAAACATTATATATGGCCATTTTATTATTAATTAAAATACATTAATTATTATAAGATATTGCATTGTACATCTTTATGTTTACTTCAGGGTTTTTTTTCTATGTTTGTTTGTCTAATAATGTTAGGTAAATTATCTTATTAAGTGTGGTTTTATATTGGGCCTACTTACTTATTGGACCTTTCTCATTCTGTCACATTACAATATACACAGGTTGCTGTTGCTTATTACCATACATACCGTGTTGCTCAGGAGTAGAATAGCCATAGCAAAGAAAGCGTTCAATGCCAATAGGAACCTTGTGTAACAGAGTGATCTTTGAACTAGAGAAACTTGGATCCAGTGAAACGTTTTGTGTGGAGTATTTTAAGTTTGGGGTCAGATACATGGACAATGTGGAAAAGGTGACAGACACATGACAGACAGATATTTCGAAGTACTTGACACATGAATTTGGAATAACGACGTAAGATAGAAGGAATAAGGTGAGTTGATAATAAAAGCAATGAACAGCGCTCAAAAGAATCAAAGGAGAGTGGGACACCTCTGAAGGTTATATACAAGAAAATATAACTGGATTGGACTTACTTTGTAGGACAATTAACAATGCTTTTGAGAGAACAGTAGAATGGGAAAAAAAGATTGAAACTCCTGGATGATATACAGTGTGTGGTGTCATATGACCACGGCAAGGACACAATCGTTCGTTTCGAAGTCCTTCAGTCTTTCGACTGGTTTGTACCCTCCCCGCATATACCCGTGGTGCGTGTGGTACTGATACAATCTGGAATGGGTATATATGGGAATGAAAATATTGACTGGACCTGCCACATGTAGAAGAATACCAGGCGATGATGATGATATTCACGGGTAAAACTTACTTTAGAAATTAACATGAACTTAATTGATACCACGCTTTTTCACGGATCATCATGTTTGAATTGTCTCACCAGTCTAACATAACAGCAAATATCATCAAACACCATCGCACTGAATAATCACTTCACAATAACTACAACTCCTATTCAGACTGATTCGCTGCTTCCAAAATGCTCTTTTATACTTCACCTGTATGGTGTAGTACGTGACAAGACTAACATGGATGCCGGTAGATTAAACAAGGAAAGATCTAGAGCATTACGTAATCCTTCAGCTCACACAAAGCGTGCAAAACGCATTTATCTATCGTCTTCAGCTCACACAATAGCTGCGCATGTATCTATCGTCTCAATGTAACAATATAATATATTTGAGAATTGAAGTTTTATGTTATATTTTAGCGGAAATTGAATTCTATACATGGACATAGACATAGACATAGACATAGAAAATAGACATACAAGTGCCATAATCAGTGACTAAGCATCTGGTAATCGGTGGATTTATCGGTGACAAGCAATTGAAGGGAAAGATAAATATTACTGTACTTACCCTCTGAACATAAAACGTGACGAAAAATCTTCGTGAATTGGGTGAAATAAGAAAATAACACAAAGACCAAGGCAAAATACTAAGCGATTCGCTAAAATCAGGCTGCCCTTCACCTCTCTCTAGCGTATCCGCTCCACTAATCTGACAATCACACACTGACGAAATAATCGAGTCAAGTCATTGCTGACTTGAGCGAATCTCGAGGAAGATCGGTCATTCTCATTTGCTTTTATTAGTCTTATATTTCTCAGATGATCTTATTAGTTGAGTCAGAATATTTACAGAGGGTGCGTGTTGAGTATTATTTTTTATGAAACAATTTATTGTTTAAATTTAAGTGACAGATGTTTAAAGGTATAGATTTTTAATTGTTATTTTATAACTCGGCCTACTTAACATTATTTGTGTTTCTCATTCTGGTTAACTAAGTACTTTTACATTAATCAACAATTTATATACTGTCTGTAATTTAAGTAAATGAATCAGATGAATATTTGAATGTTACATATTATACTACTACTCCGTCTTCTCTATTTAATTCGCCTCACGTTGGATGCGTCAATTTATACTAACACGGTTCTCCCGTATCAATATCTTCTAAAGCCCCCCCACTGTAGTGAGTGCCAATTTATATTAACCCTGATTCTCTCTTCAAGTAATATATGGGTTGTTGTGATTTAAATTATTTATCAAGTGTTAAGTGGTTTCTCTTAAGAACCGCAATGTTCGGTTATTTGTGAAGAAATAATATCTTTTAAAGGGTGATCTTAATCAAATATTAAGAATATCTCAATATTCTATATTAATTTAGTACTTTCTGTAATAATAACGTTCAATACCAGTTGATATAGGGTGTAATTCTAATGTTCTTATTCAAGCCTAGTCCGCGTTTTGAGAGAGGAGAGTAACTCCTTATATCTGTTTCTCGTTCTCTTGTAATTCAACAGCGGTCCGCGAGCTAGCGCTGTTGTTCACAGTCAGCTGGGTATTGTAGGTTAGTGTTCCGCGCACAATACTTCCCACGTTACACTCTCTATATAAATTACAACTTGTTCATCATGCACTAAATATTATACAAATGATAAGAGATCGTCAATTTCAAAAATGATTCTTTATTTTTTATTTTTCTTGACAACAAAGTTCTTCCTTTACGAGGATACAAAAATCGATCGTAATGGAATTAATCGATTAATTATCGAATTCAGGGTTATATATTATTTTTAATTATTATTGTTTTTTAAACCCAGGGTATGTAGGTTCTTTCAACTATTAGTAAGGTCAGAAAAATGCAAAAAATAGGATTACAAGGTATTACAATCTATTACTAATTTCTTATTAATTATGATTTAAAATAAGTGGAGTTTACCGTCCGACGACATCGTTACTTGCAATGGCAGTGCACAACTAACCTCGTTTCGGTATGTTTGATCAACAACAGGATACTGATGAATAAATCCTCGCCAGTCTTCACTCCAAGTTCGAAATAAAAGTTGATGTCTTGGTCCTGGGATGAAGCAGAAATGCCGATCCTTACTGTTCACCAATGTCCAGTTCTTGTGTTTACGGGTTTCACTGTATTTTGTGTCAAAATATGCTTTCTCTAACGAATCGTGGAAAGTGAGGTTCGAGTACAATTTTGAGTTCTGCTTTCGTTCTTTAGGATAATGGATTATTTTATTTCATTCAGGTAGTTATTTCTCTTAATTGGTCTATTAATTAAGTTTAAGGATTACTCATTATACTGAGTTTTATTGGTAAAGTTCTTCCCTTAGATTTTCGTCAATTTGGATTAATAGGCTTATTAGTACTCTCTTATAAGTGACCGTCAAAAGTCAGTGAACCTTCCCTTCGTTATTTATTATTTAATTTAGTTTATTCGTTAATTTATTTTATTTTATTTTATCGTTTTCTCTAAGTTCATCAAAACTAAACTGTCCTCGTTTATGGATAACAATTCAATAATCGAATCAACAAATTTTATTCCATTTTGTCGTCCTTCACAACCAGTCTGTCTTCTCTTGTTGGATAATATTTATAATCCTAGAACCATAATCATACAATGTTCTTGCACTTATTAAAATACTCCCTTATTTAATTTACATTATATCATATTATACCTTTACATATCGTTTGTTATTAAATTATATACATTTTGCTGTCGTTTCCTCTTAATCTACTTACTCTAACAAGTATTATTTTCCTGTTACAAAATATTACCTTTCGGTATCATTGCACTATTACATTTTGAGATTTTATTTAAATTGAATTTACTTATCTGCTATCAGTAATTATTATTGATTTCTCCTAACTCATTATATTCTACTTAGTATTTTTTACAAATTTTGTTACCTAACTTTTCTGACCTGACTTACTATACAATGTTACTGGTTTGTGGCCTATCATTACATTTTTATCTCATTCTGACTTTAATTTATTATTACCTACATTATTATAGAATCCTTCATTTGTTTATGATGTAATTACAATAAACCCTTTTGTATCTCATTAACAATTATTGCCTTTCTGGCCAAGTTTACAATTATAATCCGCATACTAAATAAGTACATGTATACAAAACATTTAATTTTATAAAGTTTAACACCAGTTCTATAATGATATATTTGATAACATAAAAATGAAATTAATATCAGTTAATTGATATTCTCTTAAAACAATTACTTTACTTGCTACACACAAAAAACAACATAACTATCATGATAATAACACAACATGATAAAACATAATAACATGTACATTTTTATAAAATAAATCATGCACTAATTAATTATTCTCCTATCAGTTAATTCATCAATCATTCTAAAACTGTCTAGCTAGGTTTTACATTACTTGTCAATGTTTATAGTTTACCTTTTTCACTGAACACTGAAGTTTGTATTTATAAACATCCTTAATTTTTCCTTTTTACCTTGTATTCTTATTAAGGGATTATTCATTTATTTAATAATGGGTTATGTTTCTGACCTTTTATTATTACGGACAATTATTATTTTTATTTTTAGTTTGAAAATTATAAACTTTTTATGTAACGTAGGGGACCATATTTTTGTTACGTTACAATATTAAGAATTTAATGCTAATTTGCTCTGCAAAAACATTATAAAGTAAAAATGAATTTCCTGTTGTTTTTTTTTATGCCTTAACTACATTTTCCATACGTGTGAGAGATATTACAAAATTTGCGATGCTGGTGGGGAAAGAGTAAAATGACTGATGAGTACAGAGAAAGTCATGCCTTGCCATCGGCCATAATCTGACTAATAATTATATATAAATAACAGTACTAACATGACAATGTTATATTGTCGTTTCATAAACTTTTGTTTCTAAATATTAAATTGTTAATTCACTTTTTGTGTTTTCTATAAATTTTGTATACTATAAACCAAAAAAAGATTGCAAGGTCATAGTACAAAGCCTTTTACAAGATAATTTGAGAACTTATCGCAAAATATTTTTTCGATGCTCAGTTTTGCTCTGGTGTTCCTACCGTTTTATTTTCAGATGGTCTCGTAAATACTATAATAGTGTTGAAATTTCTGTTTGCAAAATATCATTAATTCCATAGTAACAATGTATGCAAATACTAGTAATTGGTCATTGAATTTTTGTAATACGTAAATTGAGTATTTTTTCATCACTCTATTCTGTTTTACACTGAGTATTATACAAATCAGTAAAAACATTCATTTCACTGACTTCTCTTCTATCTGTAAAAGTTTTATCAGTCATTAATTGTTCCACCTCGATAGTTTTTCTTCATATTGTTACGAGAAGCATACCGAACAATCCAGAACATTCTCCACTCCCCCCGTCGAATGTGGCAGAGCGCCATTCAAGTAGGTGATTCTCGTGATTGTAGCCAAGTCTGAATGTCACGGAAACCCCCTTGTTTGTTCGCGAGTTAATAGAAGCGCCCGGGGGAAAAGTTGCTGAAGATAAAGTTACGCAAGAGGTTATTGACGAGCACCAAACAGACTTGGATCAGCCAGTGGTGTTTAGGTCATCAATACATGACGCAATGGGAGTGATTCCAGCAAAACTAGCGGTTGAGCGGAAGACTCGTATTCCTGGGAACTTGATATTCGGATCACACGTGACCAAAATCGAAGGACGGGAGAATTATCTTTTACAAGGACGTCTACCTAGATCGCCTGGCCAAGTATTACTACAGAGACAGTTTGCCAGTTCGGGACGAACAGGCTTAAGGAGAGGGCTGTGTTACGAGAAGCGTACTGAACAATCCAGAACATTCTCCACTCCCCCCGTCCAATGTGGCAGCTGGAGCGTCATTAAAGTAGGTGATTCTAGTGAGTTCCAGGAACACTTGAGATGAGCAGTAAGCCACCGGCGTGCAGTTAAGGAGGGAAAGCTGTACTGGACCTTAGCGCGGCGTATATAAAGCCATACCAGCCGGATTGTCAGTCAATTACGTGAGCAATTTTCGCTAATGCGGATTCAGTTGAGTCAAAGTGAAGAATTATTGTGTTATGTGTTTTATAATTGTGCAAGACTCTATTAGTAGACATTGTTATTGTGTGTGGACGAATCTAACTGGAAATATTTTACGAGTTAATTACAAACTGTGTAATTATGAAAATTAAAGCTGGTGATTAGTGATTGAAGTGTTGTCTTGTATTTTGTTTTCCACTGTACCTAAGACGATCAAGTAGACCATCGTAACAATATCCAATAAATACTTTTTCTTATTTTCTTTTATAAATGTTATCTGTTTCATCAGAATACAGGTACTTACTTGTATAATCATACTTTATTTCCTCATATGGTCCTTCACTTATAAATTCTTTCGTTTTCTTTATGTATTCGTCTTTTCTCATTAGCACCATTGTATTTCCTTTGTCTGCTTTCATAACTATAATATCATTCTTTTTTATTTTATTCTTTAGTTTGGTTACATCGTTTTTTCTTGATTTGATTCTGGTGGCGGCGCGTATTTTAAGCCTTTTGCTATCATTTATTTTTCTTCTGTATTGAAAGTTACCTCTGTAAGGTTTATTACTCTTTTTTCATAGTTATTCTTAGAGAGGTTTTCATTTTTTATTTCGTTCTTTCTTATTAATTTATTTAACTTATCTACCATTTTTTTATTTTTATTTTCCAGGTTCTTTTCTATGTACCCCAACCAATATTTAAGAAAAATTTGTATAATTCAAAAAATGAACAAAAAATCAAATCAAGTGTAACTAAACTAAAGAATAAAATAAAAAAGAATGATATTATAGTTACGAAAGCAGACAAAGGAAATACAACGGTGCTACTGCGAAAGGACGAATACATAAAGAAAACGGAAGAATTTATAAGTGAAGGACCATATGAAGATATAAAGTATGATTATACAAGTAAGACCAGTCAAGGATAAAACAAATGATGACACAGTTAAAATTTATAGAAGACAATAAGAAAAAGTATTTATTGGAAAGTAATCCAACAGCACCAACTTTAAAAGTCAGGTTAAGATACATTAAAAAGGGAAACCAATCAAACCGATTGTTTCTTTTATTAATGCACCAATTTATAAATTATCAAAGAAAAATAGCAGAGTACTGAAAGAGAAATATGAATTTGTGACAAAATACAACATTGAGAATAATGTAAAATTGATAGAAAAATTAGAAAATATTAGAATTAATGAAAATACAAAATTGATATCACTGGATGTTAAGGACATGTTTACCAATATCACAGTAAATAAAGTTATTATGTTAAAAAACGATAATAATATGGGAGAATACAGGTATAAAAAGCAATTGATTAAAGTAGTTAAAGAATGTGTAAATCAGAACTATTTTAGGTTTAATAACAAGTTTTATATACAGAAAAAAGGATTACCTATGGGATCTTCATTATCCCCTATTCTTGCAGAAATATACATGAATGATTTTGAAAAGCAATTAATAAGTTCCACTAAGTATAAAGACAATATAAAATTATGGACTAGATACGTTGACGATGTATTAGTAATTTGGGAAGGAAGCATAAAAGAAGTACATGAGTTTATAAATGAGGTAAATAATAAGGATAAAAACTTACTATTTAAAGAAGAGATAGGAGGTAAGAAAATAAATTACTTAGATTTAAACATAGAAATTAAAGATAATGAGAAACTACAGTTCGGGATATTTAGGAAAATCGTATTCTGATATAATTATAACAAGAGAGTCTTACCACCCTTATAGATATAAAATGGCGGCAATCAATTCATTTTGTTATAGAGCTCAGAAGTGTTTAAAAGAGACCGAATCTAAAGATAGGGATTTAAAAACGACAAAGGGAATTGTAAGGAATAATAACTATAACACCAACATAGTGGATAAAGTTATGAAAAGTGTTAATATACAAAAAGCTAAAATAGAACCAGAACAAAAGAATTATGCAGGGTCATTAACATACATAGGTTTACATACTAGAAAAATTATTAAATGTTTTAATAAATACGGAGTAGATATAGCTATTAAAAAATATAAAACGGTATTTGATAAGATAAGGAATAAAAATATAGAAAAAATCCCAGTATTACAGAAAAGCGGAATTTATAAATTAAAATGTAAAGACTGCAACAAAGTGTACCTAGGTGAGACAGGACGAAAATTCGTATGTAGGTTGTCTGACCACAAACGTGGAGAAGGTAATAGAACAACGAATTCGGTATATGCAAGACATTTCATACAAGACAACCATAAGTTTTTTAATTCTTTGGAAGACTACGAAATTGTAAAAGTAGTAAATAACACAGTTGAAAGAAGCTTAGGGAGGATTTAGAAATATTGAAGGAAATAGAAAAAGGGTTAGACAATTTAATTAATACTAAAATTAAATTTGATAATGAAGAAATATTTTATAGAATAATTAAAAAGTAAATGATAGAGGACAGATAGATAAGATTAAGAATTAAGTTGCATAGGACTAATTGGATGTTTTTAAAATAAAAACATTGTGTGACTGGCCCACAAGTGTGAATGAGAAAGGCGGTTAGGTTTAAAAGGAATGCACACACACACACACACACACACACACACACACACACACACACACACACACACACACACACACACACACACACACTCAAACACAAGGAATTTACTAGAAAAATATGTAACTGTCCAGATGGGGGTGACAGAGCTCAGAGGTTGGGAAGGGACATTTGAATTATAGCTTGTGTGTGTTCAAGGTAAGGTTGGGTGGGGGTGAAGGGTTTGTTTTTACATCTGTTTGTTCATTTCCGATCTAAAAATGAGCTGTGAAGCTTGAAGTCGCTAATCGGAACAATTTTTATATAGTGGTGTCTAACAGTGGTAATTCTTAAATTATTCCTTAGGCTTTCACGGCCGGTGTCACTTGAATTGTGAAAAATATCCGGGCTGTTTGGCCGTGGTCCATGGTTAAAAACAAAACCAAACGTTTCGGCAGCGCCACTGGCTGCCATCATCAGTGGAATAAGATTTCTGCACTTGGGGTGTCTACGTGCAGGCCCACAGTACTGTGGTATAGACTCTATACCACAGTATATAGACTCAAAGTCTATACCACAGTACTGTGGCCCTGCACGTAGACACCCCAAGTGCAGAAATCTTATTCCACTGATGATGGCAGCCAGTGGAGCTGCCGAAACGTTTGGTTTTGTTTTTAACCATGGACCACGGCCAAACAGCCCGGATATTTTTCACAATTCAAGTGGTAATTCTGTTTGTGATTTTAACCACTAACACAACTTTCTTCAAGAAAAATCTTATTATAGTTTTCCATTCGTTTCCAGTTTTTCTTTACAGTACGCTTTTGTATAGAATTCCCAAAATAGTAGAAACATGAAGATGTCTTGAGATAAAAAAAAAGAGTGTCAAAATTCTAGAGAGTTTGCAATTAGTGTTGAACAGAGCCATACCACCATGGATTGCAGTTACAACAAATTGTACTTTTAAGAATACAATGTTGTTAATAATTGTTTTAAATGATATATAAATTCATTAAACACACTACACTATATTTATTTATTAGAGCTATGAAATTTAATTTCTGGATTGTATTGTAAGTACTTTAACGGTCTACTTTAACGGCCAATCCATATAATAAATTACCTTATTTCAAATCCGTCCTGTGACTTCGTTGCGTTGTTTTTGTTGTTGCGCGTTTCGGGAACTATGTCCCATCATCAGACGTATCACTCGGGAAGAGATCGTCAAATACTGAAATTCATAAAAGTACATTATTTAAACACACGTGTCCGACTCGGTGCGCACCGTGTAACGTTCAGTATCCAACCGAACGTTACACGGTGCGCACCGAGTCGGACACGTGTTTTTTTAAATAATGTACTTTTATGAATTTTAATATTTGACGATCTCTTCCCGAGTGATACGTCTGATGATGGGACATAGTTCCCGAAACGCGTGACAACAAAAACAACGCAACGAAGTCACAGGACGGATTTGAAATAAGGTAATTTATTATCAATAACGTGACTTGGACCATAATCAATAATGTTCAATCCATAATAGCCTATGATAAAATTTGGTCACAATGTCTAACAAAGAAGTTTGTGAACTCACTGTAACATGTCTGTTGTAGACGAATACATTGGTACACAGTGACTCAGGCTTACTATGTTGAATTCCTGTAAAGACTACATAAACAAAGTAAGGCAAAAATGTCCAAAAGGTTTGTCAGAAATTTCCATGTAACATTTCCCTCTTGAGAGGGAAAGGGAACACTGAAATAGATTGCATAAATGGCGGTGATAAAATCACAAGTAATGTGACTGAATCTGTACAAGAAATTCTAAAATAATTTAAAATTTGATGCACTAGGTGCTGCAACTGATATACTATAGCGTCCCACACGTAATTTAAAGTTTACTTAACTAATGTCGTAGTCATACACAAAAAAATCCAAGAGTTTACATTGTGTACCACAATGTGACTAAGCAATAATGTACGTATATAGAAAATGTATTACAGTAAGTTCACTAAATTCATTGACAGACAACATGTTATATATTGTAACGTTATGTTTTCCTTTTACATAAAAAGGCCCCAACTTAAACCATTTCATGACCATGATACATGAAGAACAAAATTCTAAGTCATTAACTAACTTGTATTACATAAATATTGTCTGAGATAAAAAAAAAGTTAAGAATAATGTAATGAAACTGATAAGAACATTATCAATAATGAGATTTTTCTCCAGTCAACTGCATTAAAAATTGTTAAAAAAGATAAAACTTATACTCCATACTGCAGTTATAAACTGTATACTCAATAAAGAAAATTATTAATACAATAATTAGTTTCTAAGTACTAAAAGAATTAAATCAAATAATAAATTTTATTTATGGTTATGAATAGAATAATGTAAATCAAGAAGGGTATAAAAATAGTGAGATAAAAATGTAATAATAAAACAACAATGAAACTAAATGTTAGCCTACATGTAAGGTTATGTACCACTATAAAGTTTTAAACAACAGAAAGAACAAAAAAGCATTGTAAAATCCATGAATTCTAAATAGAAGTTGAAAACTACCTAAGCTCAATACCTAAGGTGAAGTAGTAACTAAGCTCATAAAAACTAGATAATAATGGTTATAATTTGAATTATAACATGAACAAGAAGAAATATGAGACACAAAAGATTGTCAATAATTCTATGTAAAAGGAACAGTTTTAAATGTAATCTAATTAAACAAATTATATTGTATAAATAATACTAGATTCAGTATTATAAGAATAATATTCTAGTAAGAAAGAAATGGTTAACTAATAAGTATAAACAAAGTAAATAATGAAACAAGATACATGGACTAAACCTTCAGAATACTGATTCTGAAGCAAATAAAAACTAGAATAAGTAAGAAAAACACTATTAATGTTACCAACTATGTTGCCAAGGTTTCATTAAATTATGAAGAATGATTTAGAATATTTATATAATAGGAAGAAACAGGTATTGCAGAAACAGGAATTTACACGGACATAGACAAATACAACAAAACAGGTGTTTACAAATTAAATTGTAATGACTGCAATAGTTTCTACGTTGGCCAGACGGGAAGATCTTTTTCATCTAGTTACTCTGAACACATAAAAGCTTTATCCAACAACAATATACATTCCGTGTTTGCCACACACATACACACAAAAACCACAGCTACACCAACATAGATACTAATCTTGAAATATTACACTACTTACCCAAAGGTCGAAAACTTAACACAGTAGAACAATATGAAATATACAAACACCACACAACACAACCAAACAACATACTTACCGACCAATTACAGTATAAATCACACACACTTTTTGACACAATTATACATAAAACTAACAATAATTTGGATCCCCGTGCCAATCCCCTTCCACCACACACCACCACCACTATACCTTTCAAAATAAAAACCGTTACAAGTTAATGGCAGTCTGTCTCAAAGCTGACGAAGGCGAACACCACGCCGAAACGCGTACGAGAAGAAAAGACAAGTAAGTTTCACAAGTTGAAAGTTTCAATATTCTATAAAGTCTCATTATTATTATTAGTGACCGTCTTGCCTTACTTAGAAATTCGTGTTATTCGATCTTCACAGGTTATGTTGGCGGCAATTCTTTTGGTAAATTATTCGCACAAAATTCAAAAGTTTAAATGAATAAGTAGAGTTAAATTTGTGAAACAGCAGAACATTCCAGGATGTTACTTAAGGTTATGTGAATGGTATTTAATTTAACTAAAGGTCATATTTATTTACATTAACCAGCAACGTACCGTCAGGATGGCACTGCCTTAGATAAATAATGAATCAATCCATTTAACAACTCTTCACACTTCAAGAACTTTAAATATAATTCGTATTATTGAACTGTTATTTACAAATATGGAACGCATTAACCTGTTTAAACGTCAACAGAGATACCTAAATGGAGTTACAGCCACACTGGGTTATATATACTATTTGATGTGTTTAAAATTACTGTTAACTTTAGTTATTAACGCTGCACGCATTAGCAAGAAGAAGAATGATATTATGGTTATAACTTTTAGTCAGTGTTACACATTGTTTATATTACAAATTTGATGTAACCAACGGGTGGCGTGTACATACTGAAGTGATTCTGATAAATCATAAAAACATTCTATAAACATAAGACAGTATAGAATTGGTGCACCAATTAGTGAGGCTAGAGATAGGAAGTTTGGTGTTATTTTTACTTCCATGTTCCTTAAGGAAATGGAAGTATGGTGATGGCAAAAAAAATCGTGTTCGAGATTATTGCAGATTCTGATTGTACTACACTCAAAACATGAAAAATAAAAGTCGTTTTTCGAAAAGTGTCTGTGTGTCTGTGTGTCTATGTGTCTGTAGATTTTTTTTTGGCAAACGATAACAGCCGAAAATTCAAACAGAATCAAATAATATTTTGCATACAGTCCTGATTTGTAGGGTACTCACGACCTATTGTTTTTGGTGAAGATCGGTAGAGGGAAAGGGGTAGTTTACCGGCAACGGTTTTTTTTATCAAGGGTAATTTTTTTGTTTGGCAAACGATAACAGCCGCAAATTAAAACAGAATCAAATAATGTTTCGCATACAGCCCTGAATTGTAGAGTTCTCACGATCTGTTGATTTTGGAAAAGATCGGTTAAGGGAAAGGGGTAGTTTACCGGCAACGTTTTATGTTTTAACAAGGGTATTTTTTTGGCAAACGATAACAGCCGCAAATTCAAACATAATCAAATAATGTTTTGCATACTGCCCTGAATTGCAGAGTTCTCAAGACCTATTGTTTTTGGTGAAGATCGGTTAAGGGAAAAGGGGTAGTTTACCGGCTACGCTTTATGTTTTAAAGGGTATTTTTATGGCAAACTATAAGAGCCGAAAATTCAAACAGAATCAAATACGTTTTTGCATACAGCCCTGATTTGTTTAGTACCAAAGACCTTTTATTTTTGGTAAATATCGGTTAAGGGAAAGGGGCAGTTTACCAGCCACGTTTTTTGTTTTATCAAGGGTATTTCTTATGGCAAACGATAACTGCCGTAAATTCAAAGAGAATCAAATAATGTTTTGCATACAGCCCTCAATTGTAGAGTTCACAAGACCTATTGTTTTTGGTGAAGGTCGGTTAATGGAATAGGGTAGTTTACCAGCAACGTTTAATGTTTTATCAAGGGTGTTTTATATGGCAAACGATAAGAGCCACAAATTCAAACAGAATCAAATAATTGTTTGCATACAGGCCTGAATTGTCGAGTTCTCAAGACCTATTGTTTTTGGTGAAGGTCGGTTAATGGAATAGGGTAGTTTACCAGCAACGTTTAATGTTTTATCAAGGGTGTTTTATATGGCAAACGATAAGAGCCACAAATTCAAACAGAATCAAATAATTGTTTGCATACAGGCCTGAATTGTCGAGTTCTCAAGACCTATCGTTTTTCGTGAAGATCGGTTAAGGGAAACGGGTAGTTTACCGGCAACGGTTTACTATCAAGGGTAATTTTTTTTTTGTAAACGATAAGAGCCGCAAATTCCAACAGAATCAAATGATGTTTTGCATACAGCCCTGTACTGTAGAGTTCTCAAGACCTATTGGTGTCGGTGAAGATCGGTTAAGGGAAAGGGGTAGTTTACCAGCAACATTTTATATTTTAACAAGGGTAATTTTTAATATGACGAACGATAACTGCTGTAAATTCAAACAGAATCAACTGCGTTTTCGCATACCTTTTTGAACTAAAGAGAACTCAAGGTCTGTTGATTTTGTTGAAGATCGGTTAAGGGAAAGGGGTAGTTTATCAGCAACGTTTTATGTTTTAAAAACGGTAATTTTATTATGAGGTACGATAACTGCCGCACATTCAAAAAGAATCAAATATTTTTTTGCATGCATCCCTGAATTGTAGAGGACTGAATGTCTATTGATTTTGGAGAAGATCAAATAAGAGGAAGGGGTAGTTTACCAGAAACGTTTTATGTTTTAACAAGAGTAAAGTACTTAATTTTTATAAAGTATCCTGATAAGAAACTCATAATAATCCACTGTAGAAACGTAGATGAAATATTAAGAGGTTAAGTGAACGGGGTGGGGGTATTTTTCTATTATTAAAATATATAGTTGAAGTTGGAGGGGAGAATTTTTTATATGTGTACTACGTTATCGGCAACAAAGAAGTAGTTTTTTTTTTAAATTGCTTCCCGGGCTGTTTAGCCATAGTCCAATGTTTTCTGCAAAACCAGACTTTTCGGCAGTGGCATCGACTGCCATCATCAGTGAAAATCGAGTGGAAAACATGAGGTGGTATACGTTAGTGACCACAGTATTGTGGTTAATTCTGAAGCAATAAGTAGAAAGACGTAGTTTCTATGGAAATATTTCATTTCGAATATGATTTTAAATATAAATCTTAGAACATGGAAGTCATGTATGGTTCCCCATACCGATATTTTCGAAAAGTGTCTGTGTGTATGTCTGTAGATTTTTTTCTATGGCAAACGATAACAGCCGCAAATTCAAACAGATTCAAACAATTTTTTGCATACAGCCTTGATTTGTAGAGCACTCAGGACGTATTGATTTTGGTGAAGTTCGGCTAAGGGGAAGGGGTAGTTTACCGGCAACGGTTTTTTTTTTAAATCGAGGGTACTTTTTTTTTGGCAAACGATAACAGCCCCAAATTCAAACAGAATCTACTACTCTTTTGCATACAGCCCTGAATTATAGAGTTCTCAAGGCCTATTGGTTTTGGTGAAGATCGGTTATAGGAAAGGGGTAGTTTACCGGCAACGTTTTATGTTTTAAAAGGGTATTTTCTATGGCAAACGATAACAGCCGCAAGTTCAAACAGAATCAAGTACTCTTTTGCATACAACCCTGAATTATAGAGTTCTTAAGACGTATTGGTTTTGATAAAGATTGGTTAAGGTAAAGGGGTTGTTTACCTGCAACATTTTATATTTTAACAAGGGTATTTTCTATGGCAAACGATAAAAGCCGCAAATGTAAACAGAATCAAATAATGTTTTGCATACGGCCCTGAATTGTCGAGTTCTCAGGACCTGTTGTTTTTGGTGAAGATCGGTTAAGGGAAAGGGGTAGTTTACCTACAACGTTTTATGTTTTAAAAGGGTATTTTCTATGGCAAACTGTAACAGCCGCAAATTCAAACAGAAACAAACAATTTTTTGCATGCAGCCGTGATTTTTAGAGTGCTCAAGTCGTGTCGTTTTTGGTGAAGATCGGTTCATGGAAAGGGGTAGTTTACCAGCAACGTTTTATGTTTTAAAAGGGTATTTTTTATGGCAAACGATAAGAGTCGAAAATTCAAACAAAATCAAATAATTCTTCGCATGCAGCTCTGATTTGTAGAGTACTCAAGATCTTTTGTTTTTGGTGAAGATCGGTTAACGGGAAGGAGTAGCTTACCAGCAACGTTTTTCTTATCAAGGGTAATTTTTTTCTATGGCAAACGATAGCCGCAGATTCAAACAGAATCAAATAATTTTTTGCATACAACATTGATTTGTAGACTACACAAGAACTATTATTTTTGGTGAAGATCGGTAAAGGGAAAGGGGTAGTTTAATGGCAACATTTGTTTTTATCAAGGGTAATTTTTACTTCCATATTTCCTTAAGGAATGGAAGTATGGTGATGGCAAAAAAAATCGTGTTCGAGATTATTGCAGATTCTGATTCTACTACACTCAAAACATGAAAAAAAGTCGTTTTCCGAAAAGTGTCTGTGTGTGTGTGTGTGTCTGTGTGTGTCTGTGTGTCTGTGTGTCTGTCTGTGTGTCTGTAGATTTTTTTCTATGGCAAACGATAACTGCCGCAAATTCAAACAGAATCAAATAATTTTCTGCATACAGCCCTGATTTCTAGAGTACTCAAGGCCTATTGTTTTTGGTGAAGATCGGTTGAGGGGAAGGGGTAGTTTACCTGCAACGTTTTTTATCAAGTTTATTTTCTATGGCAAACGATAACTGCCGCAAATTCAAACAGAATCAAATAATTTTTTGCATACAGCCCTGATTTGTAGAGTACTCGCGACCTATTGTTTTTGGTGAAGATCGGTTGAGGGAAAGGGGTAGTTTACCTGCAACGGTTTTTTTTATCAAGGGAATTTTTTCTTTGGCAAACGATAACAGCCGCAAATTCAAACAGAATCAAATAATGTTTCGTATACTGCCCTGAATTGTAGAGTTCTCAAGACCGTTTGTTTTTGGTGAAGATCGGTTAAGGGGAAGGGGTAGTTTACTTGCAACGTTTTATGTTTTAACAAGGGTATTTCCTATGGCAAACGATAACAGCCGCAAATTCAAACAGAATCAAAAGATTATTTGCATACAGCACTAAATTGTAGAGTTCTCAAGACCTATTGTTTTTGGTGAAGATCGGTTAAGGGAAAAGGGTAGTTTACCTACAACGTTTTTTTAACAAGGGTATTTTCTATGGCAAACGATAACAGCCGCAAATTCAAACAGAATAAAATAATTTTCTGCATACAGCCCTGATTTGTAGAGTACTCAAGACCTGTTGTTTTTGGTAAAGATCGGTTGAGGGGAAGGGGTAGTTTACCTGCAACGTTTTTTATCAAGCGTATTTTCTATGGCAAACGATAACTGCCGCAAATTCAAACAGAATCAAATAATTTTTAGTATACAGCCCGGATTTGTAGAGCACTCGCGACCTATTGTTTTTGGTGAAGATCGGTTGAGGGGAATGGGTAGTTTACCTGCAACGGTTTTTTTTATCAAGGGAAATTTTTTTTTTGGCAAACGATAACAGACGCAAATTCAAACAGACTTAAATAATGTTTCGTATACAGCCCTGAATTGTAGAGTTTTCAAGACCTATTGTTTTTGGTGAAGATCGGTTAAGGGAAAGGGGTAGTTTACCAGTAACGTTTTATGTTTTAACAAGGGTATTTCCGATGGCAAACGATAACAGCCGCAAATTCAAACAGAATCAAACGATTATTTGCATACAGCCCTAAATTGTAGATTTCTCAAGACCTATTGTTTTTGGTGAAGATCGGTTGAGGTAAAGGGGTAGTTTACCTGTAACGTTTTATGTTTTAACAAGGGTATTTCCTATGGCAAACGATAACAGCCGCAAATTCAAACAGAATCAAATAATGTTTTTCATACAGCCCTGATTTGTAGAGTACTCAAGACCTGTTGTTTTTGGTGAAGATCGGTTAAGGGGAAGGGGTAGTTTACCTGCACCGTTTTTTTATCAAGCGTATTTTCTATGACAAACGATAACAGCCGCAAATTCAAACAGAATCAAATAATTTTTTGCATACATCCCTGAATTGTAGAGGTCTCAAGGACTTTCGATTTTGGTAAAGATCGGTTAAGGGGAAGGGGTAGTTTACCTGCAACCTTTTACGTTTTAACAAGAGTAAAGTACTTGCAAATTTATTTAACCTTTTTGAAACAATGGTAATTGTTAAAAATAAAATAATTTTGTTGCCAGGCAATAAAATTAAAATTTTTTAATTTTAATGTAATATAATATTTTTCATTTAATACGGCAATAAAAAGGCAGGTAAGACACAAACACACAATTCACGTTATTTCTGGCCTCACTCATGTTTATTTTCTTACGTTTGCACGCTTTTTAAATGGAAAGTGCCGAAACCCACACCAACATAACGCGTGCAAGCCGAAAAAATGGACATCAATTTGCTTACTGGCGAAGCTAGTAGTTAATGAATGGGTAGGCAAAAATCTTATCTTAAATTTTTTTTAAGGAATCACTAAAAGGACGGTGGGTCAAATCGGACGCTGAGGTAGAGTTTGCTGTAACCGAATGGTTCCACAAACAGCCGTAAGAATTTTACTAGCAGGGAATCTACAGGTTAGCGCAACAGTGGAACTCATGTCTTAATGTTATTGGAGACTTCTTTTAAAATCGTTGAATAAAAAATGCTTTACAGCTCTATACGTGTGTCTATTGAACAATCCTTGTATTAGTCATACACAATAATACAACTGATTGAACTTCAAATTTTTAAACTTGGTTAGTTTCTATATATATGTTTAATGTTACAAATAATTCAAATAACAATCTTGATCATCTGTTAGTTCAGCGGAATAACAGTGACACTTTTAATAACCGCATAAAATAAACACTTAGTAACAACACAGGCGCTTTAACTTAACTGTTTGGACCACAGAAGTGAGGCATGCCTCAACGCTCTATGTGTGCAGCGCGGGACAATCCCCCCTCCCTACACTTCCCTATCACACCACTACATTGCTTACATACGATGTATACAAAAAACGCTGAGGCAAGTTCAGGTTGCCTCATTCGATTTAAACGAACTATGCCGAATCTCACCTGTCACCATCTAGCGGTCGCTCAATAAAGCACGTTTCGGTTTAATAAATTTGACAGTCACAGTAACAATGTATAATCTTTACGTTATGTAGTTCATACGTATTTATAATTTTTATTCTACAGAATTTGTTAGGGTAGGCATTGCCTCAATTGCCTCCATGTAACTTCGCCACTGATATATATGTGTACAACGTTATCGGCAACAAAGAAGTAGTTTTTGTTAAAATTCCTTCCCGGGATATCTGGCCGTAGTCCAATGTTTTCTACAAAACCAGACATTTCGGCAATGCCATCGACTTCCATCATCAGTGAAAATCGAGTGCGATAACGTGAGGTGGTATACGTTAGTGACCACAGTACTCTGGTTAAGGCTGAAGCAGTAAGTAGAAAGAAGTAGTTTCTATGGTAATATTTCATTTCGAAAATGATTTTAAATATAAATCTTAGAATATGGAAGTCATGTATGGTTCTCCATACCGATATTTTCCTATGGCAAACGATAACAGCCGCAAATTCAAACAGAATCAACTAGTCTTTTTCATACCTATTTCAATTATACCGAACTCCAAGGGTAATGTTTTCTATGACGAGCGATAACTTGCCATAACTTCAAACAGAATCAACTACTCTTTTGCATACCGTTCTGAGTTCTACAAATCTCAAGGTCTGTTGGTTTTGTTGCAGATCGGTTAAGGGAAAGGGGTAGTTTACCTGCAACGTTTTATATTTTAACAAGGGTATTTATTATGGGAAACGATAAGAGCCGCAAATTCAAACAGAATCAAATAATTCTTTGCATACAGCTCTAAATTGTAGAGTACTCAAGCCCTATTGTTTTTGGTGAAGATCGGTTAAGGGAAAGGGGTAGTTTACCAGCAACATTTTTGTATCAAAGGTAATTTTTCCTAGGGCAAACGATAACAGCCGCAAATTCAAACACAATCTAATAATGTTCTGGATACTGCCCTGAATTGTAAAGTTTCAAGACCTGTTGGTTTTGGTGAAGATCGGTTAAGGGAAAGGGGTAGTTTACCAGCAACATTTTATGTTTTAACAAGGGTAATTTTTTCTATGACGAACGATAACTACCGCAAATTCAAACAAAATCAACTACGTTTTTGCACACCTTCTTGAATTATACAGAACGGAACGTCTGTTGATTTTGTTGAAGATCGGTTAAGGGAAAGGGGTAGTGTACCAGCAACGTTTTTAGTTTTAAAAGTGTAATTTTTTTATGACGAACGATAACTGCCGTAAATTCAAAGAGAATCAAATGATATTTTGCATACATCCCTGAATTGTAGAGTTCTCAAGACCTGTCTTTTTTGGTGAAGATCGGTTGAGGGAAAGGGGTAGTTTACCAGCAACATTTTATGTTTTAACAAGTGTATTTCCTATGGCAAACGATAAGAGCCGCAAATTCAAACAGAATCAAACAATTTTTTGCATACTGCCCTAAATTGTAGAGTACTCAAGACCTGTTATGTTTAGTGAAGATCGGTTAAATGAAAGGGGTAGTTTACCGGCAACTTTTTTTTAATCAAGTGTAATTTTCTTCTATGGCAAACGATAACAGCCGCAAATTCAATCAGAATCAAATAATGTTTTGCATACAGCCTGAATTGTAAAGAAGTAAAGACCTGTTGATTTTGGTGAAGATCGGATAAGGGAAAGGGGTAGTTTACCGGCCACTGTTCATGTTTTAACAAGAGTAATTGTTTCTATGACGAACGATAACTGCCGCACATTCAAACAGAATCAATTATCTTTTTGCATGCATCCCTGCATTGTAGAGGGCTGAAGGTCTATTGATTTTTGTGAAGATCGGTTAAGAGAAAGGGGTAGTTTACCAGCAACATTTTATGTTTTATCAAGAGTACATTACTTAATTTTGATAAATGAAGTATCCTGATAAGAAGCTCATAATAATCCACTGTAGAAACATAGATGAAATATCTATAAATGAAGAGGCTAGTTGAACGGGGTGGGGGTAATTTTCTATTAATGAAAATTATAGTTGAAGAGGGAGGGGAGAATTTTTTATATGTGTACCTAAAACGTTTTATGTTTTAAAAGGGTATTTTTTATGGCAAACGATAAGAGTCGCAAATTCAAACAAAATCAAATTTTTTGCATGCTGCCTGATTTGTAGAGTACTCAAGACCTGTTGATTTTGGTGAAGATCGGTTTAGGGAAAGGGGTAGTTTACCAGCAACCGTTTTTTTTTAATCAAGGGTAATTTTTTTTTATGACAAACGATACCAGCCGCAAATTCAAACAGAATCAACTGCTCTTTGGCATACAGCCCTGAATTATAGAGTTCTCAATACCTATTGGTTTTGGTGAAGATCGGTTAAGGTAAAGGGGTAGTTTACTAGCAAAATTTTTCTTATCAAGAGTAATTATTTTTATATGGCAAACGATAACCGCAAATTCAAACAGAATCAAATAATTTTTTGCATACAGCATTGATTTGTAGATACACAAGACCTATTGTTTTTGGTGAAGATCGTTTAAGGGAAATGGGTAGTTTACCGTCAACATTTGTTTTTATCAAGGGTAATCTTTTCTTATGGCAAACGATAACAGCCGCAAATTCAAACAGAATCAACTAGTCTTTTTCATACCTTTTTTAATTATACCGATCTCAAGGTGTGTTGATTTTGTTGAAGATCGGTTAAGGGAATGGGGTAGTTTACCTGCAACCTTTTATGTTTTAACAAGGGTAATGCTTTCTATGACAAACGATATGTGCCGCAAATTCAAACAGAATCAAATAATTTTTTGCATACAGCCCTAAATTGTAGAGTATCAAGCCCTATTGTTTTTGGTGAAGATCGGTTAAAGGAAAGGGGTAGTTTACCAGCAACATTTTTTTTATAAGAGATAATTTCTCCTAGGGCAAACGATAACAGCCGCAAATTCAAACACAATGTAATAATGTTCTGGATACTACCCTGAATTTTAAAGTTGTCAAGACCTGTTGGTTTTGGTGAAGCTCGGTTAAGGGAAAGGGGTAGTTTACCAGCAACATTTTATGTTTTAACCATGGTAATTTTTTCTATGACGAACAATAACTGCCGCAAATTTAAAACAAAATCAACTACGTTTTTGCATACCTTCTTGAATTATACAGAACTCAAGGTTTGTTGATTTTGGTGAAGATCGGATAAGGGAAAGGGGTAGTTTACCGGCCACTGTTCATGTTTTAACAAGAGTAATTGTTTCTATGACGAACGATAACTGCCGCACATTCAAACAGAATCAATTATTTTTTTGCATGCATCCGTGAATTGTAGAGGGCTGAAGATCTATTGATTTTTGTGAAGATCGGTTAAGAGAAAGGGGTAGTTTACCAGCAACATTTTATGTTTCATCAAGAGTAAATTACTTAATTTTCATAAACGAAGTATCCTGATAAGAAGCTCATAATAATCCACTGTAGAAACGTAGATGAAATATCTATAAATGAAGAGGCTAGTTGAACGGGGTGGTGGCAATTTTATGTTAATGAAAATTATAGTTGGAGAGGGAGGGGAGAATTTTTTATATGTGTACCTAAAACGTTTTATGTTTTAAAAGGTACTTTTTATGGCAAACGATAAGAGTCGCAAATTCAAACAAAATCAAATTTTTTGCATGCTGCCTGATTTGTAGAGTACTCAAGACCTGTTGATTTTGGTAAAGATCGGTTTAGGGAAAGGGGTAGTTTACCAGCAACCGTTTTTTTTAAATCAAGGGTAATTTTTTTTATGACAAACGATACCAGCCGCAAATTCAAACAGAATCAACTGCTCTTTGGCATACAGCCCTGAATTATAGAGTTCTCAATACCCATTGGTTTTGGTGAAGATCGGTTAAGGTAAAGGGGTAGTTTACTAGCAAAATTTTTCTTATCAAGAGTAATTATTTTTATATGGCAAACGATAACCGCAAATTCAAACAGAATCAAATAATTTTTTGCATACAGCATTGATTTGTAGGTACACAAGACCTATTGTTTTTGGTGAAGATCGTTTAAGGGAAATGGGTAGTTTACCGTCAACATTTGTTTTTATCAAGGGTAATCTTTTCTTATGGCAAACGATAACAGCCGCAAATTCAAACAGAATCAACTAGTCTTTTTCATACCTTTTTTAATTATACCGATCTCAAGGTGTGTTGATTTTGTTGAAGATCGGTTAAGGGAATGGGGTAGTTTACCTGCAACCTTTTATGTTTTAACAAGGGTAATGCTTTCTATGACAAACGATATGTGCCGCAAATTCAAACAGAATCAAATAATTTTTTGCATACAGCCCTAAATTGTAGAGTATCAAGCCCTATTGTTTTTGGTGAAGATCGGTTAAGGGAAAGGGGTAGTTTACCAGCAACATTTTTTTTATCAGAGGTAATTTCTCCTAGGGCAAACGATAACAGCCGCAAATTCAAACACAATGTAATAATGTTCTGGATACTACCCTGAATTGTAAAGTTGTCAAGACCTGTTGGTTTTGGTGAAGCTCGGTTAAGGGAAAGGGGTAGTTTACCAGCAACATTGTATGTTTTAACCATGGTAATTTTTTCTATGACGAACAATAACTGCCGCAAATTTAAAACAAAATCAACTACGTTTTTGCATACCTTCTTGAATTATACAGAACTCAAGGTTTGTTGATTTTGGTGAAGATCGGATAAGGGAAAGGGGTAGTTTACCGGCCACTGTTCATGTTTTAACAAGAGTAATTGTTTCTATGACGAACGATAACTGCCGCACATTCAAACAGAATCAATTATTTTTTTGCATGCATCCGTGAATTGTAGAGGGCTGAAGATCTATTGATTTTTGTGAAGATCGGTTAAGAGAAAGGGGTAGTTTACCAGCAACATTTTATGTTTCATCAAGAGTAAATTACTTAATTTTCATAAACGAAGTATCCTGATAAGAAGCTCATAATAATCCACTGTAGAAACGTAGATGAAATATCTATAAATGAAGAGGCTAGTTGAACGGGGTGGTGGCAATTTTATGTTAATGAAAATTATAGTTGGAGAGGGAGGGGAGAATTTTTTATATGTGTACCTAAAACGTTTTATGTTTTAAAAGGTACTTTTTATGGCAAACGATAAGAGTCGCAAATTCAAACAAAATCAAATTTTTTGCATGCTGCCCTGCTTTGTAGAGTACTCAAGACCTGTTGATTTTGGTGGAGATCGGTTTAGGGAAAGGGATAGTTTACCAGCAACGGTTTTTTTTTAAATCAAGGGTAATTTTTTTTATAGCAAACGATAACAGCCGCAAATTCAAAAAGATTCAACTGCTCTTTGGCATGCATCCCTGAATTATAGAGTTCTCAAATTCTGAATTGTTATTCTCCTGTTCTTATCTGCGGCAGGCTAATTTTTAAAGTAACTTGTAAAATTTTAAAATATTTTCGTTTTTTTACCGTTTTTCTTAAAATTTTTTGCCGACACCAGCCACGGTCACTGGGCGACAAAACCTCGGCAGTAGACGACACCAGTGTCGCCCAGTTAACATGTTATTTTAAGCACTGGACTGTAAGTCATATAGATTTACAAGTATAATAATATTGAACAATAATTATAAAAATCAGATAGTGTAACAGTGTAAAAAGGTGAGAACAACAGTGATAGGCTTTAAAAAGTAAAAACAGTGTATAGTGTAAGTGAATAAACATATTTACAATATGAACATTGTATGAAACATGTAATTTATATGAAACAACAAGGCAACTCTAATATAGTGAAATAAAACCAAGGAGACATAATTAAAAAATAAAGAATCTTCCGTTACAAACTTATAATATAATAGTGACGAAGATACAATAAGATTCTATGGAATCATATTAATTATAAATTGTGAAATCGAACCTGTGACCCATAAACGTATCATTGCCAAGACCTAAATGAATGAATTAGTGTTTTAATAAAAAGGAAGGTATTGCTGGCAGAACATGTCAGTTTTACTCATGGATTTTATACAAATTAAAGGCAGATACAAAGGCAGAAAGGTTTTGGTGAAGATCGGTTAAGGGAAAGGGTTAGTTTACCGGCAACGTTTTATGTTTTAAAAGGGTGTATTTTATGGCAAAGGATAAGAGTCGCAAATTCAAACAAAAACAAATATTTTTTTGCATACAGCTCTGATTTGCAGAGTACTCATGATCTCTTGTTTTTGGTGAAGATCGGTTAACGGAGAAGTGTTGTTTACCAGCAACATTTTTCTTATCAAGGGTAATTTTTTTCTATGGCAAACGATAGCCGCAAATTCAAACAGAATCAAATAATTTTTTGCATACAGCATTGATTTGTAGATACACAAGACCTATTGTTTTTGGTGAAGATCGTTTAAGGGAAATGGGTAGTTTACCGCCAACATTTGTTTTTATCAAGGGTAATTTTTTCTTATGGCAAACGATAACAGCCGCAAATTTAAACAGAATCAACTAGCCTTTTTCATACCTTTTTTAATTATACCGATCTCAAGGTGTGTTGATTTTGTTGAAGATCGGTTAAGGGAATGGGGTAGTTTACCGGCAACCTTTTATGTTTTAACAAGGGTAATGTTTTCTATGACAAACGATATCTGCCGTAAATTCAAACAGAATCAACTACTCTTTTGCATACCATTTTGAATTATATAGAGCTCAAGGTCTGTTGATTTTGTTAAAGATCGGTTAAGGGAAAGGGATAGTTTACCAGAAACATTTTTTTATCAAGGGTAATATTTTTTCTATGGCAAACGATAACAGCCGCAGACTTATTGTTTTTCGTGAAGATCGGTTAAGGGAAAGGGGTAGTTTACCGGCCACATTTTATGTTTTAACAAGGGTAATTTTTTCTGTAACAAATTATCACTGCCGTAAATTCTAATAGAATCAAATAATTTTTTGCATACGTTCCAGAATTATAAAGAACCGAAGGTCTGTTGATTTTGGTGAAGATTGGTTAAGAGAAAGGGGTGGTTTACCGGCAACGTTTTATGTGATAACAAGGGTAATTTTTCTATGAGGAATGATAACTGCCGTAAATTCAAACATTATCAAATAATGTTTTCATACAGCCTTGAATTGTAGAGGTTTTAAGTTCTGTTAATTTTGGTGAAGATCGGTTTAGAAAAAGGGGTAGTTTACCGGCAACGTTTTATGTTTTAACAAGGGTAATTTTTTCTATGACGAACGATAACTACCGCAAATTGAAACAGAATCAAATATTTTTTTGCATGCATCCTTGCATTGTAGAGGACTGAAGGTCTATTGATTTTGGTAAACATCGGTTTATAGAAACGCGTAGTTTACCTGCAACGTTTTATGTTTTAACAAGAGTAAAGTACTTAATTTTGATAAATAATGTATCTTGATAAGTAGCTCATAGTAATCCACTCTAGAAACATAAATGAAATATCTATAAATGAAGAGGTTAGGTGAACGGGGTGGGGGTAATAAAAATTATAGTTGAAAGGGGAGGGGAGAATTTTGTATGTGTACTACGTTATCGGCAACAAAGAAGTAGTTCTTTGTTAAAATTCCTTCCTGGGTTGTTTAGCCGTAGTACAATGTTTTCTGCAAAACCAGACTTTTCGGCAGTGCCATCGACTTCCATCTCAGTGAAATCGAGTGCGAAAACGTGAGGTGGTATACGTTAGTGACCACAGTACTGTGGTTTAAGGCTGAAGCAATAAGTAGAAAGAAGTAGTTTCTATGGAAACATTTCATTTCGAGTATGATTCTAAATATAAATCTTAGAACATGGAAGTCCTGTATGGTTCTCCATACCGATATTTACTTCCATGTTCCTTAAGGAAATGGAAGTATGGTGATGGCAAAAAAATCGTTTTTGTGATTATTGCAGATTCTGACTATACTACACTCAAAACATGAAAAATAGTTATTTTTCAAAAAGTGTTTCACGTCCTATTGTCACGCGTAGTTTACCTGCATCGGTTTTTTTTTATCAAGAGTAATTTTTTTTTCTATGGCAAACGATAACAGTCGCAAATTAAAACAGAATCAAATAATGTTTCGCATACAGTTCTGACTTACAGAGTTCTCAAAACCTATTGTTTTTGGTGAAGATCGGTTAAGGGAAAGTGGTAGTTTACCAGCAACGTTTTATGTTTTAACAAGGATATTTTCCATGGCAAACGATAAAAGCCGCAAATTCAAACAGAATAAAATAATTATTTGCATATAGCCCTGAATTGTAGAGTGCTCAGGACTTATTGTTTTTGGTGAAGATCGGTTAATGGCAAGGGGTAGTTTACCAGCAACGTTTTATGTTTTAAAAGGGTATTTTCTATGGCAAACGATAAGAGCCGCAAATTCAAACAAAATCAAATAATTTTTTGCATTCAGCCCTGGCTTGCAGAATATTCAAGATCTAATATTTTTGGTGAAGATCGGTTCATGGAAAGGGGTAATTTACCGGCAACATGATTCTTATCAAGGATAATTTTTTTCTATGGCAAACGATAACAGCCGCAAAATCAAACAGAATCAAATAATGTTTTGGATACAGCCCTGAATTGTAGAGTTCTCAAGACCTGTTGTTTTAGGTGAAGATCGGTTAAGGGGAAGGGGTAGTTTACCTACAACGTTTTATGTTTTTAAAGGGTATTTTATATGGCAAACGATAACAGCCGCAAATTCCAACAGAATCATATAATGTTTTGCAAACAGCCCTGATTCGTATAGGACTCAAGACCTATTGTTTTTGGTGAAGATCGGTAGAGCGAAAGGGATAGTTTACCTGCAACGTTTTATGTTTCAACAAGGGTAATTTTTTGTTGACGAACGATAACTGCCGTAAATTCAAACAGAATCAAATAATGTTTCGCATACTGCCCTGAATTGTAGTGTACTCATGACATTTTATGTTTGGTGAAGATCGGTTAAGGGAAAGGGGTAGTTTACTTGCAACGTTTTTTTATCAAGGGTAATTTTTTGTTCTATGGCAAACGATAACAGCCGCAAATTCAAACAGAATCATATAATGTTTTGCATACAGCCCTGAATTGTAGAGTTCTCAAGACCTGTTTATGTTGGTAAAGATCGGTTAAGGGAAAGGGGTAGTTTACCAGCCACTTTTCATGTTTTAACCAGAGTAATTATTTATATGACGAACGATAACTGCCGCACATTCAAACAGAATCAAATAATGTTTTGCATGCTTGCCTCAGTTGTAGATTACTCAAGGCCTGTTGATTTTGTTGAAGACCGGTTAATAGAAAGGGGTAGTTTACCTCCAACGTTTTATGTTGTAACAAGAGAAATGTATACGTGACGAACGATAACTGCCGCACATTCAAACAGAATCAAATATTTTTTTGCATGCGTCCCTGAATTGTAGAGGACTGAAGGTATATTGATTTTGGTGAAGATCGGTTAAGAGAAAGGGCTAGTTGAAGGGGGTGGGGATAATTTTCTATTAATGAAAATTATAGTTGAAGAGGGAGGGGAGAATTTTTAAATGTGTACTATGTTAGCGGCAACAAAGAAGTAGTTTTTTTGTTAAAATTCCTTTCCGGGCTGCTTAGCCGTAGTCCAATGTTTTCTGTAAAACCAGACGTTTCCGCAGTGCCATCGACTGCCATGATCAGTGAAAATCGAGTGCGAAAACGTGATGTGGTATACATTAGTGGCCACAGTACTGTGGTTAAGGCTGAAACAATAGAAAGCAGTAGTTTCTATGGAAATATTTCATTTCGAATATGATTTTAAATATAAATCTTAGAACATGAAAGTCATGTATGGTTCCCCATACCGATATTTTTTGTGTGTATTAGTGTATTAATACCTACTCTAGCGGCGGCCGCGGTTAGAATATGAAAATGTCACGAAGAAGAGCAACAGCAGCACGGCGAACAGCCGAGATTGAACAAGAATTAGATATGTAAGAAAAAGAAGCTACACCGGTTGAAGAAATAGAAATGATACCATCCACAAAATAAATAGACCGAACCAAAGAGAGTGGCGACTTGAACAGCTTGCTACACGACATGAAGGAGGCGTTCCAACAAATGAAAAAGGAAATTAGGAAGGACATTAACAAAAATACAAAAACAATTAACAAGAAAGTAGACAATGGTAATGAAGGATTAAAACAACAAATGAAGAAATTTTAAGACAATAGTGAAACATTAAACAAGAAAATAGATAAAAATAATGAAACATTGAATAAACAAATAGAAAACAAGAACGAAATGTTAAAATTACAGTTAGAAGAGTACCGGGAAGAAATAAAACAAAGGATCACGGAAACCAATGAGAAGATTGAGAGAACGAATGGAAATTTAGTGCACTTCCGGGAGGAGATTATAAACAAAATCCTTGACGTTGAAGTAAAATGAGAATAGAAATACTTCAACAAAATACTCAAGAAAAACCTGAGAAAGTGCACGATAAAGTAGATGAACAGTATAATCAAATTGAAACCAATTTAGGACAGGTACAAGGGCAAGTGAAGGACAACCGTGAAAAAATAGAAGAAATCCGGAAACGGAACTCATTAACATACGAGAGGAACTTGAAATGATACGGAACAGACCGATGAATTATACACCTGTGCCGTGGGGAGAAAATCGAGAAGTAATCAATTTTAAGGACTACCGGAGAATACCTTTAGAATTCCTAGTACGACTGGAAGAACTGTTAACCAGTTAACCAGGAACCGAGAGATTCGATGGCACATGGTGAAAGGTATCCAGGATGAAGGTTTTAAAAACATCGCAGATAACTGGTAGACAGCAATCCGCAACGAAGTCAACAATTATGAAGAATTCAAGCAGCTGTTCAAATTGAAGTATTGGTCGGAGTCCATCCAGAACATCGTCAGACACATTCTTTGTATCGGTAAATACGGCGCAACCAGAGGACAGACGACAACTGCCTACTTCCTGGGGAAAATATGTATCCCCCGGCGTTTGGAACCCAATATCACGGAGGAGTGCCTCGTCACTAAAATATCTTATCACTTCGTGGAAGGAATAGTGCGTGCTTGTCTATGTGGGCAGGTCAAGACCATAGGAGGTATGGAGGCTCTCTTGGAGAGTTATGAACAGGAGGCGTACTACCGGAGAAATCGACGTCGACCAGAGAATCCGAATGAACGGTGGAATGATCAACCACGTGACAACAGACACAGAGTGAACCACGTGAGAACCAACAACAATAGCAATCGAAACACAACGAATAACAGATTTAGAGGAAGACGACGCAGCTTTTATAATGCACGAACTTATGAGAACCAGTACCAAAGGGACGATGATTATAGGCGTCCACCGTGGAGTCGTAGTGTTGAGTACTGTAGGTCACGAAGCTGGGATGAAGATGGAAGACAGTCATCTGAAAACCAACACAGGAGTAATCTGGACCAATGGACCAACCAAGCAATGACGACGGGAATAGGGGAAACGTCAACCCGCAGTGAGAACACTGGACAGCCCGTCACTGCAAACCGACATTGGGCAGCAAAGATACCGAGAAAATTATCAACTAATAAGGAGACCCATTACCATAATCAGAAATCACTATTTAAAAAATATGCAGTCAGACTTGTTAGAAGAAAAAGTAGTTGAAGAAGCACGACCGAATAATGATATCGTCTACATCCGAGTGGTCCTACATGGGGTAACTACTGTAGTAATGATCGACACGGTAGCAAATGTTTCTTTAATTGACGGAATCGAGTTAAACAGAATACAAGAAAATAATACGGAGAAGATACCCACACTGCCAATCAACAATATTACCATTATTGGAGCAACCGGTAAACAAAACAAGACCATTCGACAAGTGAGCCCGGACGTTACAAACGAGGGAATAACGATTCCTATGGTGTTTCTTGTAGCCCAAGGGCTGCCCTTCAGAGTTTTAATAGGGTGTGACATGCTACGGCGTCACTCTGCAATTATTAATCTGGCCAGTGGTAAAGTGACACTGTGCGCAGAAAAGTGTGAATTATCGGCTGAGATAATTGGAAGCATACGTGCCCCTCAGTATCGGAATTCATATCATATTAGGAAAAGTAATAGGATACCCACAGGAGAAAAAAATGTTGTAACGGAATCCAATTTATGGCTAGAGAAGTTAGAGGATATAATGGCATTTCAAGGCGGGAGCTCAAATAAAGTTAAATCAGTGTGGAAGGAAAAAGAAGATTAGTCAACATATACAATAAATATTGTCAGGTATTCTCAGATTCACCTGGCAAAGCCAACAATTTTCTATGCGAACTCAAATTCTAAGATTCGGTAAGCTTCAATCGAAGGCCATATCCCATAGCACAAGCTTTCAAAGAAGCAGCTCGAAAAGAAATACAAAGAATGGTCGATGAAGATAGAATTGAAAGGAGTAACTCTCCATATACAATGGCCTCATTGTAGCCATACCAAAGGATTACGGTCAAGTACGTCTGTGCTTCGACGATCGTGAACTAAATAAAATGATCATCAATGACCGCACATCTCCAGGCGAAATCGAAGAAATAATGAAACGATTTCATGGATGTAAATACATAAGTACCTGCGATGCTGTATGCGGTTATTGGCAAATTGAATTAGAATACGTCGCCTTCATATTCGAAGGGAGGAATTATCAGTTTAAACGTCTACCATTTGGATTGGTTAATTCAGTGGCCATATTCATCCAATGTATGGATCAAATTTTAGGTAAGGAAGCTTTGGAATTTGCAACAGTATATGGAGACGACATCTTAATCACCTCTACCACCTGGGAGGAACATTGTAATAGAATTGAATTGGTACTCAGAAAATTACAACAAAACAACATTACCTTAAAACTTGATAAGTCAAAATTTATTACCCAGGAACTACAATTCCTAGGAGTCATTCTTTCAGATACAGGGATCACACCATCACCCGAAAAGGTGGAAGCAATTCAGAATTTCCCGAAACCTAAAAACCTGAGACAGTTGCAATCGTTTTTAGGGATATGTAATTACTACCGCAAATTTCAGCAGAATTACTCAGAAGTGACACAAACAAAGGGTAACAATACTTATGAAAAAGCTACACCCGACACAAATCACGTAAAGGTGGTGTACAATAAAACAGAACAGGAAAAATATTATGAAGACTGATTAAGGAAGAGAAGTTTCACATATTATAGCCATTTTGTCAGTAAAATGCAACCATAATTACTGAAATACCTCGACTTTAAAGGGGGGTATTATGTAACGTTATTTTTTCCCTTTACATAAAAAGGCCCCAACTTAAACCATTTCATGACCATGATACATGAAGAACAAAATACTAAGTAATTAACTAAATTGTATTACATAAATATTGCATGAGATAATAAAAAAGAGTTAAGAATAATGTAATGAAACTGATAAGAACATTATCAATAATAAGATTTTTCTCCAGTAAGCTGCACTAAAAATTATTAAAGCAGATAAAACTTATACTCCATACTGCAGTTATAAAATGGATACTCAATAAAGAATATCGTTAATACAATATTTAGTTTCTAAGTACTAAAAGAATGAAATCAAATAATAAATTTTATTTATGATTATAAATATAACATGTAAATCGAGAAGAGTATTAAAACTAGTGAGATAAAAATGTAATAATAAATCAACAATGAAACTAAATGTTAGCCTACATGTAAGGTTTTGTACCATTATAAAGTTTTAAACAACAGAAAGAACAAAAAAGCATTGTAAAATCCATGAATTGTAAATAGAAGGTGAAAACTACCTATTAAGTAGTAACTAAGCTCATAATAACTAGATAATAATGGTTATAATTCGAATTATAACATGAAGAAGAAGAAATATGAGGCACTAAAAGCTTGTCAATAAATCTATGTAAAAGGAACAGTTTTAAATGTAAACTAATTAAACAAACTATATTGTAGAAATAATACTAGAATCAGTATTATTAGAATAAAATTCTAGTAAGGAAGAAATGTTTAACTAATAAGTATAAACAAAGTAAATAATGAAACAAGATACATGGACCAAACATTCAGAATACTGATTCTGAAGCAAATAAAAAACTAGAATAAGTAAGAAAAACACTATTAATGTTACCAACTATGTTGTCAAGATTTCAGTAAATTATGAAGAATATTTTAGAATATTTATATAATAGGAAGAAACAGGTATTGTTAAGATATGAATGAAATTAAGGGTCACTGTCATAGGCAAATGAGCCTAGAACATTTGTCTATGTTATTTATAGTAAATAATTATAAAGTTATTTCATTATTATTGTTGTGAGAGTTGAATACGTGTGCCAAGAACAATGTAAAGTTATTGTCTGATAGCAAAAGTAATTATTTTAAACAAAGGAAAGAAAATAATGTGTACAGACCATGGGCCAGTACACCTGGATAAATTATTTATATTATTTGTAAACAATTATTGCTAATAATTGTCATTATTTGTGTAACAAATGTGAAAGCCAAGGATCAAGAATAATTTAGAATAGTTGTCTTGTATTAAAAACAAGAATTGTTAAAATATGAAGTGGGTAATGTTCAAAATATTACAGGCCAGTATGCCTAGACAAATTATTTATGTTAATTGTAAGAATTCATTATTAATTTTTATCATTAATATTGTTGTAATTGTTGTAGGGAGTTACAAGGAACAATTGTGATCAGTTACATCACAATAAATTTAAGTAATATTAATATAAGATAGAGAATTAAGATGTCAGGAACCCAGGTTGGGTTAGGCCTAGATAGCCAAACATGATTTTTATAATATTGTGACATTATTAATTATTGTAAATAATGTTACACTTTGTGCCGATTGAATAAAATCGGCGCTAATACGCAAAAGTAAATAGCGTATAATAAAAAAATCTTGTACTGCATTTAACGAATGTAAAGAAAAAATAGGTTTCTGTATTTAGCGGTGGGCGTTCTGCCGTACTGTGTTTAACGGTTAGCGCAGAATCTACATGAGGTAACGAAGCGGCGCTTGATTGGTGTTGCTCCCTTGCGGACGCCTTGAAGCGCGAGTTGAAAAATGCGTAGAATAAACGGTTCGGAGCTTGTCTGATTTCGCTCTCCCACTAACCGCCTCGCCGCTCTCCGACAGAGAAGTTTTTATTAATTGTTCCATCTTCCACCTATGGCAGGCTAAATTAAAACAGATCTGCGGTAAGTGAGTCCAGTATACTTATATATATATTTAATTTAAAGTAACGTAAAAGGGGTTTTGTTTAATATACGTACAAGAATGAATGAAAATTGTTAACCTGTTACACGCACGCCGCGTGGCGAATTAGAGTACGCAAAATGAGTTAATTGTATAACAGTAATTGAAGTCTTAACTAAGGCCCCGTAATTGACCAATGTTAACGCAAAATAATATGTACTTTAGCCAAACTTAATGTTTTCACGATAGGGCCACATGCCCGTATAACCTGTTGTAGAGTGTGTCAAACTTTCATTTCAAGTAGGCCTAAAGCAGTGTTTAAAATTATAAATGGATTTTGGTGCGTGTGAGAGTAACCTGGGAGAATAAGTGTTGGAGCATCTCGCTGATAATATTTGTATGCTTAGGGTCCCCCGCTTCAAGTCGAGGACCAGCTCCAAATCATGACCTGAACAACCGAACATCAAAGGCTCTCAGCTTCATCTGCCGGAGGAGAACAGCGAGGAACAGGCCACACCAACACAAATATGCTCGAGACGAGGACTTCAAACTCCACACCAGGGAATAAATCAGGTGACACCAACCCAATATTACTTTTTAACACAAGTGAATGTAACCTACTAGAACTCGTGGGCATATAGCGACACACCCTAAAATGACTTTAAGGTTTACACATTTCAATTGGGTCCCCGGTTAACGGGACAGAATAGTGCGCGGACTTGGGGGCTTTTGTACATTTTGTAATACTATTTATATTAAGTGTGAGCCCAGAGGTTGGCATGTATCCGTGGCTGATTACCATTCAGGCATGTAAATTTCTTTCTAGTTTTCATTAAAAGGGTTACCTTAGTGCTAGTAATTCTATCATTCATCATGTAATTTCACAGATTAAATTTTGTTTTCAATTGATTCATTAATTTCACATATTTATATTCAGTTTGGGTCCTATAATGGATAGGAGTTTCTTTTGTTAGTTTCATTCGGGTCCCCAGTTTAATCCTGTATAGGCGGATTTTTCATGCAGACTTGAACATGCTCCTGGGACAGGTTTAGTTAGGCACGATCTTGCCTAGGAACATGTCGGCCTTTGGGCCAAATTAATTCTTAAAGGTAATAAAGTATCATGGCACGTTACTGTTATTAAATTTCTTTCACGAAAATATTACTGTTATTTATATTTCACAAAAATTTATCACGCTTACATTCTTTTTAATTTATTATGGTCACTTGTATTTTGACTGAATTATGATTATATTTCCTCCAACTCTAAGTGCTCAGTGTGGGAGCACTTTATAGTAGTATCAGGCATTATGCCAACCCCTGAATTTTAGTATGCCCTGGGGGCACTGGGGTTACACATGTATATATGGATTATTATGTATTAAGATCTTTCAATAGGTGTTGCGTTCAAGAATATTTATGAATTGTGAATTATGTACCTTATGGGGTGAAAGAGGTGTGGCAAGATATTAATGTTGAAAGTTGTAATTGTCCTGTGATGTGGAACGTGTGTATGTGTTGTAGTTGTAGACATATATATTTATATGTCCATTTATATGTATTGTATATTCATGTGTTATTTCTGGGGGTTAGGTATAGGGCTAAGTGGGGAAAAGTAACCCCAATTGGAAAAGAAAATCAATTAATCATTATATTAATTTCATTTAAATTTTATATTTATTTTTAAAGTAAAAAAATTAACAAAAATATTTTAAGGAAAAGCACTGACTTTGTTGGGAGATAAATATTTAACGTTTTGTTATAAAAAAAAAGAGAAGGATGTAATAAAAATTTATTGGTTGTTAATTTTGTGAGTTTTAATTGCAAGTCCCGTCTTACTGGATCCAGCCCATTTTTGGCTTCTCTAGGCTTTTGGCCTAGTTTTAATTATCTTGTGGCCCTCTTAAAAAAAAAAAAAATTTAAACACATTTTTTTTATAAGTCAATAAAATACTTAAAGAAGGGTTACAACTTAATGGTTTGTAAGTAAATATCATTTTTTTATCATAAATAAGTAAATAAGTCAGGAAATTTAACATTTTTATATGAAAATCTTAAATAATGCAAATATTAAGATGGGTAGTTTGTTATTACTGAACAAAAACATATCGTATGGGGCATCAAAATGTTCATCTCAAAGAGTACAGATGAATGGCATTAATGAATTGTTAATTGGATATCAGATAAGGGAAGTATATCAATTTTAAAAGTGTTAATCAATTCTGAGCACCTGTAAATACTTTTGTGAAACCCCCCATGAACCTCCGCAAACAACACTTCAAAGCGTCTATTTTCACGAGAGTTGCCGATTAATTACGGAAATTGGAACAAATTGACCAATCAGCACTCATCACCTGTCAGTTGAAGCAAGATTTGGGTCAAGGTGAGAACTCAGTGAGTACAGTGAGTACTCTAAGAGGACACCCGCTCCTCTTGTGACGGAATTTTTCGTGTTTAACCTAGTAATGCCGGTCAGATGTTTTAACGTCAAAGTGCGAATTAGGTTATGTTCTATGTCAACAATAGAAATCATAACCTCTGATCGGGTCGACTCAACCAAATATCGTATCAGTGTTGTGTAGTGGATATTAAATATCAATTAAATTATACAGTGAATAAAAAATAAAAGTAAAATAAATAAAGGAGTGTACAATCAAGAAAGTATGGTGTTAATTAACCAATAATACACTATCTCGCACTTAAGAATTTTGTATACCCTTTCAATTATTAGAGACACATAACTTTTCAAATCACTGTAACACTATTTAACCACTTTCACTAATAATTATCAAATTATTTTAATATAAATTAATTATTGTTTCAATCTTATAAACTTTCAATGAGCAATATAACCAAACTTGTTTACTTTATCACGGATATATATTCCGACATTTGTTTTGTTCAAAACAGTAGATTTAAGTATTTAGTTAAAATAATTCCATTGTTATTACTCTTTTGTGATGTTTTGTTCTTCATATAAGACATTGTTTTTCTATATCATGGTCAAAAGAACCCAAGAATTTAATAATTAATGCTACTGTTTACATTCGTTAGCAAATCTAATGTTATCAACTGTGAAACCAGTGATTGTCTTTAGCCGGGTCAATCAGTTTCTGTTATGAGAATTATTCTGTTTTTCGAAGTCAGAAAGAAGATTAAATGAATATCAAAAGAAAAAGAAAAGCATGTTAAAAGAAAATATTGGTGTATGAACACTCATTATTATTATTAGTGACCGTCTTGCCTTACTTAGAGATTCGTGTTATTCGATCTTCACAGGTTATGTTGGCGGCAGTTCTTTTGGTAAATTATTCGCATAAAGTTCAAAAGTTTAAATGAATAAGTAGAGTTAACTTTGTGAAACAGCAGAACATTCCAGGATGTTACTTAAGGTTATGTGAATGGTATTTAATTTAACTAAAGGTCATATTTATTTACATTAACCAGCAATGTACCGTCAGGATGGCACTACCTTAGATAAATAATTAATCTATCCATTTAACAGCTCTTCACACTTCAAGAACTTTAAATTTAATTCGTATTATTGAACTTTTATTTACAAATATCGAACGCATTTACCTGTTTACACGTCAACAGAGATACCTAAATGGAGTTAGAGCCACACTGGGTTATATATTCTATTTGATGAGTTAAAATTACTGTTAACTTTAGTTATTCACTTTACAGAATTCACAGAAGGGGTAAACCAGGTAGGTCAACGGTATATTACTACAACAGTACTGATACAATAATTTAGAGGTTTATCATCATTATTATATAACAAATTTGTACTTCCAAAGCGAAGCTGCACGCATTAGCAAGAAGAAGAATTATATTATGGTTCTAACTTTTAGTCAGTGTTACACATTGTTTATAACGGGTGGCGTGTACATACTGAAGTGACTTTGGTAAATCATAAAAACATTCTGTAAACATAAGACATTATAATATATATATAATTATGAAATAAATGTATATTATATTAATATTATTCTATAATATATTATTATATTATATATATATTGCAACATTACAACCATTTACGGTACTGTGCATTGCCAAAATAATTTAAATAAATAATAAAAATAAATAAATATTGATTGATAGACATGATTCAGATTGCAAGATGGATTGTTTAAAATATTGGGAACAATATATATATATATATATATATTACTTTAATATTTATAACTAAATTTACCTCAAGATATATTTTTTTCCCTATTAGGAACATGTTTCGAGAGTTCCTGTTCTCTCATCTTCAGCCTTCGCCATCTTGTTTTCTGATAAACAAGATGGCGAAGGCTGATGAAGATGAGAGAACAGGAACTCTCGAAACATGTTCCTAATAGGGAAAAAAATATATCTTGAGGTAAATTTAGTTATAAATATTAAAGTATTATATACATCAAGAAACGGACTGTAGCAGAAAGTGATTGAAATATATATATGCTCCGTTCATGTCAACTACGTGATCGTAAATCTACTGTAAGCGTTACCTGACGACTTGTGAGGCAGAACAGAGGTTCGATGGACACACCTACAACCCATGATATGAGCAGAGCCAACAACAACTAAGAAAGACAAGCAGTGGAAGCCTGGAAGAGGACCAGAGGACGCGAGGAGATGAAAGACTGAAACAAGGACTGGAACAGGATCCAAGGACACGAATGACTGGAACAATGACCGGAAGAGGACACACTGAAGTTGCCACATCAAACGAGGTGATAACCAACCATAATAATAAATAGACAATTGAAAGACAATATTAAAACTAGAATAAAAGACATTCCAACTGTTCGTAACAGAATTTAAATTGTACATATAATGTAAAGTCTTTTTGTAATTTAGAATAATGTCTCATGTTGAGACAGTAATATTGGAATAACGTAAATGCTATGAGAGAGCAATGCTTGATTTTTAAAGTGAAATAAAGTAGAATAATTAGTAGAGTCTTTAATTGCTAAAAGAATAATGCATATGTTATAAATTTAAAAGAGAATTAAAGTCAAGTAAAAAATTAAAGAAATAATTGAAACAAAAGTAAATTCATTGTGAATTGATAAGCAATTGCAAAAGATGGCCACACTAAATGAGTAAGCTGAGAGTAGAAATAGGTAATTAAGAGTAGATAATAAGATTTGTGTATAAACTGTTCAGACGTAAATTGTTCACATAAAACACATACATAATATCGCACAAGCGATGAATAATGAATATTTTTTGTATTGCCGAAATCAGTAAAGAGGTTGATAATTAAATTATGTAAACATTTAAAACCTTTATAACACTGTCTTGTTATTACAATTACACCCAAACCAAACAAGTAAAAGTAGTTACGTTACATAATTTGGCGCTCCAAAAGCGTGGGACTACCCAAATTAAATTACATTGAATTTGTGTTGTTAATATATATATATATATATATATATATATATACAATATATACAATACAAGCATAGGCTGTAATGCGCATATATAATATAAAATAAATATTTAATTTAATTTTAATAATATATAATAGACGAGCAGGTGTGAAATTGGAAGCTGGCTTGCAAATTGGAGTCAACACGCAGGATCACGCGATTACCGCTGCATGTGTGTATACAAGTAAATAGTGTGTGTGCGTGAAGCCTGTTTGTTCCTGAAAGTTTGCAACCTCACCCCAAGTCAATGCTAAAATTAAGAAAATATTTAATATTAAGCAAACCATAAATGTTAGCGAGAAGGTAAAATCTTCTAAAAATGTGTAAAAATCAGACACAAGTGCAGTGGGAATTTTACGTAATTCGGACAATCAGTGCGAATCCAGTGTGATTTTTAAAGCATTATAATTACACTAGTGGTACAAGCATCACGATAATTGTACATCTCATAGGTCATTAAATTAGACAATATTTTATCGCCGTGAAATCCGCGTTAAACAGTGCGATTGGCGAAAAAGTGCAATTATGTGAAATAGGACGAGAGTGGGGACTATCACGCCATAGTTCAACTGTCGACAGGCTAATTCCTGAATCGACAGCTGCAGTTTTCTTGGTGAATGTAAATAGATGCCCAGAAGAGTTAATCTCTCTCTTCTAACAGTATTCATTCGTGGCGGAACGCTATGTGCGTTCGCGACGCGAAATTTTAATTACTTCGGACAGAGTTAGACGATATGTCTAACACCAATAAGACTTTTTGTTAATCATAACTTATAAAGTAATACGATAAATATTTCGATTTAACATAATAATGGAAAACAGTAATTAAAAAGTAACGTAACAAAGAAATCGTCAAATGTCTACAAGTGATCTACATCTAAGAGCACTACTCCAGACCGAGGACGAGAGCACTACATGGCATAATTTCCAGACGTAAAGGACGAGTTATCGGACTTCCGAGAGGACCCAGAGGACGAGGAGAGGATCCAGGACTTCAAGACTACGCAGGATTCACAACATCAGGGACTCAGGACCGGGACAGGGTATGCTGAGGAACCGCTACAATTAAGGTGAAAGAAAGCCATGTATTCCTCATAACAAAAGACTTAATCAAAGATTGATAAACATTGTCAAAAAAAGACAATAATTTCAAGAAGTGTAATTTAAAAATTATAGATGTAAATGTCTTATATAAAATTTATAGCATAATTTTTGCAGTAATAATTTATTGAAAATACGTAAAAATAAATTGTAGAGTAATTATGAAAGCATTGTAGAGAAATTAAGAAAGCATAATTTTTGCAGTAATAATTTATAAAAAATATTTAAATTTAAAATTGTAGAGAAATTATGAAAGCATAAGTTTTGAATTGATAATGATTGAAAATATATTAATATACATGTGAAAGAATAAATTAGATTTGTTCAAAGATGAACAAATAGTTAACTTAGTTAAATATTTTTATATTGAAAGCATACATTCAGACTGAGTAGTCCAGACAGTATAACATAATGAAGAAATGTTTTTTATTTAAAATTAATAATATTATGTCTATGATATAAGCTTTATGTTGGTGATGAGATTACAGCAAACTAAGAAACTTTGAAACCATTTATAATGAATATCGTGTAACGAAGTAATCATTATTTGTATAATATTATTTCTTGATATATTTGTTTAAATTAATAAATGGGAACATTTTGAATTTCTTAAAAAGGCTACCATTATTATAATTACACCTGAACCCCTAATTACACGTACACGTTGTTAGAAATGTTATTTACTGTTGTATAATTTTGTCGCTCATGAGCGTGCGCCCGACACACTTACATTTTATAACGATGTATCGTTGTAATATATATATATATATATATATATATATATATATATAATAGTGATAGTATTTGTTATACATTTATAATTTTATTTTTATTAATTTCAGAAAAAATAACTAGTGGCATGTATAAAATTTTATTACATTTCATTAAACAATAATTTTACATTTACAACTCGGTAAGTAGTTTCCTTTTTTGTTTACAGTATGAAACTGTTTCTTATGGCCAGTAGTAAACAGTGTAATTATAATTATAAAACTATTTTATTTATAAATATTTAATGAAAATCAAAATTAACAATAAAAGGATTATGATATAGTATATGAGAAAAATGAAATCGCAGTTCCTTATTTAACTTTCATGACACATTAAGTAACGCTACTAGTGGATTTAATGTCACTACGTTTAACAACCCAGTGTAAATAGCACCTCATTTATGTAAACTACTTTTCCATAATAAAAGTTTAAATATTTCTCTTATTTACTCATATCATTTATTGTGTGTTCTTTTCCACAATATTATTTAGTGTCATTCAGCATATTAAAGAGACCTGCACTTTCATTAAGCTTTGTTTTTTATGAAATCTCTAATCACATTAAATTTGTTAAAACTCTGTATAGATTATATATTCATGTTTATGAAATAATGTACTTTTGTTACTGTGACAGCGATTCAAAGTAATTTTGTCAATCATCGGTTAAGTATTACAATAATCAGTCACAATATTTCATATAATATTTGTTGTCACAGAAGTTAATCTTTGAGTATGTTCATAGTCACAATTGTTACTTGTAATATTTTCTCTATTTTCAACTGTAAATGTATTCAGTTCTTAATGGTTTTGCAGAGATAGTTATAGAAGATCAGTACCTAATTAAAATGTAATACTGAATTATTCTTTTCATTATTCTGTATTGTTATGTAATACAGATTTCTCCTTAATTTTTGCAAGTTATAAATTTCATGCATTATTTGTACTAAAATTAATTTTAGGTTTACTTATTTTACTTATTTACATACTTTAATATATTAATTTTAATTTTTTTTTAAGTCTAATGTATTATTGACAATTTTAACAGACTGTAACTACTACAGTGACATGCCCAAATTAATGTGTCAAAACATTTTCAGGTTAGTGTGGAGGTGGTTTTTAGTGGTTCGGGAATAATACCCAAACCTACACACCCCGGAAGTGTGCACCCTTCTGCACATTTATTCAGCAAATTTTTAACCAGCCTCATAATAAAACGATCTACAGTAATATACAGGTAATTTAGTTTAACTCAGCCTATATATACATTTAGGCTACATGTAAATTCATATAATTCTCTCTGACTTAATCTGTATTATTCCATAATGTTTTTGTTATCCAGGATTTTCAAATGTTCACCAATCAGTTATTTAATTTGGTTTATACAACATTATTTTTTGTATTATATTACAGTTATTCAGTAATCCATTTTTGATATACAGCAACCGCTACTCTCAAAATTCAAATTTTCAGTATGGCTTAGTTTTACGTACTGTTATTTTATACAGTTTCATGTTTTTGAATAAGTGTTTATTATTGAAGTACTACGCTTTACATTGAGAACAAAGAATTTCTTTTGTACATTTGTTAAATTTTAATCATTTGTTTTCCTTCATTTTATTTCAATTTAACAGAAATATTTATATTCTTTATAGCAAACTGAACTTAACTGCTTGTTTCAATTACTCATTCAGTTACTGAACACATGTTTCACTTTGTTGTGTGTTTTATATGTTTAATGTCTGTTACCATCTCTTACCACATTTATTTAATAAAAATATTAAGTGATCATCAAACTAGATAAACTAACTTCTCCCCCCATGAGGTTTTAAAGGGATTAAAAATAAATTTGGCCAAGGACCTCTTAAATCCAAGGGCCACATAAGAGCATATTGTTACGACATTACAGAACAATCTATGTGTTTCTCGAACAATCCAGTGGAATCCGGCTATAATGTGTGTACGTGATTCTCGACGCATTAGCTAGACTGTACAAGAATCCGCGCTAACTCTGTCAAGGCCGCAATGAATTACGCTCTAATGTTTTCCTTTATTGTTAATGCGCTGTAATGGAATATTCAAGTATTTCGCCGGGGTATAAATACAAGTACTCAACGACATTCAGTTTCAGTTTGAGTTGCGATATATTACAGTGCAGTTCGAGTTATTGTCGGCGATTACTCTGTGCGTTCAAGTGTGGGTTATTAGTGAAGTGTTGTGTTTTATAATCGGGCAGGACTATTGTAATTCAATTGGGTTTTGTATCAGTTAACTTTTTATTGCGTGTGAACGATTTTTATTTGATTTGTTGTAAAGGACTCTCTTGTTAATTACAAACTGTTATATATGATAATTAAAGCTGGTGATTAGTGACATAATTGGTGTCTTGTATTTTGTTTTCCACTGTACCATACGACGATCAGTAGACCGTTGTAACAATATGATATTAGGACCAATAATAAATATATTGATAGAACAGCAATTTTATCATCACTTAATTTTTCACAGCTATATGTTATAATTGTCAATATCATGAATATTTGTGGAATTAGTATTTAAAATTTAGTTACATGATTTAAAATTTTTTATTTAACAAAAGGTAAAGGGTTTGACAAGACAGTATTAAGAAATCTCTACAATATGGGTAGGGGGAAATTTCCCAGAAGCATACCCACAATCAGAACTCTATCTTGTAAAAAGAAATATATTTCAATAAATTTTAAATCAGTAAATTTGATCACTGTGTGCCATTTTTATATTTCATTTTCTATTTGTTATTTTGTTGTACATTTTATATTAGATTATAATCTTATTGTTATTTTTTACTATTATTATATATTAATATTTTATATTATACATTATTTATTATTACATTTTGTGTCTACATACCGTAGGATTTCTGAACTGGCCGTTTTAGTCATTGCCGGAGTTATTCGTGTCGTTCTCCTTGATAGGTAGCAACTAGCTATAAATAGAGGGAAAAGATAAGCCAGTAAGAAACTGCAGACCAGGAGGAGAGAAGACACTCTTGAAACATGGCAGATGTTTTGGGAGCATGAGCCTTGAGGAAGATGGACAGCAAATGTCATCCCAGAAATTAAGAAATGGATAGAGAGAAGGCATGGGGAAGTAGAGTACTATGTTACTTAGTTTCTGAGTAGACACATATATATTTCCATACCTACCTCCACAGGATGTGTAAGGCACCAATGACCCAGTGTCTGTACTACTATGATGAAAATTACGATATGCACTACAGTTTTTTTGTCTGCGGTAAGTAGGCTCAAAGTTGGATAGAACTGGAGCCAGAGTAGTGCTCAAGGAAAATGAGGAGGTGTTTTTAGTCAGTAGTCCAATAAGGGAGTCCAAGACTATGGGCTGCTAGCTCGTGTACATAAATACACATATTTCACCTCCTCAACGAAAACGAAAGGAAAGTATATTATTACTTTTTAAAATATTTTTTCTATATTCTGTTAACCCCTAAAGGCCAACGCCAAAGTGCCCACGGGTCCCTCGCTGGAGCAAACACTGAATTTGAGCCGCTTAATGCTACCCGCTAGGTAACGAAACACACAATCCGGGAATACAGCCCAGAAAAATCCCCACTCCCCATCCGCTGGGCACATCCGCGAGTGGGTCTGGTGCCCTCTCCTCGAGTAATGAGACTACCGGTCTTAACCACTACGTTGAGTAGGACCTCAAATGGCCATACAAAATGCAACATTGTCCAGCAGGGGCTCATGGAGGTCCGGTACCCAATGGCATGAGGCAAAGGAGGCCAGCCACCACTCTCAAGTCAGGTACAAGCTCACAGCAGCGCAGGTCATCCACCTACGCACTCGCCGGCACTCCCCTAACACTGGACATACACTTTGTCCTGATTATTATCAGCACTGATACTGCCGAAAATCGGATTGCCCCGCGCTCAGTAAGGCAACGTGCGCCAGGGTGGGGTTCTCGGAAGGAGTTGAGCCACTGGTAATCAGAGGTAAGGCACAACCCACAATTATCCTGGGACTATGCCTGGGCCCACCTGGCGGGGCTTTTTATTCCATCAACTATGGATTTTTAACTACTTTCATATAATACCATAGTTTGCACTTCTGAGGTATTTTTGTGAATATATGTTGGGTGAGATGTTGCTGCCAATTTCTGTTGGTGAACTTACCATTTGCATTTGAGTTATGTGTTTTTTCCACCAAACATTTTTCTTGTACTCTGGATATATAGTTGTGATCAGATAATACGCATACATAACAGTATGTACAAATGAATTGACAGTTCCAAAAAACACTGGATGACCTCCTAAACAATGAAAAATACACACAATATTTAATGTCACACAAGTTCTATTGCTGTCTATTGATAATACACACCCATATTTACTTATACTATCATTTTGTTATTACTAATACACATTTTTATTGTATTTGCAAAATTTTGTATTTAGAAAGACTAGTGTGGTATTAAAACCGACATTTACATGGACGGACTAACATAAACTGAATTTATATCTATTTAAGTTCAAATTCTAGCATTCGATATCAATTTAGATAAAGACTCTTCTCATTTCCTGTGCTAACCTCCTAAATTATGGATTCTGACAATGACAACATCAACAAGAAAGATTAGAAAGTATATTTTGTTGTAATTAAAATATTTGATTTTGCTGTCAGTATATTCTGTTTTCATTATGCCCATTGCCTTGTATGTTAATTATTTCTTTTATATATAATAATAATAATTATAATAATGGCTCTCTTTTGCATCACTGAAGTTGATTCAAGAGTTAAGAAGAGTAGGTTCTCTTATGTAAGCCATGTGGCATACAAGAAAGGTAATGTGATCAGCAGTATGCCTCAGTTGCCCATTACTACCACCAGGATTTATCCCAGGTAGGCCTACTTATTTCCACAAGCTGAGTAAACCTGTGGCTGAAAACTCACCTTTATGTTCCTGGGAATCAAACCCATGGTCTCCAGATTAGGAGCCAGGTGCCATATCCACTGGTCTACCACTTTGTATTATATTTCATTCTTCTATTATTTAATTATAAATATATCACTACTGACTCGGAGTCAGTAATGATATTTTTATAATTAGTTAGTTAACGGACACATCGTGAACAACAAAATCCAGAAATTTTATTATTTATCTGATTTGGTTATGCATAAAATGAATAATTTCATTTTTAATTTTTAATTAAATTAAATTGTTTACTCTGTATTGTAAACAATGTACCGATGACAAAAAATAAATAAAACAAGTAATATTACAAATAGTATTAGCCTTGGTAATAAACCCAGTAAAACATACAATATAGCATCAACCACTTGAAAGTAACTGTGTTTAGTAACGGCTTTGAAAAAGGAAGAAACTGAAAAAATACCAACTTGTGAAAGAAAAAAACAAATTATTGACAAATTTGTTACAGACTAAATGGAATGTGGCTTTAACCAAAAAAAATATATTATTTTTTGTCATGTAAAAAAAGGGGCATGTTATCTTTGACATTAATTCAAATCAGCACATAATTCAAACCCTGATATTAATATTGGTAAATAATGTTTGTGTGTGTGTGTGTGTGTGTGTGTGTGTGTGATTCACTTTACTTTCACATTCTTTAGCTCCTCTTCATTATTTTAAATATCTACTTATATGTTATTGTTCATGATAGTTGTCCATGTACTCTTTTTAACAGATTTTAATACATTTTTAATTTGTTCATATTTCATCATATTTTATTTTATTTTTTCATATTTTAATGAAATAATAAAACTGTACCTGGTACATATCTTGCACAGGTCCAGGCTACGAATACCATTCCACTGTGGTGATATACATGGAGGAATGTAATTTGTCCACCTTTTTTTCGTAGTACCATAAATACCTGTCACAAAAAATTAATTCTGTACATATTTCTATTAACACACAATTGTCTCCATGCTTGCACGAGTACATACATGTCCCTCCCCCCCACACACACACATACACTTTTCTGCTGAGGTAAATAATAAGAAAACTTGCATAAATGTTAGGAATATTTATGATTACTACTGCATTTGTACTATTAGATGTGCTACTGATAGACTGAAGAGAGATTCTGAAGGAGTAAAATAATACAAAAAATATTTTAACGACACTATATTTTCTGGTTTTGAATATCCCATGTATCTAAGGTATTCATTCAAAAAAAGAAGTTACAGTAAATTTCAAAGTTACCTCAGTATGTCTATTAACATATATCTTTTGAAGGTAATGGATCTATAATTCTACAGATCTCTGAGGTTTATGATGTGTCTGATAGTAGAAACTGTTTTTTTTTTATAAGGCCAATAACTCCCACTTCATTTACATAAACTGATTTAAATAAATTAGTAGGGTCTCAGTTATCAAGCCATAAATCTAAAAAAAATACCTATGCAGAAGATGTTTGACCCATTTTTATAAATCTGATGATTTAGATAGCCACTTAAAGATTTATAAGACACATGGTCCAATTAAATCGATAATGCTTATGCCTGGGGTTACAGCATACTTCAAAAATTACTATAAGAAAATAGAGCGTCTGTACATCATCTATATGGGCTTTGAGAGTTCACTTTATAAGATTGATACATGTGCTAGTGATCCTAATAAAGAGTTTACTATTAAAACTCATCAACATAAATCTTATCGCTTTACTATATATATAAAGTCAAGAGTAAGCAATGAAGTTTATAAACTGCATGCTATAGAGCTCTTTTCCTCATTGTGTGATAGAACTTAAGATTATGCTTTTTCACATTATTGAACTGAACTCTTTGTTTTTAAACTCTAACCCTTATCAGTATATAACAGATTCAGTAGCATGTAACTGACTCTAACAATGTCCTTTGAAACGCAATATTGTAAATATACTGTAATGTGTAATGTACTCTAAATAGAAGTGAGTTGAAAAAACAATTTTGGTCACTGACATAGTAACCTACTAACATATCAGAACGAGTATTCCGCTGCATCAATGATAATTATTTTTAATATATTTATTTATTTTTTTATTTTTTACCTATTTTATTTGAGTAAATATGTGGAGAGGCAAGAAAACGAATGATAGTTTTCCTGCAAAATTCCCTAAAAATATATGGAGTGTTCTTGTATATGTTTTTATGGAGGCTTCTTCTATAATTTTCACTGATATAACAGGAAATTGTACAAACCTATATATTGTCACGACGTCATAGAACAATCTACGTGTTTATCGAACGTTCCAGAGAAATCCAGAATGTAAGCGTGTGGCGTACGTGCTTGTAGACGCATTTGCTAGAGTCTTCTCTATGCCGCCAGCTGTGCGGACTATGTCAAGGCCGCAGTTAATTACGTATTTCATACGGACGCTAAGACGCAATTAGGAATCGTCCACATTTTCGGCGACTATAAATACAACTAGTACTCAGGGACGCTCAAGTCAGTATTAGTGCGATTTTCGGCGAACTATAAATACAACTACTCAGGGACTATCAGTATCGTCTATATTTTCGGCGACTATAAATACAACTACTCAGGGACGCTCAAGTCTGTATTAGTGCGATATATTTACAGTACGGTTCGAGATGTTATAGTAGCGATATTACTGTGCGCGTTCAAGTGGTTATTAGTTAAGAATGGTGTTTTATAATCGGACGGTATAATTGTAATACAATTGTGTTTAATTTTAGTGGACATTTTATTGCGTGTGAACAATTTTTATTTGATTTGTTGTAGAGACTGTGTTATTAATTACGAACTGTTTAACTGTAAAAATTAAAGGTGTGATTAGTGACTTAATCGTGACCAGTCGTAATTAATAATTAATGACCAGTCGTAACAATATACATATTGCGAAAGTACAAATAAGTGATTTACTGAGCATTGAATATAAAAATTTAAATATACCTAATAAACTGTAAATAATTAATAATGTATTAGAAACAAGCATATCAGGGATTGCAAGCTTGACTCAGACAAAAATATGAACAGGTGTTTCGACCTGAATCAACGTGCACACACACACACACACACACAAATGTAACTGAAAGTGTGTACACCAGTATTTTGCTAGTGTGTGTGAACGCAGGTCTATGCAGGCGACTTTACCACCCCAAGATGAATAACTGCATAATTACTGTTTTTCCGTAATTATTCATAAACTATAATTAAGGAGTAAAATCCAAAAACACAATAAAATGTAAGAAAATTTACTAAATACTGTGTACGAAAACCACGTAAAAAAGACAAACCGTACGAGTGTAGTAGTGAAATAACTGTGCACAAATCGAAAGGGTTAAGTTGCAAGGTCCAAAATTACAGTGAACATGTGTTGTGAAAATAGTTATAAGATGAGTATAAGAGTATACTTACAGGACTCTGCAATTCGCAGAAAAATAAGAAATAGCGAAATTGACAAAGAGTGGGGGAACTGAACCCAGAGACAGTTTCTGACATGTCGATTTCGTACAACTGCAGGTGTTGACCAAGACATGGGTATAAATAGGACACACACGCTACAGTGGTTCTCTTTCTTAAATCACCCACAGTGCAGCGGGAGCTTCTGCCCGTCCGCACAGAATATTTAAATTTTTGTAGATAGTTTCATCCTTCCAGTTACATACAGTTATTGTAACTGGATTGTAAAACAAACAATTTTTAAATAGTAACAAAATTACATAAGAAGATCCACATAAAAAGATCAACTGACGTCCGAAACAGCACGAGGAGAAGTTCCAGAGAGCGATACGACACTGGACAGAGAGAGAGAGAGTCGACGCTGGACAAGAGGAGAAGAGCGAGGCGACGCTGGACAAGAGAGAGTGATGCTGAAGTTCTAGACGAGGACGATTACAGAGGGATCCAATGATTGATTATGATTGACGACGATAAGGTGATAAACAACTTATTTATCTCTTACTCGAACAATTAACGTAAAGACAATTAAGGACATTCTTGTTCTATTTAAAAGTAAGAGCCAATGTTTATTGTAAAATTAGAAGTAAAATCATAGATGTTATTGAAATAAGATTAACGTAAACAAGAGCTCAAATTAGTATTGAAATGAAAAGAATACAAAGCATTTAAGTAAAAATTAGCGTTTGATATAAATTAGTACTGAGAAACAAAAGATAAATTCAGTAACTATTGATATTTTTTGAGTTACATTACAATATATAAGAAGATATTGAAACATTGATATTTTGAAACACACTAATTGACTGAGTAGTCTGGAAAAGAGATTTTTTTATATACAATAATTAGTAGAATAAAATATTTAGTCAGTAAGGATGAATATCAGCATAAGCCTTACGGTATAATAACAAAATAATAACGAATGTTTTAAGTCGAAGTAAGTGCCATGTGCACAATTTTATGAATATCAAATAAATTTGAAATACCGTTACAAGTTACATAGAGTTCTTATTACAGATACACCTGAAACCCAAATTAAATTATATTTATTGTTACATAAATTTGTCGCTCCAAGATCGTGGGGCTCCGAAAACACAAATAAATTTATATTTGCAGTTGTAGCGTTTCATATATTGTAACATGACATATGAGCCCTAAGATTTCAGTGATATAAAATGATTACACATGTCAGATAATGAGTCAAAGAGACAAGCCAAATAATTTGTCTAAAATGCCAAGCTCAACGCTACACGAGCTAACTATCACCAAATATAAACTCACAGCCATAAGAGTCAATAAACTGATGGTAAATACAAATGAAACGACATTATAGTGAAGAGAAATTGCACCACACAATGATTGTACCACCAGAAGCAACCACCCAATAGTTTTCGGTCAGTGAAGAACCAAACCAACACAAGAATCGAAACAACACAAGAATCAATGAAGAATCAGAACAACACAAGAAAGAAGAAAGAAGAATCAGTGAAGAACCAAACCAACACAAGAAACAAGAAAGAAGAATCAGTGAAGAACCAGAACAACACAAGAAAGAAGAAAGAAGAATCAGTGAAGAACCAGAACAACACAAGGAAGAAGAAAGAAGAAAGAAGAATCAGTGAAGAACCAAACCAACACAAGAAAGAAGAAAGAAGAAAGAAGAAAGAAGAAAGAAGAGTCAATGAAGAATCAGAACAACACAAGAAAGAAGAAAGAAGAATCAGTGAAGAACCAAACTACAAGAAGGACATCCAACAACCATGGCATAAAGATTCCAAGAGCCAGTCAACTATAAATCAACATCTACCCGTATGTATAATGACCAATCAACCCGCAGATTAAAGAGATAGACAGAAAACTGACTAACTGAGATGACCAGTATACTATAAATAATGTTATAAATGAATAAGACAAGAAATGTTATACAAGGAATGAAAATAACAATAATACTTATTGATTAGAAGCTGTAAATGAAGCATAGTAACAAGATATGCACAGCACCAATGTAACAAAAGGAGTAGCCTATTAATTTGTCTCAGAATATCAGCAAACACTAGTCAAATAGTCTGACAATCATGTATAAAGTAAAGAGAATAAATAAAAGTTATTAGTTATCTTTATTAAAACCAGACATGTAAAAAATAAGGTTAAAAGAATGCCAATGTGAGTCAAACTAACATACACATTGTTAGCACCAATGACCAATGACCAAATAACATAACCTATGATGTAGGTAAGATTCACCTGAATTCACAACTAACAGTAGGAAAAACCTACCCAAACCAGAATGTATTATATTTGTAAAAGCAAGTAGAAATAACAATCTTTCTACAGGTAACAAAATCAGATACCCAAAATAAACTTTGAATAAGAAAATAAACAAAGAAAGTGAACCAAAACCAACTAAAATGGAATTCACTATATAGAACTTGTATAAAATCATATTATAAAAACGAATAGAAACGAAATGTCGATGTCAATACCACAAATAGAGTGTAATACCACTACTGTACTATTGTACAAAGATAATAAGACAGAATACAATGTATTACAATTGTAATTTAAGTGTACATGTCATGTGACACCAGGTGTAACTAGTATTATTTAACCAAATGCAATGTAGAAAAGTCTATTGTATTAAACACACCAAGTCCAGTACTAAGACAATGTTATTACTCATCAATTGTAACTAAAAGATAATAACAAAAAGAACTCAAATACCAGAAAAGAATAACATTAAGTAGGCATCTAATGATACACTACCTGTCAATAATATAGTGTTGATCGGAGCAACAGGGCGTCAAAACTAGACCGTCCGCAAACAAGTCATGCTAGAATTAAACAGCAACGGCAAGACCATAACTATGGAATTTTTGGTAGCGCATGGACTACCCTTCACTATGTTAATTGGCTTCGACATGCTGAGAAAATATTCGGCAAACATAGACATGAGTAGATCCAAAGTGACTCTAGATTCAAGCTGTATAAACTGGACGGGAGAGCTAATAGAAAGCGAGAGTGCCATTTCCGAGCGAATAGTTTACAATATACAAGAAATGAGAAACCATAGATGGCATATGCCAAATAACCATGTATTTTATCAAAATGATGATGATCAATTATGGAGGAAGAAACTCCAGGAAATATATACATTTAAGCATGACAAGACCAGTGCCCAGATAACCGACACTCAAGTAGAGACACTGATCGGCATTTACAATGAATACCGACACGTATTCTCCGACTAGCCTGGTAAAGTAAAAAATTATCAATGCACGATAAGATTCAAAGAACCGGTAAACTTTAACCGAAAATCTTATCCTATCGCCTATTCACTAAAAGGGGCAGTGCGTGATGACATCAATAATCTATTAAGAGAAGACATCATCGAACCCAGTCAGTCCCCATATACCAGCCCAATATTAGCAGTGCCAAAGAAGAATGGGAAAGTGCGAATATGTCTAGACGCACGTGAAATAAATAAGACAATTATCAACGACCGTACATCCCCGGGTGAAATAGAAGAGATCCTCAAAAAATTCCATGGCACACGATTTATAAGCACTTGGGATACAGTCTGCGGGTATTGGCAGGTGGAATTACACCCAAACAGCCGCCATACATGGCATTCATTTTCGAGGGTCGCAACTACCACTTCAAGAGGCTACCTTTCGGACTAGTCAATTTCGTAGCCGTGTTCGTGAAGTGTATGGACGCAGTGTTGGGTAAAGAAGCACTCGAATTCACAACTATTTACGTAGATGACTTGTTAATAACGTCAGCAAACTGGGAAGAGCATTGCCGGAGAGTAAAACATGTACTACAGAAACTATCCGAAAGTAATATCACCCTAAAATTAGAGAAATCAAAATTTATAGGAGACGAAGTGCAGTTTTTAGGCTTCAACCTATCAGAACATGGGATTACACTAGCTAAAGACAAGATCGAAGCGATACAGAAGTTTCCAACCCCGAAGAACAGAAAACAACTGCAGTCATTCTTAGGGATTTGCAACTATTATCGGAAGTTCAAAGAAAATTACTCCGAACTGACGGCACGATTTGGAAACCAATTATCATCAAAAAATAAGTGGACATGGGGGCCTGACCAAGACACAACACTACAGCTAATCAAAACTAAGTTTCTCAACACAATCATGCTACACCATCCTGATTTTACAAAACCTTTCTACATGAATTGCGACGCTAGCGACGTCAGTCTAGGGTCCGTATTATATCCGGAGGACGATGAAAATAACCATCTAGTAATCAGCTTCGCCAGCCTAATACTCAATAGCTGCGAGCGCAATTACAATGTAACAGAGAAGGAGTTACTAAGCGTTGTTTTTGCATGCCACAAGTATCGAACATACATTTTGGGATACCCTATAACGGTTCGCACGGACCATAAGTCAATCTCTTTCTTAAAAACTGCAAGCTGAACCATGGCAGATTAACTAGATGGAGCCTGCTACTCCAAGAATATAATATAAGTTGGGAGTATATCCCAGGGAAGCAGAACATTGCAGCAGATACGTTATCCAGAATAAAGGTTAAAAATCAAACCTTTGAAGGAGAAGAGAAGCAAAACAACGAAGAGTCGAACATTGAAAAGAGATGGATTTGACAAGGAATGGGAATGATAAAGATAAATAATAAGGAGCCCACAACCAAGAGAGTTGAGAGGATAAAGATAAATATGAGCGATAAACCAATAAACAAACCAAATACGCTATGCTACTTCCTAATATTAATTTCAAACAAAAAGAAATTAATTAACGTCCAGAATAAGTGTGAGTATCAGACACTTGAAGGAGAAGAGAGGAAGAACACCAAAGTGAATATAATAAGAGAGAAGGATATATAAAGGAATGAAATTAGTATAGAGAAAAACAATAAAACTATAACGCTAACCAGTAAATGGTGACCAATCAAAGCAAAATGATTGTAAAAGTAATACCAGTCAGAACCAAAACAAAAATGTGAGAAAAATACTCAAATATTACAAAAACAAGTAATAACACAAAACTTGAAGGCATGATAAATATGACCAGACATGAAATCTGAAATCAAACAAGTATTAATAACAATAATGCAATTGCTAAACAGAAAATAGAAAGAGGGAGATCAATCAAAGAGAAAATAAATAAATAAGAATCAAAAAACCTAACAACAATATTGTTTCCAGTAGAGGATAAGATGAAAGTATAGAAAAGAATGAAGAATATTATCAAATCTGAACAATAATTGAGTGTATTACCCTGATTATTTTTTATTAGTCGCACAATGACTACTTTGAATTTTTATGTTGATCTGTAGAGAAAAGCTCCAACAACAATTTAACTGAGCAGAGATGATGTTCCTCTAGTCTCAGAAAAATGTAGGGTGAACAGCAGAGCATGGAAACCAAAAGTGCCCCTCTGGACTGTGCCAACTACCATGTTAGGGAAATGATAGGGAATTAAATACTACAGGGAAAAAGCTAACGAGAAAGTATATAGTGGATCAGATCGAAGATAACAATGTATTGAAATATGTGATGAAAAGGAAACAAGATATGAAAGACGGAAGCTCAGAATGATTATGAAACAATATGATAGAAAATTTCTCAAATCCCGTAAAGGAATTATTCCAAATGATCTATTTTCGAGGGGGGACAATATGTAACATGACATATGACCCCTAAGATTTCAGTGATATAAAATGATTACACATGTGAGATAATGAGTCAAAGAGACAAGCCAAATAATTTGTCTAAAATGCCAAGCTCAACGCTACACGAGCTAACTATCACCAAATATAAACTCACAGCCATAAGAGTCAATAAACTGATGGTAAATACAAATGAAACGACATTATAGTGAAGAGAAATTGCACCACACAATGATTGTACCACCAGAAGCAACCACCCAATAGTTTTCGGTCAGTGAAGAACCAAACCAACACAAGAATCGAAACAACACAAGAATCAATGAAGAATCAGAACAACACAAGAAAGAAGAAAGAAGAATCAGTGAAGAACCAAACCAACACAAGAAACTAGACAGAAGAAAGAAGAATCAGTGAAGAACCAGAACAACACAAGAAAGAAGAAAGAAGAATCAGTGAAGAACCAGAACAACACAAGGAAGAAGAAAGAAGAAAGAAGAATCAGTGAAGAACCAAACCAACACAAGAAAGAAGAAAGAAGAAAGAAGAAAGAAGAAAGAAGAGTCAGTGAAGAATCAGAACAACACAAGAAAGAAGAAAGAAGAATCAGTGAAGAACCAGAACAACACAAGGAAGAAGAAAGAAGAAAGAAGAATCAGTGAAGAACCAAACCAACACAAGAAAGAAGAAAGAAGAAAGAAGAAAGAAGAAAGAAGAGTCAGTGAAGAATCAGAACAACACAAGAAAGAAGAAAGAAGAATCAGTGAAGAACCAAACTACAAGAAGGACATCCAACAACCATGGCATAAAGATTCCAAGAGCCAGTCAACTATAAATCAACATCTACCCGTATGTATAATGACCAATCAACCTGCAGATTAAAGAGATAGACAGAAAACTGACTAACTGAGATGACCAGTATACTATAAATAATGTTATAAATGAATAAGACAAGAAATGTTATACAAGGAATGAAAATAACAATAATACTTATTGATTAGAAGCTGTAAATGAAGCATAGTAACAAGATATTGTAACATAACCAAATATGACAGTTACATAAAATGAGCCTAAAGGACGGCAAGTAAGAGAAAAAATATGAATGTAAATCTAGATAAGTAAATCCATGTATATAAAGTGTGTATCTACAAATGTGTTAATATGAAAATCCAACTATGAATAAGATAATATCAACCTAGTGACATCAACTACGAAAAATAAGAAAGAAAATGACATGAGCCAAAACAAAATACCAATTATAGACCCAATAGGATCCAAAAGTGAGGGGAAACGACTAAATAAGAATTAACAAACTCCAAAAGTGAGGGGAAACGACTAAAGAATAATGACTACGATGAAAATAACAAGAAAGAAGAAAGAAGAAGGACAAGAAAGCTGACTCAGAAGAGAGAAGAAGATGAATAAATCATACCAGAAATCAACATAAACCACGTGTACCAAAGACTATATAAGTGACAAGTGAAACAATGATTATCAAATGTGAGGATGAAAAACAGTGCTTAGCATTTAAGGAAACACAAACAATAACAGTGCGTACTTAATAGATGTGAAACATGAGAATAACCAACTATTTCTACTGATAAAACCACACAAACAATTATAGTGAGGAAGTTTATAAGTATATGAAAATATGTTAATTCCATGATGAAAACAACAAAATGTTAAATAAGTCAAATAGACACGAACAATGAGTGTGACGCATTTAATAAAGTTGTGATTAACACAGATAATCATAAGTCCACCAAAATGAAACAAAATAGAACAATATAACTATGTTTTATTTTTGGTAAAGAACTGACAACAGTATAAAAAACCATTGTATCAAACAAAAGGGATTGAATTGAATTCAACCTATGACTAGAAAAATATCATAAATAATACAATAAGATATGTATTAATGTTTAAGAAGGAATGTATAAACATGTGTCACAAAATAAGTAAAATATTATTGTGAAATACCATGCTGATACCATATAAGTAGTAGAGACATACTGCATTAAAACAGATGGTACATTGTTACATAACCCATAGAGAAGGTACCTGTTAAACAGAAAACCAAAAATATCAATGAAAACAAATGATTATCAACAGTGATATCAATTAAGGAATTGTTATAAATAACAATACATCCTAATAGACAATGCATTAAAATGCAACCATGTAAATAAAACCAATCAAATGCAATGGCAAACAGCTATAGCAAAGATGCAACAAATATGCCAATTCAAATAGGCAAAGTGCAATATCAAAACCAATACTAAAGTGAATAACGATATTACCAGTAGTAAGACTAATATCTGGTAATGGTTTGAGAACAGATCTTTAACATAATAACAACAGTATTATAAACAAAATGATGTAAACTAACTAACCATGTACAAACAATCAGATGTAAGATGGACCACTGTATGGCCCATTAGTTAAGGAAAGTAGTGTGTTAAAGATTAAACACAGATTGTTCACAATATTACCAGTAGTTAGAGAGAAAATCAATACAACTTTGAGAACAGATTAGAACTATGAAAACAGTCAGTATATATGCAAATAATTAGAAACCAACTGACCATAGTGACAGAAATCAGATATAAACCAATCATGTTAAGTAAGTTACTTAGGAAAAATATGACATATAAACTTATCTAAGAGTAAATGAGAACATTACCAAAAGTAGGAGTAATGCCTAATACCGATATAGAAACACAAACATAATGTAACAATAACAGTTTAATTATTGTTTTTATGAAAAATAAATGACAACTATGTTGAGACACCATAGGAACAAACCCATTATTGAAGAATTGAAGGGTACTAAACTAGCTAGAAGCTGACCAATATATGTAATACATTAAGTACAATGTATGTACACTAATGACATCTAATACATAATATAATTCACTTAGAAAAGACTAAAATTATATTGACAATTGTATGAGACAGGTAGGAGAGGAATAAGACAATGTGTATATTATATTTAATACAACCATGTAAAGATATTTTAGAGTGAAATCATGTAAATAATCGTTTTAGTATTATTAGATTGTAAGATTACTTGTATTAGATAAGGGAAAGTCATTTTAAATACTTTTATATAAAAACCAAGATGGACGCCTAATGACGCTAAAATAAGCTATTGTTAAGGAAATAATTATTTCCAAATAACCAATCAAACCAAGTGAGAAATGGACTCCAAGTGTTTATTTAGAAAGTGTTTTTATTAAAAATAATTAAATCTGGTGTCAAAAACTTATAAAAATAAGAAACACCAAGATAATTAATAAAAACATTATTTTAAGAGAAGCAATGTAAATAAAATAGTGTTGTTTAGACTTAAATTAAAGAAGAAAATGTCTACAATTCAATGACATAACTCATGTAACGATAGGACGTTCAATAAGGAAGTTATTGTAATTATTAACTTTTCAATTATTTTTTACACTAGTGCTTACGTCACATAAACCAGAACCCAAAGTCGAAATTTGGTAAAACACCAAATATTTTAATAAAACATAGGCTTTTGGGGTGAAGACTATAGTGATTACAGCCAATCAAATCAACGCATTTTGTCAGACACGAGAGAGACGCTTTGGCAAATTGTAACAGTCTACGAACAGCTTCCAGACGAATAGGTCACGCAACTCGACACCATGAAAAAGTATTATTTTCAAATTTGTGCGCGTACATTGACATTAAGTTGATATACAGACATAACCTTGACACAACAAATATACTTCCGAGTGATATGTGCGGGATTACCGAACTATATAAGTACGATAGTGTATAATCCCGATCGTACTCGCGTGTGTTGTGATAATAAACAGGGAGTACATTATTTTATTTAAATAACTTTGATTTTCAGAAATAATATTTTTGAAATAGACATTTTGATACTACGCGAGTCATTACTAGCGCAGCATCAAACTTATAATGGAATTATTAGAATTTCAAGAAATGTCAATTTTTACTTATTAAAATATTAAATAAATATTTTAATTAATTTTATAACTATAAAAAATATGTATAAAGTAATTATCATTAATTACAAGAGTTAACATTTAGTCACTCTTTTGACTAAACTTGTTTTGATTATTCGATGTTTTGAAATAAATAACATTAACTTACGTAAAAAGTATAAAGCAATTTTAATAGTAACATGTTAAAAGGTTACTAATATTATGTTCAAAAATATAAATTAAGAAATGTTAACCATTAAGAAATCATTTACCACAATAGCCTTACCTGTGATAGCTAACCTCAAAAAGAGCGGTAGCTTTTTAGTTTAACTGTTGCATCTGTTCTCAAATAATTTCCAAACCAAATAGAAATCATATCAAGAGTTTTTTTTTTGTAATTTATGGATTTTTCTCTTGAATATATATATTTTTCAAACTTATTGTTGAAAATAAAAGGATACATTGAAACTGTATAAGCCACGAGTCTGACGCTTGCTATAGAATTTTATAAGGTGCGTGCGCATCCAAGCGTACGATAATTACATACTTACCATACATATGGTATTAAGTTTCATTGTTTTATATTTATTCGTTATTTTTAACCATTGTTCAATTTTATTAATTCTATTAATATTACATCTTGACACTGATATCATGTATCCTCAAAGAACCTAACAACCTGATAATACATTAACAAGAAAACATAACCTTCTAAGTTCAAATTATTGTACTAAAGACAGGACTACCAGCATTGAGCCTGGACAGAGTTTGATGTTAAAATTAATCAATTGTAATTATTGTTTAAAGGGTTATTAGCCAAATGATTGTTAATTGTTTTCGAAATTTGCCATTTTAAAATTTGTTAATAAACCTTCACTTATTTACCTATGAACAAGAGTATCATTTCAAATAGAAATTAAATTATTTCTTTTAAAGCAGTTCTACCAAAGGTGGCGGAAGAATTCAAACAGAGAGTAATTTAAAGTATTACATATATGTGCTAACTCATTCATATTGTGTGTACTAACTGTTTTGAATATTCAAATTGAATATTTGTGTGGATTTTAAATGTATGTATTTCAGCAACAACCGTCACAGAACAGGACTGAAACAGATACTTGTGGTAAGTGAGGGAGGCATACAAGAAAAAGTGCGCGAAACCTATTTAAATCAAACGAGTGAATTATTCACAGACACTTGTACAGATTATACAATCACACTAATAACTCCTAATAATTATAATTGGAGCAGTTTTATAAAAACAACATAATAGCAGATACCGGAGCGTATCTGCAAGCACACTACACATCACTAAATATATACTAGTATTACTTGTCCTTTAACAAGTTGACGAACCCAATTTGGGGCAGAATTGATAGAAAATCATACTTCGATACTACTATATATACTGAACTTGATACTTGTTCTATTACAAGTTGGCGCTCCATCGCGGGGCTGAAGTGATTGAAGATTAACCAGCAAGCACACTACAACTACAACTGTAAATACAATTATACTATTTTACATCATCATCTATAATTTTACATTATAATATGCACAGCACCAATGTAACAAAAGGAGTATTAATTTGTCTCAGAATATCAGCAAACACTAGTCAAATAGTCTGACAATCATGTATAAAGTAAAGGGAATAAATAAAAGTTATTAGTTATCTTTATTAAAACCAGACATGTAAAAAATAAGGTTAAAAGAATGCCAATGTGAGTCAAACTAACATACACATTGTTAGCACCAATGACCAATGACCAAATAACATAACCTATGATGTAGATAAGATTCACCTGAATTCACAACTAACAGTAGGAAAAACCTACCCAAACCAGAATGTATTATATTTGTAAAAGCAAGTAGAAATAACAATCTTTCTACAGGTAACAAAATCAGATACCCAAAATAAACTTTGAATAAGAAAATAAACAAAGAAAGTGAACCAAAACCAACTAAAATGGAATTCACTATATAGAACTTGTATAAAATCATATTATAAAAACGAATAGAAACGAAATGTCGATGTCAGTACAACAAATAGAGTGTAATACCACTACTGTACTATTGTACAAAGATAATAAGACAGAATACAATGTATTACAATTGTATTTAAGTGTACATGTCATGTGACACCAGGTGTAACTAGTATTATTTAACCAAATGCAATGTAGAAAAGTCTATTGTATACACATATTGTATACAGTATACACACCAAGTCCAGTACTAAGACAATGTTATTACTCATCAATTGTAACTAAAAGATAATAACAAAAAGAACTCAAATACCAGAAAAGAATAACATTAAGTAGGCATCTAATGATGAAAGATAGAGACCACTTAATTAACCAGAAATTACCAAAATTGCATAATTTTCCAGCTAACAAGGTAACCAGTAGTTGTAGCCCTTTGTTATCATTAACTGGAAACAAATAGAAAGTAGACAAACACTTTCTAATAGTTGAAATATGTAAATATAAATGTAAGTACCTAGGCTAAGATGACAGTAGCATAAGAATTGTATTTTATAAATAAATCTAAGTAAATAGCAACTAAGGAGTGTAAGAGAACTTGGAACGCATGCCCTCAAATGGGTATGAGTGCCATTATATAGTGATAATAGAGAATTAAATAGAAAATAATAGTGTCTAGTGAACAGTACTAATCACAAACATTAACTTCCTTAATAATGGACCAAAGCACACCATGAGTGGACTCAAAAAATAGAGCCAAGTGTTACGAATCCAGTGATATGCTCAGATTTACAATCGGAACAATATTAACAAAGTTATTACAATTATAAAGAATTTGTGTCAAAATGAGGAATTCATAATCTCGAAACCAAAGACCCACGCCGAACTCAACAATTGAAATAAAACGCCGAGGGGGTATGTATACAAAATTAAAGATCGCCCACCAATCAAATCCACGGATTTAGCCAAATTTTGGACGTTTACTGAACGGAACGGCAGAGCGAGGCCTGCGTTCTGGTCACTTTTTAACCAACATTTGAAGCGAGGAGATGTCGTCCGGCGAGAGAAAAAGTCAGCTGATCTGTTAATGTGATTGAAGATTAACCAGCAAGCACACTACAACTACAACTATAAATACAATTATACTATTTTACATCATCATCTATAATTTTACATTATAGATTGGCGCCCAACGTCTGAGCACGAGTTAGGAAAATATACAATAACCAATAACCTAAATATACTAGTTCGTGAGAAGACAGCAGGAACATTATCAGAAGATCAAGATGTATACAGACAGGTTGAAGTCAAGATAAAAATCATGGTCAACGTCAAGGAAAAGGATGGCGCAAGCAGAGAAGGAAACCAGAAAAGAAGAGAAGGAGGCTATGTCAACAGAAGACGTGGAGGAGATAGTAATGGAAGAAAAAGACAAACAAATTGAACCGGCGGAGGGGGTTCAACAGCCAGATGAGGAGCCCGAAATGATACAACCAGAAGTTCTGCCGGAAGTACGCCAACCAGAGGAGTCAAGGGCAACAATGGATGCCAGTATTTTAGAGATATTACGGTCATTGAAAGAAGACTTAAACAGAATAGAGGAAGGTCAGCGATCCACCAAAGAGGACAGTCGGTCATTGAAGGAAGGCCAGAAAAGGATGGAAGAATCACTGAACTCCACCAAAGTGGACGTAAACAGAATAGAAGAATCACTGAAATCCATGAGAAAATCATTGTGTAAGAAACTAGATGGAATAATAGAAGAGAACAGAGAATCCACAGAAAAATTAAGAAGAGAGAGAGAACAGAGGGAACAATCCAACCCAAAGATAGACGACGATCAAATGGAGATTGAAGAAATACCTGAAAATAAAAACAGGGAACCGGCAAGTCCAGAGCCTAAAGAGAATAGAGACAAGAAGATCCCAATAATTATGGAAACGGAAGAAGTGAAGATGGAAGAAAAAAGAACCCTACGTCCGAGGAAGGCAAGAGTTACCAAAGAGTTAATTGAAATGACTAGAAATGGTCTGATTAATGTGGTCAATTTACCAATTATCAACCATGAAGAAAGGGTCTTCAGGAAGGAGTACCGGAGGAGTATCATGGAGATGGACGAGAAGGAAAATTATGTAGCAACAAAGAAGAAGATGACCAACAGAATACCTCAACCACGTATTTCCAAAAGACGAGTAAGATACTTTAAGAAAAAGGAAAGCGACCAAGAGAGATGGGACCGGATTGTCGAAGGATACGCCAGAGAGATAAGAGAACTGCGGAAGAAGAGGAGTCAAATAACGGAAATACACAATCAAAGGATAGATGAAGGTAACCAAACCAAATTGAGGGAGTTATCAAACATCAGTAAGGACAGCCACCAGAAGAACAACAGAAACAAATGTATTGAAGAGAGCGAGAGAGAGAAGACAGAAGAATGGAAGGCGGACTCAGACCTAACAACTTGCAAATGGAAAAACCAGATGATAGCCCGATATAGATCAAGAACGGACAGGAATATGGACACTAAAGAAGTCCGATCGACAAGGAGAGAGGAGAACGACGATTACGGCTAAAACATAACATATACACTAGATTATGGGACCGAATATTATGATAACCGATAATACATATAATCAGACTTCGATGAAAAAATACGTTGACAATTGAAATATGAAATTACAAGTGAAAAGTGAGCGATAAGGATTATTTTATTATGAATACTATGTAAAGGATGAAAATGTTTGTTGTGTAAAATAAAAAGATAATTATGAATATAACTTTTGACTATATCAAGATGGAAAATGAAATGTGGCCATGAAGATTATTGTTATTTACAAAATGAAAAGTGAAATTATGATTATAAAAATAAATGTTGACTGAAGAAAAAGGGTGAATTATTATCATGAAGATTATTATATGTTTATATTAAATGAAAAGTAACTATGTAATTATATATTAAACATTGAATGTATATTGTCATTTTATAATGTGGGAAAAAATGATCCCAGAGAATTTATGTAAAGGAATCAGAACATTGTATTCATTAATGATAACGTACTACTATAAAAAAGATGTCAATACGAGATCGACACTCAACAACTTTGGCACAAATTATTTCCAAGAGCCACGTCAACCAGTAGAATAACATCTCACCCGTACTACTATAAATAAGAAAGATGTCAATACGAGACAGACACATTACATCCCAGGCATATATGAAGCAAACTCATTATTTCCAAGAGCCACGTCAACCAGTAGAACAACAACATCTCACCCGTACTACTATAAGAAAAAGAAGAGTTGGAAGAATAAACCAAGTGAACGCTATTACTGTAGAGAAACGACTACACACGACAAATTTATATTTGAATAAAGAAAAACCAGCACTACATGAAGTACAAATACCAACTAAAACCTGGAAAAGGAAAGAAAAAATAAATGTACTAATACATAGTATCTAGAAAAATAAATTTGGAACGAAGATTATGACGAAATAACGTTCAAGGTAACACAGAATGAAGAGATTAATCTATGATGAAGAAGAATAAAAAAGAATATACTAACGAAGAAAATCATGAGAGTATACCAGTGAGGAAATGTAAAACAAAATATCCCGATGATATGTGAAGAATTAGTTAAGTTGAATCAAGAAAAGAGAGAATCACAATGTACAAACCGCAGATGCGAGGATTAATCCCAAGAATATTTATTATTTGTCGGAAAAACGACCACTATTATTATTATTAATGATTTGAGATGAATTGACTGAAGAGTAATGCCAGCAATCATTTATTATTATTAAAGGAGATGATTTGCCTCCATATTTATTGAAATTAGTATGGCCAGTAGAGTCGAATAGCCAAAATGAGCCGCTCTAAACTACCCCAGCTAAATGTATGTTAGGGAACTAAATAAACGAGGGAAGTAATTACATAGAGAAGAAATAAATATGGTTCAAAGAGCAGAAAGCGAAAGGATATATGAAAAAAACATGTAAATCAATATGGAATGTACAATAATTGATAAATTCTTCATAGAAAAATATAGTATAATCATAACTCAGAATTAATCAATTCTTAAAGGAAGGCATATGTAACATAACCAAATATGACAGTTACATAAAATGAGCCTAAAGGACGGCAAGTAAGAGAAAAAATATGAATGTAAATCTAGATAAGTAAATCCATGTATATAAAGTGTGTATCTACAAATGTGTTAATATGAAAATCCAACTATGAATAAGATAATATCAACCTAGTGACATCAACTACGAAAAATAAGAAAGAAAATGACATGAGCCAAAACAAAATACCAATTATAGACCCAATAGGATCCAAAAGTGAGGGGAAACGACTAAATAAGAATTAACAAACTCCAAAAGTGAGGGGAAACGACTAAAGAATAATGACTACGATGAAAATAACAAGAAAGAAGAAAGAAGAAGGACAAGAAAGCTGACTCAGAAGAGAGAAGAAGATGAATAAATCATACCAGAAATCAACATAAACCACGTGTACCAAAGACTATATAAGTGACAAGTGAAACAATGATTATCAAATGTGAGGATGAAAAACAGTGCTTAGCATTTAAGGAAACACAAACAATAACTGTGCGTACTTAATAGATGTAAAACATGAGAATAACCAACTATTTCTACTGATAAAACCACACAAACAATTATAGTGAGGAAGTTTATAAGTATATGAAAATATGTTAATTCCATGATGAAAACAACAAAATGTTAAATAAGTCAAATAGACACGAACAATGAGTGTGACGCATTTAATAAAGTTGTGATTAACACAGATAATCATAAGTCCACCAAAATGAAACAAAATAGAACAATATAACTATGTTTTATTTTTGGTAAAGAACTGACAACAGTATAAAAAACCATTGTATCAAACAAAAGGGATTGAATTGAATTCAACCTATGACTAGAAAAATATCATAAATAATACAATAAGATATGTATTAATGTTTAAGAAGGAATGTATAAACATGTGTCACGAAATAAGTAAAATATTATTGTGAAATACCATGCTGATACCATATAAGTAGTAGAGACATACTGCATTAAAACAGATGGTACATTGTTACATAACCCATAGAGAAGGTACCTGTTAAACAGAAAACCAAAAATATCAATGAAAACAAATGATTATCAACAATGATATCAATTAAGGAATTGTTATAAATAACAATACATCCTAATAGACAATGCATTAAAATGCAACCATGTAAATAAAACCAATCAAATGCAATGGCAAACAGCTATAGCAAAGATGCAACAAATATGCCAATTCAAATAGGCAAAGTGCAATATCAAAACCAATACTAAAGTGAATAACGATATTACCAGTAGTAAGACTAATATCTGGTAATGGTTTGAGAACAGATCTTTAACATAATAACAACAGTATTATAAACAAAATGATGTAAACTAACTAACCATGTACAAACAATCAGATGTAAGATGGACCACTGTATGGCCCATTAGTTAAGGAAAGTAGTGTGTTAAAGATTAAACACAGATTGTTCACAATATTACCAGTAGTTAGAGAGAAAATCAATACAACTTTGAGAACAGATTAGAACTATGAAAACAGTCAGTATATATGCAAATAATTAGAAACCAACTGACCATAGTGACAGAAATCAGATATAAACCAATCATGTTAAGTAAGTTACTTAGGAAAAATATGACATATAAACTTATCTAAGAATAAATGAGAACATTACCAAAAGTAGGAGTAATGCCTAATACCGATATAGAAACACAAACATAATGTAACAATAACAGTTTAATTATTGTTTTTATGAAAAATAAATGACAACTATGTTGAGACACCATAGGAACAAACCCATTATTGAAGAATTGAAGGGTACTAAACTAGCTAGAAGCTGACCAATATATGTAATACATTAAGTACAATGTATGTACACTAATGACATCTAATACATAATATAATTCACTTAGAAAAGACTAAAATTATATTGACAATTGTATGAGACAGGTAGGAGAGGAATAAGACAATGTGTATATTATATTTAATACAACCATGTAAAGATATTTTAGAGTGAAATCATGTAAATAATCGTTTTAGTATTATTAGATTGTAAGATTACTTGTATTAGATAAGGGAAATTCATTTTAAATACTTTTATATAAAAACCAAGATGGACGCCTAATGACGCTAAAATAAGCTATTGTTAAGGAAATAATTATTTCCAAATAACCAATCAAACCAAGTGAGAAATGGACTCCAAGTGTTTATTTAGAAAGTGTTTTTATTAAAAATAATTAAATCTGGTGTCAAAAACTTATAAAAATAAGAAACACCAAGATAATTAATAAAAACATTATTTTAAGAGAAGCAATGCAAATAAAATAGTGTTGTTTAGACTTAAATTAAAGAAGAAAATGTCTATAATTCAATGACATAACTCATGTAACGATAGGACGTTCAATAAGGAAGTTATTGTAATTATTAACTTTTCAATTATTTTTTACACTAGTGCTTACGTCACATAAAGCAGAACCCAAAGTCGAAATTTGGTAAAACACCAAATATTTTAATAAAACATAGGCTTTTGGGGTGAAGACTATAGTGATTACAGCCAATCAAATCAACGCATTTTGTCAGACACGAGAGAGACGCTTTGGCAAATTGTAACAGTCTACGAACAGCTTCCAGACGAATAGGTCACGCAACTCGACACCATGAAAAAGTATTATTTTCAAATTTGTGCGCGTACATTGACATTAAGTTGATATACAGACATAACCTTGACACAACAAATATACTTCCGAGTGATATGTGCGGGATTACCGAACTATATAAGTACGATAGTGTATAGTCCCGATCGTACTCGCGTGTGTTGTGATAATAAACAGGGAGTACATTATTTTATTTAAATAACTTTGATTTTCAGAAATAATATTTTTGAAATAGACATTTTGATACTACGCGAGTCATTACTAGCGCAGCATCAAACTTATAATGGAATTATTAGAATTTCAAGAAATGTCAATTTTTACTTATTAAAATATTAAATAAATATTTTAATTAATTATATAATTATAAAAAATATGTATAAAATAATTATCATTAGTTACAAGAGTTAACATTTAGTCACTCTTTTGACTAAACTTGTTTTGATTATTCGATGTTTTGAAATAAATAACATTAACTTACGTAAAAAGTATAAAGCAATTTTAATAGTAACATGTTAAAAGGTTACTAATATTATGTTCAAAAATATAAATTAAGAAATGTTAACCATTAAGAAATCATTTACCACAATAGCCTTACCTGTGATAGCTAACCTCAAAAAGAGCGGTAGCTTGTTAGTTTAACTGTTGCATCTGTTCTCAAATAATTTCCAAATCAAATAGAAATCATATCAAGAGTTTTTTTTTGTATTTTATTAATTTTTTCTCTTGAAAATATATATTTTTCAAACTTATTGTTGAAAATAAAACGATACATTGAAACTGTATAAGCCACGAGTCTGACGCATGCTATAGAATTTTATAAGGTGCGTGCGCATCCAAGCGTACGATAATTACATACTTACCATACATATGGTATTAAGTTTCATTGTTTTATATTTATTCGTTATTTTTAAACATTGTTCAATTTTATTAATTCTATTAATATTACATCTTGACACTGATATCATGTATCCTCAAAGAACCTAACAACCTGATAATACATTAACAAGAAAACATAACCTTCTAAGTTCAAATTATTGTACTAAAGACAGGACTACCAGCATTGAGCCTGGACAGAGTTTGATGTTAAAATTAATCAATTGTAATTATTGTTTAAAGGGTTATTAGCCAAATGATTGTTAATTGTTTTCGAAATTTGCCATTTTAAAATTTGTTAATAAACCTTCACTTATTTACCTATGAACAAGAGTATCATTTCAAATAGAAATTAAATTATTTCTTTTAAAGCAGTTCTACCAAAGGTGGCGGAAGAATTCAAACAGAGAGTAATTTAAAGTATTACATATATGTGCTAACTCATTCATATTGTGTGTACTAACTGTTTTGAATATTCAAATTGAATATTTGTGTGGATTTTAAATGTATGTATTTCAGCAACAACCGTCACAGAACAGGACTGAAACAGATACTTGTGGTAAGTGAGGGAGGCATACAAGAAAAAGTGCGCGAAACCTATTTAAATCAAACGAGTGAATTATTCACAGACACTTGTACAGATTATACAATCACACTAATAACTCCTAATAATTATAATTGGAGCAGTTTTATAAAAACAACATAATAGCAGATACCGGAGCGTATCTGCAAGCACACTACACATCACTAAATATATACTAGTATTACTTGTCCTTTAACAAGTTGACGAACCCAATTTGGGGCAGAATTGATAGAAAATCATACTTCGATACTACTATATATACTGAACTTGATACTTGTTCTATTACAAGTTGGCGCTCCATCGCGGGGCTGAAGTGATTGAAGATTAACCAGCAAGCACACTTCAACTACAACTGTAAATACAATTATACTATTTTACATCATCATCTATAATTTTACATTATAATATGCACAGCACCAATGTAACAAAAGGAGTATTAATTTGTCTCAGAATATCAGCAAATACTAGTCAAATAGTCTGACAATCATGTATAAAGTAAAGGGAATAAATAAAAGTTATTAGTTATCTTTATTAAAACCAGACATGTAAAAAATAAGGTTAAAAGAATGCCAATGTGAGTCAAACTAACATACACATTGTTAGCACCAATGACCAATGACCAAATAACATAACCTATGATGTAGATAAGATTCACCTGAATTCACAACTAACAGTAGGAAAAACCTACCCAAACCAGAATGTATTATATTTGTAAAAGCAAGTAGAAATAACAATCTTTCTACAGGTAACAAAATCAGATACCCAAAATAAACTTTGAATAAGAAAATAAACAAAGAAAGTGAACCAAAACCAACTAAAATGGAATTCACTATATAGAACTTGTATAAAATCATATTATAAAAACGAATAGAAACGAAATGTCGATGTCAGTACAACAAATAGAGTGTAATACCACTACTGTACTATTGTACAAAGATAATAAGACAGAATACAATGTATTACAATTGTATTTAAGTGTACATGTTATGTGACACCAGGTGTAACTAGTATTATTTAACCAAATGCAATGTAGAAAAGTCTATTGTATACACATATTGTATACAGTATACACACCAAGTCCAGTACTAAGACAATGTTATTACTCATCAATTGTAACTAAAAGATAATAACAAAAAGAACTCAAATACCAGAAAAGAATAACATTAAGTAGGCATCTAATGATGAAAGATAGAGACCACTTAATTAACCAGAAATTACCAAAATTGCATAATTTTCCAGCTAACAAGGTAACCAGTAGTTGTAGCCCTTTGTTATCATCAACTGGAAACAAATAGAAAGTAGACAAACAATTTCTAATAGTTGAAATATGTAAATATAAATGTAAGTACCTAGGCTAAGATGACAGTAGCATAAGAATTGTATTTTATAAATAAATCTAAGTAAATAGCAACTAAGGAGTGTAAGAGAACTTGGAACGCATGCCCTCAAATGGGTATGAGTGCCATTATATAGTGATAATAGAGAATTAAATAGAAAATAATAGTGTCTAGTGAACAGTACTAATCACAAACATTAACTTCCTTAATAATGGACCAAAGCACACCATGAGTGGACTCAAAAAATAGAGCCAAGTGTTACGAATCCAGTGATATGCTCAGATTTACAATCGGAACAATATTAACAAAGTTATTACAATTATAAAGAATTTGTGTCAAAATGAGGAAAACATTCATAATCTCGAAACCAAAGACCCACGCCGAACTCAACAATTGAAATAAAACGCCGAGGGGGTATGTATACAAAATTAAAGATCGCCCACCAATCAAATCCACGGATTTAGCCAAATTTTGGACGTTTACTGAACGGAACGGCAGAGCGAGGCCTGCGTTCTGGTCACTTTTTAACCAACATTTGAAGCGAGGAGATGTCGTCCGGCGAGAGAAAAAGTCAGATGATCTGTTAATGTGTGCGCGTCACCTAAGTAAACAGAGTGACCTAACTTAAAAATTGTGATAACGAATATACATGAGTATCAGTGTGTGAAGTGTAACAGTACGTAATAAGGATTGCTCAGTGTATAATCCAGAGCAATTCCGGGATTAAAATTATAAAAATAAAAGGCAGTATAAGTGATTATTACCATTTCAATCAAATAATGAAAAACGATATTATCGAAACTTTTAATAACAATGAACATATGTTAAGATGTATTTGTAACTGTGACTGAACAACAAATGACAATCCTCAGGGATTTGATTATTTTATTTTTGAATTTATTAAACTTACAATTAATCTCTATGCATAATTATTTTTTGTGTGACTTTACCACACTTGATGACAGTTGTCAACCATAACATATCAATTAATTTAACCAACAATTGCCAATGACTGAGGCTTGTCAGATGATTGAATTATTAACGAAAGTTAATATCATATTTCTATGTTTTTATGTTTTATGATTTAGGGAAGGAACCTACTATTATAATATTTCAATGTTACTTTTATTGTGAATAATAACCAAGGTTGCCAGGATATATGGTTACTGACAGCCATGCATTATACTTATATAACACTAAATAATGAATCAGATGTTTAACCAAATAACACTGTTTCAAAATATATAATTTCATTGTTCATTTTAATTGTATTATCAAGAATTATCTTGACATTAATTAACTTTGTTTCAAGCATTTATTATCAATTGAATTTAATAATTCTGTTAACCTGTAATGTGCAGATTAGACACATGGTTATTATTTTTGTGTATTAATTATAAGTGACTGAATTATAGTCAACATCAAAGTATTTAATAACAATCGATGAGAGTTCTATTCCATGACTTGGTATCCTGGTAGCTCAAAGAATTCACGAAGGTATTGAACTAAAATTAACCAACAAACATTTAGATACATTAAAATTTGTAAACAGTTCTGCCACCTTGAGGCAAATGTTTGTAAAACTAAAAGTCTCATCCTTATTATTATTCTGAATCTAATTATAAATAATACTTCTGCTCATTCAGAACGAGCACTTATTTTGAATAAACGATTGTTGACATAAGAAACAGAGTCAGTCAGATTATTTCAATAGATTAGTTGAAAACAGATGTATGAATTTGATTGGTCAACTCAACAAGCAGCGGAGAATACAAAAACGGTAAGTCCGTATATACTGGATTGAGAGAGCGACCCTGCGAGTTCGACAAGACTCACCAAGTAAGTGTTTATTTGTGCAAATTGTTTGTGTTTTCAGCACGGAAACTATATCACCGCTTCAACGAGTCAACGGAAGAACTTCTGTGTGAATAAACTGACCGAAGTAAAAATACTTCGATAAATAATTTCTTGTGCATCAACCGGACTTATCAAGTTGGATTCAACGCTAGGTTGAATTGAACCGGATAAGTCAATAATAATACAACACTAAACAAAAGTCTTTACAAATATTAAACAAAACTAAAAGGGAAGTTAGCTCCCCAGAACCCTAAACGACGTTCAATTACAATATTTGGCGTCCAAGATCGTGGGGCTCCGCAAAAACAAATAAATTTATATTTGCAGTTATATCGTTACAATATATATACTATATCTACTTCTGTGTGTGGGTGCGTGCATGCATGCATGCATGCATGTGTGTGTGTGTGTGTGTGTGTGTGTGTGTGTGTGTGTGTGTGTTTATATACACAAAATATTTAATGCACTTACAGTATCAAGCAAATCCAACATTTTTGACATGAAAAACATCCAGACATAATTTGCAATCTGTAAAAAGTGAAAAAAAATAATTTTTTACTCTGTCACATCTGACACAAAATATTTCCAAGTTTACACTTTGTTTATACATGAAAAGTAATTATATTATTTGCAATCACCAACTAGCTTTTAAGGTAATGAAATATGTATTAAAATATGTAAATATATTATTAATTTTTTTAGAAGTACAGGTTTTATTAATTATAATAAATAATAGGTGACAAAGAATAGTCTTATTATGTTCTTTGCAACATTAAAATAAAATGTTGTAACTTAATTACTTGTTGCAGCACATACTTCTGTTAGATGTTAAATAATTTCTTGAACACAAACTTACAATAAGAGATGTTGGGTGATAATCTGTAGGATCTGGAACGTCACAAATCAAGTTGTAACGACCTTGCAGCCAAACATATCTGAAACTCTAAAATTAATTAATCAAATCAAAAGCCAAAATGAAAATAGTTACTTTTTTACAAGTTAATTTTAATGGCTAAACGTTTCTGCTTGCACATTAACATTCTTTTATATAAACCTTATTGTTACACTGAAACAGTGCTCCGTTACACTCTTATACATGTTATTTCTATAGAATTTTTCACAACTCTAAAAAATTGAGACTATACCCTTTATGTCTCTTGCATTTGATATTTGTCACTATTAAATGCCACTTGCTGTATCTGTCTTGAATGCAATTTGACTGTAAAGTGACAAAATTAATAAATACGGAAAATAGATCTCTAAACACATGTGGGTATTTCATTTATGAAATGGATGAAATCAAATACCCACAAGCATTGTATGTTTTTAGATTTAATCAGCAGCCATGAGTCAGTAGGTAGGCCTACTTTCCCTTTTCATTCTGCTTCATTTTGTCTCCTACTCTGAGGTTGAGTGTTCCTAAATGTATTTTGCTCCTACTCCATATGTCAGTATTGGACTCATACGTACTTCTGTATCTTGTTTTCATTTCTAACCTTGAAAAAATTTCATTCCACATAACACCAGTTATTTATCTCGATATCCTGTGTTATTTTGTAACGTGGTAGTTCACTCTTTTTCCTATAAAACTATAGCTTGTTTTTGTTTTCATTAGTAGGCCTACTACATAACCAACTTCTGTTAGATTGTATTTTGCTTAATACATCAACATTTCTATGACCAATCTGTATAATCCTCAAGTGTTATTATACTAATAAGTGTTTGTAGTGTCCACAACAAGAATTGTTTCATGTACAGTGTCTGCAGTGAACACTTGAAAATAAACCTGAGTTGATCAATACATCTGAATACTTCTAATTAAAATTAAAATTTATGAAATAAAAAACAAAAATCTAAGAATACTTGTCTGTCCAGTATTTAAGAGTATATAAGAGAATATTACCTTCAATTATGTTAGCTGAAAAATCAAAGTGTCGTGACAACCATACAAAAGTGTTTGTTTTAAAACACTGTAATTGTTTTAAATTATATTCAAAACTGTGTCAAAAATGAATTGATCTTGCTCACCTGAATTACAAACCAGCCATTCATCCCGAGCAGTACAATGTTATGTATGATCATCAACCAGTCCAGATTATATGGTTCTCTGTTTTTCATCCATTGAGGGCCCAGCTTGCGTACACAATAATTATAAAGTATAATAATAGCTATCATGTAGAATGGTGAGTCCAAAAATAACCAGTTTCTCACACGAGGATCTGAAAAGATTAAATTTCAGTTTCCACAGTGCAAACTTTCTGTTGTTATCATGAATCTATTTCATTTAAAATTATATTTATTTTTGGAAATTGTATTTATTTCTTCTCAAATTATATTTATTTTTAGTATGCAAAATTAGTCCTATTCTTACATAAAAAATTATTTCAATTATCCACTATATGATTGTGGGTAAATCAAAAATCTCTCATGGAAGATTAATGTGTAAATCTAATTACTTGAAATAGACATATTCTTCAGATATTCAGGAAGGTTTTGGAAAGTTATCAAATCTATTTTTGTTGTTACCATTATTTTTTAGTACTGATTATCACTAAATGTGCTTTTCCTTAGCTATTTAATTTTAAAACACACACAATACAAAAACCTAATTGCACTACTTTATGACAACTATACCAAAAATTTGGATTTAAAGACAAGTGCTATACAAGGTGTAGTATTTTCCATTAGCACTGTGGCCAGAATAACAGCACAAGAGTGTGGCTTATGTGGCTACAATATACAGTACATAACAGTATACAGTTATTTATGTGCACTAACGTATTTGTTTCTTGGTGTTAAATTCACATTTTCACATAACCACGAATCTCCATGAGAATTTATAGCCTCAATATGCCCATAGAATTTTTCAATCAACATTTCCGTAGTTAATGTTTCATTTCTCCAATGAATTTCATGAGTAAAGCCTCATCTTCTAGTACTGAGCTGATGGTAATTTGGATACCCACTATCACATGTGGTTGTTCTTATGTGAACGATTTTGGATATCGTTTAGTATATTGAGTGTTTTTTTTGCATAGCGAATGTATTCAGCACTCCAGTGGTCCTTGAATCATATGAGTTTTAACTACCTATATCAAAGAGCTAATTTAATTATATTAACTATATCTAATGTGGTATAATTTTTTCTTATAAGCAAAGCAAATATGTGCATGAGGCAAGCCTCATTTCTGCCATTCTACACTGTCACTATAGCATACAATGGATCCAAAATCTTGTACTTCACTAAGAGATCAATTAATTTTTTCGATTTCAACAATGAAACAATCATGCTACTAAAGTCATGTTGATCTTAATATGAGTGACAGTGATGCAACTCTCAAAGTATCTCTTTCCATTTAGGATGTGTAGTGAGTGTTATAAATAAATCAGGACATGAATACTCCTGAACATAGCAAAAACCATCTTGAGTTCATACATATATCGCAGCCTACCAGTACGGCGCGGTGGCAGAATAACCATATGCCCAAAGTTCTGAATGCCTTCATCATTCCTTAACATATCTTGTAAATGTATGTGATATTCAGCTCTTATTTTAGTTTGACTGGTACAAATGAATATGAGCCTTTCAGAACCTATTTAAGCATACATGTCTACAATATACTGATTCAACAATTACTTGAAATAAAATAAATCATTATGTTCATCTTTTCTAATCATAAACCTATATAAATAAAACTGTAAAGATGAAACTTTCTTATTTGTTTCTTTTCCAGTATTAGAATTCTTTAGTTTCAATCTAAAGTGTTGCCCATCATTTCCTCGATAGAACATTAAAGGATACTGCAAAGCATTGTAAGCCTGGTGGTTTCTGTAGTCTGATGTAGTCTGTCACCCCTACATAAGCATTAACTACTATATCGTGTTTGTGACACTCTTGATTAACTTTAACTACCGCAACTTCGTTTGCTGTAGGTGCATTATAGCAACCACGGACCATCGTCTTATTTGATTTTCAATCAACATGACTTTCAATATTATACTCATTACTTTTCAAAGAGGTTACCAATTCAAAAGCTCTTTTCAGTCCATGCATGTATGGGTTTACATCATGAAGTAAATTCTGAAGCTCTGTTAATAATATTTGATCTGAGTTACTAATACGATCTATTCTCGTTTGAGCCTGTTGCAAATAATCTGCAACAAAGTATACTTCAAGATCATTGTAAACATCGTTGTTTATTGGTTGTAATGAAATTATGACATGATATATTTGCCAATGAATTTTAAAATAGGCATGAGATTTCCTTTGTCTATGTCATTCGTTTCAAATGCTGTAAATTGAAAAGTTGAATTGTAAGACCACAACGCATGTAGAAATTGCTTTGGTAAAGGGTGTTCTCTAATTCTTTAAATAGAGAGGTTCTGGAGGTGGAAGTACGGAATCTAATAAATTGTACTTTTCCGGAAAAGCAACATTAACAGCCGATTCGCTTTTCCACTTCAAAGCTTTACAGTGAGGACATACAATCTTCATCAAGCCTATGTCAGTTTCATTTGCATAGTCAGTGAGTGGATTATAATTAAAACCAACACTTAATTTATTTTTCCACCTCAAAGAATATTGTTCAGCCCTTGGAGTAACTCTAACATTTGTTTGCCTACTTCGTTGAGCTGTCAGCCTTTCGTCACGTTCTTGTTGCATTTCCAATGGTATGGAAAGTCTTTTTCGTTTTACATTTATCCTTGGCCTTTCTAAATATGATTTTCTCCTTGCCACTGTGAAGTATGAATAACTCAAAATTAAAATAATTGCTATCAATCAATCAAAAACACATTAATCAATGGTATATGTTATTATTTCAAACATTATTTAACTTGCTAATGAACACTGCTGATAAAAGTAATGAAAAGCAAAATAATTACATATCAAACAAATAATAAATACTTTGAGAATAAACATTAAAATCAGCTTTTCTTCCACTACTAATCTTCCTTACACTCATAATAAAGTACTTCCTACTCCTAATAAATCAAGTAATGGGAGAGAGGATCGAAGGTGTGACTGATTAGTTTCCATATGTAAACAGGCCACATGATTGTATGTTAACAATGTTGAATACCTTGCTGGGACTTGAACTCATGACCATTTCTGATGAGATACATGATTTGTCCACTTTGTCTAACTCACCTCCTTTTTGAGATTAGAAATGAAGCAAAGTCAATAACTTTCTTCAAAGTAGCCACTATAAGCCCCCAAAAGTTTCATTCAGACTGTGTCAGTAGTTTTTAATATTGTGTGGCCAAACTTTTCCCCTGTAGATTTATTAATATAGAAGAAGATTAACTAATTTAGAAAACAGTACGCCTATGTAATGAGAGAAGAGTAACAAAAGTTCACATCTAAAATGTTCTACAAGTCATCTAATTTATAAAAGTAGGCAAAAATACTTCTTACAAATACATACCAACAGGTTCTTCAACAAGCTTATAGTATATTGATATGACTGGTTGTATAATAGCTGCCATTTTGATATCAAGAGAGATATTTTGTATTTTGGAATAAATAAACCTGCAAATCAAACAGTAAAATCAGATCGTCATGTACAAACTAAACTGTCCATTGAGTGGATATACTCTAATTTTAAATAAGGAAACTTAATGTAACTGAATACTGGACAGTGATATCCATGTACGGTACTTAGTTTTATGTGCTATCACTTCCTTCTAAAATCCCTTATGATCAGGAGTTACTAAGCTACTTTCTCTGTCAGGTCATTTTCTTTGATCATACAAAATTTTTTGGAGGTACATATTATTCAGCATGTCATAAATTAATTTAAATAACCCTTAGTAATAAATAAATAATTATAAACGTTAATAGCACTAAAAATATCAGAAATATAACAATTTTCCAATTAATGGAAAATATATAATTTAAATTAATAAAAGTATAATTAGATCACACCTTAAAATTAGTATTGAAAAAGAAAAGAAATTTGATGACTCACATTAATAATAATATCAATATAATGAATGATTGTTTTTAACAGAATACATAAAAAAAAAAATCAAAAAATTATTCATTGTGTAAAATTAATATGAAAGCAGTAAATGATAAATTAACAGAATATCAACTCCAAAATTCTCTATTCTAAAATGTTTTTGAGTACAAAATTACAAACCACTGAAACATTGTCGAATCTGAAATAATGAATTTTTCTCTAATAAAATGTAAAATTAAAATTAAGTATTTTAAAATATAAGCAAGTGAAAGCTAGAAATTTCTTGCAACAAATTTTACAGGAAAATATAATTTTGTAGAGGCGAGTCTAAATTAGCTTGTTGCTGGAGTTGTGAAAAGTTTGGACTTAGTTGGAAGACTTTGGGTTCTGAACAGAACTGACTGAATCCTATCTCTTGTTTAATGAGCTAACCACACCAACAACAAAACCAAAACTAAACTTCCCTGACATGCAGTCTCACTGGCATGCCAATTTAGAGTCATTTAACACTTTGGGTGCTTGACGTTTCAGTACAAAATTTCTATAGAGTGCCGGCTGCTGATGCAAAATACTTCTATTGAGTGTCGGCCATTTTTAATGTTTTTCAAAAAATTCTTGTAAAACTATAACATAACCTAGAAAGAAGGTACTTACCTTATTTTAAACGTTGAACCTTCCACTTCATGATGAAATATAAAATTGTATTTGTTTTATATAAATACTTTCAATGGCACTTACTTCTTTATACACAATTTTTATTTTAAAAAAAGTCAAAACTGCTAGTGCACACTAAAATATTATAAAATCACTTTAAATTACATAGAAGTAGAACACTTCACTGTTGAAACACAAAACATAAAAAAATGTATCACTAATATTAGTTTGTACAATTTTTTTTTAATGAAAACTTTGAATCATGGGTCTTTATACATAGCAATTTTTTTGTAGTTTCAGTTTGGTTCAGTTGAGCTGCCATCTGCTGGCGATTTCAAGAACTAAGAACACTAACAATCATTACGTGATAGCTAAAACGACGTCATTAGAAGTGATCGCGTATTTAAAGAAATATAAAACTGCATCACGTCAAATGACGTGATCGGCATTCTATAGAACTTTCATCACCACGTCAATTGACTTGATCGGCACTCTATGAAAGTTTCATCATCACGTCAATTGACATGATCGGCACTCTCAAGTGTTAAGCAATATATACAAAAATTGAAAACCAGCTATCTATTTATAAAGTCTGTTGCCTTTTTGTTATTTGTTAGAAATGCGAAACAAAATAAAAGAAAGAAGGTTACAAACAGATGAAAAAATTTAAATTTAAATAACATTATTTATCACTTCAGAATCATAAAAATGCAGTCTACTTCCAATTATACAGTGGCAAATTATCCAGTTTGCAGATTATCTGTGGTTAGTCATAATGAAGTACAAAATGACATACAAGAAAATTAATAGAAAATACAGTACACGTATGAAAAGAATAAAATGCTAAAACATCCTAACAATAAAATAATCAGATTACAGTATTTATAAATACTGTACAGATTTGTACACAATTCTACACTCTTGTGTTTAAAACCTTAATGCTTGCGCATGATATGAACATTGTATTGTATATACATATATAGGTGTACTGTGCAGCATATCTCTGCGGTACTTGCCTACATCAAAGGTCTGCCAATAGTAATTAAATGCAAAGTAATTACAAACTAAATGAAATTGAGTAATTAGACTGAGTTGTAAAAAGTAAAACTTTGAACTAAACACTTATTGTTTAATTCAAATAGACACACTCTGCAATAAAAACATATACCAGGTAGCATAGTACTAGGTATCATACTGAAACGAATGGAACCACCTAGAATAGCCGAGAGAGTTACCCCGTCATCCAGCCTAGTGTGCCAGGTATTGCCTCAGTCAAGGCCGCGTTAAAGTACGTTCCAGAGTACTGTACAGAACACTTCAATAACATTAAGTGGTGTGCACATTGAGGATGGAAGATTTCTATAAGGTGTGTGCTACCTAAAAAGCCTTAGCATCCGGCTTATCAGTTCAGTGGTGTTGAGCGATTCCTTTAGCGCTGATCGAGTGTTTGTAGCAAAGTCTTGTTGTGTTCTAATTAGTGCGGAATTCTTTGTAGTTGACATTATTATTGTGTGTGGAGAATTTTTACTTGAATTCTTGTAAGAGACTATCTTGTTGATTACAAGATATTAATTGTGATAATTAAAGCTGGTTATTAGTGATTTCATTGGTGTCTAGTATTTTGTTTTCCACTGTACCATACGTTGGTCGGTGAGACCGCCGTAACAATGGGTCAGAAGTGTGACAGAACCGTTAACAATTGAAACATTAGCAATTGTGAAAGATTCAGTCATAATTATAAAAAAGTTAATAGCAAACACAAAAGAGCAGATTAAGAATGAAGATGAGCAGTTCATGAAGATACAACCAAAACAAATCTTTGAACAGACTGTACCAATGAGTCAGTATGAAAGATTCAGTTATAATTATAAAAAAGTTAATCGCAAATACAAAAGAGCAGGCTAAGAATGAAGATGAGCAGTTCGTAAAGATAAAACCAAAACAAATATTTGAACAGACTGTACCAATGAGTCAGTATGAAAGATTCAGTTATAATTATAAAAAAGTTAATCGCAAATACAAAAGAGCAGACTAAGAATGAAGATGAGCAGTTCGTAAAGATAAAACCCAAACAAATTTCTGAACAGACTGTACCAATGATAAAGACAGAAAAAGACATGGAAAATAAGATAATAGAGAAAGTCACCTTGCCTGCAGTTGGGGCAGTTCATGTCAAGGTTCCAACCTTTGATGGAAGCACACACTGGGCAACGTACCTTAGGCAATTTGAAGCTGCTGCATGCACAAATAATTGGACAGATAAAGAGAAAACAGTATCACTTGTTCTCGCTTTAAAAGTACTTGCCGCAGAGCTACTACACAAAGTGCCACCTGACAGCCAGAACGTCTATGACAAAATGATTAAAGCTCTACAATTATGGTACAGTGATAAACATTTGAGAGATGTGTACTACGCTCAGTTGAGAACAAGATAACAACATTCCGGGGAGAGTTTTCAAGTGTTTGAAGCAAGCATCCACAGACTGATTAAAATTGCCTATCCTGGACCACCAGAAGATTTTTGAATGAGGTTTGTGGTGCAGATATTTATTGATGGTATCGGAGATTGTGAACTTCAGCATGTGTTACAAATAGCACGACACCAAAATAGCTCAGAAGCTTTTGTTCACACCCTTGAGTTTGAAGCTGCCAAGACAGCGTCCTGATACATTAATGGGTTTATGCCATCACACTGTAGTCAGAAGATCCCAGTATCACATTATCGTTATGATGGATGCAGAAAAACAATGTTACCGGACAAACAATTCAGAAGTTCAAGAGCGCTGCAACAATTTGAACGATGGGAAAAAGACAGACGACCAAAGTGTTACAACTGTGGGAAACGTGGTCATTTACAGGCAGACTGTTTAGAGAAGAAAATACCGAGAGAAGAGAGTGATCACACGAATTGGAGAAATGAAGCTTCAGAACAGCACACCGTTTCCACACTACATAAAATCAGTAGAAACTTGATCATTAATGGATTTACGGAAGGTAAAGCAATATCATTTACAGTTGACATGGACGCTACACTGTCAATTGAGCACCCTGACTTAGTCAGTAACAGGCAGTCTCAAATTAGTTCTTGTACAATACAGACTGTGACTGTAAGCCCCATAAAATTATTAAGTCAGATGTATGTGTACACCTGAGTCTCCTAGAGTTTAGCCACCAAATAGCTCGTTGCAGACATTGTCGATGAAGTGATTCTTGGCACGGACATTATGAATGCCTATGGATTCATTATGATTTAAGAGAGAATGTCCTAAGGGTTAGCCAAGAAAAGATAAAGCTTTGCATGACTAAAATGACAGGATCTGCCAAGCATTCAATCGAGCAAGTGGCATTGGTTGAAGAAGAAGTCAACAGGTTTGGTCAAGGGCAACCCTTCCTACTGCAGGCGGAAGAACTAGTAGAGGAAGTACAACTAAGTGTGACGGCAAAAGAAGTGATTGGAAAGCCAACTATGGGTGGCAAGGGAAAACCCTTAGTTGTTACTGAGTTAATAGAAACACCCGCGGAAAAAGTTGCTGAAGATGAAGTTACGCGAGAGGTTGTAAATGAGAACCAAACAGACTTGGACCAGCTAATGGTGTATAGGTCATCAGTACATGACACAACGGGAGTGATGCCAGCAAAATTGGTGTTTGGGTGGGAGGTCTATCTTCCTTGAGACTTGATGTTCGGATCACCTGAGACTCAGTCCCAAGAACCACAGAACTATTCCTCACAATTAGAAAACCAACTGCGAGAAATAAGAGGCCGGCTGAAGATAGGCAGTGATAAAATGCCAATTCAGTATGACATTCACAGCAATAGTGTAGGTTTCCAAGAAGGACATCAGGTTTGGTTGTTCAACCATCGTGGTCGCTCACCTAAACTTCAGACCAACTGGGAAAGACCTTACACTGTGAAAAAGAGAATCAACAATGTTGTTTATCAGATTCAACTGGAAGGACGCGAAAATTCTACGTCGTCCACCTAGATCGCCTGGCCAAGAGGTGGTTTGTGGTTTGGATGACACCAAAATTGATGAGCGGTCTGATTGGTGTGTTAACCTTATGTATCTTAGGTAGACCGGTGACCTAAGATACATAAGGTTAACACACCAATCAGACCGCTCATCAATTTTACCACAGCACCAAGCTATAAAATTGCAAAGAAATTATCCGAAATAATAAAAAATAATGTAAATATACAAAATGACCATAGCCTTGAAAACAGTCTAGAATTAATTAATATAACAAAAAATTTCAATATGGAAGTACAATACAAACTAGCATCGTTCGACATAGTAAACCTATATACGAACATACCAATTCAAGAAACCTTAAACATCCTTAAGAATAACCTATTGAAAACCAAAATAATGGACCAACAGATGATAAACGAATTATTGTATATTTTAGACATTATTTTAAAACAAAATTATTTTGCTTTCGACGGAAATTTCTTCATCCAAAAAGACGGGCTAGCAATGGGTTCACCGTTATCTGCTATTTTGTCCGAAATCTACCTTAACCAATATGAAAACACATACCTATTATCAGCAAATAATAAGTTTCACAAACACATTAAACTATATAAAAGATATGTTGATGACACCATAGTAATATTTAATGGCACCGAAAGACAACTACACCAATTACTCACGCATATGAGCAGTATTAATCCCAACATGAAATTTACTATTGAAGTTGAGTACAACAATGAATTAAATTTTCTGGATCTAACTTTAATAAAACGTATTAACAAACTCCGTTACAAGATATATAGAAAACCAGTCTCCACTGATATGGTTATACACGCCAGCTCCTATCACCCATATGTGCAAAAAATAGCGGCATTTAATAGTCTTACACACAGACTAGCAACAATACCGATGGAACGAAACGATTATATAGAAGAACTTAACATCATTAAACATATTGCTATTGTCAATGGGTACCAACCAACTTTAATAGATAAATTGTTACACAAACATGCAACTAACCATAAAAAAAGCGGAGATACAAAAATGAAATACATATCCACTTTTTATTCAAGAAGAACTGCCTTAGCTCTTGTAAACGAGTTCAAAAAACGAAATATCATAATATCATTCCGTACCAACAATAACATAGGGAACTTACTAAGAACTAAATCACGTCAACCTACTACTGAAAAAACCGGAATATATAAAATAAATTGTAGCGATTGCGAAAAATTCTATATTGGTCAGACAGGTCGGGGTTTTTTACAGAGATTTAGAGAACATCTACCCAAAAATAATATTTACACGAACCGCTCTCAATTCGCGAAGCATCTAATATTTAAAGGCCATAATTACAAAAATTTTGAATCGAATTTTAAAGCCATACATATATGTGATAAAGGACTATTCATGAATGCTGTTAAAGAATTCGAAATTTACCAGGCATTCAAGTTTTAACCCTACAATGTTTTGAACGAGCAACTGGACTTTAGATCGCACTATCTATACGATACAATCTTGAATAGAACTAAGAGACACAGTGTAATTGATACCGGACAGTCTAACATGTGACAGTGTTGGGTGCACCCGAACTATGTAGTTTCATATATGTGACCATCGTGTAAATGTATACATGTTTTAGTGTTGTACATGTTTTCAATACCAGATTTTAATATTAACGTGACGAAGTCTAAGCAACGGATTTTCTGAAGATGGAGCATTGAAGAGCTCCGAAACGCGTCAAAAGTATCCTACAAGGAAAAATAAGTCACAAGACGGAAATAAGGTAAATTAATAAGATAATTAAATCTGTGACTTGGTTACCGTCTAATAATGATATACTTAACATTAAGTTGCTTGCACATTAAGGACAGAAGATTTCTATAGGACATGTGCTACCTACAAAAAGCCTTAGCAGCCGGCTTGTCAGTTCAGTGGAGTTGAGTGATTTCTTTAGTGCTGATTTAATGTTTGTAGCGAAGTGTTGTGCTCTAATTAGTGCGGAATTTTTTGTAATTCACATTATTATTGCACGTGGACAATTTTTACTTGAATATTGTAAGACACTATCTTGTTGATTACAAATTGTTAATTGTGATCATTAAAGCTGGTTATTAGTGATTTCATTGGTGTCTTGTATTTTGTTTTTCACTGTACCATACGACAATCAGTGAGGCCGTTGTAACAATACTCTTAACGTATTAGTATTACCCTACTGTTAGTATAAACATTTCACTTTCAGATCTAGTTTGATATTATCATAGTAACATTTGGTATAGGAGTCACATATAACCATATTTTTTGTAATACAGAATGTCAGGAAAACAGAAGTGTGTTGTCCTCAGCACTGAAGATAAACTTGAAATTAACCAATGTTCTAATGCTTTCAGTTAGAAAGTGGTGCAACTGTTCAGAAAATAATCACACAATTTGGTATTGCGTTGAACAGACTGTCCCAGAGCATATTTTAAGCAATAAACTAGGCAGCACTAGTGCCACCCAGTGAAGCACTTGTTGCCGCCTAGTGGCAGGTGTTAGTGCCAGTGCCAAAAATTGAGAAAAAAGGGGAGACATCAGCAAATCACGAAGGCGCGTTTGCATTTGCGTATATTAGCTTTCAGCATTGTGTGCACAGTGTGCGAGTTGGTAAGTGGCAATGTTCTTACAAGCTAAAGAATGAAGGCAAAGACTTCTGATGAAGAATTATACAAACATCATGATGACATCACGAATTTATTTTCAAAAGACTCTATTTTTTAAGTTTCTACCTTTGATGTGAATTAAGTAAATATTTTGTTACTAGCATACTTTTTCCTTTTTCTTTCTTAACTAACTTATTTAGTTGTGAAGCAATTTAACATGAAACGTTATGCATTTTTATTTTTAAAGATTACTTAGTATTAAACAAACTTATAGTCTTTAAGCTTTTGCCAGTCTAATTACAGTACTTTTTCTAAGTAGACCAGTGATAAAAGCTTCAAATTTGTAACAGGCTTTCATATAGTAGTAATGTGCACATCACACTGTAATGTACTTATTGAGTATTACATAATTAATTATAATGAATCCATTTGAGTGTTTGTGGTATTTTTTAAATTTACCTAATGTCTAAAGCATTTATGTCTATTCTTACAGTTAATTTCACGAGTAAAGAATGAACATGATCATGGTCAATTTAAATTCAAATTACATAATTTTCAATATTACATAGAAATCATACACACAATACACACACACACACACACACACACACACACACACACACACACACACACACACACACAACCATTGTTTGGTTTAGTGCTTCCTGTGCAAATTTCTTAAAATATGCTCTGGACTGTCCATAATATAAAAAAGAAGAAAATTAGCTTTTACCATTGTGGGCATTTTCAGATTTTTTGGTTATATTAAAACATAGAAAATCAATGAAATTGAACTGCACGGGGGGGGGGAGTTATGCTGATGATTTTCGAAGTCCAGTTGATAACTTCAACCAAGGCAAAAACACAAACAAGACGAAGAAGAGGAAAGAAAGGAGATTAAAGTTCGGAACATGGAACATCCAAGGCTGGAATACAAAGGATAAAGAAATTTTAAGCGAATTTAAAAAATGAAATTGGACATACTAGTCATCACTGAAACCAAGAAAAAAGAAAACGGAACAGAAGAAATACAAGGTACAATACATGTATGGAGTGGAGTAAGTAAAGATCAGAGGGCAAACTCCGGCGTAGGAATACTGTAATATTACGTGTTTATTACCAATATAGCTTAATTCTGATTGTGTGTAGTAATGTAGCTAATGTCTCCTTGTCTTCGTTATGCTCTCTTCTTTGGTTTTCACTTTTGTAATAAAACACTAATATAATCGTAATTGTAGTAGTGTTCTGGTATAATATTACCCGGAATAATTGTTATGGTGTGTATGTGTAGTAGTGACGTTCCGCTCTGGGAAACGTCGATTTGGTAACGTTCCTGGTTTTTGTTGTTATCAAATAAACTCTGTGTGTATTGCTGTTGTAGCAATTTGAAATAAAATATAAATTTAAAATTTATATTTATAAAAAAATAAATTCTGAAAAAATGTTTTCGGTGTATTTATGTTCTTAAAATTTAGAAACAAATCGAGGTTGTTGATTGTAATTATTATTATGATGGTATTGTGTTTATTCTGGTAATAATTTTCCCTTCTGTAAATTTGTTAAAAAGACAATCCAGTTAACTTCAAGTTTAGGCGAAAACGACTCTCTTCTTCTTACTCTTGAAAGGTTGAGTTTCGCATATACTGCCTTTAAAGGTTATCTAGATTTCTTGATTAATTAACTGTTATGTCCTTTTATAAGAGAAATCAACTTCAATTTACCAGAAAACAAACGTTTATTAAACAAAATAATAAATTTGGTTGATTAAATATCGATGTTACAATACCGTATCGACTCGCTCAGGGCCGGTCGATATTAGAAGTTTTACATTCGTATGATAAAAATAGGTTCTTTGAACGGTTATTAACATAAAAAGCCAGAGAAGGTCAGGGGCATGAAAGTATAACACTTACAATTCTAATAATGTCTTAAATTTAAACAATACAATGGTAGTTATTAATAATAAAAGTTTATATATAATTGTATTCAAACCAAGTTGCAGCCCACAGTCGTGTCTTATTGCGGTGATGATATTGGATCAAAATGGCCGCCTGACGCATGCGCGTTGTTCGCCTTCTAACCTGGATGAAGTACTTGTTGGAATAAATATGTCCCTTCTTCGTTTAAATGTTCTTCGCAATTGTATATTATCTTCTGGGGTATAGTTTATTGTCACTGGTGTATGATGGATTAGTTCACTTGGTGTAAAAATGTTGTTAAATGGGTATATCTACTGGTGTTTATGTGTGTCAGTTGAACCTCGAATTTTCACTTGGTATTTGGTGCGATTTCAGTGTTATTTCATTTAATTAGTTATATGTGATTCCGTTTATTGGTGTTATGTAGTTCATAGGTCAACTTCACCACTTCACAATAATTAAAATAGTTAAAAAAAATAATTTTAAACAAAATGATTCCGAACTCTGTTATAACGTAACAGCCATTAAAGGTTGGTTCTATCAAATATTCACATTAAGTGCTCTCTTCAAGGTATAATAATGAACTGCCTGTATTTCCTTCGTCTCATGAAAATCTTAGCCTATATAATATATCTCATACATTGTTTCAAATCATCTTAACTTCCGACACATTTTAAAATCGTACATTATGCTCAGAAAGTAATTTCGTTATTAGTTAACTGTTTGAAATATTAAATACATATTCGTTTTCACTATTCTATTCTACTTATTTTGATAGTAATTAAGTTAGTGTTACAAAGTTTTATCAGAAAATTATATTTCTTACATTTTTTGGTAGTTCGGCCTAAAATTATACTTCCTGTCTTCTAAGTAAATAATAGCCATTTTCCCTAATATAATTATTATTCTATTAAATCTGAAATTGATATAATTGTCAATTCTCACTTATTTTATGGCAATTTAGTATATTAATAATGGTTTTTTAATACAATTCATTTGTATATGACTCCCCCTATGATAATGTCAGTGAATCTATTTCAGTTTTAAATGGTATTTTATTAGACCAATTAATAATTTTACTCATATAATGACCATATGTTTAGCAAGCCTTATTTACATAGTATTTCATATGTTGAGTTTATCTTGCCTAAATATTGTCAGTTTAACTGGCTTATAAGACTATGTTTGTTAATTATTTGCAGTTTCAATTTCATTATATGGCCTAGATTTGATGTGTGGCTATTTGCCAAATGTTTTATTAATGTAGTTATTTTATATCCTTCTCTGACTTCTGATTCTTATATAGTTGATTAAAAATTAATTCTTTGACTGGTATAACAGTAACTACTGATTGTATAAATAACATATAACACCTCTCTACATAAAACTGGTGTTCTGAATAACATTGTTTTGTATATTACCTAATAACATAATTAAAAGTATTCTATAACATCGGAATGATATCTATTTTTAGATAGGGCATTCCTAAATTAAAATGAACAATAAAATAACAAATTATAACACTAATATTTCTTATGAATAATCCTTACTTATCTAATTATTATATGTAATAGGAACCTAACATCCTGGTTACATATAATGGTTAACATCTTTTGCTACTTCAACATTAACAGTTGGTTCTGTAATTCCCCATTTTACAGGATTTATGCCCCCTCTTAAAGTATAACCCTGGCTATCTAAGTTATCTTCCATTCTATGGAATGTTCATACAGCTTTAGTAGCTTTTTATTAGTAATATTACTATTTCATTATCCAAGTAGACACTGTTCATAAAACTTAGAAAGTTTATTACTTTGTACTGCAACTCATGCACCTTTTTAAAGTTTATTAGTTATAATTTGATCACTTACACTTGTCCATGGTGAATTATTAATATCTTTACTAGTCTTTTTCTAGTTTTTAACATGAAATATTCAACCATGAGGGGACTGTGAAGATTTGTTTATACAAACTAAACAATAACTTTTTGAATGCACTAATATTTAATACTACTAACACTTTTAGTTTTTTGTCAGTTTTACAGTGATATGGTTTTTTGGGGTGTTATACTTTCTCTTTGGACATTCATTGATTTTGGGGTTTTTGGGGTTCTTTCCCTATGGGGTTTTTGTTTTATATGGGTCGTCTCACTTCTTTCTTCTCTGAGTTTGGTTATTCTTCTTTCTTCTTTCTTCTTCGAGTTTGGTTATTCTTCTTTCTTCTTTCTTCTTTCTTCTTTCTTCTTTGAGTTTGGTGATTCTTCTTTCTTCCTTCTTCAGTATTTTTAGTTTTGATTATTCTTCTTTCTTCAGTAGTTTTTGGTTATTCTTCTTTCTTCCTTCCTCTGTAGTTTTAATTAGTCTTCTTTCTTCTTTCTTCAGTAGTTTTGGTTATTCTTCTTTCTTCCTTGTTCAGTAGTTTTGATTGTTCTTCTTTCTTCATTCTTCAGTAATTTTAATTATTCTTCTTTCTTCTCTGTTCAATAATTTTAATTATTCTTCTTTCTTCTTTGTTCAATAATTTTAATTATTCTTCTTTCTTCTGTAGTTTTGGTTATTCTTCTTTCTTCTTTCTTCTGTATTTTTATTTATTCTTTTTTCTTCCTTCTTCAGTAGTTTTGGTTATTCTTCTTTCTTCTTTAGTTTTGATTATTCTTCTTTCTTCTTTCTTCAGTAGTTTTGGTTATTCTTCCTTCTTCTTTCTTCTGTATTTTTACTTATTCTTCTTTCTTCCTTCTTTAGTAGTTTTGGTTATTCTTCTTTCTTCTTTGTTCAGTAGTTTTGATTGTTCTTCTTTCTTCATTCTTCAGTAATTTTAGTTTTGATTGTTCTTCTTTCTTCCTTCTTCAGTATTTTTAGTTTTGATTGTTCTTCTTTCTTCCTTAGTTTTGATTGTTCTTCTTTCTTCCTTAGTTTTGATTGTTCTTCTTTCTTCCTTCTTCAGTAATTTTGGTTATTCTTCTTTCTTCAGTAGTTTTGGTTATTCTTCCTTCTTCTGTAGATTTGGTTATTCTTCTTTCTTCAGTAGTTTTGGTTATTCTTCCTTCTTCTTTCTTCTGTATTTTTATTTATTCTTCTTTCTTCTGTCTTCAGTAGCTTTGATTATTCTTCTGTCTTCAGTAGTTTTGGTTATTCTTCTTTCTTCTGTAGATTTGGTTATTCTTCTTTCTTCAGTAGTTTTAGTTATTCTTCCTTCTTCTTTCTTCTGTATTTTTATTTATTCTTCTTTCTTCTTTAGTTTTGATTGTTCTTCTTTCTTCATTCTTCAGTAATTTTAGTTTTGATTGTTCTTCTTTCTTCCTTAGTTTTGATTGTTCTTCTTTCTTCATTCTTCAGTAATTTTAGTTTTGATTATTCTTCTTTCTTCTTTCTTCAGTAGTTTTTCGCTGTGTATGCCTTGGTTTCTTCTGGTCTGGTTTCTTTGACGGGATATATTAATTGCCTGCTTCTATCTTACCTGGGTAATTTTGTTATTAACATTTTTAGTTTCCTGGGTTTTTAAATTTGTATTATATAATATTATTTGCAGAATTTTTCTTTATTTAACCTTTCTTGTGAATATATTAGTAAATAGTGCATTTTAATTGATTCTCATCTGGATATTCCATATATTAAAGCTTTATCCATGATCATTGAGTAATGTATTTGTGTGGATTATCTGTCACGCTACAGATTGCTCTCTTCCAGAAGTGATTAGTTCAGATCATCCTTAGTTGGTCTGAAGTAATTGCTTATGACATTATATTATAAATTATATTTCTTTACTTCCTTCACATTTCTAAAAATTTTTTCTTCTATATTTTTGAGCTTATCTATATTTCATTATTAACTGGATTCTTACTGATAGTAATAGTCATCTGAGGTTCGTTATTTTTTACTTTTCCATTTTCTTCTTAACTTGTTTCTTTATCCTTGGGATATTTATTCCCTAAAATTCCCTAATACGTTAGCTGGGGCAGTGTCCAGAGGGGCTCGGTAGGCTTCACACTCTGCTGGCCATACTACGTCATTTATTGATTACAGAGGTAAATCATCTCTGATCAATACATAATAATACTGCAGGACTTATCTCAGACAGTTATTAATAAAATTATATAAGAATAGTCCACCTTATGACTATAAAAAAAAAATTAAATATCTTTGGATATTTCACTTCGTATACGAACAGATCTATTAATATTTCGATCTTAGTCAATTTCTATCTCAGTTATTTTTCTCAGTGGTCAGCTCTGCTGGCATTTTATTTCTCCTTGTGGTTGGAAGCTGGTATAATATAATCATCACTTATTATTCAGTGTAAAGTTTTTAATTCTCTGTCATATTTTGACTGTTATTACAATCTCCTTCTGGTCATTGGTAGCATATATTTTGTATTATATTTTTGTTCTTTTCTTAATTCTTATGAATCATTCCACTAGTATTATGTTTTTGCAATTACTCTTTTAATTGTACTTCTCATAATTGACATTTATTATATGATCATATTTTTCTTATGGATTTATTTATATATGGTTTTTTCTTTCTTTTTCAAAATTTGATTCTGCTCTTGCTTTTTATCCAAATGCACTCCTTTATTATTAATGCCATATGTTTAATATTTCTGTTTATTTGACATAAAATTCTCATTAATTTTACTTCACAATAAGTTTATTCATTTAAATTGTATCAGTGGTTTGTACTGCCATTTCTTTATTCTTGAAAGTTTTTTCAGAATTGGTCCCATATATAATTGTTTGTAATGTGTTATCCAAATTCCCTTTGTTCTTGTTCATTTCTAAAAGTTGTTTTTAAGATAAGGTAGTAAGTTGTTCTTACTTGGGTTCTGAATTTTTAAAATAATTTTCTTCATAAATTGTTTCCTAAATAGTAGGTAGTAAGTTGTTCTTACTTTTTCTTTGAATTTTGTGGTTTTAATTCAAAATTCATTTTCTTTTTGATTCATAAATTGTTTCCTAAATAATAGGTAGTAAGTTGTTCTTACTTCGTTTTTGAATTTAGATATATTTTCTAAATTCTTTTTCTTTTGTTCATAAATTGTTTCCTAAATGGTAGGTAGTAAGTTGTTCTTACTTCGTTTTTGAATTTAGATATATTTTCTAAATTCTTTTTCTTTTGTTCATAAATTGTTTCCTAAACGGTAGGTAGTAAGTTGTTCTTACTTCGTTTTTGAATTTAGATATTAATTCAAAATTCATTTTCTTTTTTTTATTTTCCATAAAGTTTTTTCATACATATTTGGTAGTAAGTAGTCATTACTTCATTTTTGAATTTTGAGATTTAATAAATTCTTTTTCTTTTTGATTCATAAATTGTTTCCTAAATAATAGGTAGTAAGTTGTTCTTACTTAGTTTTTGAATTTAGATATTTTTTCTAAATTCTTTTTCTTTTGTTCATAAATTGTTTCCTAAATGGTAGGTAGTAAGTAGTCATTACTTCATTTTTGAATTTAGATATTTTTCTAAATTCATTTTCTTTTTGATTCATAAATTACTCATAATATTTTTTCATAAATATGGTTAACATATCATATTATTACCCTAAATATGGTATTAGCTCTCTTCTTTTCTTTACTTCAAATGTACTTCTTATTATTATTTTTCTTTTATATACCCAGGTTGAAGATTTTTATTTGGGTGGACAGTTGCTCATAATTTCTTTTTCTTTGACATAGGTTTTTGACCGTCGTCGGTTCTCATGATATCCATTTCCTTTACCATCTCATTATGTATCCGTCATCTAGCTTATCAGATCCGTACTTGTCTATGTTAACTTTGGAGTAATCATTTTCCTTCCTCTTGCTGGGGTCCTTTTTAGGTTTTTGGCTCCCTTCTGCTTTAATGTGGTTGACTTGAGCGATTTGGGCTCCTCCGTCGTTTTTTGGTTCGTTATGCAGTATTGAATGACTAGGATATTCAGCGACTACTACCCAATTTTCATTCTCATTGTTACACCGGTCAGGCCCGACCGGTAAACCTTGAGTAGTTGCTGACCGCTCCGTAAGAGAGTTAGATGGTTGATTTCGGTTCATGTTCCTTTCTAGGTCGTCTAAACTGTTACCCCGTCTGGGCAGGTTATATCTGGTATCCTCCCGTTCTCGACTTCTCCATCGATCCTCCTCCTCATGGAAACTGTTACTCCGTTGATGGTTATACCTGTTTTGGCTGTTTCCTTCTGCCCGTATAAAATTTACTTGGGGTCGGGAGAACCTGGTGTTGTTGTTATTATGATTAGGGTAACCCCTATTGTTATTGTCAAACCGCTCGGTGTTATTGGTAGGATTGGTGTTTCTTTGTCTATTTACATAATTATTCGGGTAATAATTACCTCGATTACCGGAGAACCCGTTATTATTTCTGTTATTATTCGGGTTTATATTCCCGTGGTTATTATTGTTGTTGTTACCATTCGTGGGGTGTTGATTATGGTAATTCGGATTATATCTGTTTCCTTGGTACCCACTGTTGACCGGTTGACTATTATTGTTTGATGACGGATTATTTCGAACTTCTGGCCGCTCATTTCTTCTTCTGCTCTGCCTGTAATATTCTTCATTCTCATAGTTTTCCAATAGCTCCGTCATCGCCTGTACGGTCTTTATCTGACTGCCTCTTCGAGCTCTTATGACCTCTTCGTCGTAATGATAAGAAAGCTTGTTCACCAGGCATTCCTCTGGTATAGCTGGTTCCAGGTGCTTGGCCAGGCACACCTTCCCAAGAAAGTACGCCGTCATGGTACTACCAAACTGAGTTCTGTATCGGCCATTGCAGATGTTGTCCCTTATTAAATTCTGGATGGTCTCTGACCAATATTTGGACTTGAACAAACCTTTAAACTGCTGATAATCGGTTATTTCGCTCCTGTTCGCCATCCACCAATTGTCCGTCATATCACGGAATGATTCATCTAACAGTTCTCGACTATTGGACCATCGATTACTTCTATGTTTGGCCATATACTCCTCGATACGGGCCAAGAACTCCATTGGCTTCCTTTTATATTGGCGGAAGTTAAGCCATTCTCTGTTCTCGTTGATGGGGATATTAGTAAAGCTGGTTGGTCGGCTCCGAATTGTTTCCATGTCCTCCTGGTTCTGTCTCACTTGACCAGTGATGTTAGTCATTGCTTCCTCCATTCCGTCGCATCTTTCCGTAATTCGAGTTCGTACCTTGCTGAGTTCTTCCTGGCTTTCCTTTCGGTTTTCTTCTGCCTTCTTGCGAGTAGATTCTTCAAGATTTGTGACCTTGGTGTTCACCACTTCCTTGAACTCTTGTACCTCCACTTCCGTCAGCTGACATCTTCCATCAACTTCTCTTATCTGTTGATTTATAGTTATGGTTTCGTCTTCCAGCCTTTTGGTCATATATTTCTTATTCTCCTTGAGTTCCTTGTTCATTTCCTTTCTTAATAGTTCCATTCGTTCGTCTAATTTGTCTAGATTCTCCTGGTTCACTTCTCGTAATTATTTTCGTAATAGTTGGTTATCTTCTCTTAACTCTTCCCTTAACTGTTGATGATCACTTTCGATTTTCTTATTGGTTTCTTCCATCTTTTCTTCCAGGTTCTTCTTATTTTCTTCCATTTTCTTTTCCACCTTTTTACTGGTCTCCTCAATTCTTCTATTGGTGTTTTCAATCTTACGGCCTAACTCTTCCTTTGTGGACTGGTTGTCCTCCTTCAATTCTTCTAACCTTTTCCACATTTCTTCTTTCATCTTCTTACTGTTTTCTTCAAAGTCCTTTCTTAATTCTTCTTTTGTTTCTTGGTTGTTCTTCTTCAATTCTTCTTTTAACGATTGGTTATCATTCTTCAACTCTTCTTTTGTTTCTTGGTTGTCCTTCATCAAATCTTCTCTCATTTGCATGAACATTTCCATTAATTTGTCCATTTTACTTTCCTTTGTAGTCTTAGTTTTTTCCATCTCCTGGTCTTGGACATGGACGTCCCCTGGTTGAGTGGGTATTTCGGATAGCTCCTCTGTTGGTTCAGGTTGTTTGTGTTCCACCCGTTCTAATATCTTTTCCACGTCCTCCACTAGGGTCGCCTCCTTATCATCCATATCGAGTTCTTTCTCGGCCTCCGCCGCTCTCTTCTTTGATGTGGCACGACGCAGCATCTTCCCTGATTCCCTGGCTGGCTAACCGCTGCCAAGCTGAATTAGAAATTGGGCAAGTAATTACAGCCTTTCAACCCCTAATTACAGCCCTTTAGTTGGACGCCAATTTTGTAATATTACGTGTTTATTACCAATATAGCTTAATTCTGATTGTGTGTAGTAATGTAGCTAATGTCTCCTTGTCTTCGTTATGCTCTCTTCTTTGGTTTTCACTTTTGTAATAAAACACTAATATAATCGTAATTGTAGTAGTGTTCTGGTATAATATTACCCGGAATAATTGTTATGGTGTGTATGTGTAGTAGTGACGTTCCGCTCTGGGAAACGTCGATTTGGTAACGTTCCTGGTTTTTGTTGTTATCAAATAAACTCTGTGTGTATTGCTGTTGTAGCAATTTGAAATAAAATATAAATTTAAAATTTATATTTATAAAAAAATAAATTCTGAAAAAATGTTTTCGGTGTATTTATGTTCTTAAAATTTAGAAATAAATCGAGGTTGTTGATTGTAATTATTATTATGATGGTATTGTGTTTATTCTGGTAATAATTTTCCCTTCTGTAAATTTGTTAAAAAGACAATCCAGTTAACTTCAAGCTTAGGCGAAAACGACTCTCTTCTTCTTACTCTTGAAAGGTTGTAGTTTCGCATATACTGCCTTTAAAGGTTATCTAGTTTTCTTGATTAGTTAACTGTTATGTCCTTTTATAAGAGAAATCAACTTCAATTTACCAGAAAACAAACGTTTATTAAACAAAATAATAAATTTGGTTGATTAAATATCGATGTTACAATACCGTATCGACTCGCTCAGGGCCGGTCGATATTAGAAGTTTTACATTCGTATGATAAAAATAGGTTTTTTGAACGGTTATTAACATAAAAAGCCAGAGAAGGTCAGGGGCATGAAAGTATAACACTTACAATTCTAATAATGTCTTAAATTTAAACAATACAATGGTAGTTATTAATAATAAAAGTTTATATATAATTGTATTCAAACCAAGTTGCAGCCCACAGTCGTGTCTTATTGCGGTGATGATATTGGATCAAAATGGCCGCCTGACGCATGCGCGTTGTTCGCCTTCTAACCTGGATGAAGTACTTGTTGGAATAAATATGTCCCTTCTTCGTTTAAATGTTCTTCGCAATTGTATATTATCTTCTGGGGTATAGTTTATTGTCACTGGTGTATGATGGATTAGTTCACTTGGTGTAAAAATGTTGTTAAATGGGTATATCTACTGGTGTTTATGTGTGTCAGTTGAACCTCGAATTTTCACTTGGTATTTGGTGCGATTTCAGTGTTATTTCATTTAATTAGTTATATGTGATTCCGTTTATTGGTGTTATGTAGTTCATAGGTCAACTTCACCACTTCACAATAATTAAAATAGTTAAAAAAAATAATTTTAAACAAAATGATTCCGAACTCTGTTATAACGTAACAGCCATTAAAGGTTGGTTCTATCAAATATTCACATTAAGTGCTCTCTTCAAGGTATAATAATGAACTGCCTGTATTTCCTTCGTCTCATGAAAATCTTAGCCTATATAATATATCTCATACATTGTTTCAAATCATCTTAACTTCCGACACATTTTAAAATCGTACATTATGCTCAGAAAGTAATTTCGTTATTAGTTAACTGTTTGAAATATTAAATACATATTCGTTTTCACTATTCTATTCTACTTATTTTGATAGTAATTAAGTTAGTGTTACAAAGTTTTATCAGAAAATTATATTTCTTACATTTTTTGGTAGTTCGGCCTAAAATTATACTTCCTGTCTTCTAAGTAAATAATAGCCATTTTCCCTAATATAATTATTATTCTATTAAATCTGAAATTGATATAATTGTCAATTCTCACTTATTTTATGGCAATTTAGTATATTAATAATGGTTTTTTAATACAATTCATTTGTATATGACTCCCCCTATGATAATGTCAGTGAATCTATTTCAGTTTTAAATGGTATTTTATTAGACCAATTAATAATTTTACTCATATAATGACCATATGTTTAGCAAGCCTTATTTACATAGTATTTCATATGTTGAGTTTATCTTGCCTAAATATTGTCAGTTTAACTGGCTTATAAGACTATGTTTGTTAATTATTTGCAGTTTCAATTTCATTATATGGCCTAGATTTGATGTGTGGCTATTTGCCAAATGTTTTATTAATGTAGTTATTTTATATCCTTCTCTGACTTCTGATTCTTATATAGTTGATTAAAAATTAATTCTTTGACTGGTATAACAGTAACTACTGATTGTATAAATAACATATAACACCTCTCTACATAAAACTGGTGTTCTGAATAACATTGTTTTGTATATTACCTAATAACATAATTAAAAGTATTCTATAACATCGGAATGATATCTATTTTTAGATAGGGCATTCCTAAATTAAAATGAACAATAAAATAACAAATTATAACACTAATATTTCTTATGAATAATCCTTACTTATCTAATTATTATATGTAATAGGAACCTAACATCCTGGTTACATATAATGGTTAACATCTTTTGCTACTTCAACATTAACAGTTGGTTCTGTAATTCCCCATTTTACAGGATTTATGCCCCCTCTTAAAGTATAACCCTGGCTATCTAAGTTATCTTCCATTCTATGGAATGTTCATACAGCTTTAGTAGCTTTTTATTAGTAATATTACTATTTCATTATCCAAGTAGACACTGTTCATAAAACTTAAAGTTTATTACTTTGTACTGCAACTCATGCACCTTTTTAAAGTTTATTAGTTATAATTTGATCACTTACACTTGTCCATGGTGAATTATTAATATCTTTACTAGTCTTTTTCTAGTTTTTAACATGAAATATTCAACCATGAGGGGACTGTGAAGATTTGTTTATACAAACTAAACAATAACTTTTTGAATGCACTAATATTTAATACTACTAACACTTTTAGTTTTTTGTCAGTTTTACAGTGATATGGTTTTTTGGGGTGTTATACTTTCTCTTTGGACATTCATTGATTTTGGGGTTTTTGGGGTTCTTTCCCTATGGGGTTTTTGTTTTATATGGGTCGTCTCACTTCTTTCTTCTCTGAGTTTGGTTATTCTTCTTTCTTCTTTCTTCTTCGAGTTTGGTTATTCTTCTTTCTTCTTTCTTCTTTCTTCTTTCTTCTTTCTTCTTTGAGTTTGGTGATTCTTCTTTCTTCCTTCTTCAGTATTTTTAGTTTTGATTATTCTTCTTTCTTCAGTAGTTTTTGGTTATTCTTCTTTCTTCCTTCCTCTGTAGTTTTGATTAGTCTTCTTTCTTCTTTCTTCAGTAGTTTTGGTTATTCTTCTTTCTTCCTTGTTCAGTAGTTTTGATTGTTCTTCTTTCTTCATTCTTCAGTAATTTTAATTACTCTTCTTTCTTCTCTGTTCAATAATTTTAATTATTCTTCTTTCTTCTTTGTTCAATAATTTTAATTATTCTTCTTTCTTCTGTAGTTTTGGTTATTCTTCTTTCTTCTTTCTTCTGTATTTTTATTTATTCTTCTTTCTTCCTTCTTCAGTAGTTTTGGTTATTCTTCTTTCTTCTTTAGTTTTGATTATTCTTCTTTCTTCTTTCTTCAGTAGTTTTGGTTATTCTTCCTTCTTCTTTCTTCTGTATTTTTATTTATTCTTCTTTCTTCCTTCTTTAGTAGTTTTGGTTATTCTTCTTTCTTCTTTGTTCAGTAGTTTTGATTGTTCTTCTTTCTTCATTCTTCAGTAATTTTAGTTTTGATTGTTCTTCTTTCTTCCTTCTTCAGTATTTTTAGTTTTGATTGTTCTTCTTTCTTCCTTAGTTTTGATTGTTCTTCTTTCTTCCTTAGTTTTGATTGTTCTTCTTTCTTCCTTCTTCAGTAATTTTGGTTATTCTTCTTTCTTCAGTAGTTTTGGTTATTCTTCCTTCTTCTGTAGATTTGGTTATTCTTCTTTCTTCAGTAGTTTTGGTTATTCTTCCTTCTTCTTTCTTCTGTATTTTTATTTATTCTTCTTTCTTCTGTCTTCAGTAGCTTTGATTATTCTTCTGTCTTCAGTAGTTTTGGTTATTCTTCTTTCTTCTGTAGATTTGGTTATTCTTCTTTCTTCAGTAGTTTTGGTTATTCTTCCTTCTTCTTTCTTCTGTATTTTTATTTATTCTTCTTTCTTCTTTAGTTTTGATTGTTCTTCTTTCTTCATTCTTCAGTAATTTTAGTTTTGATTGTTCTTCTTTCTTCATTCTTCAGTAATTTTAGTTTTGATTATTCTTCTTTCTTCTTTCTTCAGTAGTTTTTCGCTGTGTATGCCTTGGTTTCTTCTGGTCTGGTTTCTTTGACGGGATATATTAATTGCCTGCTTCTATCTTACCTGGGTAATTTTGTTATTAACATTTTTAGTTTCCTGGGTTTTTAAATTTGTATTATATAATATTATTTGCAGAATTTTTCTTTATTTAACCTTTCTTGTGAATATATTAGTAAATAGTGCATTTTAATTGATTCTCATCTGGATATTCCATATATTAAAGCTTTATCCATGATCATTGAGTAATGTATTTGTGTGGATTATCTGTCACGCTACAATACTTATCAAGAAAAGGTACAGAAGAAATATAAAATGATGGGAACCAGTGAACGAAAGAATAATAAAACTAAACCTGACTTTGTATGGTAGAGAAATAGCAATACTAGCGGTTTATGGTCAACGGATGACAGCTCTGCTGCAGAAAAAGATTACTTTATGAATACGCTACAAGATAAAATTGCAAAAATAAAACAAAACTACGAAATCATAATAGCTGGTAATCTTAATGGAAGAGTCGGGAAGAGGAAAAATGACAAAACAGTAGGAAGATTTGGAGAACAGATATTGAATGATAATGGAGAAAGGCTAATAAACCTATGTGAACTAAATGACTTAAAAATTACAAACGGATTCTTTGAACACAAAAACGTTCATAAATATACTTGGACACAGGAAACAAGAAAGCTGAGGTCGATTATTGACTATGTAATAATAAAGAACAGAACAACAATTATAATAAAAGACGTCAGAGTTCAGAGAGGAGCAGAGTGTGGAACAGACTATAAACTACTGATAGCAAAAATGAAATTCCCATGGACAGGAGCCAAAATGCCAACAAAGACAGAAGAGACAATTCCGGCAACACAAATAAGTAAGGAAAAAAATTTTCAAAATTCAATTATTACAGTACGAATCGATAAGGAACCTATACAAGTAACGTCTAGATCAAAAGTTAATAAAATTTAGGTATGATGAAGAAGTAAACATCACATATGAACACATAAAAGAAGCTATGCTGCAAGCAGCACTAGAAGCCCTAAGAGAGACTGAACAGGGAAATAATACATACAAATGGGACATGAAGGAAGAGACGATAGAAGAGATAAAAGCAAAGAAATAATTATATAACAAATGGATGTCCACGAAAAAAGAAGAAGATTACAGAAACTACAGAGAGAAGAACAAGGAACTGAAGGAAATTGTCAGCAAAGAGAAAAATGAAGCATGGGAAAACAGGTGTAGAAATGTAGACCAATACATAGGAGGAGCTAAGAGTTCATAAGCATGGCATGTAATTAAATCATTACGAACGAATAGGAAGGATAAAACCTATATTTAATACATACAAGACAATGAGTGGAAGACACACTATAAAAACCTACTTACGGAGCGTAGACAAGAATTCCTGAATAACGATGAAGAAGAAATAGAGACAGAAATAGAAAATAGAATTACTATAACGGTAGCAGAAATAATGAAGGCAGTAAACTCAATGAAAAACAACAAAGCATCAGGCCCAGGAGGGTTAGTAGCGGAACTAATAAAGTACGGAACCGAAAAACTTATGAGAATGATAGGAAGAATGTTTGAGAAGGTTATAAATGGGGAAGATTTACCGGCGGAATGGAAAGAGGCACGAATTACATCGATATTTAAAAAGGGCAATAGAAAAGATTGTGAAAACTATAGAGGCATAAGTGTCATAGCAACAATGGGAAGGCTGTATGGTTAGGTGCTAAGAAATAAAATCGAGGAAAATATAGAGGGAAAGATTGGAGAAGAACAAGCAGGTTTACAGCCGGGAGATCATGCGTAGACCAGATATATACAATCCAACAGATCATAGAAAAGAAAAAAGCGAAGAACAGGGAAGTACATCTAGCGTTTATCGATCTTAGAAAAGCATATGATACAGTACTCAGACAAAAAATGTTTAAAGGTCTATCACAATTGGAAATACCAAAAGTCCTGACGCAAGCAGTAAAAAATCTATATAAAAACAACAACGTACAAATTAAAGTAGGTAACCAAATTGTCTGTAGGTTTAAAACATCCAAAGGGTTATTGCAAGGCTGCCCAACATCGCCCACGCTGTTTAAGATATTTTTAGAATATGCATTAACCACGTAAAAACAGAAATTCCATGGAATGGGAATACCGATACGAAATGAACACCTGTACACACTATGCTTCGCCGATGACCAGGTAGTTATAGCCCAGGATGAAGAAGATCTAAGCTACATGGTCAGAAAGCTGAATGAAGAATACACAAAGATGGGATTGGAAATAAACATAAAAAAACTGAATACTTGGCAATTAGAGAAGAAGAAACAATAGATTTAGAAGTAGAAGAAAATGTTAAAATTAGAGGAACAGACAAATTCAAGTACCTAGGATTTATACGGAGTAAACAAGGCACAACGGAAGAGGAAATAAAAAGTAGATTAGGGCAGACTAGGACAGGGATTAGACAATTATACAGTGTTATATGGGACAAAAATATTAGAAAAAGCACAAAAAAATGATATATCAGACCATAGTCCAAAGCATTATGACGTATGCAGCGGAAGTATGGGTTATAAACAAAAAGAATGAAAGAAAGATTCTTGCAACGGAGATGGAATATTGGAGGAGGTGCTGTGGAATAACGAGAGCAGACCGAATAACAAACGAGGAGATTAGAAGAAGAATGAAAACGGAAAGAAGTGTAATTGACTACATCGATTCGGACCGGTCATGTCCGGAGAGCCCAAAATAGGTGGATCAACAAAGTGACGGAATGGAGTCCATTAGAAAGGTGAAAAGGGGAAACCCGAGAAGATCTTGAAGGGACGAAGTGGGTGAATCTATGCAACGTATAGAACTTGAGGAAGGACAATGGGAACATCGGGAGAATTGGAAAGCCAGGTTGAAGGAAGGGAGACGGCACTAGCTGTAGCAACCCTATTATATATTATGTTACAAAACCAAAAGCAGCCCCAATACCAGAGAAGAACTATAAAGAATTAACTGTATTAAATCAAGTAAAATAAAATGACTATGACGAGACAAATGACCATGACCCAACCTAAGTGATTGACCCAATAAAGACAATAAAATGAGAAAGTGTAAACTAAACTAAGGATAAAAAGCACAAATAAGTAATAAATATCTAGTAACGAGCATGAAATAAAATAATCCAAAACGAAGTACACTAACCATAATAAGTAAGTGAAACCATTATTAATAGATAATGAATGTTGTTAATAGCCTTATTATGATAAGAAAACCAAAACTTAAAATGTTGACAAACTAACTATAAATTTGTGTATAAAAAAGTAAAAACCCAAGAGTGAGAGATAGGTAGGAAGTGACAGTGATAAACAGTGTAACTGTTATAAGTGATAATATAAACAATTCATAATTATAAGAAAAAAAGAAACAAAGGTAATAAACCAACAACAAGAGGTTGATAGACAACTAATGTCATAGTGTTAAATAATAAGAAACGTGAGTTATGAGTGCAATGAAAATAAAACATCCTATGTTAATAAAAATATTCAAAGGGATGATTATCAAGATAGAATAGAGGGTGGTACAATATTATTCACCAAAATTGTTATTTGTTAAATTAAAAGAGTTGAGTTTGTAAGAAGGAATATGGCTGAAAAGTAAACAGACCATAAACCTATTTTTGTGTTATATTTTTATAGTAGTATTAAGTGCTAAACAAGTGGTAAGAAATGGCAATAGATATAAGTAAGGAGATAAATTTTACAAACATAATATTAATCATTAGAGTAAAGACAGAAAAAGAAAAAAGAGAATAACAGACAAGCAATGATTTTCTAAATTAATCATTATATTCAATTATTGTAAAACAGCCCAAAGTAATTCAAAAGGTAAATAAGTCATAAGCGACAGCAAGCAAAACATATGTAAATGAAAAATAACCTTTAATTTTGTAAAATAAGAAGATATAGCCAATTACTGCTTAGGCCTATAAAATGCCTAACTGTATAAATTCAAAATAAACAAGTTGTAAGAAATTAACTATTGTATTAGAAAAGTAAGGGCAAGTAACTCATTAATTACAATTAGTGAACAATACTAAGATGTCAGAATTAGAATACAAACATAAAATAAGGAAAATATGTAATAACATAATATTAGCAATTTTGTCAAACTTTAATACATGAATAAGCCCAGCTTTGTGGGATGTCAAAATAATCTTTGAAAGAAAATAGTGACAGTTATGTTAATATCTAATACATTGATAAGAAGACCAAAGAGTAATAGCCATTAGAAAATATTTATTCATTTTGAACTAAAATTCAAATATTATAACAATAGATACAAATGTATACAACCAATGAGAGTATGGGTGGTTGCCATAACAACGGAACGTTATTATAATTATTTCCGTTATAAAACATTAGTCCATTATTGACGATCAAGTGAGACGGAAGCCAAACTATATTCGATTCAATTATTAATTAAAATAGTAATAAATACTACCAAATTTAATGAGATGTGGATTCAAGAAGTCGAATAAAGAACTATTTAACACAAGAGAGCTAATAAATCAGATTTTGATATTAAAAAATCCAAATTAATTGAAAAAGAAGCCTGATGAAACAGAAGATCGAAATGATGGAAGATTAACGATCGTATCAACCCAACATAAATAATAACAGTGACCCATCACCAGAAATCAACAAGATTTTGTTAAGTATATCTGAATTACCCGAATTTACGAACTAAATTAATTAACTTTTCTCACAACACAAAAACTCTCACTCCGAACTTGGTAACTAAATTTTTTTCAAGGATTGATTGATAATAAATATTAAACTTGTATGTAAACATAAAATAACCTATGTACGAAGTATGAATTATTAGCACACACTTTTTAACACTCAAAAAACGAATAGTATTTAAAATTTAATAGTATATAAGTGCCTTTGATGTAAGGTGGTGTACTTTATTAACATCTTGTTTCTATTTTTACGTAATCGAAAGGACTCGTTGACTGAATGAACTGTAGAAAATAAAGATTAACGGCAGCCATGTCGAAATAAAAATTCTTCAGCCAACATTACCCAACCTTGAGATATAGTCTGTTTACTGCCGGAGCAACATTATTTTATGATATTATATTTTGTATCTAAATGATTAATTATTAACTGTTTCAAACGTTAATAAACTAGTACTGATTAGTAATAACCGTCCTTTATTTCATATAAATTGTATTATAAAGTTTGTGTACTTTAGCGATGAGTAAAATTGTCTGCCAGATTTAGACGTTGGCAACACGACGAACTAAGAGAGATTCGAATGGCCACCTGTTTGCGAGGGTAATTCGAATCGATTATCACCGCACAGAACGACAACTCAGTTTGAACTTTTAATTGTTTTCATAAACAATTTGGCCCCTATCGGGAAATAAATATACTCATCGAGGGAAAGGTAACGATTACATCCGTGAAGATTTCGGTACTGGTAATTCGTGCGTTCGTGACGCACAAACGTGTGATTTTACAGGACGATCAACCAACTACACGTTACAAATTGACGACTACAACGTGTGGCATAATACACGCACACAGAATTTGTCGTTACAAATTGACGCTCCATCGCGGGGCTTAAAAAAGGCATACGGCGTTGTCGTTACAATATATATATATATATGTATACATATATTGCGACAGTACAAATAAGTGATGTACTGAGCATTGAATATAAAAATTTAAATATACCTAATAAACTGTAAATAATTAATAATGTATTAGAAATAAGCATGTCAGGGATTGCAAGCTTGACTCAGGCAAAAATATGAACAGGTGTTTCGACCTGAATCAACGTGCACACACACACACACACACAAATGTAACTGAAAGTGTGTACACCAGTATTTTGATAGTGTGTGTGTGAACGCAGGTCTATGCAGACGAGTTTACCACCCCAAGATGAATAATTGCATAATTACTGTTTTCCGTAATTATTCATAAACTATAATTAAGAAGTAAAATCCAAAAACACAATAAAATGTAATAAAATTTACTAAATGCTGTGTACGAAAACCACGTAAAAAAGACACACCGTACGAGTGTAGTAGTGAAATAACTGTGTACAAATCGAAAGGGTTAAGTTGCAATGTCCAAAATTACAGTGAACATGTGTTGTGAAAATAATTATAAGATAAGTATAAGAGTATACTTACAGGACTCTGCAATTCGCAGAAATATAAGAAATAGCGAAATTGACAAAGAGTGGGGGAACTGAACCCAGAGACAGTTTCTGACATGTCGATTTCGTACAACTGCAGGTGTTGACCAAGACATGGGTATAAATAGGACACACACGCTAGAGTGGTTCTTTTTCTTAAATCACCCACAGTGCAGCGGGAGCTTCTGCCCGTCCGCACAGAATATTTACATTTTTGTAAATAGTTTCATCCTTCCAGTTACATACAGTTATGTAACTGGATTGTAAAACAAACAATTGTTAAGTAGTAACAAAATTGCATAAGAAGATCCACATAAGAAGATCAACTGGCGTCCGAAACAGCACGAGGAGAAGTTCCAGAGAGCGATACGACGCTGGACAAGAGGAGAAGAGCGAGGCGACACTGGACTCTAGAGGAACGACGCTGGACAAGAGGAAGTGATGCTGAAGTTCCAGACGAGGACGATTACAGAGGGATCCAATGATTGAATATGATTGACGACAATAAGGTGATAAACAACTTATTTATCTCTTAATCGAACAATTAACGCAAAGACAATTAAAGACATTCTTGTTCTATTTAAAAGTTAGAGCCAGTGTTTATTGTAAAATTAGAATTAAAATCATAGATGTTATTGAAATAAAATTAACGTAAACAAGAGCTCAAATTAGTAATGTAATGAAAAGAATACAAAGCATTTAAGTAAAAATTAGCGTTTGATATAAATCAGTACTGAGAATCAAAAGATAAATTCAGTAACTATTGATATTTTTTTTGAGTTACATTACAATATATAAGAAGATATTGAAACATTGATATTTTGAAACACACTAATTGACTGAGTAGTCTGGAAATGAGATTTTTTTTAATATACAATAATTAGTAGAAAAGAATAGTTAGTCATTAAGGATGTATATAGCATAAGCCTTACGGCATAATAACAAAATAATAACGAATGTTTTAAGTCGAAGTAAGTGCCATGCGCACAATTTTATTAATATAAAATAAATTTGAAATACCGTTACAAGTTACATAGAGTTCTTATTACAGATACACCTGAAACCCAAATTAAATTATATTTATTGTTACATAAATTATCGCTTCCAATGTGGAGCATCACAAATTTAAATTATATTATATTTGCAATGATGTATTGATACATAATTTTGTCGCCCTGGACTTGGGGCACGACATGCCTAAATTTATGTACAAAGATTCGTTACATTTATTTGGCGCTCCAAGATCGTGGGGCTCGCAAAATCAAATAAATTTATATTTGCAGTTATATCGTTACATATATTTGTCGCCCATGAACGTATGGCCCGATCCCCACCATTTAACTATTAAAATTTTGTAGGTAGCTAAATGGTTGCTCTAAAATATGAGAGTGTGTTAAATGAAAAATGTATTATATGTAATAATTATTTATATTAAACAGTAACTGAATGTAATGTTAATTGTTGTGTAATCACATAGCTGGCGCCCACGAATAATATTGTTTCTCTATGTAACAGGTGTAACTGTAATGAGTATTAATAATAACTATTAATAAAAATAAAGAAAGAAATAAATGAGTAGGGAACGGTTATCAATAATAATTGTTAAAGAATTACTACTAAATAAATATTTTAATAATATTTCAACATGACGACTCCAGGAAATTTGGACGTAGTTGCGTTTCAAACGATGATGCGTGCCTGGGTCGATGAAATAAGCACAAAACAAACGGAAATTATGTATGTTAAAATAGGCGAATTAAAAGAATCTAATAAGAAACAATTAGAAGAACAAACTGAAAATTTTAGACAAGACACCATAAAAATCGCAGAGGCTAGAAGAGTTAAAAATTGATAATCTCCAGTTGAAACAAGACAACATAGAAATCAAACAAAGTATAATCGACGGTACTGCACAGTTAACCGAAAAAATTGTTAATACAAATTTACGTATTGACACGATCGCAGAAAATGTCTGTGGAATAATTAATAAACAAACGGAGCTAATATGTGAAGAATTCATAGTAGTTGAAAATACGTGTGTAATTACTAACGATAATTATAAAGTAATTAACATTAAGGAAGAGAAGCAAATTAAGGTTAATAAAACGTACCTTATTAATAGCGATATCCCAAGTGTGAGATACACAAAAAATAGTAAGTCACACAAGATGACACATGTGAAACACTTAAGACACCACACTTACGGAGATAAATATCACTGTAGGCCTAACAAGAAACGTAGTAAATTATCTAGACGAAACACTACACAAAATTGTGGTAAATATGACGGTAGGTATAAGCACGAGAAATATCAAGCAAACGATAATTATGTTAACGATAATTATAACTGTAAGTATGAGAACTACGGTGAATATTATCATAAAAGACGCATGAAAATAGGTTCAACTGTTTATATGGGCCGCGAGCAAACTGTTGCGATGGAATGTGACCGTTACGAGAGAAAGAGAGGGAGAATAAAGTTTTCACCCTATAAACAAGTAGATCACGCGATATAGGCAGCAACGACTCAACGCGGCGACGAACAGGTGACTTATACGATCAAAACAAACGTTTACACGGTAAGTACGCACAAAAACGAGACAGCGATACAATGGAATGCGGACGTTGTCTACACGGTGAGCACAATGAATTTCCTGTGTACAACAACCAATTGTTATAATAAGAGGGGTGTCAGATCTAACGACACTGCAACTCAGAACTCAAGGCAAATGAAAATAAATAATTATTTTTAAATGAGAAAAATAATACTACTATTAATTATTAATAATAAGATAAGAGTATAATTGAGGAATGTTATTTATGAAGGTTATGATTGCAAATAAAAAATAAAAAGAAATATTAGTGAAAAGAAATAAGGAATATTATTTTAAAGGGTTAATTAAGAAATGTATTATTAATGGTAAGGAATGATAGTGTAGAGAAATATTTAAGAAAGTAATGGTAAAAGATGTTATTGTTGTTATTGGTAAAAAGAAAGGATTAGGGATGAGTAATCAATGCTATAATTGTCGGAACGACTGATCAAGCGAACACTCAATGGAGATACAAGGACACAGAAGAAAGCGAGAGTGAAAAGTCAAAAGGGCAGAGACTACTTAGGATTAAAGACTTCGAGAAAAATATAGTTGTTTTCCAAGACAGTTCCTCTGTAACCGATCATGCGACACACTACAAAGCTAAAAGAGTATTCTGTTACGGAAGTGTATTTCAGGAAAGTAGTAGCGATCAGAAAGGTAATGTTAAAGAAATGTAATAAAAGGTAATGAATGTTAATGTATTGTATAAGTAATATAAGAATAGTTAAGATAGATAAAGTAATGTCATGTTAAGAAAAGAGTTAAGGAAGATTAGAAGCGAAGGTAAGAATGTATGAGTAAGATAATGTAAAATTAAGGACCGAATTTACACACATACGTAGAAATACAGAGCATCCAGAAGGAGAACAAGGAAGAGCTATTTGCAGTGGATTTTCTGGGACCACTACCACGATCATGTCGAGGTGTGAAGCACATATTCGTATGTATCGATGTGTTTTCCAAGGCAGTCCGACTGTACCCAATTATGCGACCCACAATCAAAGTTGTTCTAAAGATACTACTGCAGAAATATATTCCGTCATATGGAAAAATGAAGAAGGTACTCAGTGATTAAGGTATACATTTCCAAAGTGAAAAATGGGAGAGGACATTAAGGGAAAATAGAATACAACCTGTCCTCACATCCATAAGACATCCTCAAGGAAACCTTGCTGAGAGAGTTAACAAAGAATTAGGTAAATATTTACGAATATACAGCCATGACCAACACAATAAATGGGCAGAATATTTACCATTTCTTGAAAAAGCCATCAACGAAAATTATAGTGAAGCAACAGGATATACTCCAATGGAATTAGAAGAAGATAAGAAGCCAAACAGATTTTGGACTAAGTATATAAACAACCCTAATAACCAGAATGTAACTGTACCAATAAGTGTGAAAATTGAATACGCAAAGCAACAGATAATAGAAAGAGGTAACAAGAGTTTAGAGAGATTTAATCTAACTCACAAGCTACAACAATTCAACGTGGGAGAAAGTATACTACTCAAAGCTAATCCAGTGGGAAAACGGAGTGATAATACGGCGAAGAAATTCTTCAGACTTTATAATGGACCGTATACGTTAAGACAGCGAGTAGGACAACACACTTTCATCGTATATGATGAGATACAGAAGAAAGAAATTGGTAGATCAGCTGTTTGTTAAAGCCACCCTACTACAAGGTCACGAGCAGTGAGCGTGTGAAGAGGGGAGGTAAGACATTTGTATACACTCCAACTAAGTGTGAAATGACGAATATTATTCTTTATTATTTGTTACATTTTTTTACAAGTGTAATAATAATAATAAAAAAATTTAAAAAATAAATTTATTAAATTTTTTTTAGTTACCAAGCAGAGGGATAATGCGACAGTACAAATAAGTGATGTACTGAGCATTGAATATAAAAATTTAAATATACCTAATAAACTGTAAATAATTAATAATGTATTAGAAATAAGCATGTCAGGGATTGCAAGCTTGACTCGGACAAAAATATGAACAGGTGTTTCGACTTGAATCAACGTGCACACACACAAATGTAACTGAAAGTGTGTACACCAGTATTTTGATAGTGTGTGTGAACGCAGGTCTATGCAAGCGAGTTTACCACCCCAAGATGAATAATTGCATAATTACTGTTTTTCCGTAATTATATTCATAAACTATAATTAAGAAGTAAAATCCAAAAACACAATATAATGTAATAAAATTTACTAAATACTGTGTACGAGAACCACGTAAAAAAGACACACCGTACGAGTGTAGTAGTGAAATAACTGTGTACAAATCGAAAGGGTTAAGTTGCAATGTCCAAAGTTACAGTGAACATGTGTTGTGAAATGAGTTATAAGATAAGTATAAGAGTATACTTACAGGACTCTGCAATTCGCAGAAATATAAGAAATAGCGAAATTGACAAAGAGTGCGGAACTGAACCCAGAGGCAGTTTCTGACATGTCGATTTCGTACAACTGCAGGTGTTGACCAAGACATGGGTATAAATAGGACACACACGCTAGAGTGGTTCTTTTTCTTAAATCACCCACAGTGCAGCGGGAGCTTCTGGCCGTCCGCACAGAATATTTTAAATTTTTGTAAATAGTTTCATCCTTCCAGTTACATACAGTTATGTAACTGGATTGTAAAACAAACAATTTTTAAGTAGTAACAAAATCACATAAGAAGATCCACATAAGAAGATCAACTGACGTCCGAAACAGCACGAGGAGAAGTTCCAGAGAGCGATACGACGCTGGACAAGAGGAGAAGAGCGAGGCGACACTGGACAGAGAGAGAGTCGACGCTGGACAAGAGAGAGACGACGCTGGACTCTAGAGGAACGACGCTGGACAAGAGGAAGTGATGCTGAAGTTCGAGACGAGGACGATTACAGAGGGATCCAATGATTGAATATGATTGACGACAATAAGGTGATAAACAACTTATTTATTTCTTAATCGAACAATTAACGCAAAGACAATTAAAGACATTCTTGTTCTATTTAAAAGTTAGAGCCAATGTTTATTGTAAAATTAGAATTAAAATCATAGATGTTATTGAAATAAAATTAACGTAAATAAGAGCTCGAATTAGTATTGTAATGAAAAGAATACAAAGCATTTAAGTAAAAATTAGCGTTTGATGTAAATCAGTACTGAGAATCAAATGATAAATTCAGTAACTGTTGATATTTTTTTTGAGTTACATTACAGTATATAAGAAGATATTGAAACATTGATATTTTGAAACACACTAATTGACTGAGTAGTCTGGAAATGAGATTTTTTTTAATATACAATAAGTAGTAGAATAGAATATTTAGTCAGTAAGGATGTATATAGCATAAGCCTTACGGCATAATAACAAAATAATAACGAATGTTTTATGTCGAAGTAAGTGCCATGTGAACAATTTTATTAATATGAAATAAATTTGAAATACCGTTACAAGTTACATAGAGTTCTTATTACAGATACACCTGAAACCCAAATTAAATTATATTTATTGTTACATAAATTGTCGCTTCCAACGTGGAGCATCACAAATTTAAATTATATTATATTTGCAATGATGTATTGATACATAATTTTGTCGCCCTGGACTTGGGGCACGACATGCCTAAATTTATAACAAAGATTCGTTACAATATATATATATATATAAAATCATTGAAAATACCAACAACTGATGAGCAGTGGCGCCGGGTTTTGAAAATCAATGGGGGTGCTCTAACCAACAGTCCACAACCGTGATCCGGGGGAAGGGGTCCGATTGAATTTTTAAAAATTGACCTAAAAATGCAGTTTTACGTCTTTTTGAATGAACAACACTTGATGTAAACATAAACTATCGTTTTATTAGGTGCTTTTTTCACAAATAATGAATGAGTACAAAAGCTAATCTACATAAAAGGTATACACTTGTTTTCTTTTTTAAATCTTTAAATCATAGAAATAGTGAAAGTAATGATAAAAAAAGTAATAATATTACATTTTACATATATGTGAATTAAAAAGAGGGAAGCTAAACAAATAAAAATTGTGTAGCCTCTATTTGGTCTTAAGTTAAAAAACATAATAGTCTTTACGAGAATGTTCTTTCTTCTCTCTTGGAATGATGCCAAACTGAGTAAAAAGTAAACAAAATAGCTCATTTAAATTAATAAATGATAGCCTCAAATTTGGCGCTTATTGTTAGTTTAAAAGTAAAAGAGAAATTAAAAGTCTTTAATTCAAAAATTAAAGTCTTTTCGGAATTTATAGTTCTCACTACTCACTCATAAGGAAAGTGTTCCTACGAACAGTCAGTCGTTTGATGAAAATGTTCGCCACAGTTTCGAGGTTCAAATTATTTTTCGCTTCTTGCTAATGGACATGCATGATTGCGTTGTCGTTCAATTTCCTTGCGTCATGGTGTTGCGCAGATAAGTTTTTAATCTTTTCATGGCGGAGAAAGAACTTCCTGCTGTACAAGTAGAAACGGGTATAGTTAAAGCGATCTTTATCAACTTAACCACCTCTGGAATCAATTCGTCGACGTGTTTATTTGAGGAAAAGTAGCGCACTAGTCTTCTGTACTTTCAACGACAACATTTTTAGATTCACACACATCTAACATCATATTTCTGTGCAAAATTAATTTTTCAGGGTCAAAGTCATCCTTATAAATTTCTACTGCAGAACTGCAATCTTTAGTTTTGGAAAGAAGAAATGTTTCAATTTCTTTTAAGTGAGTCATAGCAGCTTTAGAAAATCGATCATCAAAACAGTTGATCACAATATCTAAAACTTCGAAATAAAGTTTCCGGTAATAATCACGGGGACTGGCAAAAGCAAAGGGTTGAGCTCCGTCATCAAGTCGTCGATGAATTTTTCGAACTTTTGGAAGTTTCGGCTCTTTGACATCATATTTTTTGGTTTGCATTCCATGCAAGAGCTCCAAACTTGTGCCGGTTGTCCACGAACCGGCGCTTATATACGGAAAATAAATTATATTATTTTATATACTTATTATTATAGAAATAATGTTTAGCAGTTTCTGTGTTTAACGGAACGGCGAAATTTAGTTCGCTGTGGTGCCTGCCACGCACTCTGGTGTCCGCCTTGAAACGCGGATTTGGTATTGCGTCGAAAGACTGTTCTTGTCTTGTCTTGCGTCCGCCTCAGCCCCGTGCACAGCCATCTCTCCGTCAGAACGAAGTATATTATTTGAGAATATTCTATCTCCCAAGGATGGGTACAGAACTGCGGTAAGTTACTGTAGCACATATATAATGCTTTCATAAAAAAAATAAAATGTGAATTTTAGTTTTGTAAGTGTGAATGGAAGTTGATAGCTTTTACACCGCGTGGCGTACATCTGAAGTATTCAATATCCGAGATTCTAAATTGTTTAAACCCTCATGAAATAACGTATACCTTAATTAAGAGACAATGTTTGCCTGTATCACCTTAGTGCTGCAAAATTATGCAATTTCGGCTGACGTATAAGTTTTCAAATGTACTACAAGTGCAAGAGCACAAATGGACAGGTTATAGTGTGTCAACTTTCTGCCCCCAGAGGCATAATCAAGTAATTAAAAAAATTTATAAATTGGTTTTGGGAGAGTCTGTGAGTGAAACATAAATGTCGAAAGAGAAAATGTATCTTTTAATTATAACGAACAGAGTTAAAAGGGTCCAGGGGAGGCCTGTTCAAATTTGTTCAGTACAGGTTCTATCCAGTGTGGGTGGTGCTTTATAGTGTGAAAATACGTGTTGGGACATCCCTCTAATTATTTATGTATGTTCAGGGTCCCCGCGCTTAGTCGAGGACGTCCGGTCCAGGATGAATATCTCCTCCTGAACGTGTCACCAGAGGCTCTCGACTTCGTCTGCCGGAGGAAACAGCGACATGAGCACGCTACACCAACTCTACAGGTTCAGGACGTAGGAACTCAAGCACCACCACATGTGACAAATAAGGTGACCTCAAACCAATTATTATTTATTTTTTGACCTACATAAACACCCGGATTTGTGCCGATAAAACTTCATAAAACTTGTGGGGTATGAGTGACACACTATGACATTTCTTTCATCTTTTAAACGTTTTAATTGGGCCCCGGGTTAACTGGACATAATTGTGCGCAGATTTTGGGGGATTTTGGTATATTATGTACTAACTTTTGATATTAAGTGTAAGCCCGGGGGCTGGCATGTATCCGAGGCTTATTACAATTCATACACTTATATTTTCTTTCACGTTTCTGTAATGGGGGGTGGTTCAAATATTAGGGGACTGGAATTTGAGGTATGTAAAGGGGTTTCTGTTTGTGACAGGATGAACCCCACCGGCAGGCGGGGTTCAGCTATAATTCCTGTCGGGTTATATCACATATTTCAATTAGGTTTTGGGTTATGTAAGGGTTGTAAGTTTTCTTATTCAGTAACAGTCCAGCCCCCTGTTTAATCCTGTGTAGGCAGGTTTTGCATGCAGATATTTGCATAGGAACATGTCGGCTACCGGGCCAATTCAGTTTTCTTAAAAGGTAATATAAAGTATTATGTCACCTCACAGTTGTAAAACATTCTCTTTAATGTATTATTGCCAATTCAGTTTTCTTAAAAGGTAATATAAAGTATTATGTCACCTCACAGTTGTAAAAAAGTCTCTTTAATATATTATTGCCAATTCAGTTTTCTTAAAAGGTAATATAAAGTATTATGTCACCTCAGAGTTGTAAAAAATTCTATTTAATGTATTATTGCCAATTCAGATTTCTTAAAAGGTTATATACCAGTATTATGTCATGTAACGGTTGTTAATTTTTAATCATTTTTGCAAAATTTTATAAATAATTATCTCACCAAATTCACAAATACTGTTCAGGTCACGGAAAGATTGTAGCTTACCTTCTTTTCTATTTATTATTGTCAGTTATATTTTTACTGATTTATTGATTATAATTTTACCAAGTTTAAGCGCACTTTAAAGTAGTATCGGGCATTCAGGCCAAACCAGATTCTTAGACTTACCTTAACTGAATTTACTTTTACTTCTCTGCTATACTTATATTCTGTAGACCTGTGTATGAGAATGTGATAGATGGGTGTTATTTTTGAAATAATGGCTTCTAACTCTTTAGTTATTATAAAAATTGTGTTTAATGTTTGTTTTTTATTTTACTTTACTTTAACTCTTTAAATGACTCTACTTCAATTTGCTCTGTTATCTTACTTTACTAATTACATAAATTTATTTTTTATAGTCTCTGAAATTGTTCTCTTTCTTGTCTACTGTCTTTTGAATTCAAACTTAAATATTTAATACTCTACTTGTTACTGTAGTTCCGGCGTCTATCTCATGGGCGTTTCTGGGTTTGAATGTTCCAATTGTTCCTCTTCTTGTTCATCCCGTCTCCGTGGTGTGGATATGTGTACAGCTTCCATGATGTGGAGTGATCTCAGCTTCCCTGATGTGGAATTGTACTGCCTCCCTGATGTGGAATTGTACTGCCTCCCTGATGTGAAATTTTTTACGTTCAGATGCTAATTTTTTACACTATGGTTGATTTCTATGAACGGAGTCGCTTCCACGTTAAGTTCTAGTGTTTTTACGTTTAACTTGTCGCGTGATTTTTCTCACTACGCACTGCTCGGGCTAGTAATTCACAACCGATGTTCCGTATTAGTGTTTTACTGCAAACTATTCGAACTGGTTTGCTTAACATAGACTTTCCAAACTAGTGTTTTAAAGCGGACTACTCGAACCGGTGGTTTAATGCAGACTGACGTGGTTTGAGCGCGTTAGCGACGTCGCCCTTTATTTTCCCGCTAGCTTAATGACACTCTACCCTTATTGGTTTATCACTGTCACGGGTTGTTGTTCACGCTCTGATAGGTTCTTTTTAAACTGTTTTTACATTTGAAATATTGATACACAATTACACAATTCTTATTATATTTTCTTAAATCTATCTACTTAATCTTATACATTGTTTCTTATTATACTAAGCAGACCATTGCTTTATGCACTGTATTTTCTATTTTGCTATACGCATATGTGACGGTTGTCATATTGCCACTATTCGTCCCGTCACATACACCTACAGCCATAATAAAAAAAAATTTCACTCATAATAAATGTTTTTTCTATTTTGTTTTACATATTTGTTATGGTATATATTTTACATATTTATTTGTTATTAATACACTTTTACATATATTGTAATATTGTTGTTATAATCCTATCCTTACTTTACTAATTATTATTTACATAAATGCTTTCCCATTCCACCCCACATTTTCTATAGGTTATTAGGTCAGTCGGTATGTTGTTGACATTTACTAATCCCCTCCTGTGTTGAAAACACTACCAGCTGGTGGGAGAACGCCTTGTCATCAAGTTCCTGCATTCCTTTCCTTTCATTTCCGCTGTAAACATTTCTCGGTTGCGTTTGAGGGTCGCCTCTAAGTGACGTAGCGTGTTCCCCTCTCTCTCTCCTCGTTGTCTGCCGTCAGCTGTGTGCGCGAGTGAACATCTCTCTCGTCAGCTGTTTCGTTTTGTATGCATTTACTTCGTACCATAATTCTTTGTTTAAATTTTCACATGTTGTTTATACATACAAATCATATGACTATTTATTTACTTACTTCTATGTTTTATTAACGTATTTTCGTAGTGACGACGCGTGGTATTTTCCTACAGATTTATTTTTTCTAGTGTCGGTCACCATAAACGTGTTCCTACCCACTCTCTCAGTTAGTGTGTAAGGTCCATCGTATAATTTAAAGAATTTGGTCGCAGTATTGTCCTCACTTTTACCAACAGGGTTCATTTTTAATAATACAGTTTTTCCTATTTGGAATTGTTGCAATTTGTGAGCTGGGTTGAATTTCTGTGTTCGCTTTGCTGCTTTGTTTTTGATGTTAACTTTTGCATCGTCGATCTTCATATGCCAAGGTTTAAACATATTGGCACTTGGTATTTTCTTTACATATTTAGAACACACTCTGCTTGGTCGTCCGCCTGTTTCCAACTCCTTTGGTGTATATTCAGTTGTGTGATTGTAATTTTCATTTAAGGTTTTTTCAAAGAATTCTACGTATTGTGGCCAGGTACTATGTTTGTCGTAGCAATCATTTCCTAGCTCTTTATTTATTCTTTCGGCCAGGTTTCCCTGTGGTCTACGTATTGCTGTGAGTATCGGCTGGATTCCATTCTGCTCTAAGGTGTTTGTCCACGCTTGATCTGGAATTGTTTACCTTGGTCTGACAGTATACGTTTTATTTGTACATACTGTGGGATATACTTTTTGAATATTATGTTTAACACTGCCTTGGTGGTTGGTCTGGTGACAGGGTATAGTCTAACTACCTTGGTGAATGCGTCTGTGCAAACTAGTAGGTGCCTAAGCCTTCGACTACCTCGAGGGAGCGGTCCTAAGAAATCCACACATAACATTTCGTTCTTACCGTTGATAATAATATTCTGCATTTCCACGTACGTATGTAGGTTCGGAGATTTTGCCGTTTGACAGTTATGACACACTTTTAAAATACTTCTTACTTTTCTATACATATTATTACAAATAAAATCTTCTATTAACGCTAAATAAAAGCGGTATGGTCCCGCATGCCCTAGACTCTCATGGCATGCCCACGTTACCTCACTTAATAGGTCGTTTGGCATTACTACTTTCCATTCACCCTCCCAGAGTTTATTCAGTATCTCGTTTTCTAGCTTATACCTTGGATCTTCTTTTTGAATGTACTTTCTTCGTAGCTCCATAACTCTGTCGTCATCTTTCTGTTCTTGGTGAATGTTTTGTAGTCGTATCTTTAACTCATTTGTCATTTCATATTTCATTAGTCTTAAATTATTTTTACATTTATAATTATTATTACTGGACGTCTTGTGAACGCCCCTTATTGTCCGTTTTTTGAAGTTGACTGTACCGTTGACTGTACCACCTCACTTAACTCTTCCTGTAGCGGTCTCGTTTCCGTTCGTATTGTTGTATGGAGTCCACTCGTATAAGCGTCCGTCTGCGTCGGAGTTATTGTTTGTATTTGAGCTGACTTATTCCAATCCTTATTTGTAAAACTTCGTTCATTATTATTACTATATTTATTTCGTGGACCTAAATACGGTTTCTTTGTATAGGTGTTTTGTTGTTGTCTGTTTTCGTAATTGTTTTCGCGACTTGGACCTGGTCTAGGTTGCGCGTCTGACCTTGGTTATTGTTTTAGCGAATATCTTATTTCTCCCCACTGTGCCAGCATGAGTAGGAGTTCTTCAATCGTTTTAGTTCCCCTCGTCATTACTGCAACATTGATATCGCGGTCAAAGTGATAAGACAGTTTATTTACGAGTTCACTCTCCGTCAACTTAGGTTTTAAATGTTTCGCTCTAGCTACAATATCAATTACATATGCTCCTCTATACTTACCTTTTGGCATGTATTCGTATTTATCAAACTCTAACTGGTTTTGAATTCTTCTTTGGATATGGTCGCTCCAGTATCTTTGTTCAAATTTATTTTTGAAATCCCCGTAGGACGTAACGTTTCCTCTTATTATCGAATACTACTTTGCAGCTGTGTGTTCTAATCGACGTACTATCCATTCCACGCGTTCGTTATCGTTTAGGTTATTTCCTACCATCTCCATATTTCTTTCGCACTCTATTAAAAATTCTATTGTGTTTTCACTTTCCCATCCACTAAATTTCTGCACTTTCGGCATATCTTGAGCACTCCTGTAGATGTACGTGATCTGTTCTGCTTTCGTTTTCTTCATCTATTTCTGCAGCTGTGCTATCTGTTCTCGTAGGTGTTTGTCGTTCTCTTCACCTTGTTCCTTATTTGTCATTATTGTTGTTTCGTGCCTAGCGACGACTTGGTCCAATATTTTTATATTTTCTTTCACCTCGTGTATATTTCCTTCTGTCTCCTGAGTAAATTTAGTTAGTTTCTCTTCTTGGGCCTGTATCGTTGTAGTTAACTCTTGTTGCTTCTTGTTTATAGCATTTGTCCATGTCCGAATATTTTTGCTTAGTTTCTTTAGTTCCTTCCTATTTTCTCCATGTAGTGCTGCGAATTCCTCTCGTAATTGTATTCTTGCCTCTTCCCACCATTCTGGTTTTTCTTTTCGTAGTCTTTCTTCACGCTCTTCTTTTTCTTGTCTTCGTTTTTCTTTTTCTGCTTTCTCTTCTTCTCGTTGTTGTTGTAGCATTTGCTGTATTGCTGCCATTATGTCGGTAGGTGTTTGCGGTTCTGCCATTTTCGCGGTTTACTTATTGACCTAGTATTTCAAAATTACACATCTAATAGTCTATAAAATATTTTCTCAGCGCTGACAATTTCCTCCCCTTATAACTAACAATGGTTATACAATATTAACAATAGGTCTTTGTTCAGACCGAAACTTTCTTAGATCTAATTCCCTGTATTGTTCTACTGATACTTAACTTGTATCCTTTAAAATTATTACTACTCCGGATGTTGTTTCCGGTTCAAACTTCACCTCTCATCCGTTCTCACACTGGTCTGACTCTTATAATTCAGTTAAGGCTTCCAACGGTTTTTATATTTTTTACTTCAAATAATTATTACAATTTATTTTAATTTTATATTTTCTCGGTTTGTTCTTTATATGGGTTTGTTATATATCTGGGCGCCAGTCATAAACAAATATAATATTTTCATGCAACTATTTATTTTATGAAAATTATTAGATTTTAATTTTATTTATGTTATGTACATTTAATTAATCGCGCCCCACGCTTTGGACCGCCATTTTGCAACTGGACATTGTTGGTGTGTTTCACTGGTATCGCCAATTTTGGGCAACAGCGAGTATTAATACTGTTCAGTTTACACACACAAAGACCAATGCAATTTTAATTAGACTTACCTTAACTGAATTTATTTTTACTTCTCTGCTATACTTATATTCTGTAGACCTGTGTATGAGAATGTGATGGATGGGTGTTATTTTTGAAATAATGGCTTCTAACTCTTTAGTTATTATAAAAATTGTGTTTAATGTTTGTCTTTTTATTTTACTTTACTTTAACTCTTTAAATGACTCTACTTCAATTTGCTCTGTTATCTTACTTTACTAATTACATAAATTTATTTTTTATAGTCTCTGAAATTGTTCTCTTTCTTGTCTACTGTCTTTTGAATTCAAACTTAAATATTTAATACTCTACTTGTTACTGTAGTTCTGGCGTCTATCTCATGGGCGTTTCTGGGTTTGAATGTTCCAATTGTTCCTCTTCTTGTTCATCCCGTCTCCGTGGTGTGGATATGTATACAGCTTCCCTGATGTGGAGTGATCTCAGCTTCCCTGATGTGGAATTGTACTGCCTCCCTGATGTGGAATTTTACTGCCTCCCTGATGTGAAATTTTTTACGTTCAGATGCTAATTTTTTACACTATGGTTGATTTCTATGAACGGAGTCGCTTCCACGTTAAGTTCGAGTGTTTTTACGTTTATATTGTCGCGTGATTTTTCTCACTACGCACTGCTCGGGCTAGTAATTCACAACCGATGTTCCGTATTAGTGTTTTACTGCAAACTATTCGAACTGGTTTGCTTAACATAGACTTTCCGAACTAGTGTTTTAAAGCGGACTACTCCAACCGGTGGTTTAATGCAGACTGACGTGGTTTGAGCGCGTTAGCGACGTCGCCCTTTATTTTCCTGCTAGTTTAATGACACTCTACCCTTATTGGTTTATCACTGTCACGGGTTGTTGTTCACGCTCTGATAGGTTCTTTTTAAACTGTTTTTACATTTGAAATATTGATACACAATTACACAATTCTTATTATTATATTTTCTTAACTCTATCTACTTAATCTTATACATTGTTTCTTATTATACTAAGCAGAGCATTGATTTATGCACTGTATTTTCTATTTTGCTATACGCATATGTGACGGTTGTCATATTGTCACTATTCGTCCCGTCACATACACCTACAGCCATAATAAAAAAAAAAATTTCACTCATAAGAAATGTTTTTTTTTCTATTTTGTTTTACATATTTGTTATGGTACACATTTTACATATTTATTTGTTATTAATACTCTTTTACATATATTGTAATATTGTTATTATAATCCTATCCTTACTTTACTAATTATTATTTACATAAATGCTTTCCCATTCCACCCCACATTTTCTATAGGTTATTAGGTCAGTCGGTATGTTGTTGACATTTACTAATCCCCTCCTGTGTTGAAAACACTACCAGCTGGTGGGAGAACGCCTTGTCATCAAGTTCCTGCATTCCTTTCCTTTCATTTCCGCTGTAAACATTTCTCGGTTGCGTTTGAGGGTCGCCTCTAAGTGACGTAGCGTGTCCCCCTCTCTCTCTCCTCGTTGTCTGCCGTCAGCTGTGTGCGCGAGTGAACATCTCTCTCGTCAGCTGTTTCGTTTTGTATGCATTTACTTCGTACCATAATTCTTTGTTTAAATTTTCACATGTTGTTTATACATACAAATCATATGACTATTTATTTACTTACTTCTATGTTTTATTAAAGTATTTTCGTAGTGACGACGCGTGGTATTTTCCTAGAGTTTTATTTTTTCTAGTGTCGGTCACCATAAACGTGTTCCTACCCACTCTCTCAGTTAGTGTGTAAGGTCCATCGTATAATTTAAAGAATTTGGTCGCAGTATTGTCCTCACTTTTACCAACAGGGTTCGTTTTTAGTAATACAGTTTCTCCTATTTGGAATTGTTGCAATTTGTGAGCTGCGTTGAATTTCTGTGTTCGCATTGCTGCTTTGTTTTTGATGTTAACTTCTGCATCCTCGATCTTCATATGCCAAGGTTTAAGCATATTGGCAGTTGGTATTTTCTTTACATATTTAGACCACACTCTGCTTGGTCGTTCGCCTGTTTCCAACTCCTTTGGTGTATATTCAGTTGTGTGATTGTAATTTTCATTTAAAGATTTTTCAAAGAATTCTACGTATTGTGGCCAGGTACTATGTTTGTCGTAGCAATCATTTCCTAGCTCTTTATTTATTCTTTCGGCCAGGTTTCCCTGTGGTCTCCGTATTGCTGTGAGTATCGGCTGGATTCCATTCTGCTCTAAGGTGTTTGTCCACGCTTGATTCTGGAATTGTTTACCTTGGTCTGACAGTATACGTATTTTTTGTCCGTACTGTGGGATATACTTTTTGAATATTATGTTTAACACTGCCTTGGTGGTTGGTCTGGTGACAGGGTATAGTCTTACTACCTTGGTGAATGCGTCTGTACAAACTAGTAGGTGCCTAAGCCTTCGACTACCTCGAGGGAGCGGTCCTAAGAAATCCACACCTAACATTTCGTTCTTACCGTTGATAATAATATTCTGCATTTCCACGTACGTATGTAGGTTCGGAGATTTTGCCGTTTGACAGTTATGACACACTTTTAAAATACTTCTTACTTTTCTATACATATTATTACAAATAAAATCTTCTCTTAACGCTAAATAAAAGCAGTATGGTCCCGCATGCCCTAGACTCTCATGGCATGCCCACGTTACCTCACTTAATAGGTCGTTTGGCATTCCTACTTTCCATTCACCCTCCCAGAGTTTATTCAGTATATCGTTTTCTAGCTTATACCTTGGATCTTCTTTTTGAATGTACTTTCTTCGTAGCTCCATAACTCTGTCGTCATCTTTCTGTTCTTGGTGTATGTTTTGTAGTCGTATCTTTAACTCATTTGTCATTTCATATTTCATTAGTCTTAAATTATTTTTACATTTATAATTATTATTACTGGACGTCTTGTGAACGCCCCATATTGTCCGTTTTTTGAAGTTGACTGTACCGTTGACTGTACCACCTCACTTAACTCTGTGATGTGTTTCCTACCATCTCCATATTTCTTTCACACTCTATTAAAAATTCTATTGGGTTTTCACTTTCCCATCCACTAAATTTCTGCACTTTCGGCATATCTTGAGCACTCCTGTAGATGTACGTGATCTGTTCTCCTTTCGTTTTCTTCATCTGTTTCTGAAGCTGTGCTATCTGTTCTCGTAGGTGTTTGTCGTTCTATTCACCTTGTTCCTTATTTGTCATTATTGTTGTTTCGTGCCTAGTGACGACTTGGTCCAATATTTTTATATTTTCTTTCACCTCGTGTATATTTCCTTCTGTCTCCTGAGTAAATTTAGTTAGTTTCTCTTCTTGGGCCTGTATCGTTGTAGTTAACTCTTGTTGCTTCTTGTTTATAGCATTTGTCCATGTCCGAATATTTTTGCTTAGTTTCTTTAGTTCCTTCCTATTTTCTCCATGTAGTGCTGCGAATTCCTCTCGTAATTGTATTCTTGCCTCTTCCCACCATTCTGGTTTTTCTTTTCGTAGTCTTTCTTCACGCTCTTCTTTTTCTTGTCTTCGTTTTTCTTTTTCTGCTTTCTCTTCTTCTCGTTGTTGTTGTAGCATTTGCTGTATTGCTGCCATTATGTCGGTAGGTGTTTGCGGTTCTGCCATTTTCGCGGTTTACTTATTGACCTAGTATTTCAAAATTACACATCTAATAGTCTATAAAATATTTTCTCAGCGCTGACAATTTCCTCCCCTTATAACTAACAATGGTTATACAATATTAACAATAGGTCTTTGTTCAGACTGAAACTTTCTGAGATCTAATTCCCTGTATTGTTTTACAGATACTTAACTTGTATCCTTTAAAATTATGACTACTCCGGATGTTGTTTCCGGTTCAAACTTCACCTCTCATCCGTTCTCACACTGGTCTGACTCTTATAATTCAGTTAAGGCTTCCAACGGTTTTTATATTTTTTACTTCAAATAATTATTACAATTTATTTTAATTTTATATTTTCTCGGTTTGTTCTTTCTATGGGTTTGTTATTTATCTGGGCGCCAGTCATAAACAAATATAATATTTTAATGCAACTATTTATTTTATGAAAATTATTAGATTTTAATTTTATTTATGTTATGTACATTTAATTAATCGCGCCCCACGCTTTGGACCGCCATTTTGCAACTGGACTTTGTTGGTGTGTTTCACTGGTATCGCCAATTTTGGGCAACAGCGAGTATTAATACTGTTCAGTTTACACACACAAAGACCAATGCAATTTTAATTAGACTTACCTTAACTGAATTTATTTTTACTTCTCTGCTATACTTATATTCTGTAGACCTGTGTATGAGAATGTGATGGATGGGTGTTATTTTTGAAATAATGGCTTCTAACTCTTTAGTTATTATAAAAATTGTGTTTAATGTTTGTCTTTTTATTTTACTTTACTTTAACTCTTTAAATGACTCTACTTCAATTTGCTCTGTTATCTTACTTTACTAATTACATAAATTTATTTTTTATAGTCTCTGAAATTGTTCCCTTTCTTGTCTACTGTCTTTTGAATTCAAACTTAAATATTTAATACTCTACTTGTTACTGTAGTTCCGGCGTCTATCTCATGGGCGTTTCTATGTTTAAATGTTCCAATTGTTCCTCTTCTTGTTCATCCCGTCTCCGTGGTGTGGATATGTATACAGCTTCCCTGATGTGGAGTGATCTCAGCTTCCCTGATGTGGAATTGTACTGCCTCCCTGATGTGGAATTGTACTGCCTCCCTGATGTGAAATTTTTTACGTTCAGATGCTAATTTTTTACACTATGGTTGATTTCTATGAACGGAGTCGCTTCCACGTTAAGTTCGAGTGTTTTTACGTTTATATTGTCGCGTGATTTTTCTCACTACGCACTGCTCGGGCTAGTAATTCACAACCGATGTTCCGTATTAGTGTTTTACTGCAAACTATTCGAACTGGTTTGCTTAACATAGACTTTCCGAACTAGTGTTTTAAAGCGGACTACTCGAACCGGTGGTTTAGTGCAGACTGACGTGGTTTGAGCGCGTTAGCGACGTCGCCCTTTATTTTCCCGCTAGTTTAATGACACTCTACCCTTATTGGTTTATCACTGTCACGGGTTGTTGTTCACGCTCTGATAGGTTCTTTTTAAACTGTTTTTACATTTGAAATATTGATACACAATTACACAATTCTTATTATTATATTTTCTTAACTCTATCTACTTAATCTTATACATTGTTTCTTATTATACTAAGCAGAGCATTGATTTATGCACTGTATTTTCTATTTTGCTATACGCATATATGACGGTTGTCATATTGTCACTATTCGTCCCGTCACATACACCTACAGCCATAATAAAAAAAAAAATTTCACTCATAAGAAATGTTTTTTTTTCTATTTTGTTTTACATATTTGTTATGGTACACATTTTACATATTTATTTGTTATTAATACTCTGTTACATATATTGTAATATTGTTATTATAATCCTATCCTTACTTTGCTAATTATTATTTACATAAATGCTTTCCCATTCCACCCCACATTTTCTATAGGTTATTAGGTCAGTCGGTATGTTGTTCACATTTACTAATCCCCTCCTGTGTTGAAAACACTACCAGCTGGTGGGAGAACGCCTTGTCATCAAGTTCCTGCATTCCTTTCCTTTCATTTCCGCTGTAAACATTTCTCGGTTGCGTTTGAGGGTCGCCTCTAAGTGACGTAGCGTGTCCCCCTCTCTCTCTCCTCGTTGTCTGCCGTCAGCTGTGTGCGCGAGTGAACATCTCTCTCGTCAGCTGTTTCGTTTTGTATGCATTTACTTCGTACCATAATTCTTTGTTTAAATTTTCACATGTTGTTTATACATACAAATCATATGACTATTTATTTACTTACTTCTATGTTTTATTAAAGTATTTTCGTAGTGACGACGCGTGGTATTTTCCTAGAGTTTTATTTTTTCTAGTGTCGGTCACCATAAACGTGTTCCTGCCCACTCTCTCAGTTAGTGTGTAAGGTCCATCGTATAATTTAAAGAATTTGGTCGCAGTATTGTCCTCACTTTTACCAACAGGGTTCGTTTTTAGTAATACAGTTTCTCCTATTTGGAATTGTTGCAATTTGTGAGCTGCGTTGAATTTCTGTGTTCGCATTGCTGCTTTGTTTTTGATGTTAACTTCTGCATCCTCGATCTTCATATGCCAAGGTTTAAGCATATTGGCAGTTGGTATTTTCTTTACATATTTAGACCACACTCTGCTTGGTCGTTCGCCTGTTTCCAACTCCTTTGGTGTATATTCAGTTGTGTGATTGTAATATTCATTTAAAGATTTTTCAAAGAATTCTACGTATTGTGGCCAGGTACTATGTTTGTCGTAGCAATCATTTCCTAGCTCTTTATTTATTCTTTCGGCCAGGTTTCCCTGTGGTCTCCGTATTGCTGTGAGTATCGGCTGGATTCCATTCTGCTCTAAGGTGTTTGTCCACGCTTGGTTCTGGAATTGTTTACCTTGGTCTGACAGTATACGTATTTTTTGTCCATACTGTGGGATATACTTTTTGAATATTATATTTAACACTGCCTTGGTGGTTGGTCTGGTGACAGGGTATAGTCTTACTACCTTGGTGAATGCGTCTGTGCAAACTAGTAGGTGCCTAAGCCTTCGACTACCTCGAGGGAGCGGTCCTAAGAAATCCACACCTAACATTTCGTTCTTACCGTTGATAATAATATTCTGCATTTCCACGTACGTATGTAGGTTCGGAGATTTTGCCGTTTGACAGTTATGCCACACTTTTAAAATACTTCTTACTTTTCTATACATATTATTACAAATAAAATCTTCTCTTAACGCTAAATAAAAGCGGTATGGTCCCGCATGCCCTAGACTCTCATGGCATGCCCACGTTACCTCACTTAATAGGTCGTTTGGCATTCCTACTTTCCATTCACCCTCCCAGAGTTTATTCAGTATCTCGTTTTCTAGCTTATACCTTGGATCTTCTTTTTGAATGTACTTTCTTCGTAGCTCCATAACTCTGTCGTCATCTTTCTGTTCTTGATGTATGTTTTGTAGTCGTATCTTTAACTCATTTGTCATTTCATATTTCATTAGTCTTAAATTATTTTTACATTTATAATTATTATTACTGGACGTCTTGTGAACGCCCCTTATTGTCCGTTTTTTGAAGTTGACTGTACCGTTGACTGTACCACCTCACTTAACTCTTCCTGTAGCGGTCTCGTTTCCGTTCGTATTGTTGTATGGAGTCCACTCGTATAAGCGTCCGTCTGCGTCGGAGTTATTGTTTGTATTTGAGCTGACTTATTCCAATCCTTATTTGTAAAACTACGTTCATTATTATTACTATATTTATTTTGTGGACCTAAATACGGTTTCTTTGTATAGGTGTTTTGTTGTTGTCTGTTTTCGTAATTGTTTTCGCGACTTGGACCTGGTCTAGGTTGCGCGTCTGACCTTGGTTGTTGTTTTAGCGAATATCTTATTTCTCCCCACTGTGCCAGCATGAGTAGGAGTTCTTCAATCTTTTTAGTTCCCCTCGTCATTACTGCAACATTGATATCGCGGTCAAAGTGATAAGACAGTTTATTTACGAGTTCACTCTCCGTCAACTTAGGTTTTAAATGTTTCCTCTAAGTACAATATCAATTACATATGCTTCTCTGGACTTACCTTTTGGCATGTATTCGTATTTATCAAACACTAACTGGTTTCGAATTCTTCTTTGGATATGGTCGCTCCAGTATCTTTGTTCAAATTTATTTTTGAAATCCTCGTAGGACGTAACGTTTTCTCTTATTATCGAATACCACTTTGCAGCTGTGTGTTCTAATCGACGTACTATCCATTCCACGCGTTCGTTATCGTTTAGGTTATTTCCTACCATCTCCATATAGCTTTCACACTCTATTAAAAATTCTATTGGATTTTCACTTTCCCATCCACTAAATTTCTGCATTTTCGGCATATCTTGAGCACTCCTGTAGATGTACGTGATCTGTTCTGCTTTCGTTTTCTTCATCTGTTTCTGCAGCTGTGCTATCTGTTCTCGTAGGTGTTTGTCGTTCTCTTCACCTTGTTCCTTATTTGTCATTATTGTTGTTTCGTGCCTAGCGACGACTTGGTCCAATATTTTTATATTTTCTTTCACCTCGTGTATATTTCCTTCTGTCTCCTGAGTAAATTTGGTTAGTTTCTCTTCTCGGGCCTGTATCGTTGTAGTTGACTCTTGTTGCTTCTTGTTTATAGCATTTGTCCATGTCCGAATATTTTTGCTTAGTTTCTTTAGTTCCTTCCTATTTTCTCCATGTAGTGCTCCGAATTCCTCTCGTAATTGTATTCTTGCCTCCTCCCACCATTCTGGTTTTTCTTTTCGTAGTCTTTCTTCACGCTCTTCTTTTTCTTTTCTGCGTTTTTATTTTTCTGCTTTCTCTTCTTCTCGTTGTTGTTGTAGCATTTGCTGTATTGCTGCCATTATGTCGGTAGGTGTTTGCGGTTCTGCCATTTTCGCGGTGTACTTATTGACCTAGTATTTCAAAATTACACATCTAATAGTCTATAAAATATTTTCTCAGCCTTGACAATTTCCTCCCCTTATAACTAACAATGGTTATACAATATTAACAATAGGTCTTTTTCAGACCGAAACTTTCTTAGATCTAATTCCCTGTATTGTTCTACTGATACTTAACTTGTATCCTTTAAAATTATTACTACTCCGGATGTTGTTTCCGGTTCAAACTTCACCTCTCATCCGTTCTCACACTGGTCTGACTCTTATAATTCAGTTAAGGCTTCCAAAGGTTTTTATATTTTTTACTTCAAATTATTTATTACAATTTATTTTAATTTTACATTTTCTTGGTTTGTTCTTTATATGGGTTTGTTATTTATCTGGGCGCCAGTCATAAACAAATATAATATTTTCATGCAACTATTTATTTTATCACAATTATTAGATTTTAATTTTATTTATGTTATGTACATTTAATTAATCGCGCCCCACGCTTTGGGCCGCCATTTTGTAACTGGACTTTGTTGGTGTGTTTTACTGGTATCGCCAATTTTGGGCAACAGCGAGTATTAATACTGTTCAGTTTACACAACAAAGACCAATGCAATTTTAATTAGACTTACCTTAACTGAATTTACTTTTACTTCTCTGCTATACTTATATTCTGTAGACCTGTGTATGAGAATGTGATGGATGGGTGTTATTTTTGAAATAATGGCTTCTAACTCTTTAGTTATTATAAAAATTGTGTTTAATGTTTGTCTTTTTATTTTACTTTACTTTAACTCTTTAAATGACTCTACTTCAATTTGCTCTGTTATCTTACTTTACTAATTACATAAATTTATTTTTTATAGTCTCTGAAATTTTTCTCTTTCTTGTCTACTGTCTTTTGAATTCAAACTTAAATATTTAATACTCTACTTGTTACTGTAGTTCCGGCGTCTATCTCACGGGCGTTTCTGGGTTTGAATGTTCCAATTGTTCCTCTTCTTGTTCATCCCGTCTCCGTGGTGTGGATATGTGTACAGCTTCCCTGATGTGGAGTGATCTCAGCTTCCCTGATGTGGAATTGTACTGCCTCCCTGATGTGGAATTTTACTGCTTCCCTGATGTGAAATTTTTTACGTTCAGATGCTAATTTTTTACACTATGTTGATTTCTATGAACGGAGTCGCTTCCACGTTAAGTTCGAGTGTTTTTACGTTTAAGTTGTCGCGTGATTTTTCTCACTACGCACTGCTCGGGCTAGTAATTCACAACCGATGTTCCGTATTAGTGTTTTACTGCAAACTATTCGAACTGGTTTGTTTAACATAGACTTTCCGAACTAGTGTTTTAAAGCGGACTACTCGAACCGGTGGTTTAGTGCAGACTGACGTGGTTTGAGCTCGTTAGCGACGTCGCCCTTTATTTTCCCGCTAGTTTAATGACACTCTACGCTTATTGGTTTATCACTGTCACGGGTTGTTGTTCACGCTCTGATAGGTCTTTTTAAATTGTTTTTACATTTGACATATTAATACACAATTACACAATTCTTATTATTTTATTTTCTTAACTCTATCTACTTAATTTTATACATTGTTTCTTATTATACTAAGCAGAGCATTTCTTTATGCACTGTATTTTCTATTTTGCTATACGCATAAGTGACGGTTGTCATATTGTCACTATTTGTCCCGTCACATACACCTACAGCCATAATAAAAAAAAAATTTCACTCGTAAGATATGTTTTTTTTCTATTTTGTTTTACATATTTGTTATGGTACACATTTTACATATTTATTTGTCATTAATACTCTTTTACATATATTGTAATATTGTTATTATAATCCTATCCTTACTTTACTAATTATAATTTACATAAATGCTTTCCCATTCCACCCCACATTTTCTATAGGTTAGTAGGTCAGTCGGTATGTTGTTAACATTTACTAATCCCCTCCTGTGTTGAAAACACTACCAGCTGGTGGGAGAACAACTTGTCATCAAGTTCCTGCATTCCTTTTCTTTCATTTCCGCTGTAAACATTTCTCGGTTGCGTTTGAGGGTCGCCTCTAAGTGACGTAGCGTGTCCCCCTCTCTCTCTCCTCGTTGTCTGCCGTCAGCTGTGTGCGCGAGTGAATATCTCTCTCGTCAGCTGTTTCGTTTTGTATGCATTTACTTCGTACCATAATTCTTTGTTTAAATTTTCACATGATGTTTATACATACAAATCATATGACTATTTATTTACTTACTTCTATGTTTTATTAAAGTATTTTCGTAGTGACGACGCGTGGTATTTTCCTAGAGATGTATTTTTTCTAGTGTCGGTCACCATAAACGTGTTCCTACCCACTCTCTCAGTTACTGTGTAAGGTCCATCGTATAATTTAAAGAATTTGGTCGCAGTATTGTCCTCACTTTTACCAACAGGGTTCATTTTTAATAATACAGTTTCTCCTATTTGGAATTGTTGCAATTTGTGAGCTGCGTTGGATTTCTGTGTTCGCATTGCTGCTTTGTTTTTGATGTTAACTTTTGCATCCTCGATCTTCATATGCCAAGGTTTAAGCATATTGGCAGTTGGTATTTTCTTTACATATTTAGACCACACTCTGCTTGGTCGTTCGCCTGTTTCCAACTCCTTTGGTGTATATTCAGTTGTGTGATTGTAATATTCATTTAAAGATTTTTCAAAGAATTCTACGTATTGTGGCCAGGTACTATGTTTGTCGTAGCAATCATTTCCTAGCTCTTTATTTATTCTTTCGGCCAGGTTTCCCTGTGGTCTACGTATTGCTGTGAGTATCGGCTGGATTCCATTCTGCTCTAAGGTGTTTGTCCACGCTTGATCTGGAATTGTTTACCTTGGTCTGACAGTATACGTTTTATTTGTCCATACTGTGGGATATACTTTTTGAATATTATGTTTAACACTGCCTTGGTGGTTGGTCTGGTGACAGGGTATAGTCTTACTACCTTGGTGAATGCGTCTGTGCAAACTAGTAGGTGCCTAAGCCTTCGACTACCTCGAGGGAGCGGTCCTAAGAAATCCACACATAACATTTCGTTCTTACCGTTGATAATAATATTCTGCATTTCCACGTACGTATGTAGGTTCGGAGATTTTGCCGTTTGACAGTTATGACACACTTTTAAAATACTTCTTACTTTTCTATACATATTATTACAAATAAAATCTTCTATTAACGCTAAATAAAAGCGGTATGGTCCCGCATGCCCTAGACTCTCATGGCATGCCCACGTTACCTCACTTAATAGGTCGTTTGGCATTACTACTTTCCATTCACCCTCCCAGAGTTTATTCAGTATCTCGTTTTCTAGCTTATACCTTGGATCTTCTTTTTGAATGTACTTTCTTCGTAGCTCCATAAGTCTGTCGTCATCTTTCTGTTCTTGGTGAATGTTTTGTGGTCGTATCTTTAACTCATTTGTCATTTCATATTTCATTAGTCTTAAATTATTTTTACATTTATAATTATTATTACTGGACGTCTTGTGAACGCCCCTTATTGTCCGTTTTTTGAAGTTGACTGTACCGTTGACTGTACCACCTCACTTAACTCTTCCTGTAGCGGTCTCGTTTCCGTTCGTATTGTTGTATGGAGTCCACTCGTATAAGCGTCCGTCTGCGTCGGAGTTATTGTTTGTATTTGAGCTGACTTATTCCAATCCTTATTTGTAAAACTTCGTTCATTGTTATTACTATATTTATTTCGTGGACCTAAATACGGTTTCTTTGTATAGGTGTTTTGTTGTTGTCTGTTTTCGTAATTGTTTTCGCGACTTGGACCTGGTCTAGGTTGCGCGTCTGACCTTGGTTGTTGTTTTAGCGAATATCTTATTTCTCCCCACTGTGCCAGCATGAGTAGGAGTTCTTCAATCGTTTTAGTTCCCCTCGTCATTACTGCAACATTGATATCGCGGTCAAAGTGATAAGACAGTTTATTTACGAGTTCACTCTCCGTCAACTTAGGTTTTAAATGTTTCCTCTAAGTACAATATCAATTACATATGCTTCTCTGGACTTACCTTTTGGCATGTATTCGTATTTATCAAACTCTAACTGGTTTCGAATTCTTCTTTGGATATGGTCGCTCCAGTATCTTTGTTCAAATTTATTTTTGAAATCCTCGTAGGACGTAACGTTTTCTCTTATTATCGAATACCACTTTGCAGCTGTGTGTTCTAATCGACGTACTATCCATTCCACGCGTTCGTTATCGTTTAGGTTATTTCCTACCATCTCCATATATCTTTCACACTCTATTAAAAATTCTATTGGATTTTCACTTTCCCATCCACTAAATTTCTGCATTTTCGGCATATCTTGAGCACTCCTGTAGATGTACGTGATCTGTTCTGCTTTCGTTTTCTTCGTCTGTTTCTGCAGCTGTGCTATCTTTTCTCGGAGGTGTTTGTCGTTCCCTTCACCTTGTTCCTTATTTGTCATTATTGTTGTTTCGTGCCTAGCGACGACTTGGTCCAATATTTTTATATTTTCTTTCACCTCGTGTATATTTCCTTCTGTCTCCTGAGTAAATTTAGTTAGTTTCTCTTCTTGGGCCTGTATTGTTGTAGTTAACTCTTGTTGCTTCTTGTTTATAGCATTTGTCCATGTCCGCATATTTTTGCTTAGTTTCTTTAGTTCCTTCCTATTTTCTCCATGTAGTGCTCCGAATTCCTCTCGTAATTGTATTCTTGCCTCTTCCCACCATTCTGGTTTTTCTTTTCGTAGTCTTTCTTCACGCTCTTCTTTTTCTTGTCTTCGTTTTTCTTTTTCTGCTTTCTCTTCTTCTCGTTGTTGTTGTAGCATTTGCTGTATTGCTGCCATTATAGGTAGGTGTTTGCGGTTCTGCCATTTTCGCGGTTTACTTATTGACCTAGTATTTCAAAATTACACATCTAATAGTCTATAAAGTATTTTCTCAGCGTTGACAATTTCCTCCCCTTATAACTAACAATGGTTATACAATATTAACAATAGGTCTTTGTTCAGACCGAAACTTTCTTAGATCTAATTCCCTGTATTGTTCTACTGATACTTAACTTGTATCCTTTAAAATTATTACTACTCCGGATGTTGTTTCCGGTTCAAACTTCACCTCTCATCCGTTCTCACACTGGTCTGACTCTTATAATTCAGTTAAGGCTTCCAAAGGTTTTTATATTTTTTACTTCAAATAATTATTACAATTTATTTTAATTTTATATTTTCTTGGTTTGTTCTTTATATGGGTTTGTTATTTATCTGGGCGCCAGTCATAAACAAATATAATATTTTCATGCAACTATTTATTTTATCACAATTATTAGATTTTAATTTTATTTATGTTATGTACATTTAATTAATCGCGCCCCACGCTTTGGGCCGCCATTTTGTAACTGGACTTTGTTGGTGTGTTTTACTGGTATCGCCAATTTTGGGCAACAGCGAGTATTAATACTGTTCAGTTTACACAACAAAGACCAATGCAATTTTAATTAGACTTACCTTAACTGAATTTACTTTTACTTCTCTGCTATACTTATATTCTGTAGACCTGTGTATGAGAATGTGATGGATGGGTGTTATTTTTGAAATAATGGCTTCTAACTCTTTAGTTATTATAAAAATTGTGTTTAATGTTTGTCTTTTTATTTTACTTTACTTTAACTCTTTAAATGACTCTACTTCAATTTGCTCTGTTATCTTACTTTACTAATTACATAAATTTATTTTTTATAGTCTCTGAAATTTTTCTCTTTCTTGTCTACTGTCTTTTGAATTCAAACTTAAATATTTAATACTCTACTTGTTACTGTAGTTCCGGCGTCTATCTCATGGGCGTTTCTGGGTTTGAGTGTTCCAATTGTTCCTCTTCTTGTTCATCCCGTCTCCGTGGTGTGGATATGTGTACAGCTTCCCTGATGTGGAGTGATCTCAGCTTCACTGATGTGGAATTGTACTGCCTCCCTGATGTGAAATTTTTTACGTTCAGATGCTAATTTTTTACACTATGTTTGATTTCTATGAACGGAGTCGCTTCCACGTTAAGTTCGAGTGTTTTTACGTTTAACTTGTCGCGTGATTTTTTTCACTACGCACTGCTCGGGCTAGTAATCCACAACCGATGTTCCGTATTAGTGTTTTACTGCAAACTATTCGAACTGATTTGCTTAACATAGACTTTCCGAAATAGTGTTTTAAAGCGGACTACTCGAACCGGTGGTTTAATGCAGACTGACGTGGTTTGAGCGCGTTAGCGACGTCGCCCTTTATTTTCCCGCTAGTTTAATGACACTCTACCCTTATTGGTTTATCACTGTCACGGGTTGTTGTTCACGCTCTGATAGGTTCTTTTTAAACTGTTTTTATATTTGAAATATTGATACACCATTACACAATTCTTATTATTATATTTTCTTAACTCTATCTACTTAATCTTATACATTGTTTCTTATTATACTAAGCAGAGCATTGCTTTATGCACTGTATTTTTTTTATTTTACTATACGCATATGTGACGGTTGTCATATTGTCACTATTCGTCCCGTCACATACACCTACAGCCATAATAAAAAAAAAAATTTCACTCATAAGAAATGTTTTTTTTCTATTTTGTTTTACATATTTGTTATGGTACACATTTTACATATTTATTTGTTATTAATACTCTTTTACATATATTGTAATATTGTTATTATAATCCTATCCTCACTTTACTAATTATTATTTACATAAATGCTTTCCCATTCCACCCCACATTTTCTATAGGTTAGTAGGTCAGTCGGTATGTTGTTGACATTTACTAATCCCCTCCTGTGTTGAAAACACTACCAGCTGGTGGGAGAACAACTTGTCATCAAGTTCCTGCATTCCTTTCCTTTCATTTCCGCTGTAAACATTTCCCGGTTGCGTTTGAGGGTCGCCTCTAAGTGACGTAGCCTGTCCCCCTCTCACTCCTCGTTGTCTGCCGTCAGTTGTGTGCGCGAGTGAATATCTCTCTCGTCAGCTGTTTCGTTTTGTATGCATTTACTTCGTACCATAATTCTTTGTTTAAATTTTCACATGATGTTTATACATACAAATCATATGACTATTTATTTACTTACTTCTATGTTTTATTAAAGTATTTTCGTAGTGACGACGCGTGGTATTTTCCTAGAGATGTATTTTTTCTAGTGTCGGTCACCATAAACGTGTTCCTACCGACTCTCTCAGTTACTGTGTAAGGTCCATCGTATAATTTAAAGAATTTGGTCGCAGTATTGTCCTCACTTTTACCAACAGGGTTCATTTTTAATAATACAGTTTCTCCTATTTGGAATTGTTGCAATTTGTGAGCTGCGTTGGATTTCTGTGTTCGCATTGCTGCTTTGTTTTTGATGTTAACTTTTGCATCCTCGATCTTCATATGCCAAGGTTTAAGCATATTGGCAGTTGGTATTTTCTTTACATATTTAGACCACACTCTGCTTGGTCGTTCGCCTGTTTCCAACTCCTTTGGTGTATATTCAGTTGTGTGATTGTAATATTCATTTAAAGATTTTTCAAAGAATTCTACGTATTGTGGCCAGGTACTATGTTTGTCGTAGCAATCATTTCCTAGCTCTTTATTTATTCTTTCGGCCAGGTTTCCCTGTGGTCTACGTATTTCTGTGAGTATCGGCTGGATTCCATTCTGCTCTAAGGTGTTTGTCCACGCTTGATCTGGAATTGTTTACCTTGGTCTGACAGTATACGTTTTATTTGTCCATACTGTGGGATATACTTTTTGAATATTATGTTTAACACTGCCTTGGTGGTTGGTCTGGTGACAGGGTATAGTCTTACTACCTTGGTGAATGCGTCTGTGCAAACTAGTAGGTGCCTAAGCCTTCGACTACCTCGAGGGAGCGGTCCTAAGAAATCCACACATAACATTTCGTTCTTACCGTTGATAATAATATTCTGCATTTCCACGTACGTATGTAGGTTCGGAGATTTTGCCGTTTGACAGTTATGACACACTTTTAAAATACTTCTTACTTTTCTATACATATTATTACAAATAAAATCTTCTATTAACGCTAAATAAAAGCGGTATGGTCCCGCATGCCCTAGACTCTCATGGCATGCCCACGTTACCTCACTTAATAGGTCGTTTGGCATTACTACTTTCCATTCACCCTCCCAGAGTTTATTCAGTATCTCGTTTTCTAGCTTATACCTTGGATCTTCTTTTTGAATGTACTTTCTTCGTAGCTCCATAAGTCTGTCGTCATCTTTCTGTTCTTGGTGAATGTTTTGTGGTCGTATCTTTAACTCATTTGTCATTTCATATTTCATTAGTCTTAAATTATTTTTACATTTATAATTATTATTACTGGACGTCTTGTGAACGCCCCTTATTGTCCGTTTTTTGAAGTTGACTGTACCGTTGACTGTACCACCTCACTTAACTCTTCCTGTAGCGGTCTCGTTTCCGTTCGTATTGTTGTATGGAGTCCACTCGTATAAGCGTCCGTCTGCGTCGGAGTTATTGTTTGTATTTGAGCTGACTTATTCCAATCCTTATTTGTAAAACTTCGTTCATTGTTATTACTATATTTATTTCGTGGACCTAAATACGGTTTCTTTGTATAGGTGTTTTGTTGTTGTCTGTTTTCGTAATTGTTTTCGCGACTTGGACCTGGTCTAGGTTGCGCGTCTGACCTTGGTTGTTGTTTTAGCGAATATCTTATTTCTCCCCACTGTGCCAGCATGAGTAGGAGTTCTTCAATCGTTTTAGTTCCCCTCGTCATTACTGCAACATTGATATCGCGGTCAAAGTGATAAGACAGTTTATTTACGAGTTCACTCTCCGTCAACTTAGGTTTTAAATGTTTCCTCTAAGTACAATATCAATTACATATGCTTCTCTGGACTTACCTTTTGGCATGTATTCGTATTTATCAAACTCTAACTGGTTTCGAATTCTTCTTTGGATATGGTCGCTCCAGTATCTTTGTTCAAATTTATTTTTGAAATCCTCGTAGGACGTAACGTTTTCTCTTATTATCGAATACCACTTTGCAGCTGTGTGTTCTAATCGACGTACTATCCATTCCACGCGTTCGTTATCGTTTAGGTTATTTCCTACCATCTCCATATATCTTTCACACTCTATTAAAAATTCTATTGGATTTTCACTTTCCCATGCACTAAATTTCTGCATTTTCGGCATATCTTGAGCACTCCTGTAGATGTACGTGATCTGTTCTGCTTTCGTTTTCTTCGTCTGTTTCTGCAGCTGTGCTATCTTTTCTCGGAGGTGTTTGTCGTTCCCTTCACCTTGTTGCTTATTTGTCATTATTGTTGTTTCGTGCCTAGCGACGACTTGGTCCAATATTTTTATATTTTCTTTCACCTCGTGTATATTTCCTTCTGTCTCCTGAGTAAATTTAGTTAGTTTCTCTTCTTGGGCCTGTATTGTTGTAGTTAACTCTTGTTGCTTCTTGTTTATAGCATTTGTCCATGTCCGCATATTTTTGCTTAGTTTCTTTAGTTCCTTCCTATTTTCTCCATGTAGTGCTCCGAATTCCTCTCGTAATTGTATTCTTGCCTCTTCCCACCATTCTGGTTTTTCTTTTCGTAGTCTTTCTTCACGCTCTTCTTTTTCTTGTCTTCGTTTTTCTTTTTCTGCTTTCTCTTCTTCTCGTTGTTGTTGTAGCATTTGCTGTATTGCTGCCATTATAGGTAGGTGTTTGCGGTTCTGCCATTTTCGCGGTTTACTTATTGACCTAGTATTTCAAAATTACACATCTAATAGTCTATAAAGTATTTTCTCAGCGTTGACAATTTCCTCCCCTTATAACTAACAATGGTTATACAATATTAACAATAGGTCTTTGTTCAGACCGAAACTTTCTTAGATCTAATTCCCTGTATTGTTCTACTGATACTTAACTTGTATCCTTTAAAATTATTACTACTCCGGATGTTGTTTCCGGTTCAAACTTCACCTCTCATCCGTTCTCACACTGGTCTGACTCTTATAATTCAGTTAAGGCTTCCAAAGGTTTTTATATTTTTTACTTCAAATAATTATTACAATTTATTTTAATTTTATATTTTCTTGGTTTGTTCTTTATATGGGTTTGTTATTTATCTGGGCGCCAGTCATAAACAAATATAATATTTTCATGCAACTATTTATTTTATCACAATTATTAGATTTTAATTTTATTTATGTTATGTACATTTAATTAATCGCGCCCCACGCTTTGGGCCGCCATTTTGTAACTGGACTATGTTGGTGTGTTTTACTGGTATCGCCAATTTTGGGCAACAGCGAGTATTAATACTGTTCAGTTTACACATACAAAACCAATGCAATTTTAATTAGACTTACCTTAACTGAATTTACTTTTACTTCTCTGCTATACTTATATTCTGTACACCTGTGTATGAGAATGTGATGGATGGGTGTTATTTTTGAAATAATGGCTTCTAACTCTTTAGTTATTATAAAAATTGTGTTTAATGTTAGTCTTTTTATTTTACTTTACTTTAACACTTTAAATGACTCTACTTCAATTGGCTCTGTTATCTTACTTTACGAATTACATAAATTTATTTATTATAGTCTCTGAAATTGTTCTCTTTCTTGTCTACTGTCTTTTGAATTCAAACTTAAATATTTAATACTCTACTTGTTACTGTAGTTCCGGCGTCTATCTCATGGGCGTTTCTGGGTTTGAGTGTTCCAATTGTTCCTCTTCTTGTTCATCCCGTCTCCGTGGTGTGGATATGTGTACAGCTTCCCTGATGTGGAGTGATCTCAGCTTCACTGATGTGGAATTGTACTGCCTCCCTGATGTGGAATTGTACTGCCTCCCTGATGTGAAATTTTTTACGTTCAGATGCTAATTTTTTACACTATGTTTGATTTCTATGAACGGAGTCGCTTCCACGTTAAGTTCGAGTGTTTTTACGTTTAACTAGTCGCGTGATTTTTTTCACTACGCACTGCTCGGGCTAGTAATCCACAACCGATGTTCCGTATTAGTGTTTTACTGCAAACTATTCGAACTGATTTGCTTAACATAGACTTTCCGAAATAGTGTTTTAAAGCGGACTACTCGAACCGGTGGTTTAATGCAGACTGACGTGGTTTGAGCGCGTTAGCGACGTCGCCCTTTATTTTCCCGCTAGTTTAATGACACTCTACCCTTATTGGTTTATCACTGTCACGGGCGTTTTGTTCACGCTCTGATTGGTTCTTTTTAAACTGTTTTTATATTTGAAATATTGATACACCATTACACAATTCTTATTATTATATTTTCTTAACTCTATCTACTTAATCTTATACATTGTTTCTTATTATACTAAGCAGAGCATTGCTTTATGCACTGTATTTTTTTTATTTTACTATACGCATATGTGACGGTTGTCATATTGTCACTATTCGTCCCGTCACATACACCTACAGCCATAATAAAAAAAAAAAATTTCACTCATAAGAAATGTTTTTTTTCTATTTTGTTTTACATATTTGTTATGGTACACATTTTACATATTTATTTGTTATTAATACTCTTTTACATATATTGTAATATTGTTATTATAATCCTATCCTCACTTTACTAATTATTATTTACATAAATGCTTTCCCATTCCACCCCACATTTTCTATAGGTTAGTAGGTCAGTCGGTATGTTGTTGACATTTACTAATCCCCTCCTGTGTTGAAAACACTACCAGCTGGTGGGAGAACAACTTGTCATCAAGTTCCTGCATTCCTTTCCTTTCATTTCCGCTGTAAACATTTCCCGGTTGCGTTTGAGGGTCGCCTCTAAGTGACGTAGCCTGTCCCCCTCTCACTCCTCGTTGTCTGCCGTCAGTTGTGTGCGCGAGTGAATATCTCTCTCGTCAGCTGTTTCGTTTTGTATGCATTTACTTCGTACCATAATTCTTTGTTTAAATTTTCACATGATGTTTATACATACAAATCATATGACTATTTATTTACTTACTTCTATGTTTTATTAAAGTATTTTCGTAGTGACGACGCGTGGTATTTTCCTAGAGATGTATTTTTTCTAGTGTCGGTCACCATAAACGTGTTCCTACCGACTCTCTCAGTTACTGTGTAAGGTCCATCGTATAATTTAAAGAATTTGGTCGCAGTATTGTCCTCACTTTTACCAACAGGGTTCATTTTTAATAATACAGTTTCTCCTATTTGGAATTGTTGCAATTTGTGAGCTGCGTTGGATTTCTGTGTTCGCATTGCTGCTTTGTTTTTGATGTTAACTTTTGCATCCTCGATCTTCATATGCCAAGGTTTAAGCATATTGGCAGTTGGTATTTTCTTTACATATTTAGACCACACTCTGCTTGGTCGTTCGCCTGTTTCCAACTCCTTTGGTGTATATTCAGTTGTGTGATTGTAATATTCATTTAAAGATTTTTCAAAGAATTCTACGTATTGTGGCCAGGTACTATGTTTGTCGTAGCAATCATTTCCTAGCTCTTTATTTATTCTTTCGGCCAGGTTTCCCTGTGGTCTACGTATTTCTGTGAGTATCGGCTGGATTCCATTCTGCTCTAAGGTGTTTGTCCACGCTTGATCTGGAATTGTTTACCTTGGTCTGACAGTATACGTTTTATTTGTCCATACTGTGGGATATACTTTTTGAATATTATGTTTAACACTGCCTTGGTGGTTGGTCTGGTGACAGGGTATAGTCTTACTACCTTGGTGAATGCGTCTGTGCAAACTAGTAGGTGCCTAAGCCTTCGACTACCTCGAGGGAGCGGTCCTAAGAAATCCACACATAACATTTCGTTCTTACCGTTGATAATAATATTCTGCATTTCCACGTACGTATGTAGGTTCGGAGATTTTGCCGTTTGACAGTTATGACACACTTTTAAAATACTTCTTACTTTTCTATACATATTATTACAAATAAAATCTTCTATTAACGCTAAATAAAAGCGGTATGGTCCCGCATGCCCTAGACTCTCATGGCATGCCCACGTTACCTCACTTAATAGGTCGTTTGGCATTACTACTTTCCATTCACCCTCCCAGAGTTTATTCAGTATCTCGTTTTCTAGCTTATACCTTGGATCTTCTTTTTGAATGTACTTTCTTCGTAGCTCCATAAGTCTGTCGTCATCTTTCTGTTCTTGGTGAATGTTTTGTGGTCGTATCTTTAACTCATTTGTCATTTCATATTTCATTAGTCTTAAATTATTTTTACATTTATAATTATTATTACTGGACGTCTTGTGAACGCCCCTTATTGTCCGTTTTTTGAAGTTGACTGTACCGTTGACTGTACCACCTCACTTAACTCTTCCTGTAGCGGTCTCGTTTCCGTTCGTATTGTTGTATGGAGTCCACTCGTATAAGCGTCCGTCTGCGTCGGAGTTATTGTTTGTATTTGAGCTGACTTATTCCAATCCTTATTTGTAAAACTTCGTTCATTATTATTACTATATTTATTTCGTGGACCTAAATACGGTTTCTTTGTATAGGTGTTTTGTTGTTGTCTGTTTTCGTAATTGTTTTCGCGACTTGGACCTGGTCTAGGTTGCGCGTCTGACCTTGGTTGTTGTTTTAGCGAATATCTTATTTCTCCCCACTGTGCCAGCATGAGTAGGAGTTCTTCAATCGTTTTAGTTCCCCTCGTCATTACTGCAACATTGATATCGCGGTCAAAGTGATAAGACAGTTTATTTACGAGTTCACTCTCCGTCAACTTAGGTTTTAAATGTTTCCTCTAAGTACAATATCAATTACATATGCTTCTCTGGACTTACCTTTTGGCATGTATTCGTATTTATCAAACTCTAACTGGTTTCGAATTCTTCTTTGGATATGGTCGCTCCAGTATCTTTGTTCAAATTTATTTTTGAAATCCTCGTAGGACGTAACGTTTTCTCTTATTATCGAATACCACTTTGCAGCTGTGTGTTCTAATCGACGTACTATCCATTCCACGCGTTCGTTATCGTTTAGGTTATTTCCTACCATCTCCATATATCTTTCACACTCTATTAAAAATTCTATTGGATTTTCACTTTCCCATGCACTAAATTTCTGCATTTTCGGCATATCTTGAGCACTCCTGTAGATGTACGTGATCTGTTCTGCTTTCGTTTTCTTCGTCTGTTTCTGCAGCTGTGCTATCTTTTCTCGGAGGTGTTTGTCGTTCCCTTCACCTTGTTCCTTATATGTCATTATTGTTGTTTCGTGCCTAGCGACGACTTGGTCCAATATTTTTATATTTTCTTTCACCTCGTGTATATTTCCTTCTGTCTCCTGAGTAAATTTAGTTAGTTTCTCTTCTTGGGCCTGTATTGTTGTAGTTAACTCTTGTTGCTTCTTGTTTATAGCATTTGTCCATGTCCGCATATTTTTGCTTAGTTTCTTTAGTTCCTTCCTATTTTCTCCATGTAGTGCTCCGAATTCCTCTCGTAATTGTATTCTTGCCTCTTCCCACCATTCTGGTTTTTCTTTTCGTAGTCTTTCTTCACGCTCTTCTTTTTCTTGTCTACGTTTTTCTTTTTCTGCTTTCTCTTCTTCTCGTTGTTGTTGTAGCATTTGCTGTATTGCTGCTATTATAGGTAGGTGTTTGCGGTTCTGCCATTTTCGCGGTTTACTTATTGACCTAGTATTTCAAAATTACACATCTAATAGTCTATAAAGTATTTTCTCAGCGTTGACAATTTCCTCCCCTTATAACTAACAATGGTTATACAATATTAACAATAGGTCTTTGTTCAGACCGAAACTTTCTTAGATCTAATTCCCTGTATTGTTCTACTGATACTTAACTTGTATCCTTTAAAATTATTACTACTCCGGATGTTGTTTCCGGTTCAAACTTCACCTCTCATCCGTTCTCACACTGGTCTGACTCTTATAATTCAGTTAAGGCTTCCAAAGGTTTTTATATTTTTTACTTCAAATAATTATTACAATTTATTTTAATTTTATATTTTCTTGGTTTGTTCTTTATATGGGTTTGTTATTTATCTGGGCGCCAGTCATAAACAAATATAATATTTTCATGCAACTATTTATTTTATCACAATTATTAGATTTTAATTTTATTTATGTTATGTACATTTAATTAATCGCGCCCCACGCTTTGGGCCGCCATTTTGTAACTGGACTATGTTGGTGTGTTTTACTGGTATCGCCAATTTTGGGCAACAGCGAGTATTAATACTGTTCAGTTTACACATACAAAACCAATGCAATTTTAATTAGACTTACCTTAACTGAATTTACTTTTACTTCTCTGCTATACTTATATTCTGTACACCTGTGTATGAGAATGTGATGGATGGGTGTTATTTTTGAAATAATGGCTTCTAACTCTTTAGTTATTATAAAAATTGTGTTTAATGTTAGTCTTTTTATTTTACTTTACTTTAACACTTTAAATGACTCTACTTCAATTGGCTCTGTTATCTTACTTTACGAATTACATAAATTTATTTATTATAGTCTCTGAAATTGTTCTCTTTCTTGTCTACTGTCTTTTGAATTCAAACTTAAATATTTAATACTCTACTTGTTACTGTAGTTCCGGCGTCTATCTCATGGGCGTTTCTGGGTTTGAGTGTTCCAATTGTTCCTCTTCTTGTTCATCCCGTCTCCGTGGTGTGGATATGTGTACAGCTTCCCTGATGTGGAGTGATCTCAGCTTCACTGATGTGGAATTGTACTGCCTCCCTGATGTGGAATTGTACTGCCTCCCTGATGTGAAATTTTTTACGTTCAGATGCTAATTTTTTACACTATGTTTGATTTCTATGAACGGAGTCGCTTCCACGTTAAGTTCGAGTGTTTTTACGTTTAACTAGTCGCGTGATTTTTTTCACTACGCACTGCTCGGGCTAGTAATCCACAACCGATGTTCCGTATTAGTGTTTTACTGCAAACTATTCGAACTGATTTGCTTAACATAGACTTTCCGAAATAGTGTTTTAAAGCGGACTACTCGAACCGGTGGTTTAATGCAGACTGACGTGGTTTGAGCGCGTTAGCGACGTCGCCCTTTATTTTCCCGCTAGTTTAATGACACTCTACCCTTATTGGTTTATCACTGTCACGGGCGTTTTGTTCACGCTCTGATTGGTTCTTTTTAAACTGTTTTTATATTTGAAATATTGATACACCATTACACAATTCTTATTATTATATTTTCTTAACTCTATCTACTTAATCTTATACATTGTTTCTTATTATACTAAGCAGAGCATTGCTTTATGCACTGTATTTTTTTTATTTTACTATACGCATATGTGACGGTTGTCATATTGTCACTATTCGTCCCGTCACATACACCTACAGCCATAATAAAAAAAAAATTTCACTCATAAGAAATGTTTTTTTTCTATTTTGTTTTACATATTTGTTATGGTACACATTTTACATATTTATTTGTTATTAATACTCTTTTACATATATTGTAATATTGTTATTATAATCCTATCCTCACTTTACTAATTATTATTTACATAAATTCTTTCCCATTCCACCCCACATTTTCTATAGGTTAGTAGGTCAGTCGGTATGTTGTTGACATTTACTAATCCCCTCCTGTGTTGAAAACACTACCAGCTGGTGGGAGAACAACTTGTCATCAAGTTCCTGCATTCCTTTCCTTTCATTTCCGCTGTAAACATTTCCCGGTTGCGTTTGAGGGTCGCCTCTAAGTGACGTAGCCTGTCCCCCCTCTCACTCCTCGTTGTCTGCCGTCAGTTGTGTGCGCGAGTGAATATCTCTCTCGTCAGCTGTTTCGTTTTGTATGCATTTACTTCGTACCATAATTCTTTGTTTAAATTTTCACATGATGTTTATACATACAAATCATATGACTATTTATTTACTTACTTCTATGTTTTATTAAAGTATTTTCGTAGTGACGACGCGTGGTATTTTCCTAGAGATGTATTTTTTCTAGTGTCGGTCACCATAAACGTGTTCCTACCCACTCTCTCAGTTACTGTGTAAGGTCCATCGTATAATTTAAAGAATTTGGTCGCAGTATTGTCCTCACTTTTACCAACAGGGTTCATTTTTAATAATACAGTTTCTCCTATTTGGAATTGTTGCAATTTGTGAGCTGCGTTGGATTTCTGTGTTCGCATTGCTGCTTTGTTTTTGATGTTAACTTTTGCATCCTCGATCTTCATATGCCAAGGTTTAAGCATATTGGCAGTTGGTATTTTCTTTACATATTTAGACCACACTCTGCTTGGTCGTTCGCCTGTTTCCAACTCCTTTGGTGTATATTCAGTTGTGTGATTGTAATATTCATTTAAAGATTTTTCAAAGAATTCTACGTATTGTGGCCAGGTACTATGTTTGTCGTAGCAATCATTTCCTAGCTCTTTATTTATTCTTTCGGCCAGGTTTCCCTGTGGTCTACGTATTGCTGTGAGTATCGGCTGGATTCCATTCTGCTCTAAGGTGTTTGTCCACGCTTGATCTGGAATTGTTTACCTTGGTCTGACAGTATACGTTTTATTTGTCCATACTGTGGGATATACTTTTTGAATATTATGTTTAACACTGCCTTGGTGGTTGGTCTGGTGACAGGGTATAGTCTTACTACCTTGGTGAATGCGTCTGTGCAAACTAGTAGGTGCCTAAGCCTTCGACTACCTCGAGGGAGCGGTCCTAAGAAATCCACATATAACATTTCGTTCTTACCGTTGATAATAATATTCTGCATTTCCACGTACGTATGTAGGTTCGGAGATTTTGCCGTTTGACAGTTATGACACACTTTAAAATACTTCTTACTTTTCTATACATATTATTACAAATAAAATCTTCTATTAACGCTAAATAAAAGCGGTATGGTCCCGCATGCCCTAGACTCTCATGGCATGCCCACGTTACCTCACTTAATAGGTCGTTTGGCATTACTACTTTCCATTCACCCTCCCAGAGTTTATTCAGTATCTCGTTTTCTAGCTTATACCTTGGATCTTCTTTTTGAATATACTTTCTTCGTAGCTCCATAACTCTGTCGTCATCTTTCTGTTCTTGGTGAATGTTTTGTAGTCGTATCTTTAACTCATTTGTCATTTCATATTTCATTAGTCTTAAATTATTTTTACATTTATAATTATTATTACTGGACGTCTTGTGAACGCCCCTTATTGTCCGTTTTTTGAAGTTGACTGTACCGTTGACTGTACCACCTCACTTAACTCTTCCTGTAGCGGTCTCGTTTCCGTTCGTATTGTTGTATGGAGTCCACTCGTATAAGCGTCCGTCTGCGTCGGAGTTATTGTTTGTATTTGAGCTGACTTATTCCAATCCTTATTTGTAAAACTTCGTTCATTATTATTACTATATTTATTTCGTGGACCTAAATACGTTTTCTTTGTATAGGTGTTTTGTTGTTGTCTGTTTTCGTAATTGTTTTCGCGACTTGGACCTGGTCTAGGTTGCGCGTCTGACCTTGGTTATTGTTTTAGCGAATATCTTATTTCTCCCCACTGTGCCAGCATGAGTAGGAGTTCTTCAATCGTTTTAGTTCCCCTCGTCATTACTGCAACATTGATATCGCGGTCAAAGTGATAAGACAGTTTATTTACGAGTTCACTCTCCGTCAACTTAGGTTTTAAATGTTTCGCTCTAGCTACAATATCAATTACATATGCTCCTCTATACTTACCTTTTGGCATGTATTCGTATTTATCAAACTCTAACTGGTTTTGAATTCTTCTTTGGATATGGTCGCTCCAGTATCTTTGTTCAAATTTATTTTTGAAATCCTCGTAGGACGTAACGTTTTCTCTTATTATCGAATACCACTTTGCAGCTGTGTGTTCTAATCGACGTACTATCCATTCCACGCGTTCGTTATCGTTTAGGTTATTTCCTACCATCTCCATATATCTTTCACACTCTATTAAAAATTCTATTGGATTTTCACTTTCCCATCCACTAAATTTCTGCATTTTCGGCATATCTTGAGCACTCCTGTAGATGTACGTGATCTGTTCTGCTTTCGTTTTCTTCGTCTGTTTCTGCAGCTGTGCTATCTTTTCTCGGAGGTGTTTATCGTTCCCTTCACCTTGTTCCTTATTTGTCATTATTGTTGTTTCGTGCCTAGCGACGACTTGGTCCAATATTTTTATATTTTCTTTCACCTCGTGTATATTTCCTTCTGTCTCCTGAGTAAATTTAGTTAGTTTCTCTTCTTGGGCCTGTATCGTTGTAGTTAACTCTTGTTGCTTCTTGTTTATAGCATTTGTCCATGTCCGCATATTTTTGCTTAGTTTCTTTAGTTCCTTCCTATTTTCTCCATGTAGTGCTCCGAATTCCTCTCGTAATTGTATTCTTGCCTCTTCCCACCATTCTGGTTTTTCTTTTCGTAGTCTTTCTTCACGCTCTTCTTTTTCTTGTCTTCGTTTTTCTTTTTCTGCTTTCTCTTCTTCTCGTTGTTGTTGTAGCATTTGCTGTATTGCTGCCATTATAGGTAGGTGTTTGCGGTTCTGCCATTTTCGCGGTTTACTTATTGACCTAGTATTTCAAAATTACACATCTAATAGTCTATAAAATATTTTCTCAGCGTTGACAATTTCCTCCCCTTATAACTAACAATGGTTATACAATATTAACAATAGGTCTTTGTTCAGACCGAAACTTTCTTAGATCTAATTCCCTGTATTGTTCTACTGATACTTAACTTGTATCCTTTAAAATTATTACTACTCCGGATGTTGTTTCCGGTTCAAACTTCACCTCTCATCCGTTCTCACACTGGTCTGACTCTTATAATTCAGTTAAGGCTTCCAAAGGTTTTTATATTTTTTACTTCAAATAATTATTACAATTTATTTTAATTTTATATTTTCTTGGTTTGTTCTTTATATGGGTTTGTTATTTATCTGGGCGCCAGTCATAAACAAATATAATATTTTCATGCAACTATTTATTTTATCACAATTATTAGATTTTAATTTTATTTATGTTATGTACATTTAATTAATCGCGCCCCACGCTTTGGGCCGCCATTTTGTAACTGGACTTTGTTGGTGTGTTTTACTGGTATCGTCAATTTTGGGCAACAGCGAGTATTAATACTGTTCAGTTTACACACACAAAGACCAATGCAATTTTAATTAGACTTACCTTAACTGAATTTACTTTTACTTCTCTGCTATACTTATATTCTGTACACCTGTGTATGAGAATGTGATGGATGGGTGTTATTTTTGAAATAATGGCTTCTAACTCTTTAGTTATTATAAAAATTGTGTTATATGTTAGTCTTTTTATTTTACTTTACTTTAACACTTTAAATGACTCTACTTCAATTGGCTCTGTTATCTTACTTTACTAATTACATAAATTTATTTATTATAGTCTCTGAAATTGTTCTCTTTCTTGTCTACTGTCTTTTGAATTCAAACTTAAATATTTAATACTCTACTTGTTACTGTAGTTCCGGCGTCTATCTCATGGGCGTTTCTGGGTTTGAGTGTTCCAATTGTTCCTCTTCTTGTTCATCCCGTCTCCGTGGTGTGGATATGTGTACAGCTTCCCTGATGTGGAGTGATCTCAGCTTCCCTGATGTGGAATTGTACTGCCTCCCTGATGTGAAATTTTTTACGTTCAGATGCTAATGTTTTACACTATGGTTGATTTCTATGAACGGAGTCGCTTCCACGTTAAGTTCGAGTGTTTTTACGTTTAACTTGTCGCGTGATTTTTCTCACTACGCACTGCTCGGGCTAGTAATTCACAAACGATGTTCCGTATTAGTGTTTTACTGCAAACTATTCGAACTGGTTTGTTTAACATAGACTTTCCGAACTAGTGTTTTAAAGCGGGCTACTCGAACCGGTGGTTTGAGCGCGTTAGCGACGTCGCCCTGTATTTTCCCGCTAGTTTAATGACACTCTACCCTTATTGGTTTATCACTGTCACGGTTTGTTGTTCACGCTCTGATAGGTTCTTTTTAAACTGTTTTTACATTTGAAATATTGATACACTATTACACAGTTCTTATTATTATATTTTCTTAACTCTATCTACTTAATCTTATACATTGTTTCTTATTATACTAAGCAGAGCATTGCTTTATGCACTGTATTTTCTATTTTGCTATACGCATATGTGACGGTTGTCATATTGTGACTATTCGTCCTGTCACATACATATATATATAATCGGATCTCTGTATAGGTGTTGTGGTTAAAAATTTTATTAATTATGGATTATGTCTATCATATGGGTAATGTATGTATGGCGGGGAAATGTATGTAGGCGGGTGGCTATGCTTTATGTTTATAAGGGTGTTGGTTATTTATATATTGACATTGAACATGTGGTTGTGATAGAGATATATATTTATATGTGTATTTATGTAAATTGTGTATGTGTTAATTTTGTGGGATATGTACGGAGAAGATTTATACAAAAAAAAATTGCAATTATAAAAAAAACAAAAAGAAATTGTTACCTTATATGCTACATTACTAAATAAATGCTATTATTGTTGGTTATACCAGAGAGTTTAATTGCAAGTCCCGTCTCACTGGACCCAGCGCATTTTGGCTTCTCTAGGCTTTTGGCCTAGTTTTAAATAACTAGTAGCCCCTCTTCAGAAAAAAAAAAAAAAAAATTTTCAAACAAATTTTTTTTTATAAACATAAAAATTCTAAAGAGGGGTTACAAACTGCATCGAAACGTTCATCAGTTCGAGATAACTTCAAAACCTCTCGGACACTATGAATATTGTCCATGGCTTTTTGCAGCTGTAAGAAGGAATTTTGCAGAAAGGCATTCAAAATTTCAACTGGCTCTAAAATTTGCGTAAAAAGCGTAGTGACAAATATAAAGTCAAAAGAGCACCGAAAATTTAAGAAACCTTTAGCTTTAGCACCGGCATCAGATTTTTTGAGCTCGATTTCCTCAAAGAACAATATTAACTCTTCGTAATTCTGCAAAATCGTTTTCAACGAACTTATTCTGCAACACCACCTGGTAGGGCAAATAGGCCGAAGAGCTACAGGGTGAATGGAACTGCCATCTTGGGCAGCTTGCAAAGACTCAAATATTGCTAGTCGGTTGGGGGACCCGCGCACAAAATTGATCGTTTCTTTGACATTTGCAACATAGTCTCTCACGACGGTTTCATTTGTATTGCCTCTTGGGTCACAAAGTTCAAAGAATGTGCCAAACAGTGAACATGCATAACTCGCGGCTCATTTTCTCTGACTTTTGCTTGCCCTTGACCCTGAAAAAGCGCCTGTCATATTTGCCGCTACATCAGTTGCAATACCTCTGGATGACTTGATATCCAGAGAAAAACGAGTGAGAACATCCATTAAATTTTCATCAAGACTTCAGATGTAGTACATTCAGTTTTATAGGAACCAAAAAATAATTCATTAATTTGAAAATCCTCACCACTGACAAATCGAAAAGAAATTGAAACTTGCTCGTGTTGACATGCGTCGCTAGTTTCATCCATAATTATCGAAGAGTATTGGGAGTCTTTTAGAAACTTGATCAAATTTTGTAAGACTTCGTTAGCCATAATAGAACCTAGTTCATTTGTTATGTCGTGTGAAAGCTATCTGTACTTTGTACGTTGAAGCCAAGAGGACAAATAGGAGTTATCTTCAGCAACTAACTCTAACAATAATTAGAATTTTCATCTGTGTGATCACGGGTTGCTAACTACTGAACCATGAGATAACGCAGTGAAGATAACATTCTTAAGAGAGCTACTCTTGCAGGTTTCATATCTCTCTCCTAACCTTTAGACATCAAAGACTGCACGTTCACACCTTTATCCATTGCACTTTTCCTAGTACAGCAGGACATATGAAAATCCGATTTTTCATTAGAAGCGAATCTTTGTAAGGCTTTGTTTCAAGAAGAAAACCCGACTTCCACGAATGCTTTTATCACGTCTTCGTCTTGTTTAGTTTTTTCGCAAAATGTCCACTGGAGGAAATTATTTCCTTACACACAGAACAAAACACTTTATCACACTTCTTGTCGTATAAAATCCACTTATATTTGTCTTTCCACTGTTTTTGAAAAGAACGCCCACCAGCACCAGTTTTGTTTGTTTCTTTAGGTGCAGTAGTTGAATCCGAGCCACCTGAAGCACTATCTGCTGATGACGTCGTAGCCGAATCACTTTTTTTCATTGCTAGCGAACAATGAATTTATCCATTATAATAAATCGAGTAGAGCAAACAAAAGAATTAAACTAACTTACACTTTTCCGTGTATTTAAACGTATATGTGATATGTGAGGAGCGGTAGTTTCTGGAAGGGAGGAGTCGCGAGGCCGTGCTTGCATGGGCCAACGGGACAGCGCGCCGTAAAAATTGGCATAATCATTTTTAACCCTTTGAAGAGAATAAAAAAATACGCAAAAGGAGTAAGGCCGTACCGGTACGTCATATGTAATGTTTCACAACAGCTGTTGTTTTTTTTAATATATTTGCTCTGCGACCTCATTCAGCTGTTTATAATGACGGACAAGTGTTGTGGGGAGGATGGTGAGAGCCTGGAATGGCTTTGTGAGCGGAGCGACCTGCCACAGCTGTCTTATCGCGGGAAACGCTAGTCCCGTGTAAACGGAAGTACCCTGGCAAAGTCCCTGCCCAAACGAAACTTTATATCCCCCCTCTCCGCTCTATGAAAAAATCGGGCCCTACTATCATTTAAGAAATAAGACGAAAGATTAGAATTTTTTCCCCCATTTTTTCTTTTTCTTCTCCCTTTTATGTGTGGGTGCTGAGCACCCCCACAAAATTCTGGGGGGTGCTCGAGCACCGGAGCACCCCCGGAGTCGGCACCCCTGCTGATGAGTCATAACCACTACATTGCAGTGGTTCAACCAGCAGAAATCAGTCAAAACCCAGTCTAGTTTTGTTTGTATGAAACAGGCAAAGACTTTTTTTGATGCATTTGTAATATAGGCTTCATCAGGCTGGCTGACAGGATTCAAGCAGTTACTCCTGCTTTTGTGATACATTTGTGAAATCACTACTCAAGGCAAAAATTTAAGCGATGATGAGAATGCTGCGGAAGAATTTAAGAGAACATTTCAGAAAGTTTTAGTGAAAAAGCCAAAATAAGAATGTTACTGATTGATTGGATTTGTTCAAAATGTAGACTTATCGAAGAATTTTTTGAATATATTGGATAGACAAATTCTCTAATAAATAAGGTGATGAGAACGATTCAGAAGAAAAAAGAAATTATTAATACTATTGAAATCATAATGCTACAATACCTGGGACACTAATACATACAGGAAGATGTTAACCATCTACAAGTTATTACACAGGGTAAGATCCAACAGAAAAGGAATCCAGGAAGAAGGCACACTTTCTGATTAAAAAAGTTGAGAGATTCGTTCAACTGCAGCTCCATTGACTTATTTAGAGTTGTAGTGTCTAGATTTTTCAATGCCATGTTGATTGCCAACCTTTATAGGGAAGAAGTTTTCCTCGACCCCTCACTCAAGTCCAGGAAAAACTAGTTAAAAAAAATGGTATGCAGAAAACATAATGTAAATTAGAAAATATATTATGACACTTCTATGAGTACCCATAATTTCCCAGTATTTTTACTGTCATACTTCCCTTAGGCCTGTAGTCAGGTACATCTACCATTTTGTGTAATGTGTTAGCCATGTGGCTTACCAGCAGTTATAAGTTTCTTATGCTTAAAGGCACCAAATTCTTACAGCAGACAGGCCTACTGTAAAACGACATTAATGTTTACTGAGTTGTCATTAATATGAGTATTATTACAACAGTCTCACTGATTGTTGTGTGGTACAGTCGAAACAAAATATAGACACCAATGAAGTCACTAATCACCAGCTTTAATTAACCACAAATAACAGTTTGTAATCGACAAGTTATTCAACAATATTATACTCGTTCAATAATTCAAGATAAATTTGCGCGCGCACACAGACACACACACACACACACACACACACATGATAATAGTGTCAACTATTAGAATTTCACACTAACTATAAGACAATAACACTTTGCCGCACTTGAATAAATCACCACTCGATCCGCACTAAGGAAAATCACTCAACACAACTAAATGTCAAGCTGGCTGCTGCTATGGATTTTTATAGGTAGAGCACGTCTTCTAGAAAGTTTCCATCCTCAATGTAGTGTGTTAGCTAATACATATTTGAAGTGTTCTCTGGAATGTACTTGAGCACGGCCTTGACTGAGACACACACCTGCTCGGCTGGCAAAGGGACAGGTGGAGGACGTTCTAGGATGTTCGGGTTCTCATTACACTGCCCCCTCCTTAAGCCTGTTTGTCCCAAACTAGTAAACAATCTCTGAAGTAATATTTGGCCAGGCAATCTATGTAGTTGGTCTACTTGCAAAGGATAATTCTCTGGCTCTCAAAATTCAGTCTCGTGTGATCTAAACATTAAGTTCCCAGGAATACGAGTCTCCCGCTCAACCATTAGTTTTGCTTTAATTATTTAATTGTTTTAACCACTCAGTCTTTGTTTTCATTTCCAAGAAAGAATATACTGTATTATGTATTTTTATGGATCATATTATATATATATATATGGGTTATAGCTGTTATGTCTTTAAACTTTTTATTCTGTAAAGTATATAATAGCCTACCTCATAAGAAATGTATTTATATTTTGTTTTGGCAAACAAGTAACTTTAGGACTGTCAACTTGTATTCAAAATGACTCATTTTTTCTAGTCATAATCAGTAATGGCAATTTGTTAATTAACCTTAAGATGCTTTTAACTATAGTCTTGCTTTGATCATGGTCCTCCAATATATCACATTTGTATACAGTTTATATTCATAACATCCGCAGAATACCTGATGGAAAAACAAAACAGTTGTCCAGTTTTTGGCACAGGCAAAACAGGAAGGCAAAAATTGAATAAGAAAAGTTAAATGGTGGATTAGGAAAATGTTAATTTGATAATAATGAAAGGAAATTAAGCATCAGAAAATGTGAAAATTAAATTGTAAACATGGTTTTGTAACTTCAAAACAATTTGAACATTAAATATGTAAAGCAGTTCATTTGAGGAGTATTAATAATTTAAAAATATAAATTTCCAAAACTGTACATTAAATTTGTGTTTTGTACGCATATTTAAAACATGTAAATCCTTCTCACGGGGAAATTGCAATATATATTAACTTGGTTAAGGCTACTCGGATGCCTTTGAGGTGATGCATGAATTTCAAAACCAGTCAGGATTTCAAAACTTAAAAGATAGAATTGTTGAGCAAAAACATTACGTGTTGCCATCCTAACTGAGTGTTTCGAACAAGAAAGAACCAAAACATTACCTGATAGATTATTTGTGTGACTTATCAAATATGGACTATATTATCAATCAGTAATGTTCACAGACTTCAGGATGAGTGTTTATTCTAAAATTTTAAGTTTATTTAAGTAAGTGCTTCAAAAATATTTCAGTGATAATTAGTACGCATTAACTGTACAAATTGTCTAGATCCAAACATGATACTTTAAGGTGTGGAGGTTTTGTGCAGTAGTTAGCAGTCACAATGAAATATAGACACATGACAAATACAAAAGATATAATTTAAGAAAGTCAATGCATGTGCATTATAAACAACTCAATATTCTGTCTTATTAGCAGTTGAAAGGCATTTGGCGAAAAAATATGGCCTGACTAAACAGTGTAGTGGAGTAGAGAATGTTTCTATCAGTCCTAATAATAACAAAATTTACATGTTTTTAAAAGACTGATTATATTGAACATATAAATAGTATACATTTTACTCGAGAGTTTTCCTCGAGCGAACATAGAAAAGTATAACTTAACATAATCTTGGTATTCTGTACGAAGTTCTGTGCCGTGGTTATATTGAAAGGTAAACACCACGGCCAGTTTAATTGTATTTTCCGTGCGTTCGGTGCATTATCGCTGCATGTTACGATGCCCGCTTTGATATCGAGATTCAGTCGTTCGCGGCGACCTTGAGTGGTGACGTCATTTGGCTGGCAGTGGCATCCTCTTGTCAACGAAATTTAGACAGCAATGTTTGAGTTTTATAAATTAACGCAGCGTCTTCGTCGGCCTCTTTTCTCTTTCAACTTTGGTGCGGCTTGGATTGTGACGGCGTAACGTGTAATACCACTATGCCTAGACAATTTAATAAAGAGCTTCAGGTGAGCCAGTATTGAGGGTTTATATGTAATATTAATTCAATTGGGGTTTGTGTGTGTGAAATGTAACGATCGTGTGTGCGTGTGGCTCAGGCGGTACATGTTTGTGCCGGTAAATATACAAGCACGTGGTAAAATTATTTTGCAGTCAAGTTAAAGAAATAATGTTAGAGACAGTTTAAAATTTAAAAACATAAAAGAATTAAAGCACGTACGAAATTAATAATTGTGGTTCCATGAAGTCTGGTTATTAATTGAAATAGTTATAAATGTAGTAGCAGAGACCACGTGCTCGTCAGTCAATCATAATGTAAACTTAAACATGCAAGGTAACCCATAAAATTGTTTAAGCTTAATGTGTAATGATTTCTGTGTGACAAGGTGAAATTTCAAATTCAAATTAAAAGCCCGAAGGGTGATTTTGACCGGAGTTAATGACCGGCATTTGCGGTATTGAAATTATAGTGACGTGTGTGATCTGAGTGCTTTGACGAAGGAATGTTGGGGTGGTATGTGTATATATCTGAATTGAATATACAAGTATAATTTTCCGCAGGTTTCCCAGCTTTAGTCGGGAGGAAAGGGGTCCACGTGATGGGCACACTACATCTTCGCCCATCCGCAGAGCCTGCGTAAGAAACCCCAACGCCGTCACGAAATCCGACATCGCTTTTCATACACCACCGAAAATGCAGGGACATATTTAGTGCCAGCCGAAAGATCAGGTGGGAACTTTCCTTTATTTTATAAACTTCACACACGAAGTGCTCCGCATGTCATCGGGTAACACACACGCTAAAACCTATCGCTAGAAATTAGACTTATGTTTCAGAGTTAACATTACCGAACATGTTTTGTGAAAACATGCTAAAGTGTGGACACTGCTGACTGTGTTATGAATAACTTATAAGTATTGGTGTTTTGAATTTGCATAGAGTCAAGGGTTACCTTTGTATTATCTAAATATTTAATTCTATTACTGCAAAAGAGAAAACGAATTTAAAATTTTTTTTTGACAACATCCAGACCTAAAGAAAATGTAATACTCGGGGAGTACTTGCATCTGCCTGTCATATGACTTGTGATTCCTGCACGTTCCTATTCTTTCTCTTATTCTAAATTTAAAGGACCGTGATTTAATAATTTTTTTTTTGGTTTTGCTTACCTTTTCAGTTTATCATAGTTCTATAATATTCTTGTATTTAATTAACTTAACAAAATGAAGCGACATAATTTACCATTTAATTAACTAATAAATTACTACTCTTTTTTAATATTAAGTAACAAACTTAAACCTCGGTTTACTGTGATCACTGGTTTCAATTTAATGCGATTAATCCTAGTGATGGGGAACGGGTAGATGAAAGTACTTCTACACACTTAAGGAATAAGTTTCTTTGAATTTAATTATTAATTATTAATTTAATTATTATCGTATTATCTAATGATCATGAATTGTCTGCTCCAGATACTTATAATTATGTTAATAAATGGTTCCTGCATTACTAATGCAACACAAACAATTCTTTTGAAAGTAAAATACAAGAAGTACAAGTTTATAATAAAGATAATAAATTCAGTAGGTTGGCATGCCGTTATTCAATTGTTGGAAATACTTTGATATGTTCTTGTTGTAATTAAACCACCATGTGACTTTAAAGAGAGATCAGAATGGATGTCAAGAATTAAGAAAAACTCAAACAAAAATGATTGTAAAACTAATTGTTCAAAAAAAATATAAATAAAAACCTTGTTATTGTTGATCAAGTGTTTTCTTGCAAGACCTGTCACTATGGGCTCAGCATATTTTATTTCTATCTAGGCCACGCGCCTAGTCTTAAATATTAAGTTACGCCTTCCCAGAAATAAAGAAAACAATTCTTTGTTGAAGTTTAGAAGAAGGGTGTAAAAAATATTCTGGGACTGAGGGGGATTTTCAGTTCTGCGTACAGGACCGTGTGGGTCAATTATTTCAATAGAATTATAATATAGTGTAGTGCTTTTCGTGTAAGTTTAAGATATCCGCTTAGGGAATATAAAGACACTTCAAGATTGCGTGGAAGGTGTACGACTAATACACCTTATTAAATTGATACCCATATTCACCCTGAGATTGATAAAATTTACATATCAATTAATAATAAACTATTCTAGGGAAAATAATAAGCATTGTGTGTTTAACGTATTTGAGAAGAGGACGACAAGACGAAGAGGACGCCGGATGAAGAGGTCGCCGGACGAAGAGGACGCCGGACGAAGAGGACGCCGGACGAAGAGGACGCCAGGACGGGAGCGGCGGTAGGAAGCGGAGGATTTCACGTACTGAGGTTGTAGCCTCAATCAAGTAAAACCGATATATTATCGAACATTATAAACTATTATTGCAAATTACAATACATGACAATTTATAATAAAATATACCTCTTTAAAACTATATTTGTGGGTATAATAAATAATTTTTCATGTCCTCCATAATAGACTTGTTTGTGATTTTTACACACACACTATATCCTTATTAGTATAATAAAATTTGATCTGTTACATTAGGATATTTGGCGCGTGCCAACGTGTGGCTCGATTTTTTGCATTAGTTGTAAAAAGAAAATATTATTTGAGTGTGTATAGAATAAATTCATTGAACTAATTGTGTGTGCCGTTCTATGTTATCAGGGAGCGTAGATAAAAGTTTTAATACTCTCTCTTATCAGATATTTGTGCAATACTACGTAATTGTCTATGTAGAGGTTGAATTATTATTTGTGTTTGTGTTAGGTTAAGCTTGTTTACATTTGATTGAGATACTGGATTATAACAATAAATAACTTATAAACTGACAGTTATTCGTAAAAGTAGGTACTAAAAATATTGCCGTTACTATAAATAAAAAACTATAATATCTATTAAAATTATAAAATAAATAATCAATATGGCCGAAGGACTAGAATTACAGAATACATTAGCTGCATTATTAGCAAATATTCAGAAAATGTCAGAAGAGAATAGTGCAAATAAGGAAGAAATTAAAGCAAATATGCAAAAGCTCTCAGAAGAAAATAAAGCAACTAAAGGAGAAATTGCGAAACAGAATAAATCGCTTCTTGATGAGAATAAAAGTATCTATACAGCCGTTCATGACCAGCCAAAACAAAATAAACAAATATTAGAGTCAACAGAAAAACGAATAGGCGAAAAGGTAGAAATAATTCGCAGCAATATTGAAACCGCTTTAGAAGCAAGCAATTTTCGCATCAATGACTGTGAAGCTAAAATCACTGGGATAGAGGAACGAGTAGTTCAACACACATCTACGGTAAGTGAGCTTGTATCTGAACAAGATCAGCGGATACAGGAGCTGGAACAACAGCTGACCTGACTCCAGAGTACCTTGACAACAGCGAACCAGACCACGTTCATCTATAGAACTTTGGAAGAAAACAATTCGCAAGTAAAATTCTTCGGTAGGGACATCGAGAATCCACTTCGTTTTTTGAAGAACTGCCAGCGAGACATGGTCGAATAGGCGACAACCTGAGTGAGATGGATAAAATAAACTATGTAGTCAGAAGGTTAAAGGGTACTGCAGCTGAGTGGTTCACACTAGTACAAGATAAAATAGTTACATATCAAGATCTGGTACAACATTTTAAGGCGAGATACTGGAACAGCGAGATACAGCAAAACATACGCGTACAGCTGGAGTTTGGTAGGTATTCCAGTTTAAAAGGTTCTAAAGAAAATTATTTAATCCAACTCATATCTCGTGCAAAGTATCTAGAACCAGAAATGTCAGAGCCAGAGATGGTAAATAAATTAGCTCATCATTTCGGACGCGGTATTCAAATCGCTGTAATTACACAAGGTATTAAATCATTGGAGGAACTACTCCTATTGTTAACCAAATGGGATAATGTTGACAACCAAAATAATAATAGTAATAATAATGGCGAACCGGCTGGTAAACAATTTTAGCCACAACAACTACAAAAACAACATCAACAACAACAACCACAAAAATTTAAAAACAAACCTAATTTCCAAAAGTTCAATCAAAGAAATGTATCGGCAGTTACCGAAACAAGTACCAGCCACAAACAAACAAAAAACGAGTAGGGTTGCACGGCGTGAATCCGTGCGATAAATTGAAAATTAAAAATAAAACTAAGGACAAAATTAAGTTATAAAACGTACTGTAACAAACAACAGTGGCAAAAATCTTATGTGAACAATACTAGTGGTAAGAATGTATACATTGCTTCAGGCCTATATCCTGTTGACATTAGAGATGAATTATTATATAACAATTGTGTTGATGATAATGTGAAAAATGTTAGAAATAAGAATGATAATGATATTATTGTGAGAGCAAAAATTAATGGATGTGTCGGAAATGTATTATTCGATACTGGTGCGCAAATTTCTCTAATCAGCGAAAAATGTATTAACAAACATATACACCAATTTAAAAAAACACCGATCTTACCTGTCAACAATACAATCGTCACAACAGCCACAGGTGATTCACAAACTATTAATAAGTAAGCACTTATCACAATAAATTCAGAAGGAATGGTGTTCAGACTTTGTAACTGTACTTTAAATATTATAATGCGATACGCGCAGATGACGTCACGTTTTTCTTATCGGCCGCTGTCAGCCGGCACAGCGGGCGGTCGGTAGCGAATGTTTAGTTAGTCATTTATATCACTCCGAGCTGAGCACTCGTAATATTTCTCATCCAGCTGCGGCTTCTGGATTCATTATTTAGTCATTCATTATGTGCAACATGCACTAGTTAGACTTCTCGAGCTCTTTCTTATTCAACATGTCTTTGGACTTCATTATTAATTAATTTACGGGCGTCATGACGGGCAAACGCCTGCGCGTGTCAGCAATGGTTGTAAAATTTAACAGTTCTCAATAAAGGATTATGCTCAAACATTTATACAGTCCACTTCTATATACTTTCAAACCAGCCCTCTATATTTAGCGCTCCTGGAACAACTCGAGAAACTTCAAGAGCTTCCAGTACGCATCAAATGGTCCTCCAAACCGGATATCATTTTTGCCTTTCGAACAGCATTTGGTCCACGAATCCGGATCTTATTTTCACCTTACGGGCAACCATTTCAAAATATTTCATCTAATGAGCACAAAAAGCCTGTGTCCCGAACAAGCTTCAAATATAGCTTCAAATTCAAATGCTTTCAAATTAATATTGCTGGCCGTGGCATGTCCTTTGTCGCCGCAAAAGACCACCTGCAGCAGTGACACGCAAGATACAACAGAACGTCAGACCTGACACATCAGGAAACGGCATGGCAGTGACTCAGCAGCAGCAAATTCAACAACGGTAAATCACGCTGAGAAATGACGTCAACTTTCATCCGACCAGCACGAACAGGCGGGGCAACGACAACACAGGATTTACGGACGGGAACAGAGCGGAATCAACAGGACCGAAGCACTTCTGAACACGCCAGGATTCCACGTGATTATGAACTTTTTATATAATAAACTAAGTAACATTTTATATTCAATATACTATTAATGTTGCTTTTGTGCAAACACATATCGTTATATTTGAGCATATTTTCGTAACTGCTTAGTAATTCATTGAGAGTTCAAGTGCCAAGATAAGGCTATACATATTATTATTTAAAATTCATAATTTCAATAACGCTAATCGTTGTTTTTTATTAGAGATAATAAGTATATGATTGTAGTAAATAATGTATTAAGTTATTTAGCGATCGCTAGCTACCGCACTATAACCAAACTTTATCAAAATTACGTAAATTTTTCACCTGCTCTACGCTCAAATTCTTTAAATTATATTTTTAATTACAATCATGACGGATATGAAAGCTCTAATAAAAAAACGAGGCACTATTACAGCTTCGATATCCCGCGTGAACACGTTTGCAGATAATTTCGATCCGGAAACCAGCGATCATCACGCATTAAAAATAAGACTTCGGCATTTGATGGAATTATCCACCAAATACGATGATATACAATCTCAAATTGAATCCGATAACGCTGATTTCGCATTAGCAAATGATAGAGTCCAAACGGAGGACGATCTTTGCAGCATTGAATGCAAGTTGCAACACTTATTAGAGCAGGTGGAGCATATGAATCAAAAACCGCTGATTAACACCGAATTTACGCCTCTTAAAACTCCCCCTATACAATTGGAACCTATCAAATTGCCTCGGTTTTCAGGTAAAATTATTGAATGGCAACATTATTATAATATATTTCTCGAGTTGCTACACGCCAGAAACGATCTGACGAATATTCAAAAACTACATTACCTGCACTCATCATTAACTGATGAGGCGCTGAACGTGATAAAATCGTTGCCAATTACCCATGAGAACTACGCCGTAGCTATCGATCTTCTAAAAAATAGGTATGACAGTAAGTTGATTGTCTCAGCCCATCATGTGGGAAATGTTCTGGGTGTGCATTCGATTCAACAAGATTCCAGAACTAGCATTTCCAAATTTATTGACGAAATAACCGCTAATATTAATGCGTTAAACAACCTAAACATACCCGTAAATACATTTGAAATTATTCTTATTCATTATTTGGCCCAAAAACTAGATAGGTATACGCTTAGATTGTGGAAGGAAAGTTTATCGGAGGAACAATTCCCCAACTTTAATAATTTTATAAAATTTCTAAATTCACAGAGACAGCTTTTACAAAATCTCGATATCGAAACGGCTCCCACAAGCAAGATAAATGGTTGCGATAAGGCTCCTTATCGCCGGGCAATTAAAATGTTGAACACGGCCAAGGCCATATTTCACTCTCATGTCGGAAATAATCTATGCCACTTGTGTAAAGATAAACACAGAATCATTAATTGTCCACAATTTACAACGCTCACTGTACATGAGAAAAGAAACGTTATAATTAAAAATAAACTCTGTCTAAACTGCTTTCGTCCAGGTCACGATAGCATCCGCTGCCTATCCAAATTTTCTTGTAGAAAGTGCGCTAAACGTCATCATACCCTGATTCATATGCCTGACAAAGCCGAATCGTCCACCAACAACCAGTGTTCGCTGAAATTACAAGCAAACAAATCCATATTATTATCCACAGCAGTCTGTATGACTACTAATCGTTCAGGTAGAAACCAACCGGTTAGAATTTTGTTGGACTCCGGTTCCCAGGCTAACTTTTGTACCATGGATTTCGCCCGCCGTATGGGTTTGAAATTAATCAAATCTCAATTGCCCATAACGGGTATAAACAATTCGTTATCCCAAGCGGACTTCAGCACCCGAGTCAGGTTACAGTCTCGCTATAAAAAATTTGGTTTAAACATACATTGCGCTGTGCTTCCTAGCATCACCAATAATCTCCCCGCGGAATCATTTAATGTCACATCTTTAAATTTACCCAAGGGCATATGTTTAGCCGACCCACAACTCAACCTCTCGTCGCAAATCGACTTACTAATTGGTGCCCAATATTATCTGCAGTTAATTGAACCTACTAAATTTATCCGTGTCCCACATTTTCCCGTAATTCAGGAGACAAAACTAGGTTTCATTCTCGCAGGTAACTTTAATGTTGACATGACGAAACCGATTTCATCATTTATGGTACGTGATAATGATAGTGAACTTTCCTCGCAGCTTAGGGAATTTTGGAAGTTGGAGGACATTTCTGTTCGTAATATTTCCGCTGAGGATTCGGACTGTGAGAATCAGTGTCAAATACCGTCCGCAATGACGATGGCAGATTTGTGGTATCACTGCCTCGAAAGGCATACAGGTCTCATTTGGGCGATTCTCTACGCGGAGCTATCCGCCGGTTTCAGTCATTAGAACTTAAGTTCAAGCAGAACCCTGCCGTTTACAAAGGCTATAGCGAGTTCATGCGTGAATATTTAAATCTTGGTCACATGTCGCCACTTAATGAGTATGATTTGTCGCTTAATCATTCAGACACCTTTTATTTGCCTCACCACCCAGTATTTAAGGACTCCATCATAACTAGTAAGTTACGGGTTGTTTTCGACGGCTCCGCTAAGACGACAAATAATTTGTCCTTGAACGATACCCTAATGGTCGGTCCCAAAATCCAGCAGAACCTGTTCTCTATTATGACTCGATTCCGAACACACCGATACGTCCTTATCGCTGACATTGAACAAATGTATAAACAAATTCTAGTTAATCCGAAGGATTCTAATTTGCAGCGTATTGTCTGGCTAGACGCCCCGCATAAGGAGCTCCAACATTACGCTTTAAGGACAGTCACTTACGGGACTGCAAGTGCCTCCTTTTTGGCGACAAGATGTCTGGCTCAAGTAGCCCAAGAAAATAATTCCGAATACCCTGCAGCCTGCTCAGCCATAGCCAACGACCTTTACGTGGACGATCTCATGACGGGATCAGACGACCCGAACGTCCTAGCTAAGATAAAATTTGACATTACAAATTTACTAAGCCGGTATGGTTTTACCCTACATAAATGGATTTCAAATGACCACACCATTATGGCCTCTCGCGCTCACGTTTCCCATGATTTTAGCAAAAATCAAAATGTGCGTACATTGGGCATCCAATGGAACGTCAACGAAGACAGTTTTTTAAATACCGTTCAGAGGAATGTCAATGCTGCGGTGTTCAATAAAAGAAGTGTGTTGTCGGTCATTGCTGGGATCTACGACCCTTTGGGCCTCATTGTCCCCATTACATTTTGGTGCAAACATTTTGTACAACAATTATGGTTAGCGGGTTCCAGTTAGGACGAACCCTTATCAGGTTCATTGTCTGAGCAATGGCTCGAATTTTATTCTCAATTGGTCGCGGACACTCATTTTAAAATTTCGAGGTCTGTTAAGAGTCTAAATGATTATAAAATCATGTCATTACAGCTTCATGGATTCGCTGACGCGTCAGCAAAGGGTTACGCGTGCTGTATCTATGTGCGGGTGGTCTATTCGAACGGCGCCATATCGTCAAACCTGTTGTGTGCTAGGTCCAGGGTCGTCCCACAGAAACAGATAATGCTCCCCAGGCTTGAACTTTGCGCTTGCTTATTGCTGGCACAGTTAGCTTCTAAAGTAATAAACGCTGTCAACTATAATTTTGACGAATTATAATTTTATTCGGACTCGATGATAGCCTTGCATTGGATCCATCAACAATCTTCCCGTTGGAAAGTGTTTGTCGCTAACCATGTCGCTGAAATACAGCGTCTTACTAACCGCAAAACTTGGCACCATGTAGCATCACTGGACAATCCCGCCGACATTTTATCGCGCGGTTGCCTCCCTCGCATTTTACATAACCACACGCAATGGTGGCATGGCCCGTCCTGGTTATTACATGAGTCATCATCATGGCCCGTCAGTGCCTTCGATACTCATTCTCCCTGTACTTGTCCCGATCTTGATCAAGAACGGCGCAAATAGGCCCAAACTTCACTAATCGTCGCTTCATCCACCTCTAGTTATGTCGAAAATCACTCATCACTCACGAGACTCATTCGTGTTTTCTCATATTGCCGTAGGTTTATTCGTAACTCTAGGCTCCCCGTTGCAGACAGGGAAACTTCCTTTCTCTCAGCTCAGGAGTTGCACGATACTCTTTTGACCTTTATTCGTCAGTCTCAACAATTGCATTTTGGCATTGAGGTTAAGGAGCTTACGTAACATCGCTGCATCCCAAACAGCAGTAAGATTCTCTCACTCAACCCCTTCCTTGATGATTCAGGTATATTGTGTGTGGGTGGACGTCTGCAGCTCTCCCAACTTGATTACGCTAGGAAACATCAAATAATTTTACACCCGCATTCTCATCTCACCAAGTTAATCATAGAATATGAACATCTTCGTTTATTGCACTCTGGCGTACAATTATCCCAGTTTTCTTTGAGACAGAAATATTGGATTGTTAACGATAAGTCCTATATACGCTCGGCAATACATAAATGTATTACTTGTTTCCGCTACTGTGCTAGAGGTGCGAACCAATTACTTGGTCAACTACCCCCTTCTAGGGCCACGCCGCCGGCTAGGCCATTTTCCCAAGTTGCGGTGGATTACGCCGGTCCCGTACTTATACGTCATGGCGGGCAGCGCTCAAAATCGACGTGAAAAGCGTATATTGCGTTATTCGTATGCATGTGCACTAAGGCTATTCATTTAGAATTGGTATCTGATGTTACTTCAGACGCTTTTATTGCAGCTTTAAAACGGTTCATCGCCCGTAGGGGCATTCCCACTCAATTATTTTCGGACAATGGAACGAATTTTCGTCGTACTAGCAGCACATTGCACGAATTGTACAGTCTTTTTGAAATCCAAAGGATTTGAACAAGCTACACAGGAGTTTATCGGTTCCCAGGGTATAAAGTGGTCCTTTATTCCACCCTCGGCCCCTCATTTCGGTGGTTTGTGGGAAAGCGGTGTAAAGAGTGTGAAATTTCATTTACGTCGCGTGATTGGCGGCACCGTTTTGAGTTTCGAGGAGTATGCTACCATTTTAAATCAAATTGAGGCTTGCCTTAATTCACGACCTCTATTTTCTATATCAAATGATTCTAGGGACCCTAAAACTTTAACTCCCGCTCATTTCCTGATCGGCTCTCCACTCACGGCTCTCCCGGAGCCCGACTATGCCCAAGTCAGTATTAGTCGTTTGGGCAGGTGACAACTGCTCCAAAGATTCACACAATCCTTCTGGAAACGATGGTCCAAAGACTATTTGCACCAGTTGCAACAACGCAACAAATGGCGCATCACTTTAAGGAATTTAAATATTGGACAGCTTGTCCTCATTTTAGACGATAATTCCCCCCCCCCCACTGCAATGGAAACGAGGGGTAATTATTAATGTTTTTGCGGGTCAGGACTCCATAGTGCGCGTTGCTGAAGTTCGCACCGCACAGAGTAGCCCACACTACGTCGACCCATCCATAAGTTGTGCCCCCTTCCGGTGGCATCAGACTAATTAGCATTATCATGCATCATTGTTGTGAACATTTATATGTTTTTTATTGGTTGTTTGTATTGTATTATTATTAAGTTTTTATTATTGTATTCCTATGTATCATTATTATGTTATTGAATTTTTGTGACTATTATTATGCTATTATGTACTATTAATTATTCATAATTTGTGATTATGGTCTCCAAGTCGCGTTATTGAAATAAAACTTATAGTTTTACCTTATTTCCTTTCCATCTTGCGACTTCGTTATATGTCATACACGACATGTCTCGGGAAACATGTTCCCATCTTCAGGTTTAAAAACCTTTCGTTCTCACATGAAGAAATTGTCAACGTAAATGAAAACTTCTACTAACATAATTAAAAACACACTACATTAATAACGTACCGCGCGAAGAATCAGTGCGCACTGTTCGGGTTCATAATCGCAACTGTTGATTTCTCATTCGTCTATAATCTAATAAACATGTTGTAACGCAGTATCGTACAAGCTGTTCGAGTTAAGCGACAATTGATCGTTGAGTACTAGGTTTTTTTGTGTTCTCGATGCTTTGTAGATTTCGATTTCTTCTAAAGAGCTCATAATTCGCCCTTTGTTGCAAATATGTAATGGTTTCAAATTTTTGGCGCAACTAGTGTATCTGTGGTTATTATTAATCAAATGTAACGTGAAGTTGGAGGTAGTATATCTAATGCTGCCCTTCGGTATGTGTTCACGAAATCTATCTTTAAATTTTCTCCCTGTCTGGCCAATGTAAAACATGTCACAATCATCGCACACAATTTTATACACACCCGAGTTATTTTCAAGTTCTGAATGTTTATTATGTCTGAAGAAATTCCGCAAGTTATTCGTGGTTTTAAAAAATACATTAATGTTTAGTTTTTTAAATTCGTTTTTTATAATGTGTGGAAGAAGATTAGTATATTCAGTCGCGATGAAAGCGTTCTCTGTATTATTAGATATAATCACTTTATTTGCTTTGGATTTGTGTTTACGAATTAGTTTGTCTATAATTGTGTCTTTCTATCCATTCCTTACGGAAATGACTTTGACAGTGTTTATCTCTTCCTTCAGGTCTTCTTGGCTTAGTGGGAATGACAATAATCTGTGTACGAAAGCATTGAAGGAAGCCAATTTTTGTGTGTATGGGTGATATGAATCTGCATAAATAACCGTGTCTGTAGTTGTGGGTTTTCTGTATATCCCAAATTTAAAAGAATCGGTGCATTACTTGATGCATACGTCCATAAAATTTAAGCTAATATATGTCTCTGTTTCCATAGTAAATTTAATGTTACCGTTTATATTGTTCATGTGTTTGAGCATTATATCGATTTGTCTATTTGTGCCGTTGAATATTATAAAAGTGTCATCAACGTATCGGGTGTATGAAATGATAAGTTCGTGCAATTTGTTATGAGCAGACAAAAGATATTTATTTTCGTAATAATTAAGGTATATTTCTGCCAATAGACCACTGAGCGGGGAACCCATCGCTAATCCTTCTTTCTGCTCGAAAAACTTGTTATCAAAAGTAAAATAATTTTGTTGTAATATGACTCGTAACAATGACAATAGTTCTTGAATTTGCTGCTGGCTTAAAACTGCGGCATTAATCAAGTTGGTTTGAAGTATGTTTATAGTCTCATTTACCGGTATGTTAGTGTATAAATTGGTAATGTCAAACGAGACTAGTTTATAGTTCGGGTCAAAATTGACGTTCCTTATGTTGTTTATAAATTCCAGGCTATTCTTTACGCTATGAATCTTTGTTAGTTTAATACTATTTTTTAAAATGAGTTGTAGTTTTTTAGCTACTATATAACTAGGCGCAGATGTGTAATTAACTAAGGGTCGTATGGGCATTTGTTCTTTGTGTATTTTGGGCAAGCCAGTGAATATGGGGGCACGCGGTTTCATCTGTTTAATCTGACGTCTAGTGTCTTTGTCAAACAACGTTGTGCATTCATTAATAACGGAGTTTAATCGTTTTGTGTATTTTGTAGTGGCGTCGTTCTTCAGGCGTTCAGTGTTGTTGCAAGTAATGAAAAAGGGTTACTGATTCTTCGCGCGGTACGTTATTAATGTAGTGTGTTTTTAATTATGTTAGTAAAAGTTTTTATTTTCGTTGACAATTTCTTCATGTGAGAACGAAAGGTTTTTAAACCTGAAGATGGGAACATGTTTCCCGAAACATGTCGTGTATGACATATAACGAAGTCGCAAGATGGAAAGGAAATAAGGTAAAACTATAAGTTTTATTAATTATTACGTCAATCGTTATGTATTATATATACGCATATTATACATTTTACATCTTTTCGGATATGTCTATTTTACTGCTATGTATCATTGAATTTGATATCATTATATCAATACTATGCATGTACATTATTATGTTCTTTCTCTATTGTATTTACCATGGTTATGTATTTTAAATTGTTAGTCTACTATTATTGTATTACTATATTGAGTCAGTTTTGAGGATGTTTTCTTTATATAAATTAAAGGATGTTGCTTATTTTCTGTTAAAGATTAAATGTATGTATTTACCAAACATATGTTAATGTTTCAAAGAAGATTATGTTAGTTATATAAGCACTTTCATTTTTAACATGAGCTTTAGTTTGTATCTGTTCAGTGCAGAAATTGTTTTGTTTTACTTTGAGTTTGCTCTGATACCTTAATTAATTTTGTTATTTACAAATTTCTTATGTCAGAGACTATTTACTTTAACCAAAGGTCAATTTATTTAATGTGTAAAGATTTCAAGTATTTTATGTATTTTCTTTGTATACAATATTTGATATAATTGTGATTTACGTTTCACACCATAAATTAAATTCCAAAATCGCCCCGATTTTGTGCGGGCAGTATGTTCAGACTTTGTAACTGTACTTTAAATATAATGCGATACGCGCAGATGACGTCACGTTTTTCTTATCGGCCGCTGTCAGCCGGCACAGCGGGCGGTCGGTAGCGAATTTTTAGTTAGTCATTTATATCACTCCGAGCTGAGCACTCGTAATATTTCTCATCCAGTCGCGGCTTCTGGATTCATTATTTAGTCATTCATTATGTGCAACATGCACTAGTTAGACTTCTCGAGCTCTTTCTTATTCAACATGTCTTTCGACTTCATTATTAATTAATTTACGGGCGTCATGACGGGCAAACATCTGCGCGTGACAGCAATGGTTGTAAAATTTAACAGTTCTCAATAAAGGATTATGCTCAAACATTTATACAGTCCACCTCTATATACTTTCAGACCAGCCATCTATATTTAGCGCTCCTGGAACAACTCGAGAAACTTCAAGAGCTTCCAGTACGAAGGAATGGAATTGGAAATACCCGTTCTTATAGTCAAAAATCTAGTGTATGACGTTATAGTAGGCACTGACACCTTAAAGAAAATACACGCTACAATTGATTTCACTAATAAAACGCTAGAATGAACAGTTAAAAATACAAAACATAAAATTAATTTTGGTTATTCGCTCAGTAAAGTAAGTCAAAATGACAATGCTGCTGATCGATATAGGCCCGTTGAAATACAGAAGCCAGCTGTTAATCGCTTAGATAAGATAGCAACTAACGGTAGAGCGCCCGATAAGGAGATAACAGATGGTCAACGAAAACAAATAAATAATATTTTAAATAAATATGAATCGATTTTCAAAACACAGCACACATTTACCAACGTTTATGAACATAAAATATAAGTTAGCGAAGAGAATACATTTATAATAAAAACATATCCGACCCCATTACATTATCAGCAACAAGTTGAAGGAGAAATAAATAAAACGTTAGAGAATAATATTATTCAACGAGCAGATGTTAATTTTTTAAACCTAATGGTGGTGGTTAAGAAAAAAAATAACGACACACGCATCTGCTTAGGTATGCGAAATCTTAATAATATAACACAAAAATGTTACGATTGTGCTCCCAGCGTGGAACATTTGTTTGTAAAATGTCAAGGAGTAAAATACATGTCGTGTCATGAACTAAAAAGTGGGTTTTGGCAGATCCCTTTAGCCAAAAAATGTCGGAAATTCACACCCTTTTTATATAAATATAAATGTTACCAGTTTAAGGTATTACCTTTTGGTTTGGTTACCAGCCTAGCCGCTATGGTTAAGTGTCTTGAATTGGCATTAGGGCCGGAGGTCGACGATTTTGTAAGTGTGTTTGTTGACGACATACATATTATATCGAAGTCGTTCGAGGAACATATGCAGCACCTGGATATCGTTTTCGGCAAGTTAAGAGATGCGAACCTTGCGCTAAACTTAGAAAAATGTGAATTTGGAAAATCACAAATAAAGTTCCTCGGGCACATTATTTCTGCGGATGGTGTTAGCACTGACTCGGAGAAAATTCAGGCCATTACGGAATATCCAAATCCAACAAAAGCGAAAGATATCAGGGCGTTCCTTGGATTGACTGGATATTTTCGCCGTTTGACACCGGAATATTCTAAAACCATAGAACCGCTGCTGGAATTGTTAAGGAAGAACACCAAATGGAGATGGGAAGAGCGATATGAGGCAGCTTTCAACGCTACAAAAGAATTATACAGCAAGAACTTACACGTGTTCCACCCGGAAAAAGAAAGAACGTATGTGCTCAACTGTGATGCTTCAGACTACGTGATCAGTGGTGTGTTGTATCAACGGAATTATAAAGGAGGACATAAGGTAATTGCACATGTAAATAGATCTTTAAAAGAAGCCGAAAGAAATTATTTTACGTCTGAAAAAGAGATTCTTGCAATTGTGTATTGTATCAGTAAAATTAGATATTACCTGGTTGGTCAACACTTTGAAATTCTCTCAGATAATCAGGCTATATCTTTCATGTTTAATTGTAAACTGGCCAATGCGCGGATATCGCGTTGGATCATGGCGATCCAAGAATACGATTTCAGCATCAAGTATTGTAAAGCCAGTGAGAATAAAACTGCTGATACTCTAAGTAGATATCCCCCCCATCATCGAAGAACAGTACTCCTCGACCAGGTGTGAAATTCAAATTCTAGCAGTCAAGTATACATTACCAGATAACGTAAGAAATAGATTAAATTGATAAATCTTGAACAACAGAAGGACGTAAAATTAAGAAAAATTAGTGAAGAAATACAAAGGCAAGACATCCAGAAATACAGAATCGGTACAGGGATGTACTGTATAAAATAATCGACGAACAATGAAAGATTATGGTCCCTGATGATCTCGTAGAAGATTTAACTTGGGCTTGTCATGAAAGTCTTGCTCATGCTGGAGCTTATAAATGTTTATATCTGTTGATTAGTATGTTGGGGATGCACTGAGACAGGAAGTGGTTCGGGATTCTCCCGGCCAACTGATCCCGAACCATTTCCTGTCTCAGTGCCTCCCCAACGTACCTAGATCGTGAGCCACTTCCTGTTTCAGCACAGGCTTCCTGATTCAGGAGCCCCTCCAACTTTCATCGTGTGCTTTGTATTCTCTTCTTCTTCTTGGTTCTTCTTCTCCTTCTCCTTGATTGGGCTTGTCATGAAAGTCTTGCTCATGCTGGAGCTTATAAATGTTATTTGGCGATGAGGGAAGACTTCGTATGGTTGAACATGGCAAGGAAAGTTAAGTTTATTTTGCGAACATGTCACATATGCCAGACAGCTAAATACCCAAATCAACACACCTATGTGGAGATGGGTAACATCATTACCATGAATAAGAATTATTTACTGTGTATCGATTTTTTAGATCCACTACCACGTGCTGCAAAGGGTATGAAGAACCTGGTTGTTTTCACAGATGCATTTTCTAAGAAAGTAAGTTTATATGCAATTGGACGACCTACCACGATGGCAGTATTAAATGTTATATTAAATAAATACATTCCGAAATATGGTCCGGTGAAGAAAATTCTATCTGACCAGGGTAAGCAATTCACCAACAAGAAGTGGCAGTCCGAATTAGAGAAGCACAATATACAGACAGTGTTGACAGCAATCCGGAGACCGCAAGGTAACCTCGCCGAAAGGGTCAACAGGGAGTTAGGGCGTCTGTTCCGCACTTATTGTAATACCAACCAGAGTAGGTGGCCGGATTATCTCGAGTTTTTCGAGGCGTCCATCAATGGGAATTACAATGACACGACAGGATTTACACCTAACGAACTACAAACCGGGGAGATGACAAAGCGTGTCTAGGATGGGTGCATCAGGAGGATTGCAACGCAGAATTTGCTTATTCCAAATTTGGTTAAAAAGATAGAAGCTAGGAGACGCATTAAAAAGTGTGCCGAAGAACGGACGGAGAAATTTAATGCAGATCACAAACTGGTAACGTTAAAAACGGGAGAGAAGGTACTGCTGCGAGCTTTAAATGTAGGCCACAGGGAAGATAATACTGCAGACAAATTCTTTAGATTATACAACGGTCCATATATTTTATCGGAACAAGTTTGTTTTTTTACAATAGGGCTGTCAAAGTGACAGTTGAGGAATGTGATTGATAGAAGCTATTCATTTATTTTGATTTTTGAAGTTATTATGATATTATTTGGATGATTATTATTATTGGGAGGAAGTTATGTCAATTTAGGTTAGGAAGAGAAAAAAATAAATAAAAATTTTATATTCCATATAAAAAATTTTTATTTTACACGTGGTGGGGATAATGCTGCAACGGAACACAGGATGATAAGCTATGTTGTTTGTATCAGAGCACATGGATGACGAGCATTTTCATTTTAAATTGGTTTTATGTAATACCTTGTCTTTTAGCCGTAAGTTTTGTACTTAGAAATGGATAAGCATGTAGGGTATACCAAATTCTTCATAAAAAGATGTTCTTTATTGTCATGTATTTTTTGAGTGAATTTGTGCGCGTGTGCGGATGTGATAACGTGTGATCGCTATATTTTCCGCGGTAATTAACCGATCGACGTGAAACTTTGACAATGAATTATTTATGTAAATAGGTTCAAATTATGTGTACTCTATGATTCATAACTATTTTAGAAATATGGTTTTTTAAGTAGGAAAAACTCAATTTTAAACACTTATCATTAATAGGGTCTTAAAAATTTGTAGATAATTCAATGCAAGTTATTGCATATTTATACAAACTCTTTCTGGAAAAGTTTATATCTGTTGAAAGCATCAATCATATGACTTGGGTTTAGCCAATCGGAAAACACTAAATTCAGTAACATTCATTCTCTGTAGAGTAAAGATCGACACAGTCTGTCTGTAGCAGTTGCTAGGTGATCTTGTGCTCGTGCGTGAGCGAGTTTTCCTCGAGCAAACATAGAAAAGTATAACTTAACATAATCCTTGGTATTCTGTACGAAGTTCCGCGGATAGAACCGTGTGGGTCAATTATTTAAATAGAATTATAATATAGTATAGTGCTTTTCGTGTAAGTTTAAGATATCTGCTTACGGAATATAAAGACACTTTAAGATTGCGTGGAAGGTGTACGACTAATACACCTTATTAAATTGATACCCATATTCACCCTGAGATTGATAAAATTTACATATCAATTAATAATAAACTATTCTAGGGAAAATAATAAGCATTGTGTGTTTAAATTATTTGAGAAGAGGACGACAAGACCAAGAGGACGCCGGATGAAGAGGACGCCGGACGAAGAGGACGCCAGAACGAAGAGGACGCCAGGAAGGAGTGACGCTGTAGAAGAGGACGCCAGGACGGGAGCGGCGGTACGAAGCGGAGGATTGCACGTACTGAGGTCGTAGCCTCAATCAAGTAAAACCGATATATTATCGAACATTATAAACTATTATTGCAAATTACAATACATGACAATTTATAATAAAATATACCTCTTTAAAACTATATTTGTGGGTATAATAAATAATTTTTCATGTCCTCCATAATAGACTTGTTTGTGATTTTTACACACACACTATATCCTTATTAGTATAATAAAATTTGATCTGTTACATTAGGATATTTGGCGCGTGCCAACGTGTGGCTCGATTTTTTGCATTAGTTGTAAAAAGAAAATATTATTTGAGTGTGTATAGAATAAATTCATTGAACTAATTGTGTGTGCCGTTCTATGTTATCAGGGAGCGTAGATAAAAGTTTTAATACTCTCTCTTATCAGATATTTGTGCAATACTACGTAATTGTCTATGTAGAGGTTGAATTATTATTTGTGTTTGTGTTAGGTTAAGCTTGTTTACATTTGATTGAGATACTGGATTATAACAATAAATAACTTATAAACTGACAGTTATTCGTAAAAGTAGGTACTAAAAATATTGCCGTTACTATAAATAAAAAACTATAATATCTATTAAAATTATAAAATAAATAATCAATATGGCCGAAGGACTAGAATTACAGAATACATTAGCTGCATTATTAGCAAATATTCAGAAAATGTCAGAAGAGAATAGTGCAAATAAGGAAGAAATTAAAGCAAATATGCAAAAGCTCTCAGAAGAAAATAAAGCAACTAAAGGAGAAACTGCAAAACAGAATAAATTGCTTCATGATGAGAATAAAAGTATCTATACAGCCGTTCATGACCAGCCAAAACAAAATAAACAGATATTAGAGTCAACAGAAAAACGAATAGGCGAAAAGGTAGAAATAATTCGCAGCAATTTTGAAACCGCTTTAGAAGCAAACAATTTTCGCATCAATGACTGTGAAGCTAAAATCACTGGGATAGAGGAACGAGTAGTTCAACACACATCTACGGTAAGTGAGCTTGTAGCTGAACAAGATCAGCGGATACAGGAGCTGGAACAAAAGCTGATCCGACTCCAGAGTACCTTGACAACAGCGAACCAGACCACGTTCATCTATAGAACTTTGGAAGAAAAAAATTCGCAAGTAAAATTCTTCGGTAGGGACATCGAGAATCCACTTCGTTTTTTGAAGAACTGCCAGCGAGACATTGACGAATAAGCGACAACCTGAGTGAGATGGATAAAATAAACTATGTAGTCAGAAGGTTAAAGAGTACTGCAGCTGAGTGGTTCACACTACTACGAGATACAATAGTTACATATCAAGATCTGGTACAACATTTTAAGGCGAGATACTGGAACAGCGAGATACAGCAAAACATACGCGTACAGCTGGAGTTTGGTAGGTATTCCAGTTTAAAAGGTTCTAAAGAAAATTATTTAATCCAACTCATATCTCGTGCAAAGTATCTAGAACCAGAAATGTCAGAGCCAGAGATGGTAAATAAATTAGCTCATCATTTCGGACGCGGTATTCAAATCGCTGTAATTACACAAGGTATTAAATCATTGGAGGAACTACTCCTATTGTTAACCAAATGGGATAATGTTGACAACCAAAATAATAATAGTAATAATAATAGCGAACCGGCTGGTAAACAATTTTAGCCACAACAACTACAAAAACCAACATCAACAACAATAACCACAAAAATTTAAAAACAAACCTAATTTCCAAAAGTTCAATCAAAGAAATGTATCGGCAGTTACCGAAACAAGTACCAGCCACAAACAAACAAAAAACGAGTAGGATTGCACGGCGTGAATCCGTGCGATAAATTGAAAATTATAAATAAAACTAAGGACAAAATTACAAATAAAACGTACTGTAAAAAACAACAGTGTCAAAACTGTCAAAACTGGCAGGTCTTGTTGTTTAAGACCTGAAGATGTCAGTAATGACGAAAAGCTTAGTCGAACAATAAAAAATTATAGCAGTTAGCAAATTCATAAAAGAAATAACAGTGTCAAAAATCTTATGTGAACAATACTAGTGGTAAGAATGTATACATTGCTTCAGCCCTATATCCTGTTGACAGTAGAGATGAATTAATATATAACAATTGTGTTGATGATGATGTGAAAAATGTTAGAAGTAAGAATGATAATGATATTATTGTGAGAGCAAAAATGAATGGATGTGTCGGAAATGTATTATTCTATAATGGTGCGCAAATTTCTCTAATCAGCGAAAAATGTATTAACAAACGAATACACCAATTTAAAAATACACCGATCTTACCTGTCAACAATACAATCGTCACAACAGCCACAGGTGATTAACAAACTATTAATAAGCAAGCACTTATCACAATAAATTCAGAAGGAATGGAATTGGAAATACCCGTTCTTATAGTCAAAAATCTAGTGTATGACGTTATAGTAGGCACTGACACCTTAAAGAAAATACACGCTACAATTGATTTCACTAATAAAACGCTAGAATGAACAGTTAAAAATACAAAACATAAAATTAATTTTGGTTATTCGCTCAGTAAAGTAAGTCAAAATGACAATGCTGCTGATCGATATAGGCCCGTTGAAATACAGAAGCCAGCTGTTAATCGCTTAGATAAGATAGCAACTAACGGTAGAGCGCCCGATAAGGAGATAACAGATGGTCAACGAAAACAAATAAATAATATTTTAAATAAATATGAATCGATTTTCAAAACACAGCACACATTTACCAACGTTTATGAACATAAAATATAAGTTAGCGACGAGAATACATTTATAATAAAAACATATCCGACCCCATTACATTATCAGCAACAAGTTGAAGGAGAAATAAATAAAACGTTAGAGAATAATATTATTCAACGAGCAGATGTTAATTTTTTAAACCTAATGGTGGTGGTTAAGAAAAAAAATAACGACACACGCATCTGCTTAGGTATGCGAAATCTTAATAATATAACACAAAAATGTTACGATTGTGCTCCCAGCGTGGAACATTTGTTTGTAAAATGTCAAGGAGTAAAATACATGTCGTGTCATGAACTAAAAAGTGGGTTTTGGCAGATCCCTTTAGCCAAAAAATGTCGGAAATTCACACCCTTTTTATATAAATATAAATGTTACCAGTTTAAGGTATTACCTTTTGGTTTGGTTACCAGCCTAGCCGCTATGGTTAAGTGTCTTGAATTGGCATTAGGGCCGGAGGTCGACGATTTTGTAAGTGTGTTTGTTGACGACATACATATTATATCGAAGTCGTTCGAGGAACATATGCAGCACCTGGATATCGTTTTCGGCAAGTTAAGAGATGCGAACCTTGCGCTAAACTTAGAAAAATGTGAATTTGGAAAATCACAAATAAAGTTCCTCGGGCACATTATTTCTGCGGATGGTGTTAGCACTGACTCGGAGAAAATTCAGGCCATTACGGAATATCCAAATCCAACAAAAGCGAAAGATATCAGGGCGTTCCTTGGATTGACTGGATATTTTCGCCGTTTGACACCGGAATATTCTAAAACCATAGAACCGCTGCTGGAATTGTTAAGGAAGAACACCAAATGGAGATGGGAAGAGCGATATGAGGCAGCTTTCAACGCTACAAAAGAATTATACAGCAAGAACTTACACGTGTTCCACCCGGAAAAAGAAAGAACGTATGTGCTCAACTGTGATGCTTCAGACTACGTGATCAGTGGTGTGTTGTATCAACGGAATTATAAAGGAGGACATAAGGTAATTGCACATGTAAATAGATCTTTAAAAGAAGCCGAAAGAAATTATTTTACGTCTGAAAAAGAGATTCTTGCAATTGTGTATTGTATCAGTAAAATTAGATATTACCTGGTTGGTCAACACTTTGAAATTCTCTCAGATAATCAGGCTATATCTTTCATGTTTAATTGTAAACTGGCCAATGCGCGGATATCGCGTTGGATCATGGCGATCCAAGAATACGATTTCAGCATCAAGTATTGTAAAGCCAGTGAGAATAAAACTGCTGATACTCTAAGTAGATATCCCCCCCATCATCGAAGAACAGTACTCCTCGACCAGGTGTGAAATTCAAATTCTAGCAGTCAAGTATACATTACCAGATAACGTAAGAAATAGATTAAATTGATAAATCTTGAACAACAGAAGGACGTAAAATTAAGAAAAATTAGTGAAGAAATACAAAGGCAAGACATCCAGAAATACAGAATCGGTACAGGGATGTACTGTATAAAATAATCGACGAACAATGAAAGATTATGGTCCCTGATGATCTCGTAGAAGATTTAACTTGGGCTTGTCATGAAAGTCTTGCTCATGCTGGAGCTTATAAATGTTTATATCTGTTGATTAGTATGTTGGGGATGCACTGAGACAGGAAGTGGTTCGGGATTCTCCCGGCCAACTGATCCCGAACCATTTCCTGTCTCAGTGCCTCCCCAACGTACCTAGATCGTGAGCCACTTCCTGTTTCAGCACAGGCTTCCTGATTCAGGAGCCCCTCCAACTTTCATCGTGTGCTTTGTATTCTCTTCTTCTTCTTGGTTCTTCTTCTCCTTCTCCTTGATTGGGCTTGTCATGAAAGTCTTGCTCATGCTGGAGCTTATAAATGTTATTTGGCGATGAGGGAAGACTTCGTATGGTTGAACATGGCAAGGAAAGTTAAGTTTATTTTGCGAACATGTCACATATGCCAGACAGCTAAATACCCAAATCAACACACCTATGTGGAGATGGGTAACATCATTACCATGAATAAGAATTATTTACTGTGTATCGATTTTTTAGATCCACTACCACGTGCTGCAAAGGGTATGAAGAACCTGGTTGTTTTCACAGATGCATTTTCTAAGAAAGTAAGTTTATATGCAATTGGACGACCTACCACGATGGCAGTATTAAATGTTATATTAAATAAATACATTCCGAAATATGGTCCGGTGAAGAAAATTCTATCTGACCAGGGTAAGCAATTCACCAACAAGAAGTGGCAGTCCGAATTAGAGAAGCACAATATACAGACAGTGTTGACAGCAATCCGGAGACCGCAAGGTAACCTCGCCGAAAGGGTCAACAGGGAGTTAGGGCGTCTGTTCCGCACTTATTGTAATACCAACCAGAGTAGGTGGCCGGATTATCTCGAGTTTTTCGAGGCGTCCATCAATGGGAATTACAATGACACGACAGGATTTACACCTAACGAACTACAAACCGGGGAGATGACAAAGCGTGTCTAGGATGGGTGCATCAGGAGGATTGCAACGCAGAATTTGCTTATTCCAAATTTGGTTAAAAAGATAGAAGCTAGGAGACGCATTAAAAAGTGTGCCGAAGAACGGACGGAGAAATTTAATGCAGATCACAAACTGGTAACGTTAAAAACGGGAGAGAAGGTACTGCTGCGAGCTTTAAATGTAGGCCACAGGGAAGATAATACTGCAGACAAATTCTTTAGATTATACAACGGTCCATATATTTTATCGGAACAAGTTTGTTTTTTTACAATAGGGCTGTCAAAGTGACAGTTGAGGAATGTGATTGATAGAAGCTATTCATTTATTTTGATTTTTGAAGTTATTATGATATTATTTGGATGATTATTATTATTGGGAGGAAGTTATGTCAATTTAGGTTAGGAAGAGAAAAAAATAAATAAAAATTTTATATTCCATATAAAAAATTTTTATTTTACACGTGGTGGGGATAATGCTGCAACGGAACACAGGATGATAAGCTATGTTGTTTGTATCAGAGCACATGGATGACGAGCATTTTCATTTTAAATTGGTTTTATGTAATACCTTGTCTTTTAGCCGTAAGTTTTGTACTTAGAAATGGATAAGCATGTAGGGTATACCAAATTCTTCATAAAAAGATGTTCTTTATTGTCATGTATTTTTTGAGTGAATTTGTGCGCGTGTGCGGATGTGATAACGTGTGATCGCTATATTTTCCGCGGTAATTAACCGATCGACGTGAAACTTTGACAATGAATTATTTATGTAAATAGGTTCAAATTATGTGTACTCTATGATTCATAACTATTTTAGAAATATGGTTTTTTAAGTAGGAAAAACTCAATTTTAAACACTTATCATTAATAGGGTCTTAAAAATTTGTAGATAATTCAATGCAAGTTATTGCATATTTATACAAACTCTTTCTGGAAAAGTTTATATCTGTTGAAAGCATCAATCATATGACTTGGGTTTAGCCAATCGGAAAACACTAAATTCAGTAACATTCATTCTCTGTAGAGTAAAGATCGACACAGTCTGTCTGTAGCAGTTGCTAGGTGATCTTGTGCTCGTGCGTGAGCGAGTTTTCCTCGAGCAAACATAGAAAAGTATAACTTAACATAATCCTTGGTATTCTGTACGAAGTTCCGCGGATAGAACCGTGTGGGTCAATTATTTAAATAGAATTATAATATAGTATAGTGCTTTTCGTGTAAGTTTAAGATATCTGCTTACGGAATATAAAGACACTTTAAGATTGCGTGGAAGGTGTACGACTAATACACCTTATTAAATTGATACCCATATTCACCCTGAGATTGATAAAATTTACATATCAATTAATAATAAACTATTCTAGGGAAAATAATAAGCATTGTGTGTTTAAATTATTTGAGAAGAGGACGACAAGACCAAGAGGACGCCGGATGAAGAGGACGCCGGACGAAGAGGACGCCAGAACGAAGAGGACGCCAGGAAGGAGTGACGCTGTAGAAGAGGACGCCAGGACGGGAGCGGCGGTACGAAGCGGAGGATTGCACGTACTGAGGTCGTAGCCTCAATCAAGTAAAACCGATATATTATCGAACATTATAAACTATTATTGCAAATTACAATACATGACAATTTATAATAAAATATACCTCTTTAAAACTATATTTGTGGGTATAATAAATAATTTTTCATGTCCTCCATAATAGACTTGTTTGTGATTTTTACACACACACTATATCCTTATTAGTATAATAAAATTTGATCTGTTACATTAGGATACTTGGCGCGTGCCAACGTGTGGCACAATTTTTTGCATTAGTTGTAAAAAGAAAATATTATTTGAGTGTGTATAGAATAAATTCATTGAACTAATTGTGTGTGCCGTTCTATGTTATCAGGGAGCGTAGATAAAAGTTTTAATACTCTCTCTTATCAGATATTTGTGCAATACTACGTAATTGTCTATGTAGAGGTTGAATTATTATTTGTGTTTGTGTTAGGTTAAGCTTGTTTACATTTGATTGAGATACTGGATTATAACAATAAATAACTTATAAACTGACAGTTATTCGTAAAAGTAGGTACTAAAAATATTGCCGTTACTATAAATAAAAAACTATAATATCTATTAAAATTATAAAATAAATAATCAATATGGCCGAAGGACTAGAATTACAGAATACATTAGCTGCATTATTAGCAAATATTCAGAAAATGTCAGAAGAGAATAGTGCAAATAAGGAAGAAATTAAAGCAAATATGCAAAAGCTCTCAGAAGAAAATAAAGCAACTAAAGGAGAAACTGCAAAACAGAATAAATTGCTTCATGATGAGAATAAAAGTATCTATACAGCCGTTCATGACCAGCCAAAACAAAATAAACAGATATTAGAGTCAACAGAAAAACGAATAGGCGAAAAGGTAGAAATAATTCGCAGCAATTTTGAAACCGCTTTAGAAGCAAACAATTTTCGCATCAATGACTGTGAAGCTAAAATCACTGGGATAGAGGAACGAGTAGTTCAACACACATCTACGGTAAGTGAGCTTGTAGCTGAACAAGATCAGCGGATACAGGAGCTGGAACAAAAGCTGATCCGACTCCAGAGTACCTTGACAACAGCGAACCAGACCACGTTCATCTATAGAACTTTGGAAGAAAAAAATTCGCAAGTAAAATTCTTCGGTAGGGACATCGAGAATCCACTTCGTTTTTTGAAGAACTGCCAGCGAGACATTGACGAATAAGCGACAACCTGAGTGAGATGGATAAAATAAACTATGTAGTCAGAAGGTTAAAGAGTACTGCAGCTGAGTGGTTCACACTACTACGAGATACAATAGTTACATATCAAGATCTGGTACAACATTTTAAGGCGAGATACTGGAACAGCGAGATACAGCAAAACATACGCGTACAGCTGGAGTTTGGTAGGTATTCCAGTTTAAAAGGTTCTAAAGAAAATTATTTAATCCAACTCATATCTCGTGCAAAGTATCTAGAACCAGAAATGTCAGAGCCAGAGATGGTAAATAAATTAGCTCATCATTTCGGACGCGGTATTCAAATCGCTGTAATTACACAAGGTATTAAATCATTGGAGGAACTACTCCTATTGTTAACCAAATGGGATAATGTTGACAACCAAAATAATAATAGTAATAATAATAGCGAACCGGCTGGTAAACAATTTTAGCCACAACAACTACAAAAACCAACATCAACAACAATAACCACAAAAATTTAAAAACAAACCTAATTTCCAAAAGTTCAATCAAAGAAATGTATCGGCAGTTACCGAAACAAGTACCAGCCACAAACAAACAAAAAACGAGTAGGATTGCACGGCGTGAATCCGTGCGATAAATTGAAAATTATAAATAAAACTAAGGACAAAATTACAAATAAAACGTACTGTAAAAAACAACAGTGTCAAAACTATCAAAACTGGCAGGTCTTGTTGTTTAAGACCTGAAGATGTCAGTAATGACGAAAAGCTTAGACGAACAATAAAAAATTATAGCAGTTAGCAAATTCATAAAAGAAATAACAGTGTCAAAAATCTTATGTGAACAATACTAGTGGTAAGAATGTATACATTGCTTCAGCCCTATATCCTGTTGACAGTAGAGATGAATTAATATATAACAATTGTGTTGATGATGATATGAAAAATGTTTGAAGTAAGAATGATAATGATATTATTGTGAGAGCAAAAATGAATGGATGTGTCGGAAATGTATTATTCGATACTGGTGCGCAAATTTCTCTAATCAGCGAAAAATGTATTAACAAACGAATACACCAATTTAAAAATACACCGATCTTACCTGTCAACAATACAATCGTCACAACAGCCACAGGTGATTAACAAACTATTAATAAGCAAGCACTTATCACAATAAATTCAGAAGGAATGGAATTGGAAATACCCGTTCTTATAGTCAAAAATCTAGTGTATGACGTTATAGTAGGCACTGACACCTTAAAGAAAATACACGCTACAATTGATTTCACTAATAAAACGCTAGAATGAACAGTTAAAAATACAAAACATAAAATTAATTTTGGTTATTCGCTCAGTAAAGTAAGTCAAAATGACAGTGCTGCTGATCGATGTAGGCCCGTTGAAATACAGAAGCCAGCTGTTAATCGCTTAGATAAGATAGCAACTAACGGTAGAGCGCCCGATAAGGAGATAACAGATGGTCAACGAAAACAAATAAATAATATTTTAAATAAATATGAATCGATTTTCAAAACACAGCACACATTTACCAACGTTTATGAACATAAAATATAAGTTAGCGACGAGAATACATTTATAATAAAAACATATCCGACCCCATTACATTATCAGCAACAAGTTGAAGGAGAAATAAATAAAACGTTAGAGAATAATATTATTCAACGAGCAGATGTTAATTTTTTAAACTTAATGGTGGTGGTTAAGAAAAAAAAATAACGACACACGCATCTGCTTAGGTATGCGAAATCTTAATAATATAACACAAAAATGTTACGATTGTGCTCCCAGCGTGGAACATTTGTTTGTAAAATGTCAAGGAGTAAAATACATGTCGTGTCATGAACTAAAAAGTGGGTTTTGGCAGATCCCTTTAGCCAAAAAATGTCGGAAATTCACACCCTTTTTATATAAATATAAATGTTACCAGTTTAAGGTATTACCTTTTGGTTTGGTTACCAGCCTAGCCGCTATGGTTAAGTGTCTTGAATTGGCATTAGGGCCGGAGGTCGACGATTTTGTAAGTGTGTTTGTTGACGACATACATATTATATCGAAGTCGTTCGAGGAACATATGCAGCACCTGGATATCGTTTTCGGCAAGTTAAGAGATGCGAACCTTGCGCTAAACTTAGAAAAATGTGAATTTGGAAAATCACAAATAAAGTTCCTCGGGCACATTATTTCTGCGGATGGTGTTAGCACTGACTCGGAGAAAATTCAGGCCATTACGGAATATCCAAATCCAACAAAAGCGAAAGATATCAGGGCGTTCCTTGGATTGACTGGATATTTTCGCCGTTTCACACCGGAATATTCTAAAACCATAGAACCGCTGCTGGAATTGTTAAGGAAGAACACCAAATGGAGATGGGAAGAGCGATATGAGGCAGCTTTCAACGCTACAAAAGAATTATACAGCAAGAACTTACACGTGTTCTACCCGGAAAAAGAAAGAACGTATGTGCTCAACTGTGATGCTTCACACTACGCGATCGGTGGTGTGTTGTATCAACGGAATTATAAAGGAGGACATAAGGTAATTGCACATGTAAATAGATCTTTAAAAGAAGCCGAAAGAAATTATTTTACGTCTGAAAAAGAGATTCTTGCAATTGTGTATTGCATCAGTAAAATTAGATATTACCTGGTTGGTCAACACTTTGAAATTCTCTCAGATAATCAGGTTTTATCTTTCATGTTTAATTGTAAACTGGCCAATGCGCGGATATCGCGTTGGATCATGGCGATCCAAGAATACGATTTCAGCATCAAGTATTGTAAAGCCAGTGAGAATAAAACTGCTGATACTCTAAGTAGATATCCCCCCCATCATCGAAGAACAGTACTCCTCGACCAGGTGTGAAATTCAAATTCTAGCAGTCAAGTATACATTACCAGATAACGTAAGAAATAGATTAAATTGATAAATCTTGAACAACAGAAGGACGTAAAATTAAGAAAAATTAGTGAAGAAATACAAAGGCAAGACATCCAGAAATACAGAATCGGTACAGGGATGTACTGTATAAAATAATCGACGAACAATGAAAGATTATGGTCCCTGATGATCTCGTAGAAGATTTCACTTGGGCTTGTCATGAAAGTCTTGCTCATGCTGGAGCTTATAAATGTTTATATCTGTTGATTAGTATGTTGGGGATGCACTGAGACAGGAAGTGGTTCGGGATTCTCCCGGCCAACTGATCCCGAACCATTTCCTGTCTCAGTGCCACCCCAACGTACCTAGATCGTGAGCCACTTCCTGTTTCAGCACAGGCTTCCTGATTCAGGAGCCCCTCCAACTTTCATCGTGTGCTTTGTATTCTCTTCTTCTTCTTGGTTCTTCTTCTCCTTCTCCTTGAATCTTCTTCTCCTTGGTTCTTCTTCTCCTTGATTCTGCTTCTCCTAAAACGCTTTCTGAATCGGGATTCTCCTGTGTGTGGTGGGGGGGATTGTGTGGGTGTTGGTTGGCTGGTTGTTTACCTCCTGTTGGTTTGTGTGTGTTTCGGTCGGGCTTCGGGTCGGGTTCGGGTTCGGTTCGAGTTCGCGTTCGGTCTCGTTTTCTTGTTGGTGCTGTGTTGTCCCTTGGAGAATGTAGTTGTGCGGTGTGAAGTTGTTTCTGTTCAGTGGTTGAAGAAGAGGTGTTGCTCCGTCGCCGTCCGCCGCGAGACTGATCTTTGTCGGTGCTTCGTCTCGTTTATGTAACGGAGGTAGTGATGGAAAGGGGAAGTTGTGGTGGTTAGGAATGTTGTGTTGGGGGAAATGGGATTGTGTTGGGGGAAACGATGCGAGTGTACCTGTTTTCGGACTTACGATTCCGTTGGTCGTCGTCGCTGCTCCTCCTCCTCCTCCTCGTAGAGCTGTTGAAAAAGAAGAGGTGTTGCTTCGTTGCCGTCCGCCGCGAGACTGATCGCGGAAAGTGCCGTATCAGTACGGGAATGAGGAAGTCGCGGAGTGAGACATTACGACAGGTCAGGAAATCGTTCCCGTATATAAACGAGGTCGCGCCAGTCGTTCCGCTCATTCTTGTACCGACGGTCGACAGAGCAACACTTCCCCTTCCATCACTACCGCCGTTATAAATACGCGACGAATGGCGGACCGCAATCCGTCTCGCGGCGGACGGCGACGGAGCAACACCACTTCTTCTTCAACAGCGCTACGAGGAGGAAGAGGAGGAGGAGAAGGAGCAGCAGCGACGACCAACGGAATCGTAAGTCCGAAAACAGGTACACTCGCATCGTTTCCCCCAACACAATCCTATTTCCCCCACTACCACGAAGTCCCCCTTCCATCACTACCTCCGTTAGTGATCTCGCATCGTTTCCCCCAACAAAATCTTATTTCCCCCACTACCACAAAATCCCCCTTCCATCACTACCTCCGTTATATAAACGAGACGAAGCACCGACAAAGATCAGTCTCGCGGCGTACGGCGACGGAGCAACACCTCTTCTTCAACTACCGAACAGAACCAACTTTACACCCCACAACTACACACTCTCCAAGGGACAACACAGCACCAACAAGAGAACGAGACCGAACCCGAACCCGAACCGAAAAACACAAGAACCAACAGAAGATAAACAACCAACACCCACACAACCCCCCCCCACACACACAACACACAGGAGAATCCCGATTCAGGAAGCTTTTCAGGAGAAGCAGAACCAAGGAGAAGAAGAACCAAGGAGAAAAAGAACCAAGAAGAAGAAGAAAAAGAAGGACCAAGAAGAAGAAGAGAATACAAAGCCCACGATGAAAGTTGGAGGGGCTCCTGAAACAGGAAGCCTATGCTGAAACAGGAAGTGGCTCACGATCTAGGTCCGTTGGGGAGGACACTGAGACAGGAAGTGGTTCGGGATCAGCTGGCCGGGAGAATCGCGAACCACTTCCTGTCTCAGTGTCCTCCCCAACATACTACTCTGTTGAAAGCATCAAACATGTGACTTGGGTTTAGCCAATCGGAAAACACTAAATTCAGTAACATTCATTCTCTGTAGGGTAACGATCGACACAGTCTGTCGGTAGCAGTTGCTAGGTGATCTTGTGCTCGTGCGTGAGCGAGTTTTCCTCGAGCGAACATAGAAAAGTATAACTTAACATAATCCTTGGTATTCTGTACGAAGTTCTGCATACAGAACCGAGTGGATCAATTATTTAAATAAAATTATAATAGTATACTGCTTTTCGTGTAAGTTTAAGATATCCGCTTAGGGAATATAAAGACACTTTAAGATTGCGTGGAAGGTGTACGACTAATACACCTTATTAAATTGATACCGATATTCACCCTGAGATTAATAAAATTTACATATCAATTAATAATAAACTATTCTAAGGAAAATAATAAGCATTGTGTGTTTAAAGTATTTGAGAAGAGGACGACAAGACGAAGAGGACGCCGCACGAAGAGGACGCCAGGACGGGAGCGGCGGTAGGAAGCGGAGGATTGCACGTACTGAGGTCGTAGCCTCAATCAAGTAAAACCGATATATTATCGAACATTATAAACTATTGTTGCAAATTACAATACATGACAATTTATAATACAATTTACCTCTTTAAAACTATATTTGTGTGTATAATAAATAATTTTTCATCTCATCCATAATACTTGTTTGTGATTTTTACACACATATTATACCCTTATCAGTATAATAAAATTTGATCTGTTGCTAAAACATAAAATTAATTAAACTTATTTTCATGTTTATTATAATTGATAATAATTTTTATTAATAATGGAGTCCTTTATTGATTACATAGCTTCCGAAACATGAAAACAAAAGTTGAAATTAACAAAAATTAAATACAATGCCTTTTTGAAACAATTTTGGACTTGGGAATTGAGTAGGTTTACCACTAACCCCTCGATATACTGAAAATACTATAAAGCTATTTACAATATGTTGTGAGCAGCTGACCAGTGTGGATTGTGCTTGTTCTTGTTGTAAAACCACGTGATGTAGTTTCTACTTATGGTTTGTATCCAAATAAAAATCTTACAGTGTGGCTCACCCAGATTTTACACTGGCTCATACCCAGCCCACCCCTTTTATAATAATAAAGTCTTCACTGTTTACCCATTATCAGGCTTAACACATTCTCTCACAATTTTTTCATATTCCATCCTCCTGTACCAAATTTGTTTTATGCACACAAATAATGTTGATTTTCATTCGTAATGAGTGATTCAGAGTGATTGGTTTCACCGATTTTCAATCATTATTGTGCCGGCCGTTTTACGAGCCGGCGATTAAATACGGTATATTTTTTTTTATTATAGACATTATATTATAACGCACAATCAGTTTAGCGGTTACTGCGTTTAACGTTAAGCGGAACGGCGAAATTTACAAGGCGCTGCGGTACACGCCACGCGCCCTATCGGTCGCCTTGATGCAGCAATTGAGTAATGCGCATTTTAATACGTTTTCTCCTGTCTCGCTTGGTCAGCCACAAAAGTAACATCAAGTAACCACTTCGACAGAGTGAAGTCTTTTGTTTGGAATTCTATCATCTATCATGAGTAGATAAACACACACAAAACTGCGATAAGTTACATTAATATATATATTATGAGTATCGTAAATAAAAAATTAATACAGCAAGTGTGAAAGATAGTAAATAATTTTACAACCTCGTGGCGAGGATTTCAAAAGCAATCAGTGTCCTATATATGTAGCTAAAGTATTCAAATAACCAAGTTAAGTAATTAAGAGACAATAATTGTCGTTATCAATGTAATGGTGTAAAATTCTGCTATTTTGGCGGATGTGATAGTTTTTTTTAAATGTAATTACACGTGTATGCAGATATAGACAGGTTAAAGTGTGTCAAACGTTTGCCCACATAAGCAGAATCATGCTTAAGAATATTATGTTGGTTTTTAGAGGTGTCTTAAAAATTTTACTAAAACAAATCAAGTATAAGTTAAAGGGGTTACGAGTTGGCCAGTTTAAATTGTGATATACGATTATACCCAATGTACGTGACGCCTTATAGAGGGAGAAAAAGTGTTGGGACCTGTCCTAATTATTTGTGTATGCGCAGGGCCCCTGGTCTTAGACGTGGACGCTGCCTCAGGATGACCATCTCCACCTGAACGTATAATAAAGGGCTTTCGACTTCGCCTGTCGTAGAGGACAACAACCAACATGACCTAGTCCAACCAACACTCACCCTGGAACTGGTAACCTCAACAACACCAGGTGACCTCAAACCATTATTATAATTAATTAAATCTACATAGACACCCGAATCTGTGCTGTTAACAACTTATCGCTTTCGTGGTGCACGAGTGATACAGTCTCAAATTTGATCATCTTTAAAACGTTTTAATCAGGCCCCACTTTAAATAGACAGAATTGTGCGCGGATTTTATTGATAATGTAATAACTTGGTATTCAGTGTAAGCCCGGGGGCTGGCAGGTATCCAAGGTCTATCAAATTTAATTCAATCAGTATTTTCTTTCTAGTTTCCAGTAAAGGGGGGGGTATTTCCGTCTAGGTAAGGGGGAGTTCTGTGTGTGACAGGATGAAAACTCACCGGCTGGTAGGTTAGCTGTAACTCCTGTCAACATAGTTCAGTCTACCACTGTCAGTTCACAAATTTAAATTACATTTTTTTGGGGGTTTATGTAAGGGTTATAAGCGTCTAATTCAGTAACAGTCCGGCCTCTGCTTAATCCTGTATAGGCAGCCTTGTATGCAGACACAGGCATGCTCCAGGCTGAGGAACATGTTGGTCCCCGGGCCAATCCAGTTTTCTTAATATATTACATAACTGATCAGGACATTTTATTATTGTAAAAATTTTCTTAAACGCTATCGTTAAATTATTAAGCATTAATTAATCCTCATTAAAATTATTAATCATTATCTCAGCCAATTCTCAATTACAGTTCCGGCCAAAGGAAAGATGGTGGCTCACCGTCTTTCCTATGTATCATCCTCAGTTAAATTTTCTGACTCGTTGTTTCTCATTTTACCAAATTTAAGACTTCTTTAATGTTACATCTGGCATTTTGGGCAGTCCAGATTCGTGGGAGAACTAGTGACACTTTTATACTTTCAGATGTCTGCAGAGATATGTCAATAAAAATAAAAGGTGGGTACATAGGCGAGTGCCTCTGTTTTTTTTTAAACTTATAAGCGTGTTGGGTATCGATATAGCGAGACTTAGAATGTGGATGTGACGGAGATATATATTTATACTTTTTGTGATTTATGTTAGTGTCACCTTTTGTGGGGTATGTACGGGGCAGGTTTATTTACACCAAAAATAATTGCATTATAAAAAAGAAAACAATTGTTTTAGAGATATATATAATAATAGTTATTTGGGATTTATGTTTGTGTCATTTTGTGGGGTATGCTCGGGGAAAATTTATACACAAATTTTGAAATTATAAAAACAAGGAATACAATTGGTACACGATATATTACACACTCAAGAATCAATAAATGTTATTGTTAAGTTGTATCAGAGAGTTTGATTGCAAGGCCCGTCACCCTGGACCTGGCGCCTTTTTAGCTTCTCTAGGCTTATGCATAGTTTTAAATAACTAGTGGCCCCTCTTCAAAAAAAAAAAAAAAAAACTCAACAAAAAAAATTTTCAAAAAATTAAAAAAAAACAATTTTTTTTATAAGGCATAAAAAATCCAAAGAGGGGTTACATTGTGACCATCGCAGCATAGCACATGTTAAAAACTAATTACAGTAGAACCTCACTAATTTGTCAGCTATGGGACCAATGGGATGACGAATTAGTGAAACAGACGAATTAATAAGGGAGTAAGAAACAGATCCATTAAAGACAATATAAAATGTTTTATTACAACACTAGCAATGTACAGTACTAATGTTATGCTTGAACATATTTATTGCTGGAAATTTTCAAACTCAAACAAGTTTGAAAAAATCTGTAATTTGGTTCTGTTTTTTCTGTCGACCATACTTTCCAAGAGCCAAATTACTTATTGGGCATAGTGAAATTGTTTTAGGCAGTTGTGCTTCATTTTAGTCGTTGTACCACTTGATTGCTGTAGTCAGTGATTGAATAGCCTCCTTGTAAGAGATTGCAGATTTTATTGGCTGGGGATCTTGTTCATAATTCTGTATTTTCTGTGATCAATGTCCAGATCCTTTTCACGAAGTGCCAAATTTTGTAAAAAGGACAACACTACACTTATTGTTTCACAGTACACAAGTAAGAAATACCCATTCTCGGAACCGATACCTCCCACAATCCGTTCTCCAGGCTATTATTAGAACCCCGACCATAATCAGCACATTTCTGGTTTACCCTGTCTATAGTTAGAGCTATATATTACCCACTTGTTAATAATAAAAAAAAAAGCTTGAGTGAGTGGCGAGTTACAGAGGAGACTAATTAGTGGGTGACGAAGTAGTGAGGTTGCACTGTATTCACATAAAAGAATCGTAATCTGTGTAGTGTGCAATAAATGAATATTTGTTCCGTGAAGTTCATTCACTGACTACAAATAATTTAAAGTATTTTTCTTGATATCTAATAATTTTAACAAAATTTATTGGAAATAGTCAATAAACTTAAATACATAATGAGTATTTTTTTTGTGAAGTGTTAGATAAAATATAATACTGCAAATATATTAATAATCTTATATCAAACAAATGTAAATATAATATTCTTCATAATAATTACATACTAATACTCATAATATTTCTTTACTTTGCTTTAATAATTACCTTACTATTTCCATTTGCACATATACAGGTCCTGATGATGACAATAAATTTTGTCGAAATGTTGACACGCATGTTTAGAATTATGTGTAGTCAATTGCCAAACCTCGTAAAACTCTCATCATTTGTAGTAGTATATTACGTGAGGCGTGACAAAGGGCCTATCTACAGATTTTGAGTCAGTGTCCATGAAATTTTTTGATTCCTTTTGCTATCGCTTCCTAAAAAGTTCTAGAACAAAGTTAAGGAAACATTTTGGCCTGCTCTCACACCTAAAGGGTTGAAAATATGAAACGACGCGAGGATGCATTTTGAAGCCCTGGAATTAGGTACTTATAGGTTTTGGGGGGCACTGATTACAATTCTGATGTCCAAAATTATTTTTGATGCAAAGGATAGTTTTTAAAGGGTTTGAGCAGATTATAATCAGAGGGTGTTAAGTATTAAACTTCGCGAGAATGCCGGTCAAAGCCTCAAAAGGGAGTACGTATAGGTTTTTAGGGGTGCTGATTACGATTTTGACGTCAAGAGATATACCCGATGCGAGGGTTAGACTTGAAAGGGTTGAAAACTACCCCAAAGCGTTGAAAACATGAAACAACGGGAGGATGTACTTTGAAGTCCTGAAATTGGGTACCTACAGGTTTTGGGGATGTTTAACCTACAATTACTTAAAAATCACAACATTAATAATATTTAACAAAATATTACAACCCTTGCACAATAACGAACAACTCCGACGGTCAGCTGATGCTCCAAAAAACACGTGTCAGCTGTAAGCAGTGTGCATCAGGTAGGGCATCAGGCCTCTTCTGGTCTCCACTAGAGGGACCGTGTTTTTAGCGGTCATAATTCAAAATTCAGTCGAAAAAAATATATATTTCATCCATGCTTATAAAATTTAATCAAAGAAAAGTCGAACCATAAACATTATATAATTTTATTAAATTAAATATTTCATTGATATAACGAACCAGCAGAACAGACTGTGACAAATTGCAACAGATATTATTTTGTTTACAATAGACATTAAAAAATAATAATGATACTTAATTTTATTGTCAATTTGAAAAAATTTAGTTTAGTATAAATTAATAGGCTCTCAGGACCACACCCGAATATATAACGTACGATAACAAACTAACTGTTGGAGCGCGTTTACATTTTTGGTCATCAGTTTGGTTTACAGTGTTCGGTCAATTTTTAAGAAAAAAATTTCAAACAAAATGAATTTTGTAGCACATTTAAAGAGCTACAACTTTTGACGTATGCACTATAGTCAAAAAACCTACTGTACACTAGATATTTTGTCTAGAAGTTAAAAATGTTTTACACGATGTCGGCAAAATACACTTTTAAACTCCTGTAACTAATCGAGTTTTAGTCGTAAAGGAATGAAACAAAATTCATATTTTTTTTATAACCTTTATTTTTTTCATATCGAGTTTTCGATAAAACGCATTGTTACTGAGATATTTAGTAAAAAAAAGGAGAGTTTGGTAAAAATCCAAAAACTTGAATTTTCTTAAAAAGTTACGCGTTACTGTACAACAATACATATAAGCTTCAACAAATTTGAGGACGCTGCTAATATAATAGACAACCGAAAACTACAGTATCAAGGCTTAACATGCATTTTCGACAAATTTTTTTTAATTTCTTGGAAAAAATTGCAGAAATTATGATATTTTCCTACATAACTTCGTTTACTTTTTAAGCTACACAAGTGATTAAACCATCATTTTTCAGGAAATTAACAAAGCTTGTATTTGATGCTTATTTGGTTACGATCAAACCATTTTTCGATGAGTTAGGCCTATATCAGTTTTAAGCACGTGATTTGATCAAAGAAAGGTGAATTGCCATTTTTTTTTTGGAGATAACGAAACCAAACAAAGTGGAAAATGTTCGTCTGTTAATGAACTTTAATTGTGATTTATACAAATGTTTTGCAAAATAGCGTCGTTTTTTAGTTATTTGCAGATTATTGTTAACAAACGCGTTTTTGGCAAAATTTTTGAACCCTTGTAACTCGCAAACAACGCATTTTTTCGATAACGTGTATAGCACCTTTTTTACTTAGAAATTGATTCTCTATCGATTCCCGGGGTTAATTAAATATTATTGTTTAATCCCCGGAAAAGAGGTAAAAACAATCCCTAAAAAGAGCGAGCCAACAAATTTCCTTAACTTTATTCTATAACCTTTTATGAAGAAATTCAAAAAAAATCAAAAGGATCTATAGACTCTGACTCAAAATCGGCAGAAAATTCCTCACGTAATAGACAAAAAATTGCATTTTTGTGAAGTTACTTATGATCCACTGATTAACTGAATAGCAACATATGCATTGTACGTACAAGTAAAGTAAAGAATATTTAAATTGCAAATTATGATAATGAATTAACACTTACTGAAACTATGATTGCAGCACCAATTTTTACTTCATCTGGATAACTGGCTCTGTCCACCTGCTGACTGATTAGATTATCCTAAAATTTTTGACAACTGAAATACTGAAATATCATGCCGAAACAAAGCTCTGCATTGAGATCATTTGAATACCAGTGTTATCCTCTTTCCTGTTCTTAATTATCATTTTAAGTACTTTCATATCTGTGTGTGTGTGTGTGTGTGTGTGTGTGTGTGTGTGTGTGTGTGTGTGTGTGTGTGTGTGTGTGTGTGTGTGTGTGTGTGTGTGTGTGTGTGTGTGTGTGTGTGTGTGTGTGTGTGTGTGTGTGTGTGTGTGTGTGTGTGTGTGTGTGTGTGTGTGTGTGTGTGTGTGGACAGTAGCACTACAATGAGAATTGGTACTATGGCCACTTGTATTTTAATTAATTTATTCTCCCCACTGTGGTCTGCAGAATAATAAAATGATGGCTGACCTATAATTCACATACAATACAATGCATTAACATATTTGACGGTACAATCGTATTTCATAATTCAAAAAACTAACCTGTCCAGCAATCAGCAATGCAAATTATGCAACAAATTTCCTGGTTATATTTCCGCATTTAAACACGATCCTTTACACTTATCAATGTACAAACTTTGTAAGCACAACCTAATAAGGCAGTATTAGTTCTTGAAATGATTAAGTAATTGGATTCTGTCTAATGTGTAATAATATTCTGTATTAAATATCTCATACTATACATTCAGATATGTAAGATATTTCAAAATTAAAGCTTCATTGTTACTACCCCTTGATAACAAGGGCATGTACAAAATTCGTTTTGGAATGTGTGTGTGTGTGTGTGAGACAGACAGACAGACAGACAGACAGAGAGGCAGAGAGAGAGAGAGAGAGAGAGAGAGAGAGAGAGAGAGAGAGAGAGAGCTTGTTTTTAACAACAAATTTATTGTCACTCACATACATGCAGAAAAAATTATTGTAAACCGTAAAACGGGGTGAATAGGAACAGCGCAGTGAATAGGAACGAAACTTTGTAAAAGCACAAAAATATTCCCTAATTATATACACAAAAGAATTTTTCGTTCCCAATTTTTTTTTCAGTTGGCTAACATGGTAACAATCTGGGAAATTATGTTTCATGTGGTTGGCAACACTGTATGTTTCTTTTCAAGAGTTGAAACCACGTGCAACAAAAACCTCAATTTTTAACCTCTGCAGACCGTCTTTTGTAAGTATAAACCTACTATTATTATAGGCTTAACGTTTATATATTTAGGATAAGTATAGACCTGTACAACATGTTATATAATATAATATGTTATATCTTACTTGTTGTTGAAACTTTTCATACCAATTATTTATTGAAGTGAAAACTTCTATAGGCACGTTGGGCGATTTTTGGATGGGTAAAATCTTATGAGTTCGCGTCACCGACATGCTAATGCCAACATGATAATGTCGGCATGCTAATGTTAACAGTATATCTGTAGCTATAAGTATGACGTGTTGCGCGTGGCCAGCAGTGAAAGTATAGATTATACTTGTGTGTAATACTATTATTTATACTATTTAACACACTTCTATCGTTTACGTACTTTATTTTGGAGTTTCTTACACTGCCGAATTTGCTATCGCGTGTTCGATCCCTAGCGCGATTTTTGGATGGGTAAAATCTTATGAGTTCGCGTCACCGACATGCAAATGCTAACAGTATATCTGTAGCTATAAGTATGACGTGTTGCGCGTGGCCAGCAGTGAAAGTATAGATTATACTTGTGTGTAATACTATTATACTACAATTATATTATACAATTGTAATACTATTTATACTATTTAACACACTTTTATCGTTTACGTACTTTTTTTGGAGTTTCTTACGCTGCCGAATTTGCTATCGCGTGTTCGATCCCTAGCGCGATTTCGGCTTTCCGTATTAACAATTAACGCAATACTTATGATCTATTTTACATTATTTTTATTCTTATTAATTATTTATACTATATTATATGATATTTACATAATTGTTATTTGTCCGTCTGGCTGTTAACTTAGGGTTTTTCGTCATGTCTAATGTCGAAGTATGTATTTTTAATAGTTTTTTTATTATTGTAAGATTGTAACATTAGTGCTCTGTATATGTATATAAGTAAAGTTAAATTGACTACGTGGAAAGTTTAATGTGTGTATACTGTGCATTGTTTAAATTGTGTTTTAGTTTGATCATTATTTTAAATGTTCAAATGTAGGATCACTGTGCAGTACAAAAGTGAGTACTAAATATGTTAATATTTTTATATAGAAAAATGAATAACATAAACAAAGCATGTATTTTCAAATATTTCCAATATTCGTATCAATATTTCCGTTTAAAAATTTGATATTATTTATTTTTTATTTTTGATATTTGACCTCTGCCATACATCATGCAATGAGTATTTCATAGTGGCTTAGGAGTTATCTTACTAGCGTGGTAAAACAAATTTCTAGTTGTTCGATAGTATTTTTGCCGCGGATTTTAAAATTAGAAATTATATAAAATTTTATAATAATTTTAGATTTGTGTGTTGAATTTTGAAAATATGGTTACTAATTCAAAATTATTTTTTATTAGCTTATATTATCGAAATTTTGGATTATGTAAATTAAGTTGTATTTATATTTTGTACTGGGCTTGCGCAGCCCATCATATGTTTTGATTAATAAGTAAACCATATAAAAATGTATATAATTGTTGCTCGGAGTGCCGATAGATGTGAAAACCAGACTGATGTTAATGATTTTAATTTACAAAAAATTTTAATTTTTGATACTACAATTAATTTGAATATCCAAAAAAACCACTGTTATTTCATAGTTTTAAGTTTTCACTTCTGTCGGCAGTCCTCAATGACTGCCTATTTTTAATTTTTTTTTTTTGTGATGTCATGAGTTTGATATTTGCGGGGTGATTCGGAACGCTCCTTTTAGGTGTTCCGATTCACCCCGTAGATTGTGTTCATGATTTTTTTACATCCATAGAGTAATACTTTTTATGTTATGGATTGAAGTACATACTATAATAATTATTTACTGTAATAATTTGTTTTTTTGAAGGTTAAGGTGTTTAACTGAAGTTGCGATGCCTCGAAAATATGTAAGTGTGGGCATCAAGAAGTACAAGGACCCCAATACTGAAACTATAATAAAGGCTATCGAGGACTTAAATAATGGAATGAGTTTTAGAAAATGTTCTGAAAAGAACAACTTGTCTGTAACTACGTTACACAGACACTTCAAAACTGGAAGTACATTGAAAAAAAGAGGGGGGCAGACGACATTGACTGCCGAAGAAGAGGCAGTGTTGGTGGATCGACTTAAAGTGTGTAGTGACTGGGGGTACCCTGTCGACTCGCTAACTCTTAGGTTACTAGTAAAAGATTTTCTTGAGCGGCAAGGGAAGCAAGTGCATAAATTCAAAGACAACACACCTGGCCCTGATTTTGTAGCTTCATTTTTAAATCGCCACAAAGAGTCTCTGTCTGCTCGAATGCGCCAGAATATAAAAAGTTCACGGGCAGCAGTTTTGCCAGAGGTAATAAATTCATATTTTGATGAGCTTGAAAATGAATTGAAAGATGTTCCTCCTAGTAACATCATAAATTATGATGATACCAACCTCTGCGACGATCCAGGTAAACGCAAACTCATTTTCAGACGTGGTTGTAAATACCCAGAAAGGGTGATTAATTCTTTAAAGGCATCAACATCAGTAATGTTTGCCGCAACAGGAGAAGGAAAGATTTTGCCTCCATATGTGGTGTACAAGGCTCAGCAACTCTATGAGAGCTGGAGGGAAGGAGGGCCGAAAAACTCAAGGTACAACCGCACCAAGCCGGGGTGGTTCGACAGCTTTTGTTTCCAGGACTGGGTCGAGTCAGTTGTAATCCCCTTATTCAAGAATGTCGAGGGACCTAAATTCCTCATCGGGGATAATTTGGCGTCACACTTATCAGTTGGTGTTATAAAACTCTGTGATGAAAAGAATATCAGGTTCGTTTTTCTGCCAAGCAATTCCACCCACATGACGCAACCATTAGATGTGGCTTTCTTCAGGCCCATGAAGTTTCTTGGTGCCAGATTGTGGAGGAATGGAAGAAGGGAAGTTGAAGAGGGTAGGAATCTGTGCCTAAAGATAAATTTCCATCCTTACTGAGAAAGCTTTTTAACACAATCAAGGAGGAAAATGTTCAATCCGGTTTCAGAAAATGTGGCATTGTGCCTTGTGCCGTAATAAAGTCCTTAAGATGTTGCCTAGCACTGATGAGTCCACTGGTATCGACAACAGTCAGAATGAAGGCACATCAATACAGACTGCATCTTCTTCACATGTACAAGCCATAGATGAGTCTTTTAAGGAACTCTTACGGTCCTTAAGACAGTATGATACGCCTAAACCCAAAAAAAAAAGAGAAGCAAAGTTAATGTAACGCCTGGGAATAGTATTGAGGTGAAGGATCTCGATGACCCGGAAACAGCAGACCCTCAGTCGGGGCCCTCAGGAGTTCAAAGTAAACCTAAGCGTACCGGTAACTCACATGAAAAGACCAAAGAGCGGGCCAAAAAGAATGCTAAGTTGGATCCAACAGACTCATCCACAGAAAACGAATCCGATTATTCCCTCCAAGAAAGTGATGAGGAGTTCAGACTCTCCACACCTTCTGAGGAGGAGCCAGATTTTGGAATCCCAGAAGGCTCTGAAATAGTACCAGGGGTTTTTTCTCCAGGCTCTATGTCAGCAGAGTTTTGTACCCTGAAGATGATGGCTATGTAGGTGTATTTTACAAAAAAAAACCCCTGGAACGAGGAGATTTTGTGAAACAGATGAGGATGCGTTTTTCCTTCCTCAAGATGTTTTAAAGACATTACAGCCTACTGACGGCGTCCAGACACCTTATAGATTTAAAAATATGATTAGTTTTAAGAATGACATGGATGATCTTATTCTGTATTGAATTCAGAGGGAATTTCACAATTTTTTAAATGTAAATATGTGTGTTTGACGAAAAATTTACTTTTATGTAACAATATATTTTTTCTTTGATGATAATTGTGTGTTCCTATTCACCGCTTTGCATTATTACTCGTTCCGATTGATTCTTCAAATCTTTGAATAGAAACAAACATGGATTGTAATGAGTGTTCCGATTCACCCCTATCTGTGGGGTAATTCGGAACACCATGAAAAAATAAATAAAAAAAGTTATTTTTCTTTAAGCTTTTCTTGTTTGATCCTAAAAGAAGAAGACGAGATCCAAGTTTCTAGCACAAATGTTTCATTAAAAAATATCTTTTCCTACCCAAATTTTACATTGCAAGTTAAAAAGTGTTCCTATTCACCCCGTTTTACGGAAAATAAAAAGATAATAATTAAGGAAACAAAGCATCTAACAATTATATGTTATAAGTATCTCATTCAAAACATTAAACAAATCAATTTACATTATATTTGTTACAAAACTATTTGAACCCACTTCACATTTTCCTCCACATATGTTTCTATATGCAAAATCACTAAGGCAGTTGAGATTTATAGCATTGATACCAAGAAGTTCAAAATACCACTGAACTACTCACATGAATTACGTGATCAAGTAATTTTTGTCTTGGGTTGAATCAGACCTGGATGTATTTATACCAGTTCAAGATCACCACCTATAGGAGACTCTTAACACTTGATGTTATCTTCCCATATGAGAATGTCACACCACATCTGTGACATGCCAAAACATTTCACTGGAATAACATTTTAATACTAGTCAAAATATATAAAGCCAATTGAGATTATGTTAATCACTATGCCATTTTATAACACATGTGAAAGTATGACAATGAAATGCTATTACTTTTCACTTTAATTCACTCTGGCTTGATAAAGAATCAAGTGGCTCTACTAAGTGTCTCTCATGCAGCCTGCTCTAAGGCTAGTTGTTATTGTTGTTGTTCTATAGGTTATCTGTGCTGAGGATGAGAAGAGTGTTCTATATTTTGTTCAAAAAAGTAAAGTCCTTGACTTTGAAACTAGTTTCCACAATATAGGAGATAAAAATATAATTATATATGCCAATTGCTTGTTTTAATCAATTCTTCCAACAAATCGTCTAAGCCCAGAGATTTCTGAATTTGCTATTTATAATTTATTAAAATTGATTCATGTTGCATGATATCATTAAAAGTATTTCTGTTAACAGAAGCAAACTGAATGCATAGAATAACTGGGGAGTAAAGAGCAGTGTCCGTCAATGATTTAAGTCCGGGACTATGAGTAGGTAAACAAGTTCTAAAATACACTATCCATATAATTACAAACAGTATGGTTGGTCACCATTGTAACTGGTCCATCACCCTGTTTAAGGAGCATAGTGGAAGGGAAAGCCTAGACAGAAGCACGTAGGTGAGACAGAAGAAGGTATGTGGAGTTTAAGAGACTGACTAGAGGAAGGAAGAAGTTTCAAGCCTGCAAACCTCTTGGTTGAGAGGAAGAAAACTACAACAATCAGGTAAGTTTATAATCGATTTTTGAAGGTGTCTGTATGAGAAATGGTATCTAGAAGTAAAAACACTTCTATTAAAGCCAACACTGGTTTGGTGGAAGTGTACAAGAAGAATGATCATGGACATTGACAGGGGCAGGCCCGGATTTAGGTATCCTGCCGCCCCTAGGCACTATTGTTAGCCCCCCCAAACAAGTAACTTCTATATATTCAATACCGTGTTATTCAATTATATAATTAAAGGTTCTTTCAAAACCATTTTCTTCAATTTGGCCATAATGCAAGTGCTTAATACAAATAATGTAATTAAAAAACCGAAAACATGAAATTTTAAAAACTAATTTTCCACCTCGTGCCGCCACCTGAGCCTGCCGCCCCTAGGCACGTGCCTAGTGTGCCTAGTGGGAAATCCGGGCCTGGACAGAGGGAGTTTTCGGGGTTCAAACCCTCCTCCAAATGTTCCATTCAGCTAAAAACCTCAATATTGTGCTCTTTATGTAAGTCTAGATACAAATGCATTTCTAAACATTGTTTGCCTGTAATTTTATTTAGTCTAGACAGTTTACATGATTGCCACCACTATACCAGTGACATTTGTAAACATCATGCCTTGTTTACACGAGTTAATATTGGTGATATAATTCTAGGCTAATTTCATGCTTGAAAAAGGAGGTAAAATAGAGAGAGATTTTACAATGTGTTATCAAGAGAGAGAGATCAACATAACAGCTTTGTTATCATTCTCTGTTCCCGTGTATTCTTGCGTGTTATGTCTGAGTGTCAGAAAGGATCATAGTTGACTGGGCTACTCATATGATTTTCAACGATATTGAATTAAAGGGAATACTTCTTAAACTCGTCAGTGTTTTCTGCTCACATTCCTGTGTGTGTTTGTGTGTGTGTGTCACGTAAATTGGTCAGTCTGTCAAATAACAGTTACAGTTAGAGGCCTTACACACGAAGCAGACAACTGTGGCAGACGTCTTGTAGGGACTGAAATCCCTTTGATAAAATGCATAGCTTTTCACACGAGGGTGCGAGTGAGCCACGAGAGGCAGACGTCTGCCGACTCGTTCTCTCCCCGACAGTTGAATTCAACTCGTCGGGCAGGCCAGTTGCTAGTTAACAAGTGCAAATCCTTAGAACATTTTCACACGAGGCAGATGTCTGCCTCTTCCGAATGGAAAAAGTCATTCATACTTTGAATGTCGAATCTTTTATTGAAGAAATTCGCAATCGTCCAGCTATATGGGATTGTTCTTGAAAATATAATAACGAAATATTTTTAAATGCCTATGAAGATTACGGAAAAATGTCAAGAAAAACAAAATTTGCATTAGATAAGTAAATAGTCACTACAGTTTTGTCTTATTAATTATACTTACGAATTTTACTAACATAAATACAAATTGAATAAAAAACAATGTGTATTGTAAATTTAAAGTGTATACATTTTTTAATGTAACCGCTAACTTTTCAACTGTTCCAACGTAATTCCAATTATTGGTGTTCTGTTTTTGAATGTTATTCTCCAACAAACTATGCAATTCATCGAAAGAAGAAATCGACATACGAAAATAATTAAAAAACTTGTCATTGTCATTTCTCAGTTCGTGATACAACAGTGCAAAACTACTAGTGGTGAGTCTGTTGTTTATTAGTGGGCCAAACAACATTTTCCTGTTCCTTCTTTTCTTCTTTTTCTATTTTCAATTAGTGCTGGAGCCAATATTGGAACTACTTCTTCCTTTTCATTCATAATTTTGAAATACTGTCGAACAGAGCAATTTAAAAAAATATGCTGAATTAGAGTGTTTACTCTTCACTGACTAAATTGAGGCTGGACCGTTTGGTGCGAGGCACACATGCACAGTGTGCTGAGAGCAAGCTCGCGTGAGCCTACTACAGCAGACGTCTGCCACAGACTGGTTTACCCATGTGAAAGAGCCCTTAGAGTCTAAATAACAAGTGTGTCCGGAGAAAAGCAATTATCACTGTAAATTTTGTGCAGAAAAAGGAGAGATCGGAAGTTAGTGGTTCAAGTATGACTCCTGCCAGGACTTTCAAGACAAACCTGTTACGGCACATACAGTTACTAACTACAAAAGTAATAGTGATGTGTGGGCTATCAGGCAGATGTAGATAAGGTAAGTATAGATGACTTTTCGAAAGAACGTCTACTGGAAGCTCCATGGGTTCCACAAGAAAATTATTTATTCCTGGTGTATTCAAAAAAAAAATTGTTGGTTTTAGAAATCGTGGTTTCTCAAGTTCTCCTGGCTGCGGTAATCAGAACATCTCCAAGGGGCTTTCTGTATGTAATGCGTTCTTTTCTCTCAGTACACTCCAGTAAAGGTAGTCATCAACATTTTGGCCTTCTGGTAATTGTTCCCATACCAACTGGAAGAATGCCTTGGATGATGTTAGCCATCAAGCAGAAACACCATACTATCAAAGAAGTGTTGAAAGTGCTGATAACGTTTTGAATGTAGCATAGGCAAAACAGTATTTCTGTGGTTCACCAGCTGAACTTGGAGAAAGGTCATCAGGTTGCTAAAATCAAAACATTCTAAGGTGCACAGTGTATGCTATGATTCTCTGTAGTAGGCAAGAATCAGCTCTTCATGAAAAGACAACTCTGGTAATATTAAGTAAGTTACAGGACATTCAGATTAATGATGGTAATTTTTGTGCTCTTTTAAGATTTCATATCCAATCTGGTGCTTGGTTTTAGAAAACACCTTAAAAGTAGTACTAGGAATCCACAGTTTACAAATCTTACCATTCAAAATCAGATTATTGAGATCTACAGTGATTGTTGAAAGACCTGTGTTGCCCTCCTTGCTAATGAAACAACAGATATTGCAGGTATAAAGCAACTGTCATTGTGCATTCATTATGTTGATTCAAAAGAAAGCAAGAGTGTGAGGATTTTCTTATGTTTGTGCTTGTCATTGATCTAACAGGTTGAGGTGTGGCTAACTCAATAGTGTCAAATTTAAAATTACTAAATAGAGATTATGAGGTATTGATTGGTCAGGGATATGATGGACCAGCAGCAATGAGTTGCCATTTTTACAAGCTTGCATACAGCAGAAATAACCGGTGCCTCTCTGTACACATTGTCGTGCACATTCTCTAAATGTCGCACTGGTATATTTGTGTTCTACCAAAAGGGTCAGAAATTGTTTAGGTACAATACAATATGTTGTAACATTCTTTAGAAATTAACAAAAAATAACAATATTTTGAAGAAATCTATTAACAACTTGTTACTGGCATTATAACTGCTAACTTAATTTTATTTATTACTCCTAATTCTCGTAACTTCACAATATCGTGGCCCAACTGATTTCGTTAGCATACTCTAACTCAAGCAGTTAGTTTTCTGCTCTATCATTAACCCTTTCCAGTGCGGCGCCATTGTGACTTTATTACGTGCTTATATCTATATCTCTTAATTATACTTAATATAATCTAAAGTTGATCCCATACTCAACCTTAGATTATTTCTAATTCTAATATCTTACACATGTAATGTAGCGAGCTTTCGCTACTGAGACAAGCGGAATTTCACGAAGAGGTACATTTATTTTATTTTAAAATATCAGCTGTTACAATGCAAAATATCATCTGTTACAGTCAAACACTTTACACAAGGGGCATTGTATTACACACGGGGGTGGTTGCTATTGTTTACCTAGGCAGGAGATCTTAACAATAGGGGTGGCTTACTACAATACGAAACACGATTATTTCCTGCACGAGTTTGTCGTTTCTTGACAAATTTAGTTAATGACTTTGGGATCAGGCACGAACCTGAGTTTACAACCTTCAAATCTGCGCTTTATTATTATTTTGCGTTTTACTTATATTACTACTACACCTTCATTACACCTTAGTTTATTTAAGATACTACCAGGCTTTTTATTTAAATAATGTATTTTTAGTTTATGGGTCAGATTTAACAAACGGTTTCTTATTTGTTTAGAACTCGTTCATTTACTTAGTGATGCATCATTCCATAAAATTAATTAGTAAACTTGTTTTATTTAACTCGATTTAATTTTCAACATATGGTTGAAATATGTGGTTACTGGGCAAGGGGGTCGAACACGTTGTATAACAATAGAGGAGGTTGGGTATTGTCTAACTCGACGTGGCAGAGGGTGACAAGGACAGTTTCGTACAGGCGGCAACAAGATATTTACCGGTCTGGGTTTGTTGTCAAATCGACACGTTGATCACTGAATTTTTGGACAAGTACGTACATGGGCTTATTACATTTAAATAATTATTATATTATATTTAAATATCCTTAACTTATATATTATTGTTATTACATTATATTATTACGCCGCATAATGATTATAAAACACTCTATCCTAATTTTGATTTTACTTACTTCAATTCTTCCTTTTGCGTATTTTAAATTAACATTGTAGTTAAACTGACAGAGTGAATAATTCTACAAAATATTAAATGACAAACGCAGAGTAACGTATTTTATTAATAGTAGCAGAGTGGCGCATTTTATAACGTCTCTTCGTTATAACATCGGGAACCTGGTTAATTGGCTCAGGTCAATTAAACAGGCTGCCATAATCTTAACAAAAATCATAAATAACTGAAAAAATAAACAAATGTTAAATAGGGTCCCGAGAATAAAGGAGAATTGGCAGGGGTTTGTAGACTTATTCACTCATCTTTGTTGGACCATGACATCTCTTTATTACATAATGATATTAGCATCTTTACTTATGGTTATCAACATTTATGTTTCAGTAGTTTACAAAATGATTTTATGTTTTTTTCAATTACAAGGGCCCTCAAAATATAGATGTACATCTGTTCAAATTTTCCACGGATCAGGGACTTGAAAAGGTATATTAATAATGGTCACATATCTATATATTATCTTGAAGTGGTGCCATTAGAAGAATGGACTTATTTGCCCTTTTAAACAATACGGCTTTACAGTTTAGAGCATTAACTCTTTTACTAAGAATAGATTTACCAGAGTACAGGCTATGTCAGTAATTAAAATGTCTTAAAGGTGTTAATTTAATTGTCTTTTGTTGGATATAGTATTTAGTATTTCATAACCACGGAAGGGATGCCTCCGTGTCACCTGTGATATCCTCCAGCTCCTCGTTATTCCAGTCCTCGGTCCTCGGTTGCAGCATGTTTCATGTAGGTCAGGTATCTCTCGTTGTCTTCGTATCCGGTGATGGTGTAGTCCTGAAGTCTTTTAGATCATTGTGGGTCCTGGTTCACTGCTCTTTGATAACTGGTAGTAATAGGTCGTTGATTTGAATGATTAACACAAAAGTTTTATTCACCTGTATCCACTTCACACGATTGTTTATTTGTTGCACTTCACATTATGGTCTTACCACAGTTTTAATTACATAAGTTTTATATTTTAAGATTTTTGTAGAGATGTCATAGGCGCTCAATTTTCATTATTCTTTCTTACTAGTTTACTACATATTTATATGAATCGCGGTTCAACTATATTAACGTTACACATTGTTTAATAGTTCAAAGAATGCCTCTATGTCTTAACTGACGGGATTAATCACTTTAGGAAACAAACTATTTTTAACGTTCCACATTACTGCTGTGCGCAGCTTACGGCTTGACCGCTCCATTTCAAGTGGGCTTCATTTAAGGGCAGATTTGTAACCTCGCGTAGGTTACTCTTCATCATAAAGTAGTTCCACATTTATTTGATATTTACGGTATTAATGTTTGACATTATAATTATCCAAAGCTACGCTTTACTTCAGAATGAATTATAGTATACTACTATGTTGTTGTTTAATTATTTATTTAATTTCAAATTTACAAGTATTTTTAGTTTAGTTTATGGGCCGGTATGCAAGTTGATTCCGGTACTCGCATGTCGATGCATGGTAAATTATTAAAGGGTTTCTTTACTTTACACTCGCATTCCTCTTCGTCTTTTTAATCTCTTTATTAAATATTATTTTAAGTTATTTAAGGGATTTAAAATTAGTTTAAATGTGCGATTAAAAAAAAATTTAATTTCTCTCCTTTTTTAATTTCCTATTTTAAAATCGTCACATACTCCCCCGCTTAAAGAAGACACCGGGTGGGGAAACGGATGTGTTTTCTATGGGTTATTAGGTCAGTAATGTACTGGGAGTATGCTTGGCATTACTGTGTGAAATTTCACTTATAACTCTTATTCTTTCGTGAAGTTCCCTTTCTCTCGTTTCTTAACTGCTAACTTAATTTTATTTATTACTCCTAATTCTCGTAACTTCACAAATATCGTGGCCCGACTGATTTCGTTAGCATACTCTAACTCAAGCAGTTAGTTTTCTGCTCTATCATTAACCCTTTCCAGTGCGGCGCCATTGTAACTTTATTACGTGCTTATATCTATATCTCTTAATATTATACTTAATATAATCTAAAGTTGATTCCATACTCAACCTTAGATTATTTCTAATTCTAATATCTTACACATGTAATGTAGCGAGCTTTCGCTACTGAGACAAGCGGAATTTCACGAAGAGGTACATTTATTTTATTTTAAACTATCAGCTGTTACAATGCAAGAGGGGTCAAACACTTTACACAAGCGGTCGTTATTCACTATTCCCGCCGTTCGCTCTCGCCTCGGAATCCAACACCAGTGACGTAATGCGGAGCTGCCAACTGTCGCTCCGTCCGCTTTGCTGTGCTGTCGTAAATTTGAATTAAAACAGTAATAATAATGCAAAATAAAAACCAAACAGATGTACAGTTTCAATCAATCTTTATTCAATTGAAGGATTGATCAATTACGTTTTCGTTTTTTCTTTATTTTAAATACAAATTATGACAACTTATGTCGTCTTGTTCATAAGTTGGTAGTAACTAGATTACTGTACGGGAATCAGTCAAAACAATGATGCTTGTTGTTTTATTTCTATTAAATAAAATAATCTCAGGGCGTATTCCGTCCATATATTGTGGTTAAACAATTAATACACTCTTAAAATCAAAATACAAACTTTACAATAGAAGGATATAAAAAGGTTTTGACGTTTATAGTTCAAACTAGTAGTCGTGTATGTGTTGTTCACAGTTATAGGTTATGAACAGTTTTAGATATTTATTATTTGTCTTTCAAGTTTTATGGTATTCAAAAAGCTGTAATTATCAATTAGTGTTATTTTCAAGTGTTCTTTAGTGTTGGTGTATGCTATAGTGTATGTGATTTTTCTTATTTAGTTTTCTAATTGGTTCGTGTACTCATATGTGGTTGTTGTGTTAAACAAGGTTATAAAAAAATGATGCAGATTCACCCAGATCCTCTTCTTTTATTCCTTCAGGACGAAAATGAGGTCCAAATCTTCTTCAATTCCTCTTCCAGGATGTGTACTCTTCCGAATTGGTGTCTGGTTGTTCTTGGATTCCTATGATGTTCTTCAATAACTGTCCTAAATCGTTTTACTAGGTTTGGTTTAGGCTTACTCTGTTTTATATATAATTAGTTAAGACGTTTGAAAACGCGTCTGTCTTCAATGATCGTTGTTAAAGAAGTCCTTATTTTATTTATCTGAATTTTCGGTTGCTAAGGTAAAACTTGAAATCTGGTTGGTTGATTCAGATATACATTGTCATACAAATTCATTGTTTTATTGCATGAACTTGGCCAAAACATTTAAATTAGTATAACTCGGTTATACTAATTGGGAATTTAAAACTAATAGCATCATTATTTTGGTTTTAACATTTGTGACACATAGACACCAAACATGCCTATTTTTGCTTAAGAAATTCTGATGTTACATTTTTGCTATTTGTATTTTCTTAAATAATTTAAAACTGATTATTTCGATTCCATATTTGCTGTGTATATTATTAATTATAAACCTATCCATATTACAACATTTGTTTTATAAACTTCTAAATGTATTTCCTAAAATTTACAAAATTCCAAAGTTTTTATAGGCCTATGTCTTGACAGGTTCAATTTCTATTTTCTGTTATTGTAACACCTATTAACTATGCAACTACCATCAAAACTACTCCCTATAACTTATAATTATTATTAGTATTATTATTTAAAATTATAACAATAATTATTACTGGAACATTATATAAAAAAACATAATACACCTTTTGTGATTAAACAATCAGTATATGCCTGGTTACATAAATCCTGCATAAGACATATCATCCACTCATTACTTAACAAAACTATAAATAACATCAACACATAAACACTTACTTTTGAACATTTAAATAAAAGTTTAACCATTTAATAATGATTTTCTATTTTTCTTAGGCAGTTCAGCCATTGCTGTACTAGGTACCTTTACTGTCTTTTCATCTGATATATATTTGATAATTATTAATTGATTGTACAGTATTTATTTTATCACATTAGGTCCACCATTATTCACACTATTAATTGTATGTTTCCATGTATCTATAATGATTGTGTTCTTGCATTATTCAATTATATTAGTTAGTTAACATTTTGTCATTATATTATTTTACATTCTAATGTATTTGGGCCTATTATCCCTTAATTTGTATTTTGATTATTATTATATTATATGATACTTTCAACAAAACAATTTGTTTACTGATGGTAATGGTCCATAATGCTGTCTGGCTTTGTAAGTATTATTATTGTAATTATTTGGATTTTGTCACATCATCGGGGTATTTTATATCACTTTACCTAAACATTAATTTGGGTACGGTCAGTTATAGTCTAAGTCAGTTTAAATTTGTCGTTTGTTCATCTTGACTATCATTTTTAAAAGATATGTTTCTTCTTTTTAAGTTTCTTATCCATGATCTTCATTAAATCTGGTACGATATCAAACTATGCCAAAATGTAATGTGTATATATATATATATATATATATATATATATATTGTACTGCTGTTAAAATACACCATAGTACATAAGAGTAAAATAATAATTTTAGAAGAAGCCAATGTATAAAATTAATAGTATTATGAACATATGTTAGGATTGTAAACCAAAAAACTGAGTGTTAGTCACGACCAACATAGAGGTAGATTCCAATATTATATAGAACAGCATTAAGAAATATGTGTTGACAGTTATTATATTAAATTGGAAATAAACATTCAAATAAAATGAAAGATTAATAGAATAGTAATCTAAAATATACTAATTATAGGGATAATGTAAAAAAGCAAATAAATGTAATTAATAATTATTAATAAAATTATATATGTTGTTAAGAGTCAAATAGAACTGAAGGTGTAATGAAAATGGTCAATTCAACCAAATTAAGTGATAGATTTGAATACTCATGTGAGGATAGTCCAATCAGTAGAAAGTCAACACAGACATTAACGGTAAACAACCCAATGTGGGAGGAGAAAATGCAAGGGATCAAACAATTCTGTAGTCATAACAGTCAACTAACCAAAGAACAAATAAATCAATTAATGAAAATTTATTTGAAACATTATAAAGTACCTTCAAATAAACCTGGCAAGATAGTAGGAGTGCAGTGTAAGTTACCCATAAGAGAAAATGTGACATTCAACAAAAGGTCATATCCAATACCCTATGAATTAAGAGAGCAAGTACAAGAAGAAATCGACAAAATGCTTCGTGAAGATATAATTGAACTAAGTCAGTCAGAACACACTAGCCCATTAGTAGTAATTCCCAAGAAAGATAAGTCATTAAGATTGTGTTTGGATGCACGTCAAATTAATCAGATGATAATTGCTGATAAGACGTCGCCCGAGAACATAGGAGAAATTTTGAAACGTTTTAATAACGTACAGTTTTTTAGTAGTTGGGATGCTGTATCTGGATATTGGCAAGTAGAATTGCATCCAGAAAGCAGGAAATATGTGAGTTTCATAGTAATCGGTAGAAATTACCAATTCAAACGACTACCTTTTGGTCTGATTAATAAGGTGGCTATATTTATCAAATGTCTTGATGCAGTATTGGGCAAGGAGATTTTGGAATTTACTACAGTGTACGTCGATGATTTATTAATTGCATCAAGCAGTTGGGAAGAGCATTGTCATCGAATTGATAAGATACTTACCAGATTGGGGGAACCTGGAATTACACTAAAATTAGACAAGTCAACATTCATAGCCAGCAAGATTAAGTTTTAGGGTTTATAGTCTCGAATATAGGCATATCTGCGGATCCTGATAAAGTACGATATGATTGGATAAAACTTCCGGGCTGAAAGGCCGTGGTCGATTGCTTGATGCATTGGCGCTATACGTTTCGGCCGCACCACCGGTGGCCATCTTCAGTAGCAAAATTTGTTCGAATAGATGTACGCCGAACACGTCCCCAATGTACTGGGAACAAGCAACAGTGAGTTACGGCTACGAAGCCCCTATTTATAGCTTTTTGGTCGCTTCAGGTGTATCGCGCGGACCAATGAGAAGCCAGCTCGTCATTCTTGATTCTGATTGGCCATGGAAAATAGACCATGCCAGACACTATTTAAGGAGATGCTTTCCCCTCGGCGGTTCACCGGCGTACACTACATATCGCACGGATAGGCCCCGGCTACAACCCCCCGCTCGTCCCAGCGGGGGTACTGCTATTCTCGTCCACAGGCGCGTTGCCCATCGTCTCTTACCACCTCCAGATACCAGGTATTTGGAGACGACGGCGGTGGCCCTCTGGAACGGGGATCGGGAGGTTCGCCTAATTTCGGCGTACCTTCCTCCCGGGCCCGGAGGGCCTCCGCCGCCTGAGGAGTGGGACGCCCTCCTCGACCACGAACTACCTACAATAGCTGCCGGAGACTTCAACTCCAAGCATCCCTCTTGGAACAGCCGTGTCACGAACCCGCGTGGCCGCTCGCTCTACGGCTACGTTCAGCGTCATCTGCAGGTCTCAGTTATTGGTCCTGACTCACCGACCCACGTGCCCACTAGGGGCCTTCCGGATGTCCTTGACATTGTCATTGTCAAGGACCTGGCCATTCCTATCACTGTCAGTGCTGTATCGGACCTCTCGTCCGACCACGACCCGGTACTTATCACTGTTCGTCCCCTGTTGGACACACCTCTCCAACCCCCCTCTCGTCCACGGAGAGTCAACTGGCGCTCCTATCATGACGAACTCCAACGAACAGTGCCATCTGACCACCCGGCCCCCATCGCCTCTACGGCTGATGCGGACCGTATGGCCGACTATCTTCAAGAAGTCGTTACGTCCGCTATGGACACACACACCTATCTTGTCCCAGAGACAAATCGCCGGTCTCAATTACCTGAAGAGGTGCTCCTCGCCATCCAAACTCGGCGCCAACTCCGCCGGAGATGGCAACAAACCCGGGATCCTGCTATCAAACGCAGGCTCCACGCCCAATCTGACCTTGTCAAGCAGCTTCTGCTTGATGCCACTGCACATCGTTGGGACTCGTACCTCGAGTCTCTTGAAGTCCGGCCCGAGTCTGTCTGGCAGGCTGCGAGTCGACTTAATGGCGACAAAAGGACCCGCCATCCCCTCAGATCACCGGACGGCATTGTGTACTCCGCGGCCGGCAAAGCTGAAGTCTTTGCCGCAACCATGGAGGAGCAATTCACCGTCCACGGAGGCGTCTGCGACCCCGTCCACTCGGCCGAGGTTGCAGACTTCCTATCTGGATATTTTTCCCGCCCTCCAGCTGACATCCCTGACCCGTTCGACCGGGCCGATGTTGTCTCGGCTATTGGTCGACTTCGCCCTAAGAGGGCGCCTGGCGATGATCGTATCGGAGCGGCGGCGCTACAACACGCTCCCCCTAGCCTCATCCACTTGGTCCACGATCTGTTCAATGGATGTCTCCGGCTTCATTACTTCCCCAGCCTGTGGAAGCGTGCGAAAATCATCATGATCCCCAAGCCTCGCAAGCTGCGTATTGACCCCTCAAACCATCGACCCACCTCACTGTTGCCAGTCATATCGAAGGTACTCGAGCGCCTCCTGCACGGTCGGTACGCGCCTCTGCTGGATGGTTTCATTCGGCAGGAGCAGTTCGGCTTTCGCAGGGAGCACTCGACGACCCTTCAACTCGTCCGGGTTGTTACCCATTTGACGGACGCCTACAACAAGCATCTGTCCTCCGTCGCTGTATTGCTCGACGTGAGTAAGGCCTTCGATCGAGTCTGGCACGAAGGCCTTCTCTACAAACTGGCCCACTCCCCCCTCCCTGCCTCATTCGTTCATTTTCTCCGATCGTACTTGTGCGATCGTATCTTTAGGGTATGCGTCAAAGGGTCGTACTCATCCGTCCGACCAGTCGCCGCAGGCGTACCTCAGGCATCTGTCCTTGGCCCCGTTCTGTACCTCGTGTACACGAACGACCTGCCTGTTCAGCCTGGAGTCACTCTCTCGCTCTATGCGGATGACGCTATGTACCACGCCAGCTCAGCGAGTCTTGATTTCGCAGCTGGCCTGGTGCAACGTCAGCTCGCCGTACTTCCGGACTGGCTAAGGAAGTGGAGGATGGCGGTCAATGCGGAGAAATCCGAGGCGATCGCCTTTTCTCGTAAATTAACTTCCCGCTGCCAGTCCCTCTCCCTTGAAGGGAGCCCAATCGAGTGGAAACGGACTGTAAAGTACTTGGGCGTCACTCTTGACCGACGCCTAAGCTTTGCACCTCATGTCTCTCTGAGTCTCCAGCGCGCCAGAGGCGTCAGAGCCAAACTATTTCCCTTTCTCTCTCATCGGGGTTCAGTGCCTGTGCGCACTAAACTCACCATCTACTTGCTCTTTCTTAGGGCAATCCTGACTTACGCAGCCCCCGCCTTTTGGGTACTACTCAGCCCATCCGTTGTCGCCCGTTTGGAAGCTTTCCAATCCCGAAACCTCCGCTACATCTCCAACTCTCCCTAGTTTGTCAGAAATGATGCCATCAGGCGAGGGTTGAAGGTTCCTTCACTTACCGAATTCGTTCGGTCCCTAGCCCTCAAACTATTCTCCCGAGCCTATGTATCGACCCATCCTCACATCCGTCGACTAAGCACAGATGTCGGCCCACCACCTAGACGACAAAAACGCCCCCGAGCATTGCTCGACGACCCCCCCTTAAGCACTTACAGAACATCTGCCCATTTCCCCCGACCTTGAGTATTTTCACGCTCCTCCTCCTTCCTTCTTTCTCTTGTCCGTGCTGGCGCTCGGCGACAGACTAGAGGGGGGTCTGCGCTCGCCCTAGGTGTGCCTAGTGCCACCTCTGGTGGACGCTGCCTCCTCCTACGCTCTCTCCCGTGTGCCGACATTGCCGCCTGCCAGCCCTCGGCGACTTTTCCTGAGCGGCTAGGGGCGCCCTACCCGTTGTGGGAGGGTCATTCCTGCTTCCCACGCGAAAGGTCTTCGAGGTCTCCCCCATTCTGCCGTCACGGGTCTCTTCGAGGTCCCAGGGTCCAAGTAAAATCGCTACGTCCTGTCCCTCCAAAATACAATCGATGGAGGTTCCATTCCTTTGAAAGCGCGAGATCGCTAGTCAAGGTAACAGCAAGGCAACATGCAGTCATCGGGTATCACCCGGACACTGCGACCACCGGAGCACGACTAGCTGCTGCTCCGTACACCACTGGACCACTGGACCTCGGCGGTTCATAGCGACGGACGCATTCTTATGAATATGGATGGACTCCAGATGCAGGCGAGTGAAGTAACCCCGGACAGAAGACAACACGCGGGCTTCATCAAACATAACCCGGTGATCGTCGTGGGAAAGAGCGTGTTCAGCAACTGCGGACTTTTCCGGCTGGCCCAGGCGGCAGTATCTCCGGTGTTCAGAGAGGCGCGTCCGGACACTACGCTTCGTGGTGCCTATGTAGACCTGGCCACACGTACAAGGAATACTGTACACCCCGCACGACGAGAGTGGATCCCTGGCGTCTTTCACCGGTCGCAGGAACTGTTGGATCTTTTTGGTTGGCTTGAAGATCGTCCAGACGCCCCGCTTACTCAGCAACCTGCCGATGCGGTCAGTCACGCCACGGATATAGGGCAAGACAGCAGAGCCAACTACCTCAGGCGACACCGACTCGTCCAGCCTACCAGATCTTCTCGGCCGGGCAGCTCTCCTAACCTCCGCAGCAGAATAGCCGTTGGACTGCAGTGCTTCCTCGAGATGCCGAAACTCATCTTCGAGATACTGGGGCTCACAGATTCTTTTTGCCCGGTCTACCAGAGTCTTCAGCACCGCCCTCTTCTGCCTAGGATGATGATTGGAGGCTTTGTGCAGATATCTGTCGGTGTGCGTTGGCTCCCTATAAACTTTATGTCCCAAGCTGCCATCGGTCCTTATCAGGACCAATACATCCAGAAAAGCCAATTGTTCATCCCTCTCACGCTCCATCGTAAACTGTATGCGCGGGTGCACAGCATTCAGATGTCCAAGGAATCGTTCCAACTCTTCGTCCCCATGGCTCCAGACCACGAAAGTGTCGTCCACATACCGCAACCAACACTTCGGCTTGAGAGGCGCAGATGTAATTGCCAACTCTTCAAATTTCTCCATATAGAAATTTGCAATCACAGGGCTGAGAGGACTTCCCATCGCGACGCCATCCAACTGTTCATAGAAGCCGCCATTCCACTGGAAGTAGGTCGTTGTTAGGACCTGCCGGAACAAAGCAGTGATGTCCGCCGAGAACAGGTCACCCAAATATCCCAAGACCTCCTGAACAGGAACCATGGCGAAAAGAGAGACCACATCAAAACTCACGAGAACATCGCCAGGCTCCAGCACCAACTCACGGATCCTCCGGAGGAAATCAGAAGAGTCCCGGACGAACGAGTCCGTCTGCCCGATGTGCGGCTTGAGCAATCCCGTGAGGTGCTTTGCCAAGTTGTAAGTAGGCGAGCCAATAGCACTGACGATGGGCCGCAGCGGAACGTCTTCCTTATGGATCTTCGGTAAACCATAGAGACGAGGGGGAAGGGCCTCCGAACACCGGACGGCCGTCTTCACATCAGGCGCCAGAGAAGATTGCTTAACCAAAGAATCCGTTTTTCTTAGAACAGTAGTAGTCGGATCTTTGTTCAGCCTCCGATGCGTGGCTGGATCTAATAAACCTTCAATCTTCCGCTGGTAGTCTTCGGTGTTCAAGACCACAGTGGCGCTCCCCTTATCCGCAGGCACAATGACAATGGAGTCATCCCCCTTCAATTCTCTCAAGGCACGCAACTCCGCCGACAGAAGATTGCATTTTGGCGGAGCGGCCCTCCTAAGGGCCCTAGAAGCTTCCATTCGGATTTCATCTGCCTGGTCTCGGGGTAGTCCTCGGATGCCTGCCTCCACGCTCGCAACTATTTCCTCCACCGGTACTGTCTTCGGGGTAACCGCAAACTTCTCACCTTTGGCTAACACCGAGGTCTCGTGTGGTGTTAGCTGGCGGTTCGATAGATTTACAACCATCCTGTCCATCCTGTCACGATCTAATCCTCTTCCCCCGATGTTCTGGGAACCAAACCGCTCGAATTTGTCACGCTGTCTCTGGCTGGTACTGGCATAACACGACTCGAAGGCATTATATGTAAGCCCATCCAACATCTCCCAATCATGTTGTTGGAGGGAACTGCTAAGATGTAAATGCAGTTTTAACAGTTCTTGGTCATTAAGTGCCAACTCTTTCCTCGTATGGTGTATGCGCTCACGCAGCATGGCATTTTCAGTTCTTCTATATATCCTATTGGCCTGTGGCGTGTTAAAAATATGTCTCTGTCGTAGGAACCTTGGAACGGTTCCCGAGTCTCTACATCGAAGTAAAAAGGCCAAGGAACACAGCAGACTGGCTTTCTTCTTCCGTAACGTCTCCAACTTTTTAATTTTCTTCAAAACCTCCTCCCCGTAGAGGTTCTTAATTTTAGTACGTAGGCTTTCACGGCCGGTGTCAATATGATTGGATAAAACTTCCGGGCTGAAAGGCCGTGGTCGATCGCTTGATGCATTGGCGCTATACGTTTCGGCCGCACCACCGGTGGCCATCTTCAGTAGCAAAATTTGTTCGAATAGATGTACGCCGAACACGTCCCCAATGTACTAGGAACAAGCAACAGTGAGTTACGGCTACGAAGCCTCTATTTATAGCTTTTTGGTCGCTTCAGGTGCATCGCGCGGACCAATGAGAAGCCAGCTCGTCATTCTTGATTCTGATTGGCCATGGAAAATAGACCATGCCAGACACTATTTAAGGAGATGCTTTCCCCTCGGCGGTTCATAGCGACGGACGCATTCTTATGAATCGTCAATTGAACAATTATAATTTATTAGTAATTAATTTCCCGTGATGGGATGCCAAATATAACAAATAAAGTGTTTTGATGTTAATTAATTGGTTTGTTAACTACTTCACAAGTTATTAAGTATGAAGTTGTGATTTATAATACCATAACACTTTGCTACAATACTTCAACCACCACTTGATACGCACTAAGGAAAATCGCTCAGCTCATCGATGGACTCCAGATGCAGGCAAGTGAAGTTCACTGCTTTGTTCCGGCAGGTCCTAACAACGACCTACTTCCAGTGGAATGGCGGCTTCTATGAACAGTTGGATGGCGTCGCGATGGGAAGTCCTCTCAGCCCTGTGGTTGCAAATTTCTATATGGAGAAATTTGAAGAGTTGGCAATTACATCTGCGCCTCTCAAGCCGAAGTGTTGGTTGCGGTATGTGGACGACACTTTCGTGGTCTGGAGCCATGGGGACGAAGAGTTGGAACGATTCCTTGGACATCTGAATGCTGTGCACCCGCGCATACAGTTTACGATGGAGCGTGAGAGGGATGAACAATTGGCTTTTCTGGATGTGTTGGTCCTGAAAAAGACCGATGGCAGCTTGGGACATAAAGTATATAGGAAGCCAACGCACACTGACAGATATCTGCACAAAGCCTCCATTCATCATCCTAGGCAGAAGAGGGCGGTGCTGAAGACTCTGGTAGACCGGGCAAAAAGAATCTGTGAGCCCCAGTATCTCGAAGATGAGTTTCGGCATCTCGAGGAAGCACTGCAGTCCAACGGCTATTCTGCTGCGGAGGTTAGGAGAGCTGCCCGGCCGAGAAGATCTGGTAGGCTGGACGAGTCGGTGTCGCCTGAGGTAGTTGGCTCTGCTGTCTTGCCCTATATCCGTGGCGTGACTGACCGCATCGGCAGGTTGCTGAGTAAGCGGGGCGTCAGGACGATCTTCAAGCCAACCAAAAAGATCCAACAGTTCCTGCGACCGGTGAAAGACGCCAGGGATCCACACTCGTCGTGCGGGGTGTACAGTATTCCTTGTACGTGTGGCCAGGTCTACATAGGCACCACGAAGCGTAGTGTCCGGACGCGCCTCTCTGAACACCGGAGATACTGCTGCCTGGGCCAGCCGGAAAAGTCCGCAGTTGCTGAACACGCTCTTTCCCACGACGATCACCGGGTTATGTTTGATGAAGCCCGCGTGTTGTCTTCTGTCCGGGGTTACTTCACTCGCCTGCATCTGGAGTCCATCCATATTCATAAGAATGCGTCCGTCGCTATGAACCGCCGAGCTCGTAGCTCGTAGCTAATGAGGCGACGGGGCTCAAGGCCCCTGCATGGTAGCAGTGCCCGGAGTGACTCCTCCGATGACTGCAAGTAGGTCGGGCTCTCTCAAGCACTTTAGGTAAAACAAGGTCAAGTGGGTGGGATGGTGTGCTCCTTTTGCAGTTGGGTAGGGGAGAGGATCTCACAAGTGAGGTGCTCAGCCTAGCCAAAGTCTGGTAGAGTTTGGGCCCTGAAACCAGCGGTGACGCGTCCGAGTCACAGCGGAGAAACCTCCCGGGACATATGAGTACCGGTTGGCCAACGCTGCTGCCTCCGACGTGGCCCCACTGTCCGCATAGCGGTGACCAGCACAGGCCCGTTGCGTATCCGGGGCGGGCGCCTGATGAAAGAAGGCACTTGCACAACTGACATAAGACAACCCCGCCGAGGCCGCAAACGACCAGGGCAGACCATTCAGGGCAGAGTGAGTGGTAGTGCTACGTCTAAGGTGTGGTAGGTGTTCTGTTTGAGGTAGGGTACTAGCGGTTGGGTGTTGACTCCCTCAGGAGAAGGCCCTATGTAGGAGACTATGGGGGGTCGTCCAGCAGAGTGCGGGGTCTCTTGACTACGTGGCAAGGGGGACCTTCGTCCCTGGCCAGGTCACGGAGGTGGGGGTATCGGGAGTCTGCAGCCCGAAAGAAGAGGCCCACAGAGAGTCTGAAGACAAACTCTTCCACCGTTTGCAGACGGAGGCCCGTCCTGATAGCTCTGTTACAAACAAACCAGGGCGAGTTGGAGAGGATACGGACGGAACTGTTTTGGAACTGTTCCAGCTTACGCTTCGTTGTGGCAGATAAGAGGGGCCACCACGCTGGGGCTGCGTAGGTGAATACTGTCCTGATAAGCAGGAGATACAGGGTGAGTTTAGTGCGCAGTGAGAGGGGACTTCTGCGCGAGATGAGGGGAAAGATTTTGGCTCTGACGCCACGGGCTTGTCGGAGTTTGGTTTGGACGTGGCCGGCGAAGCTTAGGCGACTGTCAATAGACACTCCCAAGTACTTCACCGACTTCTTCCAAGCGATAGGGTTCCCATCTAGGGTGAGGGGCTGGCATGCGGTCCGCTTGCGCGTGATGCAGATCGCTTCGGATTTCTCCGCGTTGATCGCCACGCGCTACTTACGTAGCCAGGGAGGCAGAAGGTCGAGTTGGCGTTGTATCACTGTGCTAGCAAAACCAGGGTTCTGCGAGCTATAGTGATACATGGCATCGTCAACAAAAAGGGAAAGAGTGACGTTGGGATATACGGGCAAGTCGTTCGTGTACACGAGGTACAGAACGGGGCCGAGGACTGATCCTTGGGGAACGCCAGCGTCTATGGGGCGGTCAGAAGAGACCGCTCCATCTACGCTAATGTGAAAAGTCCGGCCGCGGAGATACGACCAGAACAGTCTCACAGTAGATGCGGGAAGGGGCGTGTGTGCCAGTTTATAGAGCAGACCTTCGTTCCAGACACGGTCGAAGGCCTTACTAACGTCCAAGAGGACGGCTGCGGTGTGCAGCTTTTTGTTTGCTGCGTCAGAGAACTGGGTAACGACGCGGACTAGTTGTAGGGTGGTCGAATGCTCCCTGCGAAACCCATACTGTTCGCTGCGGATGAACCCATCAAGCAGCGGTACAACACGGGCGTGCAGGAGGCGCTCGAACACCTTCGATAACACGGGCAGTAGTGAGATGGGGCGATAATTTTCAGGGAACATGCGAGATTTCCCGGGTTTTGGGATCATGATTACCCTTGCGTTTTTCCACAGGCGAGGGAAGTAATTGAGGCGGAGACATGAGTTGAACACGTCCAGGATGTGGTCAGTGACAACTGAGGGGGCATTCTTTAGGGCGGTCGCTCCTATTCTGTCCGGGCCGCAGGCCCGTTTAGGGTTTAGCCGTGCGATAGCATGGACGAGATCGGCTTTTTCAAAGGGGGGTGGGGGATCCGTCAAAGGTTGGGCGAGATAGTTTTCGAGGAAGTCCTCGACGCGAGCCATGTGGTCCGCGTCGAAGACGCCTCTGTGAGGGGTAAATTGTTCCTCAACGGAGTTAGCGAAGACCTCAGCCTTGCGCTCCGGTGAGTGAACAACACCCGTCGGGGAGTCAAGGGGGTGGCGAGTCGCTTGTTCGTCGGAGCGTCACAACCAGCGGGTTGTGGTCGGACGATAGGGCTGAGATGGCCTCGACCAGGATGGGGCAGACAGCGTCCTTGACAAGAACTATGTCGAGAACGTCTTGCTGGTTGGCAGGGTTGGCGGGGATGTATGTCGGTTCGGCCGGGCCGATGACGAGGATGTCAGGCCTGGTCGAGGCGTATTGGGCGAGAGCACGACCGCTTTGATTAGTCAAGCGACTATTCCAAGACGGGTCTTTGCAGTTCATGTCTCCGACTGCAATGGTAGGCAGATCATGGTTAAGGAGCGCGTCAAGCTCCTGGGGTTTTGCACCAGGCCAGGTTTGTTGTAGACGGAGACCAGCCGAAGCTCGGTTCCCGCTACGCTGATTGCGACCGCAGTCGCTTCGATGTGGGTAGTCGGGGGGGTAGGTAGAGGTCGGTGAGATAATCGCCTGTGGATGAGAATGGCTGTGCCGCCAGATGCGGCTCGGGTGAGTGGCACTGGGCGGTCCGTACGATAAGTAGCGTAAGCTGGTAGGTTAAATCGATGTTGGGGACGCAGGTGGGTTTCAGAGAGGAGGACTACGTCCGCGTCATACTCGCTCGCGAAGCAGGCCAGCTCAGCTCGCCGCCCGGCTACGCCATTTGCGTTCCAAGCAACGAGTGTGAGAGGCCTAGCCATTACGGGCGAACAACAAGGACGTAAGGGAGGTAATGATTGTGACGACCAGAGAGTTCAGGTCGCGCGCAGCAACTAGTTTTGGCAGGAGATCTTCCATCCAGTCTTGCAACTCCGCGATCGTTAGCACGCCCTCATCGGGCTCGCTCACGGCCGCGGGGCGGCGGACTAGCTGGGGAGCTGACTTCGAGGTTTCTGGGGCTGCCTCGGGCTTAGGTGGTTGGACCGATGGTAGTTGCTGTGCGGCGGTAGGGTTTTTTGTAGAAGGAGCTTTAGCAGCTGGGGGTTTCTGTTTGGGCTTCGGAGCCTTCGCGCGGCGAGGCGCGGATGCGGGTTTAGATGCGACGGCTGCCGCGAATGACTTGACGGTGGAGGGAGGCTCCGTAGTAGTAGTGAACCGCCGAGGGGAAAGCATCTCCTTAAATAGTGTCTGGCATGGTCTATTTTCCATGGCCAATCAGAATCAAGAATGACGAGCTGGCTTCTCATTGGTCCGCGCGATGCACCTGAAGCGACCAAAAAGCTATAAATAGAGGCTTCGTAGCCGTAACTCACTGTTGCTTGTTCCTAGTACATTGGGGACGTGTTCGGCGTACATCTATTCGAACAAATTTTGCTACTGAAGATGGCCACCGGTGGTGCGGCCGAAACGTATAGCGCCAATGCATCAAGCGATCGACCACGGCCTTTCAGCCCGGAAGTTTTATCCAATCATATTGACACCGGCCGTGAAAGCCTACGTACTAAAATTAAGAACCTCTACGGGGAGGAGGTTTTGAAGAAAATTAAAAAGTTGGAGACGTTACGGAAGAAGAAAGCCAGTCTGCTGTGTTCCTTGGCCTTTTTACTTCGATGTAGAGACTCGGGAACCGTTCCAAGGTTCCTACGACAGAGACATATTTTTAACACGCCACAGGCCAATAGGATATATAGAAGAACTGAAAATGCCATGCTGCGTGAGCGCATACACCATACGAGGAAAGAGTTGGCACTTAATGACCAAGAACTGTTAAAACTGCATTTACATCTTAGCAGTTCCCTCCAACAACATGATTGGGAGATGTTGGATGGGCTTACATATAATGCCTTCGAGTCGTGTTATGCCAGTACCAGCCAGAGACAGCGTGACAAATTCGAGCGGTTTGGTTCCCAGAACATCGGGGGAAGAGGATTAGATCGTGACAGGATGGACAGGATGGTTGTAAATCTATCGAACCGCCAGCTAACACCACACGAGACCTCGGTGTTAGCCAAAGGTGAGAAGTTTGCGGTTACCCCGAAGACAGTACCGGTGGAGGAAATAGTTGCGAGCGTGGAGGCAGGCATCCGAGGACTACCCCGAGACCAGGCAGATGAAATCCGAATGGAAGCTTCTAGGGCCCTTAGGAGGGCCGCTCCGCCAAAATGCAATCTTCTGTCGGCGGAGTTGCGTGCCTTGAGAGAATTGAAGGGGGATGACTCCATTGTCATTGTGCCTGCGGATAAGGGGAGCGCCACTGTGGTCTTGAACACCGAAGACTACCAGCGGAAGATTGAAGGTTTATTAGATCCAGCCACGTATCGGAGGCTGAACAAAGATCCGGCTACTACTGTTCTAAGAAAAACGGATTCTTTGGTTAAGCAATCTTCTCTGGCGCCTGATGTGAAGACGGCCGTCCGGTGTTCGGAGGCCCTTCCCCCTCGTCTCTATGGTTTACCGAAGATCCATAAGGAAGACGTTCCGCTGCGGCCCATCGTCAGTGCTATTGGCTCGCCTACTTACAACTTGGCAAAGCACCTCACGGGATTGCTCAAGCCGCACATCGGGCAGACGGACTCGTTCGTCCGGGACTCTTCTGATTTCCTCCGGAGGATCCGTGAGTTGGTACTGGAGCCTGGCGATGTTCTCGTGAGTTTTGATGTGGTCTCTCTTTTCGCCATGGTTCCTGTTCAGGAGGTCTTGGGGTATTTGGGTGACCTGTTCTCGGCGGACATCACTGCTTTGTTCCGGCAGGTCCTAACAACGACCTACTTCCAGTGGAATGGCGGCTTCTATGAACAGTTGGATGGCGTCGCGATGGGAAGTCCTCTCAGCCCAGTGGTTGCAAATTTCTATATGGAGAAATTTGAAGAGTTGGCAATTACATCTGCGCCTCTCAAGCCGAAGTGTTGGTTGCGGTATGTGGACGACACTTTCGTGGTCTGGAGCCATGGGGACGAAGAGTTGGAACGATTCCTTGGACATCTGAATGCTGTGCACCCGCGCATACAGTTTACGATGGAGCGTGAGAGGGATGAACAATTGGCTTTTCTGGATGTGTTGGTCCTGAAAAGGACCGATGGCAGCTTGGGACATAAAGTTTATAGGAAGCCAACGCACACCGACAGATATCTGCACAAAGCCTCCAATCATCATCCTAGGCAGAAGAGGGCGGTGCTGAAGACTCTGGTAGACCGGGCAAAAAGAATCTGTGAGCCCCAGTATCTCGAAGATGAGTTTCGGCATCTCGAGGAAGCACTGCAGTCCAACGGCTATTCTGCTGCGGAGGTTAGGAGAGCTGCCCGGCCGAGAAGATCTGGTAGGCTGGAAGAGTCGGTGTCGCCTGAGGTAGTTGGCTCTGCTGTCTTGCCCTATATCCGTGGCGTGACTGACCGCATCGGCAGGTTGCTGAGTAAGCGGGGCGTCAGGATGATCTTCAAGCCAACCAAAAAGATCCAACAGTTCCTGCGACCGGTGAAAGACGCCAGGGATCCACACTCGTCGTGCGGGGTGTACAGTATTCCTTGTACGTGTGGCCAGGTCTACATAGGCACCACGAAGCGTAGTGTCCGGACGCGCCTCTCTGAACACCGGAGATACTGCCGCCTGGGCCAGCCGGAAAAGTCCGCAGTTGCTGAACACGCTCTTTCCCACGACGATCACCGGGTTATGTTTGATGAAGCCCGCGTGTTGTCTTCTGTACGGGGTTACTTCACTCGCCTGCATCTGGAGTCCATCCATATTCATAAGAATGCGTCCGTCGCTATGAACCGCCGATCCAGTGGTCCAGTGGTCCAGTGGTGTACGGAGCAGCAGCTAGTCGTGCTCCGGTGGTCGCAGTGTCCGGGTGATACCCGATGACTGCATGTTGCCTTGCTGTTACCTTGACTAGCGATCTCGCGCTTTCAAAGGAATGGGACCTCCATCAATTTTATTTTGGAGGGACAGGATGTTACGATTTTACTTGGACCCTGGGACCTCGAAGAGACCCGTGACGGCAGAATGGGGGAGACCTCGAAGACCTTTCGCGTGAGAAGCAGGAATGACCCTCCCACAACGGGTAGGGCGCCCCTAGCCGCTCAGGAAAAGTCGCCGAGGGCTGCCAGGCGGCAATGACGGCGCCCGGGAGAGAGCGTAGGAGGAGGCAGCGTCCACCAGAGGTGGCACTAGGCACACCTAGGGCGAGCGCAGACCCCCCTCTAGTCTGTCGCCGAGCGCCAGCACGGACAAGAGAAAGAAGGAAGGAGGAGGAGCGTGAAAATACTCAAGGTCGGGGGGATTGGGCAGATGTTCTGTAAGTGCTTATGGGGGGTCGTCGAGCAACGCTCGGGGGCGTTTGTGTCGTCTAGGTGGTGGGCCAACATCTGTGCTTAGTCGACGGATGTGAGGATGGGTCGAGACATAGGCTCGGGAGAATAGTTTGAGGGCTAGGGACCGAACGAATTCGGTAAGTGAAGGAACCTTCAACCCTCGCCTGATGGCATCATTTCTGACAAACCAGGGAGAGCTGGAGATGTAGCGGAGGTTTCGGGATTGGAAAGCTTCCAAACGGGCGACAACGGATGGGCTGAGTAGTACCCAAAAGGCGGGGGCTGCGTAAGTCAGGATTGCCCTAAGAAAGAGCAAGTAGATGGTGAGTTTAGTGCGCACAGGCACTGAACCCCGATGAGAGAAAAAGGGAAATAGTTTGGCTCTGACGCCTCTGGCGCGCTGGAGACTCAGAGAGACATGAGGTGCAAAGCTTAGGCGTCGGTCAAGAGTGACGCCCAAGTACTTTACAGTCCGTTTCCACTCGATTGGGCTCCCTTCAAGGGAGAGGGACTGGCAGCGGGAAGTTAATTTACGAGAAAAGGCGATCGCCTCGGATTTCTCCGCATTGACCGCCATCCTCCACTTCCTTAGCCAGTCCGGAAGGACGGCGAGCTGACGTTGCACCAGGCCAGCTGCGAAATCAAGACGCGCTGAGCTGGCGTGGTACATAGCGTCATCCGCATAGAGCGAGAGAGTGACTCCAGGCTGAACAGGCAGGTCGTTCGTGTACACGAGGTACAGAACGGGGCCAAGGACAGATCCCTGAGGTACGCCTGCGGCGACTGGTCGGACGGATGAGTACGACCCTTCGACGCATACCCTAAAGATACGATCGCACAAGTACGATCGGAGAAAATGAACGAATGAGGCAGGGAGGGGGGAGTGGGCCAGTTTGTAGAGAAGGCCTTCGTGCCAGACTCGATCGAAGGCCTTACTCACGTCGAGCAATACAGCGACGGAGGACAGATGCTTGTTGTAGGCGTCCGTCAAATGGGTAACAACCCGGACGAGTTGAAGGGTCGTCGAGTGCTCCCTGCGAAAGCCGAACTGCTCCTGCCGAATGAAACCATCCAGCAGAGGCGCGTACCGACCGTGCAGGAGGCGCTCGAGTACCTTCGATATGACTGGCAACAGTGAGATGGGTCGATGGTTTGAGGGGTCAATACGCAGCTTGCGAGGCTTGGGGATCATGATGATTTTCGCACGCTTCCACAGGCTGGGGATGTAATGAAGCCGGAGACATCCATTGAACAGCTCGTGGACCAAGTTGATGAGGCTAGGGGGAGCGTGTTGTAGCGCCGCCGCTCCGATACGATCATCGCCGGGCGCCCTCTTAGGGCGAAGTCGACCAATAGCCGAGACAACATCGGCCCGGTCGAACGGGTCAGGGATGTCAGCTGGAGGGCGGGAAAAATATCCAGATAGGAAGTCTGCGACCTCGGCCGAGTGGACGGGGTCGCAGACGCCTCCGTGGACGGTGAATTGCTCCTCCATGATTGTGGCAAAGACTTCAGCTTTGCCGGCCGCGGAGTACACAATGCCGTCCGGTGATCTGAGGGGATGGCGGGTCCTTTTGTCGCCATTAAGTCGACTCGCAGCCTGCCAGACAGACTCGGGCCGGACTTCAAGAGACTCGAGGTACGAGTCCCAACGATGTGCAGTGGCATCAAGCAGAAGCTGCTTGACAAGGTCAGATTGGGCGTGGAGCCTGCGTTTGATAGCAGGATCCCGGGTTTGTTGCCATCTCCGGCGGAGTTGGCGCCGAGTTTGGATGGCGAGGAGCATCTCTTCAGGTAATTGAGACCGGCGATTTGTCTCTGGGACAAGATAGGTGTGTGTGTCCATATCGGACGTAACGACTTCTTGAAAATAGTCGGCCATACGGTCCGCATCAGCCGGAGAGGCGATGGGGGCCGGGGGGTCAGATGGCACTGTTCGTTGGAGTTTGTCATGATAGGAGCGCCAGTTGACTCTCCGTGGACGAGAGGGGGGTTGGAGAGGTGTGTCCAACAGGGGACGAACAGTGATAAGTACCGGGTCGTGGTCGGACGAGAGGTCCGATACAGCACTGACAGTGATAGGAATGGCCAGGTCCTTGACAATGACAATGTCAAGGACATCCGGAAGGCCCCTAGTGGGCACGTGGGTCGGTGAGTCAGGACCAATAACTGAGACCTGCAGATGACGCTGAACGTAGCTGTAGAGCGAGCGGCCACGCGGGTTCGTGACACGGCTGTTCCAAGAGGGATGCTTGGAGTATGAACCGCCGAACGATAACGATAACGATGCGTGTAGGGCACAGCTCAGTGCGTGCCCCAGTGACGGCAGCGTCCGGGCGAGCCCGATGACTGCCTGTTGCTTGGCGAGTGCTTGGTGCGAGACTTGTCGCTGCGAGGATGGGTACACCCTTTTCTATTTTAGCGGAGGTGAAGGAGACGGGCTATGATTGGAAAGACGGGACTCGCCTGCATCTGGAGTCCATCCATATTCATAAGAATGCGTCTGTCGCTATGAACCGCCGACACAACTGGGGGTTGCGCGGGTCGCGAGTAGTGCAGTGTCCCGAGTCTCAGAAAGGACTCCTGCCACTGGGTCTGTTGGAGTTCAATATATACTTTTTATCTACTTATGGGGGGGGGGGTCTGAAGCGACCTGCTATTGGTGGATTATACCACCGGGACTAGCAAACGAGGTCGCTTCCAGGACTCACCTGGTCGCGGGGTGTATTTACCAAGTCCGGCAATGAGGGAATTGTGGGTCACTCTGTCGGAACGAACATAGAATCGTCGCGCCAGGCGTCTCACGGTGTCATCAAGAGAGCGGACACCGAGTCCTCTCCTCAAAAGACGAGAAGAGTACCTCCGGGGGACTTTGCACGCGAGCTTCAGTCCCCGGTCGAGTACGCGCTGGAGCATGATTCTATGACCACGAGCCAGGTATCCCCAAACAGGACAGGCGTAGGTAATCACCGGCAACACGTACGTGTTGACTATGAGCTTACCTAGCCGGGGGGTCATTGCCGGATTAGATAGCACAGGCCAGAGTCTACTGAGTTGCGCCGAAGCGCGTTGTCTGATGTAGTTTGCATGGGTTCGCCAGGTGAGTCGGGAATCCACGTGGAGCCCGAGGTACTTGACGCTGTTGGTCCAGGGCACCTCGATGGGGCCTACTTTAAGCGGCCGAGGCCGCTTGCGTTTTCGCGAGAATATTACCGCGGCGCTCTTGGAAGCGTTAACGGCAACTCTCCAGTCATCGGTCCACCCGACATACGCGTCGAGTTGGCGCTGGAGCTTAACTGCCGCATAACTCGCGTTCGGCTCTGAGGCAAAAGCCGCAGTGTCGTCCGCGAACAGCGACAATTTCACTCCAGGAGCTCGGGGCGTGTCGTTGACAAACAACGAGAACAGGAGAGGCCCAAGGACACTTCCCTGAGGGACACCAGCGGTAATACGCCTCTCCGAAGAGAGAGCGTGGTCTACTCTCACTCGGAAGCTACGGTCTCGCAGAAAGCTGCCGATCAAGTGAACGTAGCAGTCTGGGAGAAGGACTTCCGTTAGTTTGTACAGGACACCCTCGTGCCACACGCGGTCAAAGGCTTTCTCTACGTCTAGGAAGATCGCAGCCGTCTGTTTGCCCTGGCAGCCAGCCTCGGTTATGCATTCCACGAGTCTCATCAGCTGATGAGTCGAGGAGTGCAGCTCACGAAAGCCGAACTGTTCGGGGATCAGCACGTCTAGTCTTTCTAGATGGTCGCGGATCCTACGCTGGATCAGACGCTCAAAAACCTTGGACGTCGCGGACAAGAGGCTGATGGGCCTGAGGTTTTCCACGCGAGAAGAATTCTTTCCCGGCTTAGGTATCACAATGACGGTAGCCGTTTTCCATTTCACCGGAAAATAGGCCAGTCTGAGGCATGAATTGAACAGGTCAGTGAGGAACTGGGTTCCTCGCTCCGGAAGGCGATGGAGGGCGGAATTCATGACTCCGTCCGGGCCAGGCGCCTTCCGGGGCTTGAGCTGAACAATCCTCTCAGAGACCTCCTCCGGGGAGATGGGCTCCGGCTGGACTGTGATATCGGCCGATAGAAAGCGCTCTACCTCGCGGCAGATTTGCTCAGTGAAGGCCGGGTTCTTGGATGGGTTGGGAGCGAACTGACGCTCTAAACTGTCAGCAAAGAACTCTGCCTTTTCGAGGGGGCGACCAAGGGGTTGACCGCCGGGTCCGGCAAGTGCGGGGAGAGGCGCGCGTTTGCGCTTTCCCGTTAGGGCACTAGGAATCCGCCAGACATTACGGTCCTCAGCAGGGCCATCCATCTGTGTTACAGCTAGCTCCCAGTTGCGTCTACGGAACGCCAGCATGTCGCGACGCAACTTGCCGGACGCTCTGTTGAACGCAGCCTTGTCGGCAGGGTCACGAGTCCTCTGCCAGCGTCTCCGGAGGCGATTCCTCTCGCAAGCGAGCTGAGACACCTCTTCGGGGATCCGCTGATAGTCGGGCGTGAGCCCCGGCTTCATCCGGGAGGACACGTCAACCGCCGAGACTACGGCTGTGTCGAATACGGCAACTGCCTCATCGACATGCTGGGTAGTGTCGAGCGGGATATGCTCTGGTAGGCGGCGACTGAACGCCGGGCCAAAGCGGTCCCACTCGATTACCCGCCGCTCGTCGCGGACGGTGGTGTGCTGGGTAGCTATATGCACACTGATAGGGCAATGGTCCGAGGACAGTTCCGAAATGACGGAGACGTGGACCGGGCAATAAACGCCCCTGACCGCGGCAATGTCCAGTACGTCAGGGCGGGAGTTAGCCCTCGAGGGATAGTATGTAGGCCCGGTAGGACCCATGACTGTGACCCGAGCCGCATCAGCATACCTGCGTAAGCGGGTCCCGTTTGGGTTCGCCAATCGGCTCCCCCAATCGGGGTGCTTACAGTTCAGGTCGCCCGCCAGGACTACCCTCCTGTGTGCTCCAAAGACGGCCTCCAGATCGTTCGACAGGAGCTCCGTGTGTGGAGGCTTGTAAGCGGAAAACACGAGTAGACCGCCGAGAGCACCATGGAGCTCGACCGCGGTGCACTCGAGGTTCCGCCGCTGAGGCAGGACAACGCGGTGATGGCGAAGACTCGCCTTCACCGCGATGGCTGTGCCCCCTCCTGCGCGACCCGACCGGTCGTCCCGGTGGCACACGTAGTTGGGTAGTCGGAAACGACGATGCGGGGTCAGGTGCGTCTCGCCAAGAAGAAGCACGTCGGGCTTGTGACGGGCAACGAACTCTAAGAGCTCAGAAAGCCGGGAAGCGAGGCCGTTGGCGTTCCACGCCACGAGCTCGAGGTCTCGCTTGAGGGATTGCCGTGGTTGTCCGTTCATAACAGACCTGTTACACGGCAGGCTTCCACCAAGAGGAGGAACTTGTCCTGGGGCGAGGCTGTTGCCAAGCGTTCCTTGATTTTAAGGAAAGTCTGGGCTACTTTCTGCAAGTCGTAGCTTGCCAGAAAGTCTGACACGACGGCGACATCATCGGAAGATGAGGCCGGGGGAGAACGCTTGGCGGCAGCTGCATAGCTGCGGCGGGGCGAGACGGTGGAAGCCTTGGGGGCTGGTACTGGAGCGGGTGGCCGCTCTGGCTTTTGGTGGACGGGCTTGGGTCTAGTGGCAGGTGGTTTAGGCTGGCCCGTGTTCGTGGCCTGGGCCCTAACTTTCTTGCCCGATCTGGGGAATCTAGGCTTGGGTGGCGGCGGCAATGGAGGATCAATTTCCTCATCGTCCGGCAGCGGGACCTGCGTATAGTGTGGAACTTCGCGTTCCGGTTCCGGGGGCGCGGTGGTTGGTTTGGCCTTTGGAGCTTCGCTCGGGCTCACTGCACTGTTGGGTTTCGGAACCGGAGCAGACCTAGGGGCTGGTTTCCGGACCACAGGTTCAGCGGCTTTGGCCGGTTTTACTGGTTGTCTAGCATCATGTCGAGGCTTAGGCTGGACGGGTTTCTTGAGTTTGTCCAGATGCTCGCTATATACTGGACAGCGCCTGTTATTTGCAGCATGGGCGCCGCCACAGTTTATACAATATCGGTGGTTGGCCGGGACAGCGCAGGCCTGCGTCAAGTGGTCATTTCCACAGCGGACGCAGGTCGGCGCGTTCCGACAACCGAAGCTGCTGTGGCCGAACCGCTGGCACCTGTGGCACTGGGAAAGTCGCCCGGTCTGGCGGCAGGACTCTACGCTCACGCAGAGCCCGAAAAGCCGTTTTAAATCTAATAAGGCCTGGGAGGAGTCGCCCTTCTCTGCCAGGAGTCTTATTAGGGGGAGTGGGCGACGCGAGCCATAAGTGGTGTACAGCCGAGAGGCTCCTACAACCTTATAGCCCGCGTCGCGCAGTTCGTCTGCGACGACCTGCGGATCCGCCTGTATGTCCAGGCCCCGAAGGACGAGGGCTACAGGCTTGGTTCGGTTTAAAGTGTAAGTGTGGAACTGGAACGATTCACGTTCCAGCCACTGGACCACTCCGAAGTGTTCCGATGCGCTGCGGCAGGTAACGCGCACAGTCTCGCTCGCAAGGAGCTTGACAGATGCGTTATCTGCCAGCGCAACGGTCTTACGGAGTCGGCGAACAAAGCCGATTACGTCCCTGACGTTCGTAACGAACACCGGCGGGATCCTTCCTTCGGAGGTGCGACTAGGCGCAACCTCGGCGGGCTTGGAATGCCGCCGAGTCCGTGGCCGAACTCAAGGAGGTCAGGGAGGGAGACTTTCTCGGCTTGCCACCGTGCCCTACTACCACCCAGTCGGTGGAAGCCGAGGTCTCCATGGCTGGGGAGTCAGACTCCGGCAGAGGATTTGGGCTGCTTGCCCTACTAGCGGCCGTGCAGCCGGAAGGTCCGGCCTTAGCGGGCTTGGTCGGCCCTAATAAGGACCGATTTTGCTCACGAACTTGCGCGGGTTCAGCAGGGCTTCCCGCGCGAGTCGTAGGGTTCCCGACTGGCCCAAGTGGCCGGCCGGGGGGCTCGTTGCTGCCGCACAGTGCTTTGGGGACACTAGCAGCTGGGCTAATGCCGACTAACTCGGCTCTTTGTCCAGCGGGTACCCGGGGGCCGAACTGTGACACCGTCACAGTGGCGGCGCAATGCGCATCTCTATTGGTGAGTCCTACTCTCGGACTCCCCGGGTTTCGCTGGACAGCGCTACCTAACACACTTACCGGCACTGAGCGGCAGGTCCCAGCTGTGTGCTGCTGCTTCTTGTCTTCGTCTTGCTGGCAAGGCGGCTGGTCCACGTCCATCGCAGCTTGGTGTTGTCGCTGGCGATGAGGCGAGTGTTTTTCCTTCCCCGGCGGTTTCTTCTTAACCGCCTCCGTTGGCTGTTGCGAAAGCCTCTTCATGGCAGTAGAGTAGAGGACGAGGCGTTCCTCTTCTGCGTTGTTCTGATGCTGTTGTTGTTGTGTCCACTTCGAGAGCTAGCAGTCGAATGACAAAGTTGCCCATGAACCGCCGAGGGGAAAGCATCTCCTTAAATAGTGTCTGGCATGGTCTATTTTCCATGGCCAATCAGAATCAAGAATGACGAGCTGGCTTCTCATTGGTCCGCGCGATACACCTGAAGCGACCAAAAAGCTATAAATAGAGGCTTCGTAGCCGTAACACTGTTGCTTGTTCCCAGTACATTGGGGACGTGTTCGGCGTACATCTATTCGAACAAATTTTGCTACTGAAGATGGCCACCGGTGGTGCGGCCGAAACGTATAGCGCCAATGCATCAAGCAATCGACCACGGCCTTTCAGCCCGGAAGTTTTATCCAATCATATTGACACCGGCCGTGAAAGCCTACGTACTAAAACTGATAAAGTACATTCAATACAGAATTTCCCATATCCAAAAAATTTAAAACAATTACAAAGTTTCTTAGGTCTTTGTAATTATTATAGAAACTTCCAAAGTAATTACTCCGACCTAACACATCATTATTTGGTACGATATCAAACTATGCCAAAATGTAATGTTACATAATACCATGCCACCAAATTTGATTATTTTAATACAATAATATATTTTGTTGAAATTATCAATTATCTTATCTTTCATATTAGCACTTGTTATCCTTTTTATGATCTGGTATACTTGTCTTTAATTATAAGTGTTCTATCACTGGAACATGTTACCTCCCTAACGTATTAATCATTATCACATATATCTTGGAATCAGTCGGGGGGCTCTCTTGACCTAATACCCCGCTGTCCTTATAATACATAATACATCAATAATATCGATTGCTGGAGCTATCTCATCAGTCAATCACATTTAATAATAATTAATCTATTCACGACTAAATCAAATAAAAATAATATAATAATATATTCTTGGCATGGTTCACTGAGTTAAAATTCCCAGATCTAAATATTTCTTTCCATTGATTCTTTCAGATGTTTATTTTCTTTTGGCGATATTAATAACATTTTTTTTTTATCAGTACTGCTTAATCTTCATTTTTCATTCCCTATCTTTATTCAATTAACACGTAACAAGTATCTGTATCTATAGTTGTTGTTGATTCTCTCACAATCATGATAGATAGGTTATTCGTAGTAAATTCGTTTCTAGTCTTGTCTTATTTTCATCGTCGATCGCCTACATTTGTCTTTTCTTATTCATTTTATAACACTTTGGTTTCTCCTGATTCATGGATGTTGTCTCTTTCTTTTATATTCCAATAATAAGTTCATAATTATATGTAATAAGAGGTGCTTATTTCGTTTAGAATTTTGAGATTTATTCAAATTCGTTTATTCACTTGATCCAAAATAACATTATCAAAATGTACTGTAAGTTGTCCTTACTATTTGTTTGAATTTTGAGATTTATTCAATTTGTTTATTGGCTTCATAATACATTTTTAAGGAAACTTGGTTGTATATTCCCTTAATCTTCTTCATCTCCACATCACTGATTACATAAGTATTGTTGTTATTGTTTTTTACAACAACATATGGACCGTTATAAAGTAATAATAGCTTTTTTGCTATTCCTTCCTTAGAACTTGGTAATTCGCGGTTTTTTAACAATACTTTATCTCCAATCTTGTACTGGATTATTTTCTGCTGAACTATTTTGTATTTTTTCCTTCTTTTCTCCACTTGCTCATTCAGTTTGCTGTGGAATCTCACGTTGTCGAACTGGTAAGCTGGGTTGTTTGGGAAGTTGATTATTTCAATAATTTCTCGGGGTGGTAGACTTTCATGCATTATAGTATATGAAGTATCTTGTATTGATTCATGGTAAGCTAAGTTGATAAAGCTTTCTGTTTGTGTAATGTAGTCACTCCACTTCTGGTGTTTATCGAAACAATAGGTCCTGAGGATCCTGCCGACCTCCCTCAGTACTCTTTCCGCCGGATTGCTATTTGGATGATAGACAGATGTTTTATATGTCTTGACACCTAGGTCTAACAAAGTCTCCTTCCATACCCTTCCTCGGAACTGAGTCCCGTGAGTAACAATTGACCTTGGATTTCCTAACTTTGGTATGTATTGTTGTATTACTTTTTGCAAAATATTTTTTGTAGTTGCCCGATTAATGGGGTACAGTTTTGTAAATTTCGAGTAATGGTCGAACATGATTATTATGAATTTATATTGTTTTCTCCCTCCACTGCGAGGTAACGGTCCACACACACATCTAAAAATACTCTCTCTAATTTACCAGTTGATGTAATTGGCTGCATTATTACTTCTGTTTTTTCGTTATTGCATTTTGCCAATTGACAGATGTGGCACTGCCGAATACATTCTCTAACTCTCCGGTTGATATTCTTAATGTAAGTGTGTTCCTCAAGTGCTTTCATCACTTTTAATGCACCCATATGCCCATATCGACTATGGTAGTCCAGTATTAATTCTGTTCCTAAAGCTTTAGGTACCACTACTTTCCATGATCCTTGGTTATTATTTGGTTTGTAAAATAATATGTCTTCATGTAGACAGTAATATGTAATAATTTTTTCATCCTGTTGCCTTTGATCAGTCTTTGCCTAAAATTGTTGATTTTTGTATCCTCTGTTTGTTGTTGCGAAATTGATCTCATGAGGTTTTCCAAATCTGATTTGTTTTTTATGATAGTGTATACCTTGACGATTGTTTCATTTTCCCCTTCAAAAGCTTGCTGTTCTATGTTAATCCGGGACAATATATCTGCAGCAATATTCTGTTTTCCTGGAACATACTCCCACTTTATATGGTATTCCTGTAGTGCAAGTATCCACCTTGTCAATCTTCCATGGTTAAGCTTGCAATTTTTTAAGAAAGATATTGACTTATGGTCACTTCTCACAGTTATCGGGTATCCAAGAATATAGGTTCTGAATATTCCACAGGCGAATACAACGCTTAATAACTCCTTTTCCGTTACACTATAATTGCGTTCACATCCATTAAGTATTCTGCTTGCAAAACTCACCACCTGATGGTTTCCCTCACTATCTTCTTGATATAATACAGATCCTAAACTTATATCACTGGCATCGCAGTTCATGAAGAACGGTTTGTCGAAATTAGGATGTTTTAATATAACTGAATTTAAGAAATTATGCTTGATCATTTGGAGTAAGTTGTCTTGTTCCTGTCCCCATGACCATTTGTTCTTGGAGGATAATTGTGGAGAAAATTTTGCTGTCATTTCAGAATAATTTCTCTGAAACTTCCTATAGTAATTACAAAGTCCCAGAAATGATTGAAGTTGCTGTTTATTTTTAGGACTTGGGAACTTTTGGATAGCTTCTATCTTTTCATTGGATGGTGTTATTCCTTGTCTTGATAAGTTAAAACCCAGGAACTGGACTTCACTGGCGATAAGTTTGGACTTTTGAAGCTTTAGGGTGACGTTATTGTCTGATAATTTTTGTAATACTTGCCCTACTCTGTCACAATGGTCTTCCCAATTCACTGAAGTAATCAACAAATCATCAACATAGACTGTTGTAAATGGAATAGTATCTGAACCCAACACCTGGTCCATACATCTTACGAATACAGCTACTGAGTTTACCAGTCCAAACGGTAGTCGCTTGAACTGGCAGTTCCTCCCTTCGAAAATAAAGGCGACGTACTTTCGACTATCTGGGTGTAACTCCACCTGCCAATACCCACAAACAGTATCCCAGGTGCTGATAAATTGTATGCAATTAAATTTTTTCAATATCTCCTCAATCTCTCCGGGAGATGTTCTGTCATTAACTATGATCTTGTTGATCTCTCTAGCATCCAAACAGAGTCGTACTTTGCCATCTTTCTTGGCAACGGCTATTAACGGACTAGTAAATGGGGAACAGCTATACTCAATAATATCTTCTGCCATCATTTTGTCTAGTTCAGTTCTCACTGCTTCTTTTAATGCATAAGCAACGGGATATGATTTCTTATTAAAATTTACAGGCTCCTTGAATTGTAGTGTAAATTGATAATTTTTTACTTTGCCAGGTATATCAGAGAAAACATAGCGGTATTTATTAACTTTGATATTAACTTTCCTATTTGTTGTGTAGTTAAATTACATTCATTTTGTTCTGACCGAAATTGTCGGATCTCTTCTAATTTTCGCAACCATAAACTGTCTTTACTCCCAGACAATTCCCTTCTTATATTCCATGAATCATCTTTATCATTATTGAATTTTCTTATACTATTAATACTATTGCATGACGGTACATTTTTATTTTCTACTAATTTTGCTGTCCATTCTATATTATCCATTTTTAATGACACTATGGCCTGTCTCATGTCAATTATTGCTGAGTATTTTCTCAAAATATCACAGCCTATCAGTAGATTAAATGGTAGGTTACTAGCTGTTACAAAAATCATAGGTATAGCTACATTTCCGCTGGTCACTGCTAATGATACATGTTTTCTTATTGACTTGTTTTGCCTTCCGGTGGCTCCAATTAAAATTATGTTCTAGATTGGTAGAGTCGGTAAGATGATCTTACTTAATTTTTGAATTTTGTGGTATTTGTTGTTATCGATTAACGACACGTTTGCGACCGTATCTATCATGAATCTTCTGTCTAATCCATTCACTTGGGCGATAATATAGGCAATCTCATTATTCAAATTATTGTACGTTATTGTATCTTCGTGTAGCAATTCTTCTCTCACATTTTTTAAAAAATGATTATGCACTATTGTTATTGTATTGTCAGTCGTTTTGTCTCGTCCTAGTAAGTACCCAAATTGTCGGTTTTAGTGATGGGACCTGTTGGTTTCTCACTGCCGCGGTCCGTTTAAATCAGGGCTGATCTCCTCGGTCCTGTTGTCTGGTTGACCGGGTCTGTCTCTATTCTGTAATTCTTGTATCTCAATGGCGTTATTATTGAACGTCACTGAGTTTCTGTTATTCCTGTCATCGTCGCAGCTCCTACTTCGCCTATGTTCATCCCGGTAGCGCTGGTTATTCTCCTCCTGAAAACTTCTCTCCCGGTTGCCATTATAATTCATTCGTCCCTGGTACGAACGTCTTCCCATATCTCTATCTTCGGTGCTCACGTAATTCACATGCCTTCGATATGTTTGGTTTTGGTTGTTATAATTGCCATTATTATTCTGTCTGTAACGGTTATCGTAATTGTTTTGATGACCTCGGTTGTTCTGGTAGTGGTTGTCTCTATCATTGGCACGCTGGTATCCGTTATTATGATTCGTAGGAGAGCTACGGTAATAGTGGCTGTTCTTATTGTTATTGTTGTTCAACGCATTATTCCGTGGGTAGTTATTATTGTTATTATTATTTTGGTAACTACGTTGATAGTGGTTACCGGTGTTGTTGTAATTATTATTTGGTCTTTGCCCGTTGTTTTCATATCGGGCGTCGCGGCGACCATTATTTCTATCCATCTCGTCGCTCCTTCGTCTGTATTGGAGGAAGCTCTTCTCTTGTTCCATTTCCGCTAACAATGCCGACATCTCCTCAATGGTTTGTATCCGTCCGTTTATTCGGCCTCTCGTAATTTCTCCCTCATAGTGATAAGCCAATAGCCTCACTAAACATTCAGTAGGGATTGCAGGCTCCAAATGTCTGGCTATGTTAATCTTACCCAGAAAGTTTGCGGTCGGAGTTTGTTTGCCGTGTAGATCATATCTACCCAATCCTATGTCACTCCTTATCATATGTTGTGTGGCATCAGACCAGTACTTGGATTTAAATTGCTTTTTAAATTCTTGAAAATTTTGTATATTCGGCCGCATCGCCGTCCACCAATTGTCATAGACTTTTCTGAACGTTTCGTCCAGCATACTTCTAATTACAACCTATCTGTCTTCTCCGGTTTTTGCTATTTTTTCTTCTACCCGTTCTAGGAATAGCATGGGGTTTCTTCTATAATTCTGGAAGTCGATAACTTCTCAGTTCTCCTCACATGTGGTATGGGCACCGGTACATTGTCTGTTTCGTAGAGAGTTGATTTCATCTCTATGGCAGTTGTTTGGTCTTGTACCCGATTAAGATAAGTACCTATGCTTTCTAATCTTTCTCCCAACACTGCTTGGTTGGTTTGCATATTTTCTATTCGTCCATTCGTTTCTTCCCGGACGCTCAGTATCTCTTGGTTCATCCGCTCACACTTTTCCTTGGTCTCGGATTCTACCCTTTTAATTTCAGTCACCGGTTCTTCTAGCTTCTTGTCCCATTATTCCTGCAATTGCCGGTTATTAATTTCCATCTTGTTATTCCACTCTTCTTTTAATGACCCTTTGTGTTCATCCAATTTTTTCATGGTTTCCTGGTAATTTCCTTTCAATTCTTCCCTCAATGCTCTATTATTTTCGTCTATTTTCTCCTCCATTTTCCTGCTATTCTCTTTCAATTCTCGGCTCAATTCATCCTTTGTTTGTTTATTATCACTCTTTCTTTCCTCCATCTTCTTACTCAAATCTTCCTTCAATATTACTAAGTTCTTATTACTATTCTCACTTAATGCTTCCTTCATTTTGTCCATTAGTTTCTTATTACTCCCCTCCATCTTTTCTTGCGTTTTCTTACCAGTTTCCTGCATTAATTCCATCATACGTTTAATAATTTCTTGCGTCTTCTCGCCCTCTGTTTGTGTCGGTTCTTCTGGTTATTTCTCTTGAGCCCTTCTTATTATAGTTTCTACTTCCTCGACCGGTGTTGCTTCCTTGTCTTGCATGCTTAATTCGCTTTCCTTCTCGGTTTCAGCCGCTCGTTTGCGCGATGTTTCTCGCTTCCTCATTTTCGTTTATTTTTGGTTGTTTAATTATAAATTATATTTTAATTTATCGCCTCACACGTTGGTTCGCCAATTTGTAACAATAACTACTGGGACGTATATTATATTAAATTCGTTTGCGGTCGTTATTCACTATTCCCGCCGTTCGCTCTCGCCTCGGAATCCAACACCAGTGACGTAATGCGGAGCTGCCAACTGTCGCTCCGTCCGCTTTGCTGTGCTGTCGTAAATTTGAATTAAAACAGTAATAATAATGCAAAATAAAAACCAAACAGATGTACAGTTTCAATCAATCTTTATTCAATTGAAGGATTGATCAATTACGTTTTCGTTTTTTCTTTATTTTAAATACAAATTATGACAACTTATGTCGTCTTGTTCATAAGTTGGTAGTAACTAGATTACTGTACGGGAATCAGTCAAAACAATGATGCTTGTTGTTTTATTTCTATTAAATAAAATAATCTCAGGGCGTATTCCGTCCATATATTGTGGTTAAACAATTAATACACTCTTAAAATCAAAATACAAACTTTACAATAGAATGATATAAAAAGGTTTTGACGTTTATAGTTCAAACTAGTAGTCGTGTATGTGTTGTTCACAGTTATAGGTTATGAACAGTTTTAGATATTTATTATTTGTCTTTCAAGTTTTATGGTATTCAAAAAGCTGTAATTATCAATTAGTGTTATTTTCAAGTGTACTTTAGTGTTGGTGTATGCTATAGTGTATGTGATTTTTCTTATTTAGTTTTCTAATTGGTTCGTGTACTCATATGTGGTTGTTGTGTTAAACAAGGTTATAAAAAAATGATGCAGATTCACCCAAATCCTCTTCTTTTATTCCTTCAGGACGAAAATGGGGTCCAAATCTTCTTCAATTCCTCTTCCAGGATGTGTACTCTTCCGAATTGGTGTCTGGTTGTTCTTGGGTTCCTATGATGTTCTTCAATAACTGTCCTAAATCGTTTTACTAGGTTTGGTTTAGGCTTACTCTGTTTTATATATAATTAGTTAAGACGTTTGAAAACGCGGCTGTCTTCAATGATCGTTGTTAAAGAAGTCCTTATTTTATTTATCTGAATTTTCGGTTGCTAAGGTAAAACTTGAAATCTGGTTGGTTGATTCAGATATACATTGTCATACAAATTCATTGTTTTATTCTTCATATTGTTTAAATTAGCAGCCATCCTTACTATTTCTTTTATGAATTTGCTAACTGCTATAATTTTTTTATTGTTTGACTAAGCTTTTCGTCATTACTGACATCTTCAGGTCTTAAACAACGTTGAAGATGGTCTTGAGACCTGAAGATGTCAGTAATGACGAAAAGCTTAGTCAAACAATAAAAAAATTATAGCAGTTAGCAAATTCATAAAAGAAATAGCATTGTTTTATTGCATGAACTTGGCCAAAACTTTTAAATTAGTATAACTCGGTTATACTAATTGGGAATTTAAAACTAATAGCATCATTATTTTGGTTTTAACATTTGTGACACATAGACACCAAACATGCCTATTTTTGCTTAAGAAATTCTGATGTTACATTTTTGCTATTTGTATTTTCTTAAATAATTTAAAACTGATTATTTCGATTCCATATTTGCTGTGTATATTATTAATTATAAACCTATCCATATTACAACATTTGTTTTATAAACTTCTAAATGTATTTCCTAATATTTACAAAATTCCAAAGTTTTTATAGGCCTATGTCTTGACATGTTCAATTTCTATTTTATGTTATTGTAACACCTATTAACTATGCAACTACCATCAAAACTACTCCCTATAACTTATAATTATTATTAGTATTATTATTTAAAATTATAACAATAATTATTACTGGAACATTATATAAAAAAACATAATACACCTTTTGTGATTAAACAATCAGTATATGCCTGGTTACATAAATCCTGCATAAGACATATCATCCACTCATTACTTAACAAAACTATAAATAACATCAACACATAAATCCTTACTTTTGAACATTTAAATAAAAGTTTAATCATTTAATAATGATTTTCTATTTTTCTTAGGCAGTTCAGCCATTGCTGTACTAGGTACCTTTACTGTCTTTTCATCTGATATACATTTGATAATTATTAATTGATTGTACAGTATTTATTTTATCACATTAGGTCCACCATTATTCACACTATTAATTGTATGTTTCCATGTATCTATAATGATTGTGTTCGTGCATTATTCAATTATATTAGTTAGTTAACATTTTGTCATTATATTATTTTACATTCTAATGTATTTGGGCCTATTATCCCTTAATTTGTATTTTGATTATTATTATATTATATGATACTTTCAACAAAACAATTTGTTTACTGATGGTAATGGTCCATAATGCTGTCTGGCTTTGTAAGTATTATTATTGTAATTATTTGGATTTTGTCTCATCATCGGGGTATTTTACATCACTTTACCTAAACATTAATTTGGGTACGGTCAGTTATAGTCTAAGTCAGTTTAAATTTGTCATTTGTTCATCTTGACTATCATTTTTAAAAGATATGTTTCTTCTTGTTAAGTTTCTTATCCATGATCTTCATTAAATCTGGTACGATATCAAACTATGCCAAAATGTAATATATATATATATATATATATATATATATATATATTGTACTGCTGTTGAAATACACCATAGTACATAAGAGTAAAATAATAATTTTAGAAGAAGCCAATGTATAAAATTAATAGTATTATGAACATATGTTAGGATTGTAAACAAAAAACTGAGTGTTAGTCACGACCAACATAGAGGTAGATTCCAATATTATATAGAACAGCATTAAGAAATATGTGTTGACAGTTATTATATTAAATTGGAAATAAACATTCAAATAAAATGAAAGATTAATAGAATAGTAATCTAAAATATACTAATTATAGGGATAATGTAAAAAAGCAAATAAATGTAATTAATAATTATTAATAAAATTATATATGTTGTTAAGAGTCAAATGGAACTGAAGGTGTAATGAAAATGGTCAATTCAACCAAATTAAGTGATAGATTTGAATACTCATGTGAGGATAGTCCAATCAGTAGAAAGTCAACACAGACATTAACGGTAAACAACCCAATGTGGGAGGAGAAAATGCAAGGGATCAAACAATTCTGTAGTCATAACAGTCAACTAACCAAAGAACAAATAAATCAATTAATGAAAATTTATTTGAAACATTATAAAGTACCTTCAAATAAACCTGGCAAGATAGTAGGAGTGCAGTGTAAGTTACCCATAAGAGAAAATGTGACATTCAACAAAAGGTCATATCCAATACCCTATGAATTAAGAGAGCAAGTACAAGAAGAAATCGACAAAATGCTTCGTGAAGATATAATTGAACTAAGTCAGTCAGAACACACTAGCCCATTAGTAGTAATTCCCAAGAAAGATAAGTCATTAAGATTGTGTTTGGATGCACGTCAAATTAATCAGATGATAATTGCTGATAAGACGTCGCCCGAGAACATAGGAGAAATTTTGAAACGTTTTAATAACGTACAGTTTTTTAGTAGTTGGGATGCTGTATCTGGATATTGGCAAGTAGAATTGCATCCAGAAAGCAGGAAATATGTGAGTTTCATAGTAATCGGTAGAAATTACCAATTCAAACGACTACCTTTTAATCTGATTAATAAGGTGGCTATATTTATCAAATGTCTTGATGCAGTATTGGGCAAGGAGATTTTGGAATTTACTACAGTGTACGTCGATGATTTATTAATTGCATCAAGCAGTTGGGAAGAGCATTGTCATCGAATTGATAAGATACTTACCAGATTGGGGGAACATGGAATTACACTAAAATGAGACAAGTCAACATTCATAGCCAGCAAGATTAAGTTTTTAGGGTTTATAGTCTCGAATATAGGCATATCTGCGGATCCTGATAAAGTACATTCAATACAGAATTTCCCATATCCAAAAAATGTAAAACAATTACAAAGTTTCTTAGGTGTTTGTAATTATTATAGAAACTTCCAAAGTAATTACTGCGATCTAACACATCATTATCAACATTTAATTTGTAAGAAGAATAAATGGAATTAATGGAAGTGGACTGAGAAACATGAGGAAGTCTTCAATGAAGTGAAACAGAGGTTTTTACAGTGTATCATGTTAAGTCACCCAGATTTTAGTAAGGTTTTTTATTTAAATTGTGATGCCAGTGGAGTAAGTTTGGGATCGGTATTATATCAATAAGATGACAAGGGGGAACCAAAGGTGATAGCTTTTGCAAGCCGGACACTATCAAAAGCAGAATTTAATTATACCATAACTGAAAAAGAGACATTGAGTGTGGTTTTTGCGATAACTAAATTCCGAACATACTTATTAAACAGTGAGCTAGTAGTACGAACCGATCATCAAGCAATAACCTTTTTTAAAAACTGTAAGATGTCCCATGGAAGGCTCGCAAGATGGATGCTCCAGTTACAAGAATATCGTATAAAATGGGAGTACCTACCGGGCAGTAAAAATTTAGTAGCGGATATATTATCCCGAGTAGGGGGTCAAGAAGAAATAATGGCCAAAGAAGCACGTAAAATTTTGGCATGCTTTAGGAACACAAAAGAATTAAAACTCATTGTAGAAGAAATAAAGAAATTACAGCCAACAGATATTAGAATACAGAAGTTGAGGAAAAGGATGGAAAATACTTCCAACACTACATCACATTATATGATTCATGAAGGAGTAATGTTTAGGAACACCGACAAAAGAAATATTGATTGGAAAATATTAGTGCCGGAAGAGGTATGTCATAAATTAATTGTTGATTATCATGAGAGATATGAACACCAAAGCCAGAAGAAAGTAGTGTCAGCACTCAAGGAACACTTTTACATAAATAAATTAGAAAAGAATCTAATTCGATCCATAGAAACATGTGATATTTGTCAAAAAGTCAAGTTAGCCAATGTCAGATGTGAGGGAAGGTGGATAAATAATGAAGTATTGAGAGCGCTAGAGCAAGTTTTTATTGACATTTGTGGACCATTCCCAACTAGTAGTAGGAGACGTAGTAAGTACATACTGATTATCATGGACAGTTTTACTAGGTTTACAAAGTTATATCCCATCACTAAGGCTAATACCCATACTATAGTAAAAATAATTAAAGAAAAGTATATAAAGGAGGTAGGGTTGCCTAGTAGTATCATATCTGATCATGGAACACAATTTAAAGGTGTCAAGTGGCAGAATGCGATGAGAACAATAAAAATTAGGACATATAAAACATCTGTATACCATCCAAATAGTAACCCGGCCGAAAGAATGCTCAAATAAGTGGGTCGTTTATTTCGCACATACTGCCATGATCAACATAATAAGTGGAGTGAATATGTTAGTAAAGCGGAAGAGTTTATAAATTTAGCAAATCACGACAGTACAGGGGTGACGCCACATGAAGCAATGCATAAAAAAACGCCCACCCAGAATTTTCGAGAGTTTAGTCGACTTTGCTTGGTTCACTCAACCACAGAAAGACATCCAAGTTATTATGGAAAGTCGGTTGCAAGTGAAGGCAGAGGAAAGAGCCAGACGACAATACAAGAAGCGGTATAAACAAATTAATTATCATATAGGAGAGTTAGTACTTGTTCGTAACAGACAACTTCCCAGCAGTAAGGAGAAGTTGATGAATAAATTATTTCTATGTTATGTAGGCCCATTCATAATTGACACGGTGAACAATAACAATACCGTAGTAATAAAATACCAGGATGGAAAAATTAAAGGGACATATAATATTAATCAACTTCGCCCTTATAAGTCAGATAATAACTAAAAGAGTGTGAATTCTGAAATAAAGAACACATGAATTTTATGACCAGGATTGGGAAGGTGAGATTTAAAAGAAAAGAAAATAATGTTTGTATTCATGTTTTTGAGTTTTTTAGCCGTGAAAGTAGGCACAATTGTTATTTCATACTTATTATTTTTTATGTAAAAACAGTTGGTTTGATTAATGTTATTTTAAGCCATAAATGAGTGTGTAAGATACGGTGATTCGTGATAGTGATGAACCATATTTATGTTAATAAAAAAACCAATTTATAAAAAGAACTTTGTGATATAACTTACAATTAGCGAATTAATCAAATGTTGTCAATATTAATGTTAGACCATGGTGGTGATAAGAAATTAATTATTTCAAAATCTCATATCAAATTATATCTGAGATTATGAAATAAGGGAAGGTATTATGTACTGCTGTTAAACTACACCATAGTACATAAGAGTAAAATAATAATTTTAGAAGAAGCCAATGTATAAAATTAATTGTATTATGAATATATGTTAGGATTGTAAACAAAAAAACTGAGTGTTAGTCACGACCAACATAGAAGTAGACTCCAATATTATATAGAACAGCATTAAGAAATGTGTGTTGACAATTATTATATTAAATTGGAAATAAACATTCAAATAAAATGAAAGATTAATAGAATAGTAATCCAAAATATACTAATTATAGGGATAATGTAAAAAAGCAAATAAATGTAATTAATAATTATTAATAAAATTATATATGTTGTTAAGAGTCATATGATGGAAAGATGTGACGAATGTAGTTAGGTATCTAAATGGCAAATTTTAAATTGTTAGATTTGAATTGTATTCAAATAGAAGAAAATTTGTTTAGTTTAATTTTATATTTCAGAAGATACACATCAAAAAGTCTAATTTTATATTTGAAAAGAGCCACATCAAAAAGTCTAATTTTATATGTAATATAATATAATATGTAATTTAATGATACACATTAAAAGAGTTTAATTTTTATAAAAGAGTTTAATTTTGTATTTAATAAAGGAAACCTTTAAAGGAAGGGAGTTAACATTGATATTGAATTTAATAAACATACGAGAGTATAAATCTATAACATTGAAAGAATCATAATTTTTATACAACTTAATAAACAACAATATTTCAAGAAGTCTGAGTATATCATTTAGAGAACGCCGAACTAAAAGAAGAAGCTTGTACTGGAAGATAGTTTGAGTGTCAATACAATAAAGTTCGATATTCCGAAGAAGTATCAATTTAGTAATCATAGAAGAAAATATAATTCAACATTTAATCTAATAAGAAATCCCAGAGAAGGAACAGATCAGGAAGCCTAACATTACCTTTAAGATGATAAACATCAACTAGAATTGAACCCGTTGCAGTTGTGAAGAATTCAGATTCAAGCTATTTCCATTTATATGGTAGATATTCTTACCTTGTTATTTATTAAAAAAATTATACCCTAACGTTATTTGGTACGGATTAAAGAAAAGAATAAATCATACACAGTATTAAATAATATAAATCAGCTTAATAATTGTTAACCCTGAGATAGAGTTTTCTTTTCATGTGCAGATAGAAAAAAGAAATATCTGTAATTAAATATTTTAATTGCAATACTTATAAATAAAATTACAGCACAATATATATATATATATATTGCAACGTTACATATATTTATGAATTTAAACAAATTTAAATGTATTTTAATTTGTATAGCCCCACGTTCTTTGGGAGCCAATTTATATGCAACGTTACAACATTGCAAAAGTTGCATAATATTATATTGTATGTATACAAATTTTTGTACGTAAATTTAGGCATCTCGTGCCTCACGTCCAGGGCGACAAATTTATATAACGTGACAATTTGGCAAATTTAATTTAATTTAAATTTGTGGAGTCCTTCGATCTTGGAGCACCAAATTTAAACAACGTTACATATACATAAATAGGTGTGAACGGTCTCACGTTCAAGATTGACAAATTCTTTAAACATATAACATTTAAGTAGGGGGTCAGGTGTATCTGCAATAAGAACTCTACGGAACTTGAAACGGTAATTAAAATTTATTTGATACTATAAAAAAAAATATGTGCACATGGCACTGACTTCGATTTAAAAAAACATTAGTTATTATTTGTTATAATGCCGTAAGGCTTAAGATATATACATCCTTACTAACTAAACATTCTATGCTACTAAATAGTATATAAAAGAAAAATCTCAGTTTTAGACTACTCAGTCTATTAATATGTTTCAAAATCAATTTTTAAATCTTTTTTCTATATATGGTACGTACTCAAAAGATTAATAGTTATTACTTCTCAGTACTGTTTTCTCAAATACTAATTGTTTTTATTTATATTCTTTGTAATCATTTTATATCATATTAATTTGATACTTGTTACGTTAATCGTATTTCTAAAACATCTATGATTTTTAACTCTACTATACAAGAAATATTACTCTTATTTTTAAATAAAATATTAATGTCTTTAACTGTCTTTGTATACTGTGTATGATTAAGATATGAATAAGTTGTCTATCACCTTATTGTCGTCAATCATACTCGATCATTTTTGTTCCATCGGTGTTCATCTTCGTCTCGCCTCCAGCGTCGGCTGTCTCTCTTCTCCTCTTGTCCAGCGTCGGCTGTCTCTCACTCTCTCGTCCTCTCCTCTTGTCCAGCGTCGTATCGCTATGGAACTGCTTCTCTTGTCCAGCGTCGTATCGCTATGGAACTTCTTCTCTTGTCCAGCGTCGTATCGCTATGGAACTTCTTCAGTAATGCTGTTATTAATTACAATGTTTGTCTTATAGCTTGGTTACGTATTTGTACATAACTGGCAATTTAAACTGTTTATAAAAATATTAATAAATATGCCGTGCTGACGGGCATAAGCTCCCGCTGCATCGTGGATGATTCAAAAAAGAGAACCACTGAAGCTTGCGTGTCCTATTTATACCCATGTCTTGGTCGACACCCTTCAGTGATACAAAATCGACATGTTAGAATCTGTCTTTGGCGTCAGTTCCCCCACTCTTTGTCAAATTCACTATTTTTTATATTTCTGCGAATTGCAGCGTCCTGTAAGTATTTTTTTATTTCTTGGATTTCGTTGTCCATGACGTGTCCGTTACTTAACTAAATATCACTATAATATTGACGACTCGGAACACAAAGTTTTTTATAAGTAAAAACGTAAAGTTTTACCTTACAGCCTAAACCGGCTTTCACCTATAGAAGGCTTCATCAGAGGCTGTCGTTAGTAGCGCTGCTCGTCTTGTTGTTGGCGACGAGAAAGTGTTTCGAAAGATTGAAGCTGTGTGTGTGTGGTGAGATGTGTTCGAATAATGCGTGCGATTTGAATTGTGTCTGTTCGTTTAGGATGTCGTTTTTTTATATGTGTTTGTATATACAAACACACAAAAACAAATAAAAACGACATCCTAAACGAACAGACACAATTCAAATCGCACGCATTATTCGAACACATCCCACCACACACACACAGCTTCAATCTTTCGAAACACTTTCTCGTCGCCAACAACAAGACGAGCAGCGCTACTAACGACAGCCTCTGATGAAGCCTTCTATAGGTGAAAGCCGGTTTAGGCTGTAAGGTAAAACTTTACGTTTTTACTTATAAAAAACTTTGTGTTCCGAGTCGTCAATATTATAGTGATATTTATTTTTTTATACTTATAACTAATTTTACAACACATGTTCATTGTAATTTTTGACATTGCAACTTAACCCTTTTGATTTGTACACAGTTATTTCACTATTGCACTTGTACGGCGTGTCTCTTTCGCGTGGTTTTCGCACACAGTATTTATTAAATTTATTTACATTTTATGGTGCTTTTGGATTTTAATTCTTAATTCTAGTTTATGAATAATTACGGAAAAACAGTCATTGTGCAATTATTCATACTGGGGTGGCAAACTTGCCTGCAGAGACCTGCGTTCACACACACTAGCAAAATACTGGTGTACACACTTTCAGTTACATTTGTGTGTGTGTGCACGTTGATTCAGGTCGAAACACCTGTTCATATTTTTGTCTGAGTCAAGCTTGCAATCCATAACATGCTTATTTCTAATATATTATTAATTATTTACAGTTTATTAAGTAAATTTAAATTTTTATATTTCATGCTCAGTACATCACTTATTTGTACTGTCGCAATATATATATATATATATATATATATATATATATATATATTATACCATTCTCTTCTTCCGTGGTATGTCTTCCTCTATCAAGCCTCGCGTTGGTTGCGGCAATTTATAACAATCAGCTTGGGTCGTGATAGTATTAATTCGACTCCTTCTGATGTTATATTAACGAAGTCCAAAACTTCGTAAATTTCCCGCTATCTGTCGCTCTCGTGACCTCGCCAATACCTGTCTCTTCTTTCCTTCCTGATTTAAATTAAGTATTATTTTCCCGATTTTAGGCGTCAAATTGTTTGTTTTAAAACAATTAAAAATTTTTCGTAGCTTTTCCTTCTTTCTCAATGAAACCGTATTACTTACTGCTCTGTATCGGCTGAATTCGAAATTCGCTCTCTCGCGGCAGTATAAAAATTTTCACTGTGCTATATTAAATAAATTAACACATAAATATTGTCACATGAAATAATAAACAGGTATACATTCTTAGTATTGGTTTATTGGATAGCGGTTCTACCTTTTATATTGGTTATTACAGGAAATTATGAAAATATATAAAGTTATGCTCCAGCTTTGAATGATTTATAACTCAGCGGTTGGCTATGTTTTTTGGGTCGCTGACTGAGCACCAAGCGTCTAATGTCGAATTTAATTTTACAATGGTTATCCAGTCAAAAGTTCTTTGGATTACAGCAAAAGTTAACAAAATGATTCAAGAAAGTACAATCCTTCGCATAAACTCAATCAAATATTACGTTTTTTCTTTACACCACTACTTTTATTAACTAAAGTAATTGTGAGTTCAACTCGTAACTAGAGGTTAAGTTTTATATCGTTGAAAAAATATTTTGGTATTTCCAAATGTGTTATTAATTGAACTGAACAGTTTATTGATAATTATTATTTGGTTTTTTAAGAGCCATTCAGTGTATGAGTGTTTGAACCAAGTTAATTATATTGTGCATCAGTGTTAAAGTGTAGTGATTCCAGTCTTTTGTTTTGTTAATTAATTAAATTTTATACTTTACTCCTTCCTTAACATCTGATAACTTATTTTCATGTATGCTTGTGGCTATGTCTTCTTTCTTTTATTTCTTTTTTCGTTTTGTATTTTTTTATCTTCTGTAATTCAAAATTTTGTTTAGTTCAATCTTGTTAATATGTTTTGCCCATCTTGTATTACATTTTCATTATTTATTATATAGTTTATCTCATTTGATTGATTCTTTTTGCTAATTATATGGAGCGGCTATTTTTCCATCTATACTCTACTGAAGCTAATAATGGACTGTTAATAAATTTGTAACAGTTTTTTGGTTCTAACTGCAAAACCTATCCTTCTCATTGGTTGAAAAAATTTTGTACCCATTGTTAGACATAGCTTGTGTTTTCGCCCAAAATGGATAAATATTTTCTAATTAGATAATTTGCTTGTATTAGTATTAATACTTCTGTTATTAGTACCATTGAATAGCATTTCTGTTTAATATTATTTTGAAATCAAACATGACTATGTTCTATTTAGTATTTTGCTACTTTGGTTTTTTATACTTATTTTGGTTTATAAGTGTGTTTTTTAAAGTATTTTGTGTTTTTAATGCTTCTTGGCTAAAATATTTTGTTTGCCTAACTTTTTCCCTAACTGAATGTTGTTACTTGTTTACATTTTACAATTTTCTCACATTTCTTTAGGCCTACACTTGCCTACAATTGTTGACATTGATTATAATATAATTTTGCTCTTGTTCCTATCTTCTTATTGCTTTGTCTTAGTTTGTTTACAATTATTATGAATTTACATACATTGGTTTATGATTAGTAGTTCTTTACAGACATAATATCCATCTTTTGATGTCTACTCTTCTTTTTATAACATAACTTTAATAATGTATAATCCATCCTTTGATGTCTACTCTTCTTTTTATAACATATAACTTGTTTAGGTTTTGTTTTGTTGCAGTTATTGGGCGTCCCTTGCCGAATGCAACAAGCGTTAATTCCGTTTTAGTTAAAATGAGTTTAAATAGTCGCGCGACGGAGAATTATTCGTACTTTGTCGGCGTTCCCTGACGTCAGAACCCCTCCGCCCCTTTTCTAGTAAAGCTTTTCGCTCAACAAGTTCTGTCAGTCTCCCATCAAACTGCACTGTGAGCAGAGTCGCCCGTCGTCTCCTGGTGGGTACCTTGGTTGGAAGCCTCGATTACCAAGGTAATTATATTTTCTAAGTATCTTAAATTTCATAAATCAACGCTGGTGACAAACTGTGTTCGTCTGTAATGTTTGTAAAATAAAAACTTGTATTTTGTAAAAGATTGTAACTTATAATCTACCAAGACGTATCTTGTTTGTAATAGTCAGCCTCGACTAAAACCAATTTTCAGTCAGTCTATTTAAAGAAAAAGAACAAAGATATGTAAAGTTCAATGTCAGTACTTGTTGTATATATAATTTGAAGTTGTAACTTTGTAATGTAATCTTGTAATTTTGTAAATTGTGATTACGCACTGTGTGAATGTATGTGTGCGTGCTAATCAAACTATGTAGGTGCATAAAGTATACTAAAAGATGTGGAACTTTCAGTTCAAAGCTTGGTTCGACATATCGGAGTGAGGATACGAGAATATGGACTCCATGTAGTTTTTCTTCACACGTTCTTCCAGCGTGGACACAGCAGCGGTCCAAGGCATGAACTGAGGAACACGCACCCATTGCGACCAGTTACAGCAGGTTGCGAGAGAACCTATCCGGATTGTCAAGTAAAATTTTACCATTAACAACTTTCAGTGGAAGTTACTGTATAATCACTAATGAAAAGCGAGATAGACCAGTTTATCCACCTTATGAGACAGGAACAAATTTTTTATAAATGTTTTGTGATGTAGAACAGTGTTAGAATTTTATGAGCAGATCACAGCTTGTACGCTGAACACCGTTTACTGTAAACTAGTATTGATTTATGCAACTGTCCTATATTCAGTATTTAATCTTTTCTATATTCAGTTCATTTTGAGCTAAATTAACTCAGTAATTGACTTTTTCTGACTGACTTATAATTACGTAAATTTTCGAGGCTCATATTGTTTTGAAATAAACGGGTCGAACCCGACTCTGCTCACAAATCGAAGGTATTCAAAAATTTCTTTTACTTACACCTCCTCCCTTTATGGAATTATGTTAAACTTTAGAGAAATTTGAGAAGTATGTTATAATGTAGAGAGAGAGAGTCTTAAATAGTAATAATCATTTTGGTTGATTTGGGTGGTATATTATGTTATTTTGGTGTATTCTCCGTGGTACGCTTCTGGGGGCCCAGCAGCAGGAAGTGTGCTACAATGTTTTGGTAGTACAATCAGAATCAACCAGTATCTCGAACACGATTTTTTTCGCCATCCATTTCCTTATGGAACGTGGAAGTAAAAACAATATCCTTCTTTTTATAATATGTATTGCACATGTTTTCTAACATGGGACACTAATTATTAGATAAAATGTTTATCTTCATTTAAGCCAGCTTCCACTCACTGTGTACTTTCTCAGAGGCCATAACATGTTCTTTTTAATGTTGCCGAACATAAATTGATGTTAAATTAAAAATAAAATAAAGGCTTAGCACTTGAAGTTTGAACGTACAAGTTGAAGAATCTATTTAATTATTGCACTTAACTTGTTATAAGTACTGATTACATTTCGGTATTATTATTTTCAGAAATAATGTATGTAAACCAGTTTTCCCCATATAAAGTTAATTAAAATTCTTTAATGCATAGCATTCCAGGCCTTTATGGTAGTAGATTTGTATTACTAAATTTGAATTTAAACAAATAATTCTCTTTCACTAATCAGAGTTACACACACAAACTAAATGTTGAGTGTCCTCCTAGTGTATAAATTCAGCTAAAACACTATTCCATAAACTTACCTTGTTACTAGAATATGTGACATGATGAACTTTTCATGTTAAATAGTTTAAATACTTTGTGTTGAGAGTTAAGCATTTTAATAATTTTTATTTATGCAGGCGTATAGCAAAATCTGATCATCATGAAAAAGGAATCAATTAAGTGATTAGTTCCTGCTGTATTACTGACTCATATTACAAGACCAATTTTTGTTTAATTGAAAAGATATATTTTAATTGTTTCTTTTGGTGCAATCTGAAAATTCCATGACACACATCCAAAGGTTTGAAAATACGCTTATTGCAGTTTGGTAAGAATACATTCTCAAAAAACTAATACAAATTTGTTATGTCTGATCATACCAGCTATCCTTTCTATTTGAAATGAGCCTTTTATCCAAAGTTGTGCCAACTTTAGGAAAAAACTTTTTAAAACAATTTTAAAGACTCCCTGTATTAAGTCTTTTAAAGTCTACTAAAATTAACGTTTCTTTTTCATACACATGTTATTTCAATTTATTTTCATAGCAATTAACATTAAAAGTGCTAACTGAAGATAGAGACACATTATACATTAATATTTTGCGGTTAGGTGGGGTAATTGTAAATGGAAAATGGATTGAAACATTTTGATTTATTAAAAATTGTGTATAGGTTTTAAAACCGAAATAACTGCAAATAATAATTATTTCAAACTTTGTTATGTTGCGTACAAAAAATTGTTAGAACTTAAAACAAACGTAATGGTAATGGGGGAGAAAATAATAAATATAGAGATTGAAGGAGTGAAGATAGAACAAGTCAATCAATTCAGATATCTAGGGGTTATAGTAGACAGTAATGGGAAACAAGAAGCTGCATTAAATGAAAGAATTGAAAAGGCAATAAAAGTATACTATGCATTAAACAATAGACTTGTAAATAAGGAGATATCCAGAAAAACGAAAATGAGTGTGTATAAAACAGTATATAGACCGGTTTTAACATACGGCTGTGAGACGTGGGTGCTATCCAAAAGCCAAAAAACTAAAATCCAGGTGGCAGACATGAAATATCTTAGAAGAGTAGTAGGAGTAACAAGGAAGACTAGAGTAAGGAATACGCAAATACGAGAGGATTTAGAAGTGATATAAATTCTGGATTTTATTGAACAGAGACAACTGTGCTGGTGGGGACACATGTAGAGAATGGATAGTGATAGAATGGTAAAACAGGTTTGGGAGGCAAAATCAGGGGGGAGATGAAGAGAGGAAGACCGCGACTAACTTGGGATGGAATGATGGGAAACATTTTGAGAGAAAGAAGCTTGGGCTGGAGGGAAGCGAAGACATTATCAACGGATAGAGTAAGATGGAAAAAATTTGTATATAGAGTGTAGTTGATGTAACCCGACACCAATATGGTAGCCTTTATATAATTTTATATAATACTTTATATAATTTTATATAATATTGAAACTTTCTCTTGTGAAAACTTACTTGTCTTTTTCGTCAAACGCGTTTCGGCGTCATATTCACCTTCGTCAGCTTAGAACAGACTGCCAGAACTTAGTAACGGTTGTTGTTTGGAAGGTATAGTGGGGGTGGTGTGTAGAGATAGCTATAGTGGGGGTGGCGCAGGGATCCAAATTATTGTTTGTTTTATGTATAATTGTGTCGAAAAGTGTATGTGATTTATATTGTAATTGGTCGTTTAGTATGTTGTTTGGTTGTGTTGTGTGGTGTTTGTATATTTCATACTGTTCAGCTGTGTTGAGTTTTCGACCTTTGGGTAAGAGGTGAAATATTTCAAGATTAGTATCTATGTTGGTGTAGCTATGGTTATGTGTGTGTATGTGTGTGGCAAACGCAGAATGTATATTGTTGTTGGAGAGGGCCTTTAAGTGTTCAGAGTAACGGGATGAAAAAGATCTTCCCGTCTGGCCTATGTAGAAACTATTGCAGTTATTACAATTTAATTTGTATACACCTGTTCTATTGTATTTGTCTATGTCCGTGTTTGTATCGTTGATGTGTTTTTTGATGGTATTGTTAGTTCTGAAAGCTATTTTCTACTTGTGTTTTCTGAATGTGTTGGCAATATGGTATAAGAGTATTTCGATAATGAATAAATAACAAAACATTGTTTAAATATAAATGATATATACAGCTCTAAAATTCAATTTACAATTACCCTTTACATCTTAGAAGTAATTGTAAACAATAGTTTCCTTTATCCTTTGAAATATTGAAAAAAAATAGTGACAACTGTAAACTAGTTGACATTGTACAATTTCATGTGTTTATAATTCTAACTGCACGTTTACAATCACCCTGTCTTCGTCTATATGGAAAATAAATGGAAACAAGTTAATTCAAATACTATGTATATTAAAAATCATAAATAAATAATAAAGAAATGTTGTTCTGTTACATAATGTAAAACGTAAATGATAGAATAAAAGTTTATCATTTTTCAAACACTTCCAGGGAACTCGTAGACAATTTGTCTGTCAATTTCCTTCATTTCTGTATTGGGAAAAATTGTCAATATTTGTTAAAAGCTAACAGTACTTTCATCATTTTCTTTTAGTGTAAACTTTGTATAAAATTCCATTTTTGCTATGTGTACATAGTTGTGGAAAAATTAGATAAGCATAAAATTTTGTTTATTGTTAAACTGTATTATGTTTGTAAGTATCCCAAAGTAAATTTAACATTAATCATGTCAATCAATGCGGCCAGTCCAGTTTTTTAAGGCTAGGAAAATTCTTGAAATATTTGGAGCATAACTAGGTCATGATGGATCTAATCATCAAACTTCAGTTTGCTGAGAAAAACTGGCAGATTTGAGTAGTCACTTGATAAAGGATGGTGTTGTAAAAGCAACAATTCTTTCAGAATTATTTTATAGCCCTGTCAGTCTGCAAATAACTATCATTCGTTTAGACCTTTGTTCTTATTTGTGTTAGCAACATATCATGCAAAACTGCTAGAAGTACGGAATACAAAGACAAGTCAAGGATTGTACAGTTTTAGGTTAAGTACACTTTACAAAACCTTTTCATCAGATGTTCAAAAGAGCAAGCGTGTAATTGTTTTTTTTTTTTGTAAGTCCCATAGTAAGGTTTCTCAGCAACAGTTACTGGATGTCAAAGTTTGCTTCTAGGCTATGTTTTATAAAGTAGTGGAAACTTGCTACTTGAATTCTATGTTTCTTTGACTCTCTAATCTTTCAGCTTTATTAAGCGATTCGAAAATAATTCTACTAGGAATAAATCTGCATCTTAATAAAGTGCTACACATAAGTATAGATGGGTCTAATCCTAAATGGAAATTTTGAGAATAATTCAGAATATTGTGACTCTGGGAACACAAGTTTATAAAATGTAAAAAAGGGCGAAGTAACTGTTGATAAACGCAGAATCCACGGTGTTAAAAGGTTTGAAAAAAAGTTCACCCTAAGTTTTCTTATTTTTCCCGATGAGTAGTAGTATGCGTAGAAGTTTTTCTGTGTAACGAATTGGTTTCACTTTTTCTTAATTCTTAACCTCATATTATGAGTACAAATGTATGCCTACTTATAAGTAACTTTACTAATGAAACGTCTTTTTAAAAAAGAGACTTGTGTCCATGTTAACAGCAAAGATGACTATTTCTGAAGCTCTGAGAACTGTCATGATAATGGCATGACAATGTATCAGTTAGAATAATCAACAACTTATTAAGGCACACTGTAAGGAGGTATACTTTAATCATTTCCCACACATCATTCCAGAAGTCTGTTCTAAAAATAATTATAATCAAACTGCTGTTTCAACAGTACTAATAATGCACCATAGCAAAATTTAAACAATTTTTATTGGTCTGAATGTTTGTTTCAAGCTGAGTATACCAAATATGTTTTTAATAGGTTTATAATTTAAGATTTGAAGTATATGAAGCAATTACTAGTACCTATTCATTAGACAAGAAATTATAACTATAATTTCCATTAATTTTGTTAATGTTCTCTGCCATTCATTATTTATTTATTTATTTTACTATCAGGAAAACTTCTGGTGAAATTTCTGTACACGCCATTTTTGGTCTCTACACTCTCTCTCTCTCTCTCTCTCTCTCTCTCTCTCTCTCTCTCTCTCTCTCTCTCTCTCTCTCTCTCTCTCTCTCCCTCTCTCTCTTTCTCTCCCTCCCCCCTCTCATTTTTATTTTTTGAAAAGACATAAAAAACTGACACTCTGTATGTGTCCACATTGCATAAAATTAAAAATAATTAATCCAAGAAATTAAAACAAATTGTAAATTTTGAAAACATTTGTTCTACTACAGAATTCAAATTAAATAAAGAAAAAAAGGAATTGTGTGCGTGCTAGTGTGTGTGTGTGTGTATGTTTTAATGGAGACATCTTCCCCCCTGCTCCTCAACCACTTTCAGAAAGTGAACAGACAGAACAATACCTGACCTGCAAATGGTCTTGAAACATACTTGTGATCTTGCAAAAGAGGATCAGTCCTCTGTGTGTTTTAATGATAATTAGTTAACCAATGGGCATGTCATGGAAAACAGAATTCAAGAATTTACAAATGAATAATGAAAACACAAAGATTAAAATCTAATAAGAAATCATTCAATAGACATAAAGAAACAAATTAGTAAAATTTATTAATGAATCAAAGGAATTCAGAAATTCAACTGATAATCACACATTAGTACATAGTGTTCCTAATTTCACAATTCCACAAAATTTTTAACTATTGGATAGTGAACCCTGGATTTCAGTATAATAAGCGTACACATATTAATGTAGGTCGTTTCACAAAAGTGAATGGAAAAGAAAAGAATACACAATTTCAACTTTTTTAAACTGAAAAAAATAAATTCTTTTGAATTAGTGTAACGTGTTGTGTTACTGTAAGACAGAGTAGTGTTGTTAGTGTACTAATTAAGATGCATTAAATGTATAAATAAACCTAAATGGCCTAATAAGATATTCTTAGATGTTGTAATTCAGGTTAGGTCAAATTGCTCATTAGATTTTGTCTAAATTTTAAAGATGCTTAGGACCGTACATTAAAAAAATTGTTTGCACATTTGAGTAGGAAGACGATGTATTAATATAATGTTACCCAACAAGATCAGGAACAATTATGTATATTAAATTAAGTAGTTAGTAGACTTAAAACCTGCAGTAGAAACTCCAGTTTTTATAAAACAAATAGGGAGAGAATTGAAGATTTCTTGTTTGGAAATGTTATATCTGTTTTCTTCACAAGTAACTAATGGCATCTTATGATTTGTAATCATGTTTTCTCATAATGTATGTTGTACGTGTAATGTAACAAGTAAATGATAGAATAAAAATTTATCATTTTTCAAACACTTCCAGGGATCTCATAGACAATTTGTCTGTCAATTTCCTTCGTTTCTGTATTGGGCAAAATTGTCAATATTTGTTAAAACTAACAGTACTTTCATCATTTTTATTTAATGTAAACTTTGTAGAAATTCCATTTTTGCTATGTGTACATACTTGTGGAATAATTAGATAGGCATAAAAATTTTTGGTCTCTCTCTCTCTCTCTCTCTCTCTCTCCCTCTCCATTCTCTCATTTTTATTTATTGAAAAAACATAAACTGACACTCCTCTTGAAATTGAAAAAAGGATTTTAATGTACTTGTTTGGTTATACATTGTACTAGGTTATGCGTTCTACATTGGAACTTGGTTTTAGTTCCGGTACTTCGAATAAATACAGCCTTTAATGTTATATACAGCCTTTTATTCATACAATAAATACAGCCTTTTAATGTGCACTAACTAAGGAAATGTTTGTGAAGTCTAATTAATTTTAAAAATCGAAAAGTTTAAGTTATAATGTTAAACGTAGACACAACCTCCAAAAATCGTCTCTGTACCATAATTATGTGCGATAAATGGAAACTAATTTCTGTAATTCCAATAAATACAGCCTTTTAATAAAATATGTACCAATAAACCCCAAGAAAATATGTACCAATAACGTACTAGGTTATTCGTTCAAAATTGGAAGTAGGTTTTAATTCCGGTACTTCGAATAAATACAGCCTTTAATGTTATATACAACCTTTTATCCATACAATAATTTAATGTACACTAACAAAGGAAATTGTTGTTAAGTCTAATTAATTTTAAAAATCTAAAAGTTAAGTTAGCTTGTTAAACGTTGACACAACCTCCAAAAATCGTCTCTGTACCGTAATTATGTGCGATAAATGGAAACTAATTTCTGTACCTCCAATAAATACAGCCTTTTAATAAAATATGAACCAATAAACCCCAATAAAATATGTACCAATAACGTACTAGGTTATACGTTCTAAATTGGAAGTAGGTTTTAATTCCGGTACTTCGAATAAATACAGCATTTAATGTTATAGACAGCCTTTTAATGTGCACTAACTAAGGAAATGTTTGTTAAGTCTAATTAATTTCAAAAATCTAAAAGGTTAAGTTATATTGTTAAACGTAGACACAACCTCCAAAAATCGTCTCTTTACTGTAATTATGTGCGATAAATGGAAAGTAATTTGTGTATTTCAATTAAATACACCCTTTTAATGTACACTAACAAAGTAAATTATTTAAGTTACATTGTTGTACATAACCTCCATAACCTGCCATTAGTTACTTCTGAAGAAAACATATGTTGTACAAATCAGGACATGGAAATTAAGTACAACATGGAGATAGAAGTTTGACTTTACCGTACGAAAAAATCTAGATCTGAAATTTTAGTTAAGTTATATTTTTAATCTGAGACATCACCTCCACAGATTGTCGTACATAACCTGCACAAATTCTCATAAGGTGGTACCAGGTAAAACAGTTTGTATGTTATCTAGAGTGAGAGAGAAACAGTCAGTGTGCATGCACATAGTACAAATCAGGACAAGGAAATTTAGAAGTATGAACGGATCGTGCTTCTTTTCCTGCGGCATTTTACAATTTCCTTGACCTGATTTGTACTTACTTTCCGTGTTCAGATTTCTACTAGATCTGTTTTTTTCACAAGTAACTAATGCCAGGTTATAAAGGTTATGTACGACAATCATTAAAAGGGTGTATTTATTGGAAATACAGAAATTATTTCCATTTATCGCACATAATTACGGTACAGAGACGGTTTTGGGAGATTGTGTATATGTTTAACAATCTAACTTAACCTTTTACTTTTTTTAAATTAATTAGACTTAACAACAATTTCCTTTGTTAGTGTACATTAAATTATTGTATGGATAAAAGGCTGTATATAACATTAAAAGCTGTATTTATTCGAAGTACCGGAATTAAAACCTACTTCCAATTTATAACCTATAACCTAGTACAATCTAACGTATAACCAAACAAGTACATTAAAATCCTTTTTTCAACATAATGCAATAAAAAGCAGTGTGCAGTTTCTGTTAATACGCAAATGATTAAGTGTTAATAATGGGTTACAGTGAAATTTAATTTTACTATGGACTGAATTAATGCAAATAAAATTGGAGAATCTCATAAACATATTAAGGAATGCTTGTATATTACACACAAAATTATTACAGTACGTACCTTTGTTAATGAATAGAAACAAATAGGACTCTATACTTCAGTATGTACCAATAAAATTCACCTTTTTTCAAAATCCAGTATCTATTGTTTTTCATACTCTTAAAAAAAGGCCATTAACAACATACATTATGAGAAAACGTGATTACCATGATACCATGTAAAAACATGATTACAAATCATAAGATGCCATTAGTTACTTGTGAAGAAAACAGATATAACATTTCCAAACAAGAAATCTTCAATTCTCTCCCTATTTGTTTTATAAAAACTGGAGTTTCTACTGCAGGTTTTAAGTCCACTAACTACTTAATTTAATATACATAATTGTTCCTGATCTTGTTGGGTAACATTATATTAATACATCGTCTTCCTACTCAAATGTGCAAACAATTTTTTTAATGTACGGTCCTAAGCATCTTTAAAATTTAGACAAAATCTAATGAGCAATTTGACCTAACCTGAATTACAACATCTAAGAATATCTTATTAGGCCATTTAGGTTTATTTATACATTTAATGCATCTTAATTAGTACACTAACAGCACTGCTCTGTCTTACAGTAACACAACACGTTACACTAACTCAAAAGAATTTCTTGTTTTCAATTTAAAAATTTGAAATTGTGTATTCTTTTCTTTTCCATTCACTTTTTGTGAAACGACCTACATTAATATGTGTAGGCTTACTATATTGAAATCCAGTGTTCATTATCCAATAGTTAAAAAATTTTGTGGAATTGTGAAATTAGTAACACTATGTACTAATGTGTGATTATCAGTTGAATTTCTGAATTCCTTTGATTCATTAATAAATTTTACTAATTTGTTTCTTTATGTCTATTGAATGATTTCTTATTAGATTTTAATCTTTGTGTTTTCAATATTTGTAAATTCTTGGATTTTGTTGTCCATGACGTGTCCATTGGTTATCTAATTATCATTAAAACACACAGAGGACTGATCCTCCTTTGCAAGATCACAGGTATGTTTCAAGACAATTTGCAGGTCAGGTATTCTTCTGTCTGTTCACTTTCTGAAAGTGGTTGAGGAGCAAGATGGAAGATGTCTCCATTAAAACACACACTAGCACGCACACAATTCCTTGTTTTCTTTATTTAATTTGAATTCTGTATCAGAACAAATGTTTTAAGAGATTACAAGTTTTTTTTAATTTCTTGGATTAATTTATTTTAATTTTATGCAATGTGGACACATACAGAGGAATGTCAGTTTTTTTATGTTTTTTTCAATAAATAAAAATGATAGGTGGGAGAGAGAGAGAGTGAGAGAGAGACCAAAAATGATACGTACAGAAATTTCATCAGAACCTTTCCTGATAGTAAACAAAAAATAACTAAATAATGAATGGCAAAGGACATTAACAAAATTAATGGAAATTAAAGTTATAATTTCTTGTCTTATGAACAGGTACTAGTAATGGCTTCATATACTTCACATCTTAAATTATAAACCTATTACAAACATATTTGGTATACTCAGCTTGAAACAAACGTTCAGACCAACAAAAATGGTTTAAATTTTGCCATGCTGCATTATTAGTACTGTTGAAATAGCAGGTTGATTATAATTGTTTTTTTAGACCAGACTTCTGGAATGATGTGTGCAAGTGTATTGTGTTCAAGTAGCAAGTTTCCACTACTTTATAAAACATATCCTAGAAGCAAACTTTGACGTCCAGTAGCTGTTGCTTAGACACCTTAAAACAACAACTACAATTGCACGCTTGCTCTTTTGAACATCTGATAAAAAGGTTTTGTAAAGTGTACCTAACCTGAAAATGTACAATGCTCGACTTGTCTTTGTATTCCATACTTCTAGCAGTTTTACATGATATATTGCTAACACGAATAAGAAAAGTTTAAATCTGCTGAAGGTCTAAACGAGTGATAGTTATTTGCAGACTGACAGGGCCATAAAGTAATTCTGAAAGAATTGTTGCTTTTACAACACCATCCTTTATCAAGTGACTACTCAAATCTGCCAGTTTTTCACAGCAAACTGAAGTTTGATGATTAGATCCATCATGACCTAGTGATGGTCCAAACATTTCAAGAATTCTCCTAGCCTTAAAAACCTGGACTGGCCTCATTGATTGACATGACTAATGTTAAATTTACTTTGGGATACTTCCAAACATAATACAGTTTACAATAAACAAAATTGTATGCCTATCTAATTTTTCCAGAAATATGTACACATAGCAAAAATGCAATTTTCTACAACGTTTACATTAAAAGAAAATTATGAAAGTACTGTTAGCTTTTAACAAATATTGACAATTTTGCCCAATACAGAAATGAAGGAAATTGACAGACAAATTGTCTACGAGTTTCCTGGAAGTTTTTGTAGAATGATAAACTTTTATTCTGTCATTTACTTGTTACATTGTGTAACAGAACAACATTTCTTTATTATTTATTTATGATTTGTAATATACGTAGTATTTGAATTAACTTGTTTCCATTTATTATCGTCTTGTAGACGAAGACAGGGTAATTGTAAACATGGAGTTAGGATTATAAGCACAAAATGAAATAGTACAATGACAACTTGTTTACAGTTGTCACTATTTATATTTGAATATATCAAAGGATAAAGAAAACACTTGTAACTCTAAGATGTCAAGGGTAATTGTAAATTTAATTTTAGAACTGTATTTATTATTTATGTTTAACCAATTTTTTGTACGCAACATAATAACAAAGGTTTAAATAACTATTATTTGCAGTTATTTCAATTTTAAAACCTATACACAATTTTTAATGAATCAAAATGTTTCCATCCATTTTCTGTTTACAATTACCCCACCTAATCGTTAATGTATGGTGTGTCTCTATCTTCAGTTAGCACTTTTAATGTTAATGGCTATGAAAATAAATTGAAATAACGTGTACAAAAAAGAAACGTTAATTTTAGTAGACTTTAAAAGACTTAATACAGGGAGTTTTTATATTTGTTTTAAAGAGTTTTTTCCTATAGCTCTTGAATTTTGCTTAGAATAGCCAAAGACCCAATAAATTCTTTTTTACAGTTCTGTATTTAATTTGAATTTAGTATTAGAACAAATGTTTTCAGAGTTTACAAGCGAGAATGTGCTTAGCACCAATCAAAATGAGGGTATTACGGGATATACGGAATTGTAGTATCTGGGAAAAACGGAAAAAATCTGTAGATTCATCTTAATCTCTACGTAAAAATAATTATACATCTTTATTATGGGTTAAGTAATTGAGTTCTTAAAAGAGCGCACGGATCTTTTCCGTTTTCTTGCAAGCCACGACAATTCCATATATCCCATAGTACATTCATTTTATTCCACTAGACTACCGCATTCGCCCCATTTCTCACTGTACACCACATGGTAAAATTGTGTGTTGAGACAATGGTGTCACCACGAATGGTTGTGTTACGCTTGTTTTGTTACATTTTAAATCAGTGTTCTGCGTTGTGAGTTTGACATTAATTATTAAGAATGATTATGTGTGATGAACTGTTGAGTGCTATTAGTACAGAAGAGGATGCAATTTCTTTTCTTCAAGAAAAAGGTTTGGTTCATAATCCTCGTAGTTGTGTTAACGGACATGATATGGTATAGGCCATTCAGGTTTATTTATATATTTACTGCATCTTAATTAGTACACTAACAGCTCTGCTCTGTATTACAGTAACACAACACGTTACACTAACTGAAAAGAATTTCTTGTTTTCAGTTTAAAAATTTGAAATTGTGTATTCTTTTCTTTTCCATTCACTTTTTGTGAAACGACCTACATTAATATGTGTACGCTTAATATATTGAAATCCAGTGTTCACTATCCAATAGTTAAAAATTTCGTGGAATTGTTAAATTAGTAACACTATGTACTAATGTGTGATTATCAGTTGAATTTCTGAATTCCTTTGATTCATTAATAAATTTTACTAATTTGTTTGTTTATGTCTATTGAATGATTTCTTATTAGATTTTAATCTTTGTGTTTTCAATATTTGTAAATTCTTGGATTTTGTTGTCCATGACGTGTCCATTGGTTATCTAATTATCATTAAAACACACAGAGGACTGATCCTCCTTTGCAAGATCACAGGTATGTTTCAAGACCATTTGCAGGTCAGGTATTCTTCTGTCTGTTCACTTTCTGAAAGTGGTTGAGGAGCAAGATGAAAGATGTCTCCATTAAAACACACACTAGCACGCACACAATTCCTTGTTTTCTTTATTTAATTTAAATTCTGTATCAGAACAAATGTTTTAAGAGATTACAAGTTTTTTTTAATTTCTTGGATTAATTTATTTTAATTTTATGCAATGTGGACACATACAGAGGAATGTCAGTTTTTTATGTTTTTGTCAATAAATAAAAATGAGAGGGAGGAGAGAGAGAGAGAGAGAGAGAGAGAGAGAGAGAGAGAGAGAGAGAGAGGGAGAGGGAGAGAGAGAGACCAAAAATGACATGTACAGAAATTTCACCAGAAAGTTTCCTGATAGTAAAAAAAATAACTAAATAATGAATGGCAAAGAACATTAACAAAATTAATGGAAATTATAGTTATAATTTCTTGTCTAATTAACAGGTACTAGTAATGGCTTCATATACTTCACACGTTAAATTAGAAACCTATTAGAAACATATTTGGTATACTCAGCTTGAAACAAACATTCAGACCAACAAAAATGGTTTAAATTTTGCCATGTTGCATTAGTACATCTTTACATACAGTACATGCTGGATAAACTGTGGTATAGATAATATTGATGTATGGAATTAATATTTGTAAGATGTTTTTAGCAACATGAAGTTATTAATTATACTATATTATGATTTATTATCCTTTCATTAACGCCTCCAGTGCATGTTACAATTAATTTCAGTTATTTACCTGTGATTATGAATGCCTCTAAAGTTCTGTTTCTTTGTGTTCTTACAATTACTCCTATCTTCTTTTCTTCTTCTCCTCAGTCTAGAGAGTGGTGGGTTTGCAATTTCTTCCTGGGCCTCCCCCTCCCACTACACTTCTTAAAATTACTCCTATATGTTAATACAACTAATGTTGTCAAGATTCTGCTTGGTCACTAAATCTAATGTTTTATCTTCCATTGCACAGTGACATACTTGTTTTTCTAAAAATGCATGTTTTTAAAAACATGTGATGGCATTTATTTTGTTTGATACCGTAATACAAACAAATTTGCCATTATAAACATCTTGTCTTGTTAACTCTCAATTATCATGATGTCTTTGCCCTCACTAACTAATATGTAAATTACGATGATTTACAATTATAGTTATGTAAATAATTATAATAATTATAGTTATGTAAATAATTGTAATAACTTAGTGGTGATGCCAGTTAAGAATGCTCTGAGGCCATTGGCAAGGCCTACATCATTATTCCTTAAAAATGACTTCCATGTTTTAAGATTTATATGTAAAATCATTTTAGAAATGAAATATTTCCACACAAACTACTTCTATCTTCAGCCTCAACCACAGATCAGTGGTCATCAACATATACCACCTCACGTTAGCGCACTTGATTTTCACTGATGATGGCAGAAAACATTGCAGCAACACACACACACACACACACACACACACATCTATCTAATAAATATCAGAATTTGTATTTTATTGCACAATTATAAATGTTTGGAAAGTTTATAGCCACTGTACTATTAATTAAGAAAAACTATGAGTACACATGTTGATGTAGGCCTACTGACCTGTAACATCAGTTACAAATAATATTATGGTTATATGTACATAACTATAATTGTAAATCATCGTAATTTACATATTAGTTAGTGAGGGCAAAGACATCATGATAATTGAGAGTTAACAAGACAAGATGTTTATAATGACAAATATGTTTGTATTATTTCGGTATCAAACAAAATAAATGCCATCACATGTCTTTAAAAACATGCATTTTTAGAAAAACAAGTATGTCACTGTGCAATGGGAGATAAAACATTAGATTTAGTGACCAAGCAGAATCTTGACGATATTAGTTGTATTAACATATAGGAGTAATTTTAAGAAGTGTAGTGGGAGGGGGAGGCCCAGGAAGAAATTGCAAACCCACCAATCTCTAGACTGAGGAGAAGAAGAAGAAAATATAGGAGTAATTGTAAGAACACAAAGAAACAGAACTTTAGAAGCATTCATAATCACAAATAAGTAACTGAAATTAATTGTGACATGCACAGGAGGCGTTAATGAAAGAATAATAAAACCATAATATAGTATAATTAATAACTTCATGTTGCTAAAAAAATCTTACAAATATTAATTCCATACATCAATATTATCTATACCACAGTTTATCCAGCATATACTGTATGTAAAGATGTAATAATGCAACATGGCAAAATTTAAACCATTTTTGTTGGTCTGAACGTTTGTTTCAAGCTGAGTATACCAAATATGTTTGTAATATTTTTCTAATTTAACGTGTGAAGTATATGAAGCCATTACTAGTACCTGTTAATTAGACAAGAAATTATAACTATAATTTCCATTAATTTTGTTAATGTTCTTTGCCATTCATTATTTAGTTATTTTTTTTTACTATGAGGAAAAGTTCTGGTGAAATTTCTGTACATGTCATTTTTGGTCTCTCTCTCTCTCTCTCTCTCTCTCTCTCTCTCTCTCTCTCTCTCTCTCTCTCTCTCTCTCTCCCCTCTCATTTTTATTTATTAAAAAAAACATAAAAACTGACACTTCTCTGTATGTGTCCACATTGCATAAAATTAAAAAAAATCAATCCAAGAAATTAAAAAAAAACTTGTAACCTCTGAAAACATTTGTTCTGATACAGAATTCAAATTAAATAAAGAAAAAAAGGAATTGTGTGGGTGCTAGTGTGTGTTTTAATGGAGGCATCTTCCCCCTTGCTCCTCAACCACTTTCAGAAAGTGATCAGACAGAACAATACCTGACCTGCAAATGGTCTTGAAACATACTTGTGATCTTGCAAAAGAGGATTAGTCCTCTGTGTCTTTAGTGATAATTAGTTAACCAATGTACATGTCATGGACAACAAAATCCAAGAATTTACAAATGAATAATGAAAACGCATAAATTAAAAACTAATAAGAAATCATTCAATAGACATAAAGAAACAAATTAGTAAAATTTATTAATGAATCAAAGGAATTCAGAAATTCAACTGATAATCACACGTTAGTACCGTACATAGTTTTACTAATTTCACAATTCCACAAATCTTTTAACTATTGGATAGTGAACACTGGATTTCAATATAGTAACCGTACACATATTAATGTAGGTTGTTTCACAAAAAGTGAATGGAACAGAAAAGAATAGACAATTTCAAATTTTTAAACTGAAAACAAGAAATTCTTTTGAGTTACTGTAACGTGTTGTGTTACTGTAATACAGAGCAGTGCTGTTAGTGTACTAATTAAGATGCATTAAATGTGTAAATATACCTAAATGGCCTAATAAGATATTCTTAGATGTAATAATTCAGGTTAGATCTAATTGCTCATTAGACTTTGTCTAAATTTTAAAGATGTTTAGGACCATACATTAAATACATTGCTTGCACATATGAGTAGGAAGCAGATGTATTAATATAATGTTACCCAACAATATCAGGAACAATTATGTAGGCCTATATTGAACTAAGTAGTTAGTGGACTTAAAAATCTGCAGTAGAAACTCCAGTTTCTATCAAACAAATAGGGAGATAATTGAAGATTTCTTGTTTGGAAATGCTATGATTTGTAATCATGTTTTCTCATAACTCATCTTCGAGTTACTGGTGTTTTATTTTCCTTTGTAATATTGAAACAAAAATAGTGACAACTGTAAACTAGTTGTCATTGTACCTATTTCATGTTGTGTTTATAATCCTAACTGCATGTTTGCAATTACCAGTACCCTGTCTTCGTCTATATGGAAAATAAATGGAAACAAGTTAATTAAAATACTGTGTATATTAAAAATTATAAATAAATTATAAAGAAATGTTGTTCTCTTACATAATGTAACAAGTAAATGATAGAATAAAAGTTAATCATTTTTCAGACACTTCCAGGGAACTCGTAGACAATTTGTCTGTCAATTTCCTTCATTTCCGTATTGGGCAAAATTGTCACTATTTATTAAAAGCTAACAGTACTTTCATCATTTCCATTTAATGTAAACTTTGTAGAAATTCCATTTTGCTATGTGTACATAGTTCTGGAAAAATTAGATAGTCATACAATTTTTTTGGTATCTCTCTCTCTCTCTCTCTCTCTCCTCTGTCCCTCCCATCATCTGTATTTATTGAAGAAACATTAAAAACTGACACTCTTTTGAAATTGAAAAAAGGAATTTAATGTACTTGTTTGGTTATACGTTACATTGTACGTAGACACAACCTCCAAAAATCGTCTCTGTACCGTAATTATGTGCGATAAATGGAAACTAATTTCTGTACTTCCAATAAATACATCCTTTTAATGTACACTAACAAAGTAAATTTTATTTAAGTTACATTGCCGTACATAACCTCCATAACCTGGCATTAGTTACTTGTGAAGAAAACAGTTGTAGTACACATCGGACACCGAAATAAAGTAGTAACGCGGAGACAGAAGTTGAATTTTGCCACAGGCTAACCCCGAAGACCCCCATCTAGCTTTACCAGGTACACAAAAACTTAAGGGACATTTTGAAGACCATTTATGTTCCATTGAGGAACTTACATCCTCCAACAACACTTGTGAAGCCTTTACTTCACATACAACACGGGAAAAATTTGCCCTCCACCCCCCATATTCACTACAACTCTCTTTGTACCCTCTCTCAAGCTTATCAATACTTATTACTACCGGTACCCCATTACTAACCTCTACTAACTTTATACTCTCGTTCTCACTACTATTAATTAATGTATCATTTTTTTATACCCCATTTTCCACTACATCTTTATTACTTGCTATACTACTATTATAGTTATCACTATTTTCACTATCATCAATTACCTTGTTAATTATTCCTTCATTTGGTTTATTTTCGTTACTCGTTATTTTTTCACCATTATAATTATCACTTTTATTAACCATATTACTTACCTTGTCGTCTTTTATCTTCACTGCATTTAAACTAACACTATTGTTTGTAAAAGTATCGTCCCCGTTATTACCTCAACTATCAGAACCACCTACCTGGTTTAGTTCGCTTTCTTTATTCTCCTTTAATTTATATCTATTTCTTTTCCACCTTTCATTTTGTTCTCTAATCTCTTTACTTCGTTTTTCCATATTATTAATAAATTCATCAGCATGTCTATTACAATTTTCCTCTATTTCCTTCATTTTATCACATAGTTTTTTACAATTACTTTCAAACACATCACTTCGATGTTTCATTACCTCTCTGATATCATTATTATAGTAATCACCTACCTTATTATCTGTTACCTGATAATCTTTGTTCTCGTTTACTTGATCTGTCTCTCTTCTATTTTCATTTCATTTTTTCATATTATTAATAATTTGTTTTTGTGAATTAATTAACTTATTAAAACCTTTATCCATCAGTTCCTCCCTTTCATCAAAACGTTTATTAATCATTTGTAACAAATTCATTATATTGACTTTTGATATACCTACTTTGGCCTCCTGTACCTCAGCCACGTCTACGAAATTATTTATTATAACACCCTTTATATAAAAACCACTACAACCTTCCTAGTACACAATAATTACACATTAACTCAACATACCCAATACATAAAATCATTATCAATATGTAAAAGTACACATAATACTCTCACAGATAACACTACCAAAACATAACCTTATATATATATATATATTTGAAACGTAAACATATACGGTAATCATTCAAAATTAACGCCATTAAACAAATCCTACCTTCTGTGTTTCAAACAGGTCTATTTAATATACAAAATTTATATATAAATCCTGGCAGGTAATGACAATTGTAAACAAACATAAATCTTGCAAATATAAATTGCCAGAATCTTACCTACCTTTACGATTTTCGCACTTATCTTATCAACTGCATCAGAAATTTTCAGGGCCGCCAATATATTATTTCAGGAAAGTATATAAACCTTAACACTCTTTCCCTTTAAAAAAAAAACTTGAATAATTTTTACTAACTGACCTCCCTTAATTCAGAAAATTCACAGGGTCGTTAGACGAGTTTTCAGCACAGAAGACTAGGAAATGGTAATTAGGCGTAAGTTCATATGTCAGTACTTTGTGTGTCCGGTGATGTAATTTATTTTTCTTTGCAGGCACAAGAAAAGGTTAGAAACATTCCGTTTACATCATCATTACCCAGGCTGAGAAACTGAAACTGTGTCGCTATTTTGAACAGAGAATTGGAAATACCAGAACATGCACAGCTTCGTGACTTAATGTGAAACGTGGCTGTGAATGGAAAAATCAATTATGTATTCCAGCACTATATTCAGGCTTGTAATTTACATCGTGAAACCAGTTGAAACAAAGTATTAAAATCCTTTGAGAATATTATTAAAAGCAGGCACATTACATGGCAAGAGATGTGATGAAATATTGTAAAGGAATACAAATTTTGTAAATTTAAACTGCCAGAATCTTACCTACTTTACAATCGTTCCTTCACACTTACCTTTTTCAACACTAGAAGATTTCAAGGCCCCCAATATATTATTTCAGGAAAATATATAAACCTTAACACTCTTTCCCTTAAAAAAAAACACTGGAATAATTTTTGCTAACTGATTTTTCTTAATTCAGAAAATTCACAGGGTCGTTAGACGAGTTTTCAGCACAGAAGACTAGGAAATGGTAATTAGGCGTAATGACTAAGCTAACACAATTTTCTGCTAAACAAATCTCATTTTATTTAAATTCAATATCTGATTATTTCTCTTTTACTCTTTCTTTTTCTCTGTTACCTTAATAATTAGAAAGCATAATATTACGTAAACAAAATTGTATACAGACTAATCTTTACAAACCAGTACTTTGCGGTTTCTTTATATTTTTACGTACACACACTCTCTCACTCTTTTTTTTCTTTGTTTTTTTCTTTGTTTTGAGCTCAATAATATTTATTGGTTTGCTTCATTTATCGTCGACGTAGTTACTTTTATATTCTACCTGCACGTGCTATCTGCAGAGTTCCGCCATTACTCATTCCTTACTTACACTTTCCCCGCCGCTAACACGTTTTTAACTTTTCACTTTCACATATTCCTGTACGTCATTTTCCTGCACTGCCACATGGTTACAGTGTTTTTAACACTCCATTATTACCTTTTACGTAGTTTTGAGGCAGGCTGCGCGTACTTACATGCGCAGGCCCCCCGACACTATTTCACTGTTCTGTACTGCTTGAAGTGTGTTGTCGAACTGGGCGAGCGTCGCTCGCAACTCTATACTATACTCGGCTTCGGGCATCGCCCACATGGCTCTCATCTCGTTCTTTCATTGGCTGGAATGTTCCAGAATATCTCGCTAGGACCGGAAAGCAGCCCACGTCGCTAACACGTGGTCAATTCTGTGTCGAAACCACTGTGACAAGCGCTGTTCTCATGACTCACGCATTCTTGGCTAAGTCGTACCTGCCTCTGCCTGGTACGGTTTAAGCCATAGGGTGTTTCATAATAAATTTGTACAAATTGATTAAAAAAGGTTACATATTTTGCCCTATTACAATCCCCCCAATGAGAGATTTTATGCCGAAGCATAAAAACTCTCATTGCCTAATCCTAAGAGGACCAGCAAGGATATGGCACCATGACCCCCTTACTTTCTTACTAAAATCATGGGTTACTCACCCCCCTAATCCGGTGATTGTAGCCACTGTATCACCAGACTCTGTAAGAATCAATCAAAACAGCAGAAAATGGCCTTTCACTATTCCATATCCTGAACTGATTTGGTTTCCTCTTAGCCGTTCTGGTTTGGCTTTAGCAAAGTACTGGTTTTCTACTTAACTCTTTTAATACACAAATGTATTGTCTAATATATCCTTAACACTACATGATACATTTTCTTCCCAACATCTAACCTTAACATACCCTTACCAGAGATAATTCAACTCCAAAAAATTAATCCAACAATTCAATTATGAGTTCAAGTGAACACAAATTCCATCTGACATTTCCATCTGAAAATTTACATTTAATATCTTAATTTCCAGTTATTAGTGCAGATGACTATGCTATCTGTATACAATACAAAACCTGATGAATACAACATACAAAGTTATTCAATATAACAGATACATAGATAATCAGAAAAAATTCTACTCCAATACTTCCAATACTAACCACATTATAATATTTTAATCATCATCTGCTCACACATACATCATATCATTAATGTATGATGCAACCATGTTGTATATCCCATAATTTCATCTCAAAATAAACATCATTATCATCACATTACATTAACATCAACATTCCCACTTTGAATTTGTATAAAAATTACAAACATTACCACTTTAATTTCAGTATTCTACTGAATATCCCCATTATCTCATTATTATTTCAACCCTGCATTTCTATTCAACATTTTAATCATCTGCCATTGATTATTCAATTAAAATATCAACAAAAAATTTAAATTCATTACCAAAATTCATCTTTTACAATATTTTAAATTAATTAAATCATCTCAAATTAATTTAATTACATTATTGAGAACCTTTTAAATTCATTTAATTCTATCATTTAAAACATCCAAATTAACTTTTAATTACATTATATAATTTCAGTAATATCAATTATTCTATTAAACAAAATACTATTGTTATACCCTCAATCAAAACGACAAACATTGATTACATAAAATACAATGTATACAACAACATAACCTAGTACCTATTACTTGTAACACTAATAAAATTTATATACAATATGCATCATATTCACTATCATTGTTTACTAAAACTCATTACATAATTCAGTCCAATATTTAAAACCATTATCTGAAATAATTAAATGTTCATCACAACACATATACCTAACCTCCATCATCAAAAATCAATCTGATCTTACTCTTACACATTTCCGTTTTATTTATATACATTATATTATCTTTTTTAATATAATCACTCTTTAAATCTGCTTTATCCATTATACCGTCACAATAATCTACAGGATTACTCCCTATTATTTCATCATAAACCTTGTCTACATTGTTTATAGGAAATTCGCCCTTAGTATTTTTTTGTCCCAATTAAATAGTTTATCATTTCATAATTATAACCATCCTCTGTTATTAAAACACCAATTTTCTCCCCATGTAAGTGCTTATTCTCAACAATATAATCATCATTTGCTGCTCTAATTACTCTACAAGGTAAGTCTTCATTGTTAACCATATAATTATTATTTATCTCAATATTTATTCTCTCTACTAACCCTTCATAACGTCTATTTAACTTGAACATCTCTCTCACCCTCTCCCCTCTCTCTCTCTCTCTCTCTCTCTCAAAATACCTCTCCCATCCCCATTTCACACTCTCATTCCACACAAAGACCACATAAAGGGCAATACTATATTTTTTGAAAACTAGCTGGGGGTCTTCGGGGTTAGCCTGCAGCAACGTGCAACTTCCGTCTCCAAGTTTGTACTTTATTTCGCTGTCCTGATGTATACTACATCTGTTTTATTCACAAGTAACGAATGCCACGTTATGAAAGTTATGTACGACAATGTAACTCAAATAAAATTTACTTTGTTAGTATACATTAAAAGGGTGTATTTATTGGAAGTACAGAAATTAGTTGCCATTTATCACACATAATTACGGTGCAAAGACGATTTTTGGAGGTTGTGTCTACGTTTAATGATCTAACTTAAACTTTTAGATTTTTAAAATGAATTAGACTTAACAAACATTTCCTTAGTTAGTGTACATTCAAAGGCTGTATTTATTGTATGGACAAAAGGCGGTATATAACATTAAGGGCTGTACTTATTCGAAGTACAGGAATTAAAACCTACTTACAATTTAGAACGTATAACCTAGTACGTTATTGGTACATATTTTATTAAAAGGCTGTATTTATTGGAAGTACAGAAATTAGTTTCCATTTATCGCACATAATTATGGTACAGAGACGATTTTGGGAGGTTGTGTCTACGTTTAACAATATAACTTGAGAGAGAGAGAGACCAAAATATTTTATGCGTATCTACGATTTTGGGAGGTTGTGTCTACGTTTAACAATATAACTTGAGAGAGAGAGAGACCAAAATATTTTATGCGTATCTAATTTTTCCAGAACTATGTACACATAGCAAAAATGGAATTTCTACAAAGTTTACATTAAATGAAAATGATGAAAGTACTGTTAGCTTTTAACAAATATTGACAATTTTTTGAAGTGTCTGAAAAATGATTAACTTTTATTCTATCATTTACTTGTTACATTACGTAACAGAACAACATTTCTTTATAATTTATTTATGATTTTTAATATACATAGTATTAGAATTAACTTGTTTCCATTTATTTTCCATATAGACGAAGACAGGGTACTGGTAATTGTAAACATGCAGTTAGGATTATAAACACAAAATGAAATAGGTACAATGACAACTCGTTTACAGTTGTCACTATTTTTGTTTCAATATTTCAAAGGATAAAGAAAACACCAGTAACTCTAAGATGAGTTATGAGAAAACATGATTACAAATCATAACATTTCCAAACAAGAAATCTTCAATTCTCTCTATTTGTTTTATAAAAATTGGAGTTTCTACTGCAGGTTTTTAAGTCCACTAACTACTTAATTTAATATACATAATTGTTCCTGATCTTGTTGGGTAACATTATATTAATACATCTACTTCCTACTCATATAAGCAAACAATGATTTTAATGTACGGTCCTAAACATCTTTAAAATTTACACAAAAGTCTAATGAGCAATTAGACCTAACTTGAATTACTACATCTAAGAATATCTTATTAGGCCATTTAGGTATATTTACACATTTAATGCATCTTAATTAGTACACTAACAGCACTGCTCTGTATTACAGTAACACAACACGTTACAGTAACTCAAAAGAATTTCTTGTTTTCAGTTTAAAAATTTGAAATTGTCTATTCTTTTCCATTCACTTTTTGTGAAACAACCTACATTAATATGTGTACGGTTACTATATTGAAATCCAGTGTTCACTATCTAATAGTTAAAAATTTCGTGGAATTGTGAAATTAGGAACACTATGTACTAATGTGGATTATCAGTTGAATGTCTGAATTCCTTTGATTCACTAATAAATTTTACTAATTTGTTTGTTTATGTCTATTGAATGATTTCTTATTAGTTTTTAATTTTTGTGTTTTCATTATTCATTTGTAAATTCTTGGATTTTATTGTCCATGACGTGTCCATTGGTTATCCAATTATCATTAAAGCACACAGAGGACTGATCCTCTTTTGCAAGATCACAAGTATGTTTCAAGACCATTTGCAGGTCAGGTATTGTTCTGTCTGTTCACTTTCTGAAAGTGGTTGAGGAGCAAGAGGGAAGATGTCTCCGTTAAAACACACACTAGCACGCACACAATTCCTTTTCTTCTTTATTTAATTTGAATTCTGTATCAGAACAAATGTTTTCAGAGATTACAAGTTTTTTTTAATTTTTTTTAATTATATGCAATGTGGACACATACAGAGAAGTGTCAGTTTTTATGTTTTTTCAATAAATAAAAATGAGAGGGGAGAGAGAGAGAGAGAGAGAGAGAGAGAGAGAGAGAGAGAGAGAGAGAGAGAGAGAGAGGGAGAGAGAGAGCCCAAAAATGACATGTACAGAAATTTCACCAGAACGTTTCCTGATAGTAAAAAAAATAACTAAATAATGAATGGCAAAGAAAGTTAACAAAATTAATGGAAATTATAGTTATAATTTCTTGTCTAATTAACAGGTACTAGTAATGGCTTCATATACTTCACACGTTAAATTATAAACCTATTACAAACATATTTGATATACTCAGCTTGTAACAAACATTCAGACCAACAAGAATGGTTTAAATTTTGCCATGTTACATTATTACATCTTTACATACAGTACATGCTGGATAAACTGTGTGTGACCCCTCTTTCCTTTTATGTATTTTTAAATTAAAACAACTTCTTTTGTTTTAATATTTTTTTTTGAAAGAGAAGCCACAAGTCAATTAGGACTAGGCCGGAGCCTAGAGAAGCAAAAATTGTGCCGGGTCCAGTATGACGGGACTTGCAATGAAACTCACCTGTAATATAACAATAACGGTTTTTATTGTATGCCAAGAATTAATACATGTAGGCAAACTCTATCACATAGTTATCCCCCCCCATGAATCATAAATATCACAAATAAATTAAGCCCTGCTTTAACAGTATTAAAGACAACATGTGTATGTCATAACGAGTGTGTATAATATTCAGTAAATATATATAAATACAAAGTTCTCCCCCATTTTGTGACTAGCTAGACACAGACAAAACATAACAACACACACTGAAACATAAGGCACATAGACTCACAATTATACATCAATTCTAACACGAATGCCCCTTGGAATGCACCCGCCTTGCAGGCAGTGTTACTACCATATCCAGAACCCAGCAGTGATAAAATGTTCGCCCATCAGCAACCCGTTTCTGTAGAATTACATAAAAGCCAAAACCCCAGAAAGGATGATAATTACTCATAACGCATAAGTAAGACCAGACCGCCCATGTGTATAGCATTCCACTGATCAATGACCCATCATGAGCGTATGAACCTTAAGTTCCTTCCACAGCATTAAATAAAAATTTACGGAAACTACATCACCTGATTTTAAACAGTTGTTATACAATTCTAAACGGTTAATTTGCTTCACAAATTCCGAAGGATTTAATAAATCAGTATATACTTTAACAGTCGGAAAATTAATCAGTCGAGGCTTTACAAATTTCAAAAAAAATTTAAACAATATATGTTTTACAAAAATTAATGAGTATATGTTCTATAGTTAAAAGAAAATTAATCAGCAGATACTACAAGTGAAAAGTTAATCAATATGTGTTTTGCAAGTTAAGAAAAACAATCAGTATAGCCCCTTGTAAGGTACAAAATCAATTAGTATATGCCCAGAAAAAGCAAATTATTTTCTATTAACCCCGAATGGCTATATAAATATAATTGAAATGAAAGTACAATAAAACGGTTGTGCCCTAGCAGCTGTGGGAGCGCGCCAGCATGTGGTTGACAAAATTTGACAGGAATCTAACCTGCCTCAGGCTGCACAAACATGTGTCAGACAAAACTAAGTCCCTTTTTAAACCCCAGAAAACGGCCAAAAAAAAAAAACAAAGGAAACCCCCCCAGCCCTTAAATGTTAAACCCAAGGTGAATTTAATATTTACTCATTTCTGTTCCAGCCGGAACAGAGTCCATAACATGTTCTATAAATTTTTTGAAGACTGATATGATAACTATGTGCAAACTGTAAAATATCTAAGTGAACAAATATCTCTGGCACGCTCCCCCAGTGCAGCACACAATTACAAGCAGTGCACTTAGTGTTAGGTAATTCAGTTATTAAAAGTGTTTTTGAAATTCACTCATAATGTTCAGAATGATGATCAGCTGCTCCCCTTTATAGCAGATAGTCTGGACACGTGGTCACATGGATTCAAATAATATTTACTGTAAAACAGGCGCACTGCCGTCCCGGCCCCAAAAGGAAAATAAAAGAGTGCATATCACCTTAATACAGCTGACTAAGTGCTACATCGTGAACTGGTCACCAGCTCCCTCTCCGGACAGGATCGTGTCTAATGGTCCATGACTGATGCAGTTGTACGGCAATCAGCAAAGACAAATCTCCGTCTTAATCAAGAACCCTGTTAATTCATATAAATTAGAGAAATGTTCACCAAAAAATGTACACCCAAGTTCAGGTAATTAACCTCAGAACGGGCCTTCAACCAACTCTCAATAAATGCACAAGTTTCATTAATAAAATCTTTGCAACCAGCTTAAAGAGTAGAAAGTCAGCCATGGAATAAATAAATTTTAATAAAGAAAAGACTATATCAAAAGTGGCGTAATGTAAAAGTCATTGGCACCATGTCTACATGCTTCAACAGAAATTAACAGGTTAAGCGTCACGTGGTGACCAATAATCATTATTTGACCAAAAAATTCAACTTCAAGGCGCTAACAGTATTAATAATGTTTTAACATTAAATGATATTTCCTCTATGGAAGTTCTCACAAATAAATTCTCTACTGTAAAGTTAATTAAAGAGCTCCCCGACAGTCTGCTGCATGAATGGACACAGTTCACTACCTGACTACGCACTAACTTTTAGCCATTAATTTTTAACATTCTACACCTTTATCATGACAATGACAATTACAATACCTCTGACACTATTATAGTAATAATAAAAGGAACATGGGCTATATACTGAACATTAAGTAAATTACTGAACAATGAGTTTTCTTTTAATATAAAAACTGTCGGATCGCACTCACATAATTAGGTCTTTTTATACGGTTGCATACACCTTGTTATTAATTATCCATTTAATATGAATTACTTTTAAACACATAAAATAATGCAATTCTTACCGGGAGTCGCTTAAGTTTCAGCAAGCCATGTAGATGCAGAGAAACTACACCGTAATTGTTCGGAGAGAGAAGCCGATGTATTTCGTAGCGGGGCGGTGAGCTGACTAAGCTGTAACCGACGGAACAAGCCGCCCCTCACTACGAGTTGCGCGCGCAGCCTTAACGGAGCCGGACAAGGGTCGTTTCAACTGACCCTTGCATTCGCGTTATTTTACAATTAAAATAAAAATTTTCTAAAACTTTCGACAGCTGGATTTACACCGGCACACCCCACCCCGAAAGGGCAACCCGGTTGCCCCACTCTGAAACTCGGGAGAGTACCCTGCAGTGTACCCCCTTCTTAAATACTCCGGTGGGCTTCGTGGGTAAGGTGGCCCGGCGGCACTCGCTCCCAGGAGAACAGAGATCCCCATGCGACCCTCTCCGCTATGCCAACCCCACGGGACCGCCCCAACACGTCACCCTCTCCGGTGACCATCACCTACTCCCACCGGTCCCACTCACATACTCGTCCTAAGACCCAACAAGGTATCTCCCACCTTGATATGTGAGCGACCGTACTACCTCTCGTCCATCTCTCGGACCGACCAGCCACATGCACCCACAAGGCATCTCCAACCTTGCCATCTGGCTGGTCCACTTCCCTACACAAGGGCGGACGGCCCCGCTTAGCCAGACAGAGAGGACCGCACCAAGGGCACACGAACATTAATCTCAACTCATTTCAACAAACGACCATAACTACATGGGGGGTTTTACTTCTCCACCGACGTCGATACACAATAATACAATACTCTTTTCTCAACAAAACACCCGGGGAACAACCGGAGAATGCGGCATGGCTCGACCTCTACACCAACCAAAAATCGAAATCAAACCAATATGAACCAGGAAACAACAGCACGCTATCACTCTCCATATGGATAGGTTTTTTTTTTTTTTTTTTTTTTTTTTACTAAGGGGAGGGGTAGGAAAATCGTGAAGATGAAACGGGGCAAGGATCATTAAAGGGTCAATACCTAGGACTAAGGGTAAGGACCTGGCTCCCTCCGGAAATAAGGATGAATGGAGGAAACCAAGGCTCGCGTGGGCAGGGGCGCAACCCTGAAATAGATGAACACCACTGGGACTGTGGGGAACATCTACTCGCTACCCGTTAACCTCTTCTTCTTACCTTTCTATGACGGACCTTGGGTACCCGTTCCTTTCGGACACCACTCTCTAAGAAATTATTTCGTGTTGAGCTGTACTGGCTGGTTTCCTCTGAATCAGAATCAAGGCAGCTTACCTCACTACTTTGACTCCGCTTTGGATCATGCGCGTCGTCTAACTCCTCTGCTACAATTTCTTCCTTTTCTACTTCTTTCTGCTCTACAATTTCCCCTTCTTCGTCCACATAATCCAAATCAACCTCACGACGCTGCACCTCCTCTGCATCTTCCAGTTGCTCCTCTGATCCATCTTCAACCGCATCTTCCCTCAGCTCCTCACCAATTTCTTCATGACACTCATCGCCAGCTCCTTCACGAATTTCTTGACTAACCTCTTCTCCGGTCTCGTTTTCATCAACACGTTCATCACCAACGTCATCGCCATCACTTCCACTACCACCATCTGAACACTGCACATCCTCGTCCTCCTCTAGTTGCTCACCTGGTCCACCTGAAACTTCCTCCCGTTGCTCGGAATCCTCAACACTACTTACAGAAGGCGTCTGCACATCTTCACACACTACATCATTCTCACTCGCACACTCCACGACGCTGCCACCAAATTTCTCCACAACTTCTACGTCATCTACTTCTACCACACTTGCGGCATGAACATCCCCTTGTCCATCCACAACCTCAGAAACACTCGCAGCCCGGACATCCCTGTGTCCATCTGCAACTTCAGACTCTACAGTCTCCCTAACACCTACAACTATACCTTCGTGTGCAGCATCCGCAGACCGCTCTTCTGCCTCTTCTGTCGACTCCACTCCTTGACCACTCTCAGCAACAACAACATCCTCAACATTTTCCACCCTGGAATCCAGCTGTCCAGGTTCATGTGCAATGACTAAATTAATTTCTACTGGCGATGGTGAAGCTACACCATCAAATGACTTCTCATATACTGGCGTAGGTGATGATGATATTACCGGATCTGGATCCGTCACGAACCGAGATGGAAATACCGGAACAAATTCTGCGGCCTCTGGATTCAGCCATGACGTCCTCTTCGAGTCCTGCAACTCAGTATTAACTGACGTGTCCTTATCCTCTTGTATTGTTCCCACGAAGTAATTCCGCCCTTCTACTTCTGCTTCACCTTCTTCATTCACCACTCTATTAGGCACTTGTACTTCCTCTGGAACTTTTAACGTTTCCTTTTTCTCCGAATAGGGATAACGCCTTGGTACAGGCTCCCTACTTGCCGATGTTTGTTCCCTAACATAATTTCTTCTTCCCCTGTTAAATTCATACTTCTTTGTTTTCTGTGCTGTAGCTGTTGTTACCGTCTTCTCACTTGCCACCCCCTTGTAGCCTCCGTCACTTCCGGAATATTCAGGCTTTCTGACAGTCTCTTGTGTTCTCCTCCAACGACCATGTTTGTCCTTTTTGGCTCTTCCTGATGAACCACTGGAGTATTGGACATCTGTAAAATCTCTTCCCCGGGACTCGTCAACCTCCTGGACCGTTCTTGAAACCACACATAGCCGTTCAAGGTCCGCAAAACAACGTGGACGGTCAGCGAATATCAAACGGGATCTCTCTTGGGGATGCAGTCCTTCCAAAATCGCTTGTATAACTTCTGTCTCGGGCAACCCCAACCGTAACACCCGGGCAGCTTTCCGTATATCGTGCACGAAGTCCCCTAACGCCTCTCCGTTGGCCTGTAGGCGATAGAATCTTTCAAGCTTAAGCTGGGCACGTCGTCGAATGGGTAGGAAGAAGATCAACACCTCCCCATGGAAAGCATCAACACTGTCACCCCGACGCAGAGCCTTGGTGACCAGATCAGCCAACGTACTCCGGCAATACGGGTATATAAGAGACAAGACCTCCCCATCGGACACCCCCGGGAAATCTGCCACCTGCAGGACCAGGTCCAAGAAAACCAGCAGCTGGTCCTCATCAAATCCATTCACCACCGGAAACTTCTGGAGAACGCCTGAAAGAGGGTGGGGCAATTTCTCGTAGCATATCCCCGCCAGAATTGCACAATTCAAAACAAGCAATCATAAAACAAATCCCCACTAAACACCTAACACAAACATAACCTACAAAAACATATTCATAAACATTTAGGTAAAAAAACCCAAGTACTGTACTTCATTTGAGTGGACCCCCGGGTACTCTAGCGCTGCGGAGACCTGGCCTATTCTGGACCATTCACACCCACGACAGAAGGAGACAAGTGACAACCAACAATACTAAACACACATAACATCAAACAGAGCAATTCGACACACACGTCGTACCAACACATAACTCACAACAACCAAATAACAATCGAAAATTATAATTCGGGAAATAGTACTCCAACTTCAACAGGACAGGAGTCGGTGACGGTACCGACTTCCGATCGAGCCATACCGCATCCCGCCAATATCACTTTTGTTGTTTGTGTTTATGTTGATGTATTTAGGTGTTAATTTATGTTTTTGGCATTGTCTATTGAAGTATATGTTCATGTTTGTGTTCATTAGTTGTTTTTTTCGTGTTTGAAATTTGTTTAACAATTTGGTAATGTGGTTATATGGAATTGTGGTTATGTTGTTTGTGTACATGTTAATGTATATTTATGTGAGAGATGATTTGTTATCCGTTATTTGGTAGTTGATTTCACTTAATTTGATATTCACTTCACTATTTTTTTTACTATACACTTTTGTTTTTGCATTTGTTTTATAACCTCACTTTTCGTTTTTTCACTGTAGGCTTATTTACCTTGTATGGTTATATTATTTCAATCACTTTCTGCTACAGTCCGTTTCTTGATGTATATAATACTTTAATATTTATAACTAAATTTACCTCAAGATATATTATGTATGTTTTGTTTAATAGTAGTGAGTCAACATAACCAACATTATTCAAGTTGGCAACACGTTTTCCCCCACTCAAACGAGAATCGGTTTCATGCCAGTCTGCGAACGATTCAAATTTACACTAGTGCACTGCCAACCATACAGGTAAAAACTTTTAATTGTTTTCTCGTAAAACAATTTGGCGCCTATCGGGAGTTACAAAAGTGCGAGAAGGGACAGGTAAGGCACGCAGGCTACCAGACGCTTCCGAACGACACAATTTACGTTCGATGAAACTTACAATTACACAAACATTAAATATTTTAATACATACGACCCGTGGCCATTTTTACAAAGTGGCGCACCAACTAGAGAGGCTAGAATTACGATAGAATATCTAGCGGCAGGTACGACAGAAGGTCAACAAGATGAAGAGAGCATCATCATTAAGGCGGACGAAGGAGGCCGAAAAGGAAGTTCGAGCGGAAGAGAAGGAAGTGACTTCGGTAGAAGACGCCGAACAAATGTTACCTCCAATGGAACCAGTCAAACCTGTGCAGCCAGAAAATCAACCAGAGAAACCCACACAGCCAGGAGATGTAAATTTCATGGAAATGATGAAAATACTGATGGAAGATAACCGGAAGAAGATGGAAGAGAAAATGGAAAAAACGAACGAAAGTATAGCATCATTAAATGAAAAATTGGACAAAAATAAGGAGGAATTAAAGGAGGAAATTAATGAAAAATTTCAGCAGAACAGCAAGCAAATGACCGAAAATAATAAAGAAATGGCAGTAAAAATGAAAAAGTTGAAGGAAGAATTGAGCAGAACCATCGAAAATAATAATGAGCGAATCAATAAGAAGATCGAAGAGGAAATGTCCGAGTGCACAGGAAATGGGAAGACACGAGCCGTGAAATACAACGAACGTAGGAAGATTTCAGAGAACGGATGACCAACCTGGAAGAAGACAGCCAGATCCGGATGGAGTCGATAAAAACTGCAACCGACCAAAACATAAAACAAGTACGAACAGATTTTGGCGAGAAGTGCCGGGAGATCGACACAGCCGTGAGCGAGGTTTGCGGACAAGGCCAGCAAAATAAAAATAAAATCGAAGAAATCCAGCAACGGGAGATTGCTAAAATCAGGGAGGAGTTAGTAATAATTAATAACAGACCACCAATAATGACGCAGTACCAACACGTGGACAACCGGGAAGTGATAAACTTTAAACAGTACCGGCGGAACCAAATGGAGTTTCTGGAAAGAGTAGACGAGCCAAAACTCGGGAGAACAAGTGGACAATTATCCGAGGCTACTTAGACGAATATTTTCTAGATATCAACGATAATTGGTGGACGGCCACAAGACACGACCTGACGGATTATGAACAGTTTAAAGAGGTATTCAAGAGGAAGTACTGGTCGGAAGCCACACAGAACATAGTGCGGGACAGTATATGTTTCGGAAGATACGACGCCACCAGAGGGACCACTTTTACTACATATTTCCTCGGTAAAGTATGCCTAGCAAGAAACTTAGAACCGAAGATCCCAGAAGGAAGATTGGTAACGAAGCTTGCTTTCCATTACGAAGAGGGTGTATCTAGAGCGCGCCTAGGAAGCCAAATAAAAACTACACAGTCCATGGCAGCCCTGTTGGAAGATTACGAGCGAGAACGTTATTATCGTAGGAGCCGACAGCGGGACGACAGGGGCGAGAACAAAAATTTTAACAACGGCTACCCGAACAATAACAACAATTACCGTTTTAATTATAATAACCGTAACCAAGTGAACCCGCCCAACGACCCGCAGAATAGAAACAACAATAATCCGGCTAGCCAACAAAATAACAATTATAACAATAATAATAGGCCAAACAACACAAACAATCCATACAACCGGCCAAATAATACGCATCAACCCTATAGGCCGAATAACACTAATTACAACCGGCCAAATTACAATAACAACCCGAGTGACAATAGAAATCGAAATAATAACGATCACAACTATCGTCAAGTGCATTAAGTGAGGGCCGAAAGTGACGGTAGAAATAGATCATACTATCAAGGATGACGAAGTGCCGACCGGAATGCGTACGGACACCGATACAGTGATCGTAATTACGGACGTGACACCAGAACCAACACGGGCCGGAGTCGAAGCCAAGAAGTGTACAGGCATGACCGGTACGAAGAGGATCACAACCAGCCTGAACCCCGACCATCAACGAGCGGAAGTCCGCCAACAAATCAGCAAGACGATCGTAACAATCAGTCCGAGATGACGTTAAACTAGGAGTGGCAGTGAAAATCTACTTGTACCCTCACTGAACCATTCTATTGGGTTAAATCGCATCGTTACTCAAAAAACGGCGAACGCACAATTACAATCGTGCGCAATAATTATCTGAAGAATATTATAGAGGAACTCCTCGAAGAAGGTAGCAACCAATCTGATAGTAAACATAACGAGATTGCTTATATTTCAACGCAAGTCAACGGAGTACCAGCACAAATTAGGATAGACACTGGATCCAATATCTCATTAATCGACAGTATTGAGCTTCAGAAAATTCAAGAAGCAAGTAAAACAGTCATACTTACGCTACCCATCAGCAACATTTTCCTTGTAGGAGCGACCGGACGACAAAACAGAACCGTCCGAAAACAAGTGCAACTCGAACTGACAAGCAATGGATAAACCGTGACAATGACGTTTTTAGTAGCCAGTGGATTGCCATTCCGGATGCTAATTGGTTGCGATATGCTGCGCCAGTACTCATCCATAATTGACCTGAGCAGATACAAACTTATTTTGAAGAAGAATGACATACAATGGGTAGCTGAACTGACCAATAGTGAAGAAATACAGCCACACGAAACAATGTACCATATCCAAAAGTACAGAAATACTGGAGAACATGTACTAAATAATGGGATTTATGACGAGACCGACAATGAAGAACTATGGCAAGAAAAACTCGAAGAAATCCGAACTTTCCAGAGAGAGAAAGCGAGCGCTCAATTAACAGCTCAACAAGCTGAACAACTCATCGAAGTATATAAGCGTTACAAGCACGTATTTTCAAATACACCTGGAAAGGTCAGAGATTATCAGTGCGAGATTCAATTCCGAGAGCCTGTCAACTTGATAAAAAATTTTACCCGATCGCATTCTCATTAAAGGAGGCGGTGACAGCAGAAATCAATCGATTAATAGCTGAAGACATAACTGAACCAAGCTACTCACCCTACACCAGCAGCAACCCTGCAGAGCGAGTCTTGAGAGAAGTGGGGAGAATTCTCCGTACATATTGTTATGAGCAACACAATGAATAATCTAAATACATACCAGCAGCCGAAAATTTTATAAACTTATCGCACCACCAATTTATTGAAACAACACCATATACTGCAATGTTCCAAAGACCACCACCAAGAGAAATTACTTACCTAATCCAATTTCCGAATGACGAAGAATATCAATTCGATGAAGTTCAATTTCACAATAAAATATTAGAAAATACTGACAAAATCAGAGAAAAATATAAGCAAATGCAACCGAAGCCCATACAATATCAGATTGGAGAGCAAATATTACTCAAAAACAGAGGATTACCAAGCACCATGGACGGGATAGCCAAGAAGCTATTGTTACTGTACACAGGACCCTACATAGTAAGCAAAGACAACCAAAATAATACATATGAGATCGTAGACCCAAAAACACAAAGAAGAAAGGGGACATTTAACCAAACCTCTATAAAAAAATATTATTAAAAACGAAAAAAAAAATCCCGAAACCAATTAATATATAACTAGTGTTAAACAGTAAGAAAAATAAACAAAACAAATAATAATAAAAAGACCATGTATACCATACACACTAATAATATCGAATCACGAATAGCTAGAGAGTGTAAATAAAAGAAAAAGAATATAATTTGAAATAATGTATTGTATAAACTAAATAATAATAATGTGAAGAATCCTACAAATGATATTTATTTAATAATCGCACTAAGACTACTTGTATAATTTTATAATGATTGACTGTAGATAAGTCCAGCAATCAAATGTGTATTTTACGGCGGAGCAATGGAGTCAAAAGTACCCCTCCGATCCGATTCAATATAATGATAGGGAAAAATGTTAGGGAATTAGATATCAAGGGATAAGAACATTAAACTAAAATACGATACAAAGATCAAGAAGAATATTGACACTCAAAAATAAAAAGAACCTATTGCTCTAAAATAATCAGTGATTGAGAAAATAAAATGACATATTGATTGATAATTCCAATCAAAAAACTGAACGATATTTGTTGAAATAATCAATTTTAGTGGCAGGGCAATATGTAATGGTACATATCTTCACCTAACCATAATGAAGAGAACATGACAAGATAAATTATTTAATCATTAACACTAGATATAAAAAGGGATGAATTAGAATTGAAGAATGGGTGAATCAGAATAATAAAACGATCAATCATATCAAGGTAGTCAGAACAGTAATTTATATTAATAATGTAGTAACAAACAAACAAACCGAAATGGTGAATACAGAAATAAGGCGATTTAACCTGAATAGCCCAATAGATGGTAAGGGAGAGAGTAGAACTAGCCCCAAAGGACCAAGAATAACATAAATAATGACAACTGCAAATGGAATAGAACTAGCCACCGCACCAACATAAGTGTGTAAATAAGAAGAATAGTGACTAACAAACAATTAACATGGAAGTGTAATGATACAATCAGCCACAACACTAAGGAAGTGACGTATAAAGTATGACAAAATAAAGTGAATCAAGAAGGAATACAAAACTTGTGTTAAACCATAGAAATAGACTCACTAATGAAAATTGTATATAATATTAATAATTGTAAGGACAGACAAGTTAGAAATACTAATTATTAAGTACTTAAGATATAGAAGGGCACAATAACCCAACAGATAGAGTAAACTAGGTCAAATCACATTAGCACGATACTAACATATCAGTGGTACAATAAAACACAATAGAATGAGAGTAGTAAATTGTAATGATGGTGAACATTTTCTAAATAGATGTAAGAAAGAGAATTTTTAGTAAGCAATACAATAATATTAACCCACAAGTAACACTAAAAGAAGATTGAGTGTAAGGTGTTAGTGTTAATACCCCAAAGTAAGAAGAAAACCCCATTAAAAAGTGATAAAAACACTGATACAGCAGTGTCCAAAGTTTATAAGTGAATAAACTAAATTATAAGTGATAAGTTATGTGTGAGTGAGATCTAATATTGGCCAAACACAGGAAGGACTGTGATAGGGGAAATGCCAATATGAGTGGACACCCAAAATGTAACTACACAAACTAATATTATTATACTTAAGTTAGTATTAGTAATCACTAATTACTATGGTTTTTAAATGTGTGTTAATTAATATTGTAGGCCTAAGGGACAATTCATAGTTTTAGGAAAGTTAAGAAACATAGACTATTAGTATGTTAAATCACCATATAGAGAGTTTCTAGAAGATTAAATTATAAAACCAATTAATAATCATTATATGATTTAGTAAGAGATAGTGAAATAGGATAAGGTTACATAATTAATGACACAAGGTCAAATAAGTTTAGTAGTAAGGATTTTCTATTACAATCTAAAAGATTAATCAATGTTTATATGTTTGTTTTCCTTTGATGACACTATAAAATAATTATTACTCACTGAAGAGTATGAGTGGATAATATATTTCAAATAAGTATGTGTTAAATGAATAAGAATTATGTTTTAATGACTAAGGTTTATGTTCCAAATAATTATGCTTAAATGATAAGAATTATAGCTATGGGAATTGTTAAAACCATTAGATGTTATGTTATATGTTGTAAGAAATAAGATTTTAAAACCAGCAGAAACCAGTAAACAAGAAACAAACAATACATTCAGATACAATGACACTAAAAGTGACTTATGACAGTAGACAAATTAATATAGGGAAACAATAAAATTACACACAATTACAAGAACGGACTTAAACATTGAACAAATGAACAGAATCTTGTATTAAAACAATCAGGACCCATTACAAGGAGAATAAAATGTAATGACAGTAATTAAAGAAAAATAGTCAATTGCTGTTTAAGCCTAAGCAAATTCCCAACTGTCAACTACAAAAAACTTCAATTTATAGAATTAAACACTGACATTAGGAAGACTAAACCACATAAACTATGAAATACAAATAGACAATCATGTTAAGGCAGAAATATTATGATAATAATGTAAATTAAGAAAACAGTATAACTAAATATAATTCACAAAACTGTCAAAATGTTGATACCTAAGTGAACACTATAATATTGGATGTCAAATTAATCCTTGAGCCAAAATATGAACAGTGGTGATAATATTTACTACTAAAAAGGGAGTACTGAAGATTAATTACATTTAGAAGATCTGTAACCACTTTAAATAAAAATTCAAATACCCTAACAATACTCTTTAGCCAATTTCAGCCAATCAAAACTTTGAGTAACCATGACAACAACCGAATATTGACTAATTTCAGTTAGGAGCAATTCTTTATGTAGTGACGCTAAACTGGAGAGACGTCACGCCGTGAAGGGGCCAAATTTTCAACAGAAAAACAGTATAAGTGCCCACAATTTTGAGAAGGAGTACCAGGACAACAGATGAGAGGCCATTACAACTAATCTACACCAAGGACCAGCTCGGAATTAATCCAGATGACCGGAAAATACCTGTAATTCGACTTGAAGAAGATGACAACCAATTTTTGAGCCCAAGACTGAAGTAGGAAGAATCAACATCGGCCAATTACTTTACATGGACGACTGACAATACCCATCATATCTACTAACGTTGAGTATTGCTGAATTTATTTGATTATTATAAAACAAATTCTCTTTCAAAAATTCTAACTATACAATAAAACTCTCACTATCACTGAATATATTTTCAAGGATTGATAAAATAAAGAAATAACTTTGTAAACATTGAATGAACACATGATAACCTATGTTACACAACGACACTGTCACACTTCAACACCACAATATTTAATTTATAGCAAACCTTGTGTAATTTTAATGATCACAAACTTTAAATGATATGTTCTTATTTGTTATCTTGTTATAAAAACTTCTGTATCGTACTTAAAAGGACCCTATAGGCCGATTTAATTTTGTAAATAATAACCAACGCTGTCTTGCATCTAATAGAAACATTGTACTGCCAACCCAGCAATCCGCTGACTGAACGACTATATTTTGCCGAGGCTAAAATTATTATATCAATTATAATTTTGTTTAAAGCGTTAACAAGAACTAATAATTCAGAGCCTAAATAAAAAAAGTGTGTACCGAGAATAACTGTCCAGTATTTATTTATAGAGAATATTATACTTTAATATTTATAACTAAATTTACCTCAAGATATACTTTTTTCCTATTAGGAACATGTTTCGAGAGTTCCTGTACTCTCATCTTCAGCCTTCGCCATCTTGTTTCTGGTGAAGTATTTGTGTGTTGGCTTCTTGATGTTATTAAGGTAGTTTGTTGGTCTTTGGTCTTTTAAAGTTACATTATTGTGTGTGGTTGTGGTATCTGTTTTTGTATTTTGTGTATTTTCGATGTTGAGTGCTTTGAATATTGTGTCATGTTTTGTATTGATTTGTATTTGTTCTGGTATTAGTTTGTTTTGTGTTTTATGTTTGTAAATCTGTAAATTTTCCCAAATGTTCATTAAGGTGCCTTTGTGTGGTATATGTTTTATTAGTGTTAAATTGGTTATGTCTGGGAATTCATGTCCTGTGTTTATTGCATGTGTGGCTAAATTGGATTTATATATATTTGGTTTTTTGTATGCATTTAGGTGTTCAGAATAACGTTTTTTCAGCTGTTTTTTTGTTTGTCCTATATAACATTTATTGCAATCTTGGCATTCAATTTTGTATATACCGTTGGTTGTTGTATTATCTTTGTTGTGTGAGCTATTTAGATTTTGTAATTTATTTTTATTAGTTTTGTATGCTATTTTTATATCTGTGTTTTTAAATAGTTTTGTTAGTTTTGTCATTTTATTATTTATATATGTGAATGTGGCCCATTTTTTGTTGTTGTTATTATTTATGTGTTGTTCAGTTTGATTAATTCTTAATTGTTCAGTTTTTATTTTGTATTTGATTTTATTTTCTATTTTGATCATAGTATTTTTATTGTATCCATTTGCATAACCAATTTGGTATATTATATTTCTTTCTTTGTCAGTTTCTTATTTGTTTAGGGGTATTTTGTACATTCTGTTAAATAACAAATAAAATGCTGCCATTGTATGTTGAGGTGGGTGGTCAGAATGGTTAGGTATAATGATGTTAGTGGAAGTTGGTTTTCTATATATTGCATATTGTATGTGTTTGTTGTATCTTGTGATGGTTATGTCTAAATAGTTGATTTTGTTATGTTTTTCTTTTTCTTCTGTGAATTGTATTTTGGGGTGTATGTTATTGATTTGTTTCAGTATGTTCTCTGCATTTGTGTTTTTGTTATTTGATACATATAGTCCATCATCTACATATCTTATCCATATGCCATCTGGGTCATGTGTTTTTATGATATTTTGTATTTTGGTGTCTATGTGTTGTAGGACTACTTCTGCTATTATGCTTGATAATGGTGATCCCATTGCTAAACCTTCTTTCTGTTGATAAATTTTGCTATTAAATTCAAAGTAATTTTGTTTTAGTATTAGTTGGAGACTATTTTTTATTTCGGTTATATATTGTTTGTTTTCATTTTGTTCTATAAGTTTGTTTATTATTATGTCAATTGTTTCTTCTACTGGGATATTAGTGTACATGTTTGTTATGTCATATGATGTGAAAAATGTATTTTCATTTATATTTATTATTTTTAGTTTGTCTAGTAATTCGTATGTATTTTTTATGTTATGATGGTTATTTGTTAGATGGTTACTTTTTAGTTTTTGTGCTATTATTTTTGCTATTTTGTATGTAGGAGCTTTTTTGAAATTGATTAATGGACGTATTGGGTTGTTTAATTTGTGTATTTTTATTAGGCTGTTCATTTTAGGTGGTTCTGGATTATTGTTTATATATATGTCTATGTTTTTATTGTTGAAAATGTTTTTATTTGTATTTATTAGTTTTATTGTTTGTTTAAGATAGTTTTCTGTTGGGTTTTTATCTAGTTGTACGCATTTATTATTGTTGATGAAGGCTTCGGTTTTTTTGATGTAGTCTGCTTTATCAATGATTACTGTTGCTTGACTTTTGTCTGCTTTAGTTATTAGTAAATTATTGTTCTTTACTTTATTTTTAATTTCTTTTATTGTTTTATTGTTTTTCTTTTGTTTATCTTTGTTTTTTATTTCGCTAGTGATTATTTTTTTAATTATATGTGTTGCTTCTGTTCTTTTTCCTTCTTGTATATTGTCTTTTATTAGGTTAATGGCAAATTCTGTTTCTACTATTAAATTTTCTAGATTTTTGTTTGCATTTTGGGTTATGTTAGTTTTTGACATATTGTTTAAATATTCTGTTTCTTTTTTGTTAAATTCTGTATTGCTAAGGTTAATGGTTCGAGGGTAAAATGTGTGTTTATTTTTGTTTTTTTTCTTGATTTTGGTTTTGTTGTTTTAATGTGTTAAGTTTTTTGTTGATTGTATAAGTCTTTTTGTTTTTTTCAAATCTTATTTTATTTTCTATGTTATTGTATTTATTATTCCAAGCGATTGGATGTAATAAACTTGTTAGCTCTAAGTGTAGTTTGTATATGTCTAGTGTTATGCTATTTTTCTTACTGTATAATTGATTAATTTCGTTTTGTATCCATAGCCTTTGTGCTTGTTTTATAGTTTTTTGTGCAGTCATATTTTTGTTGTTTGTGTTTATGTTGATGTATTTAGGTGTTAATTTATGTTTTTGGCATTGTCTATTGAAGTATATGTTCATGTTTGTGTTCATTAGTTGTTTTTTTCGTGTTTGAAATTTGTTTAACAATTTGGTAATGTGGTTATATGGAATTGTGGTTATGTTGTTTGTGTACATGTTAATGTATATTTATGTGAGAGATGATTTGTTATCCGTTATTTGGTAGTTGATTTCACTTAATTTGATATTCACTTCACTATTTTTTTCACTATATACTTTTGTTTTTGCATTTGTTTTATAACCTCACTTTTCGTTTTTTCACTGTAGGCTTATTTACCTTGTATGGTTATATTATTTCAATCACTTTCTGCTACAGTCCGTTTCTTGATGTATATAATACTTTAATATTTATAACTAAATTTACCTCAAGATATATTATGTATGTTTTGTTTAATAGCAGTGAGTCAACATAACCAACATTATTCAAGTTGGCAACACGTTTTCCCCCACTCAAACGAGAATCGGTTTCATGCCAGTCGGCGAACGATTCAAATTTACACTAGTGCACTGTCAAACCATACAGGTAAAAACTTTTAATTGTTTTCTCGTAAAATAATTTGGCGCCTATCGGGAGTTACAAAAGTGCGAGAAGGGACAGGTAAGGCACGCAGGCTACCAGACGCTTCCGAACGACACAATTTACGTTCGATAAAACTTACAATTACACAAACATTAAATATTTTAATACATACGACCCGTGGCCATTTTTACAAAGTGGCGCACCAACTAGAGAGGCTAGAATTACGATAGAATATCTAGCGGCAGGTACGACAGAAGGTCAACAAGACGAAGAGAGCTTCATCATTAAGGCGGACGAAGGAGGCCGAAAAGGAAGTTCGAGCGGAAGAGAAGGAAGTGACTTCGGTAGAAGACGCCGAACAAATGTTACCTCCAATGGAACCAGTCAAACCTGTGCAGCCAGAAAATCAACCAGAGAAACCTACACAGCCAGGAGATGTAAATTTCATGGAAATGATGAAAATACTGATGGAAGATAACCGGAAGAAGATGGAAGAGAAAATGGAAAAAACGAACGAAAGTATAGCATCATTAAATGAAAAATTGGACAAAAATAAGGAGGAATTAAAGGAGGAAATTAATGAAAAATTTAACCAGAACAGCAAGCAAATGACCGAAAATAATAAAGAAATGGCAGTAAACATGAAAAGTTGACGGAAGAATTGAGCAGAACAATCGAAAATAATAATGAGCGAATCAATAAGAAGATCGAAGAGGAAATGTCCGAGATGCACAGGAAATGGGAAGACACGAGCCGTGAAATACAACGAACGTAGGAAGATTTCAGAGAACGGATGACCAACCTGGAAGAAGACAGCCAGATCCGGATGGAGTCGATAAAAACTGCAACCGACCAAAACATAAAACAAGTACGAACAGATTTTGGCGAGAAGTGCCGGGAGGTCGACACAGCCGTGAGCGAGGTTCGCGGACAAGGCCAGCAAAATAAAAATAAAATCGAAGAAATCCAGCAACGGGAGATTGCTAAAATCAGGGAGGAGTTAGTAATAATTAATAACAGACCACCAATAATGACGCAGTACCAACACGTGGACAACCGGGAAGTGATAAACTTTAAACAGTACCGGCGGAACCAAATGGAGTTTCTGGAAAGAGTAGACGAGCCAAAACTCGGGAGAACAAGTGGACAATTATCCGAGGCTACTTAGACGAATATTTTCGAGATATCAACGATAATTGGTGGACGGCCACAAGACACGACCTGACGGATTATGAACAGTTTAAAGAGGTATTCAAGAGGAAGTACTGGTCGGAAGCCACACAGAACACAGTGCGGGACAGTATATGTTTCGGAAGATACGACGCCACCAGAGGGACAACTTTTACTACATATTTCCTCGGTAAAGTATGCCTAGCAAGAAACTTAGAACCGAAGATCCCAGAAGGAAGATTGGTAACGAAGCTTGCTTTCCATTACGAAGAGGGTGTATCTAGAGCGCGCCTAGGAAGCCAAATAAAAACTACACAGTCCATGGCAGCCCTGTTGGAAGATTACGAGCGAGAACGTTATTATCGTAGGAGCCGACAGCGGGACGACAGGGGCGAGAACAAAAATTTTAACAACGGCTACCCGAACAATAACAACAATTACCGTTTTAATTATAATAACCGTAACCAAGTGAATAACCCGCCTAACGAGCCGCAGAATAGAAATAACAATAATCCGGCTAGCCAACAAAATAACAATTATAACAATAATAATAGGCCAAACAACACAAACAATCCATACAACCGGCCAAATAATACGCATCAACCCTATAGGCCGAATAACACTAATTACAACCGGCCAAATTACAATAACAACCCGAGTGACAATAGAGATCGAAATAATAACGATCACAACTATCGTCAAGTGCATTAAGTGAGGGCCGAAAGTGACGGTAGAAATAGATCATACTATCAAGGACGACAAAGTGCCGACCGGAATGCGTACGGACACCGATACAGTGATCGTAATTACGGACGTGACACCAGAACCAACACGGGCCGGAGTCGAAGCCAAGAAGTGTACAGGCGTGACCGGTACGAAGAGGATCACAACCAGCCTGAACCCCGACCGTCAACGAGCGGAAGTCCGCCAACAAATCAGCAAGACGATCGTAACAATCAGTCCGAGATGACGTTAAACTAGGAGCGGCAGTGAAAAAACTACTTGTACCCTCACTGAACCATTCTATTGGGTTAAATCGCATCGTTACTCAAACCAACGGCGAACGCACAATTACAATCGTGCGCAATAATTATCTGAAGAATATTATAGAGGAACTCCTCGAAGAAGGTAGCAACCAATCTGATAGTAAATATAACAAGATTGCTTATATTTCAACGCAAGTCAACGGAGTACCAGCACAAATTAGGATAGACACTGGATACAATATCTCATTAATCGACAGTATTGAGCTTCAGAAAATTCAAGAAGCAAGTAAAACAGTCATACTTACGCTACCCATCAGCAACATTTTCCTTGTAGGAGCGACCGGACGACAAAACAGAACCGTCCGAAAACAAGTGCAACTCGAACTGACAAGCAATGGATAAACCGTGACAATGACGTTTTTAGTAGCCAGTGGATTGCCATTCCGGATGCTAATTGGTTGCGATATGCTGCGCCAGTACTCATCCATAATTGACCTGAGCAGATACAAACTTATTTTGAAGAAGAATGACATACAAATGGGTAGCTGAACTGACCAATAGTCAAGAAATACAGCCACACGAAACAATGTACCATACCCAAAAGTACAGAAATACTGGAGAACATGTACTAAATAATGGGATTTATGACGAGACCGACAATGAAGAACTATGGCAAGAAAAACTCGAAGAAATCCGAACTTTCCAGAGAGAGAAAGCGAGCGCTCAATTAACAGCTCAACAAGCTGAACAACTGATCGAAGTATATAAGCGTTACAAGCATGTATTTTCAAATACACCTGGAAAGGTCAGAGATTATCAGTGCGAGATTCAATTCCGAGAGCCTGTCAACTTGATAAAAAATCTTACCCGACGCATTCTCATTAAAGGAGGCGGTGAGAGCAGAAATCAATCGATTAATAGCTGAAGACATAACTGAACCAAGCTACTCACCCTACACCAGCAGCAACCCTGCAGAGCGAGTCTTGAGAGAAGTGGGGAGAATTCTCCGTACATATTGTTATGAGCAACACAATGAATAATCTAAATACACACCAGCAGCCGAAAATTTTATAAACTTATCGCACCACCAATTTATTGAAACAACACCATATACTGCAATGTTCCAAAGACCACCACCAAGAGAAATTACTTACCTAATCCAATTTCCGAATGACGAAGAATATCAATTCGATGAAGTTCAATTTCACAATAAAATATTAGAAAATACTGACAAAATCAGAGAAAAATATAAGCAAATGCAACCGAAGCCCATACAATATCAGATTGGAGAGCAAATATTACTCAAAAACAGAGGATTACCAAGCACCATGGAAGGGATAGCCAAGAAGCTATTGTTACTGTACACAGGACCCTACATAGTAAGCAAAGACAACCAAAATAATACATATGAGATCGTAGACCCAAAAACACAAAGAAGAAAGGGGACATTTAACCAAACCTCTATGAAAAAATATTATTAAAAACGAAAAAAAAAAATCCCGAAACCAATTAATATATAACTAGTGTTAAACAGTAAGAAAAATAAACAAAACAAATAATAATAAAAAGATCATGTATACCATACCCAGTAATAATATCGAATCACGAAGAGCTAGAGAGTGTAAATAAAAGAAAAAGAATATAATTTGAAATAATGTATTGTATAAACTAAATAATAATAATGTGAAGAATCCTACAAATGATATTTATTTAATAATCGCACTAAGACTACTTGTATAATTTTATAATGATTGACTGTAGATAAGTCCAGCAATCAAATGTGTATTTTACGGCGGAGCAATGGAGTCAAAAGTACCCCTCCGATCCGATTCAATATAATGATAGGGAAAAATGTTAGGGAATTAGATATCAAAGGGATAAGAACATTAAACTAAAATACGATACAAAGATCAAGAAGAATATTGACACTCAAAAATAAAAAGAACCTATTGCTCTAAAATAATCAGTGATTGAGAAAATAAAATGACATATTGATTGATAATTCCAATCAAAAAACTGAACGATATTTGTTGAAATAATCAATTTTAGTGGCAGGGCAATATGTAATGGTACATATCTTCACCTAACCATAATGAAGAGAACATGACAAGATAAATTATTTAATCATTAACACTAGATATAAAAAGGGATGAATTAGAATTGAAGAATGGGTGAATCAGAATAATAAAACGATCAGACATATCAAGGTAGTCAGAACAGTAATTTATATTAATAATGTAGTAACAAACAAACAAACCGAAATGGTGAATACAGAAATAAGGCGATTTAACCTGAATAGCCCAATAGATGGTAAGTGAGAGAGTAGAACTAGCCCCAAAGGACCAAGAATAACATAAATAATGACAACTGCAAATGGACTAGAACTAGCCACCGCACCAACATAAGTGTGTAAGTAAGAAGAATAGTGACTAACAAACAATTAACATGGAAGTGTAATGATACAATCAGCCACAACACTAAGGAAGTGACGTATAAAGTATGACAAAATAAAGTGAATCAAGAAGGAATACAAAACTTGTGTTAAACCATAGAAATAGACTCACTAATGAAAATTGTATATAATATTAATAATTGTAAGGACAGACAAGTTAGAAATACTAATTATTAAGTACTTAAGATATAGAAGGCCACAATAACCCAACAGATAGAGTAAACTAGGTCAAATCACATTAGCACGATACTAACATATCAGTGGTACAATAAAACACAATAGAATGAGAGTAGTAAATTGTAATGATGGTGAACATTTTCTAAATAGATGTAAGAAAGAGAATTTTTAGTAAGCAATACAATAATATTAACCCACAAGTAACACTAAAAGAAGATTGAGTGTAAGGTGTTAGTGTTAATACCCCAAAGTAAGAAGAAAACCCCATTAAAAAGTGATAAAAACACTGATACAGCAGTGTCCAAAGTTTACAAGTGAATAAACTAAATTATAAGTGATAAGTTATGTGTGAGTGAGATCTAATATTGGCCAAACACAGGAAGGACTGTGATAGGGGAAATGCCAATATGAATGGACACCCAAAATGTAACTACACAAACTAATATTGTTATACTTAAGTTAGTATTAGTAATCACTAATTACTATGGTTTTTAAATGTGTGTTAATTAATATTGTAGGCCTAAGGGACAATTCATAGTTTTAGCAAAGTTAAGAAACATAGACTATTAGTATGTTAAATCACCATATACAGAGTTTCTAGAAGCTTAAATTATAAAACCAATTAATAATCATTATATGATATAGTAAGAGATAGTGAAATAGGATAAGGTTACATAATTAATGACACAAGGTCAAATAAGTTTAGTAGTAAGGATTTTCTATTACAATCTAAAAGATTAATCAATGTTTATATGTTTGTTTTCCTTTGATGACACTATAAAATAATTATTACTCACTGAAGAGTATGAGTGGATAATATATTTCAAATAAGTATGTGTTAAATGAATAAGAATTATGTTTTAATGACTAAGGTTTATGTTCCAAATAATTATGCTTAAATGATAAGAATTATAGCTATGGGAATTGTTAAAACCATTAGATGTTATGTTATATGTTGTAAGAAATAAGATTTTAAAACCAGCAGAAACCAGTAAACAAGAAACAAACAATACATTCAGATACAATGACACTAAAAGTGAGTTATGACAGTAGACAAATTAATATAGGGAAACAATAAAATTACACACAATTACAAGAACCGACTTAAACATTGAACAAATGAACAGAATCTTGTATTAAAACAATCAGGACCCATTACAAGGAGAATAAAATGTAATGACAGTAATTAAAGAAAAATAGTCAATTGCTGTATAAGCCTAAGCAAATTCCCAACTGTCAACTACAAAAAACTTCAATTTATAGAATTAAACACTGACATTAGGAAGACTAAACCACATAAACTATGAAATACAAATAGACAATCATGTTAAGGCAGAAATATTATGATAATAATGTAAATTAAGAAAACAGTATAATTAAATAAAATTCACAAAACTGTCAAAATGTTAATACCTAAGTGAACACTATAATATTGGATGTCAAATTAATCCTTGAGCCAAAATATGAACAGTGGTGATAATATTTACTACTAAAAAGGGAGTACTGAAGATTAATTACATTTAGAAGATCTGTAACCACTTTAAATAAAAATTCAAATACCCTAACAATACTCTTTAGCCAATTTCAGCCAATCAAAACTTTGAGTAACCATGACAACAACCGAATATTGACTAATTTTAGTTAGGAACAATACTTTATGTAGTGAAGCTAAACTGGAGAGACGCCACGCCGTGAAGGGGCCAAATTTTCAACAGAAAAACAGTATAAGTGCCCACAATTTTGAGAAGGAGTACCAGGACAACAGATGAGAGGCCATTACAACTAATCTACACCAAGGACCAGCTCGGAATTAATCCAGATGACCGGAAAATACCTGTAATTCGACTTGAAGAAGATGACAACCAATTTTTGAGCCCAAGACTGAAGTAGGAAGAATCAACATCGGCCAATTACTTTACATGGACGACTGACAATACCCATCATATCTACTAACGTTGAGTATTGCTGAATTTATTTGAGTATTATAAAACAAATTCTCTTTCAAAAATTCTAACTATACAATAAAACTCTCACTATCACTGAATGTATTTTCAAGGATTGATAAAATAAAGAAATAACTTTGTAAACATTGAATGAACACATGATAACCTATGTTACACAACGACACTGTCACACTTCAACACCACAATATTTAATTTATAGCAAACCTTGTGTAATTTTAATGATCACAAACTTTAAATGATATGTTCTTATTTGTTATCTTGTTATAAAAACTTCTGTATCGTACTTAAAAGGACCCTATAGGCAGATTTAATTTTGTAAAAAATAACCAACGCTGTCTTGCATCTAATAGAAACATTGTACTGCCAACCCAGCAATCCGCTGACTGAACGACTATATTTTGCCGAGGCTAAAATTATTATATCAATTATTATTTTGTATAAAGCGTTAACAAGAACTAATAATTCAGAGCCTAAATAAAAAAAGTGTGTACCGAGAATAACTGTCCAGTATTTATTTATAGAGAATATTATGTATGTTTTGTTTAATAGCAGTGAGTCAACATAACCAACATTATTCAAGTTGGCAACACGTTTTCCCCCACTCAAACGACAATCGGTTTCATGCCAGTCGGCGAACGATTCAAATTTACACTAGTGCACTGTCAAACCATACAGGTAAAAACTTTTAATTGTTTTCTCGTAAAACAATTTGGCGCCTATCGGGAGTTACAAAAGTGCGAGAAGGGACAGGTAAGGCACGCAGGCTACCAGACGCTTCCGAACGACACAATTTACGTTCGATAAAACTTACAATTACACAAACATTAAATATCTTAATACACACGACCCGTGGCCATTTTTACAAAGTGGCGCACCAACTAGAGAGGCTAGAATTACGATAGAATATCTAGCGGCAGGTACGACAGATGGTCAACAAGATGAAGAGAGCATCATCATTAAGGCGGACGAAGGAGGCCGAAAAGGAAGTTCGAGCGGAAGAGAAGGAAGTGACTTCGGTAGAAGACGCCGAACAAATGTTACCTCCAATGGAACCATTCAAACCTGTGCAGCCAGGAAATCAACCAGAGAAACCTACACAGCCAGGAGAAGTAAATTTCAGGGAAATGATAAAAATACTGATGGAAGATAACCGGAAGAAGATGGAAGAGAAAATGGAAAAAACGAACGAAAGTATAGCATCATTAAATGAAAAATTGGACAAAAATAAGGAGGAATTAAAGGAGGAAATTAATGAAAAATTTGACCAAAACAGCCAGAAAATGGCCGAAAATAATAAAGAAATGGCAGTAAACATGAAAAAGTTGAAGGAAGAATTGAGCAGAACCATCGAAAATAATAATGAGCGAATCAATAAGAAGATCGAAGAGGAAATGTCCGAGATGCACAGGAAATGGGAAGACACGAGCCGTGAAATACAACGAACGTAGGAAGATTTCAGAGAACGGATGATCAACCTGGAAGAAGACAGCCAGATCCGGATGGAGTCGATAAAAACTGCAACCGACCAAAACATAAAACAAGTACGAACAGATTTTGGCGAGAAGTGCCGGGAGATCGACACAGCCGTGAGCGAGGTTCGCGGACAAGGCCAGCAAAATAAAAATAAAATCGAAGAAATCCAGCAACGGGAGATTGCTAAAATCAGGGAGGAGTTAGAATTAATTAATAACAGACCACCAATAATGACGCAGTACCAACACGTGGACAACCGGAAGTGATAAACTTTAAACAGTACCGGCGGAACCAAATAGAGTTTCTGGAAAGAGTAGACGAGCCAAAACTCGGGAGAACAAGTGGACAATTATCCGAGGCTACTTAGACGAATATTTTCTAGATATCAACGATAATTGGTGGACGGCCACAAGACACGACCTGACGGATTATGAACAGTTTAAAGAGGTATTCAAGAGGAAGTACTGGTCGGAAGCCACACAGAACATAGTGCGGGACAGTATATGTTTCGGAAGATACGACGCCACCAGAGGGACAACTTTTACTGCATATTTCCTCGGTAAAGTATGCCTAGCAAGAAACGTAGAACCGAAGATCCCAGAAGGAAATTTGGTAACGAAGCTTGCTTTCCATTACGAAGAGGGTGTATCTAGAGCGCGCCTAGGAAGCCAAATAAAAACTACACAGTCCATGGCAGCCCTGTTGGAAGATTACGAGCGAGAACGTTATTATCGTAGGAGCCGACAGCGGGACGACAGGGGCGAGAACAAAAATTTTAACAACGGCTACCCGAACAATAACAACAATTACCGTTTTAATTATAATAACCGTAACCAAGTGAATAACCCGCCTAACGAGCCGCAGAATAGAAATAACAATAATCCGGCTAGCCAACAAAATAACAATTATAACAATAATAATAGGCCAAACAACACAAACAATCCATACAACCGGCCAAATAATACGCATCAACCCTATAGGCCGAATAACACTAATTACAACCGGCCAAATTACAATAACAACCCGAGTGACAATAGAGATCGAAATAATAACGATCACAACTATCGTCAAGTGCATTAAGTGAGGGCCGAAAGTGACGGTAGAAATAGATCATACTATCAAGGACGACGAAGTGCCGACCGGAATGCGTACGGACACCGATACATTGATCGTAATTACGGACGTGACACCAGAACCAACACGGGCCGGAGTCGAAGCCAAGAAGTGTACAGGCGTGACCGGTACGAAGAGGATCACAACCAGCCTGAACCCCGACCGTCAACGAGCGGAAGTCCGCCAACAAATCAGCAAGACGATCGTAACAATCAGTCCGAGATGACGTTAAACTAGGAGCGGCAGTGAAAAAACTACTTGTACCCTCACTGAACCATTCTATTGGGTTAAATCGCATCGTTACTCAAACCAACGGCGAACGCACAATTACAATCGTGCGCAATAATTATCTGAAGAATATTATAGAGGAACTCCTCGAAGAAGGTAGCAACCAATCTGATAGTAAATATAACAAGATTGCTTATATTTCAACGCAAGTCAACGGAGTACCAGCACAAATTAGGATAGACACTGGATACAATATCTCATTAATCGACAGTATTGAGCTTCAGAAAATTCAAGAAGCAAGTAAAACAGTCATACTTACGCTACCCATCAGCAACATTTTCCTTGTAGGAGCGACCGGACGACAAAACAGAACCGTCCGAAAACAAGTGCAACTCGAATTGACAAGCAATGGATAAACCGTGACAATGACGTTTTTAGTAGCCAGTGGATTGCCATTCCGGATGCTAATTGGTTGCGATATGCTGCGCCAGTACTCATCCATAATTGACCTGAGCAGATACAAACTTATTTTGAAGAAGAATGACATACAATGGGTAGCTGAACTGACCAATAGTGAAGAAATACAGCCACACGAAACAATGTACCATATCCAAAAGTACAGAAATACTGGAGAACATGTACTAAATAATGGGATTTATGACGAGACCGACAATGAAGAACTATGGCAAGAAAAACTCGAAGAAATCCGAACTTTCCAGAGAGAGAAAGCGAGCGCTCAATTAACAGCTCAACAAGCTGAACAACTCATCGAAGTATATAAGCGTTACAAGCACGTATTTTCAAATACACCTGGAAAGGTCAGAGATTATCAGTGCGAGATTCAATTCCGAGAGCCTGTCAACTTGATAAAAAATTTTACCCGATCGCATTCTCATTAAAGGAGGCGGTGACAGCAGAAATCAATCGATTAATAGCTGAAGACATAACTGAACCAAGCTACTCACCCTACACCAGCAGCAACCCTGCAGAGCGAGTCTTGAGAGAAGTGGGGAGAATTCTCCGTACATATTGTTATGAGCAACACAATGAATAATCTAAATACATACCAGCAGCCGAAAATTTTATAAACTTATCGCACCACCAATTTATTGAAACAACACCATATACTGCAATGTTCCAAAGACCACCACCAAGAGAAATTACTTACCTAATCCAATTTCCGAATGACGAAGAATATCAATTCGATGAAGTTCAATTTCACAATAAAATATTAGAAAATACTGACAAAATCAGAGAAAAATATAAGCAAATGCAACCGAAGCCCATACAATATCAGATTGGAGAGCAAATATTACTCAAAAACAGAGGATTACCAAGCACCATGGAAGGGATAGCCAAGAAGCTATTGTTACTGTACACAGGACCCTACATAGTAAGCAAAGACAACCAAAATAATACATATGAGATCGTAGACCCAAAAACACAAAGAAGAAACGGGACATTTAACCAAACCTCTATGAAAAAATATTATTAAAAACGAAAAAAGAAAAAAAAATCCCGAAACCAATTAATATATAACTAGTGTTAAACAGTAAGAAAAATAAACAAAACAAATAATAATAAAAAGATCATGTATACCATACCCAGTAATAATATCGAATCACGAAGAGCTAGAGAGTGTAAATAAATGAAAAAGAATATAATTTGAAATTATGTATGGTATAAACTAAATAATAATAAAGTGAAGAATCCTACAAATGTTATTTATTTAATAGTCGCACTAAGACTACTTGTATAATTTTATAATGATTGACTGTAGATAAGTCCAGCAATCAAATGTGTATTTTACGGCGGAGCAATGGAGTCAAAAGTACCCCTCCGATCCGATTCAATATAATGATAGGGAAAAATGTTAGGGAATTAGATATCAAAGGGATAAGAACATTAAACTAAAATACGATACAAAGATCAAGAAGAATATTGTTACTAAACGAGTATTACTGGGTTAAGCCCCACTGTTGGGTTCGTCAATTTGTTACTAGACCCTCGGCTCTTACGGTTGCGGGGTTCTCGTTGTTTCAGCCCCTCGTTGCCGGCGTCAATTTGTTACTAAACGAGTACGTGTCTCGTTCGTATCACGCAATGTAAACCTATTTGTTACTAGGAACGGGTATGCTTCTCTGTCTCTCCTCTCTTCGGTCGTGTTAATTTAATTCAATTTCTGAGATATTTGGAATTGGGGAATACAGTAATTTCATTAACTAATATTAGCTTATCTCTCTAAGAAAAATACCAGTGTTAGTGTGCTTGAAACTTAAATAATTAATGTGTTATTTTATAATTTCGTTCAACACTAGTATACCTCGAAGAGAATTATGTAAATTTTGTATTTTAACGCTCTTCTCTTTGGTGTCGGAGAATTCCGCAATAAGCGCTGCAGTTCCGGGGCAACGAAACTTATAGGTTAATTCACTGTTTACGGTAGTCAAATATTATGTACTTAGTCAGTTACTTTTTATTCCCAACTCATTAAATAATACCCCAAATGATAAGATTTTGCAACTATACAAGGTTTCTTTATTTATTCACTCCTTCAACATTAAATAAGATATGTTCCAATTGGCATACACAAAGGCTATAGATTGCGTGAATCGATTATTGTTCGGTCCAATACTTTATTTTATATTCGGTTATATAATTTGTTTTTGTTTATAATTAACTTAATTCAGGGTGTGAAGGTTCTTGTAACAGTGGGGAAGATTAAAAATACATAGATAAGAATGCAAGATTTACAAATTTGAAGTGTTGTGTTGTTATTATGATTTATACAATTATAATTTACCAGACTAGAACGAAGTAACTCGAGTAGGCCGTTGTTTGATAACCTCGCCGCTCAGAATGGATATGTCGTTCGAGATTCCTTTCTTCAGTTTAATAAAGTGGAATTCTTGTCCTGTTCACCTCGGAAATACAGCTCCCTGGATTTATTTACGGCCAGACTGGTGGTCCTTCTGCAAATTCTGGATCCAAATACGTTCTTCTATCGTTTGAAGTAATTAGTGATGTTCCGTGTATTTAAAAGGTTATGAGTTCCAGTGTGGTGTATATTATTTGTTGTGACACATTTAACTCTTTGTATTGGTTTTAATATATCGTCAATTCTTTTCTGGTATAGGACAATTCAAGTCCTTCCTTGTAGAACCCAGTTATTTATTTTTTATTGTGATACTGTATTATGATCTCATTTGGTTAAACTTTGCTGGCATAAGTCAAGAAGATTATCATTAGAATTTTGCGGATTATAATTGTATCAAAATAATTTAGAATATTCTAATTACATTAAACATTTCTTTGGGTTTTTTAATCTCATCACGTTCAGATCATAAAAGGCAATAATTGAAAATCAACAACTTCATACATTACTGTTGTCCTTAGCAACACCTTATTTTTCATCCTTCTCAATGTTTTGTATATAGTTATTATTTCATATATTTTTCGTCCATTCCTTATTAATTTCCTATCATATCGGAATATAACTTCACCTATAGTTTGTTTACTATTTTCTACATATATTCTGCTGGTTTTTTGATCTTAGTCTGTTTCTTTTATATTTATTACTTTTTCGATATCAAACGTTATCAATCGATATCATGGCATTGTGGCATTTTCATAATTTGTTTAAATTGAGGTGGTTTATTATATATCATTACTTATCAAATGTTTTTTCCTAGCTCTTTGAACCGTATTCATTAATTATTATTAACTTCCGTACCTAACCTTTATGTTATGAGTGGTTATATAATGTTATTGGCTGTTAGGCCTTTTATTGTATATGGACCTAACTTTGTTTATAACTGGTGAACAACTATAGCCCTTTTACATAAGTTCATACATATAATCAAATCTTAACTATTAACATTTACATAAACAATTATTCTTTCTATAACTAATAACAATTTTATCTTGATCTATGGATCACATATAAGAAAATTGTGATCTATTAACATTACCTAACTTTTTCCCACATCCTTCTATAACAGTAATTGAATAATACATTTTGCTTCATTACTTTCCATTAATTCAACAAGTAATTTGTATAACATAACATAAACTTTAACATAACATTCATCGTTACAAAATAATATCATTTAATTCATAATCCTTACTTACTATTGCTATAAGGTAAATTATTGTCTCATTTTTGTTTAATTTCATTGTCATTTACTTTGACATTTTCTGTACTAGTTTCTTTCTTACAATTCTCATCAGTATAAGATTTATTTACTTTTTCACTGAACATGGATCTCTAACTATTGTTTAATTTACAGGTTTGTTTATTATTGTTATTTCTACCTTGCATCCTTATTCATTTTTATATATAATTATAAATGTATTTATTATACCTTTGTTTTATCATGGGAGATAAATATTGATTTACTTATTATTTTGTTAATATACTATTTATGTAACATGGATGACTGCATTTCTGTTGCGTTACATATGCTCCCCCTCCTAAAAAAGTTTAGTTTACCTGAATGAAGTTTAGGTCAAATAAACTTGTCTTTTTCACATGCCTTTTCTTCATATCAATATTAATGGTTAACGATGGGATTCTCAATGTAACTTTGTTAGACTAGTATTCATAATTCTTTATTTAATAACATTTCATTATTTCTATTAACATTCTTGATCATATTTAATTTCTGTAAACAGTATTTGTTGTTAGTTGGCTACAATATTCAATGATACTTTAGGTTCACATCTCGTCTACTTTTAGTTACTGTAATCACTGTATTTCTCAATTATTCTTCTGTCAGCTATTTTCTTTCTGTTTTATTCGTCATACTCTTCTGGAATCTGAGGTCATTCTTGCAACGATTCTAATATTCCTTAAATATTTAATTTCCCTAACAATCCCTAATATGTGCGTTGGTACAGTTCAGAGGGGCACTGTTTGGCTTCATACTCTGCTGTCCACACTACACCTTAATATAGTACTGCTGGAATTCATCTACAGTCAGCTATAAAAATATAATAATCTCCTAATAATCTCCTTAATTAATTAATAATAAACATTTGGGATTTTTTTCACATTGTTGCTTTTATATTTATCTATTCCTATCTTCATACTTTGTGATTCCATCTCATTTTCCTTAAACATTTTTAGATAATAATTCTGACAGTTATCATTTGTAATTATTTTTGTTTTTCTTTCTTGTTGTGATTATAACTCTAAGTATCTTCTTCATTTGTTCTTCTGATCTCCATATTTTCTAAATAGTTATTGGTTTGATTATTATTATTACTGTGTTTCTGAATAGTTACAGTCCTTAGCTCAACTATTATTTTTCTTATCTTATTTCATTATTTTGGCTGGTTATATTTCAATGAATTATGTTGATAACTATTTTTTCTCGTTTTCTTTAATATTACATTGGTCACAATCAATCGTTTATTGAGGTTGTTCTTTTCACTTGGCAATGCGGTAGGTATTTTAGGTCATATTATTCTTCTTTTATTATTTTGCATAGGTATGTTTGAAATAAAAAATTTTATCTTGAGGTTTCATTATTCCTTATTTACAATATTTCTTCGTAGACATGTAGTAATAATTCTGGTTTTCTTCTGTAATCTTGGGGTTTGTTATTAATTCTTCTTAACACCTTCCTCATAAGTATGTTGTAATTCAGACTTACTTCATTTGGAATGACATTTTTTCTATTTATATAATATTGTTCAAAAAAATTCTCTTTTATTTACAAGTGTTTTCTCTTCAAAATTGGTAATAAGTTGTTCTTATTGTATTTTAGGATTTAGTGGATTTTGTTATTAAATAATATTTTCGTATTCTTTCCAATTGGTTGCCTGGTCAGTTTGTAACCCCTCTTTCAACTTTCAGACTTTATAAAAAAAAAAAAACTTTTTTTTTTCATTTATTTATTTATTTATTTATTTTATTATTTTTTATTTATTTATTTATTTATTTATTTTTTTTGAAAGAGGGGCCACTAGTTATTTAAAACTAGGCCAGAGCCTAGGGAAGCCAAAACTGCGCTGGGTCCGGTATGACGGGACTTGCAATTAAACTCGTTGTTTAGCAACAATAACAATTTTATTCACTATTTCAAATAACATGCAAGTATCACTCCCTGTTATTACACTCCTCTGAAAATATGCACGTAACATCTCATCAAAATATAATGCATGTAAAACATCAGCATAATAGTATCTCCCCAAATATAAATAATATATAACATCGATCAATATAAATACATCAATACACATAAATAAATAGTTACATAAATACACATAGCGCACACATATCGATATACACACATATATATACTACACACATGTTCACCTGGCAGGCAGCTCATAGACATTTAACCATGCCACCGAAGAATACCATCTTCAGTATCAGTGACCTAGATCCCCATCCCAAATTACTGTAAAAGGGTAAAGTGCCCAGCCTCCATAAAAAAACTTTCATAAACCAAACCATTAACCAGTCCAGTTATGACTCCTTGCAACCAATGAAATTATCACAAGAATTCAAAATTTTAGAAAGGTTCCCCCAGATAGGACTGCGCCATGGCCAGGTCAACATGGCTGCACGGCCGTACGAATGTATAACAGAATTTATGATTAGAAGTAAGAATCAATAGTGTACTCATATTAACAACTGCACTAGTAGTACACTGGCTATGGCAGTAAAAGAACTGAATGAAATTTTACTCATTTGAATTATTACTGAGCTAAGATAATTTTTATAAAATATATATAATACGGTTTATGATTGAACCAATAGTGTGCTCATATTAACAATTGAACTAGTAGTACACTGGCTATGGCAGTAAAAGAACTGAATGAAATTTCCTTTATATTGAATTATTACTGAGTTAAGATAATTTTTATAAAATATATATAATGACAATTTTAATTCAAAAAAACTTTATAACATCAGCCCCTAATAAACACATTTGACTTGTTTCTACAGAATTGGCTTGGCCACAGGCGAGGCCATGCGCACCACCAGATCCAGCAACCTAAAACATGCTATAGACCTGTTACTAACGGCACCTACGGGTGACGTCCACAGGTTACAGCACCTCCCCAAACCTTTAAATCTACAAAAAAAAACGAAACCCATATAGCTATGAATACCCTTAATCAATGTAAGCCTAATTCACCCCCTACAAATCAGTAAACTTAAGTCACACACACTTTTACCCTTAAAGAAAATTTCTCAGCAAAATTCGGTAGCGCATGACCCCGTCCGGGCTCACAGTTACTCAGGGGGCATAAGCCTTAGTAAAATGCACTGACAAAATTTAAAAGCACTAATTGTCTCGCTGGACTTGTGTCCCAACAACTTTAACTGGAGAAGTTCCAGGAAGAGAATACGGTGTTCTACATTGTAGAGGCCAAAATATAGATAAATGGGTTAAATGTCACCTGCAAAATCCGGCAAAAAACCTGATGTATTGTCCATTTCTTCCTCCCGACGGCACAGACGGAGAATCACTCGTTTAATACCATTGGTGGCGGAAGTTCGGCCACCCGCTGAAGTGGATCGAGAATCGTCTTAGATCGGGAACCCTGAACAATTATATATATTGACAATTACTCAAATGTTACCCAATTCACGATCCCCCTAATATTCATGACTCCAGCATAATTCACACACTTCCACATGCTCAGATTAAAAGAAAATTTTGAAAATTTTAAGAAGCACAGAAATTACCTTCAGTAAAAAAATTTAGAATTAAATGACTAGTATTTATGGATAGTGTTCGTCAACTAAATAAACCCTTATTACAATTTCGAGATGAGTTGCAAACTTAAACAGGTTCATAATACATATACAGTTCATATACCTCTACATTTAGTTCATAAAACATTCTCTTACGCCCCCCTATGATTATAAAGAAATTATTATAATACAATTAGGAAAAATACACAGCCATAATTACTTTATAAATGCTTTAGCTCAGCCAGTGTTAACTTTCAAGACATGCATACACAGAATTTAACTCGCGCTCGCCACGTGGTGACTTTCGTATTTATATCGCATTGCATCGGCATTACTTTAAGCTAAATAACAATTCTTTTCTTAAATAATAAATAAGTTACCTTGAACACACTTACCGAAGAGTCGCGAAGTCGATTATCTAGTCATTATAGATATTAGCAGACAACAAAATCAAACTGATGGCCGCCGGAGAAATTGGTTTCGTGTTTCGTGTTCGGCTGCCTGGCGAATACTGAACACCGTAGTCACAAGAAAAATATTACGTATCACTCCCGCCTAGAGCGCGCACGGATCGGCAACAAAGCATGCAGATATCGGGTTATACTTCGCTCAAATAATTAATTCACAAACCCCCGCAATGACCGTCACATAATTAACTGGGAAAAGGGCCGAGTATACCAAAACTCGGCACACCCCCACTCCAAAAGGGCAACATGGTTGCCCCAACTGGAACTCAGTGGTACCCTGCAGTGTACCATCCCTTATATACCATACTCAAGTTGGTATCGGGTATTCCATCAGTCATGGCTCCCAGGAGAACAGAAGCTCAGAAGGAAAACGAAAGAGCAGAAGAAGACATGTAACGTGTAAGTGTGTAGCCACCGCAGGCTGACCTGATCAGGGCCAGCCCTACGGCAAGAAGAGACAGCGAAGAAAAGACGAAAGAAGGTACGGGAGCTCCCTGAGCACTGGCCCCCCCGAGACATGCCCAACTATGTTTGAGAAACCGACACAACCACAACAGGGCGGCAAGCCCTATAGTTACCAGAGGGACTAGCCCCAAAACACCAAACAATAACCGTGTTTCAGAATCACCGAAGAAAAGGGGATCTGGTCTCCCTGACCCAATAATCTCACTTGCATGTATATGTATACATATCCATAATCCCATACGTGTGTGTGTGTGTGGCTCCAAGGGCTCTCTACTCTCCTTTTTTTTTTTTTTTTTTTTTTTTTTTTTTTTTTTTTGGCAGGTTAGGAAAATCAGGAAGAAGGAAAGGGCAAGGATCATTGAAGATCAACGCCTGGAACAGAAGGTAAGGACATGGCTCTCTCCAGAAAAAAGGAAAATTGGAGAGAACCAAGGCTCGCGCAGGCAGGGGCGCATCCCTGAAGTAGACGAACACCACTGGGACTGTGGGGAACACCTACCCGCTACCCTGGTTTTCAACTTTCAGACTTTATAAAAAAAAAATCTTTTTTTTTTTCATTTAATTATTTATTTATTTTTTTTTTTTTTATTTTTATTTATTTATTTTTTTTTTTTGAAAGAGGGGCCACTAGTTATTTAAAAACTAGGCCAGAGCCTAGGGAAGCCAAAACTGCGCTGGGTCCGGTATGACGGGACTTGCAATTAAACTCGTTGTTTTAGCAACAATAACAATTTTATTCACTATTTCAAATAACATGAAAGTATCACTCCCTGTCATTACACTCCTCTGAAAATATGCACGTAACATCTCATCAAAATATAATACATGTAAAACATCAGCATAATAGTATCTCCCCAAATATAAATAATATATAACATCGATCAATATAAATACATCAATACACATAAATAAATAGTTACATAAATACACATAGCGCACACATATCGATATACACACATATATATACTACACACATGTTCACCTGGCAGGCAGCTCATAGACATTTAACCATGCCACCGAAGAATACCATCTTCAGTATCAGTGACCTAGATCCCCATCCCAAACTACTGTAAAAGGGTAAAGTGCCCAGCCTCCATAAAAAAACTTTCATAAACCAAACCATTAACCAGTCCAGTTATGACAGCTTTGCAACCAATGAAATTATCACAAGAATTCAAAATTTTAGAAAGGTTCCCCCAGATAGGACTGCGCCATGGCCAGGTCAACATGGCTGCACGGCCGTACGAATGTATAACAGAATTTATGATTAGAAGTAAGAATCAATAGTGTACTCATATTAACAACTGCACTAGTAGTACACTGGCTATGGCAGTAAAAGAACTGAATGAAATTTTACTCATTTGAATTATTACTGAGCTAAGATAATTTTTATAAAATATATATAATACGGTTTATGATTGAACCAATAGTGTGCTCATATTAACAATTGAACTAGTAGTACACTGGCTATGGCAGTAAAAGAACTGAATGAAATTTCCTTTATATTGAATTATTACTGAGTTAAGATAATTTTTATAAAATATATATAATGACAATTTTAATTCAAAAAAACTTTATAACATCAGCCCCTAATAAAACACATTTGAGTTGTTTCTACAGAATTGGCTTGGCCACAGGCGAGGCCATGCGCACCACCAGATCCAGCAACCTAAAACATGCTATAGACCTGTTACTAACGGCACCTACGGGTGACGTCCACAGGTTACAGCACCTCCCCAAACCTTTAAATCTACAAAAAAAAAACGAAACCCATATAGCTATGAATACCCTTAATCAATGTAAGCCTAATTCACCCCTACAAATCAGTAAACTTAAGTCACACACACTTTTACCCTTAAAGAAAATTTCTCAGCAAAATTCGGTAGCGCATGACCCCGTCCGGGCTCACAGTTACTCAGGGGGCATAAGCCTTAGTAAAATGCACTGACAAAATTTAAAAGCACTAATTGTCTCGCTGGACTTGTGTCCCAACAACTTTAACTGGAGAAGTTCCAGGAAGAGAATACGGTGTTCTACATTGTAGAGGCCAAAATATAGATAAATGGGTTAAATGTCACCTGCAAAATCCGGCAAAAAACCTGATGTATTGTCCATTTCTTCCTCCCGACGGCACAGACGGAGAATCACTCGTTTAATACCATTGGTGGCGGAAGTTCGGCCACCCGCTGAAGTGGATCGAGAATCGTCTTAGATCGGGAACCCTGAACAATTATATATATTGACAATTACTCAAATGTTACCCAATTCACGATCCCCCTAATATTCATGACTCCAGCATAATTCACACACTTCCACATGCTCAGATTAAAAGAAAATTTTGAAAATTTTAAGAAGCACAGAAATTACCTTCAGTAAAAAAATTTAGAATTAAATGACTAGTATTTATGGATAGTGTTCGTCAACTAAATAAACCCTTATTACAATTTCGAGATGAGTTGCAAACTTAAACAGGTTCATAATACATATACAGTTCATATACCTCTACATTTAGTTCATAAAACATTCTCTTACGCCCCCCTATGATTATAAAGAAATTATTATGATACAATTAGGAAAAATACACAGCCATAATTACTTTATAAATGCTTTAGCTCAGCCAGTGTTAACTTTCAAGACATGCATACACAGAATTTAACTCGCGCTCGCCACGTGGTGACTTTCGTATTTATATCGCATTGCATCGGCATTACTTTAAGCTAAATAACAATTCTTTTCTTAAATAATAAATAAGTTACCTTGAACACACTTACCGAAGAGTCGCGAAGTCGATTATCTAGTCATTATAGATATTAGCAGACAACAAAATCAAACTGATGGCCGCCGGGAGAAATTGGTTTCGTGTTTCGTGTTCGGCTGCCTGGCGAATACTGAACACCGTAGTCACAAGAAAAATATTACGTATCACTCCCGCCTAGAGCGCGCACGGATCGGCAACAAAGCATGCAGATATCGGGTTATACTTCGCTCAAATAATTAATTCACAAACCCCCGCAATAACCGTCACATAATTAACTGGGAAAAGGGCCGAGTATACCAAAACTCGGCACACCCCCACTCCAAAAGGGCAACATGGTTGCCCCAACTGGAACTCAGTGGTACCCTGCAGTGTACCATCCTTATATACCATACTCAAGTTGGTATCGGTATTCCCATCAGTCATGGCTCCCAGGAGAACAGAAGCTCAGAAGGAAAACGAAAGAGCAGAAGAAGACATGTAACGTGTAAGTGTGTAGCCACCGCAGGCTGACCTGATCAGGGCCAGCCTACGGCAAGAAGAGACAGCGAAGAAAAGACGAAAGAAGGTACGGGAGCTCCCTGAGCACTGGCCCCCCCGAGACATGCCCAACTATGTTTGAGAAACCGACACAACCACAACAGGGCGGCAAGCCCTATAGTTACCAGAGGGACTAGCCCCAAAACACCAAACAATAACCGTGTTTCAGAATCACCGAAGAAAAGGGGATCTGGTCTCCCTGACCCAATAATCTCACTTGCATGTATATGTATACATATCCATAATCCCATACGTGTGTGTGTGTGTGCTCCAAGGGCTCTCTACTCTCCTTTTTTTTTTTTTTTTTTTTTTTTTTTTTTTTTTTTTTTTTTTTTTGGCAGGTTAGGAAAATCAGGAAGAAGGAAAGGGCAAGGATCATTGAAGATCAACGCCTGGAACAGAAGGTAAGGACATGGCTCTCTCCAGAAAAAAGGAAAATTGGAGAGAACCAAGGCTCGCGCAGGCAGGGGCGCATCCCTGAAGTAGACGAACACCACTGGGACTGTGGGGAACACCTACCCGCTACCCTGGTTTTCAACTTTCAGACTTTATAAAAAAAAAATCCTTTTTTTTTTTCATTTAATTATTTATTTATTTTTTTTTTTTTTTTTTTTATTTATTTATTTTTTTTTTTTGAAAGAGGGGCCACTAGTTATTTAAAACTAGGCCAGAGCCTAGGGAAGCCAAAACTGCGCTGGGTCCGGTATGACGGGACTTGCAATTAAACTCGTTGTTTAGCAACAATAACAATTTTATTCACTATATCAAATAACATGAAAGTATCACTCCCTGTCATTACACTCCTCTGAAAATATGCACGTAACATCTCATCAAAATATAATACATGTAAAACATCAGCATAATAGTATCTCCCCAAATATAAATAATATATAACATCGATCAATATAAATACATCAATACACATAAATAAATAGTTACATAAATACACATAGCGCACACATATCGATATACACACATATATATACTACACACATGTTCACCTGGCAGGCAGCTCATAGACATTTAACCATGCCACCGAAGAATACCATCTTCAGTATCAGTGACCTAGATCCCCATCCCAAACTACTGTAAAAGGGTAAAGTGCCCAGCCTCCATAAAAAAACTTTCATAAACCAAACCATTAACCAGTCCAGTTATGACTGCTTGCAACCAATGAAATTATCACAAGAATTCAAAATTTTAGAAAGGTTCCCCCAGATAGGACTGCGCCATGGCCAGTTCAACATGGCTGCACGGCCGTACGAATGTATAACAGAATTTATGATTAGAAGTAAGAATCAATAGTGTACTCATATTAACAACTGCACTAGTAGTACACTGGCTATGGCAGTAAAAGAACTGAATGAAATTTTACTCATTTGAATTATTACTGAGCTAAGATAATTTTTATAAAATATATATAATATGGTTTATGATTGAACCAATAGTGTGCTCATATTAACAATTGAACTAGTAGTACACTGGCTATGGAAATAAAAGAACTGAATGAAATTTCACTTATATTGAATCATTACCGAGTTAAGATAATTTTTATAAAATATATATAATACGGTTCATGATTGAACCAATAGCGTGCTCATATTAACAATTGAACTAGTAATACACTGGCTATGGCAGTAAAAGAACTGAATGAAATTTCCTTTATATTGAATTATTACTGAGTTAAGATAATTTTTATAAAATATATATAATGACAATTTTAATTCAAAAAAACTTTATAACATCAGCCCCTAATAAACACATTTGACTTGTTTCTACAGAATTGGCTTGGCCACAGGCGAGGCCATGCGCACCACCAGATCCAGCAACCTAAAACATGCTATAGACCTGTTACTAACGGCACCTACGGGTGACGTCCACAGGTTACAGCACCTCCCCAAACCTTTAAATCTACAAAAAAAAAACGAAACCCATATAGCTATGAATACCCTTAATCAATGTAAGCCTAATTCACCCCCTACAAATCAGTAAACTTAAGTCACACACACTTTTACCCTTAAAGAAAATTTCTCAGCAAAATTCGGTAGCGCATGACCCCGTCCGGGCTCACACTTACTCAGAGGGCATAAGCCTTAGTAAAATGCACTGACAAAATTTAAAAGCACTAATTGTCTCGCTGGACTTGTGTCCCAACAACTTTAACTGGAGAAGTTCCAGGAAGAGAATACGGTGTTCTACATTGTAGAGGCCAAAATATAGATAAATGGGTTAAATGTCACCTGTAAAATCCGGCAAAAAACCTGATGTATTGTCCATTTCTTCCTCCCGACGGCACAGACGAAGAATCACTCGTTTAATACCATTGGTGGCGGAAGTTCGGCCACCCGCTGAAGTGGATCCAGAATCGTCTTAGATCGGGAACCCTGAACAATTATATATATTGACAATTACTCAAATGTTACCCAATTCACGATCCCCCTAATATTCATGACTCCAGCATAATTCACACACTTCCACATGCTCAGATTAAAAGAAAATTTTGAAAATTTTAAGAAGCACAGAAATTACCTTCAGTAAAAAAATTTAGAATTAAATGACTAGTATTTATGGACAGTTCGTCAACTAAATAAACCCTTATTACAATTTCGAGATGAGTTGCAAACTTAAACAGGTTCATAATACATATACAGTTCATATACCTCTACATTTAGTTCATAAAACATTCTCTTACGCCCCCCTATGATTATAAAGAAATTATTATGATATAATTAGGAAAAATACACAGCCATAATTACTTTATAAATGCTTTAGCTCAGCCAGTGTTAACTTTCAAGACATGCATACACAGAATTTAACTCGCGCTCGCCACGTGGTGACTTTCGTATTTATATCGCATTGCATCGGCATTACTTTAAGCTAAATAACAATTCTTTTCTTAAATAATAAATAAGTTACCTTGAACACACTTACCGAAGAGTCGCGAAGTCGATTATCTAGTCATTATAGATATTAGCAGACAACAAAATCAAACTGATGGCCGCCGGGAGAAATTGGTTTCGTGTTTCGTGTTCGGCTGCCTGGCGAATACTGAACACCGTAGTCACAAGAAAAATATTACGTATCACTCCCGCCTAGAGCGCGCACGGATCGGCAACAAAGCATGCAGATATCGGCTTATACTTCGCTCAAATAATTAATTCACAAACCCCCGCAATGACCGTCACATAATTAACTGGGAAAAGGGCCAAGTATACCAAAACTCGGCACAAGTTTTCATCAAATCAGTCCCATTTTTCTGGTTGACTGCTTCTTTTTCTAACCATGGTCCATTAATTCGACTGCACCCGTTGTCCGGATTACTGCAGTGTTCATACCAATTTTTACACTTGATAAATATCTTTCGCGTATCTGGTACCGTAACTCGGCTAATGCAAAGTCTTCATTTAAGTCAGGGTACTCAGTCATATTTAACTCCTTTCTAATTATTAGGTACCGTATCTCCTCTATTCTGACATAATCACTGGTATATTCTATCTTTCCATTCCCTTGGATATCTGGACTATTTACCAAATGTTTTACGGGTATCTTCCGTATTAACGGTATAATTGATTTGGTTATATACTCTTTAATCGTTGACATTTTCAAATAATATTTAAATTTATTTAAATTTTTTGTGATTGTTCTATTATGGTTTATTTTGGTTATTTTCACAAAGTTTCTTCTATATTCCATACCTTTACACAACTCCCTTCGTTCATTAATTGGGATGTTAAACGCACTAATTAATCCACCTTTCCTCATTTCCATTTCTTCTTTTGTATTGACTATTTTCTTTCTCCATATTCTCCTTGTTTTCTGGATATTCTCTTCTATCGTTTGGATCTTCTCCTTGTCCCTTCCATTTTTATTTTCAGTTAGCCATATATTTCGGTCTTCTCTATTTTCTATTTCCTTGCCACTCCCTTCTGTTTTCGGATTTACGATAATACCTTCGGAAGTGCTGTTTAGTGTTCTAGACATATTCTTTACACACCTATCCATTGTTTCCGCTACCTTTTTGAAACCTTCATCCATGGTTTTCCTTAATCTCTTTAAGTTTTCCTCCTGTTTCCTAAATTGTTCCCTTAAGTTTTCCTTGATTTCCTCTTTCATTTGTCTATTGCTTTCCATTATAATCCTCAACAGCTCCTGCATACTCATGTCTTCCTTTTTGTTGGATTTATCTGGTTGGTCCCCTTGGGCATCTTCTTCAATTACTTCCTTTTCCGTGTTTGTGACTACTTCTTTTTGCACCTTTGATTGTTCTAGCTTTTTATTATTTGGCATCTCTCTAAATCCTTCTATTTGATTATGTTTCTTCCTCCAGTTACACATATCTTCTCGAGATAGTTCAAACATCACCCTTATCCATTCCCTTAATTCTGTGTTTTCTGTTCGTATTGGGTTTTCAGGCGGTCTTATTTCTCGTTTCCATTGTTCATAATCTTCCTGAGTATATTGTTCTGTGACCCGCGCGTATACTCCTGTTCTTTCGGTTTTGATTTGTTCTTCATTATCGTCCCATCTTTCCCAATCTTCTTGAGTCATCCTTTCCACCTTGTTATCGTCTTTTTCGTTAGTCGTCCCAATAGTCTTTTCTTTATTACACCTGGCATCTAACTCCCACAATTCATCATAAATCTCTCTCAATGTCATTTTGTCGTCTGGTGTTCCCAACGCATACGCGCGACTCATTTGCGCTCTTTCGTGATCATTGGTATTCTTTTTTATGTATCCCATCTCTTTGCTGAATTTCTTAAATAGTACTGTCGCCCATTCCGCGAAAATTAATCGTCTCTCTTGTCCTTGCATTTTCGTTTCCTTTTGTATCATCTTTCTTTATTGCATTTCTAGTCTCCCACAGTTGCTTGCTCTGGTTAAGTAATATTAATATAATTATGGTTTTACTTAACCTAAGCCCTACACTAGTTGAGCGCCAATTTGTTACTAGACGCTCGGCTCTTACGGTCGCGGGGTTCTCGTTGTTTCAGCCCCAACGTTGCCGGCGTCAATTTGTTACTAAACGGGTATTACTGGGTTAAGCCCCACTGTTGGGTTCGTCAATTTGTTACTAGACCCTCGGCTCTTACGGTTGCGGGATTCTCGTTGTTTCAGCCCCTCGTTGCCGGCGTCAATTTGTTACTAAACGAGTACGTGTCTCGTTCGTATCACGCAATGTAAACCTATTTGTTACTAGGAACGGGTATGCTTCTCTGTCTCTCCTCTCTTCGGTCGTGTTAATTTAATTCAATTTCTGAGATATTTGGAATTGAGGAATATCGTAATTTCATTAACTAATATTAGCTTATCTCTCTAAGAAAAATACCAGTGTTAGTGTGCTTGAAACTTAAATAATTAATGTGTTATTCTATAATTTCGTTCAACCCTAGTATACCTCGAAGAGAATTATGTAAATTTTGTATTTTAACGCTCTTCTCTTTGGTGTCGGAGAATTCCGCAATAAGCGCTGCAGTTCCGGGGCAACGAAACTTATAGGTTAATTCACTGTTTACGGTAGTCAAATATTATGTACTTAGTCAGTTACTTTTTATTCCCAACTCATTAAATAATACCCCAAATGATAAGATTTTGCAACTATACAAGGTTTCTTTATTTATTCACTCCTTCAACATTAAATAAGATATGTTCCAATTGGCATACACAAAGGCTATAGATTGCGTGAATCGATTATTGTTCGGTCCAATACTTTATTTTATATTCGGTTATATAATTTGTTTTTGTTTATAATTAACTTAATTCAGGGTGTGAAGGGTCTTGTAACAGTGGGGAAGATTAAAAATACATAGATAAGAATGCAAGATTTACAAATTTGAAGTGTTGTGTTGTTATTATGATTTATACAATTATAATTTACCAGACTAGAACGAAGTAACTCGAGTAGGCCGTTGTTTGATAACCTCGCCGCTCAGAATGGATATGTCGTTCGAGATTCCTTTCTTCAGTTTAATAAAGTGGAATTCTTGTCCTGTTCACCTCGGAAATACAGCTCCCTGGATTTATTTACGGCCAGACTGGTGGTCCTTCTGCAAATTCTGGATCCAAATACGTTCTTCTATCGTTTGAAGTAATTAGTGATGTTCCGTGTATTTAAAAGGTTATGAGTTCCAGTGTGGTGTATATTATTTGTTGTGACACATTTAACTCTTTGTATTGGTTTTAATATATCGTCAATTCTTTTCTGGTATAGGACAATTCAAGTCCTTCCTTGTAGAACCCAGTTATTTATTTTTTATTGTGATACTATACTATGATCTCATTTGGTTAAACTTTGCTGGCATAAGTCAAGAAGATTATCATTAGAATTTTGCGGATTATAATTGTATCAAAATAATTTAGAATATTCTAATTACACTAAACATTTCTTTGGGTTTTTTAATCTCATCACGTTCAGATCATAAAAGGCAATAATTGAAAATCAACAACTTCATACATTACGGTTGTCCTTAGCAACACCTTATTTTTCATCCTTCTCAATGTTTTGTATATAGTTATTATTTCATATATTTTTCGTCCATTCCTTATTAATTTCCTATCATATCGGAATATAACTTCACCTATAGTTTGTTTACTATTTTCTACATATATTCTGCTGGTTTTTTGATCTTAGTCTGTTTCTTTTATATTTATTACTTTTTCGATATCAAACGTTATCAATCGATATCATGGCATTGTGGCATTTTCATAATTTGTTTAAATTGAGGTGGTTTATTATATATCATTACTAATCAAATGTTTTTTCCTAGCTCTTTGAACCGTATTCATTAATTATTATTAACTTCCGTACCTAACCTTTATGTTATGAGTGGTTATATAATGTTATTGGCTGTTAGGCCTTTTATTGTATATGGACCTAACTTTGTTTATAACTGGTGAACAACTATAGCCCTTTTACATAAGTTCATACATATAATCAAATCTTAACTATTAACATTTACATAAACAATTATTCTTTCAATAACTAATAACAATTTTATCTTGATCTATGGATCGCATATAAGAAAATTGTGATCTATTAACATTACCTAACTGTTTCCCCCATCCTTCTATAACAGTAATTGAATAATACATTTTGCTTCATTACTTTAAATTAATTCAACAAGTGATTTGTATAACATAACATAAAATTTAACATAACATTCATCGTTACAAAATAATATCATTTAATTCATAATCCTTACTTACTATTGCTATAAGGTAAATTATTGTCTCATTTTTGTTTAATTTCATTGTCATTTACTTTGACATTTTCTGTACTAGTTTTTTTCTTACAATTCTCATCAGTATAAGATTTATTTACTTTTTCACTGAACATGGATATCTAACTATTGTCTAATTTACAGGTTTGTTTATTATTGTTATTTCTACCTTGCATCCTTATTCATATTTATATATAATTATAAATGTATTTATTAGACCTTTGTTTTATCATGGGAGTTAAATATTGATTTAATTATTATTTTGTTAATATACTATTTATGTAACATGGATGACTGCGTTTCTGTTGCGTTACAATATTGACACTCAAAAATAAAAAGAACCTATTGCTCTAAAATAATCAGTGATTGAGAAAATAAAATGACATATTGATTGATAATTCCAATCAAAAAACTGAACGATATTTGTTGAAATAATCAATTTTAGTGGCAGGGCAATATGTAATGGTACATATCTTCACCTAACCATAATGAAGAGAACATGACAAGATAAATTATTTAATCATTAACACTAGATATAAAAAGGGATGAATTAGAATTGAAGAATGGGTGAATCAGAATAATAAAACGATCAGACATATCAAGGTAGTCAGAACAGTAATTTATATTAATAATGTAGTAACAAACAAACAAACCGAAATGGTGAATACAGAAATAAGGCGATTTAACCTGAATAGCCCAATAGATGGTAAGTGAGAGAGTAGAACTAGCCCCAAAGGACCAAGAATAACATAAATAATGACAACTGCAAATGGACTAGAACTAGCCACCGCACCAACATAAGTGTGTAAATAAGAAGAATAGTGACTAACAAACAATTAACATGGAAGTGTAATGATACAATCAGCCACAACACTAAGGAAGTGACGTATAAAGTATGACAAAATAAAGTGAATCAAGAAGGAATACAAAACTTGTGTTAAACCATAGAAATAGACTCACTAATGAAAATTGTATATAATATTAATAATTGTAAGGACAGACAAGTTAGAAATACTAATTATTAAGTACTTAAGATATAGAAGGGCACAATAACCCAACAGATAGAGTAAACTAGGACAAATCACATTAGCACGATACTAACATATCAGTGGTACAATAAAACACAATAGAATGAGAGTAGTAAATTGTAATGATGGTGAACATTTTCTAAATAGATGTAAGAAAGAGAATTTTTAGTAAGCAATACAATAATATTAACCCACCAGTAACACTAAAAGAAGATTGAGTGTAATGTGTTAGTGTTAATACACTAAAGTGAGAAGAAAACCCCATTAAAAAGTGATAAAAACACTGATACAGCAGTGTCCAAAGTTTGTAAGTGAATAAACTAAATTATAAGTGATACGTTATGTGTGAGTGAGATCTAATATTGGCCAAACACAGGAAGGACTGTGATAGTGGAAATGCCAATATGAGTGGACACCCAAAATGTAACTACACAAACTAATATTATTATACTTAAGTTAGTATTAGTAATCACTAATTACTATGGTTTTTAAATGTGTGTTAATTAATATTGTAGGCCTAAAGGACAATTCATAGTTTTAGGAAAGTTAAGATACATAGAATATTAGTATGTTAAATCACCATATAGAGAGTTTCTAGAAGATTAAATTATAAAACCAATTAATAATCATTATATGATTTAGTAAGTGATAATGAAATAGGATAAGGTTACATAATTAATGACACAAGGTCAAATAAGTTTAGGAGTAAGGATTTTCTATTACAATCTAAAAGATTAATCAATGTTTATATGTTTGTTTTCCTTTGATGACACTATAAAATAATTATTACTCACTGAAGAGTATGAGTGGATAATATATTTCAAATAAGTATGTGTTAAATGAATAAGAATTATGTTTTAATGACTAAGGTTTATGTTCCAAATAATTATGCTTAAATGATAAGAACTATAGCTATGGGAATTGTTAAAACCATTAGATGTTATGTTATATGTTGTAAGAAATAAGATTTTAAAACCAACAGAAACCAGTAAACAAGAAACAAACAATACATTCAGATACAATGACACTAAAAGTGAGTTATGACAGTAGACAAATTAATATAGGGAAACAATAAAATTACACACAATTACAAGAACCGACTTAAACATTGAACAAATGAACAGAATCTTGTATTAAAACAATCAGGACCCATTACAAGGAGAATAAAATGTAATGACAGTAATTAAAGAAAAATAGTCAATTGCTGTTTAAGCCTAAGCAAATTCCCAACTGTCAACTACAAAAAACTTCAATTTATAGAATTAAACACTGACATTAGGAAGACTAAACCACATAAACTATGAAATACAAATAGACAATCATGTTAAGGCAGAAATATTATGATAATAATGTAAATTAAGAAAACAGTATAATTAAATAAAATTCACAAAACTGTCAAAATGTTGATACCTAAGTGAACACTATAATATTGGATGTCAAATTAATCCTTGAGCCAAAATATGAACAGTGGTGATAATATTTACTACTAAAAAGGGAGTACTGAAGATTAATTACATTTAGAAGATCTGTAACCACTTTAAATAAAAATTCAAATACCCTAACAATACTCTTTAGCCAATTTCAGCCAATCAAAACTTTGAGTAACCATGACAACAACCGAATATTGACTAATTTCAGCTAGGAACAATACTTTATGTAGTGACGCTAAACTGGAGAGACGCCACGCCGTGAAGGGGCCAAATTTTCAACAGAAAAACAGTATAAGTGCCCACAATTTTGAGAAGGAGTACCAGGACAACAGATGAGAGGCCATTACAACTAATCTACACCAAGGACCAGCTCGGAATTAATCCAGATGACCGGAAAATACCTGTAATTCGACTTGAAGAAGATGACAACCAATTTTTTAGCCCAAGACTGAAGTAGGAAGAATCAACATCGGCCCATTACTTTACATGGACGACTGACAATACCCATCATATCTACTAACGTTGAGTATTGCTGAATTTATTTGATTATTATAAAACAAATTCTCTTTCAAAAATTCTAACTATCCAATAAAACTCTCACTATCACTGAATATATTTTCAAGGATTGATAAAATAAAGAAATAACTTTGTAAACATTGAATGAACACATGATAACCTATGTTACACAACGACACTGTCACACTTCAACACCACAATATTTAATTTATAGCAAACCTTGTGTAATTTTAATGATCACAAACTTTAAATGATATGTTCTTATTTGTTATCTTGTTATAAAAACTTCTGTATCGTACTTAAAAGGACCCTATAGGCAGATTTAATTTTGTAAAAAATAACCAACGCTGTCTTGCATCTAATAGAAACATTGTACTGCCAACCCAGCAATCCGCTGACTGAACGACTATAAGCCGAGGCTAAAATTATTATATCAATTATTATTTTGTATAAAGCGTTAACAAGAACTAATAATTCAGAGCCTAAATAAAAAAAGTGTGTACCGAGAATAACTGTCCAGTATTTATTTATAGAGAATATTATGTATATTTTGTTTAATAGCAGTGAGTCAACATAACCAACATTATTCAAGTTGGCAACACGTTTTCCCCGCCTCAAACGAGAATCGGTTTCATGCCAGTCGGCGAACGATTCAAATTTACACTAGTGCACTGTCAAACCATACAGGTAAAAACTTTTAATTGTTTTCTCGTAAAACAATTTGGCGCCTATCGGGAGTTACAAAAGTGCGAGAAGGGACAGGTAAGGCACGCAGGCTACCAGACGCTTCCGAACGACACAATTTACGTTCGATAAAACTTACAATTACACAAACATTAAAAATTTTAATACATACGACCCGTGGCCATTTTTACAATATATATATATATATGAAACGTAAACATATACGGTAATCATTCAAAATTAACGCCATTAAACAAATCCTACCTTCTGTGTTTCAAACAGGTCTATTTAATATACAAAATTTATATATAAATCCTGGCAGGTAATGACAATTGTAAACAAACATAAATCTTGCAAATATAAATTGCCAGAATCTTACCTATATTTACAATTTTCGCACTTATCTTATCAACTGCATCAGAAATTTTCAGGGCCGCCAATATATTATTTCAGGAAAATATATAAACCTTAACACTCTTTCCCTTAAAAAAAAAAAACACTTGAATAATTTTTGCTAACTGACCTCCCTTAATTCAGAAAATTCACAGGTCGTTAGACGAGTTTTCAGCAAAGAAGACTAGGAAATGGTAATTAGGCGTAAGTTCATATGTCAGTACTTTGTGTGTCCGGTGATGTAATTTATTTTTCTTTGCAGGCACAAGAAAAGGTTAGAAGCATTCCGTTTACATCATCATTACCCAGGCTGAGAAACTGAAACTGTGTCGCTATTTTGAACAGAGAATTGGAAATACCAGAACATGCACAGCTTCGTGACTTATGCGAAACGGGGCTGTGAATGGAAAAATCAATTATGTGTTCCAGCACTATATTCAGGCTTGTAATTTACATCGTGAAACCAGTTGAAACAAAGTATTAAAATCCTTTGAGAATATTATTAAAAGCAGGCACATTACATGGCAAGAGATGTGATGAAATATTGTAAAGGAATAAAAATTTTGTAAATTTAAACTGCCAGAATCTTGCCTACTTTGCAATCGTTCCTTCACACTTACCTTTTTCAACACTAGAAGATTTCAAGGCCCCCAATATATTATTTCAGGAAAATATATAAACCTTAACACTCTTTCCCTTAAAAAAAAACACTGGAATAATTTTTGCTAACTGCTCTTCCTTAATTCAGAAAATTCACAGGGTCGTTAGACGAGTTTTCAGCACAGAAGACTAGGAAATGGTAATTAGGCGTAATGACTAAGCTAACACATTTTTCTCCTAAACGAATCTCATTTTATTTAAATTCAATATCTGATTATTTCTCTTTTACTCTTTCTTTTTCTCTGTTACCTTAATAATTAGAAAGCATAATATTACGTAAACAAAATTGTATACAGACTAATCTTTACAAACCAGTACCGGTACTTTACTGTTTCTTTATATTTTTACGTACACACAGTCTCTCACTCTTTCTTTTTTTCTTTGTCTTTACCCCCCGTTTAATTGAGCTCAATAATATTTATTGTTTTGCTTCACTTATCGTCGACATAGTTACTTTTATATTCTACCTGCACGTGCTATCCGCAGAGTTCCGCCATTACTCATTCCTTACTTACACTTTCGCCGCCACTAACACGTTTTTAACTTTTCACTTTCACATATTCTTGTACGTCATGTTCCTGCACTGCCACATGGTTACAGTGTTTTTAACACTCCATTATTACCTTTTACGTAGTTTTGAGGCAGGCTGCGCGTACTTACATGGGCAGGCCCCCGAGACTATTTCACTGTTCTGTACTGCTTGAAGTGTGTTGTCGAACTGGGCGAGCGTCGCTCGCAACTCTATACTATACTCGGCTTCGGGCGTCGCCCACGTGGCTCTCATCTCGTTCTTTCATTGGCTGGAATGTTCCAGAATATCTCGCTAGGACCGGAAAGCAGCCCACGTTGCTAACACGTGGTCAATTCTGCGTCGAAACCAAGCGCTGTTCTCATGACTCACGCATTCTTGCCGAAGTCGTACCTGCCTCTGCCTGGTACGGTTTAAGCCATAGGGTGTTTCATAATAAATTTGTACAAGTTGATTAAAAAACGTTACATATTTTGCCCCATTACAATAAGTGATACACAGTATCATCATTGTATGGTGTTCTGTTGTGTGACAGGTCCAGATAGTACCAATCATCTCCATTCATATGTATTTGGCTTGAACTTTTGAGCTTTCATCTCTTCATAAGATACTCCACTTTGCGTTTCGTACACAAGCTCATCTTCTCTCCTTTCATGGTTCTTTCAAAAACTGGTGTTAATTGTTCATTTTCTCTCAGGATTAAATATACTTATACTTAATATTTAATACTTAAAAGTTGGTTTGGTTACATTATTTAATCTAAACAACATCACAGCAATAATAATAATAATAAAGTTAATAATAAAGTTATTTATAAAAAATTATCTACTGTATTTTTTCCTTTACAAGTGGATATTAATCAAAAAACCGATATCATATTCTTATACCGTAAGAAGTAATATAATCACGTTATGTTCATGATGAGTTCTATTTCTTGTGTATAGCGTGTTTCAGTGTTTGCATTAAACAAAACATTTTTAAATCAGTGTTGAACACTTGCCAAGTAGTATGCGTGATATTTTCCAACAAATTCGTATACTGTATGAGAGTAGACTATTGATGTATACTACTACTTCACATGTCAGAAGTATAACGATATATTTACAAATTACTTTATTTTATATTCTTATGTTATTATTATTATTATTATTATTATTCAATAAAAAATAAAATACTTTTTAACAAAAATATACTTTTATTTTAATTATTGTATTGTATTTAATATTACTTCAGAAACATAAATATAATTAAAGTAAAAATAAATAGTTGTATAACTAATAGTTGTAATAATTTAATTAAAAAGTATATTTTTGTTAAAAGGAATGTCTTAATTATTCAACAATGATATATAACTCTCTCTCTCTTCCCCCTCCCTCTCTCTGTGGGGGGGGGTTGAATATATGAGTGATAGTTTAATCTTGTTTTCAACAAATTCCAGTTACATTGCATTCTGATAGGTTAGAGTCGGTACTTAAAATGGACAAATTTTGGTTAAGTGACCAAAATACCAGGTAAAGTGGTTAAGTAAACAGCCATTCCATTCTCCTCAGCCTACACATAGATATATATTATTGCCTGTCTTCTTTATTTACAGTGTGGAACAGTAGATCCTGTTACAGTATACTGGATTTAGTACTGGGTTGAGGCACAGATACTTCTTAAATAAAACGTCTACTCTACATGAGTGTTGTGGTTGGTTTCCAGTTAATTTTCACTATGTTTCACATTGGTACACTGATCACACCAGCAGTAAATAAATAAAATTATTGTTCTGAGCGGCAGTCTGGTCCTCTCAAATCGTGTCCTGGCGAACTGACTTATACACGTGGCAAGCTCTCTTACTGCAACACCAAAGTTGTCAATTTCCAAGATGCAACACTGTGTCATGCCCATTCCATTAATGCAATGGCGACGATTATCAAGCAATCCTTTTTCTTCAAGAAAAGAAACTGCATCCTCTTCTGTGCCAACAACATTTATCAGTTCATCATATCTAATCATTCTGAATAATTAATGTAAATCTTAAAACAAAGAACACTGATTAAAAATGGAGCACGTTGCATACAGTGAGAAATGGTGCAAATTTTTGGAAGAAGCTTTTTGTAATGGTATGTTTCACATTATTGGGGTTTTTGTATTAGAAATGGAAAGTTTTCTGATAAAATGGTGAGAAGTGTAAACAAAAAGTAGCTTACACACAGGGAATTTCTAATGTTTATAGCCTTGTATACTGGTCTGCATTTAACCAAAATTTGGTGTACAAATTTTAAAAAAATTTAAAAGTGTGTGTAATGATAGTACATTGCGTTTGACGTTTCTTTACAAACCCAATTGACTCTGTAGTGCTCTAGTCTACGTCTTTTGACGTCACTGTAACTGTTTATTCTCTGTTTCTTTCAGCAATTGTTCATGTAACCTGTCTTGTATGTTACTGTACTTGTTTTTAAAATAAACCCTTATGTATCTTGTAGCATAAGCTATTAACCGTAGTTCATACTCCTTTATCTAAAAAGTGGTAGATATCTAATACTAACGTATTAAAACTGTGTATTTAAGAATACTAACTTATTAACCATAATGCATGTTCCTTCATCTAGAAAATGTTAGACATTGAATACTGTGTTTCTACAGAAACACCAGCTAGCCACAGGTAGTTGTGTGTAGTAAGGAGGTCTCTACATGCTTCTACATTAATACAGTGAGTTCAGTGTCTGTGAATCCCCAGATTGTTCCAGTAACTACATAATTCTTCTCGATGCATCGCCTGAAAAGATATTCTGGATCTCTGCGGGGTGTATATTTTTTAATATCATCCAGCATTTTCTCAAACAATTCGTGGTTTGCATTTCTTGTTCTCCACATGAACTCACGTAAATAGGAATCTAAGAGTTCCCTTCTCGTATTACATTCAATCTTGTTTCGGCATTTACAGACCGCCATAGGCTTTCTATGCCTTGTGTATGCGCTCCCGTTTGAGGATCCACAAAGTGATAACGATGGTTTACAGTCAAATGACTGTACTGTTTTTGCCGTATGCAAGCCACTCATCTGATATTATAGTGGACCCTGGTTCATTATTTGCCTCTGTGAGAGGGAGGAGGGTAGCTGCTGACCGATCTTCGACACAAGGCAAGAAGCATTCCTTGGTTTCCCGTCAGTATCCACCAAATACCCACTGTTGTGGTAACACCTGGCCAACATTATTTTTTCTCTTGGCAAACACACTCTCGTCAATTTCAACTGTTAAATTCGGTCCTCCAATTTTCCGTGGGTTGCTTATGATGTATAAGGCACAGATATATTTTAAGTAAGCCATCCACTCTGTGTGTGTGCTGGCGCGGATTTCCAGTTGATTTTTACTGTTTTTCACACTACTATGCCCTTCACACCAGAAATAAATAAATGTTATTATTTTTCTCAGCGGTAATTTGGACCCCTCTAAAAATGTGTCCTTGCGAAGTATCTTATACTCACGGCAAGTTTTCTTATTGCAACACCAACTTTGTTGCTGTCCAAGGCTCAATACCATGTCATGTCCATTAATGCAATGGTGAGGATTATAAAGTAATCCTTTTTCTTGAAGAAAAGAAACTGCAGCATCCTCTTCTGTACCAATAACACTCTAACCATCATAGCTAATCATTATGTATAATTAATGTAAAACTTGCAGCAAAAAACTGATTAAAAATGTAACGAAACTTAACAAGCCTGTAACAACCACAACACCATTTGGAGCATGTATATTGTTAATATATGATAATATAATCAAATAAATTAGCAAATTCATAAGTGTGTTTTATTTTGGTTCCCACTGTACTATGTGATGATCGGTGAGACCATCGTAACAATTTAACGAAATTTAATATATATAACAATTATATGGTATTTAAAAACCCATTGAGAAAGACGAATACTACGTCGAAACATCTGGGTAATCAAAACCAAAAAGTAAGTTCACAGTGAAAGTGTTAATATATATTTATATAAATATTAATAAGTGAATGAAGAGGATGTACCAACAAGCTAATTATAATTTAACGAAACATCCCAATTAATTAAATATTATACTTTGAGGATTATAATTTTACATATACACTAATGTAAAATATAAAACATTATTGTTATGTGATTTCAAGCTTGCAGAAGTCAATCCAAATAAATGATGGCTGAATCCATCATTACACACATAAAAGGCACAATACAAGTGTTCTGTCTTGTCTGCTGTCAGAAAATATATTCTGTATTTCTTTACGGTTGCAACTTCATTCATGTGAGTGAAAATTAATTTATATAAATTTCAAATCATCACCTGGAATCTACATTGTTGACTGTAAACAAATACAATAAATTCCTTTTGTGATCACTTTGGGCCAATATGAATTTAATAGCACTAGCCGAATAATAACAATAACTGATAACAAGATTATGCAAGATTTGCCATTACTTTCCCATACCTGTGATTACAGGCATATTGATATACCTGTTACTATGTATAGAAGTGTTACTATATATATTGTATGCTAAAACTGTGAGGTGTATTTTATAATCTGGAACATTTTATACCAAATGATTTAATCACAAAAGATAATGTAAAACACAAAATTACAACAAACACACCAAAAGTATCTATAGAAATTAAAAAATAAACAAAATTATATAAATGACAAATTAATGTTAATGTTAATGCTAGCATTTTTTTATTCTTTTCCATAAACATTTTGAAACCATAATTTCAAAACGATACTACATGAGATGCCTTTCCATTGTGTTTCCTTTTGCTCCAAAAAAAATATTTTGTTGTGGTGTTGATAATGTCTTTATTCTTTAAAATTTTGTGTGAGGGAGATTGCAATATTTTTAACTGAACTGTAGTATTTCATTGTCTCAATTTTTGTCATTTTTTATGCTACTGTAAAGTGTTCACTTTTTATTTACACTTAAGTCATGTCGTTTTTATTTTACATTTTTACACTTTCTATCAAGCTACTGTAAAGCTACAGTAAAGTATACAATTTTATTTATAAAAAAAATGATCAAACCAAGCACTTGTCTGTAATGAACAGAACACTGTGTAATAACTGAACTATATGAGAGTTTTATTTAAGGTTATTGCTGGCTCTCACTTCCTACCTTCCAGTATTTGCGTATCATCCGTCAGAACACTGAATAACTCAACAGGATACTAAGTCATTCTTACTACTGTTCAGGTGCGTTTAGCATGTACACCAGAGGCAGATTTATGCATAGCCAAAATAGGCAACTGCCTACGGGCGGCAAATTTTGTAAAGGTCATTATGTTGTTTTTATACCTAAGAGATGTTTCAAATGCTGCTCCATTTCGTCTCAATATGACAAGAAGCTTTTAAAAATATATATATTGTTTAGTAACTAGGCTTATTACATAAACAGAATAGTTCATCATTTACTTCTGATCTATATATGAAGTAGGCCCTACATCGTTTTTTCACAATTACATTTACATACATTATATTATATGTGATACTTCCATTATATTAATTTGTTTACATTCAAATTTTGAACATCCTTTTTTTCATCCGACTCTGTAATTTGCCAGGAGTGAATGTCAATAGATGCCACTAGCTGCTAACAGACAGACTATGAGCATAGCACAATTTCATACCCAACTCTAGTGCAAATTGAGCTTCGACCTGCCGAGGAGGGAAATAAGAGGTCTACACATAGTACATGTCCGTTAAACACCTGTTGTATTTTACATAAATCGTTAAATATATATTCATCAAATAAATTGATAGGCAAAAAGTGATAAGTGAAAGGATGATTATGTCAAAAGATGTGTACAGTATAATGTATTTTAATTTATTATGTTACGGTAATATTAGTGGTATGATAATATTCTACCACTACTGTATTACAGTATACAAATGTAGTGATATATCTTGGCACAATACTATGTAATAAATTTGGATAAAAGGCTCATTTCAAATAGAAAGGATAGCTGGTGTAATCAGACATAACAAATTTGTATTAGTTTTTGGAGAATTTATTCCTATCAAACTGCAATAAGCATATTTTCAAACCTTTATGGATGTGTGTCATGGAATTTACAGATTGCACCAAAAGAAACAAAATAGGTATATCTTTTCAATTAAAATAAATTGGTCTTGTACTATGAGTCAGTAATACAGCAGGAACTAATCAGTTAATTGTTATTACAAAATGCCTTATTCCTTTTTCTAGATGATCAGATTTTGCTATACGCCTGCATAAATAAAAATTATTAAAATGCTTAACTCTCAACACAAAGTATTTAAACTATTAAACATGAAAAGTTCATCATGTCACATATTCTAGTAACAAGGTAAGTGTTTGGAATAGTGTGTTAATACATTGTACATTGTATTTGCTCACGCGCAATCAGCCCAGCGCACTTACGTCATACGTCGCGGTGCAGCTCTCGTTGGCTCGCCGCTGCGTTTGTTAGTTAACACTCAAACTTTCAGCTATGCACTGCACCCTTATTTCTTGCTAGCCGCGGCAATGTAAATTTAGTAATGTAACTTCTTATACGATCGTTTCTCGCTTCTACACATTATGTATCTTGGCAATTCACGCCACACGTATTTGTATTTTGGCTATGTACGCCTGACGTAATTGCGTGGGCCTGCGCTTCTTCCTAATGTTCCAATAAACGCTACTTAAATCTGATCTTACAGTCCACTATTTTATTCAAAAAACATATTCTGTCTCTTTACCAGCATCATTCAGTTTGCCATACTTACTCTAGAAAATTTCGAGAGCGTTAAGCATTCAACAAGTGTTTTAGCTGAATTTATACACTAGAAGGACACTCAGCATTTAGTTTGTGTGTGTAACTCTGGTTAATCAAAGAGAATTATTTGTGTAAATTTAAATTTAGTAAAACGAATATACTACCATAAAGGCCTGGAATGCTATGCATTAAAGAATTTTAATTAACTTTATATGGGGAAAACTGGTTTACATACATTATTTCTGAAAATAATAATCCTGAAATGTAATCAGTACTTATAAAAAGTTAAGTGCAATAATTAAATAGATTCTTCAACTTGCACGTTGCAAACTTCAGGTGCTAAGCCTTTATTTATTTTTAATTTAACATCAATCTATGTTCGGCAACGTTAAAAAGAACATGTTATGGCCTCTGAGAAAGTACACAGTGAGTGGAAGCTGGCTTAAATGAAGGTAAACATTTTATCTAATAATTAGTGTCCCATGTTAGAAAACATGTGCAATACATATTATAAAAAGAAGGATATTGTTTTTACTTCCATGTTCCATAAGGAAATGGATGGCAAAAAAAATCGTGTTCGAGATAAGGGCTGTTTCTGATTGTACTACCATCAAAACATTAAGAAAAGTCATTTTTTGAAAGATGTCTGTGTGTAGAATTTTGTCTTTGGCGAACGATAACTGCCGCAAATTCAAATAATTTTTTGCATATTGTAGAGGACTCAAGGTCTGTTGATTTTGGTGAAGATCGGTTAAGGAGAAGGGGTAGTTTACCTGCAACGTTTTATGTTTTAACAAGATTAAAGTACGTAATTTTGATAAATAAAGTATCCTGAAAAGAAGGTCATAATAATCCAATGTAGAAAGGTAGATGAAATATCTATAAATGAAAAGGGGTAGAGGGAAGTTGAAGGGGGAGGGGATAATTTTCTATAAATGAAACTGACAGGTGAAGGGGAGGGGATAATTTTTTATGTGTACTACGTTATCAGCAACAAAGAAGTAGTTTGTTGATAAAATTCCTTCACTGGCTGTTTGGCCGTGGTCCAATGTTTTCTGCAAAACCAGACATTTCAGAAGTGCCATCGACTGCCATCATCAGTGAAAATCGAGTGCGCTAACATGAGGTGGTATATGTTAGTGACCACAATTCTGTGGTTGAGGCTGAAGATAGAAGTAGTTTCTGTAGAAATATTTCATTTCTAAAATGATTTTAAATATAAATCTTAAAACATGGAAGTCACGTATGGTTCTCCATACCGGTATTTTAATTATTTGCATCAAATAGTATTATTGTTTAATAAATGTTCTATTCAGATCAAATTATGTGTATGGAGTTCTGGAAAAATTAGACAGGCATAAAGTTTTGTTTGTTTATTGTAAACTGTATTATGTTTGGAAGTATCTCAAAGTAAATTTAACATTAATCATGTAAATCAATGAGGCCAGTCCAGTTTCTTAAGGCTAGGAGAATCCTTGAAATGTTTGGAGCATCACTAGGTCATGATGGATCAAATCATCAAACTTCAGTTTGCTGTGAACAACTGGCAGATTTGAGTAGTCACTTGCAGTGGCGAAGCTAGTAGTTAATGAATGGGTAGGTAAAAGTCTTACCTTATGTGTTTTTGTAGAGTAGTTCAACACGGCGAGTTTTCCTGCTTCCAAAATTTTCAACTACACGGTCTTTGAACAACTAGTCACTCATCAATTCCTTCACAAATTTTTTTTCAACAGCAATGGTGCTAAGAGAGTTAAGTCTTTCATTAGTCATCGTATTGCGCAAGTAGTTTTTTATTCTTTTCAAAGTACTCATACTCCTTTCTGAAGATCGTTTCTCGCTTCTACACATTATGTATCTTGGCAATTCACGCCACACGTATTTGTATTTTGGCTATGTACGCCTGACGTAATTGCGTGGGCGTGCGCTTCTTCCTAATGTTCAAATAAACGCTACTTAAATCTGATCTTACAGTCCACTAATTTATTCAAAAAACATATTCTGTCTCTTTACCAGCATCATTCAGTTTGCCATACTAACTCTAGAAAATTTCGAGAGCGTTAAGCATTCAACATTTGGTCCTCCGAACCTGGATATTATTTTAGCCTTAAAGGCAACATTTTTGGTCTACAAGCGACAGCCATTCTTTGTCCACAAGCGACAACATTTTCGGCCCGCAAGCGACAGCACTTTTGCCCAGCGACAGCATTCTCGTCCACAGCGGCACTCATCACATGGTCCTCCGGGCCGCGGATATGTATTTCACGGACGTAACTAACTTCATGGACAAATCGTTTCATGGTTCAGTTCATTAAGCAGGCCTATCAGCATTTTTTTCTTCATGATTTAATTCAACAACTCGTTAATTATCACCTACAATTGGAGCTCGTATCGCACGACATTGGGGACGTCATATCTCGCCAACTGGAGCATTTGAAGCATCATTGCAGCATATGAGCACTTAGCACGTGGCATTCAGCATGTGGGAAAATCCAGAGCAGCCTATCTAGACAGGATTCGACCGCATCGCACATCACTGACAGGCAGCGACCATGTCTGCATCATCTATTCATGGGTACCTGACACGACTACAAAGGTTTCGACAAGCTTTCGATGCCTTCTAGAACATGCCGATAAGTACCATTTCAAGTGACTATGAACTCATGTTTTATATTAGTTTCAATTTGCATGATTTGCATATTTTTTCTCAATGGCATTAAAGTAAAGGAAGCAGTATTAAAAATAATAATATAATTTTTTAAATCAGTTTCATGTGAATATGAACTTGTAATTTTTTGCGAACTCAACAAGCATTTTCTTTAATTGTAAGTCGTACCTTTTCAAATACCACTCACATCATTAGTGATTATACTGCTATATTGTTTGTACTGCCTAAATCAGTATTTATTATCATATAAAACTAGTTTAAGATTTGTTAAGTAAGGATTACCGTGTCGTTGCGTGACTTTATAGTTTGGACTTCCGCCTGACCTTGCTCATCGCTTTGCATTCACTTGGTTTTTTTTGTATTATCATTTAAATTTTTTCTCATACCCAATCCTGACGGATATGAAGGCGCTGATCGAGAAACGTGGCACGATCAAGGCCTCTATATCTCGCATAAACACATATACAGACAATTTCGATCACGATACGCATGACCATCATGCACTAAAAATAAAGCTTCGCCACCTTATGGAGCTATCAGCCAAATATGATGAAATCCAAACACAAATTGAGTCTGACGACTCCGAATTTGCATCCGCGAGCGATAGGGTTCAGACCGAAGATGACTTATGCAGCATAGAATGCAAGCTGCAAAATTTAATAGACCAGGCCGAAAAGATGAGCAGGAAGGCAACAAGTCCATTCGAAGTAGTCACATTCAGCACGCCTCCCATTCAGTTGCAACCGATTAAGCTACCATGTTTCGCAGGTGATATAATTGAATGGCAACATTTTTACAATATGTTTTTGGAGTTAGTTCATGTCCGAACGGACCTAACTGGCATCCAAAAGCTACACTATTTGCACTTATCATTAAAAGATGAGGCGCTGAATGTGATAAAATCGCTCCCTATCATGCACGAAAATTACACGGTGGCCATTGACTTGTTAAAGGCCCGGTATGACAGTCAATTAATTGTTACCACGTATCATGCGGCTAATGTCTTGGGCATGAGGCACATGCAACGTGAGTCCGTTCTCAGCATTTATAAATTTATAGATGAGCTCACCGCCAATATAAATGCGCTGAACTCATTGAATCTATCAGTAAATACATTTGAGCTTATTTTTGTGCATTTTCTCCCCCAAAAACTTGACGAGCATACGTGCAGGTTGTGGAAGGAAACTTTAGGCAAAAAACAGCTTCCGATTTACGATAATTTTATTAAAATTTTAAATTCAAGACGTCAGCTGTTACAAAACGTAAATGCTCCGACTGGTTCGTCTGGCGGCAGAGATGTTAGCGATAATGCTTCTTATCGCAAATCAACTAAACGCGCGGAGTTCACTGGGTCACTAATACACACTCAAACAAACAATAAATTTTGTCAGCTGTGTCGTGGTAATCATAAATTGCTCGAATGCCCACAATTCATAGCTTTGCAACCTACGCAACGTAGAGAGTTTTTAATAAATAACAAACTCTGCCTGAATTGTACACGGTCGGGCCATGACAGCTCGCGTTGCCCTTCTACATTTTCCTGCAAGGCATGCCCAAAAAGGCATCACACCATGCTCCACGCTTCAGTAAATCATTCGAACAACAGGAACAATAAGCAATGTTCTTTGAAGCTACAGACGAATAAATCAATTTTATTGTCCACCGCCGTATGCACCACCACCGATTATGCCGGTAAAAGGCGCCCGGTAAGAATCCTGCTAGATTCAGGGTCGCAAGCCAATTTTTGTACAATGGGTTTCCCACGCCGCATGGGCCTAAAACTAAACAAATCCGAGCTGCCTATCACGGGCATAAATAACTCGCTATGTCAAGCCAATTTTAGCACACGGGTACGCCTAAACTCACGGTATAAGGATTTCACTTTAAATGTCCACTGCGCTGTTCTGCCCAGAATCACAAATAACCTTCCAACAGAATCCTTTAACATGGCATCGTTGAAAATTTGAAAGGGGATATTTTTAGCTGACCCGCAATTTAATAATTCGTCACAAATTGACATATTACTTGGGGCACAGTACTTTTTGCAGTTGATTGAGCCGACTAAATTTGTTCGAAGTCCGCATTTTCCGACAATCTACGAAACAAAGCTAAGGTTTATACTCGCCGGGAATTTACCCTTCAACGTAGACATGACTAAGCCGGTCTCTTCATTCATTGTACGCGACGACAATAATGCTATCTCATCGCAACTCAAAACCTTTCCTGCAGTTGGAGGATGTTTCGTGCCGTACTCCCTCAGATCAGGATTTGGAGTGTGAAAATCATTTCCTTGCAAACACCTATCGTAACGATAGTGGTAGGTTTGTTGTGTCGCTGCCCCGCACTACAGAGTGCCTCGGCGATTCTCTTACTGGAGCGGTTCGTAGGTTTCAAACCCTTGAACTCAAGTTTAGGCAAAACCAGTCTTTGCACAAGGATTATAATAGCTTTATGCAAGAATATTTAAATCTTGGCCATATGTCCCCGCTTGATTCATATGACTAACAAGTCGAACATTTTTTTATTTACCTCACCATGCTGTCTTTAAGACTACAAGCACCACCACTAAACTTCGCGTTGTTTTTGACGGTTCGGCCAAAGCGTCCAACGATTTGTCGTTAAACGACACCCTTATGGTTGGCCCCACGATCCAGCAGGATCTTTTCGCCATTATGGCCAGATTTAGAACCCATCGTTACGCTTTCATTGCTGACATCGAGAAAATGTATCGCCAAATTTTGGTATCCCCGCGTGATTCCAACTTACAAAGAATTGTTTGGCGTGACGCTCCCCACAAAGAACTCAAACACTATGCTCTAAGAACAGTCACATACGGGACTGCCAGCGCGTCATTTCTTGAAACTAGATGTTTAAAACAAATCGCCCAGGAAAATAGTACTCAGTACCCCCTGGCCTGCTCGGTCATTGCTAACGACTTTTACGTCGATGACCTCCTTACCGGTTCCGATAGCTCACACGTCCTAATCCAACTGAACACCGACATTTCTGAGTTATTAAGCCGCTACGGCTTCACTCTTCACAAATGGTCTTCTAATGACCGGAATATAACATCCTCATATACTAACTCGTCCCTGGACTTCAACAAGGACCAAACCGTCCGCACTTTAGGCATTCAGTGGGACGTTCTGATTGTATGTATTTTTATTCTGATTCCACGATTGCCCTACACTGGATTCACCAACAGCCGTCGAGGTGGAAGGTATTTGTAGCGAACCGCGTTTTGCAAATTCAGCAGCTCTCTAGTCAGGGCAATTGGTATCATGTCTCGTCGCATGATAATTCCGCGGACATTTTATCCCGCGGCTGTTTACCCCGTCTGTTACACGGCCACCAGCAATGGTGGCATGGTCCTTACTGGTTATTAAAGAAGCCTTCAGACTGGCCCATACGTCCCTTTGATTCCAATTCCTCTTACGCTCATCCGGATTTGGAGAAGGAGGAACGTAAACAGGCTCTACTCGCTTTGGCTACTACTTCGTGCTCTTCAAACTATGTTGAAGATTACTCTTCTCTCTCTAGGCTTCTCCGCGTCTTTGCTTACTGCCTGCGTTTCATCCGTAACGCTAAGTTTCCCGTTTCCAACAGAAACACTTCCTTTTTGACTGCGCATGAGCTACATAGCGCGCTCTTGGTTTTTGTACGCCAAGCCCAGTTTTCGCATTTCAATATCGAAATTAAAGAATTACAGGCAGATCACCCTGTACCTACTAATACTAAAACCTTTTCACTCAATCCATTTATAGACAACGCTGGTATACTACGTGTAGGCGGACGCCTTCAACAGTCTCAGCTAAATTACAATAATAAGCATCAAATCATACTTCACCCGCAGGCTCACCTTACTAGACTAATTATTGAATATGAACATATTCGACTACTCTACGCTGGTGTACAACTTACGCAGTGTTCTCTACGCCAAAGGTATTGGATTATAAACGACAAATCTTACATACGCTCAGTGATTCACAAATGTATCACTTCTTTTCGATTTCGCGCAACTGGTTCAAGCCAACTTTAGGTCAATTACCTGCGCCAAGGGTCACTCCCTCCAAGCCATTTTCACAATGCGCCGTCGACTACGCCGGTCCTATGTTTCTACGTCAGGGCAGGCAGCGGTCCAAATCTTTTACAAAGGCTTATAGCCTATTTCTCTTTTCATCTGCATGTCCACCAAGGCTATTCACCTTGATTTGGTTTCAGATTTGTCGGCAGACGCCTTTTTGGCTGCCTTGAAACGTTTCATATCCCGTAGGGGCATCCCCGAACAAATATTTTCCGATAACGGTACCAATTTCCGTCGTGCTGGCACTATATTACACCAGCTGTACAAGCTCTTTCAGCAAGACGAATTCCAAAAGGCCGCTCAAGACTTCGCCAGTCCACGTGGAATTAAGTGGTCTTTCATACCTCCGTCAGCGCCGCATTTCGGTGGTTTGTGGGAGAGCGGTGTCAAGAGCGTTAAGTTCCACTTGCGGCGCGTTATAGGCAGTACGCCCCTTAACTTCGAAGAGTTCTCCACTGTCTTGACTCAAGTTGAAGCTTGTTTGAATTCGCGTCCCTTGTTCACCTTGTCGAATGATGCTGGGGATCCCGTGCCTTTGACTCCAGCGCACTTTTTGGTTGGCTCCCCCCTTACCGCGCTCCCGGAACCCGATTACTCGGATACAAATATGGGTCGCTTGGGGAGATGTCAGCTCTTGCAGAGATTTACCCGCTCTATATGGAAGAGTTGGTCTAGAGACTATCTGCACCAGCTGCAGCAGAGAAATAAATGGAAAAGGCATTCTAAAAATTTATCTACAGGACAACTAGTCCTTATCTTAGAAGACAATACTCCACCATTGCAGTGGAAACGCGGTGTTGTCACTCAGACATATCTAGGGCAGGATTCGTTAGTACGCGTCGCGGACGTCCGTACTGCTAACGGCATACTGCGTAGACCTATTCACAAGCTGTGCACACTTCCGGTGGCATCAGACTGATTGACATCTCGGTGCTTCATGCCCGGGACATTTCCGGACGAGCACATGCTCCACCTTTTACTAAGTACAATGTTAAATGTACTTATTTATGCATTTGTATTTATTTGTATCAATTAATGTACGCTATGTAGCGGTGAATTAGTGAACATTTAAACGTTTCTCCTTTTTATTAGTGTGATGTCAGTTATTGTGTACTGTTTGGTGCAGTGTCTATTATTATACTAAATTTTTTGGGTATATTTCTATTGTATATTATTATAGTACATTTTTGGGCATATTTCTATTGTATATTATTATAGTAAATTTTTGGGCATATTTCTATTGTATATTATTATAGTAAATTTTTGGGCATATTTCTATTGTATATTATTATAGTAAATTTTTGTGGTATATTTCTATTGTATATTATCGTAGTGAATTTTTTAGGTATATTGCCTTTTGTGTTATTGTGTAATACTGCTTATTATGCACTAAGTGTCACGCTGTTATTGTTAAATTTGTTGGATTTCTCTAATGATTGTGCAATGCTACTTACGATGTCCTTATTGCCATGTATTATTGTTATTATTCTTATTATGTTTTGCCACATATTCAAGCCTTTAGGCTATTATTACATATTATTTGGTGAGCATTGATTAATAATGTATTTACACTTGTTTATATTATATTTGTATTTTTTCCAATATTCACGTACCATGTATTGTAGCATCTCTCAGATTTGTAACTTATTCATGTATACTTGCATGTTTTGAATAACTTTGTTTTTCTTTTACTGCAAACTATGTCAAAATCGCCCGATTTTGGGCGGGCAGTATGTTAATACATTGTACATTGTATTTGCTCACGCGCAATCAGCCCAGCGCACTTACGTCATACGTCGCGGTGCAGCTCTCATTGGCTCGCCGCTGCGTTTGTTAGTTAACTTAACACTCAAACTTTCAGCTATGCACTGCACCCTTCCTTTCTTGCTAGCCGCGGCAATGTAAATTTAGTAATGTAACTTCTTATACGATCGTTTCTCGCTTCTACACATTATGTATCTTGGCAATTCACGCCACACGTATTTGTATTTTGGCTATGTACGCCTGACGTAATTGCGTGGGCCTGCGCTTCTTCCTAATGTTCAAATAAACGCTACTTAAATCTGATCTTACAGTCCACTAATTTATTCAAAAAACATATTCTGTCTCTTTACCAGCATCATTCAGTTTGCCATACTTACTCTAGAAAATTTCGAGAGCGTTAAGCATTCAACAAGTGTTTTAGCTGAATTTATACACTAGAAGGACACTCAGCATTTAGTTTGTGTGTGTAACTCTGGTTAATCAAAGAGAATTATTTGTGTAAATTTAAATTTAGTAATACAAATCTACTACCATAAAGGCCTGGAATGCTATGCATTAAAGAATTTTAATTAACTTTATATGGGGAAAACTGGTTTACATACATTATTTCTGAAAATAATAATTCTGAAATGTAATCAGTACTTATAAAAAGTTAAGTGCAATAATTAAATAGATTCTTCAACTTGCACGTTGCAAACTTCAGGTGCTAAGCCTTTATTTATTTTTAATTTAACATCAATCTATGTTCGGCAACGTTAAAAAGAACATGTTATGGCCTCTGAGAAAGTACACAGTGAGTGGAAGCTGGCTTAAATGAAGGTAAACATTTTATCTAATAATTAGTGTCCCATGTTAGAAAACATGTGCAATACATATTATAAAAAGAAGGATATTGTTTTTACTTCCATGTTCCATAAGGAAATGGATGGCAAAAAAAATCGTGTTCGAGATAAGGGCTGTTTCTGATTGTACTACCATCAAAACATTAAGAAAAGTCATTTTTTGAAAGATGTCTGTGTGTAGAATTTTGTCTTTGGCGAACGATAACTGCCGCAAATTCAAATAATTTTTTACATATTGTAGAGGACTCAAGGTCTGTTGATTTTGGTGAAGATCGGTTAAGGAGAAGGGGTAGTTTACCTGCAACGTTTTATGTTTTAACAAGAGTAAAGTACGTAATTTTGATAAATAAAGTATCCTGAAAAGAAGGTCATAATAATCCAATGTAGAAAGGTAGATGAAATATCTATAAATGAAAAGGGGTAGGGGGAAGTTGAAGGGGGAGGGGATAATTTTCTATAAATGAAACTGACAGGTGAAGGGGAGGGGATAATTTTTTATGTGTACTACGTTATCAGTAACAAAGAAGTAGTTTGTTGATAAAATTCCTTCACTGGCTGTTTGGCCGTGGTCCAATGTTTTCTGCAAAACCAGACATTTCAGAAGTGCCATCGACTGCCATCATCAGTGAAAATCGAGTGCGCTAACATGAGGTGGTATATGTTAGTGACCACAATTCTGTGGTTGAGGCTGAAGATAGAAGTAGTTTCTGTAGAAATATTTCATTTCTAAAATGATTTTAAATATAAATCTTAAAACATGGAAGTCACGTATGGTTCTCCATACCGGTATTTTAATTATTTGCATCAAATAGTATTATTGTTTAATAAATGTTCTATTCAGATCAAATTATGTGTATGGAGTTCTGGAAAAATTAGACAGGCATAAAGTTTTGTTTGTTTATTGTAAACTGTATTATGTTTGGAAGTATCTCAAAGTAAATTTAACATTAATCATGTAACTCAATGAGGCCAGTCCAGTTTCTTAAGGCTAGGAGAATCCTTGAAATGTTTGGAGCATCACTAGGTCATGATGGATCAAATCATCAAACTTCAGTTTGCTGTGAACAACTGGCAGATTTGAGTAGTCACTTGCAGTGGCGAAGCTAGTAGTTAATGAATGGGTAGGTAAAAGTCTTACCTTATGTGTTTTTGTAGAGTAGTTCAACACGGCGAGTTTTCCTGCTTCCAAATTTTCAACTACACGGTCTTTGAACAACTAGTCACTCATCAATTCCTTCACAAATTTTTTTTCAACAGCAATGGTGCTAAGAGAGTTAAGTCTTTCATTAGTCATCGTATTGCGCAAGTAGTTTTTTATTCTTTTCAAAGTACTCATACTCCTTTCTGAAGAAGCCGTGGTAACAGGAAACGTTAAAATCAAACGAATTAATTTTGAAACTTCCACGTACACTGGTTCTAAGTCATTAAGAATTATAAAATGTAAAATTCTTTGAGGGAACAAATGTTTACCATTGTCTGAGTAAATGTTTTTTAATTCATTTTCCAGTCTTTCACTATTGAAAAAAGGGTATTTATTTATAAGGCTGTTCAGTTTAATAGAAGCGAAACTCTCTTTGTAAGAAATGAAGTGATTTGGATTCAACAACTCAACAAACTGGATACTTTCGAAATCACTGAACCATACCTCCAGCTGCATAATCAAAGTATCAAGAACTTCATAAGTTAACGTTTTCAGCAGTTTCCTGTTACTGTCATCTATATTTACCTCGCTGCTGATTTGGTGACATTTTTCAATACAAGACGACACAGTGTTTTCTGATCTCATGTCCTTGAGGATAGCAGTAGTTTTCTTAATTTCAGTGTTGCACAGAATTATATCGGAGATAGTTTTGTGTTGCAGTAGAGAAAAGAGATGGTCAGTATAAACGAATATTTCTCTATAAAAACAAAGTAAGTAAATGAAATGGGTCTTTCTGAGTATGTTAAGCAATCCAACAGCAGAATTGTACGAATTCCATCCTTCATCATTCTCTGTAATGTCCTCAAAAATTTGTCTCAAGTCACCATAGTGGGAAAAGATGGTATGAACTGCTCTGGAATGAAAGTTCCAACGGGTAGTGGATGCTTGTGGAAGTTTAAATCCTCTAGATTCTAAAAGCTGTGATCTCTTTGAGGATCTACAAAAAAATGTGTGAAATGCTGTCAGATTGTGAATGAAGAGCCTAACCGATTTTATTGTTTTAGTGCAATGAAGAAGTACGAGGTTTAACTTGTGAGCAATGTAGAAATAATGCTCTTGGGCAAGTCTGTTTTACAAAGTGCTGAACACCTCCATGCTTTCCAGCCATTACAGAGGCTCCATCATATGTTTGACAGACTACCTTCTCAGTTACACCCCACTTTTTTAAAACGTCAAGAATTAATTCTGATAAGCCTGATGCAGTCTTATTTACTGAACCATCATAAAACCCAATGAACCTTTCTATTGGACCTTCTTTTGAACAAAATCTAAAAATTATGCTGACTTGAGATCTACTTGATACGTCTAAAGTTTCATCTGCCTGAATTCCAATAAAATCGCAAGAATCTAACTCCGCCTTAATCTTCTCTTGAATTATATTAGTTACAGATTCAACTAATTCATTCTGAATATCGTTTGATGTACCTTTAAATCCTGACGTAGACTGGATATGATCTCGAATGTACTGCTCCTGCTTAGAAAGAAGATCTAACAGTTCTAGATAATTACCCCGGTTGACTGAGTCTTCCCCTTCGAAATTACTTGGAAATCCAAGCTCCTGTTTCCCGAGAAAACACACAATATCAACAAGTCTTTCAACAACAAGCCTATTTTGTTTCACGACTTCATTATGTTTAACAGCTTGAATTCTAGCCCCTTCAGAGAGAGTATGTTCAATCCTCACGCGTCCCAGCAAACGGTACCGCTCTTCATTTTGAATATGATTATTTGAATTCTGGTGTTTGTCTGCCTTTCTAAGAAAGTTTTTTGTTACCGTGACTCCATATAAAATCCATTCTTTTTCACCAGAAAACAAGATACATGTATAACAAAAAAGTCTGTTGGTTTCGGAACAGCCTGTCAACCACGAATATCACTCGTACCAAGAAAACTGAAATTTTCTAGATACTTTACCATCAAAATGTTTAATTTCTAAATTAGGTGTAAATCTCTTGTTTTGAACACAACATTTTTCTTCGTAACTTCAAGAAGAAAACGGCTTACCTTTTAATAAGTTTAAAAGACCTGACAAAGTATTAAAAGGACCGCGTTCACACATTTCGGGCGACACACTTACTCTATATTCACACACAATAATATAATTAATTGAACTTCCAAATTTATAACTTGATTAGTTTCTGTATATATTGTAACATTACATTTGGCATAGCTTGATATCGTACCAGATTTAATGAAGACCATGGATAAGAAACTAAACAAGAAGAAAAATATCTTTCAAAAATGATAGTGAAGATGAACAAATAACTACTTTAGACTGACTTGTACTACAACTGACCGTACACAAATTAATGTTTAGGCAAAGTGATGCAAAATACCCCGATGATGACATGAATTTCAAATAATGACAAGAATAATACTTATAAAGACAGACAGCTTATGTACCAATACTGTAAGTAAACAAATGGTTTTATTAAATGTATCCAAATATAAAAATAATCAAAATACAAATTGAGGGATAATAGGCCCAAACATACAATACAATGTAAAATGATATATTAGTAAATTGTTAATTGAATGATATAATGAAATAATATAACAAAACAATTATTATAGATACATGGAACGTGCAACTAATTGTAAATAATAGTAGACATAATGTTGTCAAGAAAATAATGTATAATCACATAATAATTGTCAAATGTATAAAAAGAAACAGAAAGAGTACCTAGTAGGCTACAGCAATGGCTGAACTACCTTGGAAAAATGGAAAAAAAAGAAAATCATTATTAAATGATTACTTTCCTTGTTATGTTCTTAAAACACGTTTAAAGTTGCTTGATGTTAGTTATAGTTTTATTAAATAATATATGTATGATATGCCTTATGCAGTATGTATGCAACCAGGCATATACAAATTGTTTAATCACAAAATGTGAATTATGTTTTGTTTATGTTGTTACTGTAACAATTATTGTTATATTTTTAAATGATAATACTAATAGAGTTATAGGGAGTAATTTTGATTGTAGTTGCATAATTAATAGGGATTACAATAACAGAAAATAGAAATTTAACATGTCAAGACATAGGCCTATAAAACTTTTGAATTTTGTAAATTTTAGGAAATACTGTTAGAATTTTGTAAAACAAATGTTGAAATATGGATAGATTTATTGTTAATGGTATACACAACAAATATGGAATCGAAATAATCAGTTTTAAGTTATTTAAGAAAAATTCAAATAGCAAAAATATAACATCAGTATTTCTTAAGCAAAAATAGGCATGCTAAAATATCTTAACCAAAATAATGATGCTAGTAGTTTTAAATTCCCAATCAGTACAGAAACGTTATACTAATTTACAAGTTTTGACCAAATTCAGACATTGAAATAATGAATTTATATGACAATGTATATCTGAATCAACCAACCAGATTTCAAGTTTTACCTTAGCAACCAAAAATTCAGATAAATAATATAGGACTTCTTTAACGACGGTCACTGAAGACAGACGCGTTAATAAAACGTCTCAGATAATTATATTTTAAACAGTGAAAAGACAAACCAGACTTTGTAAAACGAGCTGATATACTCAATACAAAATATTATAATAAAGAAAAGAACATCCAGAATTTAATACAGAAGAATTGAGATCCGGGGAGAAGAAGCGAAGAAGACTTGGACCCTATCTTCGTCCTGGAAGAAGAAAGAAGAGAATCTGGTGAATTTGAACAATTTATTATCTTATGTGTCAAAACCAACATTTGTGTACACGACTATCTAGGAATTAAACAAAATAAAACTACAGACACTATACTACACCAACACTAAAGAACACTCAAAAAATAACACCAATTGAGTTTTACACCTTTTTTGAACACCATAAAAACTTTAACGATAACTAATAAGCATCTAACTGTTCGTAACCTATAATAATAAGTAACCAATACACGACTGCCAGTCGTGTACGAGACGAGTGTGGTGGCACTTTACACACCAAACCCTTGTAATATCCTTATATTGTGAAATTTGTATTTTGATTTTAAGAATTGTATTATTTGTTTAAACATAATCCCCGAACCAGATACGCACTGAAATTATTTATTTTAATAGAAATAATAACAAACTGCATCATTCTTTTGGCCTGGCCGACTACAGAACAATATTTTTTAGCTACTACCAACTGATAAAAGAAGTCGCATAATTTTGTCATAATTGTAATTACAGTAAAGAAAAACGAGAAGTAATTAATCAATGCTTCATTTGAATAAAGATCGTTAAAAGGAACATATCTGTTTGGTGTAATATTTGCGTTATTATTACTGTTACATTTAAGAATCACGTTAACATAGCACAGCGGACGGAGCAACTGTTGGCAACTCCGAGTGACGTCATTGGAACTGCACGCATAGTGGGAGCGAGTGGCAGAATACAAAATAATTTACCGTTCAACATATCTATTATTAATTGTTACAAATTGACGAACACAACGCGGGTGGGGTTTAATACAATTATACGCAACATTTTTATTTGTTACAAATTGACGCATACAACGTGGAGTAATAAGAACTCGTCTCTCAACATAAATTGTTACATTGGTAACTCGCGAGACCACACATCTCACATTATTTATATATTTGTTACAAATTGGCGAACCAACGTGTGAGGAGATAAATTAAATTATAATTTATAAATAAACAACCAGAAATAAACGAAAATGAGGAAGCGAGAAACATCGCGCAAACGAGCGGCCGAAACCGAGAAAGTAAGCGAATTAAACATGGAAGACAAGGAAGCAACACCGGTTGAGGAAGTAGAAGCAATAATAAGAGAGGACCAAGGAGATAGACAAGAACGGAACAAAGTCACAGAGAGCGTTGACATGAAGAGCATTATGGAATACTTAAAAAGAGTCATGAAGATTTGAGTAAGAACATGAAGGACAATAAACAGTCTATGGAGGAATTAAGCCGAAAATTGGAAGAGACTAATAAGAAAATTGAAGAAAAAATGGGAGAATTGAAAGAGAATAGCAAGAAAATGGAGGAGAAAATAGACGCAAATAATAAAGCATTGAGGGAAGAATTGAAGGGAAATTACCAAGAGACCATGAAAAAATTTGATGAACACAAAGAGTCATTAAAAGAAGAGTGGAATAACAAGATGGAAATTAATAACCGGCAATTGCAGGAAGAATGGAACAAGAAGCTAGAAGAACCGGTAACCGAAATTAAAAGGGTAGAATCTGAGACCAAGGAAAAGTGTGAGCGGATGAACCAAGAGATACTGAGCGCCCGGGAAGAAACGAATGGACGAATTGAAAATATACAAACCAAACAAGCAGTGATGGGAGAAAGATTAGAAAGCATAGGTACTAGTCTTAATCGAGTACAAGACCAACCAACTGCCCATAGAGATGAAATTAACTCTCTAAAAAACAGACAATGTACCGGTGCCCATACCACATGTGAGGAAAACCGAGAAGTTATCGACTTCCAGAACTACAGAAGAAACCCCATGCTATTCCTAGAACGGGTAGAAGAAAAAATAGAAAAAACCGGAGAAGACAGATGGGTTGTAATTAGGAGTATGCTGGACGAAATGTTCAGAAAAGTCTATGACAATTGGTGGACGGCGATGCGGCCAAATATACAAAACTTTCAAGAATTCAAAAAACAATTTAAATCCATAGTACTGGTCTGATGCCACAAAACATATGATAAGAAGTGACATAGGATTGGGCCGATATGACCTACACGGCAAACAAACTCCGACCGCATACTTTCTTGGTAAGATAAACATAGCCAGACATTTAGAACCTGCAATTCCTACCGAATGTTTAGTGAGGCTATTAGCTTATCACTACGGTGGGGAAATTACGAGAGGCCGAATAAACGGACGAATACAAACCATAGAAGAGATGTCGGCATTATTAGCGGAAATGGAACAAGAGAAAAGCTTCCTCCAATACAGACGAAGGAGCGATGAAATGGATAGAAATAATGGTCGCCGCGACGCCCAATATGAAAACAACGGGCAAAAACCAAATAATAATTACAACAACAACGGTAACCCACTATCAACGTAGTTACCAAAACAACAATAACAATAACAACTATCCACGAAATAATGCGGCAAATAACAACAACAATAACAACAACCACTATTACCGTAGCTCTCCTACGAATAATAATAATGGATACCAGCGTGCCAATGATAGAGACAACCATTACCAGAACAACCGAGGTTATCACAACAATTACGATAACCGATACAGACAGAATAATAATGGCAATTATAACAACCAAAACCAAACATATCGAAGACATGTGAATTATGTGAGCACTGACGATAGAGATGTGGGATGACGTTCGTACCAGGGACGAATGAATTATAATGGGAACCGTGAGAGAAGTTTTCAGGAGGAGAATAACCAGCGCTACCGGGATGAACATAGACGAAGTAGGAGCTGCGACGATGACAGGAATAACAGAAACTCAGTGACGTTCCATAGTAACGCCATTGAGGTACAAGAGTTACAGAATAGAGACAGACCCGGTCAACCAGACAACAGGACCGAGGAGATCAGCCCTGATTTAAACGGACCGCGGCAGTGAAAAACCAACAGGTCCCATCACTGAACCGACAATTTGGGTACTTACTAGGACGAGACAAAATGACTGACAATACAATAACGATAGTGCACAATCACTTCTTAAAAAATGTGAGAGAAGAACTGCTAAACGAAGATAAGATAACGCACAATAGTTCGAATAATGAGATTGCCTATATTATCGCCCAAGTGAATGGACTAGACACAAGATTCATGATAGATACGGGCGCAAAAGTGTCGTTACTCGATAACAACGAATATCACAAAATTCAAAAATTTAGTAAGATCATCTTACCGACTATTTAAATATGATTTTAAATGAAGCCAATTAAAATGAATTTGAATAAATCTCAAAATTCAAATAAATAGTAAGGACAACTTACAGTACATTTTGATAATGTTATTTTGAAACAAGTGAATAAACAAATTTGAATAAATTTCAAAATTCTAAACAAAATAAGCACCCATTATTAAATATAATTATGAACTTATTATTGGAATATAAAAGAAAGATGCAACATCCATGAATCAGAAGAAACCATAGTGCTATAAAATGAATAAGAAAAGACAAATGTAGACAATCGACGATGAAAATAAGACAGAACTGGAAACGAATTTACTACGAATAACCTATCATGATTGTGAGAGAATCAACAACAACTATAGATACAGATACTTGTTATGTTTTAATTGAATAAAGATAGTGAATGAAAAATGAAGATTAAGCAGTACTGATAAAGAAGGAAAGAAGATAGTACCAATTGAAAATAAAAAAGGTTATTAATATCGCCACAAGAAAATAAACATCTGAAAGAATCAATGGAAAGAAATATTTAGATCTGAGAAGTTAAACTGAGTGCACCATCCCAAAAATATATTATTATATTATTTTTATTTGATTTAGTCGTGAATAGACTAGTGATTATTAAATGTGATTGACTGATGAGATAGCTCCAGCAATCGATATTATTTATGTATTATGTATTATAAGGACAGCGGGGTATTAGGTCAACAGAGCCCCCCGACTGATTCCAAAATATATGGTGATTAATTTGTTAGGGAGGTAACATGTTCCAGGGATAGAACACTTATAATTAAAGACAAGTATACCAGATCGTAAAAAGGATAACAAGTGATAATATGAAAGATAAGATAATTGATAATTTCAACAAAATATGCTATTTTATTAAAATAATCAAATTTGGTGGCAGGGTAGTATGTAACATTACATTTGGCATAGCTTGATATCGTACCAGATTTATTGAAGACCATGGATAAGAAACTAAACAAGAAGAAAAATATCTTTCAAAAATGATGGTGAAGATGAACAAATAACTACTTTAGACTGACTTGTACTACAACTGACCGTACACAAATTAATGTTTAGGCAAAGTGATGCAAAATACCCCGATGATGACATGAATTTCAAATAATGACAAGAATAATACTTATAAAGACAGACAGCTTATGTACCAATACTGTAAGTAAACAAATGGTTTTATTAAATGTATCCAAATATAAAAAAAATCAAAATACAAACTGAGGGATAATAGGCCCAAACATACAATACAATGTAAAATGATATATTAGTAAATTGTTAATTGAATGATATAATGAAATAATATAACAAAACAATTAATATAGATACATGGAACATGCAACTAATTGTAAATAATAGTAGACATAATGTTGTCAAGAAAATAATGTATAATCACATAATAATTGTCAAATGTATAAAAAGAAACAGAAAGAGTACCTAGTAGGCTACAGCAATGGCTGAACTACCTTGGAAAAATGGAAAAAAAAGAAAATCATTATTAAATGATTACTTTCCTTGTTATGTTCTTAAAACACGTTTAAAGTTGTTTGATGTTAGTTATAGTTTTATTAAATAATATATGTATGATATGCCTTATGCAGTATGTATGCAACCAGGCATATACAAATTGTTTAATCACAAAATGTGAATTATGTTTTGTTTATGTTGTTACTGTAACAATTATTGTTATATTTTTAAATGATAATACTAATAGAGTTATAGGGAGTAATTTTGATTGTAGTTGCATAATTAATAGGGATTACAATAACAGAAAATAGAAATTTAACATGTCAAGACATAGGCCTATAAAACTTTTGAATTTTGTAAATTTTAGGAAATACTGTTAGAATTTTGTAAAACAAATGTTGAAATATGGATAGATTTATTGTTAATGGTATACACAACAAATATGGAATCGAAATAATCAGTTTTAAGTTATTTAAGAAAAATTCAAATAGCAAAAATGTAACATCAGTATTTCTTAAGCAAAAATAGGCATGCTAAAATATCTTAACCAAAATAATGATGCTAGTAGTTTTAAATTCCCAATCAGTACAGAAACGTTATACTAATTTAAAAGTTTTGACCAAATTCAGACATTGAAATAATGAATTTATATGACAATGTATATCTGAATCAACCAACCAGATTTCAAGTTTTACCTTAGCAACCAAAAATTCAGATAAATAATATAGGACTTCTTTAACGACGGTCATTGAAGACAGACGCGTTAATAAAACGTCTCAGATAATTATATTTTAAACAGTGAAAAGACAAACCAGACTTTGTAAAACGAGCTGATATACTCAATACAAAATATTATAATAAAGAAAAGAACATCCAGAATTTAATACAGAAGAATTGAGATCCGGAGAGAAGAAGCGAAGAAGACTTGGACCCTATCTTCGTCCTGGAAGAAGAAAGAAGAGAATCTGGTGAATTTGAACAATTTATTATCTTATGTGTCAAAACCAACATTTGTGTACACGACTATCTAGGAATTAAACAAAATAAAACTACAGACACTATACTACACCAACACTAAAGAACACTCAAAAAATAACACCAATTGAGTTTTACACCTTTTTTGAACACCATAAAAACTTTAACGATAACTAATAAGCATCTAACTGTTCGTAACCTATAATAATAAGTAACCAATACACGACTGCCAGTTTGCACTTTACATACCAAACCCTTGTAATATCATTATATTGTGAAATTTGTATTTTGATTTTAAGAATTGTATTATTTGTTTAAACATAATCCCCGAACCAGATACGCACTGAGATTATTTATTTTAATAGAAATAATAACAAACTGCATCATTCTTTTGGCCTGGCCGACTACAGAACAATATTTTTTAAATAAATAATTACCTTATTTTATCCACTAAGTGATCTTCTTTTTCTTTTTAATTACTACATGTTTCAGGGCTTATATCCCCATCTTCAGGTAAAAGCAAATCTACCCTATTATTAACCAGTGCACTGGCCGAAGTCCGACTTTCAACTGATCCGTACACGCTATTCACGGTTTGTTTTCATAGCTGTGTCACTTAGTGGATAAAATAAGGTAATTATTTATTTAATCATATACAGTGATCTGGAGACCAACGGTAACTATGAATATTTTTTAGCTACTACCAACTGATAAAAGAAGTCGCATAATTTTGTCATAATTGTAATTACAGTAAAGAAAAACGAGAAGTAATTAATCAATGCTTCATTTGAATAAAGATCGTTAAAAGGAAGATATCTGTTTGGTGTTATATTTGCGTTATTATTACTGTTTCATTTAAGAATCACGTTAACATAGCACAGCGGACGGAGCAACTGTTGGCAACTCCGAGTGACGTCATTGGAACTGCACGCATAGTGGGAGCGAGTGGCAGAATACAAAATAATTTACCGTTCAACATATCTATTATTAATTGTTACAAATTGACGAACACAACGGTGGGGTTTAATACAAATATACGCAACATTTTTATTTGTTACAAATTGACGCATACAACGTGGAGTAATAAGAACTCGTCTCTCAACATAAATTATTATATTGTTTACTCGCGGGACGTCTCATCTTTATTATTTATAATTGTTACAATATATATATATATATATATATGTTTAATGTCACAAATAATTTAAATGACAGTGTTGATCGTCTATTAGTTTACCGGAATCACAGGCACACTTTTAATAACCGCACAAAATAAACACGATTATAAACAACACAGAGCGCTTTAAAACTCGCACAACAGCAGTGAGACATGCCTCATCGCTACAGTGTGTGGAGCGCTGGTCAATCCCCCGCTCCCCGCACTGCCAAGTCTCGGCCAACACATTGCTTACATACGATGTATACAAAAAACGGTGAGGCAGGTTCACGTTGCCTCATTCGCTTTAAACTATGTCTGCTGTCACTTGTCACCGTCTAGCGGTCTCTGAGTAAAGCATGTAATTAGTAAATTCGACAATTACAGTAACAATGTATAATCTTTACGTTACATACTTCATACGTATTTATAATTTTTATTCTACAGAATTTTTTAGGGTAGGCATTGCCTCAATTGCCTCCATGTAACTTCGCCACTGGCCACTTGATAAACGATGGTGTTGTAAAAGCAACAATTCTTTCTGAATTATTTTATAGCCCTGTCAGTCTGCAAATAACTATCATTCGTTTAGACCTTCAGCAGATTTAAACTTTTCTTATTCGTGTTAGCAATATACTGTATAATGTAAAACTGCTAGAAGTATGGAATACAAAGACAAGTCGAGCATTATATATTTTTAGGTTAGGTACACTTTACAAAACCTTTTCATCAGATGTTCAAAAGAGCAAGCGTGTAATTTTTTTTTTTTTTTAATATATATATATATGTCCCTTAGTAAGGTTTCTCAGCAACTGTTACTGGATGTCAAAGTTTGCTTCTAGGCTATGTTTTATAAAGTAGTGGAAACTTGCTACTTGAATTCTGTGTTCCTTTGACCACCTAATCTTTCAGCTTTCTTAAAGGATTCGAAGATAACTCTACTAGGAATAAATCTGCATCTTAATCAAGTGTTACAGATAACTATGGATGGGTCTAATCCTAAATGGAAATTTTCAGAACAATTCAGAATACTGTGACTCTGGGAACACAAGTTGATAAAATGTAAAAAAGAGGGAAGTAACTGTGGATAAATGCAGAATCCATGGTGTTAAAAGTTTTGAAAAAAGTTCACCCTGAGTTATCTTGTCTTTTCCAATCAGTAGTAGTATACCTAGAAGTTTTTCAGTGTAACGAGTTGGTTTCACCTTTTCTTAATTCTTAACCTCATATTATGAGTACAAATGTATGCCTACTTATAAGTAACTTTACTAATGAAAAATCTTTTTAAAAAAGAGACTTGTGTCCATGTTAACAGCAAAGATGATTATTACTGAAGCTCTGAGAACTGTCATATGATAATGGCATGAAAATGTATCAGTTAAAATAATCAACAACTTATTAAGGCACACTGTAAGGAGGTATGCTTTAATCATTTTGCACACATCATTCCAGAAGTCTGTTCTAAAAACAAATATAATCAAACTGCTGTTTCAACAGTACTAATAATGCAGCATGGCAAAATTTAAAACATTTTTATTGGTCTGAACGTTTGTTTCAAGGTGAGTGTACCAAAAATGTTTTTAATAGGTTTATAATTTAAGATTTGAAGTATATGAAGCAATTACTAGTACCTATTCATTAAACAAGAAATTATAACAATAATTTTCATTAATTTTGTTAATGTTCTTTGCCATTCATTATTTATGTATTTTTTAATATCAGGGAAGGTTCTGATGAAATTTCTGTACATGTCATTTTTGGTATCTTTCTCTCTCTCCCCCTCTCATTTTTATTTATTGAAAAAATAAAAAACTGACACTCCTCTATATGTGTCCACATTGCATAAAATTAAAAAATTAATCCAAGAAATTAAAAAAAAACTTGTAAACTCTGAAAACATTTGTTCTAACACAGAATTCAAATTAAATAAAGAAAAAAGGAGGAATTGTGTGTGTGTGTGTGTGTGTGTGTGTGTGTGTTTTAATGTAAACATTTGGTTTCAATATAGTAAGCATACACATATTAATGTAGGTCGTTTTAAAAAAAAGTGAATGGAAAAGAAAAGAAATACACAAGTTCAACTTTTTTAAACTGAAAACAAGAAATTCTTTAGAGTTAGTGTAATGTATTGGTTACTGTAAGACAGAGCAGTGCTGTTAGTGTACTAATTAAGATGCATTAAATGTATAAATAAACCTAAATGGCCTAATAAGATATTCTTACATGTAGTAATTCAGGTTAGGTCAAATTGCTCATTAGACGTTGTCTAAATTTTAAAGATGTTTAGGACCGTACATTAAAAACAATGTTTGCACATATGCGTAGGAAGTACATGTATTAATATAATGTTACCCAACAAGATCAGGAACAATTATGTTTTTTTAATTAAGTAATTAGTAGACTTAAAAAGCTGCAGTAGAAACTCCAGTTTCTATCAAACAAATACGGAGAGAATTGAAGATTTCTTGTTTGGAAATGTTATATCTGTCTTCTTCACAAGTAACTAATGGCAGGTTATGATTTGTAATCATATTTTCTCATAATGTATGTTGTTAATGGGCTTTTTTAAGAGTATGAAAAAACAATAGATACTGTACTTAAAAAAGGTGTGAGGGAATTTTATTGGTACATACTAAAGTATAGAGTCCTATTTGTTTCTATTCATTAACAAATGTCCGGGGTCTTTCACTAAATCCTGCGGCCAAATACAACTTCCGTCTCCGCGTTTGTACTTTTTTTCCGTGTCCGATGTGTACTAGAACTGTTTTCTTCACAAGTAACTAATGCCAGGTTATGGAGGTTATGTACGACAATGTAATTTAAATAAAATTTACTATGTTAGTGTACAATAAAAGGGTGTATTTATTGGAAGTACAGAAATTAGTTTCCATTTATCGCACATAATTACGGTACACAGACGATTTTTGGAGGTTGTGTCTACGTTTAACAATGTAACTTAACCTTTGAGATTTTTAAAATTAATTAGATTTAACAAAAATTTCCTTTGTTAGTGTACATACAATTATTTTATGTATAAAAGGCTGTACATAACATTGAAGGCTGTATTTATTCGAAGTACCGGAATTAAAACCTACTTCCAATTTAGAACGTAGGCCTATAACCTATTTGCATATTTTATTGGGGTTTATTGGCACATATTTTATTAAAAGGGTGTATTTATTGGAAGTACAGAAATTAGTTTCCATTTATCGCACATAATTACGGTACAGAGACGATTTTGGGAGGTTGTGTCTACGTTTAATTATCTAACTTAACCTTTTAGATTTTTAAAATTAATTAGACTTGTACGGGTGTGCATGGCAGAACTACTTGTAGGGGTGTGCACCCACTTTATAATCATATTTTTGGAAACACTGAGAACTTTAAACCTTCTTTTATGTTTAAACAAATTATATATACACTTAATTATAGAAAAGCAAAAAGCAAATATGTAATTCAAAAGACTAATTTGCTCTAATAAACACATGCTGAAGTTAAAAACAAAAGAGTTTTTACTTGCCTAAATAATCATTAGTTACTAATGTGACAGATGGGGCTGCTTTTTCTGCAAAAGCTGGGGTATGTTGGATTCAAGAGTGGTTAAATTAAGTCATAAATCTGAGTGTGCGGCAAGTCTATTTCTGTGCTTGCTTTTCACTTGAGATGAAAATCCCATTTCACTCAAGAATGAGGTGGTAAATGGGATGAGCAACTCCGAAAGTTCAGGATATTCATCTCTTAAAGATATCCAGAACTTTGTTAAGTCAGAATCTAAACGTTTATGGATTTTGTTGTCCATGACATGTCTCATGTTATCACTAACTATACAAAATAATTTACTAAAAATTTAGTTTTAATCCCAGCATCACAGATGATATCACACAATTGCTCATTTAGTTTTACAGAGAACATGTTAGAACTTTCAAAATACAAGAATGGGTCTTGAATCCAATTGAATTCACTGTATCCCTCTGGGAAGCAACTTTCAATCTGGTTATCGAGAGTTAAAAATCAGAGATGGTAAAAAGCAATGGTAGAGCATGAATAACAAAAATGTGCAGTTTAGACTATGTCCAAAACAGTTTGAATTGTCTACAATTTGTTCAAATTGTCTACGGCACTGATCGATTAGCGGTTCTTCTTCTTCTGATAGTATTCTCCTTTCACTTTGGTAATTGCCGCTTTTTGTGGAGTCCGTTGTTTAAATATTAACTTAGTTATGCTAATTATAATTTTTGAAAGAAATAGAAGTCAAAATTATTAAATTCCAGTTTTTATTTAACAAATTATTAATAGATCGATATTAAATCGATTTTTCAACAGTTGGTATCCACTCGTATCTCAGGGCGATTGATTATTTCTTACATAAAGTATTAATATTAAATTTCAGGTTCTTTTAACGGTCATATTATATAGTCAGAGAAAGGCTAAGTTTAGGAAAGTATAGCACTTACAATTAATAGCTTAAGAATTAAAAATACACACGTTCCGTCTTTATATTCAGTATTATCGTTTTTATGTGTTTAAATTAATTAATTCACTTTTCCGGTTCAATATTAGTTAATTCATTAGTTGTAATTGTTTATTGCACTGAATTTAATTCAGTTTTAAGTTTTTCAAAATTTGCGATTTTTTACTTTGAATAGGCTAGGTTGATGAAAGCCATTTTTCCTTTCTTCGATATACGTTAATATTTGAGCTAGAGCTCGTCTCATGTGTACTCGACAAAGTCTAACAATCAACTGTTTTTACTTCCTTCTTCATCCGAAACGTCTTAGCCAAGTTAATATTAAAAATACATTGTTCTAAATTTTTAGCATTTCCGCTACATAACTGATTTTTACATTATACTACTGAATACATTTTTATTATTATTTAACTTAATTAAATATTAAATACATAATCTCTTTCTTTAGTTCATTATGCTTGATTTTATACCAAATAATATATTTTTACAAAGTTTTTTATCTAAAAATGCCATATTTACTGTATTTCTAACTGTAGACCTTAAAATTTTACTTCCTGTCCTCTTACAAGGTTTGCCATTTGTATCATGTTATAATTATGATTGTACAAAATCTCAGATTGAAATAACATGTTTATTTTCCATTAATTCCTTGTGATCTTATTAATTAGTTATCCTTTTCAAATATTATTCTTTAATTTGGGAGTCCCCCCTTGGATTTTTCAGTTATTACATTTGCATTTTTTTTAATAATCTTTCATACCTTTTTCTAATATCTTTCTAAAGTATAGTTTCATTTATAATATACTGTGTTTGATTTACCTTATACAAATTTCATCAGTTTAACTAGTTTACTAGACTTATTTATCAATTACAATGTTGTTGTTTTTTACCATTTGGCCTAGATTTTATCTGTTTTTACATACAAAGTTTTTGGATAATACAGCTTGTCAGCTTGTTTATACCCCTTCTGACCTTCTATTCTAATACAATATTAATGAAAATTACCTTACTTAACTGCTTGAATATTTTGCATTGATAACAAGTATTAACTCCTAACAAATATTTTATAACAAAAATTAGTATTCAAACTCAGACATTTCAGCCTTGAGTTCATTGAACTTAACATAAACAAAACACATATGTCCTTTCTTTTTTAACTTATTTCTTAAAGTTAATTTTATGCAGTCTTAGCTGTTTTTATTTTATATTGGGGATGTACCCCTGGTCACTCCACTTATTTATTACCTGCTCTTATTCTATCCATTCCATTTTATAAAATGTTGTCAGATAAAGAGTGGCACTTTCTTGAAACATTTGTAGTCTATTTTATCATAATATTCTACAAAATATTATTTCTGTAATTGGTATATAAACTTTAAAGTTGTCTAAAGGCACAAATTTACTTAGTTTAAGCATTTAAAACACTGACATTTGAAGCTTATTTATTATAATAAGATAACTTGAACTGGTCCTCTGTTATTCTTGGATCTTATCTCTAAATAATTTTTATAGTATTCCAAGATCAAGAATCTTGTTTATAGAGGATTATGAAGGTTTGTTTTTTCCATTATAAAATAACTTTCGTGGGTGCACTTTTACTTATACCTCTAAACACTTTTGTCTACATATACTTCACATTATTTTCTTTTTTGGGTGTTATACTTTCATTAGTTATATTTCTTTAGGGGGTTTTATTCCTTTATTACTAGTTTACTTTTGGGTATTTCCCTACTTTATCTTGTTCTTCCATGTGGTTTCTTCCGTTTCAGTCCTTTTATTTTGGATGTCGGTTTGTTCTAGGTTTTTCCTTACTTTAACTTATTCTCCTACTTTGTTTCTTCGATAAAAAATAGTTTTATTAGGTATGTTGGTTTGTTCTAGGTTTTGCCTTAATTAATACTATCCTATCTTGTTTCTTCAAAATTAGTCCTTATATTTGGGGTGTCGGTTTGTTCTAGGTTTTGCCTTACTTACTCCTATCCTACCTGTGTATTTCCTTACTTTACTTTTAGTTTTTTGGTTTATTTTTTATTACTCATAGGTGTTGCTTAGTTGTTTATAATATCTTTTATTTCTTCAAATTATGATTGCATTTTCTCTGGTACTTATTTGTTTTTATTTGGATTTTTCCTTGATTTCATTTTATTTTATTTTTATTTATGATCATTTTTCATTCATTATAATGTGGATAATCTGTCATGCTACAGATTGCTCTCCTCCAGAAGTGATTAGTTCAGACCATACCTTGAGTGTGTCTGAAATAATTGCTTATGATGTTTGTTAGATATTATATTTCTTGTCTTCCTTCCCATTTCTACCTTTGCTCCTTCACACTTGAGCTTACATTTGTATTATATATTTTTTTTTCTTAAATTGATTTTTCTTAATAGTTATTGTTATCTGAGGTTTATTATTATTTATTTTTATTTTTTCCTAATCTTGGTGTTGTATCCTTGGGATATTCATTCCCTAACATCCCCTAACACGTGAGCTGGGGCAGTTCAGAGAGGCACTTGTGGCTACATATACTCCGCTGGCCATACTACATTACTCATTGAGATCAGAGGCAATTCATCTCTGCTCAAAATATAATAATACTGCTGGAATTATCTACAGATAGTCATTAATAAAAATTAGATAAGAATAGTCTCTTATACGACTATTAAAATAAAACATCCTTGGGTACCTCACTTCGTATTTGCTCAGATTTGTTAATATTTCTCTCTCAGTTATTTTTCTTTCAGTTGTTCTTCTTAATTGTCAGCTCCGCTGATATATTTATTCTCATCATGGTTCGAAGCTCTTTTAATATATTTATTTTACTCATGGTTGGAAAGTCCGTTGATATAATTATCACTAGTTATTAGGTAATCCTTTTCATCTGAATTCTCTTTAACTCTCTTACAGTTAGTACAAACTTCTGGTTATTGGTAGCATATATGTTATTATAAATTTTTTTTTCTTAGTTCTTATGAATTGTTCCTTTGGATTCTTGTTATGACAATTATTCATTGAATTGTTTTTATTATAATTGACATTCAAATTATGATCATAGTTATATTATATATTTTTTTTCTTTAATTTCTTCAAAAATTATGTCGCTCTTTTTTTTCATCCAAATTAATTCCTTAATTATATTATTTATGTGGTCATTGCTTCTCTTTGTATTGCGTAAAGGTTTTATTATTTTCATTCCAAAATAAGTTTATTCATTTTATTTGTATCAGTTGTCCTTATAGTTTTTTTGAGTTTGGTAATTCAATAATTACTCAATAATAAATGCTGTTAATTGTGGTAAGTTGATCTGACTTTGTAGTGGTTATTTTAAATTCAAATTCTTCAATTCCAAATTAATTCTCATAAATGATTAGTTGTAAGCTGGTCTTACTTTGTTTCTGAATTAATTGTTTTGATTTAATTCTTCAAAATTCCATTTCTTTACTTCCAAAATTAAAGTTCATAAATCATATTTTCTGTAAGTTGTTCTTACTTTCTCTTTAGAATTTATAATAATTCTAAATTCCATTTCTTTATTTCCAATTTAATTTTTATAAATAATTTGGTGTAAGGTGATCTTACTTCCTTTTAGAATTTTGTGTTTAATTATTCAAAATTCTATTTCTTTCTTCTTATTTCCAAATTATTTCTTTCAAATTATTTATGTAAGTTAGTCTCACTTTGTTTTTAAAATTTTTCTGTTTATTATTAAATCAAAATTCCATTTTTTCCTTCAAAAATTGAAGTTCATAAATAATTGGTAGTAAGTTGTTCTTACTTTGTTTTTAGAATTTTTTTTTTATTAATTCAAAAATTCTATTCCTTCCTTCCAAAATTAAAGTTCATAAATAATTAGTCGTAAGTTATTACTTTCTTTTTGAATTTCGTTGTTTAGACTATTGAGGCTAGTGTCGTCTTCCTCCAATAGTTCGTTTCGGATATTCTTTAGGTAGTTACAATTAATGATCGTAATATTATTAGATTTAGTTGCTCTTTGCAACTCTTGTTGATACCCAGGAGATAGGAGCAGTGAAGGGTCGTGATAATTCATCGCTGCCTCCTCCCGTTTAAATTCTCATTTTCATTGTTGTTACTGTTAGTGCCGACCGAGGCGTCAGTGGGGAAACCTTGAGTGGGTTCCTGCTGCTCCGTATAATGATCAAAAGGTTGTTCTCGGTTTGTTTGTCGTTCTGGATCATCTAAACTGGTACTTCGCCTTGGTTGACTATACCTTGGACTATCACGTTCTCCGGTTCTCCGCCGATCATCATAGTCGTGGAAACTGTTACGGCGCTGGTGGGTGTATCTTCGTTGACTGTTGTCTTCGGCCCTTATGAAATTTACTCTGGGTCGGGAAAACCTATTGTTATTGTTTTGTTGTTAACCTCTATTATTATTATAATACAGTTCGGTATTATTTTGATTGTGGTTTCTCTGTCTATTATTATTCGGGTTTTGGTAATAATTATTTTGATTACCTTGGTAGTGGTTATTATTCCCAATTGGGTTTTGGTTATTAGGAACGTTATTATTATTATTGTGGTTGTTATTATTATAATTGGAATTGTTACGGTTCCCTTGGTAGCCATTGCAGTTATGGTTATTACCGTTATTGGGGTACTGACTATTTCTGATTTCCGGCCGATCATTCCTCCTTCTGCTTTGCCGATAGTAATCTTCATTCTCATATTTCTTCAACAATTCGGTCATCGCTTGTATCGTCTTTATCTGGCTACCCCTCCTCGCTCTTATTACGTCTTCATCGTAATGGTATGATAGCTTGTTTACAAGGCATTCTTCTGGTATGGCCGGTTTTAAATGCTTCGCCAGACATACTTTTCCGAGGAAGTAGGCGGTCATAGTGTTACCTACTTGTGTATTGTATCGGCCATGACAGATGTTGTCCCGTATTAAGTTCTGGGTTGTTTTCGACCAGTACTTAGCTTTGAAGAGGTTTTTGAATTGCTGGTAGTCCGCGATCTCACTACGGTTCGCCATCCACCAATTGTCCGTCATCTCACGGAATGATTCGTCCAACAGTTCTCGGTTGTTAATCCACGTATTTCCCCTGTTTGGCAAAGTATTCCTCGATTCGGGCCAAGAACTCCATCGGCTTCCTTTTATATTGGCGGAAATTCAGCCATTCCCTGTTCTCGTTCATTGGAATACCCGTAATGTTGGCGGGTCGGTTTCTAATTACTTCCACCTCTTCCTGGCTCTGCCGTACCTGACCGGTGATATTCGTCATCGCTACTTCTATTCCGTCGCACCTTTCCGTAACTTGGTTACGTACCTTCCCTAGTTCTTCTTGTGTTTCCTTTCGGTTTTCTTCCAACTTGGTCTTATTGTGTTCTTTGATATTGGTTATTTTGGTGTTTACCACTTCCTTGAATTCCTGTACTTCCCGCTCGGTCTGGCTACATCTTTCGTCAACTTCCCTGATCTGTTGTTTTATTACTATGGTTTCTTCTTCTATTTTCTTGTTTGTGTATTCCTTATTATCGTTGGTTTCCTTGCTCAACTCTTCTTTTAGCAACTCTATCCTTTCGTCTAACTTGTCCAAATTTTCCTGGTTAACCTCCCTTAATTCTTCTCTTAATAGTTGGTTATCCTCTTTCAATTCTTCCAACTTCTCCTCCATTTTCTTGTTATTTTCCCTTAACTCTTCCTTCAACTGTTGGTTGTCACTTTCCATCTTCCTACTATTCTCCCTTAACTCTTCCCTTAACTGTTGGTTGTCATCTTCCATCTTCTTACTGTTTTCCTCCATCTTCTTACTGTTTTCTTCAATTCTCTTGTTCGTATTCTCAATTTTAATACACAATTCTTCCTTTGTGGATTGGTTGTCCTTTTTCGATTCCTTTCTGTTCTCCTTTATTTCTCTACTCAATTCTACCTTCGTGGATTTGATTTGTCGGAGGAAAATTTCCATCATTTTGTCCAACTTTGTATCTTCTGTTGTTTGGGATCTCTCTAGCTCTTTCTCCTGGAGATTGACCTCCCCTGTTTGCGTGGCTATCTCAGGTTGTTCCTCTGGTGGTGCGAGTTGTTTAGGTTCCACTGGGGGTAATAAAATTTCCACGTCTTCCACCGGCGTCGCCTCCTTGTCTTCCATATTAATTTCCCTTTCGGTCTTTGCCGCCCGTTTCTTCGATGTTGCTCGACGTTGCATTTTTCTTATTCCTCTCACTTGATAACCGCTGCCAAGCTTAAATTAGGAATTGGGAAAATTATAGCGGCCAATCAATCACTAATTAAAGCCCTTCGGTTGGACGCCAATTTTGTAACAAAATGTAAAATTTGCGTTTGTTTACAAAATAAGAAAAAATTTGTTAGTTTTTTGAAAATATTTTTTTTCTAGAATTGTTTTTGTTGATTTTATTATTTAGTAATTAATTTTTGTAATTGTTTAGTGTAAAAGTTTAAATCCCTTATTACTGTTTTTGTCAATTATATCACCTTTTGGTAACTAGAATGAAGTTCTGCGTTAATCAGATTGTCTACGGCACTGATCGATTTGCGGTTCTTCTTCTTCTGATAGTATTCTCCCTTTACTTTGGTAATTGCCGCTTTTCGTGGAGTCCGTTGTTTAAATATTAACTTAAGTTATGCTAATTATAATTTTTGAAAGAAATAGAAGTCAAAATTATGAAATTCCAGTTTTTATTTAACAAATTATTAATAGATCGATATTAAATCGATTTTTCAACAGTTGGTATCGACTCGTATCTCAGGGCGATCGATTATTTCTTACATAAAGTATTAATATTAAATTTCAGGTTCTTTTAACGGTCATATTATATAGTCAGAGAAAGGCTAAGTTTAGGAAAGTATAACGCTTACAATTAATAGCTTAAGAATTAAAAATACAAAGATTCATTCAAGATATATAATGTTTATTAAAATAAAATTTCGAACCATTTGATGTTGACGACGAAACTAGCTGTGGTATACTTTGAATTGTGGGAGTTAAAGATGGCTGCTTCAGGACTGCATATGTTAAAATGACGACTTCACTACAGAATTCTCTTCAAATAAATGTAGTTTTTCCAAGTTTCCTCGTCTCAGCAGTAGTGATATTTCCTTCTGGTGTTAGTGGAGTTGTCCTTGTTCAGTTTTCTGGGATTCACCTCGTTGATTTGTGTTGTATAATGTTTGTAGTGCACTTTAGTCAATAAGGTCGAAAATGGCACGTTCCGTCTTTATATTCAGTATTATCGTTTTTATGTGTTTAAATTAATTAATTCACTTTTCCGGTTCAATATTAGTTAATTCATTAGTTGTAATTGTTTATTGCACTGAATTTAATTCAGTTTTAAAGTTTTTCAAAATTTGCGATTTTTTACTTTGAATAGGCTAGGTTGATGAAAGCCATTTTTTTCTTCCTTCAATATACGTTAATATTTGAGCTAGAGCTCGTCTCATGTGTACTCGACAAAGTCTAACAATCAACTGTTTTTACTTCCTTCTTCATCCGAAACGTCTTAGCCAAGTTAATATTAAAAATACATTGTTCTAAATTTTTAGCATTTCCGTTACATAACTGATTTTTACATTATACTACTGAATACATTTTTATTATTATTTAACTTTATTAAATATTAAATACATAATCTCTTTCTTTAGTTCATTATGCTTGATTTGATACCAAATAAGATATTTTTACAAAGTTTTTATCTAAAAATGCCATATTTACTGTATTCTAACTGTAGACCTTAAAATTTTACGTCCTGTCCTCTTACAAGGTTTGCCATTTGTATCATGTTATAATTATGATTGTACAAAATCTCAGATTGAAATAACATGTTTATTTTCCATTAATTCCTTGTAATCTTATTAATTAGTTATCATTTTTAAATATTATTCTTTAATTTGGGACTCCCCCCTTGGATTTTTCAGTTATTACATTTGCATTTTTTCCAATAATCTTTCATACCTTTTTCTAATATCTTTCTAAAATATAGCTTCATTTATAATATACTGTGTTTGATTTACCTTATACAATTTTCATCAGTTTAACTAGTTTACTAGACTTATTTATCAATTATAATGTTGTTGTTTTTTACCATTTGGCCTAGATTTTATCTGTTTTTACATACAAAGTTTTTGGATAATACAGCTTGTCAGCTTGTTTATACCCCTTCTGACCTTCTATTCTAATACAATATTAATGAAAATTACCTTACTTAACTGCTTGAACATTTAGCATTGATAACAAGTATTAACTACTAACACATTTTTTATAACAAAAATTAGTATTCAAACTCAGACATTTCAGCCTTGAGTTCATTGAACTTAACATAAACAAAACACATATGTCCTTTCTTTTTTAACTTATTTCTTAAAGTTAATTTTATGCAGTCTTAGCTGTTTTTATTTTATATTGGGGATGTACCCCTGGTCACTCCACTTATTTATTACCTGCTCTTATTCTATCCATTCCATTTTATAAAATGTTGTCAGATAAAGAGTGGCACTTTCTTAAAACATTTGTAGTCTATTTTATCATAATATTCTACAAAATATTATTTCTGTAATTGGTATATAAACTTTAAAGTTGTCTAAAGGCACAAATTTACTTAGTTTAAGCATTTAAAACACTGACATTTGAAGTTTATTTATTATAATAAGATAACTTGCACTGGTCCTCTGTTATTCTTGGATCTTATCTCTAAATAATTTTTATAGTATTCCAAGATCAAGAATCTTGTTTATAGAGGATTATGAAGGTTTGTTTTTTCCATTATAAAATAACTTTCGTGGGTGCACTTTTACTTATACCTCTAAACACTTTTGTCTACATATACTTCACATTATTTACTTTTTTGGGTGTTATACTTTCATTAGTTATATTTCTTTAGGGGGTTTTATTCCTTTATTACTAGTTTACTTTTGGGTATTTCCCTACTTTATCTTGTTCTTCCATGTGGTTTCTTCCGTTTCAGTCCTTTTATTTTGGATGTCGGTTTGTTCTAGGTTTTTCCTTACTTTAACTTATTCTCCTACTTTGTTTCTTCGATAAAAAATAGTTTTATTAGGTATGTTGGTTTGTTCAAGGTTTGCCTTAATTAATACTATCCTATCTTGTTTCTTCAAAATTAGTCCTTATATTTGGGGTGTCGGTTTGTTCTAGGTTTTGCCTTACTTACTCCTATCCTACCTGTGTATTTCCTTACTTTACTTTTAGTTTTTTGGTTTATTTTTTATTACTCATAGGTGTTGCTTAGTTGTTTTTAATATCTTTTATTTCTTCAAATTATGATTGCATTTTCTCTGGTACTTATTTGTTTTTATTTGGATTTTTCCTTGATTTCATTTTATTTTATTTTTATTTATGATCATTTTTCATTCATTATAATGTGGATAATCTGTCATGCTACAGATTGCTCTCCTCCAGAAGTGATTAGTTCAGACCATACCTTGAGTGTGTCTGAAATAATTGCTTATGATGTTTGTTAGATATTATATTTCTTGTCTTCCTTCCCATTCCTATCTTTGCTTCTTCACACTTGAGCTTACATTTGTATTATATATTTTTTTTTCTTAAATTGATTTTCCTTAATAGTTATTGTTATCTGAGGTTTATTATTATTTATTTTTATTTTTTCCTAATCTTGGTGTTGTATCCTTGGGATATTCATTCCCTAACATTCCCTAACACGTGAGCTGGGGCAGTTCAGAGAGGCACTTGTGGCTACATATACTCCGCTGGCCATACTACATTACTCATTGAGATCAGAGGCAATTCAACTCTGCTCAAAATATAATAATACTGCTGGAATTATCTACAGATAGTCATTAATAAAAATTAGATAAGAATAGTCTCTTATACGACTGTTAAAATAAAACATCCTTGGGTACCTCACTTTGTATTTGCTCAGATTTGTTAATATTTCTCTCTCAGTTATTTTTCTTTCAGTTGTTCTTCTTAATTGTCAGCTCCGCTGATATATTTATTCTCATCATGGTTCGAAGCTCTTTTAATATATTTATTTTACTCATGGTTGGAAAGTCCGTTGATATAATTATCACTAGTTATTAGGTAATCCTTTTCATCTGAATTCTCTTTAACTCTCTTACAGTTAGTACAAACTTCTGGTTATTGGTAGCATATATGTTATTATAAATTTTTTTTTCTTAGTTCTTATGAATTGTTCCTTTGGATTCTTGTTATGACAATTATTCATTGAATTGTTTTTATTATAATTGACATTCAAATTATGATCATAGTTATTATATATTTTTTTTTCTTTAATTTCTTCAAAAATTATGTCGCTCTTTTTTTTCATCCAAATTAATTCCTTAATTATATTATTTATGTGGTCATTGCTTCTCTTTGTATTGCGTAAAGGTTTTATTATTTTCATTCCAAAATAAGTTTATTCATTTTATTTGTATCAGTTGTCCTTATAGTTTTTTTGAGTTTGGTAATTCAATAATTACTCAATAATAAATGCTGTTAATTTTGGTAAGTTGATCTGACTTTGTAGTGGTTATTTTAAATTCAAATTCTTCAATTCCAAATTAATTCTCATAAATGATTAGTTGTAAGCTGGTCTTACTTTGTTTCTGAATTAATTTTTTTGATTTAATTCTTCAGAATTCCTATTCTTTACTTCCAAAATTAAAGTTCATAAATCATATTTTCTGTAAGTTGTTCTTACTTTCTCTTTAGAATTTATAATAATTCTAAATTCCATTTCTTTATTTCCAATTTAATTTTTATAAATAATTTGTTGTAAGGTGATCTTACTTCCTTTTAGAATTTTGTGTTTAATTATTCAAAATTCTATTTCTTTCTTCTTATTTCCAAATTATTTCTTTCAAATTATTTATGTAAGTTAGTCTCACTTTGTTTTTAAAATTTTTCTGTTTATTATTAAATCAAAATTCCATTTTTTCCTTCCAAAATTGAAGTTCATAAATAATTGGTAGTAAGTTGTTCTTACTTTGTTTTTAGAATTTTTTTTTTATTAATTCAAAAATTCTATTCCTTCCTTCCAAAATTAAAGTTCATAAATAATTAGTCGTAAGTTATTACTTTCTTTTTGAATTTCGTTGTTTAGACTATTGAGGCTAGTGTCGTCCTCCTCCAATAGTTCGTTTCGGATATTCTTTAGGTAGTTAGAATTAATGATCGTAATATTATTAGATTTAGTTGCTCTTTGCAACTCTTGTTGATACCCAGGAGATAGGAGCAGTGAAGGGTCGTGATAATTCATCACTGCCTCCTCCCGTTTAAATTCTCATTTTCATTGTTGTTACTGTTAGTGCCGACCGAGGCGTCAGTGGGGAAACCTTGAGTAGGTTCCTGCTGCTCCGTATAATGATCAAAAGGTTGTTCTCGGTTTGTTTGTCGTTCTGGATCATCTAAACTGGTACTTCGCCTTGGTTGACTATACCTTGGACTATCACGTTCTCCGGTTCTCCGCCGATCATCATAGTCGTGGAAACTGTTACGGCGCTGGTGGGTGTATCTTCGTTGACTGTTGTCTTCGGCCCTTATGAAATTTACTCTGGGTAGGGAAAACCTATTGTTATTATTGTTATTGTATTGTTGTTAACCTCTATTATTATTATAATACAGTTCGGTATTATTTTGATTGGGGTTTCTCTGTCTATTATTATTCGGGTTTTGGTAATAATTATTTTAATTACCTTGGTAGTGGTTATTATTCCCAATTGGGTTTTGGTTATTAGGAACGTTATTATTATTATTGTGGTTGTTATTATTATAATTGGAATTGTTACGGTTCCCTTGGTAGCCATTGCAGTTATGGTTATTACCGTTATTGGGGTACTGACTATTTCTGATTTCCGGCCGATCATTCCTCCTTCTGCTTTGCCGATAGTAATCTTCATTCTCATATTTCTTCAACAATTCGGTCATCGCTTGTATCGTCTTTATCTGGCTACCCCTCCTCGCTCTTATTACGTCTTCATCGTAATGGTATGATAGCTTGTTTACAAGGCATTCTTCTGGTATGGCCGGTTCCAAATGCTTCGCCAGACATACTTTTCCGAGGAAGTAGGCGGTCATAGTGTTACCTACTTGTGTATTGTATCGGCCATGACAGATGTTGTCCCGTATTAAGTTCTGGGTTGTTTCCGACCAGTACTTAGCTTTGAAGAGGTTTTTCAATTGCTGGTAGTCCGCGATCTCACTACGGTTCGCCATTCACCAATTGTCCGTCATCTCACGGAATGATTCGTCCAACAGTTCTCGGTTGTTAATCCCCGTATTTCCCCTATGTTTGGCAAAGTATTCCTCGATTCGGGCCAAGAACTCCATCGGCTTCCTTTTATATTGGCAGAAATTCAGCCATTCCCTATTCTCGTTCATTGGAATACCCTAACGTTGGCGGGTCGGTTTCTAATTACTTCATCTCTTCCTGGCTATGCCGTACCTGACCGGTGATATTCGTCATCGCTACTTCTATTCCGTCGCACTTTTCCGTAACTTGGTTACGTACCTTCCCTAGTTCTTCTTGTGTTTCCTTTCGGTTTTCTTCCAACTTGGTCGTATTGTGTTCTTTGATATTGGTTATTTTGGTGTTTACCACTTCCTTGAATTCCTGTACTTCCCGCTCGGTCTGGCTACATCTTTCGTCAACTTCCCTGATCTGTTGTTTTATTACTATGGTTTCTTCTTCTATTTTCTTGTTTGTGTATTCCTTATTATCGTTGGCTTCCTTGCTCAACTCTTCTTTTAGCAACTCTATCCTTTCGTCTAACTTGTCCAAATTTTCCTGGTTAACCTCCCTTAATTCTTCTCTTAATAGTTGGTTATCCTCTTTCAATTCTTCCAACTTCTCCTCCATTTTCTTGTTATTTTCCCTTAACTCTTCCTTCAACTGTTGGTTGTCACTTTCCATCTTCCTACTATTCTCCCTTAACTCTTCCCTTAACTGTTGGTTGTCATCTTCCATCTTCTTACTGTTTTCCTCCATCTTCTTACTGTTTTCTTCAATTCTCTTGTTCGTATTCTCAATTTTAATACACAATTCTTCCTTTGTGGATTGGTTGTCCTTTTTCGATTCCTTTCTGTTCTCCTTTATTTCTCTACTCAATTCTTCCTTCGTGGATCTGATTTGTCGGAGGAAAATTTCCATCATTTTGTCCAACTTTGTATCTTCTGTTGTTTGGGATCTCTCTAGCTCTTTCTCCTGGAGATTGACCTCCCCTGTTTGCGTGGCTATCTCAGGTTGTTCCTCTGGTGGTGCGAGTTGTTTAGGTTCCACTGGGGGTAATAAAATTTCCACGTCTTCCACCGGCGTCGCCTCCTTGTCTTCCATATTAATTTCCCTTTCGGTCTTTGCCGCCCGTTTCTTCGATGTTGCTCGACGTTGCATTTTTCTTATTCCTCTCACTTGATAACCGCTGCCAAGCTTAAATTAGGAATTGGGAAAATTATAGCGGCCAATCAATCACTAATTAAAGCCCTTCAGTTGGACGCCAATTTTGTAACAAAATGTAAAATTTGCGTTTGTTTACAAAATAAGAAAAAATTTGTTTGTTTTTTGAAAATATTTTTTTTCTAGAATTGTTTTTGTTGATTTTATTATTTAGTAATTAATTTTTGTAATTGTTTAGTGTAAAAGTTTAAATCCCTTATTACTGTTTTTGTCAATTATATCACCTTTTGGTAACTAGAATGAAGTTCTGCGTTAATCAGATTGTCTACGGCACTGATCGATTAGCGGTTCTTCTTCTTCTGATAGTATTCTCCCTTTACTTTGGTAATTGCCGCTTTTCGTGGAGTCCGTTGTTTAAATATTAACTTAAGTTATGCTAATTATAATTTTTGAAAGAAATAGAAGTCAAAATTATGAAATTCCAGTTTTTATTTAACAAATTATTAATAGATCGATATTAAATCGATTTTTCAACAGTTGGTATCGACTCGTATCTCAAAGCGATCGATTATTTCTTACATAAAGTATTAATATTAAATTTCAGGTTCTTTTAACGGTCATATTATATAGTCAGAGAAAGGCTAAGTTTAGGAAAGTATAACGCTTACAATTAATAGCTTAAGAATTAAAAATACAAAGATTCATTCAAGATATATAATGTTTATTAAAATAAAATTTCGAACCATTTGATGTTGACGACGAAACTAGCTGTGGCATACTTTGAATTGTGGGAGTTAAAGATGGCTGCTTCAGGACTGCATATGTTAAAATGACGACTTCACTACAGAATTCTCTTCAAATAAAAGTAGTTTTTCCAAGTTTCCTCGTCTCAGCAGTAGTGGTATTTCCTTCTGGTGTTAGTGGAGTTGTCCTTGTTCAGTGTTCTGGGATTCACCTCGTTGATTTGTGTTGTATAATGTTTGTAGTGCACGTTAGTCAATAAGGTCGAAAATGGCACGTTCCGTCTTTATATTCAGTATTATCGTTTTTATGTGTTTAAATTAATTAATTCACTTTTCCGGTTCAATATTAGTTAATTCATTAGTTGTAATTGTTTATTGCACTGAATTTAATTCAGTTTTAAAGTTTTTCAAAATTTGCGATTTTTTACTTTGAATAGGCTAGGTTGATGAAAGCCATTTTTTTCTTCCTTCAATATACGTTAATATTTGAGCTAGAGCTCGTCTCATGTGTACTCGACAAAGTCTAACAATCAACTGTTTTTACTTCCTTCTTCATCCGAAACGTCTTAGCCAAGTTAATATTAAAAATACATTGTTCTAAATTATTAGCATTTCCGTTACATAACTGATTTTTACATTATACTACTGAATACATTTTTATTATTATTTAACTTTATTAAATATTAAATACATAATCTCTTTCTTTAGTTCATTATGCTTGATTTGATACCAAATAAGATATTTTTACAAAGTTTTTATCTAAAAATGCCATATTTACTGTATTCTAACTGTAGACCTTAAAATTTTACGTCCTGTCCTCTTACAAGGTTTGCCATTTGTATCATGTAATAATTATGATTGTACAAAATCTCAGATTGAAATAACATGTTTATTTTCTATTAATTCCTTGTAATCTTATTAATTAGTTATCCTTTTTAAATATTATTCTTTAATTTGGGACTCCCCCCTTGGATTTTTCAGTTATTACATTTGCATTTTTTCCAATAATCTTTCATACCTTTTTCTAATATCTTTCTAAAATATAGCTTCATTTATAATATACTGTGTTTGATTTACCTTATACAATTTTCATCAGTTTAACTAGTTTACTAGACTTATTTATCAATTATAATGTTGTTGTTTTTTACCATTTGGCCTAGATTTTATCTGTTTTTACATACAAAGTTTTTGGATAATACAGCTTGTCAGCTTGTTTATACCCCTTCTGACCTTCTATTCTAATACAATATTAATGAAAATTACCTTACTTAACTGCTTGAACATTTAGCATTGATAACAAGTATTAACTACTAACACATTTTTTATAACAAAAATTAGTATTCAATCTCAGACATTTCAGCCTTGAGTTCATTGAACTTAACATAAACAAAACACATATGTCCTTTCTTTTTTAACTTATTTCTTAAATTTAATTTTATGCAGTCTTAGCTGTTTTTATTTTATATTGGGGATGTACCCCTGGTCACTCCAATTATTTATTACCTGCTCTTATTCTATCTATTCCATTTTATAAAATGTTGTCAGATAAAGAGTGGCACTTTCTTAAAACATTTGTAGTCTATTTTTATCATAATATTCTACAAAATATTATTTCTGTAATTGGTATATAAACTTTAAAGTTGTGTAAAGGCACAAATTTACTTAGTTTAAGCATTTAAATCACTGACATTTGAAGTTTATTTATTATAATAAGATAACTTGCACTGGTCCTCTGTTATTCTTGGATCTTATCTCTAAATAATTTTTATAGTATTCCAAGATCAAGAATCTTGTTTATAGAGGATTATGAAGGTTTGTTTTTTCCATTATAAAATAACTTTCGTGGGTGCACTTTTACTTATACCTCTAAACACTTTTGTCTACATATACTTCACATTATTTTCTTTTTTGGGTGTTATACTTTCATTAGTTATATTTCTTTAGGGGGTTTTATTCCTTTATTACTAGTTTACTTTTGGGTATTTCCCTACTTTATCTTGTTCTTCCATGTGGTTTCTTCCGTTTCAGTCCTTTTATTTTGGATGTCGGTTTGTTCTAGGTTTTTCCTTACTTTAACTTATTCTCCTACTTTATTTCTTCGATAAAAAATAGTTTTATTAGTTATGTCGGTTTGTTCTATGTTTTGCCTTACTTATTACTATCCTATTTTGTTTCTTCAAAATTAGTCCTTATATTTGGGGTGTCGGTTTGTTCTACGTTTTGCCTTACTTACTTCTATCCTACCTGTGTATTTCCTTACTTTACTTTTAGTTTTTTGGTTTATTTTTCATTACTCATAGGTTTTGCTTAGTTGTTTTTAATTTATTTTTATTTCTTCAAATTATGGTTGCATTTTCTGTGGTACTTATTTGTTTTTATTTGGATTTTTCCTTGATTTCATTTTATTTTTATTTATGATCATTTTTCATTCATTATAATGTGGATAATCTGTCATGCTACAATATATATATATATATATATATATATATATATATATATAATATAACGCGACCTCGTTATCTATCAATCTACTTTCTATATATAATGATAGAACAAATCTTACTTACCCGTGACTTTTTCTTTACCTTGGTGCCAGAACAAATCCCAGATACACATGACACGGATTCAGCTTAGCTCAGATCACAGAGACACACTATCTCAGGATTCGTTCAGTGAGTGTGGAATTTAAGGGGAATCGTTACAAATAACTCTTAAAATTTGTTGAAGTTTGGTTAATTAACGATTCTGTTATTGTATTACTTTCTTTAAAAGCTAAGTTAATGACTTATTGCTTACCTAAATATTATTGTTTAATGAGTGTGTTTGAAAAGTGAAGATTAAAACGTCCAAACGACCAATTGCTCTTATCTGGTTTATTTAGGGATTTTATATCTCCCAAACCAGAGCTAAAGAACGGGTCTGCAATAATTTGCACGTTCAATACTACACCTCACTCTCCATTCAACACTCCTATATTACTTTATATATAATCTTAATAATTAATTATCTTGTAGGTACATCCTCTTCGTTCACTTTTTTAAATATTATATATAATATAAACTTTCGCTATGAACTTACTTCGGTTATTATTTCCCAAACGTTTCAACGTGTTGTACGTCTTCTTCAGTGGGAGTAAATACTGAATGTCTTCACAGAGTAACGGTTATGGACTATAGGTGTGTGTGGTGGGGGTTGATGGTGGGAGGGGAATGGCGTTGGGATTCAAATTGTGTGTTTGGATCAGTGTGTCGAAAATTATGTGTGACCTATAATGTAATTGTTCATTTAATAAGTTGTTTGGTTGTAGATATCACACACTACAACCAAACAACATATTAAATGAACAATTACATTATAGGTCACACATACTTTTCGACACACTGATCCAAACACAGAATTTGAATTCCAGCGCCATTACCCTACCACCATCAACCCCCACCACACACACATATAGTCCATAACCGTTACTCTGTGAAGACATTCAGTATTTACTCCCACTGAAGAAGTCGTACAACACGTTGAAACTTTTGGGAAATAATAACCAAAGTAAGTTCATAGTGAAAGCTTATATTATATATAATATTTAATAATTAAATACAAAATTTGAATTTATATAGTGTCTTTTTTAAAAAATGTTTATTGATTTAATTATTTAGTTTGTTATTTATGTTCATTGATCAATGAATAAATTTCTTATCTGATTGATGCGTCGACCGTAGATAGTAATCAGTAGAGATACTCCTTTTGATGTTTCGGCTCAGAAGAAATGATGTTGACCAATAACGTTGACTGATGATCCTGGACAATTACAGATGCTGTAGCTACTATGGTGCACAGGTCACTTCACTGTTACTTAATTATTTATTAATTAATTATTGAATTAATTAATTTGCTATTACGTAGCGAGCTTATTTATTGAACTTTACTAGTTCCTCTACTACTGCGGACCACTTCGCGAACTGTTTATTTAAATAGTTACTTTGCGTTGTTTGTGCAATTTAGCTCGTATTTAACACACGTCTTGCTTATTTAATGCCCGAACGAAGAGTGCTCAATTCCCTCATTCTGAGTTGGCGTCTCCTCTAAATACAGGACTCTGATTGGTTGTTTCAAATAAATCATGCGTTTTCCACTTGAAACAATATCGAACAAGTCGGTCAAACGCTCCTTAACAAGTTTGAGATGGTAGAGAATTACTGGCTAATTTCATACTTCCTCCGTTTGCAAATCGTTTGATTACAGGTATTTGCAAACGTGATTTCAAAGATCCGACCACAAAATATTATTGCTTTGGTCTTTCTTTGTATGTGTGTGTGAAAACACCTAATTCGTACCTAGCCTAATTCTCTAGTTATATCTCTTGGCGTTCTTATTCTGTATAACTTCTTTAAATGTTAATTATATTAGTTGATATTTTGGCTACTTATAGAGTTTTAATTGCTGAACACTATGCTGGTTTCAGAATTGCCGTATATTTATTAGTTTTGAAGATATTGCAGTTTTAATACATAAAATTAATTGAATAAAATTTCATGTCTGTGCCCGCATCAGTAGTAGCAGTGGCGATGTTAGACAGAGATGGCTGCGATTATTCCCTCTCTCTCTTTCTTACGCCGCTAGACTAGCACAGTTTGACACTTTCATATAACGATCTGCTAGGTCGACTATATGAATCGCTATATATACCCCCACTCGGTATACAAAAAAAAAATTGATTATTTAAGAAATACATAAATTTTTTTTCTCTTCTTGTATACTTTTACACTAATTAAAATTTGCACATACAAAATTTCGCACTTTTTTTTTAAATTTGCACTTTTGGTTTTTCTTGCATAAGATTTGTACTAATACAATTTTGCTTACTTCTACCTTATAACTAATTATTACAATATGTTACTTAACCTAACATGGCATACACATATTAGATATTTATATGAACATTAATACTTTAATCACAATTTTGACTTAATGGACGTCAATAATCAAACAACAATACTGACATTCATTCATATACTTCTTATTAATATTGACATTGATTCAAAGACATTTATAAAATTTTATTTGACCACGTTTGATTCACATACCTCATTGGCTCAAACTATTGTTTCCTTATTTCTCTATATTTTGTCTGTATTTCCTCAAACTATCCCCATGGTACTTTCCTATAATTTTGTTTTTTTCAACGTCTTTTAATATGTATGTGTACCTTGCAACCTGCTCTTCTATTCTATAAGGTCCTACGAATTACGGGAAGAACTTGGCCGTGGTATTATCTATGGCAGAGGATACAGGATTTGCTTTCACTAGCACTTCCTCTCCTTCCACAAACCTTACCAACTTGTGGGTGCGATTATATCGTTCTATCCTCTTGTGGCCTTCTCTCTGTATTGTTTCTCCTACTATGCTGGTTTTTACCTCATATGGAATAGGTAGATTGTAGTTGGGTGGACTTTTTATGGTTTTGGTCCATACGTGTACTGGTTCTTTGTTGAGAAATAATTCTGAAGGTGTGTACCCCGTTGTTTCATTACATGTATTATTAATACACTCAGAAATAAAACTCAAACAATCTACCCATGCAGAATGGTTTTGATGGCACAATACCCTGAAATATCTACCTAATTCTCTATTTATTCGCTCAGCTAAATTCGGTTGAGGGTGACGTATTGATGTAAGAATTGGTTTTATATTGAGTTCCTCCAAGGTTTCTCTCCATAGGTTATGGGTGAACTGTTTTCCTTGGTCGGACAATATTTTCCTAGGTTTACCATACTGTGGGATGTAGAACTTTGTTAACGCTCTAAGTGTTGCTTTTGTCGTGGCTCTTTGGACTGGGTATAGTTTGACAAATTTAGAAAAGAAATCTACTGTTACTAGAATGTGCTTCACCCCTCCTTTTGCTTTTGGTAGAGGCCCGTAGTAATCCTTAGCTAATAACTCTCCTTTCTCTTTTGCTTGGATTGTTTGCATTCCTACTCTGGTCGATAAGTTCGGGTGTTTACACTTCTGGCACAGGTCACAAGTAGACAATAATCTTTTCATGCGTTTTGCTAACCCCTTTCCAATGAAGCTTTCTGTTAAGGCTCGATGGCATTTCTTAAATCCAGCGTGGCCCAATGACAAGTGGCATTCCACTTGTACGAGCATTAATAGACACCGGCAGTGAGGTAACCTGTGTCAGCTCAAAGTTTGTAGAAAATAATAGTCAGTTGCGTAATTGTCCCAGACTACCCGTAAAAAATTCCTCCATCATACAGCTTGGTAATAATAATTTCCACCTATGGGAACATAGCTTATATAGCTTACCGTCATATATGGAAAATCCTGGTTTGGTGTTGGTAACCGCACTTCTCCAAGCTACACTAATCCTAGGGTCTCCTTGTTGATGGGTCCCTATTTCCTTAAGTCGTCTAACTACTTCAGGTTTTGATACATGCTTTATCACGTAAATACCTATATCAGTGCTACCACTTTTACTGTTAACTGTATCCATGTTGTTTTCTGATGGTGGATTTCCACTAAGTACATCTGCTACCAAGTTGTCTTTCGCTTTACAATATTGTATTTCAAACTGGTTCTCTTGTATAGCCACGATCCAACGAGTCAGACGAGCACATAGCAATTTACACTTTAATAAAAATACTAACGCCTTATTGTCGGTGATTATAGTAAGTTTAGCACCCAGAATATAACTTCTATTACCTAAGGCACTGTCTAAACACCTTACCATTGCAGCTAAGCTGGTGCTCAGGCTAAAAGGTACCACTTTAAATTGGTAGCACTTGTTTTTATACAAAAATGCCGTATACTGTCTATCACATTTGCGGATTGGAATTTGCCAAAATCCTGATGTTAAGTCCAGTTTGGTCATGTACTTAACTCCATTACATTTTTGGAACAATTCTTCCACACTCCTTGCGTAATCAGGTACTAATAAAGAATTTAATTTCCTGGCATCAAGGCATAAGCGGATACTCCCGTTCGGCTTGGTGACAACTACTAAAGGGTTAATATAGGGACTTCTTGCCCTCTCTATAACACCATTCGTTAACATCTGTTGGACCTCTTTTTCCACTTCTTCTCTATAGTGTAAAAGGATTGGATAAGTCCTTTGCACAAATGATGCGTTTTCAGTAAGTGTTAACTGATGATCATAGAACTTAGCTCTTCCAGGCTCTGTTCTAAAAACATCCCTATACTCACAGACGAGTTATTGAATTTGGTTCTGTTGCTCGTTGTTGAACTCAGTCCCGTTGTTGATTTCTGGAGTATCATCAATACAGTGCTGGTCACTCCTAACGTCAACTACCGGTTTCTCTCTATACCCTTTTATGACATTTACCGACTTCCAATGCTTAAATTCTTTAATGTTTACATTGATTTTCTTTGTATCAATTTCTTGATGGTATTTCTTTTGAAATTTATTTCTGCCTTCCATTCAAGTAACGTATCTACCCCAATAATACAATATTGAACGAGTTTCGGGACTATAAGAGCTACAATTTGGGTTTGGGTACCATTTATATTGACAGGTAAATAAATTTGTTCAGTGAGCTTTTGCATTTTGGCTCCAGTGGCTCCCTGTACATTACAATTTTTTACGGGTAGTCTGGGACAATTACGCAACTGACTATTATTTTCTACAAACTTTGAGCTGACACAGGTTACCTCACTGCCGGTGTCTATTAATGCTCGTACAAGTAGATTACTGATTTTACAAATTATTTCCGGACATTCAGGATAATGGCTTCTACTCACTTCTTGCTCTTCTTTTAACAAGAACTCCCTATCGCTCACTTATTTTATATTATTTGTTACTTTCTTTTTACCTGTTTTCGTGGGGTGTTTCACTGCAGGCAATGGTAGATTTAGTTTTGTTTCTTTTCTACCTGCAGTGGCTTCCCGTTTCCCGTATTCGTTTTACTAGTAGACGCTTGTGGCTCGGTAGATGTTATGGCTGTTTTACATACCTTAAACCCTTTATTTGGTGGATTTTCAACACTCCTACTTCTACCCTTCTCTTCCAGTTCCTACAGATTTTGGGGTTTGTTACCCGGATATGGGGTAAACCTTTTTTCTTTTGGGCGTTCATTGTCTTTTCTTTTCGTTAGGTAGAAAGTTGGTTCCTGATGATCGCCTCTAGAGTGGTTACTCAGCTGATTATTTACACGCTTCAGGTCCCTCTCTAGGTCTTGACATTCATCCACAACCATTATAAACTTTTCTAGAGTACCCACTCCTCTAGTAGTGGTTGCTACTCTAGTGCGTTCCGAGAAATGTCGCGCTAGCTTATACACTAGGTCTCTCTCCCCTATTGGTGGTGTTAAATGCTTTACTTGTGCCATTACGTTTAGCACATAGTTGGTGGTTGTCATATTCATGGACGGGTGATAACTACCAAATTCCAGATGATCACGCACCCTTCTTGAATCTGTACGTTCCAGTATTGAGCAAAGAATTTCTCTCTAAAGTCGGCGTAGGTTTGGACTCTGTCTGAGATGACTTTCCACCACGTACCTGCCCAATTCTTGAGAAATCGGCCTAACATGTCCTTCTTGTCCTCGTCGTCCAACATTGGGTTTACGCGAGTTACATAAGCCTCAAACAGCCTTACAAATTCCACAGGATTCTCATGTGGGTTTCTTGAGAATACAAGGTTTCCCGGTTCTTCCTTATAGCTGCCACACCTCACGACTTTGGTTTGCTGTGACTTCATTGCCTTAGTCAGATCTTCCCGCATTACCTTTAATTGCTGTTCTACATTTTGATGCACTTCGTCTCGGTCAGCCTTTCTCTCTACTTTTTTTCTTAAATTCCTTAATATTTTCACCCATTTGGGTGCACTCTACCCTAGTACTTTGGATTTATTCTTTATTTAGAAGCGTTTGTGTTTTTAACTCAGCAGTTACTTCGCTGAATTGTTGGTTAATAAGGGTTACTTTCTGTTCTAACCGTTCATGAAATTCGTTTCTAAATTTATTTAGTTTTTCGTCTTGGCTGCGAAAATTAGTATTTACTTGTTTCTTAAATTCCTCTATGGTAGTTTTAACCTCTTCGGTATCCTTATCAAACTTAAGATTACTTTCATCTATTTTACTAGCTAAATGAGTTCTTCATCTATTTTAAATGTAGTTTCTTTACTACTTTGTTCTATGTGACTAGTTAAATTCTCATTTATTTGTTTCATTTCGCTAGACAAGTATTTATTAGTTTGCTCGATTTTCTTATTAACATCATTTATTAATTTTTTATTACTTTCTTCTAAAATTTAATTATTTTCATCTATTTTATTATTGGTACTATCTATTTTTCTATTTAATTGACTATTTGTTTTTTCAATTTCACTAAATAATTGATTCTTATTTTCATCTATTTTAGTGGTCAACTGCTTAATCATCTGTTCAATTGCTGCCATATCTACTGCTTGTGATTTAGCCATTTTTTATTGTTATTATTATTTAACAAAATTTATTTTAATATTTAACCCTTCAACAGTTATTTGTAACCTTAAATTCCACTTCGTTTCAAATTAAATATTATTACAATTCAAACTAGTCACTTGGGTTAATAGTTGCACACCAAATTTATATATAACTTATTTATTTATACATAAATTTGTGAGTTTAATCGTGCCCATTAAGTTACGGCGCCAAATTTTATATAACACCTTCTCTTTATATATTGTATTTGTCAATTTACATATGCCTCTTATTTGCGGCGACAAATTATATAAAGACTTTTTCCACTATCAATCTACTTTCTATAAATATAATGATAGAAAATGTTACTTACCCGTGTCTTTTTTTCTTTACCTGGGCGCCAGAACAAATCCCAGATACAAATGACACGGATTCAGCTTAGCTCAGAGCATAGAGACACACTATCTCAGGATTCGTTCAGTGAGTGTGGAATTCAAGGGGAATCGTTACAAATAACACTTTAAAATTTGTTGAAGTTTGTTTAATTAACGATTGAATGTTATTTTATTAATGTTCTTTCAAAGCTAAGTTAAGGACTTGTTGCTACCCTAACTCTTATTATTAATGAGTGTGCGTGAAAAGTGAAGATTAAAACGTCCAAACGACCAATTGTTCTTATCTGGTTTAATTAGGAAAATTTATATCTCCCAAACCAGTGCTAAAGAACGGGTCTGCAATAATTTTCACGTTCAATACTACACCTCACTCTCCATTCAACACTCCTATATTACGTTTTTACTAATCTTAATGTTTAAATACAAATTATGAATTTACTTGGTGTCTTTTGAAATTGTTTATTGATTTATTATTTATTTTGTTACTTATTTCATCGATCAATGAATATATTTCTTACTGATTGATGCGTCGACCGTAGATAGGAATCCGTAGAGATCCTCCTTTTGATGGTTCGGCTCAGAAGAAATTGTTGTTGACCAATATCGTTGACCGATGACCCTGGCCGCTTACAGATGCTGTAGCTACTCTGGTGCACAGGTCACTTCACAATTAATTAATTATTTAATTAATGTTTTATTAATTATTTAATTAATTAATGAGTTTTTACACAGCGAGAGTATTTATTAATGAACTTGACTAGTTCCTCTGCTACTGCGGACCACTTCTCGAACGGTTATTTAAATAAAACTGTGCGTGGTTTGCGAAATTGAGCTCGTATCTAACACACGTCTGGCCTATTTAATGTTCGAACAAAGAGTGCTTGATTCCCCAAGTCTGAGTTGGCGTCTCTTCTGAATACAGCTTTGTGATTGGTTGTTCCAAATAAATCATGCGTTTTCCATTTGAAACCTTATCGAACAAGTCGACCAAACGCCCCTTAACAGGTTTGAGATGGTAGAGAATTACTGGCTAATTCATACTTCCTCCGTTTGCAAATCGTTTGATTATGGGTATTTGCAAACGTGATTTCACAGATCTGACCACAGAATATTACTGCTTAGGTCTTTCTCTGTAAGTGTATGAAAAAACCAAATTCGTACTTAGCCTAATTCTCTAGTTATTTCTCTTGGTGTTCTTCTTCTGTATAACTTCTGTAACTGTTAATTATATTGGTTGATATTTTGGCTACTTATAGAGTTTTAATTGCTGAACACTATGCAGGTTTCAGAATTGCTGCATATTTATTAGTTTTGAAGATATTGCAGTTTTAACTAATAAAAATAATTGAATAAAATTCATGTCTGTGCCGGCAACATTCGTAGCAGTGGCGATGTTAGACAGAGATAGCTGTGATTATACCCTCTCTCTTGCTTACGCCGCTATACTCGCACAGTATGACACTTTCATACAACGATCCGATGGGTCGGCTTTATGAATCGTTATAATATAACAATGATGAACAATCAAGACAACTATATATATTATATATATAGTTGTCTTGATTGTTCATTATATATATAATATATATAGTTGTCTTGATTGTTCATCATCTTTTTTCACAGCACTACACTTTATATAATAATGAAACTTTCAACTTGTGAACTTACTTGTCTTTTCTTGTCGAACGCGTTTCGGCGTGGTGTTTGCCTTCGTTAGCTTTGAGACAGACTGCCATTAATTTGTAACGGTTTTTATTTGGAAGGTATAATGGGGGTGGTGTGTGGAGGAAGGGGATTGGCGCGGGGATCCAAATTATTGTTAGTTTTTTGTATAATTGTGTCAAAAAGTGTATGTGATTTATACTGTAATTGGTCGTTAAGTATGTTGTTTGGTTGTGTTGTGTGGTGTTTGTATATTTCATATTGTTCTGCTGTGTTAAGTTTTCGACCTTTGGGTAAGTAGTGTAATATTTCAAGATTAGTATCTATGTTCGTGTAGCTGTGGTTTTTTGTGTGTATGTGTGTGGCAAACGCGGAATGTATATTGTTGTTGGATAAAGCTTTTAGGTGTTCAGAGTAACGGGATGAAAAAGATCTTCCCGTCTGGCCTATGTAGAAACTATTGCAGTTATTACAATTTAATTTGTAAACACCTGTTTTGTTTTATTTGTCTATGTCCGTGTTTGTATCATTGATGTGTTTTTTGATGGTATTGTTAGTTCTGTGTGCTATTTTGTAGTAGTGTTTTCTGAATGTGTTGGCGAGTTTGTGTGTGTTGGAGTTATGGTATGCGAGTGTGATGTATTTATTGTGTTGTGTGTTGTTGGTATTTTGTGTTTTGTTGTTTTTGTTTTTGATGTGTTTGTGTAGTTTGTTTATTAAATTAGGGTTGTATCCGTTTTTCATTGCTATGTATTTGATTGTTATACTGACGAACTCAACACAATCAAATACAAATCAGATACTAACTGAGATGCCTTTCCATTGTGTTTCCTTTTGCTCCAAAAAAAATATTTTGTTGTGGTGTTGATAATGTCTTTATTCTTTAAAATTTTGTGTAAGGGAGATTGCAATATTTTTAACTGAACTGTAGTATTTCATTGTCTCAATTTTTGTCATTTTTTGTGCTACTGTAAAGTGTTCACTTTTTATTTACACTTAAGTCATGTCGTTTTTATTTTACATTTTTACACATTCTATCAAGCTACTGTAAAGCTACAGTAAAGTATACAATTTTATTTATAAAAAAATTATCAAACCAAGCACTTGTCTGTAATGAACAGAACACTGTGTAATACCTGAAATATATGAAAGTTTTATTTAAGGTTATTGCTGGCTCTCAATTCCTACCTTCCAGTATTTGCGTATCATCCGTCAGAACACTGAATAACTCACAGGATACTAAGTCATTCTTACTACTGTTCAGGTGCATTTAGCATGTACAACAGAGGCAGATTTATGCATAGGCAAAGTAGGCAACTGCCTACGGGCGGCAAATTTTGTAAAGGTCCTTATGTTGTTTTTATACCTAAGAGATGTTTCAAATGCTGCTCCATTTCATCTCAATATGATAAGAAGCTTTTAAATATATATATATATATATATTGTAAGTATTCTTTCGGCTCTTACGTTGTCTCTTACGGTCGCGGGATTCTCGTTATTTCCGGCCCAACGTTGCCGGCGTCAATTTGTAAGTAGCCCCGGTGTGTCCGCTACTGTTCAAGTCCCGCGATGTAAACCAATTTGTAAGTAAACCGATACGTACGGTCTAAATTCCCACTGTTGTATTTGTCGATTGTGTTCTATTAATTTAATTGTATAAATTCTCGGAAATATTTGGAGTTGTGGAATATATGGATGTACTCAATTAATGTTAACTTAACTATTTAATAATTATCAGTGTTAGTGTGCCTAGAACTTAAATAACTTAAGATTTATTCTACAATTTCATCCAACCCTATTATGCCTTGAAGAGAGTTCTGTCTGATTTTATATTTTTACGCTCCCTCTTTGGTGTCAGATAATTCCGCTATAAGCGCTGTAGTATCGGCTCAACGAAACTTGTAGGTTATTCGATGTTTATATTAACTATTTATTCTCTACTTATTCAGTTACTTTTGTTCCAGTTCACTAAACCATACTCCAAATAACAAGGTGTGACAAATATATAAAGGTTCTTTATTTGTTTATCAATTCACATTAACTAAGATATATTCCAATTAATATATGTTGGGACTATAGATTCAGGTATCGATTGTTCATTATTTGATCCTTTGTTTATATTTGGTTATTTATTATATTTGATTCGTATTTTATTTATTTCAGGGTGTGAAGGTTCTTGTAACTGTGGGGAAGACTAAAAATACATAATAAGAATGCAAGATTTACAAAAATTATGTGTTGTGTATTTAGTATGATTAATATAATATAACCTTACCAGTCTCTAACGAAGCAAATCACGTTGGCAGTTGATCGCTAAATTCGTTGTTCTGGTCAATTATGAAGCACAGTTTTCTTTCTTCAGTTTAATAAAAGTAATTCTTGTCCTGTCCACTTCGGAATACAGCTTCTGAATTGTTTTACGGCCCGATTGATGTTTCTTCTACACCGCCAGGATCCAAATAGGTTCTTCCTTCGGTTGAAGCAGTTAGTGCTGTTCCGTGTATTTGCAAGGTTATAATTTCTGGTGTTGTGACAATTATGAGTTGTGTTATTGTTAACTCTTTATATTTGATTAACTTTTCATCAATTCCCTTCGGACATGGGACAGTCCAAGTTTCTTCTTGTAGAATTTGGTTATTTGTTCTCGATTATTATTTCATAATATATCGTTATTTTATTAATCTGTGTTAGTGATAGATGTAAGTATTATCATTAGAATTTTATCTTCTTTATAATCGTATCTCTTGATTTCAAATATTACGATTCAATATATTCTTCTTGGGTTTTTTAAATCATCACGTTCAGTTTTTACCAAAAGCAATTCTTGTTATTTTTTAAATCAACAACATTCTTCTTAAATTTTTCCCTAGCAACCTATATTAATTTCCGCTTCCACATGTTTGACTATATAGTGTTTCTTTCATATATTTTTTTTGTCTATTCTTTGTCAATTTGCTGTCCTATCGGAATGTAAATTTACCGATAGCTGGTTTATTATTTTATACACATCTTCTACTGGTTTTTTGATATAATTCCGTTTTTTTTCCTTTTTTATTATATTTAATCCACCTTCGATATTATTTTTTACCAATCGATATTATGGCATCATGGTATTATTATAATTTGTATAAATTTTATTAAATATTATTATTAACTTAATGTTTTTTCTTCTTTCTAGCTCTTCATAGTGTATTTATTAATTATTATTAATTGATGTATCTAACCTTTAAGTTATAAGTGTTTATTTAGTATTTTTGGCTGTTAGGCCTTTTATTGTAAATTGATCTACCTGTGGTTATGTCTGTTAGGCATCTATAGTCCCTTTTATATAAATTCGTACATGCAATCAAAACTTAATTATTAACATTTGTATAAACAATTATTTTTCTACATCTAATAACAAATTTATCTTGATCTCTTGATCACATACAATAAAATTCGAACTTATGAACATTGGTTAACTGCCTCACCCTTCATTCTATGACAGTCATTGAATAACACTATTTGTTTCATTATTTTTCATGAACTCAACACATATTTGATATAACATCACATAAACTTTATCATAACATTTTTGTCATAATATAATACTTTTTTAATACAAAATTCTTATCTGTTATTATCATGAATTAAGTCATTGTTTCATTTTTCTGTTTTGTTTTTTATTAAACATATATCATTAGCTATTATTTATTTTACAGGTTCGTTTATTCTATTCAACACTACCTTGCATTCTTATTTATTTTGTCTATGACTATAATTGTCATAATTGGGTCTCTGTTCTATTATGGGATTATGTATCAATTTATTTATCAATCTGTGAATCTTCTTTTATGTAGCATAAATGCTATCATTTTTGTTGCGCTACATATGCTTCCCCTCCTAAAAAAGTTTAGTTTACCTGAATGAAGTTTAGGTCAAATAAACTTGCCTTTTTCACATGCCTTTTCTTAATTTCATTGTTAATGGTTGACGATGGTCTTCTCAATGTAACTTCATTAGACTAGTACTAGTACCTTTTTTATTTAATAACATTTCATCATTTTATTTAACATTCTTGATTCTTGATATATTTTTTTTTTCTGTACACATTATTTGTTGGTAACTGGCTACACTATTCACTGATACATTAGTTTTACATCTCTCCTATTTATAATTACTATAATTACTGCATTTTTCATTATTCTTCTGTCAACTCGCTTCTTTCTGTTTTCTTCGTCCTATTCCTTTGGAAACTGAATTTATTTTTGCAACTATTCTAATATTCCTTAAATATTTAATTTCCCTAACAATCCCTAACACATGCGTTGGTACAGTTCAGAGAGGCACTGTTTGGCTTCATACTCTGCTGCCCACACTACATCTTAATATAGTACTGCTGGAATTCATCTACAGTCAGCTATAAAATATAATAATAATCTCCTAATAATCTCTTTAATCATTTAATAATAAATATTTGGGAAAAGATTTTTTCTTTGTTGCATTTATATTTTTTCATTACTATTCTTCATATTTCGTAGTTCCATTTTAATTCCTTAAACATTTGTTAATATTGACTTTGACAGTTATCAATTGTAATCATTTTTGTTTTCATTTTTGTTGAGATTGTAATGTTAAGTATCTTCTTCGTTTTTTTTTTTTTTTTTTTTATTTTTCTGATCTCAATATTTTTTAATCAGTTGTTGTGTTTTGATCATTATAATTGTATTTCTTACTAAATATATTCCGTATACTTAATTATTCTTCCTCTTATCGTATTTCACTATTTTGGCTGTTTATTTTTTAATGAATTATGTTCATAAATACTCTTTCCTTCTTGTCTTCTTTAACATTATATTAGTTACATTCAATCGTTTACTGAGATTGTTCCATCATGTGGCAATGTAGTATGTATTTTAGGTCATATGATTTTTTTTTTCTTCTTTATTTTGGATAAGTAGGTTTGAGGTAATAACTTTTATCTTGAGGTTCATTCTTCATTATTCACACTATTTCTTTATAAACATTTAATAATAATTCTCATTTTATTGTGTAATCTTGGGGTTTGTTATTCATTATACACATTATTTCTTTATACACATAATAATAATAATTATCGTTTTCTTCTGTAATCTTGGGGTTTGTTATTCATTATACACATTATTTCTTTATACACATAATAATAATAATTATCATTTTCTTCTGTAATCTTGGGGTTTGTTATTCATTATACACATTATTTCTTTATAAACATTTAACAATAATTCTTGTTTTCTTCAAAATCGATAATACGTTGTTCTTATTGTATTTCAAAATTTAGTGGTAGTATTCAACTCAAATTACTTTTAAATTCCAAGTATTTTTCTTCAAGATTGATAATAAGTTGTCCTTACTTCATTTTAGAATTTATTCATTTATATAAATTCTTTTTCTTTTTGTTAATCCAGAAGTTGTTCAAATATAAGGTAATAAGTTGTCCTTACTTCATTTTAGAATTTATTCATTTATATTTCTTTTTGGATTTAGTAATTTTTGTTTCTTACTAAATTCGTTTTATATATAATAGTTATTTCAAATAATTTGTGTAAGTTGGTCTTAGTCTTTTAGAATTTTGCTGATATATATATGATTTCGTTATTACTATTACTGTTTACATGTTTCTGATCGTCTTCTAACAAATCTTCCCGGATATTCTTTAAATAGTGGTTATTAATTATGGTTATTTTATGATTACACTTAATTTTATTTATTAATCGTTGTTCCCCAAGATTACGGTTCAGTGACGGGTATTCATTAATTTTCACTGCCTCTATTAGTTTAAATGAGGGCTTACTCCCTCTTCTCTATTTTCATTCTGATTACTGTGTTGGTTTTGTACTGTTTCCGTGCGATCCTCCGTATTATGTTCTGCTATCCTATAATTTCCATCATGTGGGTAGTTGTCTTCATGCCGAGATTGGTCATAATGGTTGTCATATCGGTGACTCCTTGGGTAGTATCGTCGCTGATTACCTTGAGGTCTGGAGTAAATATAATTGACGTTATGTCTATAATTATTGGGTCGTCTGTCCCCATCTCCTCTATTATTGCGACTATCACGATAATTGTAATTGTTATTGCCGCGATAATTATAGTTTCTGGAATTATTATTCGTGTTTTCATTTTGTGTTCTATTAGTATTAACGTTATGCGCAGGTCGATTGCGATCGTTATTATGAGAATTGGCTGGTGGCGCGTTATTATCATACTTCTGATATTTATGATTTAGCATTCTATTTCTTTGGTATTGGTTCTCGTGCTCATAATTCTCCAAGAATTTGGCCATGGCTGGAATCGTTTTGATTTGACTACACATACGCGCATTCTTTATCCCTTCCTCGTAATGATAGGATAGTTGTATTACCAAACATTCTTCAGGAATTCGGGGCTCTAAGTTCCGCGCCATACATACTTTTCCTAAAAAGTATGAAGTAGGGGACTGGCCTACATTTGTTTCGTATCGACCGTTACTCAAATTATTCCTAATCATGTTCTGGGTCGATTCCGACCAATACTTCTCCTTAAATTGTTTTTTGAACTCAATCATGTCCAGTATATCCGGGCGCACCGCTGTCCACCAATTATCATAAGTATCTTTAAATGTTTCATCAATCATGCTTCGTATAATACTCCAGCGACTCTTTCTATTTCTTATGATCACTTCTTCCAATCTCTTTAAAAATTCCATAGGATTGCGCTTATAATTACGAAAATTAATCGATTCTCTGTTCTCATGGTTATTTGTATGACTATTTTGGCATGTCCTATCCCGCCATGAATCTACTTCCTCCTGTAATTGTAATTCACGCCTACTAATCTCTTCTATTTTATTTTTATTGGTATTGATTTGACCTTCCATATTATTTAAATTGCCATAGACCCTTTCGAGTCGTTCGCCCATGTCTGTCTGTATGTGCTTAATACCTTCCTTATTCTCTTCCCGTACCTGATGTACTTCGTTTTTAATTTGCTCACATTTTTCGACAGTTTCCTGTTGGATTTCTTCGACCAATGTTTTATTCTCAATTTTTGTGTCATTAATTTTATTCTGTAATTCCTCACGAACCTGTACTATTGTTTCGTTAGTTTTTTCTAACTCTTCATTTGTTTTGGCTATTTCTAATTGTCTTTCCTCATTATTTTGGTCCACCTTCTGGTTAATTGTCACATGAAGATTTTCAATTTTTTCATTAATCTGCCTTAAATTCTCTTCATGTATTTGTAGGATGTCTTCCTTCATTTGTTTTACACCCTCATCATTCCTATCTAACCTTTCGTGAATTTGGTTTAATCTTTCGTTCATTTGTTTTGCGGTTTCTTTATTTTCCTCATTTGTTTTCCTAAACTGTTCTCTTAAGTTTTCCTTATTTTCCTCATTCATTTGTCTATTGCTTTCCTTATTCTCTTTAATTTCCTCATTTATTTTCCTCAGACTTTCGTTAGTTAGTCTGTTCTGTTCTGCCATAAATTTCATTACTTCCTGCCAACTTGGTGCTTCTCTGGCTCCAGCTTTCTCTATTTGGTCCCCTTGGGCATCTTCTTCCACTGGTTCCCTTTCCTTGTCCGTAATCATTTCAGTTTCCGTTATTTCGTCTGTCTGTTGTTCCATTTCTTGTTCTTGTTCATCTATTTCCTTCTCCGTTTCTCCTGCCCTAATCCTTGATCTACCTCTGGTATGCATGTTTACTCTCCCACAGTTGCCTGCTCTGGTTAAGTAATGTTATTATACTTATAGTTACTTAACTTAAGCCCTACACAAGTTGAGCGCCAATTTGTAAGTATTCTTTCGGCTCTTACGTTGTCTCTTACGGTCGCGGGATTCTCGTTATTTCCGGCCCAACGTTGCCGGCGTCAATTTGTAAGTAGCCCCGGTGTGTCCGCTACTGTTCAAGTCCCGCGATGTAAACCAATTTGTAAGTAAACCGATACGTACGGTCTAAATTCCCACTGTTGTATTTGTCGATTGTGTTCTATTAATTTAATTGTATAAATTCTCGGAAATATTTGGAGTTGTGGAATATATGGATGTACTCAATTAATGTTAACTTAACTATTTAATAATTATCAGTGTTAGTGTGCCTAGAACTTAAATAACTTAAGATTTATTCTACAATTTCATCCAACCCTATTATGCCTTGAAGAGAGTTCTGTCTGATTTTATATTTTTACGCTCCCTCTTTGGTGTCAGATAATTCCGCTATAAGCGCTGTAGTATCGGCTCAACGAAACTTGTAGGTTATTCGATGTTTATATTAACTATTTATTCTCTACTTATTCAGTTACTTTTGTTCCAGTTCACTAAACCATACTCCAAATAACAAGGTGTGACAAATATATAAAGGTTCTTTATTTGTTTATCAATTCACATTAACTAAGATATATTCCAATTAATATATGTTGGGACTATAGATTCAGGTATCGATTGTTCATTATTTGATCCTTTGTTTATATTTGGTTATTTATTATATTTGATTCGTATTTTATTTATTTCAGGGTGTGAAGGTTCTTGTAACTGTGGGGAAGACTAAAAATACATAATAAGAATGCAAGATTTACAAAAATTATGTGTTGTGTATTTAGTATGATTAATATAATATAACCTTACCAGTCTCTAACGAAGCAAATCACGTTGGCAGTTGATCGCTAAATTCGTTGTTCTGGTCAATTATGAAGCACAGTTTTCTTTCTTCAGTTTAATAAAAGTAATTCTTGTCCTGTCCACTTCGGAATACAGCTTCTGAATTGTTTTACGGCCCGATTGATGTTTCTTCTACACCGCCAGGATCCAAATAGGTTCTTCCTTCGGTTGAAGCAGTTAGTGTTGTTCCGTGTATTTGCAAGGTTATAATTTCTGGTGTTGTGACAATTATGAGTTGTGTTATTGTTAACTCTTTATATTTGATTAACTTTTCATCAATTCCCTTCGGACATGGGACAGTCCAAGTTTCTTCTTGTAGAATTTGGTTATTTGTTCTCGATTATTATTTCATAATATATCGTTATTTTATTAATCTGTGTTAGTGATAGATGTAAGTATTATCATTAGAATTTTATCTTCTTTATAATCGTATCTCTTGATTTCAAATATTACGATTCAATATATTCTTCTTGGGTTTTTTAAATCATCACGTTCAGTTTTTACCAAAAGCAATTCTTGTTATTTTTTAAATCAACAACATTCTTCTTAAATTTTTCCCTAGCAACCTATATTAATTTCCGCTTCCACATGTTTGACTATATAGTGTTTCTTTCATATATTTTTTTTGTCTATTCTTTGTCAATTTGCTGTCCTATCGGAATGTAAATTTACCGATAGCTGGTTTATTATTTTATACACATCTTCTACTGGTTTTTTGATATAATTCCGTTTTTTTTCCTTTTTTATTATATTTAATCCACCTTCGATATTATTTTTTACCAATCGATATTATGGCATCATGGTATTATTATAATTTGTATAAATTTTATTAAATATTATTATTAACTTAATGTTTTTTCTTCTTTCTAGCTCTTCATAGTGTATTTATTAATTATTATTAATTGATGTATCTAACCTTTAAGTTATAAGTGTTTATTTAGTATTTTTGGCTGTTAGGCCTTTTATTGTAAATTGATCTACCTGTGGTTATGTCTGTTAGGCATCTATAGTCCCTTTTATATAAATTCGTACATGCAATCAAAACTTAATTATTAACATTTGTATAAACAATTATTTTTCTACATCTAATAACAAATTTATCTTGATCTCTTGATCACATACAATAAAATTCGAACTTATGAACATTGGTTAACTGCCTCACCCTTCATTCTATGACAGTCATTGAATAACACTATTTGTTTCATTATTTTTCATGAACTCAACACATATTTGATATAACATCACATAAACTTTATCATAACATTTTTGTCATAATATAATACTTTTTTAATACAAAATTCTTATCTGTTATTATCATGAATTAAGTCATTGTTTCATTTTTCTGTTTTGTTTTTTATTAAACATATATCATTAGCTATTATTTATTTTACAGGTTCGTTTATTCTATTCAACACTACCTTGCATTCTTATTTATTTTGTCTATGACTATAATTGTCATAATTGGGTCTCTGTTCTATTATGGGATTATGTATCAATTTATTTATCAATCTGTGAATCTTCTTTTATGTAGCATAAATGCTATCATTTTTGTTGCGCTACATATGCTTCCCCTCCTAAAAAAGTTTAGTTTACCTGAATGAAGTTTAGGTCAAATAAACTTGCCTTTTTCACATGCCTTTTCTTAATTTCATTGTTAATGGTTGACGATGGTCTTCTCAATGTAACTTCATTAGACTAGTACTAGTACCTTTTTTATTTAATAACATTTCATCATTTTATTTAACATTCTTGATTCTTGATATATTTTTTTTTTCTGTACACATTATTTGTTGGTAACTGGCTACACTATTCACTGATACATTAGTTTTACATCTCTCCTATTTATAATTACTATAATTACTGCATTTTTCATTATTCTTCTGTCAACTCGCTTCTTTCTGTTTTCTTCGTCCTATTCCTTTGGAAACTGAATTTATTTTTGCAACTATTCTAATATTCCTTAAATATTTAATTTCCCTAACAATCCCTAACACATGCGTTGGTACAGTTCAGAGAGGCACTGTTTGGCTTCATACTCTGCTGCCCACACTACATCTTAATATAGTACTGCTGGAATTCATCTACAGTCAGCTATAAAATATAATAATAATCTCCTAATAATCTCTTTAATCATTTAATAATAAATATTTGGGAAAAGATTTTTTCTTTGTTGCATTTATATTTTTTCATTACTATTCTTCATATTTCGTAGTTCCATTTTAATTCCTTAAACATTTGTTAATATTGACTTTGACAGTTATCAATTGTAATCATTTTTGTTTTCATTTTTGTTGAGATTGTAATGTTAAGTATCTTCTTCGTTTTTTTTTTTTTTTTTTTTTTTTTTCTGATCTCAATATTTTTTAATCAGTTGTTGTGTTTTGATCATTATAATTGTATTTCTTACTAAATATATTCCGTATACTTAATTATTCTTCCTCTTATCGTATTTCACTATTTTGGCTGTTTATTTTTTAATGAATTATGTTCATAAATACTCTTTCCTTCTTGTCTTCTTTAACATTATATTAGTTACATTCAATCGTTTACTGAGATTGTTCCATCATGTGGCAATGTAGTATGTATTTTAGGTCATATGATTTTTTTTTTCTTCTTTATTTTGGATAAGTAGGTTTGAGGTAATAACTTTTATCTTGAGGTTCATTCTTCATTATTCACACTATTTCTTTATAAACATTTAATAATAATTCTCATTTTATTGTGTAATCTTGGGGTTTGTTATTCATTATACACATTATTTCTTTATACACATAATAATAATAATTATCGTTTTCTTCTGTAATCTTGGGGTTTGTTATTCATTATACACATTATTTCTTTATACACATAATAATAATAATTATCATTTTCTTCTGTAATCTTGGGGTTTGTTATTCATTATACACATTATTTCTTTATAAACATTTAACAATAATTCTTGTTTTCTTCAAAATCGATAATACGTTGTTCTTATTGTATTTCAAAATTTAGTGGTAGTATTCAACTCAAATTACTTTTAAATTCCAAGTATTTTTCTTCAAGATTGATAATAAGTTGTCCTTACTTCATTTTAGAATTTATTCATTTATATAAATTCTTTTTCTTTTTGTTAATCCAGAAGTTGTTCAAATATAAGGTAATAAGTTGTCCTTACTTCATTTTAGAATTTATTCATTTATATTTCTTTTTGGATTTAGTAATTTTTGTTTCTTACTAAATTCGTTTTATATATAATAGTTATTTCAAATAATTTGTGTAAGTTGGTCTTAGTCTTTTAGAATTTTGCTGATATATATATGATTTCGTTATTACTATTACTGTTTACATGTTTCTGATCGTCTTCTAACAAATCTTCCCGGATATTCTTTAAATAGTGGTTATTAATTATGGTTATTTTATGATTACACTTAATTTTATTTATTAATCGTTGTTCCCCAAGATTACGGTTCAGTGACGGGTATTCATTAATTTTCACTGCCTCTATTAGTTTAAATGAGGGCTTACTCCCTCTTCTCTATTTTCATTCTGATTACTGTGTTGGTTTTGTACTGTTTCCGTGCGATCCTCCGTATTATGTTCTGCTATCCTATAATTTCCATCATGTGGGTAGTTGTCTTCATGCCGAGATTGGTCATAATGGTTGTCATATCGGTGACTCCTTGGGTAGTATCGTCGCTGATTACCTTGAGGTCTGGAGTAAATATAATTGACGTTATGTCTATAATTATTGGGTCGTCTGTCCCCATCTCCTCTATTATTGCGACTATCACGATAATTGTAATTGTTATTGCCGCGATAATTATAGTTTCTGGAATTATTATTCGTGTTTTCATTTTGTGTTCTATTAGTATTAACGTTATGCGCAGGTCGATTGCGATCGTTATTATGAGAATTGGCTGGTGGCGCGTTATTATCATACTTCTGATATTTATGATTTAGCATTCTATTTCTTTGGTATTGGTTCTCGTGCTCATAATTCTCCAAGAATTTGGCCATGGCTGGAATCGTTTTGATTTGACTACACATACGCGCATTCTTTATCCCTTCCTCGTAATGATAGGATAGTTGTATTACCAAACATTCTTCAGGAATTCGGGGCTCTAAGTTCCGCGCCATACATACTTTTCCTAAAAAGTATGAAGTAGGGGACTGGCCTACATTTGTTTCGTATCGACCGTTACTCAAATTATTCCTAATCATGTTCTGGGTCGATTCCGACCAATACTTCTCCTTAAATTGTTTTTTGAACTCAATCATGTCCAGTATATCCGGGCGCACCGCTGTCCACCAATTATCATAAGTATCTTTAAATGTTTCATCAATCATGCTTCGTATAATACTCCAGCGACTCTTTCTATTTCTTATGATCACTTCTTCCAATCTCTTTAAAAATTCCATAGGATTGCGCTTATAATTACGAAAATTAATCGATTCTCTGTTCTCATGGTTATTTGTATGACTATTTTGGCATGTCCTATCCCGCCATGAATCTACTTCCTCCTGTAATTGTAATTCACGCCTACTAATCTCTTCTATTTTATTTTTATTGGTATTGATTTGACCTTCCATATTATTTAAATTGCCATAGACCCTTTCGAGTCGTTCGCCCATGTCTGTCTGTATGTGCTTAATACCTTCCTTATTCTCTTCCCGTACCTGATGTACTTCGTTTTTAATTTGCTCACATTTTTCGACAGTTTCCTGTTGGATTTCTTCGACCAATGTTTTATTCTCAATTTTTGTGTCATTAATTTTATTCTGTAATTCCTCACGAACCTGTACTATTGTTTCGTTAGTTTTTTCTAACTCTTCATTTGTTTTGGCTATTTCTAATTGTCTTTCCTCATTATTTTGGTCCACCTTCTGGTTAATTGTCACATGAAGATTTTCAATTTTTTCATTAATCTGCCTCTTCATGTATTTGTAGGATGTCTTCCTTCATTTGTTTTACACCCTCATCATTCCTATCTAACCTTTCGTGAATTTGGTTTAATCTTTCGTTCATTTGTTTTGCGGTTTCTTTATTTTCCTCATTTGTTTTCCTAAACTGTTCTCTTAAGTTTTCCTTATTTTCCTCATTCATTTGTCTATTGCTTTCCTTATTCTCTTTAATTTCCTCATTTATTTTCCTCAGACTTTCGTTAGTTAGTCTGTTCTGTTCTGCCATAAATTTCATTACTTCCTGCCAACTTGGTGCTTCTCTGGCTCCAGCTTTCTCTATTTGGTCCCCTTGGGCATCTTCTTCCACTGGTTCCCTTTCCTTGTCCGTAATCATTTCAGTTTCCGTTATTTCGTCTGTCTGTTGTTCCATTTCTTGTTCTTGTTCATCTATTTCCTTCTCCGTTTCTCCTGCCCTAATCCTTGATCTACCTCTGGTATGCATGTTTACTCTCCCACAGTTGCCTGCTCTGGTTAAGTAATGTTATTATACTTATAGTTACTTAACTTAAGCCCTACACAAGTTGAGCGCCAATTTGTAAGTATTCTTTCGGCTCTTACGTTGTCTCTTACGGTCGCGGGATTCTCGTTATTTCCGGCCCAACGTTGCCGGCGTCAATTTGTAAGTAGCCCCGGTGTGTCCGCTACTGTTCAAGTCCCGCGATGTAAACCAATTTGTAAGTAAACCGATACGTACGGTCTAAATTCCCACTGTTGTATTTGTCGATTGTGTTCTATTAATTTAATTGTATAAATTCTCGGAAATATTTGGAGTTGTGGAATATATGGATGTACTCAATTAATGTTAACTTAACTATTTAATAATTATCAGTGTTAGTGTGCCTAGAACTTAAATAACTTAAGATTTATTCTACAATTTCATCCAACCCTATTATGCCTTGAAGAGAGTTCTGTCTGATTTTATATTTTTACGCTCCCTCTTTGGTGTCAGATAATTCCGCTATAAGCGCTGTAGTATCGGCTCAACGAAACTTGTAGGTTATTCGATGTTTATATTAACTATTTATTCTCTACTTATTCAGTTACTTTTGTTCCAGTTCACTAAACCATACTCCAAATAACAAGGTGTGACAAATATATAAAGGTTCTTTATTTGTTTATCAATTCACATTAACTAAGATATATTCCAATTAATATATGTTGGGACTATAGATTCAGGTATCGATTGTTCATTATTTGATCCTTTGTTTATATTTGGTTATTTATTATATTTGATTCGTATTTTATTTATTTCAGGGTGTGAAGGTTCTTGTAACTGTGGGGAAGACTAAAAATACATAATAAGAATGCAAGATTTACAAAAATTATGTGTTGTGTATTTAGTATGATTAATATAATATAACCTTACCAGTCTCTAACGAAGCAAATCACGTTGGCAGTTGATCGCTAAATTCGTTGTTCTGGTCAATTATGAAGCACAGTTTTCTTTCTTCAGTTTAATAAAAGTAATTCTTGTCCTGTCCACTTCGGAATACAGCTTCTGAATTGTTTTACGGCCCGATTGATGTTTCTTCTACACCGCCAGGATCCAAATAGGTTCTTCCTTCGGTTGAAGCAGTTAGTGTTGTTCCGTGTATTTGCAAGGTTATAATTTCTGGTGTTGTGACAATTATGAGTTGTGTTATTGTTAACTCTTTATATTTGATTAACTTTTCATCAATTCCCTTCGGACATGGGACAGTCCAAGTTTCTTCTTGTAGAATTTGGTTATTTGTTCTCGATTATTATTTCATAATATATCGTTATTTTATTAATCTGTGTTAGTGATAGATGTAAGTATTATCATTAGAATTTTATCTTCTTTATAATCGTATCTCTTGATTTCAAATATTACGATTCAATATATTCTTCTTGGGTTTTTTAAATCATCACGTTCAGTTTTTACCAAAAGCAATTCTTGTTATTTTTTAAATCAACAACATTCTTCTTAAATTTTTCCCTAGCAACCTATATTAATTTCCGCTTCCACATGTTTGACTATATAGTGTTTCTTTCATATATTTTTTTTGTCTATTCTTTGTCAATTTGCTGTCCTATCGGAATGTAAATTTACCGATAGCTGGTTTATTATTTTATACACATCTTCTACTGGTTTTTTGATATAATTCCGTTTTTTTTCCTTTTTTATTATATTTAATCCACCTTCGATATTATTTTTTACCAATCGATATTATGGCATCATGGTATTATTATAATTTGTATAAATTTTATTAAATATTATTATTAACTTAATGTTTTTTCTTCTTTCTAGCTCTTCATAGTGTATTTATTAATTATTATTAATTGATGTATCTAACCTTTAAGTTATAAGTGTTTATTTAGTATTTTTGGCTGTTAGGCCTTTTATTGTAAATTGATCTACCTGTGGTTATGTCTGTTAGGCATCTATAGTCCCTTTTATATAAATTCGTACATGCAATCAAAACTTAATTATTAACATTTGTATAAACAATTATTTTTCTACATCTAATAACAAATTTATCTTGATCTCTTGATCACATACAATAAAATTCGAACTTATGAACATTGGTTAACTGCCTCACCCTTCATTCTATGACAGTCATTGAATAACACTATTTGTTTCATTATTTTTCATGAACTCAACACATATTTGATATAACATCACATAAACTTTATCATAACATTTTTGTCATAATATAATACTTTTTTAATACAAAATTCTTATCTGTTATTATCATGAATTAAGTCATTGTTTCATTTTTCTGTTTTGTTTTTTATTAAACATATATCATTAGCTATTATTTATTTTACAGGTTCGTTTATTCTATTCAACACTACCTTGCATTCTTATTTATTTTGTCTATGACTATAATTGTCATAATTGGGTCTCTGTTCTATTATGGGATTATGTATCAATTTATTTATCAATCTGTGAATCTTCTTTTATGTAGCATAAATGCTATCATTTTTGTTGCGCTACATATGCTTCCCCTCCTAAAAAAGTTTAGTTTACCTGAATGAAGTTTAGGTCAAATAAACTTGCCTTTTTCACATGCCTTTTCTTAATTTCATTGTTAATGGTTGACGATGGTCTTCTCAATGTAACTTCATTAGACTAGTACTAGTACCTTTTTTATTTAATAACATTTCATCATTTTATTTAACATTCTTGATTCTTGATATATTTTTTTTTTCTGTACACATTATTTGTTGGTAACTGGCTACACTATTCACTGATACATTAGTTTTACATCTCTCCTATTTATAATTACTATAATTACTGCATTTTTCATTATTCTTCTGTCAACTCGCTTCTTTCTGTTTTCTTCGTCCTATTCCTTTGGAAACTGAATTTATTTTTGCAACTATTCTAATATTCCTTAAATATTTAATTTCCCTAACAATCCCTAACACATGCGTTGGTACAGTTCAGAGAGGCACTGTTTGGCTTCATACTCTGCTGCCCACACTACATCTTAATATAGTACTGCTGGAATTCATCTACAGTCAGCTATAAAATATAATAATAATCTCCTAATAATCTCTTTAATCATTTAATAATAAATATTTGGGAAAAGATTTTTTCTTTGTTGCATTTATATTTTTTCATTACTATTCTTCATATTTCGTAGTTCCATTTTAATTCCTTAAACATTTGTTAATATTGACTTTGACAGTTATCAATTGTAATCATTTTTGTTTTCATTTTTGTTGAGATTGTAATGTTAAGTATCTTCTTCGTTTTTTTTTTTTTTTTTTTTTTTCTGATCTCAATATTTTTTAATCAGTTGTTGTGTTTTGATCATTATAATTGTATTTCTTACTAAATATATTCCGTATACTTAATTATTCTTCCTCTTATCGTATTTCACTATTTTGGCTGTTTATTTTTTAATGAATTATGTTCATAAATACTCTTTCCTTCTTGTCTTCTTTAACATTATATTAGTTACATTCAATCGTTTACTGAGATTGTTCCATCATGTGGCAATGTAGTATGTATTTTAGGTCATATGATTTTTTTTTTCTTCTTTATTTTGGATAAGTAGGTTTGAGGTAATAACTTTTATCTTGAGGTTCATTCTTCATTATTCACACTATTTCTTTATAAACATTTAATAATAATTCTCATTTTATTGTGTAATCTTGGGGTTTGTTATTCATTATACACATTATTTCTTTATACACATAATAATAATAATTATCGTTTTCTTCTGTAATCTTGGGGTTTGTTATTCATTATACACATTATTTCTTTATACACATAATAATAATAATTATCATTTTCTTCTGTAATCTTGGGGTTTGTTATTCATTATACACATTATTTCTTTATAAACATTTAACAATAATTCTTGTTTTCTTCAAAATCGATAATACGTTGTTCTTATTGTATTTCAAAATTTAGTGGTAGTATTCAACTCAAATTACTTTTAAATTCCAAGTATTTTTCTTCAAGATTGATAATAAGTTGTCCTTACTTCATTTTAGAATTTATTCATTTATATAAATTCTTTTTCTTTTTGTTAATCCAGAAGTTGTTCAAATATAAGGTAATAAGTTGTCCTTACTTCATTTTAGAATTTATTCATTTATATTTCTTTTTGGATTTAGTAATTTTTGTTTCTTACTAAATTCGTTTTATATATAATAGTTATTTCAAATAATTTGTGTAAGTTGGTCTTAGTCTTTTAGAATTTTGCTGATATATATATGATTTCGTTATTACTATTACTGTTTACATGTTTCTGATCGTCTTCTAACAAATCTTCCCGGATATTCTTTAAATAGTGGTTATTAATTATGGTTATTTTATGATTACACTTAATTTTATTTATTAATCGTTGTTCCCCAAGATTACGGTTCAGTGACGGGTATTCATTAATTTTCACTGCCTCTATTAGTTTAAATGAGGGCTTACTCCCTCTTCTCTATTTTCATTCTGATTACTGTGTTGGTTTTGTACTGTTTCCGTGCGATCCTCCGTATTATGTTCTGCTATCCTATAATTTCCATCATGTGGGTAGTTGTCTTCATGCCGAGATTGGTCATAATGGTTGTCATATCGGTGACTCCTTGGGTAGTATCGTCGCTGATTACCTTGAGGTCTGGAGTAAATATAATTGACGTTATGTCTATAATTATTGGGTCGTCTGTCCCCATCTCCTCTATTATTGCGACTATCACGATAATTGTAATTGTTATTGCCGCGATAATTATAGTTTCTGGAATTATTATTCGTGTTTTCATTTTGTGTTCTATTAGTATTAACGTTATGCGCAGGTCGATTGCGATCGTTATTATGAGAATTGGCTGGTGGCGCGTTATTATCATACTTCTGATATTTATGATTTAGCATTCTATTTCTTTGGTATTGGTTCTCGTGCTCATAATTCTCCAAGAATTTGGCCATGGCTGGAATCGTTTTGATTTGACTACACATACGCGCATTCTTTATCCCTTCCTCGTAATGATAGGATAGTTGTATTACCAAACATTCTTCAGGAATTCGGGGCTCTAAGTTCCGCGCCATACATACTTTTCCTAAAAAGTATGAAGTAGGGGACTGGCCTACATTTGTTTCGTATCGACCGTTACTCAAATTATTCCTAATCATGTTCTGGGTCGATTCCGACCAATACTTCTCCTTAAATTGTTTTTTGAACTCAATCATGTCCAGTATATCCGGGCGCACCGCTGTCCACCAATTATCATAAGTATCTTTAAATGTTTCATCAATCATGCTTCGTATAATACTCCAGCGACTCTTTCTATTTCTTATGATCACTTCTTCCAATCTCTTTAAAAATTCCATAGGATTGCGCTTATAATTACGAAAATTAATCGATTCTCTGTTCTCATGGTTATTTGTATGACTATTTTGGCATGTCCTATCCCGCCATGAATCTACTTCCTCCTGTAATTGTAATTCACGCCTACTAATCTCTTCTATTTTATTTTTATTGGTATTGATTTGACCTTCCATATTATTTAAATTGCCATAGACCCTTTCGAGTCGTTCGCCCATGTCTGTCTGTATGTGCTTAATACCTTCCTTATTCTCTTCCCGTACCTGATGTACTTCGTTTTTAATTTGCTCACATTTTTCGACAGTTTCCTGTTGGATTTCTTCGACCAATGTTTTATTCTCAATTTTTGTGTCATTAATTTTATTCTGTAATTCCTCACGAACCTGTACTATTGTTTCGTTAGTTTTTTCTAACTCTTCATTTGTTTTGGCTATTTCTAATTGTCTTTCCTCATTATTTTGGTCCACCTTCTGGTTAATTGTCACATGAAGATTTTCAATTTTTTCATTAATCTGCCTTAAATTCTCTTCATGTATTTGTAGGATGTCTTCCTTCATTTGTTTTACACCCTCATCATTCCTATCTAACCTTTCGTGAATTTGGTTTAATCTTTCGTTCATTTGTTTTGCGGTTTCTTTATTTTCCTCATTTGTTTTCCTAAACTGTTCTCTTAAGTTTTCCTTATTTTCCTCATTCATTTGTCTATTGCTTTCCTTATTCTCTTTAATTTCCTCATTTATTTTCCTCAGACTTTCGTTAGTTAGTCTGTTCTGTTCTGCCATAAATTTCATTACTTCCTGCCAACTTGGTGCTTCTCTGGCTCCAGCTTTCTCTATTTGGTCCCCTTGGGCATCTTCTTCCACTGGTTCCCTTTCCTTGTCCGTAATCATTTCAGTTTCCGTTATTTCGTCTGTCTGTTGTTCCATTTCTTGTTCTTGTTCATCTATTTCCTTCTCCGTTTCTCCTGCCCTAATCCTTGATCTACCTCTGGTATGCATGTTTACTCTCCCACAGTTGCCTGCTCTGGTTAAGTAATGTTATTATACTTATAGTTACTTAACTTAAGCCCTACACAAGTTGAGCGCCAATTTGTAAGTATTCTTTCGGCTCTTACGTTGTCTCTTACGGTCGCGGGATTCTCGTTATTTCCGGCCCAACGTTGCCGGCGTCAATTTGTAAGTAGCCCCGGTGTGTCCGCTACTGTTCAAGTCCCGCGATGTAAACCAATTTGTAAGTAAACCGATACGTACGGTCTAAATTCCCACTGTTGTATTTGTCGATTGTGTTCTATTAATTTAATTGTATAAATTCTCGGAAATATTTGGAGTTGTGGAATATATGGATGTACTCAATTAATGTTAACTTAACTATTTAATAATTATCAGTGTTAGTGTGCCTAGAACTTAAATAACTTAAGATTTATTCTACAATTTCATCCAACCCTATTATGCCTTGAAGAGAGTTCTGTCTGATTTTATATTTTTACGCTCCCTCTTTGGTGTCAGATAATTCCGCTATAAGCGCTGTAGTATCGGCTCAACGAAACTTGTAGGTTATTCGATGTTTATATTAACTATTTATTCTCTACTTATTCAGTTACTTTTGTTCCAGTTCACTAAACCATACTCCAAATAACAAGGTGTGACAAATATATAAAGGTTCTTTATTTGTTTATCAATTCACATTAACTAAGATATATTCCAATTAATATATGTTGGGACTATAGATTCAGGTATCGATTGTTCATTATTTGATCCTTTGTTTATATTTGGTTATTTATTATATTTGATTCGTATTTTATTTATTTCAGGGTGTGAAGGTTCTTGTAACTGTGGGGAAGACTAAAAATACATAATAAGAATGCAAGATTTACAAAAATTATGTGTTGTGTATTTAGTATGATTAATATAATATAACCTTACCAGTCTCTAACGAAGCAAATCACGTTGGCAGTTGATCGCTAAATTCGTTGTTCTGGTCAATTATGAAGCACAGTTTTCTTTCTTCAGTTTAATAAAAGTAATTCTTGTCCTGTCCACTTCGGAATACAGCTTCTGAATTGTTTTACGGCCCGATTGATGTTTCTTCTACACCGCCAGGATCCAAATAGGTTCTTCCTTCGGTTGAAGCAGTTAGTGTTGTTCCGTGTATTTGCAAGGTTATAATTTCTGGTGTTGTGACAATTATGAGTTGTGTTATTGTTAACTCTTTATATTTGATTAACTTTTCATCAATTCCCTTCGGACATGGGACAGTCCAAGTTTCTTCTTGTAGAATTTGGTTATTTGTTCTCGATTATTATTTCATAATATATCGTTATTTTATTAATCTGTGTTAGTGATAGATGTAAGTATTATCATTAGAATTTTATCTTCTTTATAATCGTATCTCTTGATTTCAAATATTACGATTCAATATATTCTTCTTGGGTTTTTTAAATCATCACGTTCAGTTTTTACCAAAAGCAATTCTTGTTATTTTTTAAATCAACAACATTCTTCTTAAATTTTTCCCTAGCAACCTATATTAATTTCCGCTTCCACATGTTTGACTATATAGTGTTTCTTTCATATATTTTTTTTGTCTATTCTTTGTCAATTTGCTGTCCTATCGGAATGTAAATTTACCGATAGCTGGTTTATTATTTTATACACATCTTCTACTGGTTTTTTGATATAATTCCGTTTTTTTTCCTTTTTTATTATATTTAATCCACCTTCGATATTATTTTTTACCAATCGATATTATGGCATCATGGTATTATTATAATTTGTATAAATTTTATTAAATATTATTATTAACTTAATGTTTTTTCTTCTTTCTAGCTCTTCATAGTGTATTTATTAATTATTATTAATTGATGTATCTAACCTTTAAGTTATAAGTGTTTATTTAGTATTTTTGGCTGTTAGGCCTTTTATTGTAAATTGATCTACCTGTGGTTATGTCTGTTAGGCATCTATAGTCCCTTTTATATAAATTCGTACATGCAATCAAAACTTAATTATTAACATTTGTATAAACAATTATTTTTCTACATCTAATAACAAATTTATCTTGATCTCTTGATCACATACAATAAAATTCGAACTTATGAACATTGGTTAACTGCCTCACCCTTCATTCTATGACAGTCATTGAATAACACTATTTGTTTCATTATTTTTCATGAACTCAACACATATTTGATATAACATCACATAAACTTTATCATAACATTTTTGTCATAATATAATACTTTTTTAATACAAAATTCTTATCTGTTATTATCATGAATTAAGTCATTGTTTCATTTTTCTGTTTTGTTTTTTATTAAACATATATCATTAGCTATTATTTATTTTACAGGTTCGTTTATTCTATTCAACACTACCTTGCATTCTTATTTATTTTGTCTATGACTATAATTGTCATAATTGGGTCTCTGTTCTATTATGGGATTATGTATCAATTTATTTATCAATCTGTGAATCTTCTTTTATGTAGCATAAATGCTATCATTTTTGTTGCGCTACATATGCTTCCCCTCCTAAAAAAGTTTAGTTTACCTGAATGAAGTTTAGGTCAAATAAACTTGCCTTTTTCACATGCCTTTTCTTAATTTCATTGTTAATGGTTGACGATGGTCTTCTCAATGTAACTTCATTAGACTAGTACTAGTACCTTTTTTATTTAATAACATTTCATCATTTTATTTAACATTCTTGATTCTTGATATATTTTTTTTTTCTGTACACATTATTTGTTGGTAACTGGCTACACTATTCACTGATACATTAGTTTTACATCTCTCCTATTTATAATTACTATAATTACTGCATTTTTCATTATTCTTCTGTCAACTCGCTTCTTTCTGTTTTCTTCGTCCTATTCCTTTGGAAACTGAATTTATTTTTGCAACTATTCTAATATTCCTTAAATATTTAATTTCCCTAACAATCCCTAACACATGCGTTGGTACAGTTCAGAGAGGCACTGTTTGGCTTCATACTCTGCTGCCCACACTACATCTTAATATAGTACTGCTGGAATTCATCTACAGTCAGCTATAAAATATAATAATAATCTCCTAATAATCTCTTTAATCATTTAATAATAAATATTTGGGAAAAGATTTTTTCTTTGTTGCATTTATATTTTTTCATTACTATTCTTCATATTTCGTAGTTCCATTTTAATTCCTTAAACATTTGTTAATATTGACTTTGACAGTTATCAATTGTAATCATTTTTGTTGAGATTGTAATGTTAAGTATCTTCTTCATTTTTTTTTTTTTTTTTATTTATTTTTCTGATCTCAATATTTTTTAATCAGTTGTTGTGTTTTGATCATTATAATTGTATTTCTTACTAAATATATTCCGTATACTTAATTATTCTTCCTCTTATCGTATTTCACTATTTTGGCTGTTTATTTTTTAATGAATTATGTTCATAAATACTCTTTCCTTCTTGTCTTCTTTAACATTATATTAGTTACATTCAATCGTTTACTGAGATTGTTCCATCATGTGGCAATGTAGTATGTATTTTAGGTCATATGATTTTTTTTTTCTTCTTTATTTTGGATAAGTAGGTTTGAGGTAATAACTTTTATCTTGAGGTTCATTCTTCATTATTCACACTATTTCTTTATAAACATTTAATAATAATTCTCATTTTATTGTGTAATCTTGGGGTTTGTTATTCATTATACACATTATTTCTTTATACACATAATAATAATAATTATCGTTTTCTTCTGTAATCTTGGGGTTTGTTATTCATTATACACATTATTTCTTTATACACATAATAATAATAATTATCATTTTCTTCTGTAATCTTGGGGTTTGTTATTCATTATACACATTATTTCTTTATAAACATTTAACAATAATTCTTGTTTTCTTCAAAATCGATAATACGTTGTTCTTATTGTATTTCAAAATTTAGTGGTAGTATTCAACTCAAATTACTTTTAAATTCCAAGTATTTTTCTTCAAGATTGATAATAAGTTGTCCTTACTTCATTTTAGAATTTATTCATTTATATAAATTCTTTTTCTTTTTGTTAATCCAGAAGTTGTTCAAATATAAGGTAATAAGTTGTCCTTACTTCATTTTAGAATTTATTCATTTATATTTCTTTTTGGATTTAGTAATTTTTGTTTCTTACTAAATTCGTTTTATATATAATAGTTATTTCAAATAATTTGTGTAAGTTGGTCTTAGTCTTTTAGAATTTTGCTGATATATATATGATTTCGTTATTACTATTACTGTTTACATGTTTCTGATCGTCTTCTAACAAATCTTCCCGGATATTCTTTAAATAGTGGTTATTAATTATGGTTATTTTATGATTACACTTAATTTTATTTATTAATCGTTGTTCCCCAAGATTACGGTTCAGTGACGGGTATTCATTAATTTTCACTGCCTCTATTAGTTTAAATGAGGGCTTACTCCCTCTTCTCTATTTTCATTCTGATTACTGTGTTGGTTTTGTACTGTTTCCGTGCGATCCTCCGTATTATGTTCTGCTATCCTATAATTTCCATCATGTGGGTAGTTGTCTTCATGCCGAGATTGGTCATAATGGTTGTCATATCGGTGACTCCTTGGGTAGTATCGTCGCTGATTACCTTGAGGTCTGGAGTAAATATAATTGACGTTATGTCTATAATTATTGGGTCGTCTGTCCCCATCTCCTCTATTATTGCGACTATCACGATAATTGTAATTGTTATTGCCGCGATAATTATAGTTTCTGGAATTATTATTCGTGTTTTCATTTTGTGTTCTATTAGTATTAACGTTATGCGCAGGTCGATTGCGATCGTTATTATGAGAATTGGCTGGTGGCGCGTTATTATCATACTTCTGATATTTATGATTTAGCATTCTATTTCTTTGGTATTGGTTCTCGTGCTCATAATTCTCCAAGAATTTGGCCATGGCTGGAATCGTTTTGATTTGACTACACATACGCGCATTCTTTATCCCTTCCTCGTAATGATAGGATAGTTGTATTACCAAACATTCTTCAGGAATTCGGGGCTCTAAGTTCCGCGCCATACATACTTTTCCTAAAAAGTATGAAGTAGGGGACTGGCCTACATTTGTTTCGTATCGACCGTTACTCAAATTATTCCTAATCATGTTCTGGGTCGATTCCGACCAATACTTCTCCTTAAATTGTTTTTTGAACTCAATCATGTCCAGTATATCCGGGCGCACCGCTGTCCACCAATTATCATAAGTATCTTTAAATGTTTCATCAATCATGCTTCGTATAATACTCCAGCGACTCTTTCTATTTCTTATGATCACTTCTTCCAATCTCTTTAAAAATTCCATAGGATTGCGCTTATAATTACGAAAATTAATCGATTCTCTGTTCTCATGGTTATTTGTATGACTATTTTGGCATGTCCTATCCCGCCATGAATCTACTTCCTCCTGTAATTGTAATTCACGCCTACTAATCTCTTCTATTTTATTTTTATTGGTATTGATTTGACCTTCCATATTATTTAAATTGCCATAGACCCTTTCGAGTCGTTCGCCCATGTCTGTCTGTATGTGCTTAATACCTTCCTTATTCTCTTCCCGTACCTGATGTACTTCGTTTTTAATTTGCTCACATTTTTCGACAGTTTCCTGTTGGATTTCTTCGACCAATGTTTTATTCTCAATTTTTGTGTCATTAATTTTATTCTGTAATTCCTCACGAACCTGTACTATTGTTTCGTTAGTTTTTTCTAACTCTTCATTTGTTTTGGCTATTTCCAATTGTCTTTCCTCATTATTTTGGTCCACCTTCTGGTTAATTGTCACATGAAGATTTTCAATTTTTTCATTAATCTGCCTTAAATTCTCTTCATGTATTTGTAGGATGTCTTCCTTCATTTGTTTTACACCCTCATCATTCCTATCTAACCTTTCGTGAATTTGGTTTAATCTTTCGTTCATTTGTTTTGCGGTTTCTTTATTTTCCTCATTTGTTTTCCTAAACTGTTCTCTTAAGTTTTCCTTATTTTCCTCATTCATTTGTCTATTGCTTTCCTTATTCTCTTTAATTTCCTCATTTATTTTCCTCAGACTTTCGTTAGTTAGTCTGTTCTGTTCTGCCATAAATTTCATTACTTCCTGCCAACTTGGTGCTTCTCTGGCTCCAGCTTTCTCTATTTGGTCCCCTTGGGCATCTTCTTCCACTGGTTCCCTTTCCTTGTCCGTAATCATTTCAGTTTCCGTTATTTCGTCTGTCTGTTGTTCCATTTCTTGTTCTTGTTCATCTATTTCCTTCTCCGTTTCTCCTGCCCTAATCCTTGATCTACCTCTGGTATGCATGTTTACTCTCCCACAGTTGCCTGCTCTGGTTAAGTAATGTTATTATACTTATAGTTACTTAACTTAAGCCCTACACAAGTTGAGCGCCAATTTGTAAGTATTCTTTCGGCTCTTACGTTGTCTCTTACGGTCGCGGGATTCTCGTTATTTCCGGCCCAACGTTGCCGGCGTCAATTTGTAAGTAGCCCCGGTGTGTCCGCTACTGTTCAAGTCCCGCGATGTAAACCAATTTGTAAGTAAACCGATACGTACGGTCTAAATTCCCACTGTTGTATTTGTCGATTGTGTTCTATTAATTTAATTGTATAAATTCTCGGAAATATTTGGAGTTGTGGAATATATGGATGTACTCAATTAATGTTAACTTAACTATTTAATAATTATCAGTGTTAGTGTGCCTAGAACTTAAATAACTTAAGATTTATTCTACAATTTCATCCAACCCTATTATGCCTTGAAGAGAGTTCTGTCTGATTTTATATTTTTACGCTCCCTCTTTGGTGTCAGATAATTCCGCTATAAGCGCTGTAGTATCGGCTCAACGAAACTTGTAGGTTATTCGATGTTTATATTAACTATTTATTCTCTACTTATTCAGTTACTTTTGTTCCAGTTCACTAAACCATACTCCAAATAACAAGGTGTGACAAATATATAAAGGTTCTTTATTTGTTTATCAATTCACATTAACTAAGATATATTCCAATTAATATATGTTGGGACTATAGATTCAGGTATCGATTGTTCATTATTTGATCCTTTGTTTATATTTGGTTATTTATTATATTTGATTCGTATTTTATTTATTTCAGGGTGTGAAGGTTCTTGTAACTGTGGGGAAGACTAAAAATACATAATAAGAATGCAAGATTTACAAAAATTATGTGTTGTGTATTTAGTATGATTAATATAATATAACCTTACCAGTCTCTAACGAAGCAAATCACGTTGGCAGTTGATCGCTAAATTCGTTGTTCTGGTCAATTATGAAGCACAGTTTTCTTTCTTCAGTTTAATAAAAGTAATTCTTGTCCTGTCCACTTCGGAATACAGCTTCTGAATTGTTTTACGGCCCGATTGATGTTTCTTCTACACCGCCAGGATCCAAATAGGTTCTTCCTTCGGTTGAAGCAGTTAGTGTTGTTCCGTGTATTTGCAAGGTTATAATTTCTGGTGTTGTGACAATTATGAGTTGTGTTATTGTTAACTCTTTATATTTGATTAACTTTTCATCAATTCCCTTCGGACATGGGACAGTCCAAGTTTCTTCTTGTAGAATTTGGTTATTTGTTCTCGATTATTATTTCATAATATATCGTTATTTTATTAATCTGTGTTAGTGATAGATGTAAGTATTATCATTAGAATTTTATCTTCTTTATAATCGTATCTCTTGATTTCAAATATTACGATTCAATATATTCTTCTTGGGTTTTTTAAATCATCACGTTCAGTTTTTACCAAAAGCAATTCTTGTTATTTTTTAAATCAACAACATTCTTCTTAAATTTTTCCCTAGCAACCTATATTAATTTCCGCTTCCACATGTTTGACTATATAGTGTTTCTTTCATATATTTTTTTTGTCTATTCTTTGTCAATTTGCTGTCCTATCGGAATGTAAATTTACCGATAGCTGGTTTATTATTTTATACACATCTTCTACTGGTTTTTTGATATAATTCCGTTTTTTTTCCTTTTTTATTATATTTAATCCACCTTCGATATTATTTTTTACCAATCGATATTATGGCATCATGGTATTATTATAATTTGTATAAATTTTATTAAATATTATTATTAACTTAATGTTTTTTCTTCTTTCTAGCTCTTCATAGTGTATTTATTAATTATTATTAATTGATGTATCTAACCTTTAAGTTATAAGTGTTTATTTAGTATTTTTGGCTGTTAGGCCTTTTATTGTAAATTGATCTACCTGTGGTTATGTCTGTTAGGCATCTATAGTCCCTTTTATATAAATTCGTGCATGCAATCAAAACTTAATTATTAACATTTGTATAAACAATTATTTTTCTACATCTAATAACAAATTTATCTTGATCTCTTGATCACATACAATAAAATTCGAACTTATGAACATTGGTTAACTGCCTCACCCTTCATTCTATGACAGTCATTGAATAACACTATTTGTTTCATTATTTTTCATGAACTCAACACATATTTGATATAACATCACATAAACTTTATCATAACATTTTTGTCATAATATAATACTTTTTTAATACAAAATTCTTATCTGTTATTATCATGAATTAAGTCATTGTTTCATTTTTCTATTTTGTTTTTTATTAAACATATATCATTAGCTATTATTTATTTTACAGGTTCGTTTATTCTATTCAACACTACCTTGCATTCTTATTTATTTTGTCTATGACTATAATTGTCATAATTGGGTCTCTGTTCTATTATGGGATTATGTATCAATTTATTTATCAATCTGTGAATCTTCTTTTATGTAGCATAAATGCTATCATTTTTGTTGCGCTACATATGCTTCCCCTCCTAAAAAAGTTTAGTTTACCTGAATGAAGTTTAGGTCAAATAAACTTGCCTTTTTCACATGCCTTTTCTTAATTTCATTGTTAATGGTTGACGATGGTCTTCTCAATGTAACTTCATTAGACTAGTACTAGTACCTTTTTTATTTAATAACATTTCATCATTTTATTTAACATTCTTGATTCTTGATATATTTTTTTTTTCTGTACACATTATTTGTTGGTAACTGGCTACACTATTCACTGATACATTAGTTTTACATCTCTCCTATTTATAATTACTATAATTACTGCATTTTTCATTATTCTTCTGTCAACTCGCTTCTTTCTGTTTTCTTCGTCCTATTCCTTTGGAAACTGAATTTATTTTTGCAACTATTCTAATATTCCTTAAATATTTAATTTCCCTAACAATCCCTAACACATGCGTTGGTACAGTTCAGAGAGGCACTGTTTGGCTTCATACTCTGCTGCCCACACTACATCTTAATATAGTACTGCTGGAATTCATCTACAGTCAGCTATAAAATATAATAATAATCTCCTAATAATCTCTTTAATCATTTAATAATAAATATTTGGGAAAAGATTTTTTCTTTGTTGCATTTATATTTTTTCATTACTATTCTTCATATTTCGTAGTTCCATTTTAATTCCTTAAACATTTGTTAATATTGACTTTGACAGTTATCAATTGTAATCATTTTTGTTGAGATTGTAATGTTAAGTATCTTCTTCATTTTTTTTTTTTTTTTTATTTATTTTTCTGATCTCAATATTTTTTAATCAGTTGTTGTGTTTTGATCATTATAATTGTATTTCTTACTAAATATATTCCGTATACTTAATTATTCTTCCTCTTATCGTATTTCACTATTTTGGCTGTTTATTTTTTAATGAATTATGTTCATAAATACTCTTTCCTTCTTGTCTTCTTTAACATTATATTAGTTACATTCAATCGTTTACTGAGATTGTTCCATCATGTGGCAATGTAGTATGTATTTTAGGTCATATGATTTTTTTTTTCTTCTTTATTTTGGATAAGTAGGTTTGAGGTAATAACTTTTATCTTGAGGTTCATTCTTCATTATTCACACTATTTCTTTATAAACATTTAATAATAATTCTCATTTTATTGTGTAATCTTGGGGTTTGTTATTCATTATACACATTATTTCTTTATACACATAATAATAATAATTATCGTTTTCTTCTGTAATCTTGGGGTTTGTTATTCATTATACACATTATTTCTTTATACACATAATAATAATAATTATCATTTTCTTCTGTAATCTTGGGGTTTGTTATTCATTATACACATTATTTCTTTATAAACATTTAACAATAATTCTTGTTTTCTTCAAAATCGATAATACGTTGTTCTTATTGTATTTCAAAATTTAGTGGTAGTATTCAACTCAAATTACTTTTAAATTCCAAGTATTTTTCTTCAAGATTGATAATAAGTTGTCCTTACTTCATTTTAGAATTTATTCATTTATATAAATTCTTTTTCTTTTTGTTAATCCAGAAGTTGTTCAAATATAAGGTAATAAGTTGTCCTTACTTCATTTTAGAATTTATTCATTTATATTTCTTTTTGGATTTAGTAATTTTTGTTTCTTACTAAATTCGTTTTATATATAATAGTTATTTCAAATAATTTGTGTAAGTTGGTCTTAGTCTTTTAGAATTTTGCTGATATATATATGATTTCGTTATTACTATTACTGTTTACATGTTTCTGATCGTCTTCTAACAAATCTTCCCGGATATTCTTTAAATAGTGGTTATTAATTATGGTTATTTTATGATTACACTTAATTTTATTTATTAATCGTTGTACCCCAAGATTACGGTTCAGTGACGGGTATTCATTAATTTTCACTGCCTCTATTAGTTTAAATGAGGGCTTACTCCCTCTTCTCTATTTTCATTCTGATTACTGTGTTGGTTTTGTACTGTTTCCGTGCGATCCTCCGTATTATGTTCTGCTATCCTATAATTTCCATCATGTGGGTAGTTGTCTTCATGCCGAGATTGGTCATAATGGTTGTCATATCGGTGACTCCTTGGGTAGTATCGTCGCTGATTACCTTGAGGTCTGGAGTAAATATAATTGACGTTATGTCTATAATTATTGGGTCGTCTGTCCCCATCTCCTCTATTATTGCGACTATCACGATAATTGTAATTGTTATTGCCGCGATAATTATAGTTTCTGGAATTATTATTCGTGTTTTCATTTTGTGTTCTATTAGTATTAACGTTATGCGCAGGTCGATTGCGATCGTTATTATGAGAATTGGCTGGTGGCGCGTTATTATCATACTTCTGATATTTATGATTTAGCATTCTATTTCTTTGGTATTGGTTCTCGTGCTCATAATTCTCCAAGAATTTGGCCATGGCTGGAATCGTTTTGATTTGACTACACATACGCGCATTCTTTATCCCTTCCTCGTAATGATAGGATAGTTGTATTACCAAACATTCTTCAGGAATTCGGGGCTCTAAGTTCCGCGCCATACATACTTTTCCTAAAAAGTATGAAGTAGGGGACTGGCCTACATTTGTTTCGTATCGACCGTTACTCAAATTATTCCTAATCATGTTCTGGGTCGATTCCGACCAATACTTCTCCTTAAATTGTTTTTTGAACTCAGTCATGTCCAGTATATCCGGGCGCACCGCTGTCCACCAATTATCATAAGTATCTTTAAATGTTTCATCAATCATGCTTCGTATAATACTCCAGCGACTCTTTCTATTTCTTATGATCACTTCTTCCAATCTCTTTAAAAATTCCATAGGATTGCGCTTATAATTACGAAAATTAATCGATTCTCTGTTCTCATGGTTATTTGTATGACTATTTTGGCATGTCCTATCCCGCCATGAATCTACTTCCTCCTGTAATTGTAATTCACGCCTACTAATCTCTTCTATTTTATTTTTATTGGTATTGATTTGACCTTCCATATTATTTAAATTGCCATAGACCCTTTCGAGTCGTTCGCCCATGTCTGTCTGTATGTGCTTAATACCTTCCTTATTCTCTTCCCGTACCTGATGTACTTCGTTTTTAATTTGCTCACATTTTTCGACAGTTTCCTGTTGGATTTCTTCGACCAATGTTTTATTCTCAATTTTTGTGTCATTAATTTTATTCTGTAATTCCTCACGAACCTGTACTATTGTTTCGTTAGTTTTTTCTAACTCTTCATTTGTTTTGGCTATTTCTAATTGTCTTTCCTCATTATTTTGGTCCACCTTCTGGTTAATTGTCACATGAAGATTTTCAATTTTTTCATTAATCTGCCTTAAATTCTCTTCATGTATTTGTAGGATGTCTTCCTTCATTTGTTTTACACCCTCATCATTCCTATCTAACCTTTCGTGAATTTGGTTTAATCTTTCGTTCATTTGTTTTGCGGTTTCTTTATTTTCCTCATTTGTTTTCCTAAACTGTTCTCTTAAGTTTTCCTTATTTTCCTCATTCATTTGTCTATTGCTTTCCTTATTCTCTTTAATTTCCTCATTTATTTTCCTCAGACTTTCGTTAGTTAGTCTGTTCTGTTCTGCCATAAATTTCATTACTTCCTGCCAACTTGGTGCTTCTCTGGCTCCAGCTTTCTCTATTTGGTCCCCTTGGGCATCTTCTTCCACTGGTTCCCTTTCCTTGTCCGTAATCATTTCAGTTTCCGTTATTTCGTCTGTCTGTTGTTCCATTTCTTGTTCTTGTTCATCTATTTCCTTCTCCGTTTCTCCTGCCCTAATCCTTGATCTACCTCTGGTATGCATGTTTACTCTCCCACAGTTGCCTGCTCTGGTTAAGTAATGTTATTATACTTATAGTTACTTAACTTAAGCCCTACACAAGTTGAGCGCCAATTTGTAAGTATTCTTTCGGCTCTTACGTTGTCTCTTACGGTCGCGGGATTCTCGTTATTTCCGGCCCAACGTTGCCGGCGTCAATTTGTAAGTAGCCCCGGTGTGTCCGCTACTGTTCAAGTCCCGCGATGTAAACCAATTTGTAAGTAAACCGATACGTACGGTCTAAATTCCCACTGTTGTATTTGTCGATTGTGTTCTATTAATTTAATTGTATAAATTCTCGGAAATATTTGGAGTTGTGGAATATATGGATGTACTCAATTAATGTTAACTTAACTATTTAATAATTATCAGTGTTAGTGTGCCTAGAACTTAAATAACTTAAGATTTATTCTACAATTTCATCCAACCCTATTATGCCTTGAAGAGAGTTCTGTCTGATTTTATATTTTTACGCTCCCTCTTTGGTGTCAGATAATTCCGCTATAAGCGCTGTAGTATCGGCTCAACGAAACTTGTAGGTTATTCGATGTTTATATTAACTATTTATTCTCTACTTATTCAGTTACTTTTGTTCCAGTTCACTAAACCATACTCCAAATAACAAGGTGTGACAAATATATAAAGGTTCTTTATTTGTTTATCAATTCACATTAACTAAGATATATTCCAATTAATATATGTTGGGACTATAGATTCAGGTATCGATTGTTCATTATTTGATCCTTTGTTTATATTTGGTTATTTATTATATTTGATTCGTATTTTATTTATTTCAGGGTGTGAAGGTTCTTGTAACTGTGGGGAAGACTAAAAATACATAATAAGAATGCAAGATTTACAAAAATTATGTGTTGTGTATTTAGTATGATTAATATAATATAACCTTACCAGTCTCTAACGAAGCAAATCACGTTGGCAGTTGATCGCTAAATTCGTTGTTCTGGTCAATTATGAAGCACAGTTTTCTTTCTTCAGTTTAATAAAAGTAATTCTTGTCCTGTCCACTTCGGAATACAGCTTCTGAATTGTTTTACGGCCCGATTGATGTTTCTTCTACACCGCCAGGATCCAAATAGGTTCTTCCTTCGGTTGAAGCAGTTAGTGTTGTTCCGTGTATTTGCAAGGTTATAATTTCTGGTGTTGTGACAATTATGAGTTGTGTTATTGTTAACTCTTTATATTTGATTAACTTTTCATCAATTCCCTTCGGACATGGGACAGTCCAAGTTTCTTCTTGTAGAATTTGGTTATTTGTTCTCGATTATTATTTCATAATATATCGTTATTTTATTAATCTGTGTTAGTGATAGATGTAAGTATTATCATTAGAATTTTATCTTCTTTATAATCGTATCTCTTGATTTCAAATATTACGATTCAATATATTCTTCTTGGGTTTTTTAAATCATCACGTTCAGTTTTTACCAAAAGCAATTCTTGTTATTTTTTAAATCAACAACATTCTTCTTAAATTTTTCCCTAGCAACCTATATTAATTTCCGCTTCCACATGTTTGACTATATAGTGTTTCTTTCATATATTTTTTTTGTCTATTCTTTGTCAATTTGCTGTCCTATCGGAATGTAAATTTACCGATAGCTGGTTTATTATTTTATACACATCTTCTACTGGTTTTTTTATATAATTCCGTTTTTTTTCTTTTTTATTATATTTAATCCACCTTCGATATTATTTTTTACCAATCGATATTATGGCATCATGGTATTATTATAATTTGTATAAATTTTATTAAATATTATTATTAACTTAATGTTTTTTCTTCTTTCTAGCTCTTCATAGTGTATTTATTAATTATTATTAATTGATGTATCTAACCTTTAAGTTATAAGTGTTTATTTAGTATTTTTGGCTGTTAGGCCTTTTATTGTAAATTGATCTACCTGTGGTTATGTCTGTTAGGCATCTATAGTCCCTTTTATATAAATTCGTACATGCAATCAAAACTTAATTATTAACATTTGTATAAACAATTATTTTTCTACATCTAATAACAAATTTATCTTGATCTCTTGATCACATACAATAAAATTCGAACTTATGAACATTGGTTAACTGCCTCACCCTTCATTCTATGACAGTCATTGAATAACACTATTTGTTTCATTATTTTTCATGAACTCAACACATATTTGATATAACATCACATAAACTTTACCATAACATTTTTGTCATAATATAATACTTTTTTAATACAAAATTCTTATCTGTTATTATCATGAATTAAGTCATTGTTTCATTTTTCTGTTTTGTTTTTTATTAAACATATATCATTAGCTATTATTTATTTTACAGGTTCGTTTATTCTATTCAACACTACCTTGCATTCTTATTTATTTTGTCTATGACTATAATTGTCATAATTGGGTCTCTGTTCTATTATGGGATTATGTATCAATTTATTTATCAATCTGTGAATCTTCTTTTATGTAGCATAAATGCTATCATTTTTGTTGCACTACAATATATATATATATTGTTTAGTAACTAGGCTTATTACATAAACAGAATAGTTCATCATTTACTTCTGATCTATATATGAAGTAGGCCCTACATCGTTTTTTCACAATTACATTTACATACATTATATATGTGATACTTCCATTATATTAATTTTACATTTAAATTTTGAACATCCTTTACCGACTCTGTAATTTGACATGAGTGAATGTCAATAGATGCCACTAGCTGCTAGCAGACAGACTATGAGCATAGCATAATTTCATACCCAACTCTAGTGCCAATTGAGCTTTGACCTGCCGAGGAGGGAAATAAGAGGTCTACACATAGTACGTGTCCGTTAAACACCTGTTATATTTTACATAAATCATTAAATATATATGCATCAAATAAATTGATAGGCAAAAAGTGATAAGTGAAAGGATGATTATGTCAAAAGATGTGTACAGTATAATGTATTTTCATTTATTATGTTAGGGTAATATTAGTGGAATCATAATGTTCTACCACTACTGTATTAGAGTATACAAATGTAGTGATATATCTTGGCACAATACTATGTAATAAATTTGGATAAAAGGCTCACTTCAAATAGAAAGGATAGCTGGTGTGATCAGACATAACAAATTTGTATTAGTTTTTGGAGAATTTATTCCTATCAAACTGCAATAAGCATATTTTCAAACCTTTATGGATGTGTGTCATGGAATTTACAGATTGCACCAAAAGAAACAGTTAAAATATATCTTTTCAATTAAACAAAAATTGGTCTTGTAATACGAGTCAGTAATACAGCAGGAACTAATCAGTTAATTGTTATTACAAAATGCCTTATTCCTTTTTCATGATGATCAGATTTTGCTATACGCCTGCATAAATAAAAATTATTAAAATGCTTAACTCTCAACACAAAGTATTTAAACTATTTAACATGAAAAGTCCATCATGTCACACATTCTAGTAACAAGGTAAGTGTCTGGGATAGTGTTTTAGCTGAATTTATACACTAGGAGGACACTCAGCATTTAGTTTGTGTGTGAAACTCTGGTTAATCAAAGAGAATTATTTGTTTAAATTCAAATTTAGTAATACAAATCTACTACCATAAAGGCCTGGAATGCTATGCGTTAAAGAATTTTAATTAACTTTACATGGGGAAAACTGGTTTACATACATTATTTCTGAAAATAATAATCCTGAAATATAATCAGTACTTATGAAAAGTTAAGTGCAATAATTAAATAGATTCTTCAACTTGCACGTTGCAAACTTCAGGTGCTAAGCCTTTATTTATTTTTAATTTAACATCAATCTATGTTCGGCAACGTTAAAAAGAACATGTACACAGTGGCCTCTGAGAAAGTACACAGTGAGTGGAAGCTGGCTTAAATGAAGGTAAACATTTTATCTAATAATTAGTGTCCCATGTTAGAAAACATGTGCAATCTATATATATATATAAAACAAAGTCGGGTTAGTTACATCATTTATAACTCAAGAACGGCTGGACCGATTTTTATGATCTTTGATTTGTTGGATTTGTCTCCGCCCCGAATAGCAGAATAACTATTAAAACATGGGAAAAATTCACGAAAAAAAAATTATGAAGAAAATTCATTTTTTCATACATTTTGTATGGAACGGCTTTTTTGATGATATCTCGAGAACGGATTGACTGATTTCGATGAATTTTTTTTTCGTTCGTCTCGGCCTCGAGAAGTTTCCTCGCGCATTGGAAAAGTAAGAAAATCACAAAAAATTAAAATCCGTATACAACGCCATCTCTGATACATGACAGAAACAAAAAAAGGAACAAAATGAACATAGCGTTGTATGCTGGTTGACAGCTGATTCAGTTGCGCGGTCCTTTCATTGCATACCATTGAGCTAGCTGTGCAGACCAATTTTCATTCAGTTTTCGACCGTTATTACATTTGAATTCGATTCAATTAATTCTCTTCAAACGATTTTTTCTGAAATTCATCAGCGGAAAGTGATTTCAAAGAGATGAGTTCAGTTTGATGAAGTGCACATTGTGAAAGGTTATGTCGTTTGTCATTGTGCGCACATCGACAATCAATACAATCGGTAATTTTGGACTGTGTGTTTAATTTTCCAGGCGGATTCGTTCGTAATTCTGTGGAATTCTATTTTCGATCGTGATTTTCAAACAGTAAGTTGCCTTTGAAGATGTTCACTTTGTGAGGTTATCACATTTGTGATTGTGCGCGCATCGATAATTGCTTCATTATGTAATTTTGAATTGTGTGATTAATTTTCCAGTGTTATTTACAATGCCGCGAGCCAGAAGATCTAATCTTTCACAACGAAGCCGTAATGCAATTAGACTTCGGAATATTGCGAATCAATCCACTGCAGATGAACAAGAAATAGCACGAGAAGAGCGCCGCGTTAGTATGGCCCGACTTCGTGCTTCACAAACACAAGAACAAAGAGAGGAAGTACGTCAAACGGCAATGTTGGCAATGAGAAATCGTCGAGCTTATCACACAGATCAACAACGTGATAATCTTCGACGCGCAAGAAGAAATGCTTCAAGTGTTGATTTGAATCGAGTAGCGTTTCAATATGATTGCACAATTGACTACAGCTCGCATCCTTTCGTTCGAATTGGCCCAATGGAGGTTGTGTGCGACCATTGCGGTGCATTGAAGTTCGCTGCAGAAACGCCTGGATTGTGCTGTCTCAGTGGCAAGGTGAAATTGCCATTATTGCCTCCGCCACATGAGCCATTGCATTCATTGCTTCGTGGCGAAACACCAGAATCAAGACATTTTCTATCGAACACTCAAAGATACAACGGATGTTTCCAAATGACTTCATTTGGAGCAGACATTATCGAAGGACGCGGATTCAATCTAACATTCAAGGTAATTTCTGCTCTAGAGAGTAAACGTTAATTTTCTTTTGGTGTTCATAAATCAGTAATTCTGACTTCGTCTTCGACTTTACAGATCCAAGGCCAAATTCACCATCGAATTGGATCATTGCAACCGCTTGAAGACGCAGAGCATAAATTCATCCAAATTTAATTCATGGGCAATAAGGAGGAACAACTTGATCGGCGTCAAACGATCAATACGGCAATGAAAAGAGCAATTCTTCAAGATCTGCAGCAACTACTTCATGAACATCATGCATTGGTTCGGTTGTTCAAAACTGCGTTGGGTCGCATGCCAAGTGATGACTACAAAGTCGTGATCAGAGCGGATAAACGACCAGCTGGAACACACGAACGCCAATTCAACGCTCCAACAATAGATGAAGTCGCAATTGTGATTGTTGGTGAAAACTTGGAAACGCGCGATATTGTGCTTACACGTCGCGACACTGGACAACTGCTACGAATATACGAAACACACCGTTCATACGATGCATTGCAATACCCGCTGATGTTTTGGCAAGGAGACGATGGCTATCACTTCAATATCAAAATGATAAATCCACTGAGCGGTGAGTATCGATATCATAATTTTCATTTCAACATGACACTAATTTCACTGATTTCATTTCAGGTGAGGAAACTACCACGAAGGTTAGCTCGATGAATTATTACGCATATCGTTTGATGATTCGTCAAAATGCTGACAACTATTTGCTGCGATTTCGTCGATTGCTTCAGCAATATTGCGTCGACATGTACGTCAAAATCGAAACGGAGCGCATCACTTTCATTCGGTTGAACCAAGCCAAACTGCGTTCGGAGGAGTATAATCATTTACGCGATGCAATCAGCACCGAAGGAGATGCAGCTAATGTTGGTCGATTGACTATTCTACCGGCGACGTACATTGGCAGCCCGCGTCATATGCATGAATATACGCAAGATGCAATGACATATGTTCGTCATTACAGTCGTCCAGATCTATTCATCACCTTTACGTGCAATCCGAAATGGATAGAAATTGTTCAACTGCTGCTCCCCGGACAAACATCAAGTGATCGGCATGACATCACCGCACGTGTCTTCAAACAAAAAATCCGGTCGCTGATGAACTACATTGTTAAGCATCACGTCTTTGGGGATACTCGATGCATTCGATTGAATGGCAAAAACGAGGCTTGCCGCATGCACACATTCTTATTTGGTTAGTCGAAAGAATTCGACCTGACCAAGTAGATGACATCATATGTGCCGAGATTCCAGATCCCGAAACCGATCCAGACCTGCATGATGTTGTAATTACGAACATGATTCACGGACCGTGTGGCGCCATCAACCCCCAATCACCGTGCATGGTCGACGGCAAGTGTTCCAAGCGTTATCCACGAAATTTGACGGCGGAGACTATCACTGGCAACGATGGTTATCCACTGTATCGGCGTCGATCACCCGATGATAACGGTAGAACTATCACAACGAAAGTGAAAGGAAACGATTTCGTGGTCGACAACACTTGGATTGTTCCGTATTCGCCACTTCTTTCGAAAACATTCAAGGCGCATTGCAACGTGGAGTATTGCAATTCAGTGAAGTCCATCAAATACATCTGCAAATATGTTACGAAAGGCAGCGATATGGCGGTTTTTGGCGTTCAAACTCCAAATACCAACGATGAAATCACGCACTATCAAGTTGGTCGATATGTGAGCTGCAATGAGGCGATTTGGCGTATATTCTCATTCCCCATTCATGAACGTCATTTCAATGTTGTACATTTGGCGGTGCATCTGGAGAATGGTCAACGAGTTTATTTCAACGCATCATATGTTGCTCAACGTGCTGAAACACCTCCAGCGACAACATTGACAAGTTTCTTTTCGATTTGCCAAAGCGATCCGTTTGCACGAACGTTGCTCTACTCTGAGATGCCACGTTATTACACTTGGAACGCTTCATCGAAGAAATTTCAACGTCGGAAGCAAGGCGATGCGGTTCCTGATCATCCGGATGTGCGTTCTACTGATGCTCTTGGTCGCATTTACACAGTTCATCCGAAGAATGACGAATGCTTCTACTTGCGGTTGTTGCTGGTGAATGTTCGTGGGCCGACATCATTTGAATCACTTCGAACTATCAATGGTGTAGTGTGCCCAACATTTCGTGCTGCATGTCAACAGCTCAATTTGCTTGAAAACGATACTCAGTGGGACATGACAATCGCTGAAGCAATTGTTTCTGCATCTCCAAGTCAGATACGCACATTATTTGCTATCATTATTTCGACATGCTTCCCATCGAATCCACGTGAACTGTGGAACAAGTACAAGGATGACATGTCAGAAGACATTTTACATCGAATTCGTGTCAGTTCAGGGAATCCCGATCTCGATGTGAATGAGGAGATACATAACCAGGCTTTGCTTTTGATCGAAGACATGTGTTACCTCATGTGCGGCAGTGTGTTATTAAAGTTAGGAATGCCACTGCCAAATCGTGGTATGAACGACGCTTTCAGTCGAGAATTGGAACGTGAATGTGAATACGATCGAGATGCATTGAACGAATCAGTTCGAACGAATGTACCACTGTTGAACCCCCAACAGAAGGAAGTGTACGATACGTTAATGAAGGCAATTGATGATGGAAACGGTGGCTTATTTTTCCTCAATGCGTCCGGTGGAACTGGGAAGACATTCCTCATGTCTTTGATTTTGGCCACTGTTCGTGCGAGATCCGAAATTTCTGTAGCAGTTGCTTCTTCTGGGATAGCGGCCACGTTGCTAGAAGGATGCCTAACGGCTCATTCAGCGTTGAAATTGCCTTTAAACCTTCAAACGACTGAAAAACCGACATGCAACATTGCGAAACACTCAGCAATGGCCAAAGTTTTGGTAGCAAGTAAAATCATCATATGGGATGAGTGCACAATGGCGCACAAACGCGCATTGGAAGCACTCAATCGAACTATGAAAGATCTGCGCAATGACTCAAGATGTTTTGGAGGCGCAATGATTCTACTGTCTGGCGATTTCCGCCAAACACTACCAGTCATTCCAAGATCGACCGCTGCCGATGAAATAAACGCTTGCCTCAAATCATCGACTCTGTGGCGCTATGTGAAGAAACTTCAGCTGACGACAAACATGCGAGTTGCATTGCTAAACGATCCATCTGCCGAAGATTTCTCCAAGCAATTGCTGACTATCGGTAATGTCGACGAATCGAACGGATTGATTTCGTTTCCGCCGAATTTTTGCAATTTCGTCTCAACGAAGGACGAGCTCATCAACAAAGTGTTCCCGAACATCATTGCTAACCACAAAAATCACAATTGGTTGAGTGAACGAGGAATTCTCGCGGCAAAGAACAAAGATGTGGATCACTTAAACTTCACAATTCAAAATCAAATCGTTGGTCCACTGCATTCCTTAAAATCTATCGACACTGTAACAAACGAAGGAAGCAACCAACTATCCAACTGAATTTTTAAACTCATTGGATCTCACTGGCTTGCCACCGCACAATTTAAAACTGAAGGTTGGCTCGGTAGTCATCATGCTTCGAAATCTGAACCAACCAAAACTATGTAACGGAAGGCGTTTGGTGGTGAGAAAACTCATGGGCAATGTGATTCACGCGACGACACTCAAAGGAAAGTTCAAAGGCGAGGAAGTTCTCATTCCGATGATCCCAACCGATATGCCATTCGAGTTTAAACGAATACAATTTCCGATTCGTCTTGCATTCGCCATGACGATCAACAAATCACAAGGCCAATCCTTGAGTGTTTGTGGCCTGAATCTAGAAAATAAATGTTTCTCCCACGGTCAATTGTACGTAGCATGTTCACGTGACGGCAAACCATCCGCTTTGTTCGTTCTCGCACCTGACAACAAAACGAAAAATGTCGTATATCACAAGGTGCTTCAATGAAGGGAATCGACCCGAGTGCAACCCATCCAGCAAATAGTTTAACAGAAAGTAGTGCAACAATGCTACGCGAATCATTTCGATTCGCTTCAATAAAGCAAATGCCTTGCTGCCACGTGAATTGCATTCATTTCAATGTAATTAAAATACATTTCATTTTGATTTTTGTACATTTATTGAACTTAATTCATTTTGAGTACTCATTTTATCTTAATAAAAAACTGAATTTAATTCAGCTAATAAGTTAACACAACATTTATTGATTCTGAGGCGGTACGACGTTCGCCGGGTCAGCTAGTACATATTATAAAAAGAAGGATATTGTTTTTACTTCCATGTTCCATAAGGAAATGGATGGCAAAAAAAAATCGTGTTCGAGATAAGGGCTGTTTCCGATTGTACTACCCACAAAACATTAAGAAAAGTCATTTTTCGAAAGATGTCTGTGTGTGTGTGTGTGTCTTTGTGTAGAATTTTGTCTATGGCGAACGATAACTGCCGCAAATTCAAAAACTTTTTTGCATATTGTAGAGGACTTAAGGTCTGTTGATTTTGGTGAAGATCGGTTAAGGAGAAGGGGTAGTTTATCTGCATCGTTTTATGTTTTAACAAGAGTAAAGTACTCAATTTTGATAAATAAAGTATCCTGAAAAGAAGGTCATAATAATCCACTGTAGAAAGGTAGATGAAATATCTATAAATGAAAAGGGGTAGGGGGAAGTTGAAGGGGGAGGGGATAATTGTCTATAAATGAAAATGATAGGTGAAGGGGAGGGGATAATTTTTTATGATGTGTACCACGTTATCAGCAACAAAGAAGTAGTTTGTTGATAAAATTCCTTCACTGGCTGTTTGGCCGTGGTCCAATGTTTTCTGCAAAACCAGACATTTCAGAAGTGCCATCGACTGCCATCTACAGTGAAAATCGAGTGCGCTAACATGAGGTGGTATATGTTGGTGACCACAATTCTGTGGTTAAGGCTGAAGATAGAAGTAGTTTCTGTAGAAATATTTCATTTCTAAAATGATTTTAAATATAAATCTTAAAACATGGAAGTCACGTATGGTTCTCCATACCAGTATTTTAATTATTTGCATCAAATAGTATTATTGTTTAATAAATGTTCTATTCAGATCAAATTGTGTGTATGGAGTTCTGGAAAAATTAGACAGGCATAAAGTTTTGTTTGTTTATTGTAAACTGTATTATGTTTGGAAGTATCCCAAAGTAAATGTAACATTAATCATGTAAATCAATGAGGCCAGTCCAGTTTTTTAAGGCTAGGAGAATCCTTGAAATGTTTGGAGCATCACTAGGTCATGATGGATCTAATAGTTAAACTTCAGTTTGCTGTGAACAACTGGCAGATTTGAGTAGTCACTTGATAAAGGATGGTGTTGTAAAAGCAACAATTCTTTCAGAATTATTTTATAGCCCTGTCAGTCTGCAAATAACTATCATTCATTTACACCTTCAGCAGATTTAAACTTTTCTTATTCGTGTTAGCAATATACTGTATCATGTAAAACTACTAGAAGTATGGAATACAAAGACAAGTCGAGCATTATACATTTTTAGGTTAGGTACACTTTACAAAACCTTTTCATCAGATGTTCAAAAGAGCAAGCGTGTAATTGTTTTTTTTTTTTTTTATATGTCCCTTAGTAAGGTTTCTCAGCAACTGTTACTGGATGTCAAAGTTTGCTTCTAGGCTATGTTTTATAAAGTAGTGGAAACTTGCTACTTGAATTCTGTGTTCCTTTGACTCCCTAATCTTTCAGCTTTCTTAAGGGATTCGAAGATAACTCTACTAGGAATAAATCTGCATCTTAATAAAGTGCTACAGATAACTATGGATGGGTCTAATCCTAAATGGAAATTTTCAGAACAATTCAGAATACTGTGACTCTGGGAACACAAGTTGATAAAATGTAAAAAAGGGCGAAGTAACTGTGGATAAATGCAGAATCCATGGTGTTACAAGTTTTGAAAAAAGTTCACCCTGAGTTATCTTGTCCTTTCCAATCAGTAGTAGTATACCTAGAAGTTTTTCAGTGTAACGAGTTGGTTTCACCTTTTCTTAATTCTTAACCTCATATTATGAGTACAAATGTATGCCTACTTACAAGTAACTTTACTAATGAAAAATCTTTTTAAAAAAGAGACTTGTGTCCATGTTAACAGCAAAGATGACTATTACTGAAGCTCTGAGAACTGTCATATGATAATGGCATGAAAATGTATCAGAATAATCAACAACTTATTAAGGCACACTGTAAGGAGGTATCCTTTAATCATTTTGCACACATCATTCCAGAAGTCTGTTTAAAAACACTTATAATCAAACTGCTGTTTCAACAGTACTAATAATGCAGCATGGCAAAATTTAAAACATTTTTATTGGTCTGAACGTTTGCTTCAAGCTGAGTGTAACAAAAATGTTTTTAATAGGTTTATAATTTAAGATTTGAAGTATATGAAGCAATTACTAGTACCTATTCATTAGACAAGAAATTATAACTATAATTTCCATTAATTTTGTTAATGTTCTTTGCCAGTCATTATTTATTTATTTTTTACTATCAGGAAAAATACTGATGAAATTTCTGTACATGTCATTTTTGGTATCTTTCTCTCTCTCCCCCTCTCATTTTTATTTATTGAAAAAAATAAAAAACTGACACTCCTCTGTATGTGTCCACATTGCATAAAATTAAAAAAATTAATACAAGAAATTAAAAAAAAAAATTGTAAAATCTGAAAACATTTGTTCTAATACAAAATTCAAATTAAATAAAGAAAAAAAGGAATTGTGTGTGTGTGTGTGTTTTAATGTAAAATTGGGTTTCAATATAGTAAGCATACACATATTAATGTAGGTCGTTTTAACAAGAAGTGAATGGGAAAGAAAAGAAATACACAACTTCAACTTTTTTAAACTGAAAACAAGAAATTCTTTAGAGTTAGTGTAATGTATTGGTTACTGTAAGACAGGGCAGTGCTGTTAGTGTACTAACTAAGATGCATTAAATGTATAAATAAACCTAAATGGCCTAATAAGATATTCTTAGATGTAGTAATTCAGGTTAGGTCAAATTGCTCATTAGACTTTTTCTAAATTTTAAAGATGTTTAGGACCGTACATTAAAAACATTGTTTGCACATATGCGTAGGAAGTAGATGTATTAATATAATGTTACCCAACAAGATCAGGAACAAGTATGTATATTACATTGAGTAGTTAGTGGACTTAAAAAGCTGCAGCAGAAACTCCAGTTTCTATCAAACAAATACGGAGAGAATTAAAGATTTCTTGTTTGGAAATGTTATATCTGTTTTCTTCACAAGTAACTAATGGCAGGTTATGAATTGTAATCATGTTTTCTCATAATGTATGTTGTTAATGGGCTTTTTTTTAAGAGTATGAAACAACAATAAATACTGTACTTGAAAAAAGGTGTGAGGGAATTTTATTGGTACATACTAAAGTATAGAGTCCTATTTGTTTCTATTCATTAACAAAGGTCCGGGGTCTTTCACTAAATCCTGTGGCCAAATACAACTTCCGTCTCCGCATTTGTACTTTTTTCCATGTCCGATGTGTACTAGAACTGTTTTCTTCACAAGTAAATAATGCCAGGTTATGGAGGTTATGTACGACAATGTAACTTAAATAAAATTTACTATGTTAGTGTACAATAAAAGGGTGTATTTATTGGAAGTGCAGAAATTAGTTTCCATTTATCGCACATAATTACGGTACACAGACGATTTTTGGAGGTTGTGTCTACATTTAACAGTGTAACTTAACCTTTTAGATTTTTAAAATTAATTAGATTTAACAAAAATTACCTTTGTTAGTGTATATAAAATTATTGTATGGATAAAAGACTGTACATAACATTAAAGGCTGTATTTATTCGAAGTACTTCAATTAAAACCTACTTCCAATTTAGAACGTAGGCCTATAACCTATTTGCATATTTTATTGGGGTTTATTGGCACATATTTTATTAAAAGGGTGTATTTATTGGAAGTACAGAAATTAGTTTCCATTTATCGCACATAATTACTGTACAGAGACGATTTTGGGAGGTTGTGTCTACGTTTAATTATATAACTTAACCTTTTGTAACGTATTGCCGCGTTACAAATCCAGGGAACCCATCTTAACTGACGTCTGCCAATTACATGGGCTGCCTACGTTGTAACGAACTGTATTTAAAGTTAAATTAATTGAACAAATTACTCACTATAAGTATAAGAAACACGGGAAGGTATTTTACTGATTTATGCACTCATTTTCAGGTGTAACAAGACGACTTCTCTTTATTAACAACAGTTACTAAAAGATCCCATGACATCATTAATTAAACTAAAATATTTAAATGCTTTTCATAAAACTTTGGGATCAAATTGATTATGTATTCTTATACCTCGGATCCGGGTTTACTTTATGTATATTTATAGTAAAGACTTCTAATTATTTTCAGTTCATCTAGAAGCTTGCAAGACTTCTACCATTTGAAGAATGGCATTATTACTTGAAGTGATAATAAATTACTTTTACATTTAAGGCGTTACAACGTATGATAACTGAATTTTACAGTAAACTCGTAGATTGTCTCATTTTAATTTTTTAAATAAAATTAATCGTCTTTGAAAAGTCTCTTTTAGAAGTGAGTTGTGTATCAAATATGATTAACTCTCGATAGCAAGGCTATCGAGTCACCTTTACAACTGGACGTAGTAACCTCGTCCTGGGGTGTCCGTCTTGGGAATCCTTGTAGTCGGCGTCATCATCTGGGTCGTGTCTTCGGCAAGAATTAGGTCGGATGTTCACTGCTGAGATTGAAGTTTCTTTGGCGTAAGTAGATGTAGATTCACGGATGTCCTAGGCAGAGTCTTATGCATCGTATACGTGTCTTTATGAAGTTTCTGCAGATCACATCTTCAGGAGTGATGTTGTAATTGGAGTTACCTCTTGAGGGGAGACGTCATCTTGCTTACCACTAGTTCAGTTTTTCTTTCTTACATTTTACATTTTCTTCTTAACACATATTTAAGTTATTGATACATGACGCAATGCTTTCCACGTTTAGCAGTGGTAGCTAATATACTACAGTTAAATAAAACAAACAAATCAAATACATTTTGGTAGAGCTCTCGCTCTTACGTCTGTACGGCGTGAAGGCAACATAGCGACTCTTTTGCTCGATTCAACTGGTACATAACAAAGGAGAGGGGCAATTACTCCGCGACAATATAGTTCCTATTTTTATTTAAGTTAACATTCTTATTACCAAAACTATACCTTAATTATACATATATAATTTAAGTGAGTTATTTTAACTACTATTTGTGTCTTCAAATTTCTAATTATAAACATTATGATTTTTATATCTTCCTAAATTACAGACGACTCGATAAACACGTTGAGTCAGGAATTAACAGGTCACCGCATGATGACTAGCAAAGGGTTAATTATGATAATAATAACTTTTTACAATTCGGCCTTTTTTATTAGTGCTTCTGTAGATTTTTTAATCACTTCTCATTCTCATACTGAGTTAATACGGGGGTTTAGGTTTTATAGTGCGATTTAAAAATACTTAATCGCTCGCAAACTTAATTTTTATTTATTTACGATTACAGTTAGAATTAAATCGTCACATACTCCACCGCTTAAGTTTTATGTTACGGGTGTTTTTTTGTGAGTCTAACGCACAATTGGGGACTTGGAGTATGTACGGTGTCAGTGTGTGTAATTTCTTTCACATAGTTATTGGTTAGCGTTATATCTACTTGCTTCTTCTCCATAACACAATATACTTTTATATTTTCTTATTAACTACCTCTTTTTTTTACATACTATTCACACTTAATATCTACATATTACAACACAAAACTCTTTCTTATCTCCATCACTTAAATCTACTACCGGTTTTTTTCTTTTTTGGTTGTCTTACTCTTTCTCTGTAGAGTAATTTTCTAAATCTTTTGCTATTTAGAATTCTGTCTTGTTTTCATTGAGTACTCATTTACTTATTCTTCGCAGAACTGGATCTCAGGTTGATCAGGCCTCATTTCCAAACTCTACGTTTAACATTTTCCACGGTTTCAGAAGTATAATATACTTCACTACCTAGTATTCCCTTTTCTATTTTGGGTTATACTATTCCTTCTCTTCTTCTTATACAATTTCAGCTGCGAAATATGTGTTCTCCGCACATATTTTCGAGACGCAGGATCGTACAGGGCTACTGTAAGTGGAGTTAGGTACTTCTGGATTTGGTAAGGGCCACACCATCGGTATGATAGTTTAGAGGTGGTCTTATCAATTGCACTACTAGTGGGGTGAGTCTTATACATTACTAAGTCACCTACTTGGTACCTAATTGAATTGTTATGAACACCTTTCTCGTGGTATTTTCTGGATTTCTCTAAGTTTGCTCTTAAATTAGAGCGGGCTTTATTCCATATTTGCTTTATCTGCTTATCCGTTATTTGCGGAGGCAGCAGGTCATGTATATTCCATTTTGTGGACAAAGGGTGGTTTGGTCGGTATTTGTACAGTAACTCAAACGGGGTCGACTTGCGACCTTCGTGATAAGCTGAATTAAAGGCGTATTGAATCCAGGATAGGTTTTGTTCCCACGACGTATGATCGTTCGCATGATAGGCGATTAACGCAGATTTGAGGTTTCGTAGATACCTTTCAGCAATATTGCCTTGCGGTCAATACTCCGTAGTGGTTATATGGTCTATTCCTAACTTGAAACACATATTCTTAAATTCTTTCGCTTCAAACTGTGGTCCATTATCTGATACTATACGTACAGGTGTACAGTAGTCTTTAAATAATCTTTCCTGTAATATTTTTACAGTCGTCGACGCTAATGCTCGTCGCATGGGATACATCCAAACAAATTTGGTGAACGAATCTACACAGATGAGTAACATAGTATTACCTGATTTGGATCGTGGATATGGACCTGAAAAGTCTAGATAAAGTTTAGAAAAAGGGGTCTTAGGGATTTCTGAAATCAGTTGGCTTACTTGATTATTTCTGGCTGGTTTACTGAGGGCACATAATGTACATTTCTTTACGAAACTGGCTATTTCGCTGTTCATATTGTTCCAATGATATTCTTTTCGAACACGATGTATTGTCTTATTGATTCCCATATGGGCTCCTATGGTAGATGAATGGACGTACTCCATCAGCATGGGCTTAATTACATCAGGGGCTATTATTCTTAGTTCCTTTCCGCTTCTTATCTTGTGACATAGTACATTTTTACTCAAAACGTATTTCTCGGATTTAATACCTTGCGTAAGTTGTTCTATAATAGGCTTCAGTAAGGGGTCTTGTTGTTGATACAGAGCAATGTTTGTAAAGGCAAGGGGGAACTCAGTAATTACGGAGTTAGCAAGTGCTATTTCCGGATTCTCCTTGCTTCCGCGAGTTTTATTGGGCGACTGGAACATACGGGACAGGGTATCAGCAACTACGTTTTGGGTACCTTTTATATGCTGCACTCTGAATTTGTAGCAGTTTAACTTCAATATCCATCTTCCAATACGTCCTAACTGTTTAGGGTGATTCAGTAACCAAGATAACGCTTGATTGTCAGTTTCCAAAAGGAATTCTTTATGTTCTAGGAAGGGTTTAAACTTCTCGAATGCAAAAACAATTGCTAAACATTCCAATTCATATGCGGAATACTTTCTTTCTTGGTCGCTCAGTGTTCGCGATGCATAACTAATAGGTAGTCTACAGTTTTCTATCTCTTGATATATCACTGCACCTAACGCTACACTGGAACTGTCGGTCTGCACTACGAAAGGTTTCGTGAAATCCGCTAGTTGCAAAACTGGGGGAGATATGATACTTTCTTTAAGTTGCTCAAACGCGTTTTGATGTAGTGAGCTCCATTCAAACTTCGCTCCCTTCTTTCTTAAGGAATTTAGGGGTGCTGCTATTTCGGCAAGATGGGGAATATATTTGTGGAAATAATTTACCATTCCCAAAAATCGGGCTATACCTTTTGCATCTCGTGGGGGTGAAAATTCTCTAATACCGCGGGTTCGTTCGGGGTCAATGCTTACCTTTCCATTCGCTTTCACGATGTGACATAAGAATGAAAACTGAGGGACGGCAAAACTTACCTTCTTTGGGTTAACAGTTAATCCTGCTCTTAGTAACCGAGATAACACTTCGCGTAGGTGTTTAAGATGTAGTTCCATAGATTCGCTATATATAACGATGTCGTCCAAATAGTGATACACATATTTAAATTTAATATCGTGAAATATCCTTTCTAATAGTCTACTACATACGGAACTTCCTTGAGATATTCCAAAGGGTACTCTAGTAAATTGGTACAAGTTAAAAGGAACTGCAAACGCGGTTAGACGTTTTGATTCTTCAGAAAGGGGTATTTGGTGAAAAGCTTGATTCAGATCCATTACCGTAAAGACCATAGCTTTCGAGAAGTAATGGAAAGCACTATGGATGTCTGGAAGAGGGATAGATTCAAATTCTATTCTTTTGTTTAATTGCCTGTAGTCCACAACTAGTCTGTGTTTATCGTGACCTTTTGGTACTAAAAAGGAGGGTGAAGAATATGGGGAAGTAGAGGGTTCAATGACTCCTTGCTCCAACAACTTGTTGATATGGTTTCTCATCACTTCCATCTTGGGAGGCGACAACTTGTACGGAGGTAGGCGTATTACTTTCTGATCGCTCAGATTAATTTTATATTCTATTAGTTTAGTGAGTCCTAGTTTAGGTGTAAGAACTGAGGAAAATTCTTTTATTAATTTCAGTATTCTCACTCTATCTCTACTTTCTAGATGAGATAAATCTGACTCTTGGTGTATTACATGTGCAGTAGATGAACAATTTTTTTTCTTTTTCTCATTATTACAATCAAATCGATATTTCCGCGTACGGTCGAATCGGAAATAATATTTTTGCTCATAGATGTCAAGAATCATTCCCGTTTTACTAATAAAGTCTGCTCCTAATATTAAATCAGGTCCTAATTCCTTACATACTAACATTGTAAACATCCAGGTTAGGTTCTTGATTTTAACCTTAACGGTAATGCTCAGTTTTATTATTATATTTCGTTTATTGGCGGTAGCACACTTTATATTCACCGGTTGACTCCGTTTTACTAGATGGTGTTTCGCTAATTTGTCCGCTAATTCTTGGCTGATTAAAGTTCTGCTAGATCCCGAATCAATTAATGCGATTGTGGAGGTAACGCCTAAGTCAACTCTTATTAAGGGTAATAGGCTTTTAGTCCAGTTACATTTATTTATCGCGTTACATTTTTCACGAAATTCTCTCACATAGGGATCTATTTCTTTCGAACTTCTTTTCCTTCCACGTTGGTTATCAAATATTTTATTATTTTTTTTTTTTATAAGTTTCTTTATGTTCACCAGATTTCGATTTGCTGTGGAAGACACAGGATTTCGGGTCTCCCTGCCTTACATGTTTTTTGGATCTGAGTGTTTACGTTCCAATGGCTTACTCTTGCAGTCTTTTCTTATGTGTCCATATTTGCCGCAATTATAACAGATGGGTTTATTGCGAGGAGGGTACCTTGTTTCCGCTTTATATGGTGTTACACTTAACTTACCAGATTTGCGCACATTTTGAGGTCTACTGAAAACTTGCCTTTCATGCGGGGTTGTTACATCGGGCACTAGGGCTCGCAATTCATTTCTATTAGTTTCTGCAGGTTTCATTGCATGTCTATTTTGATCGGAGTACCATATATTTGACGAATGGATACTGCACTGTTCTAGATCTGCAATTGTGTTTGGTCTATTTATCAACGATAAACGAGATCTTTCCTCAGGTGACAGTCCTATTAAAATGGTGTCGACCATCTGTGTCTCATTCCAATCTACACGTAGTATTCGAGATGACTCCCTGATATCGGAGATGTAATGAGCTAATCTCTCCTGATTTCCTTGTACTCGGAGTACAGTCTTTCTTTTAATTTCTTCATAAATACCGGTTGGGATAAAGTACTTTATTATCGAGCTATGTAGCTCTTCTACTGGAAATGTAGAGGTTAGAGCTTCTATCACACGATTCTTTAACGGGGGTTTACATTTCGGTAGCAGAACTTGCAAAATTTGCCAGTCATTCAGCTGCTGTAGATCTTTTATCTGCAGGAGATAGTTAATGAAATTTAGTAGTTTGGAGACATTCAATCCATCGGTGTAAGGGATTTCAGTTAAGATTTTCTCCACAGGATGAGTCATTTTACCGTATAGGTCCGCGTTACGCTTCAAGTTTGGCATTCCTTTAGTAGAACGATATGATGCATTCGGGGTGGTCAATTCATGATTTCCGGGACGAATCTGAAAACGCTCGGGAGGAGGGGCATTTAAATCTCTATCAATATTTTGCTCTTGGTTAGCTTGCATTTGCGATACGGCAGGTGAGTTCCGATCAGTGTTAGGCGGAGGTAGATCAGTAGTAGGTGATTGTACTGGGGAGATGTGTAATTTCTTTAAGGACTTCTCTATTTCATCCATCCTGAATGAGTCGGATCTTCTTCTTAAGTCATTAATAATTGTGGGTAAGCGGCGTAAAGCTTCGTCAGCTAGGTTTTGTACTTCAGGAGGTATTTCCGTAAGATTAGGCCAGATCAACAAATTTTTCATTCGCCGGGTTAAATGCTCTATTCTCTGGGTAGTCCGCAAAATTATCGCCGGAGATTTCTCGTCTTGGAGGGTTTGAGACAATAAGGTTAGCTCACTATACTTGGCATTACAAATTTCTCTCTCGCTCTCATAATCGAGTCCGCTTAAGTTGCTTAATTGCGCGGGTGTATCAAATCCACTTTCGCGTATTGATTTCCGCAATTCCACAACTGTCACATTCGCATGGGGTAGACCACGCAAAAGAGCTTCGTAAGACAGCTCATCCTTTAATAGTAAATCCGGATTAAATTGTGCCATTTTTATCTTATTTCTAACACATTAAAACGTCCTTAAAATTGATTCTACAACACTACACACTAACTACATAGACAAGGTGCATTTTTGGGTAAATCATTTGCATAATTCAGAAGAGAATAATTTCTCTTCTAAGGGAGAGACAGAAATTCCACACACACATATTTCAATGTTAAATCGCCGATCAGCTGTTTGCTGGAATGTAGGTTACCCTCTTTTATTTAGTACACAAAGGCAGGGTAAGTGTATGCGTGGGAACGCGGGGGTTACGCACACGTATTGTTCTCTACACAATGCCACCGATTAACTAAATAGACCGGTTTAAACTGGAGAAGCCAGTCGGACGCTAGGGTGAATCTTATTCAACAATGCACGCCTTCAACTTACACGTGTATTACGGTATATAACAGTTTGACTTTATTCATTCATGTACTTTCCCCAATTAAATTAACTATTTATTTTGGTAACAATTTCAAGTTACGAAAATCTTTCCACGTAATTAACCGGGTCTACTTTACACAGGAGCATTATTATTATTTCTTTTTTTTTTATTTACTTTTACCGTGACGACAGATATACACTAACATATACTATGCAGATTGAATAAGCCTGCATTATTCAAGAAACAACAGGTCTTGGATTGTCATAATATAAACCTGTTAAAGACTGAGCAGTTGACCAAGCATTACAATTCATGTATGCAAGTAGGTACATGCATTTATCTTCATACAATGATATTTCAATTTATACTGACTATCATTTACGTATCTCAAAACAAATTCATTTTTGTTTGAAAATTAAAGTTACATCAATTACATTCTCTGAGTGCATAGATAAATAACTGAATGCCGTGAGTTATCTACTTTACTAATAAATTCATCAGCAGAGTGGCGCAATTTTGTAACGTATTGCCGCGTTACAAATCCAGGGAACCCATCTTAACTGACGTCTGCCAATTACATGGGCTGCCTACATTGTAACGAACTGTATTTAAAGTCAAATTAATTGAACAAATTACTCACTATAAGTATAAGGAAACACGGGAAGGTATTTTACTGATTTATGCACTCATTTTCAGGTGTAACAAGACGACTTCTCTTTATTAACAACAGTTACTAAAAGATCCCATGACATCATTAATTAAACTAAAATATTTAAATGCTTTTCATAAAACTTTGGGATCAAATTGATTATGTATTCTTATACCTCGGATCCGGGTTTACTTTATGTATATTTATAGCAAAGACTTCTAATTATTTTCAGTTCATCTAGAAGCTTGCAAGACTTCTCCTACCATTTGAAGAATGGCATTATTACTTGAAGTGATAATAAATTACTTTTACATTTAAGGCGTTACAACGTATGATAATTGAATTTTACAGTAAACTCATAGATTGTCTCATTTTAATTTTTTAAATAAAATTAATCGTCTTTGAAAAGTCTCTTTTAGAAGTGAGTTGTGTATCAAATATGATTAACTCTCGATAGCAAGGCTATCGAGTCACCTTTACAACTGGACGTAGTAACCTCGTCCTGGGGTGTCCGTCTTGGGAATCCTTGTAGTCGGCGTCATCATCTGGGTCGTGTCTTCGGCAAGAATTAGGTCGGATGTTCACTGCTGAGATTGAAGTTTCTTTGGCGTAAGTAGATGTAGATTCACGGATGTCCTAGGCAGAGTCTTATGCATCGTATACGTGTCTTTATGAAGTTTCTGCAGATCACATCTTCAGGAGTGATGTTGTAATTGGAGTTACCTCTTGAGGGGAGACGTCATCTTGCTTACCACTAGTTCAGTTTTTCTTTCTTACATTTTACATTTTCTTCTTAACACATATTTAAGATATTGATACATGACGCAATGCTTTCCACGTTTAGCAGTGGTAGCTAATATACTACAGTTAAATAAAACAAACAAATCAAATACATTTTGGTAGAGCTCTCGCTCTTACGTCTGTACGGCGTGAAGGCAACATAGCGACTCCTTTGCTAGATTCAACTGGTACATAACAAAGGAGAGGGGCAATTACTCCGCGACAATATAGTTCCTATTTTTATTTAAGTTAACATTCTTATTACCAAAACTATACCTTAATTATACATATATAATTTAAGTGAGTTATTTTAACTACTATTTGTGTCTTCAAATTTCTAATTATAAACATTATGATTTTTATATCTTCCTAAATTACAGACGACTCGATAAACACGTTGAGTCAGGAATTAACAGGTCACCGCATGATGACTAGCAAAGGGTTAATTATGATAATAATAACTTTTTATTGTTATTGATGTGTGCAAAATGATTAAAGCAGACCTCCTTACAGTGTATTATAAAATAAGTTATACTTTGTAAAACATCCTAGAAACAAACTGTGACATCCAGTAACTGTTACGGAGAAACCTTACTAAGGGGTTTATAAAAAAAAATTACAAGCTTGCTCTTTTGAACATCTGATGAAAAGGTTTTGTAAAGTGTACCTAACATAAAAACGTACAATGTTCGATTTGGCCTTGTATTACATACTTCCATAAACCTTAGTTAGTGTGTGTATTTATTGTATGGATAAAAGGCTGTATATAACATTAAAGGCTGTATTTACTCGAAGTACCGGAATTTACTTCCAATTTATAACCTAGTACAATCTAACGTATAACCAAACAAGTACATTAAAATCCTTTTTTCAATTTCAAGAGGAGTGTCAGTTTTTTAGTTTCAAAGGATAAAGAAAACACTTGTTTACAATTACCTCTAAGATGTCAAGGGTAATTGTAACTTGAATTTTAGAGCTGTATTTATTATTTATATTTAAACAATTTTTGGTACGCAACATAATAACAAAAGGTTGAAATATTTGCAGTTATTTCAATTTTAAAACGTATACACAATTTTTAATCAATCAAAATATTTCAATCCATTTTCCGTTTACAATTACCCCACCTAACCGCAAATGTATGGTGTGGTGCTATCTTCAGTTAGCACTTTTAATTTTAATTGCTATGAAAATAAATTGAAATGACATGTATGAATAAGAAACGTTAATTTTAGTAGACTTTAATAGACTTAATACAGGGAGTCTTTAAATTTTTTTAAAGTTTTTTCCTAAAGCTCTTGAATTTTGCTTAGAATAGTCAAAGACCCAATGCCATTTGTACACCACGTGGTAAAATTGTGTTGTTACACTGGCGGACGCGCGAATAGATGTGAGGCTTGTTCACATGTTTCATTACATTTTTAATCAGTGTTGTGTTGTGAGTTTGACATTCATTTAATTAAAGAATGATTAGCTATGATGAACTGTTGAGTGTTATTAGTACAGAAGAGGATGCAATTTCTTTTCTTCAAGAAAAAGGTTTGGTTCATAATCCTCGTCAATGTGAACAAGGGCACGACATGGTATTAGCCCTTGGGCAGCAACAGCTTTGGTGTTGCAATAAGACGACTTGCTGTGAGTATAGGGTAGTTCGCAAGGGCACATTTTTACAGGGGTCCAAATTACCGCTGGGAAAAATAATAAAATTTATTTATTTCTCGTATGAAGGGTGTAGTAGTGTGAAAAACAGTAAAAATCAACTGGAAATCGGCGTCAACACACACACAGAGTGGACGGTTTACTTAAAATATATCTGTGCCGTAGACGTCATGAGAAACCCACGGAAAATTGGAGGACCGAATTTAACAGTTGAAATTGATGAGAGTGTGTTTGCCAAGAGAAAAAATAATGTTGGCCGACTGTATCCACAACAATGGGTATACGGTGGATACTGCCGAGAAATGAAGGAATGCTTTCTGTGTAGTGTGGAAGATAGATCAGCCGCTACCCTCCTACTTCTCATAGTGGCAAATATTGAACCAGGGTCTACTATAATGTCAAATGAGTGGCGTTCGTACCGTCAAATTGTTAATTTGCCACAACAGTACAGTCATTTGACTGTAAACCATAGTTATAACTTTGTGGATCCTGAAACGGGAGCGCATACACAAGGCGTAGAAAGCATGTGGCGGTCCTGTAAACGCCGAAACATGATTGAATGTGGTACGAGAAGGGAACGCTTAGATTCCTATTTAAGTGAGTTCATGTGGTGAACAAGAAATAGAAATGAGGATTTGTTCCAGAAAATGCTGGAAACCATCAACAAATATGAGGCCCCTTTTTACTAAAAACAAATATGATTTTGGTAAGTATTATCAATTTTGGTACCTATTTAGAATACGTTTTCATAATGATATTGACTTTGAAATCACATGCTTAGTTTAATTATTCAAGCTTAATCCAATACCATTTTCAAGAATTTTAAGTATTCTGTAAAAGTATTATGTTTCCTTATTGAACACTGAAATGTTAAATATGAATTAAATATCTATGAAATATATTTTTATAATATAATATCTGAACTTCCACCTACCTGGAAGGTTTCGTTTTGTATGGGCCAGGATCCTTTCGTATGAACGCTAGATACAAACATGTGTTTCAAAGGTTCTTGAAATAACTAATTCTACACATAGTTATGAAGAGAATTAATAATTTTAATATTCAATTTTTAAAATTATTGTTTGACAAATGGATTGACATGGAGTCATATATTGTGCAACTCGTGCACCTAGTTTGTACAGGAACTTACTAACTATAGCTTACCTTATCATTTCACAAAACACAAACGCAAATATAACATACAAAGAGAAACAGCCCAGCTTTGCTTGCACACACTCTCATTCACAATTTAAAATACCCTTAACATTTTATTATTAATAAAACTTCCCCCACGCCAGCCACGCGGTCTTCACGCACTATTCCGTTACGCTGTTTTAATGGTCCGAAATAACTATAAAGCCTTTGAATACGGCTCCCTGATTGTATTGACCACGGTCACATCACAATTCTTCGGTGACTACAACTCTTTTTGCTAAATAAAAACTTTTATAGCGAGCCTACTTCAGACCAGTCCGGTCTCGGGAACTGTTACTTGTAGACTGGGAACTGTAATGTAACAGTTACTTCTTCCTTCCACAGGCGGGACCGGACGATTCACGGCCACCCTGCTTTCGTCGCTCAGGCCTCAGTTGTTGTGAGGTAACCATTTTATATGTGGAATGGCAGAGTTGTATTATGGATACCAAAGTACAATATTGGCTTTGGCTCTGCTGACGTCATGGTAGGAACCGGACGTAAACAGCACTTCCGGCCGCTCAAAAGCGCATTGCTGAATTTTATTCGTCCCAGGGCATCCTGTTTTGTGGCTGGATGCATCACTCGAGCTTGTGTTGGTACCGTTGCGTCTGTGTGTTGCTACACAAGTACAGATTTCTGAGAAGTTTGAAGGGGGTAAATGCTTCGCTCGTCGCGTTGCACAATAACACCTGCGTCTATGCCTTTGTTTCAAACTGTTTCTTAACACCGTTCTGTTACACAATGGAAATAACGTTGCCATGCGTTCTGTTACACAATGATTTTCACGACTTTTAGACGAACCCGCCCAAAAATGAAATAAATAAAAATATAATTATCCCATACTGTGGAAAATAAAAAGACCCAAAAATTGACCCGCTACAATACCCCCTTGATGAGAATTCTGCTGTTCATAACAGAAGAAATCTCATCGACAAACCCCGAAGAGGACCGGTGAGGAACTGGTGCCAACAACCCCCTGGTTCTTAATCTGCATGGGTACACGACCCCCCTGGCTCAGCGACCATGGACTCATCTGAACGAGATCACTGAACTTCTCCTTAAGAGATCTCAACACCGAGAAATCGAACAGGCTCGTACCACAGTGCACCTCACCTTCTAGCATGCTACCCCCAAAATCCTCAATCCCTGGCTAAACTTATTCCAGATCCTCAGCCGATATGTTTCCCCTTGTATGAAAGCTGGGCTGCCTTTAGCAAATACTGGGCTCACACACACTCACATTACATGATACCTTGTGAAATTGCAAAATTACCAAAATTCCTTAAAATTGACAAAAGTTTTTTTTTTCAAGGTTCAAAAAAAAAAATAATATGCTCAAAAAAAATTCTCTTCATTTTTTTTTTGGTTCCTTTAAAATGACTTGAATTAAGAGTTTTCTCTACTTGAACAAATCCTTAACCTAACATGTCTTAGTCTAACAATACAGTTCAATACCAGAAATCAGTAAACTAAACAATTAACAAAACAACAAAACGTGGTAAATACACACATAATAAAACAATCACTACCTAAAATATGCACTCGCTGGCAGGCGAAAAATTAAAAAAAAAATTTCCCAAAAAATTTTAAAATTCAAAAAAATTTAAATTTATTTAAATGTTTCCCTCATATGCAAAATTATTTAATTATTGGTTTGAATCAATTAAACAAACAAATTAAAATTGGCTTCCTACTATACAAGCTTAGTAGGTGTATGACCTCATCAGCTGATCGAAGCTAGGTCAAGTTCCAGACCCTTGACCTACATATGTTATGTATGCTTTCTGAAAATACACTGAACATCTGTAATATCCTAACTTGAAATACAAACATAATAAAACAAAATATTTAAAATAAACAAAATATTAATATAATAATCAAGTTGACATTTAAATTATTTAAAATAAACAATTCTTGACTTTACATGATTTTCAATTCTATTAAAATTCTGTCACTGGTTTCGAAAAAATAAAAATTTTATATTCTTTATCATAAATCTCTCTCTTTATTCAGCAATCTTACTTTAATCTACTGTGGGTGATTTAAAATATTTATTCTCATTTACTGTACTAGATCTGTATACATATATAAACTTTCTTCCTTTAACTCTAATATTCATCAACTTCAATTAGCATGACACCCATCTCTACCAAAATATCTATCCCAAAACACTCTAAACCCAACTTATCATTAAACGCAAATCGTCACCTTCTCTACATATATATAAAAAAATATACTCTAACCCTTTGTACATAGGATACGTGTTTCCCTACCCAAAACTCAATTCCCTTATTTGGTTCCTGGACCCTCCCTAGGTAACCCTTTCCGGCGCCAATCGGTCCTAATCCCGTCCCAACCCTTGTTGCGGACTCCTACATGACACTACCCCCTAATACAAAATTGCCATCCCCAAAAATCTCAATCTCATTGCCTTACTACAAATACACAAAATAACCTCATTAATTATAAACAACAACATATCACTCAAAATCTACATAAAGTCTCCATTACTACTGTGTCAACATCAATATTTCACAAAATTCTATAATATACATTACTCCAAACAACATTACATTATCTCTATTATTTCAACTTCACTTGGAATTCAATTTGGACAGATCTATATGTCCCCCAAAATATTTATCACCCAAAACCATCTCTTGTTAACTTTCACAAATTGTTACTTTATTTCTCATTGTAGCAAATTATTTTTTATCGTTACATTAAAACGTCTGTAATACATCAAACATTACATTGAACATCAATTACTTAAAACATTTATCACTAATGTACCAGTGACGTATGGCGGCTGATCAGCTGATACCCTAACATAATGAAAACACATCTCAAACTTGAACAAATTACATGGAATACATTATCAATACTTACTTCTATTATGTTGATTGCCTGCCAGGCGTTTACTTATTGGCTTAGAAAAACAATATACATATATAATGAAAACACATGTTTTATCAACACCTATACCTAACATACAACAATAAAATAATACACTTAAACTTATAGCATGTAATGAACACCTTATCTTTAAATATCTAAGCAGCTAGTTACCTGAACAGAGCACAAGCAGTTTTATTTGATCAGAATTTGAATAAAAAATGTTATGTTATAAAATTTACATTCGTGACTCCTTTGCGTCACCTCCCAGCCACACACACTATTTCAGATTATGGTGGACTGTGGCGCCCATTCGCTTCGACAGAGACTGTATATTTTGGAGCAGGGTTTTACCTCTCCGTGTCTCTGCTTCCGCTATTAAGTTTTAAAATTATTGAACATCATCATGTTCTCGTTAAATATTTACTCACCCTTAAAACGGTTCTACCACCTGTCTTGCTACCCCAAAGCGGGCAGAGTGGCAGCCGCTGTTCCATAGTTCCGGGAGATTTCCTCTAATTGTCACCCCCCAATGAATTTCTAATATATACCAATTTCAAGTCAGCTATGGTCAAGGGACTTGATATGACCATAGCTGGCCGCTAGCCAAAACCACGGTTAGTGCTGGTAAGACAGTAACCGCCCGAAAAGTCGAGGAAATCTAAACTTCATTTCACTGCCTGTTTCATCAATACTATTATGTGCGACACGGTCATTTAGCAAGGTGTGTAAAATTTTTACTTTACACGGATAAGGTGTGCCGCACATTTTCGCCATTTTGGCCTCCGATGGAGGTAACACTCACTGTTACCCCCAACCCATTTCGCTATTTGCGAGAGCACAGGCCACCCCCACAATAGCCACTTAATAACTAACTAATTAATTAACAAATGAAACTAATCTTTCTACATTTGCAGTTCCACACTCCATTGTTCTATCACTTCATTTTGCACCAATCAACCCCCCAAAATATCCCCACTTCTTGTATTGACAACAAGTTTTTATTTTGTTACACATTCTTCACAACGTTCCCATACTCACTGGTGCTAAAACTTGCCAATTATATTTGGTCACTTAATTCTAAAATTTATTTACATTTGAAATAATACACATCCAAAATTGTTTTGGTGTGTGTATATATATATATATATATTTTTTTTTTTTTTTTTTTTTTTTTTTTAAATCGGCGATTATGGAGTCACCTGAAACGGGGGTGTTTTGCTATGAGGCCCAGTTTTGATGAAAATTTAGATCTGCTTTGTGAAACTACTCCCCCCTTTACTTCCTACTTTTCTCTCTCTCTCATTTCTCCATACCCACCGTCTGTATTTTCATCAACTCTGCCTCCCAGCAAAACTCTTCATTTCAGGTTTAAACAAACTAATGCCAATGGTTCATTTTGAACTTGCCAGTGACACTGAAATATTTAAAATTTGCATGCACTGCCTTGTTATTTAGGTGTAGCCTCCTTTATTTACAACACTCTAAGGCAGTGCAGGCACGTGACAGGTACATCAATATTGTTGCACCTAGAGTGTATAAAAAATTTTAATTCATCACGTACCTGTTAGGGTCCCCCTCCCCGTTGAAATATGATGGAAGTTTTCAAATTTTGACCAATTTTGGTGGAGCCGGACCATCGTTGCTTTCACCGCCCGAAGGAAGATCTGCCAACCATGGCCCGCCTCCGAGTTCCGAATTCCACGGCCAGGACTGGTAAGATCGTGACCGCCCGAAAATGGGGGATGAGCCCTTCTAGAAACATAAAAGAGACAATTAAATAACATTCACACACTTACTATTTAATAAAATCCTTATGCTGACCAAAATAATTTCAAATTTGTAGCGTTGTGCGTACCCACTATCTCCCTGGTTTCTCTATTCTGTAACACATATGAATTTTTCATTTTTATTTCTACTATCTCGTACGGCCCCTCGTACAATAAGAAGAACTTCTTGATCTCCTTGTCTTGTGCACTTGATAAATCGTGGCGTCGCACCAATACCATCTGTCCAACCTCGTACTGCGTCCACTTACCTTTCATATCATGTCGCTGTTTTCTCCTCTCCCCCTTCGTCAACAGACTTTCATTCGCTAGTCTCAGTTTAATATCGTGGCCAATAGTGTTCGTTTCCGGTGGATACTCAATTAATTGTTCCAAAATCCTCTGTGGACGCTTACCTCTTATTAACTCTTAAGGTGTGAATCCTGTCGACTCGTGGGTGGTACAGTTGAGCCAATTTTCAATCTTCTGGACATAAAGTGGCCACTCGCTGTGTTTGGCATGGCAGTATGTTCGGAAAATTCTTCCCAACTCCCTCATGACTCTCTCCGCCTGATTGGATTGCGGGTGATATACTGTGGTGTGCTTTGGGATAATACCTTCCCATCCAAGAGTCTGGCGCCATCTCCCGCTGATGAACTGCGGCCCATGGTCGGATAATATCACCTTCGGCTTTCCCACGTTGATCATGTAGTCGCGTGTGATCTTCTCGCTCAGCACCTTACTTGTTGCTCGCTTTACACTATATAGCCTGACATATTTGGAAAAAGTATCAAGTACAACAAAAATGTGTATCACTCCACCCCTACCCTTTGGCAATGGGCCGTACAAATCTACAGCTACTAAATCGAATGGTTTTTCTACTTTAATATAATTTAGTTCTCCTTCTAACCTATAATTTACAGCTTTGGATTTCTGACATAACTCGCAAACTCTAAGTATTCTTCGGACTCGTTTCTCCATGTTCTTAAATAAACAAGATTCCTTTAATACATTCACACACTTCCGTGCCCCAAATGCCCGTACCTAAGATGACAGTCCCACACTATTTTCTCTATTAACCCTTCAGGTATAACTAACCTCCAATCTCTCTCTCTCCCCTCTACTTTTTTAAACAAACTCCCTTTGAACACTTGAAAATATTGTTTATACCCAAACTCATCTACATCTGACTCTACGCTAGTAATAATTTTATTTAATTTACTATCAGCTCTTTGCATTACATTTATATCCTTCAATGCTTCCCCAAAAAGTTTATCTTCCCTGGACAATCTATAAATCTCTATCTCCTTAATGTCTCTACCCGTTCTATTCCTGTCTATGTCTACTCGTGATAGTGTGTCTGGCACCCTGTTCTCTACACCCTTAATGTATTCCCAAGAAAAATTATACTCTTGAAGAGCTAACACCCACCTGGTTATCCGGCTGTGTGTGAGTTTGCAAGTATTGAGGAACGACAGTGTTTTATGGTCCGTCCTAATGATGGTTCTATTACCCAGCAGATACGTGCGGAACTTCCTCACGGCGAACACTATACTGAAGAGCTCCTTCTCGGTTGTAGTATAGTTGCGTTCTGCAGCTAGCAACGTCCGGCTGGCGAAGGCGATGGTTTTATGCTCTTTTGCCTCGTCCTCTTGGTAAAGTTCTGCTCCCAGTGCGATATTACTAGCATCTGTCTGTAAATAAAATTTTTCATTAAAATTAGGATGATTCATTAGTATCATGTCTGCGAACTTAATTTTGATGTCATTAAACGCCGCTCTTTCGTTATCGCCCCATCTCCATTGCTTATTCTTTTGCAGCACTGCGCTTAGTCGGGCCGTCGTCTGGGCGTAGTTCCGCTGGAACTTACTGTAAAAATTACAGAGACCAAGAAAACTTTGCAATTGTTTTATATTTTTAGGCTCCGGGAACGTCAGGATGGATTCTACTTTATCCGGATTGGCACGTATTCCTGTGGGTGTTATGATGAAACCTAAAAAATGTATCTCAGTTTGCAAAAATTTTGATTTGTCCCAATTCACTGTCAAACCTCCCTGATATAACCTCTCCAATACATATTCCAAATGCTCTACATGCTCTTCAAATGTTCTGGATGCTATCAAAATATCATCAACGTAAATGGTTAAAAAATCTAAGTTATGTGGTTGCAAAATTTCATCAAGACACTTGATAAAGCTGGCTACGCTGGTGTTCAAACCAAATGGTAATCTCTTAAATTGATAATTCTTTCCGTTAAATAAAAAGGCTGTGTATTTTCTGCTAATGGAACTTGCCAATACCCGGCGGTTAGGTCTAAAGAGGTCATATATTGTACGCCGCTAAACTTCTGAAATATTTCTTCAATAGCTTCGGGTGACTCCCTGTCTGGAATAATTATTTGATTGATTTTGGGGGCGTCTAATCATAACCTAACTCTACCATCCTTTTTAATCACTACTACTAAGGGGTTAGAATATGGTGACACAGATCTCTTAATTATATCTCCCTCTAACATTTTCTCTAACTCAAGCTGAACCGCTCTTCTCTTCGCATAGGGCACCGGATAACTTCTTTGCACATAGGGTGCGTGTTCCCTTACCTTTAACTCGCATTCATAGTTTCTTGCCCTCCCTGGAATATCGGCAAACACTTCTCTAAAATTCTCTACTACCCGCCACAACGATTCACGTTGAGAACTCCCTATCATGCCACCCTCACTACAAAATTTAAGTGCTCTCTCATTCCATAAGTGATCCACATTCTCCTCATACTCCATCTTACTCTCACTACACACATTCATACTAATTTCCATTTCTTGTTTATTATTCCGATTATGTATCACCCTTACCCCTGAAATTCTTACCGCATCTAACACCCGTTCAAAATTAATACGGATTGGTTCCCCTTCACTATTTAATTCTAACACCCGTTTATGAAAATCAATCACCGCCTTATGTTTAATCAGAAAATCATTTCCAAGTATAACCTCAAGATTTAGTCCCCGTACAACTAGAAATGTATTATCATACCCTACCCCGTTAATTATCATGTTTAAATGTACTTGTTTCGTGACTCTCTTACTTCTGACCCCCGTAATACCTACAATCGTCACCCCAGCTACTGGTAAAGACGGAATATTTTTATTTATTTCTTTTAATTCATCTAATACATGTTCAGAAATAACAGAGATTTCACTACCCGTATCGATTAAAGTTTTAATCTCCTTACCTTCTATGTTGATTTTCACCTCAGTCAGTCCATTCTCCCGTCTCACTGCTTCGAAGTCTTCCTCCTCCAATAATTCCTCAGACAAGTCTGTAATCACAACGTTGTTTCTATAACTATCATCCATTGGGACCCCAGAAACTTCCGGCGACAACGGTCGGGTCCGGTGTTCCATTGTCCCTCTTAGTTTCCCGCCGAGGTGCTCGCCACTGCATGGTTGTATCCTCGTTCGTGCTGGTTTCCTCGTGGTTCATGAGTTTGGCCTCTCGGCGCTCCTCCTTGGTCTTCTCCCCTTCATTGGTATGCATGCTGGTTCTGTGCCGGTTGTGGTCCCTGTCGCTGACCCGGTCTCTCTCTCCTGCATCTAAAACAAAAATTTTGTGTCGCATAATTCTCCTGTGAACATGCTGAACAAGTCCATTTTGGTCCTCGGTTATTTTGTTCTCGTCTAGGGTATGCCGGTCCATTTGTAGGTCCCCTCGGCGGTCCCTGATTACCTCCATTATTTCCATTCTGCTGGTTCTGACGGCGACTCAATTCTTGGTCCCGGATATTCTGAAACACATCTAAAATATTTTCTAGTTCGCTAATGTTAGCTACCTCCCGTGTCATAAGTGTTATCTGTACTTCCCTTGGCAAATGCTTGCTGATATGCCTCACAAAGGATCTAAATGGCAATGGCAGTTCTAAGTATTTCGCCTCGTTGAATATTTTCATCACATACCCTGTTATATTATTATTGGGCCCTCCGAAATTCCCTGTTCCCATGATTCTACTTCGTAACACTTCTTGGTCTTCTTCAGACCAATATTTATTTATAAATGCAGACTCAAAATTTTCAAAACACTCCCATTCCGTTTCATGTACCTCGGCCCATATCTCCGAACTACCTTTAAAGCATTTTAAAATTTTTAATAATTGGACTTCCCAGTTATTAGTACTAAACTTATTAAACTCTCTCACTCTACTTATGAACTGCATAGGATGTACTCTTTTGTTATCACAACTGAATGTCTCTAACTCAACTTCACTGCTTACGTCACGAGTCATAATTACTCGCTCGGTAACAGTGTTAACTTGTTGGCTGATGGCCATGCTCAATTCATTTTTAACATTCATTAATTTAAGGTTATTATCACATTCAAGGTCACTTATTGTATTATGTATGGTCTTAAATTCGATCTTACAATTGTCTTCTATTTCGCTTATTTTAAGGTTATTGTTTTCAATCTGACTCATAGCATAACCAATCTTACCTTCGGTATTGGTATTACATTCACTTATTTGCTTCTCAACAATTGTATTTATAATGCTATATTGTTCCGTGATCTGTTTCTCTACTTTATTAGTTATATCATTGGTTATATCAGAAACATGGCACTCTAATTGCTCATTTAGTGACTCTGACAGGTGTAATTTCATACTTTCACAACGTTCATCAATATGTTTGTCTAGTACCCTACTCAGGTTATCGAATTGTACATTAATACTCTGCTGAAACTGAGTATTCTGGTCTTTAATTTCTTTAAAATTGATCTCATTTTGAATATTTTGCTGTTCGCATTTTATTTTCTGTTCATTAAAATCATTAGTTAATTGATCTAGTTTATTGTTAAAATCACTTTTCATCTTATTTAAAATTATGTCATTATCATCAAAACGACTATTTAACATGTCAAATTTGTTGTCAATTGCATCAAACTGATCATTCTGTATATCAAATTTTACGTTAATATCCTTAGACATATTTCTCACGTCACTGGACATGGTTCTCATGTCGCTAGACATAGTTCTCATGAAATTAAATAAATCGTTCACTGACAACTCTGTAGCTTTATTTGTTACAGGAGTTGATATCGCTCCTGGTGAGCTAAATACAGATGCTTCTACGTTATACTCATTTATTGACGTTACTTCTGTTTGAATACCGGAGTCAGCATTTACTTGACTCTCGGTCTGATTGTCAGATAAGCCGACTTCACTGTTATCTGCCATTTCTTATTTTATACTTGATATTTGTGTATAAATAAAATATAATCAATAAAGTGTATTATGTAACCAATTTTGCGTTAATAACACATTTTCGTTTTATTCCGCTAACCCCAAAAACATGTTTGTATCTTTGCTGTAGGTACGGTTTTTACTATTTTACTTAATAAAAACTGTCCCTGTTCGGGCGCCATTGAAATGTTAAATATGAATTAAATATCTATGAAATATATTTTTATAATATAATATCTGAACTTCCACCTACCTGGAAGGTTTCGTTTTGTATGGGCCAGGATCCTTTCGTATGAACGCTAGATACAAACATGTGTTTCAAAGGTTCTCGAAATAACTAATTCTACACATAGTTATGAAGAGAATTAATAATTTTAATATTCAATTTTTAAAATTATTGTTTGACAAATGGATTGACATGGAGTCATATATTGTGCAACTCGTGCACCTAGTTTGTACAGGAACTTACTAACTATAGCTTACCTTATCATTTCACAAAACACAAACATAACATACAAAGAGAAACAGCCCAGCTTTGCTTGCACACACTCTCATTCACAATTTAAAATACCCTTAACATTTTATTATTAATAAAACTTCCCCCACGGCAGCCACGCGGTCTTCACGCACTATTCCGTTACGCTGTTTTAATGGTCCGAAATAACTATAAAGCCTTTGAATACGGCTCCCTGATTGTATTGACCACGGTCACATCACAATTCTTCGGTGACTACAACTCTTTTTGCTAAATAAAAACTTTTATAGCGAGCCTACTTCAGACCAGTCCGGTCTCGGGAACTGTTACTTGTAGACTGGGAACTGTAATGTAACAGTTACTTCTTCCTTCCACAGGCGGGACCGGACGATTCACGGCCACCCTGCTTTCGTCGCTCAGGCCTCAGTTGTTGTGAGGTAACCATTTTATATGTGGAATGGCAGAGTTGTATTATGGATACCAAAGTACAATATTGGCTTTGGCTCTGCTGACGTCATGGTAGGAACCGGACGTAAACAGCACTTCCGGCCGCTCAAAAGCGCATTGCTGAATTTTACTCGTCCCAGGGCATCCTGTTTTGTGGCTGGATGCATCACTCGAGCTTGTGTTGGTACCGTTGCGTCTGTGTGTTGCTACACAAGTACAGATTTCTGAGAAGTTTGAAGGGGGTAAATGCTTCGCTCGTCGCGTTGCACAATAACACCTGCGTCTATGCCTTTGTTTCAAACTGTTTCTTAACACCGTTCTGTTACACAATGGAAATAACGTTGCCATGCGTTCTGTTACACAATGATTTTCACGACTTTTAGACAAACCCGCCCAAAAATGAAATAAATAAAAATACAATTATCCCATACTGTGGAAAATAAAAAGACCCAAAAATTGACCTGCTACAACACAGTACATGACACATTAAAAGTATTCAGTACTTAAAAGTAGGTTAGGTTACATTATTTAATCTAAACAACTTCACAGCAGCTGTAACAAAGTTAATTATAAAATAATAATCATTTTGTATATTTTCTTTTACAAGTGGATATTAAGCCAAAAAGCTGATATCATATAAAGTGTAATAATCATGTTCAGTGTATTATTATTTTTAATATCATAGGTTACAGATTAAACTAACCTTATACTCACGAGGTATAATTGTACTGATTTCACCTGTAAAAGAACGGTTGAAATGAAAATAAGACACAATTGTAACACATCAGAACCTGTGTGTGTGTGTTTTGGTGGACAGGTCAATAATCTGTAAACCCTTTAATATTGGTCTCCTAGAATGTTGACTGATTAAACAAAATAATTGATTAATGTTTATATGTCAGTACTTTGTGTGTCCGGTGATGTAGGCCTAATTTATTTTTCTTTGCAGGCACAAGAAAAGGTTAGAAACATTTAGGCCTACATCATCATTACGCAGGCTGAGGAACTGAAACTTCCAGCACTATATTCAGGTTTGTAATTTACTCAGTGAAACCAGTCGAACAAAGTATTAAAATCCTTTGAAAATATTAAAAGCAGGCACATTACATCATACATACACAGTATCATCATTGTGTGGTATTCTGTTGTGTGACAGGTCCCAGACATTACCAATCATCTCCATTCATATGTATTTGGCTTGAACTTTTGAGCTTTCATCTCTACATAAGATACTCCACTTTGCATTTCGTACACAAGCTCATCTTCTCTCCTTTCATGGTTCTTTCAAAAACTGGTGTTAATTGTTCATTTTCTCTCAGGATTAAATATACTTATACTTAATATTCAATACTTAAAAGTTGGTTAGGTTACATTATTTAATCTAAACAACTCCACAGCAGCTGTAACAAAGTTATTTATAAAATAATTATCTGCTGTATTTTTTCCTTTACAAGTGGATATTAAACAAAAAAACGATATCATATTCTTATACCATAAGAAGTAATATAATCACGTTATGTTCATGATGAGTTCTATTTCTTGTGTATAGTGTGTTTCAGTGTTTGCATTAAACGAAACATTTTTAAATCAGTGTTGAACACTTGCCAAGTAGTGTACCTGATATTTTCCAACAAATTCGTATACTGTATGAGAGTAGACTATTGATGTATACTACTTTACATGTCAGAAGTATAACGATATATTTACAAATTACTTTATTCTATATTCTTATGTTATTATTATTATCCAATAAAAAATAAAATACTTTTTAACAAAAATATGCTTTTATTTTAATTATTGTATTGTATTTAATATTACTTCAGAAACATAAATATAATTAAAGTAAAAATAAATAGTTGTATGTTCCTTAAGGAAATGGAAGTATGGTGATGGCAAAAAAAAATCATGTTCGAGATTATTGCAGATTCTGATTGTACTACCCTCAAAACATGAAAAAAAATAATTTTTCAAAAAGTGTGTGTGTGTGTTTGTAGATTTTTTTTCTATGGCAAACGATAACTGCCGTAAATTCAAACAGAATCAAATAATTTTTTACATATGTGCTTGAGTTGTAGAATACTCAAGGCCTATTGATTTTGGTGAAGATCGGTTACAGGGAAAGGGCAGTTTACCTGAAACATTTTTTGTTGTAACAAGAGTAAAGTACTTAATTTAGATATAAAGTATCCTGATAAGAAGATCTTAATAATCCACTGTAGAAACGTAGATGAAATATCTATAAATGAAGAGGCTAGTTGAACGGGGTGGGGGTAATTTTCTATAAATGAAAATTACAGTTGAAGGGGGAGGGGATAATTTTTATGTGTACTACGTTATCGGCAACAAAGTAGTAGTTTGTTGTTAAAATTCCTTCCCGGGCTGTTTGGCTGTAGTCCAATGTTTTCTGCAAAACCAGACGTTTCTGCAGTGCCGTCGACTGCCATCATCAGTGAAAATCGAGTGCGATAACGTGTGGTGGTATACGTTAGTGACTACAGTACTGTGGTTAAGGCTGAAGCAATAAGTGGAAAGAAGTATTTTCTATGGAAACATTTCATTTCGTAAATGATTTTAAATATAAATCCTAGAACATGGAAGTCATGTATGGTTCTCCATACCGATATTTGGTTAAGTGACCAAAATACCAGGTAAAGTGGTAAGTAAACAGCCATTCCAATCTTCTCAGCCTACACATAGATATATATTATTGCCTGTCTTCTTTATTTACAGTGTGGAACAGTAGATCCTGTTACAGTATACTGGATTTAGTACTGGGTTGAGGCACAGATACTTCTTAAATAATACGTCTACTCTACATGAGTGTTGTGGTTGGTTAGGTAATGATAGTACATTATTGTGTGTAATGAGAGTACATTGGGTTTGACGTTTCTTTACAAACCCAATTGACTCTGTAGTGCTCAATTCTACGTCTTTTGACCACACTGTAACTGTTTATTCTCCGTTTCTTCCAGCAATTGTTCATGTAACCTGTCTTGTATGTTACTGTACTGATTTTTAAAATAAACACATGTATCTTGTAGCATAAGCTATTAACCATAGTGCATACTCCTTCTTTATCTAAAAAGTGGTAGATATGTAATACTAACCTATTAAAACTGTGTATTTAATAATACTAACTTATTAACCATAATGCATGTTCCTTCTTTGTCTAGAAAATGTTAGACGTTGAATATTGTGTTTTTACAGAAACACCAGCTAGCCACAGGTAGTAGCGAGTGGTAAGGAGGTGACTCTATATGCTTTTCGATACATCACCTGGAAAGATATTCTGGACCTCTGCGGACCTCCACATGAACTCACTTAAATAGGAATCTAAGCGTTCCCTTCTCGTACCACATTCAATCATGTTTCGGCGTTTACAGGACCGCCACATGCTTTCTACGCCTTGTGTATGCGCTCCCGTTTCAGGATCCACAAAGTTATAACTACGGTTTTCAGTCAAATGACTGTACTGTTGTGGCAAATTAACAATTTGACGGTACGAACGCCACTCATCTGACATTATTGTAGACCCTGGTTCAGTATTTGCCACTATGACAGGTAGGAGGGTAGCTGCTGATCTATCTTCCACACTACACAGAAAGCATTCCTTCGTTTCTCGGCAGTATCCATCGAATACCCATTGTTGTGGATACACCCGGCCAACATTATTTTTCTCTTGGCAAATACACTCTCGTCAATTTCAACTGTTAAATTCGGTCCTCCAATTTTCCGTGGGTTTCTCATGACGTTACGGCACAGATATATTTTAAGTAAGCCGTCCACTCTGTGTGTGTGTTGACGCCGATTTCCAGTTGATGTTTACTTTTTTTCACACTACTACGCCCTTCACACCAGAAATAAATAAATTTTACTATTTTTCCCAGCGGTAATTTGGACCACTGTAAAAATGTGCCCTTACGAACTACCTTATACTCACGGCAAGTCGTCTTATTGCAACACCAACGCTGTTGCTGCCTAAGGGCTAATACCATGTCGTATCCTTGTTCACATTGACGAGGATTGTGAACCAAACCTTTTTCTTGAAGAAAAGAAACTGCAGCGTCCTCTTCAGTACCAATAACACTTAACCATCGTAGCTACTCACAACACAACACTGATTAAAAAAGTAATGAAACATGTGAACAAGCTGTAACAACACCAATTTTATTAAAGATTAGCAATTAATTAATAAACTAAATTAGCAAATTCATAAGTGTGTTTTATTTTGGTTTCCACTGTACTATGTGACGATCGGTGAGATCGCCGTAACAATTTAACGAAACATCCCAATTAATTCAATATTATACTTTGAGGATTATAATTTTACATACACCAATGTAAAATATAAAACATTATTGTTATCTGATTTCAAGCTTGCAGAGTCAATCCAAATAAATTATGTCTGAATGTATGTACACACATAAAAGGCAAAATACAAGTGTTCTGTCTTGTCTGCTGTCATAGAAAATATATTCTGTATTTCTTTACAGTTGCAACTTCATTCATGTGAGTGAAAATTAATTTATATAAATCTCAAATCATCACCTGGAATCTACACTGTTGACTGTAAACAAATACAATAAACTCCTTTTGTGATCACTTTGGGCCAATATGAATTTAATAGCACTAGCCGAATAATAACAATAACTGATAACAAGATTATGCAAGATTTTCCATTACTATGTGATTACAGGCATATTGATATACCTGTTACTATGTATAGAGGTGTTAGTATATATATTGTATGTTAAAACTGTGAGGTGTATTTTATAATCTGGAACATTTTATACCAAATGATTTAATCACAAAAGATTATGTAAAACACACAATTACAACACACCAAAAGTATCTATAGAAATAAAAAAATAAAAAAAATTATGTAAATGACAAATTATTCAATAAATGATTAAATATGTACCATAATTTATTAGATACTGCAATTATTTTTTATAGAAACAAACATCCACTAGCAGCTACAAAACCAATTTTCCCTATAATGTACCTAGCAAGATCCTGATCTTTTCGATACATTGTTGGATTGTTAATGCAGCATTTTTTTATTCTTTTCCCTAAACATTTTGAAACCATAATTTCAAAGCGATACCACCTGAGATGCCTTTCCATTGTGTTTCCTTTTGCTCCAAAAAAAATATTTTGTGGTGTTGATATGTCTTTATTCTTTAAAATTTTGTGTGAGGGAGATTGCAATATTTTTAACTGAACTGTAGCATGTAACTTTTCAATTTCTTTCTAATACTATCACTCGGGTCCCTAGTTCGGGGCCATTTGTAACTTTACTAATATTCACACCAATAATTAATTCTTACCTTTAAGTTCGGGTCCAGAGTCGTACAGACGAAAACAGCTACAGAAAGGTTATCTGGGTTTAAGTGCAAAATAATTACGCAAACAGTATTTCTGGTTTTAACAAATTATTTCCCTTTTATTAAGCAAGATATATTTTACTTTACTTTGTTATTCACTGTTATTCAATATTACAACCAAAATATAAAATAAAATTTGCATAAATGACTTTGGGTTATTGAACCGTAAGTCCTATGGTTTGGTGATGCCACCTTACATTTTAGTTTCCTACTTTTAAAAGAACAAACAATCTTCAGTTAAGACTACTTTCCTTAATTTATTTGTTTCTTAAACTTCTATTATATGAACCAGTACGTAATTTGTTCCCACACACACACACACACACACATTCGTTCTTTTACATTGACATTCTATTAAACCCCACTTTGAGATCTCATGATTTTATGAAACATCTGCAAATATAAGTGGTAATGTAGTTAAAATTGATTATAGGGTACTCATCCTGTTTGCTGATCTAATCCGACTGATGAGGCACTTGTTTTACCCCGCACTTCAAAAGTTAATTAAAGTTCGTTAAAGTGATTTTGTCTGTTGACTGGCGCTAAGTTTTTGCTGATTACTAAAACCACGTTTTTTCACATTTCACTTTGTATAATAATTGTGTCGGCCGACGTAACTTTTCGAACACTTGATCTTGTAGGATGGCCGCGCTATATTTTTGTACACTTTTATAGATATTTTAAACCCGCTACATTGTTCACACTTTACTAGTTGTTTCACTGGATAGGCCGATTACAGTATTTTCGGCCTATCTTACACCCGAGGCCACCGTTTTATTTAACCAGCTCCACTGTATGCTGCTGCTTACTGGCTGCTGTTCACCTGCATACTGTTTTACAAGGACTGCTGCTGGGGCAATTGCGCAATGCGTCTAGACAATTGTTTAGGCTAACAGTGTATGTTGTACTGGGGCTCCCCACAGGTGAAGTCTGACAATTTGAAAATTCTGAATCGATATAAAATTAAAACTGGGGCAGCACACACTTCTGTACCGTTACAATACCCCCCCCCCCAATAAGAGGTTGAAGGCCGAAGCGTTCAAACTCTTATTGCCTAAACCCTAAGAGGATCAGTGAGGATATGGCGCCGCAACCCCCCTTAACGCTTTACTAAAATCACGGGTACTTACCCCCCTAGTCCGGTGACTGCGGCAGCACCCATCCGATCTTACTGGACTTCTCTGTTCAAGATCCCAACACCATAAGCTCGGACAGATACCCGCCACAGTATCACCCGACTCTAAACATTCGATTAAAATTTAACAAACGGCCTTCCATCACTCCATATCCCACAACTGATTTGTTTCCTCTTAGCCGTACTGGTTCATTGACAACGTACTGGCTCATTTTATATTATGAAATATATCTTAACCCTAGAAAATAGTGTTAACAAAACAATATAGGTTATATGCAATACAGTAGTACATATAAGTTCCAGTCAAAATGACACATTAATTATACAGAATTGCATTCACTCACAGTAATTTCCCAAACATTTTTGATTGCATTTACACAAAATTTCCTTCAGTTTTCAATTTTAAATAAATATTTTAATCATTATTTTTTCATCAATTAGCATTTAATTTATAATTTGTTTGAATTCAACTTGAAATAAAGTTAAGTTCATTATTAAAACCATCTTGTCAATTAATTAAATTACCAAATTAATTTAATTTTATTATCTTAAAACTCTAAATTATGGTAATTACCTCATTATTTCAATCTTATTTGTTCGAAACAACTTTATTTATTTAAATAACATTTTACAAAAGAGCCAAAAAAATATTATCTACATTCCATCACATCAGATGTTTCTTTTATTTCATAATAGAATCTGCTACTGGCAATGATTCAGCAGACTACAACAGTTATCAACTTCAACACATCTGGCTGTAAACATTAGTCAAAACATACAACACACCTGTTTACATAAACAGTTGTATGCCAGACTTGTTTTCATATAACACTCATTCAGTCTAAACATTCTGCTTACCACATACTGACACATATACTTCCTACAACTTTTTGGTTTCTATAAATGTTTTAGTAACATATTTATCTCTTATTTGTTCCAATTCAGATCGGATATACTTTTAATTCACCGCAATTACTTTAATAACATTTTACTAAAAACAATTTGGTTCTAGTTACTCATGGTTTTAGTTAACATAGTTAAAACACTTTTAATACAAACACAATTTAAAATGTAATTCATTAATACCTCCTATTAATTATTATTATTAATTAACAACATAAAATAATATTATTATTAAAATCAATCAATACACACATGGTTACATAAAACATTTTACAGTACACACACAATTAATTTCGCTATAAATTTATTTACAATCTTTTATCATTACTTGTTCAGTTATATCACACTTCATTGTCCAAGGTTGCGAGGTATGAACCATAAAACAAAATATTTACAATTGTTCATTTATGAATTTCAGCCTCCATCGTCAAAAATTAGTCTTGGTTTCAAATAACAGTTTTCAATTTTATTTACACACATATGGCTATCTTGTGTGTAATAACCATAAAATTTCAGTTTATTCATTTTATCATAATAATCATATACCAAGTCAACATTATTTATTTCTGTCCAGTCTCCATTAGTAGTTATATTCATTATTAAGTCAGTTATTTTCTCATTCATTACAACATAAGGTAAATTATTATGATTTGAACATGTATCATCAAAATAATTCTCATTCTCTATTTTATAAAGCAAGTATTTCAGATCATTTATTTTTATCACTGCTAACATTTCTTTCAACTCATCATAATTCCTCTGCAACTTATATAATTCTATCTCTTTATCAACACACAATTCTCTATCTAAATCTCTCTCATCATAATATTTCTCCCAACATTTCACATTCTCATTCCATACAGAGGGCAACACAACATTATTACAACGTCTGGCTTTACCAGATACACAAAAATAACTTCTTTGATATTTTAAAGACATTTTGTCTTTTACAAAAACTAACGAGGTACCTTTGTCCTCCAACAATACTGGTGAAACTTTTTCTTCACCCACAACCACATCACGGGAAAATTCTACCCTCTGTACACTCTCTTCATTTAAACTACCTCTATACTCCCTTTCATTATGATCAATTACATTTCTATTCTCAATATCACTACTACTGTCTACTGTATCACTTTTTGATACCACATTTGATTCACATTTATTGTCTGCTTTATTGTCTATCACACACACACCCTCTCTTAACTCATCTGTTTCTCTTTGTATTTCACTACATATTTCATTTATTTTACTTTCAATACTACACAACGAATTAGTTAATTCATCAAGCTTTACATTTATGCTATTTTCACATTTCATATTCTGTTCTTTATATTGTTCAAATTTAACATCATTTATGTCAAAGCGTTGATTTAAAGCATCCAATTTCTTATTTTGTTCATTGAACTTGGTATCACTCATGTCAAAGCGACTATTTATATCGCTACTCATTACATCGAATTTAGTCTCGTATTTTTTCTCATTATTGTCTAAACGATTATTTAAGGCATTAAACATTTGTTTAATCTCCCCCATTGTCTCACGAAACAAATTTATCGTTTCGTTGTCAGTTTTATCACTATCCCTAGTCGGGACAGGAGTTGAATGAAATCTAACTTCTTCCATTACCGCTGATTCGGTCATTGATTGATTTACCGACTCATTCATAACAGTTACATTAGCTGTATTTGTTTTATTTTCTGTGTTCTCCATTATGAACTTATGTTTAATTAACTGATTAATTAATCTAATTTATTTAAATTAGTTTTACTTTAGTAAATTTACTCTCTACGATCTAAAAGCATTCTAACCACACTCTCACTTCCAAATAACCCGTTCTGCAGCTTAATTAGGTCTGGTGGATGTAAGTTATAAAACCTACACTCGAGTCCCTGTTCGGGCGCCATTTGTAACTTTTCAATTTCTTTCAAACACTATCACTCGGGTCCCTAGTTCAGGGCCATTTGTAACTTTACTAATATTCACACCAGTAATTAATTCTTACTTTAAGTTCGGGTCCAGAGTCGTACAGACGAAAACAGCTGCAGAAAGTGCGAATCAGCTAATCAGTTAATTGCTATTACAAAATGCCTTATTCCTTTTTCATGATGATCAGATTTTGCTATACGCCTGCATAAATAGAAATTATTAAAATGCTTAATTCTCAATACAAAGTATTTAAACTATTTAACATGGAAAGTTCATCATGTCACACATTCTAGTAACAAGGTAAGTTTTTGGAATAGTGTTTTAGCTGAATTTATACACTAGGAGGACACTCAACATTTAGTTTGTGTGTGTAACTCTGGTTAATCAAAGAGAATTATTTGTGTAAATTATAATTTAATAATACAAATCTACTACCATAAAGGCCTGTAACGCTATGCATTAAAGAATTTTAATTAACTTCATATGGGGGAAAACTAGTTTACATACACCTATTTCTGAAAATAATAATCCTGAAATGTAATCAGTACTTATATCAAGTTAAGTGCAATAATTAAATAGATTCTTCAACTTGGACGTTGCAAACTTCAGGTGCTAAGGCTTTACTTTATTTTTAATTTAACATCAGTTTATGTTCGGCAACGTTAAAAGAACATGTTATAGCCTCTGAGAAAGTACACAGTGAGTGGAAGCTGGCTTAAATGAGGGTAACCATTTTATCTAATAATTAGTGTCCCATGGTAGAAAACAAGTGCAATACATATTATAAAAAGAAGGATATTGTTTTTACTTACATGTTCCATAAGGAAATGGATGGAAAAAAAATTGCGTTCGAGATAAGGGCTGATTCTGATTGTACTACCCTCAAAGCATGAAGAAAAGTCATTTTTTGAAAGATGTCTGTGTGTAGAATTTTGTCTATGGCGAATGATAACTGCCGCAAATTCAAATAATTTTTTGCATATTGTAGAGGACTCAAGGTCTGTTGATTTTGGTGAAGATCGGTTAAGGAGAAGGGGTAGTTTACCTGCAACGTTTTATGTTTTAACAAGAGTAAAGTACTTAATTTTGATAAATAAAGTATCCTGAAAAGAAGGTCATAATAATCCACTGTAGAAAGGTAGGTGAAATATCTATAAATAAAAAGGGGTAGGGGGAAGTTGAAGGGGGAGGGGATTATTTTCTATAAATGAAAATGATAGGTGAAGGGGAGGGGATAATTTTTTATATGTGTACTACGTTATCGGCAACAAAGAAGTAGTTTGTTGATAAAATTCCTTCACGGGCTGTTTGGCTGTGGTCCAATGTTTTCTGCAAAACCAGACGTTTCGGAAGTGCCATCGACTGCCATCATCAGTGAAAATCGAGTGCGCTAACGTGAGGTGGTATATGTTGGTGACCACAATTCTGTGCTTGAGGCTGAAGATAGAAGTAGTTTCTGTAGAAATATTTCATTTCTAAAATTATTTTAAATATAAATCTTAAAACATGGAAGTCATGTATGGTTCCCCATACCAATATTTTATTTATTTGCATCGAATAGTATTATTGTTTAATTAATGTTCTATCCAGATCAAATTATGTGTATGGAGTTCTGGAAAAATTAGACAGGCATAAAGTTTTGTTTGTTTATTGTAAACTGTATTATGTTTGGAAGTATCCCAAAGTAAATGTAACATTAATCATGTAAATCAATGAGGCCAGTCCAGTTTTTTAAGGCTAGGAGAATCCTTGAAATGTTTGGAGCATCACTAGGTCATGATGGATCTAATAGTTAAACTTCAGTTTGCTGTGAACAACTGGCAGATTTGAGTAGTCACTTGATAAAGGATGGTGTTGTAAAAACAACAATTCTTTCAGAATTATTTTATGGCCCTGTCAGTTTGGAAATAACTATCACTCGTTTAGACCTTCAGCAGATTTAAACTTTTCTTATTCGTGTTAGCAATACATCATGTAAAACTGCTAGAAGTATGGAATACAAAGACAAGTCGAGGATTGTACATTTTTAGGTTAGGTACACTTTATACAAAAACCTTTTAATCAGATGTTCAAAAGAGCAAGCGTGTAATTGTTGTTTTTCTTTTTTTTTATAAGTCCCTTAGTAAGGTTTCTCAGCAACAGCAACTGGATGTCAAAGTTTGCTTCTAGGATATGTTTTATAAAGTAGTGGAAACTTGCTACTTGAACACAATACACTTGCACACAACATTCCAGAAGTCTGTTCTAAAAACAATTATAATCAACCTGCTGTTTCAACAGTACCTACTAATAATGCAGCATGGCAACATTTAAACCATTTGTTTTGGTCTGAAAGTTTGTTTCAAGCTGAGTATACCAAATATGTTTGTAATAGGTTTTATAATTTAAGATGTGAAGTATATGAAGCCATTACCAGTACCTGCTCATTAGACAAGAAATTATAACTATAATTTCCATTAATTTTGTTAATGTTCTTTGCCATTCATTATTTAGTTGATTTTTTAATATCAGGAAAAGTTCTGATGAAATTTCTGTACGTGTCATTTTTGGTCTCTCTCTCTCCCCCCCTCATTTTTATTTATTGAAAAAACATAAAAAACTGATACTCCTCTGTATGTGTCCACATTGCATAAAATTAAAAAAAAATTAATCCAAGAAATTAAAAAAAAAGCTTGTAAACTCTGAAAACATTTGTTCTAATACAGAATTCAAATTAAATAAAGAAAAAAAGGAATTGTGTGCTGCTAGTGTGTGTGTGTGTGTGTTTTAATGGAGACATCTTCCCCCTTGCTCCTCAACCCCTTTCAGAAAGTGAACAGACAGAACAATACCTGACCTGCAAATGGTCTTGAGACATACTTGTGATCTTGCAAAAGAGGATCAATCCTCTGTGTGCTTTAATGATAATTAGTTAACCAATGGACATGTCATGGACAACAAAATCCAACAATTTACAAATGAATAATGAAAACACAAAGATTAAAAACTAATAAGAAATCATTCAATAGACATAAAGAAACAAAATAGTAAAATTTATTAATGAATCAAAGGAATTCAGAAATTCAACTGATAATCACACATTAGTACATAGTGTCACTAATTTCACAAAATTTTTAATTATTGGATAGTGAACACTGAATTTCAATATAGTAAGTGTACACATATTAATGTAGGTTGTTTCACAAAAAGTGAATGGAAAAGAAAAGAATACACAATTTCAACTTTTTTAAACTGAAAACAAGAAATTCTTTACAGTTAGTGTAACGTATTGTGTTACTGTAAGGCACAGCAGTTCTGTTAATGTGCTAATTAAGATGCACTAAATGTATAAATAAAGCTAAATGACCGAATAAGATATTCTTAGATGTAGTGTAGTAATTCAGGTTATGTCTAATTGCTCATTAGACTTTGTCTAAATTTTAAAGATGTTTAGGACCGACCATTAAAAACATTGTTTGAGATATGAGTAGGGAGTAGATGTATTAATATAATGTTACCCAACAAGATCAGGAACAATTATGTATATTAAATTAAGTACGGTAGTTAGTGGACTTAAAAACCTGCAGTAGAAACTCCAGTTTTTATAAAATAAATAGGGAGAGAATTGAAGATTTCTTGTTTGGAAATGTTATATCTGTTTTCTTCACAAGTAACTAAAATGTTGTTAATGGCCTTTTTTTAAGAGTATGAAAATACAATAGATACTGTACTTGAAAAAAGGTGAATTTTATTGGTACATACTAAAGTATAGAGTCCTATTTGTTTCTATTCATTAACAAAGGTCCGTACTGTAATAATTTTGTGTGTAATATACAAGCATTCTTTAATATGTTTTCGAGATTCTCCAATTTTATTTGCATTAATTCAGACCGTAGTAACATTAAATTCCACTGTAACCAATTATTAATACTTAATCATTTGCGTGTTAACAGAAACTGCACACTGCTTTTTATTGCATTATGTTGAAAAAAGGATTTGAATGTACTTGTTTGGTTATATGTTAGATTGTACTTGGCTATAGGTTCTAAATTGGAAGTAGGTTTTAATTCCGGTACCTGGAATAAATACAGCCTTTAATGTTATATACAGCCTTTTATCCATACAATAACTACAGCCTTTGAATGTACACTAACTAAGGAAAATGTTTTTAAGTCTAATTAATTTTAAAAATCTAAAAGGTTGTTAGATTGTTAAACGTAGACACAACCTCCAAAAATCGTCTCTGTACCGTAATTATGTGCGATAAATGGAAATTAATTTCTGTACTTCCAGTAAATACAGCCTTTTAATAAAATATGTATCAATAAACCCCAATAAAATATGAACCAATAACGTACTAGGTTATACGTTCTAAATTGGAAATAGGTTTTAATTCCGGTACTTCCAATAAATACACCTTTTTAATGTACACTAACAAAGTAAATTTTATTTAAGTTACATTGTCGTACATAACCTCCATAATCTGCCATTAGTTACTTGTGAATAATACACATCCAGTAGAAATCTGGACACAGAAAATAAGTACAAACGAGGAGACAGAAGTTCGAGTTTGCCGTACCATCGTAAGCTAGATCCCTTTTTATTGCATTATATTGAAAAAAGGATTTTAATGTACTTGTTTGGTTATACGTTAGATTGTACTAGGTTATAAATTGGAACCAGGTTTTAATTCCGGTACTTCGAATAAATACAGCCTTTAATGTTATATACAGCCTTTTATCCATACAATAATTTTATGTACACTAACAAGGGAAATTGTTATTTCTAATTAATTTTAAAAATGTAAAAGGTTAAGTTAGATTGTTAAACAACCTCCCAAAATCATCGCTGTACCGTAATTATGTGCGATAAATGGATCCTAATTTTTCACTAAATCCTGCGGTCAAAGGAACTTTCGTATCCACGTTTGTATATTTTTCCGTGTTCGATGTGTACTAGAACGGTTTTCTTCACAAGTAACTAATGCCAGATTATGGAGGTTATGTAGACAATGTAACTTAAATAAAATTTACTTTGTTAGTGTACAATAAAAGGGTGTATTTACTGGAAGTACAGAAATAATTTTCCATTTATCGCACATAATTACGGTACACAGACGATTTTTCAAGGTTGTGTCTACGTTTAACAATGCAACTTAACCTTTTAGATTTTTAAAATTAATTAGATTTAACAAAAATTTCCTTTGTTAGTGTACATTAAATTATTGTATGGATACAAGGCTGCTGTACATAACATTAAAGGCTGTATTTATTCGAAGTACCGGAATTAAAACCTAGTTCCAATTTAGAACGTAGACCTATAACCTATTTGCATATTTTATTGGGGTTTATTGGCACATATTTTATTAAAAGGGTGTATTTATTGGAAGTACAGAAATTATTTTCCATTTGTCACACACAATTACAGTACACAGACGATTTTTGGAGGTTGTGTCTACGTTTAACAATGCAACTTAACCTTTTAGATTTTTAAAATTAATTAGATATAACAAAAATTTCCTTTGTTAGTGTACATTCAAAGGCTGTATTTATTGTATGGATAAAGGCTGTATATACATTAAAGGGTGTATTTATTCGAATTAAAACCTATCGGTACTTCCAATTTAGAACATATAACCTAGTAGGCTACGTTATTCGTACATACAGTATTTTATTGGTACATATTTTATTAAAAGGGTGTATTTATTGGAAGTACAGAAATTAGTTTCCATTTATCGCACATAATTACGGTACAGAGACGATTTTGGGAGGTTGTGTCTACGTTTAATTATCTAACTTAACCTTTTAGATTTTTAAAATTAATTAGACTTGTAGGGGTGTGCATGGCAGAACTACTTGTAGGGGTGTGCACCCACTTTATAATCATATTTTTGGTAACACTGAGAACTTTAAGCCTTCTTTTATGCTTAAACAAATTATATATACACTTAATTATAGAAAAGCAAAAAGCAAATATGTAATTCAAAAGACTAATTTGCTCTAATAAACACATGCTGAAGTTAAAAACAAAAGAGTTTTTACTTGCCTAACTAATCATTAGTTACTAATGTGACAGTTGGAGCTGCTTTTTCTGCAAAATCTGGGGTATGTTGGATTCAAGAGTGGTTAAATTAAGTCATAAATCTAAGTGTGCGTCAAGTCTATTTCTGTGCTTGCTTTTCACTTGAGATGAAAATCCCATTTCACTCAAGAATGAGGTGATGAATGGGATGAGCAACTCCGAAAGTTCAGGATATTCATCTCTTAAAGATATCCAGAACTTTGTTAAGTCAGAATCTAAAAGTTTAGGGATTTTGTTGTCCATGACATGTCTCATGTTATCACTAACTATACAAAATAATTTACTAAAAATTTAGTTTTAATCCCAGCATCACAGATGATATCACACAATTGCTCATTTAGTTTTACTGACAACATGTTAGAACTTTCAAAATACAAGAAAGGGTCTTGAATCCAATTGAATTCACTGTATCCATCTGGGAAGCAACTTTCAATCTGGTTATAGAGAGTTAAACATCAGAGCTGGTAAAAAACAATGGTAGCGCATGAATAACAAAAATGTACAGTTTAGACTATGTACAAAACAGGTTGAATTTAAATTGTTAAAATGATATATCTTAGTTATTTACATGTAGTAGCTTTTTAAGACACAGTAAATAAATTTCCAAACCTGACTTTGCAACCCTCCAAATGCCCTCTCGGGACCCAGCAGTGGCTCATGCCCAATAGGTTAAGAAATGCTGAACTAAAGGCATGTTTGTGGAGTGAAACATAAAAGATAACCCAGACTTCTAAAATGCTCTTAGTGAAATGGGATTTTCAGGAGTAACAACACACTATTTGGTTAACAAGCACATTTTACTAATATTGTAATACCAAGTCAATTAGATAGCTTAAATGTGTAGTACTCTATGTGATGCTGATCACATACTGTTAATCAGCAGCACTGCAGAATATTCTAGAGCCACACTCTTGGCATTCATCTGGAACTTTCTCACATTAGCCTGATAATTAGGATGTTGCCACCAGCTGAGTTTTAGAAAGTTGGTGTAGTAGGTTGTGCATTCATATAGGATGATATTAGACAGCAGTTTTTAATGAAAGTGACAAAATGATCAATTGTTTACTTGTGTTGCAAACTATTGTGATTTTTTTATTACTGTTTGTAGGCTATACAGTGTGTCCTGGATAATTATATAAAGAGAACTGTTGTAATATAAGTGTGTTTGTTTTAGCAATTGAGAGTATCTGGTATTCAATAATTCATTCAACTGTTTTAAGTTCATAATTCTTGTCACTGGTTGTAAGAATATTATTCTCATTAATTTTCCAATTCTATGAAGTCTTCAGTAGTTTTACCACGATGAGACGCAACTTTATCACTGAAGATGCCACATCACTGAATGAGCAAAACTTTTCTTTAATAATCTCAACAAAGCATGGTTATCAGCTGAAAAAAAGTTTTAGTATTAAAAGTTTTGATCACGCAAATCTATAAGGGATACTAAAAAGAAATAACATAATAATTGTACAAACAGATTTTGTTTGAAATAAATAAAACACAATTTGACACAAATATTAATTTTATGAATACTTGTTTGGCGCATATTACAGAAGGTTACACCATTAAATGAGTTTGCCTAAGTATAAAATTCTTGTCAGATGAAAAACGTGTACAGTCAGAATACTATTTGTTATGTACAATACAAATGATTCACTATGGGTAGCAGTGACACATAAACACTAGACATTGACACTGAATTGTACTTGTTTTGAATGATTCATTGTGTGCTACCTGACCAGAGTACAGGTATTAACCAAGAGATGTTTAGTATACAGCTGTGTAACTGCTACAATGATGAATTATAAGTAGTACTTTTTGTTTTGGTCATCAACCTTGAAAAGGATAATAGGAACTTTGTATACCATGCTTCCAGCAGTTTTACATGATACATTCCTAGCACAAATACGAAAAGTTTAAATCTGCTGATGATCTAAAGGAGTGATAGCTATTTGGAGACTGACAGGGTTATAAAATAATTCTGAAAGAATTGTTGCTTTTACAATACCATCCTTTATCAACTGACTACTCAAATCTGCCAGTTTTTCACAGAAACTGAAGTTTGATGATTTGATCCATCATGACCTAGTGATGCTCCAAACATTTCAAGGATTCTCCAAACCTTAAAAAAACTGGACTGGCCTCATTGATTGATATGATTAATGCTAAATTTACTTTGGGATACTTCCAAACATAATACAGTTTAAAATAAACAAAAAAAAATTTTATTTCTAATTTTTCCAGAACTGTATACACATAATTTGATCTGGATAGAACATGTATTAAACAATAATACTATTTGATGCAAATAATGAAAATATCCGTGTGGAGAACTATACATGACTTCCATGTTTTAAGATTTATATTTAAAATCGTTTTAGAAATGAAATATTTCTACAGAAACTACTTCTATCTTCAGCCTCAACCACAGAACACACACACACACACACCACACAATTCCTTTTTTCTTTATTTAATTTGAATTCAGAGTATTGGCACATATTTTATTAAAAGGGTGCATTTATTGGAAGTACAGAAATTAGTTTCCATTTATTGCACATAATTACGGTACACAGACGATTTTTGGAGGTTGTGTCTACGTTTAACATGTAGTAACATCAGTAACTTAACCTTTTAGATTTTTAAAATTAATTAGATTTAACAAAAATTTCCTTTGTTAGTGTAGGCTACATTCAAAGGCTGTATTTATTGTATGGATAAAAGGCTGTATATAACATTAAAGGTTGTATTTATTCGAAGTACCGGAATTTACTTCCAATTTATAACCTAGTACAATCTAACGTATAACCAAACAAGTACATTAAAATCCTTTTTTCAATTTCAAGAGGAGTGTCAGTTTTTTAGTTTCAAAGGATAACGAAAACACTTGTTTACAATTACTTCTAAGATGTCAGGGGTAATTGTAAATTGGGGTACCCGTAAATTGAATTTTAGAGCTGTATTTATTATTTACATTTTAAACAATTTTTTGTACGCAACATAATAACAAAAGGTTGAAATGTTTGCAGTTATTTCAATTTTAAAACGTATACACAATTTTTCGGGCATGTTGCAAGTCTTTACTCATTTTTCTCTAGCAGCCCTAGAGAAAAATGTTGGGACGTTTGGAAAAAGCACATTCCTTTATCACTGCAGAGCTTCCCTGAAACAAGATGAAGTGAGAGGATCCAAGCTGTCAAACCGATAGTTAAGCACTACCCAGGAGTACTTAAATTGTTGGATATATTTTAGAAGAGATGTCTTCTAGTCTAACTCCCTCTGCCTACAACATCATATTAGGGCTTAAGAAATATTTCAATTCCACAAAGAGCTTAATGTTGGCATCTTTTTGGTTCCAAGTGCTTTCATATATTGACTAAAAAAATGTTGTTATTCAAAGCAAAGGAATCACACTCAATGTTGAAATAACTCTAGTGGAAGATTTGCTGACAGAATTGAAATTGTTGCGTGATAATCCAGACAGCATAATTGAAGAACCAAACTTAATTGCAAAAGAACTAATAAAAGTTCCTCCTGAATCTCCCTCAAAAGGTGGAAAAAAAAGTACAGATCAATCCAATAGTGATTTTTCAGTAAACAAAGATCAAGAAAATAAATTTAAAACCTCAGTCATGTACCCAGTATTAGAGTTTGTAATGGGCAACATAAAAACACGATTCACTGCAATTAGTTCAATTCGTGACTTGTTTCCACCAGTATTGTACTTTATGGACATGGAAAATGATGAATTAGAATTGAAAGTAAAAGTTCTCATTAGCAAGTTTAAAAAGGAATTGGCAGTGGATCTATTTGAAGAAATATTACACTTGAAGAACATTCATAAAACAGAGTTTGAATCAGAAAAGAATCCACTAAGCCTACTCCAAAAACCTTCAAGCTGTATTTGTAAACTTCTGTCTTGCCTATAGGCTTTTCTGTACTATTCCAGTTACAGTTTTGTCTCCTGAAAAATCTTTCAGCAGGTTAGCGAATTCACTGAAAACTTGGCAGAGAAGCACTACCTACCAAGAAAGGCTTAATAATTTGGCAATTTTAGCTATTAAAAATGAATTGGCTAACAGTATTAATTTATCAATCAGATGTTATTGACCAGTTTGCTCAAATGAAAGCAAGAAAAAAACTTTGCACTACTTAAGCCGTTTTAGAAACGGGTCTCTCACTTATAATTGGTTATAGCCTACTCTTAGACATGTTTTTGTTTATCTTTGTAACAACTGACTTATGTATCACTTATGTGTTGATAAACACAGATATGTTTATTTTTTGTCTTCAATTTAGACCATAGTAACATTGAATTCCACTCTAACCCATTATTAATACTTAATCATTTGGGTGTTAACAGAAACTGCACATTGCTTTTTATTGCATTATGTTGAAAAAAGGATTTTAATGTGTAACCCCTCTTTAACTTAGGCAGTTAAAAAAAAAGATTATTTTTTTTGAAAAAATTTTTTTTTTTTTTTAAAGATGGGCCACAAGTTAATTAGAACTAGACTAAAACCTAGAGAAGCCAAAAATGCGCTGGATCCAGTGAGACGGGACTTGCAATGAAAACTCATAAATTAAACAATTAAAAAATCCCTTTTATTATTCTATCTCGCTGGGTAAACAAATTAATAACAAAATCAATAAACCTAACAGTCAGAAATTTATTATCCCCTTAAATGGTTAATTAAAATAATTTATTCACCTTCAACAATGTCACCTGAAAATAATTATTAACACCTATAAAATATATCTGCTATCTCTCTTTAAAATGAATTAATATTTAAAATCATTACTATTCTTGAAATAAAGTTTCCTGTAAAATATTAATAATGTAAAATTTATTATTTATATTCTCTTTAAAATGATCCATTGAACTTAATGGAGATAATTTTATAGACTTCTTGATAATATTAATTATACAAACAAATTAATTAAAAATTAAATAGTGACAAATCCACATCCTTGTTATTCAAGTTAATTAAAATAATTACTTTCTTAGAAGAAAATATTCAGCAAAAATTAATTGAGATAGAATAAATACTTGTTATTAAAATTAAAAGGATATATAATCCTATGTTTCATTTTGCTTTTCTAAAAACCCTATATCTAAATTCCCCACCAAAAATACATCTAAATGTACAATACATGTAACCCCCCAAAATACACACACAAATGTACAATACATTACATGTTCCACAATACAATACCAATTATACAAAGATTCCTTGCCACGCCCTTTTCTTACCCCCATGAGGTATATTATTAATTCTTTTATAGACATCCTTGTTAGGATTACAAAATTTAAGTGGTTCATAACACATGACATGTGTATCAGATAATGCTTATGCACTTCAGTAGTCCCCAGGACATAATAAAATTCAAAATTTGGCTAAGTGCCTAATACTGTTATACAATTCTGCCCACTGGGCTCTATTACTGTGAGAAATAAAAATTTATAAAACAATGAACACCCCCAGTTATTATATAATGAACACCAAATTGAACTCGAGAAATTACCAATTAAATGAATGACTTAAAAGCTGTAAAGAAACACATATACTGAAATAAGAGGAAATTATACGTCTGAATGTTGAACTGTCTAAGATACATGCCAGTCTCTGAGCTGACAATTTTACAACAAATTTAATAAAATATACAAATAATTTTACACCCAGTTCACACACTAAACTGTCCCGTTAATTGGGGATCCAATTAAATGTTTAAAAACTTGAAGGTGTTGTGGTTGATAGATAGAACTGGTTCACTGGGTATTATTGAGTGCTGATTCTACGTGTACATAATATATTGGTTTTGTATCACCTGATTTTTGTCCATGGGGTTGAGGTGGCAATCTCGTGGCCTACATTACAGGTGTTGGTGTGGCTTCCTGGCTACTGCTCCGGTCGATGAAGTGAGAGCTTTATGGTGTTACAAGTTCAGGTCATGTTGAGCTTTTTCTCGACTTGTTCGGTAGACCCTGATTACACAACATTATATATATCAGCCAGGGTACACAACACAATGCCCCGAGAAGTTTGCACACCCCCCAAAATACATATATAAAGTTAACATAGCTTTAGAGCTACCTAAATATAAAACTTGACAAGGTTATGTGGCCACCAGGCCCTATTTGAAAATATTTAGTTCAGTAAATCTTTATAATAATAACTTCACCCATGCGGGTTACCATGTTTGAAATTTTGATAGTTAATTATGGCTGGTTACAATTTTAATAGGCTTTATACATAGTCTGAATATATATAGGTACCACATGGTCAAGAAGGAATCTGATTACATCTTCTTTACTATATGAATTAATACGATTTGGTTATTATATTACTTTCAAATGAGTGCCTCAGTAAGTTTCCTGATATGAATAAAGTTTTACTATCAATGCTAGTAAAACTTGTATGCCATTTAAACCGAATTATGCAATAACTTGTGCAATAACCAAGGTACTTAATAGGAATCTCCTTACATCCATGTTAGGTATATTTTAAACTTAGATTTTTGTATTTAAATTTCTTTGACTTTTAGTGCCAAAGTTATGACACGTGAATTTAATATAATTTTACTGTTTTAAAAAATTCTACCTTGAATTGCTCATTGCACAATGCCACGCCCCTTTTAAAAGTTATCAGAAATCCACTTATTTAGGCATATTATACAAGACTTTCTTTAGTGCAACATTAAATACAATTAATAGGAAAGTATTGGCGAGACTTACCGCAGTCGTGTATATCTTAGCCTATCATAGGTGGTATGATGGTTGACGAAAATATTTCTTCATCTTCCGGAGTAGCAAGAAATGCGCCCATCAGCCACGAGTTTTTATGTGAGACGAAGTTAAATAGAATCACTTGCTTCGTTCTCGTTTGCCTACGGCATCTGTCACCAGATGCCAGCACCGATCAACGCTCACTTGATAACTTAGAATGGTGCTTATCTATGCTACAAGAGCGCGGCAGCGATTAAAGCGCTACAAATTAGTACTGCGTTTAACTGCAGGCCGTCATCTACTGGTTTTGCGCCGTCTCTCCACTAGAGTTCGGCACACCCTCACCCCAAAAGGGCAACATAGTTGCCTCACAGTTAAACGCCGGGAGAGTACCCTGCAGTGTACCCCCTCCCCAAAACAAACCGGTGGACATCGTGGTTAGGTCGGCTCAGCAGCACTTGCTCTCAGGAGAACAGAGGCTCAGGAAGAAAACGAAAGAGACGAAAGAAGGTATGTAGTATGTAAGAGTGCGGGTGCTGCACGCTGACCTGATCAGGGTCAGCCCACAGCAAAGAGAGAGACAGCTAAAAAGACTAAGGAAAGATTTCGGCGGCGGAGACTTCCGACCTCCTGAGGCTTGCCCACTAACGCCAGAACACGACTGCCACCTTAAAAGGACATCCGCCCTATCTCTACGGGGTCTAACCCCCTTCAAAAGTTCTCGATGGCCCCCGACAGCGTTTTAATTTTGAAATATGGCTTACCACACTTTTAGTATCGTCCCCCGGTACGCCCAGCCGGGCCGTCACCGGTGACGTGAATCCCATGATGCGGTATGGCCCCGACCAACGGTAACATAACTTTGCGGCACGTTTGTCTGCGGCTGAGCTGAGTGGGTGGCTTTGGCAATAGACCCAGTCACCAATTCGGAAGGGGTTTGGAACTCGCCCCTGATTATAACGCCGACGGACCCGCTCGTGCGCTCGCAGCAAATTCTTCCGAGCTTCCTTCCATCTCTCCGCTGTTTTATTATTGGGCTCCCGCGGCAGAAGATCTTCAATATCCCACAGGTTGGTCAACGGGAGTGCGGGCGAGAATCCAAACAGAATTTCAAAGGGCACGGCCTGATGACTATCGTGTCGGGCCGTGTTGAAAGCTAATTGTAACCACTTCAGATTCTGATCCCAGGTGGTTTGTTGCTCTGCATGATAAGCAATCAGGGCGGACCGGAGATTCCGATTGAATCTCTCCGCATGGGACGGTTGTGGGTAATAAGGGGAAGTGGTTACGTGTTTGATCCCACTGGCGAAACACATGCGCCGGAATTCACTTGAAATAAACTGCGGGCCATTGTCCGAAACAATGATGGTCGGAAGACCGAAATGCTGAAACACTTGGTTTTGTAGCGCGTTAATGGTTAAACGAGCGGTTGCCTGCTGTAAGGGCAGTAGCCAGGCAAACTTAGAAAAAGCATCCACACAAACAAGCAGGTAAGCATTACCTGACTTGCTACGGGGGAACGGCCCCACGTAGTCAATGAACAACTTCTCCATCGGTCTGCTCGCCACCTCAGATGATAACAACCCTAGTTTGGTGTTCTGGGCAGGCTTGCTCAAGCCACAAAGATGACAGCTCTTAACCCTTGTCGCGATGTCCCTATCCATGCCCTTCCAGATAAAATGTTTCCTAATACTGGAAATGGTCTTAGAAATTCCCTTGTGGCCTCGTACTGGGGAATCATGGTAATAACTGAAGACCATGGGCACTAACTTGCTAGGCAGCACGATTTTAGGTGCACGTCCTTTTCTCTCTCTACAACAGAGGACTCCCTTGGACAAGAAATAAGGGGCCTGTACGTTACCCTCCTTGATATTTTGGATGACTGGACCCAGCACTTCGTCGTTTAACCGATGGGGTAACACATCAGTGAAGGCTAAAGGAAAGTCTAAAAGAACGGAACAGGGTTGCTCAGCTTGGGCATCACTGGGTTGGGAAAACATGCGGGACAAGGCATCTGCAACCACATTTTGAGATCCCCTAATGTGTTGCACAGTGAACTTAAATGATGAGATTTTCACCACCCATCTACCAATTTTACCCAGTTGCCGGGGATGAGCCAGAAGCCATGAGAGAGCCTGATTGTCGGTCTCGAGCAGGAACTCACATGTTCCAGGAAACGCCTGAACTTGTCTAGAGCGTACACTACAGCTAAACACTCTAGCTCATAAACAGATGATTTTCGTTCTTGCTGGGTCTACGTCCGGGAAATAAAAGCCACAGGCTGCCTAGTGTCGTCTACAACTTGGGAGAGAACTGCCCCGAGCGCAACCGAACTCGTGTCCGTCTGCAGTATGAACGGCTTCGAAAAGTCGGGCATTCGTAACACCGGTGGGGAGATGATGGCTTCCTTCAATGTGTCGAAAGCTTTTTGTTGATTTTCCCCATGTAAATTTTGCGCCCTTCTTCCTCAGTTCGTTCAAGGGTGCGGCAATTTCGGCGATGTTCGGTATGAAACGTCGGTAAAAATTTACCATACCGACGAATCTCGCTATGCCTTTCGCATCCCTAGGGGGAGGAAAGTCACGGATGCCCTGTGTCCTCTCGGGGTCTACCGTAACGCCCCGGTGTGAAACTAAATGACCCAAGAAAGAAATACTCTCTTGGGCAAAACGAACCTTTTCGGGATTGACAGTGAGACCAGCATCTCTTAACCGACCCAACACTTCTCTTAGATGACCCAGATGATCATCGAAGGTCTCGCTGTATACTAGTAAATCATCGAGATAGTTGAACACGAAGCGGAATTTCACATCGTGAAAAACCGTATCGAGAAGGCGAGTAAGTGTCTGGGCCCCCACAGCCAAACCCATGGGAACCCTTGTGTACTGGTACAAATTCCAGGGTACACAAAAAGCCGTATATAGTCTACTTTCTTTGGCCAGAGGAATTTGATGATAGGCCGCGTTAAGATCGATAATAGTGAAATATCTGGCCCCACTGAACCAATCAAAGGCCGAATGTAAATCTGGGAGGGGAACAGAATCCACCTCTATATTGGAATTCAACTTCCGATAATCAATTACCATTCTTTGCTTGCCCCCGGGCTTTGGCACCAAAAATGCTCGACCGGCATAGCTCGAATGAGAAGGTTCAATTACCCCTTGTTCCAACAATTCTTGAACCTTCTCTCGCAGAATGGTCATCTTTGGAGGAGCAAATTTGTAAGGGTGTGACCTTACTATTTTAGAATCTGTAAGACGTATTTTATATTCCAGCAGGTGTGTGAGTCCCAAAGTAGGAGTTAACACCTCGGGAAATTCCTCACACAAATGGTCTAAGGCCTTCTGCTGGGATGGAGTGAGATGATCTCGTGCAGATTCGGGACAAGCGCCCTCGCCCTCGCGTGCTATTTCTCGCCACGTGTCCCGGGCGGTTACAATTATAGCAAACCACGGCTTTCGTTTGCTCGCGATTTCGAGCTGGCTGGGCCTGTCGGGGGAAGAAAGGCTCTCTGGGTCCTTCCGATCTCTGCGGTCTTGGTTCTTCTCCTCTACCGTCTCCCCTCGCGTGGTCGTTCATCTGGATGGCCTTGGTCATGACGCAGAGCCGGTCCAGGTCAGCAAACGACCGCGGCCGCTCTGCAAAAACTAGACGTAGTCGGTCTTCGGCGGAGATGCCGTCGAGAATGTTCTGGACCACTTCCTCCTCCGACATGCCCAGTCCCAGTATACGAGATACTTCCCGGATTCGTTGCACGTATTGGGCTAATGTTTCGCCCCGCGCCTGCACTCTATAAAAGTGACGATGTCGCAACTGCTTCATCAATCTACCGGGGACGAACGTCCCCAACACCACCCGGTGGAACTCCGCCACTCCACCTTTACGTCGCATCACCTTCGCCACCCTGTCAGCCATCGTACCGCGACAATAGGGGAATATGAGCTCAAGCACCGTACTTTCTGACATGCCCGGGTAGTCCACCAACTGGAAGACGGTCCTAAAAAAGGGTAAAAGTTTGTCCGCCTCCAGTCCATCTACGACTGGTAGTTGTTGAATTATGTGAGAAAGTGGGTTGGGCAGCCTATGGTAAGACGCCGCCCCCAAACCAGCTTGAACAGGTTCTATGGTTCTATAAGAAGAATTTACGGCTGAGACCATGGACTCCTCAGCAACCGGAACCGGAGTGGATGCTCTAGCAGGTTGAGACCCCTGGAGGGTCGAGGTGATCTGCTGAATTCTTTCGTTTATGTTATAGGGCGGCACAAGTTCGCCGCCTTGTGCCTGAAGATTCTGCAGCCTAAGTATCACATGCTGCAGACGTTGCCGGATTCGCCGGACACCGATAGAGCACCCCGGTCCCTCCTCCAAACTTTCTACGGAGTGAGCTAACTCCCGCAGCTCCTCCCACTTCTCACTACAACTTTCCCACTCGCTCTCTTGGTCAGTAATAGTGACCCTAGAGAGCGTGTCACCCGCGGCCAGCGCTTCTCGAAGCTGCCGCCGTAAAATTTGAACATTGTCTCGAGGGTCTTTGCCCCGGGCCCGGAGCTCGAACTCAAGTTCATCCCGCAAAAACAGCTCGGGATTTAGTGCACTCATCGTCGCTTCGGGGTCGGCACACAAAACAAACACACAACCTTAAAACTAAAGACAACTAATACCGGAATCAGAAAAACTCGAGTACTAAACCTTCCTTCAAGTAGACTGCGGGTCCACCTACCGTTGCGAGGACCTAGCCCACTTACCTGAACTGCTCTCACTCAACGACTCTAACAAATGGAATGCGACACACACACTAACACACAACACGACAAAAACACCGACCAACGAAAAATATTTTCAATATTTCTTCGGCTACCGTATATCGGAGGAGACCGACTGCCGATCGGGCCATACCGCATAATTAAAACACCTCCCCAAATATGGGCAAGGTAATACTCAAACCATTGGCCCACCCAGGCACAGATCTGCGATAAGTCCCGTTTCCCAAGGAGTGTCCCCTTCTAAAATTTCTCACCACGTGGCACTATCAACTATTCAAGGCGGGCAGCACATGTACATATATAACACAAAACCTTAAACCTAACAAAAATATTCACCTTTAGATATAGGGCCTTTCAAAATTTTTCTAAGTTCCATTAGAACTCCCACAATGTTTCCTAAGTTTGCAAGCCCCGTCACACCCACAGGACCCACGGTTGACCCTAATCTCAACCACGCTCTGCTACCAAAATGTAACCCCTCTTTAACTTAGGCAGTTAAAAAAAAAGATTATTTTTTTTGAAAAATTTTTTTTTTTTTTGAAAAGAGGGGCCACAAGTTAATTAGAACTAGACTAAAACCTAGAGAAGCCAAAAATGCGCTGGATCCAGTGAGACGGGACTTGCAATGAAAACTCATAAATTAAACAATTAATAAATCCCTTTTATTATTCTATCTCGCTGGGTAAACAAATTAATAACAAAATCAATAAACCTAACAGTCAGAAATTTATTATCCCCTTAAATGGTTAATTAAAATAATTTATTCACCTTCAACAATGTCACCTGAAAATAATTATTAACACCTATAAAATATATCTGCTATCTCTCTTTAAAATGAATTAATATTTAAAATCATTACTATTCTTGAAATAAAGTTTCCTGTAAAATATTAATAATGTAAAATTTATTATTTATATTCTCTTTAAAATGATCCATTGAACTTAATGGAGATAATTTTATAGACTTCTTGATAATATTAATTATACAAACAAATTAATTAAAAATTAAATAGTGACAAATCCACATCCTTGTTATTCAAGTTAATTAAAATAATTACTTTCTTAGAAGAAAATATTCAGCAAAAATTAATTGAGATAGAATAAATACTTGTTATTAAAATTAAAAGGATATATAATCCTATGTTTCATTTTGCTTTTCTAAAAACCCTATATCTAAATTCCCCACCAAAAATACATCTAAATGTACAATACATGTAACCCCCCAAAATACACACACAAATGTACAATACATTACATGTTCCACAATACAATACCAATTATACAAAGATTCCTTGCCACGCCCTTTTCTTACCCCCATGAGGTATATTATTAATTCTTTTATAGACATCCTTGTTAGGATTACAAAATTTAAGTGGTTCATAACACATGACATGTGTATCAGATAATGCTTATGCACTTCAGTAGTCCCCAGGACATAATAAAATTCAAAATTTGGCTAAGTGCCTAATACTGTTATACAATTCTGCCCACTGGGCTCTATTACTGTGAGAAATAAAAATTTATAAAACAATGAACGCCCCCCAGTTATCATAATTAATTCGTAGAATATATATATAGAAACATTGCTAAGTTGGGAAAATAGAAATATGTCATGAATATTATAACCCTTTTAAAAAGTACTTTTGGCCCAGAGACCGACATGTTAGTTTGCCAGTCGATGCATAATTTAACCTGTCTGAACAACACGTTCCATACTGTATGAACAGGCATCCGCTCAGGATTAAACTTGTGAAAATCCACCTAACTACCCCAGAAATTTCTATAGCATATGAACCAAACTGAATTTAAAATTTAGAAAAATATATATATAATGAACACTAAATTGAACTCGAGAAATTACCAATTAAATGAATGACTTAAAAGCTGTAAAGAAACACATATACTGAAATAAGAGGAAATTATACGTTTGAATGTTGAACTGTCTAAGATGCATGCCAGTCTCTGAGCTGACAATTTTACAACAAATTTAATAAAATATACAAATAATTTTACACCCAGTTCACATACTAAACTGTCCCGTTAATTGGGGATCCAATTAAATGTTTAAAAACTTGAAGGTGTTGTGGTTGATAGATAGAACTGGTTGACTGGGTATTATTGAGTGCTGATTCTATGTGTACATAATATATTGGTTTTGTATCACCTGATTTTTGTCCATGGGGTTGAGGTGGCAATCTCGTGGCCTACATTACAGGTGTTGGTGTGGCTTCCTGGCTACTGCTCCGGTCGATGAAGTGAGAGCTTTATGGTGTTACAAGTTCAGGTCATGTTGAGCTTTTTCTCGACTTGTTCGGTAGACCCTGATTACACAACATTATATATATCAGCCAGGGTACACAACACAATGCCCCGAGAAGTTCGCACACCCCCCAAAATACATATATAAAGTTAACATAGCTTTAGAGCTACCTAAATATAAAACTTGACAAGGTTATGTGGCCACCAGGCCCTATTTGAAAATATTTAGTACAGTAAATCTTTATAATAATAACTTCACCCATGCGGGTTACCATGTTTGAAATTTTGATAGTTAATTATGGCTGGTTACAATTTTAATAGGCTTTATACATAGTCTGAATATATATAGGTACCACGTGGTCAAGAAGGAATCTGATTACATCTTCTTTACTATATGAATTAATACGATTTGGTTATTATATTACTTTCAAATGGGTGCCTCAGTAAGTTTCCTGATATGAATAAAGTTTTACTATCAATGCTAGTAAAACTTGTATGCCATTTAAACCGAATTACGCCTTGTGCAATAACCAAGGTACTTAATAGGAATCTCCTTACATCCATGTTAGGTATATTTTAAACTTAGATTTTTGTATTTAAATTTCTTTGACTTTTAGTGCCGAAGTTCTGACACGTGAATTTAATATAATTTACTGTGTTTTAAAAAATTCTACCTTGAATTGCTCATTGCACAATGCCACGCCCCTTTTAAAAGTTATCAGAAATCCACTTATTTAGGCATATTATACAAGACTTTCTTTAGTGCAACATTAAATACAATTAATAGGAAAGTATTGGCGAGACTTACCGCAGTCGTGTATATCTTAGCCTATCATAGGTGGTATGATGGTTGACGAAAATATTTCTTCATCTTCCGGAGTAGCAAGAAAATGCGCCCATCAGCCACGAGTTTTTATGTGAGACGAAGTTAAATAGAATCACTTGCTTCGTTCTCGTTTGCCTACGGCATCTGTCACCAGATGCCAGCACCGATCAACGCTCGCTTGATAACTTAGAATGGTGCTTATCTATGCTACAAGAGCGCAGCAGCGATTAAAGCGCTACAAATTAGTACTGCGTTTAACTGCAGGCCGTCATCTACTGGTTTTGTGCCGTCTCTCCACTAGAGTTCGGCACAAATGTACTTGTTTGGTTATAGGCCTACGTTAGATTGTACTGTGTTCTAAATTGGAAGTAGGTTTTAATTCCGGTACTTCGAATAAATACAGCCTTTTATCCATACAATAAATACAGCCTTTGAATGTAGACTAAGTAAGGAAATGTTTGTTAAGTCTAATTAATTTTAAAAATCTAAAAGGTTAAGTTAGATAATTAAACGTTGACACAACCTCCCAAAATCGTCTCTGTACCGTAATTATGTGCGATAAATGGAAACTAATTTCTGTGCTTCCAATAAATACACCCTTTTAATAAAATATGTGCCAATAAACCCCAATAAAATATGCACCAATAACGAAGCCTACTATCTTAAGTTAGATAATTAAACGTAAACACAACCTCCCAAAAACGTCTCTGTACCGTAATTATGTGCGATAAATGGAAACTAATTTCTGTACTTCCAATAAATACACCCTTTTAATAAAATATGTGCCAATAAACCCCAATAAAATATGCACCAATAACGAAGCCTACTATCTAAGTTAGATAATTAAACGTAGACACAACCTCCCAAAAACGTCTCTGTACCGTAATTATGTGCGATAAATGGAAACTAATTTCTGTATTTCCAATAAATACACCCTTTTAATAAAATATGTACCAATAAACTCCAATAAAATATGTACGAATAACGTAGCCTACTAGGTTATATGTTCTAAATTGGAAGTAAATTCCGGTACTTCGAATAAATACAACCTTTAATGTTATATACAGCCTTTTATCCATACAATAAATACAGCCTTTGAATGTACACTAACAAAGGAAATTGTTGTTAAATCTAATTAATTTTAAAAATCTAAAAGGTTAAGTTAAAAGGTTAAGTTACTGATGTTACTACATGTTAAACGTAGACACAACCTCCAAAAATCGTCTGTGTACCGTAATTATGTGCAATAAATGGAAACTAATTTCTGTACTTCCAATAAATACACCCTTTTAATAAAATATGTGCCAATACTCTGAATTCAAATTAAATAAAGAAAAAAGGAATTGTGTGTGTGTGTGTTTTCTGTGGTTGAGGCTGAAGATAGAAGTAGTTTCTGTAGAAATATTTCATTTCTAAAACGATTTTAAATATAAATCTTAAAACATGGAAGTCATGTATAGTTCTCCACATGGATATTTTCATTATTTGCATCAAATAGTATTATTGTTTAATACACATTCTATCCAGATCAAATTATGTGTATACAGTTCTGGAAAAATTAGAAATAAAATTTTTTTTTGTTTATTTTAAACTGTATTATGTTTGGAAGTATCCCAAAGTAAATTTAGCATTAATCATATCAATCAATGAGGCCAGTCCAGTTTTTTTAAGGTTAGGAGAATCCTTGAAATGTTTGGAGCATCACTAGGTCATGATGGATCAAATCATCAAACTTCAGTTTCTGTGAAAAACTGGCAGATTTGAGTAGTCAGTTGATAAAGGATGGTATTGTAAAAGCAACAATTCTTTCAGAATTATTTTATAACCCTGTCAGTCTGCAAATAACTATCACTCCTTTAGATCATCAGCAGATTTAAACTTTTCTTATTTGTGCTAGGAATGTATCATGTAAAACTGCTGGAAGCATGGTATACAAAGTTTCTATTATCCTTTTCAAGGTTGATGACCAAAACAAAAAGTACTACTTATAATTCATCATTGTAGCAGTTACACAGCAGTATACTAAACATCTCTTGGTTAATACCTGTACTCTGGTCAGGTAGCACACAATGAATCATTTAAAACAAGTACAATTCAGTGTCAATGTCTAGTGTTTATGTGTCACTGCTACCCATAGTGAATCATTTGTATTGTACATAACAAAGAGTATTCTGACTGTACACGTTTTTCATCTGACAAGAATTTTATACTTAGGCAAACTCATTTAATGGTGTAACCTTCTGTAATATGTGCCAAACAAGTATTCATAAAATTAATATTTGTGTCAAATTGTGTTTTATTTATTTCAAACAAAATCTGTTTTGTGGACATAACTTTATGTCCAATACAATTATTATGTTATTTCTTTTTAGTATCTCTTATAGATTTGCGTGATCAAAACTTTTAATACTAAAACTTTTTTTCAGCTGATAACAATGCTTTGTTGAGATTATTAAAGAAAAGTTTTGCTCATTCAGTGATAATTATCCAGACACACTGTATAGCCTACAAACAGTAATAAAAAAATCACAATAGTTTACAACACAAGTAAACAATTGATCATTTGTCACTTTCATTAAAAACTGCTGTCTAATATCATCCTATATGAATGCACAACCTACTACACCAACTTTCTAAAACTCAGCTGGTGGCAACATCCTAATTATCAGGCTAATGTGACAAAGTTCCAGATGAATGCCAAGAGTGTGGCTCTAGAATATTCTGCAGTGCTGCTGATTAACAGTATGTGATCAGCATCACATAGAGTACTACACATTTAAGCTATCTAATTGACTTGGTATTACAATATTAGTAAAATGTGCTTGTTAACCAAATAGTGTGTTGTTACTCCTGAAAAATCCATTTCACTAAGAGCATTTTAGAAGTCTGGGTTATCTTTTATGTTTCACTCCACAAACATGCCTTTAGTTCAGCATTTCTTAACCTATTGGGCATGAGCCACTGCTGGGTCCCGAGAGGGCATTTGGAGGGTTGCAAAGTCAGGTTTGGAAATTTATTTACTGTGTCTTAAAAAGCTACTACATGTAAATAACTAAGATATATCATTTTAACAATTTAAATTCAACCTGTTTTGTACATAGTCTAAACTGTACATTTTTGTTATTCATGCTCTACCATTGTTTTTTACCAGCTCTGATGTTTAACTCTCTATAACCAGATTGAAAGTTGCTTCCCAGAGGGATACAGTGAATTCAATTGGATTCAAGACCCATTCTTGTATTTTGAAAGCTCTAACATGTTGTCAGTAAAACTAAATGAGCAACTGTGTGATATCATCTGTGATGCTGGGATTAAAACTAAATTTTTAGTAAATTATTTTGTATAGTTAGTGATAACATGAGACATGTCATGGACAACAAAATCCATAAACTTTTAGATTCTGACTTAACAAAGTTCTGGATATCTTTAAGAGATGAATATCCTGAACTTTCGGAGTTGCTCATCCCATTCATCACCTCATTCTTGAGTGAAATGGGATTTTCATCTCAAGTGAAAAGCAAGCACAGAAATAGACTTGACGCACACTCAGATTTATGACTTAATTTAACCACTCTTGAATCCAACATACCCCAGATTTTGTAGAAAAAGCAGCTCCAACTGTCACATTAGTAACTAATGATTAGTTAGACAAGTAAAAACTCTTTTGTTTTTAACTTCAGCATGTGTTTATTAGAGCAAATTAGTCTTTTGAATTACATATTTGCTTTTTGCTTTTCTATAATTAAGTGTACATATAATTTGTTTATGCATAAAAGAAGGCTTAAAGTTTTCAGTGTTACCAAAAATATGATTATAAAGTGGGTGCATACCCCTACAAGTAGTTCTGCCATGCACACCCCTACAAGTCTAATTAATTTTAATGAAGAAATTTGTGTTAGTGGTTGAAATCACAATCAGAATGATCAATATTGCACACCACTATATAAAAATTATTCCGATTAGCGCTTTCAAGCTTCACAGCGTTTTCAACCTGATTGTCAGATCAGGAATAGACAGAAAATAGTTAATAACCAACCCTTCACCCCTCTCCCCCACCCTGCTCACCCACAACAAACTAAAAATTAATGACCCTTCCCCACCCCCTAAACTCTGTCTCACCATCTGTACAGTACATATTTTTCTAGTAAATTCCTTGTGTTTCAGTGTGTGTGTGTGTGTGTGCATCCTTTTAAACTACCCTCTTCCTCTCCACACACGTGGGTCAGTCACACACCCTTATTTTAAAACAACCAATTAGTACTATGAAATATAATTCTTAATCTTATCTATCTGCCCTCTCTCATTTACTTCTTAATCATGTTATAAAATATTTCTTCATTATCAAATTTAATTTTAATATTAATTAAATTGTCTAACCCTTTTTCTCTTTCTTTCAATATTTCTAACTCCTCTCTAAGCTTCCTTTCAACTGTGTTATTTACTACTTTTACAATTTCGTATTCTTCCAAAGGATTAACAAACTTGTGGTTGTCTTCTATGAAATGTCTTGCATATAACGAATTGGTTGTTCTATTACCTTCTCCACGTTTGTGGTCAGACAACCTGCATGCGAATTTTCGTCCTGTCTCCCCTAGGTACACTTTGTTGCAGTCTTTACATTTTAATTTATAAATTCCGCTTTTCTGTAATACTGGAATTTTTTCTATATTCTTATTCCTTATCTTATCAAATACCGTTTCACATTTTTTAATCGCTATATCTACTCCATATTTATTAAAACATTTTATAATTTTTCTAGTATGTGAACCTATGTATGTCAATGACCCTTCATAATTCTTTTGTTCTGGTTCTATTTTAGCTTTTTGTATGTTGACCCTTTTCATAACTTTATCCACTATGTTGGTGCTATAATTATTATTCTTTACAATTCCCTTTATCGTTTTTAACTCCCTATCTTTTGATTCGGTCTCTTTTAAACACTTCTGAGCTCTGTAACAAAAGGAATTGATTGCCGCCATTTTATATCTGTATGGGTGGTACGACTCTCTTGGTATAATTATATCAGAATACGACTCTTTCCTAAATATCCCAAACTGTAGTTTCTCATTATCTTTAATTTCTATGTTTAAATCTAAGTAATTTATTTGCTTACCTCCTATCTCTTCCTTAAATTGTAAGTTTTTATCCTTATTATTTACCTCCTTTATAAACTCATGCACTTCTTCTATGCTTCCTTCCCAAACTACTAATACATCATCAACGTATCTAGACCATAATTTTATATTGTCTTTATACTTAGTGGAAGTTATTAATTGCTTTTCAAAATCATTCATGTATATTTCAGCAAGAATAGGGGATAAAGAAGACCCCATAGGTAAACCTTTTTTCTGTATATAAAACTTGTTATTAAACCTAAAATAGTTCTGATTTACACATTCTTTAATTACTTTCATCAACTGCTTTTTATACCTGTATTCTCCCATATTATTATCGTTTATTAACTTAATAACTTTATTTACTGTGATATTAGTAAACATGTCCTTAACATCCAGTGATATCAATTTTGTATTTACATTAATGCTAATATTTTCTAATTTTTCTATCAATTTTATATTTTTCTCTATGTTGTATTTTGTCCCAAATTCATATTTCTCTTTCAGTACTCTGCTAACTTCCTTTGATAATTTATAAATAGGTGCATTAATAAAAGAAACAATCGGTCTAATTGGTTTTCCTTCTTTATGTATCTTAACCTGACTTTTAAAAGTTGGTGCTGTTGGATTACTTTCCAATAAATACTTTTTCTTATTTTCTTCTATAAATGTTATCTGTTTCATCATTTGTTTTATCCTTGACTGGTACTTACTTGTATAATCATACTTTATTTCCTCGTATGGTCCTTCCCTTATAAATTCTTCCGTTTTCTTTATGTATTCTTCCTTTCTCATTAGTACCATTGTATTTCCTTTATCCGCCTTCGTAACTATAATATCATTCTTCTTTATTTTATTCTTTAGTTTAGTTACAGTTGCTTTGATTTTTTTGTTCATTCTTTGAATTATACAAACTTTTCTTAAATATTTTATCTACTACATTCCCTACTTCCCACCTTATTCTTTTTTTATCATTTTCATTTCCTAGTTTTTGTATTATGCTTTCGCATTCAATAATCGTTTTTTCTTGATTTAATTCTGGTGGCGGTGCGTATTTTAAGCCTTTCGCTAACATTTCTTTTTCTTCCGTATTGAAATTTACCTCTGTAAGGTTTATTACTCTTTTTTCATAGTTATTCTTAGAGAGGTGTTCCTTTTTTACTTCGTTCTTTCTTATTAATTTATTTAACTTATCTACCATTTTTTTATTTTTATTTTCCAATTTTTTCTATGTACCCCAAACCAAAATTATATAATATTTCTTCTAACTCTACATACGAGTATATTCTTAATAATTCTATGTGTCTGTCATATAATTCCCTATTATATCTATTGATTAAGCCGTAGAGTGACCTTATTTTCAGTTTTATCCACAACTTCTCGCTTTGTTCTTTTACTTTTTTGGCTACACTGTTCTTATTTTTAATTTTAACTTGAGCGTACTTTGGGATGACATTATTATCCAGACATTGTTTATTAAACCATATTTTACTTAAAACCCTCTTCAATTTAACTTTTAACTTAAGATATTTAAAAACTTTACTTACCTTATTGTTGTCGTTTATTACCTCATTGTTGTTGTCCATTACCTGTAGTCGATTGCACATCTTAACAGACGTTTAATGAAGCATATTTTATTGGGGTTTATTGGCACATATTTTATTAAAAGGGTGTATTTATTGGAAGTACAGAAATTATTTTCCATTTATCGCACATAATTACGGTACACAAATAATTTAATGTACACTAACAAAGGAAATTTTTGTTAAATCTAATTAATTTTAAAAATCTAAAAGGTTAAGTTGCATTGTTAAACGTAGACACAACCTCCAAAAATCCTTGGATTTCGTTGTCCATGACGTGTCCGTTACTTAACTAAATATCACTATAATATTGACGACTCGGAACACTAAGTTTTTTATAAGTAAAAACGTAAAGTTTTACCTTACAGCCTAAACCGGCTTTCACCTATAGAAGGCTTCATCAGAGGCTGTCGTTAGTAGCGCTGCTTGTCTTGTTGTTGGTGACGAGATAGTGTTTCGAAAGATTGAAGCTGTGTGTGTGTGGTGAGATGTGTTCGAATAATGCGTGCGATTTGAATTGTGTCTGTTCGTTTAGGATGTCGTTTTTATTTGTTTTTGTGTGTTTGTATATTTCTAATTGTTCTAGAGTGTCTAGTTTTCGGCCTTTTGTGTGTACGTGTAGTATGTTCATGTTATTGTCGATGTTTTTATATGTGTGGTTTGCTTCAATGAGGTGGTTTGCGAAGGTAGATTCTGTAGTGGTGTGGAGTGCTTTTGTGTGTTCAATGTATCTCTGTTTGAAGCTACGTCCTGTCTGGCCTATGTAGAATTTACTGCAATTTGAACAATTTAGTTTATATACACCGGGTAGATCGAATTTGTTTTGTGCTTTGGGCATGCGTTTTGATAGTGTGTGTTCTGTTTTGTTAGTAGTTTTGTAAGCGATTCTGTATCCTGCTTTTTTGAATTTGTGGGCAATTTTTTCTGTTTGTTTGTTGATGTATGTTAGTGTTATGAATTTGTTGTTTTCTGTCTTTGTCTGTTGTTTGTTTTGTGTTTTGTGTAGGAGTTTACTGACTATTGTTCTGTCATAACCGTTAGATTCTGCTAGATATTTTATCGTGTTTAGTTCGTCTTTGTAGTCTATTTCATCTAAGGGGATGTTGTTAAGTCTATGTATCATGGTTCTAAAAGCAGCTAGTTTGTGTTGTATTGGGTGATTGGAGGTGTTGTGTATTAGTGTGTCAGTTGTAGTTGGTTTTCTGTATATACTGAATTTGTGCCTGTGTTCTAGTTTTGTGATGGAGAGGTCTAAGAAGTTTATGGTATTGTTGTGTTCGTATTCGGCAGTGAAGGTTATGTTTTTATGTATTTTGTTTATGTGCGTTAGTAACTGTTCACATTGTCTTTTGTTTCCCCTGTATAGTATTAGAATGTCATCAACGTATCTGTGCCAATATAGTATTTTATGTGAGTGTCTGTCATTGTTTGTGAGTATTTTTGTTTTTTCTAAGTGTTGGAGGAAGACTTCTGCTAGAATGCTGGATATGGGGGAGCCCATGGGTAGGCCATCGTTCTGTGTGTAGTATTTATTGTTATAAGTAAAGTAGTTTTGTTTTGTGATAATGTTCAGAGTTTCTGTTATTTCATTGATAAGTTCGTCTGGTGTGTTGTTCTGTTTGAGTTTGTTTTGTAGGATGGTGATTGTTTCAGAGATGGGGATGTTTGTGTACAGGTTTTTAATGTCAAAGGAGGCTAATGTGGCGTTATGGGGGATGTGTATGTCTTTTATTTTTGTTACTAGGTCAGTGTTGTTTTTTACTGCAATGTTGTTGTCTATTTGTGTGTGTTGTCTAATAATTTTGTCTAGATATTTTGCCAGTTTGTGTGCAGGGGCATTACGGTAGTTGATAATGGGGCGGATCGGAATGTCTTCTTTATGGATTCTGGGAAGCGCTTGGAGTGTAGGCGCTGATGGTCGGATTTGTTTCATGTAGGGCTTTATGTGTCATAATGTGTTTGGCTTTGTTGACTATTTGTTTTACTGAGTTTTGGTATCTGTCGGTGGGGTCGTGTTTTAGTTCTGTGATGTTGTTCTGTTCTATGAAGTCTTGTACTTTTTTGTGTAGGTTGTCTGTGGGGATAATTACAGTCGTGTTGCCTTTGTCAGCTTTTACAAATGTGATGTTGTGTTTGTGTGCCTTTTCCCTCAGTTTGATGGCTGTGTGTATTTCTGAGTGTGGTTGTTGTTGCCTGGTGTCTTATGTACTCCTATTGCGTTGTTTATATTATGTCTTAATGTGTCTTGATGTTCTGGTGCTGTGTTTTGTATATTTGTTTCTGTGTCAATTATGAGCTTTGTTAGTGTTTGGTTGTTATGTTTGTAATGTATGTTATGTTTTAGGCCTTTATCAAGGAGTGTTTGTTTGTTTTTTGTGAGTGTGACGTTCGTGAGGTTTACTGTACATGGGTAGAATTTGTGCGAGGGAATTATATCTGTTTTGATTGGTGTCAGGTTTTTTATTTTTCTGTCGTGTTTTGTTTGTATGTTATGTATTTGTTTTTTTGTCCATTCATTTGTGTGATGTATTAGTTCAGTCATGTACTAACAAAACAGAACACACACTATCAAAACGCATGCCCAAAGCACAAAACAAATTCGATCTACCCGGTGTATATAAACTAAATTGTTCAAATTGCAGTAAATTCTACATAGGCCAGACAGGACGTAGCTTCAAACAGAGATACATTGAACACACAAAAGCACTTCACACTACTACAGAATCTACCTTCGCAAACCACCTCATTGAAGCAAACTACACATATAAAAACATCGACAATAACATGAACATACTACACGTACACACAAAAGGCCGAAAACTAGACACTCTAGAACAATTAGAAATATACAAGCACACAAAAACAAATAAAAACGACATCCTAAACGAACAGACACAATTCAAATCGCACGCATTATTCGAACACATCTCACCACACACACACAGCTTCAATCTTTCGAAACACTATCTTGTCACCAACAACAAGACGAGCAGCGCTACTAACGACAGCCTCTGATGAAGCCTTCTATAGGTGAAAGCCGGTTTAGGCTGTAAGGTTAAAATTTACGTTTTTTCTTATAAAAAACTTAGTGTTCCGAGTCGTCAATATTATAGTGATATTTAGTTCTCAAAAAATCGTCTGTGTACCGTAATTATGTGCGATAAATGGAAAATTATTTCTGTACTTCCAGTAAATACACCCTTTTATTGTACACTAACAAAGTAAATTTTATTTAAGTTACATTGTCTACATAACCTCTATAACCTGGCATTAGTTACTTGTGAAGAAAACAGTTCTAGTACACATCGAACACGGAAAAAACAACAAACGTGGTGACGAAAGTTGGCTTTGGCCGCAGGATTTAGTGAAAGACCGTTTGTGTACATCTTGTTATTATATGCAGTGAGATGTAATAATTTTATACTGTAACGCAGAAGGAATTAGTCGACTGTTTAGCTAGAGCTGACTGTAGACATTGTTCGGTTATTTATTCATATAATTACGTGTCAGGTTATGCTGAAAGACTTTGTTTCTATGTTGGAAGATATTATGTTGTTTGTATGTTAGTTTCATATTATGGGATTTGTATGGCACTGAATTTGAATAATGTGTTAATATGGTGGTGAATAGCATAGTTTGTATTTACGTGTTCATCAATTAATTATTGTTACCGTGCTTTCGAAAAGTTTATTACCTGCAGCTGTGTATTGAATAGTTTGGTAATTCTGATATTTCCGGGTCAATGCTGATATTGCTGTGAAATATTTTTTGTTCTATTCTTCTATGTTACATAAACACGAGAAAAATAATTTTCAACGGCTGTCGAACCTATTTACGGAGAAAAAAATAAAATAAATACTCCCATAAGAACGCATGCAATTGAGAATGAGCGCCATATTGACTGAGAAATGACAGGTCCAGCTATTGTAGACGCGTGACGTCACCGTGTGTACATCACACAACACAAAAGTGGTTTAAAGCTTTGCGTTGAGCCCACCGCGAGTTTATTATTAGTAACCTCACCCACGAGTCCTGGTCACCCACGTCCACAAAAAATATTGCGATAATGGCTTCACTGATATCACTGTATACTATACCACCTATTTTTCGAATTGTTTCACTATAGTTTTGGATCACGAACATCACAATTCACAATACCACCACTAACCTTTTACTTTTGAACATATTCACGCAGAGGAAGTACATCTGTTATGACGCGATGTAAAACTATCGATGTTTATCATCGTGAAGAGTACATCGATGTTAAAAAAAATATCGGTATTAAAACATCGATGCTTTTTACATGTTTGTAATATTACAAATAATTGGGGATGAATAATAAATAAAAATATTTGGTAAATAAGTAAAAATAATTAAAGAGAAGAATAATATACCCCTATATTTTATTCACTTACCTTATCAGAAGATTCTGAAAGTGAAAACCTCAACACTTAGGTAAAGGCGAGGTGACGTTAAAATAATTTAACTCATATTCATATTATTATTTATTATTATAAAGATTATAAAGTGTTTGATTATATAGTGAACAAACATACATAAAACCATTATATATAATTTACCTTAATTTCCGTCCAGTGACGTCAAGCGTAATTTGTATTTGGTTACGCGTTTCAGGCCATGTGGCCCATCCTCAGACATGGCCTGAAACGCGTAACCAAATACAAATTACGCGTGACGTCACTGGACGGAAATTACGGTAAATTATATATAATTATCATACAGTGACCTGGACCGCTTTAAATATGTTTAAAATACATAAAACCACCTACTTTAACAAAAACAGAAAACTCTTTAAATCAATGTCAGGTTTGTTTACTCCTAGTGAAAGTTTAAGCTAGTTTGGTAAATTCTCAACAACAAAAAATGGTATACCAAAAAAATTTTACCGTCTCCACTCTGTCCTAAGGTAGTGGTCGGCAGTGAAAACTGCTATCACAACTTCCTTAGCTGAAGAGGCGAACTGAAGCCGAAACAGAGACAATCAAAAATAACCAGAGCGTAATGCTCAAAGTACAAGTTTGTGTTTGTCAAGCAATCTTTGTCAAACGGTAGTCCTTCAAAGCATTTAGTGAGAATTATTACCAAATTGTAATTTTGATACAAAACTCCTCAGTGCCAAACTTCACTTGTACTTTGTCTTTCGACTTTGACTCGCGTACTTTGTTCAACTTTTTTAAACTAGTATTCCCAAAGAGAGATAGATCTATAAATTCTCTTACTTTCTTTTAAACAGTAAAAGCTGAAAATCACAGTGTAAAGTAACATTGTTAATACTTTTCTAAAACTTTGTGGTAGTTATCGATAGTATGAAAATCGCAACTGAGCCGAAACAGAGACAAGCAAAAATAACCATAGCGTAATGCTCAAAGTACAAGTTTGTGTTTGTCAAGCAATCTTTGTCAAACGATAGTCCTTCAAAGCATTTAGTGAGAATTACCAAATTGTAATTTTGATACAAAACTCCTCAGTGCCAAACCTCGCTTGTACTTTGTCTTTCGACTTTGACTCGCGTACTTTGTTCAACATTAAATTAGTATTCCCAAAGAGAGATAGACCTATAAACTCTCTTATTTTCTTTTAAACAGTAAAAGCTGAAAATCACAGTGTAAAGTAACATTGTTAATACTTTTCTAAAACTTTGTGGTAGTTATCGATAGTATGAAAATCGCAACTGAACTATCGATAGTAAACATTTTGAAAAACCCCGCGGCGACGTCACAACGATTAACCAATGTCATAGGTCTGATGCAAAAAACCCGGGAAGTTAATTAAAACCGCTTTACAAAGCTGATGTTGATTGGTAGATATAAAAAAAAGCGCGTTTATACACCGTTAATTTTAAAATTTTGCATATTCTCAATTCTCATTGGTTGGTAATGTGTGTGGGAGTCAAGAATCGGCGGCAAAAACAGTACTGTCTTCTCAGATCCGTGTTGTAATGCATCTCGTAAGCCGCTACGGTAATCGTGTATTTAATTATTTTGTGAATTCAGTGTTTTCGGTTGTGTTATTGTGTTGTGTTATTGTGTGGTGTTATTATTAATTATTATTTCTGTTGTTTAGGGTTATTATTATATTATACCATACATTAATTAACATTTTACACTGAAATGTACCCTGAAATGGCCTGCCATGATATTCAGTGCGGTGGGACGTCAGACGAATGGATTCGAATGACTGAGTCTGAGATTATTGACTTTTTAATTTCCCACGAGGTTATTAAAGGGTCAATAAATTGTCCTTCGTGTGGGTCCTCGTCATCGACCTACAGTTTTTGTCGAGAAGTTTTTATTTTCGACGCCCAGCGCACTTCAGCTAAGCTGGGGGGCCCTGGAAAGACTGTAGAAGTCGACGAAGCCAAATTTTCCCATCAGAAATATAATCGTGGCAGGTTTATTGAAGGACAGTGGGTGTTCGGGGGAGTGGAACGCGGTTCTAGCAAGTGTTTTTTGATACCGGTTGAGGGCCGGGATTCCGCTACTCTCCTCAAAATAATTGAGGAGTGGATTAAGGTAAGAGTTTCATCTTTTCATAATTATGGTGGTAAATGCATGCATTTCATGTGAGCGCGCGCGCGTGTGTGTGTGTGTGTGTGTGTGTGAGTGTGAGTGCATATTTGTAGTCAATGCTGATATTGCGGTGAAATATTTTTTGTTCTATTCTTCTATGTTATATAAACACGGGAAAAATAATTTTAAACGGTGGTCGAACCTATTTACGAAAAAATAAATAAATTAATTACTCCCATAAGACGCCAAAGAACGCCATATTAACTGTGACAAATTACATTAAGAGATTTTTTAACTTTTAATTTTATTTAGTAGTAGAAAAACACGTGTTATTTGGCGCGTAAACTTATGAATTGCAGCGATTGGTAATCCACGTAATGACGTCGTAATTCGTCATTCGCTGTGCATTAGTGAGCCGTCGCTCCACTGCGGTGATCCCACTAACTACTCAGTTAATATGGCGCTCATTCACTTTACATGGGCGCTTATGGGAGTATTTATTTTATTTTTTTTCTTCGTGAATAGATTCGACCGCCGTTTAAAATTATTTTTCTCGTGTTTATATAACATAGAAGAATAGAACAAAAAATATTTCACAGCAATATCAGCATTGACGCGGAAATATCAGAATTACCAATAGTTTATGTTAGTGAAACTAAATTATAGCAGCCGTAGTATACTACGAAGGTCTAAGGTAATTTACTTATTTAAAGACAACTGGACGTTATGTTAAGGTGGAAACAGCGAGTAGAAGAGACAGAAGACTCTTCTATTCGCTATGGTGGAAGTAACGATAATAGTCATTGATTGGTATGAAATATAATTTCGGATAATTTCATTTGTAATATAATGCAGACTCATCAAAAATTAATTTCAATTTGGGTACCATCGGTAACTAGGTAATTACCGATTCTAGCCCGTGCTGGTATTGGAGTGACTTTTTTTCTATTCTTCTATGTTATATAAACACGCGAAATATAATTTTAAACGGCGGTCGAACCTATTTACGGAGAAAAAAATAAAATAATTACTCCCATAAGAACGCATGCAAAGAGAATGAGCGCCATATTAACTAATGCACAGCGAATGACGACTTTGCGGTCACGTGACTCTTCTAGTCTTCTGTTCCAGTAATGCCGTATTTATTCACGTAATTTACTCATTACTTATTACCAAATTTTATCACAGACTTTAAGGCGTGTAAATTATGCAGGAATTTTTACGAACATTAAGTAATAATAACAGATAACAAACTTCAGTTTAAAACTACGATTTCAGTTTTAAATACGATATCAAGGATAGGCCTAAACATACAGCAATTCTAATTTTCATGACAAATTACACAAATTTATAGAGATTTTGCCACTGGGCTTCTTCATTATGCTAATATTATCTTATAACATTAGCTTATAGAATGCATTGTATTCTGATTGCTGATTAAATAAATAAAAACAATTACAAATGACACAATGTCTTGGTACATTCCATAAGGAAATCATATTGATCACGAAAAATAAAACACTTGTTTATAAAAAAAGTATATATCATTTATTTTTTAAGTTGTTTAATCTTTCTTTTTCTAGTTTTTCTTTCGAAGAAGACCAACTATCATTTTGTTTTTTAACAAAATTGTTTAACATAATTTTACATGCTGTCAAATTTATATCCTCTAATTTTTTGTATAAATTATTATTACAGAAATGACTCATCAAAATCTTGTGAGAATACATCTTGTAAATATTTATTAAGCACAATACAACTCAGTTTGTGGAGTAATGAAAGCTGATTCTTAACATTTAAAAATAAATTATAAAATTTCTCACATAAGTTTTGCAGTATATGCCATGACATTGAAACTGATACTAATGCATCTTCAAAGGGTAACATTAATTTACGTCTATCCATTTCTAATGTTAAGTCTGTGGGAATATCTACTTCTATTTCTTTATTTGATTGTAACCAATCACTACACAGTCGACAGATATTATTTCTCACTTCTTTTCTAACAGCATAGCCAGCTACATAAACTAAAATGGTAAGCTTATCTTTAGGGACACAGTCCAAAGAAAAGTCATAATATATAATTTCGTAAAATGAATCTATGTTTACTACAGTTTCACAAGAATCATTTTTAGATGGAAGCAATGTCTTTAAAGATATCTCTTTATTTTCACATAACAAGAGAATAGTATCTTTAAACCTCATTTTTCTCTCACTCTCTAGAACTTGCATGAAACTAACATAGTAATTGGCTCCACTTAATTGCCTATAATATCCAAATATACCTTCTAATACATCATTTTGAAATTTACATAACAACAAATAATCAGTTTTATATTTTTCAAATATATAGGGTATGAGATGTAAAAAAGTGTCAGTTGTATGAATAAGAGACTGCAGGGTGGCCGCCAATTTCCGGAAACTAATTTCCCTGACTTTTTCCGGTTTTCCAGACGCTTTTTAGGTTTTTTCCCTGACCATAATTAACAGTAAATATTTATTTTACACAGTTTTCAGCAGTTATAAAGAAAGTTAGGCAGGTTCACAATTTCAAATAAAACACAAAATAGGAATTTATGAAAGATTTATTTAATAAAATCAACATACTGTATTATGTTAACGTAATATTAAAATCACTTTATTTATACTAATTTGTTAATTTGTTTTTCTAATAATTCTGCCTCAAGTCTGGCATCTTCAAGAATCTTTTGCTTTTTTTGCTGAAGCTCCCGTAATACTTCCTGGGTTTTTCGCTTTTAAGCTTTTAATTTCGTTGCAGCGTCTAGTTCTTCCTTTTTCTTCTTTTGTGCTTCTTGATATAAGCTGCTGCTTGCGTTCCGGACGGCATGAATTAGTTTTTTACTTGTATCAATTTTTTGAATCCCCCCATGATGCATGATAGCGTCATACACCTGCCTCTGCACTTACTAAAGACTGTTCACTAAGATAGTCGATTATAACTTCTTTATTTATCGAAAATCCCCGCTCAGCAAAGGCATTGCCATGAGACAATATCATGACCATTTTGATAAATGATCGCAGGTCTTTATGTTCAGATGTAAACAGAGGAACTATTTCCAGCCATAAATCATGTAAGCGGTGATTCTCGGTCAGGGAATATGTTTTCATTTGTAGTCGTCGGCTTCGCTTGTCTTGATGCTGGTGTTGAATGCGCAACTTCAGCTACCTTTATGTTCGGAGAAGTTGATAATACAAGATCTTTGATAACTGGCTCCGTAGGCGACTTTTCTTTAGTAGTATCTTTTGATGAGTAAAGTACTGACAGGTTCATGCTTTTTGTGTATTCGACTCTGCTCGTTTGTGTTTTTTTCCGTTCATGTGGCTTGTAAGAGCTTGCTCCCCCATATTACTCAGAGTAAAAGATTTCGAACATAGTTTGCAATAGGCAGAGAAAGAATCTTTTTCGATTTGTCCGAGCCACGATTTAAATTCATCTTTCTACAGCCAATCAGAATTAAATGAAGTTTTCTTCCTACTCGACGACATTATGAAAGTAAATATCTGTAAATAAATAAAAGAAAATGATAATTATATTTATGGTTCAATCAATTTATAATAACAAGATAGGTAAGTAAATTCACTAAGGATTTTCATCATTTCATAAGATAACTGCCGCATAAAGATCGATTCAGACTAGGCGAAGCACGGTGAAGAGCATTTTTTGAGATCATTCTGAATTCAGCTTTATCAGGTAGGATTTAAGATTGAAAGTTGTGTGCAAGCTTGACGCGACATGACGCGCCTCGCGGAATACTTGCGCACAATATACAACCTTAAATCTTAACAGATAAGGTTGAATTCAGAATTATCTCAAAACATGCTCTTCGCTTAGTTTAAACTGACCCTAAGAATCTCTACGTAGGTAAGAATCTTTTAATTTTACGAACATTCGAACAAATTGTGCATTTAATGGCTCCTCACACGATCCGCCATGATCATTAATCGCTTGAAGGCCCATCGTCGTTGCGATGATTGCGTGAGTGTCCACACGATCCTCCGTATGTATAATTCATAATGCCATACTCAGATAGAGTTATAACAAAACAGGTGCCAAAATGGCAACTTTGAGAGTCCACCAAGTTATTTTTAGCAGAAAAATTTAAAAGACGAAAACTTTAGAAGACTCTACTCAACGATATCCCACATGTATAAGTGAGAAAAAGGAAAGGGCCAAGGAACTTTGTATCCTACAAGCAAAGAATACGTACAAGTATCCTATGTGTAAATTTCATGTCCCGGTTTCATGGTTGGGGCGCTAGAATCCTCTGATATACCATATGTAAAATAACGAAGGGCGATCCCGTTGACATATGAATGGGCTCATAAAAACTGAACAACTTTCCCAAGGAACATGGGTCGACATCCGAAAAAAAATTTGGACCTCCCATAGTAATTCCATGACACTTCTTGTGCAAATCCGACTTGCACTGGCCAGTTAATTTTTATATAAGAAAGTTCACTTATTTTATGTATTTACGACTCTAGTTACTTATGGAGGGTTGTTCAGTTCTTTCCGCTTTACACTGACTTTGCACCATGTAAGTAGGTATACACTGAAAAAATATAGCCTAATATTAAAAATTAACAGGGAAGTGTTTGAAACGGAGGACTAAATGCACTTCTAAGAAATATTAAGCGACATTCTTGATTTTTCTCAAACAAGAGTGGAAAAATCGTAATTACGGATAAATAATTTTAACATGCTTCATGGTAAAAATTTTTATGCTATAGGACAATAAAATACTCAACACGCATTTTTTCCAGATTCAATTTACCTTTCTATTATGTGTATATAAAATATTCAAATAATATACTTATAAATTTTACTAGACTACCATATTAAAACTTCTTCATTAATGAACCCACAAAAGAATTTGTCATGACTTATATTGTATAGTAACACCAATCCATTTAAATTTTACCATTCTATCTGTTAAAAATTCTATGCTTGTGAAAAATGTTTGGTCGATTTTTGCATTTTTTTTTTTTAATAAATATATTTTATATATCATAACTAACAAATAATGTTAATGAAATTTTTTCATATAATGAGCAGAAAGTTGTTAAAAAAATATTCAAGTTTTTACATAATACAAATGTTGTTTCGTTAAGCGAGAGTAGATTATAACCAGGTGTTGTCAGACATCAATCAGCCAATCATATTAAAGTTTACACGTGTAGTAGTGTGTTCCTCAAGGACAAATGTGTCTGACGACTTTCGGCCACAATCCTACTTCCTTTGTCCATCATTAGCCGTAATGTTTCGATCTATTTCATATATTTTCGTTGTGAACGCGTCATAGTGCTCGCTGGTGTATATTGTGCTGTAGTCTATTGTTTGTAAAGTGTTGTCAAGAGTTTTTAATGATTTCAATGCAAGTTCTTTTTTTATTATTTATTTGAATCGTTTATTAAGTGAATCGTTTTTCATGTTTGTGTGAAATAATAACGTGTGTTCATATCATTTTTAACACATGAAGGTACAAAGGAAAACTGTAAATATATTGTTAAAAACTGGTTTTAGAATAAACAAATAAAATATTTTTGGAAAAAATTATGTAACCTTATTTTATTAATTAATCCTATTTCTTATATGATATTTAATAAATTGATGTAAATACAGTACACAATATTTTATTTATAGTCAGCACAGTTAGCCTCGTTTAATTAAGTATTTTTGGAATTCAGTAATAACAAAAAAAATTTGTCACTAGGAATTTATAAAATGTGTAATTGCTACTTTTAACACTTTGATTTAAAAAATTACTATTCAGAATGTGAAAACTAACTGTTTAAAAATATATGATGGAATATACGAAATTTTAACATGTAGAATGGTAAAATTGGGTCCAGATAGATATGAATAATTTCTACGTTACCGATTAATTTTTCAAATTATGTCATTTTCGTCCTCCCGTTAACAGAAAGAATGGTAATTTTTCCCCAAGTTTCTGTTTTAAAAATTAATACATTTTTTCAGTGTACCTAATTTGTTTCGGCTGAAATCTGTTTTTCACTTACGCAAAATTATATCGATTTGCAATGCATATTGACTACCACTTTTACAAGTAGTTAGGTACCTGTTTAAATTAAAATCAGTCGATAAAATATTTAAATGTAACTACCTATTTGACCTTTAGTTGTTCTTATTGGAATAAGAAGAAATTAATACCTAAATAAAAATGTATTACATTATTAGTACTTATCTAAAATAAAAATGATAATCATACACTTACCTAAGACACTGCACGCAGTCCTTAAATGAAAAATCACCTTATATCTTTCAAAATAGGTCACCTTATTATTATTTTTGAAAAACACTTTCACCCGAGCGCATGTCAATACGTAATGAATTAAAATTGTATCACTGTCACTCACTCGACGCGATGCGTGGCGGCATAGAGACACGTGGCAAAGCCTTTGATGTGCGCCGCTACGCATAAGTCGTATACAGAAAAAGCCAATGTAGGCAAATAAACAATAAGGATTAATATTATGTAATTAAATTAACAATACACAAATATTTATATTAAGTAAAGTACGTTGCCAATTGACGAACCCTTTATTGTAATAGGTAGTGCCGCTGCCTTCTGTGCAGAGGGTTCCGGATTCGATTCCTGGCTGGGGCAGATATTTGAATGATGAGTTTAAATATCTGTTTCTGGGTCTGGGTGTTGCTTTGTTTGTATGTCTTTGTGTGTGTCTATGGCACCCACGATACAGGATTTGCGATATATGAAAATAATGCAGAATTTATTTAATGAGCATTTAACCATTTAACCTCTGTTCAGCTAGCAATAGTTAAGGGAATGTATGGGCTCATGAAATTGAACAACCTTCCCAGTGGAAGAAAGGACGAAATACGATAAAAGTCGCACGGTTTTGTCCAATTTTTCTTTTTTGTTTTCCAATCTATGTTCTACGTGGAAAATTATTCAGTTTCATGGGCACATTTATCCTCTCATAGGTAATTAAAAGTCACCCTACATTAACTGTAAACCTCTTAGTGTTAGTTAACTTAGTCCATGAAACGTGTCGTGAAGTCATGAGTTAAAAACAACAATTGTATCTCCCATAAGTACTGATTTCTCAGGTGTGTTTTATATAGGAAGCCCAAGCTTCTTTAAAATTTTCGGTCTATGTTTCTTGAGCTGTGAAAAATAGGTACAACAAACAGGGAATACTAGTTAGTCTTAGGTTGTGAGTGAGACTGTAAAAATACAGGGTATTGTTGCAAGTTATTATTATATTTTTCCCTGCCCTTCCAGCATTTTCCCTGACGCGCGAAATTCCCTGACTTTTCCCAGTTTTCCAGAAAGTGGCCACCCTGGGCTGAAAGATTTGTGCTGATAGTGACTGATAAATATGTACAGTCTACTTCCAGTTTTTGAGCCACAGAGACATTTTTCTTAGAAAATCTACTTGTAATGTGCTGTTAGAGTGAATAGGGTCTCTATATTCATCATTAAACTGTTTGCCTTCCCAAGCACTTTTTACATTAACAGTTTTCCACCATCTATTAATAATGCTTAAAAACAAACATGTTCCTTGAACATCTGGAAGTAGATCCACTTTGTTTTTTGAAATACATTGAAGAACAGCTACATTTGTTTCACTAAAAATTTTTACGCTAATTTTACATTTTGTTTTTGAATAGTAGAAGGGTATAGTACTTTATAAATATGATAATAAGTGAGCAAATTTTACGAGAATTTTTTTCCAACTCATACAATTTCAAGATGCTTAAACTGTGCTACATGTAAATTATCATTATTGCTAAATTCAAAATCAGGAAATACAAGTTGACAGTTATCTGTTCTTCTACTGATCCAGTTGTTACGAACACATTTAAGTATGTGAACCACATCAAAGATTGAAAAAGTAATTCTCTTTGGATCTAGAGTCTAGAGGATGAGGAAGGTATGGTTGCAAAATACCATTTTCAGAAAAAAGTTCAAAAGCTTTTCTGTTCACAACATTGTTGTCAGATACAAAAGCTATAACTATAAAACCAATATTTTCTATTTGCTGTAATACATTTAACATTAGAATTTTTAGTTGTTGGGCAGTTAAATTTTTAACAGGTATTTAAGCTCACTACATCTTTGTATTTAGAAAATATACTGAGAATCATAAAAACTTGCACTATCTTTGCTATCTTTGTCGAATCTGTTTTACTACAACCTACAATACTAGCTCCTTTAAAATGTAACTCAGGATTTACATAAATTTCATCTAAGTGTATGTTGACAATGTGTTCATGATCTTTTAATAAAGGTAGTTTAGTTTTTAAATACTCAATACTTCCCTCAAGATCAGATCCAAGTAATGAAAATTTACTTATTAATTTTTTAATATTTCTAGGATGTGGAAAACATACAAATTTACTATTATAAAGAGCAATGTATGAAGCTGAAGATAGCACATATAATGTAGAAGCTAACATTAATGTATGCACAGCGTATCGTCTATTATTAGTTGGCTGTTTATATAACTCTAACTGTTCAATAATGAATGACAGCTGAACATTTTGGTACCAAAATTTTCATCACTGTTTTCACTCACCTCTGATAAGTTTTCTATTGCTTTATCCAACTTTTTCTCATCTACACTCTGAGCACTATCAGCAACTCCACGAATAAAAACAAGAACATCCTCTAACACATTAACAGATTTTAAAACTGCAAGTCTTTTTGGGATTTTTTTCACTGAAAACTTTACATTATTTATATAAATTTCATAACTCAGGTTTTTATGAATCACTAGGGAACACAGGATAAAAGGTACACTCTGGTTTATACTTATAATGCTAATAAATGTTTTCATTTTCATGAATTAAAATCCATTCTGAGCTTTTAGTCGAATTATAATAATAGGATAAAATATCTTGCAGACAACTAACTTTTCTTTCTTCTACATATGTTTTTTGTGTCTGTAAGCTATGTTCAATTGCCTTTTCAATGTTTTCTTGCTCAACTTGGTAAAGCCTTTTCAGTGGTTTCGAGAAACTTGGAGTCTCACTTAAATATTGGGGTACATTGTTAAAAATTGTAGGAATTGCACCGGCTTTTAGTTTAGGTCTTTCTCTTTTAAATTCTTTTAACTCTCCAGCCATTACACGCTTGTCTGTTTTAATAACGTCACTGTCACGAAAATGCTTTATACACACAACAGGATTTTTCAATATACTTAAGTCTGTAGGTATTTTATTTAACCATTTTTGTCGCAGATTTTTTTCTGAAGGAAGAGAAAAAGTGCTAACCTTTTCTTCCTGGCTATCATAGTTGGACTTGCCACCATAAACACTACAATGTCTTGGCATTTTTGTGTAATACGGTATACTTAATAACACTGTAAATTATGTGTAAACAGTATACTTTTAATCGTTATTATGATACACCCAAATTTAGGTAGAAACTTTTAACTTAAAACACGTGCTTGTTTAACTTAACCTGTACAAAGTTTTGGTACTTTTTAATATTCGTAATAACACTGTAAATCACGTGAATAGTATAGCCTATAAATAAACCATCAACAGAAAACTTTTAAATCACTATAACATCCTGATACACTAATATTTTCGAAAAACTTGCCGGATCTGAGACTACTAAAGTCACGTGACTTTTTCATGCCAGGGCCTGTCTTACTCGTCAGGATCAGAATGACGAGTTATGACATCATTACGTGGATTACCTATAGCTGCAGTTCATCAAGTTTACGCGTCAACTAACACGCGTTTTTCTACTACTAAATAAAATTAAAAAATATTTAAATGTCATTTGTCACAGTTAATATGGCGTTTTTTGGCGTCTTATGGGAGTAATTATTTTATTTATTTTTTCGTAAATAGGTTTGACCTGTGTAAAATTATTTTTTCCGTATTTATATTACATAGAACAATAGAAAAAAAATTTCACACGCACGCGTGCTCACATGAAATGCATGCATATAATGATGAAACTCTTACCTTAATGTGATAGGTAATCCGCGCACACAATGAGTGTAATTTTTTACACTCAAACGATTGTAATTAAACCACTGGCCGTGGTTCTTTATTGTATGTTGATGACATTATCCACAAGCTAGAAGAATTACTCGATTGTACGTTAAAATATCTTCCGTTACAGTAAAAAGTTACCAAGGTTTCCTGTTTACTTTTTATTTCCGTTTTAATGTCTGAATTAATAATTCCAACTTTCACATCAGCATATATAAATGTAAGACTTTTTTCTGGCCTGCATATGCTGTAAACACAACACAATGTCTAGACTAAAGCTTGGAGGTTGGTAGCTCTAAAGGTACCACTAATGTAATGTATGTGGATTTAACCAGTATAAGAGTGCGTTATAAATGTACTGAAAGTAATGCCATAGTCAAATATTGTTATACAACGTACAGGACAAGTTCAAGACTAAATGTAATATTATTATAGCTTGCATAACCCATACCTGGGCAAACAAAACCTCACTCTCACCTTGCCTGCATAACTGACTACTACCATACGGTAATATAATAACTATAAATATGAAAAATGAAACGTACAGATATTCAACAGAATACGTAAAATTGCTGTTAGTGGCATTTATGGAAAGTATCAGTAGATGAATATATTTTTAGGCATGTGAATATAAGTAAATATGTGATGATTTCTCAAAACTATGCTTTCGTGATAATGTTTTCATAACGATTCAATGCACATTAAAAAATGAATTGTAGTTACTCAGGTTAACGACAATTTGAAATGACAAATGAATTTATTACAGTTCTTACAAATGAAAACAATAAAATTATGATGCCCACTATATTATTATTGAAACGATTTATTATATAATTTGTATTGAACTGAACTAAAGCAAATCAAATTTTTTGTAGACTTCCAAAACAAAATAAAACTTTCACATTCTGAACACTTTTTGTTTAGACATTATTGTCAGTAGCTATATGTTTTATGTATGTAATAAATACCCATTTTTACTTAAGTCAATGTGTTTAATGTAAAGGGAGTGCAGTTCAGCTTGAACAGTAACAGTAAAGGAGCCATGTTATGTTGTGCATGAAATAGCTTTGTGGCGGGAGTGGCATAAAGTAGTTTTATAGTTTCTTGTAAGAAATTTATTTTCAAAATGGATTGTATATAATATTTCTGGTTTGGTCAGTACTGTATTGTATTAAGCCAATACATGACATTAGATATTATTAAAATACACAAAGTAAACTAAAAATCTATTACTTAATGTGCATGTTAACCAACTACTGAATATTATTATTTGGCCATGCACAGCCATTTATTATAATCAAACAGTTCAACATAAACATAATATGATTTTACTAGTAATGTTATACAAACCACTATTTTGCCTTCGGTATTGACGAGCGCTTTCGGCAGTCAAGCCATCTTCAGGTCATTTACCAACCTAAGGTAAGTTCAAGACTAAACAAGTTCATTTACCTAAGGTTGGTAAATGACCTGAAGATGGCTTGACTGCCGAAAGCACTCGTCAATACCGAAGGCAAAATAGTGGTTTGTATAAAATTACTAGTAGAAATATTTGAGACCACTAACACTCCAATACAACAATAAAATAAACATAATATGATTGCAAGGTGGATATCCCTATTTTCACTATGTTAAATTCTGATAATTGAGATGCATTTTTCAAAGAAATAACAAAATATAATTTTGTGTTTAATCCTACAATATCTTTCATATAACATCAGTATTGACACTTGGGAATGCACAATAAATTCAGATTTGGTGCTCTTTCACTTTGCGATTCATAGCTGATGTTAAGATGTCCTTCCCATACCAAAAAATAAATGTTGCCAATTCTTATCAGCTTATACAAATGTCTCTTTTCAGTGATATAACACATCACGTTTTGGATCTGTTAGCTGTTTTTGTATGTGGTTTGTTTTAGTAACGTGTTATTAGGCTGTCAGAAATTATATCAGTGACATGAATATCATTAATGTTACCCTTCATGTTACTGGAAAACTCTTCAAAGTGGTTTCAGTGGATCATGAATGCAAACAGTCCCAGTTCTCCTTTTTATATGCATTTTACAAACTATGAAATATTGTTCCATTGTCCATTATGGTATTTCAAGTCATTAAAAATTATAATTTCTATACGATTTCTAATATTATTTGTCAAAGATTTTCTGTTTAAGACCAGATTAAATTTACTGCACCCTGAAAGCTATAAATAAGACGATTTGAGTCTTCAGACTAGATAAAGCAGAACAAATATTTCAACTCTTTAAATCTGTCAAACGCTTCAAACTTCCATTGTAAACAACAGTTTGCTAGTAGTATTGCAGTGTATTCCCACAGCTTGTCAATTTGGAAGTTATGTGAAACAGAGTATACTGTATAACTTCTGCAAACATTTTGACTCTGAGGTTTCATAAAAATTTTAGCATTCAATTGATAAGCAATTGTTGTTTCCTTTTCAAAATAATTGTAAATTTATATCAAAAGTCTTATAATTTCTGATAAATAGGAATTTAAAAACAAAGTCTGTGTAAAAATTAGTAACATGGTATGACGAACTGATAAAAAAAATTGTGGACACATGTTTGTATGGCTTCAAAGAAAAGTGTACCTTTATGGGGAAAACATTTTCCAGGAATCATCAGTATAGTTAGCACTGTAGGTTGAATGCTCTTCTGTACGTTAGCTCATTCCAATTACATGTGCAGAAGTGATGTGACTTTTCCTCTACATAGGTGGTCTCGGTATCTCCTTTCAGCCAAGAACACTTTATTGTATTAAATGAAGTACCTTGCCCACACTAAGATAAGGCATCGTCATTGGTTAAACTAAGGTCTGACAATGGGAAAACATTATTTATTAATAAAGACATGTGCATTTAATCTAAAAGTGTCCTTAATCAGATGTTATTCTTGTGCTAACTTGTTTTCATTTGTTTCAGGTGTTAACAAGATCAATTTATCCATCATCTGACAAATGGAAGAGATGAAATTTGAGGACAAGGTATAAAGTTTAAAAATAAAAATATATTTTTTGCTGTTTAATGTATGTATTAAATTGATACACCTGTTATATACACGTATCGTATACACACATTCATTTCCTATATTAATAATAGTTTATTTGTCATCATATTGATTTGTAATTAATTGCTGTACAGGATATGATTTATACATGTGTATTCTTTTGTGTAGGGTTCGCATTGACAATACGCATTTTCCATAACCTAACTTTCAAGCAATTCTCTTCCTCCCTTGTCCAATTTAGACTTGTAGCCTGTTTGTTAGTTGCAAAGTAGCTTTAAAACTTTTTTTTTTTTGATCTGCCAGTCCTCTGTCTTTGTGTTGACCATTATGTCAACATACTCATACTATTCTATCATCACTCATTCTCTTGTGTTGTCCACTCTGGTAGTCCTGTCCTCTGCAAGTCTTCCTGTATTCTCCTGAACTCCGTACTTGTCACATCTCATTTTGCTGTTTTGACTTGCATTGACTCACTCCCAGTTTCTGCAGAATACATAGTATTAGATGTATTATATATCTTATGTTATACCTTGTATGTATTATTAGTATTATATGTCTAAAAGTCAATATTCGACATGTAATTGATGTACATATTCAGACCTTTGTGTTTTGTCTCAAATGTTTGTTAGCCAGATATTAAGAGCCAGGCACACAACTGACTATTCTATGAGTGATTGTGACTTGCATTTGAAATTTTTATCTGACCACCCGCTCCTGTGCCAAGTGGGGGGAGTCCAAAATTCACCATTTATTGCCCACTAAAAATGTTGTAACCGTTAGCTATACAATTGCTTCCCTCAGATTTTATGTACACGACCTACGCGTTCGTGGGGAGTGAAGTTAACCCTTCTTACTAAGCCACTGCTCTCAAGATTAGTTATAAACAAGTCAGTCAAGGACACGGTAGGCATGCTGGTTTTAACTGTATAATTAACAAACTATTAATGTAGAAAGTGTGTTAATAAGTTTACACTACAGTAGACAGTAGATAATTACATTTGACTTAACTAAATTGTTATCTTACTTTAACATCATTAAAATTCATATCACCTCATCATAACTAATAATCTTTAATGCAACAATATATGATGGAAATCCGTTTGAAACATGGCTTTTTGTAGATAAGATCATTTATCCTTTAATATACCTTACAGGTATATACTAGGGCAATTTGAAAAGTTCATGGCCTAATAATAAAAGACTTACCAGTATCTTTTCGTTTTGGAATCACTTTTCATATTTCAGCATAGTCTCCATGTAGTTGAACACATTTGGTTTAAAGCAGAATGATCACTGTTGCACATTTGGTTAAAAGTGATGCTCCAGTGCTTTTATCCCATTCAGAAGTTTGATTGTTCTAGGTCCTCTGGTAACCGTTTACTGCCGCTTTCTGTCATTCCAGAAAAATCCCTCCCTCCCCAGGGAATTTCTGAGTTTTCAGAAAAATTAAAATTAAATAGAGCTAAATCAGGCGAGTGAGTGTGATGTTGCAACAGATTGTATTTCAGCTCAGCGATTTGTTGCCTTATAAACAATGCTTGTCTGAGGTCTTCCATTATCCTACTACAAAATTATCTGTTTATATACTAAGCCTGGCACTTTTTTACAAGTATTTTCATTTATTTGGTCTAAAAGGTTAGAATATCACTCTTTATTTTTTGGCATATCCATGATAATCTCTTAACAACATTCTCTTACCCACTCAGAAAATCAAGTCATACCTTTCCAACAGACAAAATTGACTTTCCTTTTTTTTGTTTACATGACTGTAATTAACAATACTGCAGACCAACATGTTGCTTTACAGCTGTTCATGAGGCAAATGTGGTGTCACCTGATGTGTCTGACATGTTTCTCAGACTCTTCGTATCTTCTTCTTTGACTATTCCTGAACCACCTTTATCTATGAAAGCTTACAGCGTCCCACAACTGAACAGTCAACCTGGGTACTCTAGTCTCTGCCTTCCTCTGCAGTAATTCCCACTCACTGGGCACCCATCAGCAAAGTCATTACTGGGTTTCAACCAATAGTGACCCACCACACTATCTCATCTTCACAAACCTCTCCATTCACCAATTGATTCCAGAACCTGTTCACTTTTTTTTTCTAATTACTTTGTCCATCCAGTATATTTTTAATATTCTCCTACAGCAGCAGTTTTCAAATGCTGTGGTTGTGTCTTTCACTTTTCCCTATTGTCTAGGTTTCACATGCAGCTTCTATAATAGCATGCTGCAAACATATAATTTGAGGAATTTCTTCCTAATTTAGAATCCAGAATTTGACAGAAGCAAATTTGTTTCTCCATGTGGCGTGTGCCCTGACACTGATTCCTCTCAGTTGTCTTTACCAGTTTTAACATTTACCTATTTTTGTTCCTGATTCTCCTCTTCCCCCTAATAATTTTTTATAATATTCAATACTGTTCTCAATTTACCTTGTTTTCTGTGAGTAGAAACCATACCATCAGTAACTCTTAACTCTTAACATCAGTAACTCTTAACTCTTATACTGTCCATGAAATGTAATTACAGTCTTGAACATCTTTATGGTTTCCTTTACAGCCTCTTATAAAGCATTCTCGTATAATGGTAATGAATTTGTATAAAAGTAAATTTTAATTCCTTGTTATTTGTAGGCTGTTTTAATGGTCAGTGTAAAGAAAGAAGCAGATCCAGAAGAGGCTGACACTGAACAGGTAATGTGCATAACCATTATTTAACCCATAGCTGATGTGTTAGGTTGTTCCGAGTCATGTACCACTAGAGATTTGGATCTCATTCGTTTGTAGATATGTAATTAAAAATCAACAAAATACACAAACTGTATCATAGTGTTTTATACATATAAACTACATGAGCTTAAGTAAGTAAAATCGCACACACACCATGTAGGTACAGATTATGAATATTTATTGCAAACATTGATAGGTGATTCTATATATTTCATATTTAGTATTGATCACCTCTTTATATAGTACTCTATAAATCACTGAGAAGACAAAGTAAATTTTATAATTGTTCAATTTGCAGGATGCATTCCCAGTTATAAATTCTGTCCTAAAAGCAGAACTGCATGTAAAAGAAGAAATCATCAAAGAAGAGAATTTACAGTTTGTTGATCAGGTATTATACATAGTTATAAATTTGTTTATAGTAACAAGCATTTATTGTCATAATGAACAGCATTGTTGTATCATTGCACATACATGATAATCTCTTAACAACATTCTCATAGCCACTCAGAAAATCAAGTCATACCTTTCCAACAGACAAAATTTACTTTCCTTTTTTTTGTGTACATGACTATAATTAACAATACTGCAGACCAACATCTTGCTTTACATGTTCATGTTCATGAGGCAGATATGGTGTCACCTGATGTGTCTGACATGTTTCTCAGACTCTTCGTATCTTCTTCTTTGACTGTTCCTGAACCACCTTTATCTATGAAAGCTTACAGCGTCCCACAACCGAACAGTCAACCTGGGTACTCTAGTCTCTGCCTTCCTCTGCAGTAATTCCCACTCACTGGGCGCCCATCAGCAAAGTCATTACTGGGTCTCAGCCAATAGTGACCCACCACACTGTCTCATCTTCACAAACGTCTCCATTCCACCAATTGTTTCCAGAACCTGTTCATATTTGTTTTCTAATTACTTTGTCCATCCAGTATATTTTGAATATTCTCCTACAGCAGCAGTTTTCAAATGCTGTGGTTGTGTCTTTCACTTTTCCCTATTGTCTAGGTTTCACATGCAGCTTCTATAATAGCATGCTGTAAACATATAATTTGAGGAATTTCTTCTTAATTTAGAATCTAGTATTTGACAGAAGCAAATTTGTTTCTCCATTTGGTGTGTGCTCTGACACTGATTGTGCCGCCCCTTGGCAAGACAACACAAAAATCGGGAACTAGTTTAATTCTTTACCAGTAAACTAAACCAGCTGCCATTGTTAGTAAAACTCTTACTAACAAATTACAAAACAAGTATGATATAGGAAACTGACAAGGTTTGCATAAACTTATTCACTCACTAGGTATTAGCTAAAACATCTCTTTATTGCTATTGAAATATTAATCAAACATTATTCCTGATTTTAAAGAAAGTTATTTTAGTAAATAGTGCTTTTACTGCTTCAAAGATCTTAATTATATTATTCTTGTTATATCAAAATTTATTCATATTACTGTTGCTTTTAATACCACGGATCCGGGTCTCAATTTTCTCAAAATTATTAATTTATCAATATATACATTACGGTTACTATTACTTCTTACAAAATTACAAAATATACAAATCTGATAATTTGTTCATTACATTGCGAAAGTTCTTTAAAGTTCTTTGTTACTTCTTATTAAGGGGAAATTTACAAAAGTTGTGGTTTGATATCACCTGAGGTTGTTGTTGTATTCTTGGGACATCTCCAGTTGTCTTCTACGGGTTGAGTACGTTGTTCTTGGTGTACCTACATCGGGTTGATTTTTAGTTTACTTGAAGCTCTCGAAGATAGGTTGTTTACTTGAAGTTCCAAATGTTGTAATTTCATTTTTCTTAGTGCAGATTCTTGTAGTTCACATTTTCTTTATTTTAATTACAGTTATAGTTCTCACTTTGCAGTACTACAGTCTAGTAGTTAACTATGTTACACTTACATTTGATTTTGTTTTTAAGAGATGTGTTGGCTACCTTTTTCTATTTTATTTACATATTTTCTCACAAACTCTAGACACTACATTATTCACAATAACAAGATTTCACGCTGGATATACTTCTAGAGAACATACACATACGTATATGTGTACAACACCAAAACTCACGTCTACTCATTGCGACGTTCTACGGCCGAATGCGCGTACGGTTTAGGGGAGAGGGCTCAGTAAGCTAGTGCGTATTTACACACTAAGAAAATAGTTCGTACTTTTTCTATTATTATTTATTCATTAATTAGAAGATAAATACTTTATGTTTATTTTATTATGACTTAGGGATTTCTTTATTTCTCTAGTCGCATTTTTAATTATTTAAGTAATTATTATTATTATTCACTACTTAATACTTTTCTTGGCGTGTTGGTACTGGAAGGTTTCAAGTTGATTCAGGAATCTGGGTATAGGTAAGGGTGTATGATACTCTTACTTATTAAAATTAAAAAATTTTAATCTGTGCGATTTTTTGATACATTTAAAATCGTCACATCCTCCTGCACTTAACTATGAAAAACGGGGGGTGTAATAATATAATTCTCATAAACAATTATATTTCATACTGAAATTTCTCTCTCTCAGCTTATTTCTATTCATCAATCGATTATCTTATACTTATGTCACATCTAAATTCTACTACATCTACTATACAAAATACACAAAACGTAAATCTACCTTATTTTAATTCTTATATCTACTACCGGTTTTTTCTTGAATTGCTCACTCGTTTTACGGAGTTATACTCATGAGTATTTTACTAATAATAATACCGTATTGTAAGAACAATAGAATTACTTTTAGTTTACAGCGCTAAAGATTATTTTTCTTTCTTTCTTTCTCTTCATCTTCATTATACTTGTCATCAGATTTCTCATGTATAATACCATTCTCGCAGGACATTAGCTAAGGTTGATCAGGCCTCGCTTGTATTCGTACGAGGGGGTTTTGAGTTTATAGTTACCTATAGTATAGGATGTTACACAATCTTATCCTATTTCGGTATAAGTCTATACAACATATTTTATTCTTAATACTTAGATAGTATTCTAGGTTTTCTATCTTTCTCGTAGTCTTCCTTCTGTATCTTGACATGAAAAACATTTTTTTATTTGAGACAAATGACTTCTGCGAATGTAATTTTCTGTATTTGGTTCATACAGAGCTACAGTAACGGGGGTGATGAACTTACGAATTTGGTAGGGGCCACACCATCGATAAGATAGTTTCGAAGTGATCTTATCAACTGCTTTACTCATAGGATGAGTTTTATACATGACTAAATCACCTATTTTATACTTTATTAGCTTATTATTATTCTCATGATACTTCCTTGATTTCTGTAAATTAGCTCTCAGATTTGCACGAGCTTCGTTCCATATTTTTCGTATGTTATTCCCATTCACGTCGCGGGGTAATAACTCATTGATTTTCCACTTCGTGGTTAAAGGATGGTTGGGTTTGTACTTGTACAGTAAATCAAATGGTGTTGATTTATGACCTTCATGATACGCTGAATTGAATGCAAATTGTATCCACGAAATATTTTGATCCCAGGTTGTCTGGTCTTTAGCATGATAAGATATTAATGCTGATTTTAAGTTACGCAAGTATCTTTCTGCTATATTTCCTTGCGGTCTGTACTCGGTCACGGTAATATGATTTATACCTAATTTAAAACACATGTCATTAAATTCTTTCGATTTAAACTGGGGTCCATTGTCAGATATTAAGCTTAAAGGTGTGCCATAGTCTTTAAATAGTTGTTCTTGTAGAATTTTAATTGTCGTAGATGCCAATGCACGACGCATAGGATACATCCACACGAATTTAGTGAATGAGTCTACACAAATTAACAGCATAGTATTTCCGGATTTAGAGCGGGGATAAGGTCCAGAATAGTCGATGTATATTTTCGAGAAGGGAGTAGTAGGTATTTCGGAGATTAATTTTCCGACTTGACTGGTTCTTGCTGGTTTGCTCAGCGCACAAATTTCGCATTCTTTCACGAACTTTTTTATTTCACTATTCATGTTTTCCCAGTGGTATTCCTTGCGAATACGATGTATCGTTTTCCTAATTCCCATATGAGCTCCAATTGTAGATGAATGATAGTACTCCATTAACATGGGTTTGATTATTTCCGGGGCGATTATTCTTAGTAATTTTCCGTTTGCCTTCTTAAAACAAAGTACTCTTTTACTCAAGATATATTTATCAGAGTTATTTCCTTTTTCTATTTGTTCGATTATTTTACACAATTTCGGATCTTGTTGTTGGTGATATGCTATATCCTTAAATGCAAGGGGAAATTTAGTAATTAGTGTATTAACGATAGTGGTTTCAATATTGTCTTCTCCAGATCTTGTATTGGGTAGTTGGAACATGCGGGATAGAGTATCGGCCACTACATTTTGAGTTCCACGAATATGTTGCACTTTGAACTTGTAGCAATTTAATCTTAACACCCATCGTCCGATACGACCTAATTGCTTTGGGTGATTTAATAACCATGATAAAGCTTGATTATCGGTTTCTAGTAGAAATTCCTTGTGTTCCAAAAATGGTTTGAATTTATCAAAAGCAAATACTACGGCTAAACATTCAAGTTCATAGGCTGAGAACTTCCTTTCTTGCTCGGTCAGTGTCCGGGATGCATAACTGATCGGGAGTCTAGTATTATTTATTTCCTGGTATATTACGGCTCCTAATGCTACACTTGAACTATCGGTCTGTACGATAAATGGTTTACTGAAATCCGCTAACTGCAATACAGGTGGGGATATAATACTTTCTTTAAGTGTTTCAAACGCTTCTTGATGTTGAGTAGTCCACTCGAATTTCGTTCCTTTCTTTCTTAGGGCATTCAATGGGGCTGCTATATCTGCTAAGTGGGGTATATACTTATGAAAATAATTAATCATACCTAAAAATCTAGCTATACCTTTGACTTCTCTGGGAGGTAAAAATTCTCGGATTGCGCGTGTACGTTCGGGATCGATGGTAACCTTACCTTCGGCTGATACTATGTGACCTAAAAATGAGAATTGTTTCACTGCGAAATTAACTTTACTAGGGTTTACGGTCAGTCCGGCTTTCTTTAACCGGGATAATACTTCACGCAAGTGATCAATATGTTGATCCATTGACTCACTATATACTACTATATCGTCGAGATAATGATATACAAATTTAAATTTAACATCATGGAAAATTTTTTCTAACAGTCGGCTGCATACTGAACTTCCTTGTGATATACCGAATGGTACTCTCGTAAATTGATATAGATTAAATGGGACAGCAAAAGCAGTTAAATGTTTTGACTCCTCAGCTAGTGGAATTTGATGGAATGCTTGGTTAAGATCCATTATGGTGAAGATTTTCGCTTTTGTAAAATAGTGAAACGCACTGTGTATGTCTGGCAATGGTATCGATTCAAATTCTATACTCTTATTTAGTTGTCTATAATCCACGACTAGTCTATGTTTGTCAGTTCCTTTTGGTACTAGGAATGCAGGCGATGAATATGGAGACGTTGATGGTTCAATGACGTGCTGATCAAGGAGTTTGTTAATGTGGTTTCTCATGATTTCCATCTTGGGCGGAGATAATTTGTATGGGTGGAGTCGTATTACTTTGTTGTCACTAAGATTTATTTTATATTCAATTAAATGAGTTAATCCTAACTTGGGGGTGAGTACAGCAGAAAAATCTTTTATTAACTTTTGGATTCTTAGTCTCTCATTTCCTTTTAAATGACTTAGACTCGATTCATTAGGCTCTGAATGAATATTTGCGGTTTCACTAACAGTGTCGTTACTTAATTCGGAGTCGAACTGATATTTTTGAGTACGATCAAATCTGAAAAAATATTGTTTTGCATATATATCAAGGATTAAAGCAGTTTTTCTTATAAAATCCGCGCCTAATATTAAGTTCTGTCCTAACTCTTCAGCTACTAGTAGGGGAATGTACCAAGTAAAATTCTGAATTTTTAATTTCACCGTAATACTGTGAGATATCTTTAGGTTTTGTTTATTTGCAGTGGTACACTTTATGTTCACCATTTGGCTACGTTTAATCAGTTTATGATTAGCTAATATGGTGGCTAACTGTTTACTAATTATACTACGGGTAGATCCTGAATCAATTAAACCAAGGGTTTTCGTTGCTCCAAGGTCTATCTGTACATAGGGTAGTTGGCATATACTTGCTTTACATGCACCAATAGAGTTGCACTTCTCGATAAATTTTGTTAAATAAGGATCTCTGCGTTTATTTTTACTCATCTTTATTTGACGCTTAGTATTGTTGTTACCTTTCCTTCTGGTGCTTCGGAAGACGTAGGATTTTCGTTCTTCCAGCTTCACACATTTTTTGATTGGTCGGTTTTCTGTAGATAACGCTTTTGTTTACATAACTTGCTAATATGTCCGGCCTTTCCACAGTTAAAACATCTTCTTTCCTCACTTACTTCGCTCGTAGGTTGTCGGGATTTTGGTTTAGAGTATGAAACATGGGGATAGTTTTGGGTTTTATGTGTACTTACGAATCGCTTATCGCGGTAGTTTCGGGTATCATTTCCAATAGGTCTAGTTTGGAAAGAATTTCTTTGTTGAGTCTGGGACATAGAAACACTTCTATTCTGGTCAGAATACCAGACGTCGGACGAATGTATACAACATAGTTCTAGTTCCGTAAAAGTTGTAGGTGGCTTCACGAGTGCTAGTCGAGATCGCTCCTCGGGGGATAGTCTTACTATGATATTGTCTACTAACTGTTGTTCGCTCCATTTAACTTGTAACAATAAAGCAGATTCTCTTACTTCAGAAATATAATGAGCTAGTCTCTCGTATGTACCTTGTGCACGAAGTACTAAGTTTCGCTTCAATTCTTCGTAGATACCGGTGGGAATGAAATGTCTTATTAGTGTGGTATGAAGTTCTTCTACCGATTGATTATACCTTAGGGATTCTAACACTCTATCTTTTAATGGAGATCTACACTTAGGCAAAATAACTTGCAAAATCTGGTTATCTCTTAGTTGTTGCAGTTCCTTTAATTCTAAGATATGTTTGATAAAATTAAGGAGCTTTGTAATATTCAGCCCATCAGTGATTTGTATATTGGACAAAATACTTTCTACAGGGTGGGTTATTTTTCCATAGAGCTCGGGAGTTAAATTTATTTGGCTCATCATTCTAGGATTTTCCGCAGGTTGATTAGTCCGCGAATGAGAAGGTAATTCGTAGGTATGGGTCATATTTTCTAGTTCATTAGGGAGTGACGTAACGTTTACTGCTTGAATATTTACTTGACTACCACTTAACCGTTCCTTGAATGGATCTATATTGGATTCCTGCAGAATCTGAATTTTTGCAGTACCGTTTGGTTGTTCTTGAGTCGGCGATTGGGTAGGTGAAATATTTAATTTCGTCATTGCTTCTTCGATTTCGTCTAATCTAAACAATTCGGATCGTCTACGTAATTCGCGTATTATCTCAGGTAATTGTTTTAATGCTTCCTCGGCGAATTTTTTTTATATCAGGATGGATATCTTTATCACCGGGCCAGGTCAACAAATTGGTGATGCGACGGTATAGATGCTCAATTCTTTGGGTGATGCGTAATATTACTGCGGGGGATTTTTCATCACGCAGGGTTTGTGCGTACGAAGTTAGTTCTGTATACTTACGATAACACGTTTCTTTTTCGCTATTGAAATCTAAAACACTCAAACGACTTAATAATGAAGGTTTGTCCGGTTTATTTTCGCGTAACGTCTTGCGAAGTTCCGCGACAGTTACATTAGAGTAGGGGAGACCACGCCATAATGCTTCATAGGTTAATTCGTCTTTCAACAAGAAATCGGGGTTAAATTGACTCATTTTTGATAATAACCACTTTAAACACACGATGTATTACGAACGACAAATGTTATGTCACTTTCTTTACTTCGTTTTCTCAATGTTTAAAAATAGATAACATTAATTCATTTAAACACATACACATATATCTTATTTCATATTAAGCTTTGGGATGTAATCTTATCTTAATTAATCAACATAACTTATTTCACAACAATTAAATTCTCAGTATTGACATATATAATTAATCAAAACAAAACGATAATACTATTTTAGTAGAGAGAAATTTCATATACGGAAAGTTCTTTGATTTAACAAACAGCACAAAGAATCAGCTGTTTTGGGGTGTCGTCTAGTTGCATAGGGTAGTAATTCAGAACAATACAAAAACAGGAAAGAGCTTGTCTAACGTGGCTTTGTTTGCTTTAGGGAGGAGGGGTTATGAATGAGATGGGTTCTTACAAAGGGGAGAGTTTACATTCCTCAACACATTTAACATGAACCAACTGGCTTGGAATTGACTTGTTTGGAATGGTTTCCCTACCAGCTATTACTTGCTTAACACGACAAACTCGCGATACTAATATTATTATTATATAATTAAAATTTTACTCATTTATTTTTTTATTTTTATTTTATTTTTTTTTTATTTATTTTTTTTTTAATTTCTGAGTGAATAAATTTATGTTTGTCCTTTTTTACCGTTAACGACTTATAAACTTACACAACAACAATTACATAATTATGTTGCAATTTTCTGTACGTGACACTCTGTAAACAATATTTTTTTTTTCCAATTAAATTACACAATTTTAAATTCAGCAGAGTGGCGCAATTTTGTGCCGCCCCTTGGCAAGACAACACAAAAATCGGGAAGTAGTTTAATTCTTTACCAGTAAACTAAACCAGCTGCCGTTGTTAGTAAAACTCTTACTAACAAATTACAAAACAAGTATGATATAGGAAACTGACAAGGTTTGCATAAACTTATTCACTCACTAGGTATTAGCTAAAACATCTCTTTATTGCTATTGAAATATTAATCAAACATTATTCCTGATTTTAAAGAAAGTTATTTTAGTAAATAGTGCTTTTACTGCTTCAAAGATCTTAATTATATTATTCTTGTTATATCAAAATTTATTCATATTACTGTTGCTTTTAATACCACGGATCCGGGTCTCAATTTTCTCAAAATTATTAATTTATCAATATATACATTACGGTTACTATTACTTCTTACAAAATTACAAAATATACAAATCTGATAATTTGTTCATTACATTGCGAAAGTTCTTTAAAGTTCTTTGTTACTTCTTATTAAGGGGAAATTTACAAAAGTTGTGGTTTGATATCACCTGAGGTTGTTGTTGTATTCTTGGGACATCTCCAGTTGTCTTCTACGGGTTGAGTACGTTGTTCTTGGTGTACCTACATCGGGTTGATTTTTAGTTTACTTGAAGCTCTCGAAGATAGGTTGTTTACTTGAAGTTCCAAATGTTGTAATTTCACTTTTCTTAGTGCAGATTCTTGTAGTTCACATTTTCTTTATTTTAATTACAGTTATAGTTCTCACTTTGCAGTACTACAGTCTAGTAGTTAACTATGTTACACTTACATTTGATTTTGTTTTTAAGAGATGTGTTGGCTACCTTTTTCTATTTTATTTATATATTTTCTCACAAACTCTAGACACTACATTATTCACAATAACAAGATTTCATGCTGGATATACTTCTAGAACATACACATACGTATATGTGTACAACACCAAAACTCACGTCTACTCATTGCGACGTTCTACGGCCGAATGCGCGTACGGTTTAGGGGAGAGGGCTCAGTAAGCTAGTGCGTATTTACACACTAAGAAAATAGTTCGTACTTTTTCTATTATTATTTATTCATTAATTAGAAGATAAATACTTTATGTTTATTTTATTATGACTTAGGGATTTCTTTATTTCTCTAGTCGCATTTTTAATTATTTAAGTAATTATTATTATTATTCACTACTTAATACTTTTCTTGGCGTGTTGGTACTGGAAGGTTTCAAGTTGATTCAGGAATCTGGGTATAGGTAAGGGTGTATGATACTCTTACTTATTAAAATTAAAAAATTTTAATCTGTGCGATTTTTGATACATTTAAAATCGTCACATGATTCCTCTCAGTTGTCTTTACCAGTTTTAATATTTACCTATTTTTGTTCCTGATTCTCCTCTTCCCCCTAATAATTTTCTATAATATTCAATACTGTTCTCAATTTATCTTGTTTTCTGTGAGTAGAAACTATACCATCAGTAACTCTTAACTCTTAACATCAGTAACTCTTAACTCTTATACTGTCCATGGAATGTTATTACGGTCTTGAACATCTTTATGGTTTCCTTTACAGCCTCTTATAAAGCATTCTCGTATAATGGTAATGAATTTGTATAAAAGTAAATTTTAATTCCTTGTTATTTGTAGGATGGTTTAACAGTCAGTGTAAAGAAAGAAGCAGATCTAGAAGTAGCTGAGACTGAACAGGTAATGTGCATAACCATTATTTAACCCATAGCTAATGTGTTAGGTTGTTCCGTGTCATGTACCATGAGAGATTTGGATCTCATTCGTTTGTAGATATGTAATTAAAAATCAACAAAATACACAAACTGTATCATAGTGTTATATACATATAAACTACATGAGCTTAAGTAAGTAAAATCGCACACACACCATGTAGGTACAGATTATGAATATTTATTGCAAACATTGATAGGTGAGTCTATATATTTCATATTTAGTATTGATCACCTCTTTATATAGTACTCTATAAATCACTGAGAAGACAAAGTAAATTTTATAATTGTTCAATTTGCAGGATGCATTCCCAGTTATAAATTCTGTCCTAAAAGGAGAACTGCATGTAAAAGAAGAAATCATCAAAGAAGAGAATGAACAGTTTGTTGATCAGGTATTATACATAGTTATAAATTTGTTTATAGTAACAAGCATTTATTGTTATAATGAACAGCATTGTTGTTATTTGTAAACTTATCAGTTAAAACAGTTGGAGACCGTTTGGTGTCCCATGGAAGTCATTTTTATGTGCACTTTCAGTCCGTACGATTTACCCATGACATGTACCAGTACCACATGGCAGGAAATTTGAATTTTATGACGTCAGGGGTGTGAGTACGACATGACCATGGTGGGGGTAGAATGTGACTGAAGTAGGGATATTACGTGACCATGGTGGGAGTACCATGTGACAGGCACCATGTGGGGGTATCACAGCATTGATGCGAAGTGTAGTGATTGGTCGGCCATGTTTAATATATGTCACGTCATCATATAGCAGAATCAGTTGTGATTGTGTAAAGTAACAAGCTTTCTGTAAATATAATAACCAAAATATTACCTACCTTACGATTATGCACTTACCTTAAATTCCAGTAGAACCTTACAGGGTCGCCAACATATTTTGAAGCTGTAATATGTAAACTCTAACACTCTTTCCCTTAAATAAAAACCCCTTGAATAATTTTGATAAACTACCTCCCTTAATTCAGAAGTTCGCAGATTCGTTTAAGTGAGTATTTTCAGCACAGAAAACTAGGATTTGGTGGAGGCGTAATGACTAAGCTAACACATGTTTATGCTAATAATCAATTTTTTTATTCTCATTTCAATGTTAATTTCTTTCTGTTTGTAACTCCAACAGTTTATCAAATTCTTTTCTTTATCGAACTCTCTTTTACATTAAAAGTTAAACACTTAGTCAAACAAAAAATTTTCTTAACCAAATAAACGTTATACCTTTTCATTGACAAACCAGTACCTCACATGCTCTCTCTCTCTCCTCTCTCTCTCTCTCTCTCTCTCTCTCTCTCTCTCTCTCTCTCTCTCTCTCTCTCTCTCTCTCTCTCTCTCTCTCTCTCTCTCACTCTCTCTCTAAACCCCCGTAATTTCGAGATCTCATATTTAATTATGTTTTAAATTTACAAAAAAGGATTTAGTGACGTTAAATGTTGGCCAGTCGGTATAGTTACTTATCTTGTAGTTGAAATCCAATAGGTTACGCCATTCTTCGTACTTCACTTTCTTCTTATTGAACGTTCGAAAACTGTTCCACGCCGTTAAATAAAGTTTTAGATGCACTTTTCTGTTAAAAAGAGTTATTTTTCACTGTTTTAAATTCATATTAGCAACTTTGGTAGATCTACACTTAATTTACCCGCGGGTTCAGTTCAACACAGCTGTACGGCTTTCTGATGTGAGACAACTGCGGCGAATCTGGGGCCTGCAATCGTATACTATACGGACTTATCATACATTGATCACGTGGTCCCTCTGGAGCCCCACTTTGTCTCTCTCGCCTACACACATGGAACACGGAACAGCGTTGTAATATTAAAAGCATGTGTTCTGCTCATGGTACCATCGTGATGTCAGACTCATTATGATCACATCTTACCTTATAAGGTTCAGTTTACTTGTCTTGATACAGCTATGCATACGTCGTATCGCATACTTTTCCGGTGACTCAATAACGCTCCCAGCCTGTGTCACTAGCTGGTACTGAATATTACATAGGCAGGTTTATTATTTGGAATTATTGAAATTGATTAATATAATAGGATTATACCCATTTTGTCCCGTTACAATACCCCCCTTAATGAGAGGTTTTATGCCAAAGCATAAAAACTCATTGGTTAAACCTAAAAGGATCAGGTCGGATATGGCGCCACAACCCCCTTTTTATCTTACTAAAATCATGGGTTTTAGTAACACCCCCGTAATCCAGTGACCGTGGCTGCACCTGCATGACTTTACTGGACTTCCTGCTTCAGGATCCCAACACCATAAAGCCAGTCAGGAACTAGACGCCCCTGCCCTGACATGCTGGCCAGCACAGGGTCGCCACCACAGTATCACCAGACTCTGCAACAATCAATAAAAACATTACTAAATGGACTTTACTAATTACAAAATTCCATATCCTGAACTGATTTGGTCTCCTCTTAGCTGTACTGGTTTGCCTTTTTCGAAGTACTGGTTTTTATCTTAACTTTTAATACACATATAGTCTTATTGCTAACATGATACATGTTGTTTAAAATACATGACATTAGTATACATTTAAACATTTTAATTCAAACTCCAAAAAAAATGATTCAATATTTCAATAATTATGAATCCAATTTAACAACAACCCCATCTTACTTTTCCATTTAAAGATTACATTCTCTATCTCAATTCCTCATTACTACGGCAGATTACTACTGCTGTCGTTATTCAATACAAAACAGCAAATTATTAATGCAACAGATACATAGATAATCAAAACAATTACTCCAATACGTCATTATTATCAGTATCATAACAATAATTATCAACTTTCTCCTACTTCTTATTTATCTAAAAATTCCTCCCTCTACATCACTTTTTTATCCCCATTCTTAATCCCTTAATCCCTGATACCCCACATTACACAAGTGTCATTGACCTCAAGGACAAGCCTAATCTTGGTATTACACAAACTCGCATAAATGAAGTTTCTCCCTCGTAGCCTGTAACGTGGGCACCACCTGTCCACACGCTCTATTTCCCCCCAGGTTGGACTGTCTCGCCCAGTTGCTTCCACAAGGACTGAAGCAGCTGGGGTAAACATTTTTTTCTTTTATTTTACCCCGTCCTTGCTTCGGCGTTACATTAAGTTTGGTATTGCTGGTATCCAGGATACCAGTAATCCTACCAAAATAATTATTTATAAACCATTGAGACGGTCTACCACCCCATTCGGTGGATAGCCGATGTTCCATAGTTTATGTTAATTCCCCTTGTTCCCTCCCAGTTAAGTTTCTAAGTACACCAATTTAGAAAATAAACTATGGTCAGGGTACAGCAAGTCTGCCCATAGCTTGGTACAGATAATCCAAATCCACGGTCAGGGTTCGGTGAAGCCGTGACCGCCCGAAAACGGGGAATTGCATTTATCATTAATATTTTTACATATAAAACCAAATAACTTGTCACACTAGTTACATTTATATTACAACACATGGAATGTGTTATCTAACACTGCTCAGTTTCTTTTGTCATGTTCTCTTCACTATCTCTTTACCAAACATCACAAATAGCAGGTACAAAATAATAATTTAGTTGATTCATAATGACTTTACTCTATTTAAAATTTATACAAGACACTTGCCTGTTATCTTTCATATGTTAATAATTATTATTCCAAAATATGTATTAATTTATACATACATCTATATATCTATACTATTAAAATTTCTAAGATGGCACCTACACAGGGGATAACTTTAATTGAAATGTTGTCAATTGCCAAAAAGGTGGGGATACAAATCAATTGCAAAATTGGGGGCTCCCCATGGAGCGTAAAGTGCCGTTGAAAAAAAACTAATGTAACGTTAATTATTTTCTTAAATTTGTTTTACCTTAGTTGTTAACAAAACAAACAGCTATGTTTACATCTGCATTCTGGACGCCATCTTGAATTGTTGCCAACTGTGTCAAAATACTTACCCAAGGTATGTTTGAGCGAGTTAATAAGAGAACAATCCGGGTTGATTTTTGTAAATAACTTGCTCAATTATTTTGCAAAAATTTATTTTATTAAGTTGAATCAAATTAAGGTATTTCATCTTTTTCTCAACACTCAATTACTGTTGTTACTCTATTACAAACAGTTTCAATGCATTTAACTTCCCATTTTACGCAAAATAATATAATTTATACCTGTAAATACCTGAATGACCTTACTGGACTTCCCTCTCAAGATCCCAACACCGCAAGGCCAGACAGGCACTTGACGCCCCTGTTCTGACGCGCAGGCCAGCACAGGACGGCCGCCACAGCATCACCAGACACTGAAACATTAAATCAAAAACTTCAAATAGTGGCCTTACTTTATACCATATCCCCAACTGATCTGGTCCCCCTGAGTTGTGCTGGTTTGCGTTAAGAAGCACTGGTTTTTGTAACACGTGTGTATATATATATATATTTTGCAATGAAACACAGGATCCTGATAAGCAGGGCAGGCTTGTATAATACACAGACTATGAACATTCATGTTTAAATTGGTAGTTTGTTAGATTTGGTTGTGATATCAGTTGTATTTTAGTAAGGAGAAGGAATTAGGTTTAGTAAAACTGTGTATTATTTATTTGTTGTTTATTCATGTACTATGTTTGTGGAAATGTGCGCGCGTGCGTGAGTGATAAACGTTTCCCCGGCTGTGCGTGAATTAATTATCGTTGTGTTATGACACTGAACTGAACATAGACTAATATATTAGCTACAGTCCCTATATATTTCTGGCTATTAGTTGACATTCATATATGATCTTATTAAAGTATGCAGTTATGCACGAGATAAGGGTATTCGGTGATTACCAGCTATGCATGCTCTTACAAAGTTGATGCACTTTACGGCATGAAAAGTTGCATGTCATGTTGTATGTAACCATGTGACTTCCTTCCACCAGTTAAATGCTGGAAGGTAGTCGGAAATTTTCTTAAGCCTGTTGTTACACAGTTAGTTCTTCTCAACCAGCTATCACGATCGGGTCGCGCAGTTCTTGTTCAAGATTTTCTGCTTGCAAGAATCTGTAAAGACTGTTTGGCAGTAGTAACGCGTGTGAAGACTCAGAACTGTTCGTGTATTACATCTACACACAGTATTATTATAAAAACATAGCTTGCATAATTACAGCAGTTCTTCTCAGCCAGCTATCGCGATCGGGACGTGCAATTCTTGTTCAAGATTTTCCGCTTGCAAGAATCTGTAAAGACTATTCGGCGGTAGTAACGCGTGTGAAGACTCAGAACTATTCGTGTATTACATCTACACACAGTATTATTATTAAAACATAGCGTGCTTAATTACGTCAGTTCTTCTCTGGCATCTATCACGATCGGGACGTGCAATTCTTGTTCAAGATTTTTCCGCTTGCAAGAAGTTGTAAAGACTATTCGGCGATAGTAACGCGTGCGAAGACTCAGAACAGTTGAATATTACCTCTCTACACACGGCATTATTACTAAAGCATTACGTGTGTAATAAGTGAGCTTGAACTGTGTCACTGTGTGAGATTTTCTGCAGTGCCAGTAAAATTTAATAATTACGTAATAGTAAATTTTATCATCAAGAAGTTTCCGCGTTAGTGGAAGATTTCCGCATAGGGAGGTCTGCTGATCGTGGTAGACCCTGTGGTACACGTGAACACTTGAAGAGTCTGGAGTGGTATAAGCTTAATATACCGTTGTTATATATAAAACTCATTGTTAACTGGGATACTTGTAAGTTATAAACTATATATGAAATTTAACCAATAATATCCATAGAACCGTTGTGGTGTGTGAAGCGTCAGTGTCATCGTGGGAACTACAGGACACCAGCCCAGCTGAAAGCGTTTCCAGGGTGAACCGTCTGTCATCAATAAGCCACGCCGGACAACTCAAGACACACTAAAGCCCCCCTTCCTTTTCAGCAACATCGTCGTGGGAATCATCACTTATGTAATGTATCACATCATGTGTATGAACAGTGATTAACACTTTAAAAGACTATATATCAAACACTACCATTATTATACTTATCAAATATACCATATAACAATTACATATGTCTTGTGCAATAAATAATCTTAAACCCTCCAATATGGACTTTTGCTTTAAGATACACATACTACCATATCCTATGCGCCAATAGTTTAATAATTTGTGTTGTCGCATTGTGATATTTGGCGCTTAGCAACGTAGGGCACATAAATTAGCGGTAATTTTACGCTATTCTATATATGTCTAAGAGTATAAAATTTGTTGGTTACATCTGACGTATAATTATAAGTAATGTAATATTTGTACGTGTATGGTTCATATGAAAATCTGAGGATATAATTTATCAATTGTGCATATTCTCTTGTGTGCCATATATGAACAAATTATCAGTATATTGGAGGTAGATTATTAGTTGTTTTTTGTGTTAGATAAGGTTTGTTTACATTTTGATATATTGAACTGCTTACTGTGTGCGTATAAACTGGTTACACTACGTTAATAATCTTGTAGTAATAATAATTTTCTTAGCGTATAAATCAGTAGAGTTAAAGTTTATTAAAATTTTAAATTAAATTTTGATCAATATGGCGGATATATCAGAATTAAAGAATACATTAGCTGCCTTAGTAGCGAGTATACAGAAAATCTCAGAAGAAAATAAAGCCTGGCGTGAGAAGATGAAAGCCGAGGAAGAAGAACGTGACGCCATTAGGCAGAAATTTTGGGAAGAAATGGACGCCGATAGAGAGGAGAGAATGGCGAAACTACAGGAAATGTCAGCTGATATTGAAGTAGATTTAACTGTTGAGAATGTTGTACCTTGTGATAAATTTGAAGTACCAAATGTTCTTGTGGAACATACTCTCAAGGAAAGTAACATGGAAGTTAACCAAGATGTTACATCTGAAGAATTAATGGAGAACAGTAGCGTAGTAGATGAAATTGAAAGTGATTATACAGAAACAACCCACTTAGGGCCTAGTAGTTCATCTCTCGGTAAAGTCAAGTATCTAGACTCTGCATCAAATGGTAGTGAAGATAACGAAAGTGAAATTAGAGGTAACAACACTATTAGTCCAGAACATACTTCAGGTAATCACTGTGATGAGGTGATAGTTTATAATGTGACAGATATAGCATGCGAGAGCCATGAACGGATGGTAGAATCTGAAGCTATTATTGATTCGGACAGTTTATGCATAGCACATAAAAATTCCGAACCAGTAGTAGAGCCTGGAACGGGTATTGGTACTGACTGTGCAGGTATTTATAACACAGTTCATACTGGTGAGATACTAGATGAATCTATATCAGATACTGAGGTGTTTACGAAGGACAGGGAGGTGAATGATACTGATGACAATAAGGTGGAGACAGTTATGGTAAATATTAAGGAACCACCGCGTAATCAGTTTCAAGTTCAACCACCACAAAATCAGCCACAATCACAACAACATAAAAATACAACTCAGCAATTTAATACCAACTTATTAGCAACAGTTACTGAAAGTGATTCAGTTAAAAAGCAGTTCAATCGATCGAATGTGAGTAATGTTAGTTGTAAGAATAAAATTGTTGTGTCTGGCCTATATCCTGCAGAAATTATGGATAGTTTAATGTGTAGTAATGATAATAGTAATGAATGTGAGGGAAGTATTAGTATTGAAAATGACACCGACCTTATTGGCGATGCGAAAATCAGCAGTTATATTGATGAGGTATTGTTCGACAGCGGCGCAGAAATATCGCTGATGGACGAGCGGTTACTAAAGAGGCATAAAAACCACTTTATACAAATACCAATTCTGCCGGTAATTCACACAATTATAAAATCAGCAACGGGTGAGTCGCAGATAGTTGAAAAACAGGCACTTATAACAAAATACGTACAGGGAATGGAAATAGTGATCGCTGTACTTGTAGTTAGAAAACTTAGACATGATATTATTTTGGACGTCGACAAGTTGAATACACTGCACGCTACAATTGAATTTCCGAACGAAACATTGCAAGGTAAAGTTGATAGTGGACTGCACATTATCAGACTGGGACGCTCGAAAGATAAGATTAACGAATAGCTTGCTGACCCACAGAAGACAAATAACAGGCAGCGAGCAAAATAAAATACAGCGTATATTAGATAAATTCAAATCTATATTTCCAAGTAAACGTGTGCGTTTCAAAACAGAGAAATTTGTACAAAAAACTCAAAAATAAATGTCAGGATATAGGGTGTAAGAATGTGTAGTTATTTAAAATATGTCAGTTCAGGTATAAATGTTGTATGTAGGGTAATTCTGTGAATGAGCGATAATCTATTAAACATAAGGAATGCAGTCTGTTGTACCTTGTGACCCTGCGTAATTTGCTATCTGCTTGTCAAGAACATGTGTATTTGTTTTGGTTTAAAGGTTACCACGCGTCTTTGGTTTGTTGTTTCTGTCAAGGTGACAGTTATGAAATGTTAGTATTGCTATGAGGATGTTTATTTGATTTTATGTTTGAGGGTATTAGTATTATTATTCTTAGGATTAGGAAATTGTTTTGGTATATCAAGGAAAAAAAAATTTTTATTTTTTGTTAGTCAACTAAAAAAAAAAAAAAAAATTTTTTTTATACAGGAAGGGGTTAATCCTGCAATGAAACACAGGATCCTGATAAGCAGGGCAGGCTTGTATAATACACAGACTATGAACATTCATGTTTAAATTGATAGTTTGTTAGATTTGGTTGTGATATCAGTTGTATTTTAGTAAGGATAAGGAATTAGGTTTAGTATAACTGTGTACTATTTATTTGTTGTTTATTCATGTACTATGTTTGTTGAAATGTGCGCGCGTGCGTGAGTGATAAACGTTTCCCGGCTGTGCGTGAATTAATTATCGTTGTGTTATGACACTGAACTGAACATAGACTAATGTATTAGCTACAGTCCCTATATATTTCTGGCTATTAGTTGACATTCATATATGATCTTATTAAAGTATGCAGTTATGCACGAGATAAGGGTATTCGGTGATTACCAGCTATGCATGCTCTTACAAAGTTGATGCACTTTACGGCATGAAAAGTTGCATGTCATGTTGTATGTAACCATGTGACTTCCTTCCACCAATTAAATGCTGGAAGGTAGTCAGAAATTTTCTTAAGCCTGTTGTTACACAGTTAGTTCTTCTCAACCAGCTATCACGATCGGGTCGCGCAGTTCTTGTTCAAGATTTTCCGCTTGCAAGAATCTGTAAAGACTATTTGGCGGTAGTAACGCGTGTGAAGACTCAGAACTGTTCGTGTATTACATCTACACACAGTATTATTATAAAAACATAGCTTGCATAATTACGGCAGTTCTTCTCAGCCAGCTATCGCGATTGGGACGTGCAATTCTTGTTCAAGATTTTCCGCTTGCAAGAATCTGTAAAGACTATTCGGCGGTAGTAACGCGTGTATTACATCTACACACAGTATTATTATTAAAACATAGCGTGCTTAATTACGTTAGTTCTTCTCTGGCATCTATCACGATCGGGACGTGCAATTCTTGTTCAAGATTTTTCTGCTTGCGAGAAGTTGTAAAGACTATTCGGCGATAGTAACGCGTGCGAAGACTCAGAACAGTTGAATATTACCTCTCTACACATGGCATTATTACTAAAGCATTACGTGTGTAATAAGTGAGCTTGAACTGTGTCACTGTGTGAGATTTTCTGCAGTGCCAGTAAAATTTAATAATTACGTAATAGTAAATTTTATCATCAAGAAGTTTCCGCGTTAGTGGAAGATTTCCGCATAGGGAGGTCTGCTGATCGCGGTAGACCCTGTGGTATGCGTGAACACTTGAAGAGTCCGGAGTGGTATAAGCTTAATATACCGTTGTTATATATAAAACTCATTGTTAACTGAGATACTTGTAAGTTATAAACTCTATATGAAATTTAACCAATAATATCCATAGAACCGTTGTGGTGTGTGAAGCGTCAGTGTCATCGTGGGAACTACAGGACACCAGCCCAGCTGAAAGCGTTTCCAGGGTTTTCAGCAACATCGTCGTGGGAATCATCACTTATGTAATGTATCACATCATGTGTATGAACAGTGATTAACACTTTAAAAGACTATATATCAAACACTACCATTATTATACTTATCAAATATACCATATAAACAATTACATATGTCTTGTGCAATAAATAATCTTAAACCCTCCAATAAGGACTTTTGCTTTAAGAGACACATACTACCATATCCTATGCGCCAATAGTTTAGTAATTTGTGTTGTCGCAATATATATATATATATATACTTAATTTAACATGATACATTTCAAATTTAAGTATCAACATTCTGTATGCCACGTTCTCGTTAATTCTTATCCAAAATTCAAAATATTTCCCTGATTCTAATCAGAATTTAAATAACCACTTCCTATTACAACATTACAAATATCTTTCATTACCAAATTTACATCAAAATATTCAACTTCATTACTAAAATTCATCTTAAACATATTTAAATCAATTACATAATCACAAATTATCTACTTACATCTTTTCTCAAGATCTGCTAATCATCTTCATAATACTTCTCAAATCAACACCAAATCATTTAGTTACATCATAAGATCAACTACACATTCTATATTACCAACATAATTCCATTTAATCAGGTTATTTTATCCCGTTTATAATAATCATCAACTCATAATTGACATAATACAACATAATAGACACTCAAATTGAACATTAACGTTATTACATTAAAATAAACAACTCAACTCTAAATTTGCCTCAAAATTACAAACATTACACTTTAATTTCCCCTTTCTATTAATTAAACATTTCAACTGTTTATCCTGCATTATCACTTCAACTTTGACTTTCTATTGAACCTTTTAATAATCAAATTTTAATTATTTATCATTTATTTTACAATTACATTCTCCAAAAAATTCAAATTTATTATCAACATTCATTTTATACACATTTCATTTATTAGCTCCTTTCGAATTAATTCAGCTATTTTATCAAACATATCATTACAACAACATAACCTTACTATAATACATTTAATATCAATAAAAATTTATCTACAATTTTTGTCATTTTATTGTTTACCACACCTCATTACATAAGTTAGCCAAGTAATTACCATAAACTAAAATAATTAAATGTTCATTCGCTATATATCTAACCACCATCATCGAAAATTAATCTTGTTTTATTACAACACAGTTCATTTTTAATTATTTTTATTTTGTTATAATAACTACTTAATATTTTAAATTGTTCCGTTGTACCCACATAATAATTTACTGGGTTATCCCACATTATTATTCTATCATATAACCTGTCTACATCAGTAATTCTGGTCCTGTCACCATCAGTATTATTATCTGTCGCAATTAAGCATTTTATCATCTCCTTATTATCAGAGTCAGCTGCTGTTAATATCCCACTTCTATGCACAGGTAAGTACTCAATAATTATCAACACTGTCACCATTCACCGCCACTGTACTGTTTTCATCATAAGGTAAGAACTCAAAACCATCAACTCTCTCAACCTTTATTCTTTCTAATAATTCTTCATAACTTCTACCAACATCAAACACCACCACCACCACCACCTCTCTCTCTCTCTCTCTCTCTCTCTCTCTCTCTCTCTCTCTCTCTCTCTCTCTCTCTCTCTCTCTCTCTCTCTCTCTCTCTCGCCAAATCGCTTACACAACCCCATCTTACTTTCTCTCTCTCATTCCATGCAGAGGGCACTACTACATCATAAAAACACCTGGCTCTTCCAGGACAACTACAACAAATTAAGGGACTACTTGAATACACCTCGTCTTTGATTAAGGGACACTTGCCCTTTAAAAACACTGTGAAAACCTTGTTTTACCATATACCCGGGGAAAATTTACCCTCTGCCCCATATTTCTACTTAAACTCTCATATTCTTAATTGCAAATCAGTACTTTTTTTAATGCTTACTACACCCTTTGTTCTTTCACTCGCTCTCACATGCTGTTGAGATCTCATATTATGTTTGATATTATTTCTTTACCCACATAAAAGTAATTTTATTTAAAAAAATGAATTTTCTACATTTATGTGAAACTGGTTATGTCCTTATTTTGTACTTATCTCTTCCATTGGGGAGTCTCCTGCTTGTTGCACAATGAGTTGTAATTCACTTTCGCGATGAAAAATCACAATAATAAAGTTCAAATTTGTGTTTACATGTTGCTTCTATTTAATTCACACATTCATTACCGTTTTTAAAACTTTTTGCAAGAAACTCGGTAGGCCTACCGTAATTGTTCAGCCACACTGTAAAGATACAAACTTTTTATAAATAATGTACTCTACCAGAATTCTTACCTGTCTTGCGATCTCTATCTCGTAATTTACCTTCAAACACCAGAAAACTTTGGGCCGCCAACACGTTCATTAAAGTAAACGTGTAAACTTTTATACTCTTCCCATTGCACAACCTTTAAATAATTTTGTGATCTGACTTCCTTCTACCTCAGAAAATTCCACGAGTCATTAGATGAGTTTTTTAGCACAAAGTATAGGAAATGGTTACAGGCGAAATGACTAAGCCTACACGTTATGCTAAACAAACCTCAGTTTTTATTGTATCTCAAAACTTTAATTCTCTCTCTCTTTTCTTCACAAACTATTCCATACCAACATTATTTATGTGAAATTATAGGTGAATGATTACAATAAAATTACCAATGAATAATTACTATAAACTACAACTGAATAATTACTTGACAAACCAGTACTCGTCTCACTCTCTCTCTCATATTTCTCACCCCCCTAAATTAGAGATCTCATATTACTTTATTTTAACTGATTTATTCTTTTAATAAAAAGGAAAAATGATTCTAGGATTGAAAGTTCGTTGATACTTAACGTGAGATGTTATCTGCGATGTTGCCCAATAATGATAAACTCACTCTTCTTCTTTTACTTCACTCCGAGAAACCGATCCTTAACTGTTTAAATTTTGATACTATCGTTCACTGTTCATTATTTGCTGTCACACCGTTGTTTCACATTAATTAAAATACATGAGCACTATTTTTACACAACCGCGCACTAACACACCCGCACGGTTACGAGATCTTTTGTCTACTGCCGGCAGCCAAGCTGCGGAGATGACGCTGTTCCTTCTGTGTAGCCGGCCACGCGGCCAGCTAACTTGAGCTCTGAATGTTTCATTCTATTAGTAGAAAAGGTCTCACTTTTACCACGTGGTGCACTTTGTGTTCGAGTCTAAGTGTTTTTTCTCATGCCCTTTCTTGTCCTCTGAGCACATGTCGAATCTTACATCATAAAGGGCGGCACACGCGCTATTATGCATTCCATTGTTATATTTGCTGTCGCACCCATCACCCCATGCCACAGACTCAGCCACAGGGCGTTCCCAAAAGTGTTACCCAGAATAGCTCTTGGTCTGAACCAAACAACTTATTAGAATCAAATATAAAATAAAAACCCTAGTCCTTTTGTACCATTACAATACCCCCCAATGAGAGGTTTTATGCCGAACCATAAAAACTCTAATTGACAAAACCTAAAAGGACCAGCAAGGATATGGTGCCATGACCCCCCTTACTTTCTTACAAAAACTATGGGTAACTTACCCCCCCTAGTCCGGTGACTGCGGCCGCACCTCCATGACCTTATTGGACTTCCCTTCTCGAGATCCCAACACCATAAAGCCAGACAGGCACGCGACCACAGTATCACCAGACTCTGTAACATTAAATAAAAACATACATAACTGGCCTTTCACAATACCATATCCTCAACTGATTTGGCTTCCCCTTAGACGTACTGGTTTGCCTTCCTCGAAGTACTGGTTTTTATCTTAACTATCTACATGAACCAATAATGTTGCTTAATAAATGTATCCCTACTAACATAATATATTTTGTTACAAACATCTACCCTTAACAAACTCTTGACAGTGGTAATTCCAACTTTAAAATGACGTACTAATTCAAGTCTAAATTTGATTGAACAATCTTTCCTTCTTACATTTACCTTAAAAATTTACATTCACTATCTCCATGTCCTTCTTACAAGGCGGACTACTAATGTTATTTTTATACGAGGGCTATCCAGAAAGTAACAGACGTTTTGAAATAAAAAATTTACAAAATGAAAAAACAAAATTTTATTATATACATTTGAAAGGTACACTCTTAAGCTATTTTTCTACATAATCGCCATTCAAATTAAGGCACTTATCATACCGTGGCACAAGTTTTTCAATACCGTCTCTGTAGAAATCTGCCGCCTGCGATTTCAACCACTGGTTTACACCGGCATGCAGTTCGGCGTCAGTATCAAAGCATTGTGTAGCGAGCCATGTCTTCATCGCTGGGAAGAGGTGATAGTCGCTCGGCGCCAAATCCGGGCTGTATGGTGGATGATCGAACACCTCCCATCCAAAACTATCGAAGAGCTCTCGGGTACGATTGGCCGTGTGTGGACGTGCGTTGTCGTGAAAAAACAAAACCTTCGCACTAAGTTTTCCCCGACGCTTGTTTTGTATCGCGCGCCTTAACTTTCTCAGTGTTTCACAATACCCTCTCTGAGTTAATTGTTGTGCCACGTTCAAGAAAATCAACGAGAATCACTCCTTCAGAGTCCCAAAACACAGTAGCCATGATCTTTCTTGCTGACAGCGTTTGCAAACACTTCCTTGGTTTCTTGGGAGAATTTGTGTGTCCCCATTCCATCGACTGCCTTTTTGTTTCACTATTGACATGCTTCACCCAAGTCTCGTCCCCAGTTACGATACGATCGATAACTTTGTTACCATTTTTGTCGTAATCTTCGAGGAAAGTTAGTGCTGCAGCCAGTCTCTGTTTTTTGTGGTCTTCCGTTAGGATTTTCGGAATCCACCTAGCACAAAATTTGTGGTAACCAAGCTTTTCCGCCACAATTTCATGCACCAAACTCCGTGAAATTTGGGGAAATTGTTTCGAAAGTTCCGTAATCGTGAAACGACGATCTTCACGAATTTTATCGTTGATTTTCATCACCAGTTCATCAGTCACATGGCTAGGTCTACCACTGCGGTCCTCATCGTGAACATTGGTACGGCCATTTTTAAAATCAATGCACCATTGCCTCACTCGGCTTTCACTCATTATTCCTTTTCCGTACACATCACAAAGTTGGCGATAAATTTCAATTGGTTTGTGATCACAGAACGCACCTCACAAGTGGCGGGATTTTCTATTGCAGCGCACATTTTAACACATCACAGAGAGCAAAGTAAGAGGGGCACAGACCGCACGCTACCACAGCTGGTTGCGTACTGAGTGTAGGAACGTTCCGACACCAAGATGGCGGCTCTATCCCCGCCCACCGCCGCGGTCGGTCAAAACGTCTGTTACTTTCAGGATAGCCCTCGTACAATGGAAAACATGATTAATACAGGACAGCAAATTATTTAATACAACAGATACACCTAGATCGTCAAGACCATTTACGTTAAGACTTCATTATCATCAGCATCATAACTCTACTTATCAATTTCCTTCTCTTCTTCATTATTTGCTAATAATTTATTTATTAACGATTTATGTCCTCCACCTACATCTTTTTTTTGTGTCCCCCAACCCCCTTTTTTTACTGTAACCCCTGATACCCTGCATTACAATTGGTGCAAATGACCTCACGGGCAAGCCGAATTTCAGTATTTACACGTTTACAAAAATGCTACATTAATGCCCCTGGCTTGTAACGTGGCCAGGATCTTTCCACACACTCTATTGCCCACCAGACTGGACTGTAGCACCCAGTTGCTTCCACAAAGACTGAAGCGGTTAGGGTGTAAACATTGTTTACCCCGTCCTTGCTTCGGTGTTACATTAAATTCAGTATTAATGGTAAACAAGATGCCAGTAATCCTACTAAAATTATTTACAAGCCCTTAAGACGGTCTACCACCCCATTTGGTGGATACCCACTGTTCCAAAGTTTATGGTAGATTCCCCTGGTTCATCCTCCGGTTAATTTCTAAAGTCACCAATTTTGAAAAATAATAAGTATGGTCAGGGTACAATAAGCCTGCCCATATCTTGTTACTAATAAGCCAAATCCACGGTCAGGGTTCGGTGAAGCCGTGACCGCCCAAAATTGGGGAATCACATTTAAAACATTTAATATTTAAAACCTTGAGATATTTTATATCTACTCAAAATCATAGCGTGTACTCCATTAAACACTTATGCTTCTCATAATCAACATAATACAACATAATAAACACACAAAATGAACATTACCATTACTACATTAAAATAAACATCTCACCTTTAAATTTACATCAAAATTACAAACATTACCACTTTAATTTCAATTTTCAACTAAATCTTCCAAGTGTTACATTATAATCTCAACTATGAATTTCTATTTCATATTTTCATTTACTAATAAACGGGTGATTACCTATCAGAAATAATAACCTGGATTACTTTACGGGCATCCAGACATTACCTCACTCTCACCTCCTTCTTTATATCAACAACTAGCGGATTTGAAATAGGGTGACACCGTTTCCCTTACCCTATACTCACGCCTTTTTTAGTTCCTGGCCATTCCAGGTAACTCCGCCAACCCCCTTTAAAACTTTTCACGACCCGCCACAACGCCTTACGTTGGGGACTCCCTACACCTCTACCCTCACTACAAAACTTATGTGCCCTGTTTTACCATATTTGCTCTTTCCTTTCATCACTCCCTTTCCCTCTACATACATTCACTCTCGCTTCTGTGTCCCCCCTACTGACCCGTTTTTGTATCACTTTACCTCCAGAAATTCTTATGGTGTCTAATACCCGTGCAAAACTAACTCTGACTGGCTTAATTTCATTATCTAATTCTTACACCCATTTATTCAAATCAATTACTGCTTTATACAAAAATCGTTACCCAAAATCCCACTTTTACAACCTCTCAAATTAATTACATAATTTCAAATTACATTATAAAAATTCATAATGACATACTGTCAACTGTTCCGTCAAATAAAACATGATTACTGTCATAAACTCAAAACTATAAACTTTGATCACACCCAATACAATGTATATAACCACATGTACCTTCTGATACCTTATCATAACATAACTCGATACATAAACACATTTTACGTTTAATTGTTTATCATTTATTATACAATTCAATTCAAAATAAATTTCTCAAATTTATTACCAAAGTTTCACATCTTTTAAATTAATTAACCCATCTCAAATTAATTTAATTCCATCTTTTTCAAAACACTGTAAATTACTTAATTCAAAATAATTTAGATTCGTTTAATTCCATCAAAACTGTAAATTGATCACCCAAAATACAATATACATACCAACAACATAACCTAGTAAACAATACATTTAACATCAATACAAATTTATCTACAATTTTCGTCATATGTTATTGTTTACCACCCCTCATTACATAAGTTAGCGAAGTAATTACTCCATTAACTCAAATGTGCATAGCAAGAAATGTCTAACCACCATCATAAAAAATTGGTCTGATACCCCTGTTACACATTTCCTGTTTATTTACATACATTATCATATCACCATTAATATAATAACCATTTAAATCCTTTTTATCCATTTTACCGTAATAATAATTCCCAGGATCATCCCCATTATTATTTTATCATAAGATCTGTCAACATTAGTTGTGGTCAAGTCTCCTTTGGTATTGTTTGTCATGTTTACATAGTCTATAATTTCATGATCATAGTTATCCTCCCTTACTAATACCCCAATTCTATCACCAGGTAAGTGTTTATTCTTAACCAGATAATCATCATTTGTTACTGTACTCATTACTACACAAGGTAAGTTTTTTATATCAACTCTCAATATTTAAAATCTCCATTAACTCTTTATAATCTCTATTCAACTTAAACTACTCTATCACTCTCTCTCTTATTATTATTATCACTCTCCCATCCCCATTTCTTTCTCTCATTCCATGCAGAGGGCAATACAACAACATTAATACACCATCTGGCCTTACCAGATACACAAAAATAACCTCGTGGACTATTTGCCGACCCATTGTCACCCAAATATCCTATTGAGGATCCCTTGTCCTCCCTAAATGCATGTGAAGCTTTTGCTCCACATTTAACCCTGGAAAAATCTGCCCTCCACACCACATTTATACTTAAACTCTCTTCGTATTCTCTTTCTAACTCACTAACACACTACTATTACCCCACTATTAACTTCTACTCTCGTTAAAATTTCATCATCACCACTATTATTCAATGTTATCTCACTATTATTAAATGAATCATTCTGAGATACCCCGTTTTTATCTATATCACTATTACTCTCATTCAACATTTCATTATTATAGTTATCCCTTATAATAACCCCACCTTCAACTACTTCGTTATTATTATTATTCACCATTGTTTCACTATCATTATTTTCATTTTCACTTACCTTGTCAACTATAACCTTGTTATTATTATTAATTATCTCCCATTACAATTATCACTTGATGTGTCATCCATTGCTTCATTATTTATATTCTCATTACACTTATCTGTGTCTATTTTCCACACTTTCATTTTCTCGATACTTCGTTTTTGTGACTCTATGAACTCATCACAACGCTTATTAAACTGCTTTACTATACTGGTATTTATTTCATTCAATTTACTATCAATTTTAATCTGTTCATCGACTTTATTACTTACTTCATTAAGCTTTACATTTTGTTCATCGAATTTAATATCATTAATATCAAAATGTCTATTAATATTATCAATACTACTAGATATTGTTCGTAAAACACTAATTATATCATTATCATCAGATTTTTTACTTGAAATTGGTGTGGAATGAACTATTGAATCGTCTACAACCGCCGATTCTGTTAAACTAATTTCTTTGACCTCGTTCAAAGTTGAATGACCTCCCAGCTCAGCAGTAACAACCGGGTCAGTTATACTGACGTAATTCTCTTTACCTTCCATTTCTATAAATGTAATTATTTCTCAGTTAAATGTTTAATTATTACTTACTAATTATTAATTAGGAACAAAACTCATACGTAACTTACATAAACACAACAACGCCGTTTACGACCTGTGCTTAAAACAGGTCTATTTAATATAAAAAATGTTTTATATCAAAATCCTGGCAGCGGCGCCACTTGTAAAGATACAAACTTTTTATAAATTTACTTTACCAGAATTCTTACCTGTTTTGCGATCTCTATCTCGTAACTTGCCTTCAAACACCAGAAAACTTTGGGCCGCCAACATGTTCATTAAAGTTAACATGTAAACTTTTATACTCTTCCCATTGCACAACCTTTAAATAATTTTATGATCTGACTTCCTTCTACCTCAGAAAATTCCACGAGTCGTTAGACAAGTTTTTTAGCACAAAGTATAGGAAATGGTTACAGGCGAAATGACTAAGCCTAACACATGTTATGCTAAACAAACCTTAGTTTTTATTATATCTCAAAACTTCAATTCTCCCTCTCTCTTGCTCTCTTTTCTTCTCAAACTATTCCATACCAACATTATTTATGTGAAATTATAGGTGAATGATTACAATAAAATTACCAATGAGTAATTACTAGAAACTACAACTGAATAATTACTTGACAAACCAGTACTTGTCTCACTCTCTCTCTCATACTTCTCACCCCCCTTAATTAGAGATCTCATATTACTTTATTTTAACTGATTTATTCTTTTAATAAAAAGGAAAAATGATTCTAGGATTGAAAGTTCGTTGATACTTAACGTGAGATGTTATCTGCGATGTTGCCCAATCGTGATAAACTCACTCTTCTTCTTTTACTTCACTCCGAAAAACCGACCCTTAACTATTTAAATTTTGATACTATCATTCACTGTTCATTATTTGCTGTCACATTGTTGTTTCACATTAATTAAAATACATTTTCTTTTCGGTCAACCTTACATTTGCTCACGAGCACTATTTTTACACAACCGCGCGTTAACACACCCGAACGGTTTTTATCTTAGGATTTTACACATTTGTGTAATCATTTATCAATGAAGAGTTAAATAAGTTTAAATCATTTTTTTTAAGAATTAAGTCTACGTTTTACGTTAATGTTTTGTTTACAGTGGAAATCGGTTAACACGAAATGACGGGGACCAGTTATTTTTTTCGTGTAAACCGAATTTCGCGTTAAGCGAACAAAAAGTAAAACAAAATGAGGAAGTGAACAAATAGTGTACTGTAGATTATTTATTGTACTGTCTAGTAAAATGCAACAAATACAACCTTTATTTATCCTCATGTTTTATTATTGTTAATTTTTCTTAAAATTATTATTAGCTGTTCTAAATTTAGTCCTATGATTTAGGTTTTCTTATAGACTACTATATGTCTTTCAACTTTACCGTAGTTTTCGTGTTTATCTTTATTTAAAATAATCCGTTATTTTCTTTTGCACACAATTTTGACTATTTTATTTTCAACAAATTGTTCTAATTTATCAACGTGTTCAAACATTTCACCTTCCGAGTTGGCTTCAAAATATCGACGAACACGGCTCAGCAACGAAAGCATATCGGTAGCGGTAGGAACATTTTCACTATCATTTTCCGTGTCAAGTTTGTCGTCACTATCATCACCTTCACAGTTGTCAACTTGCACTGTTTCCACGATATCGGTATCTGTTAATACGGGAGCCGTAGTTACGTTCTCGTCGACAGTCACGTACTCATTTAGAGAAATTGAAACATTTAATACAGATGACACACGATTAAACATTTCAGATAGTGTAGGATCAATTTCATTTTCTTCGGGTTGTTCAGTTTCTGAATTCAAAATGAATCGAGCATGAGCGAAACAATTTTGAATTGTTGTAGGCGTCACGAGGTTCCACGCTGTTCTTAACAAGTTACAAGCATCCAGAACTTTTTTTTTCTAAAGAGAGGGCACTTTGTTTACGCACTTTCTTCTCCATTTTACTTCTGGACTGCAAAAACGAAATTTACGAAAGCATAACTTCACTTAACACATACACGTCACACGCTTAACGTCACTTAACTGGCTGTAAAAGACTAAGAAGTTTGTACAGTATAAAAAAGTAAACAGTTAATCCTCACAACTGAGTAAATTTTTTACAATAAAATGTTATCGGTACCATACCGCAAACTTTACCACCGCTGTACACGCACAGAATATAACTGAACTGAACTCATCACACCCTATAGAGTAGGTAGTTAATGTAAGCGATAACGGTTTATTTGTGGTCAATGAACAACACATTTGGTGCTGAAGGAGAGGCTATGGTTCTCGTAAACAACGGTACACTGTATACAGTACGTACTGTAAATAGAACTTGGTACTGCAGACAAAACAAAACAGGTAGACAAAACAAACTATGGTCACTACCTGCTCTTTCTCTTTTAGAGATAAAGAATGGATTCCTTTACATCGAAAACAAGCTTTTGGGTGTACTTGTGTGGCTTTATTTTGTATGCAGTTACTTAAAAGCCAGCCAAAAAAAAATTATTTTTAACAAAAATTTTTCGTGTTAACCGATATTTTTCAGGTAAACCTTTCGTGTTAACCGTACAAATAATACACTGTACATAACAAACGGCAATCGGTACCCGAGTGGTATTTCGTGTTAACCGATATTTTGTGGTAACCGTTTTCGCGTTAAACGATTTCCACTGTATTTTAAAATTGTATGTATTTATACTGTACAGTGTACATCATTTTATGTTTCCTGCAATTAAGTTAGAAATTATAAAATTTATCTTAAAATGTGTATACAATATTTTTATTCTTGGACTTCCTTTTCTGTAATCAATTTTTAAACTGTACAGTACAGTACATAACAAACATTTATAAAGTACTGAGACTGTACTAAGACGTCAGAAAGTATGAATAAGAGTGGGTTTTGGTATAAAAAGTGTGATTTTAATGGTATGGGTGGGGTAGGAAGTGAGTAATTATAGAACTCCAGCCTATCCGGCTTTTTTGTTATCCGGCCTGCCCTTCCGCCACATTAGGCCGGATAGTCGGGAGTCTACTGTATTTATATGTATTTGTTACAGAATTTGGAAGACTTCACTACAATTATAAAGGATGAAATTCTTTTAGAAGAAGTGGAAAAAGAAATGAATACACAAGAGGTAAAGTTTTTTTTTTTAAATATACAATCAGTCTTCCATTGAAGGCGGTCACTTTATTAACAAAATATTTTTGAAGTTAAACACTTATAGTTGAAAATTAGACTCGGTCTTAGCCTTTCCGATGCTCCGGGTGTGTATACACATGAAATTTTTATGTCAATATGATACTCTGGGGTATGGTAAGTCGCACGTCGTTTTAAATTGGTAAAGTGCTCAGAACGGTTTAGTACACCTATGGCTGTGACACACGGAACAACGTACGAGGTCAACGAATTGTCTTTAGTTATGAGTCAGCTGTTGAAACAAAGACAGTTCATTCAGTGTGTCTGGTGTCATGTAGAAACTGAGATAAAGTTGAGATAATTCGCAGATGAGTTTTTGTAAACACTGCCATTAAGTGATACGTATATTTTTTGTTGTGGCATGTTCCTTTTACTTACATCTGCAGTTGACAGTTGAGTGTTGCTCAGGTTGTGTAATCTTTGCCGTTAGCGATAAATGTAATTGTTGTGGGGAGTTTATTTTTATGTACATTTGCTAATTGACAGTTGAGTGTTTTGAGATTGTGTAATCTTTGCAGTAAATGACATGCATAATTGTTATTGCGGCCCATTTTGTAAATGGTAAGAGTGCTCCACGCATATATACACACACTGCTGCTGAAAATATGGCACATGGGCAAAGCATAACCACTCATACGTGTTGGCAAAAAGGTTAAAACATGGAGACACTTGAGATGTCTTGCTTTAACTTGTTTTAATCACTGTCACCCAACAAGTTGAGTGCTAGTTCATTGGGGTTGGTGATTTAATTTCAGTTGTTATTTTATACAATAACATTGAATTTCCTATACCAGTGAAACACTTGAATGTTGTCTTCTACACTTTTGTTCCTTGTGAGCAGTGGGTAGGTTGATGATTGTTATCAACGTGTAATATGAATACATTGTAAGTACATCAATAATTGAATGAACAAATCGAGTTTTATTTTTACTCGACCTTTTTTTGGCATTTGTCTTTCTGTCTGTTGGGGTATGTCTCACGATTAGTTTTCAACACATCAAATGATTTTTGTAAACCTTGTGTGCCGTGGTGATAGCGAAAAGTAAACACCACGGCCACTTAAATTTATTTTCGTGCATGCGGCGCGCTATCGCGGTTTGTTCGATGTCAGCATTGATACTGAAATCAAGTTTGTCCACTGCTACCGTGAGTGGTGACGTCATTGGTAAGGCGGTGGTTTTCACTTATTAACGAAATTTAGTCAGCGGCGTCGGGGTTTGTATAAGTTAACGTCGCGACGTGCGTCGTGGTCTCTTTTTCTCGTTCAACCTCGGGGGGGGGGGCTGGATTGTGATGGCGTACTTGACTGTACTTGACAATGCTTAGATAAGCTTCATAAAGAGCTTCAGGTTTCTCCGCCTAGTCGAGGGGAAAGAGGTCCAGGTCATGGGCACACTTCATCTACGCCCATCCGCAGAGCCTGCGTAAGAAAACCCCCAACGCCATCACACCATCCGGCCTCGTCTTTCACACGCCATGAACATGCAGGAACGTCTGTAGTGCCCGCCGAAAGATCATGTGGGAAAATTCCATTATGTAACTGCAATCATACTCGAAGTGCTCAGCAGATTGTCGGGCAACACACACACTAAAATCTATACCTCAATATTAAACTCATGTTTAACATTCCGGAACATGTTTAGTGAAGACGTGATGAAGTGTGGACATTACTGACTGGGTTATAAGTAGCTTATAAGCATTTGTGCTTTGATTTGTAGAGTCATAGGTTATCTTTCAATTATTTAAATATTTCACTCTAGTTCTGTAAAAAGACAAAACAGTTTAAAACCTTTTTTTAAACGATATTCTGAGCTTAAGAAGATGTAATATTCGCCGGGGATACTGCATGTTTCTATTTGTTCTCTAATTTTTCTCTATTTGGTCATTTTGCGGGTTCGGTTTTTATTCAGAATTTATTCTATTCCGTTAATTCCTCTACTTGATTAATTTACACCTTTTTTTAATTTAATTAACTCACACTTAACTTAATATGTGATACTTAATTTTATTTCAGCTACTAGTTTACTTTAATTGGTTTCATTAACTGATTAGTTTAAATCTAATTACTTTTTTTAACTACTTAAACCTCGGTTACTGTGATGACGGTTTTCCGTTGATGTGATTAATCCTAGTAATGGGGAACAGGGAGATGTAAGTACTGCGACACACTTGAGTTATGTTTCTTTGAATTTAATTATTAATCATTATTTTTCTAATTATCGATTATTATTGTATCATTTAATTATCATGGATTGTTTGCTCCAGACACTTATACGTGTTATGGGTTTAGAAATAGTTCCTGCATTATTCATGCAATGCAAACTGTTATAAAATAGAGGAAGTTAAAGTCAGAATTATAATACTCATAATTTAGGGAGGTTGGCATCCCATTGTTATATTTGTAGAAAATACTTTGAAATATCTCATGTAATTACTCCTCCGAGTGACTGCAAATACTGTGACACTTTTTGTGACTTAAACCATTATGTGTAATTTAAAGAAAGAGCCGAATGGAACTCTATTAAAAAAAAGAAAGATTATAAACTATTGTTCAAAAAAAAAAAAAACAAATAAATCTTGTCACTGTTACTGTTGATCAGCTGTTTTCATGCAAGACCTGTCACTATGGCTCAGTACATTTTATTTCCAATCTAGGCCACTTGCTTAGTCCTAAATATTAAGTTACGCCTCCCCCAGAAAAAAAAAGAAAAAAATATATTTAAGGACACAACACATATGTAAACACAAAAACTAATTAACAATAGCACGCGAAGTTCACGGTGCGCACCGTACAGTGTAATATCCATACTGCCATCTGTTGTCATTGTTGTCTGTACGCTATCTGTGTTGCGGGCTTCAGGCATTCAGAGAATTGCAATGCTGTATCATACAATGTGTTGGAATGAAAATTCAGCTGGTCGTTTAACAAATGCTTGGGATAAAATTTATATGCCTTATACACTTCAAACTCCTTGGCAGCACTCATGTACCGGCCTTACTTGCAAACATGTATGGTTATAAGATTTGTAGCAAAATCTGTAATTGTGGTTACTATTACATTCAAACTGCCACATTGAATGTAACAATGTGCAGCAGTTACATTAAAATTAAAATTTTTATACATTTCAAAAAACAAGCAGTTTTACAAAAAAAGAAGTTCATTCCTCGGTGTGGAACTGTTTGTAAGGTGATCACACTCAAAATGTTAAGTATAGTGGAATGGTATGTAAGGATGTTTGTAGTATGCATGTGTGAGGGTACAAAATTATTTTATTGGATATATATATATATTGTAACGTGTCGTTTCACTAAACATAAAACATAACATACTCGTTAACATGTAAATAATGATTAATTAATAGAATTATAAGGTACAAATGTTAAACTTAGAAAATAAGTAAAAAGACATTTGTTAGTTCATAAGCATTAGATTAAAACTATGAGGAGGTCTGCGTGCCTCAGACAGTTGTTTTGTATCATTGAACTACAAACAGTGAATGTTATAAATTTTACAAATATAATAAATCAAACTATAATTATGTAAGTTAGGTTGTGTGATAGTGCTAGAAAGTGAAAATAACAGTGATAGACTTTAAAAAGGAAAAAAATCAGATATAAGGAATGTGATTAAACATTACTATAATATAAGCATTGAATGAAACATATAATTATATGAAACAGTTATGTAGCCCATATAGTGAGATTAAACCAAGTGTAAATAATTTAAAAGATAGAAACTCTTACGTTAAAAAACTTATAATAATATAGTTACGAAGGAAAAATAAAGTAAAGGTCAACAGAATATTACTAATTAGAAATGATAAACCGAACCTGTGACCCATAAAAAATATAGCCATGGCCTTTAACTAATGAAATTAATGTTTTGAATGAAGATGATTGTTGTTAAAAAAAAAATTGTGAATTGCAAGAGAACGTTTAAGGTGTGACTGCTGAGTTGATAGAAATTGAGGACCGGTGGAAGCTGAGATGACCAGGAGAACCAATCCGGGACCTAGAGGAGTGATGTTTTGATAGAGAGAGAGCGAAAAACCAGATGTCCAGGAGCGGAATCAACGAATGAATCCATTGTGAAACCTGCAAAGTTGGTGAGATCATACCACAAAAACAATAACTGAATAAACAATAAACAAATAAATAATAATAATAATAATTGTGACTTGCGTTAGTGCACTATTATGAAAACGGTTGTTAATTATAAGAGTTTTTTGTTCTAGTTAATAGTGGTTTAAAAGGACCCACAAACATTCAACAGACATTAACAACACTGTAATACCGAGTCTCATGCATCAAAGTTGTATTGTCTATTCTATATGTAAATTGTATGTTGACCCTGAGGCTCAGATGAATAATCCTCTAATTAAAAATAAAACAGGTTATACTTTATTAGTAAGAGATACTAATTTGTTTTGATATTACATATTGACGCTCAGAAGTGTGGCCTTCCACATTCACTGGATACATAAGGAGGATTATATTTACAGAACGTTACAAATTGGCGCCCAACCGGTAGAGCTGAAATTAGGGAAAACCAACTAACCGAAACACAATTAGTAAAATAACGATTGACCTAATTTTAGCTGGCAACTGCTAGAAGACGAAAAAATGCGACGACGAGAAGCTTCTCAGAAGAGAGGACAAAAGCCAGAGACAGAAGAAGATAGGCGGGAACAAGAAACAGAAACAGTACCGGACACCGAAATGGAACAGCAGGCGGGTGATAAAGAAGAAGCCAGAGGAGGACCGGATTGGGATAAATTCATGGAAATGATGAGCAGTATAAATGAAAAATTAGATAAGAATAAAGAAGAAACTAATGAAAACTTTAGGAGACAGGAGGAAAAAATAACCGAAAGATTGGATAGGAATAAAGATGAAACTAATGAGAGTTTAAGACAAATGAATGAAGAAAATAATGAGAACTTTAGAAAACAAAACGAAAAGTTTGAACGAAATGAAGAAAGTTTAAGACAGATGAATGAAAAGCTGGACAGTATTAAAGAGGATACTAAGGAAGATTTTAGGCAAATTAATAAGAAAATTGAAAACGCTAACAAGGAGTTAAGGGAAACTCTCAATGAAAAAATAGAACACATTGATAAACTTAACCAAAAAAGTGACCAGCGCAATGAAGCTGTAACACAGCCAACTGCAGAGACAATTGAATGCATTGATGGGACTTTAAAAAGGGCCAATGAACATTTAGAAAATAAAATTGATGTTTTAAGAGAGCAAAATGACAGTAGTGTAAGCCAGAAAATAGAAGGTAGTAAAGAAATAGAAAATACAGAAGAGACAATTGAATTATTACCTGAAAATAAACATAACAGGAACAAGGAGAATACTAAGCCACTAGAAAAGAAGATAAAGAAAATAAGAAGAATACGTCCAAAGAAACCAATAAATACAAGAGAAAATTTGGAGATGATAAACAGTGGACTAGTAAATGTACTTAATCTCCCTATTACCGACCGTAGAGAGATAATGAATTTTAAAAATGGTAGGAGAAGCTTAACAGAAATTATAGAAAGGACTCGCAATAAAACAGTGAGTAAGGACTTCAGAAAATTGATATTCAAGGTAAATATACTTGAAATAAAAATACATGATAAGATATCAGTGATACCACCGATAGTTGATATACCATCGACATATTTGTTTAGGAAAACAGATGATAGAGTGATTAATATAGGACTGGATACTAGTGAAAAGGTGGTATTATAAGAATTGGTGTATGAGGTAGCAGAGATCTATACCACAAGGAAGGAAATAGTTCTGCACACCAGAAGAACCCGGATCATGGCAGATACTGAAAACAGATAAACCAAATAGGAACAATATTGTAAAAAGGGACTGATTTTCTGACTGCCGACAAGGCAAACCAGTTAAGAAAGGAAGAAGAAAATAATGATAAAACAAAAATAAAATAAATAATCACTCTAGACTTAAAGAAAATAATGATAATTAAAACAAAAATAAAATAAATAATCACCTTAGACTTAAGAAAAAATAATGATAATTAAGAAAACATAACCAAAACTGAAGAAAAAGCTGATAAGGAACAAAAGGGGAATATAAACAGAAAAATAAGAAGGAAAAAAGTATTAAACTAACAATTAATTAAGACAAAATATTATTTAGAAAAATATAACAAGGGATTCATTAGAAAGAAAACAGGGTAAAGCGAAAACAAACTGAGACATAGAGTACATCAAAGTAAACACTACAAGGGGTGCTGACAACAGTCTTGATTAAAACATGAGCGAACACTTCAGGAATGAAACGAAACGCAGGAGAATAAAACAGAGAGAATACGCACGCTGTCCATAAACCAGATACAATTATAGGAGCCACAGGTGAATAATCTAAAACCCAAAAGCAGCAAATAAACCTGAATGTTACGAGAGAAGGAATAGGAATTCCTATGGTGTTATTAGTAACCCAAGGGTTACTCTTTAAGGTATAAACAGAGTGTTGTATGCTACGGCGCCACTCTGCAATTATGAATGATCCGCTGAGATAATAGGAAGCACAAGTGCCCCTCAGGACAGGAATTCATACTAAGTTAGGGAAAATGTTAGGGTACCCATAGGAAACAAATAAACCGTAACAGACCAGAATCATGGCAGGAAAGACTGCAGGAAATCAGGGCATTCCAAGGAAAAGGATATACAGAGATCATGAGTGTGGCACAAAAGAAGAGGTTAGTGAACAATTACAATAACTACTGCATCGTATTCTCCAACTCACCGAATAAAGCGAAGAATTTAAATAATATCCGGTTAAACAGTTGTTCAAGAAAGCTGTAAGAAAGTAAATCCAGCTCATGATAAAAGAAGATATTATAGGAAAGAGTAGTTTGTCAATTACCAACCCCATTGTAGCAATACCCCAAGGAATATATAACCAAACCGAGATAAAGAGGTTTTATGAAAAGTGAAGACAGTTTTTGTAGATTTTTGCCATTTATTTCAGCAACTCCTAAAACCACCATTACTGAAATAACTTGTCTTAAATGGGGGGCTTTATGTAACGTGTCGTTTCACTAAACATAAAACATAACATACTCGTTAACATGTAAATAATGATTAATTAATAGAATTATAAGGTACAAATGTTAAACTTAGAAAATAAGTAAAAAGACATTTGTTAGTTCATAAGCATTAGATTAAAACTATGAGGAGGTCTGCGTGCCTCAGACAGTTGTTTTGTATCATTGAACTACAAACAGTGAATGTTATAAATTTTACAAATATAATAAATCAAACTATAATTATGTAAGTTAGGTTGTGTGATAGTGCTAGAAAGTGAAAATAACAGTGATAGACTTTAAAAAGGAAAAAAATCAGATATAAGGAATGTGATTAAACATTACTATAATATAAGCATTGAATGAAACATATAATCTATATGAAACAGTTATGTAGCCCATATAGTGAGATTAAACCAAGTGTAAATAATTTAAAAGATAGAAACTCTTACGTTAAAAAACTTATAATAATATAGTTACGAAGGAAAAATAAAGTAAAGGTCAACAGAATATTACTAATTAGAAATGATAAACCGAACCTGTGACCCATAAAAAATATAGCCATGGCCTTTAACTAATGAAATTAATGTTTTGAATGAAGATGATTGTTGTTAAAAAAAAAAATGTGAATTGCAAGAGAACGTTTAAGGTGCGACTGCTGAGTTGATAGAAATTGAGGACCGGTGGAAGCTGAGATGACCAGGAGAACCAATCCGGGACCTAGAGGAGTGATGTTTTGATAGAGAGAGAGCGAAAAACCAGATGTCCAGGAGCGGAATCAACGAATGAATCCATTGTGAAACCTGCAAAGTTGGTGAGATCATACCACAAAAACAATAACTGAATAAACAATAAACAAATAAATAATAATAATAATTGTGACTTGCGTTAGTGCACTATTTGATACGTTTGATAATATTGATATTAATTTATGATTGATAAAAACAAGGTTAAAGTAAATTCAGAACATCTAATTTTCCGGTAGCCATCTTGTACTGCCAACTTCTTATAAGAAAAAAAAAATATATGTGCTTACCATGCTTACGTTCACACGGGTTCTTTTCGGCGAACAGGAAATCAGAATGTTGTTTAAACAAATAAAGAAAACTTTATATGTTTCCTCATTAATTAAAATTTATTAACATTTCTAGAAAAACGGACACAAAATGAAATTAAGAAAAAACTTTTAATAAAAAAAAAAAAAATAACATTTTACAGAAATAATCTCTATACTACTAGGATTAGTTTTACTACGGAAACCAGCACTTCATTACCTATTTATATAATTAAACAAAACCTCACACTCGCTCACATACTACCCCCACATTTTAAAATCTTTCCCTAAATTTCCCATTTTTATTTAATTTTTTAAAAAAGGAAAAAACCAGCATTTTTTAATTATTATTTTGAATGTCTACTTTCCTGTTTATGAGTTCGACTCCTGGGGTGTCTCCTCATGGCGTGCACTGTTTTGCTGTTTTATCGTTTTATAGTTCGCACTATCACATTTTACGGCCGAAAAACTGTTTGTATTTTAGATATAAATATAAAGATTCACATTTTTTATTGTATGCGGGCCCGCACTTATGTTCCGAAACTTTTACATAGGTGTTGCTCGCGCGAGCGATGAGATTGGACTGGGGTGAGAAACAGGCGCTATTTTGTGAAGCGGCTGTTGTTGGAGGTTCAATTCTTATTGTCTTAAAGTTTATATCACTCCGCCAGCTGCCTGTCACCGTTACATAACTGAATTACTCATCAAGGATAGGCTCTGACGTAACGCTCGCCTGATGTTTCATTGCATAATTTGTTTACCGTTACATAATGTGTTTACTGGTTTCGTGTTCGTCATTTGTTGACCTTGGTACAGTTGCAGTTATTAAAATCTGTCCACACCATATTATTAAATAATTTTGCATCGGATAAAGTCAACAGCAGTGTAGCCACTGTTGTTTTCGTTTCAAACAGCAAATTTACCCAAGTTTATAATTTCTGTCCCTATCACTCAACATGTTATTTATTATCATAAAAAAAATTATAAATTGTGTTATTGCCCCAAAATAGGCCCCAAAATGCCCCGCTACAATACCCCCTCAATGAGATATTTTATGCCAAAGCATAAAAAATCTCATTGACACATTCATACTTGCTAAATGGATCAGCCAGGATATGTCGCCACAACCCCCTGTTCGGTTTACAAAAAAAAAATATAATCAACTCACCCTTGGTCTGGTGACTGACCGCATCTGCATGACAATACTGGACTTCTCTCTCGAGATCCCAACACCGTAGAGTCAGACAGATACTCAACGCCCCTGCTCTGACGCGCAGGCCAGCTCAGGTCCGCCGCCACAGCACCACCAAACACTGAAACAACAAATCAAAATATCAGATAGTGGCCTTATACAACACCATATCCCCAACTGATCTGTTTCCCCCTAGCGGTGCTGGTTTGCGCTAAGAAGCACTGGTTTTGTTTTTTCTTACTTATTACTAACATATATATATCAGAATACCTAACATAACCTAACATAAGAAAACATAATACATTAATAATTCATCTTAAAATAAACAACTTGTATTTAAAATTTACACATTCTACATCATTGAGTTTGCATAAAAAATCAGAAAATTACCTTTCAATAATAAAATACATAAATCTCCATTTAACTTTTATTAAGTCGTTTCTCAAATTTTTTTTTTTTTTTTTTTTTTTTTTTTCAACTTCGTGTTACACATCATTTCATTTATTATTCCCTTTCATTAATTTGGGTGATTCTACGTTACTCATTATAATTCACTTTATCAACTTGGCATTTACTCATAATCTTACCCCTGTTATTACTCTAACGCTCCCTTACAAAATCTTTAACTAGTATGACACCCCTCTATGAAAAATCTACTAACCCTTCTCTACCTCTAACTACTTACTATTTTAACTCAATCGCCACCTTCTACTCTTATATAAAAAAAAATACTCTAACCCTTTGTACATAGGATACGTGTTTCCCCCCCCAAAAAAAAGCTCAATTCCCGTTCTCTGGTTCCCGGATTTTACCTAAGGCAACCCCTTCCTACTAAAACTATACCAAATCCCGTCCCAACCCTTATGTTGCGGACTCCCACATTACACTACCCCCTACCACAAAATTGCCATCCCCAAAATCTCAATCTCTTAACCTTACTACAATTACAACAAAATAACATCAAAATAAACAATATATCGCTCAAAACTCTACATAAATTCTCCAATTCTACTGTCTCCACTTATACTTCTCAAAATTCTATAACACACATTAACTCAAAACAACATTGCATTATTTTCATCTCTACTATTTCTTTAACTCTGACTTCAATTTGGACAGATCTATATGTCCCACAAAATTCAACTTGAACGGATTCAAACATTCTATTCAAACAATTACTATCACCCACTTCTATCTTTTGCAACCCATTGAAAATTTTACCTATCACAACTATTTTTCATTTTATTTTAAAATCTATAAGCACATTGAAAACATATTATCATATTTTTATAATTCTTATTCCTAACATACTAAATGCAATTAACACACTAAGACATAATAAACACATTATAGGAAGTATTTAGTGCATCTATTTTTCAAATTCAAACAAAATTATTGAGTAGCAAATCATCATTATTAATTAAAATATAGCAAATTTTTAATATGTTATCCCCCTGGACAACCTCCCAGCCACACACACTATTTCAAATTATGTAAGACTGTGGCGCCTTTCCGCTTCCACAGAGACTGTATATTTTGGAGCAGGTTTTACCTCTCCGTGTCTCTGCTTCCGCTATTAAGTTTTAAAATTAGTGAACATCATCATGTTCTTGTTAAATAATTACACCCTTAAGACGGATCTACCACCTGGCTCTGCTGTTCCTCCTCGAACAGAGTGGCAGCCGCTGTTCCATAGTTCCCGGGATTTCCCCTAAGTTCTCCCCCCATTAAATTTCAAATCTGTACCAATTTCAAGCCAGCTATGGTCAAGGGACTTGGTATGACCATAGCTAACCGCTCGCCAAAACCACGATTAGTGCTGGTAAGGCAGTAATCGCCCGAAAAGTCGGGGAAATCATCTCTTCCTTCAGGCATGTCTACATCATCACTATTATGCACGACACGGCAATTATCAAGTTACAATATAAAATTGTACAAAAGGTGTGCCTTGCATATTCGCCATGTTGGCCTCCGATGGAGGTAACACTCTCGGTTGCCCCCAACACTTTCCGCTATCTACTGGGGCACATGCCACCCCAGTGACAGCAACTTACTAACTAATTAATTACAATGGATAACTAAACTTTCAACCGTTGCAGTTCCACACTCCACTGTTCTATCACTTCATTGAGCACCAATCTACCCCCCAAAATTATCCCCACATCTTGTATAATACATTACATAACATAATAAACAAATAGACATTAACTTTGATTATTAGCATACAAACAATTCTCTTTTAAGTAATTTATATAAAAATTTATAAACATTATTATTAAAAATTTTTTATTAACTCTTTTATTTATCATTATTTCATTATTTATCCTTTGCTGTAATTAGATTCCTCAAAATTTTTTTAAATTTATTATTAACATTTATTTTTAACCATTAAGTCATTCCACAAAATAAACCATTTAACATTTATTTATTTATTAATTATTATTAAATTAGAACCTCATCAAACAATTCAAATTCATTATAAAATTCAAACACATAACATTCAATCACAATGTCTAAACATCTCAAATTATTTACTTCAATCGATTATTAAAATTAAATATTCATTTGATTATTAAAATAACATATTTCAATTATTATCAACATTCTATAAATCATTAATTATTGTCTTCATAATTATTTTATTAGAATGCAAAAATATTAATAATATGATTATTATTAACACAACATTTTCTAATACATATACACATTATTTATCTAACCTTTCATAATACACACAAATGAATTCCCTACATTATATTTACAAAGTATACGTCAAAACTGGTCCATTTTTTCCCACTTCACATGCCCAAATCAGCAAGGTCATTACCAAAATTTACAGTATTCAAAAATGTCTATTCACTGATATCTAGTTCAGCCTCCATCGTCATATAAATACCTAATATATTTGTAACATATATCATTTTTATCCACATACCAATTATTATAATCATTACTATCATAATAACCCATCAATTCTATTTCATTCATTATACCATTATAAATCTTGTCACCATAAGTTAGGATTGTCCCGTCTATATCAGTGTTATTTGTTAATGTCAGGTAAATTGTTTTCTCATTGTTGTATTCCTCAACTACTACGTCAGGTAAGTCATTATAGTTAGGTAAGATATTATCAAAATTATTCTCTATCTCTCTTTCAACAGATACGTATTTCACATGATTCATCATCACCCCTTCTAGTATTTTTCTCAATTCATCATACTTTCTTTCTAACTTATATAGTTCTATTTCACTCTCAATACATAACTCTCTTTCTTCATAGCACCACATCACACTCTCACAATTATTACGGACAGAGGGTACAACATTAATTCATTTAACAATAAGGGTCTCTTGCCCTGAAAAAACAACATTAAATCATCATCATCATTATAAACAATAAGGGGAAAATTTGCCCTCTGTCCCCATTCAACTACAACATTATTTTTCCACTCTCTCTCTACTTCATAAACACTCATTAACATCTCATAATCACTACATTCTGCATTTTCATTAGTACTATTTTTGATTATATTTTCATCATTTGTTTCTCCATTATTCTTTACCCCCACTATACTTTCAGAATTATAATTGATATCATTATTTTTACTATTTACCACTACATCTTCCACTATTTCGTCATTTTTAATATTTGTCATACTTATAACATGGTCACCTACCTTCTCAAATTTCTCAACACTCTGTTCTAATTTATTTAAACTGGTTACTATTGCTTCATTATTATTTTTAAAACATTTATTCATTTCTTTAATTTCATATTTCAACTCTTTATTCTGATTTTTTAACTCCTCAAAACTATTCTTTTGAATATCGAACTTCTCATTCTGTATATTAAATTTAACGTCAGAATCACTTTTTATTTCGTTAATTTGGTTTTTTAACTCATCCAACTGACTGCCAAAACTATTCTTTTGGACATCGAATTTCTCATTTATCTTATTGTATTTAACATTGGAATCAATTTGTTGTTCTTCAAATTTTGCATTTAAGTTGCTATTTATGTTTTCGGACATTGTTTTTATCAAGTTAAACATATCATCCATCGACAACTCTCTAACTCGTGTGGTCGACGGTGTAGATAGAGCCGATACATTGGCAGATAACATTGACTCCGTAAGAGTACTTTCTAAATTTACTTCTTGATTCTCCATTTTCTAATAGTAAGATTATTACTTTACACAAAAATACTAATATATCATATCTACTTTTCACACAACAATATATTCTACTTACACAACGCTTTGCGTTACTTTACGTAACTTTCTATGCACCTTATTTATACTTCATTCATTTCAAAATTTATTTATACTACTTAATAATCATCATACATATTAATTATTATGCATATTGCTTCACAATACCTGCTACAAAATATCAACATCAATATTTCACACTTATCACAACATAACCCCTATCTACGTCTATTTTACGTATGCATAAAAATTTTATTTTCTACTTCAAACAATCATTCTGTTCTCCCCGTAGGCCGTATTTTATATAAATTTATTTATATACAATTGTCCCTCCTCTTCGGGCGCCATTGATACGTTTGATAATATTGATATTAATTTATGATTGATAAAAACAAGGTTAAAGTAAATTCAGAACATCTAATTTTCCGGTAGCCATCTTGTACTGCCAACTTCTTATAAGAAAAAAAAATATATGTGCTTACCATGCTTACGTTCATACGGGTTCTTTTCGGCGAACAGGAAATCAGAATGTTGTTTAAACAAATAAAGAAAACTTTATATGTTTCCTCATTAATTAAAATTTATTAACATTTCTAGAAAAACGCACACAAAATGAAATTAAGAAAAAAACTTTTAATAAAAAAAAAAAAAAACATTTTAGTGTAAAAAGGAATCAAGATTTTACATAGAAATAATCTCTATACTACTAGGATTAGTTTTACTACGGAAACCAGCACTTCATTACCTATTTATATAATTAAACAAAACCTCACACTCGCTCACATACTACCCCCACATTTTAAAATCTTTCCCTAAATTTCCCATTTTTATTTAATTTTTTAAAAAAGGAAAAAACCAGCATTTTTTAATTATTATTTTGAATGTCTACTTTCCTGTTTATGAGTTCGACTCCTGGGGTGTCTCCTCATGGCGTGCACTGTTTTGCTGTTTTATCGTTTTATAGTTCGCACTATCACATTTTACGGCCGAAAAACTGTTTGTATTTTAGATATAAATATAAAGATTCACATTTTTTATTGTATACGGGCCCGCACTTATGTTCCGAAACTTTTACATAGGTGTTGCTCGCGCGAGCGATGAGATTGGACTGGGGTGAGAAACAGGCGCTATTTTGTGAAGCGGCTGTTGTTGGAGGTTCAATTCTTATTGTCTTAAAGTTTATATCACTCCGCCAGCTGCCTGTCACCGTTACATAACTGAATTACTCATCAAGGATAGGCTCTGACGTAACGCTCGCCTGATGTTTCATTGCATAATTTGTTTACCGTTACATAATGTGTTTACTGGTTTCGTGTTCGTCATTTGTTGACCTTGGTACAGTTGCAGTTATTAAAATCTGTCCACACCATATTATTAAATAATTTTGCATCGGATAAAGTCAACAGCAGTGTAGCCACTGTTGTTTTCGTTTCAAACAGCAAATTTACCCAAGTTTATAATTTCTGTCCCTATCACTCAACATGTTATTTATTATCATAAAAAAAATTATAAATTGTTATTGCCCCAAAATAGGCCCCAAAATGCCCCGCTACATATTATGAAAATGGTTGTTAATTATAAGAGTTTTTTGTTCTAGTTAATAGTGGTTTAAAAGGACCCACAAACATTCAACAGACATTAACAACACTGTAATACCGAGTCTCATGCATCAAAGTTGTATTGTCTATTCTATATGTAAATTGTATGTTGACCCTGAGGCTCAGATGAATAATCCTCTAATTAAAAATAAAACAGGTTATACTTTATTAGTAAGAGATACTAATTTGTTTTGATATTACATATTGACGCTCAGAAGTGTGGCCTTCCACATTCACTGGATACATAAGGAGGATTATATTTACAGAACGTTACAAATTGGCGCCCAACCGGTAGAGCTGAAATTAGGGAAAACCAACTAACCGAAACACAATTAGTAAAATAACGATTGACCTAATTTTAGCTGGCAACTGCTAGAAGACGAAAAAATGCGACGACGAGAAGCTTCTCAGAAGAGAGGACAAAAGCCAGAGACAGAAGAAGATAGGCGGGAACAAGAAACAGAAACAGTACCGGACACCGAAATGGAACAGCAGGCGGGTGATAAAGAAGAAGCCAGAGGAGGACCGGATTGGGATAAATTCATGGAAATGATGAGCAGTATAAATGAAAAATTAGATAAGAATAAAGAAGAAACTAATGAAAACTTTAGGAGACAGGAGGAAAAAATAACCGAAAGATTGGATAGGAATAAAGATGAAACTAATGAGAGTTTAAGACAAATGAATGAAGAAAATAATGAGAACTTTAGAAAACAAAACGAAAAGTTTGAACGAAATGAAGAAAGTTTAAGACAGATGAATGAAAAGCTGGACAGTATTAAAGAGGGTACTAAGGAAGATTTTAGGCAAATTAATAAGAAAATTGAAAACGCTAACAAGGAGTTAAGGGAAACTCTCAATGAAAAAATAGAACACATTGATAAACTTAACCAAAAAAGTGACCAGCGCAATGAAGCTGTAACACAGCCAACTGCAGAGACAATTGAATGCATTGATGGGACTTTAAAAAGGGCCAATGAACATTTAGAAAATAAAATTGATGTTTTAAGAGAGCAAAATGACAGTAGTGTAAGCCAGAAAATAGAAGGTAGTAAAGAAATAGAAAATACAGAAGAGACAATTGAATTATTACCTGAAAATAAACATAACAGGAACAAGGAGAATACTAAGCCACTAGAAAAGAAGATAAAGAAAATAAGAAGAATACGTCCAAAGAAACCAATAAATACAAGAGAAAATTTGGAGATGATAAACAGTGGACTAGTAAATGTACTTAATCTCCCTATTACCGACCGTAGAGAGATAATGAATTTTAAAAATGGTAGGAGAAGCTTAACAGAAATTATAGAAAGGACTCACAATAAAACAGTGAGTAAGGACTTCAGAAAATTGATATTCAAGGTAAATATACTTGAAATAAAAATACATGATAAGATATCAGTGATACCACCGATAGTTGATATACCATCGACATATTTGTTTAGGAAAACAGATGATAGAGTGATTAATATAGGACTGGATACTAGTGAAAAGGTGGTATTAGAAGAATTGGTGTATGAGGTAGCAGAGATCTATACCACAAGGAAGGAAATAGTTCTGCACACCAGAAGAACCCGGATCGTGGCAGATACCGAAAACGGATAAACCAAGTAGGAACAATATTGTAAAAAGGGACTGATTTTCTGACTACCGACAAGGCAAACCAGTTAAGAAAGGAAGAAGAAAATAATGATAATTAAAACAAAAATAAAATAAATAATCACTCTAGACTTAAAGAAAATAATGATAATTAAAACAAAAATAAAATAAATAATCACCTTAGACTTAAGAAAAAATAATGATAATTAAGAAAACATAACCAAAACTGAAGAAAAAGCTGATAAGGAACAAAAGGGGAATATAAACAGAAAAATAAGAAGGAAAAAAGTATTAAACTAACAATTAATTAAGACAAAATATTATTTAGAAAAATATAACAAGGGATTCATTAGAAAGAAAACAGGGTAAAGCGAAAACAAACTGAGACATAGAGTACATCAAAGTAAACACTACAAGGGGTGCTGACAACAGTCTTGATTAAAACATGAGCGAACACTTCAGGAATGAAACGAAATGCAGGAGAATAAAACGGAGAGAATACGCACGCTGTCCATAAACCAGATACAATTATAGGAGCCACACGTAAATAATCTAAAACCCAAAAGCAGCAAATAAACCTGAATGTTACGAGAGAAGGAATAGGAATTCCTATGGTGTTATTAGTAACCCAAGGGTTTCTCTTTAAGGTATAAACAGAGTGTTGTATGCTACGGCGCCACTCTGCAATTATGAATGATCCGCTGAGATAATAGGAAGCACAAGTGCCCCTCAGGACAGGAATTCATACTAAGTTAGGGAAAATGTTAGGGTACCCATAGGAAACAAATAAACCGTAACAGACCAGAATCATGGCAGGAAAGACTGCAGGAAATCAGGGCATTCCAAGGAAAAGGATATACAGAGATCATGAGTGTGGCACAAAAGAAGAGGTTAGTGAACAATTACAATAACTACTGCATCGTATTCTCCAACTCACCGAATAAAGCGAAGAATTTAAATAATATCCGGTTAAACAGTTGTTCAAGAAAGCTGTAAGAAAGTAAATCCAGCTCATGATAAAAGAAGATATTATAGGAAAGAGTAGTTTGTCAATTACCAACCCCATTGTAGCAATACCCCAAGGAATATATAACCAAACCGAGATAAAGAGGTTTTATGAAAAGTGAAGACAGTTTTTGTAGATTTTTGCCATTTATTTCAGCAACTCCTAAAACCACCATTACTGAAATAACTTGTCTTAAACGGGGGGCTTTATGTAACGTGTCGTTTCACTAAACATAAAACATAACATACTCGTTAACATGTAAATAATGATTAATTAATAGAATTATAAGGTACAAATGTTAAACTTAGAAAATAAGTAAAAAGACATTTGTTAGTTCATAAGCATTAGATTAAAACTATGAGTAGATCTGCGTGCCTCAGACAGTTGTTTTGTATCATTGAACTACAAACAGTGAATGTTATAAATTTTACAAATATAATAAATCAAACTATAATTATGTAAGTTAGGTTGTGTGATAGTGCTAGAAAGTGAAAATAACAGTGATAGACTTTAAAAAGGAAAAAAATCAGATATAAGGAATGTGATTAAACATTACTATAATACAAGCATTGAATGAAACATATAATCTATATGAAACAGTTATGTAGCCCATATAGTGAGATTAAACCAAGTGTAAATAATTTAAAAGATAGAAACTCTTACGTTAAAAAACTTATAATAATATAGTTACGAAGGAAAAATAAAGTAAAGGTCAACAGAATATTACTAATTAGAAATGATAAACCGAACCTGTGACCCATAAAAAATATAGCCATGGCCTTTAACTAATGAAATTAATGTTTTGAATGAAGATGATTGTTGTTAAAAAAAAAAATGTGAATTGCAAGAGAACGTTTAAGGTGCGACTGCTGAGTTGATAGAAATTGAGGACCGGTGGAAGCTGAGATGACCAGGAGAACCAATCCGGACCTAGAGGAGTGATGTTTTGATAGAGAGAGAGCGAAAAACCAGATGTCCAGGAGCGGAATCAACGAATGAATCCATTGTGAAACCTGCAAAGTTGGTGAGATCATACCACAAAAACAATAACTGAATAAACAATAAACAAATAAATAATAATAATAATTGTGACTTGCGTTAGTGCACTATTATGAAAATGGTTGTTAATTATAAGAGTTTTTTGTTCTAGTTAATAGTAGTTTAAAAGGACCCACAAACATTCAACAGACATTAACAACACTGTAATACCGAGTCTCATGCATCAAAGTTGTATTGTCTATTCTATATGTAAATTGTATGTTGACCCTGAGGCTCAGATGAATAATCCTCTAATTAAAAATAAAACAGGTTATACTTTATTAGTAAGAGATACTAATTTGTTTTGATATTACATATTGACGCTCAGAAGTGTGGCCTTCCACATTCACTGGATACATAAGGAGGATTATATTTACAGAACGTTACAATATATATATATATAAAGCATGTTAATTTAAATCATTTTTGTGATATGTACATTTTTGAGATGGGACTTATATCAGAATGTTCAAAATAAAAAGGTTCGACGTAATTAATGACGGTAATTATTTTAAAATTTAGTAACTAAATGTATGTTTTTTAAGTAAAAAGGATTTATGGCCATAAATTCGATTGTAAAAATATTCAGGTTTTTTTAACAAGAATTGTTCTGTTCAGAAGCCTCCTTCGACAAGAACTTTTATTATCTGTAGAAAATCATGAGTAGGGGTCACCTAAGAACCAATCTGATTATGTGAATTCAGCTGAAAATTATTTTTAACCGATTGATCCGTCTATCTTTGGAATCGATAACATGTAATTGCCACTTGGTACATGATCATTGACCTCCCAATCACCACACACACAAGTTAGAAAATTACTACAGTTTCTGTGAGAAATATAGTAGTGCTATTCTGTGAAAGTGCAAGATATCCGATTAGGTATATAGATGCTTTAAGCTGACTGGAAAAAGGGTGTCAGCATAACACACTATTTTAGTAATCAGTATTAGTTTGCCGTGAAAGTATGTAACCGTGCCCATGAGAAATAACTACACACCTGAAAATGACCCTGCGGGTGGACAGAGTATATCAATCCATAATCCAGGATCATCCAGGAACAACCCATCATCTGAAGCACCTGAAGTCTACATAAAAGGGAAGCAAACTTATATTATTTATGCACAATTAAAAAAATAATAATTCAAAAGAATGATTATCACATCAGTAAAGACCTTATGGTAAATAAGACAAAAGAATGTTAAATATTACTTTACTTCATTGTATATCAAGGGAATCTTTTATTTTGTATTACAAAGGTCAACACATCTTTTTTTTTATAAACTAATAAAATCTCAGGAGATTGTCAAAAATAATAGCATAATTATTAATAGCATCCACTTCAAACATAGGCCTATCTCGGACTAGTTATTCTATGTGACACCTGTACATCACAATACGTATACATATATACATCGTTTGATAAGTTCAGCCATTTTCGTTTTAGTGTAAATAAATTTAAATTCGTGGTTTTATGTGTACTGATTCTTGGTAAACCTTAACTCCATTTGTTCTTTATTTAATATTATCTACTTAACTGTTTTCGTTATTATAATTATCTCATGACAACAATTTTTCTCTTTAAATTTTGCAGAGCGCCAGTTATGAAATACACATCAATAATAAAATTATAATACTATCTTTGAATACAATAAAATATAAAATACTAATAATAATAGAACAATGTACTAATCTTGTGTCACAGATTGGCAGCACTAATATTTATTATACAGTGTTAAAAATAATATTAATGAATACAATTCTGTGTTTATACCCAACCTAACTGTATTGTGTAAACCACAAGCTGGGTCATATGAATTTGCTTGTTCATTGTGTTAAGTATAATTGTTGCACAGTAAATTTTTTAATAGAGGATTGAGACATTGATGGCATAAAATAACTAATTACAATACTGAAAAATAATAATCATCCATTTATTAACTATTATATTATAAAAATTAAATATCAAAAATTTGAAATGTGAATGCAGAATATTCCCTTTTTAACCCTTTCCCTGCTGCGATCAAGTACACTCGATGTTCGCAAATTACGCCACTACTGCTGGGCTCGAATATGTTCTATTTGATTATATAATTACCTTATTATCCACTCTAGTGATACAAAGTTTCGTCAGTTATGACGCGTTTCGGGACTAAGTCCCATCCTCAGATAACACTTATTTCAATATAATAAACTAATACAATAAAAATTGCAACCATGATACTGGTCATGTCAAACAAAAAAAATAAAATAAAACTTCAAATCGCATGTGAAATGTTATACGAACCACGGCTGGAGCTCCCGCATGCGTTCACCCTCAACCGTGATCGTCACGCGACTGGTCAAAGATTAAATCCAAACCGATGGCAGTGTCGAACAAGTAGTTTGATGCAAAATTTATCTGTTCATTTAATAAACTGTTTTTAGTGGTACTATTTTGTATAGCTTAAAACATTACGAGTTAATTAAATTATTGAAATATTGAATTTTGTCCCATTTTTAGGGCACCAACTAAAGCATTACAGGTTTATTATTGTTTAAAATTATGAAATTCCAATCACTTACCTTTACTAAGTAAATTCGAGTTATTTTCCAGGATGTCGTCTGGTGTACTCTGGCAGAGTAAAATCATAGGTGAATGCAAATTAACAAACACATATTTTTGTAAACTCAAATAAAATGTTGGTTTTTTTCTTTAGCATGACATTTTTTCTTTTTACTTCTAGTTTGAATCTACTGGTCTATATAAGTTGAGCCTGTTTATTACTCAAGCTCAACATTTTTTTATTGCGTCTTCTGATTTTACCCAATGTTCATCTACAAACATTATTTCCTAATACTAGTTTACATCCTAACATAAAATCATTATTTTAATGATTGCAACCCAGTTTGCTCGCACACTGCACACATACAAAAACCCCCTTTTTTTATATAAAACAAGAATATATTAAAATGGGTACGGTTACGTGTAGTAGCAGAGTCCCTGTTGACCGCATGGCGTGTCACTCACTAAATTCGCTGCGTTGTTATTAAAAACTGTTATTATTCCATTTGTTTTTTGCAATTTTCACTTAGTTCACTGGTTTTTTATATATTTCAAACTGCTCTACACATTTTTATATATACTGAAACGGTCGGCCGACCTTTAAGGTGTTCGAGTCGAAAATTAAAAGGACCGCATGCGGCCTATAGGTGAAGACGACTGACTCACCAACGGCTAACCAAAATCCCCACCTTGTCTGTCTGCGTCCTGTAACCCACACTGCCTTTTGGATTACGAAGTTTTTGTCACTGTCTCGGTAACATGGGCTTGCATGGTGCCCACGTTTTGACAATGCTAACTGGCGAAAATATTGAGGCTGTGGAAGGCGTGGTCTCTCAGCTGCATCCGCCGTCACAAGACCGTATGGTACAAGACTTTTGTTGTTTCGCCATTTTTTGTGGCGTCGTTTAGAGTCCGATCTGTGTCGTCTATGCACCCGTGTTCATGCTGCGCGTCTTTGTACGTCACACAGCACTGCCGTTCTTAGAATTCAATTGCGTTGCTGAACTACACGCCGCATTCCACTGTTCTTTGTATTCATAAACCGTTTTATTGCTGGTACTTGCTACCAGATTTACACAGGGAGTTACCATTGAAAATGAAATGAATTTAATAAAAACAAAATAAAACAATATACCCCTTTTTGTCCCATTACAATAACCCCCCCCAATGAGAGATCTTCTGCCGAAACAGAAGAAATATCATTGTTAAACCCTAAGAGGATCGGTGAGGATATGGTGCCAACAACCCCCCTAGCTCGGCGACTATGGCTGCACCTGTACGAGATTACTGGACTTCTCTATCCGAGATCCCAACACCATAACTTCGGCCAGATACACACCATAGTACTACCTAACCTCTTATCATTTCAACCAAAACCCACACCCTGGCCTTATACCATACCAGATCCCCCACCGATATGTTCCCTCTTCCATGCAAACTGGGTTGCTTTTAGCAAGTACTGGGTGCGTACACATACTTTTTTTTTTTTTTTATACCTAAACTCATACCCAAAATTATAAAAATGTTTATCTTTTAAAATTGTTTTTTCTCATGTTTATTGACTGGACCTAATTTGTTGTTACTATTTATTTCTTTAAAACGAATTAAATGAGAATCATTCCACTTTTGCTCAAAATTGACTCTTAAGTCCAATATTAAGAAACTATTAATCTGATTAGAATATCAAAAATCTTTTATATGAACCCAACATTTTACCGTTCCATATAAATCTCCCCTAACTACTCACAATTATAAAACAACTAAAATGAACATATTAAAACTTAAATTCCCTTATTCTAGCAATTAGTGATAACACATTTCTTATGAATAACATAACCATCTAACACATTAGCATATAATCTACAAAATATTCTGAATCTCAAAACACCATTTATATGGCAGGTATAAAATAATTTTTTTTTTTTTTAAATTAAAATTTAATAACTTTTTATTAAATGGCAATTCTGGTAAATAAAGAAAATTATCAAAAAATACAATTAGCATTTATCTGGATTAATAATAAAAAAATAAGTATGGGTCATATGGACCACGATACACCCCATCAGCTGATCTCTCTGGGTCAGGTAGATGACGTTGACACTATACAAAATTATACAATAATTCTTATACGCTAACAGAATAACAACAATGACACACTCAAACCTAATAAACAAAATAAAATACCATCATCTTTTCAAAATCAGTAACGTCATTATAAGGCATAACACATAGTATCATATGTGTAAGTAAATTCGTATCAGTCGTCTACAGTAACCACTTCTCAAGTCAAAAACCAAATCGGCTGGTCAGCGTCATTGAGTTACAAAACAAATTTGTTACATTTGTTACTCCCCTGAGTAACCTCCCGGCAACACACACTATTGTACCCCCCACTGAACTGTGGCGTTCAGCTGCTTCCACAAGGACGGCATTGGTGGAGGAATTTTGGCATCTCCGTGTCCTTGCTTCGGCCTTACATTTTTTTTAAATTAATTAGATATAATATCTATTGTTTCATATTTATGCCCTTAAAACGGGTCTACCACCTGGTTAACTGTTCCCACGTGAACAGAGTGGCAGCCGCTGTTCCATAGTTCCGGGGATTTCCCCTAAAGTCACCCCCCATTAATTTCAAATTTATACCAATTTCAAGCACAGCTATGGTCAGTTTTACAATTTCTGCCCATAGCTGGCCGTTGTCCAAAACCACGATTAGTGCTGGTAAGGCAGTAATCGCCCGAAAAGGGGGGGAAATCAACTTTAAATTCAGGCATGCTTAACTTCATTTTATAATACACTGCACGGCAACAAATCAACATATAATATAAAATTATATAAAAGTTGTGCAGTGTATTTTACGCTAGTTTGGCCTCCGATAGAGGTAACACTCTCTGTCACTCCCCAACACTTGCTGCTACCTACAGTGGCACATGCCACCACTGTAATAGCCTACTTATAGCTAAACTTAATGTCCTTCTACAGTTGCAGTCTCTACGTTCCATGATTATTTCACTTCTATTAACACCACAGGACCCCCCAAAATTACCCATATATCTTGTATGATAACAAGTTTTTACTTTATTTATCACACTTTTCACATAAACATTTTAGCAAGTCCAAACTTTCATTTTTTTTCTAACATTTTCTCTATGACAAAAATAGGAACTACAATAATGGATCATCTTACAAATTTACATTAAAAGTATAATACATCTTGTTTTCTGAAGGAAAAGAACTCCTTGAAAAGTTAAGCATTTAAATTACATAATTTTTGTTGTTTCATTTTGACATTACTTAATTGCTAAGATTTTTTCTAATTTTCTAGTTTCAATTTCTAAAACAAACTACTGTAGTTCGTGGAAAATACTACCATGTTTTTTTTTCCACGAAACTAGGGGTCCCCCTCCCCGTTCAATGATAGTGTTAAATTTCTAGTTTACACCAATTTGTGGATTAGGACCATCGTTGATTTCACCCTTTGTGGGGCTACCGTCAACCCTGCCCTGCCTCCAGAATGCCAAAAACCACGATCGGAGGTGGTGAATCTGTGACCGCCCGAAAATGGGGGAGGATCCCTTCTACCTTCATACACCATAACGTGTATAATAATAATAAAATGAAAAAATAAATATAAAAAAAATGTTTGTTTATGTATGAAAATTTTAATAATTAAAATTATGTCTATCATCACTCAGCTAGGTAATACTTTTTTAATTGGGTCACATTATAGGTTCCTTTTATTTCTCGAGTTTGCAAATCTACCAAAACAAGCATTCTCCATTTTCACTTGACTAACCTCATATGGACTGTCGTACAATAGGAAGAATTTTTTAATTTCTTTGTCCAATGCTGATGATTGATGGTGATTTTTTTATTAATACTAGTTGTCCTACCTCGTATTGTATGGGTGTTAAATTCTGGTCATGTCTCCGTTTCCGCTGTTTGGCCTTACTCAGCAGGCGCTCCCTTGCGATTACCAGTTTCCTGTCATGTGGTATATCCGTCCGGGTTGGAAATTTTACTAGTTCTTCTAAGATGCGTGACGGCCTTCTCTGAAACATTAACTCACATGGGCTGTAGCTAGTGGATTCGTGTAAACTACTGTTAATATATTTCTCTATCTTGCACACAAACGTAGCCCACAAAGAATGTTTTTTGTGGCAAAAAGTTCTAAACATTCTCCCTAACTCCCACATAACGCGCTCACTAGGATTCGATTGGGGATGATACACTGATGTATGTTTAACTAGAATGTTTTCCCAACCTAATGTTTCCCTCCAGGTGTTGCTGGTAAACTGAGAACCATGGTCTGATAATACAATTTGGGGTTTACCTACTTCAGTAAGGTATTCATTTACTATCTTCCTAGCTAATACTGAGGAGGTTGCCTTTTTAATCGGGTACAATTTTACAAATTTGGTAAAAACATTAATACAACAAATAAATAATTCACCCCTCCACGACCTTTATGTAAGGGACCATATAAATCAACGGCAACTAACGCTAAAGGACTGTCTGGTATTACATGCTGCATCAAACCCTCCTGTTTACGATTGTTTACTTTGGCTTTCTGACAAATTTCGCATGTTTGTAGTATTTTACGCACTGTTCTTTCCATATTATTGAATTTACATGACTCTTTTAATATGTCACTACATTTTTTGGGGCCTATATGACCATACCTTAGATGACAATCTCTCACTACTTCAGGTATTATAACTTTGGGAATGCACACTTTCCAATCGTCTCCCTGTTCATGTGCCCGGTGAAATAAATGCTTATTATACAAACTAAAATGCTTCTCCCACTTGTGAGGTATGTTGGGTATTTGATTCAAAGCTAGCATTATTTTACCAAGTTCGGTGTCTCTTTCTTGTTCTGTTGCTAAGTTACTTATTAATTTTTTTCATATTTATTTCCCCCACTTCTTTTACTATAAATATTTTATACGTTTTTGCTATGTCTACTTCGGTACTATTATCAAAATCTGTCCTGGATAGGACATCAGCTACTATATTTTCTTTACCCTTACAATACTCAATTGTTAAGTCATATTCTTGTAATATTAGCATCCAGCGCACTAACCTACCATGTGTTAATTTACAGTTCTTTAAAAACTTTAAAGCTTGATGGTCGGATCTTATGATTACCTTATTTCCTAATCAGTACGTTCTGAAATTCTACAGGCGAAAACTATTGATAACGCCTCCTTCTCCGTCGTAGTATAGTTCTGTTCACTAGTTAATAGAGATCTACTTGCAAAAGCTACTACTTTATGGTTACCACTCCCATCTAACTGAAACAACTCTACCCCCAACGCAATGTCCGATGCGTCTGTGTGTATATAAAATGGCTCTAAAAAATTAGGGTGAGCTAATATAACTGTGTTTAAAAATTTATTTTTTGTCAGCTCAAATAGATTTTGCTCTTTTGAATTCCACTGCCATCGATTGTCTTTATTTAACAAATGTCCCAATTGTACTGTTAAATATGAATATTTGTCTACAAATTGCCTATAATAATTGCACAACCCTAAGAAACTTTGCAACTGTTTAACATTTTTTGGTATCGGAAAATTTTGTATTATTTCTACTTTCTTAGGGTCTGTACTGATACCCCTTGCTGAAATTATGTCCTAAAAAATTAACTTGTTCTTTCAAAAATTCAGATTTCTTAAATTTAACTGTTATTCTATATTCATGCAGTCTACTTAGCACTCTATCTAACCTTTCACAGTGTGTATCAATGTCTGGTGACGTAATTACTATATCGTCTACATAAACGGTTGTGAATTCTAAAATCTCTCTCCCTAATACATAATCCAGGCATTTAATACAAATTGAAACACTTACATTTAGTCCAAAGGGTAACCTACGAAATTGGTAATTCCTGCCGTTGTATAAAAAGGCCACATCGAGATTCCTCTTCCAGTTCTATTTGCCAGTATCCTGCAGTCAAGTCCAAGGTGGTGATGTATTTGGTCCCATTAAAACGTTGCAGAATTTCGCTTACTGGTTCCGGTGATTCTCTGTCTGGAAGAATTATTCTGTTTACTTGTCTTGCGTCTAAACATAATCTTATCGATAAATCTTTCTTGGTCACCACTACTAAAGGGTTGGGATATGGTGAAGTAGATTTTTCTATTATACCTTCCCTCAACATTTTATTTATTTCCTCCTGTACTAAACCCCTCTTGGAGTATGGTACCGGATAGGTTTTAGGTGCAAAGGGTGTTTTTTCTTTAACAACTAATTTACCCTGAAAATTTTTTACTAACCCTGGTTCGTCTGAAAAAACTAACTTATTTTTATTTATTATTTGTACTACTTTTTCCCTGTCTTGATAACTAAATTCCCCCTCTTGATATAAGATTTTATTCATTTTTTCGCCCCAGCTATTTTTATTTTCAAATAATTCAGTATTATTTACTCTCAAGTTACAATAATTTATCATTAAAGGCCTACACTCGTTTATATCATTATCAGAAATTAACATCCCCTTATTAATTATTTTTAATGCTTTCATTTCTCCAGTCTTCTTTTGTATAAATGGTATTTCAATTATATTATTATCATTGTTTAACTTCATAGTCTGTGTGTAACAGTTTAACTCTACTTTGAAATTATTTAAAAAATCATTACCCATTATAGCTCCCATATTTAATCCTGGGATGACCAAAAAAGGTACGTTTATTGTGTTTTTATTTACTTTTAATTGTAACATTATTTGTTTAGTCACTTTTTTACTGCGAACACCCGTTACCCCTATAACACTAATTCCCAGTACTGGTAGGTGTGGAATTGTTTCTGTAGTTTGACTCTTTATTTTTTCAAAGATTTTATCGTCTATAGTGTGTATTCACTCTCTCACTTACATTAGTTAATTTCTGATCAATGGTTACATTCAAATCTTCTCTGACTTTAATTATTTCACGCTCATGTTCTGTTTGTTTATTTTTTAAACTAGTTACATTAATCTTAATTGCATCAACTTGTTCAAAGTTACTTCTGAATTCATCATTTATATCTTCTTGTATTTTATTTGCTTGTTTAATTTGCTCACACTCATTAATTATACATTGAACATTACTCTCAATTGTGTCATATTGCTTCTTAAGTTTGTCATTAAATTTATTTGTCAATGTGTCAAATTTTTTATTTGTCTCTAGCATTTTCTCTTTTTCTTTTTCGTTAATTATTTTTATATCGTTTTTCACTTCGGTTTGTATCTTATTTATATCTATAGTCAGTTCATCTTTCACTCCAACAATAGCCTCATTCATACATTCCAAGCGGCTATTTATATTTATTTCACTCACTCTCAATTCGCTCCTTACACTCATGAACTCGTTATTTAAATCGGTAAGTTTAATATTTACGGCATTTATTTCTGATTTGATTTCAGTTTTTAAATTATTATTTTCTGTTTTCATTTTCTCGTCTTGTTTGTCAAGTTTATCATTGATTTCAGTTTTCATTCCTGACATCATTTCCATCATCAACGCTAATTGGTTAAATATATTTGCATTATCGCTTTTGCTATTTTTTGCATCTACTACCTCAATTTCGTCTGTTGTATTGTCTGTGTCGTTTACGTGTTCGTCAATATTTGTCGATACTAAACTGTCTTGTGTTACATTTAAATTTAATTTTACTTCTTCACCTTCACACAAAGTTGCATTCTTATTTCCCTCTGCCATTTTCGACCAGTTTGTAAACTAATTTAATTTTTTAATTTACAAAGTCCCTGTTTGGGCGCCATTTAAAACATTACGAGTTAATTAAATTATTGAAATATTGAATTTTGTCCCATTTTTAGGGCACCAACTAAAGCATTACAGGTTTATTATTGTTTAAAATTATGAAATACCAATCACTTACCTTTACTAAGTAAATTCAAGTTATTTTCCAGGGTGTCGTCTGGTGTACTCTGGCAGAGTAAAATCACAGGTGAATGCAAATTAACAAACACATATTTTTGTAAACTCAAATAAAATGTTGGTTTTTTTTCTTTAGCATGACATTTTTTCTTTTTTACTTCTAGTTCTAGTTTGAATCTACTGGTCTATATAAGTTGAGCCTGTTTATTACTCAAGCTCAACATTTTTTTATTGCGTCTTCTGATTTTACCCAATGTTCATCTACAAACTCCTTTCTTATTAATTATTAATTTCTGACAAAATATCACTAAATACGGTAAACTAAAAATATTAACCCTTTCTTGGGAAATATAAAAACATTATTTGAACATGCTTAATTTCCTAATACTAGTTTACATCCTAACATAAAATCATTATTTTAATGATTGCAACCCAGTTTACTCGCACACTGCACACATACAAAAACCCCCTTTTTTTATATAAAACAAGAATATATTAAAATGGGTACGGTTACGTGTAGTAGCGGAGTCCCTGTTGACCGCATGGCACGTCACTCACTAAATTCGCTGCGTTGTTATTAATAACTGTTATTATTCCATTTGTTTTTTGCAATTTTCACTTAGTTCACTGGTTTTTTATATATTTCAAACTGCTCTACACATTTTTATATATACTGAAACGGTCGGCCGACCTTTAAGGTGTTTGAGTCGAAAATTAAAAGGACCGCATGCGGCCTATAGGTGAAGACAACTGACTCGCCAACGGCTAACCAAAATCCCCACCAAGTCTGACTGCTTCCTGTAACCCACACTGCCTTTTGGATTACGAAGTTTTTGTCACTGTCTCGGTAACATGGGCTTGCATGGTGCCCACGTTTTGACAATGCTAACTGGCGAAAATATTGAGGCCGTGGAAGGCGTGGTCTCTCAGCTACATCCACCGTCACAAGACCGTATGGTACAAGACTTTTGTTGTTTCGCCATTTTTTGTTGCGTCGTCTATGTGTCCGTGTTCATGTTGCGCGTCTTTGTACGTCACACAGCACTACTGTTCTTGGAATTCAATTGCGTTGCTGAACATACACGCCGCATTCCACTGTTCTTTGTAGGCATAAACCATTTCATTGCTGGGACTTGCTACCAGATTTACACAGGGAGTTACCATTGAAAATGAAATGAATTTAATAAAAATAAAATAAAATAATATACCCCTTTTTGTCCCGTTACAAGCTTTATAAATTTCAAATTCATAAACAAATAATAATACTTATAAACAAATAATATAACTTATAAACAAATAAGTAATTGATATTCTATTTGGAATTTGCGCCCTTATTGCTGTTCTCGAATTAAGTCGATTTCGCTGATTTGTGCTGCCATCTGTTGTCTACTATTGTTATGTTAATTACTCTTTTAATATAATTAACCTCATAAAAATATTTATAAACTACTTTTCAAACTTACCTCGTTTTGCCCTCTTAGCCCAGAATTCGTCACACGAACGTTGGGATGCAAGTATGATTACAAGGTTGTGTTAATAACAGACGCAACTCTCATTTATAAAGAGAAACAAATTACATTTTATTTTATTCTTTAAATTTTTTAAACTTCAAATTATTATTTATTCGTTTCTTAGCCTCGAACTCAAGCGGTTACTTCTTGCCAAAATTTAAAATACATAAAACTTTTAATAATATTTATGACATGATTGAATATATTACAATACTACCATTAGACATCTTACCTTAAATTGGCCGCCCAGCCTGCTCACACACACATTCACTCCATTACAAAAACCCCCTTTTTATTTATTTAAAACATTGTTAAATACATTATGCAATGCCCTTGCCGGCAACGTGGTGCTTCTCCGACCTCGTGGTTTCTCACTTATAAATTTAGTTCTAGTTCTGAAACAGTTTATAATTTACTTTTCTTCTGCCGGAAACTGTACGCACTTCTTCATTTTGAATAACTGAACTCACTTTTACTTGATATTGAAAATTTATTAATGAGCCCTGTTTGGCGGGCTGCCTGGCCAGGCGTCGGTGAGGTAACTGGGAAGAAGCGTTCACCAAGTCCCCACTGCTTACATTTTTAGTACAAGATGGAAAGCAATGCCTTGTGCGTTAAAGTCATTGTTACTGTTCATGGTACTACATACAATCCCCGTGTATTGGACGTCGATGAAATCTGGTGTCCACTGGTCGACGTCATTGGAAAGGCATGTCCTACAGTTGTGTTTCCGTCACCTCTGAAGCACGTGGCGAAAAACATAGTCTCTGGGCCATATTGTTTTATAAAATCGGCGTCGGTTGCGCTCCTGCTAGTGTTTGCGCACTTGTGTGTGTGTGTCACACATTCTAAAAGTTCCAAGAATTCAAACAGTTGTGGGCGACACGCACATTCCATTGTGCTTGCTTCATCACAGCTCCTTTGTTTGAACAAAGCTTTTATATAACACGTGGCTGATCACACAGGTGGAAAATGAATTTACCCAAAATTAATAAATTAAAAGCCCCTCCGATTAGTCCCGTTACAATATCCCCCCCCCCAATGAGAGATCTTCTGTCGAAACAGAAGAAATTCATTGCTAAACCCCTAAGAGGACCGGTGAGGATATGGTGCCAACAACCCCCATTTGTTCTTATACATCATGGGTAAACTACCCCCTGGCTCGGCGACTATGGCCGCATCTGAACGAGATTACTGGACTTCTCTATCCGAGATCCCAACACCATAAAATTGAACAGACACACACCACAGTGCACCTGACCTTCTAACATACCACCCCAAACTCCCAATCCCTGGCCTTACTCCATGCCAGATCCTCAACCGATATGTTCCCCCTTACCATGCACGCTGGGCTGCCTTTAGCAGTTACTGGGCTCGTACACACACATATAATTACTCACTAAACAAAATTATCCTTGAAAATTCTCAAACATTTCTCTTTATATTCAAAATTCATTTACGTTAAACTCAAATGGTACTTCCTCAAAATCGCAATAAGAAAAATCTTTTACATTAATCCCTAATTCTCTTCACTACTACTAACAGTCCTAAAGAAAACAAATTGAATACCTTATTAAACATGAATTCACTTACTCTAACATTTGTTTACACATATTCTAAACAATATAATTCAATAAAACCCTCGCAATACACCTAAACAATAATACACTTCAAACTCAAAACATCAATTAAATGGCAGGCACAAAAAAATCAAAATTTGTTTTTTTTGTTTTTTCAAAAAAAAATTTGAATTTATTAAAATATACTTTTCTCAATAGTCAGAAAATTTAAAATTATTTAAATCAATTAAACAACAAAATTTGCATCACTTCATTGCCAAAACTGGTCTAGTTTATAACATCGACCATCAGCTGATCAAACTGGGTCAAGTCAACAACCTTGACCTACATAGGTTATACATAGGCTACATCATAAAATGCATTAAACATCTTTAGAATTTTTATCTTCAAACATAATATAATAAGACATTCAAAATTAACATGTTATTATTACAATTAACACTAAAATTGACATTTAAATTAATTGAAAATTACACATTTATTGCTCTAATTAGTTTCAACTTCTATCAAAATCTGTCACTTGCTGTAATTAATCTTATCATTTCAACTATGATTTACTTTCTTTAACATTCTCAATAAATTTGGGTGGCTTAATTATTCATAATAACTCGATTGTATCAACTTGGCATTTATATATACTCTTAATCCCCTCTGACTCTAATATCACTAACAGCTTTAACCAATATGACACCCCTCTATCAAAAACATTATCAAACATTCTCTCAACCCACTTACTACTCAACTCAATTCGCATCATTCTACCCTTATATAAAAAAAATACTCTCTACCCCTACTCTCTACTCAGGATGTGTGTTCCCCCCCCCAAAGCTCACTCCCTTATCTGGTCCCTGGACTTTCCCTAGGCAACCCTTTCTGGCGCTAAACGATCCCTTCCTGTCCCAACACCTTTCGTTGCGGACTCCTTATCACACCACCCCCCCTTACAAAATTCCCATCAACTAATTACTCTCCCAATACATCACTGTCAACTACAACATATCTCCCCTTATTTATTAACTCAATATATCAATCAATACTATACATATTTTCACCATAGCTACTGTGTTACTATCAGTACTTCTCAAATTCTACTTTACATTATTCATAACAATATTATTCTCTCTAGTACCCCTTTAAACTCAACTTGGACTGATTTACATGTCCTAACAAAACAATAATCACCCAAAATCTATCTTTTACATTACCTTTAAAATTCTCAACTATCTCAAATTACTTCCATCATTTAAATTAAAATTTTTTTAACGCATTAAACTCATTATATTCAACCATTAGTTATATTGGAAATTTGCAAAGTATTTATAAGTGACATTTTACACTTCTAACTCTAGCTATCAGCTGATGTTCTAGGTCAGTTGAATGACCTTTGTTCAAAAATGCTACACAAAATTATATAACGAAAAATACATAACACATATTTATAATTCTTACACTCTAACATAACAAGATTAATGACCTACTGAAACATGATAACCAGAACATAATAAACATCTACAGTATCCATTTTCTCAAATCAAACAATTATTTAATTACTTCAAGAGCAAGTTGCCATTGTTAAGTTACAAAATTTTAATTCGTTGCTCCCCTGAGCAACCTCCTGAACCACACACACTATTATTTTCTGAGGGTGGACTGTTGCGCCTATTTGCATCCACAAGGACGGCATTGGTGGAGGAATTTATCATCTCCGTGTCCTTGCTTCAGCGTTACATTTTTAAAATTATGTAGATATCATCATATCTTTGTTATATATTAATATGCCCTTAAAACGGGTCTACCACCTGGTTTACTGTTCCTACTTGAACAGAGTGGCAGCCACTGTTCCATAGTTCCGGGGATTCCCCTAAAGTCACCCCCCATTAATTTCTGATATACACCAATTTCAAGCCAGCTATGGTCAAGGTTCTTACTTTATGGCCATAGCTGACCGCTATCCAAAACCACGATTAGTGCTGGTAAGGCAGTAATCGCCCGAAAAGTCGGGGAAATCAACTCTAAATTCAGGCATGTTCTCTTCGTCATTAATATACACGGCACGGTAATCTATCAGCATATAATATAAAATTATATAAAAAGGTGTGCCGTGTATTTTCCGCCATTTTGGCCTCCGATGGAGGTAACACTCTCTGTTACCCCCAACACTTATTGCTACCTACCGTGGCACATGCCACCACGGCAATAGCCAACCTAATAACTAAACTAACCCTTCTTCACTTGCAGTTTCTACACTCCCTAAGTATAGCACTTCTATTAACACCACTCAACCCCCCAAAATTGCCTACATATCTTGTATGATAACAAGTTTTTATTTTATTTAACACATTTCTTCATGTCCCAACTCTCACTGATACTATGAACCTTACAATTATATTTGGTCACTTATTTACTAAAATTGACAAATTTAAAATTATAAACATTCCAAATTATATACTGATAACTATTTACATTGGAGGCTGTCTATTATTACTTCTATAACCGGTGGTAAGGCAGTAATCGTCCTGAAAAGCCGGGGATTCTGCTGTAAGGGAGACTTGGGGACAAAATAGATCCACTACGTGAATTCACATTCCCCCTTTTAAACCAAACCCCCTTCTGACTCTACCATTTATTCAAACCCGCTGTCTATTTTCCCCCCAACCCCCTTGCTAAAAAATTCGTCTTTTCAGACTACACTGTAGTTGCTGTCAATGGCTAATTTTAGTTTCGCCATTGACACTAAAATTTTAATTTGCATGCACTGCCTTTCATATATATATATATAGCCTCCATTATTTACAAACACTCGAAGGCAGTGCTGGTACGTGACAGGTACACCTGGCCACTGCACCTTGAGTGTATAAAAAAAATAATTTGTGTCACGTACCTTTCTGGGTCCCCCTCCCCGTTCAAATGTGGTATAAATTCAAATTTCTACCAATTTTGGTGGAGCCGGACCATCGTTGTTTCACCACCCGAAGGAAGATCCTCCAACCATGGCCCGCCTCCAATTTCCGAAAACCACGGCCAGGACTAGTAAGGTCGTGACCGCCCAAAAATGGGGAAGAGTCCCTTCTGAAACATAATACAACATCTTAATATGATATATAAAATTCAACCGTTTAGTGTGACCTATATAACTTCAAGTTCGTCGCATTTTGTGTACCCACTATCTCCTGCGTTGCTTGATTCTGTAACACATACGCATTTTGCATCTTTATTTCTGCAATTTCATATGGCCCTTCATATAACAGGAAAAACTTCTTTATTTCTTTATCTTGGGCACTTGACAAATCATGCCTCTTTACCAACACTAATTGACCTACCTCATATTTGGTCCACTTGCCTTTCGCATCATGTCTCTGCTTTCTCCGTTCGCCTTTTGTAAGCAAATTTTCATTCGCCAGTCTGATCTTCATATTTATGTCTATAATTTGATTTTCTGGTGGGTATTCAAAAAGTTGTTCCAATATTCTGGGTGGCCTTGTTCCTCTGATCAATTCATGCGGCGTAAACCCGGTGGATTCATGGGTGGTACAATTCAGCCACTCCTCTACTTTCTTGACGTAGGATGGCCATTCTGTGTGCTTGGCATGACAATACGCCCGAAATATCCTACCAATCTCTCTCATCACCCGTTCTGCCTGGTTCGACTGTGGATGGTAAACTGCCGTATGTTTGGGTATGATGCCTTCCCACCCAAGCGTCTGTCGCCACTTGCCGCTTATAAACTGTGGTCCGTGGTCGGATAAAATTATTTTTGGTTTTCCTACATTAATCATGTAATCTCTTACTATTTTTTCGCTGAGTACTTTGCTCGTCGCTCTCTTAATACTATACAATCTAACAAATTTCGAAAAAGTGTCTAAAACTACAAATACATACAACACACCACCTCTGCCTTTGGGCAATGGTCCATACAAATCAACTGCAACTAAATCGAATGGTCTCTCTACTTTTATATAATTCATCTCCCCTTCTACACTATAATTCACTACTTTTGATTTCTGACACAAATCACAAACTCTTAACACTCTTCTAACTCTCCTCTCCATATTTTTAAATATACATGATTCCTTTAAAACATAGCACACTTTCTTGCCCCAAAATGCCCATACCTTATATGGCTATCCCAAATAATTTCATCTACCAACCCTTCTGGTATAACTAGTCTCCAATCACGCTCACCTCCTTCTACTTTTTTAAACAGAATCCCTTGATATACTTGAAAACGTGTACTATATTCAGACCCATCTACATCCGCTTCTAAACTAACAATTATTCCTCACTTAACTAAAAATGAACTTTTTTCATGTGAAAAACTTACTATTTTATCGGACGCATTTCGGCTTAGTATCCGCCTTCTTCAGCTTTGGTAACAGTTATTTTACCCAATTTATTTTCAGATCTTTGCATATTCTTAATGTCCCTTAACTCTTCACCAAAAATTCTATCTTCTCTATTTAATCTAAAAATCTCTATCTCTTTAAGGTCCCTACCTGTTTTATTTTCTATAATATCTACCCTGGAAAGTGTGTCGGGTACTTTATTATCTGACCCCTTTACGTACTCCAGGAAAAGTTGTATTCTTGTAAAGCTAATACCCACCTGGTTAGACGACTGTGCGTTAATTTGCAAGAGTTCAGAAATGACAGCGCCTTGTGGTCGGTCCTGATCACTGTTTGGTTCCCCAAGATGTACGTACGGAACTTTCCTACCGCAAACACGATGCTCAGTAGCTCCTTCTCTGTGGTAGTATAGTTCCTCTCCGCAGCCAAAAGAGACCTGCTGGCGAAAGCTATCGTATTATGTTCCTTGTCACTGCCCTCCTGATACAATTCTGCGCCCAGGGCGACGTTACTGGCGTCAGTCTGTAAATAAAAGGTTTTCAAAAAATCAGGATGATTCATCATAATCATGTTAGAAAATTTTCGTTTTATCTCCTCGAATGCCTCACTTTCCTGTTCTCCCCATCTCCATTGCTTATTCTTTTGTAAAACTGCACTTAATTTGGATGTTGTGTGTGCGTAATTTTCTTGGAACTTTCTATAGAAATTGCACAGACCTAAAAAGCTTTGCAATTGTTTAATGTTTTTTGGTTCTGGGAATCGCATAATAACTTCTACCTTATCTAATAGAAGGGTTAGCTAATATTCCCTCTTGAGTAATAATAAAACCTAAGAAATGTATTTCTGTTTGTAAGAACTTTGATTTATCCCAATTAACTGTCAGACCCCCCTTCTGTAACTTGTCTAACACATATTCTATATGCTCTAAATGTTCAGGGAATGTTCTGGATGCTATCAGTATGTCATCTACGTACACTGTTAAAAAATCTAAATCTTTAGGTTGTAATATCACATCCAAACATTTAATAAAACTAGCAACACTGGTGTTTAACCCAAATGGTAGACATTTGAATTGATAGTTCTTACCATTGAAGAGAAAGGCAGTATATCTCCGACTCTCTGCTGCTAACGGCACCTGCCAGTATCCTGCGGTTAAGTCTAATGATGTCATGTACTTAACGCCGCTAAATTTCTGAAAAATTTCGTTAATTGGTTCCGGTGACTCCCGGTCAGGTATAATAATTTGATTTATTTTTCTAGCATCCAGGCATAGTCTTACCTTTCCATCCTTCTTAATCACTACCACTAATGGGTTTGAGTATGGCGATATCGATCTTTCAATGATGTCTCCCTTCATCATCCGGTCTAATTCCTCCTGCACAGCTCTTCTCTTTGAAAATGGTACTGGATAACTCCTCTGCATGTAGGGTGAGTGTTCCCGAACCTTCAGCTCACATATATAATCCTTAGCTCTCCCTGGCGATTCATCAAACACATCTCTGAAATGCTCCACAACTGTCCACAACTCCTCTCACTGAGTACTTCCTACAACTACACCTTCATTAAAAAATTTATTGGCTCTATTTACTCACACACTCTCATCACTCGTATGCATCTCTCCCTCCTCATTTTCTATAATCTCACTCTCTCGACGCATATTTATTTTAGTTTCTATATCTCCATCGCCTACCTGCTTTTGTATCATTTTTATTCCCGTAACTTTAACTTCATCTACTACTTTCTTGAATTTGACCCTGACTGGTTTACTCCTATTTTCAAATCTTACTATTTGTTTATTGAAATCTATTATTGCCCCATTTCTCTCCAAAAAATCATTTCCTAATATTACATCTAAACTCAGCCCCTTAACTACTAGAAATGTGTTTTCAAATTCAATTTCGTTTATCAGGATATTTAATTGTACTTGTCTAGTTATTCTTTTACTTCTTACCCCAGTTACCCCCACTACTGTGACTCCCGCAACTGGCAACGATGGTATATTTTTATTTATTTCTTTTAATTCTCCCATTACATTCTCAGAAATTACTGATATCTCACTACCTGTGTCAATCAATGTTTTATAACTCTTACCTTCTATGGTGACCATCACCTCCGTCAATCCGGTTTTGTGTTCCATCGCTTTGGTGTCCTTCTCTTCCAATAACTCCTTCGCCATATCCACTTTGATTATATTACTCTGATATTCGTCTGTCACTTGGACCCGGTTCTCCGTTGACAATGGCTGGGCCCGATTCTCCATTGTCCTTCCTAGTTTACCGTGGAGGGACCTGCTACGGCTTGGTTGTTTCCTCCTCTTCCTCGGTTGTAATTTCCACCTCCTCTCGGCGCTCCTCTACTGTATTCTGCTCCTCTCTGCTGCTGATTTGGCTGGTGATGCATTCTCTCACTACGTATACATTCCCTGTTCTTATGACACCTAAAACAGGTTCTATTTGAATAGTTATCAACATTACAGTCTATACATCGCCAATTCTCGCCCCTACTGTCAAAATTTCCCCCACGTGCTCCTCTATGAAAGTTTGGTGTTCCCCTATACTGATGGTAATTGTTATTGTTTAGTACCACTGGTGGATTTGGACGCCTCCCTACTTCACGTTCCCCAATATTTTGTAACACATCTAACATACTCTCCAGTTCATTTATATTTACTATTTCTCTCGTCATTAACGTAATCTGTACCTCTCTGGGCAGGTGTTTGCTAATATGTCTCACAAATGACCGGAACGGCAACGGCGGTTCTAGGTACTTGACCTCATTATATATTGTCATTACATACATGGTTAAATGGTTATTTATTCTCCCAAAACTCCCCGTTCCCGTTATTTTGCTACATAAAATTTCTTGGTCCTCTTCCGACCAATACTTGTTTCGGAACGCTAATTCAAATTTCTCATAACTACTCCACTCTGTATTATGTACTTCTGCCCATATTTCGGAATTACCCTTAAAACACTTCATAATTTTTAGTAACTTAATTTCCCAACTACTATTATTAAATCGGTTGAATTCCCTCACCCTATTCAAAAATTGCATCGGGTCTACTCTACGGTTGTCACAATTAAATTGTTCTAGTTCTATGTCATCTTTTGCTTCGCGAGTATACACTACTCGCTCCGCAACACTATTTATTTTTTGGCTCACGGCCACATGTGATTCATCTTTAATTTCAATTGTATTCTGTTCAGTTACTCTTAACTTATTATCATTTTTAATTTCATATTGAAGGTTATGTTTATTAATAACCCCCACACTCTCTTGTATTGATTGTTTACATGCACTTTCTACTTCCATTATTTTAATTTCTACATCATTATTATTTTTATTAATTTTAGTTACACATTTATTTTCTATTTCTATACACTGCTTCAATTTGAGTTTTAATTTGGTCTGCCATCTGCTCATTTACATTACTGATTTGACTTTCAATATTTGCTGTGATTTCACAAATTTTTTCATTGAACTTATCATCTACTGATTCTAATATCTGCTCTTTAATATTATCACAACGTGTATTGATTGCATTCACTTGCTCACTAAACTTGAAATTCTGTTGCTTAATTTCAGTTCTGATTTCATCAAATTTACAATTTATTTTATCGAATTTTTCATTAAAATCACTACTTTGTTTATCAAATTTAACATTGGAATCGCTTTTTTGTTCCTCGAATTTTGCATTTAAGTTGCTATTTATATTTTCAGACATTGTTTTTATTAAGTTAAACATATCGTCCATCGATAACTCTTTGACTCTTGTTGTCGTTGGAGTAGATTGTGCTGCTACATTATTGTCAGTGAAGCTGACTTCTTCATTACTTTCACTCGTTAACAGTGACTCTGTTTGGATACCTGAATCGCTTTTTGTTTTGACATCGCTTTTTGTTTTGACTTTCTGTCTGGCTGTCAGTGAAGCTGACTTCGTTATCAATACTCTCATTCGTATCCATTATTTATTCTTTTATAAGACTTGTTAATTTACTCTAATTAATTTACTTCCTCATAACACAATTTCAATCTTAAGTAGATAATGCGTAAATTACGTACTTCTACGTATTTTTTGCGTATCGCTACTCAACCCCAAATCACACTGGCATCTTATTTGTAAGTGTGGAATTTACTGAAATTTAATTCGTCCAAGTTCGAGCGCCATTGTTACGTTAATTACTCTTTTAATATAATTAACCTCATAAAAATATTTATAAACTACTTTTCAAACTTACCTCGTTTTGCCCTCTTAGCTCAGAATTCGTCACACGAACGTTGACATGCAAGTATGATTACAAGGTTGTATTAATAACAGACACAACTCGCATTTATAAAGAGAAACAAATTAAATTTTATTTTATTCTTTAAATTTTTTAAACTTCAAATTATTATTTATTCATTTCTTTGCCTCTGAACTCAAGCGGTTACTTCTTGCCAAAATTTAAAATACATAAAACTTTTAATAATATTTATGACATGATTGAATATATTACAATACTACCATTAGACATCTTACCTTAAATTGGCCGCCCAGCCTGCTCACACACACATTCATTCCATTACAAAAACCCCCTTTTTATTTATTTAAAACATTGTTAAATACATTATGCAATGCCCTTGCCGGCAACGTGGTGCTTCTCCGACCTCGTGGTTTCTCACTTATAAATTTAGTTCTAGTTCCGAAACAGTTTATAATTTACTTTTCTTCTGCCGGAAACTGTACGTACTTCTTCATTTTGAATAACTGAACTCACTTTTACTTGATATTGAAAATTTATTAATGAGCCCTGTTTGGCGGGCTGCCTGGCCAGGCGTCGGTGAGGTAACTGGGAAGAAGCGTTCACCAAGTCCCCACTGCTTACATTTTTAGTACAAGACGGAAAGCAATGCCTTGTGCGTTAAAGTCATTGTTACTGTTCATGGTACTACATACAATCCCCGTGTATTGGACGTCGACGAAATCTGGTGTCCACTAGTCGACGTCATTGGAAAGGCGTGTCCTACAATTGTGTTTCCGTCACCTCTGAAGCACGTGGCGAAAAACATAGTCTCTGGGCCATATTGTTTTATCAAATCGGCGTCGGTTGCGCTCCTGCTGGTGTTTGCGCGCTTGTGTGTGTGTGTCACACATTCTTAAAGTTCCAAGAATTCAAACAGTTGTGGGCAACATGCACATTCCATTGTACTTGCTTCATCACAGCTCCTTTGTTTGAACAAAGCTTTTATATAACACGTGGCTGATCACACAGGTGGAAAATGAATTTACCAAAAATTAATAAAATAAAAAGCCCCTCCAATTAGTCCCGTTACACTATTTGTACTATGTTGTACATCTGTTTCTGTATCGAAAAATTTCAGTGCGTGCCTTTGCTTACGTTGTGTGCCTTGTTCTTTTTTTATTTTTGAACTACTTTATTTGTTATTTTTGTGAAGTATTAACTGTTTAATTTTTAGATTACTTTTAATGTTTAGTGTATGCGTGTATAAATTCATTTGTGATTTTTGTTAGTATCTTTTCGTATGTTTTGTTGCTACTGCGTACGTGTAGTACTTTCAAGATTTTCTTGGCCTACACTTTTATAACTATTTGAATGTCTAATCGTGAATTCCTTTCTGAAAAAGAAATTTTAGATTATATTTAGCAATCAAATGATGATGTACGTCTCTAGTGATAGTTTTTCAGATGATGATTTTGGTAATGAGATTGAACCACGTGAGAGTGTAGGTGAAATAAGCTATTTGGCTTCTGAATTTTCATGAGTTGGTGGCCCTTTTCGTTCGATAGTTCATGAATTTGATGAAAGTTCATCTGCTTCTGCTTGTGATCTCCCCAAAGATGCCGATGAATTATTGTATTTTGAGGTTTTCCTCTCTAATGATATTCTTGACATAGTTGCCAGTGAGAAAATGAATACCATAAAATGTCTGTTGAAGCAAACCCTCCATCACAATATTCAAGGCTCCATAAATGGTTGGAAACTTCAGTAAAGGAACTTTATATATTTATTGCTGTCACGCTTACCATGGTACACAACAAACATCTCACAATTCAAGAACACTGGTCAACACATCGAGTTTTACATGCCCCAATTTTTGGAGAAATCATGGCCCAAGATCGATACCTTCTTCTCCTGAGGTCCTGCATTTCAGTAATAACAGTCTCCAAGCCCCTTCAGACCCACTATTCAAAAAATATATGAAACCATTCCAAAATCTGCATTGATGAGAGCCTAGTATTGTTCAAAGGCAGGCTGATTTTCAAACAGTACATAAAGATGAAACGAAACCGTTTTGGCATTAAATTGTTTGTGTTGTGTGATACAAAAACCGGCTTCATCCTTGATTTTATAACATACACTGGACAAAGTACAGAGTTAGCAGACACATACAATTTGGGCATATCAGGGGCAGTTGTTACATTATTATCTCCGGACTATCTAAACAAAGGGCACACAGTTTTCGTTGATAACTGGTACACAAGTCCAAAACTGTTTTCTACCCTACATGATAATGGTGCCAATGCATGTAGCACAGTCAGAAAAAACCGGAAGAACATGCCAACACTGACAGAAAAATTGAGAAGAAATGCATACTTCTGAAAACAAAATTATGGCAATAAAATGGTACGACAAGAGGGATGTGTACACTCTTATAACCATGCACACACTCAATTTCCAGCCAACTGGAAAATGAGATTATAGGACACGTAGGGAAGTTCTGAAACCAAGTGCAGTGTTGGAATATAATAAAAACATGGGAGGAGTAGATAAAGCTGACATGCTTCTTAGTTTAGTTGGCTCAGTGAGGAAACCTGTAAAATGGTACAAAAAACTATTTTTTCATATTCTGGACATGGCAATTTTAAATTCTTATTCCCTGTACCAAACTAATAGTGGGAAAATAGTTTCACTGGCAGATTTCCAGCTCAAATTGATTACTCAAATCCTACAAAAATATCACGTTGACAGAACCAATAATAAAAGACATGCAGCACTGAGCAGCGATTCACCACTTAGACTGACTGAAAGACATTCCCCCCCCCCCCACAGAGAAGAAAACAAATCCTACCAGGCACTGTCATGTTTGCAGTAATACGAAAAGAGGATTGAAAAAAAGAAAAAGAGTAGATATATGTGTGCTAAATGTAATGCTCTGTGTGTTGTGCCATGTTTTGAAGAATATCATTCTTTGAAAAATTATTAAAATTTACAATATATACAACATTTATAAACATAATATAATTACTTAATAATAATATATATATAAATTTTAAATTTGGAAGTATGAATTAGTGTATATGTTCTGAAATGTAAATACAGTGAAATGAAACGTTAAGTTTATTAGTTTGTGTTAATAAATTAGGAATTTAAGTGACAAAAGTGATAAATGATAGACATAGAATACTGTGGATTTATTGTGTATGAACAAAGATTGATTATTGGTAAGTACAAATGCTTAAAAATCAGTTAAATGTAGTTTAGTAAGTTTAGTTATGGAACACATGTGAACGCAAAATTTGGCCAGCACTGGGGTGCAGGGTAGATCACTTATGTAAGTAGCAGCGAAAGGGTTAAGAAGATACACTGACATACTATTATGCCTCTTATATGTAACACACAACAATAATAACACTATATATGCAACATGATTTTCTATGTTTCTGTAGTCTTAGGTGTTCCTAAAGCATTTTTTTGCGCTGATTCTAGATCTGCAATCCGTTTCTTTCTATCACGTACAGTTTTTTTGCAAATCAAATGAACTCTTCTTTTATTTACACATAAGTTTCACAAGGAGAAATTTTATTGTGGGGGAGGGATTAGTTGGTCACACTTGTTACATCCAGCTGGCTGTTTGGCGGGAAACAGTAGTTCATTGTTTACATGCTATAGTGCTGTGAGGTTATATTTGTGCTGTCATATATAGTTTGTGAACTTTCTGTAGAAATGAGTTCCCGGAAGTGTTTGAATAACCCAAACGTGTTCTGTTATATTTGTGGTAGCTACGTAATTGGTAAGCAAAGACAGGACATTAATAGTTTTGTGAGAAACGTGTATTACACGTACTTCGGCATAAGGCTTGGTGATGAAGACAAAGGCTGGGCACCACACAAGGTATGTCGTACATGTGTTGAGGGACTGAGACTGCGGAAAAATGGTGCAAAAAAATCAATGCCTTTTGCAATCCCAATGGTTTGGAGGGAGCCACAAAATCATAACGATTGCTATTTTTGTATGGTTAAAATTCAAGGTCATAACGCCAAAAGTAAGAAGGATATACAATATCCGAACATTCCTTCAGCCTTATGACCAGTTACGCATTGTAATTCCCTCCCTATCCCAGTTCCTCCCGTTCTTGAAGATGTGCCACTGGCGAGCAGCTCAGAAAATGAAAGCAATAATGCTGATGATTACAACCCGGAAGAAGATTCTGCACCAAAATTATTCAGTCAAAATGAACTTAATGATATTACTCATGACTTGAACCTGACAAAAGATGCCGCCCAATTGCTTGGGTCAAGATTGAATGCAAAAAATCTTCTACTACCCGGAGTTACGTTCTCTTGGTATAGGTCCAGAGAGAAGGAATTAATGAAATTCTTTAAAGAAGAAGACTCTCTGGTTTATTGTTGTGATATTGAGGGTTTATTGAATTTCTTTAACGTCACTTACAATCCAAGTGAGTGGAGGTTATTTATAGACTCGTCCAAAACTAGCCTCAAAGGTGTACTTTTACACAATAGAAATTTGTTTGGTTCAGTACCCATTGCACATTCAGTTCATCTCAAGGAGACGTATGTAAATCTCAAAGCTCTGCTAAAATACGTGAATTATGAAAAACATTCTTGGACAATTTGTGGGGATTTAAAAGTAGTAGGTATATGTTACTTGGTCAACAATCCGGCTACACAAAAATGCCTTGTTTCATTTGTGAATGGGATAGTCGAGCCAGAGACAAACATTGGAAGAAGACAGACTGGCCCAAAAGAAAAACCCTCCAACCCGGTTCACAGAACATAATAAATGTACCACTTGTTCAACGAAGCAAGATACTATTACCTCCTCTGCACATCAAACTTGGATTAATGAAACAGTTCACTAAAGCTCTTCCAAAAGATGGTGACTGTTTCTTGTTACTTGGTAACAAGATTTCCGAAAGTATCTTATGAGAAACTTAAAGAAGGGATCTTCGTGGGACCGCAGATAAGAAAGTTAATGAAAGACAATTTGTTTGAAAGTACAATGAATCCATTGGAAAAAAGGGCCTGGGTTTCGTTTAAAGAAGTTGTCAACTTTTTGGGCAACCACAAACCATGGTTAGTGGAGTACAAAACCATGGTTAAAAGAATGTTGCAGAGTTTCATGAAATTAGGATGTAACATGAGTATAAAGCTTCACTTCCTACACTCACATGTTGACTTTTTCCCTGCGAACCTCAGTGATGTCAGTGAAGAACAAGGCGAACGTTTCCACCAGGATATCAAGGACATGGAAAAGAGATACCAGGGAAGGTAGAATGCCAACATGATGGCCGACTACTGTTTTATGCTAAAAAGAGACGGCACTGGTGAAGGGAGACAATCACGGAAGAGAAGTTTCAACCCACGTCAGAAAGATCTTGAAGCAGTGAATTCAGTGAAGAAGAGGAATTAAATTGTCATATATGTGTTGTGTTTTCGTAATAATTATAACATTTTTAAGCGAGTGTATACCATTGTCTACTGCACCGCCATGTGTTGTGATTTTATGTAGGATTAAAACAAACAATTTTGAAATCACAATCAAATAATAATTTTTCCTGTTCACAAAATTCGATTTTTTAAAACTTCGAAATTGAATTGTGTAAAAACCTTACGTGATACAGAAAAACTAAAACCAGATTTGAAATCAGCATGAAAAATACTTTTAAAATCACCTTAGTCTTAAAACAACGTACCAAAAGTTTTAAAATGTTGCATAGTGTAATCTGTAACATCAAAACATAAGACATTAAAAAACAGTTGTAAAATTCTTGTAAATTTCTCGGGTGTCTGACAGGAATATAAACTTTGAATCATTATTAAAATTTTCACACTTATAGTGCTGTGTGTTTTTACTCATAATATGCGAAGAATGCTGGCCATTTTGCGAACTTTTCATTTTAATGTAACTCATAAACTAGAACAGATAGAAAAATATAACTTACCTTATTTTAAAGGTCATACTTTCTTCTTTATAGTGATTGTATCGTGAATATTGTACAGGAAAAGCTTAAGCTGTTTCTGAAATTTCAAATTTAGTTGTTTTTGAAAATTTTTAAAACGTGACCACGTTAAACTTACAATTTTATTAATCAATTACACTTTATTATACTTTATTAGTTTTAACACTTTATTCAATTTAATTAAAGAGATATGTATATGGTATGTAATAAATTCACACTTTAGTTTTTTTTGAATGAAATATTTTAAAACGAGGGTTTATACATAATGCTACCTTACACTCACAACACTGGTAACTTGTGTCTTTCCTCACAAACTTTCCCGTTTCTTTTTTCCCTCTATCTCCACATACTTTGCAGCATTTCTGTAGTCTCTTCTTACCAGGTGGTGGTGATATCTTCTCCAAGAAATGTTTTCCTGTGGCCAACCGAGAAAACTGATTTCCACTGTTTCCATTGGTACTTGCCATAGGTGGATCATCTTCAGTCGCAACAAGATCTTCACTCAAATTCTGCATACATTGTGTCACAGGAATCTTCAGACCTTTCACTTTATTATACAAAATACTTGAGTTTACAATGCGCTTAAGCAAAATGTGGAAAGCAAGTTTTCTCCACCATTTTACTCTCCGATGTTCAAATACACCATAAGACAATCTTTGGTCTGACAGATCTACACCAATTTTGTTGTTGTTGTTGTAATCTATTACACATGCTGGTATGGTTTTTTTCTTGTCTTCTTTTGATGACATATGTGACCATCTCAGCACAGTGTCTGGTACTGATCATATATACATTTCTTTTATCTTTCCAACAAATAGCCAGAGTATTGCCTCTTCATCTGTATATTTGTTCACCCCATTGAAGAGTTGGATTTTTCAATGCCAAAGGCATACCTTTTCTGTTTTTATTTATTGTTCCCACCAGTGCAGTATTTTCATTTTCCAGCTCACTTGCAAGAGTTGGACTGGTGTAGTATCTATCAGTGAACTAAGTGTGTCCTTTCCCACGCAAGTCTCCTAATAGATCTTTCACAATATTAGTGACAACATTACTCTGCCCACAAAAAATAGAAAAATTGGCCATATATAGCCAGAATCTGACTCTGAAAGCATGTATAATTTGATGCCATATTTATTAGGCTTCTGAGGCATGTATTGCTTGAAAAAAAATTCTACTCCTGTATTTACACATGCCCTCATTGATTGTAATGTCCTCAGCTGGTTGGTATGCCTGCTGAAAGCGCAAGCGGACTTTGTCAACTAAAGGGCGAATTTTATGGAAAGGATCATATCCAGGTTCCCCTTTCTTTTTTTCGCTACTATTATCGTTTATATGACAATTGTGAAGAATCAAAAGAAACCTGTTACGGCTCATCAAATTAGGACAGAAGTTACATGATATTACAGCCTTCTTGGACCAGTGATCTGAAATGTGTGGTTTCTGGCTAACACTCATATGAAAAATAATGCCAAAAATTTACGTAATTCAGAAATCGTCACACCCTTCCAATTTGCCATTCTAGACTTGGGAGATAACGAATTTGTACTTCTCATCTTTCTAATACATTGTCAGGCATACAGATTTGTTTGTTCCTTGATATGGTGCAAAAACTCATTGTCAATGAAGTAACAGAAAAAGTCTGTTATGGAACTATTTTCGTCTAATTCTGTAATATCGGTTATACCTGATTGTCCTGTGAATACATCAATAGTTGGTACCTGATCAGTTGCTGTCCAACCATTGGCTGAGTCACTTCTTCTGGCCCTGTCTCTGCCAGTACGACTATTTATTGGCCTTCCTCTCACTTGAACAGGAGCAAAATGTTGTTGCTCACTTTCATTTTCAGACTGCGATTCTTCATTTTCAGTATCTACAACACAAAAAACAAAATAGTATAAGTATTTATAAAAAATAACAAAATAAAATACGTTCACAAAAAAATTACGTTTATAAAAAATACATTCACAACAAATGCAAAGGTTATAAACTGTATGATTATAAATACTAACCTGAATACAAATCTTGAACATAATCTGGATCATCATCTGTATTATCAGGAAAACCACAATCACCAATATCACCATCACTTTCACTAAAATCGCGTTCCAATTCAGCAAGAATTTCGTCTACGGTCAAGCCGCGTCCCGACATTTTGAGCGCCAAACAACGACTGGGTTCAACTCAAACTGTTGACTATTATGTAGCCGCATATGAGATCTAGCGGTAAAAATGTGAACTGCTTGTGCATTACCAACTCTGTATGGTGCTGCTAAACCGTCATATGAATGACTAACCCGTATAAAAGCATTGAAAACACGACTCCGTCAATTGACGGACTTCGCATTTTACTGAAGTTTCGTTAGTCCGTCAATTGACGGAGTTAGCACTCAAAGTGTTAAATCTTAGCAAATAATCTGCAAAAATAGTATTATAGTTTTTGTTAATTCAAGTTGTACGTTTATTAATATTTTAATAAAATAATATTCACTTTAAGTAAACATAATTATTGTTTACAAGACAGCATCCATTCTAAATTGATTGGAAAAATTATTTTTAATAAAACTTAAAATTCCATATTACTTATTTTACTTCAACTATTTACATTTTCATATTGATTTTACTTCACTAACTCATACTTCAGTTCTTTGTGAGTTGTTTCTTTTGAACAAAATAATTGTCAATTTTTTACTTGTGTGTGTGTGTGTGTGTGTGTGTGCAGCTTATGGATATATGAGACAATGACAACGATGATGATGGTGATGATATTGTCGATGCCGATTTCCTGTTGCTAATAAAACCCCAAGAGTGGCCCCATGAGTAAGTCATTTGCGTCTTCCGGTGGCAGTGGAAAGAAAGTACATATCTTCTTATGGCATTGTCTGAATTGCAAAATGTGTTTTTTAGACTTCAAATTTGATTAAATAACCGTGTTTAATTATTGTCATTAATTCGTTCATGTCTGGACAGGAGTTCTCTAACCAAGCAAAATACATGCATACGCAGAGATCGTCCCCATTTGCAGCACAATACCTGTTTCTGCTGGTAGACCACACACACACACACTATATATATATATATAAAATCGACAGGTGATCACGTTTGACAGGCCAGAGTCTGTAATCTTTGCCTGTACATACACTACTTAAAATTATTTCTAACAACTTCTGTCTATGAATTATTTACAACAATACTGCCATTGTTAAATATGCAAACGTGTGTTGTTGCATATATTCCCTAGGTGTTATTGGATTTGAATGGTATTCGTATTTTATGTACATCTTCACATACGTGATTATTCACATAACAATACGTTTTAAAACGGCTTCTTATAAAAAAAGATTGAATCGAACATAGTAAACACTGCCATGGAGGGATACAAAATTCTGCCACCTTTCTTTGGACATATTGTTCTCCGTTGATGATATCCTGTGTCACATTTATGTGCTTTGTAGTCTTTTCATGGTGCTATTTCTCCTGTTTCTCTAATAACGTGCTGTTTATTCTGAGACTCTTACTGTGTTCGCCCTTGCTCTCTCTCTCTCTCTCTCTCTCTCTCTCTCTCTCTCTCTCTCCTTGTGGGAAATAATTTCTCTTCGTCTTCTCTCACTTTGTTGTTGATATCGTTTTGCTCTTCTCCATCCTTGCTCGCATTTCTCTCTTCATTGCGATTCCTTCTCTTTCTGCACAAAGTTTTCTCTTACACTCTCCTCTCTTCTTTCTTGCAGTTCCTTTTGGTTGCCATCACATATCACCTCTAGAGAATTGCTTTTATTTTTGTAATCTGTGAACAAATTTAGTAATTCTTCAATGGTTTTAATTCCTTGTGTGTATATTTACATATATATTCCTAATCTTATATTTCAATTCAAGTGGTATGCTAATTTTACTAACTTGTGTTCAGTGAATTTTGATTTGTGTACTCCTTTCAACTGGGTGAGTGATGTTCTCTTCAAGGGTAAGTTTTCCATGTGTTTAAGATCTACCACAATTGGTATCTTACCTGTCTTTGTGTATCAATATTCCAATAGCAGCAGTATTCAAACAAGTCTTATGTTGTTCACAAATAGTTTACTTGCTCAAACAATGATGTGGCAGCAGAATCTTGAAAATGTTTCTTTACTAATCAAGCTTCTCTGTCAATTATATTATTACCTATTGATTCCATTTCTCATTCACTATTCAGATGGAATTCAGTTTGATTGTTCTCCAATCCGTGAATATTAAATTAGTCCTCTCTTCCGTACGTGTAGGATACACAATCATCTGAACCAGTCTTCTCTTTACTCACATTCTAAGATTTTCTACTTCAATGTGTAAATCATTGTAGAACATATTTATTTGACTTGGATAGTCCTTTGTTGTTTTGGTAGACGGTGGCAGTTTCCAATGAGTAGGTCAGACTTCTAACACTTGTGTCTTCCTTATGTTTTCAAATTTCTTTTACTGACTTAAATCACACACACAGAGCTTAAAATCAACATGTGTTCACTTGACAAGCTACAGCTTGTAAGCTTTCCCTGCACATACACATAGCACTACTGAAACTATTTTCAACAACTGCTCTATATTTAATTATTTACAAAAATTCTAGTGTGGTTAAATATGCATGTGTGTGTGTGTGTGTGTGTGTGTGTGCCATTCACCATTCAATTATATACACATTTGCGTACAAAAATCTACTATTCTTCCTATGAAGAGTAATGCAATACTGTAATCAGACATAGGGTAAGGTTAATTTTTGCAATCTGAAAGCTACCTCACAGATATAACATGATTTATAACTATATTTTGTGCTGCTTCAGAGTTCCAATTATGAATTATTACAGTTGTGTATTCATTTGTTACAGTGTTACTTATTTACACCCATGAATAATATCTGTGAAGAAGAGGATTCTACCCTGGATTGTGAACTATATAGGGGAAAGTCAATTCAGAATACTCTGGGAGACCATCTGTCACCACACATGTTAATGCATTCTGGCATTAAGAATTACCAGTGTGATGTTTGTTCAAAATCATTTACTGGTTCTAGCACGTTGTCAAGACACAAGCTAATACATTTTGGCATTAAGAAGTACCAGTGCGATGTTTGTTCAAAATCATTTACTCAGGCAGGCGGATTGTCAAAACACAAGCTAATACATTCTGGCATTAAGAAGTACCAGTGCGATGTTTGTTCAAAGTCATTTACTGATTCTAGTACCTTGTCAAAACACAAGTTAATACATTCTGGCATTAAGAAGTACCAGTGCAATGTTTGTTCAAAATCATTTACTTGGTTAGACAATTTGTCAATACACAAGTTAATACATTCTGGCATTAAGAAGTACGAGTGCGAAGTTTGTTCAAAATCATTTACTCAGTCAGGCGATTTGTCAAGACACAAGTTAATACATTCTGGCATTAAGAAGTACCAGTGCGATGTTTGTTCAAAATCATTTACTCGGTCAGGCGATTTGTCAAAACACAAGTTAATACATTCTGGCATTAAGAAGTACCAGTGCGATGTTTGTTCAAAATCATTTACTCGGTCAGGCGATTTGTCAAAACACAAGTTAATACATACTGGCATTAAGAAGTACCAGTGCGATGTTTGTTCAAAATCGTTTACCGATTCTAGCGCCTTGTCAAAACACAAGTTAATACATTCTGGCATTAAGAAGTACCAGTGTGATGTTTGTTCAAAATCATTTAGTCAGTCAGGCAGTTTGTCAAAACACAAGTTAATACATACTGGCAATAAGAAGTACCAATGTGATGTTTGTTCAGGCTCATTTACTCAGTCAGGCAGATTGTCAACACACAAGTTAATACATACTGACTAAGACATACCAATGTGATGTTTGTTCAAAATTATTTACTACGACAGGCAGATTGTCAACACACAAGTTAATACAGTCTGGCATTAAGAAGTACCAGTGTGATGTTTGTTCAAAATCATTTACTCAGTCAGGCAATTTCTCAACACAAATTAATACATTCTGGCATTAAGAAGTACCAGTGTGATGCTTGTTCAAAATCATTTACTCAGGCAATTTGTCAATACACAAGTTAATACATTCTGGCATTAAGAAGTACCAGTGCGAAGTTTGTTCAAAGTTATTTACTCAGTCAGGCGATTTGTCAAGACACAAGGTAATACATACTGGCATACATTATGGCATTAAGAAGTACTAGCGTGATGTTTGTTCAGAATCATTTACTACATCAGACAGTTTCTAAAAACACAAGATAATTCATTCAGGCATTAAGAAGTATTAGTGAGTTGTTTCTACAAAAGTATTTAATTTGGCATAGCATGTTGTGTTACAAATAACATGCTGACATAAAACAACAGTGATGTTTGTAACAAAATTTTCTGTTTGTACATTTTGAATGTAAATTAGTCCATTATACTATTACAAACCATTTCTGTGTGTATGTAAGTATAGTTTCTATTGCCCAAGAAGTTTTAGCGATGTAATAAAACAGCAATATAATATTTTGAAACAGAAAAACTTTAACAATCATAATTATACAAATAAATTAATATATTCTGTAATATTGCCGCTGCAAATATGTGATATGTCTGTAATATTTGGCACTACAAAACAGTAGTGAAATTTGTAACAATATTTTACCTTACAGATTAAAATCATTAAATTATACATTGTAATGTAGTGTGACATTAGTGATACACATTTATCCTCTAATTAAATTTATCACTGCATGAGTTACAGTGATATATTGTAATACAAAATAATGCTATTTCTACTTCTATGTAAATATCTTTTTTGGGTGTCTATCTATTTTGAGCACCAGTTTGTAATGATATATATATCTGGTTTCTCTAATATAGATTTGTAGATACTTGTTATGCCTCACTTTTGAGTGCCAAATATGTAATGGTAAAATTATTGAATACTGGTTTATGAATTGATTGAGGTTCACTGTTGTGGACGCTGTTTATGTAATGTAAATTGATTAGATATTCTGTTCTTATTAATTCTTTTATGCCCCAGAGTTGGTGCACCAAATATGTAATGATACTTGTTTTTGTGTATATATATTTTTTCCTTAACGCCTCACGTTTGCACCAAAATATGTAGTGGTAAAAATTCTATAATCGTAAATTGTAATATGCTTAAATTTCTACTTGTACTTGTAGGTATATAACTATATTGTTCTAATTTTTTGTTATTTTTTTATGAATTAAAATGTCTTGTTTAATTAAAATTCTTTAATTTTGATTAATTACTTCCTTTATTTTATTTTAATTCACTCACCTATTTAAATAATTCAAATCGCACGTGGTACACAAGAAATAGGTACTATCAACTTATTCTTTAATGTTTATGAAAACGCTAATATTCATAAACTGACCAAAATGTTAAGTATTAAAAATAATTAAGAGGGCTTTGCTGGGTACATGGGAGGGAACGAGACCTAGAGGCAGACCGAGAAAGAGGTGGGAAGATGGCGTTGCAGAGGACGCAAGGGACATGGTGATAAGAAACTGGAGGAGGGTTGCAGTGGATAGAGTGGATTGCAGGCAGAGATTGGTGGAGGCCAGGGCCTGACTTGGGCTGTAGCGCCATAGCAGGAGGAGGATTAAAAATAATTATTCATACACAATTAATCCCTACAATATTCTTTCATTTTCTTTTTAAATTCTGTTCTTTTCTTCTTAAATTAAAATGAATAACATTTTTTTAAATTTAATTGCCCAGGCTTGTTAAATTTATAGCTCAGCAGTTGGTACGATGATCTTAAAACTCAGACCTAGTTTAACCCATTCATTGACTATTTTTTTTAAGGAATTAATATTCAAAAAATGTTAATTTTTTTATTGCAGATTTATTACCTACAAATATGTTAAACAATGGTACATAGCAGTAAATAAAAACACATGTAGAAAGCATTTAAATTTGCCCGACATCTGTTGGATATTCATAAAACTACTACAAAGCGATTCTTACATTGAAACAAATGGGTAAGTGATTGCCGTCAAAGTCAGTGAACTGAACAAGTGGCGCAAGCTACACTCGTTAAAGTCTCCACGGCACTGATAAAATGGAGCGACCTACACTCGTCAAAGTCAGCGAATGGGTTAATGGTTGTTATGTAAATATAACCTTATGTTTTAATTTAATTCATTATTAAATTGTCCCAGTTCGGGCAAAACATTGTTGTTTTATTATATTTATAATAAATATTAATTGACTTTATTTACAACTCTACACTTTTACTATGGTAGCTGCCATTTTGTCTGCTACCAACTCAAATCTTTTACTTACCATATCCAGGGTTCGAAATTAGACGTGTTGGAAACGAGATGGTTGCTTGGAATAACTAATGATTCAAATTCAAATATTCAAACCAATCTTACTTTATTAAATCCTAAAATACAATTAAATGTATGTTTTCGCTCATAATGAACAAAACTTTATACATTCCTTCCAACCCCATCATTACATACAAAATCTTCCTTCTCCCTTTCTTACATTTTAGTTTCAGTAATATTCAAAAAATGTTAGTTTCAAAATAAAATAGCTACAAACTTAATTTTATATACGGAAACCACCGCTTGCATTCACACACACACACATATACACCCCATGACTTAAGGAGATCTCCATTTTTATTAAAATATTAAAATTGGAATTTTTATAAGCCCTAGTTGCAAAATTTTGGTTTTTTACTCTTGTAGGTTACTTAGCTGAATCATGGTATTTCCATAGTCCAGCCTCCTTGTGTATTTGCCTTCATTTCACACACACATTCCTATTACTGATAATTTGTTTTTACATATCACCGGAACTGTCACCTCATGATTGTTAACACTACACATTTGAATAAATCACATTTTATACTTTCGATTGTTGGGCGCACCCATAATTTTGTTCACTGATTCTTTGCACTGATTTACCTTACATTGTTATGTACAGGTGAGATGAAAAACTACGCCCAGCCTGTGGACGCGCGGACTGCTTGCGTTGGATGTTCATAGCCGACTGCTTTTGTGTTCTCCGTGCACACGGCGCTGAGGAATGCATTCAAACGTGACCAAACGCCTGAGAACGTTGGCCGATGTGTGTGCGCATGTGTTTGAATACGCTCCCTTGCTGACAATTTTACATTCCAATGCCGAGCCGTACCTCCCAGCGACAGTCTCGACGCTATAATCCCTTCACCATATATTCTTTGATGGAATAAAATTGAAAAGAATAAAATGCAAAATCTCATGGGTTTGTACCGTTACAATACCCCCTCAATGAGAGGTTTTATACTGAAGCATAAAAACTCATTGACACACTCATACTTCCTAAAGGGATCAGTCGGGATATGTCGCCACAACCCCCTTTACCGTTTATATAAAACAATATTTAACTTACCCTTGGTCCAGTGATCGTGACAGCACCTCCATTACCTTACTGGACTTCTCTTTCAAGATCCCAACACCGCAAGGCCAGTCAAGCACTTGACGCGCTGGCCAGCTCAGGACCGCCGCCACAACATCACCAGACACTGAAGCATCAAATCAAAATATCAAATAGTGGTCTTGTATAATACATATCCCTAACTGATCTGTCTCCCCATAGCTGTGCGCTGGTTTGCATTAAGAAGCACTGGTTTTTCTTAACTCTTAACACATGTATATATTTAACATATATGAAACATTCACATTTTTTACTATCAACCTTCTGTAGGCCCCTCTCTTGTTAACTCTTCTTCCAAATTCAAGATATTTCCCTGATTCCAATCAAAATTTACATAACTACCTCCCATTACATCATTACAAATATCTCTCATTACCCAAATTACTTCTAAAAATATTTAAATTCATTATTAAAATTCTCTTAAACACGTTATCAAAATTTAATCAAATACAATTCATCTATATCTCCCTTCTTCTACAATTCTTAACCATTTTCCCTTTTGTATCTAAAACAATTCAAAATCATTTAACATTTTATGAAATATTATTAACAAATTCTATTTATCCGGCGCTGTTAATAACAATCATCCCCTTTTCTCCTCCACACACACTATTGCCCCTCTGGACTGTTGCGTCCAGTTGCCTCCACAAGGACAGGCGGAAGGAGTTAGCAGTTTTTTCTTTTCTCTCACTCCCATCCTTGCTTCAGCGTTACAAGAAACTTCAGGGTAAGTACCCCTACTCATTATCTTAACATATGCCCCTAAGGTCTACCACCCTTATTTGGGTGAAAATAGCCTGTGTTCAAAATAATCTTAGATTCCCTTATTAAACCCCATTAAATTTCTATGTTGAACAAATTTCAAATGCAACCAACTATGGTCAGTTTTACAGTAATGCTGCCCACAGCTGATTGTCATCCAAAACCACGATCTGGGTTGGTAAGGCCGAGACCGCCCGAAAGTGGGGAATCTATTTAAAAAGCCCATTATACATGTTTAAGATTCCTACACTAACATAATACATACAATACACTCATAATTAACATTGCGATTATTACATTAAAATAAACAATTCACATTTAGTTTTGATCAAAATGTACACACTTTGCAGCTTTATTTTATATTTAAATTCTATTAAATCTTACATTTTTTATTTATTATTCCATTTAGCTATGAATTTCTCTATTTAACATTTTCATTATCAATTAGTTTGGGTGATTCTCAGTCCTTCATATTGATTTGATTTATTGAATGGTCATTTATATACATAATCTTACTCACCTTCTTCCTTCTAACCACCATTTACAGATTTGCATAGGGTGACACTAATCTCTCACTCTCAATAATAACCCCCTGCAATACTAATTCCACTTAAATCATTTCCTCTTTAAATAAAATATCTAATACCCTCTTTGTAACTAGGATGTGTGTTCCCTAACCTGGCAATTCCATTCATATCCTCTTGCCCTTCCCAGTAATCTTGGCAAGCACTCTTCGACCCTTCACAATTACCTGCCCAACGACGCACGTTGATCACTCCCTACACCGGACCCTCACTATAAAATATCCCCATCACCTATTTACTCTTCATTTACATTACTCACTTTCTCTACATATATGCATTCCCACTACTGTGTCCCTACTACTACCCTGTTTCTGTATTACTTACTTTTATTCAAAAATTCTTATTTTATCTAACACCCATTAGAATTAACTTTGACTCAAATGCCTTATTGAAATCATTATCATCACCCAAAGCCTAACTTTTACAACATATTACATTGATATGCTCATTGAAAGTTACACTAGCAAACTCATGACTACCTCAATTTTAATTTTAACCTTTGAACTCATTTAACATTTATTATTCAAACATTAAACATTTTATTTTATTTAAATTGCATTATAAAATTCATACATTACATCACTCATATACTCGAATACTACATGATTACTGTTATTAATTCCAAATATAAACATTCATTACCACAAATATCACGTACAACCATATGTACCTTCTGAAACATAACAATCATATGACTCCACAACTAAACACCTTTTACATTTATTCATTTACTATTTATTCTCACATTCAAATCTCAGCAACATTATTTAAGTTCATTATCAAAATTTATCTAGACAACATTTATTTAATAATTAATTAATTCATCTCAAATTCTTTAATTCAATCAGTTATTTAAAACAAATTATTTAATTTACCTTATTCGAAAACAATTACAATTCATTTATTACAAACTCATTATTTATTTAGTCTGCCAAAATATCATTATTATCAAATCAATTTCTACTGCATACACACATTGTTTACATAAAATACCTTTTACAACACAAACAGTTAATTTCACTATAAATTTGTTTACAATTTCTTGTCATTATATTTCTGTTTACCACACCTCGTTTCATAATCTAGCCAGGTCATCACCATGAACTAAAATATTTAAAATGTCCATTCACTGATTTTTTATGTAACCCCCATCATCATATAATAATCTGATCTTATGACTACACCATTCATTTACAATTAAATACATATTGCTATTATAATTATAATAGTCATCATTATTACTTTTTTCCATTGTATCAATACTATTGATAATACAAATATTATTGCATACTATCAATTCAAAATTCCTGTCGACATCGGGTCTGGTAATTTCTCCTTTAGTATTTTCTATTAAAGTAAGGTAAGTTACATTATCATCAACTACTGCTGCTACATCAGTTTCAATACAAGGTAAGTACTCACTATAATTATCAACTCTCTATTCACTCTCTCTTAATTCTGTACAACTCCTCCCAACCTCAAACAACTCTATCTTCCTATCACCATATCTCTCTCTCTCTCTCTCTTTCTCTCTCTCTCTCTCTCTCTCTCTCTCTCTCTCTCTCTCTCTCTCTCTCTCTCATAATAACACCAAGTCACACTCTCTCTCTCAATATATGCAGGGGGCACTAAATCATAAAAACACCTCCTGGTCTTTCCAGGAACACCGCCAAAATTCAAAGGACAATTATTTGTAGATCTTTCATCTACCAAATATACTCGTGAAGATCCTTCTTCACCCCCAACAACACGGGAAAAAATTACCTCCTGCAACCCCTCTATACTCTCTCTCCACTTTCTCTCTGACTCATCAACACACACTAACATTCCATTATTACCTTCTACTCCCCCTAAAATTTCATCACCACTATTTTTTATTATATCATCGTAATTCTCACCCCTACTTACCGTATTATATGTTAACTGCTCGTCTTTATTTTCGTTTAATGTATCGGACTTTTCACCCTTTTCTACCTCCACTATACTTTCATAATTATCGTCACTATTCAATATTTTATTCTCTAACTCTACCACTTCCACTATTTTACCATTATTATTATTTGTCATATCTCTAACACTGTTACCTAACTTTTTATTCATGGTCTGATCTAATTTCCTGTCTAAATTTTTATTCATTTCGTTAATTTTCTTCTCGCAATGGCTACTTATTGATTCTATTATCTCCTCTCATATTATCACAATGGTATTAATTTCATTCATTTGTTTATTAAAATTAACATTTTGTTGTTTAATTTCATCTTTTACTTCATCAAATTTGTCATTGAAATTAACATCTTGAGCTTTCATAAAATTGAACAAATCGTCTAACGACACTTTACTGACTGTAGGTTTCGACTTAGCGTTTACTCCACTCATAATCATTGATTCGGTCTCACTTAAGTTGCTCTCAGTGAAGCTGATATTCTCGTCATTATTTTTATTAGTATCCATTTTTATATTAGGCCCTACTTATTTTTTACTCATTTATAATACATCTATTTCAGTAACATTGTAACATAACCATATCTGACACTCTCGTCATCTAAGTTTATTCCTACGTACATACCCATTTATTTATCCCAAACAACCATATTGTTCCTCCATCAGGTCCACATTTGCATAATTTTATTTATGCAAATGGTCCAGCTGCTTTGGGCGCCATTTGTTATGTTTTATTATAATTCGTTATTAAATTGTCCCAGTTCGGGCGAAACATTGTTATGTTTTATTATATTTCTAATAAATATTAATTGACTTTGTTTACAACTCTACACTTTTACTCTGGTAGCCACCATTTTGTCTGCTACCAACTCAAATCTTTTACTTACCGTATCCAGGGTTCGAAATTAGACGTGTTGAAAACGAGATGGTTGCTTGAAATAACTAATAATTCAAATTCAAATATTCAAACCAATCTTACTTTATTAAATTCTAAAATACAATTAAATTTATCTTCTCGGTCAAAATGAACAAAATTTTTGTAACAGACCTAAAAATCTTCTGTTGTTTACAAAATAAAAAATAATTGGTTTACCAAAATAAAATTAATTTTGGTTGTTTTGAAAAAATATTTGTTTTAATGATTTTTTGTTGTTTGTAATTATATTTTGTAATTGTTTTGTGTAAAAATTTAAATTTTATCTCTGTTTTTGAGTACTGTATCAACTTGAAGTTTTATTAATTAACTTCCGCATTAATTGGTTTATCTCTCGCACTAATCGATCGACGGTTCTTCTTCTTAATGGTGTATTCTCCTTCCACTTGGTATAGGCCGCCTTTCGGATAGTCCGTGATCTCAGATCTATTTTATTTTTATTTTATTTATTAATTTATAAATAAATTTAAACCAAATTGCAGAAAATTTAGATTTATTGATAATTGTTTATTATAGATCGAGTATTAATTGATCATTCACAGTAGTATCGACTCTTTCTCAGGGCGGTCAATTAATTTTTACATCTGTATTTTATAATTATTTGGTTCTTTGAACGGTTATTTTATATAGTCAGAGAAGGGTAAGGTCAGGAAAGTATAACACAAATAAAAAGCTTAAGAATTAAAATTGACAAAGTTATTAGTAATATATAATGTTTATTAAATAAAAATTTAATACCATCGAAGTCTGGATGGCGATGTTGGTAATGCTCACTTTGGATTATGGGAAGTCAAAGATGGCGGCTCCTGGACTGCATATGTTAACCGTATTCAGCTCGATGAAAAATTCTTCCAATAAATTGTGCCTTTTCTATGTTTCCTCATCTCCGCAGTTGGGATTATTCTTTCTGATGTTAGTAGAATGGTTCAGGTTCAGTGTCTTGTGATTCACTTCGATTACATATTTGTGATAATGTTTAATTTATTTTTTTCAATAAGGTCAAACTTTGCACTTTTCGTCTCGTTATGAAGAATTAGTTATTGTGTAGGTTTAAGTTATTATTCACTCATTTACAGTTCCGTATTACGTTATTTTAATTGTGGTGTTAAATGTTCTCACTGAGTTTAGTTTTAAGTTCAAAATTTTTGTCATTTACTATTTTTCACTGCAGGCTAGGCTTACCGACCGATCGCCATATTTGTCTGCTATATAGGTTAATATAGGCTACAATCTCGTTCAAGTGTCCTCAACAAGGTCCAATAATTAACTGTTCTCATTTCCTTCGTCTCCTGAATGTCTTAACCAATTTAATATTAGTAATACATTGTTTTAAAATCCGTTTGCCTTCCGCTACATTCGGAAAATTTACATTATATCACTGAATATGCTTTTGCTATTATTTGATTTTATGAAATACTAAATACATAATCTCTTTTTTTAGTTCATTCTGTTTGATTTGATACCAAATAAGATAGTTTTACAAAGTTTCTTTTTATCTAAAATGCTATATTTCTTTCATTTTGAAAAAGTTTGCTTCAGTTTTCACTTTCTGTCCTTTCCCAAATGTTTGCCATTTTACATGTTATATTTATGATTGTACTAAATCTCAGATTGATATAAGATGTTTAGCTTTCCTTACTTTCTTGTAATTTTATTAATTGGTTATCCTTTTAAATATTATTCAACAATTTATGACTCCCCACTCTGAATTTTCAGATATTACATTTGCAATTTTAACAGTAATTCTTCCTATCTTTTTACAATATCTTTTTAAAGTATAATTTACATTACATTATTCTGTGACTGATTTACCTTACATAAATTTCATCAGTTTAACTGGTTTACTGGACTTGATTCATCAGTTATGATGTAGTTGAAATTTACCATTTGGCCTAGATTTTGTCTGGTTTTACGTACAAAGTTTTTTAATAATACAGCTTGTTTATACCCTTTCTGACCTTCTATTCTAATACAATGTTGATTAACAATTCCTTACTTTACTACAAGAACATGTGGTAGTGAATTTAAACTATTAATTCATAACAATTATTTGACATTCAAAAGTGGTATTTAATCTCAGACCATTTAGTCTTGATTAATCCTAGTAACTTATAATAAACATTTTATAATAAAAGAATGGTATCCACACTCAGACATTGCATTCTTGACTAACACTATTAAACATAATAAACATTTTATAATATTCGAACATTACTCTCTATTTCAACTTTAGGTATATAGGTCATTGGTTTAACTAGAAACATAACACATTGGTTTCTTTATTTTTAAACCTTTCTTAAAATTACTGGTGTGCAGTCTTATCTGTTTTTTATTTTATTTTAGGGATGTATCCCTTGTCACTTTACTTATTCACCACCTGCTGTCTATTTATCTTACTCATTTCATTAAATGTTATTAGATAAAGAGTGGCACTTTTTAGAAACATTAGTCTTTGCCCTTCATAATACTATTTTATTAAATAGTATTCATGAAGTTAAAATTAAAACTTTAAAGTTGTTTAAAGGTACGCCTTTTAAGTTTAAGCATTCAGTGCACCTTCTTGAAGTTTATTTACTACACTAGAATAACTTGCACTTGTCCCCTGTTAATTCTTGATACTATCACTAATCAGTTTTATAGTTTCATATTATCAAGATATTTATTTATGAGGGACTGTTAAGATTTGTTTTTATTCATTATACAATAACTTTCCTGGGTGCACTTTTACTTATCACTCTAACCATTTTTGTTTACATTTGTTTTACATTATTTCTGTTTTTGGGTGTTATACTTTCATTTTGTGACGTTTAATTTCCCTTGGGGTTTTGGTTTTCTCCTTACTGGGTCTCGTTTGGGTATTTGTTGTAGTCTTCTCCTCCTACTATCTTGTATCTTCCAACTCATTTCTGTTTATTAGGTATAAACAGAAATGAGTTGTTTTTGTTCTGGATATTTTCTTTATTCATTCTTGATTTCTTCATTACCATATATTTATTATGTACGTTGGTTCGTTCTGGGTATCTTCCTTACTTACTCTTGATTTCTTCATTACCATATATTTATTATGCACGTTGGTTTGTTCTGGGTATCTTCCTTACTTACTCCTACCCTACCTGGGTATTTTCCTTAATTTATTTTAGTTTTTTGGGGTTTATTTTTCTTTACACTTTTGTTGCATAGTGGTTTTTTCTGTATTTTTACTTTTTCAAGTTATGATAGTATTTTCTTTGGGATTCTTATTCGTTTTCATTTGGATTTTACTTTGATAGTTATTTTATTTATGATCATAGTTTATTCGTTCTTAAGTGGATAATCTGTCATGCTACACTTTATACATTCCTTCTAACCCCATCATTACATACAAAATCTTCCTTCTCCCTCCCTTACATTTTAGTTTCAGTATATTCAAAAAATATTAGTTTCAAAATAAAATAGCTAGCTACAAACTTAATTTTATATACGGAAACCAGCGCTTGCATTCACACACACACATATACACCCCATGACTTTAGGAGATCTCCATTTTTATTAAAATAGTAAAATTGGAATTTTATAAGCCCTAGTTGCAAAATTTTGGTTTTTTACTCTTGTAGGTTACTTAGCTGAATCGTGGTATTTCCATAGTCCAGCCTCCTCGCGTATTTGCCTTCATTTCACACACGCATTCCCTCAAAGTCAGGTTTTCCTTGAGCTCATAGTACTTTATTGCCATGTCAGTTGCTGAAATATTATTTTGCTAAATCACAGGGATGGTGGTGCTGAACATTTCTGGGAACCATGCAGAAAACAGCCACACCTCATTCACAGGATTTTAAAAGAAATATTTTGGTCTTAACGATTCCTATGATTTTAACCCATCAAAATTTAGAAGTATTCTGTTGAAAGTTGAATGAGAAATGGAAAATTTTTGTTGTTCTATTCCATCTCAAAAAAATCACAGAAATTTTAGAGTTTGTAACCCTCACAGGATAAATATGAAATAATCAGTCATGTCATTTGATCAGTTAATGACAGTAATTTCCACATCCTGCTTGCTGAACACAATTGTGCACCGTATATGGTGCACATCCTTTGTCTGATATTCTTTTCCCAAACATCTGTTCAAGTTTTGTATGAACATTTGTTTTCCCCTTTGTTTGTTCCCCTCCAAAGTATGCATTCATGTTTCTGAACAGTAACAAAGTTATTCATCTTCTACCCCATACTTCTTCAACGCTTTTGACGTATAATCTGACAGAATTTCTGCAGTTTCTCTACTGACTTTGTGAAACTCTAAAATTCTTACTTTAACAGCTTATGTCATAATGAAAATTCTACACATACCTGGCACCAACTTGATCTTGTTACTGGTAGAGAAATCATTTGTGACAGTTTAAAAATTCGCTTTGTTGAGTACAGATCTGACATCAACAAAAATTTAGGAGCAAGAACATTAACTGCTATGGCTTCAGATTTAGTCCTAGGACTGCTAAACTTAGGGTAATACAACTTGGTGATAAGCTTACACTGACAGTCAGCAGATCTGAAACTGGTTCCGCCCAGACTTATATTGCTCGTCCGTAATGCTATGGGTATCCATGCTCCGTCTAATACTCCTGGCTTGGTCATTATCAAGGGCTTGCTGTTAATTTTTAAACGCCGCCCAATGTTATCTGGAAATTCCATCCACACCCGTAGCGAGGGAGATGCTGTGGTAGGTACAGTAGTTGAAGTGGATGGTTGATCGGTTGTGCTGTTGTCGAATATCTGAATATGCCTCTGTTCCGATTGCCCCATTGACGATTCCATCTTCGACATCGACATTTACAGTAATCATATACGGATTCCCTATAGCCAACTCAATCTTGTACGGCAGGCTGCCGCTCTCTGCGAGACTCATCTTGTGTAAGCGCGCGACCGCCTTGGTGCGCTCCGCGTCACTCTTGAATCCCGTGACCAAGTCATCTGCGATTCTCTGCATACACTCACTTTGTGGGATTGCCTGGGAGTTGAACATTTCGACTTGATGGTTGCGATGAAAGAGGCGCACGACTTCTTGCAGATGTTCACTACACCACTCGACTGTTCTGAATCTTCCCTCTATGACTTTCCTCTGTTCGACACTTAGAGCCCAGCCGTCACCTATCGCAGTCAATATCTCTGAGAACGCTACGTTTGCCTGTCGCATGACCCGTACGAGTTGGAAGTAATCGAGCGACTGCCACAATCCGTTACTACTGATGTTTGACGAGTTCACTGGAGGGAGTTGTCTGAAATAACCGCAGAATATCATATCCATACCTCCAAAGTTCTCCCCGTACCTGCCGGTTATGTTGTAGTCATGGGTCCACAGAGTGAAATATGACTCAATCATGCTGACCTCATCCACAATCACACACTTTACATTGGCAAACGCATGTCTGTAGTGTTGCAGCGTCTCGTAACTCATGCCGTGTATAGTCCTCGATTGCGTCAGCCGGAATGCCGAGTGCACAGTGACTCCACCCAGAACCACTGCGGCTTTGCCAGTCGAGGCGCATGCCACGTAAGAATTGTTCACAGCGTTGTGTGCCTGAGAGAATCCATCGCGTTTCTCTCCAGAGCTTGAGAGTAAATGTCTTGCCACACCCCGCTGGCCCTGTAAAGAATATCTGTATTGGCGGCTCACTCGACTCGCGCGCGTGAATTCTATATATTATTTGTAAAATTAATTCACGCTGCTCGAAATTTGTCTTGCGCATCAACTCACAGTAGTCCTGCTTGGCCATTACATTCCATCGGCGCCCTACAGCAGTCACATTAGATGCTCGCTGTGCAATATCAAAGTCATCGTCGTTGGGCGCGACAGCATCAACCTCGCGCCTCTCAAGCGCTGGCACCGCTACACCATTAGAATCTCGCTCGTCTCGCCTCTGCTCCTCCACAAGTATACACAGCGCCTGTATCTCCTCCATCAACGTGTCAATGTCAATGTTGTTCAGAAATTCCTTCCGACAGTTCATAATTTCCTCGCTTCGCGCGTCGTAAATCTGAAGAAACTTGTCGCGATCCAAAATGTCTCGTACCTCGTTTCGAAATGGAAGATATAGCGTCACCATCTCCCTCTTGAAGTTGTTGAGATCGCCTATGTCGTAGTTTCGAAATCGTATGACCCTACAAACGTCGCGTCTTCTATATTCGGCTACAATATCGTCGCAGTTGTCCTCCTCCTCCATCTTCTTCGTCATCTTCGATATCCTTGTTACCGGCTCGCCTCTTCGAGTTACTCGGCGCATACCACGCGGCAAATTGGGCCAAGTTGATTCCCTCGAGATTTCCAGGCCTCTCCTCGTAGCGTTGAATGACACTGTTGGTCCAAATGTCCACGCTGTCTGCTGCGATGCCTTGTCTATCCATAACGGACTTGCGCTTCCTCGACTTGTAGCGCTCTATCGGCCAAACTGTAGGTATCATAGTCACGTACCTTGAGGCTTGAATCATCGGCTGCCTCAGCAGATACCACGCCGCCTCGTGTGCGCTCATCTCTACGCTGTTCAGTACACGCAACCCGACTTTCGTGAGCAATTGTTGTCCGTCACAGTCTGGGAATTCCTCGTGGAATTTGATGAGCTCGCGGTGCAGCTGACTCATGCCCCTGTTTGATTTATTGACATACTCTACAACATAGGAGGCACAAGAATACTCATCCGGAATCAATTGTAGATCACTGTTGGAATTTAAAACGGAGGCCACTCATGGGTTGAATGTATTGATGTAGATCTGATGTAAGTCTCGCTTAAAGTACACAGTCGGCCTCTTAGTCGTAGAGCGCACCATGTCCAGATATCGCGGATAGTCGAGCTTGTTGTCGATAAGAAAGGCCTGCATGTCGTTGTAAACCCTAGTCTCCAGTCGTTCTCGCACCTTGGTGGCCTTGCGCTGAAGGACCGCTCGCCTTGCGTCATCCTTACTCAGGGGTAACAACACTCGAGACTCTGCCATTGGCCAGTAAGGGATGTTGAATCTACAAGTCTTCTCACCTCCCTTGGTACAAGTGAACGTGTGCTTATGCGTCTGATTACCGATGTAACTCTCATCTCGCAGTGTCGCCTTGTCGACTGAGCACAGTGTATCGAGCATCCGAATCATCTCCGGCGTATCCTCGCTGACTCGCTCTCGCGAATCTCCTTTAAGGCGAGGAGGATGTGCGCATGTGGGCTGCCCCTGTGTTGAAATTCTATGTGCAAGAAGTAGTCAACAACACGGTAGTGCCCAAACGGATTCCTCGTGGCCACCTTGGACTGCAACAAAGACATGACAGTATCTACTAGCTTCTTAAAGTAGATACAGCAGATGACTGGATCCTCGTTGACCAAATGCGCACGCTGATACGCGTGCAGTCGTTCCATTATATCGCCCTCGCCGAGCGGACCAAGCGACGCGTACTCCTGCGACCACTTGTTCAATATGGAGAGCAAATGTGGCCAGCGCGTCTCGTTTGCACTCATCGTGAGAAAGGCAGTGGGCTTACCGAGCTGTCGAATCATGGCGAACAAGTCCTTCTTCCTATTGGACCAATACTGCACTTAGTTTGGAATACTCTTCAGAAATGCCAAGTTTGTATCGATCATTCCATCTACAAACTCTTTATCCTCAGTCATCTCACGAGTCACCCTCTCTGTCTGTCTGACGCACCTGAAAGCATTGAAGATGCCGTCCCTCACTCGTATGCGCAATATTTTTATCGCCATGTAGAGAATGCGACTGTGAGTGACGCCACGGCGATCGCTTCACCGTATCTCAGAGGTACACATCATAAATGATGTATCACTCCGACTGTGATACTCGGCTTGAATTGTCCTGCGACACCATAGTATATGGTCGGAAACGAGAGCTCCTCTGGGTGTAGATCGTAAATTATATTCAGCGGGTGTGAATGTTGACCAGGAGCAATATTGAGACAGTGGTCCTCATTCCACAGCATAGTGTGTTGTCTCGCCTGTACAATCTCTGAGGGTGGCACTCCATCCACATTCATAAATTCCATGTTATCAGCATCACTCGCCTCTTCACGTCCACTGTCATCACCTGCGGACACATTCGCAGTGAGGTTGTTGAGATCAACTTCGATTTTGTAGTAGCGATAGAGCGGCTGCGCCGTCAAGTACCCTAGCCAGCGTTTGAGCACTGCCTTCTTTACATAGCCACTGTGGTAGCTAGACTTGTGCACGATATTCTTCTTCAAATTCATATTTATGGCGTAATCCGTCGAGAGAGCGCGGTAACTTTGATACCATGGTATCAACACTCATTGTGATATTGATCACTTGGCCGACGATACCGTAACTCGATCCTCACAGCTTGCGTATCAGCATGTAAGGAAGTCGCGGTGAAATCAAGCGGTCAGTCAAGGGATCGAGTTTGGGCAGAGGTGGGTCTGGGATCGGCGGATATACGAAACCGTTATTCCGACTCAACGCTGGAATCCGCCCCTTAGAACACTGCACCTTACGCTTGTTACAGAGCTTGAAACCACTCACGTCCTCCGTAGGGAACTCTTCTCGCAGTACGCCAGTGATACTGCTATTGGTAGGCTTCAAATCATTTTTGAACCACAGGAGGTCGCAAATGTCACATTTATGGCCAAAGTCGTCTAAGAATGTTTTTTTAAAGTAGTTGTCGGCCCCGGTACAAGTCCAATTTTGGGCCCCCGTCGCCATATTGGGTATGCCAAGTTGGTCCGATGGGTCTGGATCGACCTCCATCTCATCAGATGCCGCCTGAGTTGTCCGAGCGAACTTACGTTGCCTATATTCGCGGCAGTACTGCGCGTTGGATTTGGGTCCAGGCCCGGCGTTTTTGGTGTCATTCTCTTTGGAACTTTGTGCTCTACGGATTCGTGCCCGATTTTTGTAATTCTGGTTGTACTTTGCCCTCATATATCGCGAAATTTTAAGAAAATCGGGAAATTTTCAAACGTTTTAAAATTTACAGCCTCGTATCTTTTTGAGTTTTTGATATACACACTTGGAGCCC